>JALAZF010000205.1:0-2995833 GCA_022829125.1 Lathyrus tuberosus | reverse complement strand
TTGATTACACCACAATCCTATCATAAGTGTATGCTCAAGTCCGGGTTAGGACTTATCTCACCACTCCAAGTAATCTCCCCGCACATAGAAAAAGCCAAGCACAACAGATATATATATATATATATATATATATATATATATATATATATATATATACAAATGTACAAGCAAGCAATCATGTAAAATAACACAAATACAAACAAGGTGGGCTTAACCCTCTTAGGGGAAGCGTCCCCAGTGAAGTCGCCATTTATGTTGCGGTGAGAATCAGATATCAAGCTATTAATTAACTTGAATCACACATCATGAAGTTCATCATCGAGCTTTGATTTCTCCAAAGGAAAGGGTAAAGATTGAAAAAACCCTAAGTCCTCTATGTGAAGACACAACTAAGAGATCGGGGGTTCGGGGGTTGGTTATACTAAGGGAAGGTATTAGCACCCTAAGTATCTGTAGTACTCTACAAGGGCCTCTTATTTAGTTTGTGTTTGCTTGCTAGGCTAAGGTAAAGACCTATGGGTATATACACTAAGTTTGCTTGCCAAGACGTCGCATCTTGTGCCTACGTATCGGACTAAAGAATCAGAGAAACCGTAGTTCACCTCAATGGGGTGAGGAATTCTTCACTGTGGTTAAGGTTCTAAGGGAAAGCAGGGTGAAAAGCTTGAAAGCAAAGCTTGTGAGGATTGATTGTTTAGGAGAAGAGATTAATGGATATCTCTTATGAAAGGATTTGGATGAATGGTTAAAGGTTGGTGAAAGAGAAGAGATTAATGGTTATCTCTTGTTTATGTTAAAGAAAGGTTTAAGAGTTATAAGAGATTAATGGCTATCTCTTGGGAAGGCTAGGTTAAAAGGGAATGAAGTGTTCACGGGAAAGTAGGGTCTGACAGCAAGACACCTACGTGGAGTGCGGCGACTCCAAACCTAAGGCTAGGTTAAAAGGGAATGAAGTGTTTACGGGAAATTAGGGTCTGACAGCAAGACACCTACGTGGAGTACGGCGACTCTAAACCTAATGGCTAGGTTAAACGGTAGTGAGCTATCTATGACCTTGCGGGCAATAGAGAGACTTTCCTTTGGAAGGGGAGATAATAACTTATGAACAAGAGTTGAAGGGAATTGAAATTAAGTGAATACGGCAAAGATAACATTCTCAAAGTTTTAAAATGGGAGACATGTTATTTAGCAACATGAACTAATGCATCCAAATAACAGAATGGTGTTGTTCAAGTCAAGGAACAAACAAATATTTACATGCCACGTAATACTGAAAAGTTCTCAAAACTCTCTCAGAAACAGTTGGTGATTTTTCATAAAAAGAATCTGAGAACCGAACATAAAGTAAAGCATATATTTTTTTGTTTTTGAAATTTTTTAGAAAGAAAATGAATTTATTAAAAGAAGTGAAATGAAATAAAATAAACCAAAACATGTGGCAGTCGCCACCTAAAGTAAGATAAGTTCCATAAAAGATGTGGTAGGCGCCACATAATGGTGGCAGGTGCCACCTTAATACCAGATAATGGTGGCAGGCGCCACCTTCCCTTCACAAAATGGTGGCAGGTGCCACCTTCCCTTCACAAAATGGTGGCAGGCGCCACCTATCATAAAAAACAATGTTTCAAGCATGACAGGCGCCATGCATTTGTGGCAGGTGCCATGAATCTCTCTCTTTTTTATTTTTTATTTTCTTTTTATATTATTCATAGTAAACCCAAACAAAAAACATTATGGGTTGTAAATACACTTTCAGAATCAAAATATTAACATGATAATAAACCTGATAACAACATGGAACAAATAATCATGGTATTTTGAAAACGAAAATAAAAAAGAAGTGAATGTTACCTAGTGGAGAAAGTCCACTGCTTCTTCACTGATACGGATTCTGAAAAAAATAAATGACGAGCTTCTCTCCTTCAAAATGCCAATAAACTTACAAGAATAATTAGAGGAAGAAAGAGAGTATTCAGCCTATTTTTTGGGGTGAATTTGGTGTCAAATTTACTGAAGAGGAACATCTTATTTATAGGAGAAAGTGAGGAGCTTGCAGCATGGCTGAGAATACACTTTTTTCAAATCTTCGTGCAAGTGCAGGTGGTTGGTTTGAAAAGTCTTTATTTCAGAAATAGGCTCAGAAAATAGATTGTGTTGAAGAGACATGAACCATACTTTACTGAAAAGATTTTTCCTTTGTCATGATGAACTTGTATCAACTTGCCTTGAAAATGTTTAAAATATATTATTTTCTTAAGTGCAGAAAAAGTAGAATGGGAATTACTAATGGCAAACACCACATTAATTCATGGCAGGTAAATATTCATGTGGCAAACGCCACAATCCCTTACATGGCAGGCGCCATGGGTTTGTAATGGTGGTGGTGGGCGCCACTTCTTAAGTGTGGTGGGCGCCACCACATTGTTTTTTTTTCTTTTTTTCTTCCTTTTTTCTTTTCTTCTTTTTTCTTTTCTTCTTTTCTTCTCTTTTTCTTTTCTTTCTTTTTTTTTAAATATCCAACAAATGCCCTGGCGGTCTCGAAACTCCAGAGAACCTGGTTTATTGTTCTTTGTCCTTTTCCTGCGTCAATCCTGATTTTCACAAAAGAAACAAACAGACAAAGATATGGGTTAGTTAACAGTGCATGGATGATTGAATCCTAAATGTAAGTGCAAAATGTTATGACATCTAAGGGGTAAAATTTGGTGTACAATAATAATTATTATTATTATCATCATCAGTTGTGAAATTTTATACGTGTTACATATCTTTAAACATGAGCTGTTTAGTGATAAAAGTAGCATCCTAATTGTTGTTGGTTTAAAATTACTGTGATTTTTATTTATAATTATGCGGGGATAATTACGGTGTTACAATCCCAATCATCTCTATTTTGAGGTGTTGAGATATTTTTAATAGCTTCTTCGTATGATTTTCCTTCTCATCTTGTGTCTAATGTCTTCTTGAACCTTTGTTTGATTTTGGTTCCTCCCTTGCCTTGTTTTTTCTGACTTTTGAGCATTCTTTCAAATTATTACCGTTAATCATTGTTTCTCTTCTCTCCTGTGTTGTAAATCTTGATATATTGACCCAAGTCTTATAGGATCCAAACCATATGTCTTATATATTTTTATCTTATCTAACCATGTTTCGTCTACAATTTCCTCAAATCTAAAAAATCTAAAGATTTTTCCTATCTTGTTTCTTTTTTTTTTTGGTTGCAACATACACGTCTACCACTCTCCCCCACCTGTTGAAAGCTCTCTCAATCTCTTTCCTGCCGATGTCCTCTTGTAAGTTATTTACGTAGCATGTAGTGAATCCACATGTGGTCATAGTACTCAAAATTATCTTGTTACATTCCCGTTCTCTTCCTCTCTTCCTTCTCGAGCTCACTATTTTGGCGCCATTTTGGTTTTGTTGTAATAATACTTTTTTTTCATAATAGTTGCCATTTTGGTTTTGATTCACAAATGTTTCTCAAGAGGAAACTTTTTGGGATTGGACTAGATTGTATGGCTTAATGTACAACTAGGATAATCTCTGGTGTGATTTTTCTTACCATATCTCTTTATAATTATGTCATTTTATCTTTTATGCTTCTTATTCTCTACTTCTAATATAAATCATTTAAAAAAACATTTGAAATGGGAATATCATAATTCACTCATCACTTGTGTGTTGAGAGAGAGAGAGAGAGAGAGAGAGAGAGAGAGAGAGAGAGAGAGAGAGAGAGAGAGAGAGAGAGATTTTCTTAATATCCGTTGTTCTAAGAATTACAAGATCTTTGGTGGTATCAAAGGGGTTGAGAAAAATTTATAAACACCTTGAGTTTGTCTTATTCATATATTGTGAGAAGAGAAAATATTAGAAAACACTCAAGTAGAAAATATGAAATATTCTTATGAATTAGAGGGATATTTCTTGTAAATTATCTTGTATTTTCTTGTGTAAGTTGATAATGGTCCGGGGAGCTGTTCTCTCTGTAATAATAGATCATTTTAGTTTGATCTAGGTAAACAAACTCTGTGTTCTTATATTTTAATTTTTTATGCTATTGTGTTTTTCTTACACTAATTGGTAAAATAAAATTTCTTGAGACTATTCAATGAGTTTACCATTGTTCTTTTCCTCAAACATCAAGTTCTTTGATTATTTTTTCACCTTTTTCACATCATAAAACACCCACGGTGGGATAAATGAGTTAAGTTTACATGTGAGTACGATTTATTTGAAATGAGATATTGTAAAGTTTTCTAGAGACAATGATTTTGAGTTGTGGGAAGTTAATATGGAAGCAAACTTAATTCAACATAAGTGTGAAGAACTATTGAAAGGTAAGATATTGATGCCGAAAAGGCTAAAACAAGTGGAGAAGATCAAGATGGTGGATAAGGACAAGAAATCCATTTTATTGTACATCTGTTGTGAAGCAATTGACATAATTTTCAAAAAATTATTTGACAACTTGCAAATATTGATGTGAAACCTGATGATGAAGACAAAACTCTAATCTTGTTAAGCTCGTTATCTATATCTTTTTAGCATTTTAAGTATTTTTTTTATTGTAAGGAATACATTATTACCATGGAAGAGGTTCAAGCGCTCATACGAATCAAGGATTTATCTCGAATGAAAGATTTAAAGGTTGACAGTAGTGGTGATAACTTGAATGTTTCAAGAGGTAAGAGTTAGGGTAGAATAAAAAAAAATTTAATGAAATCTAGGCCAAAGTATAAGTTCATGAGTTTTTAAAAGTCGAAGCTAAATTTCTTCACTTATCATAAAATCGACCAGGGGAAAGGATGATTATGGTTAAATCATAGTTTCATTAAACGAGGATGATTATGAGACTGCTACTATACCAATGGTGACAAGTTTCCAGGAAGATAAAATTTGGTTCATGAACTCTTTGCTTTTATCACATGTTTCCAAAGAAGGAATACTTTGAATTTTTGGGGATGAAAGAAAAAAGATTCATTCAACTCGTAATAACAAGGCTTGGAAGGTTCATGGTATTGAAACAATTTGACTTAAAAGTGACACATTATTGCACTACACATAACAAGTGCAGTTTTATCGTATCCACAAAGACTGGTTGTGCTTTCAGATAGATTCAACCATTCTTATGATTCTAAGTAAGGGTTTATGGTTGTTTGGTTGCGAAAAAATAAATCTCAGAAAATAAATGGAGATTTATGTTTTAACAGTGAGAAAACTTGTTAGGGGTAGATTTCGTCATCGTTTATCCTCACGAATAACCATTGGTCAATAATACGCTTTTCTACTCAGCTATTAACATTGTTGTTTGCTTCTCTCATTGTATCTCATTTCTGACTCAAAGATGTGAGATCAGTTGTATTACCTAATATGAGATTTCTCGCACTATTAAATACAACATCATTAAGTATCAACAGTGATACAAAGATATTGATTACTAATTATCAATATTCTGCGAATATCAAACCTAACCATATGTCTAGGCATTAACATCCAATAGATGGAGACTTATATCTAATAACGACCAATACCTTTCATATTTCAAGTCGTACTATGAAAACATATTGTAGGTAGCTAATCTCAAATAAGCATTAAAAACGAAGAATCGTCAATATTAAAGCTTAAGTTGAATTTCAAAAAATGCAATGATCGTAGTTAAATATGAGAATATAATGACTACATATACCCCCAACAAAGATATTTCTAGTTATGCCTACTTATCATAACTGTACAAGTAATCCCAAGAAGACAAACCTGGAGAGCCATCTACAATGATCTTTTGAGAAGCACTTCCATCTTTAATCCCCCTCTTATATTCTCCTGTTGAGACCGATGTGAACCTACTACCTTTCATGACTCCATCGAATCCACCAAAACATCTTAAGAATTAAAACTGGACCTTCTATTTATAGGCTTGAAAAAGGTAGTCTCGCTAAGCGTGCCACCCATCTTCTCCTAGCGTGCCTACTTTCTTCTCTGTTAAGTAATGGCAATTCACCATGCAACTAGCCCTAGCCTGCTAGGTGCACAACTTGTCTTCGCCTTGCGCATAAACGATTCCTTCACGATAAAGTTACTTAGCCAGGAAGTCTTCTCTCTCTTGTGATCGCCTAGTGTGCTCATTGACATGGCCCAGCAAACCTTGCTTGTAAGAAACTGGTATTGATAAGGTCTTTATGTGTTGCTTGATAGTTCTTACCCTATCTCTTTATAATTATGTCATTTATCTTTTACGCTTTTTATTCTCTACTTCTACTTCTAATATAAATCTTTTTTATATAAAAAAACATTTGAAATATGTGAATATCACAATTCACTCATCTCTTGTCTTGATATATATATATATATATATATATATATATATATATTTATATATATAAACCTTTACTTGTAGCAATTTATTGTTGGTTCACATGTATCTTAAACCTTCCTATGTGATAGGCCATAATTGTATGGCACTCGACATCAATCATAGTACTATCCAATGCATATATTGCATATATACTTTTGTTTAGTGATGATCTGTCATTGTCCATGTTAGAGTTGAGTTACTTGGGCATTGATGTTTGCCAATTATTGATTCTTTAGGACAAAATTCAATAAATTCTCATATTATTACTAACTTTTGATAAACATCTACTAAAATTAAATGATCTCACATAGTAGCCGCAGAACTCAAAATAGATTATATTTATTTTTAAGAACCCGTTTGTTTTGATTTTTTTTTAAATGATTTTTATAGTGTAACATAATTTTATGAAAAAAGTTTTTACAAAGAAATTTTTCATAAAAGTTTCAAATGAAAAGTTTGGTTGAATAGTTATTCTTAAAATGTTATTTTAGATATTTCATCATTTTATCGAAATTTTTTTTAGATATCAAAATTTCAAAAAATCACTTAATTTTGAAGCTATTTCAAACAGCTTTTTAAGAAAATCATTGTTGACATACAACTTTTTGAAAAAAATTGAGATTTTGACTGTGTTTTGATCTTCAATAATGTATATTAATGTTATAAAATATCAAAATTAATCTTTTAATTTATAAAAAACAAATTTTAAAAAATTTATAATATTTTAAAATATATTTTTGTAAAATCCATTTTCAAAAATAAAAAAAAATATATATATATTTTTAAAGATAAAACAAACTGGCCCTAATGCACAAGTAGGAAAATCATTACATTATATATACAACAATAAACAGTAAGGTTCTTCTTCTCAAAAGGGAAAACAAAAATGAAAGAAAAGTTAAAACATAGCAAGAAAAAGAAGCTCTATACCACATCACCTCAGAGTAATAGTACTAGTATATCATCAATTTTGATCCAAAGACAGGGACAAAACAAACAAAACCTCTTATCTATAAACTACCAAATGAAAATAGCGCTAGCGTTTAAAAGCAATGGAGCAAGCTTGTTTTGAACATTGAGGCTTATAACTTCATCGGTACCACCTATGAATTGTTGTCCTATGAAAACTGCTGGTACACTTGGTCTACAACCAAGCTGAGTCAGTGCTCTCTCTATTTGATACCCATTTGCCATTTTATCAATCTCAATAACTATAGGGTTGGCTCCAAAACTTCTTATAAGTGCTTTCACTGTGTGACTCATGACACTAGTGCTTTTGCTGAAGATCACAACTGGTTTGTTCTCTGTCAATGATGCTAACAAATCCATTTCTATATGATGTAGTTTGGCTAATTACTAGAGAGGCTATATGAAAATTTTGGTTTGATTTGGTTTGTGGAAATTTGAGATTGAGAGGAGATGTATTTATACCAGATTGGATTGTGTGGACATATAGAAGAATGAACATCTGAAAAAGAATAAACCTTATTAAGTTATGTTCATGAATGGATTCTCTAATCTCACACAAGTTAGCACAAGCTACATTTCTGTGTACAAGTGTTTGATTCCTAGATAAACTTTGAGGCAAGAAAATTATGCCATTTCACTCAATATATATAAGCATGTCCAGTGTCTGACATGTGTCAGTGTCTACAACACAACACTGAAATATGTGACTGTAAGGTGAGGTGACAGTACCTCATAATTTTTTGAATTTATTCAAATTTTAAATTTGAAATATATGTGTTAGTAAATTATATGTAAATTCTGTTGTAAATTTTTGGTGGGTAAATAATCCTCTAGTAATCTAATATTTTTTGGATGCCAAAAGAAAATATCAAGAAATTCCCACAATGTCTTTTCTAGAGGCAACTAGTAAGATACCCGTGCGGGACTTTTATAAAGTAGAAAATATATTTAGATAAAATAAATTATTTAATTGCACATGTATATTTAGGTGTCCGTGAAATAGGAAAAAAATTGACATTTTAAAATAAAAATTTTACCTATCAAATAAATGTAATTGTTAATCAAAATAAAATTGATATTGTTCTGATAGTGACTCGTAAGATCTAATTATAAATATTTATAATTAAAAAAATTAATTAATTTGATATTATAAATTATTGTGAATACTAATTAATTTCAATTAACTTATGTTAATGTAGTAATCATATAACATAAATTATTAATTTATATGAAAAAGTATTTATATTTTATTTTATTATCGAATTTTAATAATAAAAAATATGAATTTCTTATATCTAGTTAAAACTAAACTATGCCCGATAGAGAAATAAGGTGTGGATTCTTGGATATGTTAAATACAGTATATTTAATAACATAAATAGTTGACCACCATAGCATCTCTTCATATAATTCAAGTTGTGTATTTGATGTAAGAATAAAGAATAATATGGCCTAAAAAGGGATTCATAATTGAAAGAACAGAGGGAAATGATGAGATTTATAAAATGTTAGGATGTTAGACTAACAAAAGTTTAGGAATGTCAGACTGAACCATTGTTTTGAACCATACCACTCCCTTATGGAGTTCAGATGCTCTCATTCCAAGGTTTGCCAACCTTGTGCAATGAACACAGTCATTCCAGCCAACCAAGCAAATCCACTCCAAAATCCAATCACAGCCTCTTCTTCCGCTTCATTGTTCTCACCTTTTCCTTCCTGTTCAACAACGTGCATAACAAATTACAATGGCAACAATCATTCAACATTTTCACATCCAGTTCAATTAAGAAAACATACATCTCCCGCTTCAAATAATTGCCGATGTGTCCATAGTTGAAAGATCAACTAAGCAAAATACGCAACCAACATCACAATGCTAGCAGCTCTTGACAAGTAGAGTGAAGGTTCTACTGTGAGTTCCGGCGATGCAGCGCTATATGTTAATAGCATTGGAAGCATAAGGCATAACAAAATGCAAAATCTCAGCAGCAGTCGAAGACAGTTTAAAAGTGCAAACTCAAATCTCTAACTTTTTTCTTTCTAGTAGTAAGCAATATCTAAAAGGAATTTTTACTACGGACACTACATTCAACAAAAGTATATTAACACGACTCCAAAACCATCATTTTCATTCATTCACATAAGTGCATCAAATTCTAATTGCCGTAGAGTGAAACGGAGTTTTGAGAAATATAAATTCCGGCAATGTGATTCACTAATATGAATGCCAAGAGTTTAGACAAGTAAAAGTTCGAGAAAACGATGTATACCTCAGAACAGCAGACCCTCTTTGCCTCCCAAAGCTGCCAGGCTACATTGAAGCCATCCTTTTACTAACCATATAACACATAGTCTTAGTGTGCTTGAAATTCAAACCCTGCACGCAAGAAAGAGCAGAACAGAGACATCATTACTAATTGTTTTCAAAGCCTAGCGAATTATGTTGGAATATGTTGGAATGTGTTGGAATATGTGGGAATCAAAGATTTCAAAGAGATTAATCTGAATAAAAAGGTTATTCCAAAATGTTTAAACAAAAGTAGAAATCTATTCATGAAGTATCCAACATGTCATCAAAATTTCAAGACAAGATCCGACACACTCCAGACAATTCTTAAATCTTTCAAAAAGAATAGTTGACAATGCAATTAACTACATTTAAGATCAGTGATTCTACAAGGCATATATAAAGAGCAGACCACACAAAAGGAGAGCACACACAAAATCAAAGCAACAATAGCATCTAGTAGTTCCAATTCAAACAAAGCATCTTCAATAGTTTGATACAATTTATTGTCATCATCAGCATTATGGAAACACTTTCTTTCCTTTGCATCACCAACAACTTTCCTCTGCCATAAAAACAAAAGATTAGGTACTCTATTATACACTCAATTAAGCCAAATTTGATTAACAACCTTATTCATAGAAGAGAAAGAGAAACTAACCCTTTTTAAGTCTTCCAACAATCTCAGAGATAGCAGCAGCTTCAGTCACATTCTTCAAACTATGATCATGATTACACTGCTCTTTGCCCTTAGATATGTTGATAAAAGAGTATGAACCAATGGTTACATAATCAAGGAGACAGTAAAAAGCATATACCACCAAATATAAGTATCGTCTCATGTTCCCAAAATAAAGTCTAAACTTTTAATGGAAACATCATATATAAATTATTATACCTAGTTCTACCTTACAACTAACAAATAACCAAAATTTGGTCGTCATAAAATGCGATTCGGAAAAAATACCTCCTCAAAATTTTCTTCCTCATTAGCTGATTCTGCTTCAGAAACCATAGCAGGTGGTGGAGGTCCCACAAATAGTTCAGTATGTCATCCAATTCAACTTCCCTAACGATATAAGATAGGAAATGTCATGCGGCGCCGTCTAATATGAATTAAACCGACCAAGTTAGGAAATGTAATCATATAAAATAAAATAATAAATAAAAACTTCAGACATCAGTACATGAACACGGTATGTGCCTCTGTTAACTTAGCATCAGCGGCGAGTTATTCAACGGATGGTATTGCAGGACCAATACCCCTAGAGAGAAAGAAGGAGTTAACTAATTTCTTAGTGATAAAAACAAAGAAACTTCAAAAACAGATGTCAACAAAATAACTTCCCAAGGCCTTCTTGTAACACCCATAATCTATACCCCCAAATAGATAAAGCAGTAAAAGAAAATTCAAAATTTCGTCAGAGTATAATGGAAATTCACAGCATAGACCGAGGGGTCACATCAATTTAAAACCGTACATACAACACCTGCTCATAAAGATATGCAACAGTGGGGTAGCAATCAATAGAGGAACTCAGTTCCTTACACCCACATTTCAGACTTTAGAATAAAAGCGGAAAATCTAAAATCTGAATATCATATATATATATATATATATATATATATATATATATATATATATATATATATATATATATATATCATGAAAAGTTTGTCATACATCAAGTTGTACATGCACAAGCCAAAAGATATATATACATAGTACACAAATATCACAAACGGCCTCCCTAACTACCCGGTGTCACATATCAGAGCCGACCGACAAAAGAATGAAGATGCAATGCTTCACAAAAATACCTCCAGCAACTCTAATCTGCAATGCCTCATAGAGCATTATAAAACAGCAGAAGGGTGAGAAAAATAACCCTAATATAATTACATACAATTATATATATAACACTAAAATCACACTTATATACGATTCTCACCACAACTCACGCCATAATTCAAACACAAGGCAATACAAGGAATAATTCATATTTCCACCACCAACACATATCCATATACCAATTTCATCCACATTTCACATATAAAACAACCATAATAATTTATGCAATGCACGAGACCGACACAACGACTCAATGCATATGCACATGCGGTATCGACTTCCATTATTTCTCATCACTAGTTCACTCAGGAACTCTGCTGGAATCATCGCTCGTTACATCACTGTAAATCCCCGTCGGGCATACGATGTCCCCCGTCGCTCACACCCCACATGGGCACACGACCTTTATGGATCGCTCACACCCCACACGGGAACACGACCCGATCGCTCACACCCCACATGGGCATACGATCGTCTATAATCATCGCTCACACCCCACATGGGCACACGACGTTATAGCGAATTCCCTTTGGAATCCAAACCGTCACTCAGGACGTCTCAACAATGCATATCATGATGCTTGGCATACAAGGACTCATGACAATTAGTATGCATACACATACATGCATTCATCCACATCAACAAAATCGCACTTTGCACTTATGCCCAAAATAATGCATTTAATTGCCATACGGCCACAAATCATCACAACATCATCTAAACACATACATTTACATCATACAACAACACCTTGCATAATACACATTAATTACGCACAATTACAACGACAAAAGTCGACAACCAACCCTATTCTCGATTTTCCGACATAATTAAATCGGCTAACAATTTCCAAATCACCATGACAAGAAAGTACAGCTCAATAGCTTCACAACGATACCAAGAATGTAAAAATCGGACAAACCGGACACAAGTTACGAAAGAAAAACGAAAACGACATTTCAAAAAGTCCCATTTTACAAATGTCCTGTCCATACGCGTAATGCCCTGAGCCATACGCGTATGGGCAGAGACTCATTTTTCCCAAAGTTCACGTGTAAAAGTCCGTACGCGTAATTCCCAACCTCGTACGCGTATTGACCTGAAATGCTACGCGTATCATACGCAAATGGGCAGATGGCTGAGCAAAATAACATCCCATACGCGTATTGGCCCATGGCTCGCCCACGTTACGCGTATTGCCAAGGTCCATACGTGTATAGACAAGGTCCATACGCGTATGACCTGGAAAAACCAAAAAAATTTCTGCTGAACGAAGTTCTGCGTTTTCTCACCCAAAATCCTCCAATTTTTGCCTACACTCAGAAAATTGCCAATGCAATGCATAACAACGTGTATCTATTATGTAGCAACAAGAATGACACTAAAAACATGATTTCCAACACATTTAATCAATTCCTAATCAATTTTACCAAATATGGGTTTTACTAAATTTCTCCAAATCAATCCAAGAACAACCACAAATACACATACATAATCATACACAATCATACAATAATTGAGTTTCGCACCCTTACCCGATTAAATCGATTCTAGGAGTTGTTTTCTTGAATTTCCCAAGTTTTCTCACTTTTTCTCTTCTTCTTCTCTTTTCTCCCCTTTTTCCTCCTTCTCTTTTTCTTTCTCTCTAATTTTCTCTCTTCCTATTTCCTATTCTATCTAACTTAAGAAAAATATTATGAAATGACCAAAATACCCCCACACTCAAAGATCTCGCAAACGTTCCCAAAACCCAATAAAATATCACAATATTGAAAAATAACATATTTTCAAATAAAAGTCAAAAATAAAATAAAATAATAATAAAATAATCAAACGACTCGATTAAATAAAACTCACACAAAAACTGGGGCGTTACACTTCTGCTGTTAGAAATGGCCCTGGCGATCCCAACAAAACTTACTTGCTGCTGGGCCAGATGTAAAATTGGTTGCACAAAAGCCTAATGAAACTGCTGTAAATAAACATCCTACAATCAATCCCGATCCAGACGCCTAATGAAACCATTTCAATAAGAATATCATACTCATACTTACATGAAGAGGACAAGCAAATGAAAATTTGAAGTTATGTTGTTTTGTGCTTTGAACTTACCAAAAGTAGGGGCTTCCTTCCAGCTTTAAGAAATGGGGAATGTGCATTAGAAAAATTGAAAACAACTTGTTAGATGATCACACATTAGAGCTAATAGTTATATAATTAACACAGTTGTTATAATATAAAATATTGATACATAGGTGATTAAAATAATCAGCAGTAAAACTTATCATGTACATATTTGGAACCACAATGGATTTTTCAAAATCAGAGTCACCGGGATTGTACAAAATCATAGAGGAACTTACCATGATTCTGTCAAACTCACCCTGAATCCAAACATAGAGTAAAGAGTTTTTTTTTAAACTACATATGGAACTTAGATTGGCCTTATAAAGAGGAACAAAATCAGAGAAAGAAAAACAGAAATGCAATATTTGTCACAAGCAAATGGCAGCAAAACCAGGTTTAAAATGCAATATTTGCTTGAGAGGATATATAAAGATTTGCAGCATTACCGTAAGTGCAATTTAAAATCAAATTATCTATATGGGTGAGAGGATATTTATTTACCACAAACATGGCAATTTGAGTTGCAGAGCCCAATGCAACACCTAAGGAAATGTCCTGCAGTCATGAAATTAGATCAGCTTCACTTGAATACTATTTATCTTTTTCTTTCAATTCATCAACTATATAGCTTGACAAATACACGAATTTAATCATATGTTAGATGAAAGGATCAGGTATGAAATTGATTAACACTATATATATTCACAGAGTAAATAACTAATGAGTCATCCAAATCATATACCTTCATTTTTCTGTTGATATAGTGAGTAAGTTTCCTTTCCTTCCAAGAGTAAATAAGTTTCAAGTTTCCTAGGCCTACTTGAAACTTATCGCTCCGACTCATTGAACTCTGCCCTCAAAGTTCCTATTTCCAGACAATACAGCTGCAGCTACTATATCTGGAAATTTCAGAAAACCAATGTTTAGATAAAGGCTCTTGCATAGCTAGCTGAAGCTCCAGCACCAGCTGATGTGAAGTATGCACCATCACCAATGATATCAACAATGACACCAATTGCAGAAAATCCTGCTCCATCACCTTGAAAAACCAGAGGTTGGCCATTATAACATGAGTGTATAATTCCAATTGTCATTACATTAACATAAGAAATGGGCAGGCATTTGAAGCTAGTGCTTCAAGAAACAGAATTTGTACTACACAACAAAGCATAAGCTAAAATTGAGAATGAAAGCATTTAACAATACACAAGCTAAGTATCTAAATAAAAGATAGTTAAGACTAAACAATGTCAAGAGTTATTTGTTTTAATAACTAACTAATCACAAGATCTGATGTTTGATCCAAAAAAATCAAAAGAACCTTTTACAAACTTGACCTCATGTTAAGAGATTTATGGTAATCTGATTCCTAATGTCAAGACTTTATGGCTGCACCTTCAAGCAAGATTTCAAACCTGCAAAAAATTTATAACTTTGTTTTGGCAAGTATATGTAATAGAAATAAAATCAACCAGCAATCAGAAGTTCTACATTGAAGTTAGTTACAATTTAAAGTTGAAATATACTATCCAACAGTGAAATTTAAATTTATAACACACCTGTATTTGCAACATTTCACGATTGGTACAGCAGCAACTGCAGAATCACAAAACAATTTCAACATAATTCAACCTGCACAATCGCAGCCGTGAAAATTAAAACAATTCCGTAATTTCGCAGAAACGTCAACAAATCACAACAACATAAGCATCAAAGCAGAAACAACAACAATTCTTAATTCAGATATCAAACATAAATAATTTGTTTCAACGAATCTTCAATTACCAATTTATCAAATTGCAAGAATTAAATCTTAACATGTTCAAAATTTTCACAAGATAAAGAACAGGGGGATCAAGGAATTTATTTCCTAACCTGAGCTATTTGCACCCTCTCGCCGAAAATTAAAGTTGAAGCTGAAACATGATCAACCATTGAGAACAGGGTGAGAATTCGTGAGGAAGAGCGTCGCCCCGTCGCTGTGGATATCACATCCGGAATTGTCTCCAAAGTCACATCTATTGTCCGTCAACGACGTCACAGCAGAAGGAATCGCCAGGAGAGGATTCACGATTTGAAAGGGCAGAGAGAAAGTCACGCATGAAGGTAAGTGAGGGAGGTATAAGTCTCACGATCGTTTTAGCCAAAACAGCAATGGAAGAATGAGAGACGAGAATGTTTTTGGTGGTGGTCGTAACAGGGTGGAGAAAAAGGGTGGCGAGCGGTTAGGGTTTGTGGGGGGTGGGGGAAGAGAAAAACGGGAGGGAGTGAGAGAGAGAAAGATAGAAGTGTGAATGAGCACCTTTTGAAAGTGAGGGAGGGAAAAATCAGAGTAGACTTGGGGACCAATGAAAATATAACACATGGCAGGATGTGGGGCAATAGAAGAATGAATTTGTGTTGAATTGTCTAGTTACGTTTTTAACCCTTGTGTAGTGTAAAATATTTTTTGTGAAAGGGCATAAATGTCAAAGCAGTGACCTTTCTTCTAATTGCTTTATAGTAGATGACTAATAATTTATGTTTGAGGGATTGAATGTATCCAATCCAAATTCTTGGCAATATTAAGGTGTAGCATGAAGCCACCCTCATTTGCATTGGAATATTAATGAGGACATATAATGGTAATAATGATCAAGGTTTCAAGTGGGTAGAGGTGATTTCATGAATTTTGAGTTTTGAGCTTTTACGAATGTAATACTCAGTTGATAATTATGCCGAAACATTAATCATTTCAAATGGTGGAGAGCAAACCTGTTGTGAAACAATTGACATAATTTTCAAAAAAATTATTTGACGATTTGCAAATATTGATGTGAAACAAGATGATGAGGACATAAATTTAATCTTGTTAAGCTCATTATTTATATCTTTTTATCATTTTAAGTATTTATTTTTTTATTGTAAGGAATACATTATTATCTTGGAAGAGTTCCAAGCGTTCATAAGAATCAAGTATTTATCTCGAATGCCCGATTTAAAGGTTGAGAGTAGTGGCGATGGCTTGAATGTTTCAAGAGGCAAGAGTGAGAGTAGATGAAAACAAAATATAAAGAAATCTAGGTCAAATATACGATCATGAGTTTTTATAAGTTGAAGCTAAATTTCTTCTTATCATAAAACCGATTAGGGGAAAAGGATGATTATGGTCAAATAATAGTTTCATTATATGAGGATGAATATGAGAGTGCTACTATACCAATGGTGACAAGTTTCCAGGCAGATAAAATTTGGTTCATGAACTCTTTGCTCTTATCACATGTATTCAAAGAAGGAATACTTTGAAATTTTTTAGATAAAAGAAGGTAGATTCATTCGACTCGTAATAACAAGGCTTGAAAGGTTCATGGTATTAGAACAATTTGACGTAAAAGTGACACATTGTTGCACTACAAATAACAAGTGCAATTATCATATCCACACAGTCTGGTTGTGCTTACAGATAGATTCAACCATTTTTATGATTCTAAGTAAGGGTTTATGGTTGTTTGGTTGCGGAAACTAAATCTCAAAAAATAAATGGAGATTTTTGTGTTATTAAACAGTGATCTCCCGAGAAGCGCTTCCGCCTTTAATCCCCCTCTTAAGTTGAATTACATAAAATGCAATTACTGTAATTAAACATGAGAATATAATGACTACATATACCCCCAACAAAGATATTTCTAGCTATGCTTACTCATCATAGTTATACAGGTAATCCCAAGAAAACAAACTTGGAAAGCCACCTACAGTGATCTCTCGAGAAGTGTTTCCGCCTTTAATCTCCCTCTTATATTCTCCTGTTGAGATGGAGGTGGACCTACTACCTTTCATGACTCCTTTGAATCCACCAAAACACCTTTAGAATTGAAACTGAACCTCCTATTTATAGGCTAGAGAAAGGTAGTCTCTCTAGGCGCGTCACTCATCTTCTCCTAGCGCGCCTACTTTCTTCTTTGTTAAGTAATGCCAATTCACCATGCAACTAACCCTAGCTTGCTAGGCGGGCCATCCATCTTCGCCTTGCGCGTAAACGCTTCCTTCACCATAAAGTTACTTAGCCAGAAAGTCTTCTCTCTCTTGTGATCGCCTAGCATGCTCATGGACATGGCCTAGCGAGCCTTACTTGTAAGAAAGTGATCTTGGTAAGGTCTTTGTGTGTTGCTTGATAGTTTTTACCATATTTCTTTATAGTTATGTTATTTATCTTTTACACTTCTTATTCTCTACTTCTAATATAAATTGTTTTTATTAAAAAAACATTTGAAATATGTGAATATCACAATTCACTCATCTCTTGTGCGTTGAGAGAGAGAGAGAGAGA
Source organism: Lathyrus tuberosus (assembly GCA_022829125.1). Taxonomy (NCBI): domain Eukaryota; kingdom Viridiplantae; phylum Streptophyta; class Magnoliopsida; order Fabales; family Fabaceae; genus Lathyrus; species Lathyrus tuberosus. Next base: position 2,977,940 of record JALAZF010000205.1, on the reverse strand, counting down.
GAGAGAGAGAGAGACCAAATCCCTTACTCGAAGCAATTTATCTCAACCACTTTCCTATAGATGTCATCTCATAAGTTGTTTACATAGCATGTAGTCATTCTGCCAACGATCGTAGTGCTCGAAATCATCTTATTCCATTCACGTTTTCTTTCTCTCCTCCTTCTGGTGCTCACTGTTTTGACGCTATTTTGATTTTGATGTAATAATATATACTACCTCCGTCCCTAATTATAAGACCCTGTTGAGTTTTTTTCATGTCCCTTTTTATAAGACCCTCTTCAACTTTCAAAGTGTATTAATTACTTTTTTCCACACATACCCCTAATTAAATTACATCTTTTTTTGCACTCTGTAATAAATACAGTTACATACACATTAACTATTTCTCTCTCCTAAGGATAAACTTGTAAAATTATACAAAATAGTCAATAAATTTAATACTCTAACCAACTTTCTTAATTCCCATAATTTTCTCAACGGGGTCTTATATTTAGGGACGGAGGTAGTATTTTTGATTCATAATAGTTGTCATTTTAGTTTTGATTCACAAATGTATTGTAGTATATAACTATTATGATTCATATAAATATAGATTATAATAATGAGATTTATGTAAAATATATATATATATACTTTAAAAAAAAACAACATACTTCATAATGTGGTGAAAAGTGAAAACGCTAAAATGGTTTTGATGGTATCAAACGGTTCAAACCTATGATCGTTCCACTGTTCACTATAGAGAGAGAGGGAGAGAGGGAGGGAGGGGGAGAGAGAGTGTGTCCAAATCCCTTACTCGAAGCAAGTTATTGTTGGTACACATATATATCTTAAACCATCCTATGTGATTGGCCAAAATTGGATGGCACTCGACATCAATCATAGTACTAACCAATGCTTAGTGATGATCTGTCACTGTCCATGTTAGAGTTAAGTTACTTGGGCATTGATGTTTGCCAATTATTGATTCTTTAGGACAGAATTTGATAAGTTCTCATATTATTACCAACTTTTGATAAACTTCAACAAAAATTAAATGATCTCACAAAGTAGCCGCAGAACTCAAAATAGATTATACTTATCTTTTAATACACAAGTAGGAAAATCATTACATTATATATACAACAATAAAAAGTAAGGTTCTTCTTCTCAAAAGGGAAAACAAAGAAGAAAGAAAAGTTCAAACATAGCAAGAAAAAGCTCTATACCACATCACCTCAGAGTAATAGTACTAGTATATCATCAACTTTGATCCAAAGATAGGGACAAAACAAACAAAACCTGTTATCTATAATCTACCAAATGAAAATTGCGCTAGCGTTTAAAAGCAATGGAGCAAGCTTGTTTTGAACATTGAGGCTTATAACTTCATCGGTACCACCTATGAATTGTTGTCCTATGAAAACTGCTGGTACACTTGGTCTACAACCAAGCTGAGTCAGTGCTCTCTCTATTTGATACCCATTTGCCATTTTATCAATCTCAATAACTATAGGGTTGGCTCCAAAACTTCTTATAAGTGCTTTCACTGTGTGACTCATGACACTAGTGCTTTTGCTGAAGATCACCACTGGTTTGTTCTCTGTCAATGATGCTAACAAATCCATTTCTATATAATGTGATTTAGTTGGTTGCTAGAGAGACTATATGGAAATTTTTGTTTGAGTTGGTTTGTGGAAATTTGAGATTGAGAGGAGATGTATTTATACCAGATTGGATTGTGTGGACATATAGAAGAATAAACATCTGAAAAAGAATAAACCTTATTAAGTTATGTTCATGAATGGATTCTCTAATCTCACACAAGTTAGCACAAGCTACATTTCTATGTACAAGTGTTTGATTCCTAGATAAACTTTGAGGCTAGAAAATTATGCCATTTCACTCAATATGTAAGTGTGTCCTGTATCTGACACATATCAGTGTCTTACACTAACACAATACTGAAATATGTTATTGCGTTCGGTTTTTTATATTTATCTGGATGAGATGTCAGTGTTTCATAATTTTTAGAATTTGTTCAAATTTTAAATTTGAAATTTATGTGTTAGTAAATTAAATATAAATTCTATTGTAAATTTTTGGTGGTTAAATTTGTGGTTATTTCCTGTCTAGATAATCCTCTAGTGATCTAATTTTTATTGGATGCCAAAAGAAAATATCAAGAGATTCCCACAATGTCTTTTCTAGAGGCAATGACTAATAATTTATGTTTGAGGGATTAAATGTATCCAACCCAAATTCTTGGCAACATTAGGGTGTAGCATGAAGCCACCCTCATTTGCATTGGAATATTAATGAGGACATATAATGGTAATGAGCAAGGTTCTATATGTAGAGGTGATTTCAAAAAAATTTCGTTGGTTAAAAATGTTATACTCAGTTGATAATTATGTAGAAAAATTGAATTATATGAATGTAATTTAGAATCAATGATATTACACCCATTTAAAAAAAAAAAAGGAATTCTGATCATTAAACTAACCAAATTTATTAGTGTTAAACACACATACATTATAAGGCCTGAATTTTGTTTATATAAATTTTAACTTATTTTAAAATTGATTTGACATAAGTATATTATTAATTGAATTAAAAAATAATTTTTTTTAAATAATAGATTTTTCTAGAATGACTTTAATATAAAGTGGATTAAAAATTGTTAAGCCACTCTTTATTATAACATGTCAGAAGCTTTAGCTATGGTTGCCATCTGGTCCGTAAGAGGTGTTGAGTTGATACAATAATCAATCAAGTAGCAAATTATTAATTAATATTGGATTCGCATAAGTTAAAATGCCAAGTTCTGAAAGCTGAATTGACAGGTGATAATAGAAAGAGATTTTTGTTTCTTTCGCAGATTCTGATATGAAAGTAAACTATTGCATTATAGCATTTGCTTTTTACCACTTTAGATGGATGGATGGTCCTTGATATAGTGGAGAGAATGGGAGAAAAAAGAAAACGCTAACACCGAATTTTCGATTTCTTGCACATTGTATGATTGTACTACATTACTATGTTATGAGGAAGAAGATCCTTAGAAGATGTTTTGTACTCCTATATGCTTAAAGCTTATTATATGTTTCATTAAATAGTGATGTTTTATTGTACTATGTACTGCCACATAAGTGAAGAGCAAACAAGATATTGTTTTGGTGATTTACTTCTACTAAAATATATTTTTGAATTACACTTTCATCCTCTCTTATATAAAAATATATAATCACCTTTTTTGAAAAATAAATATAAAATTATACTTTTGTGTTATAAGAGATATTTTATTTACATTTAAAAATATTTTAAATTGTTCCTTGAAATGAGTGATGAAACATAGACTAAAAAAAGTGACTAAAGTCATTGAGAATCAATTTAGTTTTATGTTTGGAAAGTCAACCATAAAGCGGTCTATCAACTACAATGTGTGATAAAGTAGTATGATGAGATGGACCAACAAGACCTACTCTAAATTTTTATTGATTTGGAGAAGACGTATGATAGAGTGCCTAGAGATATTTTGCGGAAAGCCTTACAAAAGAAAAGGTTAGGATTATATATATTTCAGTTATCCAAAATATGTATGAAAGGGTATCGACTAGTGTGTGGACAAAACATAGAGAGACAAATGATTTTCTCATTACAATAGGTTTGCATCAACATTCAACCCAAAGCCCCTACCTTTTTACTTTAATTTTGGATGTACTTACATAACACATTGAAAAGCTAGCACCGAGCGTCATACCCTAAATTTTGACTCTAAGATTCCACATCATTTGCATATCATATGAATACACTTTCATGCATCACTAACCCAAACACAAGTACAAGATATGCGTGCTTACTTGCTTCATAGGTTAGGTGACCCCCCTTAAAACTTAAGCAGATGAATTATCAAGTGATAAGCATCATATTCAACACCACAAGTCTCTATATCATCCATGAAGATCAAGGACTTTCACTCATTAATTATCAAGTGCAAAATTGCATCATGACAAGCTCATCAAGCCTCAAGACCCTCAGTGTACCATAATTAGGGTTTTGACCTAATTCAATCCCTAGGATGACTTGTGGAGCAAGGCATGATCCAAGACCTCAATGTTAGCTCGTCCATATGATTGGATTGATCTAGAGGACTTAATTCATAAATAATACAAGAATTCAAATCCATCTGAGCCACAAACTAGGGTTTTGATGAAAAGTCAACCATATCTTTGACTTTTGACCAATGCATGATCTCAAACCTTGGGACATGATTCAAGACACTCAAATATACCCTTGAAATCCATTCAAAAGTTCAAAATTACCTTAGGGTATTCATTAATTAAAAATCAAGAATTAGGGTTTCTCTGCACAAAATTCATCTAATACCCAAAATCAAAGTTTGACTTTTTGAGAAAAATTGATCATCAAGGACTATTATTCAAGAAAACATGATCCATAGTTGCATTTAATTAAGGTTTGATCAAGGAATCAAGGTTACTTGCAAAAGAAGCAAAATTGGAAGAATTGAAAATTTCACTAAGTTATGGAAAGTTATGTTTAAGTACCTAACTTTACAAGGTCATAACTTGTGATCCAAGCAACCATTTTTTGCACTCCAAAGCTCAAATGATAGATCTTCTTCCATACAACAAGATTGATGGGCTGAACAATCCCCAAAAAATGCATAGATTTTGAGATATAAGGCCATGAAGTTAGGGTTTTAAGACATTTTGAACTTTGACACTAAGAATTTTTTTTAGGCAGAATCTATTTTGTGTTTTGTCGAACTTTGAGGTCATTTTTCACCATGATCCAAGATGATTCAAGACCAAAGGCAAACATCAAAGTTAAAGTAGGATATCTCAGCTTTCCAAAGAGTACAAGAACATCCATTGATTCTACTTGAGCAAGGAGATATGATCTTCACAATATGCCATGATCAAATTGATTTTTTAAGACATTATTGATGCATTACTTGTGTAACACGATTTTCACCTTCAAGTTTTATCACTCTGCCAACTTTGTCATCATTCAAGATCAACACAAATCTTGTGGAGTCACACAAACCTGCAAGATCAGGTATTTAGTCAAGAAGAATCACATTTGGAGTGATGAAGTTTTGTCACACATGCCTTGAATTCAAAATTGTATTTATGTGCAACAGTGAACATTCAACAAAGCCATTCTCCTCAGTCAAGATTTCTACTTAAACAATATTAAATCACTCTATAGAATGTGGAATTGATCAAAAGGTAGCTATGCTATTTGGAAGTGATAATGTACCTTGGCATAGAAGTAATCACACCTTGCCAAAACCATTGAACCAAGCTCTTATCCTTCAAGCCATCACTATTAAGCCAAGACAAATCTATCCACCTATAAATAGAGCTCACTTTTGATCATTCAAGACACACCAAAACAACTTCAATACTTGTTTTCTCCAAATTCATCTTTGTTCAAAACCTCAAAACACCAAGAAAGTAAGAAATTAGATTTCTCATTTTAGAGCAATTTCACTCAAACCAATCATCCACACACTTCATAAATATCATATAGAAGTGATTTAAATCATTCAAACACTTCTGTAACACCAGGATCAACATCCTTCATCCTCACTTGATCAAACTGCAGTCAGATTCAAGCCAGTTGATCCAAGGAGTTTCAAATTATTCCAAAGATTGCAACACGATCCTTGAGACCTAAGGAAGCTGTGAGGATCACTGTTTCACTTTTGGAACACCCCTACCACATAATTTGATTCCTTCTTGCAGAGGTAAGCCCCAATCTCTCAAACCCAATGACGCATGAATCATACTTGTTATTTTAAGTTACAATTGTGTTTTTGCACCTATATATGTTGTTTCTCCTCAATCAATTGCATACTATCTGTTATATATAGGACTTCATATAGTTCTTGCATTTTTTAAGGGTCGTCTTATTATAACATGATATCTTGTGATACACTTAAAATAAAGGCTAAATTATAATTTTGGTCCCCCTGTTTTGGTTTACTCACGGTTTTAGTCCCCCTATTTTCTTTTTAAAGAGTTTTGGTCCCCCATCCCAATTTTGATCCAAAAAAAAACGCTGACTGTACATGTACCGTACATGAACAGTGCATGACCGTACATGAACAGTGCATGACCGCACATGAACAGTGCATGAACAGTTGGATCAAAATTGGGATGGGGGACCAAAACTGTTTAAAAAGAAAATGGGGGGACTAAAACCGTGAGTAAACCAAAACAGAGGGACCAAAATTGTAATTTAGCCTAAAATAAATGAAATTAAAAAGAACCATTCAATTCCTTGTTGAAAAACACACAACTTTCATGTTTACACTTTGCAAAATAGTTACGAATTGAGTGAGATAGAGTTGGTTTTGCAAATCTGATGAAGAACACGATGGAGAAGAAGGCCATGGCGCCAATTTTTCAAAATAAAAATAAGTTTTAATATGTATTATTTGGTTTCCAACTTAAAACTTGAATTGGCATTGCGCCCTAGGGGAACACTAGTATTTGTGTGTGAGCGGGTCCAAAGTCAGGGTTTTGAATCCCCCTTGCCCCAGACCTTTTGGTTTTAATTTTTTTAACTATTTTCAAAAGGATTTCTTCATATATTATTTACTCCAACCAACCAATGTCACCATGCACGCGTTGGCTCAGATGGTAGAATTTTGAACCCTCCACCCTTTGGTCACGAGTTTAAACCTTGGTGGGAGCAAACCCTTCTATTTTATCACTATTTTCCTTATTTTTCTTCACAACTTCATCAATTTATTTCACCTATCAAAAATCATTATTTTGAGCCAATTTTTTGCACACTTCCCATTTATCTTATATATTTTATGAATCCGTCGAAAAATCCCAAAAATTTTGACATTTTTATTAGGTTGAAAATTAGTACTTTTTAAAGTGTTTTTCATACCTTTTCATGGCTTCCTTTGATTTTTTCCTTGAACCAATGATACATATGTGTCTTTGTGGTCATGATACATCTTGTTTAAGCCTTGTTTGAGGTATATAACATGTTATGTTGACTTGTATATACCATAGTTAGATATTATTTCTCTTAAAAAAATGCCTCGATTAAGTCATTAATTCGGTGGAACCCTAAGGTTTTATGTTGTTTAAACCTTTCACAGAAACATCTTGACTAGGGCTTCCACTAGAGTTTGGATTCCTTAAAGACCTTGATTCAACCATGATTGAATATCTTGCTCAGGAGCCTTCTGGTAAAAACTTCCATTAAGTTTTTTTTATCCCCCCTTCCATTGTCCATTTGATCATTGATCATCTTGAAAACCTATTTACTTGAACTTATCTGTCTTTGCTCCCATAGATTAAATCTTTGCTTACATGTTAAACATGTCTCTTTATTTGATGCACATCACATTTTCAAAAATCAATCATTTTCAAAACAGTTTGGGCCTCTGTTAAAAGTGTAAGACCCAACACCTTTGTATATAGAATAACATTTTAGGCCTCTGTCAAGAGTATAAGACCCACTACATTTTCAAATACAAACACTTTGGGCCTCTATTAGAGTGTAAGTCCCTCCCCTCTTTCTCAAAACTTTCTTCAATTTCTCAAAACTTTCAATCTTTCAAAACTCTAGCTTCAACTTTCATCAAACACAGCCCTAGTGGCATTCAATTTCAATAAACTTTGGGCCTCTGTCAAGAGTGTAAGACCCACCCCCTTTTCTTTTCTTTTCAATAAATCTTGGGCCTCTGCTAAGAGTTTAAGACCCAACACCTTTGTGAATAGAATAAAACACACAAATAAAACATTCAAAAAAACCCTACAGATGCAAAATCTTCCATGAATTCAAACATGTCATATCAATGTCTACTTCTTAAATCTTCAATCATGTTTTTTTGTTAAGTTTCTCTTGACATTTATATCATCCATAGGTCAAACAATAGGATCCCTTCAATCACAACTTAGTTCAAACAACTAGTTCCCTGGCCTCCTCATGGGCCTTATACAAGCATCATTGCCTCCTCTTGGGCATCATACAAAGAATCTCCCTAGCATTATATCCTCCTCTTGGGCTTCATACAAGGAGATTTGGGTAGTCTCAGCCTTCTCTTGGGCATCATACAAAGATTTCTCCCCAGCAAGACAACCTCCTCTTGGGCTTCATACAAGGACCCTCAGGCTTCTTAAAAGCATAAATCAAGTCTTTGTCATCTATACAATAAAATCTTTTAGCCTTACCATCCTGGGCTTTGTACAGGATACAATAAAATCTTTTAGCCTTATTCATTCTGGGCTTTGTACAAGATACAAATAAAAATCACCAAAAGAGTCAATCAAATCCTCAATATTGAGTCAGTCTCTTCAAATTTCCTCAACAATCATTAGCCTTCTCTCAAGCTTTTATACAAATAACTTCTCCAGTCAGTCAGCCTCAATCTTGGGCTTTGTACAAGACAGACTAAACTCCCCAGTTAAGTCAGTTTTCAATCTTTTTCAGCTTCATATCTTGGGCTTCAATCAAGATACCTAAATAAATCCATCTCCTCACATATGAGACCTTGAGTCATTTCTATAGGAAGATATCTCTTCTAATCACTACAATTCAAATCAACCAATCAAAACTTTTTTCCAGATAATTGATGTTAGTGGCACTCATGTTGATTCAAAATCCAAGTTAGAGTCCCTCCTTTATCATGGCTCAAAAACTTTTCTTTCATCTAACTGATGTGAGTGGCACACTTGTCGATTCTATATCCAAGTTAAGGTCCCTCTTTTAGTATGTAAAGAATTCATAAAGGACAAAGTGGCATTGCTTAACACAATAAGTTTAAAGCTTTTTTCCTTATGACATCACTCTCTAATGATTGTAGTGAATAGGTGAGATATCTCCCTTAAAAGATGACAATTTGTCAAGTCTTTCAAAACACTCTTTTAGCTTCATCATCTTGGGCTTTAAACAAGATACAAAACAACTTTTTCCTCTCATAGATTAGGAGGAACTACAAACGCTCTGATTTCCCAAAGTTACATTTTTTTGGGAATACGTAGGCATAAGATTGCGAGATCTTGGCGAGAAAACTAATAAAAAACCTTAGGTTTAGATACCTTCTAAAAACAATAGAAAACCATAAAAACAACAAAAACATTTCCTCAAATCTTCACAAAGGGGAAACTTTCCCAATTAAACAGCGAACAAACTTAAGCAAGCAAGTAATTCAACAACAGAAATATATATAATAAATGTTCCTATAGATTACTATAGATACTCAGGGTGTTAATAGCTTCCCTTTGTATAACAAACCCCCGATTCTAGATCTCTTAGCATTTGTAGGAAAAACACTTGCGAGCATGGTTAGTTTAAGGTATCTCCCCCTTCCTTTTAAGCATCATAGGATAAATATTAGAAATCAGAAAGTAGAAATAAATGCGGTAGTGGTCGTGTCACAAAAACCGGAGCTACAAAAAAATGGCGACTTCACTGGGGAGTTTTACTTATGTTTTCCTAAGAGGGCTAAGCCTTGCATTGTATATATTTTTATTGTTTCATTTGCTTATTTTCTTTCTCATTTGATATCATCTACTGTTTTCCATCATAATATCTGCCTATTTTATCTGGGAATGTGATTATTACACATGTGGTGAGTCTAAAAGTCCTCAGTGGGCTTGAGAGCATATTTTAAGATAAGAGGTGGCAAAATCAAGAAGGCTTATAGGGAGTGAGTCCCGACCAAGCTAACTTGAAAATCCACCAAATCAGTAGAGGTACCCTTTTGGAATTATTGATGTTGAGCGCGACAGTCGCGAATACATTACTTTTTCTACTGGGAACCTGTGAAACTGAGGATTAGTAAACATTTAACCATTTAGCCATTTTTAGGACGTAGTGTGGTGACTATCGGGAATAGTTGATACACGATACTACACTTGAATGAGATCCATCTTGGGGATATTACAACTCCCATGAGTCAATTAGTTTGCTGGTAATATCCTAAAGAGGGGTCAATGATTTTGGGAACTTTGTTAGAACCCGTTCTACAGGTACAAAATGAACCTTCGGTACATACCTTTGGGATGGGTAGATCCATGGCTCCATGCTCGTGACGATAAACCCTTAAACCTATGTTTGTAAATATTTGTGTTTGTGCATACATGCATTAATGCATTCATTAAAATTTTTTTTCAAAAGAACTAAAAAAACGGGATTGTTGAAAATATCATAAATTGTGCTATGGATTTTGGTAGAAGAAAAACTCAGAAATATACCTTTAGAAGTCCAAGACTTAAAGACCTGAGAAGATTGGGAAGGTTGATTACTAATCTCAAAGCTTTTAGAGCTAAGTATGAAGGGCTTTTGTCCCTTTTAAAAGTCAACATGGTAGAAGGAGTCCTATCTACATTGGTTCGGTTCTATGATCCGGTGTACCACTACTTCACATTTCCAGATTATCAGCTCACACTAACATTGGAAGAATACTCTCAGCTGATTGATTTACCCATTTCTGATCAAGACCCATTCCCTGGCTTAGAAGAGATTCCCAAGGATCAAACCATTTCAAGAGCTACCTCTTTGGAAATATCAGATATCAAAGCTCACATGAGCACCAAGGGAAGAATTCAAGGTCTACCAGCTAAGTTCTTGATGGAAAAAGCCCTATACTTTGCTAGCATAGGAAACTTAGTTGCTTTCGAGGATATCTTTGTTCTACTCATCTATGGGTTATTCCTTTTTCCCAACATTGACAATTTCGTCGACATCAATGCTATCAAGATATTCTTGATTGGGAATCCGGTCCCAACTTTGCTTGCAGATGCTTACCACTCAGTGCATCTAAGGAACCTATACAACGGAGGGATGCTTACATGTTGTGTACCATTACTCTATAAATGGTTTATTTCCCACTTACCCAAATCTGCTGCTTTTTGGGATCTCAAAAGTGGTATGCGATGGTCGCAAAAGATTATGTCTCTCACTCACTCTGACGTAGATTGGTACAATCGGGTCTATGACGGAACAAAGATCATTGACAGTTATGGAAGTTTCCCCAATGTACCCCTCATTGGTACTAGGGGAGGGATCGACTACCACCCAGTTTTAGCCCGTCGTCAGCTGGGGTACCGAATGAAGGACATACCATATAACATTCATCTGGAAGGTATTTTCTTCAAAGAAGGAGAAAATGACAGAGCACTTAAGGAAGAAATTGTGCATGTCTATTCATGGGAAAGGAAGAGAGTCTCTGGGAAAACCGAATTGTATCTCTACGGAGCCTTATCTCAAATGGGTACAAGCTAGAGCCATCAAGTTAAAAATGCCTTACCCTCGTCAAGAGGTATTTCCCTTAAAGGAATTTATCCTCTACTTTATGAACGATACAGAGAAACTTCAGGTCGCTTTTAATAAAACTCAACGTGAAAAGAACTCTTGGAGGAACAAGTATCAGATTTTCAGTTTGGAGTGCACAAAGATTCCAGAGCTACTGAAGGAAAAAGACGCTCTGATTGAGATACTAGAGTAGCACGCTGTAGAAAGTCAAGAGGAACAGAAAAGTTTACTCTCTCCTTTCACGTGACAAAGGATCATCGACCCACCAACGGGTGAGGAAGCCCGATCAAAGAAGCAAAAAAGGAGTCAGCAACCAGCATTTGGACCTTCGTCAAGGATTCCATAGGATTCATAGGCTCGGTTTTCTTTCCTGCACTTTGTAAAATAATGTACTTTTCTCTGTAAGATATTGTAATCATTCGAATTCAATAAAAAGTTTCTGTCATTATATGATATTTGCAACATAATTGTTAAAATTTATTTGAAAAACAAAGAGAGCATTTGCATTTCTTTGTACATCATGCATAATTCTAGCATTTCACACATTTTTCGTAAAAACTTACACATTTATCACACTTTAGAGTAAAACTGTCTCATTCGTACAATACTCAGGCCAATCGTCAGAAGAAAATGGATGATCTTGAGGAGGAAAACGGAGAGCTAAGAGAGGAGGTTAGCACTCTAAAGGAAAGTTTGACTCAACGTCATGATTGAATAACTGGCAGCAGCTCGGAATCAACCAGCTCAAAGGAGTGTAATCTCAGAAGTTGTGTCTGCACCAACACTTGAGGCACCCGTTAGTCTTCCTCAGTACAACATGCCTAAATGTTTTCCCTGGGGCATGCTTTTCAATTTTGTGCTTGAAGGATATATACCTCCGGTCACTAAAGACCTAAGAGCCACAACTGGAATCTCCATGCCTGAAGGTTATAAACTTCAGATAAATGAAGACGCAAGAGCTACGACAGAGGCTCCTATACCTAAAGGTTACAGGCTTCAGGTCACCGAAGCACCAAGAACCGCAACTATAATGTCTATACCACAACCTGTGATACATACTACTCCAGAGGAACAAATCTTTCATGCCACTCCAAGCAAGGATATAGAAGTATATGAAAGAATGAATGAATTCCAAGAACAATTCTTGGAAATGCATAAAGAACTTCATGTCATTCGCAGACAGGACTTGTTCAGGAAAGATGTTGTCGATCTCTGTTTGGTCCCAAACGTCAAAATACCACACAAATTTAAGGTACCCGACTTTGAAAAGTAAAAAGGCAACTCTTACCCTCAAAGTCACTTGGTAATGTATGCCCGGAAGATGTCCACCCAAATGGAAAATCAAGAGTTACTGATCCACTACTTTCAAGACAGTTTAACTGGTGTCGCACTCAAATGGTACATGGGGTTAAACCGTATAAAGATCAGTACCTTCAGAGATCTCAGAGCAGCTTTTGTTCAACAATGCAAGTACAATCTGGATATGGCTCCTAATAGGGATCAACTCAGAGTAATGTCTCAAAAGGATAAGGAAAGCTTCAAAGAGTACGCCCAGAGATAGCGTGACATTGCCTCCCAGATTTGTCCTCTTATCGAGGAGAAAGAAATGACAAAATCTTCTTGAAAACCTTGAGCTCGTTCTATTATGACCGAATGGTCGCAAGTACGCCTAGTGATTTCACCGAGATGGTGAACATGGGAGTACGCCTTGAGGAAGTATTCCTAGATTGTCGATTGGTTAAAGATGAAAAACCATCCAGTAGTAGCAAGAGGTATGGAAGCACTCTCCAAAAGAAGAAAGAGCAAGATATCAACACTATCTCACAAGATAAACAAAGGCGAATATACCAACCTCGCCAGATAGCATCGGTATCTCCTGTTATCAACCCAACGCCAGTTCCAGCATATCAACCACAGATTTCTCAAAATCAACAAATTCAACAACCACAATATCAGCAAAGGCAGCAGCAGCCTCTTCAACAGGCTTGCCTACAATACAACAACAACAACAATCGTATCTCAAGGTCATCAGGTTTTGATCCTATCCCAATGCCATATGCAGAGCTATTCCCGGTTTTACTAGAAAGAAGACACAATAAAACTAGGACTCCTCTTGTCGTTCTTGAGAATCCCCCTTATTGGTTCAAAGCTGACCAATTACGTGTCTATCATCAAGGATCACTGGGGCATAACATCGAGAATTGTTTCAGTTTTAAATCTGATGTACAAAAACTAGTCAAGAATGGATTTTTGTCTTTCAAGGATACCAATCCAAATGTTCAAAGTAATCTGCTACCTCAGCATGAGAAAGCTTCTGTAAACTTAATTGGCAAAAGATCTGGCAACATTTACCAAATTCATGGTGTGCGTTTACTAGAAACGAATCTGGTTAAGATGCATTACAGACAAAGTGGATATGGACATGTGCCACCTCACAATTATCATCAATGCGACATTTGTTCAAAGAACAACCAAGGGTGCAGTGTTGTACAGGAAGCCCTTCAGGAACAAATGGACTTGGGATGGATCCAAGAACACAGAATCCGTTGAGTAAACATGGTTTACAAATGTCTTGGTATTATTCAGAATTTTGACATTCACGCAATGAATGTAAACTTGGTGGCGATGCACTATAGACAAAGTCAACATTATAATCTGTCATCGCACAACTACATCGTTTGCTCAATTTTTTCAAAAGAAAATCAAGGATGTACTTTTGTGCAAGAAGCTCTCCAACGACAAATGGATCTAGGTTGGATTCAAGACTATCACCGAAGGAACGATCATCATATCAACATGATTGATGAATGTCTGAACAGAGTTCAAATCTTTGACATTCATCTGATGAACACAAGTTTGGTAGAGTTACACACTAAACAGGTTCGACTTGGCTTTTTAGCATCGCACAACTATCAAGATTGTAAAGGCTGCTTCGAGAACGGTCAAGGTTGCGCGCTTGTACAAAGAACTCTTTAACACTTATTAGATCACTGGTGGTTTCCAATATACTAGAACACAGAGACTCATCAAGTCAACATAGCTGATGAAGGCCCAAGTAGACACGAAAGATGAGACATTCACTAATTGGAAACGGACTTGGTAAAAATGTACTGCATACAGAGTGGATACGGCCGAGTATCTCCCCACAATTATGAACGCTACAGGATATGCTCATAAAATGACCAAGGATGCTACCTTGTACAAGCAGCTCTCCAGAATCAGGTGGACCGAGGAGAGATCCTACAAACAGAAGGGGGGATTATCAGTCAATTAACATGGTGCAAGATTGCCCGAGATAGTACGCAGTTTATGATGTCAAACACATTGAAACATCATTGGTCAAATTTCACAAATGCTTGTGTGGACTTAACTACTTAGGTTCAAATCACCATGATCAGTCAGCTTACAGAAAATGTCGCAGAAGTCAATATGGTTGCCTCCGCATCCGAAATGATATTCAAATATTGTTAGGCCAAAAGACCATTACAGTCTTCAATGAAAGAAAATCCATTAATCACGGAATTAATGAATATGTCTTCACTATAATCCCTCTGCTCAATGAACCAAAGTGTTTGGTGATCCCGTTCGACAGTGGAAAAATTCCCGATATCCCCAAATTGGAACCAATAGAGATTGCCTATGACAGCCAGAAGAGTCACATAACTCCTTTGGTCATCTACTTACCAGGCACGGTGCCATATGTATTAGAGAAAGACATTCCTTAAAAATATGGTGCCACCATGATGGAAGATGGAAAGGAAGTCCTGTTGCCATCCATTGTCAACATCGTTGATATAAGTCGTGTCACCCGAAGTGGTGGAATCTTCAACAAAGGAATAGAAGAGCCCACAAAAGGAAAAGAACCTCAAATTGAAGTTCCTAATAAACAGATTGGGCCGTCAAGTGGTACAGATCAAGTGAAAAATAATGATGAAAATTTGAAACTAATCCAGAAAAGTGAATACAACATTGTGGATTGTTGAAAAGTATTTTGGGGGTGTTTTATCGTATTCACGGAGATTGTGTATATTGTTGCCGTTCGATAGTCAAAAGCGTTTCAAACTTTATAGTAATAAAGGGTTGGTTTTTCATTTCGAATCGTTTGCATAAATTTAGAATTCAACGGAAAAATGATTGGTTTTAGGGTTTGGTAAAAACATGCCAAGACTAGTGTTCAATAATCTGTTTCGTACGTATCAACTCAATAAAGCGCGTGAACTCGTTAACAATAAATATAGCCACATATCCTCTCAACAAGTTTCTCTCGAACACTTGTTGTGAGATTTATCATATTAATCCTTTGATGATCTCTCACTTAAACTACCAATATGATAACATTCAAGTTCAATATTTATGAACATCAACTTTCAAAACTATCTCTAGCCTTATGATTATTGATGAATTGAAACTTAGGTCAAGTTTAATACATTTCTCTCGAACATGAATTAAAACAAAATATTAACCATGTAAACAAAGTTTTTTCTCTATATCTATCATCAACAAAGTTCACAAACTTACAATCAAGATCAATACATACAAAATGATGGATTACCTACCACTAATCTTGACACAAGATGTGTTTAGCTACACATAGTCATGGTAGCTTGCTTCACAAGTTTTGTGAGGAGATGAAAAAGCAAATGCGTCGAAGAATCGAGATCGGATGCAAATCCAGCTTCTCTATGTGAAAAATATCTCTTTGATGAAGAAAACTAAAAAAATAAGGTTTTGGTGTGAAAAGGTGAAGTTATGATCCCAAGAAAGTGTAAAAATCTATTTATAATGTACTTGGGATCTGATGCATTTGCACTGCGAATGATCCATTCGCCTAGCGAAAGAAGAAAATGGCACCTGAAGTGCCTTCTGAAAATTAAACCGCCCTTGGTTGTGTTCGTGAGTTCGCAATGCGAACGTTTCATTCACAAAGCGAACTACTCGCCAAAACATTTGCAAAGCGAATTTTAGGTCCTTTTGCCACTGCCATATGCAAAGGTTCTTTGCCAGGTTGTTCGCAGAGCGAGTGAAGCAACGAACATTCACTGGAATTTGCAAAGCGAACTTTGGTCCCTTTACTTACTGCCATATTCTGGGACCATTCGCTGGAGACCTTGCTAGTTGTTTGCAAAGCGAGCTTCTTGAAGTTGTCCTCTATTATTTGGCAGCTTGCATCAATTCTTTGTGTCTTATTTCTTTGATCAATTAGTGCACTTTCCTGCACAATAGCACACACATTACAAGCACCAAAGGCATATATACAATGTTTGAAGAACAACAACAATTTACTACTAAAATCCACAACTAAAACATAGAAAGTGTTGAAAAATGCCAAGTATCAAATACAAATATATTGCATGTTTGACATCTAACAAACTCTCCCCAACTAACTCTTTGTTTGTCCTCAAGCAAAGTATGTCTCTCATTGAAACAAGAGGATTTGCTCGAGCACTTGATTCAACCAAGAAAGGATAACGGCTCAAATAAACAACAATTGTAACAAAGCAACAATTACACAATCCTAGAATCGACAATGCAAAAGAACTTGATTCTTAAATAAATCTCAGACAATGTTTCAAGAGACAACTAAACCATCATGCTCATGTCACTCTAACACTCCCCTTCGAAATAGGATTGAAGGAAATTAACGTGTTTGCAACCGCGGGGCAATTTAGCTCGAATGACAAATGATGCAAATACAAAGCAATTCATACAATATCTAATTGATCACATAAGAAATCATGGAAGCAAGAGATCACTAAGGGCTTTTAAGGTTATAGCTTGGTCGGGTTAACAACAAAGGGATATTTCTAAAGGCCATTGAATCGAAGTTTCCGATGCAAAAGAACATTCACTATACAGGGTATTCACACACATCTCAACTTCATTCACCAAATTTACACCTTTATCACAAACCTTCTCAAACTTCCTCATGCACAATTATTGGTTTCTATTTTTCTCATTCAAGTAAACATCCTTTTCTATTTTTTTTGACATTCATATTCACATTCTCTTTTTCTTTTCATGCTTGCTTGAAATTTTTCAAAAGTTTGAGCAATTTACCAATCTTCTTTTTCATTCTCCCCAACTTATTTTCAACTAAACCTTAAGTGAATGCTCCTTGCTTTTTAAGGCAAGGAAATCAATAAAACAAAGTTCCATGGTTCAAGAAGAAAAGTTTTTAGAAACTCTCAAAAATTCAATGATGAACTTGATTTTTAAAATATGTACAACACAAAGTTCATCACTAAACGAGATCTAAACTATTTAGGCTCAAGGGGGGTTAACGAATACTCGCTACTCACGGGTAAATTACTATTTGGAAATGGTTGTGCTCAATATCAACAAGTGCCTTGATCATTTCTAAATCTTCCAAAATATCACACAATTCACAAGATAAAGCATGAATTAAAAGTATAAAGCAAAATTCATCATCAATCCAAAGCATATAGTATAACATGGAGGTTTCTTACTTTTGTGGTGTTGCGGTGAGAATCGGATAACAAGCTATTAATTAACTCGCATCGCAAAACTTTGAAATTCACCACCGACTTTGATTTATCCAAAGGAAAGGTTCAAGATCGAGAAAACCTAAAGGGGGGAGATCTAAGGTTCAGGGGTTGGCTATAATAAGGGAAGGTATTAGCACCCTTAGTATCTGTAGTACTCTACAGGAACCTCTTGTTTAGTTTGTGTTATGTTATGTTTGCTTGCTAAAGGATATCTGCTTAAGGTAAAGGTAAAGGCCTAAGGGTATGTACACTAAGTTTGCTCGCCAAGACGTCGCATCTTGTGCCTATGTATCTGACTAAAGAATTAGAGCAACCGTAGTTCACCTCTCTAAGGGTGAATTAGAGGAACCATTGACTATGGCCAAAGTTCCAAGGGAAAGTTTGGTCAAAAGCTTGAAAGCAAAGCTCATGGGGATTGATTGTTAAGGAGAAGAGATTAATGGCCATCTCTTGGGAAGGTTAAAGAAAGGTTTAGAAGTTATAAGAAATTAATGCCTATCTCTTGACACGGCTATGCGGGGTGTGGTGACTCCAAGCCTAAGGCTAGGTTGAAAGGGTAATGAGCTATCTATGACCTTGCGGTCAATAGAGAGACTTTCCTTCGGAATAGGGGAGAAAACATATTAACAAGAGTTGAACAGAATTGAAATTGAATAAACAGTACGAGTACGGCAAAGATGATATTCAAAGTTTCGAAATTAGAAACATGTTAAGTTATGAAAAATTTGCATGGACGTACAAATAACAAAATGATTTGGTTCAAGTCAGAGAACAACAAACAATTATTTACAGGCACGTTATACTGAAAAGTTCTAGAAACTAGTTAACGATTTTTCATAAAAAAGGAAACCGTGAACCGATTATAAATCAAATCATATTTTGTTATTTTGTTGTTTTAGAAAGAAAATAAAACATTAAAAGAAATGAAGTAAAAAAAATAAAAAAACGAAGGAGCCACATAATGGTGGCAGGTGCCACCAAAACTTATGCAAGGCACAAGTATAAGGTGGCAGGTGCCACCTTCCTTGTACATGGTGGCTTACGCCACCTTCCTTGTACATAGTGGCTTGCGCCACTTATAACATGGCTGGTGCCATGGATGTGGTTGCAGGCGCCACTCATCATGAAGGAAAAGAAAAAAGTCTTTTAAAAGCATGGCGGGTTCCACCTAGGAGATGGTGGCGGGCGCCACCTCTCCTCTTTCTTTTTTTTTTTAGTTTAGTTTTATTCTTTTAAGTAACTTTCCATGAAATAAAATTACAAACCAAAATCAAACATAAGTTTTGCAACATTTAATCAGGAAACAAAACATTTATCCATGAGTGATAGTAAAATAGTAACATGAAGTAAATGATTATGACATTATGAAAAACGAAAAGAAAATGGAAATGAAGTAGAGGTGTGGCCGTTACCTAGTGGAGACGGTCCACTGCCTCTTCACAAATACTTATTAAGAACGACACACTCCTTTTTTCCAGAATGCTAGAATAAGTGAGGGAGAAGGAGAGTATCCGACCTCTATTTTTTAGGGTGAATACTGGTGTGTAGAAAACTGAAGATGAAGGGTCCTATTATAGGAGAAAATAAGGAGGGTGTATTGCCGGCATTGCCCTTTTTCTAAATCTTTCGTGCAGATGGTTGGTTTGAAAAATCTTTGTTATCAGAAATAGGCCAGAGAGTAGGTTGTGCTGAAGAGATGCTGAGGAGACGTGAGGCCATACCTTCTGAAAAGTTGTTTTTTATTCATGATGAACTGAAGCCATTATTTAAAAATGCATTACTTAATTTAAAACAAAACAATTAAATGAGAGAACAAAGTGGCAGGAGCCACCTCTTAGGAATGGCGAGTGCCACATGCACTCATGGTGGGCGCCACCCTGGGAATGGTGGCAGGCGCCACCTTCCCTTTCTTTTTTATTTATTTTTATTTTATATTTCATTTCTTTTCTTTTTTATTTTCTTTCTTCTTTTTTCT
This sequence comes from Lathyrus tuberosus, assembly GCA_022829125.1. Classification (NCBI taxonomy): domain Eukaryota; kingdom Viridiplantae; phylum Streptophyta; class Magnoliopsida; order Fabales; family Fabaceae; genus Lathyrus; species Lathyrus tuberosus. Next base: position 2,958,167 of record JALAZF010000205.1, on the reverse strand, counting down.
TCTTTTTTCCTTTCTTCTTTCAAACAAAAATCAACAAATGCCTTGTGATATCTCGTGTGTCAACTTCATCTCGGTCCAAGAAACATTAAAGTCGGAAGCTCGACTTTTCGGTTAAAACTCTGATTTCTTCAGGAATTCCAACTGGATGATCATTGAGGATCTTGCTTCTTCACTCTCTTCTAAGGTCCACGGATGGCCTCTAGGGATGTCCACATTATGTAGATTCAAGTTTCTAAGCTTGGGAATAAGTCCTGATCAAAATCAAAGGCAATGGTGGACTGTCGTGGAGAAAACCCTAGTTTGAGGCATAGTGAATCCTGTGGCTCATGGCACTTGTAATAAGAACCGAACAGACTTGATTTCATGTTGAATGAGACCTCTTGAATGTAGGTAAGCTCAGATGGTTAATGAATCCTTGAAACATGTGAGAATCTGGCTCATTGACTTTCGTTCTTTTCCTTTGCACCTGGATTTCACAAAAGAAACAAACTGGCAAGATAATGTGGTTTGTTAACAATGCATGGATGAATGAAAATGTAAGTGCAAAATGTTATGACATCTGAGGGGTAAAATTTGGGGTACAACAGCTGCCCCTATTTAAATAACTTTACCGGATGCTGCGAGGAATGGAAATCCTTGGGACATCAAGGTGAAGGATATTTAAATATAGCAAACCAAAATTTTTTCCCTTAGATGGAATGCAAGTGCAAAGGACAAGCAGCAGATATGCAAATGCTGACATGCCATGAACTTCTAGTATGATGACATGATGCCATGATAGTGCAAAATGCAGACAAACAAAATACCAAAGATAAAGAGCTACAAGTGAGCTTACTGGGGATGGATGAAGGTTAATATCCACAAGAAAGACTTACTGGGGATATAGGCTGGCCAACAAAAGACTTACTGGGAAGACCCTGAGGAAACAACGGGGATAGAAAAGTAAAGAGGAAATCCTACAGGTCCTCCCTGGGGATGGGAGCCAGAGAGGTGCTCTCCCCTGGGGAAAAGTCCAGGGAGATGGACGATGGGTTTATATGTGACCACACGACACTGGGGAAATAAAAGTACACTCTTTACTGGGCATGAAACCAGAAAGAAGACATGATCTCCACTGGGGAACAATTTAAAATAAAAGGATAGACATCAACAAAAGATTTTCTGGGATTTTCTTATAATGAAGAGTTCAAACGGGATCTTCAAGAAAAGCCAGAAAAGACAGAGAAAGGCACATCCGGAAAGACATCAGATGGCAAAAGAAACCAGACACCAATAATGGCTTTGAATGAAAAGGTACAAATCACAATATCTAATAATGGCTTTAGATGAATGTGAACAGAGACTACATTCAAGAATGGCATTGAATGCAAAGAAACCAGTCATCCAATAATGGCTTTGAACAAAAGGTACAACTCACAATATCTAATAATGGCTTTAGATAAAAGTGAACAAAGATTCGATCTAGAAAAACATCAGAAAGAGAGACACGTCCAGAAAGGCATCAGATGGTAGAGAAATCGGACATCCAATAATGGCTTTGAATGAAAGGTATAACTCACAATATCTAATAATGGCTTTAGATAAAAGTGAACAAAGACTCGATCTAAAAAAACATCAGAAAGAGAGACACATCCGGAAAGGCATCAGATGGTAGAGAAACCAAACATCCAATAATGGCTTTGAATGAAAGGTATAACTCACAATATCTAATAATGGCTTTAGATAAAAGTGAACCAAGACTCGATCTGAAAAACATCAGAAAGAGAGACACATCAGGAAAGGCATCAGATGGTAGAGAAACCGGACATCCAATAATGGCTTTGAATGAAAGGTAAAACTCACAATATCTAATAATGGCTTTAGATAAAAGTGAACAAAGACTCGATCTGAAAAAACATCAGAAAGAGAGACACATCTGGAAAGGCATAAGATGGTAGAGAAACCGGACATCCAATAATGGCTTTGAATGAAAGGTGTAAATCACAATATCTAATAATGGCTTTAGATAAAAGTGAACAAAGACTCGATCTGAAAAAACATCAGAAAGAGAGACACATCCGGAAAGGCATCGGATGGTAAAGAAACCGGACATCCAATAATGGCTTTGAATGAAAGGTATAACTCACAATATCTAATAATGGCTTTAGATAAAAGTGAACAAAGGTTAAATCCAAGAAAGCATTGGATAAAAGGAACCACAGTATCCAGGACAACATTGAATGACTGTGAACTTTGAGGAATGGCACTGAGAGTAAAGGCAAATCACTATATTCAGGAAGGGTATCAAATGATAGTGAGAAAGACATCCAGGAATGGCACTGAATGCAAAGGAGAAAACTCATCCAAGCATGGTACTGAATGAACAGAGAAGACTTTCAGTATTGACACTGAAAGATATCCAGGCAAAATTTGATGAGGATTACAGAAGAGAGGCAAAACTTCCAGGAATAGCGCTGGGAGAAACAAGAGGAACAAGATATCCAAGAATGGCACTGGAGACCACAAGAGACAGACATCCAGGAATGGCACTGGAGATCACAAGAGACGGGCATCCAGGAATGACACTGGAGTGAGAGAATATAAATATCCAAGAATAGCACTGGAATGAGAGAAGACAAACGTCCAACAATAGGACTAGATGCTCAAGGAAACGACAACATTCAGTAATGACATTGAATGAAAGGACGGATAACGCTTGGTAGGCACCAAGTAAGTTGGACTTTGACTACCAGGTAAGACGTGGATAACGACACGACCTCGGGAGAAATGCAAATAAGGATGAAACACTCATGATATGCATATGTATATGAATTATGCAGATGATATATGATCAAATGCAAATGCGGATGCTGACGACACCGCTCGACTCTTTTGGTGAGAAGACAAGACTGAAAGACTGATTCCTCAACACGGAGATCATTGTCATTCTTCTTGGGGACTGAAGATGCCACTGCTTGACACATCTCTGTCACACTGGTAAACTGTATCAAGTGACGATCCTTCTAGGAAGGATGAAAAGTTGCATGGGGATTCTTAAAATTAATTTCCCCAGATTAGGTGACCGTTGTAGATGAACTGATCATTGCTTCAGCTTGTCTGATTCTGAAATGACTGTTTCATGGTGCTCTTTGGAAAGCTTGCCCCAGTCTGAGTCTTGGAAAATCTTCTATATAAACTGATTCTGAGAAGGACTTGCCCTTGAACAACAAATCTTGAACTGAATCTGCAACAGGATTTTGGAAAGAACTTGCCCCTGATAGGATCACCGACCAAGTTTCTTAATTGTTTGAAATTTACTTGAGAAGAGAGTTAGCTTGCAAACAAAAGTATTTGTACAAACATGGTAAATGCAAAGCTCATGCAACTTTTGAAATCAAAATCAAATTGCAAAACAAATGAATCACTGATCTGAATATGGCGGTTCAAGACATTTAAAAGTGAAGTTTAAGCAAAATGTGTAGCACCAAAATAGTTGATCTTCAAAGATCTTTGGGAGTCAGTTTACGCAACCTTACTGTAGTATGCTTTCAAAATAACCTTGCTTCAATTAGGTCTTTTGAGGTTTATAACGTGGTCTGGTTCACGGTTTAAGAAACAAAGGATAAAGGCTCAAAGTTTATTTGTGACCCACCCAATCTACGTGATGAACTTCCAATCCTATGCTCAGTTAACTCAGACTATGCACTCAGATTCCCACAGGTTGGAAGTGGTACCAATGATAGTAATGATGATGGTTCAAAATTCAATGGACTTGAGATGACAATCACTGCTTCCTTACAACTTTTGGTTGTCATACAAGCTTGTTCTTTCTTCTCTTTGTATAAGGTAAGGTCATGAGCTTCAGACCTTTCTTAGCTTTTGCCTCGAAAGGGACTCAGCTCATTCTTTGAGTAAGTATTTCTTGATGACCCTTCTTCATTTATCACTTTGGGAACAACTTGTACTACATTTATTCATTTAATTTGGAGGAGTTGAAAGGTTGTAAACGCCTGGCTTAATGATTACGGCGAACCATCATTGGTATTTGACTTGAAAGACATCTTCGACACTTGCTTGTTGTGTGCGAAGGAAAGTTTGTGAACTTTTGTTGAAAGGAGTTTTGCATGAAACTCTTGTATTTGAATGCACAAACCAGTTAACTGAGAACTACCCTGCCCCGGGTTAAAATTGCGGGTATTTATTTTTAAAGAAAAGAAACTCCTACTTCAAGTCTCGAAGGGGTTCAAGAGGGGTTATCTTCCTTATGTCTTCAGTGTTTGGGGATTGAAACAATGCCTTACATCGTCAGCAATGTTTTGATTTGAAAGCATACCAACAGCAGTTATGAGTATTTTGTTTTCATCATCCTCCCTCCAATCTTTGCACAATAAAAAATAAAGTGGAAAAGAGATAAAATATTTTGGAAAAGAAAGCATAAAGATATAAATAGCAGACAAGATGAATTAAATCAAAAGTTGCAATGCTCATTTCATTAATCACAAAAGTACAAACATAATTTAAAACAAACAACCAGTACAAAATAAGTAAAATGCAAACAACAAGAAACAAAGCCCAGTGACTATTCAAACATAAGGATGAGATGTCCTGTCTTTAAGAAGTAGCTAAGCTGAAGTCGACTGAAGCTTCACTTGGCGTGCCCTGGCAGAGGATTACTCTGAACATTTGGATTGTCCTTGAAGGAGAGGATTTTGTTTCTCATTAGCTCTTGTACTTTAGCCTTTAATGCAAAACAACCCTCCAAGTTATGACCTGCACCACCTTGATGGTATTCACAATGAAGATCAACCCTATAGCCGACTGGAAGAGGATTTGGAGGAGGAGTCAAAGGCCTTGTGGTAATCAAACCTTGTTGAACCATACTAGGATCAAGCTCAGTGTATGTCTTGGGAATAGGATCAAATTGACTCCTATAACGGTACTGGTTCTGTCCTACAGCCGGACGTTGGGGAGCTTGAGCTGGTCGTGGAGCAGTAACCATAGGAGTGACAGCAGCAACAGTAGGGTGAATAACATACTGAGGTTGGGGACGAGGCCTTCTCACTTCAACCATTACAGCATTAGTCTGATCTTCCCTTTTCCTCTGAAAGTTCCCATAGGATTTCTTCACAGCATTGGAAGATTCAGCAGCTTTTGACACTCTTCCTTTCTTAAGACCTTCCTCGAGTCTTTGGCCGATAGTAACCAAATCCGTGAAGTTGGAGGAAACACTTCCAATCATCTTCTCCCAATAGAATGGGGACAGGGTGTCCATGAACATTCCCGTCAATTCTTTCTCGGCCAAAGGAGGTTCAACTTGGGAAGCTAATTCTCTCCAGCGCTGAGCATACTCTTTAAAAGATTCCTTCTCATGTTGAGTCATGTTTTGAAGCTGGCGGCGATCAGGAGCCATGTCAAGGTTATATTTATACTGCTTCATGAAGGCATTTACAAGATCTTGGAAGCAGTGAATGGTGTTTTTCTCGAGACCCATATACCATTGGAGTGATGCTCCACTCAAGCTATCTTGAAAATAGTGGATAAGCAGCTTCTGATTTTTGGTATAAGCAGTCATCCTGTGAAGATACATGACCAAATGAGCCCTTGGGCAAGAGTGCCCCTTATACTTCACAAAATATGGAGTTTTGAACTTAGCAGGCATAACAAGGTCAGAAACTAAACACAGGTTGTCTACATCCACATTGAAAAAGTCAGTACCCTCAATGGCCTTGAGTCTTTTGTCTAAGGTATGAAACTGCTCACGGACAATTTCAGGTTCAACAAAGTCTTCATAGTCTTCACCCTGAGCACTGGTAGCATTGTACTCAAAGAAGGGATTCTCAAAGGAAGCTTGAACAGGTTGTGGAATAGCATGAACCACAGGTCTAGGCTCAGCGAAAATAGGAGTTTGAAAAACTGGCATAGCAGTCTGACCAGCCATAGCAGCAGATGCAATCGGTGGAGAATTGTTATGCGGCAAACCAAACTCGGGCCAAGTTAAAGGCGGCATCTGAACAGGTGGAGGATCGGCACTTGAAACTTCCTGGATGAAAGTTCTTTGGGGTTGCTCTCCTCTAGCAATCAAAACTTAAAGCATCTCAGTGAGTTTAGTCATGCCTAACTTAATGTCGTTGATTTCCATTTGGATCTCAGCATTGTGTGCCTCCTGCTCTAAAATCTTGCGTCGGTAGCTAGCCCTAGTCTGGTATCGGTGTCGAGGAATCAGCTTGACGACTCACAGACAACACTGGAAGATAGAGACCACTGGAAATGAGGAACTGGACAAACCGACGCATGTAATGAATCATGCAAAGATACAAATGATATGCAATGTAATGCAAACAGAATGCAAAACACGTGTTACATGATCAAAGGTTCGAGATCACAGCATGGTGTGTACTAAGGTTTATAATCTGTAGAACAGGGTTCTAAAAAAAGTTCCCAGAGTCGACAACCCATCCTTCAGATATTATCGATTTCCCAAATGACTTGGTGGTCAATAATATTCTCAAGAGAATCTCGTCTGAGTGTAGTATCCCGTAGCAACCAATTCAGGAATAGACTCCATCATAGTCCTCGCACTACATCCTAAAAGGCTTAAGTGGGGTTTGGAAATAACTACGGTTCTCAGTATCAATGGCGCCTACGTTGAGAGTAGCACGTTTTCACGAATGGGATCGTTCAACATGACTAGACTCTCAAAAGGGCCTAAACTGAGTGATGGTGTCTCAAGTCAACTTTTTCAGGAATCGACTCCCTCAAATTCTCCTTGAATATACCATTGTCCTATCATAGGTGCACTCATGTCCAGGTATAGGACATATCCTCACCACTCAAAGTAGCAACCCTGCATATAAAAAACCCAAGCACAGATATATACAAATATACAAAATATACAAGTATACAAGCAAGCAAACATATAAGATAACACAAAGACAAACAAGGTGGGCTTAACCCTCTTAAGGGATGTTTAGTCCCCAGTGAAGTCGCCATTTCTGTTGCGGTGAGAATCGGATAACAAGCTATTAATTAACTCGCATCGCAAAACTTTGAAATTCACCACCGACTTTGATTTATCCAAAGGAAAAGTTCAAGATCGAGAAAACCTAAAGGGGGGGAGATCTAAGGTTCGGGGGTTGGTTATAATAAGGGAAGGTATTAGCACCCTTAGTATCTATATTACTCTACAGGAACCTCTTGTTTAGTTTGTGTTATGTTATGTTTGCTTGCTAAAGGATATCTGCTTAAGGTAAAGGTAAAGGCCTAAGGGTATGTACACTAAGTTTGCTCGCCAGACGTCGCATCTTGTGCCTACGTATCTGACTAAAGAATCAGAGCAACCATAGTTCACCTCTCTAAGGGTGAATTAGAGGAACCATTGACTATGGCCAAAGTTCAAAGGGAAGGTTTGGTCAAAAGCTTGAAAGCAAAGCTCGTGGGTATTGATTGTTAAGGAGAAGAGATTAATGGCCATCTCTTGGGAAGGTTAAAGAAAGGTTTAGAAGTTATAAGAGATTAATGGCTATCTCTTGAGACGGCTACGCGGGGTGAGGTGACTCCAAGCCTAAGGCTAGGTTGAAAGGGTAATGAGATATCTACGACCTTGCGGTCAATAGAGAGACTTTCCTTTGGAATAGGGGAGAAAATGTATTAACAAGAGTTGAACAGAATTGAAATTGAATAAATAGTACGAGTACGACAAAGATGATATTCAAAGTTTCGAAATTAGAAACATGTTAAGTTATGAAAAATTGGCATGGACGTAGAAATAACAAAATGATTTGGTTCAAGTCAGAGAACAACAAACAATTATTTACAGGCACATTATACTGAAAAGTTCTAGAAACCAGTTAACAATTTTTCATGAAAAAGGAAACCGTGAACCGATTATAAATTAAAGCATATTTTGTTATTTTTTGTTTTAGAAAGAAAATAAAACATTAAAAGAAATGAAGTAAAAATAAATAAATAAAGGTAAGTATGTGTGGCAGGCGCCACATAATGGTGGCAGGTGCCACCATAACTTATGCAAGGCACAAGTATAAGGTGGCAGGCGCCACCTTCCTTGTACATGGTGGATTGCGCCACCTTCCTTGTACATAGTGGCTTGCGCCACTTATAACATGGCTGGTGCCATGGATGTGGTGGCAGGCGCCACTCATCATGAAGGAAAAGAAAAAAAGTCTTTTAAAAGCATGGCGCGTGCCACCTAGGAGATGGCGGCGGGCGCCACCTCTCCTTTTTCCTTTTTTTTTTTAGTTTTGTTTTATTCTTTTAAGTAACTTTTCATGAAATAAAATTACAAACCAAAATCAAACATAAGTTTTGCAACATTTAATCAGGAAACAAAACATTTATCCAGAGTGATAGCAAAATAGTAACATGAAGCAAATGATTATGACATTATGAAAAACGAAATGAAAATGGAAATGAAGTAGAGGTGTGGGCGTTACCTAGTGGAGACGGTCCACTGCCTCTTCACAAATACTTATTAAGAACGACAAACTCCTTTTTTCCAGAATGCTAGAATAAGTGAGAGAGAAGGAGAGTATTCAGCCTCTAATTTTTAGGGTGAATACTGGTGTGTAGAAAACTGAAGATGAAGGGTCCTATTTATAGGAGAAAATAAGGAGGGTGTATTTCCAGTATTGCCCTTTTTCTAAATCTTTCGTGCAGATGGTTGGTTTGAAAAATCTTTGTTTTCAGAAATAGGCCAGAGAGTAGGTTGTCCAGAAGAGATGGTGAGGAGACGTGAGGCCATACCTTCTGAAAAGTTGTTTTTTATTCATGATGAACTGAAGCCATTATTTAAAAATGCATTACTTAATTTAAAACAAAACATTTAAATGAGAGAACAAAGTGGCAGGAGCCACCTCTTAGGAATGGCGAAGGCCACATGCACTTATGGTGGGCGCCACCCTGGGAATGGTGGCAGGCGCCACCTTCCCTTTCTTTTTTTGTTTTTTTTGTTTTATATATTTCATAACTTTTCATTTTCATTTTCTTTCTTCTTTTTTATTCTTTATTCCTTTCTTCTTTCAAACAAAAATCAACAAATTCCTTGTGATTTCTCGTGTGTCAACTTCATCTCGGTCCAAGAAACATTAAAGTCGGAAGCTCGACTTTTCGGTTAAAACTCTGATTTCTTCAGGAATTCCTACTGGATGATCATTGAGGATCTTACTTCTTCACTCTCTTCTAAGGTCCACGGATGGCCTCTAGGGATGTACACATTATGTAGATTCAAGTTTCCAAGCTTGGGAATAAGTCCTGATCAAAATTAAAGGCAATGGTGGACTATCGTGGAGAAAACCCTAGTTTGAGGCATAATGAATCCTGTGGCTCATGGCACTTGTAATAAGAACCGAACACACTTGATTTCATGTTGAATGAGACCTCTTGAATGTAGGTGAGCTCAGATGGTTGATGAACCCTTGAAACATCTGAGAATCTGGCTCATTGACTTTCGTTCTTTTCCTGTGCACCTGGATTTCACAAAAGAAATAAACTGGAAAGATAAAGTGGTTAGTTAACAATGCATGGATGAATGAAAATGTAAGTGGAAAATGTTATGACACCTGAGGGGTAAAATTTGGGGTACAACATGTGGTTTTTGGACCTAAATGACACAAGCAATCAATAAAGTTGTAACAAGAAACACAATTTCATTTGTACAAAGACAAAAAGTTCTAACACATTCTAAATTCTAGAACTAGGTAACTATGTACCTTGCCAACAATACATGCTTAAAAATTACTATCATAGCCATCCAATCTTGGAAGAATCTTCTTTGATGCACTATAACACCAACCTAAAATTCTTCAAGTCAACACCAAAAGATGGAAATATTAAACTTCCACAAGCATACCAATATAAAGCGATAAAAAGCATACCAACAATTTAAGAGTTGAACATTCGTAAACTAAAGAATTCAACTCTTAACAACAATAATAATAAAAACTAAAACAAAAATGAAACTAAACATATTTAACTGAAAATAACATAATACTCATAATATCATAATTATGTAAGGGTGTGAAAACACCTACAAAGTCAAAAGTACCTCATACGGGTACAAGTACATCAAAATATCAAAATAATCCGCCGAGTGGATAAAGTACATCAATAAAAACTGAAACAAAAAGCAAAATACAAGAAAACTTCACTTTGATGCTCAAAGGAAGTACAAAATCAGAACAGCAAAATCAGTTCTCCTCGAAGTCTGAACTGGACACCTCAACCAACTCTTCATCCTCTGAGCCAGAAACAGAACCAGATACCTCAACATCAGCACCATCACCCTCCTCCTCATCAGCATCATCAGGAACAACCGCATCATCCCCCCTCCAAAAACTGGCCTGGCCTCAGGCCAACCAGCATGAGCAATGAACTGCTCCCTCGTCATCAAAGTATGATCAGTGGCGGGATCATGGATTTGTAGCTGAAGTACCTGCATGGAGTCATGTAAATCCATCATGGCGCGCTGAGAAGCCTCCATCCAATCCCAGTTATACTGGCAAATCTCCTGCTGATAAGGGTAAAAACCTTGCGACCTAGAACCAAAACCATCACCACCCCTTGTGTCGGCATCAGCATCAGCACTTGATGTCTCACCCCTAGCCCCTTTTGGCTTGCAAAACTTGTCGACATAACGGTCATCAATAGCCGACGGGATAGTCACCTGACGGCGAGTGGGGAGATTAACCCCAGCATGCGCACACAGTGTCATGATGAGGCAAGGAAAAGCAAGAGGGGCGTTCTTCCGAGAAGCGGAACCAAGACCACTCTCAACAACAACCCTTATCTCATTGGCGATAATCCGGGCTACATCAATTTGTACATTGGTTAAAATGCTATGGACAAGATGGGCTAGTGGAATAGGGATGATTGATGTATGTGACTTTAGCTTAATATTGGTTACCACCAAAAGGAAAATCAGTTGTGCCAACGGTTTCATGTCTTCACGACGGTATCTAATGGAAACCCCAGATGGGTTGAGCTCTACAGTTTTACCCAGTCGTATAAGATCTCTAGTCATGGCAGATATGTCTCGGCGAAGGTGCAAGTCTCTATGGAAATCATCTATCTGGCTAGCTCTCAAAGGCAAAGGATTTCCAAGAACTATATTAATTGTTCCACGATCAAATCGCACCACTTTTCCCCCGACAAAAGTTGTCCAACTAAATTGGTCCCCATCATTAGGAAGGGCATTAGCATAAAACTCGCGGACAACCTCCATATTGTAACTATCGACTGGAGATATCAGTCGTCCCCAGTTTTTCTCTTCAAGTAGCAAAGCCACCGACCGGTAACTCCCATGTTCACTCAGGTTAAATCTTTTTTCTGGAAAAATTGTTCTCTTCTCCAAGGTTAGATACCTTGCTGCTTACTTGGATCCTCTGAAGCGATCGTTATCAAACTGAATTGGCACTTGTCTTGAAGTGCTGGCCTTTCGCTTCTTAGCGGGATTGATCTTTGGACCCATCTGCACAAATCAACAAATAAAACAACAACAAGCAGTAACACAGTTCATTAGAAATGAGAGCCAAAACAAAATTCGAACTGAGATAACATAAAAAAATTCAGAATTCTGATATGTTCGCAGCAGAGTTCGCAAAGCGAAGGCTAGCGAACATTCGCCCCAGATTCGCAAAGCGAGTTTCTGGCGAATGCTCGCCCAGGTTCACAAAGCGAACTGGGCAGCGAACCTGCGATAATTTTCAAAAATAACAGCATCCAAACTTCCAACATCAGAGTTCCATTTACAATACCATTTCTATTCTAAGGCTTGCTCAAAATTCAACATGCAATCAATCAAACCTTAAACAGAGGTGAAACCCTAGAATAAAAAATGTCTCTAATGTTTAATCCAATAACCCTAACCACAATGTCTAATCACAAAGTAACAGAGAGAAAGAAAACAAGATTCAAACCTGAACTTGTTGGTGATTTGGGGAAACTTGGTGAAATTTGAGTGAAACAGAGGGCTTGAGAATTTGTTCTTGCTTGTGCGTGTTTGTCAAAGTGAAAGAGTGAAAATGAGAGTGTCCAAGGGAGTATGGGTTCCCTTCACAAGCTCAGAAAAGAGGATGGGTCATGGGCCCAAATGCTGGCCCACCCATAAAAAATCCCTTTTTAATGAGGTGGCAGCAGAAAAATATTCCCCTGTCTCGCTGAGTTCGCAAAGCGAACTGGCCAGCGAATGCTCGCCCCAGGTTCGCAAAGCGAACCAGCCAGCGAACATGACAGAATTTTCAAAAAAAATTCTGCATCAGCTGCTACCACACTACATTATTCTTAAACATTTAAAATCATCAAAATAGCAAATGAAAGCATAAATACTTACAATGTTGGGGTGCCTCCCAACAAACGCTTATTTAACGTCGGCTAAGCTCGACAGTCCAAGATGATTCAAAGATCATCAAGAAACACACTGCAATTCTCTCGGTCAAATTCTCCTCCAAGATATAATTTCAACCGTTGGCCATTTACTGTCCAACTTTCTTTCTTTTTCAAGTCCTCAATGACTATTGCACCATAGTGCTTGATATCCTTGACAAAAAATGGTCCAGACCATTTGGACTTTAATTTTTCTGGAAACAATTTCAGACGGGAATTAAATAAAAGCACCATCTGACCAACTCAGAATTCCTTCTGTAAAACCTTTTTATCATGATATCCTTTCATGTTTTCCTTATATATCTTACTTGAGTGGTACGCGTTATTAAGCATTTCTTCCAATTCATGCAAATGAACTTTCCTTTTTTCACCGACCAAACTCGGATCAAAATTCAACATTTTCAAAGCCCAAAGAGCCTTATGCTCCAATTCAACGGGTAAATGGCATGACTTTCCATAAACCATTTAGAAAGGAGTTAGACCGATTGGCGCTTTGTAAGCGGTGCGATACGCCCACAAAGCCTCATCTAATTTTTGTGACCAATCTTTCCGCGAGCTCGACATGGTTTTATCTAAAAATTTTTTGACCTATCTATTAGACACTTCTGCTTGACCATTTGTTTGTGGGTGGTATGGAGTTGCAACTTTATGCTTTACACCGTAATGCTCTAAGACCTTTTTGAGCGGTGCATTGCAAAAATGTGAACCTCCGTCACTAATTAACACACGAGGGGTGCCAAAATGGGAGAATATGTTTTTCTTTAAAAAATTTATCACTGTCTTGCCATCGGCCCTCGGTAACGCAATTACTTCCACCCACTTGGAAACATAGTCAACCACAACTAAAATATACTCGTTTGAAAAAGATGGTGGGAATGGTCCGACAAAATCAATACCCCAACAATCGAACACCTCAACTTCCAAAATTGTGTGCAAGGGCATTTCATTTCTTTTTCCAATTCCACCACTTCTTTGGCATGTATCACAACTTTTTGCATGGAGGTTGGCATCTTTAAATAATGTTGGCCAATACAAGCCCGATTGGAGGACTTTAGTTGCCGTTCTTAAACCATTGTAATGCCCTCCATAAGGCGAGTTATGACAATGCCAAAGGATACTTTTGGCTTCATCAAGAGTGACACACCTCCTTAACAAATTGTCACCTCCTAACTTAAACAAGTATGGCTCATCCCAAACATAGAAATTAGCATCCGAGAGGAATTTCCGTCTTTGATTCCAAGTTAGATCCTCCGGTATAAAACCGGTTGCTTTGTGGTTAGCAAAATCTGCAAACCACGGCCTAACTTGTACTCGAAAAAGTTTTTCATCCAGAAATTCTTCACGAACCTCATTCTCACGGTGAGTTACCTCTACATTGACCAACCTAGACAAATGATCTGCTACCAAGTTTTCTGACCCTTTCTTGTCACGGATTTCCAAATCAAACTCTTGTAACAAAAGGATCCACCGGGTGAGCCTTTGCTTCGAATCCGGCTTGGTAAGCAGATATTTAATTGCTAAGTGGTCAGTGTAGACTACCACCTTTGAACCAATCAGATAAGACCGAAATTTCTCAAGAGCGTATACAATAGCGAGTAATTCTTTTTCTTTGGTGGCATAGTTAACTTGTGCCTCATTAAAAACTTTACTCGCATAATGTATAGCATGAAATTTTTTTTCCTTTCTTTGCCCAAGCACCGCACCAACGAAATAATCGCTAGCATCACACATTAATTCAAAATTTAAGGTCCAATTTGGAGCAACGATTATGGGTGCGGTGATGAGTTTCTCTTTTAAAATTTTAAAGTCATTTAAACATTCATCATCATAGGAGAAGGACTTATCTTTGTTGAGTAGATTACTCAATGGTCTTGCAACTTTGGAGAAGTCTTTGTAAAACCGCCTATAAAAGCCAGCATGGCCAAGAAAACTCCGGATGCCTTTGACATTGGTTGGAGGAGGCAACTTCTCGATCACTTCAATTTTCGCTTGATCCACTTCAAGGCCTTTAGAGGAGACTTTGTGGCCAAGCACAATCCCCTCTGTTACCATGAAGTTGCACTTCTCTCAGTTCAATACCAAGTTTGTTTCAACACACCGTTCAAGAACGACCTCCAAATTTCTCAAACAAAGATCAAAAGACGCTCCGAAAATGAAGAAGTCGTCCATGAATACCTCCATAATTTTTTCAATAAGGTCCGAGAAAATTGCTTGCACACATTGTTGAAATGTTTCAGGTGCGTTGCACAAGCCAAATGGCATCTTTCGGTATGCAAAAATTCTGAAGGGACATGTGAATGCCGTCTTCTCATAGTCTTTCGGGTCAACCAAAATTTGGTTATAACCGGAATAACTATCCAAGAAGCAATATAATTCTTGTCCCGATAATCTTTCAAGCATTTGATCCATAAACGGGAGTGGAAAATTGTCTTTTCTAGTTGCGGTGTTTAGCCTCCTATAATTTATACACATTCGCTAACCTGTTCCAGTTCTTGTCGGGATTAATTCATTTTTCTCATTTCGTATAACGGTCATTCCTCGCTTCTTAGGTACAACTTGAACAGGACTCACCCACGGACTATCGGATATCGGGTAAATCATATCGGCATCCAATAGCTTAACAACCTCTTTTCTCACCACCTCCTTCATAGTTGGATTCAAACGGCATTGTGGTTGGGCTACCACTTTGAAGTGCTCTTCCATCAAGATTTTATGCATGCAATATGCCGGACTAATCCCTTTAAATCAGAAAGAACCCAACCTAAAGCTTCTTGATTTTTCTTCAAAACTTGAATCAAACAGTCCTCCTCTTTGTCGGTCAAGATGTTGCTAATGATAATCGGTTTGTTACAACCGTCATGAAGGAACACATATTTCAAATTAGAAGGTAACACCTTCAATTCAAGTGGAGACTTCTCATCACTCACCTCTTTCTTTAACACTTCCTCTTCATATTCCCATGGTTGTAACTCCTCCAAAGATTCAAGTTCCTTCAAATCCTCTTCAAGTGCCCTTTCTTCTTCATCGAAAAATACTTCAAAGGAATCATCAAGAGCTCTTTCCAAAGGAGATACTATATGAACTTGCTTTGAAACTTCCACAATGGCTTCTTCTGTTGCATCAATACAGAAGCTATCATGTTTATCTTGAGAATGCTTCATTGCTTCAAAGAGATTAAAACTCACTTCTTCATTTTGAACTCTTACTTTCATAAGACCGTCATCAACATCGATCATCATTCTTGCAGTCTTCATGAAAGGGCGTCCAAGTATTAATGGAGCATCCTTGTCTTCCTCCATATTTATAACAACAAAGTCAACCGGAAAGAAAAACTTATCAACTTTAACCAAGACATCTTGAGCCATTCCATGAGGATGAGTTGTGGATTTGTCGGCCAATTGTAATGTCATCCTAATTGCCTTCATTTCAATGTTCCCAAGCCTCTTCATAATGGACAATGGAATTAGATTAATGCTTGAGCCCAAATCTATTAAGCCTTTGCCAACATAGACATCACCAATTGTTACCGGCAAAGTAACACGCCCCGGATCGACTTTTTTCCTTGGTAGAGTTCTTTGGATTATAGCACTACAACTTGCATCAAGGAAAATTGTTTTCGGCTCCGAATATCTTCGCTTCTTTGTAAGAATATCTTTCATGAACTTAGCATATTTCGGCATTTGTTCAAGCGCTTCGGCAAATAGAATGTTGATTTACAATTGTTTGAAAATTTCCATGAAACGAGCGTAATGCCGTTCATTGTCTTTCTTTGTGGGCACATGAGGGTAAGGTAGGTTTTGGATCAGAATTGGATTCACTATCTCCTTCCCTTTTTTCACTCTTCTTTTCTTTTCTTCTATCTTTTCTTTTTCAAGGTTATCTTTTTCAACTTCTTCCTTATGATTATTTTCAACTACAACATCATCAACTTTCTCTTCCTCCACAACCTTCTCAATTATCACATCATCATTTTTCTCATTTTTTTTCTCGTTCTCCCAACTCTCTCCCACTTCTAGTAAAAATAGCTTTACAATGCATCTTTGGGTTGTTTTGAGTATTGGCGAAAAAAGAAGGTCCCGTTTGTTGCTCGGCCACTTGTTTTGCAAGTTGCCCAACTTGATTCTCGAGATTTTTGATCGATGCTTCATTTTACTTTTGATTTGCCATGGACTTTTGAATAAATTGGTTAAGAGTTTCTTCAAGCTTAGAACTCCCACCTTGAGGTTGATAAGGATTTTGTCGATTTTGTTGAAATCCTTGTTGATTTTGATAATTTCCTCTTGGTTGTTGATTTTGGTACCCTTGTTGATAAGGTTGTTGTTGCCTTTGATAACTTTGTTGTTGATTTGGATTGTTCATGTAATTCACTTCTTCTTCAATTGGAGGACAAGGAGGAAAATAGTCGGTTGGATGCTCACCTTTACATAACTCACAAACCGCTACTTGCACCTTTTTGTTAGGAAGTTCATGCATCTCTTTGATCTGTTGAGGTAGCTTGGACATTTGTTGCGTTAGAAACTCAACCTGTTGAGATAGCAATTTGTTTTGAGCAAGTATTGCATCATTTGTCCCCAACTCTAGCACTCCAGCTTTCTTTTGAGAAGATCCACGGTTATGGTTCCCTTTATGGTCATTTAGAGCCATCCGGTCAATGATAGAAATAGCATCCTCAGCGCTTTTAGCCATTAAGTATCCACCCGCGGTGGCATCCAACAATGTTTTATGAACCAATTGAAGACCATTTCTAAAAATGTGACTTTAGTAAGCTCATCGAAACCGTGCCCTTTACACTTTCTCAACATGGACTTGAATCTCTCCCAAGCTTCGTTGAGAGATTCATTTCCTCCTTGAGTGAAAACTGCAATTACTGTTTTAGCCTCCATGAAATGATTGTGTGGAAAAAATCGTTCCAAAAACTTTTCCTCTAGCATGTTCCAGTCTGTCATGATTTTTGTAGATTGATCAAGATACCATTCTTTAGCCTTCCCAATGAGGGAATGCGGGAATAGTCTCTTGAACAAAGTCTCTTCTTCAGCTTCGGGTGCACCAGTCGCGCCCGCAATCTCATAGAACTTAGTCAGGTGTGTAAAAGGATCCTCGTGATCCATACCAGTAAACAGATTCTGATATAGAAGCGAGAGGATACCCGTCTTCATTTCTGAATGCTGACCATTTTGAGCATTACGTGCAAATTGTGCAGTATGTCTCGGACTATTAGTACAAGGAACTGAAGCAGGTGGTGGTGGTGGTGGAGCAGCCATAGTTGGCGGTAACTGTGGTATTACTGTCGAAGTTGAACTTTCGTCTCATTCTCGTCTTTCCTTGGCAAGTTGCCTCCTCCGCCTTGTTCTGCTATTTAACTTACACGTAGTTCTTTCGATTTTAGGATTAAAAAGAAGTTGGTCTGCAGGTAACTTCCCTCTCATAAAACGGAGTCTGCACACTAAACTAAACAAATCAACAGGCACAAGAAAAAGTTAACAAGTTTAAAACTCAATAACTATTGCAATGCTCGCAATATAACAACAATCCCCGACAACGACACCATTTTGTTGAAAAGTATTTCGGGGGTGTTTTATCGTATCCACAGAGATTGTGTATATTGCCGACGTTTGATAGTCAAAACCACTTCAAACTTCATAGTAACAAAGGGTTGGTTTTCGTTTCGAATCGTTTGCATAAAATTTAGAATTCAACGGTAAAAAGATTGGTTTTAGGGTTTGGTAAAAACATGCCAAGACTAGTGTTCAATAATCCATTTCGTATGTATCAACTCAATAAAGCGCGTGAACTCGTTAACAATAAATATAACCACATATCCTCTCAACAAGTTTCTCTCGAACACTTGTTGTGAGATTTATCATATTGATCCTTTGATGATCTCTCAGTCAAACTACCAATATGATAACATTCAAGTTCAATATTTATGAACATCAACTTTCAAAACTATATCTAGCCTTATTATTATTGATGGATTGAAACTTAGGTCAAGTTTAATACATTTTTCTCGAACATAAATTAAAACAAAATATCAACCATGTAAACAAGGTTTTTCCTCTATATTTATCATCAACAAAGTTCACAAACTTATAGTCAAGATCAATACATACAAAATGATGGATTACCTACCATTAATCTTGACACAAGATGTGTTTAGCTACACATTGTCATGGTAGCTTGCTTCACAAGTTTTGTGAGGAGATGAAAAAGCATCTGCGTCGAAGAATCGAGATCAGATGCAAATCCAACTTCTCTATGTGAAAAATCTCTCTTTGATGAAGAAAACTCAGAAAATAAGGTTTTGGTGTGAAAAGGTGAAGTTATGATCCCAAGAAAGTGTAAAAATCTATTTATAATGCAATTGGGATCTGATGCATTCGCACTGCGAATGATCCATTCGCCTAGCAAAAGAAGAAAATGGCACCTGAAGTGCCTTCTGAAAGTTAAACCACCCTTGGTTGTCTTCGTGAGTTTGCAATGTGAACGTTTCATTCGCAAAGCGAACTACTCGTCAAAATATTCGCAAAGCGAATTTTGGGTCCTTTTGCCACTGCCATATCCAAGGGTTCTTCGCCAGGTTGTTTGCACAGCGAGTGAAGCATCGAATATTCGCTGGAGGTCGCAAAGCGAACTTTGGTCCCTTTTTCTTCTCCCATATTCTGGGACCGTTCGCTGGAGACCTCGCTAGTTGTTCGCAAAGCGAACCTTCGCTAGCTAGTTCGCAAAGCGAACCTTCTTGAAGTTGTCCTTTATTCTTTGGCAGCTTGCATCAATTCTTTGTGTCTTCTTTCTTTGATTAATTAGTGCATTTTCCTGCACAATAGCACACACATTACAAGCACCAAAGGTATATATACAATGTTTGAAGAACAACAACAATTCACTACTAAAATCCACATTTAAAACATAGAAAGTGTTGAAAAATGCCAAGTATCAAATACAAATATATAGCATGTTTGACATCTAACATGGATCAATTATTGCACACTCCTTTTCGGATATCTGTATTATCCCTTCTCACAAGGAAGCTTTACAAAAGGTTTTGGAACATGCCTTCATGGAACAAGACATAACTGTAAATCAGTTTGATAGCATCATTTCTAACATCACTTCTTGTAACAACTTAGGTTTCAGTGATGAAGAGCTCCCGAAAGAGGGTAAGAATCATAGAATGGCACTCAATATCACAATCAACTGCGGGGACGATGCTCTGGCAAGCGTACTGGTAGACACCGGTTCATCCCTAAATTTCATGCCAAAACCGACTCTTGTGCGACTATCTTTTCAAGGCACTCCAATAGAAGGCAGCGAGATCATAGTCAAAGCTTTTGACGGATCTAGGACCATTGGTCCCCACAATTTCCAAGTCACCTTCCAAGTAATGGATATTCAAGCAGCATACAGTTGTTTATTAGGACGAACTTGGACCCATGAAGCAAGAGTTGTCTCCTCGACACTTCACCAGAAGCTGAAGGAGAACGAGCTTTAATCGTGAACAATATATCGTCATTCTCCTACTTGGAACCAAAAGAAGTTATTGGAACTCAATTCCAGGCACTTTCGGTAAGTAACGAAATCAATCAAGAAAAAGGAACATCTATTTCCTCATATCAAGACGTTGTTCGAATAGTGGAAAATGGTACCACTAAAGGATATGGACAAGTTTGATTCCTACCGATAATAGAACAAGAAAAGGTCTCGGTTTTACACCAGTATTTACCAAGACTACAAAGAAGGACGAGGCCACTCAACCTATCCAAAATTTCTTCTGCAGTGGAGGTTTCCTCCATCCTGCTTCCCAAGAGGTCCACATCATAGAGAGAGATGACTTCAAAGTCAATTCTTCTGATCCAGATGAAGAAGTGAAATCATACCTAAACGATGAAGGATACATATCACAAGAAGAGACGTACATGCCATTTTTCTATCCACAACAAAACTCAAGATATACTCCAAAATAGGATGTCGAAATGATCTACGGAGATTACAATACTGAAGGATGCCATGCTCCACCCAATTCATTAGAAACTGATATTCTGATGAAAGATAATTTTGAATACATCTCAGATGATTCCATGGATGATTTATCTATTTGGGAGCCTTACATGGAAGATCCAGGATATCAAAGCCAGTCCGAGAATGCATATTCTCCAGATGCCCCTAAAAAGGGTTCATTTGTTCCTTCAGAAGCATGGAGGCCTTACTCAAAAAATCCTGAACATATCAAACATCGTCTCAATGAAGTCGCAAGAATTACTAAACCAGAATTTATCAACTTTGCACTACCTGAAGTCAATGTCATCGAGGAAGACAACCCCTCAGAAACTTGGGATACCTTGGGACAACCAAGGGGAAAGTTTGATTTTCTAGTAAAGTATACTGCTCCTGAAAGCTCTCACATTGTGTTTGAAGACATCCAACCAGGTTGATGGGGAGATCCTCTTGATCAAGAAGAAACATGTGAAAAGGCAACCGAAAATTTCTCTGCTAATAACTCTGCATGGGAAAAAGACTCCAATGATCCGACTCCACCAAAAGTCAGTGTCATTACTGAAGACAATCCCAGAAGGAAAATACCAGACTTTGTAATCCATAGAGGAGTTCATCACAATTGGATAGCTGTTGATTGTGAGAGCAAGACTTGTCTCTACAAGTCAATCTATGTTTTGATGATAACAATGCGTATTTGTGAAAGAACCATTTTATGTTCTAACGTGTGTTGTGTGCAGATCCAACAAGCACCAGCCAGATGTGCGTAATTGATAATATGCGAAGTTACTATATGTGACACAAGTCACAAGAAGCAAGAATGCTTCTGTATCTGATCATGATCAGTCAGATCCAAGGATGCTGATATTGCTGTTGCAATGCTCTTGTGGATGCTCTCTGAAAGTGGTCAAGATTTTGAAGATTGCGAAACTTCTGAAGAAGAGAACCGAAGTGCCGAAGACTCTCATGACTTGAAGTTCTGAAGGCAGAAAGACTCTGAAGACTTATGAGTTCTGAAGTTTCGGAAGACTTGAAGAAGTAAAGGATAATGTTCTTAAAAGACAAGTGCTGAAGTTCTAAAGACTGATTCCTAATGGACTTCTTCAAAAGACTGAAGACTTGATGTATCAGATATCCTGCTAAGAAGGCTCTACTCATGCTTCATCAATTTACCATCAGAAGCCTCTGAAGTTTGGAAGTCAAATGTTACCGTTGTGAGTAACTGTACACAGCGCCCAAGAAAGATATATCCCATCACTTCTCCCACAGAAAAAAGGAGATGTGTCAGTACAACTAATTATTACACAACGTCTCTTTTCCAACAGCCAACAGTTTTCAAATGACTATATTTCTACTGGGCTATTTAAAGGAAAGAGTATTCGCTTCTGAAGGCATCGATTCACTTCATCAAGGGTGAATTGATCAAGTTATTGTGTGAAGATAGCAACAACGATGAGTTCTCGTTGTAACACTTAGAATATCCAAAGCTGTCATCAATTTACACATGACCATTGTCGTTGAAGCACAAATATCAAATCAACACAACAACAACAATTGGAACAGTAGTTGTTGATGAAGAAGAACACATTGCAAATCAGTCAAGTCATCAACCACCTTCTCGTCAGCGCTACATTGAAGATCTGAAGCAAGGAGTTGTTGCTCAAAGCTTGCTCACCCAAGAAGACGAAGAAGAACAAGATCTACAAGATGTAAACCACCGTCAAATCATTATACATCTTTGTAGTTTCTTAGAATTGCAAGGAGTTGCTGCTCATATCTTGCTTGAACACTTGTGTGTTCTTTGTACTTAAACTTAGGAGTAATCTGCTTGTTAAGAAGCATTATTGTAATCTCCTGTTGAACCAATTCTTGGTAAATTAGGATTCCTTGAGTGGTCAGTGTGACCGGAGACTCGAGAAGACAATGGCGAGATGTCATTGTGGGAAAAGCCTGAAATAGGGTCAGTAGCGTTATATTCATTGCGATGAATCCCTGAACGTCTAACTGTGAAAGCCTAGCAGTAGATCTTGCGAGATTGGAACCTGCAGGTCAATGTTCGTTATATTCATTAAGTTGAATCCCTGAACGGTTCATTGCATGTTAGTCACAGTGCGGCTGTGCAGTTTGTTAGTCACCAGCTATGTGCTCGTGCATCTGTAATCGAGATTGATTATAGTGGATTAAGACCTTGTGTTCAAGGCGAAATCACCTGAGGAGGGCGGACTGGATTAGCCTTTGTGGTGAACCAGGATATATCGTGTGTTCTTTACTCTTATGCTTAATGTCTTTGTTTATCTTTCTATATTGAGTATCAGAACCCTACATAAGCAAGTCAGAACCTTGCAGCTTAACTCTGATAAGCTTCCGCATTGCAAGTTCTGAGAAATGTAGTTTATGTTCAGACTCTTGTTGGTTCTCATGCTTCATGCATAGTAAGTCTGAGTGTAACTTCGCTAGTCAGAGTCTCTCAACGAACTCTGATGTTATCCTAAGTGCTTTAACGACAAGAAGCGAAAAGTTGTTAAAAGAGTACATACACAATTCAAACCCCCCCTTTCTTGTGTCTTTCTCGCACCTTCATTGATGTCCCGAATGTTGTTCACATCTCAAAGTAAATGCCTCATCTTTATTATGACCTCTCACCTTGCCCGTGTGAAAGGATGTTTTATAGGGCATCGTTTCGTGTAAATATGCCCTCTATGCCTTACCTAAGGCAGATGAGTTTTGTTTTATAGGGCTTGTGTTTCAAGAATCGACAAATCATAAATAAATATGTCATTCTGAATTCCCGCATTTACTTTTGTTTTTACTTTTTGCTTTTTCAAGAAAATGGTAATCCTAAAACAGACAAAAATAACAAACGTTTTCAAAATACACTACACACCACTTTTTTCATTTTTGCTATCTTTTCTAAAAAGAATCATCAATCACATTATGCAAATTAATTGTTAAAAACCCCATTGAAATATATGATCCAATGCCTTCTCCCAACATTGAGTTCCCGGTATTTGAAGTCGAAGAAGAAAAGGACGAAGAAATTCCAGATGAGATCTCCCGATAACTCAAACAGGAGGAAAAATCCATTCAACCCCATAAAGAGCCATTGGAAACGGTTAATTTGGGTTCAGAAGAAGAAAGAAAAGAAGTTAAGATTGGATCCCTGCTCAGTTCAACTGTCAGAAAGAGTCTGGTACGACTTCTCAAAAAATTTCAAGATGTGTTTGCTTGGTCCTACCAAGATATGCCAAGATTGGATACCAACATTGTGGAACATCATTTGCCATTAAAGCCAGAATGTCCGCTAGTCAAACATAAATTGAGAAGGACTCATCCAGATATGGCCATCAAGATCAAAGAAGAAGTCCAAAAGCAGATCGATGCAGGCTTCCTTGCCACATCAGAATATCCTCAGTGGCTAGCCAATATAGTGCCAGTTTCCAAGAAGGATGGAAAAGTCAGAATGTGTGTAGACTATAGGGATTTAAACAAAGCAAGTATGAAAGATGACTTCCCCTACCACACATTGACATGTTAGTAGATAGTATTGCAAAATTCAAAATATTTCCCTTCATGGATGGATTTTCAGGCTATAATCAAATCAAAATGGCACCATAAGATATGGAGAAAACTTCATTCATTACACCACGGGGAAATTTTTGCTATAAAGTGATGCCATTTGGATTAAAGAATGCAGGCGCAACTTATCAAAGGGAAATGACAACTCTATTTCATGACATGATACACAAAGAAATTGAAGTGTATGTGGACGACATGATTGCTAAGTCTGAAACAGAAGAAGAACACGTGGAAAATTTGTCAAAACTATTTGAGCGTCTGAGAAAATACAAACTTTGCTTGAATCCCAACAAATGTATATTTGGTGTTCGTTCAGGAAAGCTCCTGGGTTTCATCATTAGCCAAAATGGAATTGAAGTTGATCCTGACAAAGTCAATGCCATTCAAGAAATGCCTTCACCCAGAACAGAAAAGCAAGTAAGAGGATTTTTGGGACGCCTAAATTATATATCAAGATTCATATTTCTCATGACAGCGACATGCTCACCGATTTTCAAGCTCCTCCGAAAGGGCCAAGGATGTGTATGGACAAAATATTTCCAAAAAGCTTTTGAAAGTTTCAAAGAATATCTGCTTAATCCACCAATTTTGTCTCTTTCTGTAGAAGGAAGACCCCTGATCATCTACTTAATAGTCCTAGAAGATTCCATGGGTTTTGTATTAGATCATCAAGATGAAACAAGAAGAAAAGAATATGCCATTTACTAATTGAGCAAGAAATTCACGGATTGTGAAACTCGATACACTAGGCTCAAGAAAACTTGTTGCGCTTTAGCTTGGGTTGCTAAACGTCTTCGCCAGTATATGATTTGTCATACCACTTGGTTAATCTCCAAAATGGATCCAATCAAGTATGTCTTCGAGGAGTTTATTTTAACCGAAAGAATTGCCCATTGGCAGATGTTGCTATCAGAATATTACATCGAGTACCATGCTCAGAAATCCGTCAAAGGAAGTATTCTAGCCGATCATCTGGCTCACCAACCAATTGACGAAAACAAATAAATCAGATTTACTTCCCAGACGAGGATGTGATGTACCTAAAGATGAAAGATTGCGATGAACCGCTACCAAATGAAGGGCCCGGGGCGGGATCCCGATGTGGATTAATATTCGACGGAGCTGTCAACGCTTATGGAAACGGAATTGGGGCATTCATTGTTACACCTCAGGGTACCCAAATTCCTTTCACCGCCAGATTGGCATTCAAATGTACAAATAATGAGGCCGAATATGAAGCTTGCATCATGGGTCTCGAAGAAGCTATCGACTTAAAGATAAAGAACTTGGGCGTGTATGGAGACTCAGACTTGGTTATAAATCAGATCAAGTACCTAACTTTACAAGGCCATAACTTATGATCCAAGCAACCATTTTTTGCACTCCAAAGCTCAAATGATGTATCTTCTTCCATACAACAAGATTGCTGGGCTGAACCATCCCGAAAAAATGCATAGATTTTGAGATATAAGGCCATGAAGTTAGGGTTTCAAGACATTTTGATCTTTGACACTTAGAAATTTTTTAAAGCAGAATCTATTTTGTGTTTTAGCCAACTTTGAGGCCATTTTTCACCATGATCCAAGAAGATTCAATACCAAAGGCAAACATCAAAGTTAAAGTAGGATATCTAATTTTTCCAAAGAGTAGAAGGACATCCATTGATTCTAATTGAGCAAGGAGATATGATCTTCACAACATGCCATGACCAAACTGATTTTTTAAGACAACATTGATGCATTACTTGTGTCACACGAGTTTCACCTTCAGATTTTGTCACTTTGCCAACTTTGTCATCATTCAAGATCAACACAAATATTTTGGAGCCACACAAACCTGCAAGATCAGGTATTGAGTCAAGAAGAATCACATTTGGAATGATGAAATTTTGTCACACATGCCTTGAATTCAAAATTGCATTTATGTGCAATAGTGCACATTCAACAAAGCCACTATCCTTAGTCAAGATCTCTACTTAAACAACATTAAATCACTCTGCAGAATGTGGAATTAGTCAAAAGGTAGCTATGCTATTTGGAAGTGATAATGTACCTTGGAATAGAAGCAATCACACCTTGCCAAAACCATTGAACCAAGCTTTTATCATTCAAGCCATCACTATTCAGCCAAGACAAATCTATCCACATATAAATAGAGCTCACTTATGATCATTCAAGACACCCCAAAACAACTTCAATACTTGTTTTCTCCAAATTCATCTTTGTTCAAAATTTCAAAACACCAAGAAAGTAAGAAATCAAATTTCTCATTTCAGAACAATTCCACTCAAACCAATCATCCACACACTTCATTAATATCATATAGAAGTTATTTAAATCATTCAAACACTTCTGTAACACCAGGATCAACATCCTCCATCCTAACTTGATCAAACTGCAGTCAGATTCGAGCCAGTTGATCCAAGGAGTTTCAAATCATTCCAAAGATTGCAACACGATCCTTGAGACCTAAGGAAGCTGTGAGGATCATTGTTTCACTTCTAGAACATCCCTACCACAGAATTCGATTCCTTCTTGCAGAGGTGAGCCTCAATCTCTCAAACTCAATGACACATGCATCATACTTGTTATTTTAAGTTACCATTGTGTTTCTGCACCTATATCTGTTGTTTCTCCTAAATAAATTGCATACTATCTGTTATATATAGGATTTCATATAGTTTTTGCATTTTTTAGGGTTCATATAATTATAACATGATGTCTTGTGATACACTTAAAATAAATGAAATTAAAAAGAACCATTCAACTCCTTGTTGAAAAACACACAACTTTCGTGTTTACACTTTGCAAAATGGTTACGAATTGAGTGAGATAGAGTTGGTTTTGCAAATCTGATGAAGAACACGATGGAGAAGAAGGCCATGGCGCCATTTTTTCAAAATAAAAATAAGTTTTAATATATATTATTTAGTTTCTAACTTAAAACTTGAATTGGCATTGCGCCCTAGTGGAAACACTAGTATTTGTGTGTGAGCGAGTCCAAGGTCTGGGGTTCAAATCCCCCTCGCCCCAGACCTTTTGGTTTTAATTTTTTAAACTATTTTTAAAAGGATTTCTTCATATATTATTTACTCCAACCAACCATTGTCACCATGCACGAGTTGGCTCAGATGGTAGAATTTTGAACCCTCCACCCTTTGGTCACGAGTTCAAACCTTAGTGGGAGCAAAACCTTCTTTTTTATCACTATTTTCCTTATTTTTCTTCACAACTTCATCAATTTAAATCACCTATCAAAAATCATTATTTTGAGCCAATTTTTTGCATACTTCCCATTTATCTTAAATATTTTATGAATACATCAAAAAATCCCAATGATACATATGTGTCTTTGTGGTCATGATACATCTTGTTTAAGTCTTGTTTGATGTATATAACATGTTATGTTGACTTGTATATACCATAGTTAGATATTATTTCTCTTAAAAAAATGCCTCGATTAAGTCATTAATTAGGTGGAACCCTGAGGTTTTATGTTGTTTAAACCTTTCACAGAAACATCTTGACTAGGGCTTCCACTTGAGTTTGGATTCCTTAAAGACCTTGATTCAACCATGATTGGATATCTTGCTCAGGAGCCTTCCGGTAAAAACTTCCGTTAGGTTTTTTTTTATTCCCCCTTCCATTATACATTTGATCATTGATCGTCTTGAAAACCTATTTACTTGAATGTATCTGTATTTGCTCCCACAGATTAAATCTTTGCTTACATGTTAAACATATCTCTTTATTTGATGCACATCACATTTTCAAAAATCAATCATTTTCAAAACACTTTGGGCCTCTGCTAAGAGTGTAAGCCCCAACACCTTTGTATATAGAATAACACTTTGGGCCTCTGTCAAGAGTGTAAGACCCACTACATTTTCAAATACAAACAATTTAGGCCTCTATTAGAGTGTAAGTCCCTCCCCTCTTTTTAAAAACTTTCTTCAATTTCTCAAAACTTCCAATCTTTCAAAACTCAAGCTTCAACTTTCATCAAACACAACCCTAGTGGCATTCAATTTCAATAAACTTTGGGCCTCTGTCAAGAGTGTAAGACCCACCACCTTTTCTTTTCTTTTCAAAAAATCTTGGGCCTCTACTAAGAGTGTAAGACACAACACCTTTGTGAATAGAATAAAACACATAAATAAAACATTAAAAAAAACCCTACAGATGCAAAATCTTTCAAACATGTCATATCAATATATATTCCTTAAATCTTCAATCATGTTTTTTTCTTAAGTTTCTCTTGACATTTATATCATCCTTAGTTTAGACATAGGTCAAACAATAGGATCCCTTCAATCACGACTGAGTTCAAACAACTAGTTCCCTGGCCTCCTCTTGGGCCTTATACAAGCATCATTGCCTCATCTTGGGCATCATACAAAGAATCTCCATAGCATCATAGCCTTCTCTTGGGCTTCATACAAGGAGATTTGGGTATTCTCAACCTTCTCTTGGGCATCATACAAAGATTTCTCCCCAGCAAGACAGCCTCCTCTTGGGCTTCATACAAGGACCATCAGGCTTCTTAAAAGCATAAATTAAGTCTTAGTCATTTATACAATAAAATATTTTAGCGTCACCATCATGGGCTTTGTACAGGATACAATAAAATCTTTTAGCCTCATTCATCCCGAGCTTTGTGCAAGATACAAATAAAAGTCACCAAAAGAGTCAGTTAAATCCTCAATATTGAGTCAGTCTCTTCAAATTTCCTCAACAATCATTTGCCTTCTCTCAGGCTTTTATACAAATAACTTCTCCAGTCAGTTAGCCTCAATCTTGGGCTTTGTACAAGACAGACTAAACTCCCCAGTTGAGTCAGTTTTTAATCTTTTTCAGCTTCATATCTTGGGCTTCAATCAAGATACCTAAATAAATCCATCTCCTCACATATGAGACCTTGAGTCATCTCTGTAGGAAGATATCTCTTCTAATCACTACAATTCAAATCAAACAATCAAAACTTTTTTTTCAGATAATTGATGTAAGTGGCACTCTTGTTGATTCAAAATCCAAGTTAGAGTCCCTCCTTTATCATGGCTCAAAAACTTTTCTTTCATCTATTTGATGTGAGTGGCACACTTGTCGATTCTATATCCAAGTTAAGGTCCCTCTTTTAGTATATAAAGAATTCATAAAGGACAAAGTGGCATTGCTTAACACAATAAGTTTAAAGCTTTTTTTACTTATGACATCACTCTCCAATTATTGTAGTGAATAGGTGAGATATCTCCCTTAAATGATGACAATTTGTCAAGTCTTTCAAAACACTATTTTATCTTCATCATCTTGGGCTTTGAACAAGATACAAAATAACTTTTTCCTCCTATAGATTTGGAGGAACTACGAATGCTCTGATTTCCCAACGTCACATTTTGTTGGGAATACGTAGGCATACGATTGCGAAATCTTAGCGAGCACACTAATAAAAAACCTTAGGTTTAGATACCTTCCAAAAACAATAGAAAACCATAAAAACAACAAAAACATTTCCACAAATCTTCACAAAGGGGAAACTTTCCCAATTAAATAGCGAACAAACTTAAGTAAGCAAGTAATTCAACAGTAGAAATATATACAATAAAGGTTCCTATAGATTACTATAGATACTCAGGGTGTTAATAGTTTCCCTTTGTATAACCATCCCCCGATTCCAGATTTCTTAGCATTTTTAGGAAAAACACTTGCGAGCAGGGTTAGTTTAAGGTATCTTCCCCTTCCTTTTAATCATCATAGGATAAATATTAGAAATCAGAAATTAGCATTAAATTCGGTAGTGGTCGCGTCATAAAAACCGGAGCTACACCGAGATGCATGCTTTTTCCATATGTTATAGTCCTAATTGGAGAGTCTAAAGAAGATTTAAATAAGATGTTGGAGACGAGTTTTAGAAACACATGGTTTTCGCCTAAGTAGAAGTAAGGCGGGTTATATGGAATGTAAGTTAAACAAAAGAAGATGTGTTTCTAATCTATAGGTGAAAGTTAGAGACCATATCATCTCACAAGTCACACGATTTAAATATCTTGGATTCATAATACAAAATTATGGATAAATATAAGGGGATGTAAACCATCGAATTCAAGCTGACACTACTACAAATAATACATTTCATGAAAAATCTTTCACCTCACCCAATGAAAAATCGAGGTCAAATGACCTGTAACGCGCCATTTTATTTTTAATTTTATTAAAAACAATTAAATCTTATCCCTCGATTTTGTAGAAAATCGATAGAAAATGTAGCTCAGTGTTTGATTTTTGATTCCCAGCTCCTACAGTTTTATGCTTTATTTATAACCAAAATGATACTCTTATTTTATAAATCGTCTTATCCCCCGGTTTTCTATAAAACCGACACGAAGTGTTAATTATTATTTTATTTAATTAAATTGAACCCAACTTTTACCTCAATTGTGTTCCCTCATTTTTTTTTCTAAAAACTGAGATGTAAACTCTAAACAATATTTTATTCATTCTTCAGAATGTTAAGATTCATTCACTTTTAATTATGTCTCAAAAACTTTTTGTTGCTTAGCGAACGAAAGAAACACAATTATTCTCCACCTAACAAACTGAAACACCATTCTTCATCTTCTTCACCTAAAGAATTGAAACATCATTCTTCATCTTCTCCAAAGAGGAAAGAAGCTTGAACTTCAAACGAACACTTTTCTTTAACTCTCTCATCATGTTTCCGGCATGTAAAACTTTCTCCATGATTGTACTAGGAATGTTGTTGTTGTTGTTGGTGGTGGCGTTGTTGTTGTTGTTGTTGTTGTTGTTTTTATTGTTCTTGAGACTTGGGGTATAACATAATATTGTTTTTCAGGTTTTTGTAGTTATTGTTTATTGTTATTGTTATTTTATTGAGATAGAATGGTCATTTTTGTTGGTTGTGTATAATTTTTATTTTATTTTCAGAAGCTGTATATGCTTATGGACCGTAGTTGGATGAAAGTCAATAGATTAAGTGATGAGTATGAAAATTGAATAATTTAATTTCTTGAATTCACTCAACAACAAAAAAAAAACATCCTAAAATAATGATATTTTTTGGTGTCCTTGTAAAGATTGCTGAAATATACAAAAACATCCAGGGGATGTTATATTCAGTCATTTAGGATATGATGAAATTATTCAAAATTACATAAAATGGGTATGGCATGGTGAAGTGACAAAAGAGGCTGGTGTTCTTTGATCTTCCATATTGGTCTAGTCTCGATGTAAGACAATGTCTTGATGTGATGCACGTGGATAAAAATGTATGTGATAGTTTGATTGGAACACTTCTCAATATTAAAGGCAAGACAAAAGACAGTAATAAATCTCGTCTATATATGGTGGTGATAGGTATACGACAAGAGCTAGTCCCAAAAGAAATAGGAAATATAACATATTTGACCCTAACATGTTACACTCTGTCTAAAAAAGAAAAAAAAGTTTTTGCGATTGTTTGCAGGGTATCAGAGTTCCCTAAGCATTCTCATCAAATGTGAATAAAATTGTGTCAATGAAAGAACTCAAATTATTTGGCTTAAAATATCATGATTTTCATGTCTTAATGTAACAACTTCTGCCAATGATTATCCGTGACATTTTACCAAAAATAATGTAAGAGTAACTATAACCAAAGCGTGTTTATTCTTCAATTCTATATGTAGTAAAGTCATTGATCCTGGAAATTTAGATGAGTTGGAACACGAGGCTGCAATTATCTTGTGCCAACTAGAGATGTTTTTCTCTTCATCATTTTTTGATACTATGTTTTACATAATCATTCATCTAGTAAGGGAATTTAGATTTTGTTGTATAATTTATTTAAAGTGGATGTAACTAGTAGAGCAATACATGAAGATCTTTAAATGGTATACAAAGAATCATCACCATCCAGAAGCTTCAATTGTTGAATGGTACATCACAGAAGAATGTATTGAGTTTTGTACAAATTATTTGTCAAAAGCAAACTCTATAGGAATTCCTGATTCTCGTCATGATGGAAGATATGGAGGTAGAAGTACTCAAAGTCTAAATGTTAAGACATTGGACCCGAGATGTATTCCTTCAAGCACATTTGTATATATTGAATAATGTTAATAAAGTTAAATCTTACTTGTCCGCTTACAAAAGTCTTATCAAGAAAAACTTCTCCCGGATGAGAAAAAAATTGATGTTGACTGAGCATAACAAAAAATTTATGACTAGGTTTAATGAAAAGGTTTCTAAAGAGAGTAGTGCATCAAAGACAATTAAATGGATGTCATATATGCCCAAGTTTAATGTAATAACTTGGAGTGCATACGAAATTACTAAATTTTTATTCTATACAAAATCAAAGGATGGTGTAGTACCATATAAAATAGGGAGGTTATGGTTGAAGTTGAACCCATGTACTTCTCTAGTTCCAAAGATAACAATCATGTAATGGCATCTATAGTGTATTTTAGGGTCATTGTGGAGATTTTGGAGATTGATTATGTTACTTTTAAAGTGTCTTTATTTAATTTCAAGTGGATTGACAGTAACACTGGTGTACAAACCGATGAACTTTAATTCCCAAGCAAAACATGTTTTTTATGTCACTGATCCTTCTATCCCTAGATGGTCAATTGTTCTACAAGGAAAACATATACGTCTCTCATCTGAAAAAAATGATTCAGATGATGTGCATGCTATTTGTCATGATCATCAAGAGGGGATATGGGGAAACTAGTAAGTAAATGTTTTATATCAATTAGTAATATATATTTATTCATTTTACTTTTTTATTCATTTTATTAATATTTATTCTTTTAAAACATGTAGAGATGTCGAAGGATACCCTATGTTGCACGATTTTAGAAGTTTGCACGATTTTAGAAGTAAAAGTCATAAAATTAAAAAACCTTTAAAGTAAGTGTTATATGATGCATATTGTTGATACTGAAGTTTGAATATTGTTGTTGATACTGATGCATATTGTTAAAAAACCTTTAAAAAACCTCATGGATCAAATCATTAAGTCAAATTAGCATAAGGGGATGCATTCCTCAAAAATCAGGATTAGGGTTTCTTGACCTAATTCACCCCTAAGTTGACTTTTGGAGCAAAGCATGAGCCAAGACCTAAAGACATGATTTGAGGGCCTCAAATACACTACATTGATCCATTTGCAACAATGGATTGATCCAAGAAGCTTGATTCACAACTTTCAATTTCATCTGGACCACAATTAGGGTTTTGAAGAAAAAGTCAACTATATCTTCGACTTTTGACCAAGACATGCTCCCAAACCTTGGGACATGATTCAAGACACCCTACAACACCTATGGAATCCATCCATTATGTTTTAATTTGGTCAAGAACTTGATTTCACAAAGGATTACACAGTTTGGATTTCATTTGACAAAAAGTCAACTGTGCACAAAATCAAATTTGACTTTTTGGAATTTTTCACAAATATGGTTCCCCTAAGTCAAAAATAATGTTAATGTATGGTATTGATCATCATTCATTAAGAAAAATCAAGAAAAGTGAGGTTTCTTGCAAAAGGGGCAACCATGAGAAACCAGAAATTTTCTAAGTTATGGAACAAAAGTGATTTTGTACCAACTTTGCAAGGTCATAACTCCTAAACCACATGGCTTTTTTCTCCCATTCAAAGCTCAAATGAAAGTCCATCTGACATACTTTAAAAGTGTCAACTACAAGAGATTCCAAATCCTCATGGATTTTGAGTTATGGATTGATCAAAATCACAAAAACATGAAAATGACCACTTTTCCAACACTTAGTGAAATTTTCAATAAGTCAGAATCTGCCTTACTTTTTCTAAAATGTAGGGACATTTTTCACCTTGATCCAAGTTAAACCAGGTCCATTGGTGAACATCAAAGTTGAAGTATGCCATGAGGGCTTTCCAACAAGTACCAGATCATCTCCAAATTCAATTTGAGTAGGGAGATATAACCCTTAGAACATAGCATCATGGACTGATTTTTACAAGGCAGATTTTTGCATTTTTGCTCGAGTTAGCTAATTTGGACAATTCCAAGCCTTGTCATCTATTTGGACACATTAGAGGATAATATCCAAGAGAAAAGATCTGATCCACAAGCCTCCAAAGTCCAAGGAACTACATGTAGCCACAAGTGCCCTAAAAAGGCTAAAAAGGTGCCAAGACTCCAATTTTGTCTCCAAGCCTTCAATGGATGCATCAAGGTGGCATGGACTAAGACATTGCTAACTGAATGAGTTAAGATTCAGCTTTGAATCAAAGGACCATACGCCTGTGCCCTAATCTCAAGTCAATGGCTATAGGAGACTAAAGATTCCTTTTGCTACAATTGGCCAAGGGACTGTCCAAGTTTCCATTCACTATTGATGCCAAAACAAACTTGTTGCAATATAAATAGACTTCAATTCTGATCAGTTTGAGTACACCAAAGCACTACAACACTTGCTTTCCTCAAAATCTCTCTCATTAGGCCAAAATGCCTTCTTTTGCAAGTCACCACTGAGTTTTTGAGTCAGAGAGCAATTCCACCACAGCTCATGATCCAAACACATCCAATGTATCATATATAAGTTGTTCAAACACTCACCCTTGATCTGAAACACCAAAATCAGAAAGTCAACCTCCAAAACCTCAAATTTTGACTTTTCTGCATTTTTCGAGCCATGTCTTGATTCAGTCACTTTCAAAACCAAACAAAGCCTCAAACACACTCCAAATATCATCCTCAAACTGTCCCAATTGGTTTCCCTCATCTGGAACACCATTTGAGAGAGTCACTATTTTGGTTTCTTTTGCCACTTTTGCAAGAAAGAGCCTATACTTGTTCTTGAGGATTCCAGCTGGTTTTGATCATCCTAAAAGCTTCTAAGGGATCAATCAAGAGTGTCTAAAGTATTGGATTACTTCTAGCACAAGGAAATTGACAATTAGCACAAGGAGCTTCAAGAGGTAAGTGCATCACAACTTGAACTCTCTAAATCATGCATTGCTTTGAGGTCCTTTGATCATGGACATCTCATACATATCATATGTTGTGTTTGAACCAATTTACCATGCTATAACTACCTGTATGATGAGATAGCATAGAACATGCAAATTTAGGCCTAGTTTGAAATCACTATCGGATTTTAAAATAGGGACATTTTCTGAAAATTCCAAAGGCACCATTGGATTCCTCATGAAATTCTAGGCAGGATACACCTAAATTTTGTCCCAATCCATGGAGAAATGAGGAAGTTAGAGCCTTCATGTAAGAGGCCTAAAATCAGGCATTGCCTTGGGCAAGGGCCAGGCCATGGCGCCTTGGCCATGCCTAAAACAAGGCATCCCATATATATTCATGGGGTGGTTTTGATACACGGATGTATCACCA
Source organism: Lathyrus tuberosus (assembly GCA_022829125.1). Classification (NCBI taxonomy): domain Eukaryota; kingdom Viridiplantae; phylum Streptophyta; class Magnoliopsida; order Fabales; family Fabaceae; genus Lathyrus; species Lathyrus tuberosus. Next base: position 2,922,841 of record JALAZF010000205.1, on the reverse strand, counting down.
CCCCAGTGGTAGCACACACGTGTGTTTGAATGGGAGGTCGTGGGTTCAAGACCCACCCAGACCATTTTGCTATTTTCCCATATTTTTGCTATTTTTCACATATTTTATGGTTTTTGTTAATTAATTCCAAAATTAATTTCTCTCTCAATTTTAATTATTTTTTATTGGTTCTTTTTTTGAAAATTCCCAAAAATGTTAAAATATTTTATTCCACAAAAATTTCACAAAAATATTATTTATTTCATATATTTGGTATTTTTGTAAAGAATTATATTTTTATTTGTTTTTAGGCATTTAAAAATATTTCTTTCTCTTGATTTTGCAAATTCAAATGATTTTCAAATCATTCTATGAATGAAACATGATTTTTCAAACATTAATCCAAGATCACAACTTGTTTTTTCACACATGTTTGGTCATTTTGATTATTTTAATTGAATTTTATTCAAATAAAATACATTTTAAATCAAATTAGGGTTTTATTGATTTCCACCCTCACAAATATTTTTCAAAACACTTTTGGGCCTCTAATAGAGTGTAAGACCCAACCTCTTTATAAATACAATAATTTGGGCCTCAGTCATTGTATAAGTCCCAGTACAGTTTTCAAAAACGACGGTGCAGTCACTGTCTTTCCATTAGCCTCTCCTTGAGTTGTAAGCCTTATCCCTCGTATAAAAGTAAACCTTTGGGCCTCTAATAGAGTGTAAGACCCAATCCTTGTTGTACATAAACCTTTTTAGGCCTCAGTCATTGTATAAGTCTTGTTGTGTTTTCTAAAACCGCGGTGCGATAGTCACCCTTTAAACAAACATTTTGGGCCTACCCTTTGTGTTGTAAGTCCCATTATTTTTTCTTCTTCTTTTCAAAAACACTTTTGGGCCTCTTGATAGAGTGTAAGTCCCATCCCTTTGTAAATAAATATTTTTGGGCCTCACTCATTGTATAAGTCCCAATACAATTTTCAGATCAACGGTACGATTACTGTTTTTCATCTGGGCCTCTCCTTGAGTATAAGCCCCAATCATCTTTTCAAAACAACTTTCCCTTTTGATTTAGGTTCAAATTCATAGTTGTTATCAAAACTTTCTTTAATTTCTTGAACAATTAACAATACAGCTGTTACAATGGAAGCTTGCTCGCCTGTAAGTTTTAAACAGCTTTCTTTTACATACTTGCATATATATATATATATATATATATATTTGTTTGTGCTGGAAGCTTGCTCACCTGTAAGTCCTCCTATCCTCTTTTATATACAATATATATTTCATCTCTATATATATGCATGTATATTATCAGCTTAGAGTTTTCCCCGGCAATTAGGTCTAGGACTAGATAAAGCCAGTGGTCACTCTTTCAACACAGTCAAAACTAGTTCCCCATAGGAATTCCAGATACAGTCTTGCCTCCTCTTGGGCTTATACAATATGGAACAAAGAGAAAGGCATTATTCCCGGTGAAACTTTTCTCAGAGTGTCACTATTAGAAAATTGTCAAAGAAATTCATTTCCCCCAGAGAGGATTTATTCCCGGTGAAACCTCACTTGAATTTCTTCAAACCCTAGAACTGTTCACTAAAGAAAAGATTATTCCCGGTGAAACTTTTCTTGAACTTTTCTTAAGTTTGGACCCACAGGCTTCCTAAAAGCATCCCAGCCCCCTCTTGGGATTTGTACAAGGACCCTCAGGCTTCTTAGAAGTCCTCATGTCTTCTCTTGGGCTTAGTACAAGGACCCCAAAGACCTCTTACAGGTGTAGGACAGAACCTAGTCATCCTTTGTTAGAGCAGTCTTTCCAAAGGGTCAAAACCTTGGACAATTTAGGGTTGATTCTCATCCCTTAAAACACCAGCCTCCTGATGGGCATCATACAAAGATAAAATTTCCCATACCAGTAGACTCGGATAGTCTCACCTCATGTTGGATCTCAAAGAAACCCTGGTCATTTAATCAATCTCCATCAGAGTTTAAACTTTTCATCCTAAATTCCCCCAGCTAGGACCAAAATCACTATCAATAAACCTTTATCAGAACCTCAAGGCATCTGATATTTCAACTCTTCTGTAAATCCTTAGCAAGAGTTGATTCCCCAATTTAGACCTATTTCTTGATCTCAATAATCCTCGGCAGAAGTCAGCCTTCTCTTAGGCTTTGTATAATGATTTTCCTCAGTAGAGTTAGCCTCAAAAGCACTTTCTTGTTGAGTCAATCGTACAAAACAAAAACACTCTCTTGTTGAGTCAATCAACTTTTAGCCTCCTCTTAGGGTTTGTATAAAGACCTTTTTTCACTCTCTTGTTGAGTCAATCTTCTTTCTCAAAAGTCCTCTCTTGTTGAGTCAACCTTTTTTTAGCCTCAATCTTGGGCTTTGTATAAGACAGATAAAAACACTCTCTTGTTAAGTCAGCTCTTTCAGCCTCAATCTTGGGCTTCGTACAAGATACACAAAGACACTCTCTTGTTGAGTTAGTCAAGTCCCTGCCTCCTCTTAGGCTTTGTATAATGATCCTTCTTTTCCTCAGCAAAATTCAGCCTCAATCTTGGGCTTTGTACAAGACACCCATAAATATCTTCAGAAGAGTCAGTCAAATATCCTCCAGCCTCAATCTTGGGCTTTGTACAAGACACATATAAATCTCCCTAAGCAGAGTAAAGTCTCTTTTTTGCCTCAATCTTGGGCTTTATACAAAACAAATCATACTCTCCAGTAGAGTTAGTTTCTTCTTTTATCCTCAATCTTGGGCTTTGTACAAATATTCCCCAGTGGAATCAAAAATCCTTTTTAGCCTCAATCTTGGGCTTTGTACAAGACAGACAAAATTTTTCCCCAGAAAAGTCAACCTTCAGCCTCCTCTTAGGCTTTGTATAATGATATCCCCAAAAGAATCAGTCTCTCTTTTGCCTCAATCTTGGGCTTTGTACAAGACAAATAATAAACTCCCCATGGAGTCAATCAATCTCTTAGCTTAAACCTTGGGCTTTGATCAAGGCACACAAAAACCAAAATCCCATCAGAGGAAATAAAAAATCTCTCTGTAGGAAGAACATTTCTCTGTATATCACACATCAAAACAGACATTCAAAACAAACCTTAATCCCAGATAACTGCGATAAGTGGCACACTTGTTGATTCAAAAATCCAAGCTGTAGTCCATCTCTTATCCCGGTAAACCCCTTTCTTTCGTCTAAACAGCTGTAAGCGGCAAGCCTCTAGATTATTTAGATCCACGCCAATGTCCCTCTCTTAGCATGAAAGATTCCTAAGGAAAAATGGCATTGCTCTACACTGAGTTAAAGTTTTCTCCTTCAGGACAAATCCCTTATGAAGGAAATTAAGGCATTGCTGGATTCTCATATCCCAGTTAAAGTAATTCTCCTTTATAATCAGTCACCTAACAGTTGTGATAAACAGACGAGATATCTCCCTTTAGAGATGACAAATTCCCTCTCAGTCAAACCATTTAGCTTCAATCTTGGGCTTTGAACAAGACACAAAACATCTCTTTCCTCCCATAGAATAGGAGGAACTACGTTTGCTCTGATTTTCCTGTTTGATTTAAACGGGAATACGTGGGCATAAGATTGTGAAATCTTAGCGAGCACACCAATAAAAAACGTTAGGTCCAATACCTTACCAAAAACATCGGAAAACCCGAAATCAACAAATACTCTCTCTCAAACACTCCCAAAGGAGAAACTTTCCCAACCCACAACAGACAAACACCAGTAAGTAGAAAGCAGTAAGGATAATTGCTAATGATCTGTGGATAACCACATATAGGATGGGTAATTGACAACTCCCCATTGTATAACCTGACCCCGAATTCCCCAATCTCTTAAGCATTTGTTCAGTTAAACATTTGCGTGAAAGGTTAGTTTTAGATATCTTCCTTTTCCTTTCCAGCTTCACAGGATAAATAAGAAATCAGAAAGTAGCATCCCACTCCTACCATTGCGGTGAGGAGAAACCCATGACGATAAGGTGGTCGCGTCACCGACATAAATCGTACGCTACACATATATTGAGTAAGTATATCCCACACCGCACATCCCACACAGGTACCCTTACCATTCACACATATACCTATGCGTGAGGATGATCATGAGGAGCCAACTGGGGACGATCATGAGGTGGATGATGAGGAAGAGGCGATAATGAAGAGGAGGCTGACAATCATGAGGTGGTTCATATCATTGAAGGAATATATTATATTTGGCCCAACGAAAATTCGTAAGTTAAAAATTTTTATTTAAATATATATGTTTCCATTTTTTATATTAACTTATATTTCATTTTAATTTAAATTATTGATGTTTAGTTTTGATCCGAGTCAGACTGTTGTCCAGTGTATAAGTTATATAAATTATCAAAAGTATAAAAAAACCTTGGAAGAGATTTAGAGATGGGGACGAAAAATAAGCTTGATTTAAGTTATTTAAGAGATAATTAATTAATTTTTATAAATTTATTTAAGGGTTAATAGCATTTTACCCCCTGCCATATGAGCGTACCCCCCCCCCCCCCCCACACCGTTGCCAAAGGCAGGTTTTGGCGACAGTTTGCTTGAAAAAACCGTTGCCAAAAGTCAAGGAGGAGGGAAAAGCAAAATTCGCTAACATTACAGGGGTAAAATTCACTATTAACCCTTTATTTAATATATTTGTTAAGTTATTTTTATTTAATTAAATTACTTTTTTATTATAATTATTAGTATCGGCTCTGTGCCTGTGCAGCCAGCCCCACAACAGAGGGTCTCATAAATTAAAGGGCCTCAAAAATTGCATTGATCATAATGGGGAAATAACATATATTAATCATAACGGTTTATTTATTATAAGTGTATATGGTACTATGCCCACAAATATAATTCCGTTTAAGCCATTTTACGTTTTACATTTATAGCCAAAAATTTAAGTCTACTTTTAACAATTTCCCAGGTAGAGTTCAAGTATCTCATATTTTAAATGCCTTAATAACTCAGAATTTGTGATACAATAGTAACAAGGTTTGATTGCACTTGTTGAACATCAACATCAATAACAATAGATTTAATATTTATGGTATCATCAACAAAATCTTCACTCAATTTATGGTGGAAATAACAAAACTAATAATAATAATGAATTTTTTTTAATAAGCAACATTTCAATAGGGATATACTAGGAGTACACCAATCCATATACAAAGATTATATGATTACATCCACAAACTATAGTCTCAAGAAGATTCAAAACCTAAAATCACAATAAGTCAAGAGGTGATTTGCGCAAAATAATATCAATGCTTTATATTATCGTCACACTATAAATAAGGTAAAATTTTCATTTTTCCATACCTTTAAACCTTTATTGTTGATCATTGTGTCATTATATAGATTTGCAGGCATTAGGTTACGAATATTCACCGAATTGGACGAAAAGAATGCTAAAAAAAAGCAACATTTTTTAGAACAATCTGCCAGGTTAATTTTGCAAAATTGCTTGTAATATTCAACTTAATACTATATTTCCCTTTTTAAAGTTTTGATTCTTTTCAACATTGGTTGAAGGTTGTAATTATTGGAGCAGAAGGGACTCCTTACCACGATGGTCTTTACTTTATCGATCTTTATGGAAATGAAATTTAGGCCAGTACAAAATATGAGCCTTTATCAATGTTTGATCTGTAGTGTTTGCAAACTCTGTTGATTTCTCTCATTGTCGGTGTTTGAGTGCAGGTTGGGGCTGGAAGCAGACTCTACAGGATTCAGGGTTCATCAAACATGGTTGGTGCTGTTCCAGCTGTTATTGAGGCTTCTGCTTTATTCATTCAAAGTATCATTTTTTATTCGTTGGGGATTTAAATCGATCATCTGTATTATTTCATCTCAAAGTATCATTGAGGTTATGTTTTTGTAATTATGATAGGTCCTGGGGTAATTGTGTTATTTGAATTCTTACGTTCATGTATATCACTATTTTGAAGTGTTTCACATATGACACAATTTTTGTGCTTAGTTTCTATTTCATGAAAATCCAATCGAATTTGGTATGGACCTTGGGTTCTGTGATAGCATGAACTATTGAAGAGGCATGGTTTGATTCAGCTGTAGTGTTTGAGCAGGTCCTTAGTATCATTTTTTATTCCACTGGTGCAATATATTATTTTTGAGGAATCTGATTCAAATACGTGTTTCTTTAAAATTGGTAGTGTTTCTAAAATCTGTTGATCCATCTCATTGTCATTGTTTGAGTGTAGGTTGGGGCTGGAAGCAGAGTCTAAAGGATTCAGGGTTCAGGATACATGGTTGGTGCTGTTACAGCTGCTATTGAGGCTTCTGCTTTATTCATTCAACCTAAGGTATTGTTTCTTATCATGTTGCGTATAACAGAGTTGTTCTTTATGGTGTTGGACATGAACATATCGTTGGACTCTGTAAATCATAATTTGGTCCTTCAACATGCAGGTTCTACAGGCTACAGGCAATAGTTTACTCAGGTAAAATAACATCGTGCAAGAATATACTTTCATTCTGGTTTTAAGTGCTTATCTTGCTGTAGTTTCATTTTTTTTATAATCAAACAATTAACAATCATTAAATGGTCCTTAATTTTTAGTTGTCTCAAATTTACAGACACAACTAAGGGCTTGACCAAAGAAGATATTGAATCCAAAATCTTGAGGTCACATGACAAACTACCTTTTCATGTGAGTGCATTATAGTTTATAACCTTTTCTATTACTTAGTCACTTCCATAGGGCTTTCATGCCAAATCATTTCGGTACACATTTTCCAGCTTATCATTATTCTTCCCTGTGGCAGCCTATTTGTCGACACGGGTTTGTAGTTTAAAAAACAGTGTTTTTCATTCATATTTCTAAAACATGTTGTAATTTTCAATAACAGTTACGACGTTTCTTTTCTCATTCGTTTTCTAACTTATGTTTTGCAGTTTTGGACCTCGGTTAAGACATTACCAAATATTATTGACTCATTCAGATAATGATCAGAAAATCTAAATCTCTCATTCTCATCAAGCAAGGAGCTGAGCCGGTAAGTTTCAATGACCTTTCTAACTGTTGAATACATTTACAGATGCCTGTTATGCAAATTGTTTTTTAGTGTCTCTGCTGGATAATATATTTTTCATTAAATTGCTCATATGTATATTTTTTTAGGAAGCAAAACATTTCATCTTTGTTTAATGCTGCGAAATCACCTGAAGAAACAGGAAGCGAAACCATTCTAAAGGGATGTTACTAAACTAAACCATCCAACTATACATTTTGTTTCAATCACGGTTACTTTGTTTTTGCATTTAGATTACATTAAGCTTTCAACACTGTTAATTTGAGTATTCTTATGTTTTTAACTCAACAGTCATACTATGTTTGTCAAATTGTTTATCTAAACATATCACATTTGTTATTTATATCTCAAGTTACGTTACAAATTAATTGGGAGGTGGATACTTTTCATTTCATTCAATGACCAATAATTCTATACATTGGTTTAGCAACTACATGGTACACTTAACAATCATGCCTCATTATTAATTTGCCTCTCAATATTCCTACTTTACAGTTTCTAAAGTATTAACTCATTTCCATTTTTAATGTAGGGGGAAGGTTGAGAGTCAGAACACTCACTATATATTCATGCCTCCTTTATTCTATATAACACACCAAAGTTCAAGAAGACAGCAGATTTTCTATGGCATCCAACCACAATATCAATGCACCAGACAATACTGATGTCCAGACACCGCCACCAGAGCCTACTGATGTCCAGACACCGCCTCACCAGCAACCTTCACCCCATTTGCAACTACCAGATGGTAGCGATCAGTGTGTCGACGACCAACCGGCTCTACAGGTTTGGCCTTTACAAATTCTGCAACTTTTGTTCATCAACATCTCTTTCTCTGCATATCTTTATCAATAAGTCTTTCTGTACATAACATGACCAGACCCAACAAGATATCCAACCTTCAGTCCAGAATGAACCCCTTCCTGACAACCAAACACCTTCAGATGTCCAACCACCTACGCATTCCCCCCCCCCCCCGCTGAACCCGACCAATATCCTCCCCAGTTTCAACCACTTCTGCAGGTGCGACCGGTACAGATTTCTTGTCACTAAGCGTTAATGTATTATGTTGATGTTAGCCGACGGTCCATTATTTATTGAATGTTTACAATTTTGATAAACTGCTTTTCTTCTTAAGGTACATGCCCCTCGTGCGGTACGTAACAGATGAAAGAGGAAAAGAAAAACAAAAGCATGCAGATATCTGAGGAAATCTACATTTGATGATTCTGATGAAGCCGAAGAACGCAGCTACGAACCGGTTGATTCTGACGATGAAGATGAACGGTACTATATATGGGAGAACTCTATGTCTGGCTGGAGATTTAGAGATTCTGATTAAGTTTGCAACTTATTTTTCAATTTCTTTGATGTAATTTTCTATCAATTTTGTGTTTGCAATGTGATTTTCTATCAATTCTGCTGTTTAAAAAAGACTTGTTTTTTATGAACTTTAGCAGCCATTGATGATTGTTTTGTACATGATTGCCTTTGTCATTGGTTTTGTATTTTGTCTACTTCGGTGGTGAAATAGTGGCACATCTGAGCTCTAATTTTTTTATATTTGTTTAATCTTTTGTCAAGGAAAATTATTCTATTGACACAACAACAATAGCCCCACACAATAATATGTGCTATGTATGTACAAAGATTATATTTATTTTAACATTAAATATTACTATACCATATCTTAATATTTAGATTTTATATTAACTATAAATCTTCTTTTTTTTTGTTTTTTTATACAACTTTAACTACAAAGTTGTATATGTTCTATAATTATTATATATTAGTTTAAAAGTTACCCTGATTACAAATTCTTTTTAAATATTAAACTTTATTCTGTAATCTCCTATTAAACTGATGAGAATTCCGCGGTCATACAAACTTCATTTTTCTTATTATTTTTTTATTTTCCTTTTCCGTTCAGTCTGTTAAGTTTGCAGTATATGATGAGTACAATTTTTTTTAGAACTCAACTCTTAACGATACATTCATTTGAATCTTAGAAAACACCATGATTTCGAACAGGGCATAACTTTTCAAAAACTTTTAAATTTATATTTTATTAAATATTTGACTTTCTTTTATAAATATATATTTTATTAAAAATTTGACTTTCTTTTATAAATAATAACTAATTTTCGTAAATTATTTTGGTTTTTCTTATTAACATTTTAATTATATTTTAAAAACACAAGCGTCCGTGTCACCTGTACCGTTTGAGCGCACGTGTAACCAGACCTAAATAACTGTGAACACACGGGTAATACATCGGTACAACGTGAATGCATGGATAATATACCAATACTGTGTGAACGCACGGGTCTCCAGACCAAATGCACGGGTAACACATCAGTACCGTGTGGTAATGCATGGGTTCCCAGGCCAAATTTTTTGTGAACGCACGGGTAGTACACAAGTACTGTGTAAACGCATTGATATCTAATATTGTTTTTTTTAATTATTTTTAATTTAACATAAATTTTTTTTAAAGATAATATATGAATAATTAAAATATATATTATTCATGTCTTTCTTTTAGAAATTCGAAGTTTGATACATTTTTTTTTATTTTAAAAACATGTCTTTCATTTAAATATTTATCTTAGATTCACTTATATTTTTTTTCTTTTACTACTTTATGTTATTTTTTTAAAATTAAATTTAAATATTTTCTATTTATTATTTGAATTTCATAATCTAACTGGTGACAATTCCGCAGTCCACTACTCTTTTTACAATTTATAGTAAATATCTTATTTTCTTCTTTGCTTTTTTATTTTTCTTAATGGCTTCATATACCTAACATCTTTTATCTTCATAATTTGAATTTTTTTTGTCGAACCTTTTGTGACTTATCAATATTTGATATTACATTTTTTTATTAACACAATCCTTTAAAAATTGTGAATTTAAAATTTTCTCTGTCAAAATATATTTGTCCAAATTCAAAGGTCCGCAGCGGAACCCGTGCAGACGCACGGGTATCGCACTAGTTTATAGCCAAAAATTTAAGTCTACTTTTAACAATTTCCCAGGTAGGAGTTCAAGTATCTCATATTTTAAATGCCTCAATAACTCAGAATTTGTGATACAATAGTAACAAGGTTTGATTGCACTTGTTGAACATCAACATCAATAACAATAGATTTAATATTTATGGTATCATCAACAAAATCTTCACTCAATTTATGGTGGAAATAACAAAACTAATAATAATAATAATGATTTTTTTTTAATAAGCAACATTTCAATAGGGGTATACTAGGAGTACACCAATCCATATACAAAGATTGTATGATTACATCTACAAACTATAGCCTCAAGAAGATTCAAAACCTAAAATCACAATAAGTCAAGAGGTGATTTGCACCAATTGTAGAAACTACAGTTAGGTTTTGATTTGAATTGAAATTCCAACCAATTCCGAGAAACTTGTTTCACCCTCATTGGGATGTCCTCACAACTAGCAATCCTATCATTAAAAATGATTTGATTCCTCATCCACCAAATAGTCCACCATGATATGATCCAAATGAAACAAGCGGATGGCTTTGACGTTTTCTTGATCATCTTCAAGTACCAGGTAAACAAGTGAACACAAATATTTCTTTCGTCCAACTAAGGCAATTAACAGACACGAACACACCATGTAATCAAAATCTTCCCTCACATTGAAGAAAAATACACACACTAAATCGTGAGGAAAGAAGATTATTCCCCTGGCCACGAGGTTCCCCCGCGTAGGAATTCGATCTAATATTAACCTCCAACCAAAAGCACCCACCTTCAACAGTACTTTCGTACGCCAAATGATTTTCAACGCAGCCTTGGGAATAATCTCAACATCCACAACAATCGAATGAGACACCATCAACTTATAACACGAGTGGACGGTAAATAAGTCAAAACAACCAAGAATCCAAACAAAATGATCAACAGCCAATAATGAAGGTTCAACTTCTAGTAATAATACTTTATGAGCTTCTACTTCCTCCAATAATCCTGTAGGTTGTGTAATATTAGTACCTACAGCATCCCACCTCCAACGACCATTCCTCCAACTCCCCATATCAGCAATTGCCGCCGGTTCCGTTACAGTAACAACATACATATTGGAAAATACATATTTCAACGGAACCTGACAAAGCCAGCGGCTATGCCAAAATGCTATGTGATTTCCACTTCCAAGCTTACATGACAGTTGATCAGGGAAACAACTAGAATTCTCAGAATCGACAATGCTCATGATGTCACGACACCATAATGATTCCTTCGTCACACCATTATTCTTCTTCTTAAGAACAACTCTAGAAATCAATCAACCATATCTTTCTTCTAGCATACGACGCCAAATAGCCGCAGGTTCATGAATGAAACGCCGTAACCGTTTTGACAACAATGAGATGTTAAAGATTGAAAGGTCTTTAATGCCCAAACCTCCTTCACTTTTGGGTAAACAAACTTGTTTCCAGTTTATCCAAGCTATGTTACGTTTTGTATTCGCATCTAACCACATGAATTTCCGTTGGATGGAAGTGAGCTCTTTCAACACCGGCGACGACAACTTAAAGAAGGAAAGATGGTGAATGGGCATATTGGAAATCACAGAATTGATAAGGATAATTCTGCCCCCTATTGAGAGAATTTTTCCCCGCCATATGGATAATCTCCGTTTGAAGGTCTCCACCACCGGTTTCCAGAATTCCAACTTTGTATGATTGCCACCGACACGAAGACCCAAGAATTTGAATGGTAGAACACCCACCCTGCAAGCTAAGAAAGTTGCAGCTGCATTCACGAATGAAGCCTCCAATCCAATGCTATAGATACTGCCCTTTAAAAAATTAATACGCATACCAGACAACAATTTGAAACCGTGCAACAGCGTTTTAATGTCCCACAGGTCTTTCCACGATCCCTCATATATGAGTATTGTGTCATCCGCAAACTGAACCAAGTTAACATAATCGTTGTCATTCACTTTAAATCCTCTCAGCATGTCTTTTGAATTCGCAGTTCTTAGCATTTTCGCCATTCCTTCAGCAACCAACGAGAATAAGAATAGGGAAAGTGGGTCACCCTGTCGAAGTCCTCTACTAGCCTTAAAATCACAAGTCAAACCACCATTTACCAATACTGATATGAAACAATTTAATGTTCCCCCATTGATTCAACTAATCCATTTATGATTGAAATTCATAGCTTTTAGTACCTCCTCCAAGAAAGACCACTCGACATAGTCGTATGCTTGTTGAAAGTCCACTTTGAATACCCATGCATTTCTCCTTCCTCCTCTTTGCCAAATCCAAAACTTCATTCACCAATAGAACACCATCTAGCTTTTGCCGTCCCGGAATAAAAGTTGTTTGCGTAGAAGAAACCAACTTTCCAATTACTCTGCTCAACCTACTGGCCATAATATTTGCAATGATTCTGTATACACAACCCACCAATCCAATAGGTCTGAAGTGCTCAAGCTTTTGAGGATTTTCCCTTTTTTGGAATAAGTGCGACAAATGAAGAAGCTAAGGCTTTATGTAGAGACGCATACTTGCTAAATGTAGAAGAACCTTGGTAACATCAGTGCCAATAGTATTCCAGGAGCGGCATAAAAAGGAAAGGTTGAATCCGTCGGGGTCGGGGCTTTTATTCCTCTCGTCACCAGAAACTGCTTCCCAAATTTCTTCCTTATCAAAAGGAGCTGTCAACATTGAATTATCATCAACAAAATTTTTAGTTAAACCTGACATGTTGAGAAGAATGCCCTTGCCCGCGGTGCTTTTAAATCTGTCTGCGAAGAAATCCTTGGTCATTGAGTTCATAATCTCAACATCTTCAACCAGGCCAGTTCCAGATTTTAATCCCGTGATATGGTTCCTCCTCGTTCTAGCTTTTAGCATGGCATGAAAGTACCGCGTGTTCGCATCGCCCTCTCTAATCCATTTAGTCTTAGATTTTTGTAGAATTGTAACACCCCAAAATTTTCTCTCCTTTTCTTTAAACTTTTTGGCTTATGCTTCATTTCATTTGCATCTTCATTTGTGCATAGCATTGGCATTAGACATGGGATCAAGGTCATTGGGCTTTCCTCAAGAGGAGGAGGTGGTTTTCAAAGTAATGAGCAAGGAGATATCCTTAACATCATGTTATCCTTGAGTTACAAAAGTCTTCATATTCATCAAGGTATTCTCAACAAGCTCACCCAATCATCTGAGGATTGAGGTTTCATTGGTTTCAAAGGATTTATCTGTTCAGGCTCCTAGTGGCTCTCAGCTAGGGTTTTGGGTCAAAGCCTACTAGTGATTATTTTCTTGAGCAAGACAAGGTTCTATGGGTCAAAATACATCTCAAAGGGTCTACATATGCCTTATGTTTCATCACAAGTCATTTCAAGAGTTTCTGAAGTGGATTGAGGAGGAATTGAATTTATCTAGTCAAAAAGTCAACTGATGCCCTACCAAAGTCAACTCTTGAGTTCTTGGGTCATATTTGGGCATTTCAAGTCATCATCCATGGTATTATAAGGTTTTCTCAAGAGGAATCTAGAGAAATCATAAAATCAGGAGAAGTTGCTAAATTAGGGTTTTGTGAATTTTTCTATGTGTGGAAGAGTTTTGCAAGATTCATAACTTCCTCATCTTTGATCCAAATGAGGAAAACTTGTAATCAAATTAAAGAGGACATCACATACTATAAGTTTGTATAAGAAATCATCTTTAAAAGATGCATAGATCAAAAGCTATGGTGGCAACAGTTGATTCTCCATGCTTTCCCTCCCAAAGGCGCCAAAATTCAAATTTTGGATGTGTTAATCGATTAACACATTTTGCCTATAAAATGGTTAATCAATTAACACAAGGGATTTTTGCCTAGAAACTTCAGTTTTCAACACTGCAACAGTTGCAATTCCATTTTGATCATCTGGGTTCACATTTGCATCAATAGAAGGATCTAGAATGCTTCCAAATTTTGGTTCATTTCAAAATTAACTTCACTTTCCCGCCCCAAATTCAAATAATTCCACTCCTAATTCAATTCCTAATATTAACCCTCATTCAAACCCACACTCCAAACCTAGAGTTTAGTTAAGTAAGTTTGCTCCAAACCTCACACAACTTCACTCATTTTCTGATTTTTCTACACTTCACATTCCAATTCACTCAATTCTCTCTCACCTTTTCACTCTCCATTTTCATCTTCAACCTTCACTAAAACTCCATAACCAAAAAACTTCACAAATTGAATATTGTAATTTGTGAATTCTTGAGCTACACCTCCATTACATCATCATCCATTGTTCAATTCTGAAGTTAAAGCTTATTTGGATCTTGATCAAGTTTTGGAATCACTTCATGAAGAGCTTTTGGATTATTTTTGGATAATTGCTTTGATATTCAACTTTTCTTGCTAGGGATTCATTGGATCTTGGATTTTCAATGCTTGATCTCTCAAATTCAGTTTGCAACACTTACCAAAGCAAATCTCAGCTTTGTAGGTTGGTATTTCTTAGTTCTAGCTTTGATTTTGCTTAATTTTTCATTTCACAATGTAGATCCATTGATTTTTTATGTGAATTGATCCATTGATTGATTTGATTGTCGATCTTGATGTTTGGTGGAGTCAATTGGTGTTTGATTGTTGCTATTTGATGTAATTTTTATGTACAATTGCATGCCTTAACATGTGGATGATTGGAGAAGTGATTTGTTGCTAAAAGTGCTTTTAAATTGATGATTTTTCGCTTCTATTACAGGGTTAATCGATTAACCACTTGCAGGGCAAATCTGGTTAATCGATTAACAGTTCATTTTTACATGTTTTCGCTGATTTTCAAAGGGTTAATCGATTAACCATTTGCAAGGCGAAAGTGGTTAATCGATTAACCATTTGCAAGGCAAAAGTGGTTAATCGATTAACAATGACGCTGAAAGTGATTTTTGTACTTTTTCAAGCTTGTTTTGATTCCTTTCCACTTTTAAACCTCATGGCTTTGTATGATACATATTTGTGGAATTTTCTTGTACTATTTCATTCCATTTTGCAGCATGTATGTGATTCTTCGACACACGACACATTGATTTTTATGATGCATGTTCATGACTAATTGTGTTGCATTCTTGATGCATTCTTCATGTTGTTTGTTTGTTCATACTTGTTTGCTTCCTCTTAATTCTTATTGTGCTTGATTCATGATACATGCTCAAGTTTGCTTTCGACTCCACAAGTGCGTGTTCGTTTGAGATGATTATTTGTTGATGAATATTCATGTTGTTCTTGTTAAATGCTTAAGTGTGCAATGTGGTTGAAACTTTATCATGCTTAATTGTTGATACATGTTCATCAATTGATCTCACTTGGTACGTGTTCATACTAGATCCTTGCGATTCATGTGCATTTCTCTAAATGTGGAAGCATGTTATTATTTAATTATTTTGACGCATGTTTATGTTTGGTTGTTGGACATGTTCATTGTTGATTGTTTAATCTTTGACGCATGCTTAACTTGATGTTGTGATGTCATATGTTCATCTATGCTTGATGCCTATTTGATGCTTTGCATGCTGTTGTATACACTACTGTTATGTTGAGTATGTGTTGTGAAATGTATTCATTCTGTTTTGCTGCATTTTACACCTGTTCTGCTATGGAATTGCGTGCTATTAAATGTTGTGTTATGCTGTTGCTGGATATTATGGATGTTCTAAGCTGAAGTGTTGTTATTATTGTTGTTTTTTGTTTATTTTCTTTTTTTTTGTTTGCTTTTGCATGTTCCCTTAAGGCTTCCTAGTCGAACTTAATTTTTGATTAAGATTGGAGTAGGATAGACATTAGGTGCTAATCCATGCATGATAACATTAGGGTAGTCCCCTTTTGACCTTAATCTTAGGTCCATCTCTTGCATGCTAACATTAGGCTAGAGATTCCTTTCGCATCCCAACTATAGGACCACTTGGCATGCCAACATCTAGGTGAGTTTCCCTTAGATTTTTCTTTGCCCTTTGAAAAGTGCCCAACTTTGAAAAGTACAAGGGTAATTCTTTCCCTCAGAGCCATTTGGTGATGTACGCTCGGCGAATGTCAGCTCAGACAGAGAACCAGGATCTACTGATTCACTACTTTCAGGATAGTTTAACTTGTGTCGCATTAAAATGGTACATGGGTTTGAACCGTGCTACGATCAGCACTTTCAGAGATCTTGGCGCTGCCTTCGTCCAACAATATAAATACAATCTGGACATGGCACCAGACAGATATCAACTCAGATCAATGTCGCAAAAGGACAAGGAAACCTTTAAGGAATACGCTCAGAGATGGCGTGAAATTGCCGCTCAAATTTGTCCACCTCTTGAGGAAAAATAGATGACAAAGATTTTCTTAAAGACCTTGAGCTCATTTTACTACGACAGAATGGTTGCCAGTGCGCCCAGCGACTTCACCGAAATGGTCGGTATGGGAGTGCGTCTCGAGGAAGCCGTTCGAGAAGGACGTCTAGTCAAAGACATTGGGTCGACAAGCGGTACTAAAAAATACGGAAGTGCTCTCCCTAAGAAAAAAGAGCAAGATATTGGGAATATCTCTCTCGGAAAGCAAAGGCAACGGTACCAACCAGTAGCAGCTATAACTTCTGCTATCAGCCCTGCGCCTATTTCTACGTATCAACCTCAGGTTGCTCAAAGCCAACCATTTTCGCAGCAATTTCAGCAAAGGACACAACAGCCTTTTCAGCAGGCTCGTCCTCAATACAACAACAACCGTACTACGCGGCCACCAGGATTTGATCTTATACTCGTATCGTACGTAAAACTGTTTCCGTTACTACTGGCCAAGGGGCATGTCCAGACTAAGTCCCCTCTTACAGTAACGGAAAATTTGCCTTTTTGGTTTAAGGTGGATCAGACTTGCCCTTACCATCAAGGAGGACCAGGGCATAACATAGAAAACTGTCTCAGTTTCAAATCCGATGTGCAAAAGCTTGTTAGGAGCGGGGTCTTATCTTTCAAAGATATGAATCTGAATGTTCTCACAAACCCGTTGCCTTAACATGAGAAAGCTATAGTTAATTTGATAGAAGGAGAGTCTAGCGACAGCTATCAAATTCATGATGTACTCTTATTAAGGGCCAACTTGGTCAAGATGCATTGTAGACAGAGTGGATATGGCCATGTGCCACCTCATAATTATCACCAGTGTGATATCTGCTCTAAAAACAATCAAGGATGTTTTGTGGTGCAATCAGCTCTACAGGAACAAATGGATCTCGGATGGATCCAGGAGCACCGAGTTCGTGGAGTTAACATGACCTATACGAATTCCAACATCATTCAAAACCACGAAATTCGTGCGATTAATGTCAACTTGGTGGCGATGCACTCCAGGCAAAGCCAGTATCATAATCTGCCGCGACATGAGTACAATTCCTATCTGACTTGCTCGGTAAACAAACAGGGATGCTCTTTTGTACTAGAGGCCCTCCAGCGTTAGATGGATCTTGGATGGATCCAAGACTACCATGATAGGAATCATTATCAAATCAACATGATCCAGATCTTCGATATTTGCTTGATGAATACCAGCCTGGTGGAGTTACATGCTAAACAGGTCCGACTCGGGTTCCTGGTATCACATGATTATCAGGGCTGCAAAGCAGGTTGCAAAAACGATCAAGGTTGTGCCCTTGTCCAGGAAACACTCCAGCACTTGTTGAACCACTGGTGGCTTCCAATCTATATGGATGAAGACACCCAGCAAATTAGTATCACTAACGGGAATCCTACTAGATATCAAAGTCAGGATGTTCGGTCGATGGAAACAGACCTCGTAAGGTTACACTGTATTCAAAGCGGACGTGGCTAGGTGCCACTACACAACTATGAGCGGTGTGGAGTTTGCTTAGTGGATAATCAAGGATGCTACGTCGTGCGAGCAGCCCTTCAAAGTCAGTTGGACCGCAAAGAGATTCAACCATGGTCAAGTTCTGGATCAGTCAACTATTTCGCTGATCAAATCGAGGACGTTGTCGTAATCTCTGATCATCAGAGGAATAGGGATGTTTGTGCCATCATCCCTATACTTGACGAATCGAGAGTTCCCAACCAGGAACAAATCGAAATTACTTACGATGGTCAGAAAAATCAGAAGGTTCCCATAGTCATTTATCTTCCGAGACCACTACCGTATGAATCAACTAAGGCTATCCCTTACAAATACGGTGCAACAATAATTGAGAATGGAAAGGAAATTTTGTTACCCTCCGTCGTGAATATTGCAGACATCAGTCGAGTAACACGGAGTGGTATAATCTTCAACAGAGGAGTTGGAGAACCCAACAAAGAGAATGAGCCTCAAATAAGAGTTCCCAATCCACCAGTCGGTCAATCCAGCGATCCCGACCTTTCAAAAAACGACGATGAGATGCTAAAGCTCATCCAGAAGAGTGAATACAACATTGTTGATCAACTGTTGCAAACTCCTTCAAAGATCTCGGTATTATCACTGTTACTTAGTTCAGAAGCGCACAGGGAGGCTCTACAGAAAGTCTTGGAGCAATCCTTTGTGGAACAGGATGTAACAATACGACAGTTCGATAGCATCGTCTCTAACATCACTTCATGCAACAACTTAGGATTTAGTGATGAGGAATTACCTGAAGAAGGCCGCCGTCATAACATGGCGCTCAACATTACAGTCAACTGCCTGGACAATGCTTTAGCCAACGTACTGGTAGACACAGAGTCAGCCTTGAATGTTATGCCAAAGTCCACTTTTATGCAATTATCATTCAAAGGACCTCCAATGAGAACCAGCGAGATCGTTGTCAAAGCCTTTGACGGATCCCGGAAAGCAGTTATTGGCGAAGTCGACCTTCCCATAACTATCGGTCCTCACACTTTCCAAGTCACTTTCCAGGTCATGGGCAACATACAGTTATTTATTAGGAAGCCCTTGGATACATCAAGCTGGGGTGGTCACTTCGATCCTCTAACAAAAACTAAAGTTCGTCCAGAGCGGCCATCTCGTCACAGTCTGTGGAGAACAGGCCTTGCTCGTAAGCAACTTATCGTCATCCACTTATGTAGAACCGAGGGGGTAATCGAAACCCAGTTCCAAACGCTTTCGCTACACAAGGACAATCAATCCGAAGGGGGAACTTCGATTTCCTCGTACAAAGATGCTATCAAAGCGGTCGAGAGTACCAATACAATAGGTGGGGGCACCTTGTCATTCCTACTGCCAATAAGAAAAAGAAAGGTCTTGGCTTTTCCTCAACCTGTACTCAGACGGCTGCGAACAATAAAAGTTTTCATCCCATTCAGAACTTCTTCCACAATGGAGGCTTCCTTCAACCAGTGACTCAAGAAGTGCATACCATCAATAAAAGTGATTTCTCCGATACGGAGGAAGAATGGAAGTCCTATCTCAACGAGGACGGTTATACATCTCAGGACGAAACGCGGACTCCCTTTTGCCATCCCGCACAGAGTCTGAGATTTATACCCAGATCAGTTATCAAAATGATATACGGGGATTGTGATTCGGAAGGATGTCGTGCTCCGCCAAATTCATTAGAGGAAGACACTCTGATGAAATACAACTTTGACCACAACTATTATGGCCCAATGGATGGCCTGCCTATCTGGCAGCCGTACCCAGGAGACTTGGGGCAAGAAAATCAGCCGAACAATGAAAATCAGCTGAGCATCATTGAACAAAATACTTGTGTCCCCACCATATCATGGGAACAACACCCAGGTTATCCTGAAAATACCCAGCACGACGATGAATTCGCAACGTTTGCAGGACTGGAATTCATTAACTATGCTTTTCCTGAGGTCAATGTCATCGAGAGGGATGACTCCTCCAGTTCCAAAGGAGTGTGGGATACCTTGGGACAACCGAGTGGAAAATACGACTTCAAGGTCAAATACACCGCTCCTGAAAGCTCTCGTATCAGGCTCGAAGACATCCAGCCAACTGGATGGGGAGATACAGCTGAGAGTATAAATACTATGCAAAATACAACTAAGGAATCCCCCTACGACAACTCCGCCTGGGAGACCGATTCCAACGATCCTGCTCCACCAGAAATCAGCATTATTTCTGAAGACAAATCTAGGAAGGTACCAGACTTTGTGATTCACCGAGGATTTCACTGCCAATGGGTTGCTGTTAATGTCCTAAAGATTGTTCATAAGTCTAAGTAATTGCCATCTTTACTTTAACCTTTCACCTTGCCCAGGTGAAACGGGTGTTTTGATAGGGCTCACTTTCTGTAACTATCCCTCTTCGCTTCGTCCAAAGCGACAGAGTTTTGTTTTATAGGGCTGTGGTTTCAAGAATCAACTTGTTCATTAATAAAATATCGTCGTTCTGTAATTTCCGCATTAATTGATGTTTTCTCTTTTCGCTTTCTCAGAAAATGGTAATCCTAAAAAAAAAATAATAATAAACAAGCAGTAAACAAAACAAGAAATACACTGCACACACTCTTGCATTTTCTCTATCTCTTCTAAACACAAATCATCACGTCATGCAGATTGCTTGTTTTAAACCCCGTTGAAACATACAATCCGATGCCTTCTCTCAACTTTGAGTTCCTGGTATTTGGGGCTGAAGAAGAAGGTGACAACAAAATTCCAGAAGAGATCTCTCGACTACTCAGACAAGAGGAAAGGTCCATTGAACCTCACAAAGAGCCGTTCGAAACAGTCAACTTGGGCTCGGAAAAAGAGAGAAAAGAAATCAGGATTGGGGAACTACTCAGTCCAACTGCCAAAGAGAGTTTGCCAAAGCTTCTCAAAGAGTTCCCCGATGTATTCGCTTGGTCATATCAGGATATGCCAGGGTTGGATACCAGCATCGTAGAACACCATTTACCGTTAAGATCGGAATGTCCGCCAGTAAAACAAAGGTTGAGACGGACTCATCCGGACATGGCCATCAAAATCAAAGAGGAGGTACAGAAACAGATTGACGCATGCTTCCTCACTACATCAGAATATCCTCAATGGTTAGCCAACATCGTACCCATTCTGAAAAAGGACAGAAAGGTCAGAATGTGTGTAGACTACAGAGATCTAAACAAGGCTAGTCCAAAGGACGACTTTCCTTTGCCACACATTGACATGCTGGTAGACAGTACAACGAAATTTAAAGTATTCTCCTTCATGGATGGATTCTCGGGCTATAACCAGATTAAAATGGCGCCGAACGACATGGAGAAAACTTCATTCATTACCCCATGGGGTACCTTTTGTTACAAGGTAATGTCGTTCGGTTTGAAGAATGTCGGGACAACCTATCAAAGGGCCATGACTACTCTGTTTCACGACTTGATACACAAAGAAATCGAAGTGTATGTCAATGACATGATTGCAAAATCTAAGACAGAAGAGGAGCATGTGACCCACCTGTCAATACTATTCGAGCGTTTGAGAAAGTACAAACTCCGCTTGAATCCCAACAAGTGCACATTCGGTGTCCGTTCCGGGAAACTCTTAGGATCCATCGTCAGCCAAAAAGGAATTGAGGTTGATCCTGACAAGGTCAAGGCCATTCAAGAAATGCCTTCTCCGAAAACTGAAAAAAAAGTCAGAGGATTTCAGGGACGTTTGAATTACATCTCCAGATTCATATTCCTCATGACCGCCACGTGTGCGCCGCTCTTCAAATTACTCAAAAAAGACCAGGACTGCGTTTGGACAGAAGACTGCCAAACCGTCTTCAACAGTATCAAGGAATACCTGTTGAACCCCACGATTCTATCACCTCCAGTGGAAGGAAGACCACTGATCATCTACCTAACAGTCTTGGAAAACTCAATGGGTTGTGTACTTGGCCAACAAGACAAAACCAAAAGGAAAGAGTCTACCATTTACTATTTGAGTAAGAAATTCACCGACTGCGAGACTCGGTACACTATGCTTGAGAAAACTTGTTGCGCTTTGGCTTGGGCAGCCAAACGTCTTCGCCAGTATATGATTCGTCACACTACTTGGTTGGTCTCTGAAATGGATACAATCAAGTATGTATTTGAGAAACCTGCTCTCACGAGAAGGATTGCCCGTTGGCAGATGCTACTGTCAGAATATGACATAGAGTACCACACTCAGAAAGCCGTTAAGGGAAGTATTTTAGCCGATCATTTGGCTCATCAACCGATTGACGATCAAGAATGAATCGGGTTTGACTTCCCAGACGAAGATGTCATGTATTTAAAAATGAAAGACTGCGATGAACCGCTACCCAGTGAAGGGCTAGAACCAGATTCCCAATGGGGACTTATATTTGACGGAGCTGTTAATCATTATGGAAATGGGATTGGGGAAATCATTGTTACCCCTCAGGGTACCCGCATTCCTTTCACTGCCCGACTGACATTCAAGTGTACAAACAACGAGGCGGAATACGAAGCTTGTATTATGGGTCTCAAATAAGCGATCGACTTAAGGATCAAAAACTTGGATGTTTATGGCGACTCAGCCTTGGTTATCAATCAGATCAAAGGAGATTGGAACACATACCAATCAGGGTTGATTCCTTACAAAGATTACGCAAGAAGGTTGCTACCCTTCTTCAATAGAATCGAGTTTCATCACATCCCTCGGGAAGAGAATCACATGGCTAATGCATTAGCCACTCTCTCTTCCATGATTAGTGTAGGTCAATGGAATGATTTACCTAAGATCGACGTAATGCGCCTTGAACGGCCTGCTTACATCTTCACGATCGAAGCAGTCATAGACGACAAACCTTGGTATCAAGATATCAAATTCTTCCTTTAGAAACAAGAGTACCCACCTGGGGCATCCAGAAAGGACAGAAAAACCCTCAGAAGGCTGGCAGGAAGTTTCTTTCTGAGCGGTGATACACTCTATAAGCGGAATTTCGACATGGTTTTGCTCTGATGCGTAGACAGACCAGAAGCAGACATGCTGATAAAAGAAATTCAAGAAGGATCCTTTGGCACTCATGCCAATGGACACACAATGGCGAGAAAAATTCTGAGAGCAGGGTACTACTGGTTGACCATGGAATCCGACTGCTACAAGTACATGAGGAGGTGCCACAAGTGTCAGATATACTCTGATAAAATCCATGTACCGCCAACGCATCTCAAAGTTCTCTCTTCCCCTTGGCCTTTTTCCATATGGGGAATCGACATGATCGGCGTGATTGAGCCTAAGGCTTCGAACAGACATCGGTTCATCCTGGTAGCCATTGATTACTTCACCAAGTGGGTCGAAGCCACATCATTCGCCAATGTAACCCGACAAGTGGTGGTCCGATTTATCAAAAATAATATCATCTGCCGTTATGGTGTTCCGAGCCAGATCATTACGGATAATAGATCTAACTTGAACAACAAGATGATGAAAGAGTTGTGCGCTGAGTTCAAGATCGAACACCATAACTCATCTCCCTACCGACCTAAGATGAACGGAGCGGTAGAAGCGGCTAACAAGAACATCAAGAAGATCGTTCAAAAGATGGTTGTAACCTACAAAGACTGGCACGAGATGCTGCCCTTTGCTCTCCACGGTTATCGCACATCTGTCCGCACTTCAACAGGGGCAACCCCTTTCTATCTGGTATATGGCATGGAAGCAGTGCTCCCCATAGAAGTAGAGATCCCATCAATCTGGGTATTGATGGAAGCTAAGCTTACAGAAGCTGAATGGTGTCAAAGTCGACACGACGAACTGAATCTGATCGAAGAAAAATGAATGACGGCACTATGCCACGGTCAGTTGTATCAGCAAAGAATGAAGAAGGTATTTGACAAAAAGGTTCGACCTCGCGTCTTCAGGAAAGGAGACCCCGTGCTAAAAAAGATCCAGTCATTTCTCACTGATTCCCAGGGTAAATGGACTCCGAATTATGATGGCCCCTATGTGGTCAAGAATGCTTTCTTAGGCGGGGCCTTGAGACTTGCAACCCTGGACGGAGAGGAATTTACCTATCCCATAAATATTGACGTAGTCAAGAAATACTTCGCCTAAAAAAAAATGTCTCGGTGGATTGAAAACCCGAAATGGCGATCCAGGCAAAAATTAGAGACATGATCAAAAATCATCCCGGTGGATTGGAAATCTCAAAGTACAATCCAGGCAAAAGTTAGGGATGCTGGGGAGTAACTACGTCCAACAGAGGCAAGTCCCTCAACAGCAGTTACATCATCCATCAGAAGAAAAACTCCAGTCACGGTCATCTTCGACAGAAGCTCAGGATGTCCCGAATTCAAAGTTGGTAGAAGGATAGTGGTCGTTATGTTTCAACGTAGCCCTTTTCCCTGTAAATTACCATTTTCTAAACTTTGTAAATACTCTATGGGATCACGCGTTTGGCTGAATTCCATCCTATCAATAAAATTTGAGCCCTTGTGCTTTTGTTTGCAATTCTTATTTGTTTTAGCTTTACAGAACGACATTGTAACATGATAAACGATTCTTGAAATAAAACAAAAATGAATTTACTTGTAGAACTTTTTCTGCTTTTAAAATAAAGATGGCAATTTCTTTTGACTGTTGAACATCGAAAGAACATCGATAGCTTCTCTAGAAGTAGTTGAGCTTCAAAGTGCAGAATCGAAGTACTCCTTCTAAACCAGCACATCTGAACGAAGGGTCAACTGTGTCAGATACCATGTTTCATATGACACCCTCGGCAGAGTTCTTACCTTCTAAGCCCGACCAACGGTGTTCCCCATGGGGACTACCTCTCCTAAGCAAGGCAGAATTGCTATCGTGAACCATTGATACTTTTCATCCCCCACAGCGACCGAGTATCCAGTCGTGTTCATCCATCAGTCTGTATGTCGCGTCAGTTTTGTCAGCATAAACATACATACATCATTGATTTACATTTACATTTATATTGCATCACTATCACTTTAGTCGGTCTCATTCCCTAGTGATAAACGTCCTCTCAATCGAGTTGTCAGTTCTTTCCTCGTCAGGAAATGTTGCGTCTGAACAATCTCGCCTCCGGTTTATCTCTGGATTGAAGTTGGGTCCTTGACCACTTTGATAACTTGAACCTCTGGAAGGCCAGAGATCCTTCACCAAACGTCACTCTTCGCCATTGAAGATGGTACCTTCGCTTTCCCGGATTAAGGAAGATCCCCAGAGAAAGCCTCTTAATCAGAGATTCGGCAGTACGAAAGTTTTTCTCCGAAAAACCCGTTGACAAAAAGGTCATCGGCACCTCAAAATTGGATCACATCATATGGCATTTATCCGAGAAGATCCCGAGGAAAGTATGATGCAATATCCCCAAGCGAAAGCAGTCTTTCAAGAGACTCATTTTCCCAATAGAATCGACAAATGGCGTCTCCAACAGAGAAGTTTGTGCACCTCTACAACTCAGACGATTGGGTCCCCCCAGCAAGTCTGACATCAAATCTTTTTCAATCAAATGGCATCTCCCCAGGAAAATTCGGCGAGAAGTTTAAGGAGAACCACTACAAATAGCGTCCCTTGTCAAGAAAGTTTATTGACAAAAGAAACTTAGTCCGGTTCCTTGGTAGGAAACCAGGATCGAGGGGAAGTTTATATCAGAAACTGAGACCAGTTCCTTGGTAGGAAACCAGGATCGAGGGGAAGTTTACATCAAAAACTAAGACCAGTTCCTTGGTAGGAAACCAGGATCGAGGGAAAGTTTACATCAAAAACTTAGACCAGTTCCTTGGTAGGAAACCAGGATCGAGGGGAAGTTATTTCAAAAGAAAACTGAGACTAGTTCCTTGCCTGAAGACCATGATCGAGGGGAAGTTTTTACCTTTTCTAAGAATCATTGCTTAGCAAAAGAAGAAGGATACGTGAACTGCCATTCTTGACCACCATCAAAATTTCGGTTATTCCGATATTTAATCCTCCTGCACCCCGAATGCCCGAATACCTTCGCTATTCACACCTTCGGGTCCAAGAAGATTAAATAGGGGCATCTGTCATACCCCAAATTTTAACCACTAAGATTTCCCATCATTGGGCAAATCATCACCACAATATGGGTAAACCATCATGCCTCATTAGTCTCCCCAAAGATGGGTGAGCATTCACTACAAACAAGGATTAAGGTTTCAAGCCCTCTTATAGTTCTTAGACAAATGATCAATCAAGAAATGACATGATCTTCAACTTGGCTAACATCTCAAACACCCACAATGGATCAAGAGGACTCCCACTTCAAGGATTAAGTACAAGGTTGCTACCTTCCATGTGGATTAAGCCTCAAGATCGCCAGTGTCACCAAATTAGGGTTTTCCTCGACCCGAGGCCTCCAGGTGAAAATTTTCCTCTAGGCATGAGCCAATGCTTCAAAGCATAACCTAAGATGCTCCAAGGGACATCATGAACCCAATCATCAGGTCAATTTAGCCTCAGGGGATGCTTACATCAAAAATTAGGAATTAGGGTTTCTTGACCTAATTCACCCCTAAGTTGACTTTTGGGACAAATCAGGAGCCAAGACCTTAAGAGAGGATTTGAGGGTCCCTAACACACTACATTGATCCATTTGCAACAATGGATTGATCCAAGAAGCTTGATTCACAAGTTTCAATCTCATCTGAACCACAGTTAGGGTTTCACGGAAAAAGTCAACTGTAGCTTTGACTTTTGACCAGGACATGCTCCCTAACCTTTGGACATGATTCAATACACCCTATAACACCTATGGAACATGTCCATCAAGTTTAATTTAGGTCATGGACATGATTTCTTAAAGGATTGCATAGTTTGGAATTCATCTGACAAAAAGTCAACTGTGCACAAAAGTCAAACTTTGACTTTTTGAGATTTTTCACAATTTTGGTTTTTTAACCCTAAAATGATGTTAATGTGTGGTTGGAATCATCATTCATCAAGAAAAATCTAGAAAAGTGAGATAACTTGTAAAAGGAGTAACCATAAAAAAACTTAGAAATTTTCTAAGTTATGGAACAAAGTGGCTAGGGTACCAACTTTGGAGGATCATAACTCCTAAACCACAAGGCCATTTTCCCCCATCCAAAGCTGGATTTGTAGCTCTCATTACCCTCTACAAAAGCTTCAACTACCACTCATTCCAATTCCCCATGGATTTCAAGTTATGGAATGATCAAAATCAAGAAAAGTGAAAATGTCACTTTTTTCCAACACTTAGTGAAATTTTCACTAAGTCAGAATCTGCCTTCACTTTTTTCCAAATGTAGGGGCATTTTTCACTTGGATCCAAAAAGTATCAAAACCAATTATGATCAAACAGTTATTGTATCATATGAGGGCTTTCCAAAATGGCCAAGAACTCCATCAAATTCCACTTGAGCCATGAGATATGACAGTGGCAATGTGCCTTGCTGAAAACTGCCAAGGCAAGGCAAAATTTTGCACTTTTGCTCGATTTGGAAAAATTAGATAATTCCAAGCCTTGTCATCACTTTGGACACATCTGAGGATCAAATCTAAAGGGAACAAACACTGATCCAAGCCTCCAAATTCTTTGGAACAAGAAGTAGCATGCCAAACCTAGAAATCCCTAAAAGAGGGACAAGACTCCAATTTTGGATTGGAGCATTCATTGGAAGCACCAAGGTGGCATGGACTGACACATTTGCAACTGAATTCAGTCAAGATTGATCCAACAACTAGGGAACCACAACTCTGTGCCCTAACCTCTAGTCAATGGCTAGAGAAGACTTGGATTCTCATTGATCAACATTGGCCAAACCTCTGCTGCAGTTGTCATTCACTATTGATCCCAAAACAAACTTGCTCTGCTATAAATAGAGCTCATTTGTGCTCAGTTTGAGTACACCAAAGCCATCAAACTGATGCTTTCCTCAAAATCCCTCTCTTTAGGCCAAAATACCTTCTTTAGCAAGGTAACTCTAAGTTTTTGAGTTAGAGAGTATTTCCATCACAGCTCATGATCCAAACACATCCAATATGTCATATCTAAGCTGTGCAAACTCACACAAGTGACCTGTAATCCTTAAATCACAAAGTCACATCTCAAAACCTCAAAATATGCCTTTTTTGCATTTTTCAAGCCATGTCTTGATTCAGTCACTTTACAAACCAGATAAAACCTTAAACACACTCCAAATATCATCCTTGAACTGTCCCAAATGGTTCCCCCCATCTGGAACACCATTTGAGGGAGTTGCTATTTTGGCCATTTTAACCCTTTTTGCAAGAAATGGCCAGTTTGTGTTTTTGCAGGTTCCAGCTAATTCCAATCGTCCTAAAAGCTTCTAAGGGATCATTTCAGAGTGTTCAAGGTATTAAACCATTTCTGGAACAAGGAACTTGGCAGATTGCACAGAAAACTCCAAAAGCTCAAAAAGAGGTGAGCATCATGACTTGAACTTCCCAAAATATGCATTGCTTTGAGGTCCACTGATCATGCATCCCTTCTACATGCTATATGTGTTGTGTTTGCATCAATTTATCATGTAATTCATGCATGTACCAAGATGCAGCATAGAAAATGCAAAATATGGCCTATTTCAAACCACTATCGGATTTTGAGGAGGGAGCATGATATAAAAAAAATACCACCACCATTGGATTCCTTGTGAAATTCTAAGTCAGATACATATAAATTTTGTCCCCAACCATCGAGAAATGAGAAAGTTATGGCCTTCACGTTTCTGAGCCAAAACTTGTCTTGTCTTGCCTTGGCCAGGCCTAGAAAACAAGGCAAGCCTTGTATATTTGTTGGTTTGTTTTAATCAACGGATGTATCACCACCCCAGTGGTAAGGCGCGCGTCATATAACCTTGAGGTCGTGGGTTCAAACCCCACCCATGCCATTTTGTGTTTTTCACATTTTGCTATTTTTTCCAATATTTCCATGTTTTGTTAATTAATTGGAAAATTAATAACTCCTTCAATTTTAATTATTTTTTATTGGTTCTTTTTGTAAAAAATCACAAAAATGTTAAAATATTTTATTCCACAAAAAAATTAAGTTTATATTAGTTATTTAATATAATTAGTATTTTTGTGACTAAATTCCTTTTTTAATTGTTTTAAACATTTAAAAGTGAATATTTACTTTGGAAAATCAAAACCAAGTGAGTTTTAATTCATCTTGTGATTAGTCCCTCATTTTCCAATCCTAAAACAAAAATCACAAGTGGTTTATTCAAACTTATTTGGTATTTTTATCATTTTTATTTGATTTTCTTTAAATATTTACTTTTAAGGGAAAACAAAATTAGGGTTTCTTTGATTTTCACCCTCACCAATCATTTTCAAACACTTTTTGGGCCTCTAATAGAGTGTAAGACCCAATCTTTTGTAAATAAAAACCTTTTTTTTGGGCCTCAATACATTGTATAAGTCCCAGTACGTTAAAAAATCTCGGCGCGATCGCCAGTTCAAAAATCAAATCATCTGGGCCTACCCTCGTGTTATAAGCCCCATTCCTTTTCTTTAAACTTTTTGGGCCTCTTGAGAGAGTGTAAGACCCATCCCCTTTGTACAGAAAACCTTTCTTCTGCCTCAGTCACTTGTATAAGTCCCTGTACAAAACGACAGTGCGATCACTGATAAAACCTTGGGCCTCTCCTTGAGCTGTAAGCCCCAACGATCTTTTCAAAGCACTTTCTCCTTTGATTTTATATATTTGTTATCAAAGCTTTCTTTGTTGAACAAACTAACAAAACATCATGGAAGCTCTACAACCGAGTAAGTGTTTACCTGCTTTCATTTACCGCTTTCATATGTATATAATTGTACTGTGGGGCTGTTCCACTGTAAGTCTTCTTTCACAAACTCATATCAACTGTGTAATAATAGTATAGATATTTAGAGTTTCCTCGGCAACTACGTCTAGAACTAGACAAAGCCTCATCTCCTTACATCCGGCGTTCTTCCAAATATTTCAACATAACCATGAGAATTTTCTCTTACAACAATTTTAGATAACTAGGTCTAAGAAATCTCCCCCTTGAACAGTTCATATACAGAAGGCCAATGTTCCAAGTGAAACCCCTTCTGGAACTGTTCATCAGCCTCCTCTTGGGCTTAGTACAAGGACCCATAGGCTTCCTAAAAGCATCCCCGCCTCCTCTTGGGCGTTGTACAAGGACCCGTTGGCTTCTTAGAAGTTTTCACCGCCTCCTCTTAGGCTTCGTATAATGATTCTTCCTCGGGGAAGATAGCCTCCTCTTGGGCTTCGTACAAATTGTCCCTCGGCTTCTTAAAAGTTTTTCTCGCCTCCTCTTGGACTTCGTACAAATTTTCCCAACGACCTCCTAAAGGTATAGGAACAGAAATTAGTCATCTTAATAGAACAGTCTTTCAAAGAGTCTAAATCTTTCTATCACCAACGTACTGCCTCTTAATTTCTCTTAAGCATAGTACAAAAGATAAAACCCGTAGACTTGGACAGTCTCAAAACCTTGTGGATTCCCCATTTCCTTAAAGAACAGGAAATAAATCCCGATCCTCAGGTCAAATCCATGAGTACAACATTACCCATATAAGAACTGATTTTCTCTTTTATCCAACATACTAGACATGTCACTCAACTGAAACAGTCTCCAGCACTCTAGCCTCCTCTTGGGATTTGTACAATGATTCTCCCCATCGGAGCTAACCCCTTCTGCCTCTATCTCGGGCTTCGTACGAGATACAAAAGCACTCTCTTGTTGAGTCAAACACCTTTCATCCTCCATCTCGGGCTTCGTACGAGATACAAAAACACTCTCTTGTTGAGTATAAAAGACTCTCTTATTGAGTCAATCACCTTTTCGCCTCCGTCTCAGGCTTCGTACGAGACACCAAATCACTCTCTTGTTGAGTATAAAAGACTCTCCTGTTGAGTCAAACAACTTTTAGCTTCCGTCTTGGGCTTCGTACAAGACACACAAAAAGACTCTCTTGTTGAGTCAAACCCCTTTAGCCTCAATCTTGGGCTTTGTACAAGACAGAAAGAACATTTTCCCCGAAAAAGTCAACCTTTTAGCCTCCTCTTAGGCTTTGTATAAGGAAACCCCGGTTGAGACAATCAACCTTTTAGCATCAAAAGTTGTGCCTTGCTCACAGCATGCAAACATCAACAACTCCTTTTCCCCCATCTAATTACTGTAAGCGGCAAGCCTCTGGATTATTTACATCCACGCCACTGTCCCTCTATTACCATGAGAAATTCCCAATGAAAGATGGCATTACTCTAAACTGAGTTAAAGTCTTCTCCTTCAGGTTAAAAAAACCCCTATAAAGGAAATTATGGCATTATTGGATTCACATATCCCAGTTAAAGTAATTCTCCTTTATAATCAGTCACCCAAATATTGTGACAAACAAACCCCTTTAGAGATGACAAATTCTCTCCAAAGTCAAAACCCTTTAGCTTCATATCTTGGGCTTTAAACAAGATACAAATAGACTATTTAGCTCCATATCTTGGGCTTTGAACAAGATACAAACAAATCACCTTCAGCTTCACATCTTAGGCTTCGAACAAGATACAAATCACTTTTAGCTTCACATCTTGGGCTTTGAACAAGACACTAAAACACCATTTCCTCCCATAGAATAGGAGGAACTACGATCGCTCTGATTTCCCTATCCCGAGAATACGTAGGCATAAGATTGCAAAAGAATCTTAGTGAGCACACTAATCAAAAAACCAAAGTCCCCTACCTCCACCCAATCTGGCACAGTATCCTAACAAATTCCCCATGAATAGTCCCGGTATCTCGTTCTGAACAAAATAAACCGAGAAAGGCCCCACTACCACATAGCATATGTAACCGAACAGACCGTTGTTCAAACTCAATTTGCAAGCAGGGTTAGTTGGAGACATCTATTTCCCTTCCTTCATCAGCTTCAATAGGATAAAAAATGAATCGACCTGTAGTCCCCCCAGAGCGACAGTGCTTAAGAACCACGTCCAAAATCGCTCGCTACACGGTGGTGACTCTGTTTTTCCGCTGGTTGTTTTTCACGTTGCAACAGCTGGAGACCCTGTTGGGGAGAAAATCTATGGTTCCCTATATGAGTCAATCCTAGCGCTTGTCTAATTCTTGTCATTGGGTATTTATCTTTATGCATTTATTTGCCTTATCTATTGTATATTATTGCATTTGTCTTGCATTATTTGCATTTGATTACTATTATCGTACTGTTCTGCTGCTGTTGTGTTGTTGGGTGGGATTGTTCCATGAGAGATAAGCCCACTACCCAGGCTTGAGTACATACATAGGATTAGAGTGGATAGTCGTGTGGCTTGCGTGGCGTCTGGCCACGTTTAGTTGACATGAGAGACACATTCAGACGAGGTTTTCTTTGGAGATATTATATCTTGCGCGTCTAGTGCAGATGATAGGGTGTTGACTTAGAGATCTTATGACTCTAGAGACCATTCATGGGAAATCAGTTGAGGCCTCCTTTAGGGGTGATAATGCCAAACTAGAAATGGTAAACGTATTATCATTTCTCAACCTGAGAGCCCGTGATGCTGAGGACCTGCTAGGATACCTTGTCCAAGACTAGAACCCACATGCGAGAGGGGATGGGTTTTGTAGGAAACCTTGACCTTCAACCTACCTAGTTTTCTGATTTTCTTATTAGTATGGACTTATGAACCTAGTATTCTAGCAATTCCGGTATTCTGGTATTCTGGTTTTCTCGTCAGAGCAGAATTTTGAACTTCAGTCAGCAGCACAACATTTGTTCAGAATGCGTGGCAACCGTGATCCCGTGTCTTTGCATTTGTATATCATCATACTTGCATCCTAACATTCATGTTTGTTTATTTCTAGGGTTTGCATCTTATCCTTGATTCTAGTTGTTGAAGATCTGCAGAGATGGACACTGGTCAGAAGAAGATCATTGGGTACAAGTTTCCAGCTCCTGTTCTGAGTTCACTTCATGAGTTGGTTTCTCTAGAAAATCCTGGAGTTCTTTAGGACTTCAGAAAAGACTACGGGAGGATCTTGAGTTTTCTGCATACCATTATTGAATATGAGTACAAGGCCATTCATACTCTCCTGCAATTCTATGACTCCCCGTTGCGGTGCTTTACTTTTCCAGATTATCAGTTGGTTCCAACGTTGGAGGAGTATGCATCTCTTTTGGGAGTTCCTATCAAGATAGAGCACCTTTCTACTGTTCCAAGGAGAATCCTGATCTTAGTGATGTTGCTACTGCTCTTTATTTGAGCAAATCTATATTGGTAGATAATGTGGCTAGTAAGGGAGGATTTCATCTGTGCTTCTTGGTGAGTGAAGCTCAAAATTTTGTTAAAGCCGACAGTTAGACTGTTTTCAATGCTATTATGGCTTTATGTGTCTATGGTATCATTTTATTCCCGAATGTGGCTGACTTTGTTGATATAAATGTTGTTCGTATCTTTATTATGAAGAACCCTTTGCCTACACTCTTGGGTGATCTGTACCATTCAGTGCACTATAAGAATGAGAAGAGGAGAAGGGGCTTGTTTCTTGTTGTGCACCACTTCTTCACAAGTGATTCTTGGATCACCTCCCTCGTTCTGGAGCTTTTGTGGATACCCGAAAATCGTCAATATGGTCTAAGAGATTGATGGGTCTTACTGCAAAAGATATTGTCTGGTTCAATCAAAGCTTGCTTGGTACGGAGATTATCTTCAGCTATGGAGATTTCCCGAATGTACCTTTGGTAGGGAGGAAATGGGGTATTAACTATAACTATTCTCTCGCTATTAGACAGTTTGGATATGCTTTGAGAGAGCCACTAAAGGACCAAGACATTCAAGAATCTTTGTTCTTCCATGGAGTCGGTGATCCTGAGCTACTAAAGAGAGTTGTGGATGCTTGGGGAAAGATCCATAGAAAGGGAAAGACTTCCTTTAGACAAGGGTGATTGCAGAGCTTATTCTCCCTACTTGGAGTGGATTTAGAAGAGAGTTGAAGAAGTGCTTTTTCCTTTCTCTGTAGAGGCTCTGTTGTATCCATTGATGATCGAGCAGCCCACGTCAGTAGATATTAAAAGGTATAGTAATTTGTGGGCTGAAAAGGAGGAGCTCCGTGTCGCTCCCGAAAGGATTCGCATCCAACGGTACAAACGCGAGAGTGGCGCAGAAAACAGAGTCGCCAGCAAAGTGTATTTATCCCAAGAGAGGGAAAGGAAACACTGCATAAACCTGAAAGAAGGGAAAGAACATGGTCTCACGACCAAGAGAACGGGTACGGGAGTCGGTTACGCGAAGGGAAGGTGTTAGCACCCAACACGTCCATCATACTCGATGGGATCCACGCTTGCTGTCTGCATCAAAGGGTGTCGTAAACTGGAACTCCACTGCTACTGGACCGACGAAAAGAACGAGAACGGAAAGAAACGAAGAAACAAATGTAGGGAAAATAAAAGAAGTGACTCGATAGGACGGTATCGTTGTCCCAGGCCTACGTACTCCCTCAGTGCAATGGGAAAGTCAGAGTCAACGTAGTTCGGACAGGAACTGGGGGAAGGTTGCTCGCCAAGACAATCGCTGTCTTGTGCCTACATATCCTCAATCGGACGAGAAAGAGGAAATCAGAGCAGTCATAGTTCCCCTCACTAGGGGTGGATTGTGTTTTTTAGGGAATGGCTTACGTTCTAGCTCAGGTGTTGCAGCTCGCTGAATCGAGACTTAGGCGTTACTGTCTTGCAAGAGAACTAGTAGGAGCACGTTCGTACGCTGAGAGTGAGTGAGATGAGAAAAGAATTCCCGCAGGAAAGACGCTATTGTTTGTTTGAGTTTTTTAGACAGAAGTGTTTTAAGTTAGTTCATAACTTGCATTGCACCAAAGTCTTAAACGTAGGAACGAATACTTCGCGCATCGTCCCCAATAGGACGTACACTAAGTATCCTAGAAGAATGAGAGGAAGCCCCTCGTTCCCCACTTCCCACATAGAAGGCTCAAGCGCAATACACGTTAACTTTTATTACGTGTTTTGAAGAAGTTTTGAGATGAGAAGAGAGAAGACACAAAGGAAACTCTAAAGGGATACTAAGAGTCCTAATGTTATCATGCATGGAGATTCTAGGGTTAGTGAGGTTTAAGAGAGAACAACTACCTAAGACCTAATGCTAATCCTACTCCAAGCTTAATCAGAAATTAAGTTGGACTAGGTAGCCCTAGGGGGGAGGGAATCCAAGACTTAATCAAGTCTTGAGATTCATGGGGTGAGAAAGAGTGAAAGAGAAGAAGAAGAAAGAGAAGGATAAGATGAGAAGCAAGATGGGGCAGCAAGTACATCATAATCATCATATCCAAATCAAGTCAATCCACATGTTTCAAAGATCAATGCAAAACACTTCAAGTAATCATGCAAAGGTAAACATGGAAGGATGCAAGCACACTTGAATTAAATGCACAATTAAACACACATGGATCTCATATCAAAGTGAAATGAAGGAGACAAGATGAAAATGAAACAAGACCAGAACTCACATCATATCATCATCAACAATTCACATATGCAGAAGAGGCTCACATTATGCAATACGATGCACCAAAGAAGTTACAAAGCAAAAGGAATGATATGCATCACATAATTCAAACCATGAAGATAAAGTGAGATGAAAACCAAGAAATGAAATCAAGGGGCAGTAGCATACACATCAATGTCATATCAAACCCAAACTCAAATCATACAAGATCAAACATCCATCAACAACTTCAAAACATGCACCAAAAATGAGAAAGACATTCACTTAACATCCATGCAAACCAACAAAGAAGTGTGTGAAGCAAAGAGTGAGAACATGTCACATAGAGCACTTTAAACCAAGAGGGTCAGAACCTCTAGCATGTCACACAAATCAAACAAAAGGTTTCATGCATTGGTGAAATCATACAAAGAAGCCAACACAAGATTAAGTTGAGCATACCACAAAGTTCAAGTCCAAAACAACAACACTTTGTAAAATCAAGAACAAATAGGAAAATGAGTGAAAAGATATGATTCCAAAGCCACAAATAAGATCAAACAGAACATGGTCATACCATATGAACATCTCAAGCATCACTCCATCAAAAGTAAGCAAATGCACGCAAACTAGCTCAAGTATCAAAGTATACCTCATTCAAACTTGCATCACAAGTAAAGATCAACCAAAAATAGCAAAGTTGTCCAATAAATTCCCAAAAAATAATCAAAGGCAAGCTAACTCAGTCAAGTAACATATGCAAAAATATTGGATCAAAAAAGAGTTAAAGAGCTTGTCTAAAAGTGATCCACAAGTTAAGATGTGCACATAATCGAACAAAGATCGAGGGTCAATAAAACTTGAGTGGCAAGTCACTAAAAGTAACTCAAACCAACCTCAAACCAGCATCAAAACATCCTCATATAATCCTCCACAAGTAACCAAAATATTGGTCCCAAATGATGAGTAAAAGTTAAGAACATCCTAACCCTAGATGAAGGGTATCATTGGAAACTCATCACCCAATTAAATCAAAATAAAATATGAAAATAAAATAAGAAATAAAAATAAAAATATGGAAAATAATCACAAGACATTAAATGATTAGAAGAATATTTTTGTGAATTTCTTATAAGAGTTGATCAATTAAATAAAAATGAAATGGAATAAAGTAAAAGAAAAGAAAATAAAACAAATGGCAAGGCAGGGAGTGTATGCAGTAAAACAACTACAAAGTGGAACAAGCAAAAGCGCATTGGGCCAGAGAGTAGGGGGTGTGGATATCACACGAATGCTAAGCCCAAACCAACTTTAAAACTCAGAAGCAAACAAAAAAAACAACTTAATGAAACGCGGCGTTTGGACCTTAGCACGGCCATGCTGGCATTCCACGCGTGCCGACCCTGATTCCATTGGTTGGTCAACCAGTCAACATGCCAACACATCAGATGCCGGAGCCCTAGCTCCGGTCATCTTCTCCGGGAGACCGCCGGAGCCCAAAAATAAAATAAACCAAAACGCATGAAAGAGGACATCATCTTGCATAGAATTTCAAGGAGATTTCAAATCCACATTCAAAAACAATTTTCAACCACAAAAACACCATGAATCGAAGCGAACAAAATAACATGTCCAAACCGAAATCTCACTAAATCAAAACAACACGCATTCAAACAGTGCCTACTCAGTTGTAGGACTTCAGAATCAACAAGAAACAGGTCTAGTACA
Organism: Lathyrus tuberosus; assembly: GCA_022829125.1. Lineage (NCBI taxonomy): Eukaryota > Viridiplantae > Streptophyta > Magnoliopsida > Fabales > Fabaceae > Lathyrus > Lathyrus tuberosus. Next base: position 2,885,649 of record JALAZF010000205.1, on the reverse strand, counting down.
CGTTAAGCATGAGAGTTTCAGAGTGAGTAATCTTACCGAACGGAGCAACTCCGTTGGTCCTTCTCAGCCACAGATGAACTCCAAAAATGATATGGGAAGCCTTGAAATCTTCTGTAGAATGTAGATCAAAGCTCAAACCAACCAGAAGAATGTTGAAAACTTCCACACAGGTCCAACTCGAAAATGGAAAAGTATGAGCTTGCAGAGCTTCCACTGATGAATACAGGTGCTAAGAAATGCGTACAGATACAAGAACTCCCTTGGTAGAGGTGAAATGAGGCAATTGTTCTCAGAGAAACCTTAGAAAACCAAAGATTCGAAGCTAGTGAAAAATGAGAGAAAAACGAATGTTTCTTGATCTGAAATCTTTTTTTCGTCCTCCCCCCCCCCCCTCACTTAGGGTTTTTACTCTTTATATATGTTGGGTTGGTGATAGTTTTTGGGCCTGAACCAAAGGAAAGGTTTGTTTTGGAGTTTTGCCAAAAAATGCCAATGAAAAAGGGTGGTACGGGTAGAGGTGTTATGGAGTGATTTTTTTAGTGATTTTGAGGCATGAACTTGGTGTGAGTGGAAGGGCACGTGATAAGGGGGAGTGGGGTCAGAATTGCTCTTCTTTCAAATTGATGCAAAATGTGCAACATGGGTGCATACATAAAATGCACTTGCTTGGTCATTTGTAGTAAAGAAATGGGGATATGCGTGCAAGTACTATCATGCTGCAAGAAAAAGCTCATTTGGTGTCCAAAATATCCACTATATGCACAAAGGGATCATAGTCATGCATAACACTTTGCTTGGTAATATCTTGATGAAGAATGGCTTAAATGGGAAGATTTCAAGGTCAAATTAAAGTAGGAAGGGAGGAGAGTGAACTTGATGTTGAAAAGAAGTTGAAATGGTGCTTGGAAATCAATGTAATATGGCCATGAAGATGTGTTCTTGTAGCTGTCCATTTTAACTTAGAAAAAAAATCTAAGTTTTTTTTTTTTGTGATCACAACATGAAAATGACTCACTTTGCTCGCTCATAACTCCATGAAAAATAATCCAAATGGCATGGTTCTTGTGCTTATTTTGAAGGGAATGCTTCAAACTACAACTTTCATGTGGAAGGGATTTTCAAATAAAGCTTGAAACAAGGTAGAAAATGACTTAGAAAGTAGTTAAAAACTTACTAAAAATAGTAAGTTTCTAAAACTTAAATTTCCAATTTTGGCAACCTTTTCCACATTCTTGATTTTTCATGAACCCTTGAACATTTCTTGATCAAATCTCATCCATTGATCATGTTTGACTTGATAATCATGATGTTGACCTCAAAAAGTCAGGAGTTGACTTTTTCACTGCCCAGTTGACTTTATTCCCAATTCTCCTGATTTTTCAATCTTCTGATCAATTGAAATCCTTCTGAACCAAATTGATGGATAATTTTCCATCCCTAGACACTTAAAGACATAAGGAATACCATGAAATCAAGTCTTTTCCAAAAAATCAGAAATAAACTGATTCTAAAGCAAACCCTAATTTTGGCTCCTCTGGTTAGGAGAAATCAGCACATCCTCCAAATTCAAATTCCTCTGAGTATGATGTGTGTCATGTCCACCAATGATGATAAGTGCCATTTGGAGATGATAAACAATCAAAGAGCTTGCTCATTTGAGGGTTAGATCTCAGAATCTCCAAAACCCTAATTTAAGAAATCAGGTTAGGAGAGTGTGATCCCTTTGAAATCTCTTGCCAATCTTGATCTTGTGATGAGATGATGGACCAATTAAGACACCTTGAGGCTTAAGGCTCCTTTGTGGTTCAAGAATTGATAGCATCGAGAATTTTCTCTCCTCTTAGCCCCTTGGACAATACACATGAACTGTTGCTTGAAACCCTGAAAACCTCTTCTTCCCTTGAGTTAAGCCAAGTACCTCGATCCCATGCTAAGAACCAATGATATGCAAAGACGATGATGCAAGAATGAAAAGAAACATAAGCCAGTTAGTATCAAAACAAAAAGGGCAAATTTTAAGGTGCTACACTCCGCAAAGAAAACGAAGAGCTGAAGATGAAAGTCTACCTGTTGGGTCATGCTAAAGATGAATCAGCGTATATAGCCAAGATGAAGACAAATCTACTAGCCAAGAGAGAGCAAGAGCTAGAAGAAGAAGTCAGGAGCAGAGAGAGGATTGGCAAAGATCTGAGGAGTGCCAATAGCCTTCTCCAGTAGAAGAAGAAGGAGCTAGACAGAGCCTACCTAGAGATTTCCAAGTTCAACAGCCAATGGAATGCCACCGTGACTTCTCACAAGTAGAGAGAAGATGAGCGCAAAGTCCAAGTTGAAAAGTTGCAGCAGCTTGAGGAAAATGAGAAGAAGATCAGAGAAGAATTGTTTCACCAGCTCAGAAGTGATCATAAACTTAGGGAAACCTTATCAGCTATGGAGGATCTCAAAGTTCAAGCAGAGGTGAAGAAGCCCAGACTTGAAGATGCTTTTGGAGAGGATGCTTAGGAATTTCACGGTGAAGACGTTAATATTTGACTAAATTTTGGTAAAACATGGTGTTGAACAAGATGTCCTAACATGAAGAAATATGTTAAAAGAAAACATGTTAGACAAGATGTCCTATCTTGAGGACTCGACATCTTGGTCTAATACAGCAAGTTGTTACAGATCTGTTCCAAGATTTAAGGCGCGATCAGAACATGGATCAAGGAATGACTGAACAGAGATTTCAAAGCCCATGGACAGCTGAAGATTATAAATGGAAGACCAAGACCTAGGGCAAAATAGTAGACCTTGTTAAAACTTTTGTAAAATATAATAAGGGTTTAGGGTTTTGATAGTCATGTACTTTCTCGTGTTGTAAGTCACCCTTTGTATCAATTTGATACATTGTAGCTGACATAGGTTTACATATTCAGAAACCTGTAGGTAATGAATTGTATATTGTTCTTGGATGAAACTATTAAGCAAATTTAAGTGTGATTGTTAGTCAAGAGTCTTGACTGAATATTGTATTGGAAGAGGGTCTTTCAATTGAACAATTTGATGCAGTTACTAGAGGTTGTAACTGTTAGATATCACTGAGGTGATTTAGGAATTGAGATGGGCTTCTCTTATCTAGATAGGTTTCTAGATAGAATTGCACTGGGTAGGGAATCAAGTGATAAGTTACCGGAGGTTGTATACTTAGAATTAATACTACTGATAGTGAATTTATTTCTGGCTTGGTAGCCCCCACATGTGAACTGGGTCATCATATCTTGGTGTTATTTATCTTTCTGTTATGTTCTATTCAGTCTAAATTTATGTTCTGAATTATATGTCTTGACAGATGTTGAAACATCTGTTATGAAACTTTGATGAATTTGTAGTTTTTGTTGTATGTTCTTGTTTTGGCCTTGTTCAGAGAAGTAGAGATAAATGTCTCGACATCTCTTAGGACATCTGAGATCTGCTACCAGAATTTCAATTGGTATCAGAGCAGGCATCCTAGTCTGTTTCTTGATGAGTTCTAGGGAAGATACTTTCTGGTCTTTGAACACGGTAGGAGGCTGCATGATCAGGCCAGTCATGGGTGTTGTAGGATAGGTTGTTCTAGACAAACAACTACTGATTGTTGATTGATACTTTGTGAAGATTCTACCGTTGCTGTTGATAATGATGCTATTGTTTCACATGGTGCCTTTCAAGAAGTTCTGACATCTTACCTGGTGCATGTTGAAGAAGGTGTCAGTCTCTATAGTTGTTCTTGCCATCACTAGTTGAGAGTAATATTCAAGAGAGAGCACTGTGACTTGGATTTATCTGAAGGAACTCTCTATGTTGCTTGGGATCAGGTAACATAAAGGGTAATTGGATGAAGAAGGTTGAGTTGAGGTCTTGTGTATCCAAGTCATGATCTTTGGATATGATAAACATTATATGTCATGTTTAAAGTAGCCCAAGATACTTGAGTTTTCTCTCAAGTCCACTCATAAAGGCACCTTTGAATGTGTTTGACAAATAGAGTCAGAAGATAAGATGGTCAAGAAGATGTTCCAAGAGTACTCAGGAGTATGACATGAGAATTTCATACCATGGAAGAGAGCCAAGAGCAATTTATTTTTGCTTGAGAATCTCCTATAAGATCTCCTAGAAGGAAGTATTTAGGTGGAACTGCACAAGTGTACTGACATTCAACTAGGCTGGAATTGGAGTAATTGATGATCAATGTTAAAGCAGTCTCATGAATGTAAAGACATTGAATTTGTGGATGTTACTGGTGTACTGAAGATGGTCCTCTAAGGAAGTTTTGTGCCTTGAAGAAATCTTCCCAGGTTGTGCTGGATATCTTGTTCCTGGTTTTGTAGCTAGAGTAAGAAGGGATGCAAATCTGAAGAATACATAATTGGCATTTTAGATCAATTACTATTTATGGACTTAGCAAGTATTTAGTTGATTATCCTTTTGCTTGGTGCTCAAGAAAGTTGATGTCACTCCATAAGGTGCAGCTTCATACAGTTTCAAGAACTCAAGAATCTATTCTTTGTATCTGATGTGTCTTGAAGAATAGATACAATTGGAAATAGTTTCAGAACCAATTTCATTGATATGTTTGTTGGAGAATGAGTTGATGTTTAATCAAATGTTGAAACATCTTTCCAAAAGAGTGTGTGCTGAATCTTGTTGATCCAAGGAGATAACTTCTTGGACAAAGGAGTGTTGTGGCATATGGATGCTAAGCAAAGGAATTTCCTATGGTGAAGTGTGCTGATGTGGTGAAGGTCACACAAGATCAGCTTGGTGAACATTCCTTGGGGCAGTCCTCTTTGATCTAAGCGCTTAGGGTGCAGAAGCTATGTTCTATTATCTCTTATAGGAGTAGTTGTTCTGATTCCTAGTGGAAGACTACTAAAGGCATCTTAACCAGACTATATGGAGGATAAAACCAAATAGTCGGGACTCTTGCTCATATTTCTTGAAAGATCTTTTTCTCTTAAGTATCCAGATTCTTGTGAACCTGCTTGTGGATTCTCTAGAATTGTCTTTGGTATGGTTGATATTATTGGAGAAAGGAACTTAAAGAACCAATTGATCAAAATGTTTGAAGACTGGTTGTTGTGTTTCTTAAAAATAGGATATAGGTTGTTTACTCAAACTTGAATATAAAGTTCAAGTCTATGAGAACATGGAACTCTTGTTCTGTTGAGATAGAAGGAATCCCAGGGTCCTTAAACATCAGATAGCTTGGTTATACATTCTGCTTCTGGTAAGAAGCTTTATGAGAGTTTATCTTCTTCAGTGATTCACTGATGTGTGTGAAGATTAAGTTGATACAGGTGTGTATCATATTAAGATCTTCATGGATACCTTGGAGGAGTAAGAATGGTAAGTCCAGTGTTTCAAGAATCAAAGTCATGTCATCTCTGATTAAGACTGATGTCCGAAATGATGTTGGAACATCATTCCTGGTTTTGGTTTTTTGGAGGATGACTGAGGTTGACTATCAATCTTGGAGCTATATCTATTCATGGCTAAGTATGGCATAGAGTTACTGGTCAAGACTGTGTGGATTCTGATGATAGGTTCTGCTGGAAGTAGCACTTTAAAAGTTTGAGAAGGAAGAAAGATAAGGATATATTTCAAGTATGGATGACATTCTGTCTAACCAAGAAGCTAAGAGAAGTTGTATGTCTCTTTCTGGGATGTGAGCATTTCAGATTTAATTGGATTTATTTTCAAGAATAAAGTTGTCTATGGCTGTAAAATTTAAGAGGGATTTGTACAGTGTGTGGATGTGTTCAGGGGGGAGTGATCAATGGTGTTAGTTGGTCCTAATCCAAAGTTCTTTGGTTATGGTACAAGGAGTGTGATCCTGGTATTATTCTCACTTTCGAGCATGAAGATGCTCATGTGATTCTTGTATGGTTGTGATGTAATCTAGACATGGTGGTGTGTTGATCTTGTAGCTTAGTCAGCTCTACTTGGGAGTTTGAATTATTAAGGCTATTGACTTAGATCAACTTTGTTTTTAATCCTTAGGAGAAACCTGAGAAATAAGATTGGGTAGTATCTGGGAGAATTTATTTTTCTCTACAGATTGAGATAAGGTTCATGGGAATCTTTGTTGTTAAATGGGAGATGTTAGACATAATGTCTTGACATCATGTTCTGTATGGCTGAAATGAGTGTGCTTGGGGTTCATTGGAAGCACAATGACTATGCCTCAGAGGTTACAAGAAAGAGTATACAAAGTCTAACCAGGTCTCAGGACATTGTTTAGGACTTGTGGTTATTTCCAAGTAGATTTATTTGGACGGTGTTCCTTGGACAGTGGAGAGCGTGCCATAGAGAAGGTGTCTAAAACATGTGTCTTGGTACATGCGCATTCTTTGGACGGTTCTCCTTAAAGTTGAAACAATCAAATCTGATTTGGGCGGTGCATAGTCATTTATGATGAAGTTATCTATCTCAATTTATATCCTCATTGAATTATTCTTCGATAACTTCTATGGACTGTTAATTCCTAAAGAAATTGCTTGGGTATTTAAAGGGGGTCGATGCCTCTTGTGTCTTAGGTTGTCTATTTTGGTGGGTTGTAAGGTTATGGCTTTCGTCCGGGTGTGGGTGAGTACTGTTTGGGTCTGGGACTGTGTTGGTTTCATTTGCCAATTTTTGGCTAAAAAGGGGGAGAAAGGTTTATTATCCACATCAGTTGTGTGGTGTTCCTTACAACACATGATTGATCTCTTTTTGTGGGTTAAGTTCATTCTTGCAGTTGTGTTTGCAAGGATGTTGGATAAGATATCCTAACATCTTGTCTGTGTCTCAGGTTCTTTTCTGTGTTTTCTTTTTGTGTCTCGTGGTCTGATTTATGAACACAGTTGTGTCTTGTGTTTTGAGTTATCCGGATGTAGGGTTTGCTTCTCTAAGCCCTGATATGGATAATGAAGAATGGTAAATTGGGACTGGTTTTGAGGGGGAGTATCATGCATCTTCTTCCTCATGTACACTAGGTCAAAGGGTACATGACATACAATGGGTGGTGTGCGCCGTGTAAACCATCCATACAGTTGGACAGGAAGAATGAAAGCTTTTAGGAGTCACATTATTTTTTTCTAGACTCATCACTGGCTGGCTGAAAAGACTTCAGGAGTTTCTACTTCTTCTCTCCTTGTTCTCCTGGGTTAATTGTGCAAAAGGAGTTTTAGCCAAAATTTGTCAAAAGGGGGAGATTGAAGACTCTAAGATTTGACTAAATTTTGGTAAAACATAGTGTTGAACAAGATGTCATATCATGAAGAAATCTGTTAAAAGAAAAAATGTCAGACAAGATGTCCTATCTTGAGGACTCGACATCTTGGTTTGATACAACAAGTTGTTGCAGATCTGCTCCAGGATTTAAGGCACAATCAAAACATGGATTAAGGAATGACTGAATAGAGATTTCGAAGCCCATGGACAGCTAAAGATTATAAAAGGAAGACCAAGACCTAGGGCAAAATAGTAGACCTTGATAAAACTTTTGTAAAATATAATAAGGGTTTAGGGTTTTGAGAGTCGTGTACTTTTTTGTATTGTATGTCACCCTTTGTATCAATTTGATGCATTGTGGCTGACATAGGTTTACATATTCAGAAACCTATAGGTAATGAATTGTATATTTTTCTTGGATGAAGCTATTAAGAAAATTCAAGTGTGATTATTAGTTAAGAGTCTTGACTGAATATTATATTGGAAGGGGGTCTTTCAATTAAACAGTTTGATGCGGTTACCGGAGGTTGTACCTGTTAGATATCACTAAGGTGATTTAGGAATTGAGATGGGCTTTTCTTATCTAGATAGGTTTCTAGATAGAATTGCACTGGGTAGGAAATTAAGTGATAAGTTACCAGAGGTTGTATACTTCGAATTAATACTACTGATAGTGAATTCATTTCTGGCTTGGTTGCCCCCAGATGTAGGTGTTGTTGTTCACTGAACTAGGTCATCATATCTTGGTGTTATTTATCTTTCTGTTATGTCTTATTCAGTCTGATCTTATGGTCTAAACTATATGTCTTGACAGATGTTGATACATCTGTTATGACATTGTGATGAATTTGTAGTTTTTGTTAGATGTTCTTGTTTTGGCCTTGTTCAGAGAAGCAAAGATCAATGTCTCGATATCTCTCAGGACATCTAAGATTTGCTACTAGAATTTCACACGATCGCTACTTGGAGGGGATCATGCATAGGCGAGATGTTTTTATTCAAGAGCGAATTCAGAGGCCAAAACATCCTGACACTAAGAAGTTGTTCAAGGAGGTTCAAGCCTGGTGCAGAGAGCATAATGGCTGGGGAGGATTGACTTTGGTGGAGATGGAGGATACACCTTAGTTGTTTTTTCCTTTTGTATTTGATCACCATCAGACATGTTGATTGGGATCATTGGCTTTGTATTTGATTTTATCTCTTCTGTATGAGCTTATTGTATTGACTCCTCTTCAGCTAATGTATGAGTAATTTTTACCAGTGTTCTCTCCATCTCTTGTATTTATTACTTGTTTAAAGTTGAATCAGGGTGTAGATCGCTCTAGTAATAATCAAACATGACATTTGCATTGCATTTTCATTATCATATGCATAGCAGGATATCAAACTCTGGTATTCATAGGTGCAGTACAAGAGGAAATCAGAAACGAGCAATGGAGAAAATTCAAGCTGAGTTACTTGTAGTGCGAACCCGTATAAATCAGTTTAGGGAGCTTATGAAAAATATGGCTCAGGGTCAAGAGCAGTTGAGAACTTTGGTTCAACCCCCTTATTGATCCTCCGAGAGCTGAAAATGGTGGTGTTGTTCCTCCTGGAGAAGGTGTTACTGGTGGTGCCAATCCTCCTGGAGGAGGTGGGGCTGGTGTTGTTATTCCTCCCAGCGGAGGTGTTGGCGTTGTTATTCCTCCTGGCGGAGGTGCTGCTGCTGGTGCTAATCCTCCTGGCGGAGGCGATGTTTGCGAAGGTAGTGTATGTGTTGTTCATGGAGGTGGTGGAGGTCATTACCATCACTAGGAGTTTGACCAATAAGAAGATGCATTTTCTATGTATGATCTAGAAACTGGTCTCCCGACGGAGGCTGAAAAGAAATTCAAGATGATGGAAGAGAGGATGCGGGCCTATGAAAATTAGATTGCTTTGGGAATTGATATGAATAATCTAGGTTTGGTTCCTGGTGTGAGGATCCCACCTAAGTTCAAGGTCCCTGATTTTGATAAATATAAGGGGACAACCTGTCTTAAAACCCATATCAGAGCATACTACAGGAAAATGTCCGCCTATTCTAACGACGGGAAGCTGCTCATGCACTTTTTCCATGACAACCTGGCTGGGGCGTCCCTGGAGTGGTACATGGAGCTGGAGAGGACTTATATTAGAAGTTTGAGGGATTTCGCCGAGGCCTTCATCAAACACTATCAGTATAACAGTGATATGGAGCCTAACCGAACACAGCTGTAGAATCTTACTCAGAAGGCGAATGAGAGATTTAAAGAGTACGCCCAGAGGTGGCGTGAACTGGCTGCACGAGTTCAACCTCCCATGATGGAGAGGGAACTGGTGGATATGTTTATGAGCACACTTCAGGGTTTGTAGTATGATAGACTAGTTGGTTGTACTTCCCCAGGATTCTCAGATTTGGGTATGGCGGGTGAACGAGTTGAAAGCGGGATAAAAATGGGAAAGATTCAGAGTGGCAATGGCTCCTCATCTGGAGGAGGAAAGAAACCATATGCTGGGACCCCCAAGAAGAGGAAGGGGGAGACCAATTCTATTTAATCCTACAGAGGTACGGTCAGAACAAGTCAAAGCTCTCCACAACAGGTAGCAACTGTAGCCATCCCGACTGCACCCCAACAACAACCTTATGCTCCCTGTCAATTTCAAAGAAGACCAAAGATGGTTGATAGGCACTTTGACACTCCGCCTATGCCGTACACTCAATTGTTAAAACATCTGCTTCAACTACAACTAATTCAGAAGAGAACTTTGGCTCCACTTATCGGTAATCCTCCACCTGGCTATGACGCCAACGCCCACTGTGAATTCCATTCTGGAGCACCGGGGCATCACCACGAAAATTATAAAGCATTCAAGCACAAGGTTCAGGACTTGCTTGATTAAAAAGCCACTGAATTCACCAATAATGAGCCCAATGTGATACAAAATCCTATGCCAACTCATGGCGGTGCAAGGGTAAATACTATTGAAGAGGGGAAGGGGTTGAAGCTGGTGACCGATGTCAATATGTTGAAAACTCCACTGTTTTTTGTAAAAGAGCATCTACTCAAAGGGGATGTATTCCCAGGATGTTTGTCTGATTGTCAAGAATGTGCAGTACGGCCAGAGGGTTGTGATTTATTAAAAGAGGGTATTCAAAGGTTGATGGACGAAGGACGACTTTAGTTCGATAGAACTTCTTTTGATAATGATGATGATAATGAAGATGTTGCAACCATTTTCATTCCATACAATACTATTCGTATATCGGCGCCAGTGCGGCAAGCGCCTATTGTAATTACCACGCTGGGGTTTGTGCCATATGAAAGTACCAAAGCTATTCTGTGGAATTACGGAGCCGGGGTGTTTTATAATGGTCAAAAACAGGAACTTGTGGGTCCCTCAAGTGTTGAGTCTAATGTTGATAATATCGTAGGGGCTGGAGGCATCACGCGCAGTAACCGGGTTTTCTCTCCACCGGTTACTCCGGATGGTAATGTTGATAATTCTGCTAAAGGTAAAAGAAAGCAGGTTGTTGAAGATTCAGTGCAGAAACAGTCTACTAAAGCTTCCTTTTCGAAGGACGTTGAGGAATTTATGAGAATAATCAAGAAGAATGATTATAAAGTTGTCAATCAATTGAACCAGACTCCCTCTAAAATCTCCATTCTGTCTTTGTTACTGTGTTCAGAGGCCCATATAAATGCTTTGCTGAGAATTGTGAATGCCGCATATGTACCTCAAGAGATTTCCGTGAATCAGTTGGAAGGGGTTGTGGCACATGTTAATGCAAGTAATGGTTTGTGATTCACCGACTTTGATTTGACTCCAGTTGGGAGAAACCACAACAATTCCCTACACATTTCCATGGAATGTAGGGGTTCTTTGTTATCTCATGTTTTGGTATACACTGGGTCTTCTTTGAACGTATTACCGATGGAGGATAAAAAGCTTGAAGTTTCTATGTCTTCGTTGAAGGAAGCTCGTTCCAAAGTTGAAGCTGGAAGCTCCAAGGGTTTGGGACAAGTTCTTGATGTGCCAGTAAAGCAAGACAGGTTCGGGATGGGGTACAAGCCTTCACAAGCTCCTCAAAAGTTCAGAGGTCCTGTCAAATTTTCAAGTGCTGGGGTCATTTTGACCAAGTTAATGTTATAGAGGAAGACGAAGTTGACAGAGACTGCAATATGGATAGCTGGATCCGCCCCTGCATTCCAGGACTAGAGCTTTCCAACGGGTCTTCTGAGGAAATCATTCATCTCACTCTTCAAGAAGAGTAATTTTCTCTGTTTTTTACATATGACAAGTCTTACGTTATGCCCAAGACGTAGTGACTCATTTGTAGGGCCACATGTTTTTGTTTCCAATGTTTATCATAAATAAAAGGACGTTTTTTGCATTCAAATATTTCGCTCTCTGTCTTTCTTTTTTTCCTTTACATTTTTAAATGGCAATGTGTTTTTGTGTTTGTTTGTTTTCTCATTCTTAATAAAGCATAAAACATCAATCATGCAGATTAATCATTCCAGATTCCATCAATAATGATTCTGCTATGGCTCAGTGTGATTTTGACAATCCAATTTACCAAGGCGAAGAGGAGATTGATGAAGACTATGAACTCCCGAAAGAATTGGCTAGACTTTTAAAACAGGAGGAAAGGGTCATTCAGCCTCATCAGGAGGATATTGAGATTGTTAATCTGGGTACTGAGGATGCAAGGAAAGAGATCAGAATTGGGGCCACTTTGGAAGACGGTGTTAAAAAAATATTGGCTGAAATGATATAATAATATGTTGACATCTTTGATTATAAGTCCTCCTTCGGTAGGCATCCTTCTTCTTAAGTCCACCTTCGGCTGACATCCCTGGTTGTGAGTCCTCCTTCGGCCAGCAAACCTTTTCTTAAGCCCACCTTCATCTAGCATCCTTGGTTGTGAGTCCGCCTTCGACCGGCAAACCTTCGTAAGTCCTCCTTCGACAGGAATTTTTCTTTAAATCCACCTTTGGTTGGTACCTTTGTTGTAAGTCCTCCTTCGGCCAACAAAACTTTTTAAAGTCCACCTTTTGCTGACATCCTTATTTTAAGTCCGCCTTCGGTAGGCATTCTCATTCTCAGTTTGTAAACCCTTTCTTTAAATCCACCTTTGGCTGGTTTCTTTGTTGTAAGTCCGCCTTTGGCCGGCATTCCCTTTTCAAAGTCCACCTTCGGCTGGCATCCTTATTGTAAGTATGCCTTCGGCCAGCATTCTCATTTCTAATTTGTATATCCCTTTTCAAGCCCACCTTCGGTTGGCATCTTTGTTCCAAGTCCTCCTTCGGCCGACAATCTCATTTTTAAGTCCACCTTCGGCTGACACCTTATCCTATTACTTTTTCTCTCCCCATAGAATGCAAATTTCATGGTTCTTTTTTAATTCAATCCCCTTCTACCTTGAATGTATGAACGTCGTTATCTTTCATACCATCAGGTCTAAGTGGATTGAATAGGGGCAGCTGTAACACCCCTAAATTTTCTCTCATTTTCTTTAACCTTTTTGGTTTATGCTTCATTTCATTTGCATCTTCATTTGTGCATAGCATTGGCTTTAGACATGGGATCAAGGTCTCTGGGCTTTTCTCAAGAGGAGGGGGTGGTTTTCAAAGTAATGAGCAAGGAGATATCCTCAACATCATGTTATCCTTGAGTTACAAAACTCTTCACATTCATCAAGGTATTCTCAACAAACTCACCCAATCATCTGAGGATTGAGGTTTCATTGGTTTCAAAGGATTTATCTGTTCAGGCTCCTAGTGGCTCTGAGCTAGGGTTTTGGGTCAAAAGCTACTTGTGATTATTTTCTTTAGTAATACAAGGTTCCATGGGTCAATATACATCTCAAAGGGTCTACATATGCCTTATGGTTCATCACAAGTCATTTCAAGAGTTTTTGAAGTGGATATAAGAGGAGTTGAATTTATTTGGTCAAAAAGTCAACTGATGCCCTACCAAAGTCAACTCTTGAGTTCTTGGGTCATATTTGGGCATTTCAAGTCATGATCTGTGGTATTATGAGGTTTGCTCAAGAGGAATCAAGAGAAATCATAAAATCAGGAGAAGTTGCTAAATTAGGGTTTTATGAATTTTTCTAAGTGTGGAAAAGTTTTGCAAGATTCATAACTTCCTCATCTTTGATCCAAATGAGGCAAACTTGTAATTAAATTAAAGAGGGCACATACTATAAGTTTGTAGAAGAAATTAACTTCAAAAGAGGATTGTCAGCATATTCATACTCATACACATTGCATACGCATTCTTTTGTTCTGCATAGCATTATTGTTGTTGCATTGTGCATTTTGCATCTGTTTTAGTGCTTCCCGGCTCTCTGGTGTGGTTTCCTCTGCAGAGTGTGTGTGTGTGTGTGTGTCCTCTCCCCATTAGAGTGTTGACCTTAAGCAGAAAGCATTTATCCTTTCTAATTCCCCATTGAGTTTATTCCTCGTGTTAATTTTTGCTTCAGTTTTCCTTTCCAGTTCATTATTTGGATGGGACCAATCCCTAGTTGAGTTATTTCCTCCTTGGGATGAGTCTTGGCCGTTTCTCTCCAGTTTGTTCCTGGATTGAACTTTGGTCTCCGGCGGTGACTACTGTGAAGCTTTCTAGGTTATGTAACCTAGATGATTAGGAGTGCATTTATTTTACACCTTCGAAGATTTTGTATTACTCAGCAGATGATCTGTTTGTGATAACCATCATAAGATGAAGATTTTGTTTCCTCCAGCAGTGTTGTTGCAACACTCTTTTGGAATTTATTACGTGACAACAAGCAGTCTCCTCTTTATTTGAGAAACTTGTGTGTCTCCAATTATCAGACGTTATCTTTTCCATCAAATGGTATCCCTCAGGTTGTGCCTGTCAGAGAAGTTTGTTGTGAATTTCCAACAGATGGTTGTCTCTTTATTTGAGAAGTCTGTTCCGTGATCTAACTTGCCCATATCTCCTGTGAAGATCCCTGGTAGAGTTATTGATTCCTAGTTCCTGGCAAATCTCGGCAGAAGATTTCTAGTTGACCTCGGCAGAAGGTATTTTCTTTCCAAGAACCTCGGCAGTAGATTTCTTGGATATTTTCAAAAGATTTCCAGCAAACCTCGGCAGAAGGTGGCTTTATTTCAGATTTCTTTGGTTGATCTCGGCAGTAGATTCTCTAGTGAGTTTTAAAATAGAATTTGCAATAAGCCTCGGCAGAAGGTATTTTCTTTCCAAGAATCTCGGTAGTAGATTTCTCGGATAATTTAAAAAAAATTATTACAACAACCTCGACAGAAGGTATTTTCTTTTTAGGATCTCGGCAGTAGAATCCTTAAAAGATTTTTCAACAGAGCCTCGGCAGCAGGCATGTTTTCGACTATTCCTCGGCAGTAGGAATTACATATAAAATCTCGGTAGAAGGTGTTTCATTTGAAGGTTCTCTTGTTGATCTTGGAAAATAGATTCCACAGAAAATTTTTGATGGTTGACACATTTCTCAAAAAAAATCTTGGTAGAAAGTATTCCCAAATGAAGTCTTAAGTCTCGACAGTTGACTCCTGCAGTTGATATCATTTGAAATCCCCGCAGTGGACCTCGTCAGCAGGTTCTCCAAGTGGAATTTGTTAAAAGATCTCATTAAAATCTCTCCATTTGAATTTATTACCCTCGTTGTAGTTAATATATCTCGTTTTCTCTTTGGTTCGCCTACCATATGCCTGGTAGTAGGTGATCTTTACTCCAATGAATGGTAAGTCTCTTCGGTTTGACGGGACGGTTCGTTGTTGAGATTTTGTTACTCCGATGAATGGTAAGTCTCTTCGGTTTGACGGGACAGTTTGTTGTTGAGATTTTGTGACTCCGATGAATGGTAAGTCTCTTCGGTTTGACGGGACAGTTCGTTGTTGAGATTTTGTTACTCCGATGAATGGTAAGTCTCTTCGGTTTGACGGGACAATTCGTTGTTGAGATTTTGTGACTCCGATGAATGGTAAGTCTCTTCGGTTTGACGGGACAGTTCGTTGTTGAGATTGTATGACTCCAATGAATGGTAAGTCTCTTCGGTTTGACGGGACAATTCGTTGTTGAGATTTTGTTACTCCGATGAATGGTAAATCTCTTCGGTTTGATGGGACAGTTCGTTGTTGAGATTTTGTGACTCCAATGAATGGTAAGTCTCTTCGGTTTGACGGGACAGTTCGTTGTTGAGATTTTGTGACTCCAATGAATGGTAAGTCTCTTCGGTTTTATGGGATAGTTCGTTGTTGAGGTTTTGTTACTCTGATGAATGGTAAGTCTCTTCGGTTTGATGAAACAGTTCGTTGTTGAGATTTTGTGACTCCAATGAATGGTAAGTCTCTTCGGTTTGACTGGACAGTTCGTTGTTGAGATTTTGTGACTCTAATGAATGTTTAGTCTCTTCGGTATGCTAGAGATAGTTCATTGTTGAGGTATTGTTTTTCCCAGTGGAGCCTTGCTGTGCTAAATCTTCCCTGATGAGTTTTATCCTTGTTATGATGTGGTTAATTTCCACATACACTTATCCCCAGTTTGTCTCCTCCATTTGTTGGGATGTGTTTTCTCTTGCGGAGTCCTTTCTCTTTTCTTTTGCTCCCCAGTTTTTGTTTATCTCCTGTGGCATATTCTCCCCATAAAGGTCTTGTGTTTGCATATCATTTGCATGATCATATCATTTTGTGGTCTCTTAGGGCCAAAAATTGGGTTGTTGTTATATTTAAGTCTCTTCTATCTCGTCGAGACTAAAATGCCCATCTTCGTATCTCCGGATAGAAGAAACTTAAATAGGGGCAGCTGTAATACCCTAATTTTTACCCCTAAGATCCCACATATCATTTTGTATCTCATACCATAAACAAGATCACACATTGGTTCCCTCTTCTATAGGATTGTGCCTTGCAGGGATCTTTGGGTTTGTGTGTTTGTGTGTGTGTTAGTTGTTTTATTCATTAATTTGTTTATGTTTACTAACCATTAATTAAAATCCAAAAATATTTTGTTTCCTTTCACTAACATTTTCAGGGGAAGAATAGGTTAAAAATACCAAAAAATCAGTCCCTCAGCTCGAATGAATTTCATCTGAACAAAGTCAAAGTTGATATGCAAGTCATTCAAAATCATCTGATCAAGAGTTTCCAAGATTTAATCGATTTTTATTCAAGAGACTCCAAGGTTCATGTGTTTATTTCCATGTCTTCTTTGACAAACAAGAGAATTGAGCCAGAACCAGCACAATATAGGAAGAATGGCATTTTTGAAGATTTTCAACTGTGCAATCGATTGCACTAATGGTCCAATCGATTGCACCCTACATTTTTTCCCCTAGATTTTGAAATTTTCAGTAGTGCGGTCTATTCGCGCTACAGTGCAATTGACTGAACGAAGACAGATTTGGCCAAAATCAGCATTTTTCAAGTTTTGAAACATTTGGCACCAATCTTGACCATTGATCACATGTGGAATATTCTAGATCATCTCATTTTAATTCCTCTACATCATTTTGATCATTCTCCACCATGCACCCTCACTAATCACCACTCTTTTGTGATTTCCCTCCAAATTTGAATTCCAATCCTAATTTTGATCTTCCAAACCAAATTCCAAACCACCAAATTTCCAAGCCTAAATTCTATAAATAGAGGCCTCATTTCTTTCATTCTTCAAGCTTTTGAGAGCAAAATTCACCTTGCTAAAATTTCTCTTGAAGCTTTTGAGAGCTAACAAACCTCTTGCAATTTCTCTCCCCAAACCAAAAATTCACCAAAAGCTCAATTTCTTCTTTCATAAATTAGTAAGAATTCACATTGATTCTTACTAATTTAGAGCTAAACCTTCATCCATTCTTGTTTTTGTTCATAGATCAAGGCTTTTGAGTGTAGATCTTGCTGCAATTTGGAAGGATTTTCTGGTTTGGAGTGGTAATTCACTTTCCACCATTGTTAAAGCTTCACATTCATCATTCAAGATGTAGATCCTTGGTGCTTCTTGTTGTTGATCCTTTGGATCATATATTGTTGTTTCATTGATGGTTTCTTTGTCTATTTTTACTGTAAAATCCGTGCCAATTCAGTTCATGATCACAAGGTGTTTGAAAAATGTTTTGAAAGAGGATCATGCTTAATTTTGCACATTTTTTTGCCGCTGATACAGTGTTAACCGATTAACCAAACACAGTGTAAACTGGTTAATCGATTAACACCCTGTTTTGCACAGAAATTCAAAATCTGCACTGGTTAACCGATTAACCAAATGCGTTAACCGATTAACCAGTGTCCAGAATGCTATTTTGGCTCTGTTTTGGGACTGTTTTGGTTCTTTTCCATTTCCTTCCCCTTCCCTTTGTTCTTAGCCTTATATCACATATTTCTGTGGTTTAATTTGGCTTTCTCTTCATCTATTTCTCTTTTCTTTTTTTGATCGATGAAAGTCTAAAGGATCTTGGAATTCCGTTGTTAAATTTCGATCAACACTAGATCGTTACCACTTTTCTTTTCGTGCGGTATTGCTTTCGGATGACGATCTACATATCGTTCATCTAGCATACATTAGCACAAAGAGCTATTGACCGGCCTCATTGTAGGGTAATTACTCCGTAAATTACTCGGCGATTGCTTAACATAGCGCAATATTTGTCTCGTATCGAAAAACTATCAAGAAAGGTTGATTATTTGTCTTATGGTTCAAAACTCATGAAACTTGTTGTTAGGAGGCTTTGGTCTTATCAATCCTCTAATGAGTTTCATCAACCTTGACCTAAGTGCAATTATTCAATTATTATTGATCACTAATACTAACAACTACTCACTAACTTACTAACAATATTTTGTATTAATTTTGTTTATGCTTCCTTCTCGCTCCCTATCTCTTTTATTTTTATGCTTCTTTTCATATCATGTTTATGCTTCCACAATTTTTCCTTTGTCCGTTGGACACATGTTTATGCTTATGCCTTTTTTTTCCTTGTCCATTTGGACTCAAAAACATTAATAAAGGCTTAAACTATAAAAAACTTAATTCTCCTCATCTTGGACTATTGGTTACTATCCTATGCTTTGGAGTGATCTCTTTATGGACCTCTTTTGAAGTAATATCGGACTTGTGGACCTAGAATTAGGACTTCTTATCCCTTTGCTTGGAGTATTGATTGAAGACTTGCCTTTATTGGCCAATTTGCTTAAGGATGAAATTCTTTTAATATTGCTTTGAAGTGGCTCCATTTTGGTTAGATCCTTCTTTTCCCTAGCTTTTATTTTATGCACTAGGATAGTCACTTCTTCTCCTCCCCATTCTTAAATTTTCAAAATCCTCTCCCCTTTTCAAAACCTTCTTGTTTTCAAACTTAAAACCGCTTTCATAATAAAAACCTTGACTTTTGTCAAGTGATTTTCAAACTTTGTCTTCATAAATAAATGTCAATCAATGTTAATCATGCTTTGACCATTTCAAAAAGACATAAAAAAATGTAAAAAAACTCATTCAAACTTTTTTTGTGCTTTTATGCACCTTTTTCTTTTAAACTTTTCAAAAAGAATTAGACATGAGTCATTTTTTTGATGAGATGTAAAGCTCCTAACCATGGTGTGTTGTGTAAAGTATGGCCATTTTCCACTTAGATGTTGAAGTGATTAGTCTTGTTGATGTTAATCCAAGCAAATCCTCCATCTTAATGTGAAGCAAATGCCTCTTTCCCATACCTTTGGGTAATTAGTTAAGTGTTCTCTCTTGAGAATGACGGGTTGTCTTTTTCAAGATAAAATAAACCATAACCAATAATTTTCATTCTTTGTACCACGAACTACGAGGTTTTGATCCTACATTGCACATCGTGGGTACGTAGGCATGAGACGATAAGTCTCTCCAAACACAAAAATCTTAAAAAATATTTCTCTTCTCATCTCTCCCAATCTCTTTCAAGCAAACCATTTTCAGACCAAAAAGCGGTAGATACATCAAAGGGCTCCTATAGAGTACTATAGACGTTTTGGGTGCTAACACCTTCCCATTGCGTAACCAACCCCCCTTACCCTTTATCTCTTTGTTCTTTTAGAACTCTTTAGGTTTTGTTCGCTCTTTTTTCCTTTCCTTTTTGGATAAAAATAAAAGTGCGGTGGCGACTCTTTTTTATTTTTGAGTTAAGTTAATCAATAGCTTACACTCACAAATTTCCCTGCTACACGAGACACTTCAGTTTTCAGCACTGCAGCAGTTGCCATTCAATTTTTATCACTTGGGTACACATTTGCATCAATAGAAGGATCTAGAATGCTTCCAAATTTTGGTTCATTTCAAAATTAACTTCACTTTCCCTCCCAAAATTCAAATAATTCCACTCCTAATTCCATTCCTAATACTAACCCTTATTCAAACCCACACTCCAAACCTCATTTACACTCCAAACCTAGAGCTTATTTAAGTAAATTTGCTCTAAACCTCACACAACTTCACTTATTTTCTGATTTTTCTACACTTCACATTCCAATTCTCTCAATTCTCTCTCACTTTTCACTCTCCATTTTCATCTTCAACCTTCACTAAAGCTCCATAACCCAAAAGCTTCACCAATTATACATTGCAATTTGTGAATTCTTGAGCTAAACCTCCATTACATCATCATCCATTTATCAATTATGAAGTTGAAGCTTATTTGGATCTTGATCAAGTTTTGGAATCACTTCTTGAAGAGATTTTGGATTATTTTTGGATAATTGCTTTGATCTTCAACTTTTCTTGCTAGGAATACATTGGATCTTGGATTTTCTGTGCTTGATCTGTCAAATTCAGTTTGCAACACTTACCAAAGCAAATCTCACTTTGTAGGTTGGTATTTCTTAGATCTAGCTTTGATTTTGCTTAATTTTGCATTTCACAATGTAGATACATTGATTTTTTGATATTAATTGATCCATTAATTGATTTAATTGTTGATCTTAATGTTTGATGGATTCAATTGGTGTTTAATTGTTGTTATTTGTTGTAATTTTTGTGTACAATTGCATGCCTTAACATGTGGATGATTAGAGAAATGATTTGTTTCTAAAAGTGATTTTGAATTAATGATTGTCAGCTTCTGTTATAGGGTTAATCGATTAACCATTTGCAAGGCAAATCTGGTTAATCAATTAACAGTTCATTTTTAAGTGTTTTTGCTGATTTTCAAAGGATTAATCGATTAACCATTTGCAAGGCAAAAGTGGTTAATCGATTAACACCGATGCTGAAAGTGATTTTTGTGCTTTTTCAAGCTTGTTTTGATTCCTTTCCACTTCTAAACCTCGTGGCATTGTATGATACATATTTGTAGAATTTTCTTGTGCTATTTCACTCCATTTTGCAGCATGTATGTGATTCTTCGACACGCGACGCATTGATTTTCATAATGCATATTCACGACTAATTGTTTGTGCGGTAAAGCGGCAAGCAGGAAAAGTTTTTGGAAGTATTTATCCAGGAAATTATCGTGTCCACAGAGATTAGTGTTATTGAACTGCCGTTCGACAATTTAAATGTTATTGAGTTTGGGTTTAAATGGGTTTAAAGTAAATGCAGAAATTTAAACTATGAAAAAAAAAGAATACATTCTTTGGAGAGGAAAACTTATCAAGCATGAATTTACACTACTCAAAACAAATTTAAACCTATCAATCACTCGCACTCAACATACAATACTCATCAAAATCATCACGTATCGCTCACAACAGTGTCCATCTCTACAACACTGAGCTGAGAGAACAATCGTATTACTCTTGTCGACGATCTGTCAACCGACTCAAATAACATGGAAGCATTAAGCTTTGATACCCACGTGATTATTAGCTCTAAATCTATCTCTAGAATCTAGAAACTAATAGATTTCCTTCCCTAATCAAGATTTATGTTGTTTATCTCTACAGCAACTCAAATCCAAACATAAATGCAAAAAGATCAAGGAAAGCACAAGATTGATTTGTAAAGCATATATATATTATACAACACCATGATTAACAAATATACATATGTTTAGAGTAAATATACAAACATAACCTAACAAATAGAGAAATACATGGAGAAGAAAAAGAGAAAAACTAAACATCTCACGAGTTGTCAGCGCCGATTGATGAGAAATTCGACTATGGATCATTCATATGCAAGCTCCAATATTGTTTTCTAACTTCTCTCATCAAAAATATGTTTGTGATGAAGTTGGGGTCAAAAATACCCAACCCATAACTTAAAAAAATGTGTTTTTAGCCCTTTTTATCTGTTTCTGCCCAGGCAAATTCGCCCGGCGAAGCCCCGGTTCTCCCGGAGAACAAATGTGAAATTTTCTACTGCCTCTGGTGCATTTATGGCTCTTCTGGTTGGCCTCAGCTTCGCCCGGCGAGCCTGGGGCGAGCGCTGACAGTACAGCAAAATCCTGCACTTGTTTTATTCATAACTTTTGAACCGTAACTCCATTTGAGGCCCGGTTAGAAGCGACGGAAAGCTTACTCAATGCTCTGTATGAATATGAAAGAATATTATTGCTTGAATACCTACATAAATGAGATAAAGCAATATATACACGATAACGCAATATTTACACGATAACGCAATATATACACTATAATGTAAACTATACCGAATATATACTAAAGTTGAGGTTTATTGGTTGAATTAAGCCAATAAGTGCCAATTATTCACACTCAATATCACTTTAATTTAGCACTTATCAAACTCTCCTCAAATTAAACTTGTTTGTCCCTAAACAATAATTAATTAACTCAAAGAAACAAAAGCGACATCCAAGCAACTACGCAACAACAAGTTTTAACAAACAAAAAATAAATGAAATGGTTCAAACGAAAATGGTGCATACAAGGCAACATACTTACCACTAAACTACAACGACAACATAACCACGAAACAAACACTACGTACAAAAATCATGCCAAACATTCCAAAACAACACGAATTCAATCAAGAATCACACCTAGCAAAAATTCACCAGTGGATGAAAAACACACAAAATGAGGAATTTGACACTCACACAACAATCTTGAAAAAAAAGACTAAATTATGCATTCATCCAAAAATTCACATTGAACATACAAAGGCAAGAATCACAAGGGCTTTTCAAGGTTGTAATGTGGTAGGGCTAACAAACAAGGGGCAATTTCTAAAGGTAATTGAAACAAAAACTTACCTAATCCTAAGGGAGTGATCAATTCAAAAAGGCTCAAGCACCAAAATTTCAATCAACTTCTTCTCTTATCCCGATTGCTACACCAAAACACATAACTTATTTAGCACAATTATTTGCAACTTTTTTTTCTTTCTTTTTCAAAGCTTTTCTCTTTTTTCTTTCTTTTTCTTTTTTCACATTTTTTTTCTTTTCTTTTTCACATCCTCATAACAACCAACAAATAAATGAGCAAACATTTCTCTCCCCAACTTGAATTTAACCAACATCAAGGTGTGAATACTTCCTACTTTCTAAGGCAAGATAAAAATTCAAACTATAAATCATGGTTGAGGGTTCAAGAAAACAAGGATCAAAATCCATTCAAAAAGTGAACTAAATACTCATAGACAAGCATCAAGTTCAAATGCAACATGGATATTGACCAAAAGGCTCAAAGGGGTTTAACAAATGCTCACACACTCACAGGGTGAATTGACTATTTTGGCCAAGTGGTTGTGCTGAAAATGAAACAAGTGCCTTGATCCTTTTCATGCTTTCATATAATCAATACAAATAAAAGATTAAACATAATAAAATATAGCTAAAACGAGAATGTTGGTACTCTGCGCATATATGAACAATGGAAAGCTTCCTCATAATTGGGGTAGGAACTAAAGTGATTCAATTCATGAACAAGTAGTACAAAAGAATGAA
Source organism: Lathyrus tuberosus (assembly GCA_022829125.1). Taxonomy (NCBI): domain Eukaryota; kingdom Viridiplantae; phylum Streptophyta; class Magnoliopsida; order Fabales; family Fabaceae; genus Lathyrus; species Lathyrus tuberosus. The sequence goes on along the minus strand of JALAZF010000205.1, from coordinate 2,862,554 downwards.
TGGCATGGAATTTGTAAAAAGCCTAAGTTTCATGTACATGTCATAGCCTAGAAAGCGATAAACACATACCTTGGAAATGTACCAAACTTTAAACAACATCATTATCATGCATTCGCAAGTTGAAATGATCAAACTTGGAAAAATCACCTCAAATTTCCTCAAGCTACTCAAAATAAGCTCTTGGACAAACACACAAATTAACACATTAAAACAACTACTATGAACATACTAAAAGACTAGGTGAAAGTGGATAAACAAATTGAAAAGTGAGGATTTGGAGAATTTCAAAGTTGGTCCTATTTCAATTTGTTTAGTCAATTTCACCAAACAACTAAAAATAATAAAACATGTTTGTTTTACGTCGTAAGATCGACGCCTATTATTTACAAACCAGCATGTTGCTTTGGATGAGCCAAATGCTTTCACTCCCGCCTTTGCTCTCATCTCTTCGAGCTCTAACCGGAACTACACATCTAGCCACACTTTTGGCAAACGTGAAGAGAAACAAATATATACACTATATTCACAAGTATGCAAAACATGTAAAATTCACAAATATGGTAAACATATACAAGTATCAATATAAACAAGTGAAAATAGACAATATATATGATATCTACAAAACTAAAAAACAAAGAAACAATCGCAATGTGATCCAAAAAAAGCACCAATCCCCGGCAACGACGCTATTTTATTGTTTCGGTAAAGCGGCAAGCAACAAAATTTTTTGGAAGTATTTATCCGAGAAAGTATCGTGTCTACAGAGATTAGTGTTATTAAGCCGCCGTTCGACAATTTAAATATTATTGAGTTTGGGTTTAAATGGGTTTAAAGTAAAGGCGGAAATTTAACATATGAACAAAAAAGAATACATTCTTTGGAGAGGAAAACTTATCAAGCATGAATTTACACTACTCAAAACAAACTTAAACCTATCAATCAGTCGCACTCAACATACAATACTCATCAAAAGCATCACGTATCGCTCACAACAGTGTCCATCTCTGCAACACTAAGCTGAGAGAACAACTGTATTGCTCTCGTCGACAATCTCTCAACCGACTCAAATAACACATAAGCATTAAGTTTCGATACCCACGTGATTATTAGCTCTAAATCTATCTCTAGAATCTAGAAACTAATAGATTTCCTTCCATAATCATGATTTATGTTGTCTATCTCTACAACAACACAAATCCAAACATAAATGCAAAAAGATCAAAGAAAGCACAAGATTGATTTGTAAAGCATATATATTATACAACACCATGATCAACAAATATACATATGTTTAGAGTAAATATTCAAACATAACCCAACAAATAGAGAAAAAAAAGGAGAAGAAATAGAGAAAAACTAAACATCTCACAGTTGCCAGCGCCGATTGATGAGAAATCTGACTCCGGATCATCCATATGCAAGCTCCAATGTTGTTTTCTAGCTTCCCTCATCAAAAATATGTTTGTGATGAAGTTGGGGTCAAAAATACCCAACCCATAACCTAAAAAAATGTGTTCTTAGCCCTTTTAATGTGTTTCTTCCTAGGAAAATTCGCCCAGCGAAGCCCCGGTTCACCCGGTGAACAATGGCGGAATTTTCTACTACCTCTGGTGCATTTATGGCTCTTCTGGTTTGCCTCAGCTTCGCCCGGCGAGCCTGGGGCGGACGCTGACAGTACAACAAAATCCTGCACTTGTTTTATTTATAACTTTTGAACTGTAACTCCGTTTGAGGCCCGGTCAGAAGTGTCGGAAAGCTTATTCAATGCTCTATATGAATATGAAAAAATATTCTTGCTTGAATACCTACATAAATGAGATAAAAATTATTAAACTCAGTCATATTTACACGATAACGCGATATATACACTATAATGTAAACTATACCGAATATATACTAAAGTTGAGGTTTATTGTTTTTTCATACTTGTTTGTTTGCTCTTGATGCTTATTGTGCTTAATTCATGATACAAGCTTATGTTTACTTTCAACTCCACAAGTGCGTCTTCGTTTGAGATGATTATTTGTTGATGAATATTCATGTTGTTCTTGTTAAATGCTTAAGTGTGCAATGTGATTGAAACTTTCTCATGCTTAATTGTTGATACATGTTCATCAATTGATCTCACATGGTACATATTTATACTTGATCCTTGCAATTCATGTGCATTTGTTTAAATGTGGAAGCATGTTTTTATTCTATTCTTTTGACGCATGTTTATGTTTGGTTGTTGGACATGTTCATTGTTGATTGTTTAATCATTGACGCATGCTTAACTTGATGTTGTGATGTCATGTGTTCATCTATGCTTGATGCCTATTTGATGTTTTGTATGCTGCTGTATACACTACTGTTGTGTTGAGTATGTGCTCTGAAATGTATTCATTCTGTTTTGTTGCATTTTACACCTGTTCTGTTCTAGATTTGCATGTTGTTAAATGTTGTGTTATGTTATTGCTGGATATTATGGCTATTCATAGCTGAAGCGATTTTGTTACTGCTATTTTTGGTTTATTTTCTTTGTTTTGGTTTGCTTTTGCATGTTTCCTTAAGGCCTCCCAGTCCAACTTAATTTTTGATTAAGATTGGAGTAGGATAGACATTAGATGCTAATTCATGCATGATAACAATAGGGTAGTCCCCTTTTGACCTCAACCTTAGGTCCATCTCTTACATGCTAAATATGATGAGTATTATGCGCCAAGAGCCTTAAGTATATGGGAAATGATGAGTGGTGAGTCTCGCCTTACTTCTTCTAGAGTGTTTAGCATACGTCCTGTTTGGGGGCGATCTTGCGAAGCATTCGCTCCTATGTCATAGACTTTAGTGCAATACAAATCCCAAACAAATTCAATTCACTTCTGTTAAAATATTTGAACAAATGCAAATCATTTTGTCCTTCGGGATTCTCTTTTAAACCTTTTCAGAAAGGGCGTGTTATTTTTGTTATACCGCAAGCAGGCATCGACCATAACTGCTGGAGCGTGAACTTAGCATCGCTCTTAAAAAACATTTAACCACCCATGGTAGGTCGATCTACGAACACTCTCACTTCTTCATTCTCGTCCGAAAAAAGATACGTAGGTACAAGATGGCGAAGTCTTGGCCAGCACCTTTCCCCCTATTCACCTCTAGTCCTCCAAACTACGTTGACTCTGACTTTCCCATTACACGAGGGAATACGTAGGCATAGGAAGGCGAAGTCCTATCAAGTCTCCTTTTTGTTTTTCCCCTTTTCATTTTCGTTATCAAGTAGGCTTTAGACAAACACATGTTAGAACAAGATTTGGTTCTGCTGGTTATCTCTGAGTTTTAATAATAACAAGGTAGTATTTGTGTGAAAACAATTTTGGTACTCTAACGGTTTGTTATTCTGAAGTTTTAACAAACAGGTTCTGACTCTGATAAAGACCATATGCAACGTCATTATGGTATGACAAAAGTCGCTTCTACGCCAAAGAAGCAAGTATACTTTTGTACCTACTCACATTCAGAAAGATTCTAAGAAGACAATATGTTGCTGATGCAATGCTCTCTTGGATTCTGCCTCTGAGCATGACTTTGATGATTTACTTCTGAAGGATTTCTAGCTTCTAAAGTTGTTTTCTTCTGAAGACTAAGTGATAAAGACTCTGAAGACAAGGTTCTGCTGAACAAAGTTTTGAAGACTCTGAAGACTTAAGTTTCTGAAGACTAAGGGTTCTGAAGACTAAGTGCTAAAGATTGTGAAGACAAGGTTCTAGTGAACAAGTTTTGAAGACTATGAAGACCCGGTGATCAACTCTTCTACTCATGCTTCAAACATCTCTATCTAGAAGCCTCTGATGTACAAAAGATAAGATCAAAAGTTTACGAGGGAAATAATACATAGTACATATCAAAACGTTTCATTCCACTACCCTGATTTTGTGGTGGAAATGACAACTTTTGTGTATGATTTTCATCCCTACGTAACGAAATTCTTTCAAGTCTCCAGCTCACTCAAGGATATTCTTGATCTGCCCTCCAACGGATCTTTTACTGGCTATATGAGGACTTGATAACTTGAACAAAATTGTGAAGAACTACAACACAACAACACAAGAACACAACAACGAAAAATTCATATTGTGTGAAAGTTTTCTTTAAGTCTTTTTAAGATATTCATTGTGTTTATATCTGCTTGAGTAGAAACATTTCATCGTAAACATTTATCTTTCACAAACTGTTGTGTGTAATTCCTTAAGGGACCAGTTAGGTTAGAATCCTTAAGAAGACCTAGACAGTTAGTCTTTATGGTTGTTAGTCACCAACGGTTGCTAGTGCAGATTGTAATCAGTTGATTATATTGGATTAAGTCCTTGGGTATAAGGAAAAATCACCTTGGCGGGTGGACTGGATTAGCTTGACAGTTTTCAAGTGAACTAGGATATATCGTGTGTCTTTCTCTCTTGTTTAGTTTCTTTGTGATTTATGTTTGAGTTTCATAAAAAGCTTTCATTTTTGAAAATCCAATTCAAACCCCCCTTTTTTGTGTTTTTCTCACACCTTCAATTGGCACCAGAGCTCCGGTTTTAATTGTGATAAAAGTTTTATCAACACTTCACTGTGTTCAGTATCGATCCAGTATTTGTGTGAGACATCATGGCTACCATTAATCCTATTCCAGAAGAGAAAGATCACTACAGTGCCAAACCACCAACCTTTGATGGTGAAAAGTTTGACTACTGGAAAGATAGAATTGAAAGTTTATTTCTTGGCTATGACGTAGATCTTTGGGATCTTGTAGTTGATGGCTACACTCACCCAGTTAATGTTGCAGGAGAAAAAGTGTCAAGAAGTGCTATGACTAATCAACAAAAGAAAGATTACAAGAATCATCACAAGGCAAGAACTATACTATTGAATGTTATTTCTTATACTGAGTATGAGAAAATAACAGATAGAGAAACTTCCAAGTCCATTTTTGATTCACTACAAATGACCCGTGAAGGAAATGCTCAAGTAAAGGAGACAAAGGCTCTTACCCTAATCCAGAAATACGAAGCTTTCAAGATGGATGATGATGAATCTGTAGAAACTATGTTTTCAAGATTTCAGATGCTGGTAGCAGGACTCAGAGTCCTAAACAAAGGATATTCAACTGCTGATCATGTCAAGAAGATTATCAGAAGTCTTCCCAAGAAATGGAGACTGCTCTAAAGATATCTAAAGATCTGAAGAGTATAAGTCTTGAAGAAATTATTAGTTCTTTAAGAAGTCATGAGATAGAGCTGGAGGAAGATGAACCTCAGAAGATGAGTAAATCAGTTTCTCTTAAGTCTAAACCTGAAAAGGCAAAGGCTTATCAAGTTGAGGAAGAATCAGAAGATTCTGATGAAGACTCAAAAGATGAGTTATCACTTATCTCCAGAAGGATAAACAAACTATGGAAAAATAGGCAAGGAAAGTTCAAAGGATCAATAAGGAACAACGGTCGTTCTAACTCAACATCTGGACAAAAGAGGCAGAGTTCTGGAAAAGAAGTCATCTGTTATGAGTGTAATGAGCCAGGTCACTACAAGAATGAGTGTCCAAAGCTTAAGAAAGACAAGAAGCCTAAGAAGAACTTCACCAAATTCAACAAGGGACTCATGGCAACTTGGGATGACTCTGATTCTGAAGAAGAAGATTCTAATGAAGAACAGGCAAATGTTGCATTAGTGGCAACAACAATTAACGCTGAAGTTTCTGGAGAACCAGAAGACAAAATGCTATCAGAACCAGAATCAGATTCAGACTCTGACTCAGAGGTATTGTCTAAACTCTCTCGTTGTAAATTAGAGTCATGTCTTTTAGAAATGCTGGAAAGATATCAGAGTCTTCAAAGTAAATACAAGGACCTTAAACAAATCCATATAATTACTTCTGAAGCTAGAGATAAGCTTGAACAGAATCATTCTTCTCTGAATGAAAATATTTTTTCTTTAAAAAATATTAACTGTGCCTTGAAAAGAAAATTTTCTAAACTAGAAGAAGAATTAGTCTCTAATATCTCTGATACTAACTGTGTTAACAAGTATGATAGAGCATTCCAGCATTTTCTAGCTAAAAGCATAGATAGAAGCAAACTGGCTTCCATGATCTATGGAGTTAGTAGAAATGGCAAGAAAGGTTTGGGGTGTACAGAAACATCTAAAATTGACGAAAGTCAGCCTGTAAAACCAAAACCTCTCTATGATCATTTCGTGCCTTTTGGCACTAAGCATGATTGTTCTGAGCTTGTGCAAGCACCTTCACAGACACAGAAATTTGATCTTAAACCAAAGTATCATGCACAAATTCCACTTGATTATCCTGTTGCACAGAAACCCAAAATTGTGAAAAACTCTGGGAAAACTAACAAAGGAGGACCCAGAAAGTGGGAGCCTAAGGATGAGATAATCTATGTTGCAGATATCCTTAGTAGCTCAGTTGAAACACCAATCATGGTACCTAGACAATGGTTGCTCGCGACACATGACGGGAAGAAGGCATATGTTCCAAAGTTTGGAACTTAATCCTGGAGGCTTTGTTGGTTTCGGAGGAAACCAAAAGGGTAAGATCATTGGCTCTGGAACTATTGGTAATGGTGAACTTCCTTCTATCACAGATGTTCTTTTGGTCGATGGTTTGATGCATAACTTATTGTTAATTAGCCAACTTAGTGACAATGGTTATGATATCATTTTCAATCAAAAGTCATGTAAAGCTATTAGTCAGAAGGATGGCTCGATCCTTTTTAATGGAAAGAGGAAAAACAACATTTACAAAATCAGACTTTCTAATCTTAAGGACCAGAATGTTAAATGCTTAATGTCTGTAAATGAGGAGCAATGAGTATGGCATAGACGTTTGGGCCATATTAGCATGAGAAAGATCTCTCAGCTTAATAAGCTTGGATTAGTTAGAGGCTTACCAAATCTGAAATATTCTTCAGATGCTCTTTGTGAAGCATGTCAAAAAGGCAAGTTTTCCAAAACCTATTTTAAAGAAAAAAATGGTGTTTCTACCTTTAGACCATTAGAACTTCTGCACATTGATCTTTTTGGTCTAGTGAAAATTGCCTCAATCAATGGTAAGAAATATGGATTAGTCATTGTAGAGGACTATAGTTGTTGTACATGGGTAAAATTCTTGAAACACAAGGATGAGTCACATTCTGTGTTCTCTACCTTGTGCTCATAAGTGCAAACAGAGAAGGATTGCAAAATAGTTAGAGTCAGAAGCGATCATGGTGGAGAATTCGAGAACGGATACTTTGAGAATCTTTTTTATTCCCATGGCATTTCCCATGATTTCTCTTGTCCTAAAACTCCACAACAGAATGGAGTAGTGGAAAGGAAGAATATGACATTGCAAGAAATGGCTCGTACCATGATCCAAGAAACTGACATGGCTAAACACTTCTGGGCAGAGGCAGTAAACACAGCATGTTATATTCAAAACAGGATTTCTATCAGACTTATTCTGGGTAAGACTCCTTATGAATTGTGGAAGAATAGAAAACTCAACATCTCTTATTTTCATCCTTTTGGTTGTATTTATTTTATGTTGAACACTAAAGAGAATCTTGGCAAGTTTGATTCCAAAACTTAAAAGTGTTTATTGTTAGGATACTCTGAATGCTCTAAAGGCTACAGAATCTATAACATAGAAACATGGATTGTTGAGGAATCAATTCATGTTAGATTCGATGATAAGCTTGACCCTGAAAAGTCAAAACTAGTTGAAAAACTTGCAGATTTAAAGATTACTTTATTAGAATCCAAGGAGGAAGATTCTAAAGAAGAAGACAAAGCTGCAGAAACTATAGACTCAGTTACAACTTCACCAGAAATAATGACAAGTCCATCTCATCAGAAGAAAAATAGACTAAGGACTTCTTATTCTAAAGAATTGAATCTGGGAGATAAAGATGATCCAGTCAGAACTCGTTCATCATTCAAACCTTCTAAAGAAACTCTTATGGGTTTGGTGTCACTTATAGAGCCAACATTAGTTGATGAAGCTCTTCTGGAGAATGAGTGGATTCTGGCCATGCAAGAAGAACTGAATCAATTCACCAGAAACGATGTTTGGAATCTTGTTCAGAAACCAAAAGGTGTCAACATAATTGGAACAAAATAGGTATTCAGAAACAAGCTTAATGAGAAAGGTGAGATCTTAAGAAACAAAGCTCGACTGGTTGCACAAGGCTATAGTCAGCAAGAAGGGATAGACTATACTGAAACCTTTGCACCAGTTGCCAGGTTAGAATCTATTCGCTTATTAATTTGTTTTACTGTTAATCATAACATCATTCTTTATCAGATGGATGTTAAGAGTGCATTCTTAAATGGGTATATTTTTTAAGAAGTGTATGTACATCAACCCCCTGGCTTTGAAAATTCTGAGAAATCAGATTATGTATTTAAACTGAAGAAATAATTATACAGTCTGAAACAAGCTCCTAGAGCTTGGTATGACAGACTCGGTAATTTCCTTTTGGAAAATAATTTTACCAGAGGGAAGGTAGACACTACACTCTTTTGAAAAACCTTTAAGAATGATATTCTGGTTGTGCAAATTTATGTAGATGATATATTTTTTATTATGCCAATCCTTCTTTGTGTAAGGAATTTTCTAAGTTAATGCAGGCAGAATTTGAAATGAGTCTGATGGGAGAGCTCAGATTCTTTCTGGGAATTCAAATTGATCAATGTCCATAAGGAACACATATTCATCATAGCAAATATGCACGAGAACTTCTGAAGAAGTTTGAGATGTCAGATAGTAAACCTGCAAAAACTCCCATGCATCCTACATGCATTCCGAAAAAAGAAGAAGTAAGTAAAAAGGTTTGTCAGAAGCTCTATCGTGGTATGATAGGCTCTCTTCTGTATTTGACTGCTTCTCATCCAGATATTCTATTTAGTGTATGTCTATGTGCTCGTTTCCAATCATATCAAAGGGAAACTCACTAAACAGCTGTTAAGAGAATCCTAAGGTATCTAAAGGGAGCAACTAACCTTGGCTTGATGTATAAGAAAACATCATAGTACAAGCTATCTGGTTATTGTGATGTAGATTATGCTAGAGACATATTAGAAAGGAAAAGTACTTCTGGAAACTGTCAGTTTTTGGGTAACAACCTCGTCTCTTGGGCAAGCAAAATGCAATCAACCATTGCACTAACTACTACAGAAGCAGAATACATCTCAGCGTCACTTTGCAGTACCCAGATACTCTGGATGAAGAATCAAATAGAAGATTTTTAGATTCACGAGGGTAACATTCCTATGTTCTGTGATAACACAACTACTATTTGCCTAAGTAAGAATCCTATATTACATTCTTGAGCTAAACACATTGAAATTAAACATTATTTCATCATAGACTATGTTCAGAAAGGGATTTTAAATATAAAATTTATAGATACAGACCATCAGTGGGCTGATATTTTTACAAAACCCTTAGCTGAAGATAGATTTCAGTTCATTCTGAAAAACCTAAATATGGATTTTTGTCCAAAATAAATTTTATCAGAATATGTTTAATCTCCTTCTGTAAAAAGAGATTCTGACGTTAAGCAAATATTTTTGATTTATTTATTTGTCTTTCTCAATAAAGATACTTCTACATGTTAGAAGATGTCTTGATCAGAAACTTGTCTAGTCAGATACCTCTTGGTATTCTTGACTTGGGAACATCAAACGTGTTCACTTAAACAGATGGCTATGATTTCTTGTGACAATTGTCCAATATCAAATCATACCTTACCGTTGAAGTGACACCTCGAGCATTGTGATTTTGTGAGACTAGGTTTTAAAATAATTACTCCTTGTTACTCCCTATTTTTTTGTAATAATCAACTTCTCTCTTTAAATACTCACTATCTCACTATCACACACTACACTACTCTTTCACTTCCCACACTTTTTTTCTTAGAAACCCTAAAAACATTTTGTGTTCCATAACTTCATCATCTTCATCAATGGATGCTCAACAACAAAGTGTGTACAACTTCTCTCAATAATCACAACATGCAGAGTCATCTCAAATGTTTTCTACTACTGCTCAAACTACTTCGATGTCGCTATATCAATCGTTATCTACCTTCCAAAAACCAGTTGAAGTTCATATTGTGGATCATCCATCTCACATTCATCTCTCAACTCCTTTTGAAGAATTGGAATATCTTTGTGAATGGTTGGTAGATTTTGATAACCTCTTTGATTTGTGTTGGGGACTGAATGCTCAAGGTTGGAGAAATTACTTTGATTGTCTCTACGGTCCCATCTTCCCTAACCTAATCAACGAATTCTGGAGATTTGCTAATGTTGATGATCACTTCATCGCGTCATATGTTTTAGGAAACAAATTTGTCATCACAGAGAAATATATCGCTACCTTACTTGGAATGGAGAACGCTGGTGGAAAGTGTATCTATAAAATGAATTCAAAGTCAAAGTTTCTTTCTGAAGTGATAAACCCAACCATCTTCACTCAATCATCTGATGGAAAGCCATCCTTTAAGAGTCAGGATCTTTCTAAAGAGCTTTGCGTCTGGCTCAGGATTATTCTGGGTTGTATCCATTATAGACCTTCATCAAGTTCATCTGACTTCATCAACACTGATCAGAAATACATGTTCTATTATCTGCTGAAAGGTGAAAAGATCTGCCTTCCTTCCATTCTCTTCAAATATCTCAGAGATTTTGTAAGAGAAACCATAAATGATGGAAAGAATCCTCGAAACTACATTCCTCTTGGTAGACTTATCTCAGATATTCTGATTGAAAGTGGTATGGTTGATCATCTGGAAAATTTGAAATTCAAAGAAGAATTAGAAATTATAACTGGAACACCTCTGAATAGCATAAATCTGAAGCGGATGCAAATTATAAACGAAATCAGAGTTGAACCAAGTATGGCTACAAATTGGGACAGTTTGAAGTCAAGGAGAATGATAATCAATGGATTTCCTTTGTTCACCAAGATTGACTCTATAGAAGCTATAGTGGAGTACATTAAGATGCGTGAACCTGAAGGATATGATTTGTCTGGATTCTCGTTTGAAGATCTACCAGATACAGTCCCTGATCAGATGAGGAAGAAGAGACCCCATAACAAGACCCCTCAGAAGAAGATTGTTAAGAAGCAAAAGTAGGGTTTGCATCTGGGTGAAGCCAGCACAAAGAATACTTCACTGGCATCCTATCCAGAAACAACATGTAAGTCTTCTGACTCTTCTATGACTGCATCTGTTCTTACTAATAGAAATGTGTATTCATCTATTCCAACACCACCTCCAATATTTTCAACCATAGTTACAACCTCATCCATCCCTCTTTCTGAACCACCATCATCTCATATATTTCCATCTTTTGCACCATCTACACAACTCTTCTTTCAAACCACTTCCACTCAATTAACTCCCACCATATCTTTACAATTAACTCCCACTATATCTTTACCATTAACTCCCACCATATCTTTACCATTAACTTCTAACATCATCACTTAACCCATTTATGGAGAAATTATTAAAGAACCTATTCCAACAACCAACCCTCAATCACCCACATCCTCAACCTCTCCAAATATAAATGCAATAACCATCTCTGTTAATCCTGACCCTTCATCACCAAAAACAAACTTTGATTCAGACTCTAACCAAACATTTTCCAATATAGTTGCTTCTGATGAAGAAACCCAAACACTTCCTGAACATCAACCTTCTGATCTTCCCCCTCCTAACCTTGATGAAGTCATTTCTATTTTTAAAGACAATGCAGTTAAGAGAGTCAAGAAACTTTCTGATGAATCCAGCTCTAGCGCTGACCCTTCTGCTCTGGGTTCTACTTGGAATTGATTCAATCGATGGATGTCTTTGGAATTTCTAATGATAAAAAATATCTCTGCTCAAACAAAAGAACACTTTATCCAGAAAGCAGAAGAAAGATTGGAAGCTCAGAGAGAAACTGAAGAAAAGTTAGCTGCAGAAAGAGAATTAGCTGAAAGACAAGCTAAGGAATCTCTTGAGAGAGAAGCTACAATGAAGAATCATGAAGATGCTCTGAACGCTGTTGAAAGCTCTGATAATCATACTTTTGATCCAGTTTTGAAGACTCTGGAAAGCATTCAGAAGGAACAAGAGTTATTCATAACTAAAATGGATAAGCAAGATGAAGTTACATCCAACATTCAGAATGTGCTTGCTCAAATTCTTCAGAGGCTCTCTTCTCCTTAACCTTGGACACTTTCTAGGCTACCCCTTAGTTATTTTGTTTTTGTTTTGTTTACCTTTTCTATTATGACAAAAAGGGGGAGTAGTAATGAAGAAATTATTTTGATAAAAATATCTTGTTCTCTGAATCATATTTCTGACATTCTAAACTAATAAATACACACAATCCTTCTTAGAATATTTTTCAGGAACGATATTGAAACTTTGGCAATCATGACTATCTGATGCATCTGATAAGAACCAGCCTTAAACCTGCTTTGATAATTTATAAGAATCAACTCTGACAAAATATTCATAAAAACTTAGTCAGACATTATTCTGGATCTGATAAGACCAATCAGGCTCTGTTATCCCAAATCTGATAAGATTTTTATAAGTCTTAGATTCAGGGGGAGCTTGATAAAGGGAAGTTATTTCTAAACTTATCTCTGTCATCACCTATTGATTATTTTTGTACGAAATTGTTTCATCAAAATACATTGTTTTGTCATTATCAAAAAGGGGGAGATTGTTAGAACAAGATTTGGTTCTGCTGGTTATCTCTGAGTTTTGATAATAACAAGGTAGTATTTGTGTGAAAACAATTTTGGTACTCTAATGGTTTTTTATTCTGAAGTTTTAACAAACAGGTTCTGACTCTGATAGAGGCCATATGCAACGTCATTCTGGTATGACAAAAGTTGCTTCTGCGCCGAAGAAGCAAGTCTGCTTTTGTACCTACTCACATTCAGAAAGATAATAAGAAGACAATATGTTGTTGCTGCAATGCTCTCTTTGATTCTGCCTTTGAGCGTGACTCTGATGATTTACTTCTAAAGGATTTCTAGCTTCTAAAGTTGTTCTCTTATGAAGACTAAGTGCTAAAGACTCTGAAGACAAGGTTCTACTGAACAAAGTTCTGAAGACTCCGAAGACTTAAGTTTCTGAAGACTAAGGGTTTTGAAGACTAAGTGCTAAAGATTCTGACGACAAGGTTATGGTGAACAAGTTCTGAAGACTCTGAAGACCCAGTGATCAATTCTTCTACTCATGCTTCAAACATCTCTATCCAGAATCCTCTGATGTACAGAAGATAAGATCAAAAGTTTATGAGGGAAATAGTACATAGTACATATCAAAACGTTCCATTCCACTACCCTGATTTTGTGGTGAAAAGGACAACTTTTGTGTACGATTTTCATCCCTACGTAACGACGTTCTTTCAAGTCGCCAGCTCACTCAAGGATATTTCTGATCTTCCCTCCAACGGATCTTTTACTGACTATATAAGGACTTGATAACTTGAAGAAAATTGTGAAGAACTACAACACAACAACGCAATAACACAACAACAAAAAATTCATACTGTGTGCAAATTTTCTTTAAGTCTTTTTAAGATATTCATTGTGTTTATATCTGCTTAAGTAGAAGAATTTCATTGTAAACATTTATCTTTCACAAACTATTGTTTGTAATTCCTTAAGGGACCATTTAGGCCAGAATCCTTAAGAAGACTTAGACAGTTAGTCTTTGTGGTTGTTAGTCACCAGCGGTTGCTAGTGCAGATTGTAATCAATTGATTATATTGGATTAAGTCCTTGGATATAAGGAGAAATCACCTTGGCGGGTGGATTGGATTAGCTTGATAGTTTTCAAGTGAACCAGGATATATCGTGTGTCTTTCTCTCTTGTTTAGTTTTTTTGTATTTTTGTTTGTTTCATAAAAAGCTTCCATTTTTAAAAACCCAATTCAAACCCCCATTTCTTGTGTTTTTCTCACATCTTCAACACACCCTTTGATTAGATCAAGAAGAGTGGATCATGTTGAGTACAACGGACGCGAGGGGTGCTAACACCTTCCTCTTGCGTAATCGACTCCCGAACCCGAAATTTGGTTACGAGACCATGTTCCTTCCCTTTTTAGGTTTTCTTTGATCATTTCCTTTCCCCCGTCGGGATAAATAACATTCTGTGGCGACTCTGCTTTTCTTCCGGTTGTTTTTTGCATTGCGATAAGAATCATACTTTCTTTTACTTTCAAATTGTTCCATATTTTCTTCATAACATTCTCTCGCTCTCTCAGTTGTACTTCTGATGCACTAGTTTCCTCACATGCCAACATATCTTCAATATCATTAAGATATTTCACTCATTCTATGGATAAGTCAATCCAGCCAAAGATGTTCTTGTTCCACCAACGAAGACAATTCCGTAGAATTTTGAACTTCTCCACAAGAATATGGCTAGGACTTCCCTTAATTTGGATTGACTTCCAAGTTTCATCTACAAATTGAAGAAATCCAAAATTTTTAAACCAACAATTGAATACTTTAAATGGCTTAGGGCCCCAGTTTGCTACATTTGCCTTCAACCAGATATGCATGTGGCCAGAGATATCTCTGGCACCAACCCTCTGCGAAACCACACCCCAACTGTCTAAAATGCCTACAGATAAAAGAAACCGGTCAAGCCTACTATTGCCTCTACCATTTGGCTTAAACCATGTAAATTTATTACCACACATCGGTACATCAATCAGCTCCATATCTTCAATGAATGCTGAAAAGTCCGCCATCTCTGATATATAGTTGCTGCTACAGCCTTTCCTATCTGCGTTCGACTTTACCACATTAAAGTCGCCAGCCATAACCCACTCCCCTAATGGCAGTTTCCTTTTTAATTCTAATAAATCTGCCCACATTTTCTTTTTGTCCCCAATATGGCAAGGTGAATATACATTAAGTAGATATCATTTATTTCCTTTCCACAAACCATACACACCTAAAAATCCATGACCACGAAAGATAAATTCAGAAGCAAATACCTCTTTCCGCCAAATTGATAAGATACCACCGGACAGACCTAAAGACGCAGAAGCTGACCAGTCTAAATCGCCAATCCCCCAAATGCTCTGAACACAAGAATCATTCATAGTCTTCATTTTCGTTTCTTGTAGAAAGCAAATATTTGCCCTACCCTCCGCAAGTATCTGACGAATTCTTCTCCTATTCAGAGTAGATCCACACCCTCGAACATTGTAACTGACACAATTCATGGAACTCTCATCTGTCTCCAACCTTGCTTCGAATATTTCTCTATCTCTGATCTCCATATCTCAAATAATTTGTTCAAATACTTCATCGTCTTCATCTCCTTCCACACCCATGCTTTTAATTGAATCCCACACTTTTGCAGGAATGAACTCCAAAGATCTCACAAATCTGATGTTCCCTCTATCAACATCAGAGTCACCAATTGATTCACAGCACAAAATCGAGCCTCCAGAAAATTGAGTAGAGTTTGTGTTAACAGCAAGAAAGTTAGAATTCTCAGTTCCCAAAATTATAAGATTTGATTGTTGTGGGATTGAATGATGAATCAAAGAGGAGTAAAAAGAAGGGGAATGAGGGATTTTGATTTGATTGTATATTTCTTCAATGGGTTTAACTTTTCTTGGTCTAGTAACACGAGGTGAACCACAAGGAATCTTGGATGAGAATTAGATTGGATCAGATTCAACCACAATAGGGCCCAAATTATTTGGGTTCCATGTGACTGGGCCCATCTCAGGCACCGCTGGTGTTGTCTGTAATTCAATGTTCTGATCCACCCGCACTTCATTATTTATGACAGCATTTTCCTCACCAACCAACATACCTATGTCTGATACGTTTCTTCCAAGACTTGCCTTTCCAACTGATAACATCTTGTCCATATGTATCTTCTTACTGCTGTGGTCGTTTTCCTCCCCAAAATCTTCCAAAAGGTTATTATCATACGGCGCAGTAAACCAATTAACCTTAGAGCTAGATCCTATATTATTACTATGTCCCACATTTTCATCATTAACAGATATGTCTCTCACTTCATTATTATCTTCCGCGAGTGATTCCCACACTCCATCATCAATGTCTCAATCATCTTCAAACTTCATCAAAGATTCCTCAGAATCCGAAACTCTCTCAACATTTCTTCTAACCAGGATACGTTTAGGACCATAATGATCTTCTAAGAGTCAGATTCTATAAATTTCTCCGTTAACATCCAGATTCATCACTTGGTTAAGATCAATAAAAAATTTGTCTTGATCAAGAACCTTGCAACATCCAAGTTAACCTGATTCTTCGTGCCTTCATCACAGCATACAAATTCCCCCACACAACCTGAGATAAACTTGAAAAATCTATCACACCATGCATGGCATGGTAAACCAAAACACTTAAACCAAGTAAGTCGCTCATTATCAACATCTCAAGGTAACCAAGGATGGATTTCCTCGAATAAACTTTCAAGCCACAAAAGATAATAATAATAATAATAATAATAATAATAATAATAATAATAATAATAAGGGTTAAATATGTTTTTAGTCCCTATAAAGTTTGAAATTTCATTTTTAGTCCCTCCTGGGTTTTGGCAACGGTTTTAGCTGGTTTTGCCAACGGTTTTTTTGTAAAAACCGTTGCCAAAAGGTAGGGAAGGACTAAAAATGAAATTTCAAACTTTATAGGGACTAAAAATATATTTAACCCTAATAATAATAATAATAATAAATAGAACTGTGTTTCTAATAAACAAACAATTTTTTTTCTCAAATGCAGCTACACTCATGAGGTTGAGTAAACTATTCCTCTTGCTAATAAATCTGAAAAGTAAAGTTTACTAAGAGCATGCTTCAACTTTAACTACCATAGTTTTGTTTTGTAATGGATAATGACACTATTTTTTCTAACTTTTCTTGCACAAAGTTTTTCTATGATTTTATGTATATTTTGTTTATTTAATACTTTTTTAGCATGTCAATAGAATTGTCTTTAAAGATTTAGATATTTTAAACAAATAAAATAATAATAATAAACTAGAATGCTTTATTTATATGTTAAAATTAAAAAGTTGTTCAAATAATAAATTTTTATAACATTTTAATAAAAATGTATATTAAAATTTGAAAAAGCATTATAGTTATTGATAATATTAACAATGTTACGATATTACTTACAATTTAAATAAATTGATGATTGTTTTTTAATTATTTTTACTTCTTTATTAGTGATTAATATTTTGAATTAGAACAGGGCCTCAGGATTATTTGGGCTGACCTAAATAATTATCTAACTATTTTATTTGAATGTCTTACAACATTGTAGGAAAAGTGTACGTGGGAGAAAATGAATAAGAAAGAGGTTAAAAACATTATTTTGGCAGAAATTCAGTTCGACTTTCTAACATGTTACGGCGTGCTAGATTCTATTGGGAACATGAAAATATTCGTCTCAACTGGATAGGCAAAGAAGTATTCGATGAACTTCTTATTTATTGGGATACAGTTGGTTTTAAGGGAAGATATGAAAAAGAAAAGAAAATGAGAGCATCTAAAAATGGGGGTAGCCTTAATGCAGTTGGAAGTATAAATGTTGTTGAACATGTTCGACGCATGGTAATTATTACTACTATTTTAAGTTATATTTTGATTTATTATATATTTCTAATTAAAGTTAATTTTATTATTTATGAAAAGAGTTTGGGGAGACATCCACTCATGAGGGAGCTGGTTGTAAAGACTAGAACAAAAAAATCGGGGGAATTTGTTGACGAACGCACCAAAAAAGCTTTGATAAGTCATTTATTTTATTTAAATTGTTTATATATTTTTTATTTAATGGAAACTTTGTGAAGTGATTTTAATATGGCAACTGAGATATTGTGGCGTGAAAATCACGCGACTATATTTATTATTTAATTTAATTTAATTTGTCTAAGCTATATTTAAATTGTTTAAGCCATATTTTTGATGGGGTTGTCATCGTCAATGAACTCATTGATCTCACCAAGAAGAACCAAGAAGGAGGGGTCTTTTTTCAAAGTGGATTTCGAAAAATCTTTCGACTGCGTTTCGTGGAGCTTCCTTCTTTTAATGTTCAGAAAACTCGAGTTTGGTTCTAGATGGAGGACTGCATCTTCAACACTTCCTTCTCTATTTTGATTAATGGTAGTCCCACGATAGATTTCTCTAGTTCAAAAGGTCTTAGACATGGAGACCCTCTCTCCCCTTTTTTCTTTGCAATTGTTGCTGAAGGTTTGACGGCGTTAGTTTCTAAAGCTTCGGAAAATGGATTATTCAAGGGGCTGAAGTGCGGTAATGGTTGTGTTTACAATATTCTCCAATTCACTGAAGATACAATCTTAACTGGAGAATGCAGTTGGGATAATCTTTGGACTTTAAAGGCAATTTTCAGAGGTTTCGAACCGATTTTCAGAAGTAATTGATTATCTCAAGGCTAAGCTTTCTTCGCGGAAAGGTAAGCTTTTTTCCATCGGAGGCAGGGTAACTTTACTCAACTCTACTTTGAATATAATCCCCATCTTCATGCTATCTTTTTACAAAGCTCCAACGGCGGTTTTGAACTCTATAATTTCCATTCAATCAAATTTTTTATGGAAAGGAGATTTTGTCAAAAAGAGGATCTCGTGGGTTAGCTGGAAAACCGTTTGTAAACCGAAAGAAGAAGGTGGATTAGGAGTTAAAGACATTTCTCTATTTAACGAAGCTCTTCTCTCTAAATGGAAATGGAGGTTCATACAGGATTGGGATGCAATTTGGAACGACATTCTCGCGCTTAGGTACGGTAATCTTCTAACCCTTATTCTCTGCCCTTCTCAATCTTTCTCTTCGAAAACTTCTTCTATCTGGTGGAGGGACCTGTTCTTGGTGGGTATCAAACCTTTCAATAATAACTAATGGTTCGGGAATTCGATTTTTTGCAAATTGGGATATGGAGACAAGTTATCTTTTTGGTGGAGTACCTAGTGTGGAACCGAGCCGCTAAGAAATCTCTACCCGTAACTGGTTTCTGACTCAAATTTCGCAGCCTCCGTTAGAGCTTTTGGTAGCTGGGTTTCGAACTCTTGGCACTGGGACTGGTCTGACATTTCTGTTGCAGATGTCACTTCTAATAACAAACTCACAAGGCTGCAGAATGATGTTAAGGACCTAGCTCCAAACTACGAAGCTTCAGACAGTTTCCATTGGAAGGGTGTCTCTTTAGGAGCTTTTTCGGTTAAATCCTGTTACTCCATTATCTTCAACGCTTGTTCTTCGGGAATTGAAGATCAAGATTACATTCCGCTTTTGAAAGATCTATGGATGACAAAGGCTCTGTCTAAAATTCAAGTCTTTGGTTGGCGTGTGTTTCTTGATAGGCTCCCCTTGAAATCGGAGCTATCTAAGAGGGGAATTCTCAATTGCCCCATAAATTTATCATGTGTTTCTTGTTTTGCACTGAAAGAAGATCTTTTCCATATTCTCTTCTCTTGCCCATTTGCTGTCAAAGTGTGGGAAGTCGTTGAAGATTGGCTTGAACTTGAGGACATTGTGGAAGACTCCATCACTAAGCATGCAGAAAAATTCCTTGCCAACATGAAGGGTAAAGTAACTACTAAAAACAGGATGTTAATTTGGCTTGCAACTTATTAGTGCTTGTAGATCCGGAGAAACAACGTCATCTTCAATAACAATATCGTAAATAGGGATATTGAATAAACCTTTCACTTCATTAAACTTTTCTCTTGGAATTGGATTGTAATAGGTTTGAAGAGTAAAATGTTGTTGTATTACTATAATTGGTGAAAAAACCTGATAGAATACCTCATGCTTCGTTAAAATTGTATCTTGCTCTTTCAATCAAATTTGCTCATTGAAAAAAAAACTTAATTTTTTTTATTGTATGTGTAGGAGGGGATTTTTGAGAGGGATTTTTTTTATTCTGAGAGGTTTTTATCCGCTTAATCCACGAGTGGATATTTATATTTAGGGTTTAGTACCTGGCAGAAAGGGTCCTAATGTGTGTTTATTTGGTGCTGGAACTTTGGTCAGCGGTATGAGAAAAGGGGATAAAACTTTATTTCAAAGAGTTAGAGATGGTGAAGAAACGTCACATCCACCACAATCGACACCCGAAATGATAGAAACAGTAAGACAACTGACGCTAACTGAGGCGAGATGCGAGTCGGCGCAAGGTGAGGTGGTGTTAAAGGCTCAAATGAAGGAGCAACAATGTCAAATAGAGGCAATGAAGAAGAGGCAAGCTGATATAGAGGAGATGATGCGACAATTTATACAATCACAAGGTGGCGGTAATCAAGCATTTGTTGGAAATGAAGGAGTTGGTGGTCAACAATATATGACTGACGAGGATGAAGATGATTTTGACCTTGACGAGTTTTCAGATCCTAATTGATCCGAAAGATTTATTTTAATTTTAAATTTTTATTTTTGTAAAATGTTAATTACATTTTAGTATATTATAAACTTTTTATTTAAAAATTATATTATTAATTTTGATATTTATTTATATTTATTAATTTTGGTATTAATTATATTTATTATTTTTTCATTTTAATATATTATTAAAAAATATTATTAATTTTGTATTTAAAAATAATTATAAAAACATATTATTTAATAATTTTATTATTTATTATAATACGTTAAAACGTGCAACAAATTATTAATTAATTTTATTATTTATTTGTATTTGAAAATAATTTAAAAATAAATTATTCAATTTAATTTATTAAAACGCAATAAAACAATTGAGTTTTTTATTTAAAAAAAAAAGCATTTAGCCACGTGATTTTCACATCGCAACTAGCCACGTGAATATCACGTCCCAATTTGCCCGTGAATATCACGTCGCAACTTGCCACATGAAAATTACATGGCAACCTTCTTACACGTTTTTACCACCCTTCTGCTACGTCTGCTACCTCTGAAACTTCTGTGGAGGTTGTTGCGACGTGAAAATCATGTGGCAAAGTTGCGGCAGAAATTTTCACGTGGCAACAGAGTTGTCACACGTGCTCCTACTGCGTGAATGATCACATTGCTAAAAACGTGTTGTGACGTGATTTTTCACGTTGTGACGTTAATATCACGTGGCAACTAGTAGTTTTTTTAGTGATAGTTAGTTAATTTTTATTATATTGATTTAGACAATTTAAATCTATCGAATAAATTGATAAAATTGATTTTATGTTATACAAATATAATAATATAATAAATAGACAAAAATTTGTAAGAAAAATATATAGTATTCTATAAGATTCATAAAAATAATGTATATTAAAGTTATTAATAATTACTTATTTAGTTAATATATTTTTATATTTATTAAAGTTTGAACCAATCATTTGTAATAGAAAATAAATATATATTTTGTCACATAGTCCGTAAAAAAAAAGTGCCACATTCGAATATATTTAACAACTCTGATATAATATATTATAAATAAATCGTTAAATCATTTATTCACTCGAGAATTAATTTGTTGATTAAATTTAGCAAAGGATGTTAAATGTTCTGTCCAAACATAAAAAACATGTTGGCAAATGTTGTCATTTTTTTTAAGCAGCAAATGTTGTCATTGTTTCAACAGAACTGTGGTTAAAATGAACACATTAGAAAAAGTTTACTATGCCTTTGCTATTTCTATTTATATATTGGTTTCCTATTCGTTTGTTATTATCTGAAAAAATTAAAACAAAAATCCATAATATATAGCCCAATATCAACGCAGTTTAGAATTTTGCATCAATCAGGATCTTACTTTTTGGTTAGACATTACCAATATCAGATAACATTAAAAATTGCACTTTTCATATTTAGAAATTTATTCCTAATCTTTTATCAACAGAATTTTCCACGTGCCTTCAATTCCATGAAACAACCCTTAAATTGGCTATTTATTTGGCTCCTTGTTTCAAGTTCTGCAGCGTCAACTATGTTTCATCAACTTTTGATAAATGGCTCAAACCCTAACCAAAGGGTCACTTGAACCTTATTGTGTTTCATTGAACTCCTCCCAGTCCGACACATAATAAAAGTATCATATCATGGAAAATATTCGAATAACCATTATAAGATTTTCCTTCTTACTACTGTCATGAATTGTTGGCAATTAAGAAGATGATTGGTATATTTATTATCTTGAAGCTATTCAAAGGAAATCAAATTCCATGCATTCAAAACATTGAGGCATTCGACATCTTTAAATCTTTAAAGTCGTTTAAAGTCGTTAGATCATGATCATACGGTTTAGAATTTAATATATTTTTTTGAATATTTTTAAAAGAAAAATATCAAACTTATATACCATTTGATTTTAATTCAATGAGCGAAATTATGTTAAATGCATGTAAATGTCATCATTTCTTGATAGCATGGAATCATGGTTGATTTCAAAGTCTATTGTACACTAAAGTCAGTCAAATTTGATTCGCCCCACCAATAAATGTTAAAACAAATAATAATACATGTGTTAGGAGAATATGGAATACGCGTGGAATTATATACAGTTAATTAATTAATCATTATTATGTATTCTGTTACATTAGATTCTAATTTTTATATTAATGATATAATATGGTTGATTGATAAAATTATTTTATATTATCGATGCACACCTGTTAAATTTATGTGTTAAATAAGTATAGTTTTGTGTATTAAAAAGGCTAATGAACCCTACTTACAAAAATTTAGAGTATGTTTGGATGAGATAATTGATAATTTTTAAAGAATTCAAAATTTTAAGCAATTTTAATGAGTTAATTAAAATTCATTTATTTTTAAATTCTTTTGTTTAGATGGAGTATTAAAATATTCATTTTTAAATTTTTGGGGTCATTTTCATAAACTTTAAAACTTTTGAGTCAAAATAAAAACATGAAAAATATAGATTAATTTGTAATTTTTGAAAATTTAAAGGGACTAATTTGTAAAATTTGAAAATTTTTAGGTACTTATTTGCAATCTTTTGAAAATATTAGGTGTGAATTTAAAATTTTTCATAAAATATGAGGACCATCTACCAAAATTTGAAAAAATTAATAATAATAAATAATTTAACAATTATTTGATGTAGAGTGAATGAGTAATTTCAAATTTCTTATTTTTATGTGTCATTTGAAATTTTTTAAATTTAGCATGAATAAAATACTTCATAAATATAAATCATTTTAACAATTCTCTATATTTTTTATCCATACAATTGATTTTGGTCAAGTCATTTTAAATTCTCTTAAAAAATTACTTTAATCCAAAAACACTCTTATAGAATTCATAAATGTTTTTAAAGTGAAGGTAGTCTTTAATTGGGTGTATGCCAAAAAATATAAGGAATACACAATTTTATGAACAAAGTGAGTAATTGTGAAAAATTAACACCACACGTGTGGTCGGATCAACTTGGTACGAGTTTGGGAGTTTTTTTTAAATAATCAACATTTTTAAATTATATTTCAAAATAATTAATATTTCAAATAATTTTATCAAAGTAATCACGTTTCAAACAAAAAAAATGATGGCAAAAGGAGTAGCCACTATGAGTGGTGCATGCTTTCACATTATGTATAGAGGTGTCATCTCCAGTGATGATTGCATAAAGAAGATGTCACCGCAAGTGGCGCATGCATGCATCCTCTAAGAGCATGTGTCACAGACAGTTGCTACTGTTTTGTTTAGGTTTTTTAATTTTTAATTATTTTAACTAAAAAATTTAAAATAAAATAGAAAATTAAAAATAATTATAATATTATTTCATAAAATGGAATTACCCAACGATTGAATAGAAAATCAATGACCAGCTCGATCGTAACACCCCCTCAATTCCATATCCTGACACATTCGCTTGCCTTCGAGGTCTCCCACGATTTCTCTGAGGTGTTTGAGGTTTCCTAGTATTGGCCTGAGGCAAAGGTGATTGGTGCGAGGTCTTGACATATTTAACAAATTTTCAATCATTTCTTCCCAATAGTCGGGAGGTGCCGCCAACGGCGCTGCCGTATTCGATTTCGGTGCCCATGTTCTCATAATTAGGTTGTTTTGGTTGGGCTACATGTGGATGAACTGGTTGGTTAAATTGAGACATTGAATCGTTTTGGAAACGAAGCAATGGTTCTTGTGGTGTAAGAAAGTCATGTGGTGGTTAGGTGCTTTGACGATGCGATGTTTGGGTGTACATTGGTGGGGGGCTATGGTGTGATGAAGCGGAATCATATGAATTATCGGGGCTATAGTAAGATGTAGTGGCAACATATGGTTGTTGTTTGTATGAGTCATGCTCTTGATTTTGTATTTGGGTGTAAGGCATGAATTTGTTGTGTGGTTGGGTGTATTTGGTATGGTGATACTGTAAGGTTGATTGTTCTGTTTGGGTGGATTGACATTATTGTTGGGTTAGGTAATGGTGTGGGGTTGGTTGTTCGGCGGGGGTTTGTTGTTGGGGGCATGATGACGAAACTCGTTTGCGTGAGTTGATCAAATACCTCTGGTTAGACATAAATTGTGTCGTTGTAACCGACCTAAATCAATTCATATAATTTTGAGTTGGTCTAGCACCCTGTATGATAGGTTCGTTTAAGATGTATCAATGTTGATTCCTTCATTGACGACACATCTCTTTAGCGGAATTTTTTCAATCGGAATAACCCCATTGGGCATCAACTCATAGTTGATTCCAGTCTCCCAAACACGTCGAAGGGTCTGGAATTTATTGTTGCATGTCGAACTGCAGTTTGACATTGTCACTCTGGTGCATCTTCATAGTAGTGAGCCTGATGATTTGTGTTTTTGTTGTACAAAATGCAGCATTCTCGGGGTTAACCTCATGGCCGAGACCGAGATACAGACTATACAAGGACTAAACAACGTAACTATGGGATTACAACCATCAGGACAATTTCCTCACAACAGTGCATCATAATGCGAACATCATTGTCAGTTTTAACTGATTCCCAAAAACGGCTTTCTTCATTGTCATTGGACACCGTAACAAGCATTTGAATTCTTCTGATCTTTTCACGCTCTGCAATGTCTCCATTTAACCAGCAGATCAAGCTTCTATTGTCAGCATTCGAACGTCTCAATATTCTAGAGTCGGATCTTCATCGTAACAAGCATTCGAACGTCTCAATATTCTAGAGTCGGATCTTCATCGGAGGCTTTACTGCCGAATAAATAAACCAACATTTCTCTTGTGAATATAATAACACATATGAAGACATTTTGAAGAAAAATTGAAGGAGAGACTTAGAAGATGTGTGAAAATGATGAGGAGTATGTATAGAAAACCTTAAACAAAACAGTAGACACTGCTTGTGGCGCATGCTTCTAAGGGATACATGCATGTGCCACTTGTAGTGGCATCTTCTATATGCACTCGTCATAGGGGATGGCACCTCTATACATAATTTGAAAACATGTGCCCCTCATAGTGGCTACTCCTCTTGCCAGCATTTTTTTAAAACATGGTTAGTTTGGTAAATTATTTGAAATATTGGTTATTTTGGAATATAATTTGAAAATGTTGGTTATTTTAAAAAAAAAAATATATATCCTGAGTTTGAGCTTGTTGATGGTTAAATATAATTATTTGATTCTCGAAATTATTATAAATATAATACTAATTTGAATTTGACACTCATCAATTTCACCTACTTCGGCACGTATTTGGCACACACATGCCTACACCCTCCATGTTCCACTTTTTGCTCCATTATTTTCTCATTTGACTGTTCATTTATGATCTGAATAATTTGTTCATGAGTTCATACTAGACTTTTTCTATCAATAAAGAGTTGTGTTGAGCTCTCTATTCACAACAAACTCTGAAGTTTCTTTCTTCTCTCTCTTTTACCCGTCTAGTTTTCCGTGTTTCTTAAGCATTTTTGTTGTCTTCAAAAAGTTGTCAAAAAAAAAACATCTCTTCAAAGAAAAGTTACTTTTGAGTAATTAATCTCCTCAGAAATTTAACTAGACTCAAAACCATTAAGAGTGATACTCACATCATGTTTGAGGGTATAATTCTAGAATATTTCCTAATGCAGTAAGATGGTGATCCAATGTAATTAAGTTATTTTATTATGGGGAATTCATGGTTGATAGTCTCCATGCACAATTTTGGATAGTATCGTAAAATGTCTTTAAAAAAATAATCTAGTGTGTGACTCGTCTCAGTAATCTCTTGGGTAAAAAAAATAGTTGTTTTAAATTATTTTGATGCAAAATTAATAATTTAAGATGTTTCTCTTTGTCATATCTATTGAAGGAATTACTAGTTTTAACTCAAAAGTTTCTAATTTCAACAAATAATTTAAATTTAAGAGAAGTCATTTCAAACGATAGCTATAGAAAATATTATTTTTTAAACCATAAATAAATTTGTAATCGTCTTGACACAAGACAAGCCAATTAAAGACGAAATTAGTAAACAAGTCGAAAGATAAAAAAAAAAAAACTAAAAAAATAACCCAATAGAATGAGAATGGCTATCTATACAAAATTTGCGTTGTTAATTGTTAGTGATATACAGTTAGTGAATGTATAAAGTAGAGTATTAATATTTGTAATTATATTCTGTTAGAGATATGTGCCAGCTAAGCATATCTAACCAGAATATATATAGTCTACTATGTGTGTATTTGACTAGTAGTGAAAATATTATCAACCATTCATTTCTCTTCTTTCTTCCACCTTTTCCATTTTCACTGTTCATCTTCACTGAGTGAAGATTCACTGCATAACTCAAGTCTCTCTCACAGAGTGAAGAGAGCTTAAATCAAGAACTCTAACATGGTATCATTCGCGTAACGATCCGTTCATGCTTTCTGCTTCAATTTCTGATCTATTCTGGTTTCAATCATTGGCGTGAGTTTGCTATCGTTTCATCTTCGACGGTGTTTTTCGGTACTTTTTCGTTGCTTTTCTTTTCGGTGCTTTTTCGATGATTTGCTTCAAGAACCTCTTCAACACAACAATGGCGTCAAATGATGAATCTCTCTCCAATTTCTCACAAGATCGGGTTAATGGAACTGAGAATCCCAAATCTGTGAAGGCTTTTGGACCAAAGCTTTCAATCAAGTTACAGGAGAACAATTATCTTCTTTGGAATCAACAGGTTGAAGGAGTGATTCTTTCCCAGAAAATGCATCGCTTGGTGGTGAATCCAAAGATTCCGCAGAAGTTCAATTCCGATCAAGATCGAATTACAGGTACGATTTCTGATGAATATGAGTCGTGGTTACTGCAAGATCAGGCTCTTTTTATCTGGTTGTTATCAACAATCTCTGAAAGTGTGTTGCCTCGTGTTCTTGCATGCAAACACTCGTTCGACGTCTGGGATAAAATTCATCAGTTCTTTCATGCTCAAATGAAAGCAAGAGTACGACAGTTACGTGTTGAGCTCAAATCGACCAAGAAAGGGACAAAGCCCATAACTGAATATGTGTTGAGAATCAAAGCTATTGCAAACTCACTTTTAGCTGTTGGTGATTCAATCTCTGAGCAAGATCAAGTAGATTCCATTCTGCAAGGGTTACCTGAAAAGTATAATTCATTTGTAATGCAGATGTATGGCTGTGTGGTACCTCCTACATTATGTGATGTTGAGGCCCTTCTTTATGTGCAAGAATCACAATTGGAAAAATTCAGGGAGGAGGTAGCTGCTACTAACATTGCTGCTAATGTTGCTCACACAAGTCAAGAAGAAATGGGCTCCAGAGGAGCTTATTATGCTAATCGAGGTAGAGGAAGATACACTCGAGTTAGAAGTCGTGGCAGGGGCAGGTCTACACCTGGAAATCGTCATACCTGTCAACTATATGGCAAATATGGCCATGAAGTCTCAACTTGTTGGAATAGATTTGATGAAAACTACATGCCAGCTAATTCACAACAAAGTTCAACTGGGTCTAGTAACAATCACAACAATGCTAAGCAAGAAAGTCCTGCATCGGAAGCTAATTCAAAAACTCAGGTTGCAGCTATGATGGCAACAACTGGAAAACAGGCAGCATATACGCAGGAGTATCATCTACCATCTGAACTTGAATCACGGGCTTGGTTTGCAGATTCAGGTGCCTCTCATCACCTAACTTCCAATGCCTTACTTTTACAAAATAGTAAACCCTATATAGGACACAACAAAGTATATGTAGGAAATGTTCAAAAACTTACTATCTAAGTTGTAGGGTCTTCTAAATTTACATCTAGGAGTAATCCCACATGTGTGTTGTCTCTCTCTAATATACTTCATGTTCCTCATATCACTAGAAATTTGTTGTCAGTTTCAAAGTTTTCCAGTGATAATGTTGTTGTATTTGAGTTCCTACCTGACAGGTACTTTGTTAAATCACAGGGTTCTAATCAAGTTCTTATGGAGGGTATTCTCGATGAGAGTGGCCTGTATTGTTTTCCACAGGTGCACATCAAGTCCAAAACTACTCATAGTCAAAGCATCGAGTCTAGAATTTCTACTAATGTTCACAGTTGTGTTGTTTCCCATGATAAGTCAAATAATAGTAATACTTGTAAAGTTAGTACTATATGGCACAATAGACTTGGTCATGCCAATGCCAAGGTTGTTATTGCTACATTGAAACTGTGTAATGTTCATCTTCTTAATAAAGATAATTCTTTGCTTTGTACTTCTTGTAGTCTTGGTAAGGCACATAAATTGCATGCACCTCTCACTGACACTGTCTATCACAAACCTTTTGAGTTGATCTATACTGATTTATGGGGTCCTTCCCCAGAATATTCAAGTACTGGCTACAAATACTACATAGCATTTGTAGATGCTCACACCAAATATACCTGGTTGTACATGCTCAAACAAAAATTTGAAGCATTGCAAGCCTTTAAACTCTTTTCAGCCTTTGTTCAAACTCAATTTAATACCACAATTAAGGTTGTTCAATCTAATTTTGGAGGAGAATTTAGAACATTTAGTAAATACTTGAATGAATTAGGGATCATTCATAGACTCACTTGTCCTCATACCTCTCACCAAAATGGGTCTGTAGAAAGAAAACATAGACATATTGTAGAAATGGGATTGACATTACTTGCTCATGCATCTCTACCAGTTAAATATTGGGATTATAGTTTTACTATATCTGTCCATATTATAAATAGACTTCCATCTTCCTCATTGCCCAATGCTAACTCACCCTTTCATGCTCTGTATGGGAGAGATCCAGACTACTCTACCTTAAGAGTATTTGGATATCTATGTTTCCCTTTACTTAGACCTTATAATAAAAATAAGCTGCAATTGAGAAGCCAGGAATGCATTTATTTGGGTCCTTCACCTCAGCATAAAGGGTTTAGATGCATGAATAAAGAAGGGAGAGTGTATACTTCAAAAGATGTAACCTTCAATGAACAAGTATTCCCTTTTTCAAAACTGTTTCCCACCAAGTCAACTACTGAAAAGTCTCACAATGTTTCCTCCATGTCATATCCTGGCACTAGTTCTATAGGTGCTATACTTCCTATGATAGGTCACACCACTGTTCAATCCAGTTCAAATGAAACTCAGCCCTTAAATCCAGTTACTTTACTTGAGCCAAATAATGTCACAATTGTCCAAACTCATGAGATAACACCTC
This sequence comes from Lathyrus tuberosus, assembly GCA_022829125.1. NCBI lineage: Eukaryota > Viridiplantae > Streptophyta > Magnoliopsida > Fabales > Fabaceae > Lathyrus > Lathyrus tuberosus. The sequence continues at coordinate 2,832,901 of JALAZF010000205.1, read as the reverse complement.
ACTCTAGTCAAGGTGGTGTGGGACCAACACCTGACATATCAGATCAGTCTTTATTTTTTGAGAATATAATTGTACCTGATTCACCTCAGGCTTCCTCTAGCCCACCTGTTCAAAACCACATAGTTGTTGCAGAGCCAGCTGTACAAAGTACTAGCCTGCATCAATATGATTTAACATGTCCTGTGAATAGCAGTCTGTCTAGTCCTAGTCATAGCACAGCTCCTAATGTCTGTGACAATACTCATCTCAGTGGTACTTCCAAACAAACTGAGTTAATAGCATTACCCAAGGTCACTTCCCATAGTCTTCACAATGGTTCATCTGCTGTCAAAACTCTTATGTCTCCTCAGTATGGACAGGTCTCCACACAATTACATTCAGTTTTTCCTCAAGTCACTAAGTCTCCTAACAGGTCCTCTCCTACTCAAAATCAAACTCCTTCTTTTTGTTCAAATGAATTTACTTTATCCTCATGCATACCTCTATCTGAGTCATCCGAGTCTCCATTTATTGCTTCAATTCAACCTGTTAGTTCAGTTCCTGTTAACAGTCACCCCATGGTAACTAGAGATAAAGCTGGCAAGTCCAAACCAAAGATCTTTCTGGCTCATTCTGAAGTTGAACCTACTAGTGTGAAGCAAACATTATCTAAACCTGAGTGGGTTCAAGCTATGACAGATGAATATAATTCACTTATGGCAAATAATACTTGGACTCTCACTACACTACCTCCTGATAGGAAGGCAGTAGGATGTAGGTGGGTGTTCAAGATCAAGGAGAATGCTGATGGTTCCATACACAAATATAAAGCTAGACTTGTTGCAAAGGGATTTCACCAAGAATATGGATTTGATTACAAAGAAACTTTTTCTCCAGTGGTTAAACCTACAACCATTAGGATCATCCTTACTCTTGCTATCACTCATAAGTGGCTTATTCAACAAATTGATGTGAATAATGCCTTTCTCAATGGCACTCTTCATGATGAGGTTTACATGACTCAACCAACTAGTTTTCTGCAATCTGATAAAAGTCTAGTCTGCAAGTTAAATCGTGCTATATATAGACTTAAACAGGCCCCAAAGGCCTGGTATGAGAAGTTGGCTAAGGCACTGATACATTTTGGTTTTCTTTCCTCTAAATGTGACAACTCTCTATTTGTGTATTCTAAACTTGATGTCACTCTATATGCCCTTGTTTATGTTGATGATATACTTATCTATGGTTCCAACACAACTATGATTCACACACTGATTAACCAATTACATCAGGAATTTGCTTTAAAACAGTTGGGGCAGCCTAGATATTTTCTGGGGATTGAAGTAGAACACTGCAGTGATGGCTCCGTATTCCTTACACAGTCAAAATATATTAAGGACCTACTAGCTCGTGCCTTGATGACAGATTCTAATGGTGTTCCTACACCTATGTTAAGTACATGTCAGTTGAGTAAACATGGCTCTAATCTCTTCTCTGATCCTCAACTCTACAGGTCCATAGTTGGAGCTCTACAGGATGTGACTTTGACTCGGCCAGATATTGCATTTAGTGTCAATAAGGCCTGTCAGTTTATGTCTTCTCCTCTAGACACGCATTGGTATACAGTTAGAAGGCTCTTGCGGTATCTCAGTGGTACTCTTTCACATGGACTGGTGTTATCTCCTTCTTCTGCTAAATCCAAGTTCTCTCTTCATGCTTATAGTGATTCAGACTGGGCAAGCGATCTGGATGATAAAAGATCTACATCTGGTTCATGTATTTTCTTTGGCCAAACCTGGTCTCTTGGAGCTATAAGAAGCAGTCGCTTGTAGCTCGATCAAGTACAGAAGCAGAGTATCGTGCCCTATCTCACACCACTTCAGAATTACTTTGGGTAGAATCTCTGTTAACCGAACTTGGTATTCCTATTCATCCTCCTGTCTTACTTTGTGACAATCTAAGTGCGGTGCTACTTTCACATAATCCTATACTTCACGCAAGAACGAAACACATTGAGCTGGATATTCATTTTGTTCGTGAACGTGTCGTAGCTGGTAAAATTTTCATTTAACATGTGCCAGTTGCTCTTCAAATAGCGGATACTCTCACAAAGCCTCTTGGCACTGCTGTTTTTCAGAACTTTAGGGACAAACTCAAGGTAGTGTGTAAATCCCACTATCCTCCAGTTTGAGGGGGGGTGTTAGTGATCTACAGTTAGTGAATGTATAAAGTAGAGTATTAATATTTGTAACTATATTCTGTTAGAGATATGTTCCAGCTAAGCATATCTAACCAGAATATATATAGTCTGCTATGTGTGTATTTGACTAGTAGTGAAAATATTATCAACCATTCATTTCTCTTCTTTCTTCCACCTTTTCCATTTTCACTGTTCATCTTCACTGAGTGAAGATTCACTGCATAACTCAAGTCTCTCTCACAGAGTGATGAGAGCTTCAATCAAGAACTCTAAAATTAATGAACTTGCTAGTGATTTGTATGATTTGTGATGCTTTTATAAAGAAGAAGGATGCTGAAGAAGGTGATGCAAAAAAGTATGTTGTTACCTGCAACCTCAAATATTAGATGACAAGTAAAAAATTAGTAAAGGTTAAATCCCAAAAAATCCACAAGATAACTCATGAAGTCATATTGAAGACATGGATTTAAATGAGAAATTTCAAGGTATTGTCATTGATCGGAGTGGACCAGAAGGAGATCGTCGCGGCCTTCGTGTAGGGCAAGAGTTGATGCTCGTAGGAGAGGAAAAAGGGGTGGAGGTACCTGCAAGGTACTCCGATGCCAAAGTAAGTGTTTGGACAAAAAAGGGGAAACGCAAGTAAGAGATGTCAAGTATATGATATTTGATACCTGCCCCTCTCAAGCGAGGGGGTATTTATAGGTGGATTTCTGGCGAGCAAAGCGCCTGATCTGCCAATGAGGGATTCCCAGATGGAGGGCAAGGCGCGTGGTCTTTTGACTTGGACTAACTGTTTCCATGATATCCGGGGAGGCAGTTGGTCGCGTGAACTACTCTGCACGTAAAGGGGACATGCCCAACGGCTATATTGTGCCTATTGGGCCTGTTCGTCGACTATAATGGATTGGGCCTGATCCCTAAGGGCAGGAAGCCCTGCCAGGTCTAGAACAGGAGCCCCCCAAGTCGTTGCTCTGCTGGAGAGTAATGACTTCAGACAGCCGTGACTACGACCGTACCGTCGGGGAAGTGGTTGCTCGCGTGGAGTGCCCCATTCGTGCCCGACCAGATGTGGTCGTTTGATGATTACGCTGAATGTCGACCAAGGTTTGTAGTGTACTCGCAGAGATTGATGTTTTTCGCCGAGCAGCCCTTCACGGATGCGTTCGTTTTGACGAGGAAACTTGCTTGTGGGAGCCAAGGACTTGGGTGTATTTTCTGCAATAAGCCAGGCGAAGAGTTTTTGTGACACGTGGTGAGCATTTATGGCTTTTTTCAGTCCTAGGGCCGCATAGGCTATGACGACCTTCATGATTCCCCACGATCAAATGGTTATAAAAGGGTGGAGGAAGGTTTTATTTTCACAATTCTCACAAGTTCTTACTCTTTGCTCTTATTTGCTCTGCAACTAGTCCTTCGCCGGAGTTCCTCTTCGCCACCGTTGATCCTCCTCTTCTCCGTCAACCTCTTCTTCTTCCTGTAAGTTTGTTCTTCCTTTTCTGTATTTTTTTTATGAACCTTCAGTTTTCTGGGTGTTGTTCATGGATTCTCCGGTGAGTTTATCAATTTTCCGGTTGAACTTCATGTTTTCCGGTTGAACTTTATGTGTTCTTCGATGAACACATGAATTTCTTGAAAATTCATGAAGAACATGAGGAACATGGTGAATTTCAGGATTTTTGTAGAAATTGTTAGCGTAGATCCTTGTAGAATCTGGTTAAGTGTAGAATTTTGTTTGTAGTCAGGCACTAGGCCTTTTCGGAACTTTGATGTGATTTTGAGGTGAGTATGCGTCCTCGTATGGATATCTGCGAGTTCTGGTCGCAGAGACCTCTTCTGATGATTGGTAGGTAATTTATACGGGCTCGCGGTTGTCCTCGGCTTCATCAACGCCCTTTCACTTGATTAGTGGTGGAAGGGTGGATTTGATCTTGGATGTCGAATTCACTTCTCTTCCTCTGCCTTTCAGGTGAAAATGGCTGAACCCCAGGATGATGTTGTGTCGGACACGCAAGATACGCAAGCGGGGCCCAGTGTGGCCGTTGATTATTCAAATATCAAGGTCACAGGAGGGGACCTTGACTGGCTCGCACATGAGCCTCTATCGTTCCAATCAACTTTCTCCGCAGAGGAGATACGAGAATTTGACTTGTTGGAGAGACGTGTAGATGACGCTCCTCGGACGTGGAAAGCATTTCGCCCCGAGGAGTATGATAGAATTTGCTCCTCGTACCCAGGATTGCGTTTTCCTATGTACGAGTTCGCTTTTACGAAGGCCAAGATGCGTCTCCCTTTTACCGACTTTCAAGTTTCCCTGTTCACCCATCTGGCCTTGTGTCCGTCTCAGCTTCACCCCAATGTGTAGCACCCCAAAATTTGCCCTACCTTTTTCTGGCTTATGTTTCTTTCTCATTTTGCATCTTTAGGTCATAATTCATAATCATATAATGCATTGGTCTTCTAAGACATGGAATCGAGGAGTTTTCTTATTATTAGTATTTTCCTATTCAGAGGTGCGTCAAGTTCTGAGGTTTTCTTATCCAGAGGAATCATCAAAGGCTTTGAGTCAGAGGTTCATTGGTATGAATCAGGTTTTAATTTCTTCTCAGTTCAAATCATCTTCTTCGAGATTTATCAGCATACCAGGGAGAATTGGAGTTCTTGTTTATAGTTGAGCTGGTGGATAGTTATCGGTTGAGATTCTTCAGTGGATCATGTGAGGGGCCAGATTGTTCAGTGGCAGCTGTGACTATTTTGTCAGAGGCTTATGGAAAGTTGGTGATTGGTTTTGAATTCAGTTGGTTATCCATTTTCTATTCATAATCCATGTCCAAACTCTTTGTTTTTAATCCATCAACCATTTTCATTTTTTATCCACTTACCTTTTCTTTTATTCATAAACCATTTCTAATTTCTAATTCCATTTTATCATATCCATTACCCTAAAACCATTTTTCATCCATATCTATTTTTATCCTTTCAATTATCCACTTATTTCTTCTAATTCTTTTTCTACCATATCCAAAATCCATATCCACTTCATAAACCATTTATCTTTTCAAACCAATTTCTAAACCCTTTTTATTTTATCCACTTCTTTTATAATCCAATTTCCATTTTATCCATATTTCATATCCTTTATTCATAACTATTTCAAACCACTTTCTAAATCCACATTCACTTTCAAAATCCATCTTTATTTCTCAATTTTTTACATATCCATAATTTTTACATAGGCCCATCAAACAATTTCAGAAAAATAATAACTTGAGCCAAAATTGTTTCTTTCCTCCAATTCACAACCATGCTACTTGCCACACACATGAACAAACGCAATAAACCAATGGCACCGGCACAACATTTTTTCTTATCAGGTCCCACATTAATTTCACAAAAATGCCAAAGTTTCATGACAGAAAATTAAATAAAAAAGAAGAAATACACTGCAGTAAATAAAGGTCATTGTGAGACGTACAAACTCGTGACCTCATTCTCTCAACAGAAATTTCACAGCTCATTTCATAACCAAATTTCAGTGAATTAAATCCATAACGGAATCATTACAAAAGCAGTGCACGACTCGTGATGCATTTCCACAACAATTTCTAACAGAATGCACAGCTCTTTTGAAAAATAGAATTTCAGCGCAAAAAAACCAATCCTACCCTTCCCTAAGTTGGTGTATAAAGCTGCGGCTTCCAAGGACTCACGGGGGGATTCTTCCATCAGCATCATTCTTCCACTGAAAATCGTCCCTAAACCAACTTCAATTTTAAATCCTCTGCAAAACTCACTCATCATCTTCAATACCTTCACCTTTGGCTCACAATAAAAAAATTAACAAGCTCTGAACCACCAGCTTCAATATCCTTCGAACTCTCCAATTCTCTCCTCAAATTCATAACCTGCAGAAATCAAGAGCAACAACAAACAACCTTCGTCCAATAGCCTCAACCTCCAATTGACAGTAATCGCTCAAACCTTCATTACTTTTGCATTAACAACAAGAGTTGGAGAAGAAGCAGAGCAACGATACAACAATACAACATTGTGACACATACCAAATCACCAACAACTTGCAATATTAACAAGTTCATAAAAGAGATTCAACACACGCGTGAAGAAAGATCAGAGAAAAAAAGCAGAGTCGATAACAACGACAACACGCACGAAGCAGAGTCAGGAGAGGAAGGGGATCAAACTTACCGTCGCCGATGTTGAAATAGTCGGACTAGCTCCGACCTTGTAAGTTCGATTTCTGTCTCTATCATATTCACTTGTTTGTTTTGGATTGAAATATGTGTGGTTGTGTTTGTTTCTTCTTGATTAAATCTGAACCATATGTTGTTGTTTTGTTTGATTTCTGAACGTATTGTGGCTTGTTCATTGTTTGAATCTGAGAGATTGCATCGCGGTTGAGAGTTGGTTGTGAGGAAGATTCGTGTAAGGCCGGAGTGAGACGGAGATGTCATCGTGAAGGGGAAGAAGGAGGCGAGTTTGCGTAGGAGAAAAAGAGAAGTAAATGGCGGCGTTTTGAACGGAGAAGGTGAGATGGAGAGTTGTCGGCGCAATTTTGGACGGTGATGGCGAGGATGTTGTTCGAAGAAGAAGAACGGAGAAGGCAAAGTGTGAACAGAAAAGAGAGGAAGGGATGAAGCGGACATAGGCTGTGTTTTGCCGGTGGGAGGTTTGTTTATGGCCGGCGAAGTATGAAAGAAGAGGTAGACGAAGGGGACGGCGAAGGAGTTTTGAGCGAACAGGGGAGGAGAATTAATTTAGCAATTAGGGTTCCTTTTTGTTTTTGAATCTTTTTGTTGTTGTTTTCATAATTGTGAACCGGGCTCAAGGCCCACTTGGTTTTTTCTTTGCACACCCGGATTTCACTTTTCCACCCCCTTGGCTGTGTAGAAACTTGGGCCACTAACTCATAGCCCATGTGCCTTACCTTTCTTTTTCACACCAGCCAAATGCTTTCTGCACCCCCTGGCCATGGACTGGAGTTTTTTGGGCTTGGCATCAAGGGCCCAGCGCCTGAACTTCTAATCACACCACCCTGGATCTGACTGCACCCCTTCGTTTTCATTAGTTATTTTGTTTTGGTTAATTGAGTTTTTTGATTAATTTGTTTTGAATAATTAGTCTATGATAATTAGGTTAGTTAATATTTGTAATTGGATTTTAATTTTGATTTTGAATTTTAATTAACCTTTTAATTTTAGTCTTAAAAACTAATTTTGCTTTTTTGAATTAGGATAATTAGTTTAAAAATTCTTTTCTTTTAGAAATTAACTTGAATTAATTTTAGGTTTAATCTTGATTTTAATTAGCACTTTAATTTTTAACTTGGATATTTTTGATTAATTGTTGATCTTGATTTTAATTGCCTATTCTTGTTTAATTTCCGATTAATTCATGATTACTTTTTTTTCTCTCTTTCTCCTCCCATGGATCTCAAGACTTGTTTAAGTCTTGGATTCTTTTCCCCTTAGAGCTACCTAGTCCAACTTAATTTTTGATTAAGCTTGGAGTAGGATTAGCATTAGGTTAGGTAGTCGTCTCTCCTAAACCTCACTAACCATAGGACATCCATGCATGATAACGTTAGGACTCTTAGTTCCCCTTTAGAGTTTCCTTTGTGTCGTCTCTCTTCTCATCTCAAAACTTCTTCAAAACACGTAATAAAAGTTAACGTGTATTGCGCTTGAGCCTTCTATGTGGGAAGTGGGGAACGAGGGGCTTCCTCTCATTCTTCTAGGATACTTGGTGTACGTCCTGTTGGGGGCGATGCGCGAAGTATTCGTTCTTATGTTTAAGACTTTGGTGCAATGCAAGTTATGAACTAACTTAAAACACTTATGTCTAAAACTCAAAACAAACAGTAATGTCTTTCCTTCGGGAATTCTTTTCTCATCTGACTCACTCTCGGCGTACGAACGCGCTCCTACTCGTTCTCTTGCAAGACGGTAACACACTCGATTCAGCGAGTCTGCAACACCTGAGCTAGAACGTAAGCCGTTCCCTAAAAAGCACAATCCACCCCTAGTGAGGGGAACTACGTCGCTCTGATTCTCACGTGCGAGTGAGATACGTAGGCAGGAGATCGTGCGAGATCTCTCCGAGCACATTTCTTTCACAACCTTTCTCTATCACCTCTTTGTCCCTTTTCGACCCGTAGGTCGAACTACGACTGCTCTGATTTCCTCTTTCTCGTCCGATTGAGGATACGTAGGCACGAGATGCGATATCTCGACGAGCAACCTTCCCCCGTAGTTCGCGTCCGAACTACGTTGACTCTGACTTTCCCATTGCACTGAGGGAATACGTAGGCATAGGACTCCGAGGACGTCCTATCGAGTCACTTCTTTTCTTCTTTTCTTCTTCGTTTCTCCGTTCTTTCCATTCTCGTTTCTTTGCCGATCCAGTAGCAGTGGAGTTCCAGATGACGACACCCTTTGATGCAGACAACAAGCGTGGATCCCATCGAGTACGATGGACGTGTTGGGTGCTAACACCTTCCCTTCGCGTAACCGACTCCCGTACCCGTTCTCTTGGTCGTGAGACCATGGTCTTTCCCTCCTTTCAGGTTTACGCAGTGTTTCCTTTCCCTCTCTTGGGATAAATACACTTTGCTGGCGACTCTGTGTCTTTTGCGCCACTCTCGCGTTTGTACCGTTGGATGCGAATCTTTTCGGGAGCGACACAATGCCTTGGCTTTCATCCGCGCTTTTGAGCTAGTGTGTCGTTACATTAATGTCGGCGCGACCACAGATCTTTTCTTCTGCCTTTTCCATATCCAAAGGAGCACAGCAGGGACGAAACAAAGTTGGGTTTCGTTTAAACAACAGAGTAGGCTGTTCTGGCCGTATTCTGATTCAATTCGAAACTTCAAGGATAGGTTTCTGATCGTGAAGCCTATTACCGAGGAGGCAAAGAGGACTATCTCGACCATTGAGAAGGTGGTAGTGAATGGTCGGGAGAGGGATGGTGTCGTCTCCATATTTCCTTTGGAATGGGTCTATACCCACTTTAAGCGCAGAACGGATCAGTTCTTGGTGAAGCACGAGCAGCTTTGCCCGGCGGATAAGGAGGGGTATAGACTTCTTCACAAATACGAGGAGAGTTTTTCCCCGAATTTTGTGGTTGATCGGCATGGGAATGCGGAGATCGGGGATGACGGGGAGCCCGTTACTGCAGCTAGATATATTAATATCAGGGCTCTCCTCGAGTACGATAATAATGATGATGCGATGACCTTGCTTGGTATGCTCCACTGTTTGATTTTATTTCTTTGAATTCTTGGTCCTGACTTGTTATGTGTGTTCGCAGGTATGATGGCCGACATGCGGGAGCGTTTGATGAGGTCCCAGGCGGCGAAGGTTCACAAGAAGACATCCGTAGGTCCCAAGGGCGTGATGACCAAGCAGACTGTACCGAAAAGCTTCACAGCTGTTCCTTCACCTGTTCCGAAGGTAACTTCCACCCCGGGGACCCCGGACACCTCACATAAGAGAAAACGAGATGTCGTTGGGACGTCTTCGGGTGCTGGCCCTAGAGGTTCTGGTGTTGGTCATCTTATCCTGTCCGCCTGCTATGCGCGCCAAGATTTGTTTGCTGAAGAGGAGCCCATAGTTGTTCCCGATTCTGAAGTCGTGGCTATTCTAAATGCCAATCCCAAAGCGAGGAGAAAACAGCTGTGCCAGGATGCTGCGGGCATGTTTAGGGTGCTTGAAGCAGCCCTTGTCCTTGCCGATGATGAAGCTACTACTCGGGCGAGCCTCGTGACGTCCAAGAATAGAATTGCCGAGCTGGAGACAGAAAATAACAAGCTGTACAATGATTTAAAATAGTTTGAAGGTCACGAGGAGGCCAAAGTGTTGCTTCAGACGGAGGTGACATAGCTGAAGTTAGATGCGCTCAAGGCTGACGAGGAGAAGGCGAGTTTGCAGGCGAGGATCACTGAATTGGAAGGCTTGACTTCAGCTGTCCAGGATGAGAATGACGACGCGAAGTCCCTGAAGTCGCGGGCTGACTTGATCGGGAGGATTAGAGTCCTTGGCGAGGACAACCTGAAAGTAGCTGTGTTCGGCTTCAGTGCTGCAAAAGAGCAGATGGTGGCCCTCAACTCTGATGTACAGCTCACGACGGATGAGATGGGTTTATTCAACAAGGTGGTGGACGGTCAGGTCATTCCTGCCGAGGAGGAGAGTGAAGTCGCTGAATAGGACTTGGTGTATGCATGTTTTGTGGGCCTGCAAGCCCTTATCATTTTGTATGGGCGTTGCCCCTTTTTGTATTTGTAACATTACCCGGTGATGACCGGTGTTTTAATATACTTGGATTTTGTGGAAATGTTTTATCTTGGACGTTTGCTCTGTTTATTTATATGTGTGTGCTCGGCGAGTTATGAAACCTACTGAGGAGGGTGAAGTGGTTTTGCCCATGATAAGGCTAGGACTTCGTTTGAAGTACTAATCTCATAGGCATAGGCTATTCCCATCGCGAGCTGGGTGTCCTGCCTGAATGGTGCCGCAACGGTGGAGCTCGATCGAGGTATCCCCGTTGTACACAGGATCTGCTCGTATAACGAGCAGAAGCTGGCCGGCGTTGTAATGCGTGTCATGCTTCACCAGGGCATGATACGCTGACCGCGTAACTCTCCCCGTTTTGGGTAATTACGTCGACAATTTATCTATCCTCGTGGTTAAGGACTTAGCTGTAGTACTGCTTGAGTTTTTCAACATTCCACGGTCGAACAAGTTATTTTTCGTCCAATGTTTCCAAGTAATATGCTCCTGTGCCCGTTTTGGACGTGACCCTATAAGGTCCTTCCCAGTTTGCTGCCAGTTTCCCTTCACGCGAATCCTTCTGGTTTCTGTGCAGGACCAGACTGCCTACGGGGAAGTCGCGCTTTATGACTCTGGCGTCATGTCGCAGCGTTATTTATTACTTTAATGCGGCCTCGCGAAGAGCAGCCCCTGATCTTATTTCTTCGACCATATCGAGCTCCTCGTGTAGAGCCTCATCGTTTATTTCTTCGCCGAGGGGAGCTTCTGTCCTTCTGGAGGGTTCCCTTATCTCCACCAGTATTACCTCCTCTGTTCCATACGCTAGTCAGAAAGGGGTTTCCCCGGTGGTAGAGTGGGGTGTTGTTCTATACGCCCAGAGGACGATGTGGAGCTCCTCGACCCACCTCTTCTTGGCCTCGCCTAGCCTCCACTTCAATCTGCAGAGGATTACTCTGTTCGCGGCCTCCGCTTGCCCGTTGGTCTGGGGATGCTCGACCAAAGTAAAGTGTTGTTTTGTTCCCAATTTGACGACAAAGTCTTGGACTTTCTGTCTGTGAATTGGGTTCCGTTGTCGGTTACGAGGGCCTGGGGTACCCCGAATCTGGCTCGGATGTTCCTTTTGTAGAAACGCAATATGTTGAAGGTTGTGATCTTGGCGAGCGCTTCGGCTTTAATTAACTTTGTGAAATACTCGACGACCACGATTAGGAATTTATTTTGATAAGATCCCAAGGGGCCTAGGATATCCATCCCCCACCAGGCAAAGGGCCACGGCGAGGAGAGGGTCTTCAACTCGTCGGGTGGTACCAAATGCATGTCCCCGTGGCGTTGGCAACGGTCACATTTTTGTACATGTTCTTTGGCGTCGTGTTGCATGGTTGGCCAGTAATATCCTGCGCGCAAAGCTTTTCGAGCCAGGGATCTTCCCCCTAGGTGTTGTGCGTTGATGCCCTCGTGGATCTCTTGAAAGATTTCGGGGACCTGGGCCTCGTCGACACATTTCAACAGGGGGATGGAAAATCCTCGTCGATATAATTTGTCCTCGACCAGTAGGTATGAACAGGCTCGTCGCTTAGTTACGCTAGCCTCCTTACTGTCCTCGGGGAGTTCCCCCTTGGTGAGATAATTGTACACCGGGGTCATCCAACAAAGGGGATCTCCGAGGACGTTAACATCTAGCAGGTAGGGTTTTATAATGCTCGGGCGGGCCAGTATTTCTTGTATGATGGATTTGTTCCCACCTTTTTTCCTGGTGCTGGCTAGTTTAGAGAGGATGTCTGCTCGGGTGTTTTGCTCGTGCGGGACGTGCTGAACTTTCCATGCTTCAAACTCCGTTATTTTTTCTTTTACCATTGCCAAATATTCAGCTAGTTGGTCGTTCTTTGCTTGGAACTCTCCCCGTACTTGGGCCGCTACGAGTTGGGAATCGGTGCAAATTTTTATTTCTTTCGCGCCGACGTCTTTGGCCAGTCGTAATCTTGCGAGGAAGGCTTCATACTTGGCTTGATTGTTGGATTTTTTGAAGGAGAGGACCAGGGATACTTCGATCAGGGCCCCTTCCTCGTTCTCTATGATAATTCCTGCTCTGCTGCCCGAGGGGCTCGATGCGCCATCCACGTAGACGATCCACCTCCGTGTCCCTCCTGGAGGGGATAGTTCTGGAGTCATTTCTGCCACGAAGTCGGCCAGGACCTGTGCCTTGAGGGCTTTCCTCCCCTCGTAGTGAATGTCGAACTCGGCCAATTCAAGGGACCATTTTAGCATCCTGCCCGCCATATCTGGTCGGCTTAACAACTGCCTAATAAGCTGGTCGGTTCTGACGATGACGGTGTGCGCCAGGAAGTAATATCTGAGTCTCCTCGCTGCGACTATGAGAGCAAGGGCCACTCGTTCTATTTGCGTGTACCTGACTTTGGGTCCCTGCAGGGCTTTGCTGGTGAAATAGATGGGTTTCTGCCTGTCGTTCGTTTCTCGAATAAGTGCTGCGCTTACTGCTTCGTTGGCCACGGAGAGGTACAAGTATATGGTTTTCCCCCGGTCTAGTCGGGACAATACTAGAGGCTTGGATAAAGCTTGTTTGAAATGGGCAAGGGCCTGCTCGCATTCGTCCGTCCACTCGAAATTTGCTTCCTTCCGGAGTAATTTGAAGAAGGGCATGGCGTGCTGGGCGAATTTGCTCACGAAGCGGGCAAGGGACGCGAGTATCCCGTTGAGGGTCTGTATCGCCTTCTTTGACCGCGGAGTGGGGAACTCCACGAGTGCTCGGCATTTATCTGGGTTTGCTTCTATTCCTCTTTCAGTGAGGTAAAACCCGAGGAATTTTCCTGCTCGTACGCCGAAGGTGCATTTTTCTGGATTGAAACGCATCTTACATTTTCGAGCTTGGTCGAACACCTTTCGTAAGTGGGTGGTATGGTCGGATTCCTCTTGGGATTTTACGATCATATCATCCATATATACTTCGAGCATGTCCCTGATTTCTGAACGGAAGACTTTGTTCATCATGCGCTGGTATGTGGCCCTGACATTCTTTAGTCCAAAGGGCATTACGTTATAGTAATAGTTCCCCGAGGAGTTCATGAATGCCATGTACCTCTTGTCCTCGTCTGCCATTGGGATTTGGTTGTATCCCGAATAAGCGTCCATGAAGGACAAGAGCTTGAAACCTGCAGAATTATCTACGAGTTTATCTATGCTCGGTAGTGGATAAGCGTCTTTCGGGCAAGCCCGATTGAGATCGGTGTAATCAATGCACATGCGCCATTTTCCATTACTTTTCTTTACAAGTACAATGTTTAAGAGCCAGGTCGTATACCTGGCCTCGGAAATAAATTTTGCCTCTAAGAGGTCTTGTACAAGTTTTTCGGCAGCTTGTGCCTTTTCCTCGGATTGCTTTCTTCTTCGTTGGGCAATGGCGCGAGCAGCTGGATTGATTGTCAAGTGGTGACATGCAGTTTCTGGATCAAGGCCAGGCATATCCGCCGCACTCCAGGAGAACAGGTCGACGTTGTCGTTAAGACATTTCTTCAACTCCTTCTTTACCTCTTCGGGGAGACCAGCGCCTATCTTCACTCCCCTGTTGGGGTTATCGCTGAAGGTGATAATCTCGAATTCCCCATCTGGGACTGGTCGCAGAAGTGCAGGAGATGGGGAGCTTGTTATTCCTGACCTTTTATCTTCGTCACAATCTTCTCTTCCATCTTCAGGAAGCCTGCTGTCGAGGTCGATGGTATGCACGGGAAGCGTGGGATTTTTGTCTGGCTGGCCACCTTCAGCTGGAACCTCACCTTCTCTTGGGCGCTTTACTGATTTTGCCATTGTCGTGATCTGATTCTGTCCTTTTGTTGCGACCTCAAAGCATCTGCGAGCAGCCTCGATGTCGCCGTGCAGAGTTTCGATGTGTCCTTTCTCAGTATAGTACTTGAGCTTGAGGTGGACCGTAGAGGGGACCGCAATGAGTTCGGCAAGAGCTGGCCTGCCGAGGATGCACTGATAAAGCGACGGGCAATCAATGACTAAGAACTGCGTTTTGATTGTCCGAGATGCCTCTTCCTCGCCAAAAGTGACTGGTATCTCCACGTACCCCCAAGGTCGGGCCGTTGCTCCGTTGAATCCTTGGAGATCTGATCCCACGTATGGTGAGAGGTTAGACTTATTCAGTTTCAATGCGCGGAATAGGTTGGTATACATGATGTCCACGGAACTGCCCTGGTCGACCAGGATTCTCCGAACATCGGTAGAGGATAATTTGGCCCTGATCAGCAGAGGTATATGGGAATTTGGTGATCCTCCGGGGAGTTCTTCTTGGTAAAACGTGATCGGCTGCAAACGCCCTTTACCCTTTCCAATCGTGTACAACTGCTCGGGGCTACTGTCTATCAGCTGTTCAAACTTTCGTTTGATGAACCCTATTGTAAGCTCGTGGTACCCCCACATGAGATGACCATGGCCATAGGAAAGGCTTCCCAGGTGCTGTGGATGAATGCCTGGGAATTCGGGTCGAGGTGGTCAGGAACGAAGAAGTCCTCTGGTCGGCTGACGGCCATAGCGACCTGCGGAGGAGGACTGGATTGGGCTGATTCTGCCTCTTTCTTTGGATCGGAAGTGTCTCGTCGGAAGGACTCTCCCTTCTTCACGTATTGCCTCAGGTGACCCTCTTTGATGAGGATCTCTATTGCGTCCTTAAGGTGCACGCAATCTTCTGTCACGTGGTTGTGACTACGATGGAAACAACAGTATTTGCTTTTGTCGACGTTCCCTTTGGACGTGGTCGGTTTAGGGAACCTGACACCCCCTTGTTTAAATTCTGTGTTGATGCAGTCGGAGAGAATGCGCTCTCGCGAGGTCGTGAGTACGGTGTACTCCGTAAACCGGCCAGCTGGCCCTTTGCTTTCGCGAGGATGCTCATCGTGCCTTTTCTCTTTCCCTTGCCGGGATGATTCTGGCTCGTCTTTTTTTGATGCCCGGGGTGCTTCGCGATCTCTTAAGTCCCGGGCATGGAATGCGGCTTCTTTTTCCTCATAACGGATGTAGTCCTCAGCTTTACGAAGAAGTTCTGTCAGTGTTCGGGGAGCTTCGATCCCCACCGCCTTACGGAAATCGCTTTTGGGCCGGAGTCCCTTTTCGAGGAGGTACTTTTTCATGTGATCCGTTGTTCGGACTTCCACCGCTTCTTTGTTAAATCTTTCAATGTATGCGCGCAGGGATTCATCCCTGCCTTGTATAATGGCCTCAAGTGTAGCCTCCGACTTAGGGTGTCGTTGGGAAGCTGTGAAATGTCGGGCAAACTGGCTCTTTAACTCCCTCCATGAAGAGATGGATCCGCGAGGAAGTCGTTTAAACCATGTCATCGCTCCCTTTCTCAAGGTGATGGGGAACATTTTGCATCTGATAGCCCCGAAGACACCGTGATATTGGAGCATAGCTTCTATATTTTCGATATGCTCGCAGGGATCAGTCGTCCCGTTGTAGGTTGTCAACGTGGGTGGTTTCTCCAATCCGCGGGGAATTCGAGTGTCGAGGATGTCTCTGGTGAACGGACCGTGAATGTCATCGTCACTGCTGGAACTAGGAGAGAGCGAAAGGGAACGGCTGTGCTCGCGGCTTCGACTTCGGCGAGGAGAACGTTCGCGGGTGTGTCGGTGATCGTACTTATCCGTGTGTCGAGACCTCTTGGAAACCGGGGAGTACCTGGATCTTCGCGGGGGAGACTGATGGCGTCGTCGTGCTAGATCAAGTGTAGGGTTCCTCGATCTTGAATGTTTCCTCTCCAGGGACTTCGCTTCGAGGGGGTCCGTGGACGCGGGGAAAGACTCGTCAGTTTTTCTGATGCAAGGCGTTCCTGGAGGATATGCTCGAGAGCATTGAGCTTCTCTCCCTGCTAGAAGATTAGGAGGTTCGAGTTGTTGAGAGATACGATGAACGCTGCGGTGCTCGGATCAGCATCCTGAGGAACCGGGATGGGCTCGAAGGTGAGCTCCACGGCTGGTGCCCGTGGCTTTGGTTCGTCGGGTTTCGGGGAAGCAAGATTTTCGTCTCGTCGGTCAATTTCCTGCGGGATATGCCCGACGAAAGTATGGTCATTGTTGTTGTTGGCCGCAAGGGCCACAGAGTCCTGGTGAACATCGTTCTTGATGAAAGCCATGTCGATCTGAGATTTGAAAGGATGAAGCTTTGGTCTTTGTTGAGCAACAGAGAATCTTGGTTAAAGACGGGGAAGCTGGTTTCCCACAGACGGCACCACTAATCGGAGAGGACCAGAAGGAGATCGTCGCGGCCTTCGTGTAGGGCAAGAGTTGATGCTCGTAGGAGAGGAAAAAGGGGTGGAGGTACCTGCAAGGTACTCCGATGCCAAAGTAAGTGTTTGGACCAAAAAGGGGAAAAGAAAGTAAGAGATGTCAAGTATATGATATTTGATGCCTGCCCCTCTCAAGCGAGGGGGTATTTATAGGTGGATTTCTGGCGAGCAAAGCGCCTGATCTGCCAATGAGGGATTGCCAGATGGAGGGCAAGGCGCGTGGTCTTTTGACTTGGACTAACTGTTTCTGTGATATCCGGGGAGGCAGTTGGTCGCGTGAACTACTCTGCGCGTGAAGGGGACATGCCCAACGGCTATATTGTGCCCAACAGCTATATTGTGCCTAACGGCTATATTGTGCCTATTGGGCCTATTCGTCGACTATAATGGATTGGGCCTGATCCCTAAGGGCAGGAAGCCCTGCCCGGTCCAGAACAGTCATTATGGACAAACATTTTCCCTCTTGGAATAATTTCAAAAAATATTTAAGCCACAAGGCCAAATAGTTTTCTCTAGAACATTTAATAACTGTAAACAAGAAGTGGTGTTTTTCTTAAAAAAAATAAATTGAAATTCATAAGTATTGCTATGAAGCAAAGTGAAAAACAAACAATGAAGAATTAGGATCGGGATATGAATAAGAACTTAACATTAATCGCAACAAAAATGATAACCAACATAAGGTTCAACCAAGCAACAACAACCTCCACACAAAAATTACTATGGCTCACAATTCATTTGTTACGACTGTGGGAAATTAGATCAAATGACACACAAGTGTAGGAACAAGCCAAATGTGGTATATAAGCTAACTTGAATGAAGAAAAATTTCTTGATCAACCTTATTAGTGGATCAGATGGATGATGGATTGATATTGGTGCCTACATCCATGTCTCTTATGAATGTGATATGTTCAAAATATACGAGTCTAATAAAGATAAGAAGAATTGTTGATAGAATCTCACACCACAAATCTTTCTGGAAATAGGGATGTGGATCTTAATTTCACATCTAAAAAAGACATTGATTTTTAAAGATGATTATGCACAAATAAGGAAGAATCTGATTTTCAATTTTCTTTTCATCAGATATGATTTATTTTGTGTATAGAGGCAGATTTGTTAAATATAATAAAAATAGTATTTTGATCGAAAAAGGTAATGCTACTAATTGTGGATCTATGTACTTACAGGTATGATGTATATGTCATTCTCTTGGGTTTTGATGATGACAATACGCTAAAGTAGTCTTCATTATAAGTGATGATTAATTATATATGGTTTTGATGATGATAACACTATGAGGTGAAGATATCATCTAATGTGGTGATCAAGTTATGGTGCTTGGAGATTAAGATATCAAAGTCTATCTTTAGAGGACAACACCTAATGTCAAACAAAGTTCCTTGGAATCACTGAAGATCTATGTTAAAGCAGTGTGTTTGATGATGATGTCTATCTTGAAGAATCATCACAAGCATCGTCATATAGAAGAAGTCAAGTCTCATATGAAGTGCTAAATTAATGGTGAATCTAGAAAGAGATCCTAAATCTTCAGAGTTGTGACACTACGCCAATAATAGGAATAGACATCACTAAAAAGACAGCACTTTTATCAAAAAGCGCTGCTAAAAAGAATAATAAAATTTCGCTAAAAAAAAGAGCTGTAAAAGAAAGCCTTTAGAAAGCGCTTTTTAAAAGCGCTGTTACATGCCATAAATGGAAGCCACCTTAGAAAGCGCTTTTTGCACAAAGCGCTGCTAAAAAGAATAAAAAAATTTCGCTAAAAAAAGCGCTATAAAAGACAGACTTTAGAAAGCGCTTTTTAAAAGCGCTATTAAATGGTAGCCACCTTAGAAAGCGCTTTTTAAAAGCGCTGTTAAATGGTAGCCACCTTAGAAAGCGCTTTTTGGAAAAGCGCTTCTATAGGTATTAACCTTAGAAAGCGCTTTATGAAAAGCGCTCTCTAAGGTCAATTATGAATTAAATTATAAAACAATTTCTATTCATTTTCAGAAACCTCTTTTCATTTTCTTCTCTCGACCGTTGCTTTCATGCGTTCTGAAACCCTTGCTTTCAATCGTTCTTGCATACGTTCTGAAACCTTGCCATTGCCGTCGTTCTGATACTTTTTCTGTCACGGTTTTCGTCGTTCTGAAACCCTTGTTGTCACCGTCGTCGTCGTTCATTCTCGCATTCGTGAAGGAGAAGACGAAAACGAAGAGGTACGTTCTTGTTGTTGTACTTGCGTCTTACCAATGAAATTTTTTCCGTCATTGTTGATACTTTTTCCGTCATTGTTGTTCTTGTCGTTTGGTTCGCTTTATGCATTTTTGTTGGACCAACTTGTATTGATTCTTTTTCTGCTGCTGCTCTAGCCGCTAACAGCAAGCCCAGTTCTCTGGCGGGTCTTGTTGTGTGGTTAGCAACATTGCTATCATGGATTACTATCATATATTGTGTAGTTTACTATCATATATTGGATATAAAAGAAAGACATAGTTTTAAGATTAATTAAAAGAAAATGTTGTGTAGTTTGTTAATGATCCATCCTTATAGTGCAACGAATGCTCTTTCCTTGTTGGAGATAATCAAAAGCCTTGTTAATATCTTTGAATTCCACCTCTTGTGTTATGAAACCAATCACAACATTGCTATTATATATTGACTATATATATTGAGAAAGAGTACTTACTTTTAAGTCCACTATGTAGGTGTTTACCTATAATTGTTGCTTGTTTGTGATTACATGTTGCCACTTATCAAGTTATGACTCATAATTGGTCAATTAATGATATTTCATTTTATGATACGTGTACAGGGGGATCTTGGTAATTCTAACCTATCTGGACACTGTGTGGGTCTAGAAGTGGTTTACATCTCTACAGGTAAATATTTTTTATTTTTGTTTTTGTTTAGTTTAATTAGTATAACTATGGATAAGAAATGGATGGCTTCAAGGCGATTGTCGAAAGAGTACGAGAATGGGGTATCGGAATTCGTTAAGTTTGCTGTTGCGCACGCCAAAGACCCCAGTTGAATGAGATGTCCTTGCTTGGGTTGTTGTTTTGGGAGTCGGGTTGACACGGTTCAGTTGGCATCGCATTTAATGAGGAGTGGAATTGATAGAAGTTATACATGTTGGAATTTACATGGTGAGAAAATTAACGGGAATGTTGAACCGGGGGATAATACGACCTATGCTTCAAACGAAAATGGCACAGATACATATGATTCTGATCGAGTCGAAGAGATTGCAGAAGCACTTGAAGAAGATCTTAAGGATTGTCCCAAAATGTTTGAGAGGTTGGTAAGCGATGCAGAGAAACCGCTATATAAAGGTTGTACCAAATTCACAAGATTGTCTGCGGTATTAAAGTTGTACAACTTAAAGGCGGGCAATGGATGGTCAGATAAAAGTTTCACAGAGTTATTGGCCCTTATGAAAGATATGCTTCCAGAGGATAATGTTCTTCCCAATCGAACATATGAGGCCAAAAAGATGTTGTGCTCTATTGGCATGAGCTATGATAAGATACATGCCTGTCCAAACGATTGTGTTTTGTTTCGAAATGAGTATGCATCGTTAAATGAGTGTCCTAAATGCGGTGTCTCTCGATATAAGGAAAAGTTGTCTCTAGCAAAAGTCTTACGGTATTTTCCTATAATTTCGAGATTTAGACGCATGTTTCGTAGTGAGACCAATTCAAGACACTTGAATTGGCATGCAGATGAAAGAATTATTGATGGAAAGTTTCGACATCCGGCAGATTCACCACAGTGGATGATAATTGATGATGATTATCCTGAATTTGGAAAAGAAGCAAGAAACCTTCACTTGGCATTATCTACTGATGGAATGAACCCACACGGTCTTCAGAGTATCTCACATAGCACTTGGCCTGTGATCATAATGATTTATAACCTACCTCCATGGCTATGTATAAAGCGTAAGTACATGATGTTATCTATGTTAATTTCTGGGCCTAGACAACTAGGAAATGACATAGACATATACTTGGTACCCTTAATCGAAGATTTAAAGTTTTTGTGGGAGAATGGTGTGGAGGTTTATGATGGGTATAGGAAAGAAAGTTTCAACTTGAGGGCGATGTTGTTTGGCACAATTAATGATTTTCCAGCATACGGAAATCTATCAGGGTACAGCATAAAAGGTCAATGTGCGTGTCCTATTTGTGAAGATAAAACAGGTTGGACGCGATTGGAGTTTGGTCAGAAGAATGTATTTCTCGGTCAACATAGATTCTTAAATTCTAATCATCACTATCGTGGGTGGAGAAAAGCATTCAATGGAGAGGTAGAACATGGTAGAGCTCCAACTATATTGACAGGTGATCAAATTTTTGAAAAGGTGAAAGATGTGAGTACTCAGTTTGGAAAGCCTTTTGCACATACACTTGTCAAGAGTGGGTGGAAGAAGAGGTCAATTTTTTTTGAACTGCCATATTAGAAGTCGTTGTATGTAAGACATTTTCTCGATGTTATGCATATTGAAAAAAATGTATTTGACAGTGTTATTGGTACGTTACTCAATATACAAGGAAAGTCTAAGGATGGCCTTAAAGCAAGAAAGGACCTGATAGCAATGGGAATAAGAAATGAATTAGGACCCATGAAGAAAAGAACACGAACATATCTACCACCTGCTGCTTATACTCTATCTAGAAAAGAGAAAAAGGTATTGTGTAAGTTTCTAAGTGAAGTTAAAGTTCCAGAAAGATACTCTTCCGATATTAGAAGACTTGTGTCTATGAAAGACCTCAAGTTAAAGAGTTTAAAGACGCATGACTGCCATGTTATAATGGAACATTTTCTACCAATAGGTGTACGTTCTATTCTTCTAGAAAAAGTAAGAAGCGCAATAACTAAATTGTGTTTTTTCTTCAAGTCAATTTGTAGTAAGGTGATCGATCCTACGATCTTACCAACATTGCAAAAAGAAATAGTTATTACTTTGTGTGATCTTGAAATGATTTTTCCTCCCTCGTTTTTTGACATAATGGTTCATCTAGTTGTTCATCTGGTGAAAGAGACACAATTGTGTGGACCGACTTATATGAGATGGATGTACCCTGCTGAACGTTATATGAAAATATTAAAAGGGTATGTGAAAAACCGAAGTCGACCAGAGGGTTGTATTGCCGAACGATACATTGTTGAAGAAGCGATTGAGTTTTGTACTGAATATCTGTCCAATGTACAATCAATTGGACTCCCCAAATCTCATATTGTCGAAAAAAAAGAAGGAAAAAAGTTAATTGGAAATGAAGTTGTGACAGTATCAAGGGTCGAAGGGATCAAGTGCATTTGTATGTTCTGCACAATGAGAATGAGGTTGAGCCGTATGTTGAAATGCACAAGGATGTTCTCCAAGGTTTAAATTCGAATAGAAATGAGAATTGGATAGTACGAGAGAACAATCGAAGTTTCATACCTTGGTTTAAGGATCATATTTATTCAAAGTATTATTCAGATCCCGCTTCAATAACAGAAAGGTTGAGATGTTTAGCATATGGTCCAAGATTGGTTGTGTTTTCTTATAGCGCATACGCAATTAATGGATACACATTTTATACCAAAGAACAAGATGATAAAAGTACTATGCAAAATAGTGGTGTCACCGTGGTAGCTGAAGCAATGCACATTTCAAGTGTGAAAGATTTAAACCCCAAATTTGCAAATCTGTCATATTTTGGGGTTATCGAGCGCATTTGGGTGTTTGATTATGAGAAGTTTCAGATTCCTATATTTCGTTGCAAGTGGGTTGAAAATAATAATGGCGTACGAATGGATAAGTCAGGATTTTTGCAGGTGGATCTTAATAGGGTGGGGTACAAAGATGAGCCTTTTATTCTAGCCTCTCAAGCTAAACAAGTGTTCTATGTCACTGATCCGACAAGTACAAAATGGTCTATAGTGCTTTTATCTAACAAAGTAATTGATGAAAACATTGGAGATCAAGGTGATATTGATGTTGATATTGAATCATTTACTAGAAATGATCAAGATGAAAATATTATAGCGAATGAATCATATACAAGAAATGATCATAATGAGCGTATTTAGATCAATCCAACCGCCCGTGTTGTTAAGAGACGGGTAGAACATATTCCTACCAAGAAAAGAAAGAGACGTTAGTGAAAAAGGTACTAAGATTTTCATTCTAATTTCATTCTAATCTTTAATTTGTATCTTTTGCGTAGAAATTATCCATCTAAACTTTTGTTATATTTTACAGTGGACACTGCTTGTTGGTTGCCATTAATCCTACAAGAGAAGTATACCGAGCACAAAGAGAATCTCGAGTAGCACGGGCTAAAGCAACCAACGTTACATGGGTCAAAGTGGAGGTATATTAATTTTCACAATGTTACTTATTAGTGATGCTACTTGATAACACAAAACAACTATATATTAATTCTTATTTGTTTGTCTATGTGTAGTGCCCTCGTCAGCGTAATGGCATAGACTGCGGGTATTCGTTTTGAGGTTTATGAGAGAAATCCGTCAAATGGATCGATTAGAGATTCCTATTACGGTATGCATGGATTTATAACTTAGGATTTATTTTAATATTTATCGGATATGTCATATAATTTATTATTTTTAACTAAATCATGCATATTTTGTTTTGTTATGTAGTACTTTGATGAATACGCGTGTTCTCATTACACGAAGGATAAATTGCAAGAAATTAAGGAGGAATTGTGTGAATACCTTATTGAAAAAAGAATCCTATATAAGGTATATGATTATGGGATTATGTGAATGTATAGTTTTGTGAATGATTTATTTTATGGGATTGTATAGTTTTGTGAATGGTTTATGCCCTTTATGTGTTTTTGGATTGTAATTGTATAGTTTTGTGAATAGTTAATGTAAATAACTTGAATTATAATGGAAGTGGTTTATGTGGTTTATGTGATTTATGGGATTAGTGGAAATGGTTAATGAACCATACTAGAAATTGTTAATGGAAATGTGAAATATACAGGTTTATTGAAATGGCTTGAATTATACAGGTTTCTGCATAAGAAAATGGTTTAAATGGGATTTTTTTTAAAAATCATTAAAATTATACGTAGAGAAAAGACAGCGCTTTCTAGAAAAAGCGTTGTCTATAGTTCATAAAAGAAAGCGCTTTTCCTAAAAAGCGCCCTCTAAAGGTATAGAAAAATTGATAACTAAAATTATAGGCATACATTAGACAGCGCTTTAAAAAGCGCTGTCTAAAGGGGGCCTTTAGACAGCGCTTTTTCCTGAAAAAGCGCTTTCTAAAGGTATATAAAAAAATTCATTAAAATTTTATACGTATACATTAGACAGCGCTTCTGCAAAAGTGCTGTCTAAAGGCCCACTTTAGAGAGCGCTTTTTAAGGAAAAAGCGTTGTCTAATGTATACTTTAGAGAGCGCTTTTCCATAAATCAAAAGCGTTGTCTTTACCTACGACAGCGCTACCTTAGGCAGCGCTTTTAAGAGCTGTCTAAGGCCTAAAAAAGCGCTGTCTAATGTCTTGTTTGGCATAGTGTGAAAAAAGAAAATGTGATAGCTCGCCTTGTCTGTGTTGAGTGATATGTGTCTAAAAAGGTATAAGATTAGCTCTTGAATTTACTAAGGAAAACCACATACAAACTTTCGAATAATCCAAAAGCCTTTGTTATTAAAACAACTGAAAATGCATTTGTGCATTGGTAATTTAATAGAAACTCTTTCTAATAAGTTCTAATGGATTTTTTTCTTTGAATAATCGATTAGCTCATTAGGGTAGTCAATTATCTTTTTTGCAACCCCTAATGATCAATTATCAGGTCTTTTAAACGACTAGTATTGGCGCTTTTAAAAACCTTCCTTTTTTGTACTACATAATATTGTGGCATAATCAATTATGAGTCTTAAAAAGCTCATGGATTCTTTCCATATTTGAACCACTTTTTTTCTTATAAATAGAGGGCTCATTTCTCTTTTGATTCTCACCAAAAAAACATTTTTCAAATACCTCTCTCTCACTCCCCCCCCCTCTCTCTCTCTCTCTCTCTCTCTCTCTCTCTCTCCTCTTGTGTTTGGATTCACTTGTCCAACAAGTGGTATCAAAGTATAACTCTTATTTAAATACTAATCATCTCAGGAGAAAGATTATGACTACAAACACTTATGCTTTTAACGTGAGACTTTTCATGAATACACTTCCACCATTCGATGGTGAAAGGTCTGAATCATGAAAATCATGATTTGAAAATTTTATCAAAAATAAAGGTTTTAAAATGTGGGATATTGTAATTAATGGTTTGTTTATTCCTACCTTCTCCTTTAATGATGAAGTAGTAAATAAATCCAATTTTTATTGGACCGAATAAGATAAGAGAAGAGTGAAACTTGGTTTTTAAGTCAAACATATTTTGATAAATGCTTTAAGTTCTAAGAAATTTCATTATGTGTTTACTTTCAATTCAGCTAAGGAATTGTGGGACACTCTTAAGATGATTTATGGAGTTTCTTCGAGAATCAATCAGAACATGAACGCCTCAACTATACATTTTGGATTCTACATTGTGAAGACAAACATTGATAATGAAAACAGTGAAACTTAAAGAAGCGTGTAAATAATCTCTGGGATGGATTGTAAAAGCGCAAAAAAATATTGGTTTAAGATTGGTATTCCTTACAGAATCTCTTGTTTTCTAATATAACGAATTATTTTCCATAACTAACCTTTGTTAATTGTATACCAAAAACAAATGCATGCAAATCCATTGAGAATATATTGCACACATATTGGTATGCAATAAAATCTAGCATTTGATCTTCACTAAGATTCAGAAGGATGATGATGATGATGAAGCTTCATAATTTTTTCAACAAATTTGTACTTGTAGATCGAAAGAAAAATAATGTAAAATTAAGAAAAATTGTATTTTAATAAATATATATACCGAGAGGAAAAGTAGTGTATTTTCAAGAAAATACGTAAATGTTATAGTGGGGTATCGAACCCATGTTCAGTTAAACTTTTCCCCTCATGTGGCAGTTCAACTGAGGGGAAAAGTGTCGTACTTTCCATGACACTCTTCTTTTCCTCTCCCATCAAACCGAGATAAAATTCTAACTGATGAAAAATCACTTTTCAGTAGTAGTGATCCAAATAATTTCGTGAAACTCAATAAATACACAGTTCATTAACAGGTAAAAATAAGGGGATTTGATAGTAAAGACCTAATTGTCTTTTTCGTCTTGAATTTCATCCTGATAATTTCTTGTATTAGAATCGCTTTTCTAAGGACCCCCTAGATGTAATTACTAAAATTCACAAAAATTATCTTGTTAAATTACAATCCTCGTGGAGAAAATATTTTTATTATTACTTCAACATTATCAGTGCACTTGTCGAGATGTCATCAAGTTTTTGGTGTCGTTGTCAGGAATTGTTGATTTCAACAAGGTAATTTAGTGTGATGCTTTTATTTTTTTTAATTTTAATTTAATTTAGTTTTAATTTATAATTTTTGCAATATCTATTTTATATCTAATTTTTTATTTTGTTATTAATTTTAATTTTAGTTTTTATTTTCTACTATTTTGTTTGGTGCGGTGCTACTGTATTTCTTATTTGTTTATGCGAGATACTGATTCGACAATGATACCAATTGATCTTGAAATTGAAAGAAATTTGTGCATAATTCATAGAGAGAAACAAGAAGCACTGCAAGTTACTGAGGATGTAAAAGAAGAGAAAGAAGAGATGGTCATTCCCCCACGTTAAACGTTAGGGGAGTACTGTTGAAGGACCGATTCAAGACATATTTGTTTAGGATTTTAATTGGCTAACCCGGTAACCTTTGACATTAAATTTTTTGTACTTATTGGGTTGAAGGAGAACTCGTTCGACGGGAAATCAATCAGAGATACTTGGGAGCATCTCGCTTAATTTTACGAGACTTTCTCGATGTATAAGGTGACTGGTGAAATCACTGACGATCGGGTAAAATTACGTTTGTTTGGTTTTTCCTAGATAGGTCACGCGAAGGATTGCTTGCAGTGCATCCCAAATAGCACTATCCAAACTTGGAAAGCGCTTAAAGACAAGTTTCTCAAGAGGTACTATTCCAATGCTCAGTTAGTGGAAAGAAAAGCCGCAATTACCAACTTTGCATAGGAAAAGTCTGAATCATTGGCACATGTATGAGAAAGATTCAAATTGTTACTCTAAAAGTGTATGAATCACAATATTAATGCTATAGAACACATGACACACTTCATCGATGGTTTGAGAACTCAAATGTGAATATTTCTCGATGCCTCAGCTGAAGGTACATTGGGATTAAAGAATTATGATTAATTAAAAGCATTGATTGAGAATATGTGTCAGAATGAGTATTGTTCGAGTGAAAAAGAGTAAAGCACGAGTGCATTCATGTAGTTGATTCAACCCAACTAGCCCAAGCTAATGTGAGTCAGATTCAGATACTTCGTTATGATATTTTATGGAGGAGAACATGCAAATGGCAATTGTACTATAGAGGTTGAAAGCGCAGAAGTTCAGAATGCTAATTTTCAAAAAAAATGGTATTTATTCCAACACTTACAATTTGGGTTGGAAAGATCATATGATTTTCAAGTGGAGAAATAATTTGGCTTTGAATGCTAACCAAAGTGTTCAACAAGTTCCTCAGGACCCTCAACACAAACCATCACCTCTAGAAGAAACATAGTCAAATTTCATGAAGTCAACGCAAGAAAGCTTCGCGCAAGTAAACATGGCTTAAGAGAAAATGGATAAAATGAGGTAAGAGATGGCACAAAATCAGATCCTGATGGACAAGAACACCAAAGCATTCATCAAAAACTTAGAGATGTAAGTCAGCCAATTGTATTAACAAATTGTAGCTCGAGCTAGTGCAAATGAAACATGTAAAGCCAAAGAGTTGAGAAATATAGTGGTATAGTCTGAACAAAAAAACTATGAGAAAAAATAATTGAGTAAAGTGGAGCAAGAAAGTGGAAAAGAAGTGGCAATTGAGAAAGAAGTTGAGAAAAGTTCCGAGGGAGAAAAAAGTGAGAATAATAGTGTCGATGAAGTTAAAGGGTACACCCATGACCAATTCATTGATAAAAATTCACCCTTCAGAAGAACCAAGAAACAGATCTTGACCAAGTCAACTCTAGAGCTACCCGACTACATCAAACCACCTTATTCGATATTGAAGAAGAAACCAAAGAAAGAGATGGAAGTGGGCCAATTTAAAATGTTTATGGAGATGTTCATTAAAATCCTGGTAAATATTCCATTTTGTAAAGCTCTTGAACAAATGTTTGTTTATGTGAAATTCATGAAAGAGATCTTATCGGGAAATCATAAGTTCAATAATGATGAAAACATTGCTTTAGAGGAAGAGTGCAGGGCAATCATCCAAAGGAAACTTCTACTCAAACTCACTGGTTCAGGTAGGTTCACTATTTCTTGTTCCATTAGTTCACTAACTATTGGTCAAGCTCTGTGTCATTTAGTAGCATAAATATCATGCCATTATCCATGACGAGAAAACTAAAATGTGGCAAACTAAATCCAACACGGATGACCTTAACACTAGCTGGCCACTTGATTACATATCTGTATGTAGTTATTGAAGATGTCCTATTTAGGGTCTATGTTTTACAATTTCCAGCCGATTTTGTGATCCAAGATATACCGGATGACTCTGAGAACCACTAATTCTTGGAAGACTATTTTTGGTAACCGGTAAAGCTCTTATTGATGTTAAACTAGGTGAGTTAACTTTGAGGTTTAGTAAAGAAAAGGTAGTCTTAAATGTGTTTGAAGCAATAAAACACCATGAGGAAAACCCCTAGTGTTATCAGATAGACATGATTGACGAGGTTGTAAATGAGGTCAATGATGCAAGTATCACTGCACAACCAATGGATCAGTTTATTTTGAATTCAATAGAACAAGTTAAGAATGATTCTGATGTGGAAATAGCGGAATATTTACTTAAACTTCAAGAAACACATGTTGAAGATACAACAAGAAAGATTGAAGAATTAAGTGAGATTGAACAACCAAGCCAACCGATAATTCAAAAGGATCTGTTTTGGACTGGACCAATGGCTAGGCATGGCCCAATCCACCTCTGCTCCCAAAACGGCCCAATTGCCTAAGTCCAATCCACCAAGGGGAAAAAGTACCTTTCTGCCCCTCCAACCGGGCAAGGATTGCATCGCTCCTCCCCGGAAATGCTACCCGTTCCGCACGACTTCTTCACTACCCGAACAGCTAAGGGCATGTGCCCGACACTATGCCTATGCCCGACATAACGGCTAGTTTCGGGCATCATGCCCGACATAACAGCTAGTTTTAGGCAGTTACCTATTCTTTGGGAAAACGGTTATGTCGTCCCAAAAATAGGACCGTTAGCCATGCACTGGGGGCACTATATAAACCCTCTCACTTGAGACGGTCAGGTATCAAATAATCACCCTTGAAACTCATACTTTGTACTTGCCCCTTTTCTCTGACCCTTTCTTACTTGAGTGTCGGAGTGTCTTGCAGGTACACCCCCCTCTCCATACGACCAACACCTCAGACGTACTTGGTGGCCCTCTTCAACAGGATCTGATCCAGCCTTCGGGATCAGTGGCGCCGTCTGTGGGAAGTCTTATTCTCCCCTTCTTTCTTTCCCCAAAAACCAAAGATCAAAGCGAATTTCCAAGATCATCATCATGGCCTCTCAAGATCACGTCAAAGGTGCTCACAAATCCGCCGTCCTCTCCGTCAACAAGTCTGACATTGACGGTCCATCTTCTCTCCTCGGAGATCCCCATTTTCTGAGAGACAGGTCCACAGTCTCTCTCTCCCCTACTCCCGCTGATCGCAAAGACGACCAGCCATCGCTGGCCATCCAGCCCGTTCCTGCTCCACCCAACGCCGACTCGGCCGTGGTGGCCCTCCTGGAGGCGATCAATAAAACCAACCTCCTGATCCTTCAGCGAAACGAAAGGATAGGGGCGTTGGAGGAATTTGCACGCCAAAGATCCTCCCCTCCTCCGAGGAAGAACCATCGATGATCCAAGAGCCCGCAGCCTCGGCGAAAAGTCGACCGAAGACTGCGCCAAGAGCCAGAATCTCGCGCTATTCGAAAACGCGACCAGGTTTCCCCGTGGAACCAGCACTCTCCCGGCCACAATAGGACCCGAAGAGACAAGCAGTCACCTTCGGACAGGTCAAGGGTCAGGCCCGTTCACCTTCTCCTCGAAGAAGTCGACGACATGAGCGATTTATCCGGTCTCCGTCACCATCCAGCTCTAGCAGCGATGGCACGCCTCCCCAAGGGCCTAGAGAAGCCCCCAACACTGGGCACGTACGATGGCACGACTGACCCTGATGAGCATATCGAAAACAAAGATGCGTTGTTGGATTACCACGGCATCCGGGGCGCCATCAAGTGCCGACTGTTTCCAACCACACTCCAAAAGGGAGCAATGACTTGGTACAAGCAGTTTCCGAAAGAGTCTATTATGTCGTGGAAGCAATTGGGCATAATGTTCTCCCGGCACTTCACAGCGTCGCACCGCCACCCCAAGAATGAAGCCTCCCTTGGGGCCATAATCCAAGGAAAGGACGAGCCTCTCCGGGCATACATCGAGAGGTTCAACAAAGAAGCAGTCAAGATCCCTACAACGGACGAAATTAAAAAGTTCCTCCTCGAGCAAGGACTCTGCCCTGGCTCATAATTTTCTAAAGCCGTCGGCCTAGCACCTCCGAGGAATCTGGATGCCCTCCTCCTAAAGGCACAATCGCACATCCAGTACGAGGAGAAGGAAGCGGCCAACTCCGTCCGAGCATCTCGTCACCAGGAGAACGCTCGGGCCTCCAGAGAAAGGAAACTCGAAGACCGTCCTCGGGACTCCCGCAACAACAAAGGACCCTCCAGACGATTCCACAACTACACCTCTTTGACCATCTCCAGGGAGAAGATACTGTCCGAATACGCGAATTCGGAATTCAAGTAAGCAGGGGTCCGCTTCCCCAAACAAATACCGGCCAAACCCAACACTGACAAATCGAAGTACTGCCATTTCCATAAGAGTCACGGTCACACTACCGAAGACTGCATCCATTTGAAGATGCTATCGAGATACTAATCAGGGATGGCCACCTGAAACAATTCACTAGGAAGAAAGACGCTCCTCGGCAAGACGCCCTGGAGTCTAAAAAAGGTAGAGGAAGAGGTTCCTTCCTTGGAAGAGACCAACATCCAGGTCGCCATGTCCGTATCGCGACCAGAGGACTTCTACGTCCCAGATGAGCTCAGCGCTCCTGCCCGCTTCGTGGCCCACAACCCATGGGAGACGTTCCCATCCGCCTTGGTCATCTTAGGTGGAGGTTTCAACAAAGTCACGGTGGGCTCCGTGAAAATAAAATTTGAGCACCTAATCAACACGAGCTCTAATAAGGTGACCACACTCGACCAAGCCCAAAAGGGCTCTGTCCCCGTCTCCTTCTACCGGGAAGAGCTCCTCGGAGGATCTCCTAACTCGAGCATACCTTTGCTCGTCAGAGCTCGAATGGCGAACTTCAACATTCGCAGAATCCTCGCCGACCAAGGCAGCTCGGTCGACGTCATGTATTCCTAGCTGTTCTCAACTATTCAGCTGGACGAATCACACCTCACCCCCTATGTGGGGTTTGATTTGTAAGGATTCAACGGATCAGTGACCAAGCCCTGGGGATACGTCTAACTGATCATCACTTTTGGATCAGCAGAGACGGGCAGATCCGTCAAAGTGCAATTTTTGGTGATCGATTGCCCGTCACTATACCAGTGTATCTTCGGAAGACCAACATTGGCTGAGTTGGTAGTTGTGCCCTCAATTGTCCACCTGAAGATGAAGTATTACACTTCAAAGGGGATGGTCGCCACCCTTCACGGCGACATCGAAGCCGCACGACGATGTTTCGAAGCATCTACAAAGGGACTCAATGCCATTGCGTCCAAGCCAAAGGTTTCGAACAAACCCGCCTTGCCCAGCAGTTTCGAGGAAGCTAAGCCTCTGCCTCAGGTCGACTCCACCGACCTCGACATCCGCTTCCCCGATGAAGACCAGCAGGAGAACCAACCAGCTTCAACCGGCTCGTCTACCCTGTCCAGCAACAGCTCGCATCCGATGTGCCCAATCCCGGATGGCAACTTCGAGCTCGTCTTGTTCGGCGACGACCCCCAGTGGGGAGTAAAGATTGAAGCGGACCTCCCCGACATCGCAAGGAAACAACTCAAAGCCTGCCTCCATGAGAACGCCGACCTCTTCACCTGGAGCGCCGCCGAGATGCCCGACTTGGACCCGTCCGTCACCTGCCATCAACTCACGATTGACCCGGCCGTCAAAGTAGTAGCACAACGTAGAAGAAATCAGTCTCCGGAGAAAATGGAGGCTGCAGAAAAAGCTGTAAAGGACCTCCTCGAGGCCAAATTTATTTCGGAAGCCAAGTACACCACTTGGCTGTCCAACGTTGTACTGGTGAAAAAATCTAATGGCAAATGGCGAATGTGCATTGACTACACAGATCTTAATAAGGCATGCCCGAAGAATGCCTACCCCCTCCCCAATATTGATAAACTTGTTGATAATTATGCCGGTTTTAAACTTTTATCATTCATGGACGCCTACTCGGGCTATTATCAAATTCCAATGGCAATGAGCGATAAAAAATACATGGCCTTCATGACCGAATCGGGCAACTATTACTATAATGTAATACCCTTCGGCCTGAAGAACGCCGACGCGACCTATCAAAGAATGATGAACAAGGTCTTCTGGGGAGAGATAGGCGACATGCTCGAAGTCTATATGGATGACATGATCGTAAAATCCCACGAGGAAACCGATCACACTGCTCATCTAAGGAAGGTTTTCGAACAGGCCAGAAAGTACAAAATGCGCTTCAACCCGGAGAAGTGCACGTTCGGCGTCCGGGCAGGCAAGTTCCTTGGCTTCTACTTAACAGAACGAGGAATCGAAGCCAACCCCGGTAAGTGTCGGGCATTCTCTGAGTTTATGACACCCAAGTCAAAGAAATCCATTCAGTCCCTCAACGGGATGTTCGCGTCATTGTCCCGATTCGTGGCCAAGTCTGCCCAACAGCCTTACCATTTTTCAAACTCCTCTGCAAGGAAGCAGTGTTTAAATGGACCAAGGAATATGAAAAGGACCTTATCCACCTGAAACGAGCACTTTTAGAGCCGCCCGTTTTTTCTCGCCCGGACAACGGCAAAACTTTGTACCTATACCTCGCCGTGGCGACCGAGGCAGTAAGCGCCGCTCTTATTCGCGAATCACCTGACGGGCAGAAGTCCATATACTTCACGAGCAAAGCACTGCAGGGGCCTGAGCTGAGATACCAACAGATCGAAAAAGTGCCGTTGGCTCTCATCAACGCAGCTAGAAGACTAAGACACTACTTCTTAGCTCACACGATTGTGGTTCGAACAGATCAACTCGTAAAGAGCTATTGGGACGACCAGACATGGCCGGTAGAATGCTTAAGTGGTCGCTCGAGCTGTCCGAATTTGACATCCAGTATGAGAGCAGGAAAGCCCTCAAAGCCCAGGCCATGGCCGACTTCGTCGCAGAAATGACGTTCGTAGACTCCCCAACTGGCGGAGCGCGCAAATGGACCATTTTCGTATACGGGGCCTCCAGTCCGGCAGGGAGCGGGGTAGGCATCATACTAGAAAGCAACGAGGGAATCATTGTTGAAGTTTCACTCACCCTGTCCTTCCCCACCTCTAACAACCAGGCGGAGTACGAAGCCTTCCTTTTCGGGTTACGCTTGGCCTAAGACCTGGGCGCAGAAGAAGTCGTCATTTGCACAGATTCACAACTCGTGGCCCATCAAGTTCGAGGAGAATATCAATCCAAAAATGACAACCTGACTGAATACTTAGCCCTGGTCAAAAGGAAGATGACGAAGTTTGCAGCGGTGGAGGTAAGACATGTTCCCCGCGAGCAAAATGTCCGGGCAGATGTTTTGTCCAAACTAGCCAGCACAAAGAAGAAAGGCGGAAACAAGTCTGTCATACAAGAAGTACTTCCTCGACCCAACATTGAGAAAGCTTCCCCGACGATCGACGTACAAGTGATCGGCGACAGCAATTGCTAGATGACCCCTGTTTACAACTACCTCGCTAAAGACGAACTCCCGTCCGACCCCAAAGAGGCCAGCGTGGTCAGGCGAAGAGCTTGCTCCTATGTCCTGGTCGAAGATAAACTCTACAGGCGAGGATTCTCCATCCCGCTACTCAAGTGCGTCGAGGAAGAGATGGTTGCCCATATCTTGCGCGAAATCCACGAGGGAATCAACGCCTAACATCTCGGAGGAAGGTCCCTTGCCCGTAAGGCCCTTCGAGCAGGATATTACTGGCCTACCATTTAACATGACGCTAAAGAGCACGTGAAGAGATGCGACAAATGCCAACGGCATAGGGACATGCACCTAGCTCCACCTAACGAGCTCAAATCTATGTCCTCCCCGTGGCCATTCGCCTGGTGGGGCCTGGACATCCTGGGACCATTCATGGTAGGATCAAGTCAGAACAAATACTTAATAGTAGGCGTAGACTACTTCACGAAATGGATAGAAGCGGAGGCCCTGGCCAAGATAACCGCCCTTAACATATTTCGGTTCTACAAACGAAACATCCTCGCACGTTTTGGTATCCCCTAAGCGATAGTCACGGACAATGGGACACAGTTCACGGACAGGAAGTTCCAAGACTTCATTGCCCAATTAGGCACGAAGCATCACTTCGCATCCGTCGAACATCCCCAGACAAACGGGGAAGCTGAAGCGGCGAACCGAGACATTCTTCGGGGCATCAAACGAAGGCTAGACGAAATGAAGAAAACTTGGGTCGAGGAGATGCACAGTGTCTTATGGGCATACCGTACAACTCCATACTCCTCAACCGAGGAGACACCCTTACGCCTGGCTTACGGGACCGAGGCTGTGATCCCCATCGAAGTTCACGTACCCTCCAGGCGAACATAGTCACCCTTAGACGAGGAGATGAACGACGAATCATTAAGAGAGGAACTCGACCTTGTCGAGGAAGTCCGATATGGGTCAGCCCTCCGCGAAGCCTCGTTAAAACAAAAAATTACCATCAGGCATAACGCCAAGGTGATACGACGAGAGTTCGACGTAGGAAGCCTTGTCCTAAGAAGAAACCAAGGCAAATTAGCCATTGTTGTACCCCAAATTTTACCCATTAGATGTCATAACATCTTGCATTGACATTTAGGATCAATCACATACACATTGTTTAACTAACCCACATTTTGCAGTTTGTTTCTCCTATGTTTGAAACTAGGGTTTACACAGAGAGATTCAAGACCTCCTAAGGTATTCTCTGGCTCCATATAATCATCACAAAGATTCACAGTAGTTTGGAACCAAAATTTTGAATCAAGTCAAGTCAACAGAGGATCACCAGACCAAAAGGTGGAATTAGGGTTTTAACCTGAGGAGTCACTGAAGAATTTTGCCCTGCTAAGTCAAGATTTGATTGGTTCATCAACTATTTGATCTTGCCTACAGTCAGGAGGTCTCATTCAACAAGAATTCAGTATCATTTGGTTCTCATCATGAGTAACTTGAGTCACAATTTCACCCTGCCTCTAAATTAGAGTTTTGTCAAGACAAGTGGATCCTTGGTCTTGATTTTGATCAAGAGTTGTTCTCAAACCTTAAGACTTGACTCCATGAGATAATAGACATCCCTATAGACCACTTATGAGTTTTAGATGTGATGGAAGAAGCAAGATTACAAGAGATTATCCCAGTGCATTCACAGTTGAAATTAGGGTTTTGACTGAAACCCTAATCCTTGAGATTTTGACCCAAAATGAAACACCCAATGCCTCAACCCATCATAGCATGTCTCCTTGATGATTTAGGGTATGAGAAATCAAGTTTCAAGAAGTTTTCTTGCAAAGGAAGCAAGGTTTGGTTCATGAAAACTTTTCATATGTGGAGTTTCACTACTTGTGCAAAAATTGAAACAGTCATAACTTTCAAACCACACCTCCAATTTGAGTGACTCAAAGCTCAAATGGAAGCTCTTTCCATGATCTTCAAAGTGTATTAGAGGACCCTCTTTTAGAATTTTCTTGGTTTTTAAGTTATGAGACTTGGAATACAATATGCCTTAAGGACTTAGTGAAATTTTCGACCCTTTGCTCCAATTTTGAACACTACTTCATGCCTGTTTTTCACCTAGTTCCAAACTCCAAACCAAAAATCTTTGAACATGAAAGTTGTTTCTTGTTCTTCAAGCTTTCCAAGCATGTGTAGAACTCTTCATTTGGATGAACCAATCTCAAGTTATGATGCTTTGAAGTTGAGGGTTTTCGAATTAGAAAGAACTCAAAAACTTAGAAAATTTTCTAAGTCCTTTTTGCCTAATCATGCGCATGACTTAGACCCAATTTTTCTCAATGTTATAAACCTCATTTTCAGTCACATTCCAAATGAAAATTGCTCTACCACATGCCCTCTTTCAAAGGGACCAAAAACCAATTCATTTGGGCCATTGGTAGTAAAGATATCGTGTGGGCAAGTGAAGCCCATGAATATTGTTCTAGGCAAACCACACTGCACAATTTGAATCAGACTTAGAATCAAACATGGGCAAATCTTTTCAGCAGCCCCAAGACCTACCCTTGGCGTGTTACATTCTCTTAGTGTTGTCCCAAATCTTTCCCTTTTAAGCTCAATCTCCTATGACACAACAAAAAGGAGATTTGAAGCAATACATGAAAGTGTGAAACATGACAAACTTGAGTTCTATCCTCTGAAGCCTTTGTGCAGCATGAGAGGCGATATTTTCTCCAAGATTGACCAAATTCGAAGACTGAAAAGAGTCCATGTAAACCCTAATTTGTTATCCTATGGACAAAGCATTTGGCCATTGTGTTCCAAAGGTTCAGACCAAGTTCCTTTGGCTATAAAAGGAGAACCATTATTCTTTATTCAACACCAATAACTTTTACAAAACACTCTAAATGATCTCTGAGTTGTGGGTTTCACAAGTAAGAAAGAGGAGGAGGATTGCTTTGAGGTCCTTGCTAGTTCAGAGAGAGAAGTCAGCACACACTTGAAGGTGCAGTGGACATACTTCACTTGGTAACAATCCTCTTCCATACTCCATATTCATACTCATGTATATGTTTACTATCATATCTCTGTCATACATGTTCCTATAAATATTTTTTTGTGTTGCTCTCCATAATGTGTAAACAATGTGTATTGGAGTTTTGCTTATCTTCTATCCATGGCCTGCAAGCATGAGTTGAAATAGGTTTGGTTATTATGCTGATATAAGTTTGATATTTGTAATGCCTTTTGGTCTTGTTATTATGATCAAAATATCACAATACATCTGTACTAATCATTAACTGTCTTTTGAGTTTGTGTGACTCCCTTGTTGTGTAACTCTGCCAATATTTGAATGATATCCTTGGACCTGTGACTGATTTTTTGGGTATTTGGACGTTGTTAGGAGAAGAAGTAAGATCCTTGATCTGATAACTTGAGATATTTGTGTTTTGTGGCTTATGAATTTGTTGTATTAAGCCATTTGCCTTTGTTGTTGGTATGAGTTCCAAATGTGCAATAACTAGGTCAGAATTTTGTTAGCAAGAAAACCTGGTCCTTTTCAAGTGCAAGTTGTGTTACTACTATCCTCATGATATATAGTCAGTTTGTAAAGTGTACCCTCATGATATGCCTTGTATCCAAGAGTTTTGCTTGTATTGACACTTGTTAAGTTTTGCCTTTGAGCATGAAAGTTTGACTCTGCCTCATAGTGTCTTAAGGAATATCTTTGGTATCCCTTCATGTGTTCACCTCTATCCCAATATGCACATAAACCCTGAAATGTCATGATCTTTGTTTTTGAGCTAAGCTGACTTATGCATTTGAAACTGAGATATTTGAACTGCTAACATCTTTAAGTCATATAACTGCTACCTTGCTGGCATTCCATTTCATGTGTGCAAGTCCTTGATAAGTGTTTAATTTTTCCTTTTTTACTCAAGCTATACATGTACTAGCCACGTGTATAGTTGTTAAACTTGCCTTCAGAAAACATTTTGTGTTGAGGAATTGTTTGGTGGCCCTTGCCTTGTTTTAATTTCGTAAATATGTTGCTACTCTCACTATGTCATGATATCTCGGTTGGATGTTTAAAATCAAGCTAACCTTACATGCTAGGACTTCCCCCTTGAAATTGTTGATCCCTTGAGGTTTTGTGTTTTGAATGTGGTGCCTTGTTGTATTTACAGTTGCTGTCATATTAACTGTTTACATAGCATTGTGGATACTTTGTTCTTAATCTGACAATCTTTGAAAGCTTCATTTCTGTCTGCTTTAGATACTTAAGTTTGTGTTTATCATGATGCACATTGGACTCAATCTTCATGTTATACCACTATTATGCCACTTACTGTCTGCTCGATCATCGTTTGAAAACTCTTATTTGACTTGATTGCCATGTTTGGTCTGAACTCCGTGAAAACCTAAGACCTGTGCCTGAACTTTGCTAAGTTCCAAGAGCTTGTATGTTAAGATTCATATGTTACATTTAATTCTGCATTCTGTCATGATCATATGTTTACACATAATACCATGTAACCTTGATTAATGTTGGAATTGCTAAATCTCTTGAGGTCATTGTCTTGATGCCATATGCTTACTGTCATGATTGGTATGAAGGATGTGTTATGAAAAGTGTTGACTATATGTTTGTCTTGCATCTTAACACCATGTCTAAAGATATTTAGAAGTCATTTTTGCATTTAAGCCACTGTGAGGCCATGGATTGATAGGCAAGTTTAGGACTGCTCATGGATGTACAAACTGCTCTGCCATTCTTTATTCTTCTTCTTTGGTACTTGTGAATGCGTGCTTCTTGCATCCAAACCAGTTTCTAAATGGATTCAAATGATTTTGTTGAGTGTTTGCTGCATGTTGCTTGTTTGACAACATGTTGTTTGCAATTTCAAAATGTCTTGAGCCTATTTTCAACATGTACATGGTTTTTGTTATGAGCTTCTCTAAAGTGCACTTTTCCTCAGATTATGTTGGTCTTTTTGGTTCAAGAAAGGGCATTAGCAGTTTGTATTTCATAAGAGGGAAGATGTGATCTTACTCCACTTGATTTATTTAAGCTTCTTTTGAATTTAATGTTGAGATGAATTGTTGGTTTGTTATGCTGTGCTACTATAACAAGTTAGTCCTGTCACACCAATTTGCGTTAAAGAACTTTTAAGTTTGCGTGGATAAAATCAGTCTGAGCATTGGTCATGGGAGGTAATGGTTTTGTCTTTGTTCACCACGCAAGGGATAGAATTCCTAAACTCTACGTGGGCTCGTCACATTGAGTATCCACTTTTCCCCACTATAAATTAGACTTAGAGAGTTTTCTTAAACTCTAGAATAAGCTCACACTCATTTCCCCTTGGAACTTTGGCCATAGCCAATGGTTCCTTAAATCCATCCTTAGTTAGGTGAACTACGTTTGCTCTAATTCTTTAGTCAGATACGTAGGCACAAGATGCGACGTCTTGGCGAGCAAACTTAGTGTACATACCCCTAGGTCCTTACCTTTATCCTTTAGCAGATTCCCTTAGCAAGCAAACATAACATAATACAAACTAAACAAGAGGTTCCTGTAGAGTACTACAGATATTAAGGGTGCTAATACCTTCCCTTAGTATAACCAACCCCCGAACCTTAGATCTCCTCCCTTAGGTTTTCTCGATCTTGAACCTTTCCTTTGGATAAATCAAAGTCGGTGGTGAATTCAAAGAAATGTGATGCAAGTTAATTAATAGCTTGTTATCCGATTCTCACCGCAACAGCCGCTAACTGGGAAGAACCCTATCGTGTCCACTCAAAAATGGAGAATGGGGCCTATTACCTAGAACAACTCAACGGGGAAGAACTTGCTCGACCATGGAACGCCGAAAAGTTAAAACAATACTACAGCTAAGACCTTAACTATCGGTTTGATCCGTCACAACGACGAGCATCACCTATCGACCATGATGCACGCCTAGGTACAAGCGTCGCATGCCAGTGAAGCAGAACTCCGCTCAAGAACGAGCCGGGTCTCTGTTCGACAACGGTCCCTCAATCGAGCACCGTAGTCATCAAAGTACAACGACAGGCAAAACACCTAGCTCGCGATGGGAGGTTCACGCCGCGAACTCAGACCTCAAACGTGACCCGAGCTCCGCGTCCTCGACCGGATATTCCCGGGTCGTTCGTCCAGTTCCACTCACTGACGAACACATCTACAACGAGCAATCCCCAAAACTTAAAGCAAATCAAAGTAATCCCTAGTGCGGGCATACATACATAAACGAGCATAAGTAACAACACTTAGCAAAATTTAAAGCAGATAAAGCCATGCAAATCACAAAACCGGCCACAAGGACCGGGCACATAATTAAAAATAATAAGTGACCGCGAGAACCATAATTATACTTGGTTACATAAACTGGGGGCCACGCCCCCATTCAAAATAAATTACAACAAATTACTCGGCATGCAGGCTGAACAAAATTACAACAACAAGAAAATCCTTCACTCATCCATCCGGTCAACCTGCTCGGAGTTGGGCTAAGGCTCCTGGTTCTCCGCGGGCATATCCTCGGCATGCTCTTCAAGGAGGGAGTCAGGCATAATGATTCGGCCATCTTCAACGTGCGCCAGATAGTGGGTACCCTCGGTGGAGAAGTCGAGTCCGGGGTTCACCGCCCGCAATTGAGACACGGCGTTCCTGAAGGATTCGTCCCCAATGACGATGTTGTCATCCTCGACTACCAATATATGGGAAACCAGCTCAGACATTGTCTTTAACTCCTTCACGTCCTCGGGTTTATCTTCACCCGGAGCATTGACCGCCCTCAGCTGCTGGACCAGCTCCTCAGCCGCCCTCTTCTCTGCAGCCAGCGTAGATTTCTCCTTCTTCAGCCTGGCCACCTCCTCGTCAGCCTTCTTTCGGGCATCCTCAGCACTCTTAACCTCTTCCTTAAGAGACACCATGGTAACCCGAGCAGCCTTGAGTTCGGACTCAGTCGCAGAATCCCCTTCGGCGTAGATGACCATCATCTCCAAGACTCTGACCAGCGCAGAGGCATCTTGGGCCACCAACGCCCTCTTGCTTGGGCGATCCATGCTTTCTAGCCGAAGAGATTCTGCCCGCGGCACAACCAAGGATGTCCCCTCGAAGAATCTCCTGTCGAGTATTGAAGGAGGAAGCTCAAACTTCCCTTTCTCTGAGGCTCGGCCGCTTAGTTCGTGCGATCAACGGCAGAGGAGATCCCCGGGGAGCAGGAGTGAGAGAAGAGGTCCCCGCAGCAGGCTGATGAGGAGTGGGAGCACACGCATTGGCAAATCGAGACTTGGGAAGAGCCGTCCCGGGCTTGTTCCTTGCAAGAGCATTCTTCACCATCCTTTCATGAGCCTGCGGCATCTCAGCTGCAAACAGAACAAGAACGTTAGACGACGAAGTAAAAATATGTCGGAAAAGTTAAAACAAATATGACTACCGAGCAATTTTTAAGTCTCAGCGGGAGTCCTGCACTCTAAAAACGTCTTGACATTGACGAAGCGGTACTCCACCTTCTGGCTTCCATCCTCCTCGAAGATGGGGTCACCCTTCTTCGTCCAGCATTCATCAAGCCGGAAGGAGTTCACGTATTTCACTAGTGTCTCATAAGCGGAATCCTTCCCGTCAAGGTTGTTCGGCTGGAGGATGTACTCATTGGGCTCCTTGGTGAAATGGCCAGGTCCCTAGTGGATGGGGAACTTGTATACTTTCTCCCCGATGAACCTCCCTGCCTCGTCGCACAGGTCGTTACCCTCCTCGTCAACCCTCATAAATCATTTTCAAAACACTTTGGGCCTCTATTAGAGTGTAAGACCCAATCCTTTTTTGACCAAATCATCTTTGGGCCTCACTTATTGCATAAGTCCCGATACCGTCAAAAAACAAACGGCGCGATCGTCGCCTTTTCAAAAAACATCTGGGCCTCTCCTCGAGCTATAAGACCCATTCAAAATTTTTGGGCCTCTATTAGAGTGTAAGACCCAGTCCCCCTTTTAACCAAAACATTTTGGGCCTCACTTATTGTATAAGTCCCTCTGCCTTAAAAGAAAACCTCGGCGCGATCGCCATTTTTAAATGAAAAATCATTTGGGCCTACCCTTGTGTTATAAGCCCCACTCTTTTTTCTTTAAACCTTTTTGGGCCTCTTGAGAGAGTGTAAGACCCATCCCTTTGTACAGAAAACCATTTTTGGGCCACAATCACTTGTATAAGTCCCGCTGTACAAATTCAAACAGTGCGCTCACTGATAAAACTCTGGGCCTCTCCTTGAGCTGTAAGCCCCAAATCTTTCTTTTTCAAAGTACTTTCTCCTTTGATTTTGAATATACTGTTGTTTTCGATCTTTCTTTGTTGAACAACTAACCAAACAGCATGGAAGCTCTACAACCGAGTAAGTGGTTATCGCTTTCATTTACTGCTTTCATATTATAAATTGTATTGTGGGGCTGCTCACTGTAAGTCTCCTTTCATAAGCTCATATCTACTGTGTAATAATAGTATAGATATTTCGAGTTTCCCCAGCAACTACGTCTAGAACTAGGTGACGCCGTTTCATTTATTCGTAGAAATAGACGCCTAGATCCCCAATAGGAGCACCAGATACAGTCTTCTCTTCGGCTGTCCTCCTTAGGAATCGTCAAGAAATTCTATCCCCCAGAGATGAATTATTCTCGGTGAAACTTCTCTTGAATTTCTTCAAACCGCCGAACGGTTCGGACTCTCTCTAAAAGTTAAAGTCACTGGATAGTAAACCTCGCACGTTTACCAGTGGTTTTAACTCTAAAAGAGTTTTCCTGAACTTTTCTTTGGTTTGGGACCCACGGGCTTCTTAAAAGCATCGGCCTCCTCTTGGGCATCATACAAGGACCCACAGGCTTCCTAAAAGCAACCCCGCCTCCTCTTGGGCATTATTTAAGGACCCTACGGCTTCTTAGAAGTATTCACAGCCTCCTCTTAGGCTTCGTATAACGATCTCTTCCTCCGGGAATGATAGCCTCCT
Organism: Lathyrus tuberosus; assembly: GCA_022829125.1. Lineage (NCBI taxonomy): Eukaryota > Viridiplantae > Streptophyta > Magnoliopsida > Fabales > Fabaceae > Lathyrus > Lathyrus tuberosus. The sequence goes on along the minus strand of JALAZF010000205.1, from coordinate 2,789,951 downwards.
CTTGGGCTTCGTACAAGGACCCGTCGGCTTCTTAAAAGTTTCCAGCCTCCTCTTGGGCTTCGTACAAATTGTCCCGACGACCTCCTAGAGGTATAGGAACAGAACCTAGTCATCCTCATAGAACAGTCCTTTCATAGAGTCTACTACTGTTTCTCAAAGCATAGTACCAAAGATAAAACTCTAGACACGGACAGTCTAACTTCCTTGAGTCTCAAAGACATTCTCAAGCACCCTTTGTTAAATAGGAAGGAAACCCGCAAACTCGGACAGTCTCAATACCCTTTGGATTTCCCGTTTCCTCAAAGAGAAGGAAATACCCCTGATCCTCAAATTAAATCCCTGAGTACAGTGTTGCTCATATAAGAACTGATTTTCTCTTTTAAATCAGTATATTGGATCTGTCACTCAACTGAAACAGTTACAATAGCCTCCATCTCGGGCTTCGTACGAGATACCAAAATTCTCCCCAGTGGAGTCAAAACAACCTTTTCGCCTCTCTCTCAGGCTTTGTATGAGACACAAAAGATTCCCTCGTTGAGTCAATCACCCCTTTTTTGCCTCCATCTCGGGCCTCGTACGAGATATAAATCCCTTAAGCAAGAGTCGAACTCTTTTCTAGCCTCCTCTTAGGCTTTGTATAACGATATGCCCCACTGGGTCAAAAACCTTTAGCCTCTCTCTCGGGCTTTGTACGAGACACAAAATAGCCTCCTCTTAGGCTTTGTATAATGATTTTCCTAGCGGAAATTAGCCTCCTCTTAGGCTTTGTATAAGAAAACCACTAGTTGATCCAATCAATCTTTTAGCATCAAAGTTGTGCCATGTTCATAGTACACAAACATCAACAACTCCTTCATCTAATCGCTGTAAGCGGCAAGCCTCTGGATCATCTATATCCATGCCACTGTCCCTCTTTTAGCATGAGAAATTCCTAAGGAAAGATGGCATTGCTCTACACTGAGTTAAAGTCTTCTCCTTCAGGTTAAAACCCTTTCTTCGAAAATTATGGCATTGCTCGGATCCGCGTATCCCAGTTAAAGTAATTCTCCTTCCCCCTCTTTAGAGATGACAAATTCTCTCTAAAGTCGAGGTCTTTCAGCTTCACGTCTTGGGCTTTGAACAAGACACAAATAGACCTTTTAGCTTCACATCTTGGGCTTTGAACAAGATACAAATCACCTTTCGCTTCACGTCTTGGGCTTTGAACAAGACACCAAAAACCAATTTCCTCCCATAGAATAGGAGGAACTACGAATGCTCTGATTTCCCTGTTTCGGTAAACGGGAATACGTAGGCATAAGATCGAAAGAAAAGATCTTAGCGAGCGCAATCAACAAAAACCCAAATCCCATATCCCCATCAATCAAAAGCAGTAATTCAAAAGCACCAGTCCTAACATCCTAATCCTTATTCCCCGCCAGAAACCCTTTGCCTAGAAAAAAAGAAAGAAAGAACCTGTATTGGCGAAATACGAATAACCAGTACAAAGGCCCCCTACATTGATAGCATCTGTAACCTAACAGACCGCTGTTTAAATTCAGTATGCAAGCAGGGTTAATTAGAGACATCTATTTCCCTTCCTTATTCAGCTCACAATAGGATAAAAATTGAATCGACCTGTAGTTTTAAGCTCAACCGCAGAGAGCGACCAGAGTTTAAGAACCGCGTCCAAAATCGCTCGCTACAGAAAAGTAGCGCCCACCGTGGGGCCCTTCTTTTTCTTTCTGTCTGTTTTCCTTGTAAAATGGCAACTCTGCTGGGGAGTCATTGCCAAGATCTTTCTGCCTTAGGGCATCATCCCCGTTTTCCACGGAAAATGGGAACTCTACCGAAGAGAAAGATTGACCTATGCTGGTCCATCTCTTAGGCAGGGAACAACAGATTGGGGCTTCCGCCGGGGAACCCATTTTTGTCAGGAACTTAAGATTCATAGCTTTATAAGTCTAGGATGATTAGGACAAATATATATACTGCTTTTCCTAATTTCTATACATGTTTATTTTTCTGCTAATGGGAATGCAGGTGATGCCGTATGTGGACAGAATGAGTATACACTTAAGAAAACCCAACCTTTTTCGTAGTGCGGAAGCTATCGGAAATAGCTGTTACGCGATACTACCCTTATTTGAGGTTGGTGATCTATTCTCGGTGAATAGCACTTACTCTAAGATTTCACACAACTCGCTGGCGATCCGCTTGTTGTATTGCTTTCCTAGGAGGAGCTGATGATAATGAGTACAGGTACAGAAATCACCCTAGTATAAACCTTTGGGGATGGGTAGAGCCTTGACTTCATGACAACGACCCTTTGACCCCATGTTTTTTCTATGTTTTTTTGTGTTGCATTCATGCATCCATTTAATAAAAAATTAAAACATTCAAAAAATTTCTCTTCTAGTCTCTCTGTTTTTCAAAATTAAACTAAGACTGTGATTGCAAATATCAGAGAAAAAGATTACGCTAATGGATTTCGGTAGAAGGAGAACTCACCAGTATACCTTCAAGGTTCCAAAACTAGGGGATTTGAGAAAGTTAGCAAGGATGATCGTTAACCCAGAGGCTTTCAGAGCCAAGCACGGCGGTTTGCTACCACTGTTAAGAGTCCATGTGATTAAGGGAATCATGGATGCGCTCATTCAGTTCTACGATCCGGTTTATCATTGTTTCACATTCCCGGATTACCAGCTGGCACCAACGCTGGAGGAGTACTCTCATCTGGCTGATTTACATTACAGATCGAGCTCCATTTTCTGGACTGGAAGAAATTCCAAAGAATCAGACTATTGCAAGAGCAATTTATTTGGATGAGTCTGAGGTCAGGACTCACATGACCACTAAGGGTGACATCCAAGGTTTGCCAGCCCAGTTCCTGACCAAGAAAGCTCTGTACTTCGCTAGTATAGGGAACATGACTGCTTTTGAAAGCATCTTTGTCTTACTCACCTACGGGTTATTTTTGTTTCCCAACATTAATAACTTCGTCGATATCAATGCTATTAAGGTTTTTCTCATTGGAAACCCTGTACCGACTTTGCTCGCAGATGCGTACCATTCTGTACACTTAGGAAATTTGTACAGCGGAGGGAAGATCACATGCTGTGTACCTTTACTTTACAAGTGGTTTATCTCTCACTTGCCTAAGTCCGCTGCTTTTTGGGATTGCAAGAGTGTCTTACGTTGGTCGCAGAAGATCATGTCTCTTACCAACTCTGATATAGATTGGTGTAATAGGATTTATGAGGAAATCAGAATCATTAACCGTTGTGGAAATTTCCCCAGCATACCCCTCATAGGAACTAAAGGAGGAATCAACTATCATCCGATATTAGTTCTTCGTCAATTTGGATACCCAATGAGACACATCCCACTGGGTGTTCATCTGGAAGGTCTTTTCTTCAAAGAAGGAGAAAACGACAGAGCACTAAAGATGGAAATAGTGCAAGCTTGGAAACATGTTCATAAGAAAGGACGAGAGTCTCTGGGAAAACCGGACTGTGTCTCGGTGGAGCCTTATCTCCATTGGGTACAAACTAGAGCTCTCAAGCTAAAGATGCCTTATCCTCGTTACGGAATTCTTCCGCCGAGGGAAATTGTCATGTACTTCATGACGGAAACTGAAAGGCTTCAGGTTACTCTCAACAAAGTTCAAAAGGAAAGAAGATCTTGGAAGAACAAGTACCGCACCCTCAATGTAGAGTGCATCCAAATACAGCAATTACTGAAAGAGAAAGATGCTCTGATTGAAATTTTGGAGCAGCACGCTGTAGAGAATCAAGATGACCAAAGGAATTTGCTCACTCCTTTCACTTGGCAAAGGAATGACAACCCCACAACGGCCCAAGCGCCCCGGTCAAAGAAAAGGAAAGTGCCAGAATCAACACCCGGTTTCTCCTCAGAGAGGACTCGGGACCCATTAGTTTAGGTTTCTGTTTTTGCACTTTGTAATCTACTGTATTTCCATTTCTGTAATCCTTTGGAATTCAATAAAAAGGGGTTTCCCCACTGTTTTATATTTGCAATCTTATTGTCGAAGTTTATTTTGATTAAACCAAACAACAATTAATATAATCATTGCATTCATCATTCTCACATCGCGTATTCTCCTTACCTACGAATCTCACGTTTGTGTCTCGATTCTAGAGTCAAACTGTCTCATTCGTATAATACTCGGGCCAATCGTCAGAAAAAGATGGATGATCTTGAGGAAGAATACAGAGAGTTGAAAGAAGAGATCGACATTCTGAGAGAGGATATGAGAAAGCTTCGTAACGACATGCAAGCCATGGCAGAAGCTCAGCTACAAAGAACTGTGATCTCAGAGATCACCTCAACGCCCATCATAGAAAAGTATGATCCTAGGTATCAGATACCGAAAGATCGTCCTTGGGGCATGCCTGTTAACTATATCCCGGAAGGATATGTTTCACCGATCACTGAAGATCAGGGAATCGCAACAGAAGCCGCTGGGCCTGAAGGTTACAAACTTCGGGAAAGCGAAGATGCCAGGGGCATACTGAAGACTCCTGAAGGTTACAAACTTCGGGAAGCACCAAGACTTACTGTCGTAGTCACGGTACCACCCCCTGTGGTGCACACTGTCCCGGAATGACAGATTCCACCAACGCCTTCTGGTAAGAAGGAAACTATGTTTGACAAAATGGAGGAATTCCAGGAACAATTCCTGGAAATGCAGAAAGAGCTGCAAGCCATTCGCGGCCAGGATCTATTTGGAAAGGACGCCGCAGACCTCTGCTTGGTCCCAAATGTAAAAGTCCCGCACAAATTCCAAGTGCCCGACTTTGAAAAATACAAGGGTAACTCTTGCCCTCAGAGCCATCTGGTGATGTACGCTCGGCAGATGTCAGCTCAGACGGAGAATCAGGACCTGCTGATTCACTACTTCCAGGATAGTTTAACCGGTGCCACACTCAAATGGTACATGGGTTTAAACCATACTACGATCAGTACATTCAGAGATCTTGGTACTGCCTTCGTCCAATAACACAAATACAATTTGGACATGGCACCCGACAGAGATTAACTCAGATCAATGTCGCAAAAGGAAAAGGAAACCTTTAAGGAGTATGCTCAAAGGTGGCGTGAAATTGCCGCTCAAATTTGTCCACCTCTTGAGGAAAAAGAGATGACAAAGATCTTCTTAAAGACATTAAGCTCGTTTTACTATGACCGAATGGTTGCCAGTGCGCCCAGTGATTTCACCGAAATGGTCGGCATGGGTGTACGTCTTGAGGAAGCCGTTCGAGAAGGACGTTTGGTAAAAGACACTGGATCGACGAGCGGTACTAAAAAATATGGTAGTGCTCTCCCTAAGAAAAAAGAGCAAGATATTGGGAATATCTCTCTAGGAAAGCAAAGGCGACGTTATCAGCCAGTAGCAGCTGTTACTCCTGCTATCGGCCCCGCGCCTGTTCCTATGTATCAACCTCAGGTTGCGCAGAGCCAACCTGACCAACAAAGGACACAACAACCTCTTCAGTAGGCTCGTCCTCCATATAACAACAACCGTACAACACGACCATCAGGATTTGATCCTATACTTGTAACGTACGCAGAACTGTTTCCGTTACTGCTAGCCAAGGGGCACATCCAGACTAAGTCTCCCCCTTCAGTTCCGGAAAATCCGCCTTTCTGGTTTAAGGTGGATCAAACATGCCCTTATCATCAAGGAGGTTCCGGGCATAACATTGAGACTTACCTCAATTTCAAATCCGACGTGCAAAAGCTTGTTAGGAGCGGGCTCTTATCTTTCAAAGATACGAACCCTAATGTTCTCACGAACCCGCTGCCTCAACACGAGAAAGCTGCAGTCAATCTGATTGAGAAAGAGACTAACAATGTCTATCAAATTCACGATGTACTCTTATTGGGGACCAATCTGGTCAAGATGCATTGTAGACAGAGTGGATATGGCCATGTGCCACCTCATAATTATCACCAGTGTGATATCTGCTCTAAAGATAACCAGAGGTGTTCTGTAGTGCAAGCAGCTCTACAGGAACAAATGGATCTTGGATGGATCCAAGAACACCGAGTTCGTGGAGTTAACATGGTTTACACGAATTCCAACGTCATTCAAAACCACGACATATGTACGATGAATGTCAACTTGGTGGCAATGCACTCAAGGCAAAGCCAGTATCATAATCTGCCGCGGCACGATTACGGTTCCTGTCTGATTTGCTCGGTAAACAAACAGGGATGCTCTTTCATACAAGAGGCCCTCCAGTGTCAGATGGATCTTGGATGGATCCAAGACTACCATGATAGGAACTCCTATCAAATCAACATGGTTCAGATCTTCGATATCCGTGTAATGAATACCAACCTGGTAGAGTTACATGCTGAGCAGGTCCGACTCGGATTCTTAATATCACATGATTACCAAAACTGTAAAGCGGGTTGCGAAAACGATCGAGGTTGTACCCGTGTCCAGGAGGCACTTCAGCACTTGTTAAATCACTGGTGGATGCCAATCTACATGGATGAAGATACTCAGCAAATTAGTATCAATAACAGGAATCCTACTCGTCGTCAAAGTCAGGATGTCCGATCAATGGAAGGTAACCTAGTGAGGTTACATTGTATTCAAAGTGGGCGTGGCCATGTGCCACCACACAACTATGACAGTTGTAGCGTCTGTTCGGAAAGTAATCAAGGGTGTTACCTTGTGAGAGCAGCTCTTCAGGATCAGGTCGATCATGGAGAAATTCATCCATATCCAGGTTCTGGACCCATCATTTGGTCGCCGAACTACCTTGCCGATCAAGTTGAGGATGTTGTCACAATCTCTAGTCATCATAGGACCAGGGATGTTTTTGCCATCATTCCTCTACTTGACGAATCTAGAGTTCCCAACCGAGAACGGATCGAGATTACTTATGATGGTCAGAAAAATCAGAAGGTTCCCATAGTCATCTATCTACCGGGACCATTACCGTATGAATCAGCTAAGGCGATCCCTTACAAATACGGTGCAACGACAATTGAAAATGGAAAGGAAATTCCATTACCCTCCGTCGTGAATACATTACCCTCCGTCGTGAATATTACAGACGTCAGTCGTGTAACACGGAGTGGTCGAGTCTTCAACCGAGGGGTTGGAGAATCCAACAAAGAAAAGGAACTTCAGGCAGAAATTCCTGATCCGCCAGTCGGTCAATCTAGTAATCCCGACTTTTCAAAAGACAAAGATGAGATGCTAAGGCTCATCCAAAGGAGTGAATATAACATTGTTGATCAACTGTTACAGACTCCTTCAAAGATCTCAGTATTATCAGTGTTACTCAGTTCAGAAGCACACAGAGAGGCTCTACAGAAAGCCTTGGAGCAAGCCTTTGTGGAACAGGATGTAACAATCAGACAGTTTGATAGTATTGTCTCTAACATCACTTCCTGCAATAATTTGGGATTTAGTGATGAAGAATTACCTGAAGAGGGTCGCCGTCATAACATGGCGCTCAATATCACAGTTAACTGCCAGGGCGATGCTTTAGCCAGCGTACTGGTAGACACATGGGTCAGCCCTGAATGTTATGCCGAAGTACACTTTGATGCAATTACCATTTAAGGGCCCTCCGATGAGAGTCAGCGAGGTCGTCGTCAAAGCATTCGACGGATCCAGAAAAACAGTTATCGGCGAAGTTGATCTTCCCATAACTATTGGTCCTCACACTTTCCAAATCACTTTCCAGGTCATGGACATCCGGGCAACATACAGTTGTTTATTAGGAAGACCTTGGATACATCAGGCTGGAGCGGTTACTTCAACCCTCCACCAAAAGTTAAAGTTCGTCAAGAACAATCAACTTGTCACGGTTTGTGGGGGAACAAGCCTTGCTTGTAAGCAACTTATCATCATCTACTTGTGTGGAACCCGAGGAGGTTATCGGAACTCAGTTCCAAGCACTATCGGTGAGCAAGGACAATCAGTTCAAAGAAGGAACTTCGATTTCTTCATACAAAGATGCTATCAAAGCGGTCGAGAGTACCGATACGACAGGATGGGGACGGCTTGTCATTCCTATTGACAATAAAACAAAGAAGGGTCTTGGTTTTTCTGCAACCTGTACCCAGACAGCCGCCAACGATGAAAATCTTCATCCCCTTCAAAACTTCTTCCACAGTGGAGGTTTTCTTCACCCAGTGTCTCAGACAGTTCATGCTATCAATGAGGAAGATCCCTCTGACACGGATGAAGAATGGAAGTCCTATCTTAACAAGGACGGCTATATGTCTCAGGAAGAGGTGCCTATGCCTTTTTGCTTTCCTACAGAAAGTCCGAGATTTATACCAAGATCAGATGTCGAAACGATCTACGGAGATTGTGATCCGAAAGGATGTCGTGCTCCGCCAAATTCATTAGAGGATGACACTCCGATGAAAGAAAACTTTGATCACAATTACTATGGCCCGATGGATGGTCTGCCAATGTGGCAGCCTTACCCAGGAAACTTGGGGCAAGAAAGTCAACCGAGTAATGAAACTCAGCTGAGCATCATTGAACAGAATACCTGTGTCCCCGCCATGTCATGGGATCAACACTCAGGTCATTCGAAAACTACTCAACATGAAGATGAATTCGCAACGTTTACAGGACTATAATTCATCAACTATGCTTTTCCTGAGGTCAACGTCATTGAGAGAGATGACTCCTCCAGTTCCAAAGAATTTTGGGACACTCTGGGACAACCAAGTGGAAAATACGACTTTATGGTCAAGTACACTGCTCCCGAAAGCTCTCGTATCAGGCTCAAAGATATCCAGTCAACTGGATGGGGAGATGCAGCTGAGAGCACCAATGCTATGCAAAATGCAACAGAGGAATCCTCCTACGACAATTCTGCCTGGGAGACAGATTCCAATGATCCTACTCCACCAGAAATCAGCGTCATTTCTGAAGACAAATCAAGGAAGGTGCCAGACTTTGTGATTCACCGAGGAGTTCGCCGCCAATGGGTTGCCGTTGAGGTTCCGAGGGTCGTTCGTCAGTCAAAGTAATTACCATCTTTAAGCCTTTCACCCTGCCCAGGTGAAATAGATGTTTTGATAGGGCTCGCTTTTTGTAAATTTCCCTCTTCGCTTTGCCCAAAGCGACAGAGTTTTGTTTTATAGGGCTGTAGTTTCAAGATTCGACTTGTTCATTAATAAAATAACGTCGTTCTGTAATTTCCGCATTAATTGCTGTTTTCTCTTTTTGCTTTTCCAGAAAATGGTAATCCTAAAAAAAACATTCAATAATAAAAACAAGCAGTAAAATAAATACACTGCACCCACTTGCATTTTCTCTATCTCTTCTAAACATGAATCATCACGTCATGCAGATTGCTTATTTTATACCCCGTTGAAACATACGATCCGATGCCTTCTTCCAACTTTGAGTTCCCGGTATTCGAGGCTGAAGAAGAAAATGACAACGAAATTCCAGAAGAGATCTCCCGACTACTCAGACAAGAGGAAAGGTCCATTGAACCTCACAAAGAACCATTGGAAACGGTAAACTTGGGTTCAGGAAAAGAGAGAAAAGAAATCAGGATCGGAGCATTGCTCAGTCCAACTGCCAGAGAGGGTTTGATAAAGCTTCTCAAAGAATTCCCCGATGTATTCGCTTGGTCCTATCAAGATATGCCAGGGTTGGATACCAGCATCGTGGAACATCACTTACCGTTGAGATCGGAATGTCCGCCAGTAAAGCAAAGGTTGAGACGCACAAACCTGGACATGGCTATCAAAATCAAAGAGGAGGTACAGAAACAGATCGATGCGGGTTTTCTCGCTACATCTGAATATCCTCAATGGTTAGCCAACATCGTACCCGTTCCCAAAAAGGACGGAAGGGTCAGAATGTGTGTTGATTACAGAGATCTAAACAAGGCAAGTCCAAAGGACGACTTTCCTTTACCACACATTGACATGTTGAATGACAGCACAGCAAAGTTCAAAGTATTCTCCTTCATGGATGGATTCTCGGGCTATAACCAGATCAAAATGGCGCCGAAAGACATGGAGAAAACTTCTTTCATTACCCCATGGGGTACCTTTTGTTACAAGGTAATGCCGTTCGGTTTGAAGAATGCCGGGGCAACCTATCAAAGGGCCATGACTACTTTGTTTCATGACATGATACACAAAGAAATTGAGGTGTATGTCGATGATTTGATTGCAAAATCAAGAACAGAGGATGAGCACGTTGAACATCTGTCAAAATTGTTCGAACGTCTAAGAAAATTCAAGCTCCGGTTGAATCCCAACAAGTGCACCTTCGGTGTCCGTTCAGGGAAATTACTAGGATTCATCGTCAGCCAGAAAGGGATTGAAGTTGATCCTGACAAGGTCAAGGCCATTCAAGAAATCCCTTCTCCAAAAACTGAAAAACAAGTCAGGGGATTCCTGGGACGTTTGAACTACATCTCCAGATTCATATTCCTTATGACCGCGACATGTGCGCCGATTTTCAAATTACTGAAAAAGAACCAGGATTGCGTTTGGTCAGAAGATTGCCAAACCGCCTTCGACAGTATTAAGGAATATCTGTTGAATCCTCCGATTCTATCACCTCCAGTGGAAGGAAGACCACTGATCATTTACCTCACAGTCCTAGAGGACTCAATGGGATGTGTACTTGGCCAACAAGACGAAACTAAAAGGAAAGAGTCTGCCATTTACTATGTAAGCAAGAAATTCACCGACTGCGAGACTCGGTACACAATGCTTGAGAAAACTTGCTGCGCTTTGGCTTGGGCAGCCAAACGTCTTCGCCAGTACATGATTCGTCATACTACTTGGTTGGTCTCCGAAATGGATCCAATCAAGTACGTTTTCGAAAAACCTGCTCTCACGGGAAGGATTGCCCGTTGGAAGATGTTACTATCAGAATATGACATAGAGTACCATGCTCAGAAAGCCGTTAAAGGAAGTATTTTAGCCGATCATTTTGCTCATCAACCGATTGACGATCAAGAATCAATCGGGTTTGACTTCCCTGACGAAGATGTCATGTATCTAAAGATGAAAGATTGCGATGAACCGCTACCCAGTGAAGGGCCAGAACCAGGTTCCCAGTGGGGACTTATCTTTGACGGAGCAGTCAATCATTATGGAAACGGAATTGGGGCAATCATTGTTACCCCTCAGGGTTCCCACATTCCTTTCACTGCCAGACTTACGTTCAAATGTACGAACAACGAGGCCGAATACGAAGCATGTATCATGGGTCTCGAAGAAGCGATTGATTTAAGGATAAAAAACTTGGACGTATACGGCGATTCGGCATTGGTTATTAACCAGATAAAAGGAGATTGGAACACATACCAATCAGGATTGATTCCTTACAAAGACTATGCAAGAAGGTTGTTACCTTTCTTCGACAGAGTTGAGTTTCATCACATCCCTCGTGATGAGAATCACATGGCTGATGCATTAGCCACTCTTTCTTCCATGATTAGTGTAGGTCGATGGAATGACATACCTAAGATCGACATCATGCGCCTTGAACGGCCCGCTTACATCTTCGCGATTGAAGCAGTCATAGACGACAGACCTTGGTATCACGATATCAAATGCTTCCTTCAGAAATAAGAGTACCCATCTGGGGCACTCAGAAAAGACAAGAAGACCCTCAGAAGATTGGCTGGAAACTTCTTCCTGAGCGGTGACACTCTTTATAAGAGAAATTTTTACATGGTTTTGCTCTGATGTGTCGACAGACCAGAAGCAGACATGCTCATGAAAGAAATTCATGAAGGATCCTTTGGCACTCATGCCAACGGACACACAATGGCGAGAAAAATTCTCAGGGTCGGGTACTATTGGTTGACAATGGAATCTGACTGCTACAAGTACATGAGGAGGTGTCACAAGTGTCAGATATACTCCGACAAAATTCATGTACCGCTATCACATCTCAAAGTTCTTTCTTCCCCATGGCCTTTTTCCATATGGGGAATCGACATGATTGGTATGATTGAGCCCAAGGCTTCAAACGGACATCGGTTCATCCTGGTGGCCATTGACTATTTCACCAAGTGGGTCGAAGCAGCGTCATTCGCCAATGTAACCCGACAAGTGGTAGTCCGATTTATCAAAAACAATATCATCTGCCGTTATGGTGTTCCAAGCGAGATCATTACTGATAATGGATCTAACTTGAACAACAAGATGATGAAAGAGTTGTGTGCAGAGTTCAAGATTGAACACCATAACTCATCTCCCTACCGACCCAAGATGAACGGAGCGGTAGAAGCGGCTAACAAGAACATCAAGAAGATCGTTCAAAAGATGGTTGTAACCTATAAAGATTGGCACGAGATGCTACCCTTTGCTCTTCACGGTTATCGCACATCTGTCCGCACTTCAACAGGGGCAGCCGCTTTCTCTCTAGTGTATGGCATGGAAGCAGTGCTCCCCATAGAAGTAGAGATCCCGTCAATCAGGGTATTGATGGAAGCTCAGCTCACCGAAGTTGAATGGTGTCAAAGTCGACACGACGAACTAAGCCTGATCGAAGAGAAGAGAATCACGGCACTATGCCATGGTCAGTTGTATCAACAGAGAATGAAGAGGGCGTTCGACAAAAAGGTCCGACCTCGTGTCTTCAGAAAAGGAGACTTCGTGCTCAAGAAGATACAATCATTTCTCTCTGACTCTCGGGGCAAATGGACCCCGAATTATGATGGCCCATATGTGGTCACGAAAGCTTTCTCAGGCAGCGCCTTGAGACTTGCAACCATGGACGGAGAGGAATTTGCCTACCCCACGAATGTTGATGTAGTCAAGAAATACTTCGCCTAAACTAAAAAAAAAAGGTCTCGGTGGATTGAAAACCCGAAAGGGCGGTCCATGCAAAAGTTAGAGACATGAAAAAAAAAGAATCATCCCGATGGATTGGAAATCTCATAGTACAATCCAGGCAAAAATTAGGGATAATGGCAAGTAACTATTGTTCAACAGAGGCAAGTCCCTCAGCAGCAGTAGTTACATCATCTATCGGAGGAAATCTCTAGTCAAAGGTCATCTTCGACGGAAGCTCAGGATACCCCGAATTCAAAGTTGGTAGAAGGATATTGGTCGTTATGTTTCAACGTAGCCCTTTTCCCTGTAAATTACCATTTTCTAACTTTGTATATACTCTTTGGAATCACGCGTTTGGCTGATCTCCATCCTATCAATAAAATTTGAGCCCTTGTGCTTTTGTTTGTAATTCTTAACTTGCTTTAGCTTTACAGAACGACGTTGTTTAAACTTAATCAAGCGATTCTTGAAATAAAACAAAAATGAATTTACTTGTTAAAACTTTTTCTGCTTTTAAATTAAAGATGGCATTTCTTTTGACTGTTGAACATTAGAAGAATCTCAATCGCTTCTCCAAAGGTGTTTGAACCTCAAAGTGCAGAATCAAAGTACTCCTTCTAAACCAGTTCGCCTGAATGAAGGGATCAACTGTGTCAGAGACCTTGTTTCGTCTGACACCCTCGGCCGAGTTCTCATCTCTTAAGCCCGGTCAACATAGCTCCCCGCGTGGACTATCTCTCCTAAGCAAGGTGGAATTGCTATTTTGAATCAACGGTACTTCTTCGCCCCGCGATGGCCGAGTATCCAATTGTGTTCATCCATTAGTCTGTATGTCGCGTCTGTTTTGTCAGCATTAACATACATACTTCATGCATTTTATTTGCGTTCGCATTTCGTATTGCATCACTATCACTTGAGTCGGTCTTGTCCCCTAGTGATAAACAGTTTTCTCAATCGAGTTTGTCAGTTCTTTCCTCGTCAGGAAGTGTTGCGTCTGCACAATCTCGCCACCAGTGTATCTTTAGATCAGAGTCGGCACTTGGCCACTTTGATAACTTGAACCTCTGAAAGATCAGAGAACCTACAACAGATGTCACTCTTCGCCATTGAAGATGATATCCTTGCTTTCCGGGATTAAGGAAAATCCACAGAGAAAGCCTCGTGATCAGAGATTCGGCAGTACATCAGTATTTCTTTGAAAAGTCGTTGATGAGAAGGTCATCGGCACCTCAAAATTGGATCCCATCATATGGCATTTCTCCGGGAAGATCCCGAGAAAAGTATGATGTAACCCCAAACGAAAACAGTCTCTCAAGAGACTCGCTTTCCCCAGTAGAATCGACAAATGGCGTCTCTAAAACAGAGAAGTTTGTGTACCTCAACAACTCAGACGAATAGGTTCCCCAGCAAGTCTGACATCAAAACTTTTTTTACCCAAATGGTATCTCCCCAGGAAAATTCGGTGAGAAGTTTGAAGGAAAGTCGCTACGAATAGCGTCCCTTGTCAGTATAGTTTATTGACAAAAGAAACTAATACTAGTTCCTTGGTAGGAAACCAGGATCGAGGGGAAGTTTATATCAGAAACTAAGACCAGTTCCTTGGTAAGAAACCAGGATCGAGGGGAAGTTTAAATCAGAAACTAAGACCAGTTCTTGGTAGGAAACCAAGAACGAGGGGAGGTTTATTTCAAAAGAAAACTGAGACCAGTTCCTTGGCTGAAGACCAGGATCGAGGGGAAGTTTACCTTTTCTAAGCATCATTGCTTAGCTAAAGAAGATGAATACGTAAGCTACCATTCATAACCACCATCAAAATTTCGGATATTCCGATATTTAATCCTCTTGCACCCCGAATGCTCGAATACCTTCGTCATTCATACCTTCGGGTCCAAGAAGATTAAATAGGGGCATCTGTAATACCCCAAATTTTGACCACTTAGATTTCCCATCATTGTGAAAATCATCATCACAATATGGATGAACCATCATGCTTCATCAGTCTCCCCAAAGATGGGTGAGCATCCAATACAATCAAAATTAGGGTTTCAAGCCCTCTCTGAGTGCTTAGACAAAGGATCAATCAAGAAATGACATGATCTTCAACTTGTCTAAATCTCTCAAACATCCACAATGGATCAAAAAGGACTCCCACTTCAAGGATTAAGCACAAGGCTGCTCCCTTCTAGGTGGATCAAGTCTCAAGATCGACAGTGTCACCAAATTAGGGTTTTGGTCGACCAAGGCCTCCAGATGGAAATTTTCATCTGGGCACAAGGCAATGATCTAAAACATGACCTAATATACTTCATGGAATCTCATGAACCCATGCATCAAGTCAATTTTGCCTCAGGGGATGCATTCATCGAAAATCAGGAATTAGGGTTTCTTGACCTAATTCACCCCTAAGTTGACTTTTGGGACAAACCATGAGCCAAGACATCAAGAGATGATTTGAGGGTCTCCAATACACCATATTGATCCATTTGAAACAATGGATTGATCCAAGAAACTTGAGCAACAAGTTTCATTTTCATCTGCACCACAATTAGGGTTTTAAGGGAAAAATCAACTGTAACTTTGACTTTTGACCTGGACATGCTCCCAAACCCTAATACATGATTGAATATACCCTATGACACCCATGGAACATGTCCATCAAGTTTGATTTAGGTCAAGGACATGATTTCCTGAAGAATTGCACAGTTTGGAATTCATCTGATAAAAAGTCAACTGTGCACAAAAGTCAACTTTGACTTTTTGAGATTTTTCACCAAAATGGATTTTTAACCCTGATATGATGTTAATGTATGATTTGAATCATCATTCATCAAGAAAAATCAAGAAAAGTGAGATAACTTGTAAAAGGGGTAACCATAAAACTTAGAAATTTTTCTAAGTTAAAAATAAAGTGGCAAAGGTACCAACTTTGGAGGACCATAACTCCTAAACCACAAGGCCATTTTTTCTCATCCAAAGATGGATTTGTAGCCCTCATTATCACCTACAAAAACTTCAACTACAAGTCATTCCAATTCATTAAGGATTTTGAGTTATGGAGTGATCAAAGTGGCTGAAAAGTGAAAATGTCACTTTTTCCAACACTTAGTGAAATTTTCACTAAGTCAGAATTCTGCTTCACTTTTTGCCAAATGTAGGGGGATTTTTCACTTGGAATCAAAAGAGATCAAAACCAAACTTGTTCAAACAGTTGTTGTATCATGTAAGAGCTTTCCAAAATGGCCAAGAACATTGCCAAATTCAACCTACATCATGAGATACAACATTGGCAAGTTGCCTTGCTGAAATCTGTCAAAGCAAGGCAGAATTTGCATTTTGGCTCGATTTGCCAAAATCAGCCAAGTGCAATTGCTCCAATCCACTTGGACACCTCAGAGGATTGAATCCAAAGGGGACAATCACTGAGCCAAGCCTCCAAGGTCCAAGGAACAAAGAATAGAATGTTGAACCTAGAATGGCCAAAATAGGGACAAGACTTCAAATTTGGAATGAGGCATTCAATGGAACCATCAAGGTGGCATGGACTGAGCCATTCTCATCTGAAATCAGTCAAGACTTATCCAAGACCAAGGGGACCAAAGCTCTGTTCCCTAACCTCTAGTCAATGGCTAGAGGAGACTTTTATTTCCATTGGCCAACATTGAGGAAACCTACTTACCAGCTGCCATGTACTATTCCTTGCAAAACAAACTTGCTCTACTATAAATAGAGCTCAATTGTGGTCAGTTTAAGTACACCAAAGCCATCTAACAGATGCTTTCCTCAAAATCTCTTTCTCTTGGCAAAAATGCCTTTCTTAGTAAGGTAGCTATCGGGTTTTGAGTTTGAGAGCAATTCTGCACAAACCAATATGAGCTGATCAAACACTCACATAACATCTGGAACATCAAAATCTCAAAATCACTTGCCATCCACACAAGTTTGAAGTGAAGTTGCAGCTGAGATGCCATAAACTGATCCAGTCCATTTCAATTCAATCCAAGTGTTCAAACACACTCCATATGGTGTAGGGAAGCTGTCCAGATCATCACAACTTGTCTGTAACACCTCCAACTCAAAATCACATCTGCTCTTGCTGTCACGACTTGAAGGTAAGCCTAAACTTGGGCATCTCTCAATCTATGCATATTTCCTCGCACAATAATTTGGCCATATGTTCATAATCATGCATGGAATGTTTTCCCTCAATTAATTGCATTGTTTGAATCGTGTATCAAAAATCCTAGCCTTCATGCAGAAATTAGGGTTCTTGAGGTTTCTTCGTGATTTCTTGTTGTATGTTTAATTTAAATGAAATTAAAGTACATAGACATGATCGTGAGGTTGAGGCGAGCATAATGATATGTGGATTGCATGTTATAATTACGTATTCAGTGAGATTGGATGGAAAATGCAAATCTGGGCAAACTGAAAAAACGCGCGTGTTCTTGGTGTTGTTCTTGGCGCCATTTTCATATATTTGAATATTTGAATTTTGTGATTTTGTTTAATTGATTCAAAAATTAATTTCTCTCTGAGTTTTAATGATTTTGAGTTGATTCTTTTTTTAATAATTCACAAAAATGTTAAAATATTTTATTTTATCAAAAAATCCCAAAAATATTATTTATTTCATATAATTGATATTTTTGTAAAGAATTAATATTTTGATTGTTTTTGGCATTTTAAATATTTTTTCTACATTGATTTTGCAACTTTTAATGCTTTCTAATTATTTTGTAGGTCAATACTTAATTTTTGAAGCATTAATCCAAGATCACAATTTGTTTTCCATGTGTTAAACAATTTTTGATCATTTTAATTGAATTTTTATTCAATTAAATACTTTTTGAAAACAAATTAGGGTTTTGGATTAATTCAACCCTCATAAATCATTTTCAAAACACTTTGGGCCTCTATTAGAGTGTAAGACCCAATCCTTTTTTGACCAAATCATCTTTGGGCCTCACTTATTGCATAAGTCCCGATACCGTCAAAAAACAAACGGCGCGATCGTCGCCTTTTCAAAAAATATCTGGGCTTCTCCTCGAGCTATAAGACCCATTCAAAATTTTTGGGCCTCTATTAGAGTGTAAGACCCAATCCCCCTTTTAACCAAAACATTTTGGGCCTCACTTATTGTATAAGTCCCTCTGCGTTAAAAGAAAACCTCGGCGCGATCGCCATTTTTAAATGAAAAATCATTTGGGCCTACCCTCGTGTTATAAGCCCCACTCTTTTTTCTTTAAACCTTTTTGGGCCTCTTGAGAGAGTGTAAGACCCATCCCTTTGTACAGAAAAGCATTTTGGGGCCACAGTCACTTGTATAAGTCCCGCTGTACAAATTCAAACAGTGCGCTCACTGATAAAACTCTGGGCCTCTCCTTGAGCTGTAAGCCCCAAATCTTTCTTTTTCAAAGCACTTTCTCCTTTGATTTTGAATATACTGTTGTTTTCGATCTTTCTTTGTTGAACAACTAACCAAACAGCATGGAAGCTCTACAACCGAGTAAGTGGTTATCGCTTTCATTTACTGCTTTCATATTATAAACTGTATTGTGGGGCTGCTCACTGTAAGTCTCCTTTCATAAGCTTATATCTACTGTGTAATAATAGTATAGATATTTCGAGTTTCCCCGGCAACTACGTCTAGAACTAGGTGACGCCGTTTCATTTATTCGTAGAAATAGACGCCTAGATCCCCAATAGGAGCACCAGATACAGTCTTCTCTTCGGCTGTCCTCCTTAGGAATCGTCAAGAAATTCTATCCCCCAGAGATGAATTATTCTCGGTGAAACTTCTCTTGAATTTCTTCAAACCGCCGAACGGTTCGGACTCTCTCTAAAAGTTAAAGTCACTGGATAGTAAACCTCGCACGTTTACCAGTGGTTTTAACTCTAAAAGAGTTTTCCTGAACTTTTCTTTGGTTTGGGACCCACGGGCTTCTTAAAAGCATCGGCCTCCTCTTGGGCATCATACAAGGACCCACAGGCTTCCTAAAAGCAACCCCGCCTCCTCTTGGGCATTATTTAAGGACCCTACGGCTTCTTAGAAGTATTCACAGCCTCCTCTTAGGCTTCGTATAACGATCTCTTCCTCCGGGAATGATAGCCTCCTCTTGGGCTTCGTACAAGGACCCGTCGGCTTCTTAAAAGTTTCCAGCCTCCTCTTGGGCTTCGTACAAATTATCCCGACGACCTCCTAGAGGTATAGGAACAGAACCTAGTCATCCTCATAGAACAGTCCTTTCATAGAGTCTACTACTGTTTCTCAAAGCATAGTACCAAAGATAAAACTCTAGACACGGACAGTCTAACTTCCTTGAGTCTCAAAGACATTCTCAAGCACCCTTCGTTAAATAGGAAGGAAACCCGCAGACTCGGACAGTCTCAATACCCTTTGGATTTCCCGTTTCCTCAAAGAGAAGGAAATACCCCTGATCCTCAAATTAAATCCCTGAGTACAGTGTTGCTCATATAAGAACTGATTTTCTCTTTTAAATCAGTATATTGGATCTGTCACTCAACTGAAACAGTTACAATAGCCTCCATCTCGGGCTTCGTACGAGATTCCAAAATTCTCCCCAGTGGAGTCAAAACAACCTTTTCGCCTCTCTCTCAGGCTTTGTATGAGACACAAAAGATTCCCTCGTTGAGTCAATCACCCCTTTTTTGCCTCCATCTCGGGCCTCGTACGAGATATAAATCCCTTAAGCAAGAGTCGAACTCTTTTCTAGCCTCCTCTTAGGCTTTGTATAACGATATGCCCCACTGGGTCAAAAACCTTTAGCCTCTCTCTCGGGCTTTGTACGAGACACAAAATAGCCTCCTCTTAGGCTTTGTATAATGATTTTCCTAGCGGAAATTAGCCTCCTCTTAGGCTTTGTATAAGAAAACCACTGGTTGATCCAATCAATCTTTTAGCATCAAAGCTGTGCCATGTTCATAGTACACAAACATCAACAACTCCTTCATCTAATCGCTGTAAGCGGCAAGCCTCTGGATCATCTATATCCATGCCACTGTCCCTCTTTTAGCATGAGAAATTCCTAAGGAAAGATGGCATTGCTCTACACTGAGTTAAAGTCTTCTCCTTCAGGTTAAAACCCTTTCTTCGGAAATTATGGCATTGCTCGGATCCGCGTATCCCAGTTAAAGTAATTCTCCTTCCCCCTCTTTAGAGATGACAAATTCTCTCTAAAGTCGAGGTCTTTCAGCTTCACGTCTTGGGCTTTGAACAAAACACAAATAGACCTTTTAGCTTCACATCTTGGGCTTTGAACAAGATACAAATCACCTTTCGCTTCACGTCTTGGGCTTTGAACAAGACACCAAAAATCAATTTCCTCCCATAGAATAGGAGGAACTACGAATGCTCTGATTTCCCTGTTTCGGTAAACGGGAATACGCAGGCATAAGATCGAAAGAAAAGATCTTAGCGAGCGCAATCAACAAAAAACCCAAATCCCATATCCCCATCAATCGAAAGCAGTAATTCAAAAGCACCAGTCCTAACATCCTAATCCTTATTCCCCGCCAGAAACCCTTTGCCTAGAAAAAAAGAAAGAAAGAACCTGTATTGGCGAAATACGAATAACCAGTACAAAGGCCCCCCCTACATTGATAGCATCTGTAACCTAACAGACCGCTGTTTAAATTCAGTATGCAAGCAGGGTTAATTGGAGACATCTATTTCCCTTCCTTATTCAGCTCACAATAGGATAAAAAATGAATCGACCTGTAGTTTTAAGCTCAACCGCAGAGAGCGACCAACATTTAAGAACCGCGTCCAAAATCGCTCGCTACACGGGGCAATACTTACTTATCGCAACGCGATGACACGCTTTTCGGCTGACACATAATTTTATATTCAAAGTTACTTTTGGCCATTTTTTGGGGTTCTAAATTTTAGAGAAAAAGTGACGGCTATGCACATTCAAGGGAGAATTTTGAAGCACATTGGAGTTACTGGAGAGCAATTCTTCCATAGATTTTGATGATGAAGACTTATCAACTCATGGTATTTGTTAATTTATCAATGAGTATATTAGTTTTCCTATATTAGCTCTTTTTGAGATGAACCTTATTATTACTTTGTTGGATCATATGTTTATTTGAGATTTATCTAGTACTTTTAATGTTATTATCTTATTTAAATTGTCCTTGTGTTTAATACTTTTTATCACTTACGGGCGTACGAATCAATCTAGATATTTAGCAATTTCTGATCGTTAGTCTATTTATCTAATGTAGACAATATATTCAACTTTATAATTAATTAGGGATAACTAATTAGAAGTTGTTGCTTATGAATTAACACACTTAGAACACCTAGTTTAACTTTGAATTGGCCTAAAAAATTATGAGATTATCGTATAAATTAGTGAGTTACACACGAAAAAATTGGATGCAATAAATTTGTTAATTCTCAATGAGATAATAACTTAATTAAAATTCAATAAATAAACCGTTCATCAACATATAAAAATAAGATGATTCGATATATAACAAAGACTTAATCCGCCTTTTTCATCTTAAATTTCATCCTTATAATTTCTCGTTTTAGGTCCGCAGTTAAAGATTTTATTAAGGTCAAAGTTTTGTCACTAAAAAATTATGATTTGAATATTAGAGAAAATTTGATAATAATTCAGTGAATGAATTCAATATCATCTATGACTCTTTTATTCATATAATGTTCTCACCAATTTATCTTAGTTTAACTTTAAAATTTTGGAAACAAACCTTAACTTTAAAATTTTGGAAACAACCCTAAAATTGAACATTTTGTTCTATCGAGTTAGAAAATATAATTCAATAATATTCGCGGTCATTGTATTTTAGTATTCAGATTTCTTGTCGTTTACTTGTCGTTTATCATCAATTTCAACAATTTTGAACATGAGCAAATGTATCGAAAAAAAAATAATCAATTCTCATGTTTAAAATACATATAGTCTAAAAAAAAAATTATCACAAGTGACACCTCAAATAATGTATGCCATTTTTTTAAAAGATGGTTTATGCCTGTTAGAGAAGTGTAGGTTAGTCTGCTATAGAACTGTTAGTTCTGTTAACAGTTGAGTTAGTTAGAGCTGTTAGGTGTTAACTCTAACAGCTTCTGTTAGCAATGGTTGTATATATAGGGTACTCTTCAGTCTTGTTAATTCAACTCATTTTTTTCTGTTTTATCTCTTGTAAATCTAACAGAGTTTTCTCTGCATTTTACATTTCTCTGATATTGCACAGAGTGCTCATCATGAACTAAGTTCATACTCTAACATGGTATCATTCGCGGAATCGATCCAAATCGCTTCTTCCTCTGTTACTCTCTGATTAATCATCTTCAACATCTCACACTGTGCTTGATTCAACAATGGCTGAGTCTGAGAATCAAGAATCTGCTAACAGAACTACATCTCAAGATCTTTCAACTGTGTTCACATCCACCAAATCTGCGAATTCCTTTGGACCGAAGCTCTCGATCAAATTGCAGGAGAACAACTATCTCCTATGGAATCAACAAGTTGAAGGTGTGATTCTGTCTCAAAAGCTGCACAAACTGGTTGTCAATCCTCAGATTCCGATGAAATACAAAACAGCGCAAGATCGTCTTGAAGGTACGATTTCTGATGAATATGAAGCCTGGGTTGTACAAGATCAAGCTGTGTTTATCTGGCTTCTATCCACCATCTCTGAGTCGGTTCTACCAAGGGTCCTTGCGTGCAAGCATGCATTTGAGGTGTGGGACAAAATTCATCAGTTCTTTAATGCGCAGATGAAAGCTAGGGTTCGGCAACTTCGTGTTGAACTGAAATCTACCAAGAAAGGTACTAAATCAATCACTGAATTTGTGTTACGCATCAAGGCCATTGCGAATTCGTTACTTGCAGTAGGTGATTCGATTACTGAACAAGACCAGGTAGATTCCATTCTTGATGGTTTACCTGAGGAGTACAATCCCTTTGTTATGCAAATGTATGCGTGTTCACCGCCTCCTACATTGTGTGATGTTGAAGCTCTACTGTATGTGCAAGAAGCACAACTTGACAAATATCGTCAAGAACTTGCCACTGCTAATGTTGCTGCCAATGTGGCTCATACCAGTTCAGCTGAGAATAACTCCAGAGGAGCTTATTCGAACTATCGTGGTCGTGGCAGGATGAATCGAGGTCGCCATCGAGGCAATGGCAGACATACAACTGGCAATAGACCAACTTGCCAACTATGTGGAAAATATGGACATGCTGTAACCACCTGCTGGCACAGATTCGATGAGAACTACATGCCCCCTTCTTCCTCAGGTGACCAGTCCAAAGAAGCCAAGTCCTCAACTCCCACGAATTCAGCTGCTCAAGAACATGCCCAAGAAGCTCAAACTGTGGCAATGATGGCCACCACAGGTAAACCAAAGCCTTTTACTCAAGAGTATTCACTGCCTGCAGAGCTTGAATCCCAAGCTTGGTTTGCTGATTCAGGTGCATCTCACCATCTAACACCCTATGATTCTCTTTTACAAACCAAATGCAAGTATGTAGGGCCTAATAGGGTATATGTGGGTAATGGTCAAACTCTAAACATTGAGGCTGTAGGTTCATCTCAAGTTGTCTCTAGTATTATGCCCAATTATAAGTTGAAATTAATCAATATTCTACATGTTCCTTCAATCACTAGGAATTTACTGTCTGTTTCCAAATTTTCTAGTGATAATAATGTTGTGTTTGAGTTTCTGCCTAACAAATGTTATATCAAATCTCAGGGTTCTAATCAAGTCATTGTGGAAGGCATTTTAGATGCCAGTGGTCTCTACTATTTTCCCAGTCTAGCCTTGGAGCTCACTAGATTTCACAATTTGCCTTCCAAATTTCATGTCACTCCTGCTGCTCAAAGCTATGTTGCTTCACACTCAAGTGGCATGTCCTCTAGTCATTGTAATAATTCTATGCTGTGGCATAATAGGTTAGGGCATACAAATTTTCCTTCTGTTGCTCATGTTATGAAACTATGTAATATACATTCTTCTAATAAACATGATTTTTGCAACTCTTGTAATCTTGGTAAGGCTCATAGAGTGCATGCTCCTCTAACTGATACTCAATATCACAGACCCTTTGATATTGTGTACACTGATTTGTGGGGGCCAGCTCCTATATCTACTAAGTCAGGTTATAATTACTACATTGCATTTGTTGATGGCTGTACTAGGTATACCTGGCTGTACTTTCTCAAAACTAAAGCTGAAGCCTTGTCTGCCTTTAAACTGTTTCATGTCTTTGTTCAAACTCAGTTTCAAGTCACTATTAAATCTGTCCAAAGTGATTTTGGTGGAGAGTTTCGTCCATTTACCAAATTTTTGACTGAGCTTGGCATCAATCACAGGCTTACTTGTCCTCACACCTCTCATCAAAATGGGTCTGTTGAGAGAAAACATAGACATATTGTAGAGATGGGTCTGACATTGTTAGCTCATGCCTCATTACCTTTGTCCTTCTGGGAACACAGTTTTTCCACAGCAGTTCATATTATAAATAGACTTCCCTCTTCATCTATTCCAAATGGTAGTTCACCATTTCACGCCCTGTATGGAAAACAACCTGATTACTCATCCCTCAAAGTTTTTGGCTGCTCTTGTTTTCCTCTTCTTAGACCATATAACAAGAATAAATTTCAATTTAGGAGTCAAGAGTGCATTTATCTGGGTGTCTCTTCCCAACATAAAGGGTTCAAATGCTTAAGTACTGATGGTAAGGTCTATATTTCTAAGGATGTCACCTTTAATGAGCAATCCTTTCCCTATACAAAACTATTTGTAACTCAGTCTAATACATCTGGTACTACTCAGAGTTTGTCTAATTCTACTGGCATTTCCCTCAGATCTGTACCTAGTCAACCTATGTTACCAGCACCAACTCAGAACTTATCTCATCCTATCACTTCTAGTTCTGAAGCACAAAATGTAGCTGACTCTATTGCTCCTACTGGTCCCTTGCAGCCTGAACATGCTGTAAATAGTCACCTTGAGCACACTCCCAGTCAGCCTGTTCCACCTAGTCTAGATCATGTCACATCAACTCACAGGTCTCAGTCCATTCATCCTACTCTTATTCCTGCTGATAAAGGTTGTGAATCCCTAAATTCTCCTTTAGACATTAACTCTGCTGAACATATGACTTTACCTATCACTCCTATTAATGAGCAGTCCTTGTCTAGGGTTGATGTTTCTAATTTCTCTAATGAGCCTACAGTTCCCAACAGTGGTCATAACTCTGAACTTGCTACCTCAGAACAGCATATATCTCATAAGTCTGATGAACTTACACTGTCCTTTTTCATACCTCCATCTCCATCCACTGCATCCCCCTCCATTCAGCCTTCTGTACCAACTGCACCTCTTCTTCAAAATGCTCATCCAATGCTTACTAGAGGCAAGACTGGCCACTCTAAACCCAAAGCCTTTCTTGTCCATTCTGAACCCACAAGTGTCAAACAGGCTCTTCTTCAACCTGAATGGACTCAAGCCATGAAAGAAGAGTACAATGCTCTTTTAGCTAACAAAACCTGGTCTCTCACCACTTTACCACCTGACAAAAGAGCAGTAGGGTGTAGGTGGGTGTTTAAACTCAAAGAGAATCCTGATGGCACCATTCATAAGTATAAAGCCAGGCTAGTTGCTAAAGGATTCCATCAGGAACATGGTTTTGATTATACTGAGACCTTTTCTCCTGTAGTGAAACCAACAACTATTAGAATCATTCTGACTCTAGCTATTACTAACAGTTGGGATATCCAGCAAATTGACATCAATAATGCCTTTTTAAATGGAGTTTTGCATGATGAAGTCTACATGACACAACCTCCAGGTTTTGTTAGCTCTGACAAGGCTCTGGTGTGCAAACTTCATAAAGCCATCTATGGTCTAAAACAAGCCCCAAGGGCTTGGTATGAAAAACTTACACAGGCACTGCTCCACTTTGGCTTCACTGCATCCAGATGTGACAATTCTCTTTTTGTATATAGCAAGCTTGGTGTTTCAATGTATGCTCTTGTGTATGTGGATGATATTCTATTGACTGGCTCGAATACTGCTCTCATACATGATCTTATCAATAAACTGCATACTACTTTTGCTTTAAAGAAACTTGGCAGGCCGAGCTATTTTTTGGGCATTGAGGTAAAAACTTGCAGCAATGGTGCTCTCTTTCTCACTCAGTCTAAGTACATTCATGATCTACTTGCTAAGGCTAAGATGAGTCAAGCCAATGGTGTTCCAACTCCCATGCTGAGTACCTGCAAACTAAGCAGACATGGTACTTCTTATTTTTCTGATCCACAGTTGTACAGGTCCATGGTTGGAGCACTTCAATATGTGACATTGACTAGACCTGATATCTCCTTTAGTGTCAACAAAGCATGTCAGTTTATGGCAAGCCCTCTTGAATCACATTGGACAGCTGTGCGAAGAATCCTCCGGTACCTTAGTGGTACAGCCTCATGTGGTTTATTACTCTCTCCATCTGTAGCTGCTCCAAAATTCTCATTGCGGGCTTATAGTGATTCTGATTGGGCTAGTGACCCTGATGATAGACGATCTACATCTGGTTCTTGTATTTTCTTTGGACCTAATCTTGTTTCCTGGGGATCTAAGAAACAGTCGCTTGTGGCTCGTTCAAGTACTGAAGCCGAATATCGAGCTCTTGCCCATACAACATCTGAGCTGCTATGGATTGAGTCTCTATTGACTGAACTCAGAGTACCATTTCATACACCAACTCTGCTTTGTGATAATGTTAGTGCTGTCATGTTGGCACACAATCCGGTTCTCCATGCTCGCACCAAACACATTGAGCTAGATATTCATTTCGTGCGGGAACGAGTGGTAGCCGGTACGATGCAAATTCAACATGTTCCTGCTCCACTGCAAATTGCTGATGCTCTTACAAAGCCATTAAGTTCTACTGCTTTCACTGAGTTACGGAGCAAACTGAAAGTGGTCTCTTCAGCCCAATATCCTTCAGCTTGAGGGGGGGTGTTAGAGAAGTGTAGGTTAGTCTGCTATAGAACTGTTAGTTCTGTTAACAGTTGAGTTAGTTAGAGCTGTTAGGTGTTAACTCTAACAGCTTCTGTTAGCAATGGTTGTATATATAGGGTACTCTTCAGTCTTGTTAATTCAACTCATTTTTTTCTGTTTTATCTCTTGTAAATCTAACAGAGTTTTCTCTGCATTTTACATTTCTCTGATATTGCACAGAGTGCTCATCATGAACTAAGTTCATACTCTAACAATGCCTAATTTGAAAAATCTAATAAGTTTATTTATAATATAATAAATTAGATGTACATCCTTCCATCAATTCTCTTGTAAAAGATGACTTTATAAGCTTTATCCCCAAAACTGGAGGGCGAGGACATTGTGATTTGGGAAGCGACTGATTCGGAGGAATTTTCAGTTGCTGATTGTTATAGGAAGCTTTCTTTGTCGATTGCGGGGAACAGGAATATAGCGATGGTAGTGTCTACTGAGTTCTTAGAAGCCTGAAACGTAGTTTGGAAGATGAACATACAATCTAAAATGCAGGTGTTTCTTTGGAGATTGTTTAGAGACCGTGTTGCTATGAAGGAGCGGCTGGAGAAAAGGAAGATTATCTCAGACGGAGTGTCGTCTTTGTGTTCCCAGTGTGACTCGTGTGTGGAAACGAGTTTTCACCTATTTTGCTCTTGTGTTTTTGCAGCAGAAGTTTGGGGCTGCAGAGAGTTGTGGTCTGGTATGGATTTCAATCTTCAGGATTCTTGTCTTTCCTCCTTTGTGTCAACTCTCTGTCCGGCGGACAAGTATTTTGGTGGAGGGTTCGGGTCAATCATATGGTCTTTCACTGCGTGGTGCATTTGGTCTAGCAGGAATAGCAAAGTTTTCTTGAATAAATCTGTTTCTGTTATCGATATTGTCTCTTCTATTAAGTTCCTGTCTTGGAAGATGTTATTTTCTAGACCAGGTAGTAATAGTTGCAGCTTGTATGAATGGCACACTGCCCCTTTAGCTTGCTTTAAGCGGACGTTGCATTCCCGCTAGTTGTAATCGAGATTGTAGCACCCCTTGTGTTGCTTTAATCTATCTCATTGTCTATTAAAAAAAAAAACACTTCAGTCCCTATGTTCCACACCAACATATTTATATTTGGCACCTCCTAAATCTTTTTTCCTATTTAAAAGGCAAAATCACATGATTATTCTTTATCAAAGGTCAATGGTTCAAATCTTTGTTAAATACAACAATGATCAAATTTTGTTTCCTTAAAACAGATAAATATTTATTAAAAAAATTAATTGTTAACTTATATATATTATTTCTTAAAACTTATATAATATTATTTATAGATGTCGTTTAATAATTTTTTAATTATAAAAAAGAGAAGAAAAAAATTTAATATATCTTTTTAAATAGTATTTTTTAAATTATTTTAAGCTTTTTATATTTTAAGAAAATTATATAGTACATTTTACTATACCATTTACTTATAATCATTTTATGCAAATAGCAAACCCTTTTTTAAGGATAGATTACAATCTATCAATTGTATTTTATAACCACTTGTACTAAAATAATTGATCTAGTCAACTATTAAAGTGTTTGTTTACGATATATTAATGTATATTCACAATTATCATAAATATAAAGTACAATATGTTAAATTGAATGCCATGCAAGTAGTATTAATTATTAATTATAAATTACATTTGAAAGAAAGTAGAGAATATTATTAATTATTAATTATATAATACATTTGAAAGAAAGTAGGGAATATTATTTCTTAAATTAAAAGAAGTAATTTGTTTTAGGAAATATTCTTTTAACAAAAATAGATAAGATATTTTGGCACAGAACATTGTTTTATTCACTTTGTTTTGTGTACTAAAAGAAATGATAATTTAGATATGGGAGTGAAATTTTTTTTTTTATATAAGCAATTGTATTAATAGGAGAAAGAGGGTTTCTCCAACCCAATACAAAGGAACAAAAAACGGCTAAAAAGCCACACAAAAAAAAAACATTACAAAAAATCAGTAGGACATTTAAACCATTCATATAAGCTACATTTGACACTACCAATCTCTAACCATCTCCAAGAAAGGATCAAAATACGATAAAAGAGAGCATCGATGTCACAAACCTCATCTCCAAAAATAATGTTATTTCTTAAGGACCAAATGCTCCAAGTCGTGATATACCAAATGAAGCTAGTCATACCTTTCATGGAAGAAATGCGAAAGAACGAACTCCAAACCTTAGCAAAAGATAAAATAGAGTCGGCAAGAAACGGAGGAGCACCCAACCAAGCAAAAATCTTATTCCAAAGCAACTAAATTTTAGAGCAAGACAAAAAAAGATGCGTAACATCTTCATCCTCCATGAAACAAAATACACAAACCTTGTCGTGAGCAGACGAAATAATCCCTCTAGCAGCTAAGTTCTTGCGGGTCGGTAATCTATCAAGCATCAATCTCCAGATAAAAGCTTTAATTTTCATTGGAATAAAGGATCCCCACATCTCCTGGAGCACACCAAGAATCTCAACCAGAATGCCAATTCCTCTTAAATCCGAACAACTTAAGTTGTAAAAGGACTTGACAGAAAAGGTAGAACTGTTATCCAACTTCCAAATCCAAGAGTCTTCCTCCGATTGCTTCATCGAAACTGCACTCATAATACGAGATAAAGCCTGAACAGCTCTATCGTCAAGTACCGTCAACACAGGCCAAAGGAGGCTGAGATTCCACTGCCAGCTCTCGTTGGACCAGTGGCCAAGGTCTGCAACGCAACAGTTTTGGATACCAGAAGCAGTAAACAGAACCGAAAAAACAGATTTTAAGTCAAAATCACCACACCAATTATGATGCCAAAACTGAACAGAAGTACCCCTTCCAACAATAGGTTGAACACAGTCATAAAATTGAGAAGAAGAGTTAATGGTCTTAAGCGAAAGCAGGTCCCTCATCCAAAGAGAGAAATTAGAAGGATTACCTTCAATCTCAGAACTCAAAGCAAGTTTAAATAAGCTACCATACCTGCAACTTAATAACTTCCTCCATATTTCATTCCTACCGTTGAGAAATTTCCAGAACCATTTAACGACAAGCGCCTTATTAAACAACCCTATGTGTTTAATCCCTAAACCACCATCCTCTTTAGGTTTGCAGACGGAAACCCAATTCACCCAAGGAATTCTCTTCTTATCCACGTATCCCGACCACAAAAAGCGACACTGAATCGATATAATCTTTATAACAATCTTGGACGGAACCTTGAAGAAAGCCAGACTATGAATAGGAATACTAGTCAGAACCGAATTAATCAGAGTAATTCTTCCGCCTAACGAAAGATTCCTACCAGCCCACGATGAAAGTCTAGCTTTAAGCGACGAGAGAACCGGATTTCAGAACGAAAGCCTTCGGTGATTTCCTCCAATAGTAATTCCAAGGAATTTAAAAGGCAACGTTCCAACCTTATGGGAGTGAAAACTTTTAAAGAAGACAATTTTTGAATTGTTTTTTTCTCTCTATTACTTCAAATGACTATATGAGTCCTATTATAAAATATCGTGCATCACTAGAAAGAGAAGTAATTCTTGGGATTCATTTGATAATTAATTTCTTTTATAAGTTAAAGAGGATGTATTAAAGATAATTAATTTCTTTTATAAATTAAAGAGGATGTATTAAAGTACATATAAGAGATATTCAACTCAAATACAAAAGAGTCAATTGAAGACTGCAAACTAACCAAAAACAACAAACAAAACACCTACTCAACAATTAGGAAAAATAGAAATATGTTTTCATATAAACTATAGTACAAAAATTTAATTGATAAATAAATATATTATTATTACTTAGTGATTTCAAACATAAAAAATAGAGTGAATTGTGATATAAAATTTTGTTTTAACTTATGTAACATTATAATATTATTAGGCTGTTGGACAGGGTAGTCCATAAAAGAGTATCGGGGATCAAACAAATGGGTGGGGCGAGTTGCTCCACGCGTTTGGAGATCGTTCAATACGGGCCTTGAAACCATCAAGAAATTTGAAGTAGGTCGCCTTATTGCGGTTTGCACATAAGCAAAAGCAAACGTGGAAGGACATGTGTTCTCTTATAACGGGATCATAACGGAGATCAAAGAACTAATTACTCTTTTCACAATCTTCTTCCTCTTTGCTTATCCAGCATGGAGCAAGTTACCATTTCTTGATTGAGGTCTAAAGAGCTTATATATATATATATATATATATATATATATATATATATATATATACTTCTTTTTCAAATAGAGAAGAGATTCTCAATTTTCTTCAAAAAGAGAACACAGAGATCCTCCACTCTGTGCGAGCTAGGCTTACGTGCAACCTAAATATCCTACACATCAAAACTATCCTACAAATATAGGGTTATCGTATTATATTTTTTTAGCAAATATAATTGGCGTTTCTTACCGTGTTTTATAAAATTGACCTGGACCTCAAATTTGATTTATTAAACTACTAGCGACGGTGACCGTGATAACCATTAAAAAAGTAAGACAACGGTTGTAAGTGATGAATCAAATGTTAAATTTTAAAAAATTATGATCTTTATTTTATCATTATGTTTTATTATTCTTACACAAGAGCCGCTTATTATTATTATTATTATTATTATTATTATTATTCAATATTGTTATATATGTTCATCAATAACGTATTATATGTCATGTAATTTTTAAAGAGTTATAACTATTTTGCTTCCTGTCAAATTAGAAATTATAACTATTAATATTATTATTCATTTTATTTAGTATTCAGATTTCTTGTCGTTTAATTACTTCTAACAATTCAGCACATTTGCTAAAATCAATATCATCCAATATATATAAACGTAATATGACATTGGGTCACCACCATCATTAACTAGCTTCCAACCGGCCCCTTGTTTATATGTCAATGTATATTCACAATTATCTTAAATATAAAGTACAATATGTTAAATTGAATGTATTGCAAGTAGTATTAATTATTAATTATATATTACATTTGAAAGAAAGTAGAGAATATTATTAATTATTAATTATATAATGCATTTTAAAGAAAGTAGAGAATATTATTTTTTAAATTAAAAGAAGTTATTTGTTTTAGGAAATATTCTTTTAACAAAAATAGATAAGATATTTTGGCACAGAACATTGTTTTATTCACTTTGTTTTGTGTACTAAAAGAAATGATAATTTAGATATGGGAATGAAAAGTTTTAAATAAGACAATTTTTTAATTGTTTTTCCTCTCTATTATTCATGATCGTGAAGGCTGGATCAGATCCTGTAGAATCAGGCCGCCAAGTGCGTCAGGGCTGCTGGTCGTATGGAGAGGGCGAGGGGGTGTACCTGCAAGACACTCCGACGCTCAAGTAAGAAAGGGTCAGAGAAAAGGGGCAAGTACAAAGTATGGATTCTTAGGGTGAATAATGGATACCTGACCCTCTCAAGCGAAAGGGTTTATATAGAGCCCCCGGCGCGTGGCCAACGGTCCTATTTTCGGGGCGAAATAACCGTTTTCCCGAAGAATAGGTAACTGCCCAAACTAGTCGTTACGTCGGGCAGGGTGCCCAAAAGTAGCTGTTATGTCGGGCATAGGCATAGTTCCGGGCACATGCCCATAACTGTTCGGGGAGCAATGAAGCCGTGCGTGACGGGCAGTAATTCTGGGGAAGAACTTTGCATTCCTTGCCCAGTTGAAGGGGCAGAAAGGTCACTTTTGCCTCTCTGTGGATTGGACTTAGGCAATTTGGGCCGCTTTGGAGCAGAGGCGGATTGGGCTAATTCTAGCCATTGGTCCAGTCCAGAACAGGAGCCCCCCAAGTCGTTGCTCCCGAGCATGGGAGTGATGACTTAAGGACTGCTCGTTGCTCCAGGGAGCTAGCATAGAGTCGTCGTTTGTAGGCGAGGATGGTTGTCTCAAAGTGCCCGTGGCCCCAGGTGTTTGTGAGATTCGTTGTCGTGACCATGTTGCCCGGTGTATGGGGAGACTAATGGTCAGACAGAATTTGAAACGTTGGGGCGCCACGTGTACCTAGAGCTCCGTGTAGCAGTTAATAGGCAATGATGGCTAGCGGGTAGTCATGATGGCCTACGGGCGCGTGGTTGCACGTGCCCCTCTGTATAAAAGGGGGGGAAACCGTTTCATTTGAAACTTTTCCTTTCTGATTTCTCTCCGTCTCTTTCAGTTCTTGCCCGTCACCGTCTTCAGGCTTTTCGACCACCGTTACCAGCTTCGAGCAGCTTCTACCCTCTTCCAAAATCAAGTAAGTTTTCTGATCTGTAGCTTGTTTTACTTCCTTTTGTTATTAGTGGTAGATTGTATGCGGTTAGGGTTAGCTTTAGGTGATAAAATAGGTGGATTTCTGGCGAGTGTTGGTGGTGGACGGTGGTTGTGCCATTTTTCCGCCTTCAGCACTTTGCCGGAGTATGTAGTACGTTTAGCGAGGAGGGTGGTCCATGGCGTGGTTGCGGTAGTTGTGCATGCGTGACCACCGTGTTTGTTCATCTTCTGGTAGGGCGACGAGTTTTCTGGTAGAACGTTTCCAGATTCCGGTGAAGCTTTGCGGTTTCCGGTGGGGCTTCAAATGGAATCTGGGCATGAGTGCAGGGAGGTTCCTCGCAGGAGGATGGTATGTCTCGGGCATCTCCTCGCGGGGAGGTTTTTCATTCGATGTTAGGGCTTAGGCCGCGGACGTTGTCCTCAGCCTTTTGCGCGCCCTTTTACTTGACTTGGCAGTGGAAGGGTGGATTTGATTTCCTGTTGAATTCACTGTCTTTCTCTGCTTTTCAGGTGATCGTAATGGCGACGGGGCCAGACAGAGAAGTTATTCTAGACACGTCCGAGGAGGAAACTGGCTACGAGGAAAATAGTAGCTCGACGGCTTCGACCTCTGCGGCTTCGAGCTCGGCGGCCTCAAGTTCGTCCAGCAATGCCGGGGAGGAAGAAGAGGTTCGGGATGATATGGAGGAGGATGACATCGAAGGGTTCTCCGCGGAGGAGTGGGAGGTGGCCGAACCTTCCGAGCATATTTCTACGTTCGCAAAGTCTTTGGTGGACGTCTTTACGGAGGTAGGACCAGAAGGGGAGTGGAAGGTTCACTTCCCTACTTTGAACGAGCGGGTCTGCTCGGATTTCGGGGTCCGCTTTACGATGTACGAGCATGCCTTCAAAGAGCTGGGACTGAGGCTGCCTTTCACTGATTTCCAGCGGTCGGTGTTTGAGCATCTGAAGCTGGCCCCCTCTCAACTTCACCCTAATTCGCTGGCCTTCATCCGGGCTTTTGAATTGGTGTGCGAGCATCTCTCTCTGGGGACTACTCTCCCCCTGTTCTTCGTTGTTTTCCATCTTCAAAGGCAGTTGACGGGGAAGAAGTTTGGATGGGTTTCTTTGAAGCAGCCCAGAAAGCTATTTAAACCGTTCTCGGAGTCGATCCAGACTTTCAAGGAGCGGTACTTCGTCGTTGAACCCGTGTCTGAGGTGGCCCAGGACAGCACATACGTCTGGGAGATCGAGGTTGACGAGGATGGAAATGAGCTTCTTAACGAGGAGGGGAAATATATTGGGCAGAGGCTCTACAGGTTCCCCATCCGCTGGGCACCCGACCATTTCTCCAAGAAGCCCAGCGATTATGTCTTTCAGCCGAGCGATCTGCGCGGGCAGGACGCCGTGGCGTACGAGAGGCTGGTGAACTGGGTCAACTCCTTCAGTCTTGCAAGCTGTTGGATGAGCAAAGGTAGCCCTATCTTCGAGGAGGATGGGAGCCAGAGAGTTGAGCGCAGATTCGTCAGTGTTAAGGCACTGCTGGAGTGCAAGACTCTCGCGGACGCTGAGAAGCTGCTCGGTAGTCTTGGTTATTTAGATTTTGTTTGTGTTATCTCTTTTCCACGTAACTAACGCGCTCGTTTTTTCTTTATTTGTGCAGGTGAGATGCCTTAGGCTCGCGACCGCGTGGTGAGGAATGCTATGGAGAGGAATAAAGCTGGAGCGGCTCCTCCTAAATCTCGACCCGCTGGTGCCCGTGCTCCTCCTCCTGTTCAAACTGTTGCGGGGGCCTCTTTTTCTCCCTCTCCTGCTCCACGGAGATCTCCTCTACCCTTGACCGGGCGGTCGAAGCGGCCAAGGACATCAGACGCTATGGACCTTACCCGTGTGCCGGAGAAAGGGAAGTTTGAGCTCCCTCCGTGCATCCTTGATAGGAGGTTCTTTGAAGGTAACTCCTTGGTCGTCCCTCGGGCGGAATCCCTTTGCTTGGAAGGCATGGATCGCCCGAGCAAGAGGTCGCTGGTGGCCCAAGATGCTTCTGCCCTGGTTAGGATGCTGGAGATGGCTACTGTCTACGCAGAAGGGGACTCTGCACTTGAGTCTGAACTTAAAGCTGCCCGGGCTTCTGAGGCGGCCCTCAAGGAGGAAATTAAGAATGCCCGCGAGGCTCGGGGGAAGGCCGAAGAGAAGACGGCCAGGCTGAAAGAGGATGTCTTCAAGCTGGCGGCGGAGAAAAAGGCTGCCGAGGAGCTGAACAAAGAGTTGATGGCGGCCAGCGCCCCGGGTGCCGACGAACCGGATGATATAAAAGAGTTGAAGACTAGGTCTGAGCTGGTTGACCGCATCCTGCTGGCCGAAGATGACAGTATCGCCGTGGTAGAGGAGTCTTTTCAAAGCGTCGTGGCTCAATTGCGGGTGGTGAACCCTGGGCTTGAGATCTCTGCCGAGGGTACTCACTACCTTGCGCATGTTGAGGATGGTCGCATTGTCTTGCCCGCAGGCCTTGTTCTAGATACCCCCGAGGTTCAGCCTGAGGACCAGCCCGAGGAGGACCAGAGACCTGAGCCGGCGTCAACCGAGCATGCAGATGAGTTAGGAGTTTTGTTATTTTGATGTTGTTGTATCTTGTCCGGCCTGTGTGCCGTTGAATTATTTGTAATTTTATTTTTGGGGGGGCATGACCCCGTTTTATGTAATAATGCACAATCGTGGCCCCTGTGGCCACCTGTTATGTTAATTATATTTCTGGCTTCTTCGCGTGCATGATTTTACTTGCGTTTATTTTTGCTAAGTGTTGTATGCATGCTTGCTGTGAATGTATGTCTGCCCGTGTTTGGGAGCTTTTGACTTGTGCGAATATTTATGGGGGATTGCTCGTTGTAGATGTGTTCGATAGTGTGGGGAACTGGTCGAACGGCTGGGGAATATCCTGGCTGGGGAGCGGAGCTCAGGTCGCGTTTGAGGCCTGAGTTCGCGGCGTGAACGTCCCATCGCGAGCTGGGGTTCTGCCAATCATGGTACTTTGACGACGACGATGCTCGATCGAGGACCGCTGTCGAGCAACTACCCAGCTCGTTACTGAGCGGGGTTGTGCTCTAATCGTATGCGACGCTTGTACCTAGACGAGCATAGTGGTCGGTAGTTGACGTTCGTCGTTGCGACGAGTCGAACCGAGGATTTAGCTATAGTATTGTTTTAGCTTTTCGGCGTTCCATGGTCGAGCGAGTTCTTCCCCAGTGAGATGTTCTAGGTAGTAGGCCCCATTTTCCATTTTTTCCTGGATGCGATATGGTCCCTCCCAATTGGCTGCTAGCTTACCTACGCGAGAGTCTTTGTGGTTTCTTCTTAGGACAAGGCTTCCCACGTCGAACTCTCTTCGTATCACTTTGGCGTTGTGCCTGAGGGTGATCTTGTGTTTCAGTGAGGCCTCGCGGAGAGCTGCCCCGGTTCTGATTTCCTCGACGAGGTCGAGCTCTTCCCTTAAAGATTCGTCGTTCATCTCCTCATCCAGGGGAGACTCTGTCCGCCTAGACGGCACGTGAACTTCGACGGGAATTACAGCCTCGGTTCCGTATGCTAAACGGAAAGGTGTTTCCCCGGTCGTTGAATGGGGAGTTGTACAGTAAGCTCAGAGCACGCTGTGTAGCTTCTCGACCCACACCTTCTTTGTTTCGTCTAGCCTTCGCTTGAGGCCTCGAAGGATGACTCGGTTAGCTGCCTCAGCCTGCCCGTTTTTTTGGGGGTGTTCGACGGATGCGAAGTGTTGCTTCGTGCCCAGTTGGGCGACGAAGTCCTGAAACTTCCTGTCCGTGAACTGCGTTCCGTTGTCCGTTACTATCACTTGGGGAATACCGAAACGTGCAAGAATGTCTCGTTTGTAGAAACGCATGATGTTGAGCGCAGTTATTTTGGCTAGAGCTTCTGCTTCTATCCACTTTGTGAAATAATCTACGCCCACTATGACGTACTTATTCTGACTTGATCCTACCACGAAGGGTCCTAGGATGTCTAGGCCCCACCAGGCGAATGGCCACGGGGAGGACATAGCCTTGAGCTCGTTGGACGGAGCCAGGTGCATGTCCCCGTGCCGTTGGCATTTGTCGCACTTCTTCACATGCTCTTTTGCGTCGTTTTGCATGGTCGGCCAGTAGTATCCTACTCGGAGAGCCTTGCGAGCAAGGGACATTTCGCTGAGATGTTGGGCGTTGATTCCTTCGTGGATTTCACGCAGGATGTGCGCGACCATTTCTTCCTCGACACATTTGAGCAGCGGAATGGAGAATCCCCGTCTGTATAGTTTGTCTTTGACCAAGACATAAGAGCAGGCTCTTCGCCTGACTATGCTGGCCTCCTTTGGGTCGGACGGGAGTTCTTCCTTGGCGAGGTAGTTGTAGACTGGGGTCATCCAACAGTTGTTGTCGCTGATCACCTGCACGTCGAGTGTCGGGGAGGCCTTCTTGATGCTGGGTCGAGGAAGTACTTCCTGTATGACGGATTTGTTTCCGCCTTTCTTCTTTGTGCTGGCCAGTTTAGACAGCACGTCTGCTCGTCCGTTACGTTCGCGGGGAACGTGTTTCACTTCTACTGTTGTGAACTTTGCCATTTCCTTCTTTACCAGGGCCAAGTATTCGGCCAGGTTGTCATTTTTGGCTTGGTATTCACCTCGGACCTGGAGGGCCACGAGTTGTGAATCCGTGCAGATGACGACTTCTTCCGCTCCCAGGTCCTTGGCAAGGCGCTGCCCAGCGAGGAAGGCTTCGTATTCAGCCTGGTTATTGGAGGTTGGGAAAGACAGTGTGAGTGATACCTCGACGATAGTCCCTTTGTCGCTTTCCAGTATGTTGCCCGCGCCGCTTCCTGCCGAGCTTGAGGCACCGTCGACGAAGATGGTCCACTTACGTGTCTCGCTCGCGGGGGAGTCCGCGAATGTCATCTCCGCGACGAAATTGGCCAGAGCTTGGCCCTTAAGGGCTTTTCTGCCTTCGTACCGGATGTCAAATTTAGACAGTTCTAGGGACCATTTAAGCATTCGTCCGGCCATATCTGGTCGCCCAAGCAGCTGCTTTATGGGCTGATCTGTTCGAACCACGATCGTGTGGGCCAGGAAGTAGTGCCTTAATCTCCTGGCAGCGTTGATGAGGGCCAATGCCACCTTCTCTATCTACTGGTATCGTAACTCTGGTCCTTGTAGCGCCTTGCTCGTGAAATATATGGGCTTCTTCCCATCAGGTGTCTCGCGGATGAGAGTGGCGCTCACTGCTTCAGCTGCTACGACCATGTATAGGTATAGCGTTTCGCCATTGTCCGGGCGAGAGAGAACCAGTGGCTCTGAGAGTGCTCATTTCAGATGGAGAAGGGCCTTGTCACACTCCTCGTACATTTGAATGCGGCCTCTTTGCGGAGGAGCCTGAAGAATGGTAGGGCGTGCTGGGCGGACTTGGCCACGAAACGAGATAGTGATGCGAGCATCCCGTTGAGGGACTGGATGGATTTTTTGGACTTGGGCGTAGGAAACTTGGAGAATGCCCGGCATTTGTCGGGATTGGCTTCAACTCCTCGTTTCTTCAGGTAGAAGCCGAGGAATTTGCCTTCCCGGACGCCGAACGTGCACTTCTCCGGGTTAAAACACATTTTGTATTTCCTGGCCTGTTCGAAGACCTTTCGTAAGTGGGAAGTATGATCGGTTTCCTCGTGGGACTTAACGATCATGTCGTCTATGTATACTTCGAGCATGTCGCCTATTTCTCTCCGAAATACTTTGTTCATCATTCGTTGGTATGTTGCTCCGGCGTTCTTCAGGCCGAAGGGCATTACGTTGTAGTAATGGTTCCCCGATTCGGTCATGAAGGTCGTATATTTTTTGTCGGACATTGCCATTGGGATTTGATTGTAGCCCGAGTAGGCGTCCATAAACGAAAAAAGTTTAAAACCAGCAGAATTATCAATAAGTTTATCAATATTGGGGAGGGGGTAGGCATCCTTCGGGCATGCCTTATTGAGATCGGTATAATCAATGCACATGTGCCATTTTCCATTAGATTTTTTAACCAATATAACGTTGGACAGCCAAGTGGTGTACTTGGCTTCCGAAATAAATTTGGCCTCGAGGAGGTCCTTTATAGCTTTTTCAGCAGCCTACGTTTTCTCCGGAGACTGCTTCCTCCTACGTTGTGCTACGACCTTGATGGCCGGGTCAATGGTCAGCTAGTGACATGGGACGGATGGATCCAGGCCGGGCATTTCCGCAGCGCTCCATGCGAAAAGGTCAGTATTTTCTCGGAGGCACGCTTTGAGCTTCTTCCTCGCGACGTCAGGCAGGTCTGCTCCAATCTTCACTCCCCGTTTGGGGTCTTCGCCGAATAGGACTAGCTCAAAGTTGCCATCCGGGATTGGGAGCATCGGATGGGAGCTGCTACTGGATGACGCGGATGGGCTGGCTGAAGCTGCTCGTTCCTCCTATTGGTCCTCGGGGAAGCGACTGTCGAGGTCGATAGAGTCGACCTGGGGCAGAGGCTTGGCCTCCTCAGAGCTTCTCGGCAGTGCTGGCTTGCTCGACGCTTTAGGCTTGGGCGCGATGGCGTTGAGCCCCTTTGTAGCTGCTTCAAAACATCATCGGGCAGCTTCTATATCACCGTGGAGGGTGGCGACCATTCCTTTGGAAGTGTAATACTTCATCTCCAGGTGGACGGTCGATGGCACTGCTACCAACTCGGCTAGAGTTGGCCTTCCGAAGATGCATTGGTAAAGCGACGGGCAGTCGATTACCAGGAATTGCACCTTGATGGATCTAGCCGTTTTAGCTGCTCCGAAGGTCACGATCAACTCAACATAACCCCATGGCTTGGTCACAGACCCGTTGAACCCCTGCAAATCAGACCCTACGTAGGGGGTAAGGTGCGATTCGTCCAGCTGCAGCGTTGAGAACAGCTGGGAGTACATGATGTCGACCGAGCTACCCTGGTCGACTAGGATTCGGCGAACGTCAAAGTTTTCCATTTGGGCTCTGACGAGCAACGAAATACTTAAGTTTGGGGAGCCGTCGAGGAGTTCCTCCCTGTAGAAGGAGATGGGGACGGAACCCTTTGGGGCCTGATCAAGCGTGGTCACTTTGTTCGAGCTGGTGTTGATCAGGTGCTCGAACTTTCGTTTCACGGAACCCACAGTGACTTTGTTGAATCCCCTACTAGAAATGACCATGGCGGAAGGAAAAGTCTCCCACGGGCTGTGGGCCACAAAATAAGCAGGGAAGTTGAGCCCGTCTGGGACGTAGAAGTCCTCTGGCCGCGAGATGGACATCGCGACCTGTACGTTGGCGTCGTCCGAGGCAGGTACCTCTTCCTCGACCTTCTTGGACTCTGGGCGTCCTGCCGAGGAGTGTCCTTCTTCTTCGCGAACTGTTTCAGGTGCCCGTCCCTGATCAGTATCTCTATGGCATCCTTCAGATGGATGCAGTCCTCCGTAGTGATGGATGCAGTCCTCCGTAGTATGGCCGTGACTTTTGTGGAAGCGGCAGTATTTCGACTTGTTCACGTTTGGTCTGTTCGGCAGCTGTTTGGGGGAAATGGACCCCGGCTTGTTTGAACTCAGAATTGGCACATTCAGACAGAATCTTCTCCCTGGAAACGGTCAGAGGAGTGTAATCATGGAAATTCCCGGAGGGCCCTTTGCTGTCATGGGAGTCGCGGGGACGGTCCTCGTGTCTTCGTTCACCTCGACGTGACGTCGAGGCTTCTTCTGCTTTAGAAGCCCGGGCGTTCTCCTGGCGGCGAGACGCTCGGACGTTACTGGCTGCAATCTTCTCCTCGTACTGAATATGAGATTGGGCTTTGAGGAGGAGGGCGTCCAAGTTCCTCGGTGGCGCGAGGCCAATGGCTTTGGCGAACTCGGAGTCCTGGCGGACCCCTTGTTCGAGCAGGAACTTCTTCATCTTATCTTTCGTCGAGACCTGGACAACTTCCTTGTTGAACCTCTCGATATATGCTCGGAGAGGTTCGTCTTTCCCCTGGATTATGGCTCCGAGGGAGGCCTTAGTTTTGGGATGGTGGCGAGATGCCGTGAAGTGCCGCGAGAACATCCTGCCGAGCTGTTTCCACAAGGTGATGGATTCCTCGGGAAGTTGTTTATACAATGTCATTGCTTCCTTTTGGAGCGTGGTCGGGAACAGTCTGCACTTGATGGCGCCCCGTACGCCGCAGTAGTCTAAAAACGCATCGATATTCTCAATGTGCTCGTCTGGGTCAGTGGTCCCGTCGTATGTGCCAAGTGACAGGGGTTTCTCCAAGCCCTTTGGGAGATGGGTAGCCAGGATCTCCTGGGACAACGGGCCACGAGGCTCGTCGTCGTCACTAGAACTGGTGTATGATGGTGACCGGACGGGTTGCTCGCGTCGGCGGTTCCTTCGTGGAGAAGGGGAACGGTTCCTTTGCGGGGAAGGTGAGCGGTTCCTTCACGGGGAAGGTGAGCGTGCCCGTCCCTTGGACTTGATTGAAGACTCCTCGTTCCTTCGAGTCCTTTTGTGGTCATGAGCGTGTTGGTCACGCGGGGAGATCTGGTCGCACTTTCGGGCTACGCGAGGATCGTGCTCTTGGCGCAGTCTCCAGTCGCTTTCTCTCCGGGGTTGCGGGCTTCTAGATCGTCGCTGGTTTCTCCGCGTAGGAGGGGATCTTGGACGGCGAGATTCTTCCAGCGCCCCGATCCTCTCGTTTTGCTGTAGGATCAGGGTGTTGGTTTTGGTGAGGGCCTCCAGGAGGGCTTCCACGGCCGGGTCGGCGCTGGGCGGAACAGGAACAGACTGGAGGTCGAGAAACGGTTGATCGTTGTTGCGATCAGTAGGGGTTGGGGAAGGAGAAGCAGTGCTCCATCCCTAAGGAAACAGGCATCTCGGAGGAGAGATGATTAGCCGTCAACGTCAGACTTGTTGACGGGGAGGATGGTGGAATGAAGAGCATCCTGGGTGCGATCTTGGGAGGCCATGATCGTGATGATGTTCGAAAGTTGTTTTGATCTCCGGTTAAAGAAAGAAGGGGAGAACAAAGATTCCCACAGACGGCACCACTGATCGTGAAGGCTGGATCAGATCCTGTAGAATCAGGCCGCCAAGTGCGTCAGGGATGCTGGTCATATGGAGAGGAGGAGGGGGTGTACCTGCAAGGAACTCCGACGCTCAAGTAAGAAAGGGTCAGAGAAAAGGGGCAAGTACAAAGTATGGATTCTTAGGGTGAAAAATTGATACCTGACCCTCTCAAGCGAGATGGTTTATATAGAGCCCCCAGCGCGCGGCCAACGATCCTATTTTCGGGGCGAAATAACCGTTTTCCCGAAGAATAGGTAACTGCCCAAACTAGCTGTTACGTCGGGCAGGGTGCCCAAAACTAGCCGTTATGTCGGGCATAGGCATAGTTCCAGGCACATGCCCATAGCTGTTCGGGGAGCAATGAAGCCGTGCGTGACGGGCAGTAATTCTGGGGAAGAACTTTGCATTCCTTGCCCGGTTGGAGGGGCAGAAAGGTCACTTTTGCCCCTCTGTGGATTGGACTTAGGCAATTTGGGCCGCTTTGGAGCAGAGGCGGATTTGGCCAATTCTAGCCATTGGTCCAGTCCAGAACAATTCATATGACTATATGAGTCCTATTATAAACCTTATGTAATTGTTGGAATTCATTTGATAATTAATTTCTTTTATAAGTTAAAGAGGATGTATTAAAGTAGACCATTTCTTAATACATCACCCAAGTTTCTTATACACCACGTGAAATTATTTTTTTGCCCCCCAGTTCTCGATGTGCACATCCAGATGCACCATTTTTTTTTTAAAATGTTGCCTTGTTCCGGATGTGCAAATCCGGAATGACAAGTTACACGTATTCCAGATGTGCACATCCGGAAAAATGGCTGAAACTTAAAAAGGTATATTTATTTTAAGAAATAATAATAATATGTATTTTACAGGTTCGCGTTGGTTTTTTCTAAATGATACATACTGATGTATATTGATGTATATGTATATATTGTAACTTGTTTATTCTGATTCTGGTTCTGCAAGTGGTAATAGGAGATACGAAGAACAAAGTTTTCTATTGGCGGGAAACCTAATCCATTGACTCAAGATCTTCATCACGCTATCAAGAATCTCTCCACTGAACTTTATTCTAAAGATGTTCATTTTCTCATGGAGCTTATTCAAGTACATTTAACCTTTCATGATGCATTCATGATGTTAAATGATATTTGTTTATATTCATGACCGTAAATATGTTGTTAACTTTATCAGAATGCCGAAGATAACCATTATATTGACGGAGAGACTCCAATCCTAGAGTTTGTTATAAGTTCTGATGACATTACTGCTACAGGTGCACCATCCACATTACTTATTTTCAATAACGAAAAGGGTTTATCTCCGAAATATATTGAGTCCATCTGTAGTGTTGGACGATCAACAAAGAAAGATAACATGAGCAGTAGTTACACTAGAGAGAAAGGATCAACAAAGTTTTCTAATGGAGAGATACGAAGAACAAAGTTTTCTATTAAAGAGATACGAAGAACAAAGTTTTCTATGGGCGGGAAACCTAATCCCTTCTCGCTCCCCTTATTCAAATGTATATTAAGTTGCGATGATATATTAACGTATGCGACCAACCGACAAAACCGATTTAAAAAAAAATAAAGGTATGCTATTTTCTGGATCTGCAATTCCATAATTTAAAAAAATAAAGCTATACTATGTTTCCAGATGTGCACATCTGGAACACGTCAGCGTTTTTAAAAAAAACGGTGCGTCCGGATGTGCACATCCAGAATCAGGGGGCAACAACGAAATTTCACGTGGTGTATAAGAAACTTGGGTGGTGTATTAAGAAATGGTCTTAAAGTAAATATAAGAGATATTCAATTCAAATACAAAAGAGTCAACTGAAAACTGCAAACTAACCAAAAACAACAAACAAAACACCTACTCAACAATTAGAAAAAATAGAAATATGTTTTCTTATAAACAATAGTAGAAAAATTTAATTGATATATAAATATATTATTATTACTGAGTAATTTCAAACACAAGATAGCGTAAATTGTGATATAAAATTTTGTTTTAACTTGTGTAACATTATAATTTTATTAGACTCTTTGACAAGGTAGTCCACAAAAGAGCATTGGGGATCAAACAAATGGGTGGGGTGAATTGCCCCACGCATTGGGGGCCACTCGATACGAGCCTTAAAACCATCAAGATATCTGAAATGGGTCACTTTATTGCAGTTTGCGCATTGAATATATATCTACAACCTACTTCTAAGTAAACGTGGAAGGACATGTGTTCCATAATAATGGGATCATAGATGAGGTCTGTTAAGTGCAAATTTTGACTTAAATTTAACCATTTTTCTTGGCACTTTTCAACTCAATTCTCATGTTTTTAATAGATTTATTTCTTGTTCTTGTGTGATTCTTCAATTATATTGCAAATACCTTTAGATTCTTTGATGTGTGTGTTATTGTGAAGGAAATAGGCATAAAACATCAATGATTAAGACACAAATGATTGGACAAGGAAGCCAAAGAAATGTGAAGATTTTGCAATGTTCGTTGTGTGAACACCAGCGAAGTGAAAGCGAATACTCACTGTGCGAGGTCCTGGCGAAGCCCCGGCGAACCATCTCAGATTAGAGGTAGTAGGAAAAGGACCCAAAGTTTGCTGGGTGAAGTTGAAGGGAAGCAGTTCGTTGTACAAAGAAGTGTTCGCACGGAGAAATCAGATATTTTCCAAGGGCGGTTTAACTGTTCCTGAGTCAATTAAAGTTCCCAAAAGTAGACTTCGTTGGGCGAATAGGTTGTTCGCTAGGCGAACATGACA
This sequence comes from Lathyrus tuberosus, assembly GCA_022829125.1. NCBI lineage: Eukaryota > Viridiplantae > Streptophyta > Magnoliopsida > Fabales > Fabaceae > Lathyrus > Lathyrus tuberosus. The sequence continues at coordinate 2,744,966 of JALAZF010000205.1, read as the reverse complement.
GATTTTGTAAATACTATTTAAATACTTTTCTTGCTTTTTTAGAAATAACTTGTACTTTTTGGGATTAGAACTTTATATGTCTTTCTTCATTCCAAGTATATTTTAGAGAGATAAACACAAACCCTAAGGGGGAGAAGGTAAGATCTTCGATCTCTTGTTGGGTTTGGATGTAATCTTTTGATATCTTATGTATTTCATCTAATATATGTTTGTGAACTAGTTTTGATACAATATTGATGTTGTTTTTGATTTCTTATTTGTTGGTCTTGAAAAAACCTTTTCAAATATTAGGTCTTAGATATTTATCTATCAATGAGCAAACTTTTGACATAGTCTTGCAAGTTGATATTCACTTGTATCACTTTTATTCTATTGTGTTGATTAATAGCATTAGTAGCATGAGTAGGATTAATACAGTAAAGACCACGATAACGTTTTTGACACAAGCGGTATTGTGAGGATGTGTGATAATAGAGATGAAGAACTATGTTCACATACATTTGGAAAATTAGTTGAATACATGTAAAAAGGGTTAATTATGTGTACGTATTCTGATCATGACGTTATATATGAATCAAACCATTAATTTGATATGGAAGTTATTTGAATATCTATTATGTTTAAACTCTAAACATAGATTTAAGTTTAACATTCACGTGAGTATCAGTTCTTAATGCTCTGTGTTGGTTTTGTTGCATGAGACATCACCGATTAGATAATACGGTTGGCCTCTCGACTTTGCGTTATACATAACCTCTGTTGTGGGTGATACACTATGGTATTAGACGAACGTTTGAGTTATTTATAACGTGATCAGAAGAATGCATGTGTTATCAATTGATGAGATCCAATCTCAACAAGGATCTGTTTATAATTCAGTCTTTACTTTATATTTTCCGTCTTTATATTTTTTGCCTTTATTTTTGGTGCCTTAAATCTTTCAACCAAACTTTTGCACCACAAGCTTAGAAATATAGAGTCTGTTGAACGAAATTCTTTCCTTCGCACCGATCCCTGTGGAGACGATATAAACCCCTGAGGAAAATATTTCAAAACTAAATTTTTGCTTCTTGCCGCTTTACTACAATTCGAACAAAATGACGTCGTTGCCCGGGATTGGTGTTTAGATATTGAATCGCAATGCAATAGTTTCTATATTTTTAAGCTTTATACATTTGTTTATATTGTATATATTTGTTTCCTTTTATGTTTTCTCTAGTGTTGATTAGGAATGATGAGAACTTCTTCTAGATTGGTTGCGACTTGTATAAAACTATTCAATGAAGCTTCGACCGAGTTTGGATGGTGATGGTAGGATGCTGAGCATGTGAATGCAAGCAAGGTAAGTTGTACCGCTTTATAGAATGTTAGAATGATTTAAGAATTTTGTGCTTTGTGAAAATGTGTATTTTTGTTTCATTTTGCAACTTTGTTTGAATTCTTGTTTCACTTAGGTCCAAAAGCCACAAATTGTGAGAAACCTCCATTGTTTACTATATGCTAGGATGACTGATAACTTTGTTTAGTTCATTTGATTCATGCTTAATTTTATGATTATTTTGATTTTGTGGAAGCATTAGATATGATTAAGGCATTTGTTGATAATGAGCACAACCATATCCCTAAAAAGTAACATACCCGTGAGTAGCGAGAATTTGCTAACCCCTTTGAGCCTAATAGTTTAGATCCTAGTTTAGTGATGAACTTGATATTTGTATATAATTTGAAAGTTAGTTCATCATTGAATTGTGTAGGATTCTAAAAAAAATTCTTGAACCTTTGAAATTGTTCTAAATTGCCTTCCTTCCCATCAAAAGCAAGGAACATTCACTTAAGGTTTGGTTGAATTCAAGTTGGGGAGAGTTAAAAGAAAGTGGTAGGTTACTCAAAATTTTGAAAAATTTCAAACAAGCATGAAAAGGAAAATTGTGAATATGAATGTGAAAAACAAAAGAAAAAGAATGCTTGTTTGAAAAAGAAAAATAGAGTATGAAATTAATGTGTATAAGGAAGTTTGAGAAGGATTGTAATAGAGGAAAGAAAGTGGTGAATGAAGTTGGGATGTGTAAATATCATGTATAGTGAATGTTTCTTTTGCATCGGAAATTTAGATTCCATGGCCTTAGAAATGTCCCTTTGTTGTAAATCGACCAAGCAACAACCTTAAAAGCCCTTAGTGAACTTTTTGCTTCCATATTTTCATTTTTGATTGTTAGATGAATGTATGAATTGAATTGTTATTAACATTGTTTGTCAGGTGAGTGAAATTTCCCCGCGGTTGCAAACACGTTAATTTCTTCATTCTTATTTTAAAAAGGAGTGTTAGAGTGATTCAAGTATGAGAATTTAGTTGTTATTTGAAACATTGCATGGTATTTGTTTAAGAACTAAATTCTTTGTCATTGTTCGATTCTATTGAGTGGTGAACGTTGCTTGTGCGCATTTTCATGCTTGACCAAATCCTCTTATTTGAGTAAATTTCTCTTGTTTGAATTTGAACCGTTAATCTTTTCTTGGTTGAATGTTCTGCTTGATCAAATCCTCTTGTTTGAGCAAATTTCTCTTGTTTTCATGAGGGGCATACTGTGCTTAAGGACAAGCAAAAAATCTAGTTGGAGAAAGTATGTTAAGTGTAAATTTTGACTTAAATTGAACCATCTTTCTTTGCACTTTTCAACTCAATTCTCATGTTTTTAATAGATTTATTTCCTGTTCTTGTGTGATTATTCAATTATATTGCAAATACCTATGGATTCTTTGATGTGTGTGTTATTGTGCAGGAAATAGGAATAAAACATAAATGATTAAGACACAAATGATTGGACAAGGAAGCCAAAGAAATGTGAAGATTCTACAATGTTCGTTGTGCGAACACCAGCGCAGTGAAAGCGAATGCTCGCTGTGCAAGGTCTTGGCGAAGCCCCGGCGAACCATCTGAGATTAGAGGCAGTAGGAAAAGGACCCAAAGTTCGCTGGGCAAAGTTAAAGAGAAGTAGTTCGCTGTGCGAAGAAGTGTTCACACGGCAAACTCAGATATTTTCAAAGGGCGGTTTAACTGTTTCTAAGGCACTTAAAGTGCCCAAAAGTAGACTTCGCTGGGCGAATAGGTTGTTTGCTAGGCGAACATGACAGATTTTGCAAATACTATTTAAGTAATTTTCTTGCTTTTTTAGAAATAACTTGTACTTTTTGGTATCAGAACTTTATCTCTCTTCATTCCAAGTATATTTTAGAGAGAGAAACACAAACCTTAAGGGGAGAAGGTAAGAACTTCGATCTCTTGTTGGGTTTGGATGTAATCTTTGGATACCTTATGTATTTCATCTAATGTACGTTTTTGAACTAGTTTTGATTCAATATTGATGTTGTCTTTGATTTCTTATTTGTTGGTCTTGACAAAACCTTTTCAAATCTTAGATCTTAGATATTCATCTATCAATGAGCAAACTTTTGACATAGTCTTGCAAGTTGATATTCACTTGTATCACTTTTATTTTATTGTGTTAATTAGTAGCATGAGTATGATCAATACGATAAAGACCACGATAACGTTTTTGACACAAGCAGTATTGTGAGGATGTGTGATAATAGAGATGAAGAACTATGTTCACATACATTTGGAAAATTAGTGGAATACATGTAAAAATGGTTAATCTTGTGTATGTATTCTGATCATGGTGTTATATATGAATCAAACCATTAATTTGATATCGATGTTATTTGAATATGTGTTAGGTCTAAACTCTAGACATAGATTTAGGTTTAACATTCATGTGAGTATCAGTTCTTAATGCTTTGTGTTGGTTTTGTTGCGTGAGACATCACCGATGAGACAATAGGTTGGCCTATCGATTTTGGTTAGACATAACCTCTGTTGCGGGTGATATGTGATGGTATTAGACGAACATTTGAGTTGTGTATAACATGATCAGAAGAATGCATGTGTTATCAATTGATGAGATTGAATCCCAACAAGGCTCTGTTTATAATTCAGTCTTTACTTTATATTTTCCGTTTTTATATTTTCTGCCTTTATTTTTGGTGCCTTAAATCTTTCGACCAAACTTTTGCACCACAAGCTTAGAAATATAGAGACCATTGAACGACATTCTTTTCCTCATACCAATCCATGTGGAGACGATATAAACCACGGAGGGAAATCCTTCAAAACTAAATTTTTTCTTCTTGCCGATTTACTGCAGTTCGAACAAGGTCAAATAACTAACTACTCCTTTCACGATCTTCTTCCTCCCTGCGTATCCAGCATGAAGCAGGTTACCATTCTTTGACTCAGGTCCAAAGAGCTTTTGTATATACCTCTTTTTTAAATGGAGGAGAGATCCTCAATTTTCTTCAGAAAGAGAACACAGAGTTCCTCACCACTTTGCACGAGCTAGGCTTATGTGCAACCCAAATATCCTACACATCAAAACAATCCTACAAATACGGGGTTATCGTATTATACCTTTTTAACAAATATAATAGGCACCCATTATAGTGTTTTATAAAATTGACTTGGATCTCAAATTTGATTTTTTTAAACTACTAGCGATGGTGATCGTGATTACCATTAAAAAAGCAAGACAATGGACGTAAGTGTTACGTCAAATGTTAAATTTTAAGAAGTTAGGATCTTCATTTTATCATTATGTTTTATTATTCTTACACAAGAGCCGCCTATTATTATTATTATTATTATTATTATTATTATTATTATTATTATTATTACTATTATTACTATTATTACTATTATTATTATTATTATTATTATTATTATTACTATTATTACTATTATTATTATTATTATTATTATTACTATTATTACTATTATTATTAGTATTATTATTATTATTATTATTATTATTATTACTATTATTATTATTATTATTATTATTACTATTATTATTATTATTATTATTATTATTACTATTATTATTATTATTATTATTATTATTATTATTATTATTATTATTATTATTATTATTATTATTATTATTATTATTATTATTATTATTAGATGAACCTCTTAAAAACCGATGTACTATATTCAATATTTTTATATATACTCATCAAAAACCTATTAAATATCATGTAATTTTTAAAGAGTTATACCTATTTTGCTCTCTGCCAAATTAAATTTTTTTGAAAAATCCGCCTATCATGTCATTATTTTTTATGCTTACATTTTTTGAGGTGGCAAAATAGAGAAATCTTCAGATGTCAGAGAGCAAACTCAAACTTTTTTTATTGAGGATTTCTTAAAACTCTCCTATATAGCATGGGCAAGCTAGCATATAATTTTAAAAGAATTGCAATATGCTTCACAAGTTTGATTACAAGAAATCAATAGTTTTAGTTATTGAAACATGATAATACATATTATATTTTCTCCCTAGATTATTAATTTTTTTATATAATATAAATAAGTTAAAGGGTAATACTAACTTGTGTCCTTCGAGTACATATTAAAAAACCCACAAATAAAAAATTCATATTGAAAAAAAACAATACAATCATTAATTATAAAATTGTATCAAATTCAACACACAATTTTTAAGAATTTTTTATTATATTTATATCTTAGCTTATGCCCCAAAGACACAAGTTAACATTACCCAAAGTTTAAATAATACTTCTTGGTATTCAAATAAGTGGGAGTAGCAGTCCATACAATAAAATTCATCGCACTGAAAAAGCTATTTATTTTCCCACTACAAGCAACTTAGCAAAATATGGGCAAATAATAAAGATAAATGAAACTAGAAACCACATTAACTTGACAAACTAGTTTTGTTGAGTTTTCTACATTAACTAAACTTTTATTCAAGAATCATTACCGACTTAAAAGATAATTAAAGATGTTGGACCTTTATTGAAGAATATTTTTCGTTATAAGGCGATTACAAATGTTGGACCTACTTTGAAGGATATCTGCCGTCCTACGAGGTGATTATATTTGCAAGACCTTTAATAAAGGATCTTTGCCGCTTTATTAGGTAATATGATGGAACCTTATGATTATCCTTTTCACCTTATCATATGATAGAAGTCCAATAGTTGATATATCTTTGGTCAAAACTCGAACGAAATGCTTGTTTCCATTTACTTTTAAGATGAAATTTGATTAAAAAAGATCTAAAAGGATGTTACTCTTGAATGGTTATGTTTTTTTTGCAGGAAATGACAAAGGAAAACATCAGTTACAAGCAAGAAGAATTTCTGCCCTGAAAATTTCACGATGCGAACTTTCCTTTGCATAGCGAAAGTTCGCGATGCGAAGTTGAAGCGAGCAACAACAGAATAAAACAGAATCAAAACAACAGAACTTCGCTTGAAGATTGCTATGTGTCGCATAGCGAAGGTCGCAACGCGAGAATAAGCGAGAATAGTTCGCATAGCGAAGTATGGAGGTTCCTGAGGCGGTTTGAAATTCTTCAAGGTGAAGAAAGCCAGGTTTCGCATAGCGACCAGAACTTCGCATAGCGAACTCAGGCAGCCAGTACAGCTATAAATAGGACAGAAACCCGTTCAGAAAGGGGCATCTTTTAATATATCTTTTAGAATACTTTGTAATAGATTAGGAGAGGACAAATAGAAGAGGTTGTAAGGAGAACGAGATGGATACACATCAAGAGTCGGGAAATCCTCGTTGATGTTGGTTCAACTCCATTCTTCCATTGTGCTTCAAGCTACCATGAGTAGCTAAATCCCTCTCTTGTTGGGATTGGTCGTAGTTCACCGAAACAATATGTATTTTCTTTAATCATGGTGTTATATGCAATTTATGTATGAATCATTATTGATGTTATCTTTGTTTCAACGTTTATCTCATGGATTGAATTGATATTGACAAATAAGATTCTAATCTCGATCTTAGATAACATCTATTAAACCCTAAATGCTAGACATAGATTTAGGTTTAATATTCCCAAAAAGTATCTAATCTTAATGCTACCGTATTGTTTAATAGGCTGAGAAATCGTCGATTAAACCATAAGGTAGAAATCTCATCAAAGTTTAGACATAAACTTTGTTTGTGAGCGATATGTGATAATATTGAAACATACTTAAATTGTGTATAACTGATTTATGATATGCATATTGAATCGGTGAATGAAAACCAAATTCCCAACAAGCCTATTCCTCTGAAACTTATCTTTATTTATTATTCGCGTTTACTTTTCATAACTTATAAACCAAACATCTTGAAATTTTGCTTAGAATCATAGAAAGTGTTAAACGGTTTTGATATTGCTCCAATCCTCGTGGATACGATAAAATATAATACTTACATTTGATTGTACTCAACATCAAATTGGCGCCATTGCCGGGGATTGGCGTTTAAGATATTAAAACATCGCAATATTTTCTATACTTCTAAATTGTTAATATTGTATATATTCTTTTACATTTGCTGCTAACCACTTTTGTTGTGTTAGAATTGTGCTTTCTTGTATACAAAATCAGGTATCATAAGAACACGTGAAGCACAAGCAAGCTAAGCAACACCAAAAGATAAAAATTCTACATAAACCCTCTTCAAACAACAGTCCAAGGCTACAATTTAAAGATTAAAGGATGAAGTAAATTTCATGGAATTGTGGCAACATAGACAAGAATCATACCAATATTACCAAGGGTATCCATACGCAAATAACATAGATTATGTCCAAGATTAGAGACAGGATGTGGAACCATACCAAAATTTCTATCAACAGCCACCGAATCTTCCACAATCGGACAAAATATCAAAATTGGAAGACATCTTGATACAATTTATGGAAATGTCTATGGAGAACCAAAAAAGGACTGAAGTATCACTCAAGAATCTTGAAATGCAAGTTGGTCAAATAGCAAGGAAGCTTGAGGATCAACACCAAGAGACATCCACTACTATCACACAAATCATTTCAAAGGAGCGATGCAATGAAAGTACAGCTTAAAGTGTTAACGCTATTGATGATAGTAGTAATGATCACTTGGAAACAAAAAATGATGTTGTCAAGAGTGAAGCTGAAAAACAAGAGGAAAATCAAGCAGAAAATCAGAAACAATAGGATAATGAAGTTGGTTTCAAGAGAGATGTTGCAGATAAGATCATTATACAAGAGCACATATAAACTCACCTACAGATGGCTCTCATAAAAACACTTACTTCCCTCAATATCAAAAAGGAAAAACTCCATTGAGGCTGTTTGAAAGTAACTAAGACAGTCAAGGGAAAAATGCTGAAACATTATGGTGACATGGCAAGAATCACTATAATAAAACCTCCAAAATATCCCTAACACAGGCGTCGAGCTAATGACGTTAAACAAGCGCTTGTTGGGAGGCAACCCAACGTTGAAAGTCATTTTATTTTTTCTTTCAGTTTCAATTTTAGTACTTTCTTTTGAAATGTCAGTTTATTAGTTTTATGTTGTAATCGTTTGAAACTTTTTTACGGTAGTTCATACCGTAAACTCACTTGGTACTCCTTTAAACGGTCGGTTTTGGTGTGCTGCAAGTTCGTTTTGAAAATTTGTTGTTATGCTTGCTATGTTCCTGTTATCCTCATCATAAGCATAAAGTGCTTCTTCTAATATTTTTAACAAAGTCCAAGTCAAGTATCTTGAACATTCAACAAGGAAGGAGAGTGAGTGGTAATGACAAGAATCAGACAAAAATCAAGCAAGGTACATGTTTACTTGCTTTGTAGAATGTTAACATGATTTTGAATTTTGTTTTCTCTTATAAACTCATATCATGTCTAATTTTACATTGAACACACTTGCTTGAATCATTTAGCAAAAACCAGAAAAGTGAGGTGTACTTCCATTGTTTACTAAAACTGTGAAATCCTTATGTTTAACTCGGTTGATTCATGTTCAATATGAAAATTCCATTTGAGCTTTGTAAAGGTATACAGATGATCAAGGCAATTGTTTGATTTTGAGAAAAACCATCGTAGCCAAAAAGAATCTCATCAAAACCAGTAAGTGAGTTAGCATTTGTACACCCTCTTTGAACCAGAAAAATCAAAGGATGGATCAAATTTTGAAAATACAAAGCCACTAAGAAAACCACTTAGTGATGTTAAGATCCACTCCAATTTCTTGTTGTACAACCTGAACCATAATGATTTGAATCATCAAGAGCTTCACTCATGAAAAGAAATAAGTTGGGGAGAAAATTGATAATGATACAAAATAGAAAAAAAAAGAAAGAAATAGGAGATGAGAGAAAGAAATACAAAAAAAAAAACATGGTATCATGGAGAAAAATCAAGATTGAAAAGAAAAACAAAAGAAAAGTCAAGATCATGGTGATAAAGAAATAAGTGAAGCAAGTTACAAAAGAGGACAGATTTTTAAGAAAATGTGCTTTAGGAGAAAAACCACATCTTTATGAAACCTGGCCACATTACAACCTTCACAAGTCCTATGTGATTTATGCCTTCATTTGCTCAAATTTCTGAATTGTTTTGGATGAAAACATGAATCGACCCGGAAGTTGACCAAGTGATCAAATGAGAGTCATCGCACCACATGATTAAAACAAACTTCAAAGTCTTCATCCCTTTTTATGAAGAAGAGTATTAGGAAAGAATCAAGTGAGATGTGTCATTATATTTTTGAGTACATGATGTGATTTTAAGGGCGAGAACTTAATTCCATAATCATGCTCTGATTCTATAATCAGTTGAACATATTTCTTGCTTGATCATTTGAACCATTCATTTTTCAAAAGTGTTATTTCAAATACTTGATTGAAAATTCCTGAAAATAATTCTTGAAAAAATCATGCTCTTGATTGAGGACAACCAAGAAACTAAGTTGGGGAGAATTTGATAGAAGTCCAATAGTTGATATATCTTTAGTCAAAAATCGAACAAAATGCTTGTTTCCATTTACTTTTAAGATGAAATTTGACTAAAAAATATCCAAATGGATGTTACTCTTGAATGGTTATGTTTTTTTGCAGGAAATGACAAAGGAAAACATCAGTTACAAGTAAGAAGAATTTCTGCCCTGAAACTTTCGCGATGCGAACATTCCTTCGCATAGCGAAAGTTTGCGACGCGAAGAGATGCAAAGTTGAAGCGAGCAACAACAGAATGAAACATAATCAAAACAACAGAACCTCGCTTGAAGATTTCTATGTGTCGTATAGCGAAGGTCGCAACACGAGAAGAAGCGAGAATAGTTCGCGTAGCGAAGTATGGTGGTTCCTGAGGCGGTTTGAAATTCTTCAAGGTGAAGAAAGCCAGGTTTCGCATAGCGACCAGACGCATATCGAACTCAGGCGGTCAGTACAGCTATAAATAGGAAAGAAACCATTTCAGAAAGGGGCATCTTATAATATATCTTTTAGAATACTTTGTAATAGATTAGGAGATGAGAAATAGAAGAGGTTGTAAGAAGAAGGAGTTGGATACACATCAAGAGTCAGGAAATCGTTGTTGATGTTGGTTCAACTCCATTCTTCCATTATGCTTCAAGCTACCATGAGTAGCTAAATCCCTCTCTTGTTGGGATTGGTCGTAGTTCACCAAAACAATATGTATTTTCTTTAATCATGGCATTATATGCAATTTATGTATGAATCATTATTGATGTTATCTTTGTTTCATCTTTTATCTCATGGATTGAATTGATATTGACAAATATGATTCTAATCTCGATCTAAGATAACATCTATTAAACCCTAAATACTAGACATAGATTTAGGTTTAATATTCACAAAAAGTATCGAATCTTAATGCTACCGTATTGTTTAATAGGCTAAGAAATTGTCGATTAAACCATAAGGTAGAAATCTCATCAAAGTTTAGACATAAACTTTGTTTGTGAGCGATATGTGATAATATTAAAACATGCTTAAATTGTGTATAACTGATTTATGATATGCATATTGAATCGGTGAATGAAAACCAAATTCCCAACAAGCCTATTCCTCTGAAACTTATCTTTATTTATTATCCGCGTTTACTTTTCATAACTTATAAACCAAACATCTCGAACTTTTGCATAGAATCATAGAAAGTGTTGAATAGTTGTGATATCGCTCCAATCCCTGTGGATACTGTAGCGAGCGATTTTGGACATGGTTCTTAAGCATTGTCGCTCTTTGGGATACTACAGGTCGATTCATTTTTTATCCTATTGAAGCTGATGAAGGAAGGGAAATAGATGTCTCCAACTAACCCTGCTTTGCAAACTGAGGTCAAACAGTCAAAACTGTTGGTTTACAGATGCGATTAATGTGGGGGGGGGGGGGGGGGGGCTCTCTTAGGTTATTTTGGTTGAATTTAGACTTTTGGTGGGGAATGCGGACTCAGATATTTTGGTGGATATGTGAGGATTTGTGACCTGAGGTTTTTTGATGTGGTTTGCTCGCTAAGATTTTTCTTTCAATCTTATGCCTACGTATTCCCGTTTACCGAAACAGGGAAATCAGAGCGATCGTAGTTCCTCCTATTCTATGGGAGGAAGTGGCGTTTTGGTGTCTTGTTCAAAGCCCAAGACGTAAAGCTGAAAAGGTGGTTTGTATCTTGTTTAAATCCCAAGATGTGAAGCTGAAGGGTCTATTTGTATGTTGTTCGAAGCCCAAGATGTGAAGCTAAAAAGGTGTTGTCTTTAGAGAGAATTTATCATCTCTAAAGGGGGTCTGTTTGTCACAACTGTTGGGTGACTGACTATAAATGAGGATTACTTTAACCGGGATATGTGAATCCTAGCAATGCCATAATTTCCTTTATAGGGGTTTTAACCTGAAGGAGAAGACTTTAACTCAGTGTAGAGCAATGCTATCTTTCCTTAGGAATTTCTCATGCTAAAAGAGGGACAGTGGCGTGGATGTAAATAATCCAGAGGCTTACCGCTTACAGCAATTAGATGAAAGGAGTTGTTGATGTTTGTATCCTATGAACGAGGAACAGTTTTGATACTAAAAGGTTGATTGACTCGACCGGGGTTTTCTTATACGAAGCCTAAGAGGAGGCTATTGACCCAACAAGAGGGTGTTTTTGTGTCTCGTACGAAGCCCGAGAGGGAGGCTAAAAGGAGTTGACTCAACAAGAGAGTGCTTTTAGATGTGTCTTGTACGAAGCCCAAGACGGCGGCTAAAGGTTGACTCAAAAAGAGAGTCTTTTATACTCAACCAGAGAGTGATTTGTATCTCGTACGAAGCCTGAGATAGAGGCTAAAAATGTTTGACTCAACAAGAAAGTCTTTTTTTATCTCGTACGAAGCCCGAGATGAAGGCTAGAAATGTTTGACTCAACAAGAGAGTCTTTTTGTATCTTGTACGAAGCCCGAGATAGAGGCTAGAAATGTTTGACTCAACAAGAGAGTCTTTTTGTATCTCGTACGAAGCCTGAGATAGAGGCTAAAATGAGTGCTGTTTTAGTTGAGTGACAGGTCCAGTAGGTTGGTTAAAAGAGAAAATCAGTTCTTATAAAGAGACTGATTAAAGGTAAGGCTATGTTTTGGGATTGATAAGAGGATCAGGGTTATTTCCTATTCTTTAAGGAAATGGGGAATCCAGAGGGTATTGGAGACTGTCCGAGTCTACTGGTGTTTTTCCCTACTTGAGAATGCCTTCGAGACTCAAGGAGATTAGACTGTCCAAGTCTAGAGTTTTATCTTTTATACTATGCTTAAAGAAACAGTAGTAGTACGTTCACGGTAGAAAGATCTAGACTCTTTGAAAGACTGTTCTATTAAGATGACTAATTTCTGTTCCTATACCTCTAGGAGGTCGTCGGGACAATTTGTATGAAGCCCAAGAGGAGGCTGGAAACTTTTAAGAAGCCGAGGGGAAATTTGTACGAAGCCCAAGAGGAGGCTCTCTTCCCGAAGGAAGTATCCTTATGCGAAGCCTAAGAGGAGGCTGTGAATACTTCTAAGAAGCCGAAGGGTCCTTGTACAACGCCCAAGAGGAGGCGGGGGTGCTTTTACGAAGCCTGTGGGTCCCCAAACCCCGTGAAATTCAAGACAGGCTATTCACAGAGAATAGATAAAGCCAGGAAAGTTCGAAAATTTGGAAGAAACTCAAGAGATGTCATTCACGGAGAAAAGATCATCTCTGGGGAGTAGAGTTTCTTTGACGATTTCTAAGGGTGACAATCTGAGAAAGGGTTGACCGAGAATGCTGCCTTTCACGTCTCCATATTGTTTAACCCCAAGAGAAGGGAAGACTGTATCTGGTAATCCTATGGGGGATCTAGTTTTGTCTATTTAAGAGTGATCAACAAGGCTTAGTGCTAGACGTAGTTGTCGGGGAAACTCTAAATATCTATACTAGTATTACACAGTTGATATGAGTTTATGAAAGAAGACTTACAGTGAAACAGCCCCACAATACAGTTTATATGTATATGAAAGCGGATAAAGAAAGCATATAAATACTTACTCGGTTGTAGAGCTTCCATGTTGTTTGGTTAGTTGTTCAACAAAGAAAGATTGAAAACAAAAGTATATTCAAATTTAAAGGAGAAAGTATTTTGAAAAGATGTTGGGGCTTACAGCTCAAGGAGAGGCCCGAGGTTTATCAGTGATCGCACTGTCGTTTTGTACAGAGGGACTTATACAAGTGACTGAGGCCCAAAAAGTTTTCTGTACAAGGTGATGGGTCTTACACTCTCTCAAGAGGCCTAAGTGTTTAAAGAAAAAGAATGGGGCTTATAACACGAGGGTAGGCCTAGATGATTGTTTTTTTATTGGCGATCGCGCCGAGGTTTTCTTTTAACGCAGGGGGACTTATACAATGTCTGAGGCCCAACAAGTTTTGGTTAAAAGGGGATTGGGTCTTACACTCTAATAGAGGCCCAAAAGATTTATTTTTGTACAAGTGGTGGGGCTTACAGCTCAAGGAGAGGCCCATGGTCATTTGTTTGAAAATGGCGATCGCGCCGAGATTTTTGAAAACGCGGTGGGTCTTATACAATGCATTGAGGCCCAAAATGGTTTGGTTTTCAAAGGGGGTTGGGTCTTACACTCTAATAGAGGCCCAAACGATTTTGAATGGGTCTTATAGCTCAAGGAGAGGCCCGGGGTTTGGTTTTTCCATGGACGATGATCGCGTCGAAATTTTTGAAATACAACGGGACTTATACAATAAGTGAGGCCCAAAAATAGGTTTGTATTTACAAAGTATTGGGTCTTACACTCTATTAGAGGCCCAAAGTGTTTGAAAAAGTTTGATGAGGGTTGAATTAATCAAAAACCCTAATTTGTTTTCAAAATGTATTTTAAATGAATAATAAATTCAATTAAAATGACCAAAATTGTTTAACATGTGGAAAACAAATTGTGATCTTGGATTAATATTTCAAAAATCATGTTTTGATCTACAAAATGATTAGAAGTCATTAAAATTTGCAAAATCAAGAAGGAAAAAATATTTTAAATGTCAAAAACAATTAAAATATTAATTCTTTCCAAAAATATCAATTATATGAAATAAATAATATTTTTGGGATTTTTTGGTAAAATAAAATATTTTAACATTTTTGTGAATTATTAAAAAAAGAATCAACTCAAAATCATTAAAACGCAGAGAGAAATTAATTTTTGAATCAATTAAATAAAATCACAAAATTCAAATTTTCAAATTTTCAAAAAATGGCGCCAAGAACAAGGGCAAGAACACGCGCCACCCTCTGTTTCTGTAGATTTGCGTTTTCTATCCAATCTCACTGAATACTTGATTATATCATGCAATCTACATATCAATCTACTCGTTTTAACCTCACGATCATGTCTATGGTCTTTAATTTCATTTATTTTTAACATGGAATAAGAAAACAAAGAGAAACCCCAAGAACCCTAATTTCTGCATGAAGGTTCATAAATTCCACACACGATTCAAACAATGCAATTGATTGAGGGAAAATATTGCATGCATGATTATGAATATATGGCCAAATTATTGTGCAGCAAAAATTGCATGAATCATAGAGTTAGAAGAGGTCATGCTTACCTCTTGCAGCTGGTGATCGTGTTTTGTGTTAGAGGTGTTACAGCTAGGTTCTAATGATCTGGATAGCTTTCTTAGGTGCCATGGAGTGTATCTGGGTGCTTAGAGTGGATTGAAATGATCTGGAACTTGAGATGGTACCCCAACTGTAAATCTGTCAAGAACTTGAGCAACTGGCTGGTGATTTTGTGATTTTGGTATTCCATATGTTATGTGAGTGTTTGGATCACTTCTATGTGATGTATGTGAGGTGTGTGAGTGATTGGTTTGATTGGAAAAGCTCTCAAACTCAAAACCCAATAGTGACTTGCCTTAGAAGGAAAAATTGGAGTGAAAGAAGAGATTTTGAGGAAAGCATCTGTTTGATGGCTTTGGTGTACTCAAACTGATCACAAATGAGCTCTATTTATAGTAGAGCAAGTTTGTTTTGCAAGCAATAGTGAATGGCAACTGCAGCAGAGGTTTGGCCAATGGTTGCACTTTGGAATCTAAGTCTCCTCTAGCCATTGACTAGAGGTTAGGGCACAGGGCTGTGGTTCCCTTGGTCTTGGATAAGTCTTGACTGAATTCAGTTGCAAATGGCTCAGTCCATGCCACCTTGGTGTATGCATTGAATGCTCAAATCCAAGATTGGAGTCTTGTCCCTCTTTTAGGCAATTCTAGGCTTGGCATGCTACTTCTTGTTCCAAGGACTTTGGAGGCTTGGCTCAATGTTTGTCCCCTTTAGATTTGATCCTTAGATGTGTCCAAAGTGATGACAAGGCTTGGAATTATTTGATTTTTCCAAATTGAGCAAAAATGCAAAATTCTGCCTAGCCTTGGCAGTTTTCAGCAAGGCATATTGCCATTGTCATATCTCTTGGCCCAAGTGGAATTTGGTGATGTTCTTGGCCATTTTGGAAAGCCCTCATATGATGCAACAACTGTTTGATCATATTTGGTTTTGATACTTTTTGGATCCAAGTGAAAAATCCCCCTACATTTGGAAAAAAGTGAAGGCAGATTCTGACTTAGTGAAAATTTCACTAAGTGTTGGAAAAAAGTGACATTTTCACTTTTTGTGATTTTGATCATTCCATAACTCAAACTCCATGAGGAATTTGGAGGGAGGTCAGTTTTAAGCTTTTGTAGAGGGTAATGAGATCTACAAATCAAGCTTTGGATGGGGAAAATGGCTTTTTGGTTTAGGAGTTATGATCCTCCAAAGTTGGTACCCTTGCCACTTTGTTCATAACTTGGAAAATTTTCTAAGTTTTTATGGTTACCCCTTTTACAAGTTATCCCACTTTTCTTGATTTTTCTTGATGAATCATGATTCAAATCATACATTAACATCATTTTAGGGTTAAAAAACCATTTTTGTGAAAAATCTCAAAAAGTCAAAGTTGACTTTTGTGCATAGTTGACTTTTTATCAGATGAATTCCAAATTGTGCGATCCTTTAGGAAATCATGTCTTTGACCTAAATCAAACTTGATGGACATGTTCCATGGGTGTTATAGGGTATATTGAATCATGTCCTAGGGTTTGGGAGCATTTTCTGGTCAAAAGTCAAAGCTACAGTTGACTTTTCTCGCGAAACCCTAATTGTGGTACTGATGAAATTGAGACTTGCTGCTCAAGCTTCCTAGATCAATCCATTGTTACAAATTGATAAATGTGGTATGTTGGAGACCCTCAAATCCTCTCTTGAGGTCTTGGCACATGATTTGTCCCAAAAGTCAACTTAGGGGTGAATTAGGTCACGAATCTCTGCTTAAGAGACTTCCTCTAGGGATTTTCCTTAATCTGGGAAAGCGAAAATATCATCTTCAATGGCAAAGAGTGACATCGGTTGAAGGTTCTCTGGTCTTTCAGTGATTCAAGTTATCAAAGTGGTCAAGGGTCAACTCTGATCCAGAACTAAACTGGAGGAGAGAGATTGTTTAGACGTAACGTTTCCTGACGAGGAAAGAACTTGACAACTCGATTGAGAGGACTGTTATCACTAGGGGATAAGATCGAATAGAGTGATAGTGATGCAATATGAATGTGAATGCAAATCAATAATGCATGATGTATGTATGTATATGCTGACAAAAATGACGCGCCATACAAACTAATGGATACTCGGCCATCGCGGGGCGAAGAAGTACCGCTGGTTCAAGATAGCAATTTCGCCTTGTTTAGGAGAAACGGTTCCTGTTAGGAGCGACGCTGGTCGGGCTTAGGAGATGAGAACTCGGCCAAAGAGGTCAGATGGAGCATTCGCATCTGACATAGCTGATCTTTCATTCAGGCATACTGGTTTAGAAGGAGTACTTTGATTCTGCACTTTGAGGCTCGAACACCTTTGGAGACGCAATTGATGTTCTTTCGATGTTCAACAGTCAAAAGAAATTGCCATCTTTATTTTTAAAAGCAGAACAATTTTAACAAGTAAATTCATTTTTGTTTCGTTTCAAGAATCGTTAATCATGTTAAAAACATCATTCTGTAAAGCTAAAACAAATATGAATTACAAATAAAAGCACAAGGGCTCTAATTTTATTGATAGGATGGAAATCAGCCAAACGCGTGATTCCATAGAGCATTTACAAAGTTTGAAAATGGTAATTTACAGGGAAAAGGGGCTACGTTGAAATATAACGACCGCTATCCTTCTACCAACTTTGAATTCTGGGCATCCTGAGCTTCTGTCGATGATGACCTTAACTGGAGCTTTCCTGACGGATGATGTAACTACTGCTGAGGGGTTTGCCCCTTTGTCGAAAGTAGTTACTTGCCATTATCCCTAATTTTTACCTGGATTGTACTTTGAGATTTCCAATCCACCGGGACGATTATTTATCATGTCTCTAATTTTTGCCTGGACCACCCCTCTCGGGTTTTCAATCCACCGAGACGTTTTTTTTTAGTTTAGGCGAAGTATTTCTTGACTACATCAACATTTGTGGGGTAGGAAAATTCCTCTTCGTCCATGGTTGCGAGTCTTAAGGCACCACCTGAGAAAGCTTTCTTGACCACATAGGGGCCGTCATAATTCGGAGTCCATTTGCCCCGGGAATCAGTCAGAAATGATTGTATCTTTTTGAGCACAAGGTCTCCTTTCCCGAAGACGCGAGGTCGAACCTTTTTGTCAAACGCCTTCTTCATTCTTTGCTGATACAATTGACCGTGGCATAATGTCGTTATTCGTTTCTCTTCGATTAGGTTGAGTTCGTCGTGTCGACTTTGACACCATTCAGTTTCTGTAAGCTTAGCTTCCATCAATACCCGGATTGATGGGATCTCTACTTCTATGGGGAGCACTGCTTCCATGCCATACACTAGAGAGAAAGGGGTTGCCCCTGTTGAAGTGCGGACAGATGTGCGATAACCGTGAAGAGCAAAGGGTAGCATCTCGTGCCAGTCTTTGTAGGTTACAACCATCTTCTGAACAATCTTCTTGATGTTCTTGTTAGCCGCTTCTACCGCTTCATTCATCTTTGGTCGGTAGGGAGATGAGTTATGGTGTTCGATCTTGAACTCTGCGCACAACTCTTTCATCATCTTATTATTCAAGTTTGATCCATTGTCAATAATGATCTGACTCGGAACCCCATAACAACATATGAGATTGTTTTTGATAAAGCGGACTACCACTTGTCGGGTTACATTGGCGTATGACGCTGCTTCGACCCACTTAGTGAAGTAATCAATGGCTACCAGAATGAACTGATGTCCGTTTGTAGCTTTGGGCTCAATCAAGCCAATCATGTCGATTCCCCATATGGAAAAAGGCAATGGGGAAGAAAGAACTTTGAGATGCGTTGGCGGTACATGGATTTTGTCGGAGTATATCTGACACTTGTGACACTTCCTCATGTACTTGTAGCAGTCGGATTCCATGGTCAACCAGTAGTACCCGACTCTTAGAATTTTTCTCGCCATTGTGTGTCCGTTGGCATGAGTGCCAAAGGATCCTTCGTGAATTTCTTTCATCAGCATGTCTGCTTCTGGTCTGTCTACGCATCAAAGCAAGACCATGTCAAAGTTCCTCTTATAGAGTGTATCACCGCTCAGGAAGAAATTGCCTGCCAGCCTTCTGAGGGTTTTCCTGTCCTTCCTTAGTGCCCCAGGTGGGTACTCTTGTTTCTGAAGGAAGCATTTGATATCGTGATACCAAGGTTTGTCGTCTATGATTGCTTCAATCGTGAAGATGTAACCGGGCAGTTCAAGGCGCATTATTTCGATCTTAGGTATGTCATTCCATTGACCTACACTAATCATGGAAGAGAGAGTGGCTAATGCATCAGCCATGTGATTCTCTTCGCGAGGTATATGATGAAACTCGACTCTGTTGAAGAAGGGTAGCAACCTTCTCGCGTAGTCTTTGTAAGGAATCAATCTGGATTGGTATGTGTTCCAATCTCCTTTGATTTGATTGATAACCAGGGCTGAATCTCCATATACGTCCAAGTTTTTGATCCTCAAATTCAAGACCTATAATACAAGCTTCGTATTCGGCCTCGTTGTTTGTGCACTTGAACGTAAGTCTGGCGGTGAAAGGAATGTGGGTACCCTGAGGGGTGACAATGATTGCCCCAATTCCGATTCCATAATGATTGACAGCTCAGTCAAAGATAAGTCCCCATTAGGAATCTGGTTCTGGCCCTTTACTAGGTAGCGGTTCATCGCAGTATTTCATTTTCAAATACATGACATCTTCGTCTGGGAAGTCAAACCCGATTGATTCTTGATCGTCAATCGGTTGATGAGCCAAATGATCGGCTAAAATACTTCCCTTAGCGGCTTTTTGAGCATGGTACTCTATGTCATATTCTGACAGCAACATCTGCCAACGGGCAA
This sequence comes from Lathyrus tuberosus, assembly GCA_022829125.1. Taxonomy (NCBI): domain Eukaryota; kingdom Viridiplantae; phylum Streptophyta; class Magnoliopsida; order Fabales; family Fabaceae; genus Lathyrus; species Lathyrus tuberosus. The sequence continues at coordinate 2,725,175 of JALAZF010000205.1, read as the reverse complement.
TCCTTCCCGTGAGAGTAGGCTTTTCAAAGACATACTTGATTGGATCCATCTCGGAGACCAACCAAGTAGTGTGATGAATCATGTACTGGCGCAGACGTTTGGCTGCCCAAGCCAAAGCGCATCAAGTTTTTTTAAGCATAGTGTACCGAGTCTCGCAGTCGATGAATTTCTTGCTCAAATAGTAGATGGCATACTCTTTCCTTTTGGTTTCGTCTTGTTGGCCAAGTACACATCCCATTGAGTCCTCTAGGACGGTGAGGTAGATAATCAGTGGTCTTCCTTCCACTGGAGGTGATATAATCGGAGGGTTCAATAGGTATTCCTTAATACTGTCGAAGGCGGTTTGGCAATCTTCTGTCCAAACGCAGTCCTGATTCTTTTTGAGTAATTTGAAAATCGGCGTACATGTCGCGGTCATGAGGAATATGAATCTGGATATGTAGTTCAAACGTCCCAGGAATCCTCTGACTTGTTTTTCAGTTTTCGGAGAAGGCATTTCTCGAATGGCCTTGACCTTGTCAGGATCAACCTCAATTCCTTTCTGGCTGACGATGAACCCTAAGAGTTTCCCTGAACGGACACTGAAGGTGCATTTGTTGGGATTCAAGCAGAGTTTGTACTTTCTCAATCGCTCGAATAGCTTTGACAGATGGGTCACATGCTCCTCTTCTATCTTAGATTTTGCAATCATATCATCGACATATACCTCGATTTCTTTGTGTATCATGTCATGAAACAGAGTAGTCATGGCCCTTTGATAGGTTGCCCCAGCGTTCTTCAAACCGAAAGGCATTACCTTGTAACAAAAGGTACCCCATGGGGTAATGAATGAAGTTTTCTCCATGTCTTTCGGCGCCATTTTGATTTGATTATAGCCCGAGAATCCATCCATGAAGGAGAAAACTTTAAACTTTGCTGTACTGTCTACCAGCATGTCGATGTGTGGTAAAGGAAAGTCGTCCTTTGGACTAGCCTTGTTTAGATCTCTGTAATCCACACACATTCTGACTTTTCTGTCCTTTTTGGGAATGGGTACGATGTTGGCTAACCATTGAGGATATTCTGACGTGGCGAGGAAACCCGCGTCAATCTGTTTCTGTACCTCCTCTTTGATTTTGATGGCCATGTCCGGGTGAGTCCGTTTCAACCTCTGTTTTACCGGCGGACATTCTGATCTCAACGGTAGATGATGTTCCACGATGTTGGTATCCAACCCTGGCATATCCTGATAGGACCAAGCGAATACATCGGGAAACTCTTTGAGAAGTTTCGTCAAACTTTCTTTGACAGTTGGACTGAGCAGTGCCCCAATCTTGAATTCTTTTCTCTCATTTTCCGAACCCAAGTTGACCGTTTCCAACGGCTCTTTGTGAGGTTCAATGGACCTCTCCTCCCGTCTGAGTAATCAGGAGATCTCTTCTGGAATTTCGTCGTCATTTTCTTCTTCAGCCCCAAATACCGGGAACTTAAAGTTGGGAGAAGGCATTGGATTGTATGTTTCAACGGGGTTTAAAACAAGCAATCTGCATGACAGTATGATTTGTGTTTAGAAGAGATAGAGGAAATGCAAGAGTATGTGCAGTGTATTTCTTTTACTGCTTGTTTTTATTATTGAGTTGTTTTTTAGGATTACCATTTTTTGAAAAATGAAAAGAGAAAACAGCAATTAATGTGGAAATTACAGAACGACGTTATTTTATTAATGAACAAGTCGATTCTTGAAACTACAGTCCTATAAAACAAAACTCTGTCGCTTTGGGCGAAGCGAAGAGGGAAAATTTACAGAAAGTGAGCCCTATCAAAACATCTGTTTCACCTGGGCAGGGTGAAAGGTTAAAGACGAAAATTACTTTAACTTATGAACAATCTTCGGAACATCGACAGCGACCCATTGGCGGCGAACTCCTCGGTGAATCAAAAAGTCGTGCACCTTCCTTGATTTGTCATCAGAAATAACGCTGATTTCTGGTGGAGCAGGATCATTGGAATCTATCTCCCAGGCAGAGTTGTCATAGGCAAACTCTTCTGTTGTATTTTGCATAGCATTTGTGCTCTCAACTATATCTCCCCATCCAGTTGGCTGGATGTCTTCGAGCCTGATACGAGAGCTTGCGGGAGCAGTGTACTTAACCATATAGTCGTATTTCCCACTTGGTTGTCCTAGGGTGTCCCACACTTCTTTGGAACTGGATGAGTCATCCTTCTCGATGACGTTGACCTCTGGAAAAGCATAGTTGATGAATTCAAGTCCTGCAAACGTTGCAAATTCAATGTCATACTAGATGTTTTCTGAATGACCTGATTGTTGATCCCATGACATGGTGGGGACACAAGTATTCTTTTCAATGATGCTCAGCTGATTTTCGTTGTTCGGCTGATTTCCTTGCCCCAAGTCTCCTGGATACGGCTGCCACATTGGCAGGCCATCCATCGGGCCATAATAGTTGTGGTCAAAGTTGTCCTTCATCAGAGTGTCTTCCTCTAATGAATTTGGCAGAGCACGACATCCTTCAGGATCACAATCTCCGTATATCATTTTGACATCTGACCTCGGTATAAATCTCGGACTCTGTGCGGGATAGCAAAAGGGCGTAGACACCTCTTCCTGAGACATATAGCCGTACTCGTTGAGATAGGACTTCCATTCCTCCTCCATATCAGAGGGATCATCTTTATTGATGGTATGCACTTCTTGAAGCACTGGGTGAAGGAAGCCTCCACTGTGGAAGAAGTCTTGAATGGGATGAAGACTTTCATTGCTGGTAGTAGTTGTCTGGGTACAGGTTGCAGAAAAAACAAGACCCTTCTTTGTTTTATTGTCAGTAGGAATGACTAGCTGTCCCCATCCCTTTGCATTGGTGCTCTCGACCGCTTTGATAACATCTTTGTATGAGGAAATGGAAGTTCCCTCTTTGGACTGATTGTCCTTGCTCACTGACAGTGCTTGGAACTGAGTTCCAATAACCTCCTCAGGTTCTACACAAGTAGATGATTATAAGTTACTCATGAGCAAGGCTTGTTCTCCACAGACCGTGACGAGCTGATCGTTCTGGACGAACTTTAACTTTTGGTGGAGGGTCGACGTGACCGCCCCAGCCTGATGTATCCAAGGTCTTCCTAACAAACAACTGTACGTTGGCTGGATGTCCATGACCTAGAAAGCGACTTGGAAAGTGCGAGGACCAATAGTTATGGGAAGGTCGACTTCGCCGAGCGTACATCACCAAGTGACTCTGAGGGCAAGAGTTACCCTTGTACTTTTCAATGTCGGGCACCTGGAATTTGTGCGGGACTTTCACATTAGGGACCAAATAGAGGTCTGCGGCGTCCTTTCCAAATAAATCCTGACCGCGAAGGGCCTGCAGTTCTTTCTGCATTCCCAGGAACTGTTCCTGGAACTCATTCATTCTTTTGAACATGGTGTCGTTTCCACCAGAAGGTATCTGTGGAATCTGTCCTTCTGGGACAATGTGTACCACGGGCGGTGGTATAGTCATTATGGCCGAGACTCTCGGTGCCTCCCGAAGTTTGTAACCTTCAGGAGTTGCTGTCATGCCCCTGGCATCTTCGCTTTCCCGAAGTTTGTAACCTTCAGGCCCAGCAGTTCCTGCTGCGGTTCCCTGATTCTCATTGATCGGCGGAACATATCCTTCCGGGATATAGTTAAGTGGCATGCCCCAGGGACGATCTTTTGGCATTTTGTACCTAGGATCGGACTTCTCCACTATGGGCGTTGAGGTGATCTCCGAGATCACAGTCCTTTGTAGCCGAGCTTCTGCCATGGCTTGCATGTCGTTACGAAGCTTTCTCATATCTTCTCTCAGAGTGTCGATCTCTTCTCTCAACTCTCTGTTCTCTTCCTCGAGATCATCCATCTTTTTCTGACGACTGGCCCGAGTATTGTACGAATGAGACAGTTTGATTCTAGAACCGAGACACAAGCGTGAGATTCGTAGGTAAGAAGAATACGAGACGTGAGAATGATGAATGCAATGATTATATTAATTGTTTTTTTTTGTTTAATCAAAATAAACTTCGACAATTAGATTGCAAATATCAAACAGTGGGGAAACCCCGTTTTATTGAATTCAAAGGATTACAAAAATGGAAATACAGTAGATTACAAGGTGCGGAAACAGAAACCTAAGCTAAGGGGTCCCGAGTCCTCTCTGGGGAGAAACCGGGTGCTGATTCTGGTACTTTCCTTTTCTTGGACCGGGGCTCTTGGGCCGTTGTCGGGTTGTCATTCCTTTGCCAAGTGAAAGGAACGAGCAAATTCCTTTGGTCATCCTGATTATCCACAGCATGTTGCTCCAAAATCTCAATCAGAGCATCCTTATCTTTTAGCAGTCGCTGTATTTTGCTACACTCTACATTAAGGGTCTGGTACTTGTTCTTTCAAGACCTCCTCTCCTGTTGAACTTTGTTGAGAGTAACCTGGAGTTTTTCCATTTCAGTCATGAAGTACATGACAGATTCCCTCGGCGGAAGAACTCAGTGACGAGGATAAGGCATCTTTAGCTTGAGAGCTCTAGTTTGTACCTAGTGGAGATAAGGCTCCACCGAGACATAGTCCGGTTTTCCTAGAGACTCTCGTTCTTTCTTATGAATATGTTTCCAAGCGTGCACTATTTCCGTCCTTAGTGCCCTGTCATTTTCTCCTTCTTTGAAGAAAAGACCCTCCAGATGAGCATTACGCGGGACATGCCTCATTGGGTATCCAAATTGACGACGAACCAATACTGGATGGTAGTTGATTCCTCTCTTAGTTCCTATGAGGGGTACGTTGGGGAAGTTTCTACAAGGGTCAATGATCCTGATCCCGTCATAAATCCTATTGCACCAATCTATATCAGAGTTGGTAAGAGACATGATTTTCTGCGACCAACGCAAGGCACTCTTATGATCCCAAAACGCAGCAGACTTGGGTAAATGGGAGATAAACCATTTGTATAGCAGGGGTACACATCATGTGATCATCCCTCCGCTGTACAAATTTCTTAAGTGTACAGAATGATACGCATCCGCGAGCAAAGTTGGCACAGGGTTTCCAATGAGAAAAACCTTAATGGCGTTGATATCGACGAAGCTATTAATGTTGGGAAGCAGAAATAACCCGTAAGTGAGTAAGACAAAGATGCTTTCAAAAGCAGTCATGTTCCCTATACTAGCAAAGTACAGAGCCTTCTTTGTCAGGAACTGGCCTGCCAAACCTGGGAGCCCACTCGTGGTGGTCATGTGAGTCTTGATTTCTGACTCATCCAAATAGATTGCTCTTGCAATGGTCTGATCCTTTGGAATTTTTTCCAGTCCAGAAAATGGAGCTCGATCAGTAATGTGTAAATCGGTTAGGTGAGAATACTCCTCCAGCGTTGGTGCGAGCTGGTAATCCAGGAATGTGAAACAGTGATAGATCGGATCGTAAAACTGAATGAGTGCCTCCATGATTCCTTCAATCACATGGACTCTTAACAGAGGTAGCAGACCTCCGTACTTGGCTCTGAAAGCTTCAGGGTTAGTGATCATCCTCGCTAATCCTCTTAAATCTTCTAACTTTGGAACCCTGAAGGTATACTTATGAGTTCTCCTTCTACCGAAGTCCATGAGCGCAATCTTTTTCTCTGACATTTGCAATCATTGTCTTAGTTTAGTTTGAAAAAGAGAGACTAGAAGAGAAGTTTTTCTTTGATGTAATGTTTTTTAGATGAATGCATGAATGCAGCACATAAAAACATAAAAAAAACACGGGGTCAAAGGGTCGGTGTCATGAAGTCAAGGCTCTACCCCCCCCCCCCAAAGGTTTATACTAGTGATTTTTGTACCTGTCTCTCAACATCATCAGTTCTTGTCAAGAAAACACCAGCGGGGCGGGAACCGTGCTAGGTGATGTTTTTCGAAGAACCCTTAGAAGAGGGTAGTATCGCGTGACAACCATTTCCAATAGTTTCCGCACTACTAAAAGAGGTTTTTCCTAGGTGCATACTCAATCTTTCCACATGCGGCATCACACGCATTCCCATTAGCAGAAAAATAAACACAAATATCAATTAGGAAAAGCAATATATATATTTGTCCTAGAGTCCTAGACTTTAAAGAGTTATGAATCCTATGTTCCTGACAAAAATGGCTCCCCGACGGAGTCGCCATCCTGTGGTACCTTCCCAACTTTAAAGGTTTTTGACCTAAGATCCTAGTGAGGTCAACAAAAATCCTATCCCAGTGAAGTCCCTAGTGAAGTCATCATTCTTCGGTTTCTACCTGAGAGATAAAAAAGAGGGCCCCACGGTGGGCGCCATTTTTCTGTAGCGAGCGATTTTGGACGTGGTTCTTAAGCACTACCGCACTTTGGGTTACTACAGGTTGATTCATTTTTTATCCTGTTGAAGTTGATGAAGGAAGGGAAATATATGTCTCCAACTAACCCTGCTTTGCAAACTAAGGTCAAACAGTCAAAACTGTTGGTTTACAGATACGATCAATGTGGAGGGGCCTCTCTTAGGTTATTTTGGTTGAATTTAGACTTTTGGTGGGCAATGCGGACTCAGATATTTTGGTGGATATGTGAGGATTTGTGACCTGAGGTTTTTTGATGTGGTGTGCTCGCTAAGATTTTTCTTTCAATCTTATGCCTACGTATTCCCGTTTACCGAAACAGGGAAATCAGAGCGATCGTAGTTCCTCCTATTCTATGGGAGGAAGTGGCATTTTGGTGTCTTGTTCAAAGCCCAAGACGTGAAGCTGAAAAGGTGGGTTGTATCTTGTTCAAAGCCCAAGATGTGAAGCTGAAAGGTCTATTTGTATCTTGTTCAAAGCCCAAGATGTGAAGCTAAAAAGGTGTTGTCTTTAGAGAGAATTTGTCATCTCTAAAGGGGGTCTGTTTGTCACAACTATTGGGTGACTGACTATAAAGGAGGATTACTTTAACCAGGATATGTGAATCCTAGCAATGCCATAATTTCCTTTATAGGGGGTTTTAAACTGAAGGAGAAGACTTTAACTCAGTGTAGAGCAATGCTATCTTTCCTTAGGAATTTCTCATGCTAAAAGAGGGACAGTGGCGTGGATGTAAATAATACAGAGGCTTGCCGCTTACAGCAATTAGATGAAAGGAGTTATTGATGTTTGTATCCTGTGAACGAGGCCCAGTTTTGATACTAAAAGGTTGATTGACTCGACCGGGGTTTTCTTATACGAAGCCTAAGAGGAGGCTATTGACCCAACAAGAAGGTGTTTTTGTGTCTCGTACGAAGCCCGAGAGGGAGGCTAAAAGGAGATGACTCAACAAGAGAGTGCTTTTAGATGTGTCTTGTACGAAGCCCAAGACGGCGGCTAAAGGTTGACTCAACAAGAGAGTCTTTTATACTCAACCAGAGAGTGATTTGTATCTCGTACGAAGCCCGAGATATAGGCTAAAAATGTTTGACTCAACAAGAGAGTCTTTTTGTATCTCGTACGATGCCCGAGATGAAGGCTAGAAATGTTTGACTCAACAAGATAGTCTTTTTGTATCTCGTACGAAGCCCGAGATAGAGGCTAGAAATGTTTGACTCAACAAGAGAGTCTTTTGTATCTCGTACGAAGCCCGAGATAAAGGCTAAAAGGAGTGCTGTTTCAGTGGAGTGACAGGTCCAATAGGTTGGTTAAAAGAGAAAATCAGTTCTTATAAATAGGCTAATTAAAGGTAAGGCTATGCTTTGGGATTGATCAGAAGACCAGGGTTATTTCCTGTTCTTTAAGGAAATGGGGAATCCAGAGGGTATTGGAGACTGTCCGAGTCTACTGGTGTTTTTCCCTACTTGAGAATACCTTCGAGACTCAAGGAGATTAGACTGTCCAAGTCTAGAGTTTTATCTTTTGTACTATGCTTAAAGAAACAGTAGTAGTACGTTCACGGTAGAAAGATCTAGACTCTTTGAAAGACTATTCTATTAAGATGACTAATTTCTGTTCCTATACCTCTAGGAGGTCGTCGGGACAATTTGTACGAAGCCCAAGAGGAGGCTGGAAACTTTTAAGAAGCCGAGGGACAATTTGTACGAAGCCCAAGAGGAGGCACTCTTCCCGAAGAAAGAATCCTTATACGAAGCATAAGAGGAGGCTGTGAATACTTCTAAGAAGTCGTAGGGTCCTTGTACAACGCCCAAGAGGAGGCGGGGATGCTTTTAGGAAGCCCGTGGGTCCCCAAACCCTGAGAAATTCAAGACATGCTATTCACAGAGAATAGATCAAGCCAGGAAAGTCCGAGAATTTGGAAAAACTCAAGAGATTCCATTCACGGAGAAAAGATCATCTCTGGGGAGTAGAGTTTCTTTGACGATTTCTAAGGGTGACAGTCTGAGAAAGGGTTCACCGAGAATGCTGCCTTTCATGTCTCCATATTGTTTAACCCCAAGAGAAGGGAAGACTGTATCTGGTAATCCTATGGGGGATCTAGTTTTGTCTATTTAAGAGTGATCAACAGGGCTTAGTGCTAGACGTAGTTGCCGGGGAAACTCTAAATATCTATACTAGTATTACACAGTTGATATGAGTTTATGAAAGAAGACTTAGAGTGAAACAACCCCACAATACAGTTTATATGTATATGAAAGCGGATAAAGAAAGCATATAAACACTTACTCGGTTGTAGAGCTTCCATGCTGTTTGGTTAGTTGTTCAACAAAGAAAGATTGAAAACAACAGTATATTCAAATTTAAAGGAGAAAGTATTTTGAAAAGATGTTGGGGCTTACAGCTCAAGGAGAGGCCCAAGGTTTATCAGTGATCGCACTGTCGTTTTGTACAGAGGGACTTATACAAGTGACTGAGGCCCAAAATGTTTTCTGTACAAGGGGATGGGTCTTACACTCTCTCAAGAGGCCCAAATGTTTAAAGAAAAAGAATGGGGCTTATCACACGAGGGTAGGCCCAAATGATTGTTTTTTTTATTGGCGATCGCGCCGAGGTTTTCTTTTAACGCAGGGGGACTTATACAATGTCTGAGGCCCAACAAGTTTTGGTTAAAAGGGGATTGGGTCTTACACTCTAATAGAGGCCCAAAAGATTTATTTTTGAACAAGTGGTGGGGCTTACAGCTCAAGGAGAGGCCCAGGGTCATTTGTTTGAAAATGGCGATCGCGCCGAGATTTTTGAAAACACGGTGGGTCTTATACAATTCATTGAGGCCCAAAATGGTTTGATTTTCAAAGGGGGTTGGGTCTTACACTCTAATAGAGGCCCAAAAGATTTTGAATGGGTCTTATAGCTTGAGGAGAGGCCCGGGGTTTGTTTTTTCAACGGACGATGATCGCGTCGAACTTTTTGAAATACAACGGGACTTATACAATAAGTGAGGCCCAAAAATAGGTTTGTATTTACAAAGGATTAGGTCTTACACTCTATTAGAGGCCCAAAGTGTTTGAAAAAGTTTGATGAGGGTTGAATTAATCAAAAACCCTAATTTGTTTTCAAAATGTATTTTAATTGAATAATAAATACAATTAAAATGACCAAAATTGTTTAACATGTGGAAAACAAATTGTGATCTTGGATTAATGTTTCAAAAATCATGTTTTGACCTACAAAATGATTAAAAGTCATTAAAATTTGCAAAATCAAGAAGGAAAAAATATTTTAAATGTCAAAAACAATTAAAATATTAATTCTTTGCAAAAATATCAATTATATGAAATAAATAATATTTTTGGGATTTTTTGGTAAAATAAAATATTTTAACATTTTTGTGAATTATTAAAAAAAGAATCAACTCAAAATCATTAAAACTCAGAGAGAAATTAATTTTTGAATCAATTAAATAAAATCACAAAATTCAAATATTCAAATTTTCAAAAAATGGTGCCAAGAACAAGGGCAAGAACACGCGCCACCCTCTGTTTCTGCAGATTTGCGTTTTCTATCCAATCTCACTGAATACTTGATTATATCATGCAATCTACATATCAATCTACTCGTTTTAACCTCACGATCATGTCTATGGTCTTTAATTTCATTTATTTTTAACATGGAATAAGAAATCAAAGAGAAACCTCAAGAACCCTAATTTCTGCATGAAGGTTCAGAAATTCCACACACGATTCAAACAATGCAATTGATTGAGGGAAAACATTCCATGCATGATTATGAATATATGGCCAAATTATTGTGCAGCAAAAATTGCATGAATCATAGAGTTAGAAGAGGTCATGCTTACCTTTTGCAGCTGGTGATCGTGTTTTGTGTTAGAGGTGTTACAGCTAGGTTCCAATGATCTGGATAGCTTCCCTAGGTGCCATGGAGTGTGTCTGGGTGCTTAGAGTGGATTAAAATGATCTAGAACTTGAGATGGTACCCCAACTGCAAATCTGTCAAGAACTTGAGCAACTGGCTGGTGATTTTGTGATTTTGGTGTTCCAGATGTTATGTGAGTGTTTAGACCACTTCTATGTGATGTATGTGAGGTGTGTGAGTGATTGGTTTGATTGGAAAAGCTCTCAAACTCAAAACCCGATAGTGACTTTCCTTAGAAGGAAAAATTGGAGTGAAAGAAGAGATTTTGAGGAAAGCATCTGTTTGATGGCTTTGTTGTACTCAAACTGATCACAAATGAGCTCTATTTATAGTAGAGCAAGTTTATTTTGCAAGCAATAGTGAATGGCAACTGCAGCAGAGGTTTGGCCAATGGTTGCACTTTGGAATCCAAGTCTCCTCTAGCCATTGACTAGAGGTTAGGGCACAGGGTTGTGGTTCCCTTGGTCTTGGATAAGTCTTGACTGAATTCAGTTGCAAATGGCTCAGTCCATGCCACCTTGGTGTATGCATTGAATGCTCCAATCCAAAATTGGAGTCTTGTCCCTCTTTTAGGCAATTCTAGGTTTGGCATGCTACTTCTTGTTCCAAGGACTTTGGAGGGTTGGCTCAGTGTTTGTCCCCTTTAGATTTGATCCTCAGATGTGTCCAAAGTGATGACAAGGCTTAGAATTATTTGATTTTTCCAAATCAAGAAAAAATGTAAAATTCTTCCTAGCCTTGGCAGTTTTCAACAAGGCATATTGCCATTGTCATATCTCTTGGCCCAAGTGGAATTTGGTGATGTTCTTGGCCATTTTGGAAAGCCCTCATATGATACAACAACTGTTTGATCATATTTGGTTTTGATACTTTTTGGATCCAAGTGAAAAATCCCCCTACATTTGGAAAAAAGTGAAGGCAGATTCTGACTTAGTGAAAATTTCACTAAGTGTTGGAAAAAAGTGACATTTTCACTTTTTGTGATTTTGATCATTCCATAACTCAAAATCCATGAGGAATTTGGAGGGAGGTCAGTTTTACGCTTTTGTAGAGGGTAATGAGATCTACAAATCAAGCTTTGGATGGGGAAAAATGACTTTGTGGTTTAGGAGTTATGATCCTCCAAAGTTGGTACCCTTGCCACTTTGTTCATAACTTAGAAAATTTTCGAAGTTTTTATGGTTATCCCTTTTACAAGTTATCCCACTTTTCTTGATTTTTCTTGATGAATGATGATTCAAATCATACATTAACATCATTTTAGGGTTAAAAAACCATTTTTGTGAAAAATCTCAAAAAGTCAAAGTTGACTTTTGTGCACAGTTGACTTTTTATCAGATGAATTCCAAACTGTGCGATCCTTTAGGAAATCATGTCCTTGACCTAAATCAAGCTTGATGGACATGTTCCATGGGTGTTATAGGGTATATTGAATCATGTCCTAGGGTTTGGGAGCATGTCCTGGTCAAAAGTCAAAGCTACAGTTGACTTTTCTCGCGAAACCCTAATTGTGGTACTGATGAAATTGAGACTTGCTGCTCAAGCTTCCTGGATCAATAAATTGTTACAAATGGATTAATGTGGTATGTTGGAGACCCTCAAATCCTCTCTTGAGGTCTTGTCTTATGATTTGTCCCAAAAGTCAACTTAGGGGTGAATTAGGTCAAGAAACCCTAATTCCTGATTTTTGATGTATGCATCCTCTGAGGTCAAATTGACTTGATGCTTGGGCCCATGAGGTTCCACGGAGTATTTTAGGATATGATTTGAAGCATTGGCTCATGCCCAGAGGAAAACTTTCATCTGGAGGCCCTGGTCGACCAAACCCTAATTTGGTGACACTGGCGATCTTGAGGCTTGATCCACCTGGAAGGGAGCAGCCTTGTGCTTAATCCTTGAAGTAGGAGTCCTCTTGATCCCTTGTGGATATTTTAGAGGCTAGACAAGTTGAAGATCATGTTATTTCTTGATTGATCCTTTGTCTAAGAACTCTGAGAGGGCTTGAAACTCTAATTTTTGATAGTAGTGAATGCTCACCCATCTTTGGGGAGACTGATGAGGCAAGATGGTTCCTCCATATTGATATGATGATTTTCACAAGTTAACATTACCCTAAGTTTAAATAATACTTGTTGGTATTCAAAGAAGTGGGAGTAACAGTCCATACAATAAAATTCATCGGACTGAAAAAGCTATTTATTTTCCCACAACACGCAACTTAGCAAAATACAGGCAAATGATAAAGATAAATGAAACTAGAAACCACATTAACTTGACAAACTAGTTTCGTTGAGTTTTCCACATTAACTAAACTTTTATTCAAGAATCATTACCGACTTAAGAGATAATTAAAGATGTTGGACCTTTATTGAAGAATATTTTTTTGTTATAAGGCAATTAAAAACGTTGGACCTTCTTTGAAGGATATTTGCCGTCCTACGAGGTGATTATATTTGCAAGACCTTTAATAAAGGGTCTTTGCCGCCTTATCAGGTAATATGATGTAACCTTATGATTATCCTTTTCACCTTATCATACTATACATTATTGGACCTTCATTGTAAGATCTTTAATCCCTCAATAGGCTACCCATTTAACGCCAAAAAAAGAGTCTTCTCCGCCATAGCAGACGACCTAGCCTAAACCCTAAGGCAGAACACACCTTAAGATTAGGCCTCGTTACTATGAATAACATAAAGGCCACAAGGCAAAGAATTTCTTAAATCGACCACTAAATTTGGGAACATATTCATTAAAGAAAAACCCTGAAGGGTGTAGTTGCAAATTGTTAGTGCGTAAGGCACTTTTAGTGAGGAGAGAAAGAGAGGATAAGGAAATAAGGATTTGTATTATTTAATTGTGTGAATAATGATACAAGTTAGGTCTATTTATATACAACCCTAATTAGGCTTGGGCTAACACAACTTGGATTATATCTAAATATTAAATCTAATCAAATCTAATCATATCAAATCAAATATAATTTAATATTTCAACACACCCCCATAATCCAAGTTGTCGAACCTACGCTAGTCGATCTGAACTATTCCTAATTTCTTTCTCAAATTCAGGAATCTGTCGATCTTCAATCCTTTGGTGAAAATATCATCCAACTGTGCTTCACTTGAGCAGTGCCTAACTTCAAGTTCACCTCGATTTACCTTTTCCCTTAAGAAGTGAAATCTGGCTTCGATATGCTTACTCCTTCCATGTAGAACTGGATTCTTCGCCAGATTTATTGCTAATTTGTTGTCGATTTGCAACACATGTTGTTTTTTCACTTCGACCTCCATTTCTTCAAGTACTGGTCTGATCCAAATTGCTTGACATGCAACATATGATCCTGCTATATATTCAACTTCACACGATGACAATGCCACCACAGGTTGCTTCTTCGAACACCATGAGATTGGGGCACCAAATACTTGAAAGAAATAGCCAGTTGTACTTCTTCGATCTTCCTTATCTCCACACTAATCTGCATCTGAAAAGCAATTAACTATTGCTCCTTTGTCTTCACAATCTCGTCGAAATATAATTCCAAAATCTGTTGTTCCTTTTAAGTATCTTAGAATTCTTCTTGTAACTTTCATGTGTGACACTCTTGGTTCGCTCATGAATCTGCTCACTAATCCGACTGCGAAACCTATATCAGGTCGACTATTGCACACATATCTCAGAGATCCAACTATTTGTTTGAACAAAGTTACATTAACTTTGTCTTCTTCTCCATGCTTCTCCAACTTCAAGTTTGGTTCGACAGGTGAGGATGCAGGATTCGAATCATCCATTATGAATCTCTGGAGTATCTCTTTGAAATACTTCCTTTGATGTAGCACCATACCTTGTTTCGACATATGAAATTCCATGCCTAGGAAATAAGACAATTTTCCCAGATCTGACATTTCAAATTCCTTCTTCATCAGCTCTTTGAACTTCGACAAGTTCTTCAGGCTATTTCCAGTTACTAACAAGTCATCGACATATAAGCAGATGGTTGTTATATCTTGTGCTACAACATGAACATAGACACCATACTCAGACTTGCATTTTACAAATCCCAATTTGACTAAGTATAAGTCGATCTTCTTGTTCCATGCCCTAGGTGCCTGCTTGAGGCCATAGAGTGCTTTGTGCAACTTATATACTTTACTCGCTTCCTTCTGAATCACAAACCCAGGAGGTTGTGTGACATAGACCTCTTCGTCTAATGGATCATTCAGAAAAGCTGACTTCACATCTAGGTGAAATGTTGACCAACCTTGGTTACATGCCAATGCTACGACTAGTCGAACAGTCTCCAGTCTTGCTACTGGAGCAAATACTTCAGAGTAGTCAAGTCCTTCTCTTTGAATAAATCCTTGAGCTACTAATCTTGCTTTATGTCTTGCTATCGACCCATCAGCATTGTGTTTTAACTTGAACACCCACTTTACTTCGATAGCTTTTGTATGTGCTGGCAATTCGACTAACTCCCATGTGTTGTTTCTTTCGATTGCCTGTGACTCTTCGACCATAGCTAACTTCCACTGTTGAATTTTTAAAGCTTCGTTATGGTTGATTGGTTCAGCACCTGCAAGTAAAGCAAAATGAACTAATTCGCCATCTGGTGTGATTTCATCATCACCAGTCACTTCATAATCATGAAGTCTTGCTGGACGAACTCTATTTCGCCGAGGTCTTTGGCTTATTTCAGCCACAACCTCTGTATCGGGAATGTCAGCAACTGCTTCTACCTCGACTTCGACTTGATTCTCAGCAATTCCTTCAACTTCGACTTCATTAGTTTCATCGTCGAAATCAGATCTCATCAATGGCTTGTTAATTGAATTACTAGAATTCCAATCCCAAGCAGAATTTTCATCAATCACAATATCTCGACTCAACACAATTTTCTCATTAATTGGATTGAATAGCCTGTATGCACCTGTCTTATGATATCCTACCAGAATCATAGGTTCACTCTTGTCATCAAGCTTCCTTCTTCTTGCATTAGGAACATGCTTGTAACACATAGAGCCAAACACCTTCAGATGACTCACTGATGGTCGTTTTCCACTCCACACTTCTTCAGGAACCTTGTTCTTCAATTTCTTGGTAGGGCACCTGTTCAGAATATAAACTGCAGTCGAAACAGCTTCACCCCATAAAGATTTTGGCAAATTCTTCTGCTTGAGCATACATCACGCCATATTTACTATGGTTTTGTTTCTTCTTTAAGCAATTCCATTATGTTGAGGAGTATAAGGAGTAGTTACCTCATGATCAACACCATGTTCTGCACAGAATTTTTCAAACATCTTCGAAGTGTATTCGCCACCTCCATCAGTTCGCAGAACTTTGATCCTCTTCTCACTCTGGTTTTCGACAAGCATCTTGAATCTCTTAAATATTTCAAATACTTCGTCCTTTCTCTTGATCACATAGATCTACAACTTTCGACTAAACTCATCGACAAACGAAACAAAATATCTGTTTCCACCAATGGTATGTTCTTCGAATGGACCACATACATCTGAATGTACAACTTCGAGTATGCAGGATGATCTCATTGGCATAGTCGAAACAAAAGAATTTCTAGATTGCTTTCCAACTAAACATCCTTCACAGAGTTTGTTAGGTATCTCAAGACTTGGAATACCAGATACCATATCTTGAGTAATCAGCGGGTTGAGTGATCGAAAGTTCAAATGTCCAAACCTCAAATGCCACAACCAACTATCCTTGTGGTTGACAACAGTTTTTAGACATTGTACTTCAGCCGAACTGATCATGGTCTTAAACGTCCTGTTCTTCGACAATGGAGATTTCAAGACCAAATTGTTCTGGCTGTTGAACAATTTCAATACTCCATCTTTCATGACAACTGAGAAGCCTTTTTCGACCAGTTGTCCAACACTTAGCAGGTTGCACTTCATTTTAGGTACATAGAACACATCTCTGATCATAGCTTTCGCTCTATTACTCAATTGAAAAACTATGTTGCCAGTGCCTTCTGCTTGCAACGAACTGTTATCAGCAAGTTTTATCTTTCTCGTCTTCGACTCATCAAAATCTGCCAACCACTCCTTTCGACCAATCATGTGATTTGAGCAGCCTGAGTCGAGAAACCAGATCTTGGATTCGACATGCTTATCTGCTACTGCAGCCATAACCACCATACCCCCTTCAGAATCATCTGAATCTTGGCATGCAAGGTTCGCTCCTTCGTCCTTGCCTTTTTCCGATCCATTGTCTTTCCTGTACCAACAATGTTTGGCCAAATGACCCCTCTTTTCACAGTTATAACACCGTATACCTTTCTTATCTTCTTTGTCCTTTCGATAGTTTCCTCCTCCTCTTTTCAAGGATTCAGAAGCTCTATCTTCGACCTGATTCTTGTGAGGGTTCGACCAAGAATTCTTTCCTTGAGTCTTGTCGACTTTGCCTTTGAATTTGTTAGAACCACCATTCTTTTTCCATGACTGAGCCTGCAGTGCTTGTATCGAATCCTGAACTCCCTTTCTTTCGACAATCCTCATCTCATGCGCCTCCAACGAACCAAACAAATCTTCCACTTTTAGGGTTTCAAGATTGTTGGATTCTTGAATATCTACGATAACGTGATCAAAGTGAGAGGTCAACGTTCTCATTACCTTCTCAACTACCATCTTATCAGTTATGGTTTCACCACAACCCTTCATGAGATGGACGAGTTTCTGAACCTTCGACACATATTCTGCAACTTTTTTGTCTTCTCCCATCGATAGCAACTCATATTGTCGACGCAAGATTTGTAACTTGACAACCTTGACTTTCTCACCTCCTTCATAATACTTCACCAGAATATCCCATGCCTCCTTCACCGTTTCAGCATGAGAGATTCTGTCAAAGTTAGCAGCATCGACCGCCGTCTGAATGCAATAAGCAGCCTTGTAATCTTTCTTCTTGACTTCATTGTGGGTTTTATTCTGTTCTTCGGTTGCATTTTCAGCCAACACAGGAACACCGCCGGTAACCACTTCTAGGGTATCATGGAAGCCAAATAAGGATTGCATCTGTTTTTTCCAACGGATCCAATTCTTTCCTTCAAGCATTGGAAGGGAACTCGGAATACTCTTATCACCAGTCATCTTTGCAGCGGTTGATTCACTTGCCTTGGAAACATGATCTCTGACGTGAAGTTCTTGAAAACACGATCAAGAACAATAACCGGAAGCTCTGGATACCAATTTGTTAGTGTGTAAGGCACTTTTAGTGAGAAGAGAAAGAGAGGATAAGGAAATAAGGATTTCTATTATTTAATTGTGTGAATAATGATACAAGTTAGGTCTATTTATATACAACCCTTGCATCGGCCTATAGCAAATCACATTACTACTAAAATACATTGATGATACTAAAATCACCAACAAATCCCCCCCATTTTAGTGTAATCCTTGATTTACTCAGTATATACTATAATATATACAAGGGTATAACACACAGGTATAACGATCAAACAAATGCATAGACGAAAATGTCTTGCGATTGAATTTTCATCTTAGTACAAATACACATTCCAAATACTCAAAAATTGGGGTGTCATAACGATTGAACCCGTCAATCCATTTGAATATCTGAAGATATAGTACACATATGTTCCTTACAATACTCTACTATTCATACTTGACACTTTACAAGCCATGTGTCCTTATCCATTAATAAGCATATAGGAAGCCAAGTCCAAGCTTCCTGAAGCGGCAAAACTTCACGCTCACATAGGTGATCCTTTTAATCTTGCACCTGCATTTACAATTTTCCAAAAGAACCATTAAGAAGATATACTTCAACCTAGCCATCACTTGCAGGTCTGAGCACATACCTTGGGAAGATAAACACAATTGCTCCAATCTCTAACTATGATCTTTCCACATTGAATTCTGCTTCTAACGTTGTATTAGAAGGGAATTGGGTATACCATAGCTAATAGATTTAAATGGACTTTAATCCCATCCCAATTACCGACTTCTTCACTAAGTCTCTAGCTAACCCCTTCGTCAAGTGGTCAGCTAAGTTTTGTTGCGACCGAACAAACTCAATAGATATCACCCCATTCATGATTAATTCCCTAATCATACTATGTCTAACACCCAAAATGTCTAGACTTTCCATTGTATATTTGACTATAAGCTTTAGCCAGTGTGGCAGTACTATCACAACGGATAGAAATTGGTGATATCGGTTTAGGCCATATCGGAATCTCATATACCAAGTTCCTTAGCCATTATGCTTCTTTACCAGCAGCAGCTAATGCTACAAACTCAGATTCCATTGTGGAACCAGTTATACATGTTTGCTTCTTGGAAGCCCATGAGATGGCACCTCCCCCAAGCAAGAACACCCATCCACTTGTAGAGGATGAATCTTCAGCATTATTTATCCAACTAGCATCCGAATAACCCTCTAATACCGAAGGAAATCCCATATATGACAATCCATAATTCATAGTACCCTTCAAGTACTTGAATACCCTAGTTATCGCATGCCAATGATGTCTACTAGGATTACTAGTAAATCTGCTCAACTTTCCAACCGCATAAGCAATATCTGGTCTAGTGCTAATCATAGCATACATCAAAGAGCCTATAGCTCTTGAGTATTCGAGTTGATCCACAGGTTTACCTGTATTTGGCATAAGCTTTTCTCCCGGATCCATGGGAGTACTTACTGGAGAACAACTTTCATAATTGAACTTCTTGAGTATTTTCTCAATGTAATGAGATTGCGTAATTACAATCCCCTTATTCTCCCGTTTAATCTTAATACCAAGAATAACGTCCGCTTCTCCCATATCCTTCATGGAGAACTTTGATGACAAGAAATTCTTCGTTTTATCAATTTGATTTTGGTCGGTGCCAAAGATCAACATGTCATCAACATATAGACAAATGAAAACTCCTTTACCGGATGTATCAAATTTGCTATATACACATTTGTCAGCTTGGTTTAGAATGAAACCATTAGACAAAACAACCTCATCAAACTTTTGATGCCACTGCTTCAGAGCTTGTTTCAGCCCATACAACGACTTAACTAGCTTACACACTTTATGCTCATTACCAGGCATTACAAATCCTTCAGGTTGCTTCATATACACTTCTTCTTCCAAATCACCATTCAGAAATGCTGTTTTGACATCCATTTGATGAATCACTAGATTATGAATAGCCGCCAAGGCAATTAACAATCTAATAGTAGTGATACGGGCAACTGGAGCATAGGTATCGAAATAATCAATCCCTTCCTTTTGTCTGAAGCCTTGGATAACTAATCTAGCTTTAAACTTGTCAATTGTACCATCGACTTTCATCTTCTTTTTGAAGATCCATTTGCAACCCAATGGTTTGCAACCTGGTGGTAAATCAGATAATACCCAAGTATTATTTTCCATGATAGAACCAATCTCTTCATCAATTGCTTCTTTCCAAAAGCCAGAATCTCGAGATTTCACAGCTTCATCATACGTTCTTGGATCCTCCTCTATACTATAGCAATAATAGTATTGAGTATCAATCTGATCCTTTGATCCCTCAACTAAATATAGTTGAAAATCAGATCCATAAGATCTGGATTTTCTAGCTCTTTTGCTCCTACGGGGTTCAAGTGTCTCACTTGGCACATCATTTGAATGATCATCCCTTAGAGATTCATCTGAATTAGGTATAGAGACCTTTGGTCTAGGTATAGAAGAGAAACAATTCTCATCAAATATGGCATCTCTCAATTCTATAATCGTGTTAATAGAGATCGAGTCATTAGGTTCTATAACATAAAACCTATAGGCCTTGGAGTGCTCAGCATATCCAACAAAGATGCAAGCTATACCCTTTTCACCCAAAGTTTTCCTTTTTGGGTCCGGGAGTCTAACCACGGCCCTACAACCCCAAACACGTAGAAATGTTAAGTTGGGTCGTTTCTTATACCAAAGTTCATATGGGGTAGTCTTGTTCCTTTTATTAGGAACCCTATTTAACAAATAGCAAGCCGTTAACATAGCTTCTCCCCAAAACCCGTCACTCAAACCAGAGTAAGATAACATGGCATTCACCATTTCTTTAAGAACTCTATTTTTCCTTTCAGCCACACCATTTTGTTGAGGTGTATAAGGTGCCGTAGTCTCATGAATGATTCCTACGGATTGGAAAAATACAGGATCATAAGATTCACCACCTCTATCTGTACGTAATGTTTTAATCAGCACATTCTGTTGCACTTCAACTTCAGTTTTATAAATTTTGAATTTATCTAAGGCTTCGTCCTTAGCGTGCAACAAATAAACATAGCAGAATCTAGATGCATCATCTATGAAAGTGACAAAATATTTTTTATGCCCTAATGATGGAGTTGCATGTAAATCACATAAATCACTATGTATCAACTCAAGAATGACAGATTTCCTTGTTATACTTTTAAAAGGTTGCCTAGTGATCTTTGTTAACATGCAAGTTTTACACTTTTCTACATTTTCATTAAAAACAGGAATTAAATCATCTTTAGACATTTCATGCATTCTTTTATAATGTACATGTCCTAGACGAGCATGCCATAACGAAAAATTGATAACATTCGAAGAGGGCATAAATACAGAACCTAGAATCATTAGGAACTCCATTCAAATTCATCATAAACATACCATTATTATAATATCCAAATCCTACAAACACACCAGACTTCGATAAAACATATTTATCGAATTCACACACTTGCTTGTATCTAAGCTTATTTAATACAGGACCAGAAATTAAATTCTTACGTAGTTTAGGAACATACAAAACATTAAACAAAGTAATAGTCTTTCCAGAACTGAATTCTAGCACAACGTTTCCTTTGCCTTCAACGGGAGCGAAGTGATCATCTCCCATGTAGAGGACAGAACCATCTTCCACTGGAACAAGAGTCTTGAACCAGAAACGATCCTTGCAAACATGTGTTGTGGCGCCAGAATCAATCCACCACGCGACAACATCATCCTGCACATAAAATGCTTCAGAATTTAGTGAAACCGAATGTTTAATCAAACTATTCAAATCACGAATTGATTTCTGACCTTGGTTTTCAGATTGGTCCTTAGACCCCTTTCCTGAACCACTTGCATTCGCGTTGTCGTGCTTTTTGCTGAAACGACAATCCTTCTTGAAGTGGCCTGTTTTGCCACACTTCCAGCATTCTAGTTTCGGTTTCTTGTTAGCACCGAAACTGCCCTTTTTGTTCTTGAAAGCACGCTTCTTTCCTTTGTTTTTGTTGTTATCGTTCTTACCACCCTCTTCGACCATATTAACCGAGGGTCCAACAATTTCTTTGCCTTTTCCTTTGTCATCCTCATGCGCTCTTAGAGATTCTTCTATGCGCAAGTGACTTCCAAGTTGGATCAAAGACAGTTCGTCTTTTCCATGCTTCAGATTGTGTTTGAAATCCTTCCACGAAGGAGGCAACTTGTCTATGATGCTTGAGACAGATATTGTTTCATCCATCTTCAATCCGTGTTGTGTGAACTGTCCAAGGATTCGAAGGAGTTCATTGAATTGTTCCATGACAGACCTCGATTCAACCATTTTGTAATTGTTGAAATCGGTTACCAGGAACTTCTTACTGGATGAGTCCTCTGCCATGTACTTGGATTCGAGACAATCCCACAATTCCTTTGCAGATTCCACGTTTTGGTAAATATCAAATAAGGGATCAGACATACCGTTAAGAATGCGCCCTCTGCATATGTAGTCGTCGTTCTCCCACTTTGATCTGCGTCTCAGATTTTCAACCGTGTCATCCTCCTCTAGTTCTAGAATCGGTGTAGACAGGACGTGCACCACCTTCAACGTTGTCAACATGAAATGCATCTTCTTCTGCCAACGCCTGAAGTCTTGTCCTTGAAACTTGTCCAATTTTCAGAAATTTGTAGTCATCTCCTTGATGGTGCTTCCTCCAGCCATGATTATCAGAAAGTACTTTGTTCGTTTGTTAGAAATTCGGGTATGATAATCCTGGATAACTTCGAAGAATCGTGTTCGTACACTTTCCGAACAAAGTATTTCGACCCTATTCTTGCCTGGGTTCACGAAATCTTTGTGGGGATAATTCTTGAAGAACAATCTGTTTCTGGTAAAAGAGAACTGATCAGGAATGTAGAGAGAAATTATCGTTTTTTCTGTAACCGAAAACCGAGGCCAAATGATTCCTTATATAGGAGAACAATAACAGAAACCGAAAAAACACAATTGTTTAGAAACGGTTATGTCGGTTGGGAAAGGGTGCAACTGTTCAAAAAAAAAATTTCGAACAGGGCGCTGCCCCGCACCCCGCCCGCTGACCTGGCAACGGGACCCCAGCCAGGGGCTTCGCCCCTTGGAACCCCAACGGGGCGCTGCCCCTGGCCCAACCGACATAACCGACATAACCGTTTCTAAACAATTGTGTCTTTTCGGTTTCTGTTATTGTTCTCCTATATAAGGAATCATTTGGCCTCGGTTTTCGGTTACAGAAAAAACGATAATTTCTCTCTACATTCCTGATCAGTTCTCTTTTGCCATAAACAGATTGTTCTTCAAGAATTATCCCCACAAAGATTTCGTGAACCCAGACAAGAATAGGGTCGAAATACTTTGTTCGGAAAGTGTACGAACACGATTCTTCGAAGTTATCCAGGATTATCATACCCGAATTTCTAACAAATTGGGCTTGGACTAACACAACTTGGATTATATCTAAATATTAAATCTAATCAAATCAAATCATATCAAATCAAATCTAATTTAATATTTCAACACAAATGATCCTACAAAGGGAGAGAATACAAATGACTGAAAAGATACAAAACAAACTCAACTTGCCCATGAACATTGCCAGAGGGAATTAACTTAAAGTCTCGCTGGGGGAACTCAACTTAAAACCTCTCATGTGAGACTCAACTTAAAGCATTTTCTGAGAGACTTAACTTATAGTATTGCAAAGCCTATTATACTTAATTCGGCTCTCTATAGCATCAATAAATCTGATGTGTTTTTGTTGATAAAGAATAGAAGTGTTTTTCTCATAGCATATAAATTGTTTACATGTGAGAAACTTAGTTTCTTATGCCTCTCCTTTTAATTCAATCTCATATTTTGTAATTTTCTTAATATCTGCTTGATTAGTTTGTTATCTAAAATTTGTTGACTGTTTTGGTAGTCTGAGAAATCTATTCCTTGCATAAGTTTGAATATATTAGAAATATTGGAAGGGCTATAAATAGAAAAAAAGAATTGGATTAAAGTCTACCAATCATAATTAAGAGAAAAAACAGAGAAAATAGTGACGGTGCCTTG
This sequence comes from Lathyrus tuberosus, assembly GCA_022829125.1. Taxonomy (NCBI): domain Eukaryota; kingdom Viridiplantae; phylum Streptophyta; class Magnoliopsida; order Fabales; family Fabaceae; genus Lathyrus; species Lathyrus tuberosus. The sequence goes on along the minus strand of JALAZF010000205.1, from coordinate 2,701,587 downwards.
AATCCAATTTATGCATTAACTTAGAGTTTGATTACTCACAAGTACTATATCATATTTTTTACTTTTTCATTAGTTTCTTAAAAATCATTGTTAAAAATCTATTTTTTCTTAGTTGTTAATGTTTATGATATACTCATGGTGTTGTTATGTTGCAAGTTGTAAGTTAAGTCATGTTTGTGTTTAAATGCTTCTTTTGTACATCGAAAAATTGGCAACACATTGAAGATCAAGCAAGACATAAGTTATAGCACATGTTTTTCAATATTATGCTCTTGTTCTTTGATCGATTTCTCTTTGTTGTAATGTTTTAGCTACTTTGTTGCTGCTCACTTGAAGGTTCATTACATTGATCTATCATTCTCAATACTTTTTTTGATTAATTAATTATTTTCTATGTATCTCATATTTTAATACAAAATAAAGATTATGGAAGGATTAGTGTTTATGGATGTATGTTGATAAAAATAATTTTACTGTTTGGTCTGCATAATAAACATTATGCATGGATTAATGTTTATTGATGTATGTTAATAAAATAGTTTTTCTATTTGGTATGTTTAATAACACAGATTACAGTTGAAGAATATTTTAGAAGAATATTTAGTTTTAAAAAAGATAATAAGCACCATGGATAAATTATGTTTATTAAAATTAGAGTTGTATATGTTAGGTCGGTTAAACATATACCAGAATTAAGTCATATTTTTGTCCAGTCGGAACAAATGTCCGACATAACAGGTTAAAATCGTACGCCAAATCTAGAGGAGACTTGTACCAATTGTAAAAGCTACACTTAGTTTTAGAGTTAGGCTTAAAACATAGCAAATACCAAGAGGTTTGAATGACTCTAAGTGGGATATCCTCATTTTTTTCCGATCATGTCATTGAATATGATTTGATTTCGAGTCCACCAAATTGTCCAAGACATCGCCATCCATATGATACAAGCATAAGATTTGGAGGATTTCTTCACCACTTTTAGGAACCATTCTAAGAATTGGTCACAAACACTTCTCTCTTCCATCCATGGGATATCCACCCAATCCAAAATCGTACGCCAAATTAGAACAATGCACGGGCAAGTACAAAAAATGTGATTAATATCTTCTAAAGCATTGAAGCAAAACACACAAACCAAGTCGTGAGGAGTTAAAACTTGTTATGACGCCTGCTTTTAAGTTGGTTAGGAAACCGATCTAACGACTCATTTTTAACCAATTTAACAAGTAATTTTTTGTATTAATGATGGCCCTTAGAGTCGCATGTATATCTGAAGCGAGTTGCTCTATTGAAAAAGAAGCATGAAGAGGCAAAGGAGGCTATGATGAAGTCTTGTTGGGATTTTTCTTTCTTAAGGAAAAGTGGACCAAAAACTGGGTATGACAATGGTTAAGGAAGTTTTGTGGTAGTGAGTTCATCTGGAAGCTAATTCAATTGCTTTTAGTTCCAAGGTTTCAACCGTCGAGCTCAAACGACGTTAAACAAAGTGCTAGTTGGGAGGCACCCCATCATTGTAAGTACCCTTTCATCTTTATTGCATTTTTTAGTGTTAAACTTGTATAGGAAGTTTTGTGGTAGAGTGAGAAGAAAAGAATTTTTTTTGAAAAATCTGTCTCATTCGCCATGAGTTTGCTGGCCGAACCTTGGACGAATGCTCGCTGGAAGTTCGCTGTGCGAACTGTGTGAAACAGAACAAAATATCACTTTTCTGCCACATCACTTAAGTTGTTTTTTTAATTTGTGGGCCAATTTCTTGGACCCAATAGCTTGTAGTCAGATTTTGTGGGACAAGACTTTTCCCACTTCCCCTTTTGCCTTTCCATTACCTTCTGTCTCTATCACTTTACACACAAACACAACATTCTCTTGTCTCTCTCAGCCTTTGCAAGTAGAATATTTTTCCCATGTTTCAATTTCAATTTCCATTCTCTCTAGCCACTTCATTGTAGGTTTGATTTCTGTTATTCATTCCTTGTTCTTGTAAGAAGATGTGGTTAGGGTTATGCGAAATTTTTTTGGAAACTTTCTTCTAGCATTGTAAATATGTTATGCATGTGTAACTTTTATTGGTTTGCATTGCTATACTTGTAGGAGTACTGAAATGAAAGAATTTTTGAGAGAGTGAGACGTTCTTACTTAGGTTATGTTGAAATTGGTTTGATTTATTTTAAGAACATTGAATCTTTGCATGAACAATGTTGACTTGGTTGTTGTTGTTTACTTGATACTCATTTTAAAACTGGATAACACTGATTAAATGGTAGAGATTGCATTGTTGTTGTGTTATGAATTGCATAGGCAGAACCTGGAATTTTTCAAATTCGTAGGGTTCGCCTTGAGTTCGCTAGGCGAACCTGGAGCGAAGGTTCGCTGGGTTCTCGTTGGGCGAATCCAAGGCGAACATGACATTAATTTTAATTTTATGAGTGTTATGATTTCTTGTTCTAATCTTTTGCACCTTGCTTTGTTACTAATATGCCATATGTTTTTGTTGGTTATGTTTGGTGTTGTGCAGATGGTACCACCAAGAACCACACGTTCAAAGAAAAGAAAGGTCGAAAGCTTCTCTCGTCCGCAACCAATTTCTTATGACACCGAGCGGTTTAAAGGGGCAAAGCAAGCTGCTAGATACGTTGCTCTTGAGAAGAGGAGCATCTTTCCGGAGAAGAGGTTTAACATTAACCCCCAAGGATCCTACTGAACGGTAGCCGCGATTCTTCATGAGAAAAAGTGGGACAAGCTAATTACTCCATGTGATAGTTACAATGTGGAACTTGTGAGAGAGTTATATGCTAACGCCCTTCCGGACGATAATGAGGTTTTTTTCTTGGACTACGCAAGTTTGTGGTAGAGAGGTGAAGTTTGAAAGGAACAATATTAACCATGTGTTAGGCAAACCTCTTACCTTGAGGGAGGATGAGGTGGATGAGTATCATAGGGATTTGAGGCTGAATAGAGATAATGAGGCGATTTCTTGTGCCTTATTGAGGGAAGGCAAAACGGTGGAACTGAACCCATTCGGGGTTGCAAGGAGATATCATAGGGAGGATATGTGTCCCTTAGCACAGCTGGTGCTACTCTTGGTCTTAACTAACATTAAGCCAATGACGCATACCTCTATTGTACCTATACCAGTTGCTCACTTGATCCATAGCGTCATGATTGATACAGAGATTGATGTAGCTCAGATCATTGCTGACGAGATGCATTCAGTGGTAGAAAGCAGTATAAAACTAGGGTCGTGAGCAAACTTCCCTTTGGTTTTCCCATGCTTGATCATGGCTTTATGTGTGCATTCAAGGGTAAAGCTACCCTCCCGTCGTCAGGTTACCATTCCGGCTGCTATTGATGATAATTATGTGGACAAGTTTTACAAGCCAAAAATGTTGAGAAGAGGACAGACTGCAGGTACAAGTACAAGTACAAGAGCAGGAGAGGCTTCTGGTTCCGGAGTTACAGGCTCCAGGGCTTTGACCTGTTTCAGAGGAAGATCTGCAACTACAACTGGAATTGGATGGGGGCTACTCAGCGTGCCATGATGGACATTCATGATTCTATGCAAGCTTTGCAGCTATAGTACCGTGAGCCTATGGTGCAACACTCGATCATGACTAGGGAGAAGTTCCTAGCTCATGCTGGTTGGCCTAAGTCCAGGCCATTCTCTAGAGAGGGGCAGATGTAGCTGACACTAATGAGGCTGATAACGCTGCAGAGGTTGGTGATGATGAGGATGCTGGTTCTAGTTTTGGTTGAGAGTCTGGTGAAGATGTTGAGTTGGATGAAGAGGAGACTGAGTCCGATGAGGACTAGTTATTTTGATGTTTTGAACATGATCTTAAGCTACTTCCTTTGGTTGCTACAAACTGAATTTTTCTGTTTAGCTTAGATCAGTGCTATATTTATATTATTATTGTATTTTATTTTGAGTTGTACATTATCCACCTTTGTGGATCATTTTGGATGTTGTATTTATGTACCACTTTTGGGTACTTTCACTTTTGTTGGTGTTCTACACCATAACATTTTATTGTTATATCAGTTGAATTCTTTAGTTCACGAATGTTTAACTTTAGTTTCCTTTTATGTTATTTAGAGTTGAATTATTTAGTTAGGAATGTGTAGCTCTCGGGATTTTCATCCAAGTACAAACGCGAAAGTGGCACCGAAACAGAGTCGCCAGCAATGTGTATTTATCCCAAGAGAGGGAAAGGAAACACTGCATAAACCTGGGGAAAAGGAAAGAGCATGGTCTTGCGACAAAGAGAACTGGGTTCGGGAGTCGGTTACGCGCGAGGAAGGTATTAGTACCCCACGCGTCCATCGTACCCGATGGGATCCACGCTTGCTGCTTCAATCAAAGGGTGTAGGAAAAGATGCTGGAAAAGGAACTACTAGATGAAGAACTGGAAAAGGAAAGGAGAGAGAAAGAGAAACAAATGTAGGGAAAATAGAAGAAGTGCTCGAATGGGCCCCACCCCACTGCCTACGTATCTCATCGGGAACATGAGAATCAGAGCGACGTAGTTCCCCTCACTAGGAATGGGTTGCTTGTGTTTTTTAGGGAACGGCTAATGTTCTAGCTCAGGCGTTGCAGCTCGTTGTATGGAGACTTGGGCTTTACCGTCTTGCAAGAGAACGAGGAGAAGCACGTTCGTACGTTGAGAATGAGTGAGATGAGAAAAGAATTCCCGAAGGAAAGACGTTATTGTTTGTTTTTGTCTTTTAAGAAAGAAGTGTTTGAAGTTATTGTGTTCTGTAACGCATATTGTATTTAAGTCCTTCATGTAGGATCGAATGCCTCGCATATCGACCCAAGACGGGACGTATGCTAAACATTCTAAGGAAGTGAGAGAAGACCCCTCACTATCTTATTCTCACATGAAAGGCTCAAATACAATATTTGTCATGCCTTTATTATGTATTTTTTACTTTTTGTTTTGAGATGAGAGGAAGAGACTCAAAGGAGGATCAAAGGTGAAAATCTAATGAGGGAGACTAAGACTCAATCTTAATGTTATCATACATGGTGATCCTATGGTTAATGAGGTTTAAGGAACCTAATCCTAAAAGAAAGGAGAAGAAGAAGATAGAAAGCAACTTACTTCCAAGATGGAAGTTAAGTTATTTCTAAGAGGGAAGAAAGAAGATTATGAAATCAAAGCATTATTAAATGCTTACACAACACAAATTGAATGATTAAAAGATGAAGGAAGAAATTAGAATGTGGATGCCTATCCACACTCAAGTGACTTACCATTAGCCCCTGAAATAGTTAGTATAATTATTTACAAGTGAAGAAACAAGTTAGGATGAACAAATGAGGCTTAAACAAGTCAAGAACCAAAGTAAAAGCACCTTAAAAGTTAAGGAAAGCCTAAGGTCAGAATACACATCATAAGAATGTTCTCTAATGCTATGAGATCAAACACTAATCAAATGCCCACAAACAATGCCTTAAATCACAAAGAAATGCATTATGAAAGAAGTAGATGAAGAGTGAGTGGATATGCAAAGTGGTCATGCATTAATGCTTCATGCAAGGTTAAAATCAGAACCAATGTCAGTTAGGAATGGTTTTACAATGCTTATGAATCATCATGTAGTTCATAGATGAAATGAAGTAAGAAGAAGAGATGAGAAAGAGAAAAGAATGAGTAACAAGTTTCACTAAGATGCACAAAGTTACATATCAAAGATGCATATCATGTAAAATGATTGATGAATGCACATGGGCAGTAGCATATCATTGGCGGAATGCAAATGAAACATGTAAGAGGGCATACCAAATACAAACACAATTCATGTTAAGCACAAGAGTAGATAAGAAATGAAAACATGTCAAAAAGGTAAGTCAAAATGCATAAACACAAACCAAATGCAAGTATAAACCAACATGACCTATAATTGAGTTAATAAGGAGCTATAATCTTCTAAATGAAACCTCTAATCCCACACAAAGCAAACAAGAAAGGGTGGCACAAGTGCCTCAACAAAAGTAAGCTAGAAGGAAGTATAAGAATATGAACAAAGATAGCTCCAATTGTAAAGCTCTAAACAAATATCAAAAGTACATATTAAAATCATTAAAATTTTCTCTAAATAACCTAAATCATAAGAAAATCAAGTATCAAAAGTTCATGGTAAAAATCAAAATGAAACATGCTCCATCAAATCAACAAAGTCCTATTGAAACACATCACAAGAAGGTGCAAAGATGAACATCAAAAGGTATGATATAATGACTTTAAAAATAAAAAAAAATTGTATTAGGCACTTTAAGATGTTATATAATCAATACAAAAAGAATGAATAAAAAATATGACGTGAGATGGAAGAAATAAATCATGCAAGTGCAAGTGTCAATGAATAAGAGCATTCAAAAAGAAATTGAAAAGAAAATATGAAATAATGTGTAAAATTTCACAAAGTCAGAATACAAAAATAGAGAAAATTATTTAAACATGTTAATATGTCACATGAATTATTTTAGGATTTTTAGAGGTCATTTGGTATTTTTAAAATTAAGAAATCAAAACAATATGGAAAAGAAAATAATAAATGAAAAGAAATGGGAAGGGGTGCAGCGTGAGTAATTCTCATGTTCAAAAATAAATTGGGCTCAAACAATGGGGGTGCAGATATCAATTAAAGACCCAGTCTATATGCATGTGATTGTGTGTGATAGTGTGCAATCAGCTAATATGTTTGGTGCAATTATGGCCATAAGATTCAGTTAACCAATATAATCCAACGAAGCACAAGACAGCCACATGATAACTAACGCGCACACACTCACATGCTAACAAATAAAATCAACAATCTGAGAGAGAAAAGATCACGTGAGGGAGAGCACTCTTCATTAATGTGTTGGCACCACAATGGCTTTAGGATAAAATCATGATGAGATGATGAATTAAATGATCAAATCCAACGCACCATAAAGCATACACACAATAATTACCACGCACTCACCCACACATGATTAACTGAAACTAAAGAAGAAGTCACATGAATGACACCCTCTCCATTAATGTGTTGGCAACGTTAGAACCACACGATGCACTCAATCCAACGGCCATGACTTAAAACCATAAACCCTAACTTATTAAATGCCACCGGCCGGAGAAGGACCTCCGGTCATCTTCTCCGGCGATACGCCACCACCTGCAATTCTTACATCTTCCAGAAATGCACAAAAATGATACCAATCAAAAGTTCAAGTTACGTACATCATGAATCCAAGCATAGAATCAACAAATCATGCACGCATAGCAAGAACAACATCCAAACATTTTTGCCCTAATTTTCCAACTATGCTCCTAAAGAGCCTATCAACTAGCCAGGACGCACACAACTTCTAGTAAGCTAAAAACCATAGAAAAACAAGTTAAAACAATATAGATTTGTGCAATGAAGTTGGAGAAATTGGAACCTGAAGTTTGCAGAAACTTGAAGCAAAAGAAAACCAGAGATCCTCTCTTAGTTCGTGAGCTTGGAAATAAGCAAAATAAATGCCACTGAAAGCTTGAAGTCTTGAAGAAAAATAGATGAAAATTCAAAACCGTGATGCTATGCTTGAAAGATTGGTGTTGATCTTGTTTGTTCTTGATTCAGAAGCACCAAACAATGGACAATGGAAGAATGATGAAGATGAATTCGTGAAGAGAGTGAGAGAGTTCAGAGAGAAAGAGCAAGAATGATTTTGGTGAGAATGAAAAAATGAAGTTCCAGTTGGAATTATGAGTGATATTCAAATATATAGGTTGGGTTAATTCGGTTAACTCATGGTTAACTGAGTTGATTAAGATGAGTTAACTAAGTGCACCCTAACTAACTGAGTCAAGTTAGTTAGGGGCGAGTGAATGAGCTTGGTTATGGTGTGGAAATGTTTATGATGTTATGGTGGAGCTGAGAGAAAAGAGTGGTGGTGATGGCACTGATGTAGCAGCTGCAGAAGAAACTTGCTGCGCAAGTTTTATGTTCTTCCCCTTTAGTGTATGGCAAAGCATGTATAGCATGTGATGTAAGGGGATGTTTGTACAAATGAGGAAACAAAGTACATGAGTTGTTTGTTGGATGACTGAACCAAATCATGCACAAAGAAACGTCAATGCATCAGTGAAGAATAGGGTAGTTTGCAGATGAAATTCTCCATACTCAGTGGATGATTTGATGAGTTTTTGAGGTCATTGGATTGAGGAGGTGTAATACTACAAGTTTGGTATGAAACATGGTTGGAAATAAAGCTTCCAACATGCTCAAAAAGGACTTGAAACATTGGGAATCAAAACTGGTGTATGGCGTGGCAAATTGAGTTGTGCATGGCCATGTGACTTGGGGAATTTTCAGTGTGAAGCAACCAACTTTGGACCCTCATAAATATCTCATAACTTGCTCAAATTAGAAAATTTCCAACATGAACATTGAATAGGGCATGTAAAGGAACAACTTTGATTTTGGAAAGTTTTCCATTTGAAGCTTCCTTGATGGAGAAAAATGCTTTGACTTTTGGCATACCAGGTGTTTGTCAAAATTATGGCGTGTGGGCCTAGTCTTGCCTTGCCATGACTTGGTTTTTGACCTAGTTTTACCAAACTTTGATCAATCATAATGTCATACCCCAAATTTTGACCACTAAGATTTCCCATCATTGTGAAAATCATTATCACAATATGGAGGAACCATCATACCTCATCAATCTCCTCAGGGATTGTTGAGCATTCATTACTATCAAAATTAGGGTTTCAGGCCCTCTCAGAGCCTTAGACAAAGGATCAATCAAGGAATGACATGATCTTCAACTTGTCTAACATCCACAATGGATCAAAAGGACTCCCACACCAAGGATTAAGCACAAAGCTGCTCCCTTCTAGGTGGGTCCAGTCTCAAGATCGACAGTGTCACCAAATTAGGGTTTTGGTCGACCAGGGCCTCCAAAGGGAAATTTTCCTCTGGGCATGAGCCAAGGATCCAAAACACAACCTAATATACTCCATGGAACCTCATGGACCCGTTCATTAAGTCAATTTTGCCTCAGGGGATGCATTCATCAAAAATCAGGAATTAAGGTTTCTTGACCTAATTCACCCCTAAGTTGACTTTTAGGGCAAATCATGAGCCAAGACCTCAAGAAAGGGTTTGAGGGTCTCTAATGAACTATATTGATCCATTTGGAACAATGGATTAATCCAAGAGATTTGAGCAACAAGTCTCAATTTCATCTGCACCACAGTTAGGGTTTTAAGGAAAAAGTCAACTATAACTTTGACTTTTGACCAGGACATGCTCCCAAGCCCTATGACATGCATCAATATACCCTATGACACCCATGGAGCATGCCCATCAAGTTTGATTTAGGTCAAGGACATGATTTCATGAAGAATTGCACAGTTTGGAATTCATCTGATAAAACGTCAACTGTGCACAAAAGTCAACTTTGACTTTTTGAGATTTTTCACAAAAATGGATTTTTAACCCTAAAATGATGTTAATGTATGATTTGAATCATCATTCATCAAGAAAAATCAAGAAAAGTTCGGTAACTTGTAAAAGGGGTAACCATAAAAACTTAGAAAATTTTCTAAGTTAAAAATAAAGTGGCTAGGGTACCAACTTTGGAGGGTCATAACTCCTAAACCACAAAGCCATTTTCTCCCATCCAAGGCTTGATTTGTAGATCTCATTGCCCTCTACAAAAACTTCAACTAGACCTAATTCCAATTCACTGGGGATTTTGAGTTATGGAGTGATCAAAGTCACTAAAAACATGAAAACACAACTTTTTCAACACTTAGAAAATTTTTGGGCAAGGCAGATTTTGTGTTGAAACACCAAAACTTGTGAGATCTTTTCACATAGTTGCAAGCTGAATCAAGTCCAAAGATAAACATCAATGTTGTTGCAAATGTTGCCAAGAATTCAAAGAGCTTAACAGCATGAATTGATTCAACTTGAGCCAAGAGTAATCCATGCCCAAAGCCATGCTGCTGCAAGCTGTTTTGGAAAAATCAGTTTGCATGTTTACTTGCCACACACGATTTTGAACCAAAAACTGAGGATTAGCATGTCACATATACTCAAACCAATCACAATGCATCTGATCCAACTGATAAGGCTGAGTCAAAAAGCCAAGGAATCTTCCAATTTGAAATTCATCCGCTTTGGCACATTTTGCCTTGAATTCAAAGGGCATTAATGTGGAATAGTGCATTTTCAACAAAGTCACTCTACTCAGTCAAGTTCTCTGATTAAACAACAATAAAAACATCTGAAGAATGTGAATTTGGTCAAGGCATAACCCTGCTCTTGGGAATGGCTAGTTTGCCTTGCTTGAGAAGAAATCCTCTAAGCCAATCCATGCAAATGTGATCTGACCCAGCAGCCATTCACTATTCCTCCAAGACAAAAGTTGATCACCTATAAATAGAGGTTCCAATGGATCATTCAACTCACACCAAAGCTAGTTACAGCACTGCTTTCTCTCATTCTTCCTTAAACCTTAAGTTTTTTGGTTTTTGAGTAACCACTATCGGGTTTTGAGTTGCAGCCTTAAGCAATCAATTCCAATTGCTCAAACACATCACATATGATGTATTTGAGGTGTCCAAACACTTAAACACTGACTGTAACACCTCAGGCTCAAAATCAATCTTCAACCAAGCCATTATGCCTCAATTATGCAGGTGGAGGTCTTTTCTTCAAAGAAGGAGAAAATGACAGGGCACTAAAAACGGAAATACTGCACGCTTGGAAGCATGTTCATAAGAAAGGACGAGAGTCTCTGGGAAAACCAGACTGTGTCTCGGTGGAACCTTATATGCACTGGGTACAAACTAGAGCTCTCAAGCTAAAAATGCTTTATCCTCGTTACAGAATTCTTCCGCCGAGGGAATCTGTCATGTACTTCATGACGGAAACTGAAAAGCATCAGGTTACTCTCAACAAAGTTCAAAAGGAGAGAAGGTCTTGGAAGAACAAATACCGCACCCTCGACGTAGAGTGCATCAAAATACAACAATTACTGAAAGAGAAAGATGCTCTGATTAAAATTTTGGAGCAACATGTTGTGGATAATCAGGATGACAAATGAATTTGCTCGCTCCTTTCACCTGGCAAAGGAATGACAACCCGACAACGGCCCAAGAGCCCCGGTCAAAGAAAAGGAAAGTACCAGAGTCAGCACCCGATTTCTCTTCAGAGAGGACTTGGGACCCATTAGCTTAGGTTTCTATTTCTGCACCTTGTAATCTACCGTATTTCCATTTCTGTAATCCTTTGAATTCAATAAAAAGGGGTTTCCCCACTGTTTGATATTTGCAATCTAATTGTCGAAGTTTATTTTGATTAAACCAAAAAACAATTAATATAATCATTGCATTCATCATTCACACATCGCGTATTCTTCTTCCCTATGAATCTCACGTTTGTGTCTCGGTTCTAGAGTCAAACTGTCTCATTCGTATAATACTCGGGCTAATCGTCAGAAAAGGATGGATGATCTTGAGGAAGAAAACAGAGAGTTGAAAGAAGAGATCGACGCTCTGAGAGAGGATATGAGGAAGCTTCGTAACGACATGCAAGCCATGGCAGAAGCTCAGCTACAAAGAACTGTGATCTCAGAGATCACCTCAATGCCCATATTGGAGAAGTATGATCGTAGGTATCAAATGCCGAAAGATCGTCTTTGGGGCATGCCTGTTAACTATATCCCGGAAGGATATGTTCCGCCGATCACTGAAAATCAGGGAATCTCAACAGAAGCCGCTGGGCCTGAAGGTTACAAACTTCGGGAAAGCAAAGATGCCATGGGCATACTGAAGACTCCTGAAGGTTACAAACTTCGGGAAATGCCAAGATTCACTGTCGTAGTCACGGTACCACCCCCTGTGGTGTACACTGTCCCAGAAGGACAGATTCCACCGATCCCTTCTAGTAAAAAGTAAACTATGTTTGACCGAATGGATGAATTCCAGGAACAGTTTTTGGAAATGCAGAAGGAGCTACAAGCCATTCGCCGTCAGGATTTATTTGGAAAGGACGCCGTAGACCTCTGCTTGGTCCCCAATGTGAAAGTCTCGCATAAGTTCCAAGTGCCCAACTTTGGAAAATACAAGGGTAACTCTTGCCCTCAGAGCCATCTGGTTATGTACGCTCGGCGGATGTCAGCTCAAACGGAGAATCAGTGTAGCGAGCGATTTTGGACGCGGTTCTTAAGCGCTGGTCGCTCTCACTGCGGTTGAGTTTTAACTACAGGTCGATTCATTTTTTATCCTATTGTGAGCTGATGAAGGAAGGGAAATAGATGTCTCCAATTAACCCTGCTTTTCATACTGAGTTTAAACAGCGGTCTGTTAGGTTACAGATGTGATCAATGTGGTGGGGCCTTTGTACTGGTTATTTGTATTTTCGCCAATACTAATTTCTCTCTGGGATTTTATTAGGATACTGCTTCGGATTATGATATACGGGAGTATGGGATTTAGGGTTTTTGTTTAGTGTGCTCGCTAAGATTTTTTCTTTCAATCTTATGCCTACGTATTCCTGTTTATCGAAACAGGGAAATCAGAGCGTTCGTAGTTCCTCCTATTCTATGGGAGGAAATGGGTGTTTTGGTGTCTTGTTCAAAGCCCAAGACATGAAGCGAAAGGTGGTTTGTATCTTGTTCAAAGCCCAAGATGTGAAGCTGAAAGGTGTATTTGTATCTTATTTGAAGCCCAAGATGTGAAGCTAAAAGGTCTCACCTTTAGAGAGAATTTGTCATCTCTAAAGAGGGGTTTTTTTGTCACAACTGTTTATAAAGGAGAATTACTTTAACTGGGATATGTGAATCCAGCAATGCCATAGTTTCCTTTAAAGGGGATTTTAACCTGAAGGGGAAGACTTTAACTCAGTGTAGAGCAATGCTATCTTTCATTAGGAATTCCTCATGCTAAAAGAGGGACAGTGGCATGGATATAGATGATCCAGAGGCTTGCCGCTTACAGCAGTTAGATAAAGAGGAAGGAGTTGTTGATGTTTGTGTACTGTGAACGAGGAACAATTTTGATGCTAAAAGGTTGATTGGATCAACCAGTGGTTTTCTTATACAAAACCTAAGAGGAGGCTATTATGTGTCTCGTACAAAGCCCGAGAGAGAGGCTAAAATGGTTTTGACTCAACGATGGAGTCTTTTGGTATCACGTATAAAGCCCGAGATGGAGGCTGAAGGTTTGTTTGGCTCAATAAGAACCTTTTTGTATCTCGTATAAAGCCCGAGATGGAGGCGAAATGGGTGATTGACTCAACGAGGGAGTCTCTTAGGTGTCTCGTACAAAGCCCGAGAGAGAGGCTAAACGTTGTTTGACTCCGCTGGGAAGAATCATTGTACAAAGCCCAAGAGGAGGCTATTGTAACTGTTTCAGTTGAGTGTCAGGTCCAGTATACTGATTTTGAAAGAGAAAATCAGTTCTTATATGAGCAATACTGTACTCAAGAATTTGATTCGAGGATCCGGGTTATTCATGTTCTTTAAGGAAGTGGGAAATCCGAATGGTACTGAGACTGTCCGAGTCTACGGGGTTTTCTTCCTATTCTTGAAGGGTGCTTGAGAATGTCTTTGAGACTCAAGGATATTAGACTGTCCAAGTCTAGAGTTTTATCTTTTGTACCATGCTTTAAGAAACAGTAGTAGACTCTATGAAAGGACTGTTCTATGCAGATGACTAAGTTTTGTTCCTATACCTCTAGGAGGTCGTTGGGGCAATTTGTACGAAGCCCAAAAGGAGGCTGGAAACTTTTAAGAAGCCGATCGGTCCTTGTATAAAGCCCAAGAGGAGACTATCATTCCCGGAGGAAGAGATCATTATACGAAGCCTAAGAGGAGGCTGTGAATACTTCTAAGAAGCCGTAGGGTCCTTGTACGAAGCCCAAGAGGAGGCGGGGTTGCTTTTAGGAAGCCTGTGGGTCCTTGTACGATGCCCAAGAGGAGGCTGATGCTTTTAAGAAGCCGATGGGTCCCCAAACCCCGAGAAATTCAAGACAGGCTATTCACAAGGAATAGATCAAGCCAGGAAAGTTCGAGAATTTGGAAGAAACTCAAAGATGCCATTCACGGAGAATACATTCATCTCTGGGAGTAGAGTTTCTTGACAATTCCTAACGAGGACAGCCGAAGAGAAGACTGTATCTGGTGATCCTATTGGGGATCTAGTCGTCTATTTCTACGAATAAACGAAACGGCGTCACCTAGTTCTAGACGTAGTTGCCGGGGAAACTCGAAATATCTATACTATTATTACACAGTTGATATGAGTTTATGAAAGAAGACTTACAGTGAAACAGCCCCACAATACAGTTATATGTATATGAAAGCGGTAAAGGAAAGCAATAACCACTTACTCGGTTGTAGAGCTTCCATGCTGTTTGGTTAGTTGTTCAACAAAGAAAGAATGAAAACAACAGTATATTTCAAAATCAAAGGAGAAAGTGCTTTGAAAAAGAAAGATTTGGGGCTTACAGCTCTAGGAGAGGGCCAGGGTTTTATCAGTGAGCGCACTATTTGAATTTGTACAGAGGGACTTATACAAGTGACTGAGGCCCAAAAAAAGTTTTTCTGTACAAAGGGATGGGTCTTTCACTCTCTCAAGAGGCCCAAAAAGTTTTAAAGAAAAAGAGTGGGGCTTATAGCACGAGGGTAGGCCCAATTGATTTTTCGTTTAAAATGGCGATCGCGCCGAGATTTTCTTTTAACGCAAAGGGACTTATACAATAAGTGAGGCCCAAAATGTTTTAGTTAAAAAGGGGTTGGGTCTTACACTCTAATAGAGGCCCAAAAAGTTTTGAATGGGTCTTATAGCTCAAGGAGAGGCCCAAAGAGTTTGATTTTTGAATTGGCGAGCGCGCCGAGGTTTTTGAAAATACAGTGGGACTTATACAATAAGTGAGGCCCAAAATGGTTTGTATTTACAAAGGATTGGGTCTTACACTCTATTAGAGGCCCAAAGTGTTTGAAAAAGTTTGATGAGGGTTGAATTGATTCAAAACCCTAATTTGTTTTCAAAATGTATTTTTAATTGAATAAAAATTCAATTAAAATGATCAATGTTTGTTAAATATATGAAAACAAATTATGATCTTGGATCAATGTTCCAAAAAATCAGGTTTCTTCCTACAAAATGATTGAAATCAAATTGGGGTTAGAAAACAAAGGGAGAAAAAATATTTTAAATGCTAAAAACACATAAAACATTAATTTTTTTCAAAAATATCAAATATATGAAATAAATAATATTTTTGGGATTTTTTGGTAAAATCAAATAATTAAACATTTTTGTGAATTATTTCAAAAAGAACCAATCAAAAATGATAAAAATTGAAGGAGTTATTAATTTTTCAAATCATTAAAAATAATAATATGAAAAATAACAAAACAAACAAGTGATAAAAAGAAGTCCGGGGTGAGGGGGATTCGAACCCCAGACCTCTCGCTTGCTAATACACACAAAACCAGCTGATGAACCGCTGGGGCGCAATGCCAATTCAAATATAACATGGAAAGGGAAAAATATATACAGAACTTGTTGGATTTTCTGAGAATGGCGCCATGGCCATCTTCTTCCTCTAGCTCGTGCGTGAAGCCCTCTATCTCACTCATCTCTCAACCATTTGACATGATTCCAACACCAAACTCATGCGTTTTTTCACAAGGAAGAAGATGGCAATACCCAATTTCATTCATTTTCAGTGTATAGCAAATTATATCATTGTGGCCATATGAACCCTAATTTTGCAAAAGCAATCGAGTAGGCATGATTATGAGTGCTATGATCAGATTTTTTGAGGGAAAACAATCAACATATGGCGGCAAGCAATTGGCAAAAATATCATGCGAGGAAATATGCATGGATCATGGAGTTGGAGTTTTGAGGCTTACCTTGATGCAAGCTGAAATGGAACTCTGCACAAACCTTGTTCCAGTTGTGAATTAATGATCCCTACAGTTTCAATGGATGTTATGGAGTGTGTTGCAAGCTTTGGAACACTTTGAAACCCTTTGGATCAAGCTGGAGACCTCCACTTGCATAATTGAGGCATAATGGCTTGGTTGAAGAGTGATTTTGAGCCTGAGGTGTTACAGTCAGTGTTTAAATGTTTGGACACCTCAAATACATCATATGTGATGTGTTTGAGCAATTGGAATTGATTCCTTAAGGCTGCAACTCAAAACCCGATAGTGGTTACTCAAAAACCAAAAAACTTGAGGTTTAAGGAAGAATGAGAGAAAACAGTGTTGTAACTGGCTTTGGTGTGAGTTGAATGATCCATTGGAACCTCTATTTATAGGTGATCAACTTTTGTCTTGGAGGAATAGTGAATGGCTGCTGGATCAGATCACATTCACATGGATTGGCTTAGAGGATTTCTTCTCAAGCAAGGCAAACTAGCCATTCCCAAGAGCAGGGCTATGCCTTGACCAAATTCACATTCTTCAGATGTTTTTATTGTTGTTTAATCAGAGAACTTGACTGAGTAGAGTGACTTTGTTGAAAATGCACTATTCCACATTAATGCCCTTTGAATTCAAGGCAAAATGTGCCAAAGTGGATGAATTTCAAATTGGAAGATTCCTTGGCTTTTTGACTCAGCCTTATCAGTTGGATCGGATGCATTGTGATTGGTTTGAGTATATGTGACATGCTAATCCTCAGTTTTTGGTTCAAAATCGTGTGTGGCAAGCAAACATGCAAACTGATTTTTCCAAAACAGCTTGCAGCAGCATGGCTTTGGGCATGGATTTCTCTTGGCTCAAGTTGAATCAATTCATGCTGTTAAGCTCTTTGAATTCTTGGAAACATTTGCAACAACATTGATGTTTATCTTTGGACTTGATTCAGATTGCAACTATAATAAAAGATCTCACAAGTTTTGGTGTTTCAACACAAAATCTGCCTTGCCCAGAATTTTTCTAAGTGTTGAAAAAGTTGTACTTTCATGTTTTTATTGACTTTGATCACTCCATAACTCAAAATCCCCAATGAATTGGATTTAGGTATAGTTGAAGTTTTTGTAGAGGGCAATGAGATCTACAAATCAAGCCTTGGATGGGAGAAAATGGCTTTGTGGTTTAGGAGTTATGACCCTCCAAAGTTGGTACTCTAGCCACTTTATTTTTAACATAGAAAATTTTCTAAGTTTTTATGGTTACCCCTTTTACAAGTTACCCAACTTTTCTTGATTTTTCTTGATGAATGATGATTCAAATCATACATTAACATCATTTTAGGGTTAAAAATCCATTTTTGTGAAAAATCTCAAAAAGTCAAAGTTGACTTTTGTGCACAGTTGACTTTTTATCAGATGAATTCCAAACTGTGCAATTCTTCATGAAATCATGTCCTTGACCTAAATCTAACTTGATAGGCATGCTCCATGGGTGTCATAGGGTATATTGATGCATGTCATAGGGCTTGGGAGCATGTCCTGGTCAAAAGTCAAAGTTACAGTTGACTTTTTCCTTAAAACCCTAACCGTGGTGCAGATGAAATTGAGACTTGTTGCTCAAACCTCTTGGATTAATCCATTGTTCCAAATGGATCAATATAGTTCATTAGAGACCCTTAAACCCTTTCTCGAGGTCTTGGCTCATGATTTGCCCTAAAAGTCAATTTAGGGGTGAATTAGGTCAAGAAACCCTAATTCCTGATTTTTTATGAATGCATCCCCTGAGGCAAAATTGACTTGATGAATGGGTCCATGAGGTTCCATGGAGTATATTAGGTTGTGTTTTGGATCCTTGGCTCGTGCCCAGAGGAAAATTTCCCTTTGGAGGCCCTGGTCGACCAAAACCCTAATTTGGTGACACTGTCGATCTTGAGACTGGATCCACCCAGAAGGGAGTAACTTTGTACTTAATCCTTGGTTTGGGGGTCCTCTTGATCCATTGTGGATGTTAGATAAGTTGAAGATCATGTCATTCCTTCATTGATCCTTTGTCTAAGGCTCTGAGAGGGCCTGAAACCCTAATCTTTGATAGTAGTGAATGCTCAACAATCCCTGAGGAGATTGATGAGGTATGATGGTTCATCCATATTGTGATCATGATTTCTACAATGATGGGAATCTTAGTGGTCAAAATTTGGGGTATGACAATCAGGACCTGCTGATTCACTACTTTCAGGATAGTTTAACCGGTGTCGCACTCAAATGGTACATGGGTTTAAACCGTGCCACGATCAGCACATTCAGAGATCTTGGCATTGCCTTCGTCCAACAATACAAATACAATTTGGACATGGCACCCGACAGAGATCAACTCAGATCGATGTCGCAAAAGGACAAGGAAACCTTTAAGGAGTATGCTCAAAGGTGGCGTGAAATTGCCGCTCAAATTTGTCCACCTCTTGAGGAAAAAGATATGACAAAGATCTTCTTAAATACCTTAAGCTTATTTTACTATGACCGAATGGTTGCCAGTGCACCCAGTGATTTCACCGAAATGGTGGGCATGGGCGTACATCTTGAGGAAGCCGTCCGAGAAGGACGTTTGGTAAAAGACACTGGATCGATGAGCGGTACTAAAAAATACGGTAGTGCTCTCCCTAAGAAAAAAGAGCAAGATATTGGGAATATCTCTCTCGGAAAGCAAAGGCGACGTTATCAACCAGTAGCAGCTGTAACTCCTGCTATCGGCCCTGCGCCTATTCCTACGTATCAACCTCAGGTTGCGCAGAGCCAACCTGATCAGCAAAGAACACAATAACCTCTTCAGCAGGCTCGTCCTCCATACAACAACAACCGTACAACACGGCCACCAGGATTTTATCCTATACCCGTGTCGTACGCAGAGCTATTTCCATTACTGCTAGCCAAAGGGCATATTCAGACTAAGTCCCCTCTTACAGTACCGAAAAATCCGCCTTTCTGGTTTAAGGTGGATCAAACATGCCTTTATCATCAATGAGGTCCAGGGCATAACATTGAGACTTGTCTCAATTTCAAGTCCGACGTGCAAAAACTTGTTAGGAGCGGGGTCTTATCCTTCAAGGATACAAATCCTAATGTTCTCACAAAGCCGCTGCCTTAAAATGAGAAGGCTGCAGTCAATTTGATAGAAGGAGAGACTAACGATGTCTATCAAATTCACGATGTACTCTTGTTGAAAACCAATTTGGTCAAGATGTATTGTAGACAGAGTGGATATGGCCATGTGCCACCTCATAACTATCATCAGTGTGATGTCTGCTCTAAAAACAATCAAGGATGTTCTGTGGTGCAAACAGCTCAACAGGAACAAATGGATCTCAGATGGATCCAAGAGCACCGAATTCGTGGAGTTAACATGGTCTACACGAATTCCAACGTCATTCAGAACCACGACATCCGTGCGATGAATGCCAATCTGGTGGCAATGCACTCAAGGCAAAGCCAGTATCATAATCTACCGCGGCATGATTACAGTTCTTGTCTGACTTGCTCGGTAAACAAACAGGGATGCTCTTTCATACAAGAGGCCCTCCAGCGTCAGATGGATCTTGGATGGATCCAAGACTACCATGATAGGAATTCCTATCAGATCAATATGGTTCAGATCTTTGATATTCGCGTGGTGAATACCAACCTGGTAGAGTTACATGCTGAACAGGTCCGACTCGGATTCTTAATATCACATGACTATCAATGCTGTAAAGCGGGCGTCGAAAATAATCAAGGTTGTACCCTTGTCCAGGAGGCACTTCAGTACTTGTTAAATCACTGGTGGATGCCAATCTACATGGATGAAGATACTCAGCAGATTAGTATCAATAACAGAAACCCCACTCGGCGTCAGAGGCAGGATGTGCAATCTGTGGAAGCTAACCTAGTGAGGTTACATTGTATTCAAAGTGGGTGTGGCCAGGTGCCACCACACAATTATGAACGTTGTAGTGTCTGTTCAGAAAGTAACCAAGGGTGTTACCTTGTGAGAGCAGCTCTTCAGGGTCAGGTAGATCGTGGAGAGATTCGCCCATATCCGGGTTTTGGACCCATCAATTGGTTGCCGGACTACCTTGCCGATCAAGTTGAGGATGTTGTCACAATCTCTGGTTGTCACCAGACCAGGGATGTTTTTGCCATTATCCCTCTACTTGACGAATCTAAAGTTCCCAACCGGGAACGGATCGAGATTACTTATGATGGTCAGAAAAATCAGAAGGTTCCCATAGTCATCTATCTACCGGGACCACTACCGTATGAATCAGCTAAGGCAATCCCTTACAAATACAGTGCAACGATAATTGAAAATGGAAAGGAAATTACATTACCCTCCGTCGTGAATATTACAGACATCAGTCATGTAACACGGAGTGGTACAATCTTCAACCGAGGGGTTGGGGAACTTAACAAAGAAAAGGAACTTCAGACGGAAGCTCCTGATCCACCAGTCGGTCAATCCAGTAATCCCGACCTTTCGAAAAATAATGATTAGATGCTGAAGCTCATCCAAAGGAGTGAATACAACATTGTCGATCAGTTGTTGCAAACTCCTTTAAAGATCTCGGTATTATCACTGTTACTCAGTTCAGAAGCCCACAGGGAGGCTCTACAGAAAGTCTTGGAGCAAGCCTTTGTGGAACAGGATGTAACAATTAGACAATTCGATAGTATTGTCTCTAACATCACTTCCTGCAATAATTTGGGATTTAGTGATGAGGAATTACCTGAAGAGGGTCGCCGTCATAACATGGCGCTCAATATCACAGTTAACTGCCAGGACGATGCTTTAGCCAGCGTACTGGTAGACACAGGGTCAGCCCTGAATGTTATGCCGAAGTCCACTTTGATGCAATTATCATTCAAAGGCCCTCCAATGAGAATCAACGAGGTCGTCGTCAAAGCGTTCGACGGATCCAGAAAAATAGTTATCGGCGAAGTTGATATTCCCATAACTATCGGTCCTCACACTTTCCAAGTCACTTTCCAGGTCATGGACATCCGGGCAACGTACAGTTGTTTATTAGGAAGACCTTGGATACATCAGGCTGGGGCGGTTACTTCCACCCTCCACCAAAAGCTAAAGTTCGTTCAGAACGATCAACTTGTCACAGTCTGTGGAGAACAGGCCTTGCTCGTGAGTAACTTATCATCATTTACTTGTGTAGAACCCGAGGAGGTTATTGGAACTCAGTTCCAAGCACTGTTGGTGAGCAAGGCCAATCAATCCCAAGGAGGAACCTCGATTTCCTCATACAATGATGCTATTAAAGTGGTCGAGAGTACCGATACAACAGGATGGGGACAGCTTGTCATTCCTACTGGCAATGCAACAAAGAAGGGTCTTGGTTTTTCTGCAACCTGTACCCAGACAGCTGCCAACGATGAAAGTCTTCATCCCCTTCAAAACTTCTTCCACAATGGAGGTTTTCTTTACCCAGTGTCTCAAGCAGTACATGCTATCAATGAGGAAGATCCCTCTGACATGGATGAAGAATGGAAGTCCTATCTTAATGAGGACGGTTATATGTCTCAGGAAGAGGTGCCTACGTCATTTTGCTATCCCGCACAGAGTCCGAGATTTATACCAAGGTCAGACGTCGAAATGATCTATGGAGATTGTTATCCGGAAGGATGCCGTGCTCCGCCAAATTCATTAGAGGAAGACACTCTGATGAAAGACAACTTTGACCACAAGTACTATGGCCTAATGGATGGTCTGCCAATGTGGCAACCTTATCCAGGAGATTTGGGGCAAGAGAGTCATCCGAACAATGAAAATCAGATGAGCATCATTGAACAGAATACCTGTGTCTCTGCCATGTCATGGGATCAACACTCAAGTCATTCAGAAACTACTCAACATAAAGATGAATTCGCAACATTTGCAGGACTTGAATTCATCAACTATGATTTTCCCGAGGTTAACATCATCGAGAGAGATGACTCCTCCAGTTCCAAAGAAGTTTGGGACACCTTGGGACAACTGAGTGGAAAATACGACTATATGGTCAGGTACACCGCTCCCGAAAGCTCTCGTATCAGGCTCGAAGATATACAGCCTACTGGATGGGGAGATACAGCTGAGAGCACAAATACTATGCAAAATGCAACTGAGGAATTCTCCTACGACAATTCTACCTGGGAGACAGATTCCAATGATCCTGCTCCACCAGAAATCAGCGTCGTTTCTGAAGACAAATCAAGGAAGGTGCCAAACTTTGTGATTCACCGAGGAGTTCGCCGCCAATGGGTTGCCGTCGAGGTTCCAAAGGTCGTTCATCAGTCAAAGTAATTGCCATCTTTAACCTTTACCCTGCCCAGGTGAAACAGATGTTTTGATAGGGCTCACTTTCTGTAAATTTCCCTCTTCGCTTTGCCCAAAGCGACAGAGTTTTGTTTTATAGGGTTGTAGTTTCAAGAATTGACTTGTTCATTAATAAAATAACGTCGTTCTGTAATTTCTGCATTAATTGTTGTTTTCTCTTTTTGCTTTTTCAGAAAATGGTAATCCTAAAAAACATTTCTATAACAAAAACAAGCAGTAATAAAAATAAAAACACTGCACACACTTGCATTTTCTCTATCTCTTCTAAAACACAAATCATACCGTCATGCAGATTACTTGTTTTAAACCCCGTTGAAACATACGAACCGATGCCTTCTCCCAACTTTGAGTTCCTGGTATTCGAGGCTGAAGAAGAAAATGACGACAAAATTCCAGAAGAGATCTCCCGACTACTCAGGCAAGAGGAAAGGTCCATTGAACCTCACAAAGAACCGTTGGAAACGGTAAACTTGGGTTCAGAAAAAGAGAGAAAAGAAATCAGGATTGGGGCACTGCTCAGTCCAACTGCCAAGGAGAGTTTGATAAAGCTTCTCAAAGAATTTCCCGATGTATTCGCTTGGTCCTATCAGGATATGCCAGGGTTGGATACCAGCATCGTGGAACATCATTTACCGTTAAGATTGGAATGTCCGCCAGTAAAGCAAAGGTAGAGACGGACTCACCCGGACATGGCCATTGTCATACCCCAAATTTTAACCACTAAGATTTCCCATCATTGTGAAAATCATCATCACAATATGGAGGAACCATCATACTTCATCAGCCTCCCCAAAGATGGGTGAGCATTCACTACAATCAAAATTACGGTTTCAAGCCCTCTCAGAGCCTTAGATCAAAATATCAATCAAGAAACAACATGATCTTCAACTTTTCTAACCTCTCAAACATCCACAATGGACCAAAAGGACTCCCACTTCAAGGATCAAGCACAAGGCTGCTCCCTTCTAGGTGGATTAAGTCTCAAGATCGACAGTGTCACCAAATTAGGGTTTTGGTCGACCAGGGCCTCCAGATGGAGATTTTTCATCTGGGCACAAGCCAATGATCCAAAACATAACCTAATATACTCCATGGAACCTCATGGACCCAATCATGAAGTCAATTTTGCCTCAGGGGATGCATATATAAAAAATCAGGAATTAGGGTTTCTTGACCTAATTAACCCAAAGTTGACTTTTAGGGCAAATCATGAGCCAAGACCTCGAGAAAGGGTTTAAGGGTCTCTAATGAACTATATTGATCCATTTGGAACAATGGATTAATCCAAGAGGTTTGAGCAACAAGTCTCAATTTCATCTGCACCACAGTTAGGGTTTTAAGGAAAAAGTCAACTGTAACTTTGACTTTTGACCAGGACATGCTCCCAAGCCCTATGACATGCATCAATATACCCTATGAAATCCATGGAGCATGCCTATCAAGTTTGATTTAGGTCAAGGACATGATTTCATGAAGAATTGCACAGTTTGGAATTCATCTGATAAAAAGTCAACTGTGCACAAAAGTCAACTTTGACTTTTTCAGATTTTTCACAAAAATGGATTTTTAACCCTAAAATGATGTTAATGTATGATTTTAATCATCATTCATCAAGAAAAATCAAGAAAAGTTGGGTAACTTGTAAAAGGGGTAACCATAAAAACTTAGAAAATTTTCTATGTTAAAAATAAAGTGGCTAGGGTACCTACTTTGGAGGGTCATAAATCCTAAACCACAAAGCCATTTTCTCCCATCCAAGGCTTGATTTGTAGATCTCATTGCCCTCTACAAAAACTTCAACTAGACCTAAGTCCAATTCATTAAGGATTTTGAGTTATGGAGTGATCAAAATGGCTGAAAAATGAAAATGTCACTTTTTCCAACACTTAGTGAAATTTTTACTAAGTCCAAATCTGTTTTGGATTCAAAAGAGATCAAAACCAAATATATTCAAACAGTTGTTGTATCATGTAAGGGCTTTCCAAAATGGCTAAGAACATTACCAAATTCAATTTGAGTCATGAGATATGACATTGGAAAGTTGCCTTGTTGAAATCTGTCAAGGCAAGGCAGAATTTGAATTTTTGCTCGATTTGCCAAAATCAGCCAAATCCAAATGCTCCTATCCACTTGGACACATCAGAGGATTGAATCTAAAGGGGACAATCACTGAGCCAAGCCTCCAAAGTCTTTGGAACAAGAAATAGCATGTTGAACCTAGAATGGCCAAAATAGGGACAAGAATCCAAATTTGGATTGGAGCATTCAATGGAAGCATCAAGGTGGCATGGACTGAGCCATTTTCATTTGAATTCAGTCAAGACTTATCCAAGACCAAGGGAACCACAGCCCTGTGCCCTAACCTTTAGTCAATGGCTAGAGGAGACTTGGATTTCCATTGGCCAACATTGAACAAACACCTGCTGCAGTTGCCATTCACTATTCCTTGCAAAACAAACTTGCTCTACTATAAATAGAGCTCAATTGTGATCAGTTTAAGTACACCAAAGGCCTACAACACTTGCCTTTCTCAAAATCTCTTTCTCTTGGCAAAAATGCCTTTCTTAGCAAGGTAGCTATCGAGTTTTGAGCTAGAGGGCAATTCCACTCAAACCAATCACTCACACACCTCACATACATCACATATGAGCTGATCAAACACTTAAACAACAACTGGAACACTGATTTCTCAGAATCACCAGTCAATTGCTCAAGGTTTTAACCAAAGTGCAGTTGAGATGCCATGAAATGATCCAGCCAATTTCAATCAAGTCCAAGTATTCAAACACACTCCATAGGGTGTAGGGAAGCTGTTCAGATCATCACCACTCATCTGTAACACCTCCAAATCAAAAATCACATTGCACTTGCTGTCACGGCCTAGAGGTAAGCATATACTTGGTCATCTCTCAATCTATGCATATTTCCTCGCACAATACTTTTGCCATATGTTCATAATCATGCATGGAATGTTTCCCCTCAATTAATTGCATTGTTTGAATCGTGTATCAAAAATCCCAGCCTTCATGCAGAAATTAGGGTTCTTGAGGATTTTTCGTGATTTCTTGTTATATGTTTAATTTAAATGAAATTAAATGCCATAGACATGATCGTGAGGTTGAAACGAGTTGATTGGTATGTGGATTGCATGATATAATCAAGTATTCAGTGAGATTGGATAGAAAATGCAAATCTGGCCAAACCCAGAACACGCGCGTGTTCTTGGTGTGTTCTTGGCGCCATTTCTTTCAAATTCAAATATTTGAATTTTTTGATTTTATTTAATTGATTCAAAAATTAATTTCTCTCTGAGTTTTAATGATTTAGAGTTGATTCTTTTTTTTAATTATTCGCAAAAATGTTAAAATATTTTATTTTATCAAAAAATCCCAATAATATTATTTATTTCATATAATTGATATTTTGCAAAGAATTAATGTTTTAATTGTTTTTGACATTTTAAATATTTTTTCCACCTTGATTTTGCAACTTTTAATGCTTTCTAATTATTTTGTAGGTCAATACCTAATTTTTGAAGCATTAATCCAAGATCACAATTTGTTTTTCATATGTTAAACAATTTTGATCATTTTAATTGAATTTTTATTCAATTAAATACATTTTTGAAAACAAATTAGGGTTTTTGGATTAATTCAACCCTCATAAATCATTTTCAAAACACTTTGGGCCTCTAATTGAGTGTAAGACCCAATCCTTTTTTGACCAAACCATTTTTGGGCCTCAGTGTATTGTATAAGTCCTGATACCGTCAAAAACAAACGGCGCGATCGTCGCCTTTTAAAAATAACCATGGGCCTCTCCTCGAGCTATAAGACCCATTCAAAACTTTTGGGCCTCTAATAGAGTGTTAGACCCAACCCCCTTTTAACCAAAATCATTTTGGGCCTCACATATTGTATAAGCCCCTCTGCGTTAAAAGAAAACCTCGGCGCGATCGCCATTTCAAACGAAAAGTCAACTAGGCCTACCCTCATGTTATAAGCCCCACTCTTTTTCTTTAAAACTTTTTGGGCCTCTTGAGAGAGTGTAAGACCCATCCCTTTGTACAGAAAACCTTTTTGGGCCTCAGTCACTTGTATAAGTCCCTTTGTACAAATTCAACAGTGCGCTCACTGATAAAACCTGGGCCTCTCCTTGAGCTGCAAGCCCCAAATCTTTCTTTTTCAAAACACTTTCTACTTTGATTTTGAATATACTGTTGTTTTCAATCTGTCTTTGTTGAACAACTAACCAAACAACATGGAAGCTCTACAACCGAGTAAGTGGTTATTGCTTTCATTTATCGCTTTCATATACATATTAATGTATTGTGGGGCTGTTTCGCTGTAAGTCTTCTTTCATAAACTCATATCAACTGTGTAATAATAGTATATATATATTTAGAGTTTCCCCGGCAACTACGTCTAACATTAAGCCCGTTGATCACTCTTAGAAATAGTCTAAACTAGATCCCCATAGGATTACCAGACACAGTCTTCCCTCCTCTTGGGGTTAAACAATATGGAGATATGAAAGGCAGCATTCTCTGTGAACCCTTTCATAGACTGTCACTCATAGAAGTTGTCAAGAAACTATATTCCCTAGAGATGATATTTTCTCCGTGAATGGCATCTCTTGAGTTTCTTCCAAATTCTCGGACTTTCCTGGATTGATCTATTCTCGGTGAATGGCATGTTTTGAACTTCTCGGGGTTTGGGGACCCACAGGATTCTTAAAAGCACTTGTCAAGAAACTCTATTCCCCAGAGATGATCTCTTCTCCGTGAATTGCATCTCTTGAGTTTCTTCCAAATTCTCGAACTTTCCTGGCTTGATCTATTCTCGGTGAATGGCATGTCTTGGCTTCTTAAAAGCACTTGTCAAGAAACTCTATTCCCCAGAGATGATCTTTTCTCCGTGAATGGCATCTTTTGAGTTTCTTCCAAATTCTCGAACTTTCCTGACTTGATCTATTCCTTGTGGATAGCTTGCCTTGAATTTCTTGGGGTTTGGGGACCCATCGGCTTCTTAAAAGCATCGGCCTCCTCTTGGGCATCGTACAAGGACCCACAGGCTTCCTAAAAGCAACCCCGCCTCCTCTTGGGCTTAGTATAAGGACCCTACGGCTTCTTAGAAGTATTCACAGCCTCCTCTTAGGCTTCGTATAATGATCTCTTCCTCCGGGATTGATAGCCTTCTCTTGGGCTTCATACAAGGACCACTCGGCTTCTTAAAAGTTTCCAGCCTCCTCTTGGGCTTCGTACAAATTGTCCCGACGACCTCCTAGAGGTATAGGAACAGAACTTAATCATCTGCATAGAACAGTCCTTTCAAAGAGTCTACAACTGTTTCTCAAAGCATAGTACAAAATATGAAACTCTAGACTTGGACAGTCTAATCTCCTTGAGTCTCAAAGACATTCTCAAGCACCCTTCAAGAATAGGAAGGAACCCGTAGACTCGGACAGTCTCAATACCCTTCGGATTTCCCACTTCCTTAAAGAACAGGAATAACCCGGATCCTTGAATCAAATCCTTGAGTACAGTGTTGCTCATATAAGAACTGATTTTCTCTTCAAGATCAGCATACTGGACCTGTCACTTAACTGAAACAGTAACCACAGCCTCTCTTGGGCTTTATACAATGATTCTCCCCAGCGGAGTCAAACAACGTTTAGCCTCTCTCTCGGGCTTCATACGAGACACATAAGAGACTCCCTTGTTGAGTCAATCACCCCTTTCGCCTCCATCTCGGGCTTTATACGAGATACAAAAAGGTTCTTATTGAGCCAAACAAATTTTAGCCTCCATCTCGGGCTTCGTACGAGATACAAAAAACTCTCTTGTTGAGTCAAATAACCTCCATCTCGGGCTTCGTACGAGATACTAAAAGATTCCCTCGTGGAGTCAAAACCTTTTAGCCTCTCTCTCGGGCTTTGTACGAGACACATATTAGCCTCCTCTTAGGCTTTGTATAAGAAAACCACTGGTTGGTCCAATCAACCTTTTAGCATCAAAGATGTGCCTCGTTCACAGTACACAAACATCAACAACTATTTCCCCTTCATCTAATCGCTGTAAGCGGCAAGCCTCTGGATCATCTACATCCATGCCACTGTCCCTCTTTTAGCATGAGAAATTCCTAAGGAAAGATAGAATTGCTCTACACTGAGTTAAAGTCTTCTCCTTCAGGTTAAAATCCCCTATAAAAGAAATTATGGCATTGCTAGGATCCGCGTATCCCGGTTAAAGTAATCTTCCTTTACAGTCAGTCACCCAACAGTTGTGACAAACAGACCCCCTTTAGAGATGACAAATTCTCTCTAAAGTCAAACCTTCAGCTTCATATCTTGGGCTTTAAACAAGATACAAATCACCTTCAGCTTCATATCTTGGGCTTTGAACAAGATACAAACTACCTTTCGCTTCACGTCTTGGGCTTTGAACAAGACACCAAATACCATTTCCTCCCATAGAATAGGAGGAACTACGAACGCTCTGATTTCCCTGTTTCGGTAAACGGGAATACGTAGGCATAAGATTGAAAGAAAAATCTTAGCGAGCACACTAAAAAAAACCAAAAATCCCATACTCTCATGTATCTATCAAAAAGCATCAGTCCTAACATCCTAATCCTTGTTCCCCGCCAGAAAGTCCTAGAA
Source organism: Lathyrus tuberosus (assembly GCA_022829125.1). Classification (NCBI taxonomy): domain Eukaryota; kingdom Viridiplantae; phylum Streptophyta; class Magnoliopsida; order Fabales; family Fabaceae; genus Lathyrus; species Lathyrus tuberosus. The sequence goes on along the minus strand of JALAZF010000205.1, from coordinate 2,672,651 downwards.
AGAGAAAAAGAAAACCGTATTGGCGAAAATACAAATAACCAGTACAAAGGCCCCCCCACATTGATAGCATTCGTAACCTAACAGACCGCTGTTTAAACTCAGTATGCAAAGCAGGGTTAATTGGAGACATCTATTTCTATTCCTTATTCAGCTCACAATAGGATAACAAATGAATCGACCTGTAGTAAGCCCAACCGCAGAGAGCGACCAGCACTTAAGAACCGCGTCCAAAATCGCTCGCTACAGTAAAATAGCGCCCACCGTGGGGCCGTTCAAAGTTAGATCTAGGCACGGTCGTCCCCATTTTTCACAGAAAAATGGCGCCCACCGTGGGGCTCTTCTCTCTTTTTCTCCTTTTTTCTCTTCACTTGTGTGAAAACCACAGATTGGGGCTTCCGCCGGGCAACCCATTTCTATCAGGAACTTAGGATTCATAGTTTTAAAGGTCTAGGATGACTAGGACAAATATATATACTGCTTTTCCTAATTGCTATACTTGTTTATTTTTCTGCTAATGGGAATGCGTGTGATGCCGCACGTGGAAAGATTGAGTATACACTTAAGATAAGTGATGGCGACGGGGTCGACCATCAACCTCAGTGGAGGCTGACCAATGCAACCCATTCTCTCACCTAGACAATGGGCCGATTGTTAAGTCTGAGAAGCTGAGGAGCCAAACCCTTTCGTAGTGGGGAAACTATCGGGAATAGTTGTTACGAGATACTACCCTCATTTGAGGCTGGTGATCTATTCTCGGTGAATGGCACTTACTCTAAGATCGCTCTACAACTCGCTGGCGATCCGCTTGTTGTTTTGCTTTCCTGGGAGGAGCTGATGATAATGAGTACAGGTACAAAAATCACCCTAGTATAAACCTTTGGGGATGGGTAGAGCCTTGACTTCATGACAACGAACCTTTGACCCCATGTTTTTTTCTATGTTTTTGTGTGCTGCATTCATGCATTCATTTAAAAAACATTAAAAAATTCAAAAAATTCTTCTCTTCTAGTCTCTCTGTTTTTCAAATTAAACTAAGACTGTGATTGCAAATATCAGAGAAAAGGATTGTACTAATGGATTTCGGTAGAAAGAGAACTCATAGTTATACCTTCAAGGTTCCAAAGCTAGAGGATTTGAGAAGGTTAGCGAGAATGATCACTAACCCTGGGGCTTTCAGAGCCAAGCACGGAGGTCTGCTACCACTATTAAGAGTCCGTGTGATTGAGGGAATCATGGACGCGCTCATTCAGTTTTATGATCCAGTTTATCATTGTTTCACATTCTCGGATTACCAGCTCGCACTAACACTGGAGGAGTATTCTCATCTGATCGATCTACACATTACAGATCGAGGTCCATTTTCAGGACTGGAAGAAATTCCAAAGAATCAGACTATTGCAAGAGCAATTCATTTGGACGAGTCTGAGGTCAGGACTCACCTAACTACCAAGGGTGGCATCCAAGGTTTGCCAGCCCAGTTCTTGACAAAGAAAGCCCTGTATTTTTCCAGTATAGGAAACGTGACTGCTTTTGAAAGCATCTTTGTCTTGCTCACCTACGGGTTATTTTTGTTCCCCAACATTAATAACTTCGTCCATATCAACTCCATTAAGGTTTTTCTCATTGGAAACCCTGTGCCGACTTTGCTCGCAGATGCGTATCATTCTGTACACTTGGGAAATTTGTACAGCGGAGGGGAGATCACATGCTGTGTACCTCTGCTTTACAAATGGTTTATCTCTCACTTGCCCAAGTTTGCTGCTTTTTGGGATTGTAAGAGTGCCTTACGTTGGTCGCAGAAGATCATGTCCCTTACCAACTCTGATATAGATTGGTGTAATAGGATCTATGAGGGAATCAGAATCATTGATCGTTGTGGAAACTTCCCCAACGTACCCCTTATAGGAACTAAGGGAGGAATCAACTACCATCCGGTATTGGTTCGTCGTCAATTTGGATACCCGATGAGACACGTCCCACGGGGTGTTCATCTGGAAGGTCTTTTCTTCAAGGAAGGAGAAAATGACAGAGCACTAAAGATGGAAATAGTGCACGGTTGGAAGCATGTTCATAAGAAAGGACGAGAGTCTCTGGGAAAACCGGATTGTGTCTCGGTGGAGCCTTATCTCCATTGGGTACAAACTAGAGCTCTCAAGCTAAAGATGCCTTATCCTCGTTACAGAATTCTTCCGCCGAGGGAATCTGTCATGTACTTCATGACGGAAACTGAAAAGCTTCAGGTTACTCTCAACAAAGTTCAAAAGGAGAGAAGGTCTTGGAAGAACAAGTACCGCACCCTCGACGTAGAGTGCATCAAAATACAGCAATTACTAAAAGATAAGGATGCTCTGATCGAAATTTTGGAGCAACATGTTGTAGAGAATCAAGATGACCAAAGGACTTTGCTCACTCCTTTCACCTAGCAAAGGAATGAGAACCCGACAACGGCCCAAGAGCCCCGGTAAAAGAAAAGGAAGATACCAGAATCAGCACCCGATTTCTCTTCAGAGAGGACTCAGGACCCATTAGTTTAGGTTTCTATTTCTGCACCTTGTAATCTACTGTATTTCCATTTATGTAATCCTTTGAATTCAATAAAAAGGGGTTTCCCCACCGTTTGATATTTGCAATCTAATTGTCGAAGTTTATTTTGATTAAACCAAAAAACAATTAATATAATCATTGCATTCATCATTCTCACATCGCGTATTCTTCTTACCTACGAATCTCACGTTTGTGTCTCGATTCTAGAGTCAAACTGTCTCATTCGTATAATACTCGGGCCAATCGTCAGAAAAGGATGGATGATCTTGAGGAAGAAAACAGAGAGTTGAAGGAAGAGATCGACGCTCTGAGAGAGGATATGACAAATCTTCGTAACGACATACAAGCCATGGCAGAAGCTCAGCTACAAAGAATTGTGATCTCAGAGATCACCTCAACGCCCATAGTGGAGAAGTATGATCCTAGGTATCAAATACCGAAAGATCGTCCTTGGGGCATGCCTGTTAACTATATCCCGGAAGGATATGTTCCGCCGATCACTGAAGATTAGGGAATCACAACCGAAGCCGCTGGGCCTGAAGGTTACAAACTTCGGGAAAGCAAAGATGCCAGGGGCATACTGAAGACTCCTAAAGGTTACAAACTTCAGGAAATGCCAAGATTCACTGCCATAGTCACGGTACCACCCCCTGTGGTGCACACTGTCTCAAAAGGATAGATTCGACAGACACCTTCCGGTAAGAAGGAAACTATGTTTGACAGAATGGATGAATTCCAGGAGCAGTTCTTGGAAATGCAGAAGGAGCTGCAAGCCATTCGCGGTCAGGATCTATTTGGAAAGGACGCCGCAGACCTCTGCTTGGTCCCCAATGTGAAAGTCCCGCACAAATTTCAAGTGCCCGACTTTGAAAAGTACAAGGGTAACTCTTGCCCTCAAAGCCATCTGGTGATGTACGCTCGGCGGATGTCAGTTCAGACGGAGAATCAGGACCTACTGAATCACTACTTTCAGGATAGTTTAACCGGTGCCGCACTTAAATGGTACATGGGTTTAAACCGTACTATGATCAGTACATTCAGAGATCTTGGTACTGCCTTCGTCCAACAATACAAATACAATTTGGACATAGCACCCGACAGAGATCAACTCAAATTAATGTCACAAAAGGACAAGGAAACCTTTAAGGAGTATGCTCAAAGGTGGCGTGAAATTGCCGCTCAAATTTGTCCACCTCTTAAGGAAAAAGACATGACAAAGATCTTCTTAAAGACCTTAAGCTCATTTTACTATGAACGAATGGTTTCCAGTGCACCCAGTGATTTCACCGAGATGGTGGGCATGGGAGTACGTCTTGAGGAAGCCGTCCGAGAATGTCGTTTGGTAAAAGACACTGGATCGACGAGCGGTACTAAAAAATACGGTAGTGCTCTCCCTAAGAAAAAAGAGCAAGATATTGGGAATATCTCTCTCGGAAAGCAAAGGCGACATTATCAACCGGTAGTAGCTGTGACTCCTGCTATCAACCCTGCGTCTATTCCTACGTATCAACCTCAGGTTGCGCAGAGCCAACCTGATCAGGAAAGGACACAACAGCCTCTTTAGCAGGCTCGTCCTCCATACGACAACAACCGTACAACACGGCCACCAGGATTTGATCCTATACCCGTGTCGTACGCAGAGTTGTTTCCATTACTACTGGCTAAGGGGAACATTCAGACTAAATCTTCTCTTACAGTACCGAAAAATCCGCCTTTTTGGTTTAAGGTGGATCAAACTTGCCCTTACCACCAAGGAGGATCAGGGCATAACATAGAGACTTGTCTTAATTTCAAGTCCGACGTGCAAAAACTTGTTAGGAGCGGGGTCTTATCCTTCAAGGATACAAATCCTAATGTTCTTACAAACCCGCTGCCTCAACATGAGAAGGCTTCAGTCAATTTGATAGAAGGAGAGACTAACGATGTCTATCAAATTCACGATGTACTCTTGTTGAAAACCAATTTGGTCAAGATGCATTGTAGACAGAGTGGATATGGCCATGTGCCGCCTCATAAATATCATCAGTGTGATATCTGCTCTAAAGACAACCAGAGATGTTCTGTAGTGCAAGCAGTTCTACAGGAACAGATGGACCTCGGATGGATCCAAGAGCACCGAGTTCGTGGAGTTAACAGGGTCTACACGAATTCCAACGTCATTCAAAACCACGACATCCGTGCAATGAATGTCAACTTAGTGGCAATGCACTCAAGGCAAAGCCAGTATCATAATCTACCGCGACACGATTACAGTTCCTGTCTGATTTACTCGGTAAACAAACAGGGATGCTCTTTCATACAAGAGGCCCTCCAGCGTCAGATGGATCTTGGATGGATCCAAGACTACCATGATAAGAACTCCTATCAGATCAACATGGTTCAGATCTTCGATATTCGCGTGATGAATACCAACTTGGTAGAGTTACATGCTGAACAGGTCTGACTCGGATTCTTAATATCACATGACTATCAAAGCTGTAAAGCGGGTTGCGAAAACGATCGAGGTTGTACCCTTGTCCAGGAGGCACTTCAGCACTTGTTAAATCACTGGTGGATGCCAATCTATATGGATGAAGATACTCAGCAGATTAGTATCAGTAACAGGAATCCTACTCGACGTCAGAGTCAGGATGTCCGATCTGTGGAAGCTAACCTAGTGAGGTTACATTGTATTCAAAGTGGGCGTGGCCAGGTGCCACCGCACAATTATGACCGTTGTAGCATCTGTTCAGAAAGTAACCAAGGGTGTTACCTTGTGAGAACAGCTCTTCAGGGTCAGTTAGATCGTGGAGAGATTCGCCCATATCCGGGTTCAGGACCCATCAACTGGACGCCGAATTACCTTGCCACTCAAGTCGAGGATGTTGTCACGATCCCTGGTCATCACAGGACCAGGGATGTTTTTGCCATTATCCCTCTACTTGACGAATCTAAAGTTCCCAACCGGGAACGGATCGAGATTACTTATGATGGTCAGAAAAATCAGAAGGTTCCCATAGTCATCTATCTACCGGGACCACTACCGTATGAATCAGCTAAGGCAATCCCTTACAAATACAGTACAACGATAATTGAAAATGGAAAGGAAATTCCATTACCCTCCGTCGTGAATATTGCAGACATCAGTCGTGTAACACGGAGCGGTCGAATCTTTAACTGAGGGGTTGGAGAACCTAACAAGGAAAAGGAACTTCAGACGAAAACTCCTGATCCACCAATCGGTCAATCCAGTAATCCCGACCTTTCGAAAAATAATGATGAGACGCTGAAGCTCATCCAAAGGAGTGAATACAACATTGTCGATCAACTATTACAAACTCCTTCAAAGATCTCGGTATTATCACTGTTACTCAGTTCGGAAGCCCACAGGGAGGCTCTACAGAAAGTCTTGGAGAAAGCCTTTGTGAAACAGGATGTAACAATCAGACAATTTGATAGCATTGTCTCTAACATCAGTTCCTGCAATAATTTGGGATTTAGTGATGAGGAATTACCCGAAGAGGGTCGCCGTCATAACATGGCGCTCAATATCACAATTAACTGCCAGGACGATGCTTTAGCCAGCGTACTGGTAGACACAGGGTCAGCCCTGAATGTTATGCCGAAGTCCACTTTGATACAATTGACATTCAAAGGCCCTCCGATGAGAATCAGCGAGGTCTTCGTCAAAGCGTTCGACGAATCCAGAAAAACAGTTATCGGCGAAGTGGATCTTCCCATAACTATCGGTCCTCACACTTTCCAAGTCACTTTCTAGGTCATGGACATCTGGGAAATGTACAGTTGTTTATTAGGAAGACCTTGGATACATCAGGCTGGAGTGGTCACTTCGACCCTCCACCAAAAGCTAAAGTTCGTCAAGAACGATCAACTTGTCAAAGTTTGTGGGGAACAGGCCTTGCTTGTGAGTAACTTGTCATCATCTGCTGGTATAGAACGCGAGGAGGTTATTGGAACTCAGTTCCAAGCACTGTCGGTGAGCAATAACAATCAGTTCAAAGAAGGAACCTCGATTTCCTCATACAAAGATGCTATCAAAGCGGTCGAGAGTACCGATACAACAGGATGGGGACAACTTGTCATTCCTACTGACAATAAAACAAAGAAGGGTCTTGGTTTTTCTGCAACCTGTACCCGGATAGCTACCAACGATGAAGGTCTTCATCCCCTTCAAAACTTCTTCCACAGTGGAGGTTTCCTCCACCCAGTGTCTCAAGCAGTACATGCTATTAATGAGGAAGATCCCTCTGACACAGATGAAGAATGGAAGTCCTACCTTAACGAGGACGGTTATATGTCTCAGGAAGAGGTGCCTATGCCATTTTGCTATCCCGCACAGAGTCCGAGATTTATACCACGGTCAGATGTCAAAATGATATATGGAGATTGTGATCCGGAAGGATGCCGTGCTCCGGTAAATTCATTAGAGGAAGACACTCCGATGAAAGACAACTTTGACCACAATTACTATGGCCCAATGGATGGTCTGCCAATGTGGCAGCCTTACCCAGGAAACTTGGGGCCGGAAAGTCAGCCGAGTAATGAGACTAGCTGAGCATCATTGAACAGAATACCTGTGTCCCCACCATGTCATGGGATCAACACTCAGGTTATTCAGAAACTACTCAACATGAAGATAAATTTCCAACGTTTGCAGGACTTGAATTCATCAACTATGCTTTTCCCGAGGTCAACGTCATCGAGAGAAATGACTCCTCAAGTTCCAAAGAAGTTTGGGATACCTTGGGACAACCGAGTGGAAAGTACGACTTTATGGTCAAGTACACCGCTCCCAAAAGCTCTCGTATCAAGCTCGAAGATATCCAGCCTACTGGATGGGGAGATACAGCTGAGAGCACAACTACTATGCAAAATGTAACAGAGGAATTCTCCTACGACAACTCTGTAGTTTCAAGAATCGACTTGTTCATTAATAAAATAACGTCATCCTGTAATTTCCACATTAATTGTTGTTTTCTCTTTTTGCTTTTTCAGAAAATGGTAATCCTAAAAAACAATTCAAATAAAAACAAGCAGTAAAAAAACACTGCAAACACTTGCATTTTCTCTATCTCTTCTAAACACGAATCATCACGTCATGCAGATTGCTTGTTTTAAACCCCGTTGAAACATACGATCCGATGCCTTCTCCCAACTTCGAGTTCCCGGTATTCGAGGCTGAAGAAGAAAATGACAACAAAATTCCAGAAGAGATATCTCGACTACTCAGACAAGAGGAAAGGTCCATTGAACCTCACAAAGAACCGTTGGAAATGGTAAACTTGGGTTCAGAGCAAGAGAGAAAAGAAATCAGGATTGGGGCACTGCTCAGTCCAACTGCCAAAGAGAGTTTGATAAAGCTTCTCAAAGAATTCCCCGATGTATTCGCTTGGTCCTACCAGGATATGCCAGGGTTGGATACCAGCATCGTGGAACATCACTTACCGTTGAGATCGAAATGTCCGCCAGTAAAGCAAAGGTTGAGACGCACTCACCCGGACATGGCCATCAAAATCAAAGAGGAGGTACAGAAACAGATCGACGCAGGTTTCCTCACCACATCAGAATATCCTCAATGGTTAGCCAACATCGTACCCGTTCCCAAAAAGGACGGAAAGGTCAGAATGTGTGTCGATTACAGGGATCTGAACAAGGGACGTCCAAAGGACGACTTTCCTTTACCACACATTGACATGCTGGTAGACAGTACTGCAAAATTCAAAGTGTTCTCCTTCATGGATGGATTCTCGGGCTATAATCAGATCAAAATGGCGTCGAAAGACATGGAGAAAACTTTGTTCATTACCCCATGGGGCACCTTTTGTTACAAGGTGATGCCGTTTGGTTTGAAGAATGCCGGGGCAACCTATCAAAGGGCCATGACTACTCTGTTTCATGACATGATACATAAGGAAATCGAGGTATATGTCGATGATATGATTGCAAAATCAAAAACAGAGAGTGAGCACATTGAACATCTGTCAAAATTGTTTGAACGTTTAAGAAAATTCAAGCTCCGCTTGAATCCCAACAAGTGCACCTTTGGTGTCCGTTCAGGGAAATTACTAGGGTTCATCGTCAGCCAGAAAGGAATTGAGGTTGATCCTGACAAGGTCAAGGCCATTCAAGAAATGCCTTCTCCGAAAACTGAAAAACAAGTCAGAGGATTCCTGGGACGTTTGAACTACATCTCCAGATTCATATTCCTTATGACCGCGACGTGTGCGCCGATTTTCAAATTACTCAAAAAGAACCAGGATTGCGTTTGGACAGAAGATTGCCAAACCGCCTTCGACAGTATTAAGAAATACCTGTTGGATCCTCCGATTCTATCACCTCTAGTGGAAGGAAGACCACTGATCATTTACCTCACAATCTTGGAAGACACGATGGGATGTGTACTTGGCCAACAAGACGAAACCAAACGGAAAGAGTCTGCCATATACTATTTAAGCAAGAAATTCACCGACTGCGAAACTCGGTACACGATGCTCGAGAAAACTTGTTGTGTTTTGGCTTGGGCAGCCAAACGTCTTCGCCAATACATGATTCGTCATACTACTTGGTTGGTCTCTGAAATGGATCCAATCAAATATGTTTTTGAAAAACCTGCTCTTACGGGAAGGATTGCCCGTTGGCAGATGCTGTTATCAGAATATGACATAGAGTACCACGCTCAAAAAGCCGTTAAGGGAAGTATTTTAGCCGATCATTTGGCTCATCAACCGATTGAAGATCAAGAATCAATCAGGTTCGGCTTCCCAGACGAAGATGTCATGTATCTAAAAATGAAAGATTACGATGAACCGCTACCTAGTGAAGGGCCAGAACCAAGTTCCCAATGGGGACTTATCTTTGACGGAGCAGTTAATCATTACAGAAATGGAATTGGGGCAATCATTGTTACCCCTCAGGGTACCCACATTCCTTTCACTGCCAGACTTACGTTCAAATGTACAAACAACGAGGCCGAATACGAAGCTTGTATCATGGGTCTCGAAGAAGCAATTGATTTAAGGATCAAAAACTTGGACGTATATGGCGACTCAACCCTGGTTATCAATCAGATAAAAGGAGATTGGAACACATACCAATCAGGATTGATCCCTTACAAAGACTATGCAAGAAGGTTGTTACCCTTCTTCAACAGAGTTGAGTTTCATCATATCCCTCGTGAGGAGAATCACATGGCTGATGCATTAGCCACTCTCTCTTCCATGATTAGTGTAGGTCAATGGAATGAGATACCTAAGATCGACATAATGCGCCTTGAACGGCCCGCTTACATCTTCATGATTAAAGTAGTCATAGACGATAAACCTTGGTATCATGATATCAAATGCTTCCTTCAGAAACAAGATTACCCACCTGGGGCATCCAGGAAAGACAGAAAAATCCTCAGAAGATTGGCTGGAAACTTCTTCCTGAGCGGTGACACCCTTTATAAGAGGAATGGCGAGAAAAATTCTCAGAGCAGGGTACTATTGGTTGACAATGGAATCCGACTGCTACAAGTACATGAAGAGGTGTCACATGTGTCAGATATACTCCAACAAAATTCATGTACCGCCATCACATCTCAAAGTTCTCTCTTCCCCGTGGCCATTTTCCATATGGGGAATCGACATGATTGGCATGATTGAACCTAAGGCTTCAAACGGACATCAGTTCATCCTGGTAGCCATTGACTACTTCACCAAATGGGTCGAAGCAGCGTCGTACGCTAATGTAACCCGACAAGTGGTGGTCCGATTTATCAAAAACAATATCATCTGCCGTTAGGGTGTTCCAAGCGAGATCATTACTGATAATGGATCTAACTTGAACAACAAGATGATGAAAGAGTTGTGTGCAGAGTTCAAGATCGAACACCATAACTCATCTCCCTACCGACCCAAGATGAATGGAGCGGTAGAAGCGGCTAACAAGAACATCAAGAAAATTGTTCAGAAGATGGTCGTAACCTACAAATACTGGCACAAGATGCTACCCTTTGCTCTTCACGGTTATCGCACATCTGTCCGCACTTCAACAGGGGCAACCCCTTTCTCTCTAGTGTATGGCATGGAAGCAGTGCTCCCCATAGAAGTAGAGATCCCTTCAATCCGAGTATTGATGGAAGCTAAGCTCACCGAAGTTGAATGGTGTCAAAGCCGACACGACGAACTGAATCTGATCGAAGAAAAGCGAATCACGGCTCTATGCCATGGTCAATTGTATCAACAGAAAATGAAGAGGGCGTTTGACAAAAAGGTTCGACCTCGCGTCTTTAGGAAAGGAGACCTCGGGCTCAAAAAGATACAATCATTTCTCACTAATTCTCGGGGCAAATGGACCCCAAATTATGATGGCCTCTATGTGGTCACAAAAGCTTTCTCAGGCGGCGCCTTGAGACTTGCAACCATAGACGGAGAGGAATTTGCCTACCCCACGAATGTTGATGTAGTCAAGAAATACTTCGCCTAATCTAGAAAAAAAAGAGAAAAAAAAAACGTCTCGGTGGATTGAAAACCCGAAAGGGCGGTCCAGGCAAAAGTTAGAGACATGAAAAAAAATCATCCCGGTGGATTGGAAACATCATAGTACAATCCAGGAAAAAGTTAGGGATAATGGCAAGTAACTACGTCCAACAGAGGCGAGTCCCTCAGCAGCAGTTACATCATCCATCGGAAGAAAGCTCCGGTCAAGGTCATCTTCGACAGAAGCTCAGGATGCCCCGAATTCAAAGTTGGTAGAAGGATAGTGGTCGTTATGTTTCAACGTAACCCTTTTCCCTGTAAATTACCATTTTCTAACTTTGTATATGCTCTTTGGAATCACGCGTTTGGCTGATCTCCATCTTATCAATAAAATTTGAGCCTTTGTGCTTTTGTTTGTAATTCTTATTTGTTTTAGCTTTACAGAACGACGTTGTTAACATGATTAACGATTCTTGAAATAAAACAAAAATGAATTTACTTGTTAAAACTTTTTCTGCTTTTAAAATAAAGACGGCAATATCTTTTGACTGTTGAACATCAGAAGAACATCGGTCGCTTCTCCAGAAGTAACCGAACCTCAAAGTGCAGAATCAAAGTACTCCTTCTAATCTAGTACGCCTGAATGAAAGGATCAACTGTGTCAGAGACCTTGTTTCGACTGACACGCCACGCCAGAGTTCTCATCTCCTAAGTCCTACCAACGGTAGCTCCCAACAGGGACTATCTCTCCTAAGCAAGGTGGAATTTCTATTCTGAACCAACGGTGCTTCTTCGCCCCGTGATGGCCGAGTATCCAGTCGTGTTCACCTGTCAGTTTGTATGTCGCGTCAGTGTTGTCAGCATAAACATACATACATCATTGCATTATTGATTTGCATTCACATTTCATATTGCATCACTATCACTCTAGTCAGTCTTATCCCCTAATGATAACAATCCTCTCAATCGAGTTGTTAGTTCTTGCCTCGTCAGGAAATGCTGCATTTGTACAATCTCGCTTCCAGTGTATCTCTGGATTAGAGTCGGTCCTCGACCACTTTGATAACTTGAACCTCTGAAAAGCCAGAGAACTCTCGACAAATGTTACTCTTCGCCATTGAAGATGGTATCCTTGCTTTCCCGGATTAAGGAAAAATCCCTAGAGAAAGCCCCTTAATCGGAACTTCGACAATACGGCAGTTCTTCTCCGAAAGAACCAATGATGAAAAGGTCATCGGCACCTCAAAATTGGACCCCATCATATGGCATTTCTCCGGGAAGATCCCGAGAAAAGTATGATGTAAGATCCCACGCAGACGCAGTCTCTCAAGGGACTAGCATTCCCCAAGTAGAGTCAACAAATGGCATCTCCAACAGAGAAGTTTGTACACCTCTACAACTCAGACGACTGGGTTCCCCAGCAAGTCTGACATCGAAACTTTTTCCACTCAAATGGCATCTCCCAGGGAAAATTCGGCGAGAAGTTTGAAGGAAAGCCGCTACGAATAGCGTCCCTTGTCAGTAAAGTTTATTGACGAAAGAAACTAAGACCAGTTCCTCGGTAGGAAACCAGGATCGAGGGGAAGTTTACATCAGAAACTAAGACCAGTTCCTTGGTAGGAAACCAGGATCGAGGGGAAGTTTATTGTAGAAACTGAGACCAGTTCCTTGGCCGAAGACCAGGATCGAGGGGAAGTTTACCTTTTCTAAGCATCATTGCTTAGCTAAAGAAGATGAATGCGTAAGCTACCATTCATAACCACCATCAAAATTTCGAGTATTCCGATATTTAATCCTCTTGCACCCTGAATGCCCGAATACCTTCGTCATTCACACCTTCGGGTTCAAGAAGATTAAATAGGGGCATCCGTCATACCCCAAATTTTGACCACTAAGATTTCCCATCATTGTGAAAATCATCATCACAATATGGAGGAACCATCATACTTCATCAGCATCCCCAAAGATGGGTGAGCATTAACTACAATCAAAATTAGGGTTTCAAGCCCTCTCAGAGCCTTAGACCAAAAGATCAATCAAGAAACAACATGATCTTCAACTTGTCTAACCTATCAAACATCCACAATGGACCAAAAGGACTCCCACTTCAAGGATCAAGCACAAGGCTGCTCCATTCTAGGTGGATTAAGTCTCAAGATCGACAGTGTCACCAAATTAGGGTTTTGGTCGACCAGGGCCTCCAGATGGAGATTTTTCATCTGGGCACAAGCCAATGATCCAAAAAATAACCTAATATACTCCATGGAACCTCATGGACCCAATCATTAAGTCATTTTTGCCTTAGGGGATGCATACATAAAAAATCAGGAATTAGGGTTTCTTGACCTAATTCACCCCTAAGTTGACTTTTATGGCAAATCATGAGCCAAGACCTCAAAAGAGGGTTTGAGGGCCTCTAATGAACTATATTGATCCATTTGGAACAATGGATTAATCCAAGAAGCTTGAGCAACAAGTCTCAATTTCATTTGCACCACAATTAGGGTTTTAAGGAAAAAGTCAACTGTAACTTTGACTTTTGACCTGGACATGCTCCCAAGCCCTATGACATGCATCAATATACCCTATGATACCCATGGAACATGTCCATCAAGTTTGATTTAGGTCAAGGACATGATTTCCTGAAGAATTGCACAGTTTGGAATTCATCTGATAAAAAGTCAACTGTGCACAAAAGTCAACTTTGACTTTTTGTGATTTTTCACCAAAATGGTTTTTTTACCCTAAAATGATGTTAATGTATGATTTGAATCATCATTCATCAATAAAAATCAAGAAAAGTTGGATAACTTGTAAAAGGGGTAACTATAAAAACTTAGAAAATTTTCTAAGTTAAAAATAAAGTGACAAGGGTACCAACTTTGGAGGATCATAACTCCTAAACCACAAAGCCATTTTTGCTCATCCAAATATGGATTAGTAGCCCTCATTACCCTCTACAAAAACTTCAACTAGACCTAAGTCCAATTCATTAAGGATTTTGAGTTATGGAGTGATCAAAATGGCTAAAAAATGAAAATGTCACTTTTTCCAACACTTAGTGAAATTTTCACTAAGTCCAAATCTGTCTTCATTTTTTTCCAAATGTAGGGGGATTTTTCACTTGGATTCAAAAGAGATCAAAACCAAATATGTTCAAACAGTTGTTGTATCATGTAAGGGCTTTCCAAAATGGCCAAGAACATTACCAAATTCAATTTGAGTCATGAGATATGACATTGGAAAGCTGCCTTGTTGAAATCTGTCAAGGCAAGGCAGAATTTGCATTTTTGCTCGATTTTCCAAAATCAGCCAAATCCAAATGCTCCTATCCACTTGGACACATCAGAGGATTGAATCTAAAGGGGCAATCACTGAGCCAAGCCTCCAAAGTCTTTGGAACAAGAAATAGCATGTTGAACCTAGAATGGCCAAAATAGGGACAAGACTCCAAATTTGGATTGGAGCATTCAATGGAAGCATCAAGGTGGCATAGACTGAGCCATTTTCATTTGAATTCAGTCAAGACTTATCCAAGACCAAGGGAACCACAACCCTGTGCCCTAACCTCTTGTCAATGGCTAAAGGAGACTTGGATTTCCATTGGCCAACATTGAACAAACACCTGCTGCAGTTGCCATTCACTATTCCTTGCAAAACAAACTTGCTCTACTATAAATAGAGCTCAATTGTGATCAGTTTAAGTACACCAAAGGCCTACAACACTTGCCTTTCTCAAAATCTCTTTCTCTTGGCAAAAATGCCTTTCTTAGCAAGGTAGCTATCGGGTTTTGAGCTAGAGGGCAATTCCACTCAAACCAATCACTCACACACCTCACATACATCACATATGAGCTGATCAAACACTTAAACAACAACTGGAACACTGATTTCTCAGAATCACCAGTCAATTGCTCAAGGTTTTAACCAAAGTGCAGTTGAGATGCCATGAAATGATCCAGACAATTTCAATCAAGTCCAAGCATTCAAACACACTCCATAGGGTGTAGGGAAGCTGTTCAGATCATCACCACTCATCTGTAACACCTCCAAATCAAAAATCATATTGCACTTGTTGTCACGGCCTAGAGGTAAGTATATACTTGGTCATCTCTCAATCTATGCATATTTCCTCGCACAATACTTTTGCCATATGTTCATAATCATGCATGGATTGTTTCCCCTCAATTAATTGCATTGTTTGAATCGTGTATCAAAAATCCCAACCTTCATGCAGAAATTAGGGTTCTTGAGGATTTTTCGTGATTTCTTGTTATATGTTTAATTTAAATGAAATTAAATGCCATAGACATGATCGTGAGGTTGAAACGAGTTGATTGGTATGTGGATTGCATGATATAATCAAGTATTCAGTGAGATTGGATAGAAAATGCAAATCTGGCCAAACCCAGAACACGCGCGTGTTCTTGGTGTGTTCTTGGCGCCATTTCTTTCAAATTCAAATATTTGAATTTTGTGATTTTATTTAATTGATTCAAAAATTAATTTCTCTCTGAGTTTTAATGATTTTGAGTTTATTCTTTTTTTAATAATTCGCAAAAATGTTAAAATATTTTATTTTATCAAAAAATCCCAAAAATATTATTTATTTCATATAATTGATATTTTTGCAAAGAATTAATGTTTTAATTATTTTTGACATTTTAAATATTTTTTCCACCTTGATTTTGCAACTTTTAATGCTTTCTAATTATTTTGTAGGTCAATACTTAATTTTTGAAGCATTAATCCAAGATCACAATTTGTTTTTCATATGTTAAACAATTTTGATCATTTTAATTGAATTTTTATTCAATTAAATACATTTTTGAAAACAAATTAGCGTTTTTGGATTAGTTCAACCCTCATATATCATTTTCAAAACACTCTGGGCCTCTAATAGAGTGTAAGACCCAATCCTTTTTTGACCAAACCATTTTTGGGCCTCAGTGTATTGTATAAGTCACGATACCGTCAAAAACAAATGGCGCGATCGTCGCCTTTTAAAAATAACCATGGGTCTCTCCTCGAGCTATAAGACCCATTCAAAACTTTTGGGCCTCTAATAGAGTGTAAGACCCAACCCCCTTTTAACCAAAATCATTTTGGGCCTCACTTATTGTATAAGTCCCTCTGCGTTAAAAGAAAACCTCAGCGCGATCACCATTTCAAATGAAAAGTCAACTGGGCCTACCCTAGTTGTTATAAGTCCCACTCTTTTTCTTTAAAACTTTTTGGGCCTCTTGAGAGAGTGTAAGACCCATCTCTTTGTACAGAAAACCTTTTTGGACCTCAGTCACTTGTATAAGTCCCTCTGTACAAATTCAACAGTGCGCTCACTGATAAAACCCTGGGCCTCTCCTTGAGCTGTAAGCCCCAAATCTTTCTTTTTCAAAACACTTTCTCCTTTGATTTTGAATATACTGTTGTTTTCAATCTGTCTTTGTTGAACAACTAACCAAACAGCATGGAAGCTCTACAACCGAGTAAGTGGTTATTGCTTTCATTTACCGCTTTCATATACAAATAACTGTATTGTGGGGCTGTTTCGTTGTAAGTCTTCTTTCATAAACTCATATCAACTGTGTAATAATAGTATAGATATTTAGAGTTTCTCCGGCAACTACGTCTAGCATTAAGCCCGTTGATCACTCTTAGAAATAGTCTAAACTAGATCCCCATAGGATTACCAGACACAATTTTCCCTCCTCTTGGGGTTAAACAATATGGAGATATGAAAGGTAGCATTCTCTATGAACCCTTTCATAGACTGTCACTCATAGAAGTTGTCAAGAAACTCTATTCTCCAGATATGATCTTTTCTCTGTGAATGACATCTCTTGAGTTTCTTCCAAATTCTCGGACTTTCCTGGCTTGATCTATTCTCAGTGAATGGCATGTCTTGAACTTCTCGGGGTTTGGGGACCCACAGGCTTCTTAAAAGCACTTGTCAAGAAACTCTATTCCCCAGAGATGATCTCTTCTCCGTGAATTGCATCTCTTGAGTTTCTTCCAAATTCTCAGACTTTCCTGGCTTGATCTATTCTCGGTGAATGGCATGTCTTGAACTTCTCGGGGTTTGGGGACCCACAGGCTTCTTAAAAGCACTTGTCAAGAAACTCTATTCCCAAGAGATGATCTTTTCTCCGTGAATGGCATCTCTTGAGTTTCTTCCAAATTCTCGAACTTTCCTGACTTGATCTATTCCTTGTGGATAGCTTGCCTTAAATTTCTCGGGGTTTGGGGACCCATCGGCTTCTTAAAAGCATCGGCCTCCTCTTGGGCATCGTACAAGGACCCACACGCTTCCTAAAAGCAACCCCGCCTCCTCTTGGGCTTAGTACAAGGACCCTACGGCTTCTTAGAAGTATTCACAGCCTCCTCTTAGGCTTCGTATAATGATCTCTTCCTCCGGGAATGATAGCATTCTCTTGGGCTTCATACAAGGACCACTCGGCTTCTTAAAAGTTTCCAGCCTCCTCTTGGGCTTCGTACAAATTGTCTCGACGACCTCCTAGAGGTATAGGAATAGAACTTAATCATCTGCATAGAACAGTCCTTTCAAAGAGTCTACTACTGTTTCTCAAAGCATAGTACAAAATATGAAACTCTAGACTTGGACAGTCTAATCTCCTTGAGTCTCAAAGACATTCTCAAGCACCCTTCAAGAATAGGAAGGAACCCGTAGACTCGGACAGTCTCAATACCCTTCGGATTTCCCACTTCCTTAAAGAACACGAATAACCCGGATCCTTGAATCAAATCCTTGAGTACAGTGTTGCTCATATAAGAACTGATTTTCTCTTCAAGGTCAGCATACTGGACCTGTCACTTAACTGAAACAGTAACCACAGCCTCTCTTGGGCTTTATACAATGATTCTCCCTAGCGGAGTCAAACAACGTTTAGCCTCTCTCTCGGGCTTCATACGAGACACATAATAGACTCCCTCGTTGAGTCAATCCCCCCTTTCGCCTCCATCTCGGGCTTTATACGAGATACAAAAAGGTTCTTATTGAGCCAAAAATATTTTAGCCTCCATCTCGGGCTTCGTACGAGATACAAAAAACTCTCTTGTTGAGTCAAATAACCTCCATCTCGGGCTTCGTACGAGATACCAAAAGATTCCCTCGTGGAGTCAAAACCTTTTAGCCTCTCTCTCGGGCTTTGTACGAGACACATATTAGCCTCCTCTTAGGCTTTGTATAAGAAAACCACTGGTTGGTCCAATCAACCTTTTAGCATCAAAGTTGTGCCTCGTTCACAGTACACAAACATCAACAACTCTTTCCCCTTCATCTAATCTCTGTAAGCAGCAAGCCTCTGGATCATCTACATCCATGCCACTGTCCCTCTTTTAGCATGATAAATTCCTAAGGAAAGATAGAATTACTCTACACTGAGTTAAAGTCTTCTCCTTCAGGTTAAAATCCCCTATAAAGGAAATTATGGCATTGCTAGGATCCACGTATCCCGGTTAAAGTAATCTTCCTTTACAGCCAGTCAACCAACAGTTGTGACAAACAGACCCCCTTTAGAGATGACAAATTCTCTCTAAAGTCAAACCTTCAGCTTCATATCTTGGGCTTTAAACAAGATACAAATCACCTTCAGCTTCATATCTTGGGCTTTGAACAAGATACAAACTACCTTTCGCTTCACGTTTTGGGCTTTGAACAAGACACCAAATACCATTTCCTCCTCTGATTTCCCTGTTTCGGTAAACGGGAATACGTAGGCATAAGATTGAAAGAAAAATCTTAGCGAGCACACTAAACAAAAACCCAAAATCCCATACTCTCATGTATCTATCAAAAAGCATCAGTCCTAACATCCTAATCCTTGTTCCTCGCCAGAAAGTCCTAGAAAGAGAAAAAGAAAACCGTATTGGCGAAAATACAAATAACCAGTACAAAGGCCCCCCCACATTGATAGCATTCGTAACCTAACAGACCGCTGTTTAAACTCAGTATGCAAAGCAGGGTTAATTGGAGACATCTATTTCCCTTCCTTATTCAGCTCACAATAGGATAAAAAATGAATCGACCTGTAGTAAGCCCAACGCAGAGAGCGACCAGCGCTTAAGAACTGCGTCCAAAATCGCTCGCTACAGCCATCAAAATCAAAGAGGAGGTACAGAAACAGATTGACGCGGGTTTCCTCGCCACATCAGAATATCCTCAATGGTTAGCCAACATCGTACCTCATCCCAAAAAGGACGAAAAGGTCAGAATGTGTGCCGATTACAGGGATCTGAACAAGGCTAGTCCAAAGGACGACTTTCCTTTACCACACATTGACATGCTGGTAGACAGTACAACAAAGTTCAAAGTTTTCTCCTTCATGGATGGATTCTCGGGCTATAACCAGATCAAAATGGCGCCGAAAGACATGTGGAAAACTTCATTCATCACCCCATAGGGTACCTTTTGTTACAAGGTAATGTCGTTCGGTTTGAAGAACGCCGGGGCAACCTATCAAAGGGCCATGACTAATCTGTTTCATGACATGATACACAAGGAAATCGAGGTATATGTCGATGATATGATAGCAAAATCAAAAACAGAGAGTGAGCACGTTGAACATCTGTCAAGATTGTTCGAACGTTTAAGAAAATTCAAGCTCCGCTTGAATCCCAACAAGTGCACCTTCGGTGTCCGTTCAGGGAAACTACTAGGGTTCATCGTCAGCCATAAAGGAATTAAGGTTGATCCTGACAAGGTCAAGGCCATTCGAGAAATGCCTTCTCCGAAAACTGAAAAACAAGTCAGAGGATTCCTGGGACGTTTGAACTACATCTCCAGATTCATATTCCTTATGACCGCGACCTGTGCGCCAAACTTCAAATTACTTAAAAAGAACCAGGATTGCGTTTGGACAGGAGATTGCCAAACCGCCTTCGATAGTATCAAGGAATATCTGTTGAATCCTCCGATTCTATCACCTCTAGTGGAAGGAAGGCCACAAATCATTTACCTCACAGTCCTAGAGGACTCAATGGGATGTGTACTTGGCCAACAAGACGAAACTAAACGGAAAGAGTCTGCCATTTACTATTTGAGCAAGAAATTCACCGACTGCGAAACTCGGTACACGATGCTCGAGAAAACTTGTTGTGCTTTGGCTTGGGCAGCCAAACATCTACGTCAATACATGATTCGTCAAACTGCTTGGTTAATCTCAGAAATGGATCCAATCAAGTATGTCTTCGAAAAGCCTGCTCTCACGGGAAGAATTGCCCGTTATCAGATGTTGTTATCAGAATATGACATAGAGTACCACGCTCAAAAAGCCGTTAAGGGAAGTATTTTAGCCGATCATTTGGCTCATCAACCGATTTACGATCAAGAATCAATCGGGTTTAACTTCCCAGACGAAGATGTCATGTATCTAAAAGTGAAAGACTGCGATGAACCGCTACCCAGTGAAGGGCCAGACCCAGGTTCCCAATGGGGACTTATCTTTGATGGAGCAGTTAATCATTATGGAAACGGAATTAGGGCAATCATTGTTACCCCTCAGGGTACCCGCATTCCTTTCACTGCCAGACTTACGTTCAAATGTACAAACAACGAGGCCGAATACGAAGCGTGTATCATGGGTCTCGAAGAAGCAATTGATTTAAGGATCAAAAACTTGGACGTATATGGCGATTCAGCCCTGGTTATCAGTCAGATAAAAGGAGATTGGAACACATACCAATCAGGATTGATTCCTTACAAAAACTATGCAAGAAGGTTGTTACCTTTCTTCGACAGAGTTAAGTTTCATCATATCCCTTGTGAAGAAAATCACATGGCTGATGCATTAGCCACCATCTCTTCCATGATTAGTGTAGGTCAATGGAAAAAATTACCTAAGATCGACATAATGCGCCTTGAACGGCCCGCTTACATCTTCACGATTAAAGCAGTCATAGACGACAAACCTTGGTATCACGATATCAAATGCTTCCTTCAGAAACAACAGTACCCACCTGGGGCACTAAGGAAGGACAGAAAAACCCTCAAAAGATTGGCTGGAAACTTCTTCCTGAGCAGTGACACTCTCTATAAGAGAAATTTTGACATGGTCTTGCTCCGATGCGTAGACAGACCAAAAGCAGACATGCTTATGAAAGAAATTCATGAAGGATCCTTTGGCACTCATGCCAATGGACACACAATGGCGAGAAAAATTCTCAGAGCAGGGTACTATTGATTGACAATGGAATCCGACTGCTACAAGTACATGAGGAGGTTTCACAAGTGTCAGATATACTCCGACAAAATTGATGTACCGCCATCACATCTCAAAGTTCTTTCTTCCCCGTGGCCTTTCTCGATATGGGGAATCGACATGATTGGCATGATTGAACCTAAGGCTTCGAACGGACATCGGTTTATCCTAGTAGCCATTGACTACTTCACCAAGTGGGTCGAAGTAGCGTCATTCGCCAATGTAACCCGACAAGTGGTGGTCCGATTTATAAAAAACAATATCATCTGCCGTTATGGTGTTCCAAGCCAGATCATTACTGATAATGGATCTAACTTGAACAATAAGATGATGAAAGAGTTGTGCGCAGAGTTCAAGATTGAACACCATAACTCATCTCCCTACCGACCCAAGATGAACGGAGCGGTAGAAGCGGCTAACAAGAACATCAAGAGGATCGTTCAAAAGATGGTTGTAACCAACAAAGACTGGCACGAGATGCTACCCTTTGCTCTTCACGGTTATCGAACATATGTCTGCACTTCAACAGGGGCAACCCCTTTCTCTTAGTGTATGGCATGGAAGCAGTGCTCCCCATAGAAGTAGAGATCCCATTAATCTGGGTATTGATGGAAGCTAAGCTTTCAGAAGCTGAATGGTGTCAAAGTCGACCCGACAAATTAAACCTAATCGAAGAGAAACGAATCACGGCACTATGCCATGGTCAGCTGTATCAACAGAGAATGAAGAGGGCGTTTTACAAAAAGGTCCGACCTCGTGTCTTCAGGAAAGGAGACCTCGTGCTCAAGAAGATACAATCATTTCTCACTGATTCTCGGGACAAGTGGACTCCGAATTATGATGGCCCCTATGTGGTCACGAAAGCTTTCTCAGGCGGCGCCTTGAGACTTGCAACCATGGACGGAGAGGAATTTGCCTACCCCACGAATGTTGATGTAGTCAAGAAATACTTCGCCTAAACTAAAAAAAAAAAAAAGTCTCGGTGGATTGAAAACCCGAAAGGGCGGTCCAGGCAAAAGTTAGAGACATGAAAAAAAAATCATCCCGGTGGATTGGAAACATCAAAGTACAATCCAGGAAAAAATTAGGGATAATGGCAAGTAACTATGTTCAACAGAGGCAAGTCCCTCAGCAGCAGCAATTATACTATCCATCGGAGGAAAACTCCAGTCAAGGTCATCTTCGACAGAAGCTCAGGATGTCCCGAATTCAAAGTTGATAGAAGGATAGTGCTCGTTATGTTTCAACGTAGCCCTTTTCCCTGTAAATTACCATTTTCAAACTTTGTATATACTCTTTGGAATCACGCGTTTGGCTGATCTCCATCTTATTAATAAAATTTGAGCCCTTGTGCTTTTGTTTGTAATTCTTACTTGTTTTAGCTTTACAGAACGACATTTTAACATGATTAGCGATTCTTGAAATAAAACAAAAATGAATTTACTTGCTAAAACTTTTTCTGCTTTTAAAATAAAGATGGCAATTTATTTTGACTGTTAAACATCAGAAGAACATCAACCGCTTCTCCAGAAGTAAGCAAACTTCAAAGTGCAGAATTAAAGTACTCTTTCTAGGCCAGTACGCCTAAACGAAGGATCAACTGTATGAGATGCGGCTTTCCCATCTGATACCCTCGGCCGAGTTCTTATCTCCTAAGCCCGACCAACATAGCTCCCAACAGGGACTATCTTTCCTAAGCAAGGTGGAATTGCTATCTTGAACCTGCGATATTTCTACACGCCCCGCGATGCCCGAGTATCCTGTCGTGTTCATCTTTCAATTGTGTGTCGCGTCAGTTTTGTCAGCATATACATACACACATCATGCATTATTGATTTGCATTCACATTTCATATTGCATCACTATCACTCTAGTCTGTCTTATCCCTAGTGATAGTTGTCTTCTCGGTCGAGTTGTCAGTTCTTTCCTCGATTAAGAAACGCTGTGTCTGAACCGCCTAGCCCCCAGTCTATTTCTGGAAGGAAGTTGGCCCTTGACCACTTTGATAACTTGAACCTCTGAAAAACCAGAGAAACTTTTAGTCAGCATCACTCTTCACCATTGAAGATGATATCCTTGCTTTCCCGGATTAAGGAAAATCCACAGAGAAAGCCTCGTAATCAGAGATTCGACAGCATGCCAGTTTCGCTCCGAAAAGACCGCTGAGAGAAAGGTCCTCGACATCTCAAAATTGGACCCCATCATATGGCATTTCTCCGGAAAGATCCTGAGAAAAGTATGATGTAAGACCCCAAGCGAAAGCAGTCTTCCAAGAAACTCGCTTTCTCCAGTAGAAACAAATGGCGTCTCCAATAGAGAAGTTTGTGCAACTCTACAATTCAGACGACTGGGTTCCCCAGCAAGTCTGACATCAAAACTTTTTCCACTCAAATGGCATCTCCACAGGAAAATTCGGCGAGAAGTTTGAAGGAAAACCGCTACGAATAGCGTCCCTTGTCAATAAAGCTTATTGACAAAAGAAACTGAGACCAGTTCCTTGGTAGGAAACTGTAGCGAGTGATTTTGGACGCGGTTCTTAAGCGCTGGTCGCTCTCTGCGGTTGGGCTTACTACAGGCCGATTCATTTTTTATCCTATTAAAGCTGATGAAGGAAGGGAAATAGATGTCTCCAATTAACCCTGCTTTGCATACTGAGTTTAAACAGCGGTCTGTTAAGTTACGAATGCTATCAATGTGGGGGGGGGGGGCCTTTGTACTGGTTATTTGTATTTTCGCCAATACGGTTTCCTTTCCTCTTTCTAGGACTTTATAGCGGGGAACAAGGATTTAGGATGTTAGGACTGATACTTTTGATAGATACATGAGAGTATGGGATTTTGGGTTTTTGTTTAGTGTGCTCGCTAAGATTTTTTCTTTCAATCTTATGCCTACGTATTCCCGTTTACCGAAACAAAGAAATCAGAGCGTTCGTAGTTCCTCCTATTCTATGGGAGGAAATGGTTGTTTGGTGTCTTGTTCAAAGCCCAAGACGTGAAGCGAAAGGTAGTTTGTATCTTGTTCAAAGCCCAAGATGTGAAGCTAAAGGTGTTGACTTTAGAGAGAATTTGTCATCTCTAAAGAGGGGTTTGTCTGTTACGACTGTGTATAAAGGAGAATTACTTTAACTGGGATGTGTGAATCCGGCAATGCCATAATTTCCTTTATAGGGGATTTCAACCTGAAGGAGAATACTTTAACTCAGTTTAGAGTAATGCCATCTTTCCTTAGAAATTTCTCATGCTAAAAGAGGGACAGTGGCGTGGATGTAGATGATCCAGAGGCTTGCCGCTTACAGCGATTAGATGGAGGGGAAGGAGTTGTTGATGTTTGTGTGTTGTGAACGAGGCACATCTTTGATGCTAAAAGGTTAATTGGATTAACCAGTGGTTTTCTTATATAAAGCCTAAGAGGAGGCTAATATGTGTCTTGTACAAAGCCCGAGAGAGAGGCTAAAAGGTTTTGACTCAACGAGGGAATCTTTTTGTATCTCGTATAAAGCCCGAGATAGAGGCTATTTGACTCAACAAGAGAGTTTTTTTTTTGTATCTCGTACAAAGCCCGAGATGGAGGCTGAAGGTTTGTTTGGCTCAATAAGAACCTTTTTGTATCTCGTATAAAGCCCGAGATGGAGGCGAAAGGGTGATTGACTCAACGAGAAAGTCTCTTATGTGTCTCGTACAAAGCCTGAGAGAGAGGCTGAATGTTGTTTGACTCCGCTGGGGAGGATCATTGTACAAAGCATAAGAGAGAGGCTAACTTCACGGGAGAAGGATCAATATACAAAGCATAAGAGGAGGCTATGAGGACTATTCAGTTAAGTGACAGGTCCAGTATACTGATTTTGAAAGATAAAATCAGTTCTTATATGAGCAATGTTATACTCAAGGATTTGATTCAAGGATCCGGGTTATTCCTGTTCTTTAAGGAAGTGGGAAATCCGAAGGGTATTGAGACTGTCCAAGACTACGGGTTTCCTTCCTATTTTTGAAGGGTGCTTGAGAATGTCTTTGAGACTCAAGGAGATTAGACTGTCCAAGTCTAGAGTGTTGTCTTTTGTACTATGCTTTAAGAAACAGTAGTAGACTCTATGAAAGGACTGTTCTATGCAGATGACTAAGTTCTGTTCCTATACCTCTAGGAGGTCGTCGGGACAATTTGTACGAAGCCCAAGAGGAGGCTGGAAACTTTTAAGAAGCCGATCGGTCCTTGTATAAAGCCCAAGAGGAGCCTATCATTCCCGGGGGAAGAGATCATTATACGAAGCCTAAGAGGAGGCTGTGAATACTTCTAAGAAGCCGTAGGGTCCTTGTACTAAGACCAAGAGGAGGCGAGTTTGCTTTTAGGAAGCCCGTGGGTCCTTGTACGATGCCCAAGAGGAGGCCGATTGCTTTTAAGAAGCTGATGGGTCCCCAAACCCCGAGAAATTCAAGGCAAGCTATTCACGAGGAATAGATCAAGTCAGGAAAGTTCGAGAATTTGGAAGAAACTCAAGAGATGCCATTCACGGAGAAAAGATCATCTCTGGGGAGTAGAGCTTCTTGACAAATGCTTTTAAGAAGCCTGTGGGTCCCCAAACCCCGAGAAATTCAAGACATGCCATTCACCGAGAATAATTCAAGCCAGGAAAGTCCGAGAATTTGGAAGAAACTCAAGAGATGCCATTCACGGAGAAAAGATCATCTCTGGGGAATAGAGTTTCTTGACAACTTCTATGAGTGACAGTCTATGAAAGGGTTCACAGAGAATGCTGCCTTTCATATCTCCATATTGTTTAACCCCAAGAGGAGGGAAGACTGTGTCTGGTAATCCTATGGGGATCTAGTTTTGACTATTTAAGAGTGATCAACGGGCTTAATGCTAGACGTAGTTGTCGGGGAAACACTAAATATCTATACTATTATTACACAGTTGATATGAGTTTATGAAAGAAGACTTATAGTGAAACAGCCCCACAATACAGTTATAGGTATATGAAAGCGGTAAATGAAAGCAATAACCACTTACTCAGTTGTAGAGCTTCCATGCTGTTTGGTTAGTTGTTCAACAAAGAAAGATTGAAAACAATAGTATATTCAAAATCAAAGGAGAAAGTGCTTTGAAAAAGAAAGATTTGGGGCTTACAGCTCAAGGAGAGGCCCAGGGTTTTATCAGTGAGCACACTGTTTGAATTTGTACAGAGGGACTTATACAATAAGTGATTGTGGCCCAAAAAGGTTTTCTGTACAAACGGATGGGTCTTACACTCTCTCAAGAGGCCCAAAAAGGTTTAAAGAAAAAGAGTGGGGCTTATAACACGAGGGTGTGCCCAGTTGACTTTTCGTTTGAAATGGCGATCGCGCCGAGGTTTTCTTTTAACGCAGAGGGACTTATGCAATAAGTGAGGCCCAAAATGTTTTGGTTAAAAGGGGGTTGGGTCTTACACTCTATTAGAGGCCCAAAAGTTTTGAATGGGTCTTATAGCTCGAGGAGAGGCCCAAGGTTATTTTTCAAAAGGCGACGATCGCGTCGTTTGTTTTTGACGGTATCGGGACTTATACAATACACTGAGGCCCAAAAATGGTTTGGTCAAAAAAGGATTGGGTCTTACATTCTATTAGAGGCCCAAGTGTTTTGAAAATGATTTATGAGGGTTGAATTAATCCAAAAACCCTAATTTGTTTTCAAAAATGTATTTAATTGAATAAAAATTCAATTAAAATGATCAAAATTGTTTTACATATGGAAAACAAATTATGATCTTGGATTAATGCTTCAAAAATTAAGTATTGACCTACAAAATAATTAGAAGGCATTAAAAGTTGCAAAATCAATGTAGAAAAAATATTTCAAATGTTAAAAACAATTAAAACATTAATTCTTTGTAAAAATATAAATTATATGCAATAAATAATATTTTTGGGTTTTTTTGTTAAAATAAAATAATTTAACATTTTTGTGAATTATTAAAAAAAGAATCAACTCAAAATCATTAAAACTCAGAGAGAAATTAATTTTTGAATCAATTAAATAAAACCACAAAATTCAAATATTCAAATTTGAAAAAATGGCGCCAAGAACAAGCTGAAGAACACGCGCGTGTTCTGAGATTCCCAGATTTGCATTTTCTCTCTAATCTCACTGAATACTTAATCATATCATGTAATCCACATATCATTATGCTCGTCTCAACCTCACGATCATGTCTATGTCCATTAATTTCATTTAAATTAAACATATAACAAGAAATCACGAAAAATCCTCAAGAACCCTAATTTCTGCATGAAGGCTAGGATTTTTTATACACAATTTAAACAATGCAATTAATTGAGGGGAAACATTCTATGCATGATTATGAACATATGGCCAAATTATTGTGCGAGGAAATATGCATAGATTGAGAGATGACCAAGTATATGCTTACCTCTAGGCCGTGACAGCAAGTGCAATGTGATTTTTGATTTGGAGGTGTTACAGATGAGTGGTGATGATCTGAACCGCTTCCCTACACCCTATGGAATGTGTTTGAATGCTTGGACTTGATTGAAATTGGCTGGATCACTTCATGGCATCTCAACTGGATTTTGGTTAAAACCTTGAGCAATTGACTGGTGATTCTGAGAAATCAGTGTTCCAGTTGTTGTTTAAGTGTTTGATCAGCTCATATGTGATGTATATGAGGTGTGTGTGTGATTGGTTTGAGTGGAATTGCCCTCTAGCTCAAAACCCGATAGCTACCTTGCTAAGAAAGGCATTTTTGCCAAGAGAAAGAGATTTTGAGAAAGGCAAGTGTTGTAGGCCTTTGGTGTACTTAAACTGAACACAAATGAGCTCTATTTATAGTATAGCAAGTTTGTTTTGGGATCCACAGTGAATGGCAACTGCAGCAGGTGTTTGTTCAATGTTGGCCAATGGAAATCCAAGCCTCCTCTAGCCATTGACTAGAGGTTAGGGCACAGGGTTGTGGTTCCCTTGGTCTTGGATAAGTCTTGACTGAATTCAAATGAAAATGGCTCTGCCCATGCCACCTTGATGCTTCCATTGAATGCTCCAATCCAAAATTGGAGTCTTGCCCCTATTTTGGCCATTCTAGGTTCAACATGATATTTCTTGTTCCAAAGATTTTGGAGGCTTCGCTCAGTGATTGTCCCCTTTAGATTCAATCCTCAGATGCGTCCAAGTGGATAGGAGTGTTTGGATTTGCACAATTTTGGCAAATCGAGCAAAAAATGCAAATTCTGCCTTGCCTTGACAGATTTCAACAAGGCAACTTGACAATGTCATAACTCATAGCCCAAATGGAATTTGGCAATGTTCTTGGCCATTTTGGAAAGCCCTTACATGATACAACAACTGTTTGAACATGTTTGGTTTTGATCTCTTTTGAATCCAAGTGAAAAATCCCCCTACATTTGGAAAAAAATGAAGACAGATTTGGACTTAGTGAAAATTTCACTAAGTGTTGGAAAATGTGACATTTTCATTTTTTAGCCATTTTGATCACTCCATAACTCAAAATCCTTAATGAATTGGACTTAGGTCTAGTTGAAGTTTTTGTAGAGGGTAATGAGGGCTACAAATCCATCTTTGGATGGGAAAAAATGGCTTTGTGGTTTAGGAGTTATGATCCTCCAAATTTGGTACCCTTGCCACTTTATTTTTAACTTAGAAAATTTTCTAAGTTTTTATGGTTACCCCTTTTACAAGTTATCCAACTTTTCTTGATTTTTCTTGATGAATGATGATTCAAATCATACATTAACATCATTTTAGGGTTAAAAATCCATTTTGGTGAAAAATCTCAAAAAGTCAAAGTTGACTTTTGTGCACAGTTGACTTTTGTGCACAGTTGACTTTTTATCAGATGAATTCCAAACTGTGCAATTCTTTAGGAAATCATGTCCTTGACCTAAATCAAACTTGATGGACATGTTCCATGGGTGTCATGGGGTATATTGAGGCATGCCCTAGGGTTTGGGAGCATGTCCTGTTCAAAAGTCAAAGTTACAGTTGACTTTTTCCTTAAAACCCTAATTGTGGTGCAGATGAAATTGAGACTTGTTGCTCAAGTTTCTTGGATCAATCCATTGTTGCAAATGGATCAATGTAGTGTATTAGAGACCCTCGAACCCTCTCTTGAGGTCTTGGCTCATGATTTGCCCTAAAAGTCAACTTAGGGGTGAATTAGGTCAAGAAACCCTAATTCCTGATTTTTGAAGAATGCATCCCCTGAGGCCAAATTGACTTGATGATAGGGTCCACGAGGTTCCATGGAGTATATTAGGTTATGTTTTGAATCATTAGCTCATGCCCAGATGAAAAATTTCCATCTGGAGGCCCTGGTCGACCAAAACCCTAATTTGGTGATACTGTCGATCTTGAGACTTGATCCACCTAGAAGGGAGCATCCTTGAAGTGGAAGTCCTTTTGATCCATTGTGGATGTTTGAGAGGTGAGACAAGTTGAAGATCATGTCATTCCTTGATTGATCCATTGTCTAAGGCTCTGAGAGGGCTTGAAACCCTAATTTTGATAGTAGTGAATGCTCAACAATTCCTTGAGGAGATTGATGAGGCACAAAGGTACATCCATATTGTGGTGATGATTTTCACAATGATGGGAAATCTTAGTGGTCAAAATTTGGGGTATGACAGATGCCCCTATTTAATCTTCTTGGACCCGAAGGTGTGAATGACGAAGGTATTCGGGCATTCGGGGTGCAAGAGGATTAAATATCGGAATACCCAAAATTTTGATGGCTATGAATGGAAGCTCGCGCATTCATCTTCTTTTGCTAAGAAATGATGCTTAGAAAAGGTAAACTTCCCCTCGATCCTGGTCTTCAGCCAAGGAACTGGTCTCAGTTTTCTTTTGGAATAAACCTCCCCTCGATCCTGGTTTCCTACCAAGGAACTGGTCTTAGTTTATGAAATAAACTTCCCCTCGATCCTGGTTTCCTACCCAGGAACTGGACTTAGTTTTTGATGTAAACTTCCCCTCGATCCTGGTTTCCTACCCAGGAACTGGTCTTAGTTTCTTATGTAAACTTCCCCTCGATCCTTGTTTCCTACCAAGGAACTGGTCTTAGTTTCTTTCGTCAATAAACTTTTATGACAAGGGACGCTATGTGTAGCGGCTTTCCTCAAACTTCTCGCTGAATTTTCCTGGGGAGATGCCATTTGACGGAAAAAGTTTTGACGCCAGACTTGTTGGGGAACCTGGTCATCTGGGTTGTAGAGGTGTACAAACTTCTCTGTTGGAGATGCCATTTGCCGACTCTATCTGGGGAAAGCGAGTCTCTTGAGAGACTGCCTTCGTTTGGGATTACATCATACTTTTCTCGGGATCTTCCCAGAGAAACGCCATATGATGGAGTCCAATTTTGAGGTGCCGATGACCTTTCCATCAGTGGCCTCTTCGGAGCGAAACTGGCATGCTGCCGAATCTCTGATTACGAGGCTTTCTCTGTGGATTTTCCTTAATCCGGGAAAGCAAGGATATCATCTTCAATGGCGAAGAGTGATGTTTGTTGAACGTTTTCTCTGGCTTTTCAGAGGTTCAAGTTATCAAAGTGGTCAATGGCCAACTTCCATCCAGAAATAAACTGGAGGAGAGATTGTTCAGATGCGACACTTCCTGTGGAGGAAAGAATCAACGACTCGATTGAGAGAACTTCTATCACTAGGGGACAAGACCGACTAGAGTGATAGCAATACAATATGAAATGTGAATGTAAATCAATAATGCATGATGTATGTATGTTTATGCTGACAAAACTGAAGCGACATACAAACTGACGGGTGAACACGACTGGATACTCGGCCATTGCGGGGCGTATAGAAATATCGCTGGTTCAAGATAGCAATTCCACCTTGCTTAGGAAAGATAGTCCCTGTTGGGAGCTACCGTTGGTCAGACTTAGGAGATAAGAACTCAGCAGAGGCGTGTCAGATGAAACAAGGTCTCTGACACAGTTGATCCCTTCTTTCAGGCGTACCGGGTTAGAAGGAGTACATTGATTCTGCACTTTAAGGTTCGATTGCTTCTGGAGAAGC
This sequence comes from Lathyrus tuberosus, assembly GCA_022829125.1. Classification (NCBI taxonomy): domain Eukaryota; kingdom Viridiplantae; phylum Streptophyta; class Magnoliopsida; order Fabales; family Fabaceae; genus Lathyrus; species Lathyrus tuberosus. The sequence continues at coordinate 2,641,400 of JALAZF010000205.1, read as the reverse complement.
GACCGATGTTCTTCTGATGTTCAACAGTCAAAAGAAATTGCCGTTTTATTAAAAAGCAGAAAAAGTTTTAACAAGTAAATCCATTTTTGTTTTATTTCAAGAATCGTCAATCATGTTAAAATGTCATTCTGTAAAGCTAAAACATATGAGAATTACAAACAAAAGCACAAAGGCTCAAATTTTATTGATAAGATGGAGATCAGCCAAACGCATGATTCCGAAGAGTATATACAAAGTTAGAAAATGGTAATTTACAGGGAAAAGGGCTACGTTGAAACATAACGACCACTATCCTTCTACCAACTTCGAATTCGGGGCATCCTGAGCTTCTGTCGAAGATGACCTTGACTGGAGTTTTCCCCGATGGATGGTGTAACTGCTGTTGAGGGACTTGCATCTGTTGAAAGTAGTTACTTGCCATTATCCTTAATTTTGCCTGGATTGTACTTTGATGTTTCCAATCCACCGGGATGATTTTTTTTCTTTTTATGTCTCTAACTTTTTCCTGGACCGCCCTTTCGGGTTTTCAATCCACCGAGACATTTTTTTTTTTTTAGTTTAGGCGAAGTATTTCTTGACTACATCAACATTCGTGGGATAGGAAAATTCCTCTCCGTCTATGGTTGCAAGTCTCAAGGCGCCGCCTGAGAAAGCTTTCGTGACCACATAGGGGCCATCATAATTCGGAGTCCACTTGCCCCGGGAATCAGTGAGAAATGATTGTATCTTCTTGAGCACGAGGTCTCCTTTCCTGAAGACGCGAGGTCGGACCTTTTTGTCAAACGCCCTCTTCATTTTCTGTTGATACAACTGACCATGGCATAGTGTCGTGATTCGCTTCTCCTCGATCAGATTCAGCTCGTCGTGTCGGCTTTGACACCATTCAGCTTCGGTGAGCTTAGCTTCCATCAATACTCGGATTGACGGGATCTCTACTTCTATGGGGAGCACTGCTTCCATGTCATACACTAGAGAGAAAGGGGTAGCCCCTGTTGAAGTGCAGATAGATGTGCGATAACCGTGAAGAGCAAAGGGTAGCATCTCGTGCCAAGCTGTGTAGGTTACAACCATCTTTTGAACGATCCTCTTGATGTTCTTGTTAGCCGCTTCTACCGCTCCGTCCATCTTTGGTCGGTAGGGAAATGAGTTATGATGTTCGATCATGAACTCTGCGCACAACTCTTTCATCATCTTGTTGTTCAAGTTAGATCCATTATCAGTAATGATCTCGCTTGGAACACCATAACGGCAGATGAGTTTTTGATAAATCGGACCACCACTTGTCGGGTTACATTGGCGAATGACGCTGCTTCGACCCACTTGGTGAAGTAGTCAATGGCTACCAGGATGAACCGATGTCCGTTTGAAGCCTTAGGTTCGATCAAGCCAATCATGTCGATTCCCCATATGGAAAATGGCCATGGGGAAGAAAGAACTTTGAGATGTGATGGCGGTACATGAATTTTGTCGGAGTATATCTGACACTTGTGGCACCTCCTCATGTACTTGTAGCAGTCGGATTCCATGGTCAACCAGTAGTACCCTGCTCTTATAATTTTTCTCGTCATTGTGTGTCCGTTGGCATGAGTGCCAAAGGAACCTTCATGAATTTCTTTCATCAACATTTCTGCTTCTGGTCTGTTGATGCATCGGAGCAAGACCATGTCAAAATTTCTCTTATAGAGAGTGTCACCGCTCAGGAAGAAGTTTCCAGCCAATCTTCTGAGGGTTTTTCTGTCTTTCCTAGAGGCCCCAGGTGGGTACTCTTGTTTCTGAAGGAAGCATTTGATATCGGGATACCAAGGTTTGTCGTCTATGACTGCTTCAATTGTGAAGACGTAAGCGGGCCTTTCAAGGCGCATTATGTCGATCTTAGGTATGTCATTCCATTGACCTACACTAATCATAGAAGAGAGAGTGGCTAATGCATCAGCCATGTGATTTTCCTCACGGGGGATATGATGAAACTCGACTCTGTTAAAGAAGGGTAACAACCTTCTTGTATAGTCTTTGTAAGGAATCAATCCTGATTGGTATGTGTTCCAACCTCCTTTTATCTGATTGATAACCAGAGCTGAGTCGCCGTATACGTCCAAGTTTTTTATCCTTAAATCAATTGCTTCTTCGAGACCCATGATACAAGCTTCGTATTCGACCTCGTTGTTCGTACATTTGAACGTAAGTCTGGCGGTGAAAGGAATGTGGGTACCCTGAGGGGTAACAATTATTGCCCCAATTCCATTTCCATAATGATTAACTGCTCCGTCAAAGATTAGTCCCCATTGGGAACCTGGTTCTGGACCTTCACTGGGTAACGGTTCATCGCAATCTTTCATTTTTAGATACATGACATCTTCGTCTGGGAAGTCAAACCCGATTGGTTCTTGATCGTCAATCGGTTGATGAGCCAAATGATCGGCTAAAATACTTTCTTTAACGGCTTTCTGAGCGTGGTACTTTATGTCATATTCTGATAACAACATCTGCCAACGGGCAATTCTTCCCGTGAGAGCAGGTTTTTCAAAAACGTACTTGATTGGATCCATTTCGGAGACCAACCAAGTAGTATGAAGAATCATGTATTGGCAAAGACGTTTTGCTGCCCAAGCCAAAGCACAACAAGTTTTTTCAAGCATCGTGTACCGAGTTTCGCAGTCGGTGAATTTCTTGCTCAGATAGTAAATGGCAGACTCCTTCCGTTTGGTTTCGTCTTGTTGGCCAAGTACACACCCCATTGAGTCTTCCAAGACTGTGAGGTAAATGATCAGTGGTCTTCCTTCCACTGGAGGTGATAGAATCAGAGGATTCAACAGATATTCCTTGATACTGTCGAAGGCGGTTTGACAATCTTCTGTCCAAACGCAATCCTGGTTCTTTTTGAGTAATTTGAAAATCGGCGCACAAGTGGCAGTCATAAGGAATATGAATCTGGAGATGTAGTTCAAACGTCCCAGGAATCCTCTGACTTGTTTTTCAGTTTTCAGAGAAGGCATTTCTTGAATGGCCTCGACCTTTTCAGGATCAACTTCAATTCCTTTCTGGCTGACAATGAACCCTAGTAGTTTCCCTGAACGGACACCGAAGGTGCACTTGTTGGGATTCAAGCGGAGCTTGAATTTTCTTAGACGTTCGAACAATTTTGAAAAATGTTCAACATGCTCACTCTCTGTTTTTGATTTTGCAATCATGTCATCGACATACACTTCGATTTCTTTGTGTATCATGTCATGAAACAGAGTAGTCATGGCCCTTTGATAGGTTGCCCCGGCGTTCTTCAAACTGAACGGCATTACCTTGTAACAAAAGGTACCCCATGGGGTAATGAACGAAGTTTTCTCCATGTCTTTCGGTGCCATTTTGATCTGGTTATAGCCAGAGAATCCATCCATGAAGGAGAAAATTTTGAACTTTGTTGTGCTGTTTACCAGCATGTCAATGTGTGGTAAAGGAAAGTCGTCCTTTGGACTTGCCTTGTTCAGATCCCTATAATCAACACACATTCTGACCTTTCCATCCTTTTTGGGAACGGGTACGATGTTGGATAACCATTGAGGATATTCAGATGTAGCGAGGAAACCCGCGTCGATCTGTTTCTGTACCTCCTCTTTGATTTTGATGGCCATGTTCGGGTGAGTCCGTCTCAACCTCTGCTTTACTGGCGGACATTCCGATCTCAACAGTAAGTGATGTTCCACGATGCTGGTATCCAACCCTGGCATATCCTGATAGGACCAAGCGAATACATCGGGAAATTCTCTGAGAAGCTTTATCAAACCCTCTCTGGCAGTTGGACTGAGCAGTGCCCCAATCCTGATTTCTTTTCTCTCTTGTTCTGAACCCAAGTTTACCGTGTCCAACGGCTCTTTGTGAGGTTCAATGGACCTTTCCTCTTTTCTGAGTAATCGGGAGATCTCTTCTGGAATTTCGTTGTCATTTTCTTCTTCAGCCTCGAATACCGGGAACTCAAAGTTGGGAGAAGGCATCGGATCGTATGTTTCAACGGGGTTTAAAACAAGCAATCTGCATGACGTGATGATTCGTGTTTAGAAAAGATAGAGAAAATGCAAGAGTGTGCAGTGTTTTATTTTACTGCTTATTTTTATTATTGAATTATTTTTTAGGATTACCATTTTCTGAAAAAAGCAAAAAGAGAAAACAGCAATTAATGCGGAAATTACAGAACGGCGTTATTTTATTAATGAACAAGTCGATTCTTAAAACTACAGCCCTATAAAATAAAACTCTGTCGCTTTGGGCTAAGCGAAGAGGGAAATTTTACAGAAAGCGAGCCCTATCAAAACATCTGTTTCACCTGGGCAGGGTGAAAGGTTAAAAGACGGTAATTACTTTGACTGACGAACGACCTTCGGAACCTCGACGGCATCCCATTGGCGGCGAACTCCTCGATGAATCACAAAGTCTGGCACCTTCCTTGATTTGTCTTCAGAAATGACGCTGCTTTCTGGTGGAACAGGATCATTGGAATCTGTCTCCCAGGAAGAATTGTCGTAGGAGAATTCCTCTGTTGCATTTTGCATAGTAGTTGTGCTCTCAGCTGTATCTCCCCATCCAGTAGGCTGGATATCTTCGAGCTTGATACAAGAGCTTTCGGGAGCGGTGTACTTGACCATATAGTCGTATTTTCCACTCGGTTCTCCCAGAGTGTCCCAAACTTCTTTGGAACTGGAGGAGTCATTTCTCTCGATGACGTTGACCTCGGGAAAAGTATAGTTGATGAATTCAAGTCCTGCAAACGTTGCGAATTCATCTTCATGTTGAGTAGTTTCTGAATGACCTGAGCGTAGATCCCATGACATGGTGGGGACACAGGTATTCTGTTCAATGATGGTCAGCTGATTTTCATTGTTCGGCTGACTCTCTGGCCCCAAGTTTCCTGGGTAAGGTTGCCACATTGGCAGACCATCCATTGGGCCATAGTAGTTGTAGTCAAAGTTGTCTTTCATCAGAGTGTCCTTCTCTAATGAATTGGGCGGAGCACGGCATCCTTCCGGATCACAATCTCCATATATCATTTCGATGTCTGACCGTGGTATAAATCTCAGACTCTGTGCGGGATAGAAAAATGGTATAGGAAACTCCTCCTGAGACATATAACCGTCCTTGTTAAGATAGGACTTCCATTCCTCATCTGTGTCAGAGGAATCTTCCTCATTGATAGCATGGACTGCTTGAGGGACTGGGTGAAGAAAACCTCCACTGTGGAAGAAGTTTTGAAGGGGATGAAGATTTTCATCGTTGGCAGCTGTCTGGGTACAGGTTGCAGAAAAACCAAGACCCTTCTTTGTGTTATTGTCAATAGGAATGACAAGCTGTCCCCCATCCTGTTGTATCGGTACTCTCGACCGCTTTAATAGCATCATTGTATGAAGAAATGGAAGTTCCTCCTCTGAACTGATTATTCTTGCTTACCGACAGTGCTTGGAATTGAGTTCCAATAACCTCCTCGGGTTCTATACCAGCAGATGATGACAAGTTACTCACAAGCAAGGCTTGTTCTCCACAAACTGTGACAAGTTGGTCGTTCTTGACGAACTTTAGCTTTTGGTGGAGGGTCGAAGTAACCGCTCCAGCCTGATGTATCCAAGGTCTTTCTAATAAACAACTGTACGTTGCCCGGATGTCCATGACCTGGAAAGTGACTTGGAAAGTGTGAGGACCGATAGTTATGGGAAGATCAACTTCGCCGATAACTATTTTTCTGGATCCATCGAATGCTTTGACGACGACCTCGCTGATTCTCATCGGAGGGCCTTTGAATGAAAAATGCGTCAAAGTGGACTTCGGCATAACATTCAGGGCTGACCCTGTGTCTACCAGTACGCTGGCTAAAGCATCGTCCTGGCAGTTAACTGTGATATTGAGCGCCATGTTATGACGGCGACCCTCTTCAGGTAATTCCTCATCACTAAATCCCAAATTGTTGCTGGAAGTGATGTTAGAGACAATGCTATCGAACTGTCTGATTGTTACATCCTGTTCCACAAAGGCTTGCTCCAAGACTTTCTATAGAGCCTCCCTATGCGCTTCTGAACTGAGTAATAGTGATAATACTGAGATCTTTGAAGGAGTCTGTAACAGTTGATCAACAATGTTGTATTCACTCCTTTGGATGAGCTTTAGCATCTCATCATTATTTTTTGAAAGGTCGGGATTACTGGATTGCCCGACTGGTGGATCAGGAGTTTCCGTCTAAAGTTCCTTTTCTTTGTTAGGTTCTCCAACTCCTCGGTTGAATATTCTACCGCTCTGTGTTACACGACTGATGTCTGCAATATTCACGACAGAGGGTAATGAAATTTCCTTTCCATTATCAATTGTTGTTGCACCGTATTTGTAAGGGATTGCCTTAGCTGATTCATACGGTAGTGGTCCCGGCAGATAGATGACTACGGGAACCTTCTGATTTTTTCGACCATCATAAGTAATCTTGATTCGTTCCTGGTTGGGAACTTTAGATTTGTCAAGTAAAGGGATAATGGCAAAAACATCCCCGGTCCTGTGATGACCAGAGATCGTGACAACATCCTCGACTTGATCGGCAAGGTAGTTCGGCGTCCAGTTGATAGGTCCAGAACCTGGATATGGACGAATCTCTCCATGATCCACCTGACCCTGAAGAGCTGCTCTCACAATGTAACACCCTTGGTTACTTTCCGAACAGACGCCGCAATGTTCATAGTTGTGTGGTGGCACCTGGCCACTCCCACTTTGAATACAATGTAACCTCACTAGGTTAGCTTCCACAGATCGGACATCCTGACTCTGATGCCGAGTAGGATTCCTGTTACTGATACAAATTTGCTGAGTATCCTCATCCATATAAATTGGCATCCACCAGTGATTTAACAAGTGCTGAAGTGCCTCCTAGACAATGGTACAACCTCGATCATTTTCGCAACCTGCCTTACAGCTTTGATAGTCATGTGATATTAAGAATCCGAGTCGGACCTGTTCAGCATGTAACTCTACCAGGTTGGTATTCATCAACGAATATCAAAGATCTGAACCATGTTGATTTGATAGGAGTTCCTATCATGGTAGTCTTGGATCCATCCAAGATCCATCTGACGCTGGAGGGCTTCTTGTACAAAAGAGCAACCCTGTTTATTTACCGAGCAAATCAGACAGGAACCATAATAGTGCCACGCCAGATTAAGATACTGGCTTTGTCTTGAGTGCATCGCCACCAAGTTGACATTCATTGCACGGATATAGTGGTTCTGAACGACGTTGGAATTCGTGTAGACCATGTTAACTCCACGAAATCGGTGCTCTTAGATCCATCCAAGATCCATTTGTTCCTGTAGAGTTGCTTGCACCACAGAACATCCTTGATTGTCTTTAGAGCAGATATCACACTGGTGATAATTATGAGGTGGCACATGGCCATATCCACTCTGTTTGCCATGCATCTTGACCAGATTGGTTTTCAACAAGAGTACATCATGAATTTGATAGACATCGTTAGTCTCTCCTTCTATCAAATTGACTGCAACCTTTTCGTGTTGAGGCAACGGGTTCGTGAGAACATTAGGATTTGTATCCTTGAAGGATAAGACCCCGCTCCTAACAAGTTTTTGCACGTCGGACTTGAAATTAAGACAAGTCTCTATGTTATGCCCTGATCCCCCTTGATGATAAGGGCAAGTTTGATCCACCTTAAACCAAAAATGCGGATTTTCCGGTACTGTAAGAGGAGATTTAGTCTGAATGTGCCCCTTGGCTAGCAGTAATGGAAACAGTTCTGTGTACGATACGAGTATAGGATCAAATCCTGGTGGCCGTGTTGTACGATTGTTGTTGCATGGAGGACGAGCCTGCTGAAGAGGTTGTTGTGTCCTTTGTTGATCAGGTTGGCTCTGCGCACCCTGAGGTTGATACGCAGGAATAGACGCAGGGTTGATAGCAGGAGTCACAGCTGCTACCAGTTAATAACGTCGCCTTTGCTTTCTGAGAGAGATATTCCTAATATCTTGCTCTTTTTTCTTAGGGAGAGCACTACCGTATTTTTTAGTACCGCTCGTCGATCTAGTGTCTTTTACCAAACATCTTTCTCGGAAGGCTTCCTCAAGACGTACGCCCATGCCCACCATCTCGGTGAAATCACTGGGCGCACTGGCAACCATTCGGTCATAGTAAAATAAGTTTAAGGTCTTTAAGAAGATCTTTGTAATCTCTTTTTCCTCAAGAGGTGGACAAATTTGAGCGGCAATCTCACGCCACCTTTGAGCGTACTCCTTAAAGGTTTCCTTGTCCTTTTGCGACATCGATCTGAGTTTATCTCTGTCGGGTGCCATGTCCAAATTGTATTTGTATTGTTGGACGAAGGCAGTGCCAAGATCTCTGAATGTGCTGATCGTGGCACGGTTTAAACCCATGTACCATTTGAGTGCGGCACCGATTAAACTATCCTGGAAGTAGTGAATCAGTAGGTCCTGATTTTCCGTCTGAGCTGACATCCACCGAGCGTACATCACCAGATGGCTTTGAGGGCAAGAGTTACCCTTGTACTTTTCAAAGTCGGGCACTTGAAATTTGTGCGGAACTTTCACGTTTGGGACCAAGCAGAGATCTGCGGCGTCCTTTCCAAATAGATCCTGACCACGACTGGCTTGCAGTTCCTTCTTCATTTCCAAGAACTGCTCCTGGAATTCCTCCATTCTGTCAAACATAGTTTCCTTCTTACCAGAAGGTGTCTGTGGAATTTGTCCTTCCGGGACAGTGTGCACCACAGGGGGTGGTACCGTGACTATGGTAGCGAATCTTGGCGTTTCCCAAAGTTTTTAACCTTCAGGAGTCTTCAGCATGCCTCTGGCATCTTCGCTTTCCCGAAGTTTGTAACCTTCAGGCCCAGCGGCTTCTGTTGTGATTCCTTGATCTTCAGTGATCGGCGAAACATATCCTTCCGGGATATAGTTAACAGGCATGCCCCAAGGAAGATCTTTCGGTATTTGATACCTAGGATCATACTTCTCCACTATGGGCGTTGAGGTGATCTCTGAGATCACAATTCTTTGTAGGTTTGCTTCTGCCATGGCTTGCATGTTGTTACGAAGCTTTCTCATATCCTCTCTTAGAGCGTCGATCTCTTCTTTCAACTCTCTATTTTCTTCCTCAAGATCATCCATCTTTTTCTGACGATTGGCTCGAGTATTATACGAATGAGACAGTTTGACTCTAGAACTGAGACACAAATGTGAGATTCGTAGGTAAGAAGAATACGCGATGTGAGAATGATGAATGCAATGATTATATTAATTGTTTATGGTTTAATCAAAATAAACTTCGACAATTAGATTGCAAATATCAAACAGTGGGGAAACCCCTTTTTATTGAATTCAAAGGATTATAGAAATGGAAATACAGTAGATTACAAGGTGCAGAAACAGAAACCTAAGCTAATGGGTCCCGAGTCCTCTCTGAAGAGAAATCAGGTGCTGATTCTGGTATCTTCCTTTTCTTTGACCGGGGCCGTTGGGCCGTTGTCGGGTTGTCATTCCTTTGCCAGGTGAAAGAAGTGAGCAAATTCCTTTGGTCATCTTGATTCTCTACAGCATGTTGCTCAAAAATTTCAATCAGAGCATTTTTCTCTTTCAGTAATTGCTGTATTTTGATGCACTCTATGTCGAGGGTGCGGTACTTGTTCTACCAAGACCTTCTCTCCTTTTGAACTTTGTTGAGAGTAACCTGAAGCTTTTCAGTTTCCGTCATGAAGTACATGACAGATTCCTTTGGCGGAAGAATTCCGTAACGAGGATAAGGCATTTTTAGCTTGAGAGCTCTAGTTTGTACCCAGTGGAGGTAAGGCTCCACCGAGATACAGTCTGGTTTTCCTAGAGACTCTCATCCTTTCTTATGAACATGCTTCCAAGCATGCACTATTTCCATCTTTAGTGCTCTGTCGTTTTCTCCTTCCTTGAAGAAAAGACCTTCCAGATGAACACCCCGTGGGACGTGTCTCATCGGGTATCCAAATTGACGATGAACGAGAACTGGATGGTAATTGATTCCTCCCTTAGTTCCTATAAGGGGTACGTTAGGGAAGTTTCCACAATGGTCAATGAACCTGATCCCATCATAGATCCTATTACACCAATCTATATTAGAGTTGGTAAGAGACATGATCTTCTGCGACCAACATAAGGCACTCTTACAATCCCAAAAAGCAGCAGACTTGGGCAAGTGGGAGGCAAACCATTTATAAAGCAGAGGTACATAGCATGTGATCTCCCCTCCGCTGTACAAATTTCCTAAGTGTACAGAATGATACGCATTTGCGAGCAAAGTCGGCACAGGGTTTCCAATGAGAAAAACCTTAATGGAGTTGATATCTACAAAGTTATTGATGTTGGGAAACAAAAATAACCCGTAGGTGAGCAAGACAAAGATGCTTTCAAAAGCAGTCACGTTTCCTATACTGGAAAAATATAGGGCTTTCTTTGTCAAGAACTGGGCAAGCAAACCTTGGATGCCACCCTTAGTGGTTATGTGAGTCCTGACCTCAAACTCGTCCAAATGAATTGCTCTTGTAATAGTCTGATTCTTTGGAATTTCTTCCAGTCCAGAAAATGGAGCTCGATCTGTAATGTGTAGATCGATCAGATGAGAATACTCCTCCAGCGTTGGTGCTAGCTGGTAATCCGGGAACGTGAAACAGTGATAAACTGGATCATAAAACTGAATGAGTGCATCCATGATTCCCTCAATCACATGGACTCTTAACAGTGGTAGCAAACTTCCGTGTTTGGCTCTGAAAGCCTTAGGGTTAGTGATCATTCTCGCTAACCTTCTCAAATCCTCTAGCTTTGGAACCTTGAAGGTATAACTATGAGTTCTCCTTCTACCGAAATCCATTAGTGCAATCCTTTTCTCTGATATTTGCAATCACAGTCTTAGTTTAATTTAAAAAACAGAGAGACTAGAAGAGAAATTTTTTGAATGTTTTAATGTTTTTTTTTAAATGAATGCATGAATGCAGCACACAAAAACATAGAAAAAACATGGGGTCAAAGGGTCGTTGTCATGAAGTCAAGGCTCTACCCATCCCCAAAGGTTTATACTAGGGTGATTTTTGTACCTGTACTCATTATCATCAGCTCCTCCCAGGAAAGCAAAACAACAAGCGGATCGCCAGCGAGTTGTAGAGCAATCTTAGAGTAAGTGCCATTCACTGAGAATAGATCACCAGCCTCAAATGAGGGTAGTATCGCGTAACAACTATTCCCGATAGTTTTTGCACTACGAAAGGGTTTGGCTCCTCAGCTTCTCAGACTTAACAATCGGCCCATTGTCTAGGTGAGAGAATGGGTTGCATTGGTCAGCCTCCACTGAGGTTGATGGTCGACCTCATCGCCATCACTTATCTTAAGTGTATACTCAATCTTTCCATATGCGGCATCACACGCATTCCCATTAGCAGAAAAATAAACATGTATAGCAATTAGGAAAAGTAGTATATATATTTGTCCTAAACATCCTAGACCTTTAAAAGCTACGAATCTTAAGTTCCTGACAGAAAATGGGTTCCCCGGCGGAAGCCCCAATCTGTGGTATTCACACAAGAGGTGAAAAGGAAGAAGAAAAACAGAAACGGACCCCACGGTGGGTGCCATTTTTCTGTAGCGAACGATTTTGGACGCGGTTCTTAAGCGCTGGTCGCTCTCTGCGGTTGGGCTTACTACAGGTCGATTCATTTTTTATCCAATTAAAGCTGATGAAGGAAGGGAAATAGATGTCTCCAATTAACCCTGCTTTGCATACTGAGTTTAAACAGCGGTCTGTTAGGTTACGAATGCTATCAATGTGGGGGGGCCTTTGTCCTGGTTATTTGTATTTTCGCCAATACGGTTTTCTTTCCTCTTTCTAGGACTTTATAGCGGGGAACAAGGATTTAGGATGTTAGGACTGATGCTTTTGATAGATACATGAGAGTATGGGATTTTGGGTTTTTGTTTAGTGTGCTCGCTAAGATTTTTTCTTTCAATCTTATGCCTACGTATTACCGTTTACCGAAACAGGGAAATCAGAGCGTTCGTAGTTCCTCCTATTCTATGGGAGGAAATGGTTGTTTGGTGTCTTGTTCAAAGCCCAAGACGTGAGGCGAAAGGTAGTTTGTATCTTATTCAAAGCCCAAGATGTGAAGCTAAAGGTGTTGACTTTAGAGAGAATTTGTCATCTCTAAAGAGGGGTTTGTCTGTTACGACTGTGTATAAAGGAGAATTACTTTAACCGGGATGTATGAATTCGACAATGCCATAATTTCCTTTATAGGGGATTTCAACCTGAAGGAGAAGACTTTAACTCAGTTTAGAGTAATGCCATCTTTCCTTGGAAATTTCTCATGCTAAAAGAGGGACAGTGGCGTGGATGTAGATGATCCAGAGGCTTGCCGCTTACAGCGATTAGATGGAGGGGAAGGAGTTGTTGATGTTTGTGTGCTGTGAACGAGGCACAACTTTGATGCTAAAAGGTTAATTGGATTAACCAGTGGTTTTCTTATATAAAGCCTAAGAGGAGGCTAATATGTGTCTCGTACAAAGCCCGAGAGAGAGGCTAAAAGGTTTTGACTCAACGAGGGAATCTTTTTGTATCTCGTATAAAGCCCGAGATTGAGGCTATTTGACTCAACAAGAGAGTTTTTTTTTTGTATCTCTTACAAAGCCCGAGATGGAGGCTGAAGGTTTGTTTGGCTCAATAAGAACCTTTTTGTATCTCGTATAAAGCCCGAGATGGAGGAGAAAGGGTGATTGACTCAACGAGGAAGTCTCTTATGTGTCTCGTACAAAGCCCGAGAGAGAGGCTGAACGTTGTTTGACTCTGCTGGGGAGGATCATTGTACAAAGCCCAAGAGAGAGGCTAACTTCACGGGAGAAGGATCATTATACAAAGCCTAAGAGGAGGCTATGAGGACTATTCAGTTAAGTGACAGGTCCAGTATACTGATTTTGAAAGAGAAAATCAGTTCTTATATGAGCAATGTTGTACTCAAGGATTTGATTCAAGGATCCGGGTTATTCCTGTTCTTTAAGGAAGTGGGAAATCTGAAGGGTATTGAGACTGTCCGAGTCTACGGGTTTCCTTCCTATTTTTGAAGGGTACTTGAGAATATCTTTGAGACTCAAGGAGATTAGACTGTCCAAGTCTAGAGTGTTGTCCTTTGTACTATGCTTTGAGAAACAGTAGTAGACTCTATGAAAGGATTGTTCTAAGCAGATGACTAAGTTCTGTTCCTATACCTCTAGGAGGTCGTCGGGACAATTTGTACGAAGCCCAAGAGGAGGCTGGAAACTTTTAAGAAGCCGATCGATCCTTGTACAAAGCCCAAGATGAGGCTATCATTCCCGGGGGAAGAGATCATTATACGAAGCCTAAGAGGAGGCTGTGAATACTTCTAAGCAGTCGTAGGGTCCTTGTACTAAGCCCAAGAGGAGGCGAGGTTGCTTTTAGGAAGCCCGTGGGTCCATGTACGATGCCCAAGAGGAGGCCGATTGCTTTTAAGAAGCCGATGGGTCCCCAAACCCCGAGAAATTCAAGGCAAGCTATTCACGAGGAATAGATCAACTCAGGAAAGTTTGAGAATTTGGAAGAAACTCAAGAGATGCCATTCACGGAGAAAAGATCATCTCTGGGGAGTAGAGCTTCTTGACAAATGCTTTTAAGAAGCCTGTGGGTACCCAAACCCCGAGAAATTCAAGACATGCCATTCACCGAGAATAGATCAAGCCAGGAAAGTCCGAGAATTTGGAAGAAACTTAAGAGATGCCATTCACGGAGAAAAGATCATCTCTGGGGAATAGAGTTTCTTGACAACTTCTATGAGTGACAGTCTATGAAAGGATTCACAGAGAATGCTGCCTTTCATATCTCCATATTGTTTAACCCCAAGAGGAGGGAAGACTGTGTCTGGTAATCCTATGGGGATCTAGTTTTGACTATTTAAGAGTGATCAACGGGCTTAATGCTAGACGTAGTTGTCGGGGAAACTCTAAATATCTATACTATTATTACACAGTTGATATGAGTTTATGAAAGAAGACTTACAGTGAAACGGCCCCACAATACAGTTATATGTATATGAAAGCGGTAAATGAAAGCAATAACCACTTACTCGGTTGTAGAGCTTCCATGCTGTTTGGTTAGTTGTTCAACAAAGAAAGATTGAAAACAACAGTATATTTAAAATCAAAGGAGAAAGTGCTTTAAAAAAGAAAGATTTGGGGCTTACAGCTCAAGGAGAGGCCCAGGGTTTTATCAGTGAGCGCATTGTTTGAATTTCTACAGAGGGACTTATACAATAAGTGACTGTGGCCCAAAAAGGTTTTCTGTACAAAGGGATGGGTCTTACACTCTCTCAAGAGGCCCAAAAAGGTTTAAAGAAAAAGAGTGGGGCTTATAACACGAGGGTGTGCCCAGTTGACTTTTCGTTTGAAATGGAAATCGCGCCGAGGTTTTCTTTTAACGCAGAGGGACTTATACAATAAGTGAGGCCCAAAATGTTTTGGTTAAAAGGGGGTTGGGTCTTACACTCTATTAGAGGCCCAAAAGTTTTGAATGGGTCTTATAGCTCGAGGAGAGGCCCAAGGTTATTTTTCAAAAGGCGACGATCGCGCCATTTGTTTTTGACGGTATCGGGACTTATACAATACACGGAGGCCCAAAAATGGTTTGGTCAAAAAAGGATTGGGTCTTACACTCTATTAGAGGCCCAAGTGTTTTGAAAATGATTTATGAGGGTTGAATTAATCCAAAAACCCTAATTTGTTTTCAAAAATGTATTTAATTGAATAAAAATTCAATTAAAATGATCAAAATTGTTTTACATATGGAAAACAAATTATGATCTTGGATTAATGCTTCAAAAATTAAGTATTGACCTACAAAATAATTAGAAGGCATTAAAAGTTGCAAAATCAATGTAGAAAAAATATTTCAAATGTTAAAAACAATTAAAACATTAATTCTTTGCAAAAATATCAATTATATGCAATAAATAATATTTTTGGGATTTTTTGTTAAAATAAAATAATTTAACATTTTTGTGAATTATTAAAAAAAGAATCAAATCAAAATCATTAAAACTCAGAGAGAAATTAATTTTTGAATCAATTAAATAAAACCACAAAATTCAAATATTCAAATTTGAAAAAATGGCGCCAAGAACAAGCTGAAGAACACGCGCGTGTTCTGAGATTCCTAGATTTGCATTTTCTCTCTAATCTCACTGAATACTTAATCATATCATGTAATCCACATATCATTATGCTTGTCTCAACCTCACGATCATGTCTATGTCCATTAATTTCATTTTAATTAAACATATAACAAGAAATCACAAAAAATCCTCAAGAACCCTAATTTCTGCATGAAGGCTAGGATTTTTGATACACGATTCAAACAATGCAATTAATTGAGGGGAAACATTCTATGCATGATTATGAACATATGGCCAAATTATTGTGCGAGGAAATATGCATAAATTGAGAGATGACCAAGTATATGCTTACCTCTAGGCCGTGACAGCAAGTGCAATGTGATTTTTGATTTGGAGGTGTTACAGATGAGTGGTGATGATCTGAACAGCTTCCCTACACCCTATGGAATGTGTTTGAATGCTTGGACTTGATTGAAATTAGTTGGATCACTTCATGGCATCTCAACTGCATTTTGGTTAAAAACCTTGAGCAATTGACTGGTGATTCTGAGAAATCAGTGTTCCAGTTGTTGTTTAAGTGTTTGATCAGCTCAT
The DNA here is from genome assembly GCA_022829125.1 of Lathyrus tuberosus. Taxonomy (NCBI): domain Eukaryota; kingdom Viridiplantae; phylum Streptophyta; class Magnoliopsida; order Fabales; family Fabaceae; genus Lathyrus; species Lathyrus tuberosus. The sequence continues at coordinate 2,625,634 of JALAZF010000205.1, read as the reverse complement.
ATGTGATGTATATGAAGTGTGTGTGTGATTGGTTTGAGAGGAATTGCTCTCTAGCTCAAAACCCGATAGCTACCTTGCTAAGAAAGGCATTTTTGCCAAGAGAAAGAGATTTTGAGAAAGGCAAGTGTTGTAGGCCTTTGGTGTACTTAAACTGATCACAATTGAGCTCTATTTATAGTAGAGCAAGTTTGTTTTGCAAGGAATAGTGAATGGCAACTGTAGCAGGTGTTTGTTCAATGTTGGCTAATGGAAATCCAAGTCTCCTCTAGCCATTGACTAGAGGTTAGGGCACAGGGCTGTGGTTCCCTTGGTCTTGGATAAGTCTTGACTGAATTCAAACGAAAATGGCTCAGTCCATGCCACCTTGATGCTTCCATTGAATGCTCCAATCCAAAATTGGAGTCTTGTCCCTATTTTGGCCATTCTAGGTTCAACATGATATTTCTTGTTCCAAAGACTTTGGAGGCTTGGCTCAGTGATTGTCCCCTTTAGATTCAATCCTCAGATGTGTCCAAGTGGATAGGAGTGTTTGGATTTGCACAATTTTGGCAAATCGAGCAAAAAATACAAATTCTGCCTTGCCTTGACAGATTTCAACAAGGCAACTTGACAATGTCATAACTCATAGCCCAAATGGAATTTGGCAATGTTCTTGGCCATTTTGGAAAGCCCTTACATGATACAACAACTGTTTGAACATGTTTGGTTTTGATCTCTTTTGAATCCAAGTGAAAAATCCCCCTACATTTGGAAAAAAATGAAGACAAATTTGGACTTAGTGAAAATTTCACGAAGTGTTGGAAAAAGTGACATTTTCATTTTTCAGCCATTTTGATCACTCCATAACTCAAAATCCTTAATGAATTGGACTTAGGTCTAGTTGAAGTTTTTGTAGAGGGTAATGAGGGCTACAAATCCATCTTTGGATAGGAAAAAGTGGCTTTGTGGTTTAGGAGTTATGATCCTCCAAAGTTGGTACCCTTGCCACTTTATTTTTAACTTAGAAAATTTTCTAAGTTTTTATGGTTACCCCTTTTACAAGTTATCCAACTTTTCTTGATTTTTCTTGATGAATGATGATTCAAATCATACATTAACATCATTTTAGGGTTAAAAATCCATTTTGGTGAAAAATCTCAAAAAGTCAAAGTTGACTTTTGTGCACAGTTGACTTTTTATCAGATGAATTCCAAACTGTGCAATTCTTTAGGAAATCATGTCCTTGACCTAAATCAAACTTGATGGACATGTTCCATGGGTGTCATGGGGTATATTGAGGCATGCCCTAGGGTTTGGGACCATGTCCTGGTCAAAAGTCAAAGTTACAGTTGACTTTTTCCATAAAACCCTAATTGTGGTGCAGATGAAATTGAGACTTGTTGTTCAAGCTTCTTGGATCAATCCATTGTTGCAAATGGATCAATGTAGTGTATTAGAGACCCTCAAACCCTCTCTTGAGGTCTTGGCTCATGATTTGCCCTAAAAGTCAACTTAGGGGTGAATTAGGTCAAGAAACCCTAATTCCTGATTTTTGATGAATGCATCCCCTGAAGCCAAATTGACTTGATGATAGGGTCCATGAGGTTCCATGGAGTATATTAGGTTATGTTTTGAATCATTAGCTCATGCCCAGATGAAAAATTTCCATCTGGAGGCCCTAGTCGACCAAAACCCTAATTTGGTGATACTGTCGACCTTGAGACTTGATCCACCTAGAAGGGAGCATCCTTGTGCTTAATCCTTGAAGTGGGAGTCCTTTTGATCCATTGTGGATGTTTGAGAGGTGAGACAAGTTGAAGATCATGTAATTCCTTGATTGATCCTTTGTCTAAGGCTCTGAGAGGGCTTGAAACCCTAATTTTGATAGTAGTGAATGCTCAACAATTCCTTGAGGAGATTGATGAGGCACAAAGGTACATCCATATTGTGGTGATGATTTTCACAATGATGGGAAATCTTAGTGGTTAAAATTTGGGGTATGACAGAATCCAGGATCGAGGGGAAGTTTACATAAGAAACTAAGACCAGTTCCTTGGTAGGAAACCAGGATCGAGGGGAAGTTTACATTAGAAACTAAGACCAGTTCCTTGGTAGGAAACCAGGATCGAGGGGAAGTTTATTTCAGAAACTAAGACTAGTTCCTTGGTAGGAAACCAGGATCGAGGGGAAGTTTACTTCAGAAACTAAGACCAGTTCCTTGGTAGGAAACCAGGATCGAGGGGAAGTTTACTTTTGTTAAGTATCATTGCTTAGCAAAAGAAGATGAACGCGTAAGCTACCATTCATGACCACCATCAAAATTTCGGGCATTTCGATATTTAATCCTCTTGCAACCTGAATGGCCGAATACCTTTTCCATTCATGCCTTCGGGTCCAAGAAGATTAAATATGGGCATCTGTCATACCCCAAATTTTGACCACTAAGATTTCCCATCATTGTGAAAATCATTATCACAATATGGAGGAACCATCATACCTCATCAATCTCCTCAGGGATTGTTGAGCATTCACTACTATCAAAATTAGGGTTTCAGGCCCTCTCAGAGCCTTAGACAAAGGATCAATCAAGGAATGACATGATCTTCAACTTGTCTAACATCCACAATGGATCAAAAGGACTCCCACACAAAGGATTAAGCACAAAGCTGCTCCCTTCTAGGTGGGTCCAGTCTCAAGATCGACAGTGTCACCAAATTAGGGTTTTGGTCGACCAGGGCCTCCAAAGGGAAATTTTCCTCTGGGCATGAGCCAAGAATCCAAAACACAACCTAATATACTCCATGGAACCTCATGGACCCATTCATCAAGTCAATTTTGCCTCAGGGGATGCATTCATCAAAAATCAAGAATTAGGGTTTCTTGACCTAATTCACCCCTAAGTTTACTTTTAGGGTAAATCATGAGCCAAGACCTCAAGAAAGGGTTTGAGGGTCTCTAATGAACTATATTGATCCATTGGGAACAATGGATTAATCCAAGAGGTTTGAGCAACAAGTCTCAATTTCATCTGCACCACAGTTAGGGTTTTAAGGAAAAAGTCAACTGTAACTTTGACTTTTGACCAGGACATGCTCCCAAGCCCTATGACATGCATCAATATACCATATGACACCCATGGAGCATGCCCATCAAGTTTGATTTAGGTCAAGGACATGATTTCATGAAGAATTGCACAGTTTGGAATTCATCTGATAAAAAGTCAACTGTGCACAAAAGTCAACTTTGACTTTTTGAGATTTTTCACAAAAATGGATTTTTCACCCTAAAATGATGTTAATGTATGATTTGAATCATCATTCATCAAGAAAAATCAAGAAAATTTGGGTAACTTGTAAAAGGGGTAACCATAAAAACTTAGAAAATTTTCTAAGTTAAAAATAAAGTGGCTAGGGTACCAACTTTGGAGGGTCATAACTCCTAAACCACAAAGCCATTTTCTCCCATCCAAGGCTTGATTTGTATATCTCATTACCCTCTACAAAAACTTCAACTAGACCTAATTCCAATTCATTGGGGATTTTGAGTTATGGAGTGATCAAAGTCACTAAAAACATGAAAACACAACTTTTTCAACACTTAGAAAAATTCTGGGCAAGGCAGATTTTGTGTTGAAACACCAAAAATTGTGAGATCTTTTCACATAGTTGCAAGCTGAATCAAGTCCAAAGATAAACATCAATGTTGTTGCAAATGTTGCCAAGAATTCAAAGAGCTTAACAGCATGAATTGATTCAACTTGAGCCAAGAGAAATCCATGCCCAAAGCCATGCTGCTGCAAGCTGTTTTGGAAAAATCAGTTTGCATGTTTGCTTGCCACACACGATTTTGAACCAAAAACTGAGGATCATCATGTCACATATACTCAAACCAATCACAATGCATCTGATCCAACTGATAAGGCTGAGTCAAAAAGCCAAGGAATCTTCCAATTTGAAATTCATCCACTTTGGCACATTTTGCCTTGAATTCAAAGGGCATTAATGTGGAATAGTGCATTTTCAACAAAGTCACTCTACTCAGTCAAGTTCTCTGATTAAACAACAATAAAAACATCTGAAGAATGTGAATTTGGTCAATGCATAGCCTTGCTCTTGGGAATGGCTAGTTTGCCTTGCTTGAGAAGAAATCCTCTAAGCCAATCCATGCAAATGTGATCTGATCCAGCAGCCATTCACTATTCCTCCAAGACAAAAGTTGATCACCTATAAATAGAGGTTCCAATGGATCATTCAACTCACACCAAAGCCAGTTACATCACTGCTTTCTCTCATTCTTCCTTAAACCTCAAGTTTTTTGGTTTTTGAGTAACCATTATCGGGTTTTGAGTTGCAGGCTTAAGCAATCAATTCCAATTGCTCAAACACATCACATATGATGTATTTGAGGTGTCCAAACACTTAAACACTGACTGTAACACCTCAGGCTCAAAATCACTCTTCAACCAAGCCATTATGCCTCAATTATGCAGGTGGAGGTCCCCAGCTTGATCCAAAGGGTTTCAAAGTGTTCTAAAGCTTGCAACACACTCCATAACATCCATTGAAGCTGTAGGGATCATTAATTCATAACTGGAACAAGGTTTGTGCAGAGTTCCATTTCAGCTTGCATCAAGGTAAGCCTCAAAACTCCAACTCCATGATCCATGCATATTTTCTCGCATGATATTTTTGCCAATTACTTGCCATCATATGTTGATTGTTTTCCCTCAAAAAATTTGATCATAGCACTCATAATCATGCCTACTCGATTGCTTTTGCAAAATTAGGGTTCATACGGCCACAATGATATAATTTGCTATACACTGAAAATGAATGAAATTGGGTATTGCCATCTTCTTCCTTGTGAAAAAACGCATGAGTTTGGTGTTGGAATCATGTTAAATGGTTGAGAGATGAGTCAGATAGAAGGCTTCACGCACGAGCTAGAGGAAGAAGATGGCCATGGCGCCATTCTCAGAAAATCCAACAAGTTCTCTATATATTTTTCCCTTGCCATGTTATATTTGAATTGGTATTGCGCCCCAGCGGTTCATCAGCTGGTTTTGTGTGTATTAGCAAGCGAGAGGTCTAGGGTTTGAATCCCCCTCACCCCAGACTTCTTTTTATCACTTGTTTATTTTGTTATTTTTCATATTATTATTTTTAATGATTTGAAAAATTAATAACTCCTTCAATTTTTATCATTTTTTATTGATTCTTTTTGCAATAATTCACAAAAATGTTTAATTATTTGATTTTACCAAAAAATCCCAAAAATATTATTTATTTCATATATTTTATATTTTTTCAAAAAATTAATGTTTTATGTGTTTTTAGCATTTAAAATATTTTTTCTCCCTTTGTTTTCTAACCCCAAATTGATTTCAATCATTTTGTAGGAAGAAACCTGATTTTTTGGAACATTGATCCAAGATCATAATTTGTTTTCATATATTTAACAAACATTGATCATTTTAATTGAATTTTTATTCAATTAAAAAATACATTTTGAAAACAAATTAGGGTTTTGAATCAATTCAACCCTCATCAAACTTTTTTCAAACACTTTGGGCCTCTAATAGAGTGTAAGACCTAATCCTTTGTAAATACAAACCATTTTGGGCCTCACTTATTGTATAAGTCCCACTGTATTTTCAAAAACCTCGGCGCGCTCGCCAATTCAAAAATCAAACTTTTTGGGCCTCTCCTTGAGCTATAAGACCCATTCAAAACTTTTTGGGCCTCTCCTTGAGCTATAAGACCCATTCAAAACTTTTTGGGCCTCTATTAGAGTGTAAGACCCAACCCCCTTTTAAATAAAACATTTTGGGCCTCACTTATTGTATAAGTCCCTTTGCATTAAAAGAAAATCTCGGTGCAATCGCCATTTTAAACGAAAAATCAATTAGGCCTACCCTCGTGTTATAAGCCCCACTCTTTTTCTTTAAAACTTTTTGGGCCTCTTGAGAGAGTGTAAGACCCATCCCTTTGTACAGGAAACCTTTTTTTGGGCCACAGTCACTTGTATAAGTCCCTCTGTACAAATTTAACAGTGCGCTCACTGATAAAACCCTAGGCCTCTCCTCGAGCTGTAAGCCCCAAATCTTTCTTTTTCAAAGTACTTTCTCCTTTGATTTTGAAATATACTGTTGTTTTCATTCTTTCTTTGTTGAACAACTAACCAAACAGCATGGAAGCTCTACAACCGAATAAGTGGTTATTGCTTTCATTTACCGCTTTCATATACATATAACTGTATTGTGGGGCTGTTTCACTGTAAGTCTTCTTTCATAAACTCATATCAACTGTGTTATAATAGTATAGATATTTTGAGTTTCCCCGGCAACTACGTCTAGAACTAGGTGACGCCGTTTCGTTTATTCGTAGAAATAGACGACTAGATCCCCAATTGGATCACCAGATACAGTCTTCTCTTCGGCTGTCCTCATTAGGAATTGTCAAGAAACTCTGCTCCCAGAGATGAATATATTCTCCGTGAATCGAATCTTTGAATTTCTTCAAAATTCTCGAACTTTCCCGACTTGATCTATTCCTTGTGAATAGCTTGCCTTGAATTTCTCGGGGTTTAGGGACCCATCGGCTTCTTAAAAGCATTGGCCTCCTCTTGGGCATCGTACAAGGACCTACATGCTTCCTAAAAGCAACCCCACCTCCTCTTGGGCTTCGTACAAGGACCCTACGGCTTCTTAGAAGTATTCACAACCTCCTCTTAGGCTTCGTATAATGATCTCTTCCTTCGGGAATGATAGCCTCCTCTTGGGCTTTGTACAAGGACCGATCGGCTTCTTAAAAGTTTCCAGCCTCCTCTTGGGCTTCGTACAATTTGTCCCGACGACCTCCTAGAGGTATAGGAACAGAACTTAGTCATCTGCATAGAACAGTCCTTTCATAGAGTCTACTACTGTTTCTCAAAGCATGGTACAAAAGATAAAACTCTAGACTTGGACAGTCTAATATCCTTGAGTCTCAAAGACATTCTCAAGCACCCTTCAAGAATAGGAAGAAAACCCCGTAGACTCGGACAGTCTCAATACCCTTCGGATTTCCCACTTCCTTAAAGAACAGGAATAACCCGGATCCTCGAATCAAATCCTTGAGTACAGCATTGCTCATATAAGAACTGATTTTCTCTTTCCAAATCAGTATACTAGACCTGGCACTCAACTGAAACAGTTACAATAGCCTCCTCTTGGGCTTTGTACAATGATTCTCCCCAGCGGAGTCAAACAACGTATAGCCTCTCTCTCGGGCTTTGTACGAGACACCTAAGAGACTCCCTCGTTGAGTCAATCACCCCTTTCGCCTCCATCTCGGGCTTTATACGAGATACAAAAAGGTTCTTATTGAGCCAAACAAATTTTAGCCTCCATCTCGGGCTTTATACGAGATACCAAAAGACTCCATCATTGAGTCAAAACCATTTTAGCCTCTCTCTCGGGCTTTGTACGAGACACATAATAGCCTCCTCTTAGGCTTTGTATAAGAAAACCACTGGTTGATCCAATCAACCTTTTAGCATCAAAACTGTGTCTCGTTCACAGTACACAAACATCAATAACTTCCTCTTCATCTAATTGCTGTAAGCGGCAAGCCTCTGGATCATCTATCTCCATGCCACTGTCCCTCTTTTAGCATGAGGAATTCCTAAGGAAAGATAGCATTGCTCTACACTGAGTTAAAGTCTTCCCCTTCAGGTTAAAATCCCCTTTAAAGGAAATTATGGCATTGTCGGATTCACACATCCCGGTTAAAGTAATTCTCCTTTATAAACAGTTGTGACATACAACCCCCTCTTTAGAGATGACAAATTCTCTCTAACGTTGAGACCTTTTAGCTTCACATCTTGGGCTTTGAACAAGATACAAATAGACTCTTCAGCTTCACATCTTGGGCTTTAAACAAGATACAAACACCTTTCGCTTCACGTCTTGGGCTTTGATCAAGACACCAAAACAACCATTTCCTCCCATAGAATAGGAGGAACTACGAACGCTCTGATTTCCCTGTTTCGGTAAACGGGAATACGTAGGCATAAGATTGAAAGAAAAATCTTAGCGAGCACACTAAACAAAAACCCTAAATCCCATACTCCCGTATATCATAATCCGAAGCAGTATCCTAATAAAATCCCAGAGAGAGATCAGTATTGGCGAAAATACAAATAACCAGTACAAAGGCCCCACCACATTGATCGCATCCGTAACCTAACAGACCGCTGTTTAAACTCAGTATGCAAAGCAGGGTTAATTGGAGACATCTATTTCCCCTCCTTATTCAGCTCACAATAGGATAAAAAATGAATCTACCTGTAGTTAAAACTCAACCGCAGTGAGAGCGACCATCGCTTAAGAACCGCGTCCAAAATCACTCGCTACACATAACTCTCTCAATATTGATCCAATGGAGATGTTCTTTATATGGATTTAAAGCTTAGAACATGAACTTTAATTGGCTCAACTTGGGCCTGAAGTTTGGAGCTTTTATCATGGATAAAGAGAGCCTCAAAGTAGGGTGCAAAATGGTCCAAACTTGCCATTTTTGGAAACCCTAAAGTTTCTATTTTTGGCAGTTTTGTAACTTCTTGATTTTTCATGATTCCTCCTTCATTTGTTGATCAAATCTTGTCCAATGAACATATATAACTTGAATTTCATGATTTTGTCCTTAAAAAGTCAGGAGTTGACTTTTTCACTGCACAGTTGACTTGTTCCCCAATTTCTTGATTATCAAGCAACTGATCAATTGAAACCCTTTGAAACCAATTGATGAACAATTTTCCATCCCTATACACTTAGGAACATAAGGAATACCATAAGATCAAGTTTTGTCCAAAAAAGTCAGAAATAAAATGATTTTATGTCAAACCCTAATTTTGGCACCTTCTAGTTAGGAGGAAATATCACATCCTCCAAATCCAAATTCCTCTGAATATGATGTATATCCTATCTAACCAAGATGAGATATAACATTTGAAGGTGATAACAACTCAAAGAGCTTGCCCATTTGAGGGTCAGATCCCAATTTTAGACTGTCTTGTGTAGGAGATGATGCACTGTCCATTCTTCTTGATGAATTCTCCTCTTCCAATGCTTTGTGGGATCAAGGCGAGATGATATATGATGTAAGAAACCTTTGAGAATTGTTTGAAGACCTTTGGCTCTTGTTCCCTTGCTTTGGATGATCAACACCTTTGGGAATTACCTGATCCCATGCCCTTATGCAAGATGCAATGCAATGCTTTATGTTTTATTTTTCTTTGCTTGAATGCAATGCAATGAAATGAAAGCACATGCTAAATGATATGAAAAATGAGAGGGCAAATTTTAGGGTATGATAGCTGCTCCTATTTAATCACTGTAAACCTGAATGGATGATAGCGATTGTTGTCAGACTTTCAAGGTAAGGAGGGATTGAATACCAAAAATAACCAGAAAATTTGCACTTTGTGGAGAAGAAGAAAAGGGATATAAACCCAACCAAATGAACTCTGTTTGTATAAAAAAACTATGATGGGAAGAATAGCATTGGAGAACTGTCTTTTGAACGACGCCAGACGACTACTGGCTTGCCACGCTGCTGGTGGACTTTAACAACGTCTTTTGTACGACGCTAGACGACTACTGGCTTGCCACGCTGCTGGTGGACTTTAACAATGTCTTTTGTACGACGCCAGACGACTACTGGCTTGCCACGCTGCTGGTGGACTTTAACAATGCCTTTTGTACGACGCCAAACGACTACTGGCTTGCCACACTGCTGGTGGACTTTAACAATGTCTTTTTGAACGATGCCAGAAGACTACTGGCTTGCCACGCTACTGGTGGACTTTAACAATGTCTTTTTGAACGACGCCAGACGACTACTGGCTTGCCACGCTGCTGGTGGACTTTAATGATTTGCCACCCTAAGATGGACTTTTGCCAATCTGCTGTTGGACTTTGCTGATTTGCCACCCTAAGATGGACTTTTGCCATTCTGCTGTTGGACTTTGTTGATTTGCCACCCTAAGATGGACTTTTGCCAATCTGCTGTTGGACTTTGCTGATTTGCCACCCAAAGATGGACTTTTGCCAATCTGCTGTTGGACTTTGCTGAATTGCCACCCTAAGATGGACTTTGGCCAATCTGCTGTTGGACTTTGCTGATTTTCCACCCTAAGATGGACTTTTGCCAATCTGCTGTTGGACTTTGCAAAAACATTCAACATTGGATTACGCTCTGCATACATATCAGACATCTCTGCTGACTCTGCTGAGGAACAATGATCAATGATTTGATCTCAGAGACTCCTGAAAGGATAATATCTCTGCTGGAGAATGAATGAACAATCCGTCTGCTTCGAATCATCATGTTTGCCAAAAATAAATTGGACTTTGAGATATGAGGGGAGTGATGATTCTGCTAGAAATTACTTTATCTGCTTGGGTATGAATTCTGGTCACAACAACTACGCGGGGGATGAGAATTTTCTGAATGACCTTCTGCTGAGGAAACAAATCATTAAGACTCTGCTTGGAGATCTACCAAACTCGAGATCCTTTGCGGGGATCATCAACCTTTTAACTCGGTTGGGGAAATGTAGCGAACGATTTTGGACGCGGTTCTTAAGCGCTGGTCGCTCTCTGCGGTTTGAGCTTAAAACTACAGGTCGATTCAATTTTTATCCTATTGTGAGCTGAATAAGGAAGGGAAATAGATGTCTCTAATTAACCCTGCTTGCATACTGAGTTTAAACAGCGGTCTGTTAGGTTACGGATGCTATCAATGTGGGGGGCCTTTGTACTGGTTATTCGTATTTCGCCAATACAGGTTTCTTTCTTTCGATCTGGGCAGAAGGTTTCTGGCGGGGAATAAGGATTAGGATGTTAGGACTGGTGCTTTTGAATTACTGCTTTTGATTGACGGAGATATGGGATTTGGGTTTTTTTGTTGATTGCGCTCGCTAAGATCTTTTCTTTCGATCTTATGCCTACGTATTCCCATTTACCGAAACAGGGAAATCAGAGCGTTCGTAGTTCCTCCTATTCTATGGGAGGAAATTGGTTTTTGGTGTCTTGTTCAAAGCCCAAGACATGAAGCGAAAGGTGATTTGTATCTTGTTCAAAGCCCAAGATGTGAAGCTGAAAGGTCTATTTGTGTCTTGCTCAAAGCCCAAGACGTGAAGCTGAAAGACCTCGGCTTTAGAGAGAATTTGTCATCTCTAAAGAGGGGAGAAGGAGAATTACTTTAACTGGGATACGTGGATCCGAGCAATGCCATAATTTCCGAAGAAAGGGTTTTAACCTGAAGGAGAAGACTTTAACTCAGTGTAGAGCAATGCCATCTTTCCTTAGGAATTTATCATGCTAAAAGAGGGACAGTGGCATGGATATAGATGATCCAGAGGCTTGCCGCTTACAGCGATTAGATGGAGGGAAAGGAGTTATTGATGTTTGTGTACTGTGAACGATGCACAGCTTTGATGCTAAAAGGTTGATTGGATCAACCAGTGGTTTTCTTATACAAAGCCTAAGAGGAGGCTAATTTCCGCTAGGAAAATCATTATACAAAGCCTAAGAGGAGGCTATTTTGTGTCTCGTACAAAGCCCGAGAGAGAGGCTAAAAGTTTTTGACCCAGTGGGGCATATCGTTAAACAAAGCCTAAGAGGAGGATATCAAAGAGTTGACTCAGTTGGAGAATCTTTTATACTCAGTAAGAGAGTGTTTTTGTATCTCGTACAAAGCCCGAGAGAGAGGCGAAAAGGTTGTTTTGACTCCACTGGGGAGAATTTTGGTATCTCGTACGAAGCCCGAGATGGAGGCTATTGTAACTGTTTCAGTTGAGTGACAGATCCAATATACTGATTTAAAAGAGAAAATAAGTTCTTATATGAGTAACACTGTACACAGGGATTTAATTTGAGGATCAGGGATATTTCCTTCTCTTTGAGGAAACGGGAAATCCAAAGGGTATTGAGACTGTCCGAGTCTGCGGGTTTTCTTCCTATTTAACGAAGGGTGCTTGAGAATGTCTTTGAGACTCAAGGAAGTTAGACTGTCCAAGTCTAGAGTTTTATCTTTTGTACTATGCTTTGAGAAACAGTAGTAGACTCTATGAAAGGATTGTTCTATGAGGATGACTAGGTTCTGTTCCTATACCTCTAGGAGGTCGTCGGGACAATTTGTACGAAGCCCAAGAGGAGGCTGGAATCTTTTAAGAAGCCGACGGGTCCTTGTAAGAAGCCCAAGAGGAGGCTATCATTCCTGAAGGAAGAGATCATTATACGAAGCCTAAGAGGAGGCTGTGAATACTTCTAAGAAGCCGACGGGTCCTTGAATAATGCCCAAGAGGAGGCCGATGCTTTTAAGAAGCCCGTGGGTCTATCATCTCCTTTCCAATAGGAGAGATAACTCTTTTAAAGATAAAAACCACTGGTAAACGTGCGAGGTTTACTATCCAGCGACTTTTAACTTTTAAAGAGGGTTCCTTAGTTAAGGTCCAAGATTATGACCGTAGTGGGTACCCAAACCCCGAGACATTCAAGGCAAGCTATTCACAAGGAATAGATCAAGTCAGGAAAGTTCGAGAATTGGGAAGAAACTCAAAGATGCCATTCACGGAGAATACATTCATCTTGGGGAGTAGAGCTTCTTGACGATTCCTAAGGAGGACAGCCGAAGAGAAGACTGTATCTGGTGCTCCTATTTGGGATCTAGGCGTCTATTTCTACGAATAAATGAAACGGCGTCACCTAGTTCTAAACGTAGTTGCCGGGGAAACTCGAAATATCTATACTATTATTACACAGTAGATATGAGTTTATGAAAGGAGACTTACAGTGAGCAGCCCCACAATACAGTTTATAATATGAAAGCAGTAAATGAAAGCGATAACCACTTACTCGGTTGTAGTGCTTCCATGTTGTTTGGTTAGTTGTTCAACAAAGAAAGATTAAAAACAACAGTATATTCAAAATCAAAGGAGAAAGTGCTTTGAAAAAGAAAGGTTTGGGTCTTACAGCTCGAGGAGAGGCCCAGGGTTTTATCAGTGAGCACACTGTTTGACTTTGTACAGAGGGACTTATGCAAGTGACTGGGGCCCAAAAATTTTCTGTACAAAGGGATGGGTCTTACACTCTCTCAAGAGGCCCAAAAAAGGTTTAAAGAAAAGAGAGTGGGGCTTATAACACGAGGGTAGGCCCAACTGATTTTTCGTTTAAAAATGGCGATCGCGCCGAGGTTTTCTTTTAACGCAGAGGGACTTATACAATAAGTGAGGCCCAAAATGTTTTGGTTAAAAGGGGGATTGGGTCTTACACTCTATTAGAGGCCCAAAGTGTTTTAAAGAAAAAGAAATGGGTCTTACTACTCGAGGGTAGGCCCAGATGATTTTTGAAAAGGCGACGATCGCGCCGTTTGTTTTTTGACGGTATCGGGACTTATACAATAAGTGAGGCCCAAAGATGATTTGGTCAAAAAAAGGATTGGGTCTTACACTCTAATAGAGGCCCAAAGAGTTTTGAAAATGATTTATGAGGGTTGAATTAATCCAAAACCCTAATTTGTTTTCAAAATGTATTTAATTGAATAAAAATTCAATTAAAATGATCAAAAATTGTTTAACACATGGAAAACAAATTGTGATCTTGGATTAATGCTTCAAAAATTAAGTATTGACCTACAAAATAATTAGAAAGCATTAAAAGTTGCAAAATCAATGTAGAAAAAATATTTAAAATGCCAAAAACAATCAAAATATTAATTCTTTACAAAAATATCAATTATATGAAATAAATAATATTTTTGGGATTTTTTGTGAAAATAAAATATTTTAACATTTTTGTGAATTATTAAAAAAAGAATCAACTCAAAATCATTAAAACTCAGAGAGAAATTAATTTTTGAATCAATTAAACAAAATCACAAAATTCAAATATTTGAATTATTCAAAAATGGCGCCAAGAACAGCTGAAGAACACGCGCGTGTTCTTGGTTTCTCAGATTTGCATTTTCTATCCAATCTCCATGAATACGTAATCATATCATGCAATCCACATATCATTATGCTCGTCTCAACCTCACGATCATGTCTATGTACTTTAATTTCATTTAAATTAAACATACAACAAGAAATCACGAAGAAACCTCAAGAACCCTAATTTCTGCATGAAGGCTAGGATTTTTTATACACGATTCAAACAATGCAATTAATTGAGGGAAAACATTCCATGCATGATTATGAACATATGGCCAAATTATTGTGTGAGGAAATATGCATAGATTGAGAGATGACCAAGTATGTGCTTACCTCCAAGCCGTGACAGCAAGTTCAGATGTAATTTTGATTTGGAGGTGTTACAGATGAGTGGTGATGATCTGGACAGCTTCCCTACACCATATGGATTGTGTTTGGATGGTTGGACTTGATTGAAATTGGCTGGATCATTTTGTGGTACCTCAGCTGCACCTTGTTTGAAAATTTGAGCAACCAGCTGGTGATTTCATGAAATTGATGTTTCAGAAGTTATGTGAGTGTTTGATCAGCTCATATGTGATGTATGTGAGGTGTGTGAGTGATTAGTTTGTGCATAATTGCTCTCAAACTCAAAACCCGATAGCTACCTTGCTAAGAAAGGCATTTTTGCCAAGAGAAAGAGATTTTGAGGAAAGCATCTGTTAGATGGATTTGGTGTACTTAAACTGACCACAATTGAGCACTATTTATAGTAGATCAAGTTTGTTTTGCAAGGAATAGTGCATGGCAGTTGGTAAGTAGGTTTCCTCAATGTTGGCCAATGGAAATGAAAGTCTCCTCTAGCCATTGACTAGAGGTTTGGGCACAGAGCTTTGGTCCCCTTGGTCTTGGATAAGTCTTGACTGATTTCAGATGAGAATGGCTCAGTCCATGCCACCTTGATGGTTCCATTGAATGCCTCATTCCAAATTTGAAGTCTTGTCCCTATTTTGGCAACTCTAGGTTCAACATTCTATTCCTTGTTCCTTGGACCTTGGAGGCTTGGCTCAGTGATTGTCCCCTTAAGATTCAATCCTCTGAGGTGTCCAAGTGGATTGGAGCAATTGAAATTGGCTGATTTTGGCAAATCGAGCCAAAATGCAAATTCTGCCTTGCCTTGACAGATATCAGCAAGGCAACTTGGCAATGTTGTATCTCATGGTGTAGGTTGAATTTGGCAATGTTCTTGGCCATTTTGGAAAGCTCTTACATGATACAACAACTGTTTGAACAAGTTTGGTTTTGATCTCTTTTGATTCAAAGTGAAAAATCCCCCTACATTTGGCAAAAAGTGAAGGCAAATTCTGACTTAGTGAAAATTTCACTAAGTGTTGGAAAAAGTGACATTTTCACTTTTCAGCCACTTTGATCACTCCATAACTCAAAATCCTTAATGAATTGGAATAACTTGTAGTTGAAGTTTTTGTAGGTGATAATGAGGGCTACAAATCCATCTTTGGATGAGAAAAAATGGCCTTGTGGTTTAGGAGTTATGGTCCTCCAAAGTTGGTACCTTTGCCACTTTATTTTTAACTTAGAAAAATTTCTAAGTTTTATGGTTACCCCTTTTACAAGTTATCTCACTTTTCTTGATTTTTCTTGATGAATGATGATTCAAATCATACATTAACATCATTTTAGGGTTAAAAATCCATTTTGGTGAAAAATCTCAAAAAGTCAAAGTTGACTTTTGTGCACAGTTGACTTTTTATCAGATGAATTCCAAACTGTGCAATTCTTCAGGAAATCATGTCCTTGACCTAAATCAAACTTGATGTACATGTTCCATGGGTGTCATAGGGTATATTCAATCATGTATTAGGGTTTGGGAGCATGTCCTGGTCAAAAGTCAAAGTTATAGTCGACTTTTCCCTTAAAACCCTAATTGTGGTGCAGATGAAAATGAGACTTATTGCTCAAGCTTCTTGGATCAATACATTGTTCCAAATGGATCAATATGTTGTATTAGAGGCCCTCAAATCATCTCTTGATGTCTTGGCTCATGGTTTGTCCCAAAAGTCAACTTAGGGGTGAATTAGGTCAAGAAACCCTAATTCCTGATTTTTGATGAATGCATCCCCTGAGGCAAAATTGACTTGATGCATGGGTTCATAAGGTTCCATGAAGCATATTAGGTCATGTTTTGGATCATTGCCTTGTGCCCAGATGAAAATTTCCATCTGGAGGCCCTGGTCGACCAAAACCCTAATTTGGTGACACTGTCGATCTTGAGACTTGATCCACCTAGAAGGGAGCAGCCTTGTGCTTAATCCTTGAAGTGGGAGTCCTTTTTGATCCATTGTGGATGTTTAAGAGATTATACAAGTTGAAGATCATGTCATTTCTTGATTGATCCTTTGTCTAAGCACTCAGAGATGGCTTGAAACCCTAATCTTGATTGTATTGGATGCTCACCCATCTTTGGGGAGACTGATGAAGCATGATGGTTCATCCATATTGTGATGATGATTTTCACAATGATGGGAAATCTAAGTGGTCAAAATTTGGGGTATTACAGATGCCCCTATTTAATCTTCTTGGACCCGAAGGTGTGAATGACGAAGGGATTCGAGGATTCGGGGTGCAAGAGGATTAAATATCGAAATATCCGAAATTTTGATGGTGGTTATGAATGGTAGCTTACGCATTCATCTTCTTTAGCTAAGCAATGGTGCTTAGAAAAGGTAAACTTCCCCTCGATCCTGGTTTCCTACCAAGGAACTGGTCTCAGTTTCCGAAGTAAACTTCCCCTCGATCCTGGTTTCCTACCAAAGAACTGGTCTAAGTTTCAGAAATGAACTTCCCCTCGCTCCTGGTTTTCTACCAAGGAACTAGTCTTAATTTCTGATTTAAACTTCCCCTCGATCCTGGTTTCCTACCAAGGAACTGGTCTTAGTTTCTGATTTAAACTTCCCCTCGATCCTGGTTTCCTACCACGGAACTGGTCTTAGTTTCTTTTGTCAATAAACTTTACTGACAAGGGACGCTATTCGTAGCGGCTTTCCTTCAAACTTCTCGCCGAATTTTCCTGGGGAGATGCCATTTGAGTGGAAAAAGTTTTGATGTCAGACTTGCTGGGGAACCCATTCGTCTGAGTTGTAGAGTTGTACAAACTCCTCTGTTGGAGACGCCATTTGTCGATTCTACTGGGGAAAACGAGTCTCTTGAGATACTGTTTTCGTTTGGGGTTACATCATACTTTTCTCGGGATCTTCCCAGAGAAATGCCATATGATGGGATCCAATTTTGAGGTGCCAATGACTTTCTCATCAGTGGTTTTTCGGAGCAAAACTGGCGTGCTGCCGAATCTCTGATTACAAGGCTTTCTCTGTGGATTTTCCTTAATCTGGGAAAGCAAGGATATCATCTTCAATGGCAAAGAGTGATGTTTATTGAGAGTTTTCTCTGGCTTTTCAGAGGTTCAAGTTATCAAAGTGGCCAAGTGCCGACTCTGATCTAAAGATACACTGGTGGCGAGATTGTGCAGACACAACACTTCTTGACGAGGAAAGAACTGACAAACTCGATTGAGAAAACTGTTTATCACTAGGGGACAAGACCGACTCAAGTGATAGTGATGCAATACGAAATGTGAACGCAAATAAAATGCATGAAGTATGTATGTATATGCTGACAAAACAGACGCGACATACAGACTAATGGATGAACACAATTGGATACTCGGCCATCGCGGGGCGAAGAAGTACCGTTGATTCAAAATAGCAATTCCACCTTGCTTAGGAGAGATAGTCCCGTTGGGAGCTATGTTGATCGGGCTTAAGAGATGAGAACTCGGCCGAGGATGTCAGACGAAACAAGGTCTCTGACACAGTTGATCCCTTCATTCAGGCATACTGGCTTAGAAGGAGTACTTTGATTCTGCACTTTGAAGTTCGCTTACTTCGGGAGAAGCGATCGATGTTCTTCTGATGTTCAACAGTCAAAAGAAATTGTCATCTTTATTTTAAAAGCAGAAAAAGTTTTAACAAGTAAATTCATTTTTGTTTTATTTCAAGAATCGCTGATTAAGTTTAAACAACGTCGTTCTGTAAAGCTAAAACAAGCAAGAGTTACAAACAAAAGCACAAGGGCTCAAATTTTATTGATAAGATGGAGATCAGCCAAACGCGTGATTCCAAAGAGTATATACAAAGTTAGAAAACGGTAATTTACAGGGAAAAGGGCTACGTTGAAACATAACGACCACTATCCTTCTACCAACTTTGAGTTCGGGGCATCCTGAGCTTCTGTCGAAGATGACCTTTGACTGGAGATTTCCTCCGATAGATGATGTAACTACTGCTGAGGGACTTGCCTCTGTTGAACATAGTTACTTGCCATTATCCCTAACTTTTGCCTGGATTGTACTATGAGATTTCCAATCCATCGGGATGATTCTTTTTTTCATGTCTCTAACTTTTGCCTGGACCGCCCTTTCGAGTTTTCAATCCACCGAGACATTTTTTTTTTTTTTAGGCGAAGTATTTCTTGACTACATCAACATTCGTGGGGTACGCAAATTCCTCTCCGTCCATGGTTGCAAGTCTCAAGGCGCCGCCTGAGAAAGCTTTCGTGACCACATAGGGGCCATCATAATTTGGGGTCCATTTGCCCCGAGAGTCAGTGAGAAATGATTGTATCTTCTTGAGCACGAGGTCTCCTTTCCTGAAGACACGAGGTCGGACCTTTTTGTCGAACGCCCTCTTCATTCTCTGTTGATACAACTGACCGTGGCATAGTGTCGTGATTCGCTTCTCTTCGATCAGGTTCAGGTCGTCGTGTCGACTTTGACACCATTCAGCTTCGGTGAGCTTAGCTTCCATCAATACCCGGATTGATGGGATCTCTACTTCTATGGGGAGAACTGCCTCCATGCCATATACTAGAGAGAAAGGGGTAGCCCCTGTTGACGTGCGGACAGATGTGCGATAACCGTGAAGAGCAAATGGTAGCATTTCGTTCCAATCTTTATAGGTTACAACCATCTTTTGAACGATCTTCTTGATGTTCTTGTTAGCCGCTTCTACCGCTCCGTTCATCTTGGGTCGGTAGGGAGATGAGTTATGGTGTTCAATCTTGAACTCAGCACACAACTCTTTCATCATCTTATTGTTCAAGTTAGATCCATTATCAGTAATGATCTCGCTTGGAACACCATAACGGCAGATGATATTGTTTTTGATAAATCGAACCACCACTTGTCGGGTTACATTGGCGAATGACGCTGCTTCGACCCACTTGGTGAAATAGTCAATGGCTACCAGGATGAACCGATGTCCGTTTGAAGCCTTGGGCTCAATCATACCAATCATGTCGATTCCCCATATGGAAAAAGGCCACGGGGAAGAAAGAACTTTGAGATGTGATGGCGGTACATGAATTTTGTCGGAGTATATCTGACACTTGTGACACCTCCTCATGTACTTGTAGTAGTCGGATTCCATTGTCAACCAATAGTACCCTGCTCTCAGAATTTTTCTCGCCATTGTGTGTCCGTTGGCATGAGTGCCAAAGGATCCTTCATGAATTTCTTTCATGAGCATGTCTGCTTCTGGTCTGTCGACGCATCGGAGCAAGACCATGTCAAAATTTCTCTTATAAAGAGTGTCACCGCTCAGGAAGAAGTTTCCAGCCAATCTTCTGAGGGTTTTCCTGTCTTTTCTGAGTGCCCCAAATGGGTACTCTTGTTTCTGAAGGAAGCATTTGATATCGTGATACCAAGGTCTGTCGTCTATGACTGCTTCAATCGCGAAGATGTAAGCGGGCCGTTCAAGGCGCATTATGTCGATCTTAGGTATATCATTCCATCGACCTACACTAATCATGGAAGAGAGAGTGGCTAATGCATCAGCCATGTGATTCTCATCACGAGGGATGTGATGAAAGTCAACTCTGTTGAAGAAGGGTAACAACCTCCTTGCATAGTCTTTGTAAGGAATCAATCCTGATTGGTATGTGTTCCAATCTCCTTTTATCTGATTGATAACCAGGGCTGAATCGCCGTATACGTCCAAGTTTTTGATCCTTAAATCAATCGCTTCTTCGAGACCCATAATACAAGCTTCGTATTCGGCCTCGTTGTTCGTACATTTGAACGTAAGTCTGGCAGTGAAAGGAATGTGGATACCTTGAGGGGTAACAATGATTGCCCCAATTCCGTTTCCATAATGATTGACTGCTCCGTCAAAGATAAGTCCCCACTGGGAACCTGGTTCTGGCCCTTCACTGGGTAGCGGTTCATCGCAATCTTTCATCTTTAGATACATGACATCTTCATCTAGGAAGTCAAACCCGATTGATTCTTGATCGTCAATCGGTTGATGAGCCAAATGATCGGCTAAAATACTTCCCTTAACGGCTTTCTGAGCATGGTACTCTATGTCATATTCTGAGACTAACATCTGCCAACGGGCAATCCTTCCCGTGAGAGCAGTTTTTTCGAAAACGTACTTAATTGGATCCATTTCGGAAACCAACCAAGTAGTATGACGAATCATGTGCTGGCGAAGACGTTTGGCTGCCCAAGCCAAAGCGCAACAAGTTTTCTCAAGCATTGTGTACCGAGTCTCGCAGTCGGTGAATTTCTTGCTTAGATAGTAAATGGCAGACTCTTTCCTTTTAGTTTCGTCTTGTTGGCCAAGTACACATCCCATTGAGTCCTCTAGGACTGTGAGGTAAATGATTAGTGGTCTTCCTTCCACTGGAGGTGATAGAATCGGAGGATTCAACAAATATTCCTTAATACTGTCGAAGGCAGTTTGGCAGTCTTCTGACCAAACGCAATCCTGGTTCTTTTTCAATAACTTGAAAATCGGCGCACAATTCGCGGTCATAAGGAATATAAATCTGGAGATGTAGTTCAAACGTCCCAGGAATCCTCTGACTTGTTTTTCAGTTTTTGGAGAAAACATTTCTTAAATGGCCTTGACCTTGTCAGGATCAACCTCAATTCCTTTATGGCTGACGATGAACCCTAGTAATTTCCCCGAACGGACACCGAAGGTGCACTTGTTAGGATTCAAGCGGAGCTTGAATTTTCTTAGACGTTCGAACAATTTTGATAGATGTTCAACGTGCTCATCCTCTGTTCTTGATTTTGCAATTAAATCATCGACATATACCTCAATTTCTTTGTGTATCATGTCATGAAACAGAGTAGTCATGGCCCTTTGATAGGTTGCCCCGGCATTCTTCAAACCGAACGGCATTACCTTGTAACCAAAGGTGCCCCATGGGGTAATGAACGAAGTTTTCTCCATGTCTTTCGGCGCCATTTTGATCTGGTTATAGCCCGAGAATCCATCCATGAAGGAGAATACTTTGAACTTTGCTGTGCTGTCAACCAGCATGTCAATGTGTGGTAAAGGAAAGTCGTCCTTTGGACTTGCCTTGTTTAGATCTCTGTAATTAACACACATTCTGACCCTTCCGTCCTTTTTGGGAACGGGTACGATGTTGGCTAACCATTGAGGATATTCAGATGTAGCGAGGAAACCCGCGTCGATCTGTTTCTGTACCTCCTTTTTGATTTTGATAGCCATGTCCGGGTGAGTGCGTCTCAACCTTTGCTTTACTGGCGGACATTCCGATCTCAATGGTAAATGATGTTCCACGATGCTGGTATCCAACCCTGGCATATCCTGATAGGACCAAGCGAACACATCGGGGAATTCTTTGAGAAGCTTTATCAAACTTTCTTTGGCAGTTGGACTGAGCAATGCTCCGATCCTGATTTCTTTTCTCTCTTTTTCTGAACCCAGGTTTACCATTTCCAACGGTTCTTTGTGAGGTTCAATGGACCTTTCCTCTTGTCTGAGTAGTCGGGAGATCTCTTCTGGAATTTCGTTGTCATCTTCTTCTTCAGCCTCGAATACCGGGAACTCAAAGTTGGGAGAAGGCATCGGATCGTATGTTTCAACGGGGTATAAAACAAGCAATCTGCATGACGTGATGATTCGTGTTTAGAAGAGATAGAGAAAATGCAAGTGTGTGCAGTGTTTTGATTTTACTGCTTGTTTTTATTATTGAATGTTTTTTAGGATTACCATTTTCTGAAAAAGCAAAAAGAGAAAACAGCAATTAATGCGGAAATTACAGAACGATGTTATTTTATTAATGAACAAGTCGACTCTTGAAACTACAGCCCTATAAAACAAAACTCTGTCGCTTTGGGCAAAGAGAAGAGGGAAATTTACAGAAAACGAGCCCTATCAAAATATCCGTTTCACCTGGGCAGGGTGAAAGGTTAAAGATGGCAATTACTTTGACTGATGAACGACCTTCGGAACCTTGACAGCAACCCATTGGCGGCGAACTCCTCGGTGAATCACAAAGTCTGGCACCTTCCTTGATTTGTCTTCAGAAATAACGCAGATTTCTGGTGTAGCAGGATCATTGGAATCTGTCTCCCAGGCAAAATTGTCGTAGGAGGATTCCTCTGTTGCATTTTGCATAGCATTGGTGCTCTCAGCTGTATCTCCCCATCCAGTTGACTGGATATCTTCGAGCCTGATACGAGAGCTTTCGGGAGCAGTGTACTTGACCATAAAGTTGTATTTTCCACTTGGTTGTCCCAAAGTATCCGAAACTTCTTTAGAACTGGAGAAGTTATCCCTCTCGATGACGTTGACCTCAGGGAAAGCATAGTTGATGAATTCTAGTCCTGCAAACATTGCGAATTCATCTTCATGTTGAGTAGTTTTCGAATGACCTGAGTGTTGATCCCATAACATGGTGGGGACACAGGTATTCTGTTCAATGATGCTCAGCTGAGTTTCATTACTCGGCTGACTTTCTTGCCCCAAGTTTCCTGGGTAAGGCTGCCACATTCGCAGACCATCCATTGGGCCATAGTAATTGTGATCAAAGTTTTCTTTCATCAGAGTGTCTTCCTCTAATGTATTTGGCGGAGCACGGCATCCTTCCAGATCACAATCTTCGTAGATCATTTCGACATCTGATCTTGGTATAAATCTCGGACTTTCTGTAGGAAAGCAAAAAGGCATAGGCACCTCTTCCTGAGACATATAGCCGTCCTTGTTAAGGTAGGACTTCCATTCTTCATCTGTGTCAGAGGGATCTTTCTCATTGATAGCATGAACTGTCTGAGACACTGGGTGAAGAAAACCTCCACTGTGGAAGAAGTTTTGAAGGGGATGAAGACTTTCATCGTTTGCGGCTGTCTGGGTACTAGTCGCAGAAAAACCAAGACCCTTCTTTGTTTTATTGTCAATAGGAATGACAAGTCGTCCCCATCCTGTCGTATCGGTACTCTCGACCGCTTTGATAGCATATTTGTATGAAGAAATTGAAGTTCCTTCTTCGGATTGATCGTTCTTGCTCACCGATAGTGCTTGGAACTGAATTCCAATAACCTCCTCGGGTTCCACACAAGTAGATGATGATAGGTTGCTCACAAGCAAGGCTTGTTCCCCACAAACCGTGACAAGTTGCTCGTTCTTGACGAACTTTAGCTTTTGGTGGAGGGTCGAAGTGACCGCTCTAGCCTGATGTATCCAAGGTCTTCCTAATAAACAACTGCACATTGCCCGGATGTCCATGACCTGGAAAGTGATTTGGAAAGTGTGAGGACCAATAGTTATGGGAAGATCAACTTCGCCGATAACTGTTTTTCTGGATCCGTCGAATGCTTTGATGACGACCTCGCTGACTCTCATCGGAGGGCCCTTGAATGATAATTGCGTCAAAGTGGACTTCGGCATAACATTCAGGGCTGACCCTGTGTCTACCAGTACGTTGGCTAAAGCATCGCCCTGGCAGTTAACTGTGATATTGAGTGACATGTTATGACGACGACCCTCTTCAGGTAATTCCTCATCACTAAATCCCAAATTATTGCAGGAAGTGATGTTAGAGAAAATGCTATCGAATTGTCTGATTGTTACATCCTGTTCCACAAAGGCTTGCTCCAAGACTTTCTGTAGAGCCTCTCTGTGTGCTTCTGAACTGAGTAACAGTGATAATACTGAGATCTTTGAAGGAGTCTGTAACAGTTGATCAACAATGTTATATTCACTCCTTTGGATGAGCTTTAGCATCTCATCTTTGTCTTTTGAAAAGTCGGGATTACCAGATTGACCGACTAGTGGATCAGGAATTTCTGCCTGAAGTTCCTTTTCTTTGTTGGACTCTCCAACTCCTCGGTTAAAGATTCTACCGCTCCGTGTTACACAACTGATGTCTGCAATATTCACGACGGAGGGTAATGGAATTTCCTTTCCATTTTCAACTGTTGTTGCACCGTATTTGTAAGGAATAGCCTTAGTTGATTCATACGGTAGTGGTCCCGGTAGATAGATGACTATGGGAACCTTCTAGTTTTTCTAACCATCATAAGTAACCTCGATCTGTTCCCGGTTGGGAACTCTAGATTCGTCAAGTAGAGGGACGACTGCAAAAACATCCCTGGTCCTGTGATGACCAGAGATCGTGACAACATCCTCAACTTGCTCGGCAAGGTAGTTCGGCGACCAAATGATGGGTCCTGAACCTGGATATGGATGAATTTCTCCATGATCGATCTGACCCTGAAGAGCTGCTCTCACAAGGTAACACCCTTGGTTACTTTTCGAACAGACACTACAACTGTCATAATTGTGTGGTGGCACCTGGCCACGCCCACTTTGAATACAATGTAACCTCACTAGGTCACCTTCCATCGATCGGACATCCTGACTTTGACGACGAGTAGGATTCATGTTATTGATACTAATCTGTTGAGTATATTCGTCCATATAGATTGGCATCCACCAGTGATTTAACAAGTGCTGGAGTGCCTCCTGGACAAGGGTACAACCTCGATCGTTTTCGCAACCTGCTTTACAATTTTGATAATCGTGTGATATTAAGAATCCGAGTCAGACCTGCTCAGCATGTAACTCTACCAGGTTGGTATTCATTACGCGGATATCAAAAATCTGAACCATGTTGATTTGATAGGGATTCCTATCATGGTAGTCTTGGATCCATCCAAGATCCATTTGACGCTGGAGGGCCTCTTGTATGAAAGAGCATCCCTGTTTGTTTACAGAGCAAGTCAGACAGGTACTGTAATCGCGCCGCGGCAGATTATGATACTGGCTTTGCCTTGAGTGCATCGCCACCAAGTTGACATTCATCACACGGATGTCGTGGTTTTGAATGACGTTAGAATCCTTAGAGACCATGTTAACTCCACGAACTCGGTGCTCCTGGATCCATCCAAGATCCATTTGTTCCTGTAGAGCTGATTGCACTACAGAACATCCTTGATTGTTTTTAGAGCAGATATCACACTGATGATAGTTATGAGGTGGCACATGGCCATATCCACTCTGTCTACAATGCACCTTGACCAGATTGGTCCCCAATAAGAGTACATCATGAATTTGATAGACATTGTTAGTCTCTTTCTCAATCAGATTGACTGCAGCTTTCTCATGTTGAGGCAGTGGGTTCGTAAGAACATTAGGATTCGTATCTTTGAAAGATAAGAGCCCGCTCCTAACAAGCTTTTGCACGTCGGATTTGAAATTGAGGAAAGTCTCAATGTTATGCCCTGAACCTCCTTGATGATAAGGGCATGTTTGATCCGCTTTAAACCAGAAAGGCGGATTTTCCAGAACTGAAAGGGGAGACTTAGTCTGAATGTGCCCCTTGGCTAGCAGTAACGGAAATAATTCTGCGTACGTTACAGGTATAGGATCAAATCCTGGTGGCCGTGTCGTACGGTTGTTGTTATATGGAGGACGAGCCTGCTGAAGAGGCTGTTGTGTCCTTTGTTGGTCAGGTTGGCTCTGCGTAATCTGAGGTTGATACGTAGGAATAGGCGCGGGGCCGATAGCAGGAGTAACAGCTGCTACTGGCTGATAACGTCGCCTTTGCTTTCCGAGAGATATATTCCCAATATCTTGCTCTTTTTTCTTAGGGAGAGCACTACCGTATTTTTTAGTACCGCTCGTTGATCCAGTGTCTTTTACCAAACGTCCTTCTCGGACGGCTTCCTCAAGACGTACACCCATACCGACCATCTCGGTGAAATCACTGGGCGCACTGGCGACCATTCGGTCATAGTAAAATGAGCCTAAGGTCTTTAAGAAGATCTTTGTCATCTCTTTTCCCACAAGAGGTGGACAAATTTGAGCGGCAATATCACGCCACCTTTGAGCATACTCCTTAAAGGTTTCCTTGTCCTTTTGTGACATTAATCTGAGTTGATCTCTGTCGGGTGCCATGTCCAAATTGTACTTGTATTGTTGGACGAAGGCAATACCAAGATCTCTGAATGTACTGATCGTAGTACGGTTTAAACCCATGTACCATTTGAGTGCGGCACCGGTTAAACTATCCTGGAAGTAGTAATCAGCAGGTCCCGATTCTCCGTCTGAGCTGACATCCGCCGAGCGTACATCACCAGATGGCTCTGAGGGCAAGAGTTACCCTTGTATTTTTCAAAATCGGGCACTTGGAACTTGTGCGGGACTTTTACATTTGGGACCAAGCAGAGGTCTGCGGCGTCCTTTCCAAATAGATCCTGACCGCGAATGGCTTGCAGCTCTTTCTGCATTTCCAAGAACTGCTCCTGGAATTCATCCATTCTGTCAAACATAGTTTCCTTCTTATCAGAAGGTGTCCGTGGAATCTGTCCTTCCGGGACAGTGTGCACCACAGGGGGTGGTACCGTGACTACGGCAGTAAGTCTTGGCGCCTCCCGAAGTTTGTAACCTTCAGGAGTCTTGAGTATGCCCCTGGAATCTTCGCTTTCCTGAAGTTTGTAACCCTCAGGCCCAGCGGCTTCTGTTGTGATTCCCTGATCTTCAGTGATCGGCGGAACATATCCTTCCGGGATATAGTTAACAGGCATGCCCCAAGGACGATCTTTCGGTATCTGATACCTAGGACCATACTTTTCTATGATGGGCGTTGAGGTGATCTCTGAGATCACAGTTCTTTGTAGCTGAGCTTCTGCCATGGCTTGCATGTCGTTACGAAGCTTTCTCATATCCTCTCTCAGAGTGTCGATCTCTTCTTTCAACTCTCTGTTTTCTTCCTCAAGATCATCCATTTTTTTCTGACGATTGGCCCGAGTATTGTACGAATGAGACAGTTTGACTCTAGAATCGAGACACAAACGTGAGATTCGTAGGGAAGAAGAATACGCGATGTGAGGATGATGAATGCAATGATTATATTAATTGTTTTTAGGTTTAATTAAAATAAACTTCGACAATTAGATTGCAAATATCAAACAGTGGGGAAACCCCTTTTTATTGAATTCCAAAGGATTACAGAAATGGAAATACAGTAGATTACAAAGTGCAGAAACAGAAACCTAAACTAATGGGTCCCGAGTCCTCTTCTTTGACCGGGGCGCTTGGGCCGTTGTCGGGTTGTCATTCCTTTGCCAGGTGAAAGGAGCGAGCAAATTCCTTTGGTCATCTTGATTCTCTACAGCATGCTGCTCCAAAATTTCAATCAGAGCATCTTTCTCTTTTAGTAGTTGCTGTATTTGGATACACTCTACGTCGAGGGTGCGGTATTTGTTCTTCCAAAACCTTCTTTCCTTTTGAACTTTGTTGAGAGTAACCTGAAGCCTTTCAGTTTCCGCCATGAAGTACATGACAATTTCCCTCGGCGAAAGAATTCCGTAACGAGGATAAGGCATCTTTAGCTTGAGAGCTCTAGTTTGTACCCAATGGAGATAAGGCTCCACCGAGACACAATCCGGTTTTCCCAGAGACTCTCGTCCTTTCTTATGAACATGTTTCCAAGCTTGCACTATTTCCATCTTTAGTGCTCTGTCGTTTTCTCCTTCTTTGAAGAAAAGACCTTCCAGATGAACACCCAGTGGGATGTGTCTCATCGGGTATCCAAATTGACGAAGAACTAATATCGGATGATAGTTGATTCCTCCTTTAGTTCCTATGAGGGGTATGCTGGGGAAGTTTCCACAACGGTCAATGATTCTGATTCCCTCATAAATCCTATTACACCAATCTATATCAGAGTTGGTGAGAGACATGATCTTCTGCGACCAACGTAAGGCACTCTTGCAATCCCAAAAAGCAGCAGACTTTGGCAAGTGAGAGATAAACCATTTGTAAAGCAAAGGTACACAGCATGTGATCTCCCCTCCGCTGTACAAATTTCCCAAGTGTACAGAATGATACGCATCTGCGAGCAAAGTCGGCACAGGGTTTCCAATGAGAAAAACCTTAATAGCGTTGATATCGACGAAGTTATTGATGTTGGGAAACAAAAATAACCCGTAGGTGAGTAAGACAAAGATGCTTTCAAAAGCAGTCCCGTTCCCCATACTAGCGAAGTATAGAGCTTTCTTGGCCAAGAACTGGGCTGGCAAACCTTGGATGCCACCCTTAGTGGTCATGTGAGTCCTGACCTCAGACTCGTCCAAATGAATTGCTATTGCAATAGTCTGATTCTTTGGAATTTCTTCCAGTCCAGAAAATGGAGCTCGATCAGTGATATGTAAATCAGTCAGATGAGAATACTCCTCCAGCGTTGGTGCTAGCTGGTAATCCGGGAATGTGAAACAGTGATAAACCGGATCGTAGAACTGAATGAGCGCATCCATGATTCCCTTAATCACATGGACTCTTAACAGTGGTAGCAAACCACCGTGCTTGGCTCTGAAAGCCTCTGGGTTAACGATCATCCTCGCTAACTTTCTCAAATCCCCTAGTTTTGGAACCTTGAAGGTATACTGGTGAGTTCTCCTTCTACCAAAATTCATTAATGCAATCTTTTTCTCTAATATTTGCAATCACAGTCTTAGTTTAATTTGAAAAACAGAGAGACTAGAAAAGAAAGTTGTTTGAATGTTTTAATGTTTTATTAAATGAATGCATGAATGCAGCACACAAAAACATAGAAAAAACATGGGGTCAAAGGGTCGTTGTCATGAAGTCAAGGCTCTACCCATCCCCAAAGGTTTATACTAGGGTGATTTTTGTACCTGTACTCATTATCATCAGCTCCTCCCAGGAAAGCAAAACAACAAGCGGATCGTCAGCGAGTTGTGTGCAATCTTAGAGTAAGTGTTATTCACCGAGAATAGATCACCAGCCTCAAATGAGGGTAGTATCGCGTAACAGCTATTTCCGATAGCTTCCGTACTACGAAAGGGTTGGCTTTTCTTAAGTGTATACTCGATCTCACCACATGCGGCATCACACGCATTCCAGTAGCAGAAAAATAAACATGTATAGCAATTAGGAAAAGCAGTATATATATGTGTCCTAATCATCCTAGACTTATAAAGCTACGATTCTTAAGTTCCTGCCAGAAATGGGTTCCCCGGCGGAAGCCCCAATCTGTGGTTCCCTGCCTAAGAGATGGACCAGCATAGGTCAATCTTTCTCTTCGGTAGAGTTCCCATTTTCCGTAGAAAACGGGCATGATGCCCTTAGGCAGAAAAGGAGACTCCCCAGCAGAGTCGCCATTTGTGTAATTTTTCACAGAAGAGAAGTAGAAAGAAAGGAACGGGCCCCACGGTGGGCGCCACTTTTTTGTAGCGAGCGATTTTGGACGCGGTTCTTAAGCGCTGGTCGCTCTCTGCGGTTTGAGCTTAAAACTACAGGTCGATTCATTTTTTATCCTATTGTGAGCTGAATAAGGAAGGGAAATAGATGTCTCCAATTAACCCTGCTTGCATACTGAGTTTAAACAGCGGTCTGTTAGGTTACGGATGCTATCAATGTGGGGGGCCTTTGTACTGGTTATTCGTATTTCGCCAATACAGGTTTCTTTCTTTCGATCTGGGCAGAAGGTTTCTGGCGGGGAATAAGGATTAGGATGTTAGGACTGGTGCTTTTGAATTACTGCTTTTGATTGACGGAGATATGGGATTTGGGTTTTTTTGTTGATTGCGCTCGCTAAGATCTTTTCTTTCGATCTTATGCCTACGTATTCCCGTTTACCGAAACAGGGAAATCAGAGCGTTCGTAGTTCCTCCTATTCTATGGAAGGAAATTGGTTTTTGGTGTCTTGTTCAAAGCCCAAGACATGAAGCGAAAGGTGATTTGTATCTTGTTCAAAGCCCAAGATGTGAGGCTGAAAGGTCTATTTGTGTCTTGTTCAAAGCCCAAGACGTGAAGCTGAAAGACCTCGGCTTTAGAGAGAATTTGTCATCTCTAAAGAGGGGAGAAGGAGAATTACTTTAATTGGGATACGCGGATCCGAGCAATGCCATAATTTCCGAAGAAAGGGTTTTAACCTGAAGGAGAAGACTTTAACTCAGTGTAGAGCAATGCCATCTTTCCTTAGGAATTTCTCATGCTAAAAGAGGGACAGTGGCATGGATATAGATGATCCAGAGGCTTGCCGCTTACAGCGATTAGATGGAGGGAAAGGAGTTGTTGATGTTTGTGTACTGTGAACGATGCACAACTTTGATGCTAAAAGGTTGATTGGATCAACCAGTGGTTTTCTTATACAAAGCCTAAGAGGAGGCTAATTTCCGCTAGGAAAATCATTATACAAAGCCTAAGAGGAGGCTATTTTGTGTCTCGTACAAAGCCCGAGAGAGAGGCTAAAATTTTTTGACCCAGTGGGGCATATCGTTATACAAAGCCTAAGAGGAGGCTAGCAAAGAGTTGACTCAGTTGGAGAATCTTTTATACTCAGTAAGAGAGTGCTTTTGTATCTCGTACAAAGCCCGAGAGAGAGGCGAAAAGGTTGTTTTGACTCCACTGGGGAGAATTTTGGTATCTCGTACGAAGCCCGAGATGGAGGCTATTGTAACTGTTTCAGTTGAGTGACAGATCCAATATACTGATTTAAAAGAGAAAATCAGTTCTTATATGAGTAACACTGTACACAGGGATTTAATTTGAGGATCAGGGATATTTCCTTCTCTTTGAGGAAACGGGAAATCCAAAGGGTATTGAGACTGTCCGAGTCTGCGGGTTTTCTTCCTATTTAACGAAGGGTGCTTGAGAATGTCTTTGAGACTCAAGGAAGTTAGACTGTCCAAGTCTAGAGTTTTATCTTTTGTACTATGCTTTGAGAAACAGTAGTAGACTCTATGAAAGGAATGTTCTATGAGGATGACTAGGTTCTGTTCCTATACCTCTAGGAGGTCGTCGGGACAATTTGTACGAAGCCCAAGAGGAGGCTGGAATCTTTTAAGAAGCCGACGGGTCCTTGTACGAAGCCCAAGAGGAGGCTATCATTCCCGAAGGAAGAGATCATTATACGAAGCCTAAGAGGAGGCTTTGAATACTTCTAAGAAGCCGACGGGTCCTTGAATAATGCCCAAGAGGAGGTCGATGCTTTTAAGAAGCCCGTGGGTCTATCATCTCCTTTCCAATAGGAGAGATAACTCTTTTAAAGATAAAAACCACTGGTAAACGTGCGAGGTTTACTATCCAGCGACTTTTAACTTTTAAAGAGGGTTCCTTAGTTAAGGTCCAAGATTCTGACCGTAGTGGGTACCCCAACCCCGAGACATTCAAGGCAAGCTATTCACAAGGAATAGATCAAGTCAGGAAAGTTCGAGAATTGGAAAGAAACTCAAAGATGCCATTCACGGAGAATACATTCATCTTGGGGAGTAGAGCTTCTTGACGATTCCTAAGGAGGACAGCCGAAGAGAAGACTGTATCTGGTGCTCCTATTGGGGATCTAGGCGTCTATTTCTACGAATAAATGAAACGGCGTCACCTAGTTCTAGACGTAGTTGCCGGGGAAACTCGAAATATCTATACTATTATTACACAGTAGATATGAGTTTATGAAAGGAGACTTACAGTGAGCAGCCCCACAATACAGTTTATAATATGAAAGCAGTAAATGAAAGCGATAACCACTTACTCGGTTGTAGTGCTTCCATGTTGTTTGGTTAGTTGTTCAACAAAGAAAGATTAAAAACAACAGTATATTCAAAATCAAAGGAGAAAGTGCTTTGAAAAGAAAGGTTTGGGGCTTACAGCTCGAGGAGAGGCCCAGGGTTTTATCAGTGAGCACACTGTTTGACTTTGTATAGAGGGACTTATGCAAGTGACTGGGGCCCAAAAATTTTCTGTACAAAGGGATGGGTCTTACACTCTCTCAAGAGGCCCAAAAAAGGTTTAAAGAAAAGAGAGTGAGGCTTATAAAACGAGGGTAGGCCCAAATGATTTTTCGTTTAAAAATGGCGATCGCGCCGAGGTTTTCTTTTAACGCAGAGGGACTTATACAATAAGTGAGGCCCAAAATTTTTTGGTTAAAAGGGGGATTGGGTCTTACACTCTATTAGAGGCCCAAAGTGTTTTAAAGAAAAAGAAATGGGTCTTACTACTCGAGGGTAGGCCCAGATGATTTTTGAAAAGGCGACGATCGCGCCGTTTGTTTTTTGACGGTATCGGGACTTATACAATAAGTGAGGCCCAAAGATGATTTGGTCAAAAAAAGGATTGGGTCTTACACTCTAATAGAGGCCCAAAGAGTTTTGAAAATGATTTATGAGGGTTGAATTAATCCAAAACCCTAATTTGTTTTCAAAATGTATTTAATTGAATAAAAATTCAATTAAAATGATCAAAAATTGTTTAACACATGGAAAACAAATTGTGATCTTGGATTAATGCTTCAAAAATTAAGTATTGACCTACAAAATAATTAGAAAGCATTAAAAGTTGCAAAATCAATGTAGAAAAAATATTTAAAATGCCAAAAACAATCAAAATATTAATTCTTTACAAAAATATCAATTATATGAAATAAATAATATTTTTGGGATTTTTTGTGAAAATAAAATATTTTAACATTTTTGTGAATTATTAAAAAAAGAATCAACTCAAAATCATTAAAACTCAGAGAGAAATTAATTTTTGAATCAATTAAACAAAATCACAAAATTCAAATATTTGAATTATTCAAAAATGGCGCCAAGAACAGCTGAAGAACACGCGCGTGTTCTTGGTTTCTCAGATTTGCATTTTCTATCCAATCTCCATGAATACGTAATCATATCATGCAATCCACATATCATTATGCTCGTCTCAACCTCACGATCATGTCTATGTACTTTAATTTCATTTAAATTAAACATACAACAAAAAATCACGAAGAAACCATAAGAACCCTAATTTCTGCATGAAGGCTAGGATTTTTGATACACGATTCAAACAATGCAATTAATTGAGGGAAAACATTCCATGCATGATTATGAACATATGGCCGAATTATTGTGCGAGGAAATATGCATAGATTGAGAGATGACCAAGTATATGCTTACCTCCAAGCTGTGACAGCAAGTTCAGATGTGATTTTGATTTGGAGGTGTTACAGATGAGTGGTGATGATCTGGACAGCTTCCCTACACCATATGGATTGTGTTTGGATGGTTGGACTTGATTGAAATTGGCTGGATCATTTTGTGGTACCTCAGCTACACCTTGTTTGAAAATTTGAGCAACCAGCTGGTGATTTCATGAAATTGATGTTTCAGAAGTTATGTGAGTGTTTGATCAGCTCATATGTGATGTATGTGAGGTGTGTGAGTGATTGGTTTGTGCAGAATTGCTCTCAAACTCAAAACCCGATAGCTACCTTGCTAAGAAAGGCATTTTTGCCAAGAGAAAGAGATTTTGAGGAAAGCATCTGTTAGATGGCTTTGGTGTACTTAAACTGACCACAATTGAGCTCTATTTATAGTAGAGCAAGTTTGTTTTGCAAGGAATAGTGCATGGCAGCTGGTAAGTAGGTTTCCTCAATGTTGGCCAATGGAAATGAAAGTCTCCTCTAGCCATTGACTAGAGGTTAGGGCACAGAACTTTGGTCCCCTTGGTCTTGGATAAGTCTTTACTGATTTCAGATGAGAATGGCTCAGTCCATGCCACCTTGATGGTTCCATTGAATGCCTCATTCCAAATTTGAAGTCTTGTCCCTATTTTGGCAACTCTAGGTTCAACATGTTATTCCTTGTTCCTTGGACCTTGGAGGCTTGGCTCAGTGATTGGCCCCTTTAGATTCAATCCTCTGAGGTGTCCAAGTGGATTAGAGCAATTGAAATTGGCTGATTTTGGCAAATCGAGCCAAAATGCAAATTCTGCCTTGCCTTGACAGATTTCAGCAAGGCAACTTGGCAATGTTGTATCTCATGGTGTAGGTTGAATTTGGCAATGTTCTTGGCCATTTTGGAAAGCTCTTACATGATACAACAACTGTTTGAACAAGTTTTGTTTTGATCTCTTTTGATTCCAAGTGAAAAATCCCCCTACATTTGGCAAAAAGTGAAGGCAAATTCTGACTTAGTGAAAATTTCACTAAGTGTTGGAAAAAGTGACATTTTCACTTTTCAGTCACTTTGATCACTCCATAACTCAAAATCTTTAATGAATTGGAATGACTTGTAGTTGAAGTTTTTGTAGGTGATAATGAGGGCTACAAATCCATCTTTGGATGAGAAAAAATGGCCTTGTGGTTTAGGAATTATGGTCCTCCAAAGTTGGTACCTTTGCCACTTTATTTTTAACTTAGAAAAATTTCCAAGTTTTATGGTTACCCCTTTTACAAGTTATCTCAATTTTCTTGATTTTTCTTGATGAATGATGATTCAAATCATACATTAACATCATTTTAGGGTTAAAAATCCATTTTGGTTAAAAATCTCAAAAAGTCAAAGTTGACTTTTGTGCACAGTTGACTTTTTATCAGATGAATTCCAAACTGTGCAATTCTTCAGGAAATCATGTCCTTGACCTAAATCAAACTTGATGGACATGTTCCATGGGTGTCATAGGGTATATTCAATCATGTGTTAGGGTTTGGGAGCATGTCCTGGTCAAAAGTCAAAGTTACAGTTGACTTTTCCCTTAAAACCCTAATTGTGGTGCAGATGAAAATGAGACTTGTTGCTCAAGCTTCTTGGATCAATCCATTGTTCCAAATGGATCAATATGGTGTATTAGAGACCCTCAAATCATCTCTTGAGGTCATGGCTCATGGTTTGTCCCAAAAGTCAACTTAGGGGTGAATTAGGTCAAGAAACCCTAATTCCTGATTTTTTATGAATGCATCCCCTGAGGCAAAATTGACTTGATGCATGGGTTCATGAGGTTCCATGAAGCATATTAGGTCATGTTTTGGATCATTGCCTCTTGCCCAGATGAAACTTTCCATCTGGAGGCCCTGGTCGACCAAAACCCTAATTTGGTGACACTGTCGATCTTGAGACATGATCCACCTAGAAGGGAGCAGCCTTGTGCTTAATCCTTGAAGTGGGAGTCCCTTTTGATCCATTGTGGATGTTTAAGAGATTAGACAAGTTGAAGATCATGTCATTTCTTGATTGATCCTTTGTCTAAGCACTCAGAGAGGGCTTGAAACCCTAATCTTGATTGTATTGGATGCTCACCCATCTTTGGGGAGACTGATGAAGCATGATGGTTCATCCATATTGTGATGATGATTTTCACAATGATGGGAAATCTAAGTGGTCAAAATTTGGGGTATTACAGGAAAGAATGTACTAACACTTTGCTGAGGAATAGACTCTGTTGATCTGATAAACCTCTGCGGGGATAAAAACAACTCAGCTGGGGAGTATTGCTAACAAGTTTCAATGCTGAACTCTGTGGGGAATACAACTACCAGAGACACAATCTTGCTGGGGATCAAGGCTACTCCGTCGGGAACACGACATTCCGTTGCAACATGCTGGGAGAGAGTCCCTAGAGATCTGCTGGGGAAACACAAAACAACTCCACGGTAGTCTGCTGAGGCATAAAACTGTCGAGCTTAGGATAAGTGCCATAATGCCCCATGTTAGGCGAACTTTCCGTTTGACGACTCCACTGGGGATAATGAGTTTACCACAAACTCTGCATAAATCTGACATTTGTGACATTTGCGGGCGTACTTGCAACAATCTGTCTCCATTGTCAACCAATAATACCCTGACCTCAATAGTTTCTTTGACATTGCATGTCCTCCGGCATGGGTACCGAAAGAGCCTTCATGTACTTCCTGCATTAACAGGTCTGCTTCGTGTCTATCCACGCATCTGAGCAGAACTGTTTCAAAATTCTGTTTGTACAGCACGTCATCTTGGTTCAGGAAGAAGCTACCAGACAACCTTCTCAAAGTCTTCTTATCTTTGGTGGATGCCCCTGGCGGGTACTCTTGACTTTTCAAGAAACACTTGATATCATGAAACCATGGCTTGTCCTCAGACGCCACATCAACAGAAAACACAAATGCAGGTCTGTCAAGACGAGACACTTCAATCTTAGGTACATGGTTCCACCTTTGCACTTTAATCATAGAAGACAAAGTAGCCAAGGCATCAGCAAACTTATTCTCATCTCGAGGAATATGGTACAGCTTCACCGTCGTGAAAAATGTCAGCAATCTCCTCGTATAATCTCTATACGGAACCAGATTCGCTTGGTGTGTGTACCAACTCCCTTTCACCTGATTAATTACCAAAGCTGAATCACCGAAAATATCGAGGGTCTTAATTTGCAAATTAATGGTCTCCTCAATACCCATTATACAAGCTTTATACTCCGCTTCATTGTTGGTGCACCCGAAAGTTATTCGGGCAGTGAAAGGCATATGAACACCTTCTGGCATGATAAGAACTGCTCCAACTCCGCACCAATTCATGTTAACAGCCCCATCAAACATCAAACTCCATTTGGATTCAGGGTCTGGCCCCTCCTCCGAGAGTGGTTCCTCGCAATCTTTAGCCTTGAGAAACATGATGTCCTCATCAGGGAAATCAAATTTCATGGGTTGGTAAACATCAATCTGCTGGTGCGCCAGATAGTTTGACAAGATACTTCCTTTGATGGCCTTTTGAGAAGTATACTGGATATCATATTCTGTTAAAACCATCTGCCATCGTGCAACTCTGCCTGTTAGTGCTGGTTTCTCGAAAATGCATTTGATAGGATCCATTTTAGAAATCAACAAAGTTGTGTGCCTGAGCATATACTGCCTCAATTGCTTAGTAGCCCATGCAAGTGCACAGCATGTCTTTTCAAGCATTGAGTATCGGGATTCGCAGTCATTGAACTTTTTGCTCAGGTAGTAGATATCATGCTCTTTCCTACCAGTCTCGTCGTGTTGATCGAGAACACAACCCATAGAACCTTCAAGCACTGTTAAATACATTATCAAAGGTCTCCCAGAAACTGGAGGCATGAGAATTAGAGGTTCCTGCAAGTGTTCTTTTATTTTATCGAATGCCAGTTGACAATCGTCATTCCACCTGACCGTTTGATCTTTTCTTAGCAGTTTGAATATCGGTTCGCACGTGGCTGTTAGGTGAGATATGAACCTTGCAATGTAGTTCAATCTACCCAGAAAACCTCGAACCTCTTTTTATGTTCTCGGTTCAGGCATATCTTGTATTGCTTTCACTTTGGCAGGATCAACCTCAATCCCTTTTTCACTCACAATGAAGCCCAGCAACTTTCCAGAACGCACCCCGAAAGTGCACTTGTTTGGATTCAATCTTAGACGGAACTTTCGCAACCTTTCAAACAACTTTCTCAAGTTAATCAGATGTTCTTCTTCTATTCTCGACTTGGCAATCATGTCATCCACATAACATTCAATCTCTTTGTGAATCAAGTCGTGAAATAAAGTTACCATTGCCCGCTGGTACGTTGCCCCTGCATTTTTCAACCCAAAAGGCATCACCTTATAACAATATATACCCCATATGGGGTAATGAATGTGGTCTTCTCCATATCCTCAGGTGCCATCTTGATCTGGTTGTACCCGGAGAAACCGTCCATAAACGAGAACACTAAAAACTGAGTTGTATTATCAACCAGCACGTCGATGTGAGGTAGTGGAAAATCATCTTTAGGACTAGCTTTGTTAAGATCTCGATAATCCACACACATTCTAACCTTTTCGTCTTTCTTTGGTACCGGTATGATGTTGGCTACCCAGGGAGGATAATTGGTCACAGCAAGAAACCCTGCATCCCACTGCTTATAAACTTCTTCTTTGATTTTTATGGCCATATCGGGATGAGTCCGACGAAGATTCTGCTTGACTGGCGGGCATTCTTCTCTCAATGGCAGCCTGTGCACAACAATATCGGTATCCAACCCCAGCATGTCTTGATACGACCAGGCGAAGATATCAACATATTCACACAACATTTCAGTCAAAGCTTTCTTCACATCTGCTTGCAGGCTGGCGCCAATCTTGATCTCTTTCTTAGCATCCTTGGTACCAATATTGATGATCTCTATAGCCTCTTGATGAGGCTGAATGACCTTTTCCTCTTATTTTAACAATCTGGCCAGTTCCTCAGGGAGTTCACAGCCCTTCTCATCCCCTTCTTCGGCTTGATAAATCGGTTTGTCAAAGTCATACATAGCCATAGCAGAACCGTTATCAATGAAATCCGGAGGAGCAAGTCTGCACGAACGGGTTCATGCTTTATTTAGAATTTATTTTAAAACAAAAAGAAACGAAACATTACCATTTTTTAATTTTTTGTGCAAAAAATAAAAAATGAAAGACAGGGAACCAAAATTTGAGTGCAAAACGTCCTTTATTGATGATTAAAATTGCAAATGAAAATGGGTGGCCCTACAAATGAATCTGAACGCCTTGGGCAGAGCGCCAGATTTTAACATGCATTATGATTAAAGAAAAACAAAGAAAATTACTCTGTTTGGAGAGTAACTTGAATGACTTCTTCAACGGACCAATTCTGCAATTGTTGTCCCGAGGCACGTGGGCGTACCCAATTGCCTAAGTCACAGTCACTGTCAGCGCCATCTTCCGTAGCTGCACATGATTGATCCGTATATATGATTCCCCCACTGCTGAAAGTGATGGGTCCACTGTATTTTGCAACTGAATCCATAGAGGGTTGATAGCCAATACCAAACTTGTCCTCCTTCATTGGTGTCTCTATCAGCTTGCCCCAACGTTGGGCATTACCTTCTTTAACAACCTTGACCGCTTGCTTATAAGACGAAATGGACGTGCCTGCTCTATCTGGTGTAGGGAAAGATTCAGGCACTTGATCAATATTCAATGCCTCGAACGACTGGCAAAGCATCTCGTGGATTTCCCCATCCATCTCAACATACTTGAAGGTGGACAAATGACTAACAAAAATGTCCTCTTCACCACACACAGTCACTACTTGTCCCTCGAACTCATATTTTAGCTTCTGATGTAATGTGGATGTAACAGCCTCGGCCGCATGAATCCATGGGCGACCTAATAAACATCTATAAGCAGGCTGTATATCCATCACGTGGAATGTTGACTTGAACGCTTGAGGTCCAATTTGCACGGGTAATTCCACCTCACCAAATACAGATCTTTTCGTCCCATCGAATGCTCTAACAACCAACTCACTTGGCCTTAAAATCAATCCATCAACTTCCAGCTTCATCAGCGCCTTCTTAGGCAAGACATTGAGCGAGGAACCAGTGTCTACCAACATGTGGGACAACACCGCACCCTTACACTCCATTGTAATATGCAGAGCTTTGTTGTGGTTTCTACCTTCAGACGTCAAATCTCGGCTCGTGAAACCCAATCCATGGCTGACATTAACATTAGAAATCACACTCTCGAGCTGATTGACGGTAATTTCCTGTGGAACATAGGCTCTCTTCAACACCTTCAGCAAAGCCTCTCGGTGTGCATCAGAACACAACAACAATGACAAAATTGAGATCTTTGAGGGGGTCTGATTCAGTTGATCGACAATCTTGTAATCACTTTTCTTTATTATTCTCATGAACTCTTCTACCTCATTGTCGAAGGTAATCTTGGTATCTGTCTCAGACACGGGCACACTCTCAACTACCTATTTTCCTTTAGCTTTTGCCGCAACCTCAACTTCTTTATCACTTCTAAGGGTTTGGGGAGTAAACAACCTTCCACTCCTTGTAAAGCCTCCTACACCACCCACGTTATCAATATTTGAACTGGCCGATGTCTCGACTTCCTGCTTTTTCCCTTCATAGTACACATCTGCCCCATAATGCCATGGGATTGCTTTATTAGAGGTAAACGGAGCTGGTCCTGGCACTGTGATGGTAATAGGACTGGGTCTTTCAGGCACAACACTTGCTACAGGAGCTTCCCTTACAGGTACCTGAATGTCAGCAGGAGTATAATAAATTGTCACAGTTGACACCTCATCAATGTCTTTCACAACCCAGTCAAACTGTAGACGACCTTCATTGATCAGATTCTGCAAACCAACTTTTAACTTATCACAACCATTCTCTTGACTCATACACTCAGAACAATCTTGATTACAACCTGGGAACACATGTCCCTTCAACAGACGATCTTTTACAACCAACAAGGAAGTCTTCACCTGATTGATATCTGCTACCAAGTTCAACCTCTTTCCGTCTTCAATAGCATGCACATCTGCCACACCATGATTAGGCATGGGGTTCTGGAGAACATTAGGAGGTAGAGAAAAATTGATTACTTTAGCATCTATCAAATCTTGCACCTTATTTTGAAATGCCCAACACTTTTTAGTAGTGTGCCCCGGAGCACCTAAATGGAAATCGCAGCAAGCGTTAACATCAAAATTAAGTGGTAAGTTACCAGCAGCAGGAGATTTCATAGTACGAAGCTCAACCAACTTTAATTTGAGTAACTGGGGTAACAGTGTTGAATAGGTCATAGGGAGGGGGTCAATTTTGCGGTCCCTCTGCCTAGACCTCTGTTGGAAAGGAGGTTGCTGCTGTTGCTGAACCTGCTGTTGTGGTTGTTGTTGTTGAACGGATGGTTCTGGGATCGTCACTGCACCTACTTGATGATAAGCCTGAGAACGTCTTCTTCCCCGTCCTCTATACACAGCGTTTGTATCACCTTCTCTCCTTTTATGACTATTAGCAAAAGGTTTCTTTGTCCCAGAGGAACCAGCACCACTTACATCTTGAATCTTTCCAAGTTTCAACAGACTCTCGATCCTTTCACCCGCAATCTCAATGTCAGAAAATCCTATTGATGGACAAGTAGCCAATCTATCAAGGAATTCCCCTTGCAGGATGCTCATAAACATATCTGCCATTTCTCTTTCCAGTAAAGGGGGTTGAACCTGGGCAGCCATTTCTCTCCACCTTTGAGCGTATTCTTTGAAACTTTCCTTAGCATTCTGTGACAACCCTTGTAGCTGAGTGCGGTTGGGCGCCATGTCGATATTGTACTGATATTGCTTTAGGAACACTTCTGTCAGATCTTTCCAACTTCTCACAGCAGCTCTGTTCAATTTCATATACCAGGTCAATGAAGCTCCAGCCAGACTGTCTTGAAAGTAATGCGTCCATAACTTCTCGTCATCCGTGTGAGTTGAGATCCTCCCAAAATAAGCTTGAATATGTGTCTGGGGACACGTATTGCCATGATATTTGTCAAAAGTGGGCGGCTTAAATTTTGGAGGAATTCTGACCCCTGGTACTAGACCCAAATTGGTAACATCAATGCCCATAGAACTCTTGCACTCCATTTCCCGTATTTTCTCAGCCAACTCATCGTACCTTCTATCATTAGGATTACCCATATCAGCATCTAGCAGGGTAAACTGATCTTCCAGAACATCTTCCTGAACAACACCAGCATTTCTAACATTTCCATTACCCAGATTACCAACAGGAGGAGGATTGCCAACAGGAGGAGGAGTGCCATGGGTCTGCGAATTGTCAACCTGATTACCTCCCGGCGTAGTCTCTGGACGCTCGACCAGAAGTCTCAATCTCTCTTGAGTCTGTGCCATACCAGTCATGAGAGTCATGAACTGGTCCATGCGTGCCCTCATTTCAGCCAAATCATTCTGCATTTGATTCATTATCCTTGCTTGATTTCTTCGAGTTGAGTATCGGTGTACGTGATTCTCAGCTATAATGCCTGAAACCAAATAAAGGTTAGAAAGACCGGAGCAAGTACCTGCAAAGCAAGCAACAACATGCAAAATGATATGCAATGCAATGCAAATGCCATGTTTATCACCGCCAGGGCGTTTTACACTCTGATTCCAGTTTTAATCACAAGAATCTCAATGATAGTCACATAATATTTAGAGAAAAATAACGCGAAGAACTGTGCTGTGATAATGTGCCGGTGAATAACGTGATGCCGAAGAACCCCCTTTGAATAAGCCATTCTTTGAACAAAAAGCCAATAAGTGCCAAAACATGTTACAATTAGTTCGTAAATGGGAAATACATCAAGAAAATTACTCCATCAACAAGACTGATGGTAGCCAACAATACATCAACAAAACTACATTAAAAGGATGGGAAATTAAGATCAAACATATAAATCCAAATCTTTTAATTTCTCACTAGAATGCTTGATTTCTTCAAAAAGGATTCTAGTGCGCTGATGACCCGGCTTTTCAATCAACTCCTTGATCAAAATGTCTCTCCTATTCAGAGCTTCGGTTAATGAATCCGTGTGAATCAAGAGAGCTTCGTCAGTACTCATTTCCTTAAACCTTTTCACCCCAGCTTGTATCTTGAGTCTTCCCATCTCTACCATGGCATCTTCAAGCTTTTTCTTGGACACTTTCAGTTCATCATTAACATTCCTTAGCTCCTCTTGGCTTTTTCCAAAGTCTTCCCGATGCTTTCTCCGTTGTTCATGCGCTCTAAGAAACTCGTCGTCTTTGGTCTTTAATTGTTCCTGTAACTCTGCATTCTCGATCCTGACCTCATCCCAGTCTTGCTGAAACTTGGCTAACTTCTCTTTGCTCTGCGCTAAGACCTGTTTGGTCTTCTTGTGAGGTTGAGTAACAGCATCAGCACCTTTACTAACCTTTTGGAAATGTTGGGCTCTTTCAGCAAAGTCCCTTTCTTTTGCTGCTAACATTTGTTCCGCGTCTTGGTTTCTCCACTCCAGCTCTTTGTTGGCATGTAGAGCATTCTGAAGAAGACTACTCAAATCGGAATTCTCCACCCGAAGCTCATTCACTGTAGCTTGCAGTTTGTTAAACTCCTCCATGGGAACGGTGGTAGGTTGTTCCGAAATTGCTGGATATAGAGGTGGCTCTCTTGAAAAGGGCAAAAGAACCTCTTCAACCTTTCTCTGAATCCATTCTGTATACTGTGGATAGGCTCTACAATTACCTTTTCCAAAGACAGTCTTCCTAGTCTTGTGTAGGTGCCCCCAAGCATGCACAGTTCTTCTTAACACTTCTGTATCTTCATCCCCATTGAAGAACAAAGACTCTTCTATATGTTGGTCTTCAGGAGGATTCCTTGAGGCATACCCGAATTGTCTGATAGCCAGGATTGGGTTGTAGTTAATTCCCCCTTTCCTGCCTATCAGAGGCACATTCGGGAAGTTTCTGCAGCTGGTAATGATCTCTACTCCTTGCAACTGACGATCAAACCAAACAATGTTGTCAGCAGTCAACCCCATTATCCGTTTAGACCACTTTAGAGAATCCCTAGTGTCCACAAACGCACCAGATTGAGGCAAATGTTTCAGAAACCAATCAGACAAAAGCGGAGTACAGCAGTTGACAGGACCTCCTCTTCTTTTCTCATTTTTGAAATGCACCGAGTGGTAGAAATTACCCAACAAAGTGGGAACAGGATTTTTCCGGATAAAAACCCTCACAACGTGCATATCCACAAAGTGATGTTGGTTAGGAAATAAAATGATGCCATAGATACACAAGGCCAGGATAGAATTATAGACCGTCCAATTCTTGGCGTTGGCACATTCCTGAGCTTGATCTGCAAGAAATTCCAAGTGAAAACCTTTGACTCCACTCTTACTAGTAACATTTCTCTTCAGCACTGACTGTTCCACCTGTAGGGCCGTTGCAATTTCTTCTATGCTAGGGTGATCTCCAGAAAAGAATGACACATTTAATTTGACTGAAATACCCAAGATGAATGAAAGCTCCTTTAGTGTAGGCATCAAGATATACCCCGGAAAGACAAAGCATCTTAGCGACGGCTCATAGAACTACAGTAGAGTGTGGAGGGCATCATGCTCATACTTTGTAATGTTACAGACCATTTTCTCCAATCTCCCATATTTCTTCTGGAAAGTGATAAGAATACCCAGGTCAGCCATGGCTATCATTTTGTGAAGTAGATCCAAGGTTGGCTCTGGAAATTTGTAAGCAACATTATTCTTCCTCTTAGCATTTGTCTCCGTCGAACCCATTGACTGGAATCAGAGATAAAATAAGCACCTGGAAATGACAAACATGAATGTTATGTTATGATAATGCAATGCAAAATGCATGGTATCAGTGCTCTGTGTTTGTGCTAGACTGTGTGCACGGTGTCTGTACAAGTCTGAGAATAATACTGCAGATAGAAACCCACTGACTGTAACAAGTTACACCAACTGTCTGTGAAAATATCAGAGTATCAGGGTATGTAGGAGGCATGGTCACCTGCAAACCTGTAAACACCCGCCCATCCTCACATGTGGGTACTAGAACAGTGGTTCCTCAGTTTCAGATTCTCTATTTTGAGAAGCAATAGCATATTCAGCCCGTAGGATACAATGTTATCGCCAAACAAAGAGAACATCCACTGATTCCCCAAAAATAAAGGCCATCCTATGCAATTTCCAAAGTGGGCCCTCGAGTGCGAATGGGTTTGCCACAGAATGTGGGCTGCCACTGTCACCACTAAAGAGGGATGTTTCCACTAAGGTCCTCAATGACCGGTCACCAGAGTCGACAGCTTTCTAGGTTAACATCCTGAAATGCACAAGACGCGCAAATCTGAACATCTCCCAAGAAAACCTCGTCTGGTTGTGGATTTCGTATAAACCATACATAACAAGATGCTATGTAGGCCACACTACCATCCACTCTAGTCCTATGTATGCACTTAAGCCTGTGTAATGGGCTTATCTCTCAGATACCCATCCCGCCAAACAGAAAACCAGCACAGCACAGTCCAGTTAGCATAATATAGCATATGAAATGAAAATGCTGAAATGCGGTAAATACAGTAATATACAGTAAAGCAGTAACAGTAAATAGCAATACAGTACAACAGTAAA
The DNA here is from genome assembly GCA_022829125.1 of Lathyrus tuberosus. NCBI lineage: Eukaryota > Viridiplantae > Streptophyta > Magnoliopsida > Fabales > Fabaceae > Lathyrus > Lathyrus tuberosus. The sequence goes on along the minus strand of JALAZF010000205.1, from coordinate 2,580,649 downwards.
CACCCAATGAAAGAAAGATAGACAAGCGCTAGGATTGACTCGCTAAGGAAACCAGAGATTCTGGGTTCGATCCCCAGCAGAGTCGCCAGCAGTCGCTCCCGGGATTTTCATCCAAGTACAAACGCGAAAGTGGCACCGAAACATAGTCGCCAGCAATGTGTATTTATCCCAAGAGAGGGAAAGGAAACACTGCATAAACCTGGGGAAAGGAAAGAGCATGGTCTTGCGACCAAGAGAACTGGGTTCGGGAGTCGGTTACACGTGAGGAAGGTATTAGCACCCCACGCGTCCATCGTACCTGATGGGATCCACGCTTGCTGCTTCAATCAAAGGATGTAGGAAAAGATGCTGGAAAAGGAACTACTAGCTGAAGAACTGGAAAAGGAAAGGAGAGAGAAAGAGAAACAAATGTAGGGAAAATAGAAAAAGTGCTCGAATGGGCCCTACCCCACTGCCTACGTATCTCATCGGGAACATGAGAATCAGAGCGACGTAGTTCCCCTCACTAGGGATGGGTTGTTTGTGTTTTTTAGGGAACAGCTAATGTTCTAGCTCAGGCGTTGCAGCTCGTTGTATGGAGACTTAGGCGTTACCATCTTGCAAGAGAATGAGGAGAAGCACGTTCGTACGTTGAGAATGAGTGAGATGAGAAAATAATTCCCGAAGGAAAGACGTTATTATTTGTTTTTGTCTTTTAAGAAAGAAGTGTTTGAAGTTATTGTGTTCTATAACGCATATTGTATTTAAGTCCTTCATGTAGGATCGAATGCCTCGCATATCGACCCAAGACGGGACGTATGCTAAACATTCTAAGGAAGTGAGAGAAGACCCCTCACTATCTTATTCTCACATGAAAGGCTCAAATACAATATTTGTCATGCCTTTATTATGTATTTTTTACTTTTTGTTTTGAGATGATAGGAAGAGACTCAAAGGAGGATCAAAGGTGAAAATCTAATGAGGGAGACTAAGACTCAATCTTAATGTTATCATACATGGTGATCCTATGGTTAATGAGGTTTAAGGAACCTAATCCTAAAAGAAGGGAGAGGAAGAAGATAGAAAGCAACTTACTTCCAAGATGGAAGTTAAGTTATTTCTAAGAGGGAAGAAAGAAGATTATGAAAGCAAAGCATTATTAAATGCTTAAACAACACAAATTGAATGATTAAAAGATGAAGGAAGAAATTAGAAAGTTGATGCCTATCCACACTCAAGTGACTTACCATTAGCCCCTGAAATAGTTAGTACAATTATTTACAAGTGAAGAAACAAGTTAGGATGAACAAATGAGGCTTAAACAAGTCAAGAACCAAAGTAAAATTACCTTAAAAGTTAAGGAAAGTCTAAGGTAAGAATGCACATCATAAGAATGTTCTCTAATGCTATGAGATCAAGCACAAATCAAATGCCCACAAACAATGCCTTAAATCATACAGAAATGCATTATGAAAGAAGTAGATGAAGAATGAGTGGATATGCAAAGTGGTCATGCATTAATGCTTCATGCAAGGTTAAAATCAGAACCAATGTCACTTAGGAATGGTTTTACAATGCTTATGAATCATCATGTAGTTCATAGATGAAATGAAGTAAGAAGAAGAGATGAGAAAGAGAAAAGAATGAGAAACAAGTTTCACTAAGATGCACAAAGTTACATATCAAAGATGCATATCATGTAAAATGATTGATGAATGCACATGGGCAGTAGCATATCATTGGTGGAATGCAAATGAAACATGTAAGAGGGCATACCAAATACAAACACAATTCATGTTAAGCACAAGAGTAGATAAGATATGAAAACATGTCAAAAAGGTAAGTCAAAATGCATAAACACAAACCAAATGCAAGTATAAACCAACATGACCTATAATTGAGTTAAGAAGGAGCTATAATCTTCTGAATGAAACCTCTAATCCCACACAAAGCAAACAAGAAAGGGTGGCACAAGTGCCTCAACAAAAGTAAGCTAGAAGGAAGTATAAGAATATGCACAAAGATAGCTTCAAATGTAAAGCTCTAAACAAATATCAAAAGTACATATTAAAATCATGAAAATTTGCTCTAAACAACCTAAATCAGAAGCAAATCAAGTATCAAAAGTTCATGGTAAAAATCAAAATGAAACATGCTCCGTCAAATCAACAAAGTCCTATTGAAACACATCACAAGAAGGTGCAAAGATGAACATCAAAAGGTATGATATAATGACTTTAAAAATAAATAAAAAATTGTCTTAGGCACTTTAAGATGTTATCTAATCAATACAAAAAGAATGAATCAAAAATATGATGTGAGATGGAAGAAATAAATCATGCAAGTGCAAGTGTCAATGAATAAGAGCATTCAAAAAGAAATTGAAAAGAAAATATGAAATAATGTGTACAATTTCACAAAGTTAGAATTAAAAAATAGAGAAAATTATTTAAACATGTTAAGATGTCACATGAATTATTTTAGGATTTTTAGAGGTCATTTGGTATTTTTTAAAATAAGAAATCAAAACAATATGGAAAAGAAAATGAAAAATGAAAAGAAATGGGAAGGGGGTGCAGCGTGAGTAATTCTCATGTTCAAAAATAAATTGGGCTCAGACAATGGGGGTGCAAATATCAATTAAAGACCCAGTCCATATGCGTGTGATTGTGTGTGATAGTGTGCAATCAGCTAATATGTTTGGTGCGATTATGGCCATAAGATTCAGTTAACCAATATAATCCAACGAAGCACAAGACAGTCACATGATAACTAACGCACACACACTCACATGCTAACAAATAAAATCAACAATCTGAGAGAGAAAAGATCACGTGAGGGAGAGCACTCTTCATTAATGTGTTGGCACCACAATGGCCTTAGGATAAAATCATGATGAAATGATGAATTAAATGATCAGATCCAACGCACCATAAAGCATACACACAATAATTACCACGCACTCACCCACACATGATTAACTAAAACTAAAGAAGAAGTCACGTGAATGGCTCCCTCTCCATTAATGTGTTGGCAACGTTAGAACCACACGATGCACTCAATCCAACAGCCATGACTTAAAACCATAAACCCTAACTGATTAAATGCCACCGGCCGGAGAAGGACCTCCGGCCATCTTCTCCGGCGATACGCCACCACCTGCAATTCTTACATCTTCCAGAAATGCACAAAAATGATACCAATCGAAAGCTCAAGTTACGTACATCATGAATCCAAGCATAGAATCAACAAATCATGCACGCGTAGCAAGAACAACATCCAAACATTTTTGCCCTAATTTTCCAACTATGCTCCTAAAGAGCCTATCAACTAGCCAGGACGCACACAACTTCTAGTAAGCTAAAAACCATTGAAAAACAAGTTAAAACAATATAGATTTGTGCAATGAAGTTGGAGAAATTGGAACCTGAAGTTTGCAGAAACTTGAAGCAAAAGAAAACCAGAGATCCTCTCTTAGTTCGTGAGCTTGGAAATAAACAAAATAAATGCCACTGAAAGCTTGAAGTCTTGAAGAAAAATAGATGAAAATTCAAAACCATGATGCTATGCTTGAAAGATTGGTGTTGATCTTGTTTGTTCTTGATTCAGAAGCACCAAACAATGGACAATGGAAGAATGATGAAGATGAATTCGTGAAGAGAGTGAGAGAGTTCAGAGAGAAAGAGCAAGAATGATTTTGGTGAGAATGAAAAAATGAAGTTCCAGTTGGAATTATGAGTGATATTCAAATATATAGGTTGGGTTAATTTTGTTAACTCATGGTTAACTGAGTTGATTAAGATGAGTTAACTGAGTGCACCCTAACTAACTGAGTCAAGTTAGTTAGGGGCGAGTGAATGAGCTTGGTTATGATGTGGAAATGTTTATGATGTTATGGTGGAGCTGAGAGAAAAGAGTGGTGGTGATGGAACTCATGTAGCAGCTGCAGAAGAAACTTGATGTGCAAGTTTTATGTTCTTCCCCTTTAGTGTATGGCAAAGCATGTATAGCATGTGATGTAAGGGGATGTTTGTACAAATGAGGAAACAAAGTACACGAGTTGTTTGTTGGATGACTGAACCAAATCGTGCACAAAGAAACGTCAATGCATCAGTGAAGAATAGGGTAGTTTGTAGATGAAATTCTCCATACTCAATGAATGATTTGATGAGTTTTTGAGGTCATTGGATTGAGGAGGTGTAATACTACAAGTTTGGTATGAAACATGGTTGGAAATAAAGCTTCCAACATGCTCAAAAAGGACTTGAAACATTGGGAATCAAAACTGGTGTATGGCGTGGCAAATTGAGTTGTGCATGGCCATGTGACTTGGGGAATTTTCAGTGTGAAGCAACCAACTTTGGACCCTCATAACTATTTCATAACTTGCTCAAATTAGAAAACGTCCAACATGAACATTGAAGAGGGCATGGAAAGGAACAACTTTGATTTTGGAAAGTTTTCCATTTGAAGCTTCCTTGATGGAGAAAAATGCTTTGAATTTTGGCACACCAGGTGTTTGTCAAAATTATGGCGCGTGGGCCTAGTCTTGCCTTGCCATGACTTGGTTTTTGACCTAGTTTTACCAAACTTTGATCAATCATAACTCTCTCAATATTGATCCAATGGAGATGTTCTTTATATGGATTTGAAGCTTAGAACATGAACTTTAATTGGCTCAACTTGGTCCTGAAGTTTGGAGCTTTTATCATGGAGAAAGAGAGCCTCAAAGTAGGGTGCAAAATGGTCCAAACTTGCCATTTTTGGAAACCCTAAAGTTTCTATTTTTGGCAGTTTTGTAACTTCTTGATTTTTCATGATTCCTCTATCATTTCTTGATCAAATCTTGTCCAATGAACATATATAACTTGAATTTCATGATTTTGACCTTAAAAAGTCAAGAGTTTACTTTTTCACTGCACAGTTGACTTTTCCCCCCAATTTCTTGATTATCAAGCAACTGATCAATTGAAACCCTTCTGAAACCAATTGATGAGCAATTTTCCATCCCTATACACTTAGGAACGTAAGGAATACCATGAGATCAAGTTTTGTCCAAAAAATCAGAAAATAAACTGATTTTATGTCAAACCCTAATTTTGGCACCCTCTGGTTAGGAGGAAATAGCACATCCTCCAAATCCAAATTCCTCTGAATATGATGTATATCCTATCTAACAAAGATGAGATATGACATTTGGAGGTGATAACAACTCAAAGAGCTTGCCCATTTGAGGGTCAGATCCCAATTTTAGACTGTCTTGTGTAGGAGATGATGCACTGTCCATTCTTCTTGATGAATTCTCCTCTTCCAATGCTTTGTGGGATCAAGGTGAGATGATATATAATCTAAGAAACCTTTGAGAATTGTTTGAAGACCTTTGGCTTTTGTTACCTTGCTTTGGATGATCAACACCTTTGGGAATCACCTGATCCCATGCCCTTATGCAAGATGCAATGCAATGCTTTATGTTTTATTTTTCTATGCTTGAATGCAATGCAATGCAATGAAATGAAAGCACATGTTAAATGATATGAAAAATGAGAGGGAAAATTTTAGGGTATGACAGAATGTTCAACTCTAGTTTTTTTATGGTTTCTTGGTAGCTTGTTTTGAAAGTTAATGTTTCTTTCTTTGGTGATTGAATGTGAGAACTTCTAGATTGGTTGCTATTTGCTAAAAGTATCCAATGAAGATTCTCCCATGTTTGGATGGTGATGATAGTATTTGAACATGTGAATGCAAGCAAGGTACATGGTTACCTCTTTCTAGGATGCTAGAATGTTTAACAATTTTTTTCTTTGTGCAAATGTATTTTTGTTTCATTTTGCAACTTTGTTTGAATACTTATTTCACTTAGGTCCAATGGCCATAATTTGTGAGAAACCTCCATTGTTTACTATATGCTTAGGATGACTGATAAAATTTGTTTAATACATTTAATTCATGCTTAATCTTGTAATTATTCTGATTTTGTGGAAGCATTAGAAATGATCAAGGTATTTATTGATATTGAGCACAACCATATCCAAAAAAAGTAACTTACCCGTGAGTAGTGAGAATTTGGTAACCCCTTTAAGCTAAATAGTTTAGATCCTAATCTAGTGATGAACTTGGTGTATGTACATAAATTAAACGATAGTTCATCATTAAATTTTGTGGGATTCGAAAAGAAAAAAAAATTCTTGAACCTTTGAACAATTGTTTTAAATTGATTTCCTTGCCATAAAAATAAAGAAGCATTCACTTGAGGTTTGGTTGAATCCAAGTTGGGGAGAGTGAAAAGAAAAGTGGTCAAAAATTTGAAAATTTTCAAACAAGCATTGAAAAGAAAATTGTGAATATGAATGTGAAAATGAAAAAGAAAAAGCATGCTTGTTTGAATGAGAAAAATAGAGAATGAATAATGTGCATAAAGGATGTTTGGAAGGGTGAACAATTGAGAAACGAAAGTGTGGATGAAGTTGTGGTGTGTACATAACCTTGTAGAGTGAATGATCTTTTGCATTGGAAACTTTGACTCCATGTCCTTAGAAATGTCCCTTTGTTATGAACCTAACCAAACTACAATTTTTCAATCCCTTAGTTATCTCTTGCTTCCATAATTTCATTTTTGATTGATTAGATGAATGTATGAATTGGATTGTCATTTGCATTGTTTTTCAGATGAGTGAAATTGCCCCACGGTTGCAAACGCGTTAATTTCCTCATTCTTATTCGAAGAGGAGTGTTAGAGTGATTCAAGCATGAGAATTTAGTTGTTATTTGAAACATTGCATGATATTTGTTTAAGAACTAAACTCTTTTTCATTGTTCGATTCTAGGAAGTGGTGAACATTGCTTGTGTGCATTTGTTTGTTTAATTTGAGCCATAAATCCATTCTTGGTTGAATTAAATGCTTGAGCAAATCCTCTTGTTTTCAATTAGAGGCATACTTTGCTAGAGGACAAACAAAGATCTAGTTGGGGAGAGTTTGTTGAATGTCAAACATGCTTTAATTTGATCCATATTTATTGGCATTTGTCAACTTATTTTTTATGTTTCAATGGATTTATTCCATGTTTCAACGTTATTCTTAAATATTGTGTAAATACCTTTGGTTGCTTTGATTTGTGTGTTATTGTGCAGGATTTAGGCATAAAACATCAAAGAGGAAGACACAAGTGAATTGGTAAAGAAGCCAAAGAAAATGAGAAGATTCAGCATGTTCGCTGGGCGAACAACAATGAGGTACCCGAGAACATTTGCTGGGCGAGGTTGCAGCAAAGCCCCAGCGAACCATCCCAAATTTGAGACTGTAGCTAAAGGACCATAAGTTCGTTGTGTGAACTTGTAGCGAAGAAGCTCGTTGGGTGAAGAAGTGTTCACACAATGAACTTAGATGTTTCTTTAGGGGCGGTTTAACTGTTCATAGGAACTTCAGGTGCCATAAAGTTGTCCTTGCTGGGCGAACTTGACAGATTTTAGTTGTACTATACAAGTGCTTTTCACACTTTTTGGGGATCATAACCCCATTTTCACATAGAAACCTATATTTTTAGTATTTCTTCACCAAAGAGTAAGATTTTGCAAATAGAAGCTAGATTCGCATCCGAGTTCGATTCTTCGACGTGGATGCTTATTCATCTTCTCTCATTACTTGTAAAGCAAGCTACCATGGTTATGGGTAGCTAATTTCTTTTGTATCAAAGGTAGTCTACATTTTGTTTATGTATTTCTTTTGATTGACCTTGTATGTGAACAAGTGATGATTAATATATGATGAATATTTTTGTTCTTATTGATCCATTCTTGTTTTGTAAAACTCTAGACATAGATTTTATGGAACTTAACCTAAAATATTCATCTATCAATTTATAGATTGGAGAGATTGGTCTATGGTTGATATTTTCTTTGTATTAAACTTAAAGCTTACTATATTGGTTGTCATATGGAGAGATCGTGTAGCGATGAATACGGTATTTCTCACGACGTCGCTCTATAGATAAACGGTATTGAGAGAATACGCGATGATATTAATGAAATCCGACTTCACATGCAAGATTAAGAGAATGCGTATAAGTTAGGGTAGATGTAAACTAATTTTGATATACTTTGTTAATCAAACTTTAGAATTTAAAGCATTTATACTAAAATCGTGACAATTTATGAAACAAACTTTGAAAAACCTTTTTCTTGAAACGGTAAACTATTGAACAACAAGCATCCCGTATCAGAACAATCCCCGTGGAGACGATAACAAAACCCCATATAGTTGCAATCTAACATTATGTTGCTGCATTTACCGTTTCTATATGTAAGCTAGTTGCTTAAGGACAAGCAACGGTTCAAGTGTGGAGGAGTTTGATAACATGTAAATTTCATTGTTTAATTAGCACGATTAACACTTTTTTGGGTCATTTCCTATACTTATACTCTGTTATGCTGGGTTTGTGTTCTGTATTTCAGGAACTGGTCATTCTATAATGTCTACGGTAAAAAACAATGATGAAAAATGGCGAAAATAGCAAGAAAATTCAAGTTTCAGACCGTCATGACGGGTATAGCCAGCCGAAGGCGCCTTTTATGCCATCAGACAACAACCTGTCATCCAAACAAAAGGAAAATAAGGAGCGCATACTTGAAGACCATGATGGGCAGGCCTTCAGCCTTGTTGATGCCCGTCATGGCCCCATGATTCAGAACCTTCTCCCATGCGTCATGACAGGCATATCGTTATGCATGTTGACGCTGAGTATTAGAATTTCCATATTTTTTTCAACAAAGTACTCCATGATTCAAGACATTTTCTACAAAATTTTATGCACTTTTAGGTTCCAAATTAGCTATAAATACCCCCTGTAATGAAGAGAAAAGGCATCCAAGCTTACACTTAGCAATAAATTTACACTTATAAAGCATAAATACTTCACATTGAAGTGTTTATGCAATTTATTTTATGCATGTTTTAGATTTTTTGCTTCAAAATTTTATTTCCTGTTGATGCATTTATTTATATCCAGCATTGTTATTTCAAGATTTTTGACGTATCAGATGAAAGTCTCCATTTGGAGCAATTTATTTATGCAAGTTTCAATCTTTATCCACTTTTCAGGTTCTTTTGTTATTACTGCATGTTCAATTATGTCTTATTTAATTTCATGTTATTTAGTAATTTACTTTACCATGTATGAGTTGATTGTTTTAGGACCTGAAACATGAGGATCATTTTATCAATAAAGTTCACATGAAATGTTTAAATAAGTAATTATAATGAGATAAATGTATGTTTTGAAATTTCAGTGTAAACCATAGAGAATGTTTGCTATGAAAGTAGAAATACAGAGATACCATTTACGCACCTATGGGGCGGTATCAGACTTAGATATTTTAACTATCAGTTATGACAGCGTGCGAAAGTAGGGTCAGAATTGATCGAGAAAATACTTAAAATTTCCGTTTTGAAATATTAGTTTTGAAAAGTAAAAACTTACTATGAAAGTAGAAGCTAGAGATACTGGTCACGTATCGAAAGAGCTGAACCGCAATCTAACACCATTATTCAAAAAATTAATTTCATGATAGTGAAAGCATCTTGAAATTATTTGAGGATTTATTTTCAACTTTAAAATAATTTTAGATATATTAATTTCACTAAGAAATCCAGTTTTTAACATATTTAGGAATCCGATGGCAGACATGTGAAAGAGGACATTGTTATTAGTTGAATATTTCTACAAATCAATTTTTATTCTCATTATAATAAACAGTTGCATTTTGTATGAATATAATGGGTAGATATATATCGTCATTTGGGTCCATACCTTGATCATTTGATCAATTTAGATTTATTTACTGCTCTATTTAATTTTGCGCAAAACGGACAATCTGTGTAGCCTTAGATAAACACCATAGTAACAGATAACAATAAATAGTAATTGGTCTATTTGGGATTCGAAAAACCTTTTATGCTAAAATTGATAAAGCCGAGGATTTGTAGCCCTGTCAGGTCCAAGAAGTTGCATCACTGAATCTCTTACGAAGTTTCGTTCCACCGTAGCTTCTGCAATCTTTTCCATTTTTGGTTCCGAAACGAAACTAAACCTTAAGAGAGCATTAATCAAATGCATACACGATTTTATCATATCTTGAGTCATATGAGAATTCTAGGAAATACATTTTCAAATGAGGAACTAGTCATAAAAATTCTTAGATGTCTAAACTATATTTGGCAACCCAAATTCATTGTGATTTATGAGTCTAAGGATTTAGCAACTATGGATACACTACCCTATTTTTCAAATTGCAGGAACATGAAATATAAAAAGACTCGTCGTAGATGAAGAAATAGAAAAGAAAAACAAAAGTCTAACACTAAAGGCCGAGGAGTCCAACTCTGATGATGACATATCTCTTATAGTAAAAAACTTTAAAAGATTCCTAAGGCATGAGAAGAAGCAAAAAGAAGAGGAAAAAAATATGAGAAAAAAATACTATCCATTCTAACATGCTACTAGTGTAGAAAGAAATGATACATCAAGCCATATTGTACCCTAGCTAAAAAGGTAAATCAAAAGAAACCTATGAGACCTCAGAAAAATAAAGTGTATGTTGCATGGAAAAAAATGATATGGAATACTACAACAATGGAGAGGAAGACAACATTTGTTTCATGCAAAATCATCTAGATAATGAGGTAACCTCCTAGTTCTCTTATCATGATCTTTTTCGTATTTGTAAGGAACTAACAAAAGAAACACGTAAACAGGAACAATTTGTCTCCAAATCTAAGGAAATTATTTCCTCCCTTGAACTTTAAAATAAAAACCTTGAGAAAGAAATATAAATCCTTAAAGAAAGACAAAATGATCCAATTCAAAACTCTCCCACTCCAAATGAAGATAATGAACCTGACAAGTGCAATGAATGTGATAATTCAAAAACTGAAATTTGCGATCTTCAAAAAATACTTGTCATCTTCAACAAGGAAAGAAATAACTTGGATCTTCTAATAGGAAATCAAAGAGCATCTTACAAAAACGTTGGTATTAGTTATAAACCAAATAAAAACATTAAAAACTTTAACAACATTTGTTGTGCTAAATCCACCTCTCCTGGTAAAGTCTTAAAATGAAATTACTTTAGTAAAGGACACATTGTTATGTTTTACTTATTAAAAAAAGTCATGAGAGCAAAAAAGAAAGTTCTCCTTCATATTTTTACAAAAAAAAAACATTTTGAACCCAAAGCTAAAATGTTATCAACCCTTGTAAATGCCTATATTTCTAAGATAAACGAAAATAATGTTTACGAAACTAACAACAAAGAACCCAAGATGATATGGGTACCTAAATTTAAGACCTAACACTTTCTTTGCAGGAATGCTTTAAGTCTCAAACGATAAATGATATCTTGATAGCGGCTATTCAAAACATATGATCAATGACAAAACAATAAAGAATGAGGATATGTCTATTTCGGAGATAATAATAAATGGAAAAAACCTAGGTTTTGCCACCATTGGTAAGTTCCCCAATCCAACTATTGGGGAAATTCTCCTAGATACAGGGTTTAAGTATAATTTACTTAGTATGAGTCAATTCTACACAATGAACTTAAATAAAAATTACTTCAAATGATGTATGTCTCCTGAGTAACAAGGATAAATATTAGCTATGGCATAGGAGAATAGCTCATATCTACATGAAACACTTTAATAAGTTGGTCCGAAAAGATCTCGTAGATGGCCTTCCAGACATAAATTTTGAAAAGAACAGATTATGAAATGCGTGCCAAAACAAAAAGCAAGTAAGGCATCTTTTAAAGCTAAAATCCCGTCGAAAATTGTGATTCTAGGAAGAAACATCTACGCTCTTGTAATTGTGGATGACTACTCTTGTTATACATGGACATTGTTATTATCTCCAAAAATAGACGTGTTTGCTGCCTTTCGAAAACTATATAAGGTTATCCATAACCAAAAAAAAAGGAGTAAGCATTGCATCCATCATAAGTGACTATGGTGAAGAATTCGAAAATGAAGAATTCGAATTTTGTTTAATGAGAATGGTATTTGGAACACCTTTTCCTCTCCATGAAATCCCCAACAAAATGGGGTAGTAGAGAGGAAAAATATGTCTCTAGCAGAGCTTACAAGGATGATGCTCAATGAAATAAATCTTCCTAAATATTTCTGGGCCGATGCAGTAAGCGCTACTTGCTATGTTATGAATCATGTCTTGATAAGACCAATTCTAAAGCATACACCTTATTAACTATACAAAAGAAGAAAAATGAATATCTTTCACTTACATGTTTTTGGATGCAAATGTTTTATCCTTAACAACGAGAAAGATAACCTCATAAAATTTGACGTAAGGGCTTATGAATGTATATTGGTAGGATATTTGACTTCTAGGAAAGTGTTTAGAGTCTTTAACAAAAGAACTCTGACAACAAAAGAATTAGTTCATGTTACCTTTGATGAAACTCACCATAAACCATTAGAAGTAGAAGTTGTCAATTATGCATGTATCTTGGAAAAAAACAAATCTAAAGAAAAATGATCTAGAACCGGATCAAGTCCAAAGTGGAAATCAAGATGAAGAACCGGCTCAGGATCAGATAATAAATACTCCACCTAAACATCTAGATCTTCCAAAAGAATAGAGGTCATTAAGACATCATCCTATACAAAATGTTATTTGAGATATCTTTAAGGGAGTTACTACTCGACAATCCATTAATAAGGTATATAACTTTGTCACTTTCATTTTTTAAATAGAGCTTACTGGAATCGACGAAGCTATATTGGATGAACATTGGTCTCTTTCCATGCAAGAAGAGTTAAATCAATTTGAACGAGATTTCAATGAAACCTATGTCCATGTGTCTAGATTAGAAGACATAAGGATGTTATTAGCCTTATCTTGCATCAAGAATTTCAAATTATTCCAAATGGATGTAAAAAGCGCTTTTCTAAATAGCTACATCCAAGAGGAGGTATATGTTGATCAACCTGGGTTTTATCAACCCAACCTTTTCAGGTCATGTTTTCAAGCTTAGGAAAACGCTATATGGACTAAAACAAGCTCATAGGACTTGGTATGACCTTATAAGAAAATTCTTACTTGAAAACACATTCCAAAGAGGACAATTTGATAAATTCTCTTTATCAAGAAAACTAAACATGACATCTTATTAGTTCAAATTTATGTCGATGATATCATATTCAGTGCTACTAACGAATCATTGTGTAAGGAATTTTCTAAAATGATGCCGAATGAGTTTGAAATGTAAATTATAGGGGAGTTTAAATATTTTCTAGGACTTCAAATCCATAAGACTAAATATAGAACTTTCATAAAACAAGCCAAATATTGTAAAAAGTTGTTAAAAAATGTTTGATATGGGGAAATTCAAAATAATAGTAACCCCAACGTCGACTTCGTTCAATCTCGACGAGAATGGAAATGGAAAACAAGTCGAAGAAAGAAAATACTAAGATATGATAGGCTCTCTTCTCTATCTAACTGCATGATGTCCTGATATAATGTTTGTTATTTGTCTACGTGCATACTTTCTAGCATCTCTGAAGGAATCACATATCAGTGCATTCATACACATCATGAGATATCTCTCTGGCACATAACAAATGGGTTTATGGTACCCCAATGGAGCGGATTATGACATACTTGGGTACACTTATTACAATTTAGTTGGGTGCAGACTGGATAGGAAAAGTACAAGCGGTACATGTCACTTACTTGGGAACTTTCCTGTCTCCATGCATAGCAAGAAACAAGAAAGTGTCCCTCTATCCACATATGAGCCGAATACATTTTTGCAGGTAGCTGTTGCACTCAAATTATCTGGATGAAATAACAACTTAGTGCATATGGTATTAATCTTGGAGTTGTCCCAATAAGATATGACAACATTAACGCCATAAACCTAACAAAAAACTTGATTCCTCACTCTCAAGCTAAACACATTAAAGTTAGGCACCACTTTATTAAGGATCATGTTGAAAAAGGGGAATGCATGCTTGAATTTTTCACTCATCTAATTAACTTCCATATATTTTTACTAAACTTCTTTCTAAAGAAAACTTTTTTTTCATAATAACTTAGCTAGGAATTTTCAACAAATCATGCATGGATTAGTATGCCTATGTGTTTTCTTCTTTAATTAATGTCTTGTGATACATGTGTTTTTATTCCTCCTTTTTTATCATGACAAAGAGGGATAAGTATACTCTTAAGATAATTAAAGTATACTCTCTACTTAATTGAGGGGTAGTTTAACCACTCCAAATATATCTATCTAGTTCTCTTTTACCACTTCCTTGAGAGATATGTTATCATCATCAAAAAGGGGGAGAATGTGGATTGTTGTGAAAACGATACCGGAATAACAAAGTATATTTGGTTTCTTGAACACCAAGAAATCCACAAGGGTTGAAAAGAAGGGAAAAACTTTAACAAACACACGAAACCCTATTAGGGTTCACCATGGAAGAGAAAAGAGGAAGAAGAATAGAGAATTGGTTAAATCTATTTTACTATTCACTTTCTCAATAGGGTTCAAAGATTACAAGTGAATACCAACAATTAACCTCTCTCAACCTAATAAGGTTTTGTCACACCTTAGGAAGAGAGACTAGTATGCTATTTATAATAAATCTAACATACTAAACTAATGGGCTTTTTAATAATTACCCATTACAAGCTAACTTAGAGTACAAGCTAACTTAAACAATTGGATCCATAACACAAGGCCCAATTCAATCTTCTACATACTAGAACACAATTTGAATACAGCATGTAGGTCTTCGACAACATCATGTGAGCGGACTTCGACGGCATGCTAAAACTAGAGTTCGATCCAATATCTCACAAATCTCCACCTTGGATCTAACTCTATATCCTCAGGAAATAAACCAGCTTTCTGCATGCAGCTTTATCAACTGCATACAGTGGAAAAACTTGCAACTGGGCAACATCTTGGTGATCATACCAATAGCATTACTGCATATGCTATGTCAGGTCTAGTACAGACCATATCATACATCAAAGAACCCACTATATTAGCATATGAAATGCTATTCATATAAGCTTTTTCGACATCAGTACTGGGACACTGATCTATACTCAGCTTGAATTAAGGGTTTGTCGGAGCCACAACCGGCTTTGAATTTGACATACCATACTTTTCGAGAATCTTCCGTAGGTATGCCTCTTGAGATAAGCATAATTTTGACTGCTTTTTATCTCATCGGATGTCAATCCTAATAATCCTGGACGCAGCTCCCAGATCCTTCATGTCGAACTCCTTATTGAGTTCAGCCTTCACCCTCATTACATCTTCGACATTGTTGCTTGCTATTAGAATATCATCCACATAAAGCAACAAAACAACAAATGAATTACCAGGTCGAAATCTGAAGTAAACACAGTGGTTGAACTGACTTCTAATGAAACTTATGTGTGCCATGAACTTGTCGAATATCCTATTCCACTGTCGAGGAGATTGTTTCAGTCCATATAAAGATCTCTTCAGTTTGTACACATAATCTACCTTCCCCTTTTCGACATACCCTTCAGGTTGCCTCATCAGGATTGTTTCATCTAGATCACCATAAAAGAACGCAATCTTCACATCCATCTGTTCCAGTTCAAGGTCAAACTGTGCCACCATGGCAAGCAACATTCTAATGGACTTGTGCTTCACAACAGGAGAGAACACATCATTGAAGTTGACACCTTCTTTCTGAGTGAACCCCCTAGCGACCAATCTTGCCTTGTATCTCTTTAACGACACTCCTTCGATTCCTTCCTTAACTTTGAAAATCCATTTACAGCTGACTAACCTGGCTCCAGCAGGTTTCTTGATCATTTCCCATGTGTTGTTATCATGAAGAGATTTCATCTCATCATCCATGGCCTTCGACCATTCAGTCTTCTTTTGACTCATCATAGCTTCCTTATAGTCTCTAGGTTCTTCATCGAGAACCTCACTTGCAGAGATTAAGGCATAATCTATAAGATCTGCATACACTACTATGAAAAACCCATTTAACAACGGTTGGGAATGACATATAATGATGCGGGCGAAGGCGTTGTTATGTAGATTGTCATTGTAAGTTCCCTGTTTCTACAACGGTCTGGAAACTGTTGTTGTATTCTGGAAGCGCGCGTTATATTGCAACGGTTAGGTATTTCAACCGTTGTAATATATATTAACTATCACAACGGTTATGAGTATCAACCGTTGTCATATTTATTAACTATCACAACAGTTATGTGTCTCAACCGTTGTGGAATGTACCCTTAGTTTATTAAATACAAATGTATATTACTTGTTTTACCATACACCTAATTAAAGAAATACAACCATTAACATTGGTAAGGAACTATATAATCTAAAAATTAAACTTTTCTTGAAAACCAACTTAACCACACCACTGTTTTCCGAATTAAATCCATTTCATTCCGCACATTTTATGTTCCTTAACATAAAATTTATGGTTCAATGGTCGGTTTCCTTCAATCCATCGATATCTTTTATTATAGTTTACCTCATCATCGCCAAAAATCATCGCGATTTTATCATCATAACAATCATGATCTTAACAACCACGATGATTAGTGACGACAATGAGGTAAACTATAATAAAAGATATCGATGAAATGAAGCAAACAGACCATTGGACCATAAATTTTATGTTAAGGAACATTGAATGTGCTGAATGAAATGGATGCAATTCAGAAAACATTGACATGATAAAGGTTGGTTTTCAAATACATCTTAGTTTTCATATTATATGTTTCTATATCAATTTAACTGATTGCATTTTCAATAAAAGGATAGTGAAACAAACAATATACATAGTATATAATAAACTAAATTTCATATACAATATCAGAATAAATTCATATATATGTACCTTATCAGAATGATGAATTCATATATATGTACCACCATCATCATCACCATGTGAAACAAACTCTAAGAAGTGGGAAGCAATGAAGAAAATTAGTTAGTATTCAATTTAACTATATACAATATACATAGTATATAATAAACTAATGTTCTATATCAATTTAACTGATTGCATTTTCAATAAAAGGATAGTGAAACAAATAATATACATAGTATATAATAAACTAAATTTCATATACAATATCAGAATGAATTCATATATATGTACCTTATCTGAATGAATTCATATATATATGTACCACCATCATCATCACCATGTGAAACAAACCCTAAGAAGTGGGAAACAATGAAGAAAATTAGTTAGTATTCAAAACAAAATAACCAAAAGTTGAAACAAAACCCTAAGAAGTGGGATTGTACCATTACAATGAAGTTCACCTTGCTTGTGAAGCATTGAAGTCGAATCTGCACAAAATGAGAACAATCAACAAAAACAACATGAAGCAAACGAGATAATGGGAACTATCTAACAAAAAGATTGAAGTAGAAGAATACCTTATTTTCCATAAACAATATGTACATTACGCTTTTTACCGCATACATTATCACCATGTTCATCTAGTTTTAGATTCTGCAAGAAGAAATACAAGGAGGAAGAAGCTTAAAACAAAAGCTTCATACTTTTTGTATTTCTTTTCGCGGATTCTATTAAAAGATGAAGTTTGCTGCCAAAAATGGGTGCTAGGGTTTCACTGTGAAGGAAACGACGCTACTGTCAATAATATAAAGTTAATTCCCTTATATAGGTAAATATTTCACAACGGTTTTCTAAAATAACCGTAATGATAAATTTTTATAATATCACAACGGTTAGTTATATTAACCATAGCGATACCCCTTATAACGTAATTATAGAAAAATGTTGTTGCCTGGAGTCGAACCTTGTACCAAGTATAAGGGGTATCGCTACGGTTATTATTACTAACCGTTGTAATATTATAACCCTTGGTCTTCCCGGAGTAGAGAACACTCTGGCCATAATGATTTAAAATTTTCTCCGTTTTTCAAAAAATATCGTTCCAGAATATCAACCATTTACAAGTTATCATCATTGCAAGCATTAAACTATCAGACTTTTCATCTTCAACCTCATCTATAAATAGACAACTTTACATTTCTTCATAATATATTCTTCGTAACAATGAGTTCTACAAATGAGAATGCTAGAAACATCACCAATGAGGAACCTCAGACGCCAATTGAGGAGGTCCAAACAACAACCAACGTCAGGGATGTCTTAAGGGTGAGGAAGGATAAGAAGAAGAAGCTGAAGAAGAAAAAGATAAAGAAGAAAATGAGGACTGTTTATTATGATTCCGATGAGTGGAGTGAGGAGAGATGTCTAGATTATGAAGATGCATTTGCAGCTATGGTCTCTAACATTGATAAATATATGTAATATGATTATCAATGTACTCTTTTTAATGGAATCTAAATAAAATGTTATTTTATATATGCTTATCTCTTACAGTTTTATTTTTAAAGTTATATATACTATTCTCTTGCACTTAAAAACACTAACAAAAGAAATAAAATATATGTTTAAAAGAAAAACAATGACGAATTTTGAGTTTTGAGGTTAAATCCCTGTAACACTAACAAAAGAAATAAAATATATGTTTAAAATTTAAAAATATGACAAAAAATATAAAATATATGTTTAAAATATAAAAATATGACAAAAAATATAGTTGCTGGGAATCGAAGCTTGTTACATGTATTACAACGGTGTTTTAATACAACCGTGTTTAAAATTAAAAATATGGAAAAAAAATGTAGTAGCTGGGAATCGAAGCTTGTTACACAGCTTGTATTATAACGGTTCTTCAGTACAACCGTCGTTAAATATGGCGTTATAAATTTTTAACCTATTACAACGTTATGATACGAATCTCTGGTAAATCTGGCGTCGTTAAATGGGTTTTTTGTAGTAGTGATAACCAAGTCTCTGAGGTGGCTTGATGACTCTCCTCGACCTACTCTTGCTAGCAGGTAGTCATTATCAGTCTCCTCATCTTCGACAACATCTTCTGCTTCTTCTTCGACTCCATCTGGGATACGCAATTCAGCATCAACATGCTCCAACTCAACAGGAATCTCTCCCTATTCCAGCTCTTCGTCAGCATCATGAGTTTTCTTGAAAGCCATCTCAGCTTTATTGAAAAATACATCTCGATTGGTGATACACCTCCTATGACCCGGCTCTATGCACCATAGCCTATAAGCTTTGACTCCTTCAGGGTATCCTATGAACATGCATTTCAGAGCTCTAGGTTCGACCTTGTCTTACCTAATGTGAGCATAGGACACACAACCAAATACTCTCAGTCTGTCGAGACTAGGTGGATGTACCGACCAGAATTTTTTAGGTGTCTTCATATCTAATGCAGTCGAAGGACATCTGTTTATCAGATAAGCTGCTGTCGAAATAGCCTCCGCCCAAAACACCTTCTTTAATCCAGCACTAAGCAACATGCATCTAACCCTTTCAAGGATTGTTCGATTGAATCTCTCAGCTAGGCCATTTTGTTGAGGAGTACCTGCTACAGTCTTATGCCTTGCAATCCCAGACTCAACACAGTAACTGTCGAACGCTTCATTGCAGAACTTCAGGCCATTGTCGGTTCTCAACCTCTTAACCTTTCTGCCAATTTGAGTTTCGACCAGAACCTTCCAACTTTTGAAATTCTCAAAAGTTTCATCCTTCGTCTTTTGAATGAATACCCATAACTTTCTGGAATAGTCATCAACAATGGATAGAAAATACCTTTCACCTGAGTGTGAAGGATCCCTTGCAAGCACCCAAAGATCAACATGAATGTAATCCAGGGATCCATGTATTCTTTGCTTACATTTGTTAAACTTCGCCCTACAGGATTTACCAAATACGCAAGATTCACAAAACTCCAACTTTTCGACTTTGTCAGCACCTAGCAGGATCTGCTTCCCCAATTCGACTAGGCCTCTTTCGCTGACATGACGCAATCTCATGTGCCATAATTCTGTCTTCGACACAGGTTTTGTAGATGCAATATTTGTCGAACCACTTACAACCTCAGCCTCAAGGGTATACAAGCCTTGTTTCTTCACGCCTCTCAAGACATCCTTCGACCCATTCATGAGTCTTAGGATACTTTTCTCTCCTTGGAAAACATATCCCTTCCTATCGAATTCACCAAGAGAAATTAAATTTCTCTTCAAATCAGGTACATACCTGACTTCAGTCAATAACCTTATTGACTCATCATGGAGCTTGAATCTCAAAGATTCAATACCTGCAATTTTTTAGGATTTGTTGTTTCCCAGCAGCATCGATCCACCATCTTGATCACATAGCTCCTTGAATAATTCTCTGTTTAGAGTCATGTGCCAAGTGCAACCTGAATCCATAATCCACTCTTTTCTTGAGTCGCCGCTAGAAACTACAAGGACATTAGATGAGTCAAAGTTATCTTGAACAATGGTTGCGTTGCCATTATCCTTACCTCCATGATCTTTTAGGTGTTCAGGGCACACCTTTCTTGTGTGGCCCCCCTTCTTACAGTGATAACATCGAATACCAGATGTTTCACCACTATAAGACTTCTGCTGACTTTTACCTTTCTTCTTGTCGAACTTACCATCTTTTCGCAAGAATTTTCCCTTAACGACCAAATCTTCACCAATCGTCGAAGGTTTATGCTCCTTTCGTTCGTTCAGGTCCTTAGAATACAAGGCTGATTGAAATTCTTCAAAGCTCAGGGACTCCCTTCCATACAAGAGAGTTTCTTTGAAGTGAGCTTGTGTTCTGGGCAAAACACACAACATCAACAGTGCTTGATCTTTGTCATCGATCTTCACATCAATATTTTCAAGATCAAGAATCATCTTGTTCAACTTATCCAACTGCTCTGCCAAAACTTTGTCTTCATCATCTTGAATGAATACAAAGCTTGCTTCAGGTAGAGTCGATTCACCAGAGATTTGGTCATGTACAAACTTTCAAGTTTCAACCATAATCCCGATGTTGTAGTCTCCTTTGATACTTGTCGAAGAACCTTATCACCAAGGCTCAACAATATTGCGCTGTTGGCTTTCTCTATCATTGCATATTTTCTTTTACCGTTAATGCAACATCCATGGCTGCCTCTCCCTTCAATGCTTCCAAACAACTCTGCTGAACCAGTAAGGCTTTCATCTTCAAGCACCACAGACCGAAATTGTTCACTCCGATGAACTTTTCAATCTCATACTTTGTTGAAGGCATCTTCTCCACACTCACCCCACCAATTTGTTGTAAAAAACGTTACCGGAATAACAAAGTATATTTGGTTTCTTGAACACCAAGAAATCCACAAGGGTAGAAAAGAAAGGAAAAACTTTAACAAACACACGAAACCCTATTAGGGTTCACCAAGGAAGAGAAAAGAGGAAGAAGAATAGAGAATTGGTTAAATCTATTTTACTATTCACTTTCACAATAGGGTTCAAAGATTACAAGTGAATACCAACAATTAACCTCTCTCAACCTAATAAGGTTTTGTCACACCTTAGGAAGAGAGACTAGTATGCTATTTATAATAAATCTAACATACTAAACTAATGGGCTTTTTAACAATTACCCATTACAAGCTAACTTAGGGTACAAGCTAACTTAAACAATTGGATCCATAACACAAGGCCCAATTCGATCTCCTACATACTAGAACACAATTCGACTACAGCATGTAGGTCTTCGACAACATCATGTGAGCGGACTTCGACGACATGCTAACACTAGAATTCAATCCAATATCTCACAAATCTCCACCTTGGATCTAACTCTATATCCTCAGGAAATAAACTAGCTTTCTTCATGCAGCTTTATCAACTGCATACAGTGGGAAAACTTGCAACTGGGCAACATCTTGGTGATCATATCAATAGCATTATGATCTGTCAAAACCTTCAGCACTTGGACTTCTCCACGCTCAATTACCCCTCTGAAGAAATGCAGCCTCACATCAATGTGCTTGGTTCGCTCATGATCGGCTGAATTCTTCGACAGGTGTATTGCACTTTGACTATCACATTTAACAATGATAAATGGACCTTGAAGTTTTAGCTCCTTTGCAAAACCTTCAAGCCAGAATGCTTCCTTTACAACTTCACTTAGGGCAATATATTCCGTTTTAGTGGTTGCTAAGGCAACAACCTTCTGAAGTGTTGCTTTCCAATAGATTGTTGTCCCAAACATAGTGAACAAATATCCAGAAATAGATTTTCTGGAATCCATACAACCTGCATAATCAGAGTCGACATATCCTTCGATTGCTGCTTTACTATCTTCTCCCAAGGCTCCACCATAAATTAAGATTCTATTCAGAGACCCATTTATGTACCTTAAAATCCACTCAATGCTTGTCAGTGAGCCTTTCCAGGATTCGCCATGCATCTGCTTACAAGACTTACTGCATATGCTATGTCACGTCTAGTACAGACCATATCATACATCAAAGAACCCACTATATTAGCATATGAAATGCTATTCATATAAGCTTTTTCGACATCAGTACTGGGACACTGATCTATACTCAGCTTGAATTGAGGGTTTGTCGGAGCCACAACAGGCTTTGAATCTGACATACCATACTTTTCGACAATCTTCCGTAGGTATGCCTCTTGAGATAAGCATAATTTTGACTGTTTTCTATCTCTTCGGATGCCAATCCTAATAATCCTAGACGTAACTCCCAGATCCTTCATGTCGAACTCCTTATTGAGTTCAGCCTTCACCCTCATTACATCTTCGACATTGTTGCTTGCTATTAGAATATCATCCACATAAAGCAACAAAACAACAAATAAATTACCAGGTCAAAATCTGAAGTAAACACAGTGGTTGAACTGACTTCTAATGAAACTTATGTGTGCCATGAACTTGTCGAATATCCTATTCCACTGTCGAGGAGATTGTTTCAGTCCATATAAAGATCTTTTCAGTTTGCACACATAATCTTCCTTCCCCTTTTCGACATACCCTTCAGGTTGCCTCATCAGGATTGTTTCATCTAGATCACCATACAAGAACGCAGACTTCACATCCATCTGTTCCATTTCAAGGTCGAACTGTGCCACCATGGCAAGCAACATTCTAATGGACCTGTGCTTCACAATATGAGAGAACACATCATTGAAGTTGACACCTTCTTTCTGAGTGAACCCCCTAGCGACCAATCTTGCCTTGTATCTCTTCGACGCCACTCCTTCGATTCCTTCCTTAACTTTGAAAATCCATTTACAGCTGACTAACCTGGCTCCAGCAGGTTTCTTGATCAGTTCCCATGTGTTGTTATCATGAAGAGATTTCATCTCATCATCCATGGCCTTCAACCATTCAGTCTTCTTTCGACTCATCATAACTTCCTTATAGTCTCTAGGTTCTTCATCGAGAACCTCACTTGCAGAGATTAAGGCATAAACTATAAGATCTGCATACACTACTACGAAAAACCCATTTAACAATGGTTGGGAATGACATATAAGGACACGGGCGAAGGCGTTGTTATGTAGATTGTCATTGTAAGTTTGTTGTTTCTACAACGGTCTGGAAACTGTTGTTGTATTCTGGAAGTGCGCGTTATATTGCAACGGTTAGTTATTTCAACCATTGTAATATATATTAACTATCACAATGGTTATGAGTATCAACCATTGTCATATATATTAACTATCACAACGGTTATGTGTCTCAACCGTTGTGGAATGTACCCTTAGTTTATTAAATACAAATGTATATTGGTTGTTTTACCATACACCTAATTAAAGAAATACAACCATTAAAATTGGTAAAGAACTATATAATCCGAAAATTAAATTGTTCTTGAAAACCAACTTAAACACACCACTGTTTTCCGAATTAAATCCATTTCATTACGCACATTTTATGTTCCTTAACATAAAATTTATGGTTCAATGGTCGGTTTCCTTCAATCCATCGATATCTTTTATTATAGTTTACCTCATCATCGCCAAAAATCATCGCGATTTTATCATCCTAACAATCATGATCTTAACAATCACGATGATTAGTGACGACGATGAGGTAAACTATAATAAAAGATATCGATGAAATGAAGCAAACAGACCATTGAACCATAAATTTTATGTTAAGGAACATTAAATGTGCTGAATGAAATGGATGCAATTCGGAAAACATTGACATGATAAAGGTTGGTTTTCAAATACATCTTAGTTTTCATATTATATGTTTCTATATCAATTTAACTGATTGCATTTTCAATAAAAGGATAGTGAAACAAACAATATACATAGT
This sequence comes from Lathyrus tuberosus, assembly GCA_022829125.1. Lineage (NCBI taxonomy): Eukaryota > Viridiplantae > Streptophyta > Magnoliopsida > Fabales > Fabaceae > Lathyrus > Lathyrus tuberosus. The sequence continues at coordinate 2,556,392 of JALAZF010000205.1, read as the reverse complement.
ATATAATAAACTAAATTTTGTATACAATATCAGAATGAATTCGTATATATGTACCTTATCAGAATGATGAATTCATAAATATGTACCACCATCATCATCACCATGTGAAACAAACCCTAAGAAGTGGGAAGCAATGAAGAAAATTAGTTAGTATTCAATTTAACTATATACAATATACATAGTATATAATAAACTAATGTTCTATATCAATTTAACTGATTGCATTTTCAATAAAAGGATAGTGAAACAAATAATATACATAGTATATAATAAACTAAATTTCATATACAATATCAGAATGAATTCATATATATGTACCTTATCAGAATGAATTCATATATATATGTACCACCATCATCATCACCATGTGAAACAAACCCTAAGAAGTGAGAAGCAATGAAGAAAATTAGTTAGTATTCAAAACAAAACAACCAAAAGTTGAAACAAAACCCTAAGAAGTGGGACTGTACCATTACAATGAAGTTCACCTTGCTTGTGAAGCATTGAAGTCGAATCTGCACAAAATGAGAACAATCAACAAAAACAACATGAAGCAAGCGAGATAATGGGAACTATCTAACAAAAAGATTGAAGTAGAAGAATACCTTATTTTCCATAAACAATATGTACATTACGCTTTTTACCGCCAGCATCATCACCATGTTCATCTAGTTTTAGATTTTGCAAGAAGAAATACAAGGAGGAAGAAGCTTAAAACAAAAGCTTCATACTTTTTGTATTTCTTTTCGCGGATTCTATAAAAAGATGAAGTTTGCTGCCAAAAATGGGTGCTAGGGTTTCACTGTGAAGGAAACGACGCTACTGTCAATAATAGAAAGTTAATTCCCTTATATAGGTAAATATTTCACAACGGTTTTCTAAAATAACAGTAATGATAAATTTTTATAATATCACAACAGTTAGTTATTTTAACCGTAGCGATACCCCTTATAACGTAATTATAGAAAAATATTGTTGCCTGGAGTCGAACCTTGTACCAAGTATAAGGGGTATCGCTACGGTTATTATTACTAACCGTTGTAATATTATAACCCTTGGTCTTCCCGGAGTAGAGAACACTCTGGCCATAATGATTTAAAATTTTCTCCGTTTTTCAAAAAATATCGTTCCAGAATATCAACCATTTACAAGTTATCATCATTGCAAGCATTAAACTATCAGACTTTTCATCTTCAACCTCATCTATAAATAGACAACTTTACATTTCTTCATAATATATTCTTCGTAACAATGAGTTCTACAAATGAGAATGCTAGAAACATCACCAATGAGGAACGTCAGGCGCCAATTGAGGAGGTTCAACCAGCGGCCAACGTCAGGGATTCCTTAAGGGTGAGGAAGGATAAGAAGAAGAAGAAGCTGAAGAAGAAAAAGATAAAGAAGAAAATGAGGACTGTTTATTATGATTCCGATGAGGGGAGTGAGGAGAGATGTCTAGATTATGAAGATGCATTTGCAGCTATGGTCTCTAATATTGATAAATATATGTAATATGATTATCAATGTACTCTTCTTAATGGAATCTTAATAAAATGTTATTTCATATATGCTCATCTCTTACAGTTTTATTTTTAAAGTTATATATATTATTCTCTTGCACTTAAAAACACTAACAAAAGAAATAAAATATATGTTTAAAAGAAAAACAATGACGAATTTTGAGTTTTGAGTTTAAATCCCTGTAACACTAACAAAAGAAATAAAATATATGTTTAAAATTTAAAAATATGACAAAAAATATAAAATATATGTTTAAAATATAAAAATATGACAAAAAAATATAGTTGTTGGGAATCAAAGCTTGTTACATGTATTACAATGGTGTTTTAATACAACCGTGTTTAAAATTAAAAATATGGAAACAAATGTAGTTGCTGGGAATCGAAGCTTGTTACACAGCTTGTATTACAACGGTTCTTTAGTACAACCGTCGTTAAATATGGCGTTATAAATTTTTAACCTATTACAACGTTATGATACAAATCTCTAGTAAATCTGGCGTCGTTAAATGGGTTTTTCGTAGTAGTGATAACCAAGTCTCTGAGGTGGCTTGATGACTCTCCTCGACCTGTCTCTTGCTAGCAGGTAGTCATTATCAGTCTCCTCATCTTCGACAGCATCTTCTGCTTCTTCTTCGACTTCATCTGGGATACGCAATTCAGCATCAACATGCTCCAACTCAACAGGAATCTCTCCCTATTCCAGCACTTCGTCAGCATCATCAGTTTTCTTGAAAGCCATCTCAACTTCATTAAAAAATACATCTCGATTGGTGATACAACTCCTATGACCCGGCTCTAGGCACCATAGCCTATAAGCTTTGACTCCTTCAGGGTATCCTATGAACATGCATTTCAGAGCTCTAGGTTCGACCTTGTCTTGCCTAATGTGAGCATACGCCACACAACCAAATACTCTCAGTCTGTCGAGACTAGGTGGATGTACCGACCAGACTTTTTTAGGTGTCTTCATATCTAATGCAGTCGAAGGACATCTGTTTATCAGATAAACTGCAGTCAAAATAGCCTCCTCCCAAAACACCTTCTTCAATCCAGCACTAACCAACATGCATCTAACCCTTTCAAGGATTGTTCGATTGAATCTCTCAGCTAGGGCATTTTGTTGAGGAGTACCTGCTACAGTCTTATGCCTTGCAATCCCAGACTCAACACAATAACTGTTGAACGCTTCATTGCAGAACTTCAGGCCATTGTCGGTTCTCAACCTCTTAACCTTTCTGCCAGTTTGAGTTTCGACCAGAACCTTCCAACTTTGGAAATTCTCAAAAGTTTCATCCTTCGTCTTTTGAAAGAATACCCATAACTTTCTGGAATAGTCATCAATGATGGATAGAAAATACCTTTCACCTGAGTGTGAAGGATTCCTTGCAGGCCCCCAAAGATCAACATGAATGTAATCCAGGGATCTATGTGTTCTTTGCTTGCCTTTGTTAAACTTCTCCCTACAGGATTTACCAAATACGCAAGATTCACAAAACTCCAACTTTTCGACTTTGTCACTACCTAGCAGGTTCTGCTTCCCCAATTCGACCAGGCCTCTTTCGCTGACATGACCCAATCTCATGTGCCATAATTCTGTCTTCGACACAGGTTTCATGGATGCAATATTTGTCGAACCATTTACAACCTCAACCTCAAGGGTATACAAGCCTTGTTTCTTCACGCCTCTCAAGACATCCTTCGACCCCTTCATGAGTCTAAGGTTACTCTTCTCTCCTTGGAAAACATATCCCTTCCTATCGAATTCACCAAGAGAAATTAAATTTCTCTTCAAATCAGGTACATACTTGACTTCAGTCAATAACCTTATTGACTCATCATGGAGCTTGAATCTCAAAGATTCAATACCTGCAATTTTTTAGGATTTGTTGTTTCCCAGCAGCATCGATCCACCATCTTGATCACATAGCTCCTTGAATAATTATCTGTTTAGAGTCATGTGCCAAGTGCAACCTGAATCCATAATCCACTCTTTTCTTGAGTCGCCGCTAGAAACTACAAGGACATCATATGAGTCAAAGTCATCTTGAACAATGGTTACGTTGCCATTATCCTTACCTCCATGATCTTTTAGGCGTTCAGGGCACACCTTTCTTGTGTGGCCCTCCTTCTTACAGTGATAACATCGAATACCAGATGTTTCGCCACTATAAGACTTCTGCTGACTTTTACCTTTCTTCTTGTCGAACTTACCATCTTTTCGCAAGAATTTTCCCTTAACGGCGAAAACTTCACCAATCGTCGAAGGTTTATGCTCCTTTCGTTCGTTCAGGTCCTTAGAATACAAGGCTGGTTGAAATTCTTCAAAGCTCAGGGACTCCCTTCCATACAAGATAGTTTCTTTGAAGTGAGCTTGTGTTCTGGGCAAAACACACAACAACAACAGTGTTTGATCTTCGCCATCGATCTTCACATCAATACTTTCAAGATCAAGAATCAGCTTGTTCAACTTATCCAACTGCTCAGCCAAAACTTTGTCTTCACTCATCTTGAATGAATACAAAGCTTGCTTCAGGTAGAGTCGATTCACCAGAGATTTGGTCATGTACAAACTTTCAAGTTTCAACCATAATCCCGATGCTGTAGTCTCCTTTGATACCTATCGAAGAACCTTATCACCAAGGCTCAACAATATTGTGTTGTTGGCTTTCCCTATCATTGCCATATTTTCTTTTACCGTTAACGCAACATCCATGGCTGCCTCTCCCTTCAATGCTTCCAAACAACTCTGCTGAACCAGTAAGGCTTTCATCTTTAAGCGCCACAAACCGAAATTGTTCACTCTGATGAACTTTTCAATCTCATACTTTGTTGAAGGCGTCTTCTCCATGCTCACCGCACCAATTTGTTGTGAAAAACGTTACCGGAATAACAAAGTATATTTGGTTTCTTGAACACCAAGAAATCCACAAGGGTAGAAAAGAAGGGAAAAACTTTAACAAACACACGAAACCCTATTAGGGTTCACCAAGGAAGAGAAAAGACGAAGAAGAATAGAGAATTGGTTAAATCTATTTTACTATTCACTTTCTCAATAGGGTTCAAAGATTACAAGTGAATACCAACAATTAACCTCTCTCAACCTAATAAGGTTTTGTCACACCTTAGGAAGAGAGACTAGTATGCTATTTATAATAAATCTAACATACTAAACTAATGGGCTTTTTAACAATTACCCATTACAAGCTAACTTAGGGTACAAGCTAACTTAAACAATTGGATCCATAACACAAGGCCCAATTCGATCTCCTACATACTATAACACAATTCGACTACAGCATGTAGGTCTTCGACAACATCATGTGAGCGGACTTCGACGACATGCTAAAACTAGAGTTCGATCCAATATCTAACATGGATCTATATGGTTGCAGGTATAAAGTTGATAATCTCGCAAAAAAATATCTTTTTTGAAGTTTTGATGACGACAACATCAATGGTTGTTGAAATCTGTGGCAATAGCTTTTCAACTCTCTATTGATGGTAACCCAACTGGAAAACTTATCAAGTCTCATTAAGTAAGATACTCAAGATTCCAATGAATTGCTTATATAATCGAGGTATATGGAAAATAATTTTGGAAGCCTCAAAGTTAAGAAATAGAGGAAGTGTGAAGGCTCGTCAGACCATGTTTGTCTGAGTGACTAGAGTTTTGTAAAATCAAGGGAGTAAATCCTAAGTAAACACTCACACAAACAAACACATATATTCACAAATACATGCGCACACACGCGCACATACACACACACATACACACACACACTTAAAAAAACTTGAACCTCTTTTTAAACTATAATACATATTAAAAATACTTTCAAAACCATGCTAATCAATTAAGAAATTATCAGGATTCTTTTTGGCTCTAAGAAATATTTTCTTTCATTTAAACGTGCCTTGGTGCTTTTGGATGAAACACTGCTTATGATGAAGAAATTGTATTGGTACTTCTATTGTTATAATTCTCAAAAGTGTGATACTCTTGATAAATTGAGTTTGGTTCATGATATAAAGTCATAAAATCTGTGTCTTGGTTTTAAGAACTTTACCTGAAAACGTTAAGTTTGGTTATTGAGATAAGCCTAGAAAATCTCTAAACGGTTGGTTAGCCTAGCCTGGGTAAAATCTCTCATTTTGGTTGGAGATAAGCTTGTAAAATCTCAAGATCAACTTGTATTAAGGTTTGTGGGCATAACTTGTAAAAGCTCAAAGTTTATAGTCAAAATCTCAATAAGATCTTTTGGGGACAAGAGTAGGACATTGTTTTGCCGAACTTGGATAAATCACTAGTACAATCTCTCTAAACCCTTGTCTCTTAATTATTGCAATTTATTTCACTACTTTAAATTTTGTTGTTCACTTTACTCTGGCCTTAAAAATTACTAACATAATTGTTGTTTAAGTAATAAAACTCTAAAATTAATCACGTATTTTAAATATCACACTTTATCCCTCATCTCTCTTGTGCTTAAAGTCACTTGTCTAATAGGCCTGCCGATGATACTGGTCTAGTGATTGACGGTCAAGTGATGGTGGTCAGAATCTAGTTGATGACAGAGCTTCGACGGGCGTCAAGCGATGGTGGTCAGATTCGTTGGGCGACGATGAAGATAGTTCCTTTAATATAAATTATTTTTATTGTTAATGCAATTTTTTATAGGTTTTAAATAAAGATTCATGAAAAATACCAAACAAAGTCAAAATCATCCAATAACCAAACCTGAAGAATATTCATTGAAAGTTACGCTGATGAAGCAATGAGAGGACTAACACACTAAGTATGATATCTATGTAATTCTCGTGATTTGTTTATGTAATGAATTTCTATTTTATAATTATATAGGTTTATTTGAGTTTAATAATTTCTCTTGTCAACAAAATTAGGAGAATTGGTTTAGATGGAAGTGAGACTTAACACTGAATATGGAATATGTCACTTGATAGGTAAAATTATGCGATTGTAACTAATTATATTTTGTGTTGTGACATGAATAGTCTATGATGTTTGTTTATTTTAATGCGTTATAAACCTTTATTCTTTGAGATTGAAAATTCCCAGATGTAGGGGGTTGCTTTTGGCAAGACTCGTATCCTTGTGATTGAATACTTCTTAATACTTAGAGGTTGCAAGATTGTAAATTCGTATTTTGTAAAATATTATTCCAAAAATGATATTTTGACACCCCAGCCTATACCTACACCGTATGTACGGACGGTGAATAGTGTCGTCCGTACATGAATAGTACGACCGTACATGAACAGTAGCGTATTCCGTACACATGAATAGTATCTGTCCGTACATAAACAGTGTCCGCCCGTATATGAACAGTACCCGTCCGTACATGATCAGTGTCGTCCGTACCGTACGGAAATACGGTGTAGTGTAAAAAAGGGTGTCAAGATAGCAAACCTGATATTATTCTTATTTACATGTTATAAAATCTTTGTCAATTCTAATTGACGACTCTATGATGCTAGGAGGTTACTTTAGATAAAGAATATATCTTTGTGATAGAAGACTCCCAAATGTTGGGAGGTTGTAAATATGTGTTATGTAAAAGGTCATCACTAAATAGAGTCATTATAGGTTCGGTCCTGAAATTTCTCACGTCTATGGATAAATGATTTGAAACGGAAACATAATAGATTTTACGATTATATTTGTTAACCATTAGTTAGCTTTCTTGTTTTTACAAATTGCACACAATCTAATCAATTGCGGTTTACACATTCCCTGTTACTATTACAAACTCAATTTGTTGCATTTACAAGTTCAATCATATTATCATTGTACAAAGTTAATACAATATTTGTGGATATGGTAATTTTACTTGTCATGTTGTGGTTTTTATTGACACAAATATTGTGAATCTATTTTCATTTTAACAAGTGAAAGTTGGGTTAGATCATGTGACTAAGTTCGGGCAGCTTAGTTATGGGTCGTGTTTTGAATCCGAATTGGATCATAAGGTTTTGACAATTATAAATATGGTTCTCTAAAAAAATATTAGTATAAAAGAAAGAGAAAATGAGTGGAAACAATAGTGAAAGAAACATAGAGAGACCGATAGAAATTCTTAGGATTTGTTTGGTCTTAGAATTTAGAAGACTTTTATAGATATCTAAGAGAATTGAAAAACACTTCTAAACACGTTGAGTATGTGTGGCTCATATATTCAAAGTTGGAGAAATTAAGAAAAACATGAATAAAAAAATAAGATTTATAACTATGAAAAGAAAAGAAACAATAAACTATGAAAAGTTTAGCCTCAATATATATAATATATCATCATATAACTAAGCATAACAACTACAAAATCATGTTAATTAAGTAACATCAACAACTTTATACCTATAAAGCCATCTTATTCATCTCATAAATACTAATGTCACTATATATTAATCCGTGTCTCATCTTCAAATCCATATAGCACCAGCCTCCATCAACATAGGCACTAACTCATTCCTCACATGAAGACTCATAATTTTCTTAGACCCACCTCTGAACCGTTGTCCTATGAAAACAGCAGGCACACTTGGTTTGCACCCCATTTGAAGCAACTCACTTTCAATCTGCGACCCGTTTGTGATCTTATCAAGCTCATAAACAATAGGGTTGGCTCCAAAGCTACGCATCAGTGATGTTATAGAGTGGCTCAAACAGCAAGTACTCTTGCTGAATATCACCACTGGCTTTTCACCTACCATGCTTGTGACAGTGTCCATAATTTGTGTGTGGAAATTCTGGTTCTTTGATGTGTTATTTATAAGGCTATGATGGTGGTGTGTGTCACAATAGAAGAAGAATAAGATGCAGAGGATTCTGGATAATTCTGTACTGTACAAGTTCAATCTAAAAATATCATAACTTTTTTCAAGAATAAGATTCAAGATTATGGTATAACTTTTTCTTCTTTGCCATATCTATATATATATGTTTTTTGCAGCATCATAAGAGGATGATGTAAACAGTGTTGAGTCCACTTGTGAGTTGTCTCACACATGCAAGATTTAGATAACAATGTAATCTTTCTAACATGTACTTGTTGTTTAGGATTTTGTCCTAAACCAAGAATAGAAAGTGGTAAGTTGGGTATGGCCGTACGGGTGTGTGATTGAACGGTGCATAGTTTAGATTTGTGCTTTGGATTTGATTTACGATCTTAATCGAGCAAAATCAAGATTCTTGTTAAAGATTGTGTTGCTCCCATTTAGATTTTTTTTCTTTTTATTTATTTTATATATATATATATATATATATATATATATATATATATATATATATATATATATATATATATATATATATATATATATATTTTTTTTTTTTTTTTAAGCTTTATTAAAGGTTGAGACTACAGCGTCTTCTAAGGTTAAGATTTAAGTAAACTGTGAATTTTAAACAATTATTTTTATTCTGGACTAGAATATGAAATTTGTATAAATCGAATGGAATGAGTTCTGCCGCAGTGGAGTCAGTTTTTGGTACAGCGGAGCGGGAGTGAATCTGCAAAGTTAACACTTCAATATCTAAGTCAATGAGTTAGTGAGAACGTAGTATAACTGTATGAGAAAGAGAATATTTGAAATGACGCATGTTAAACTTTATATAGTGCGGGTGGTTAAAATCGTCCTCGTGAGATGCAGTGCCCTACATGGATTGTGGTTAGATCATATCTAACGTTGGGGAATATGTTGGAGGTCAGAATCATGTGTCCTCCATTAGGGTGAGGTCTCACATGTTTCGCATGTCTTTCGTGGGATGCATGTTATTGGGCCTTCCGTCGTGGGTCTGGGGAACGGCCTGAAATAGTTGTCCTCAAACCTTTGTTCTTACTCGTAAAGCGGTGGCTTGTTATGCATGCCTTCGATCAATCTTCTGGTGAAAGGAAATGGAAGAGTCTTTATGGGACATCAATAACATTAGGAATAGGCACATTAAATATCCCATCGTGATTAGCAAACGTTTTGAAATGGAGTTTTGATCTACGACCCTACGTCTGCTAGCAATGATGTCTTCATGTGTTAGGGTATTCAAGTATTCTGACCAGTCTAAGGCGCGATATGGACCGTCGGTAGTTCGTGATTCCTAATGTGTGCCACTGTAGATCGTATGATCATCTTCCCTAGAGGATATATAAGGATTTTTATAGGTTATTATCTCCTTTTTCGTCATTCGCGAGTCTCGTTATCTTTTCTCTTATGTTTGCAATTTATTTCATCTTCGTCAATACCCTTTATTTTACCATCATTCTAATACATTTTTGCCTCTTATTCTAGTGGAGCATACAGCGTGTGAGTTAGTAAGTTCATCTTGTCCAAAGTAACACTTAAAAATCTTTCTTAGCTTCTATATTTATATATGTTACTAGGGTTTTTAGAGAAACGATTTATGTAAGGTTTTGAAGGAGAAAATTGTCATTAATGGTGGAATGTTGGGTAGCAATATCTACTATGAAAAAGAGGTTTAGTGCTTTAGTCCTTATTTTCTTGTGTGTCATCACCCTCCTGGAATGGTTGTTTTCCTTGATGGTTTTTGCCTCGCTTTTAATGACTTTAAGGTGGGTGTTCTAAATCATCTGAAAATTGCTCCTTCATAATTACACTGGGTGAGTTGGACTTACATAGGTCTTCCAGTACTTATGCGAGTACAAGAGAATTGTGCCGACTTTGACACTTTTTTTTCATCTCTTTAAATCCCAACATAGTTTCTCTGACTCGGCGCAAAATCAAGATTTTATTTCCCTTAGGAAGAATAGCAATTAGTTCGAAGTGTATTCTGATAGTGTGAAGAAATTGAAGGACCAATACTATTTGATTACCCCCCCTCTTACCGAGGTGGCTCACACTAACATATGTGACATAGAACTTGAGTTGCATTTGCGATGCACTAGTCGATTTTCCAAGTTCTTGTTTCAGACATTTTTGGGCGGATGTCAGATCTTATGTCTACAATCTGAACAGCTTATCCCAATAAGAGACATGCCTGAAGAGGAAATTGGAAACTTTCTTTAAGGGTTTAGGTTTCATTGACGGTGTTGCTCCGTCTGGGGTAGGTTATCTTTGGTGAGTGATGTAGAAAGTTTCTTATTTCTTTATGCTTTCTTGGTGACTACTTTCTAAACTTGATTATTTTATAGTTTTAAATAAGACGAAATACAACCAAATGATACTAAAAATGAAAGGGACTACTAGGGTTGTCCCTTTGCTTGTAGGGGCCTTTAATATATTTACTATGAGAAGAGTTCCAATTGCGGGTTCCTCTGCTTGTCCTTCCACACTTAACCTTCGTATCTTGGTTCATATAGAGGTTCAGGATTCTTCTGATCAGCTCTCGGTGGGAGGTGCTTGATGTTTGTCACTGCATGTGGTTGGAAGGATTCCTTCCACAATTCCTATTGTTGAAATGCCTCCCACTTGTGTAGCATCTCAATGAAGGCCATAGATAGTTGGACAAGACAAGAGAAGTCTAGGTTAAGATGAAGGTTCAACATCGACTCTGGCTACCCCGTTTTCTACACTTCTGGTCTGCCCCGGTCCTCGGACAGCTAGGGAGTTCCAGTCTTTTATTTTTGAAGAATATTATATATACCTCTCGAGCAAGGTCGAGGTTATTTGTTAGGAGGATCTAGATAAAATTGCATACTGTTACGGTGAGAATCAGATGTCAAGCTATTATATTAACTTGAATCGCAGATCTTTAAATATTCACCACCGGTCTTTGACTTATCCAAAGGAAAGGTTAAAGATAAAAAAAACCTAAGAGATCTAAGGTTCGGGGGTTGGTTACGCCTAGGGAAGGTATTAGCATCCTAAACATCTGTAGTACTCTACAGGAACCTCTTGTTAGTATTTGTGTTATGTTATTGTTTGCTTGCTAAGGATAATGTGCTAAGGTGAAGACCTAGGGGTTAATATCTAAGTATACTAGTCAAGACATCGCATCTTGTGCCTACGTATCCTGACGGGAGTGGAATCAGAGTATATGTAGTTCTATTTAAAGAGGATGAGGGACTTCTTGACTGGTCAAGGTTCCAGGGGGAGGTAATGTCTGCGGTAAGACACTACATAGAGTACGGCGACTCTAAAGTTGAAGTTGAGTTGTAAGGGATGTAAATGTTCACGATGAAACATTTACGTGGAGTGTGGCGACTCCGATCCTAAGGCTAGGATAAAAGGGAAACTAGATGTCTGCGGTGAGACGTGGAGCACAGCGGCTCAAAACCTAAGGCCAAGCTTAAGGGAAGGTTCTAAAGGTTAGTCCTATGACATGGCAGTCAATATAGGTGTACCTTTCCTTTGGAATGATTTAGGGGAGATTACTAATCTAATGTTAGCATACAAACACTATTATAAGGGCAAAGCATAAGATCAAGATCAAACATATAAAGTAAACAATTATAATATACAAAGGATTTATGCATCAAGTTAAGTACATATAAAGGCAAACCAGCAATACGAGGATAATAAAAACATGTTATGAATCAAGATGAAGATTACTCATATATTAACACATTAAGCACAATATTAGAGACCTGAATAATAAATGAAACACCAAAAAAGTTAGTTAAGCTTGGAATGAAATTTAAATAAATTAGAGAAATGTTGTCAATTAGAGAAATTACTAAATTAAAAAAAAAACTTAATAAACAAATTAAAGGTTCTGTTAAAAAAGTCTTAATAAATTAAGAGAAAGGTATTATAGGAACAAATGGTTTATTCTTAAAAGCTTAATATAATTTTAAAAGGGGATGGTATTTAAAAATTGTTATTAATTTGAAGAAAGAAAGAAAAAGTTTAATTAATGGTTTTTAATAATTTAAAAATAGGTTTTAATTAATTTGTATTGATTCAGAAAAACTTAAATGGTTTTAAAACAGGATTAAAAGGCCCAAAATGCAGTAGGGAGGGGCTAACGGTGGACCCCTGGTCACAATTCACCTCCATCGTTGGATGAAAATGAGTCACCCGGTGGACTCTAGTGAAGGGTTCAGATGCTAGGGTGTAGGATAAGAGCGTGGGTAACGCGCATGGGATTATAATAAGAAATGAAATACATAGGCAAACCAAAAACCTTTCGTTCGTTACCATCTTCTAATTCCTAACCCTAATTCCCAAATTCAAAAAATAAACTAAAATCATGAACAAAAGATATATGGGTAACAAGGAAAGCGGAAGAAAATACGAGGATGAAAAGATTCAGAATCCCACCAACCTACAGAACCGAGGTTTGTTCTGGTTCGTATTGAAGCGTTTGGAGCAGATAAGAGCTTAGGGAAGATTTCGAGCAAACTCCTCCATAGATCTCGACACGGTTCGTTTCGAAATTCTCTCTTCTTCATGCTTTACTTTTACTCTCTTCTTCTGTTCCTTCCTGAATCGTGTTGTGGCTATTGCAATCGATGTTGAAACTTGTTTTCTTCTGCCCTTTTACAATGGATGTGTATTGGCGTGTTCTGATGTTGTTATGCTCCCCTTAAAATTGTTTTGTATGAGTTCTTCTTTTTCAATTTCTTGCCATGGATGATACTGTGAAACTTCTGTGCGTGTATTTTATGGTTTTTCTGTGCATGCCTTTGTTTCTGTTCAGCTCCTTTTGTATGTATATGGACCTTTGGTGTTTGAGCGTGTATGGTGTGTATGTAGGATTCTTTTTTAGATTAGTCTCTGCACTGTATGCGTGTGAATTTTGTTCTTGTGTATACTCTTGTTGCAATGTGTGTGGTTTGTTATGGATTTCTTTTGATGTGAATTTGGATCCTAGATGGATGTTTTGAAATTTTTGGTATTGCCTCAATGATGATGATGTTGAACGTGTTTGGTATTGTATGTATGATATTCTTTGTGATTTTTTCCCCCGCTGCTGATCCCTTCCTTCCACTTTTATAGACACAGTGCAATTAAACTGCATTTTTGAAATGATGATTGATGATTATACTCTTTCCATCTTTAGGTAGACATGTTCATGGGTTGTCTTGGAATGAAATCGAATGTTGTCTGAACATGTTTGATCTGGTTTTGGAAACAATTTGAATATTGTCTAGATTGTGTTTTGGGACTTGTCTGGTGATGAATGAGTTTTCTGCTTTTGCTTGATGTTGTCTGAAGATTGTTTTGGAAATAATTTACAACACGTTGGAACTTGTCTTTTGTTGTTTTGGAAACTTTTGAAATGTGTGGGAACATGTTTGAAATCTCCTTGAATATGTGTTGGATTGAGATTAATGATGATGATTTGGTGTGAAATATGTCGTTCTAATTTGGAATCACGTGGGATTCTTGAGGTATATGGTGTAGTAAAATGCCGAAGGTCTTAGATACAATTGTAACTTCACATTCCTTAATAATCGTCCCTGTCGCAAATATGAGCAGGAAATGATTCATGACACTGCCTGTGTTTTTTTAGGGTTAATACCCCTTTTTCCCTGCCATTTGAGCGAAATCTCAAAAACAACCCTGTAAAAAAAACACAGATTCCATCCCTGTATTTTAAAGATTCTGTCATTTAGGTCCTTCAATGGATTTGCCCAACAAAAAAGGTGATGTGGCACTGACAGCTAGGAGATTGTTTTTCTTTAACTGAAACGTGGCATTATTAGCTAATATTATTTCATTTAATTATAAAATCTTAATTACTTAATTCATTTATTTATAATATTCATTTACTTAATTTATTTAATAAGATCAAACATAAAAGAATTTAGGGTTCGTCATATGTTCATCTACTTCTTCTAGGTTTCTTCATATGTTCATCATCCCCAAGCTCCATCGTTAGCTTGAAACAATTTCAGCCATGGAAGGAAGCGCTTCTTCAGGGAGTAACTTCAGTGGAAGGAAAGCTCCAATTTGTGGGCATGAGCTTCCCATGAGAATACACATTTCGAAATCAAGCTCAAACCCAGGAAGAAGATACTGGAAGTGTAAAGAAGAATTGAAGAAAGTCTAGTTTTAGTTATGACAGTTCTTTTTTAATGCATTAGGATGCATTGTATTTTGTAATGCCTTATATTTTGATTATGACAGTTATTGTATTTTGATTATGACAGTTATGGCATTTTGTAAGTTTGACAGTTATGGTTATGGTTATGGTTATGACAGTAATGGTTATGGTCTAATTCCAGTTATGACAGATTTTATTTTGGTTGTAATGGTTATGACAGATCTTAGTTTGGTTGTAATGGTTATGGTCCAATTTTGGTTTGACAGATCTTATTTCAATTTTGGTCCAATTTTGACAGGACTTATGGTTCTATTTTGACAGGTTTTATGTTTCTATTTTGACTGTCTTCATGGTTCTATTTTGACAGTTATGGTCCAATTCCAATTATGAGATTTTTGAACTGTAACATACCAAATTGTGATGACATTTATCCTCTAAAATACCAAGTTGATATGAACTGTAAAATACCAAATTCTTATTGCATTTAAAGTTATATATTGCTTCCAAATTTAGAGTACAGATGGTAAAATATTCCAATTGGAACATTGCATTCAAATTTAGAAATTACAGAGTAGATACTTTTTTCCCATCACATGATAGCAAAAAAAAACAAGATCCAATTAGAAGAACAGAGAGAACATTAATGGTCTTCTCAACTTTAGCAAACTTCATTTTCAATTTGTCAATCTTCTTATTGTTCATTGTCTTGCCAAACTCATGAACGAAACTCTTCCCAAACTCAACTCCATATTTCCTCGTAACCTCCATCATCTTTTCACTTTCAAAGCAACCCCCATCGTATCTTGGTTCAGCAAATTTTCCATGGTCAAGTTCATCATCCCAGTGAAAAAGATGACACTCACCATCCTTCTAGAAAATGGAAAACAGTTGACAATTATTAAGTTTATAAAAAACAAAATCTGGATAATTATTCCTCTACATCAACATTAGATGATATATAAAGAAGGAAATTGAATAAATTCGTACATACCCCCCAATTTTTACAATTCCAGTATCTTCTTCCTGGGTTTGAGCTTGATTTCGAAATGTGTATTCTCATGGGAAGCTTATGCCCACAAATTGGAGCTTTCCTTCCACTGAAGTTACTCCCTGAAGAAGCGCTTCCTTCCATGGCTGAAATTGTTTCACGCTAACGATGGAGCTGTGGGGATGACGAACATACGAAGAAACCTAGAAGAAGTAGATAAGCATATGACGAACCCTAAATCCTTTTATGTTTGATCTTATTAAATAAATTAAGTAAATGAATATTATAAATAAATGAATTAAGTAATTAATATTTTATAATTAAATGAAATAATATTAGCTAATAATGCCACGTTTCAATTAAAGTAAAAAAATTTCCAAGCTGTCAGTGCCACATCACCTTTTTTGTTGGGCAAATCCATTGAAGGACCAAAATGACAGAATCTTTAAAATACAGGGATGGAATCTGTGTTTTTTTTACAAGGTTGTTTTTGAGATTTCGCTCAAATGGCAGGGGAAAAGGGGTATTAACCCTTTTTTTTATATTTTCCAAAACCATCAATTTCTTATGTTATGTAGTTTGTTGCAGGATTGGCGATCCAATGACGGATTGATCTAGAAACTGAATAGTCCATAGGGGAGATTAGTTTTCCATGGTTTGACTCCATGGCATGACTAAGAGCTTGAAGCAGGGATTTGGTAACATCAGGGATGCTCGGTCCATAAACACCCTCGGTAGAATCAATATACTCTCCTTATTGATTCATCTTTGACACTTTTGTACTAAAAATTCATGTCTTTGAATTTTATCGACCTTGCAGGTATAAAAATTCTCATGCCCTCCCTCAAGCATTCTTATGGCGCCCGGTGAGCATAATAAAGGTATGAACTTTCTTGGTTTTTAACAACATAGTGCAACTTTCAAACTTCATCAATATGTTCATCGTTGTTGCCATTGCTTGTATATTCTGAAGCTAATTTGTCGATTTCGTGTGTCATTCTCATGTTCTTGCTTCTTTTGTAGGATTTTGAATATTCATTCTGGTGGAGAACTTTGGTGCATCAAATTGAAGTATGGATATCAAAGATCTTCTTTCCGCGCCAGAACCAATGAAGTGTAAGGACGTAAACCTCTGGTTTCTTCTCTTGTTGTCAAATGTATGGCTTGTTAAGAATTTGATGCTCACTTTTCTCAAATAATCTTCAAATGAATTCTTGTAGGAACTCTATTTACTAACTGGAGGTTTGAGAGCAGGTGTCCTTTGGAGGAATTAGTACATTAATGTAGTCGTTTCATTTACATGACCTGGGATATCAAAATGGGGGAGAGGGGACCTACATCTCGAGCTTGCACAATATGGGACCCTATTCTTGAGTCCAAAGCCAGCAAGAGGGCTGCCTGAAGAGATTCTCTCGTCATGAGTTACTTTAGAATTGTCACTTGATTTCAAGTAGTACAATACTGTCATAAGCCAAATGTCGGCTCCGTTCTAGGATATCCACTAACTGTACTCTTAATGTTAGCCCAATTTTATCAAATGATTGGTCTAGGAATTCCAATATGTAGTAGCAGCAAATTTACAGTACTTGTTGTGGCCAAATGCAACATGTGCAAGCGTTACTTTTGTACTAATTTCATGCTCTAAGCTCGTCACCCATCTCCTTGTAGAACTATCATGACTCTAGCAATTGTCATAGGCTTTTATTTTGTATAGTGTGAATTTTAATCTTCTGAAATCTACTTGAACTTGTAAACTTCCAAATTTTGAAACGTGGTTTAAAGCAACTTGAAATAAGACTTGAAAAAGAAAAACTTGCAAAAGCTTTTGAAATGAGACCTTAATCAAATGGCTTAGTAACTTGGAAAATGGCTCAAAGTGATCTTGAAATAACACTTTGAAACTAATTACCTTGAAACCAAATTTGAAAATAATTGGAATGATTGACCTAGAAATGATATGTAAAAGGTTAAGGAATCTAAGGGTTAAATTTGGGGTATAACAGTTCCCCCTATTTAAATATCTTCACCGGATGACATGAACGATGAAAATCTTCATGAAGTCATGTAGAAAGGTATTTAAATACAGATAACCATAAATTTTTCCCTTAGATGCAATGACATGCAATGCTATGTATAAAAGAGACTAACCTACAAATGCTGACATGCCATGAACTCTAGCTTGATGAAAATGATGGGATGATAAATGCAAGAATGCAGACAAAAACAAAGCAAACCGGAGAAAAAGGCAAACACGACGAGTAACAAACTCACTGGGGATGACCAAACATACTGGGGAAAAGAAACAAACTGGGGAATTCTAAAGTGACTGCCCAATAGGTTCATGCATGACCGGTTGGCACTCTAGAAAAACAATAAAGCAGTTAAAAAAAGACAGAAAAGAAAATCCTCACTGGAGTCGGTCACAAAAAAAAAAGGCCTCCACTGGGGATCATCTAGAGTGGCTACCCAACAGGTTCAAGCATGACCGGCTGGCACTCTAGGAAAACAAATGAAACATAATCCACATGGCAGTAGGATCGTGCACACAAATGCTGGAGTTTTCAATGAGAAATAACATCCAAGCTTCTCGAAATTCCTTAAACGAATAGATCAAATGGGATCTTCAGGAACCATCAAAAAATATACAGGGTAATTAAACTCTTCTGTATGCCAAAATAATTGGTTCATGGGAAAAAATACCCTGATATGAGACTGTAACTAACAAAAAAACGATGCCCACGGTGAGACATAGAGCACAGCGTCTCAAGAAGAAAAAAACAAGGAGCACGGCGTCTCAAAAAGAAAAAACATGGAGCACGGCGTCTCAAAAGAAAAACAATGCCCACGGCGAGACATAGAGCACGGCGTCTCAAAAAGAAAAAACAAGGAACACGGCGTCTCAAAAGGAAAAAAACATGGAGCACGGCGTCTCAAATAAACCAGGAGCACAGCGTCTCAAGAAGAAAAAAAACATGGAGAACACGGCGTCTCAAAAAGAAAAAACATGGAGCACAGCGTCTCAAAAGAAAAACAATGCCCACGGCGAGACATAGAGAAACATAAATACATGCTTAAACCAGGTTCGGCGACCTAAAAGCTAAATGTAAATTTGCCAAAGACCAAAGTTCAATCTAGGATCAAGCTAGAAAGAAACGGTCAAACAAGACCTGCCATAGAGGAATGAACTCGAATGAGGATTTATCTTATCCAAGCATGAAAAAAGATAACTGAAGTAACCATCATCCACGAGGCTCAAACTCTGTGGGGAACTTAGAAAAAATTAGCACTTTCTGCCTAAGGTTGACGATTCTACTTGGAGAGAACGGAAAAACCCAAGACTTGGTGTAAACACAACCAAAGTAGACGAAAGATTAGCTGACAGCGAACACGCATAGATGTTATGCACATGTATGTCATGCCATGCTTATACTACGCTGACAAGACAAAGAAGAAGATTGGAGATGAAATAAACATCTCGACGAGGATACCCGTCCATCCACTGCACAAGAGATACATCTATCAAGAGCTGGATAGAGAGCCATAGGCGGAACCATAGTCAAACTTCAAAGTTTTCAAACTTCTCTGGGGAAATAGAGTGTTCCGCTTGGGGATGTAAATCATATTCCACTTGAGGGACATCCATCATGAACTTGATTTATTCATCAAAGAAGAAACGTCCACTGGGAAGAGTCGTCCATGACTAGAGACTTCACAGGGGATAAAATAAATATCCACTACATCGGAGAAGTATAAAGCCAGGAAGCTTACTGGGGAAGATAATGTAACTTTAGTGGGGACAAAGGTGCTTCTACTGGTGAGAAAGCCCTCAATCATCAATAATATGTATCACCATGATAAACACTGGGGAGGTTCTCTGTAGTCTTGAATATTACTCACGATTACAGGGTTGGTCCAAGAGGGTTGTCAATTTATGTTTCAATGGGGACCTTTGCTGAAAATGGTCTAAAGGTGCTTATGCAACATTAAGACTTCCTGGGGAATAATGATTTCCTCAACCAAGTGCTAGCAACAGCCGGAGTTTCAACAAAGGACTGGCGACGACCAGATTACCGACACCAACAACTATTGAATTCTACATAAGAAAGCCAGTGATAACTGGACCTTAACAGGTGTCTGTAATTTCACTGGAGATTTGTGAATGCAACGGACGACCACACCTTTACTGTAGATTAGAGATGCTTCATCGGGGATCTCAAAAATAGATGCAATTCGGTTGATTTGTAAACATATTTTCTCAAATTAAGAGAAGGATCATCTGAATCTTCACCAGCTTCTCGGAGAAGTGCCATTTGATTGAAGTACATAAGTAATAGACTCGCAGGGGGAATCATTGCACATTGTAGTAAAATCCTTGTAAAAGAGAAACTACTTGTAAGGTCTTTGACAAAACTTCTTTGACAAACTTCGAGAGGAAGGCCATTTGTAGCTGCAAAACGGTTGAAGAGCCACCAAGAACGGATAAGCTACTCAAAAGAGGCTGCCACTTATCGTTGTGGTATGAACTTCAAGATGTCACAACACTGCTGGAGAAGAGTGGAGTTGTAGGAAATTCACTGATGGATGAAATAAACATCCGCTTCACTGAGGAATATGAAGCTAAGGAGATTCATAGGAAATTCTAAAAGGCATCGACTAAGGAGTTTCGCGCCAAATTCATCACAAATGCTTGAAATGGATATTCAATGAGGAGTTGTCATAACTACTTGAAGTAGATACTCACGGGGAATCATCCAAATATGTCAAAGTTACCATTGGTAAAGACCCATTGGAGTACATGTAAGGTAGGTTGCAAGAACACACTTGCTAATGAGAACACTTAGTTCTACATTGAAAAACTGCATGAATAACCACACACCAAGCTTCAATTCTCAAATGCCCCACATCACATGGTTTATGAGAGGAAGCCATCTCACAAGGATTTTACAGAAAACAGGCCATAACAATGCCTTAGTGTCTTAAACTCTTGGAGAGATTCATCAAATCTCGACGTAACTGTCCTAGATTGATTGTAGTCTATGCAACAGAGTCTTCAGATTCATCCTTTAATGATAGTCAGACTGCGAGAGCGTTAATTGGGAAGCAACTCAACGAGGAAATCGGTGACGACTGGACTTTGCATACCAATAACAATTAGATTTTGATAAACAACGCCAGTAACAAATGGAAGATAACTTGCCCCTGCTTAGCAGAGTTTCCGTGTAAACATGCCTCACATGGTTTATGAGAAGATTCATCGAATCTCGAAGTAACTTCCCCAGATTATCTGTAATCTTGCATAATAGAGCCCTTGAACTTGTTCTTCCGACTGTGGAGTAATAGCTGTGGAACAGACTTGCCTTTGTTGGCTGGTCTTTGGAATTCTAGCCTTGCAAAGAGTTGGGAAGCAACTTGCTATAAGATGACCTCAATATTCTGAACTTTGAAGAGTTGTGCCCCTAATTTAATAACTCCTGGAATGGTTGATCAATAAATTCTCCAAATTGTATGCCCCAGGCTGAGTTTCCTTTGCCCAATCAAAACCTTTAGTTGGCTGCACTTGTGAAAAGGTTGCCCCAGACTAATTGACCTTTAGAGATTTGTCTAATCTTGACCTGATTTCTTCTGATTAACTAGTCTTTGAGAGATTCGTCGAATCTCGACCTAACTGCTTATGATTAACTGGTCTTCAAGAGATTCGTCGACTCTAACTATCTGCCTCTGATTATCTGAATCTTTGAGTAGCTTGCTTCTCTACTCAATGGAGTCTTCAGGAGTTTTGTATCTTAGTTCGATCAAAAATTTCATTGCATAGACCTCCTTAATAGTTTCCACATCTTCCCTGAGTTTCTCATGACGTTCACTCCCATCTTCTGGCGTGTCAGGGACATCTTATGCTGGTTGATGCTCGTTGAAATATAGTTGCACACGGGAATGCACAATAGCTGGTGTAAAAGTTGGAATCACGTGAGAAGCTTAAGTAACCAAAGGAACAACTTATTGTACTTGTTGAACAATAGGAATTGAAACAGGTTTAGGCAAAAAACCTGGTGGCAGGCCGTATAAAGGTGCACTTGCAGTGGGGACAACAACAGGTTGATTATCCACGACTGTATTGACAATCTCAGAAACAACAGTGGGATGAGTATCCATCTTCGCGCGTATAATGATCGCGAATTTCTGAGTCTAACGGTTACTAACTGCAAGTGCACAGCCTATCGCATAGTAATAAAGATATCGATCCCACAGAGACCTGATAATCAACCTAGTGCTACAGTTTGTTACTGTGTTTAGCTAAGGCGAAGATGTTTTGGTTTTAAGTTCAGAAAGGGAAACTAAAAGGAATCTAAATTGTCAGAATAAACTAGTTAATATTAGAATATCGGTACGTAACTTAGTATACCATCGTGGATTTAATAAAAACCTAAGCATATAAAAATGAGTCACATTATTTTTCTGTAGAAAATATCAGTTTAAAAGCCCTCACCTCACACTCTCGTGGATCTTGCTTCGGACTATATTCTTAAATCATAATGTCTGCTCTCGCTAGCCCATTTGAGTTTAAAAACACTTTTTGAAAACTAATACAGTCTAATTAACTTTAAAGCGCTCTCGCTGTTTTTAAAACCAATGTCCGATTTCAGCTATCTGATTAAAATCTCACATTCTCGTGGATCTTGATCCTAACCTTTACTACCTTTTTACTCTCGTAACAAAAGTCCAATTTTAATTAAGAAATCGCAGCCAGAAAATAAGTTGTTTATGGTTTTAGCTTAGAATTATCGAATCCATTCCGGTAAACTTAATTACATACCGATAAATCGGATTTAGCTAGACATATTAATTAAAACAAACATGCATGAAAATAAAGTGCAAAACAGTAAATTAAACATTGCAATGGGAAACGATAATGCTATTATTACGATAATGAATAAAAACCTGATAAATTTGCAATAAGTTGATTCTCGCAATTCCTCCACAAGTCGGTAGGCTTTTACTCGATGTATTGGAATAACGAATGATGAAGGTTGAAAACAAAATTCTAACTATGGTGCAATAGCTCCTCAATGTAAGAAACTATCATTATTTCAAGTGATGGTAAACAAGGAATGGGAAACGAAACAAAGAATGCAAAGAAAGTAAAAGTTCGGAAAAATAATTCTGCAGCAATTCGGGTAAATTCTCTATATGGTGTTGTTTTTCCCGTTGTTCTTCAATGTCTTCTGTATTTATAGCCAAAGCATTGCCTTAACGTTTGAGAAACTATAGGAGCACATACTTTGGTGGTTGAGAAGTTTTAGGGAGAATGGCTCATGTACCGTTGAAGTTGAGGTTGAGAGAATGTAGGAGAAACTGCTCAACGTGCTTGACTGCATTGGGCTTCTTTTTCCACGTATGCGTTCTGAACATAATATCCATAATTGAGAGCATGACGATCGTGGTGTGGTCATGACGGTCGTGATGAGCAATGGGAACGTGACGGTCGTGGCAGGTGTGTGACGGTCGTCACACACACCACTTTTCATTTTTTGTTCTTTTTCTTATTGATTCTTCCTGTTTTTTTCTCATTTCTTCATGTTTTCTCTACTTTGCTCCTTTTTGGCTTGGACAATGAAATACCTGTGAAAACACTAGAATACTTGCGGAATAATCGTAACTTGGACTGAAATAACATAATTATTAGTCGTAAATCAAGGAAAATATATGATACATTTTCGTGTTATCAAACTCCCCTACACTTGAATCTTTGCTTGTCCTCAAGCAATTAGTCAGTAAGAATGTCAGACAAGTTTTATCAACCGCACACACATGACATACCTTTTGTTTTGAAAATGTTTCGTAAGGTATTTTTGTTAAGATGACGGATACTCAAGTAAAACAATAAAGATACATTAGTGACACAAGCAACAAGCATAATCATAGACCTCCCCTTTACACAAGTCAGTTCTAATCATTCTATTATAGCTTAACCTAAAGTTTCTCGTATCTATTTCACCCGGTTTCATTCTAGGGCAATCACATTAAGCCCTTTGCCTTTACACGTACGTAGTGGAGTAGCTGGTTAGTGAATTTGATCCTTTTTAGCACCGGGTCTGGTACACAAGTGTGGTAACCCTATATATATATCCTAATCGTAGGTTGTGGGGGATCGAACGGTAGTTCGCCCTACCGAGTTCAGAACCAGGTTCCTCTCAACCAACCAACAATGGATTCCTTCTTTCTCTTTGTAATACTTTTGCAACCGTAGGTTTGGTGCATTTTTTTCAATTTTTCACAATAGCGAAGCATAGAAAGATATTTAATAATTCGGGATCAAACACTTATCTTCATCGGCTCTCCACGTGGTTTGCGTTTAAGACGGTGCTGACTGCTAATATAAACTACTTGGGGTTACTTTAGAACTAGAACTGAGGGTATCGGTATAATGGGTATTGAAACTGATCTCGCATATGCAAGAGGTCTAAGGTGTCAAGACAGTATCAATCTTGTTAAAGTTTTCTCGATTTCCTAACATAGCCTATGTTTCGGTATGTTAAGTTGTGCAATGATCATAAAAATTTTTGTTATAGCTGAATAAAGTGGGGAAATTTTGAAATGTACGAGAATTTCATATAAATGCTTCTTTATTCGAAAGGAAATGCGGAAAGGGAATACATAAGGGAAAATAAAAGGTACCTCTCCCACACTATATCGGACATTGTCCTCAATGTTTCGATATAAACGCGGAAAGAAACTACAAAAAGAGATAAAACAGAAATAAAATCTAAATCTAGCGAGGTCCACGTCCTCTGCCTCGGGTGCGAGCACGTCCTATCTGGGCTACATGATCTGGAATGCCTACGTGATGGATATAATCATGCAGGTCTTGCACACGTAGCGTCAGGGCACCCATCTCTTCTATCATGTCGTCGATCTGTTGTCCTTGGTGGACTTGCCCCTGTTGAATTTGTCGCATTAGGCTCATCATCTCATTGTGCTTCCTATGTTGTTGTTCCTCTCTTTGGGCAGCCATTTGGTTTTGTAGCCATATGCCCCTTAAGATTTCTTCATTAGTGATGGGGTCTTGTTCTTGAGTGGCACGGCGACGACGTCCGGTGGATGTTGAGGCATCTTGGGTAGGAGGTGGTGGGTTTTCATGAGGTGGCTGATCCATTTCTTGCTCCATTTCATCGACTGCTTCGTTATCTTGGTTTTCTTGAGCAGCCACATTAGGCTCGGGAGCACGGAGATCAAAAAGCCAATTTTCTTGTCTTTGAGGGTCGATGCGGTCTCTGCATGGCATGATGATGCTCCTGATTATTTTGGTACGGACCACTGGATGGTATCGTCCATCCGCCCTTACTTTGATAAGGTGGGAGGAGTGACAATACTCTGTATCCAGGGACTCAAGTGGTATGAAAGGTAGATTAGCAAGGTCGTCTCCCAGACCAAGGACGAGTGCGATAGAAGTTACTATACCTCCGAAGTAGAAGGGTTTAGAACCTCTAGCACAGTTGGCGTGGATGTGCGACAGAAGGAACGGAGCTGCATTAATTGGTTCAGGATGGAGCACACAGCGAAGGAAAAAGAGCTCCTTGGAGTTTACCTTGTGGTTGCTGTCCCTTGCGAAAATTGTGTGTCCTAGAACTCTGTGGAAATACCGTATTGCTGTGTTATGAATATAGGTAGCGTTGAGGCTGTCCCAGCTCGAAGCGGCTACACCTGTAAGTCGATTCCATAGGTCGAATGCTTCCTGGAACCATGCATCGTTAGGCACACGGCAATGTACATTCTCGCCATAATGGAATCCAAGCATTTGGGCGAGTCGGGTTTGGCTCACCGAATACTCAGAACCAAACATGCGGAATTTAGCTACACCAGAAAGTTGGTTTGTTTCACCCGGAGGTGTAACATAAGTAAATGAGCTCAGAAATTACAGAGTCAGAGCTTCGTAGGTAGGCTGCCCTTGTGTTCACAGCTGCCATAAACCGGCATTTTGGAGCATCCAGCGTACACCTTCTAGCATGCCCAACTCTTCAAGGCTGGTAATGTGGACGTATCGTGTCGGTTGGACAGAGCGTTGGTAGAAACTGACGTAATTCGCTCTTTGGCGATATGCGGCTTCTCCATCTCTGAATGTAACAGTGGAAAAGTCAGGAGCTTGTCTTGTTCGTCTGGCCATGGTGCATGCAAAGTGAAAAAGGTTTAATGGAGGAAGTGGGTATGGGTATGGGTTGTTCTATGAGAATGAGAGTGTATCGTGAGGTTTAAATAGGAGGGTTTGGGAATACGAAGTGTTGGAGTGAAATTGGGATTAAATGTGAGTGGGACGGTTAAGGAGAATGAAAAGATAGTGGGTCGTTTGAAAAGAATTTGAAGAGAAGAGAGGATGAAGAGAAAAGGGGTCTCTGTTATTAACAGAGAGGGCGTTAAAATAAGTGTGACGCTCGTCACGAACCCGTCACGGTCGTAAGCTGTGTTACGGTCGTAACAAGGGCGTTACGCCCGTCATGCTCACAAATTCTGCTATTCTCACAGAAACTAGATGAAATCTGGCGTACTATATAGATTGGATATGGCAATTATAATTAGCAGTAAGATATGAGATAAAAATTAGAATGCATATAAAATGACTGAAACAAAATAAGCAGGAACATTATATCATCAACTCAACCACAAGCATCAACTCAACCACAAGCAATAAACAAGAATTGAATACTTTATTTAAAATTGGAAATTCATAACAGTGTACTCAAAATAACATTGCAGTAGAGTAATAAAGTTGAAATTGAACTGAAATAAATTTGTTCCTTGACATTAAAAACAAATAGATGGTAAAGTAAATGCTCTAAAATATTAAAAGAAAAGCAATTAAATGAAAAAATGCATTGTGATAGAATTAGCCACGTTGTTTCTTCAAAGATTCCACATCTTGGTTCAGATGATCAAACTGCTCTACTGTGATGTCCATTAAGTTAATGACATCGAGGCGCATAGTCTTGAGTTCATCCTTTACCGCAGTAATCTCAGTTTTGAACCCATCCACAGTGCCAAGGATGGTTGTCAAAATTCCAGCATATGCACTAGTGTCAGGCTCAGTAAAATTATGGTAGTTCGGAGGGGTTTCAGGGTCGGTTTCAGCTTCAGAGATAATATCATCATAATACTCATAATCTTGTGGTGTATCAGGAGGTGATAATGGAGTGTTCTTAAGTTTACTCAACTCATAGAGCCAATTATTACGGTTATGGACACTTGTTCTCTCATGGTTCGGTAAAGTGAATAGGTGGACAACCTTGTTAGCAATTAAGTACTCAAAGGGAGCAGGTCCTAAGTTTCCAATAATGTGTCGGTTAAAACATAATTCCAAGTTCATAGGACGAATGGTACCTAAGGGTGTAAGTTTGTTAAGCGGGTACCTAAGTCCAATGGCGTCTGCAATCATAGTAACTAGGCCTCCTATTATTATTGGGGTATTAGGTTCTTGTGCAATGCAAATAAAGGTTTCCATCATGAAGGTGACTGCATTAACATGGCGGCCTTGGGAAGCATAGTATAAGATAAATAGTTCATCCTTTGACACTAAAGTATTGTTCTCTTCTTTTCCAAATAAGGTGTGGGCTAGAATGTTGTGAAAATAGCGAATGGCAGGGTTGTGTATTTCATCAGAATGCATGTCATTCGGCTCGGGGTGGTTATTTCCAGTTAGACTACCCCAAAAGTAATTCAGTTCAACATCCATGAGTTCTTCTTGGGTGGTTGTAAAGACAAATGGGCCACTAGGAAATCCTAAAAGGCCAGCTAAGTCTCTACGGTTATAAGTGTAATCAATACCAAAAAACCTAAAACTGATCAGCCTCTTATTAGATCCGAAACCATGACCAGGTAGGTAAACTAGGGAGCTAAGAAACTTAAGTGTGAGCTCACGGTAGGTGACAAATCTCTTTCTAGTAGCAGCATTCTCCCAACCTAATTGGCTGAATAAAAACAAAACATTATAGTGGATACCTAGGCTGTCCATGGTAGGTCCATCATAATACAAAGTCATTGCCATGCTTTTCTTGGCCAAAACTTCAAACCTCTCTCTCTCTGAGCTCTACCTCTGAACACAGTTTCCATAAAATCTACTTGTTGCATGATGAATATTAGTGTAGAAAATCAGATCAGAGGGAAAAGGAGAAGGTAGAAAGACTTTAAAAATCCTGTAGCATGTAATTATAAGATCAGCAAAGCAGTTTCCATAAAATTTTAAATTTTTGAGAAATAAATAAAAATGAAAAAGTAATGAAAATAAGATTAAGAAAGTAAAGGAAACAAAAAGAAATAAAAATAGACTTAAGAAAAATGTAAAGAAATTTAAAAAGGAAATGAAAACAAAAGAAAGTTAAAAAGAAAGAAAACAATCTCGTGGGTTGCGTCCCACTAAGCACTGTTTTTAACGTCATAAGCCTGACGAAAGCTTAGTGATAATTCAGTTATAGGGATGAGCGGGCAGCTCTAAGAGTCCTAGACTATTCAAATAGTCGCTGTTTGCAATATTATGATAATGTTTTAAGCATTGCCCGTTTACTATGAATGGTTCACTATTTCTTTCTTTTATTTCTATAGCTCCACTTTGAAAAACTTTAGAAATTTGAAAGGGTTCGGACCACCTAGATCTAAGTTTTCCTGGAAAAAGCTTAAGTCTCGAATTAAATAGGAGCACGATGTCTCCCACACTAAATTCTGTTCTAGATAAGCGCTTACCGTGCCATCTCTTAGTTCTTTCTTTATATATGCGGGCGTTCTCATAAGCATCTAGTCTTAGTTCTTCTAATTCGTGCAAATCTAAGATTCGTTTTTCTCCTGCGGCAGCATAATTTAAATTGAGGGTTTTAATAGCCCAATAGGCTTTGTGCTCTATTTCTACCGGCAGATGACAAGATTTTCCATAGCCTAACTTAAATGGAGTGGTTCCTATGGGGGTTTTGTAAGCGGTTATGTAAGCCCATAAAGCTTTATTAAGTTTAGTTGACCAATCCTTCCTAGAGGTAGCGACAGTCTTTTCTAAAATTTGTTTTATTTCTCTATTCGAAACCTCAACTTGTCCACTGGTTTGTGGATGATATGGTGTTGCCACACGATGTTTGACTCCGTATTTTGATAGCAGTTTATCGAATATTTTAGATATGAAATGGGAGCCACCGTTACTAATGACGAGTCTTGGCACACCAAATCTAGGAAAGATTATGTTCTTAAAGAGCTTTATCACTACTCGTGTGTCATTTGTAGGAGAAGCTACAGTATCGATCCATTTGGAAACGTAATTGACAGCAACGAATATGTACTGGTTACCAAAAGAAGACGGAAATGGTCCCATGAAATTTATTCCCCACACGTCAAAGACTTCTACTTCTAGAATGCCCTTTTGAGGTATTTCATCGCGTCTAGAGAGGTTACCAGTGTGTTGGCACCGGTCGCAATTTATAACTGCGATATGGACATCTTTCCATAGAGTAGGCCAAAAGAGGTCAGCTTGTAAAATCTTAGCACAAGTCTTTGAAGTGCTTGCAGCCCACCATAGGGCGCAGAATGACAATGAGAAATTATGTCTTCCACCTCATCTTCGGGTACACAATGACGGAAAATACCATCTGCGCCCCTCTTGAAGAGAAGTGGTTCGTCCCAATAATAGTGTTTAAGGTCATGGAAGAATTTCTTCTTTTGTTGATAGGTTAGATCAGGTGGTAGTACTCCAGCTGCTAGATAGTTGACAAAGTCAGCATACCATGGCAGCGTGGTTTTAGTGTAAACAGATTCTACCACTTCATTAGTTTCTGTATCAGTATAAGTCAGGGATTGTTCTATTGTATTGCTTTCTAACTGGGCTAAGAGTCTTTCATAAGGGAAATCGACATTAATAGGTACTTGGTCTGGTCGGATGTTTTCCATTCTCGACAGGTGGTCAGCTACTACATTTTCGGTGCCTTTCTTGTCCTTGATTTCCAAGTCGAATTCTTGTAGGAGTAGAATCCACCTCAGAAGTCTCGGTTTGGTGTCCTTCTTGCTTAATAGGTACCTGATTGCAGCGTGATCGGTGTAGATGATTATTTTTGCTCCTACTAGGTAAGAACGAAATTTATCTAATGCGAACACGACAGCTAAGAGTTCCTTTTCTATGGTAGCGTAGTTCATTTGTGCATGATCCAAGGTTCTACTAGCATAATAGATTGCGTGAAGCTTTTTGTCCTTCCTTTGTCCTAGGACTGCACCTACAGCATAGTCACTAGTGTCGCACATGATTTCGAATGGTTTATTCCAATCTGGGGGTTGCATAATGGGTGCTGATATTAAAGCTTGCTTAAGTGTTTGAAATGCATCCAAGCATTTGTCATCAAAGACGAATTCAGTGTCTTTCATTAACAGCTCAGTTAGGGGTTTGGTTATCTTAGAGAAATCTTTAATGAAACGTCGGTAAAAACCGGCGTGTCCTAAGAAACTTCTTATCTCTCTAATGGTTTTAGGTGGCTAGAGATTCTTTATAACTTCTATTTTTGCTTTGTAGACTTCGATTCCTCTGTCGGATACTATATGTCCTAACACGATTCCTTGTCGGACCATGAAATGGCATTTTTACCAATTGAGTACTAAGTTGACTTTTACACATCGTTCGAGCACCATTTCGAGGTTTGATAGACATCCTTCAAAACTTTCTCCACAGACAGAGAAATCGTCCATGAAGACTTCCATTATACCATCTAAGAAGTCAGAGAAGATGGACATCATGCATCTCTGAAATGTTGCGGGTGCGTTACATAATCCGAAAGGCATTCGCCGGTAGGCAAAAGTTCCATAGGGACATGTGAAAGTAGTCTTTTCTTGGTCGTCAGGATGGATATGAATTTGGAAAAATCCTGAATATCCATCTAAATAGCAAAAATGGGAGTGTTTAGCCAGACGTTCAAGCATTTGATCTATGAATGGTAAAGGGAAATGATCTTTACGAGTGGCTTTGTTTAGTTTTCTATAATCGATACACATTTGTAGCGAGCGATTTTGGACGCGGTTCTTAAGCACTGGTCGCTCTCTGCGGTTTGAGCTTTGACTACAGGTCGATTCATTTTTTATCCTATTGTGAGCTGAATAAGGAAGGGAAATAGATGTCTCCAATTAACCCTGCTTGCATACTGAGTTTAAACATCGGTCTGTTAGGTTACGGATGCTATCAATGTGGGGGGGCTTTTGTACTGGTTATTCGTATTTCGCCAATACGGTTCTTTCTTTCTTTTTTCTAGGTAAAGGGTTTCTGGCGGGGAATAAGGATTAGGATGTTAGGACTGATGCTTGTGAATTACTGCTTTTAATTGATGGAGATATGGGATTTGGGTTTTTTGTTGATTGCGCTCGCTAAGATCTTTTCTTTCGATCTTATGCCTACGTATTCCCGTTTACCAAAACAGGGAAATCAGAGCGTTCATAGTTCCTCCTATTCTATGGGAGGAAATTGGTTTTTGGTGTCTTGTTCAAAGCCCAAGACGTGAAGCGAAAGGTGATTTGTATCTTGTTCAAAGCCCAAGATGTGAAGCTAAAAGACCTCGACTTTAGAGAGAATTTGTCATCTCTAAAGAAGGGAGAAGGAGAATTACTTTAACTGGGATACGCGGATCCGAGCAATGCCATAATTTCCGAAGAAAGGGTTTTAACCTGAAGGAGAAGACTTTAACTCAGTGTAGAGCAATGCCATCTTTCCTTAGGAATTTCTCATGCTAAAAGAGGGACAGTGGCGTGGATATAGATGATCCAGAGGCTTGCCGCTTACAGCGATTAGATGAAGGGAAAGGAGTTGTTGATGTTTGTGTACTGTGAACGAGGCACAACTTTGATGCTAAAAGGTTGATTGGATCAACCAGTGGTTTTCTTATACAAAGCCTAAGAGGAGGCTAATTTCCGCTAGGAAAATCATTATACAAAGCCTAAGAGGAGGCTATTTTGTGTCTCGTACAAAGCCCGAGAGAGAGGCTAAAAGTTTTTGACCCAGTGGGGCATATCGTTATACAAAGCCTAAGAGGAGGCTAGCAAAGAGTTTGACTCTTGCTTAAGGAATTTGTATCTCGTACGAGGCCCGAGATGGAGGCAAAAAGGGGTGATTGACTCAACGAGGGAATCTTTTGTGTCTCATACAAAGCCTGAGAGAGAGGCTAAAAGGTTGTTTTGACTCCACTGGGGAGAATTTTGGTATCTCGTACGAAGCCCGAGATGGAGGCTATTGTAACTGTTTCAGTTGAGTGACAGATCCAATATACTGATTTAAAAGAGAAAATCAGTTCTTATATGAGTAACACTGTACTCAGGGATTTAATTTGAGGATCAGGGATATTTCCTTTTCTTTGAGGAAACGGGAAATCCAAAGGGTATTGAGACTATCCGAGTCTGCGGGTTTTCTTCCTATTTAACGAAGGGTGCTTGAGAATGTCTTTGAGACTCAAGGAAGTTAGACTGTCCAAGTCTAGAGTTTTATCTTTTGTACTATGCTTCGAGAAACAGTAGTAGACTCTATGAAAGGACTGTTCTATGAGGATGACTAGGTTCTGTTCCTATACCTCTAGGAGGTCGTCGGGACAATTTGTACGAAGCCCAAGAAGAGGCTGGAATCTTTTAAGAAGCCGACGGGTCCTTGTACGAAGCCCAAGAGGAGGCTATCATTCCCGGAGGAAGAGATCATTATACGAAGCCTAAGAGGAGACTGTGAATACTTCTAAGAAGCCGTAGTGTTCTTGAATAAAGCCCAAGAGGAGGCCGATGCTTTTAAGAAGCCCGTGAGTCTATCATCTCCTTTCCATTAGGAGAGATAACTCTTTTAAAGATAAAAACCACTAGTAAATGTGTGAGGTTTACTATCCAGCGACTTTTAGTTTTTAAAGAGGGTTCCTTAGTTAAGGTCCAAGATTATGACCGTAGTGGGTACCCAAACCCCGAGACATTCAAGGCAAGCTATCCACAAGGAATATATCAAGTCAGGAAAGTTCGAGAATTTGGAAGAAACTCAAATATGCCATTCACAGAGAATACATTCATCTTGGGGAGTAGAGCTTCTTGACGATTCCTAAGGAGGACAGCCGAAGAGAAGACTGTATTTGGTGCTCCTATTGGGGATCTAGGCGTCTATTTCTACGAATAAATGAAACGGCGTCACTTAGTTCTAGACGTAGTTGCCGGGGAAACTCGAAATATCTATACTATTATTACACAGTAGATATGAGTTTATGAAAGGAGACTTACAGTGAGCAGCCCCACAATACAGTTTATAATATGAAAGCAGTAAATGAAAGCGATAACCACTTACTCGGTTGTAGTGCTTCCATGCTGTTTGGTTAGTTGTTCAACAAAGAAAGATTGAAAACAACAGTATATTCAAAATCAAAGGAGAAAGTGCTTTGAAAAAGAAAGATTTGGGGCTTACAGCTCAAGGAGAGGCCCAGGGTTTTATCAGTGAGCGCACTGTTTGAATTTGTACAGAGGGACTTATACAAGTGATTGGGGCCCAAAAAGGTTTTCTGTACAAAGGGATGGGTCTTACACTCTCTCAAGAGGCCCAAAAAGGTTTAAAGAAAAGAGAGGGGCTTATAACACGAGGGTAGGCCCAAATGATTTTTCGTTTAAAAATGGCGATCGCGCCGAGGTTTTCTTTTAACGCAAAGGGACTTATACAATAAGTGAGGCCCAAAAATGTTTTGGTTAAAAGGGGGATTGGGTCTTACACTCTAATAGAGGCCCAAAGTGTTTTGAATGATTTATGAGGGTTGAATTAATCCAAAACCCTAATTTGTTTTCAAAAATGTATTTAATTGAATAAAAATTCAATTAAAATGATCAAAAATTGTTTAACATGTGAAAAACAAATTATGATATTGGATTAATGCTTCAAAAATTAAGTATTGACCTACAAAATAATTAGAAAGCATTAAAAGTTGCAAAATCAATGTAGAAAAAATATTTAAAATGCCAAAAACAATCAAAATATTAATTCTTTACAAAAATATCAATTATATGAAATAAATAATATTTTTGGGATTTTTTGGGAAAATAAAATATTTTAACATTTTTGTGAATTATTAAAAAAAGAATCAACTCAAAATCATTAAAACTCAGAGAGAAATTAATTTTTGAATCAATTAAACAAAATCACAAAATTCAAATATTCAAATTATATGAAAATGGCGCCAAGAACAACACCAAGAACACGCGCGTTTTCTGGGTTTGGCTGATTTACGTTTTCTATCCAATCTCACTGAATACGTAATTATAACATGCAATCCACATATCATTATGCTCGCCTCAACCTCACGATCATGTCTATATACTTTAATTTCATTTAAATTAAACATACAACAAGAAATCACGAAGAAACCTCAAGAACCCTAATTTTTGCATGAAGGCTAGGATTTTTGATACACGATTCAAACAATGCAATTAATTGAGGGAAAACATTCCATGCATGATTATGAACATATGGCCAAATTATTGTGCGAGGAAATATGCATAGATTGAGAGATGGCCAAGTTTAGGCTTACCTCCAAGTCGTGACAGCAAGAGCAAATCAAATTCTGGGTTGGCGGTGTTACAGATGAGTTGTGATGATCTGAACAGCTTCCCTACACCCTATGGATTGTGTTTGGATGGTTGGACTTGATTGAAATTGGCTGGATCAGTTTATGGCATCTCAGCTGCAACTTCACTTCAAACTTGTGTGGATGGCAAGTGATTTTGAGATTTTGATGTTTCAGAAGTTATGTGAGTGTTTGATCAGCTCATATGTGATGTATGTGAGGTGTGTGAGTGATTGGTTTGTGCAGAATTGCTCTCAAACTCAAAACCCGATAGCTACCTTGCTAAGAAAGGTATTTTTGCCAAGAGAAAGAGATTTTGAGGAAAGCATCTGTTAGATGGCTTTGGTGTACTTAAACTGACCACAATTGAGCTCTATTTATAGTAGAGCAAGTTTGTTTTACAAGGAATAGTGCATGGCAGCTGGTAAGTAGGTTTCCTCAATGTTGGCCAATGGAAATGAAAGTCTCCTCTAGCCATTGACTAGAGGTTAGGGCATAGGGCTTTGGTCCCCTTGGTCTTGGATAAGTCTTGACTGATTTCAGATGAGAATGGCTCAGTCCATGCCACCTTGATGGTTCCATTGAATGCCTCATTCCAAATTTGAAGTCTTGTCCCTACTTTGGCAACTCTAGGTTCAACATGCTATTCCTTGTTCCTTGGACCTTGGAGGCTTGGCTCAGTGATTGTCCCCTTTGGACTTAATCCTCTGAGAGTGTCCAAGTGGATTGGAGCAATTGCAATTGGCTGATTTTGGTAAATCGAGCCAAAATGCAAATTCTGCCTTGCCTTGACAGATTTCAGCAAGGCAACTTGCCAATGTTGTATCTCATGATGTAGGTTGAATTTGGCAATGTTCTTGGCCATTTTGGAAAGCCCTAACATGATACAACAACTGTTTGAACAAGTTTGGTTTTGATCTCTTTTGATTCCAAGTGAAAACTCCCCCTACATTTGGCAAAAAGTGAAGCAGAATTCTGACTTAGTGAAAATTTCACTAAGTGTTGGAAAAAGTGACTTTTTCACTTTTCAGCCACTTTGATCACTCCATAACTCAAAATCCTTAATGAATTGGAATGACTTGTAGTTGAAGTTTTTGTAGGTGATAGTGAGGGCTACAAATCCATCTTTGGATGAGAAAAAATGGCCTTGTGGTTTAGGAGTTATGGTCCTCCAAAGTTGGTACCTTTGCCACTTTATTTTTAACTTAGAAAATTTTCTAAGTTTTATGGTTACCCCTTTTACAAGTTATCTCACTTTTCTTGATTTTTATTGATGAATGATGATTCAAATCATACATTAACATCATTTTAGGGTTAAAATCCATTTTGGTGAAAAATCTCAAAAAGTCAAAGTTGACTTTTGTGCACAGTTGACTTTTTATCAGATGAATTCCAAACTGTGCAATTCTTCAGGAAATCATGTCCTTGACCTAAATCAAACTTGATGGACATGTTCCATGGGTGTCATAGGGTATATTCAATCATGTATTAGGGTTTGGGAGCATGTCTTGGTCAAAAGTCAAAGTTACAGTTGACTTTTCCCTTAAAACCCTAATTGTGGTGCAGATGAAAATGAGACTTGTTGCTCAAGCTTCTTGGATCAATCCATTGTTCCAAATGGATCAATATGGTGTATTAGAGACCCTCAAATCATGTCTTGAGGTCTTAGCTCATGGTTTGTCCCAAAAGTCAACTTAGGGGTGAATTAGGTCAAGAAACCCTAATTCCTGATTTTTGATGAATGCATCCCCTGAGGCAAAATTGACTTGATGCATGGGTTCATGAGGTTCCATGAAGTATATTAGGTCATGTTTTGGATCATTGCCTTATGCCCAGATGAAAATTTCCATCTGGAGGCCCTGGTTGACCAAAACCCTAATTTGGTGACACTGTCGATCTTGAGACTTGATCCACCTAGAAGGGAGCAGCCTTGTGCTTAATCCTTGAAGTGGGAGTCCTTTTTGATCCATTGTGGATGTTTAAGAGATTAGACAAGTTGAAGATCATGTCATTTCTTGATTGATCCTTTGTCTAAGCACTCAGAGAGGGCTTGAAACCCTAATTTTGATTGTATTGGATGCTCACCCATCTTTAGGGAGACTAATGAAGCATGATGGTTCATCCATATTGTGATGATGATTTGCACAATGATGGGAAACTTTAGTGGTCAAAATTTGGGGTATTACTGATGCCCCTATTTAATCTTCTTGGACCCGAAGGTGTGAATGACGAAAGTATTCAAGCATTCGGGGTGCAAGAGGATTAAATATCGGAATATCTGAAATTTTGATGGTGGTTATGAATGGTAGCTTACACATTCATCTTCTTTAACTAAGCAATGATGCTTAGAAAAGGTAAACTTCCCCTCGATCCTGGTCTTCAGCCAAGGAACTGGTCTCAGTTTTCTTTTGAAATAAACCTCCCCTCGTTCTTGGTTTCCTACCAAGGAACTAGTCTTAGTTTCTGATTTGAACTTCCCCTTGATCCTGGTTTCCTACCAAGAACTGGTCTTAGTTTCTGATTTAAACTTCCCCTCGATCCTGGTTTCTTACCAAGAACTGGTCTTAGTTTCTTTTGTCAATAAACTTTCTTGACAAGGGACGCTATTCATAGCGGCTTTCCTCAAACTTCTCGCCGAATTTTCCTGGGGAGATTCCATTTGAGTGGAAAAAGTTTTGGTGTCAGACTTGCTGGGGAACCCAGTCGTCTGAGTTGTAGAGTAGTACAAACTTCTCTGTTGGAGACGCCATCTGTCGATTCTACTGGGGAAAGCGAGTCTCTTGAGAGACTGTTTTCGTTTAGGATCTTTCATCATACTTTTCTCGGGATCTTCCCGGAGAAACGCCATATGATGGGGTCCAATTTTGTGGGGCCGATGACCTTTTCATTAGCGGTCCTTTCAGAGCAAAACTGGCATGTTGCCGAATCTCTGATCATGAGGCTTTCTCTGTGGATTTTCCTTAATCCGGGAAAGCAAAGATATCATCTTCAATGGCGAAGAGTGACATTTGTTGAAGGTTCTCTGATCTTTCAGAGGTTTAAGTTATCAAAGTGGCCAAGTGCCAACTCTGATCTAAAGATACACTGGTGGCGAGATTGTGCAGACGCCACACTTCCTGACGAGGAAAGAACTGACAAACTCAATTGAGAAAACTGTTTATCACTAGGGGACATGACCGACTCAAGTGATAGTGATGCAATATGAAATGTAAATGCAAATCAAAAATGCATGAAGTATGTATGTATATGTTGACAAAACAGACGCGACATACAGACTACTGGATGAACACAATTGGATACTCGGCCATCGCGGGGCGAAGAAGTACCGTTGATTCAAAACAGCAATTCCACCTTGCTTAGGAGAAATAGTCCACGCGGGGAGCTATGTTGATCGGGCTTAGGAGATGAGAACTCGGCCGAGGGTATCAGACGGGAAAACCGCATCTGATACAGTTGATCCTTCATTCAGGAGTATTGGCTTAGAAGGAGTTCTTTGATTCTGCACTTTGAAATTCGCTTACTTCGGGAGAAGCCATCGATGTTCTTCTGATGTTCAACAGTCAAAATAAATGC
The DNA here is from genome assembly GCA_022829125.1 of Lathyrus tuberosus. Classification (NCBI taxonomy): domain Eukaryota; kingdom Viridiplantae; phylum Streptophyta; class Magnoliopsida; order Fabales; family Fabaceae; genus Lathyrus; species Lathyrus tuberosus. The sequence goes on along the minus strand of JALAZF010000205.1, from coordinate 2,518,790 downwards.
CATCTTTAATTTAAAAGCAGAAAAAGTTTTAACAAGTAAATTCATTTTTGTTTTATTTCAAGAATCGCTGATTAAGTTTAAACAACGTCGTTCTGTAAAGCTAAAACAAGCAAGAATTACAAACAAAAGCACAAGGGCTCAAATTTTATTGATAAGATGGAGATCAGCCAAACGCGTGATTCCAAAGAGTATATACAAAGTTAGAAAACGGTAATTTACAGGGAAAAGGGCTACGTTGAAACATAACGACCACTATCCTTCTACCAACTTTGAATTCGGGGCATCCTGAGCTTCCGTCGAAGATGACCTTGACTGGAGTTTTCCTCCGATGGATGATGTAACTACTGCTGAGGATCTTGCCTCTGTTGAACATAGTTACTTGCCATTATCCCTAATTTTTGCCTAAATTGTACTATGAGATTTCCAATCCATCGGGATGATTCTTTTTTTTTCATGTCTCTAACTTTTGCCTGGACTGCCCTTTCGGGTTTTCAATCCACCGAGACGTTTTTTTTTTTTTAAGGCGAAGTATTTCTTGACTACATCAACATTCGTGGGGTAGGCAAATTCCTCTCCGTCCATGGTTGCAAGTCTCAAGGCGCCGCCTGAGAAAGCTTTCGTGACCACATAGGGGCCATCATAATTCGGGGTCCATTTGCCCCGGGAATCAGTGAGAAATGATTGTATCTTCTTGAGCACGAGGTCTCCTTTCCTGAAGACACGAGGCCGAACCTTTTTGTCAAACGCCCTCTTCATTCTTTGCTGATGCAACTGACCGTGGCATAGTGTCGTGATTCGTTTTTCCTCGATCAGATTCAATTTGTCGTGTCGACTTTGACACCATTCAGCTTCGGTGAGCTTAGCTTCCATCAATACCCGAATTGATGGGATCTCTACTTCTATGGGAAGCACTGCCTCCATGCCATATACTAGAGAGAAAGGGGTTGCCCCTGTTGAAGTGCAGATAGATGTTCGATAACCGTGAAGAGCAAAGGGTAGCATTTCGTGCCAATCTTTATAGGTTACAACCATCTTTTGAACGATCTTCTTGATGTTCTTGTTAGCCGCTTCTACCGCTCCGTTCATCTTGGGTCGGTAGGGAGATGAGTTATGGTGTTCAATCTTGAACTCGGCACACAACTCTTTCATCATCTTATTGTTCAAGTTAGATCCATTATCAGTAATGATCTCGCTTGGAACATCATAACGGCAGATGATATTGTTTTTGATAAATCGGACCACCACTTGTCTTGTTACATTGGCGAATGACGCTGCTTCGGCCCACTTGGTGAAATAGTCAATGGCTACCAGGATGAACCGATGTCCGTTTGAAGCCTTGGGCTCAATCATACCAATCATATCGATTCCCCATATGGAAAATGGCCACGGGGAAGAAAGAACTTTGAGATGTGATGGCGGTACATGAATTTTGTCGGAGTATATCTGACACTTGTGACACCTCCTCATGTACTTGTAGCAGTCGGATTCCATTGTCAACCAATAACACCCGGCCCTGAGAATTTTTCTCGCCATTGTGTGTCCGTTGGCATGAGTGCCAAAGGATCCTTCATGAATTTCTTTCATGAGCATGTCTGCTTCTGGTCTGTCGACACATCGGAGCAAAACCATGTCAAAATTTCTCTTATAAAGAGTGTCACCGCTCAGGAAGAAGTTTCCAGCCAATCTTCTAAGGGTTTTCCTGTCTTTTCTGAGTGCCCCAGATGGGTACTCTTGTTTCTGAAGGAAGCATTTGATATCGTGATACCAAGGTCTGTCATCTATGACTGCTTCAATCGCGAAGATGTAAGCGGGCCGTTCAAGGCGCATTATGTCGATCTTAGGTATGTCATTCCATCGACCTACACTAATCATGGAAGAGATAGTGGCTAATGCATCAGCCATGTGATTCTCCTCACGAGGGATGTGATGAAACTCAACTCTGTTGAAGAAAGGTAACAACCTTCTTGCATAGTCTTTGTAAGGAATCAATCCTGATTGGTATGTGTTCCAATCTCCTTTTATCTGGTTAATAACCAGGGCTGAATCGCCGTATACGTCCAAGTTTTTTATCCTTAAATCAATCGCTTCTTCGAGACCCATGATACATGCTTCGTATTCGGCCTCGTTGTTCGTACATTTGAATGTAAGTCTGGCAGTAAAAGGAATGTGGGAACCCTGAGGGGTAACAATGATTGCCCCAATTCCGTTTCCATAATGATTGACTGCTCCGTCAAAGATGAGTCCCCACTGGGAACCTGGTTCTGGCCCTTCACTGGGTAGCGGTTCATCGCAATCTTTCATTTTTAGATACATGACATCTTCGTCTGGGAAGTCAACCCCGATTGATTCTTGATCGTCAATCGGTTGATGAACCATATGATCGGCTAGAATACTTCCTTTAACGGCTTTCTGAGCATGGTACTCTATGTCATATTCTGATAGTAACATCTGCCAACGGGCAATCCTTCCCGTGAGAGCAGGTTTTTCGAAAACGTACTTGATTGGATCCATTTTGGAGACCAACCAAGTAGTATGACGAATCATGTACTGGCAAAGACGTTTGGCTGCCCAAGCCAAAGCGCAACAAGTTTTCTCAAGCATTGTGTACCGAGTTTCGCAGTCGGTGAATTTCTTGCTTAGATAGTAAATGGCAGACTCTTTTCGTTTAGTTTCGTCTTGTTGGCCAAGTACACATCCCATTGAGTCCTCTAGGACTATGAGGTAAATGATCAGTGGTCTTCCTTCCACTAGAGGTGATAGAATCGGAGGATTCAACAGATATTCCTTGATACTGTCGAAGGCGGTTTGGCAATCTTCTGACCAAACGCAATCCTGGTTCTTTTTCAATAACTTGAAAATCAGCGCACAAGTGGTGGTCATAAGGAATATGAATCTGGAGATGTAGTTCAAACGTCCCAGGAATCCTCTGACTTGTTTTTCAGTTTTTGGAGAAGGCATTTCTTGAATGGCCTTGACCTTGTCAGGATCAACTTCAATTCCTTTCTGGCTGACGATGAACCCTAGCAGTTTCCCTGAACGGACACCGAAGGTGCACTTGTTGGGATTCAAGCGGAGCTTGAATTTTCTTAGACGTTCAAACAATTTTAACAGATGTTCAACGTGCTCATCCTCTGTTCTTGATTTTGCAATCAAATCATCGACATATACCTCGATTTCCTTATGTATCATGTCATGAAACAGAGTAGTCATGGCCCTTTGATAGGTTGCCCCGGCATTCTTCAAACCGAACGGCATTACCTTGTAACAAAAGGTACCCCATGGGGTAATGAACGAAGTTTTCTCCATGTCTTTCGGCGCCATTTTGATCTGGTTATAGCCCGAGAATCCATCCATGAAGGAGAATACTTTGAACATTGATGTGCTGTCAATCAACATGTCAATGTGTGGTAAAGGGAAGTCGTCCTTTGGACTTGCCTTGTTCAAATCTCTGTAATCAACACACATTCTGACCCTTCCATCCTTTTTGGGAACGGGTACGATGTTGGCTAACCATTGAGGATATTCAGATGTAGCGAGGAAACCCGCGTCGATCTGTTTCTGTACCTCCTCCTTGATTTTGATGGCCATGTCCGGGTGAGTGCGTCTCAACCTTTGCTTTACTGGCGGACATTCCGATCTTAACGGTAAATGATGTTCCACGATGCTGGTATCCAACCCTGGCATATCCTGATAGGACCAAGCGAATACATCGGGGAATTCTTTGAGAAGCTTTATCAAACCCTCTCTGGCAGTTGGACTGAGCAATGCTCCGATCCTGATTTCTTTTCTCTCTTTTTCTGAACCCAAGTTTACCGTTTCCAACGGTTTTTTGTGAGGTTCAATGGACCTTTCCTCTTGTCTGAGTAGTCGGGAGATCTCTTCTGGAATTTCGTCGTCATTTTCTTCTTCAGCCTCGAATACCGGGAACTTAAAGTTGGAAGAAGGCATCGGATCGTATGTTTCAACGGGGTATAAAACAAGCAATCTGCATGACGTGATGATTCGTGTTTAGAAGAGATAGAGAAAATGCAAGTGTGTGCAGTGTTTTGATTTTACTGCTTGTTTTTATTATTGAATATTTTTTTTTTTAGGATTACCATTTTCTGAAAAAGCAAAAAGAGAAAACAGCAATTAATGCGGAAATTACAGAACGACATTATTTTATTAATGAACAAGTCGACTCTTGGAACTACAGCCCTATAAAACAAAACTCACTCGCTTTGGGCAAAGTGAAGAGGGAAATTTACAAAAAGCGAGCCCTATCAAAACATCCGTTTCACCTGGGCAGGGTGAAAGGTTAAAGATGGCAATTACTTTGACTGACGAACGACCTTCGGAACCTTGACGGTAACCCATTGGCGGCGAACTCCTCGGTGAATCACAAAGTCTGGCACCTTCCTTGATTTGTCTTCAGAAATGACGCTGATTTCTGGTGGAGCAGGATCATTGGAATCTGTCTCCCAAGCAGAATTGTCGTAGGAGGATTCCTCTGTTGCATTTTGCATAGCATTTGTGCTCTCAGCTGTATCTCCCCATCCAGTTGACTGGATATCTTCGAGCCTGATACGAGAGCTTTCGGGAGCAGTGTACTTGACCATAAAGTCGAATTTTCCACTTGGTTGTCCCAAAGTGTCCCAAACTTCTTTGGAATTGGAGAAGTCATCCCTCTCGATGACGTTGACCTCAGGAAAAGCATAGTTGATGAATTCAAGTCCTGCGAACGTTGCGAAATCATCTTCATGTTGAGTAGTCTCTGAATGACCTGAGTGTTGATCCCATGACATGGCGGGGACACGGGTATTTTGTTCAATGACGCTCAGCTGAGTTTCATTACTCGGCTGACTTTCTTGCCCCAAGTTTCCTGGGTAAGGCTGCCACATTGGCAGACCATCCATCGGGCCATAGTAATTGTGATCAAAGTTTTCTTTCATTAGAGTGTCTTCCTCTAATGAATTTGGCGGAGCACGGCATCCTTCCGGATCATAATCTCCGTAGATCATTTTGACATCTGATCTTGGTATAAATCTCGGACTTTCTGTAGGAAAGCAAAAAGGCATAGGCACCTCTTCCTGAGACATATAGCCGTCCTTGTTAAGGTAGGACTTCCATTCTTCATCCGTGTCAGAGGGATCTTCCTCATTGATAGCATGAACTGTCTGAGACACTGGGTGAAGGAAACGTCCACTGTGGAAGAAGTTTTGAAGGGGATGAAGACTTTCATCGTTGGCGGCTGTCTGAGTACAGGTTGTAGAAAAACCAAGACCCTTCTTTGTTTTATTGTCAATAGGAATGACAAGCCGTCCCAATCCTGTCGTATCGGTACTCTCGACCGCTTTGATAGCATCTTTGTATGAAGAAATTGAAGTTCCTTCTTCGGATTGATCATCCTTGCTCACCGATAGTGCTTGGAACTGAGTTCCAATAACCTCCTCGGGTTCCACACAAGTAGATGATGATAGGTTACTCACGAGCAAGGCTTGTTCCCCACAAACTGTGACAAGTTGATCGTTCTGGACGAACTTTAGCTTTTGGTGGAGGGTCGAAGTAACCGCTCCAGCCTGGTGTATCCAAGGTCTTCCTAATAAACAACTGTATGTTGCCCGGATGTCCATGACCTGGAAAGTGACTTGGAAAGTGTGAGGACCGATAGTTATGGGAAGATCAACTTCGCCGATAACTGTTTTTCTGGATCCGTCGAATGCTTTGACGACGACCTCGCTGACTCTCATCGGAGGGCCCTTAAATGATAATTGCATCAAAGTGGACTTCGGCATAACATTCAGGGCTGACCCTGTGTCTACCAGTACGTTGGCTAAAGCATCGCCCTGGCAGTTAACCGTAATGTTGAGCGCCATGTTATGACGACGACCCTCTTCGGGTAATTCCTCATCACTAAATCCCAAATTATTGTAGGAAGTGATGTTAGAGACAATGCTATCGAATTGTCTGATCGTTACATCCTGTTCCACAAAGGCTTGCTCCAAGACTTTCTGTAGAGCCTCTCTGTGTGCTTTTGAACTGAGTAACAGCGATAATACTGAGATCTTTGAAGGAGTTTGTAACAGTTGATCAACAATGTTGTATTCACTCCTTTGGATGAGCTTCAACATCTCATCCTTGTCTTTTGAACAGTCGGGATTACCAGATTGACCGACTGGTGGATCAGGAATTTCTACCTGAAGTTCCTTTTCTTTGTTGGATTCTCCAACCCCTCGGTTGAAGATTCGACCGCTCCGTGTTACACGACTGATGTCTGCAATATTCACGACGGAGGGTAATGGAATTTCCTTTCCATTCTCGATTGTTGTTGCACCGTATTTGTAAGGGATTGCCATAGCTGATTCATACGGTAGTGGCCCCGGTAGATAGATGACTATGGGAACCTTCTGATTTTTCTGACCATCATAAGTAACCTTGATCCGTTCCCGGTTGGGAACTCTAGATTTGTCAAGTAGAGGGATGATGGAAAAAACATCCCTGGTCCTGTGATGACCAGAGATCGTGACAACATCCTCAACTTGATCGGCAAGGTAGTTCGGCGACCAAATGATGGGTCCTGAACCTGGATATAGACGAATTTCTCCATGATCGACCTGACCCTGAAGAGCTGCTCTCACAAGGTAACACCCTTGGTTACTTTCCGAACAGACGCTACAACTGTCATAGTTGTGTGGTGGCACCTGGCCACGCCCACTTTGAATACAATGTAACCTCACTAGGTTATCTTCCATTGATCGAACATCCTGACTTTGACGACGAGTAGGATTCCTGTTACTGATACTAATCTGCTGAGTATCTTCGTCCATGTAGATTGGCATCCACCAGTGATTTAACAAGTGTTGAAGTGCCTCCTGGACAAGGGTACAACCTCGATCGTTTTCGCAACCTGCTTTACAATTTTGATAATCGTGTGATATTAAGAATCTGAGTCGGACCTGCTCAGCATGTAACTCTACCAGATTGGTATTCATCACGCGAATATCGAAAATCTGAACCATATTGATTTGATAGGAGTTCCTATCATGGTAGTCTTGGATCCATCCAAGATCCATCTGACGCTGGAGGGCCTCCTGTATGAAAGAGCATCCCTGTTTGTTTACCGAGCAAATCAGACAGGAACTGTAATCGTGCCGCGGCAGATTATGATACTGGCTTTGCCTTGAGTGCATCGCCACCAAGTTGACATTCATCGCCCGGATGTCGTGGTTTTGAATGACGTTAGAATTCGTGTAAACCATGTTAACTCCACGAACTCGGTGCTCTTGGATCCATCCGAGATCCATTTGTTCCTGTAGAGCTGCTTGCACTACAGAACATCCTTGGTTATCTTTAGAGCAGATATCACACTGGTGATAGTTATGAGGTGACACATGGCCATATTCACTCTGTCTACAATGCATCTTGACCAGATTGGTCCCCAATAAGAGTACATCGTGAATTTGATAGACATTGTTAGTCTCTTTCTCAATCAGATTGACTGCAGCTTTCTCGTGTTGAGGCAGCGGGTTCGTAAGAACATTAGGATTCGTATCTTTGAAAGATAAGAGCCCGCTCCTAACAAGCTTTTTCACGTCGGATTTGAAATTGAGACAAGTCTCAATATTATTCCCTAAACCTCCTTGATGATAAGGGCATGTTTGATCTGCTTTAAACCAAAAAGGAGGATTTTCCGAAACTGAAAGAGGAGACTTAGTCTGGATGTGCCCCTTAGCCAGTAGTAACGGAAACAGTTCTGCGTACGTTACGGGTATAGGATCAAATCCTGGTGGCCGTGTTGTACGGTTGTTGTTATATGGAGGACGAGCCTACTGAAGAGGCTGTTGTGTCCTTTGTTGATCAGGCTGGCTCTGCGCAACCTGAGGTTGATACACAGGAACGGGCGCGGGGCCGATAGCAGGAGTAACAGCTGCTACTGGCTGATAACGTCGCCTTTGCTTTCCGAGAGAGATATTCCCAATATCTTGCTCTTTTTTCTTAGGGAGAGCACTACCGTATTTTTTAGTACCGCTCGTTGATCCAGTGTCTTTTACCAAACGTCCTTCTCGGACGGCTTCTTCAAGACGTACACCCATGCCGACCATTTCGGTGAAATCACTGGGTGCACTGGCGACCATTCGGCCGTAGTAAAATGAGCTTAAGGTCTTTAAGAAGATTTTTGTCATCTCTTTTTCCTCAAGAGGTGGACAAATTTGAGCGGCAATTTCACGCCACCTTTGAGCATACTCCTTAAAGGTTTCCTTTTCCTTTTGCGACATTGATCTGAGTTGATCTCTGTCGGGTGCCATGTCCAAATTGTATTTGTATTGTTGGACGAAGGCAGTGCCAAGATCTCTGAAAGTACTGATCGTGGCACGGTTTAAACCCATGTACCATTTGAGTGCGGCATCGGTTAAACTATCCTGGAAGTAGTGAATCAGTAGGTCCTGATTCTCCGTCTGGGCTGACATCCGCCGAGCGTACATCACCAGATGGCTTTGAGGGCAAGAGTTACCCTTGTATTTTTCAAAGTCTGGCACTTCGAACTTGTGCGGGACTTTCACATTTGGGACCAAGCAGAGGTCTGCGGCGTCCTTTCCAAATAAATCCTGACCGCGGATGGCTTGCAGCTCTTTCTGCACTTCCAAGAACTGTTCCTGGAATTCCTCCATTCTGTCAAACATAGTTTCCTTCTTACCAAAAGGTGTTGGTGGAATCTGTCCTTCCGGGACAGTGTGCACCACAGGGGGTGGTACCGTGACTACGGCAGTAAGTCTTGGCGCTTCCCGAAGTTTGTAACCTTCAGGAGTCTTGAGTATGCCCCTGGCATCTTCGCTTTCCTGAAGTTTGTAACCTTCAGGCCCAGCAGCTTCTGTTGCGATTCCCTGATCTTCAGTGATCGGCGGAACATATCCTTCCGGGATATAGTTAACAGGCATGCCCCAAGGACGATCTTTCGGTATCTGATACCTAGGATCATACTTTTCTATGATGGGCGTTGAGGTGATCTCTGAGATCACAGTTCTTTGTAGCTGAGCTTCTGCCATGGCTTGCATGTCGTTACGAAGCTTTCTCATATCCCCTCTCAGAGCGTCGATCTCTTCTTTCAACTCTCTATTTTCTTCCTCAAGATCATCCATCTTTTTCTGACGATTGGCCCGAGTATTATACGAATGAGACAGTTTGACTCTAGAATCGAGACACAAACGTGAGATTCGTAGGTAAGGAGAATACGCGATGTGAAAATGATGAATGCAATGATTATATTAATTGTTTTTAGGTTTAATCAAAATAAACTTCGACAATTAGATTGAAAATATCAAACAGTGGGGAAACCCCTTTTTATTGAAATTCAAAGGATTACAGAAATGGAAATACAGTAGATTACAAAGTGCAGAAACAGAAACCTAAACTAATGGGTCCCGAGTCCTCTCTGAGGAGAAACCGGGTGCTGACTCTGGTACTTTCCTTTTCTTTGACCGGGGCGCTTGGGCCGTGTCGGGTTGTCATTCCTTTGCCAAGTGAAAGGAGTGAGCAAATTCCTTTGGTCATCTTGATTCTCTACAGCATGCTGCTCCAAAATTTCAATCAGAGCATCTTTCTCTTTTAGTAATTGCTATATTTGGGTACACTCTACGTCGAGGGTGCGGTACTTGTTCTTCCAAGACCTTCTTTCCTTTTGAACTTTGTTGAGAGTAACCTGAAGCCTTTCAGTTTCCGTCATGAAGTACATGACAATTTCCCTCGGCGGAAGAATTCCATAACGAAGATAAGGCATCTTTAGCTTGAGAGCTCTAGTTTGTACCTAATGGAGATAAGGCTCCACCGAGACACAGTCCGGTTTTCCCAGAGACTCTCGTCCTTTCTTATGAACCTGTTTCCAAGCTTGCACTATTTCCATCTTTAGTGCTCTGTCGTTTTCTCCTTCTTTGAAGAAAAGACCTTCCAGATGAACACCCAATGGGATGTGTCTCATCGGGTATCCAAATTGACGAAGAACTAATATCGGATGATAGTTGATTCCTCCTTTAGTTCCTATGAGGGGTATGCTGGGGAAGTTTCCACAACGGTCAATGATTCTGATTCCCTCATAAATCCTATTACACCAATCTATATCAGAGTTGGTGAGAGACATGATCTTCTGCGACCAACGTAAGACACTCTTGCAATCCCAAAAAGCATCAGACTTGGGCAAGTGAGAGATAAACCATTTATAAAGCAAAGGTACACAGCATGTGATCTCCCCTCCGCTGTACAAATTTCCCAAGTGTACAGAATGATACGCATCTACGAGCAAAGTCGGCACAGGGTTTCCAATGAGAAAAACCTTAATAGCGTTGATATCGACGAAGTTATTGATGTTGGGAAACAAAAATAATCCGTAGGTGAGCAAGACAAAGATGCTTTCAAAAGCAGTCCCGTTCCCTATACTAGCGAAGTACAGAGCTTTCTTGGTCAAGAACTGGGCTGGCAAACCTTGGGTGCCACCCATAGTAATCATGTGAGTCCTAACCTCAGACTCGTCCAAATGAATTGCTCTTGCAATAGTCTGATTCTTTGGAATTTCTTCCAGTCCAGAAAATAGAGCTCGATCAGTGATATGTAAATCAGTCAGATGAGAATACTCCTCCAGCGTTGGTGCCAGCTGGTAATCCGGGAATGTGAAACAATGATAAACCGGATCGTAGAACTGAATGAGCGCGTCCATGATCCCCTTAATCACATGGACTCTTAACAGTGGTAGCAAACCACCGTGCTTGGCTCTGAAAGCCTCTGGGTTAACGACCATCCTTGCTAACTTTCTCAAATCCCCTAGTTTTGGAACCTTGAAGGTATACTGGTGAGTTCTCCTTCTACCGAAATCCATTAATGCAATCTTTTTCTCTGATATTTGCAATCACAGTCTTAGTTTAATTTGAAAAACAGAGAGACTAGAAGAGAAGGTTTTTTGAATGTTTTAATGTTTTATTAAATGAATGCATGAATGCAGCACACAAAAACATAGAAAAAACATGGGGTCAGAGGGTCGTTGTCATGAAGTCAAGGCTCTACCCATCCCCAAAGGTTTATACTAGGGTGATTTTTGTACCTGTACTCATTATCATCAGCTCCTCCCAGGAAAGCAAAACAACAAGCGGATCGCCAGCGAGTTGTGTGCAATCTTAGAGTAAGTGCTATTCACCGAGAATAGATCACCAGCCTCAAATGAGGGTAGTATCGCATAACAGCTATTTCCGATAGCTTCCGCACTACGAAAAAGGTTGGCTTTTCTTAAGTGTATACTCAATCTCACCACATGCGGCATCACACGCATTCCCAGTAGCAGAAAAATAAACACGTATAGCAATTAGGAAAAGCAGTATATATATTTGTCCTAATCATCCTAGACTTATAAAGCTATGAATCTTAAGTTCCTGACAGAACTGGGTTCCCCGGCGGAAGCCCCAATCTGTGGTTCCCTGCCTAAGAGATGGACCAGCATAGGTCAATCATTCTCTTCGGTAGAGTTCCCATTTTTCGTAGAAAACGGGGATGATGCCCTAAGGCAGAAAAGGAGACTCCCCAGTAGAGTCGCCATTTTACAAGGAAAACAGACAGAAATAAAAACTGGCCCCACGGTGGGCGCCACTTTTCTGTAGCGGGCGATTTTGGACGCGGTTCTTAAGCGCTGGTCGCTCTCTGCGGTTTGAGCTTTGACTACAGGTCGATTAATTTTTTATCCTATTGTGAGCTGAATAAGGAAGGGAAATAGATGTCTCCAATTAACCCTGCTTACATACTGAGTTTAAACAGCGGTCTGTTAGGTTACGGATGCTATCAATGTGGGGGGGCTTTTGTACTGGTTATTCGTATTTCGCCAATACGGTTCTTTCTTTCTTTTTTCTAGGTAAAGGGTTTCTGGCGGGGAATAAGGATTAGGATGTTAGGACTGATGCTTGTGAATTACTGCTTTTAATTGATGGAGATATGGGATTTGGGTTTTTTGTTGATTGCGCTCGCTAAGATCTTTTCTTTCGATCTTATGCCTACGTATTCCCGTTTACCGAAACAGGGAAATCAGAGCGTTCGTAGTTCCTCCTATTCTATGGGAGGAAATTGGTTTTTGGTGTCTTGTTCAAAGCCCAAGACGTGAAGCGAAAGGTGATTTGTATCTTGTTCAAAGCCCAAGATGTGAAGCTAAAAGACCTCGACTTTAGAGAGAATTTGTCATCTCTAAAGAAGGGAGAAGGAGAATTACTTTAACTGGGATACGCGGATCCGAGCAATGCCATAATTTCCGAAGAAAGGGTTTTAACCTGAAGGAGAAGACTTTAACTCAGTGTAGAGCAATGCCATCTTTCCTTAGGAATTTCTCATGCTAAAAGAGGGACAGTGGCGTGGATATAGATGATCCAGAGGCTTGCCGCTTACAGCGATTAGATGAAGGGAAAGGAGTTGTTGATGTTTGTGTACTGTGAACGAGGCACAACTTTGATGCTAAAAGGTTGATTGGATCAACCAGTGGTTTTCTTATACAAAGCCTAAGAGGAGGCTAATTTCCGCTAGGAAAATCATTATACAAAGCCTAAGAGGAGGCTATTTTGTGTCTCGTACAAAGCCCGAGAGAGAGGCTAAAAGTTTTTGACCCAGTGGGGCATATCGTTATACAAAGCCTAAGAGGAGGCTAGCAAAGAGTTCGACTCTTGCTTAAGGAATTTGTATCTCGTACGAGGCCCGGGATGGAGGCAAAAAGGGGTGATTGACTCAACGAGGGAATCTTTTGTGTCTCATACAAAGCCTGAGAGAGAGGCTAAAAGGTTGTTTTGACTCCACTGGGGAGAATTTTGGTATCTCGTACGAAGCCCGAGATGGAGGCTATTGTAACTGTTTCAGTTGAGTGACAGATCCAATATACTGATTTAAAAGAGAAAATCAGTTCTTATATGAGTAACACTGTACTCAGGGATTTAATTTGAGGATCAGGGATATTTCCTTTTCTTTGAGGAAACGGGAAATTCAAAGGGTATTGAGACTATCCGAGTCTGCGGGTTTTCTTTCTATTTAACGAAGGGTGCTTGAGAATGTCTTTGAGACTCAAGGAAGTTAGACTGTCCAAGTCTAGAGTTTTATCTTTTGTACTATGCTTCGAGAAACAGTAGTAGACTCTATGAAAGGACTGTTCTATGAGGATGACTAGGTTTTGTTCCTATACCTCTAGGAGGTCGTCGGGACAATTTGTACGAAGCCCAAGAGGAGGCTGGAATCTTTTAAGAAGCCGACGGGTCCTTGTACGAAGCCCAAGAGTAGGCTATCATTCCTGGAGGAAGAGATCATTATACGAAGCCTAAGAGGAGGCTGTGAATACTTCTAAGAAGCCGTAGTGTCCTTGAATAATGCCCAAGAGGAGGCCGATGCTTTTAAGAAGCCCGTGGGTCTATCATCTCCTTTCCATTAGGAGAGATAACTCTTTTAAAGATAAAAACCACTGGTAAACGTGCGAGGTTTACTATCCAGCGACTTTTAGTCTTTAAAGAGGGTTCCTTAGTTAAGGTCCAAGATTATGACCGTAGTGGGTACCCAAACCCCGAGACATTCAAGGCAAGCTATCCACAAGGAATAGATCAAGTCAGGAAAGTTCGAGAATTTGGAAGAAACTCAAAGATTCCATTCACAGAGAATACATTTATCTTGGGGAGTAGAGCTTCTTGACGATTCCTAAGGAGGACAGCCGAAGAGAAGACTGTATCTGGTGCTCCTATTGGGGATCTAGGCGTCTATTTCTACGAATAAATGAAACGGCGTCACTTAGTTCTAGACGTAGTTGTCGGGGAAACTAGAAATATCTATACTATTATTACACAGTAGATATGAGTTTATGAAAGGAGACTTACAGTGAGCAGCCCCACAATACAGTTTATAATATGAAAGCAGTAAATGAAAGCGATAACCACTTACTCGGTTGTAGTGCTTCCATGCTGTTTGGTTAGTTGTTCAACAAAGAAAGATTGAAAACAACAGTATATTCAAAATCGAAGGAGAAAGTGCTTTGAAAAAGAAAGATTTGGGGCTTACAGCTCAAGGAGAGGCCCAGGATTTTATCAGTGAGCGCACTGTTTGAATTTGTACAGAGGGACTTATACAAGTGACTGGGGCCCAAAAAGGTTTTCTGTACAAAGGGATGGGTCTTACACTCTCTCAAGAGGCCCAAAAAGGTTTAAAGAAAAGAGAGGGGCTTATAACACGAGGGTAGGCCCAAATGATTTTTCGTTTAAAAATGGCGATCGCGCCGAGGTTTTCTTTTAACGCAAAGGGACTTATACAATAAGTGAGGCCCAAAAATGTTTTGGTTAAAAGGGGGATTGGGTCTTACACTCTAATAGAGGCCCAAAGTGTTTTGAATGATTTATGAGGGTTGAATTAATCCAAAACCCTAATTTGTTTTCAAAAATGTATTTAATTGAATAAAAATTCAATTAAAATGATCAAAAATTGTTTAACATGTGAAAAACAAATTATGATATTGGATTAATGCTTCAAAAATTAAGTATTGACCTACAAAATAATTAGAAAGCATTAAAAGTTGCAAAATCAATGTAGAAAAAATATTTAAAATGCCAAAAACAATCAAAATATTAATTCTTTACAAAAATATCAATTATATGAAATAAATAATATTTTTGGGATTTTTTGGGAAAATAAAATATTTTAACATTTTTGTGAATTATTAAAAAAAGAATCAACTCAAAATCATTAAAACTCAGAGAGAAATTAATTTTTGAATCAATTAAACAAAATCACAAAATTCAAATATTCAAACTATATGAAAATGGCGCCAAGAACAACACCAAGAACACGCGCGTTTTCTGGGTTTGGCTGATTTACGTTTTCTATCCAATCTCACTGAATACGTAATTATAACATGCAATCCACATATCATTATGCTCGCCTCAACCTCACGATCATGTCTATATACTTTAATTTCATTTAAATTAAACATACAACAAGAAATCACGAAGAAACCTCAAGAACCCTAATTTTTGCATGAAGGCTAGGATTTTTGATACACGATTCAAACAATGCAATTAATTGAGGGAAAACATTCCATGCATGATTATGAACATATGGCCAAATTATTGTGCGAGGAAATATGCATAGATTGAGAGATGGCCAAGTTTAGGCTTACCTCCAAGTCGTGACAGCAAGAGCAAATCAAATTCTGGGTTGGCGGTGTTACAGATGAGTTGTGATGATCTGAACAGCTTCCCTACACCCTATGGATTGTGTTTGGATGGTTGGACTTGATTGAAATTGGCTGGATCAGTTTATGGCATCTCAGCTGCAACTTCACTTCAAACTTGTGTGGATGGCAAGTGATTTTGAGATTTTGATGTTTCAGAAGTTATGTGAGTGTTTGATCAGCTCATATGTGATGTATGTGAGGTGTGTGAGTGATTGGTTTGTGCAGAATTGCTCTCAAACTCAAAACCCGATAGCTACCTTGCTAAGAAAGGTATTTTTGCCAAGAGAAAGAGATTTTGAGGAAAGCATCTGTTAGATGGCTTTGGTGTACTTAAACTGACCACAATTGAGCTCTATTTATAGTAGAGCAAGTTTGTTTTGCAAGGAATAGTGCATGGCAGCTGGTAAGTAGGTTTCCTCAATGTTGGCCAATGGAAATGAAAGTCTCCTCTAGCCATTGACTAGAGGTTAGGGCACAGAGCTTTGGTCCCCTTGGTCTTGGATAAGTCTTGACTGATTTCAGATGAGAATGGCTCAGTCCATGCCACCTTGATGGTTCCATTGAATGCCTCATTCCAAATTTGAAGTCTTGTCCCTACTTTGGCAACTCTAGGTTCAACATGTTATTCCTTGTTCCTTGGACCTTTGAGGCTTGGCTCAGTGATTGTCCCCTTTGGACTCAATCCTCTGAGGTGTCCAAGTGGATTGGAGCAATTGCACTTGGCTGATTTTGGCAAATCGAGCCAAAATGCAAATTCTGCCTTGCCTTGACAGATTTCAGCAAGGCAACTTGCCAATGTTGTATCTCATGATGTAGGTTGAATTTGGCAATGTTCTTGGCCATTTTGGAAAGCCCTAACATGATACAACAACTGTTTGAACAAGTTTGGTTTTGATCTCTTTTGATTCCAAGTGAAAAATCCCCCTACATTTGGCAAAAAGTGAAGCAGAATTCTGACTTAGTGAAAATTTCACTAAGTGTTGGAAAAAGTGACTTTTTCACTTTTCAGCCACTTTGATCACTCCATAACTCAAAATCCTTAATGAATTGGAATGACTTGTAGTTGAAGTTTTTGTAGGTGATAGTGAGGGCTACAAATCCTTCTTTGGATGAGAAAAAATGGCTTTGTGGTTTAGGAGTTATGGTCCTCCAAAGTTGGTACCTTTGCCACTTTATTTTTAACTTAGAAAATTTTCTAAGTTTTATGGTTACCCCTTTTACAAGTTATCTCACTTTTCTTGATTTTTCTTGATGAATGATGATTCAAATCATACATTAACATCATTTTAGGGTTAAAAATCCATTTTGGTGAAAAATCTCAAAAAGTCAAAGTTGACTTTTGTGCACAGTTGACTTTTTATCAGATGAATTTCAAACTGTGCAATTCTTCAGGAAATCATGTCCTTGACATAAATCAAACTTGATGGACATGTTCCATGGGTGTCATAGGGTATATTCAATCATGTATTAGGGTTTGGGAGCATGTCTTGGTCAAAAGTCAAAGTTACAGTTGACTTTTCCCTTAAAACCCTAATTGTGGTGCAGATGAAAATGAGACTTGTTGCTCAAGCTTCTTGGATCAATCCATTGTTCCAAATGGATCAATATGGTGTATTAGAGACCCTCAAATCATGTCTTGAGGTCTTAGCTCATGGTTTGTCCCAAAAGTCAACTTAGGGGTGAATTAGGTCAAGAAACCCTAATTCCTGATTTTTTATGAATGCATCCTCTGAGGCAAAATTGACTTGATGCATGGGTTCATGAGGTTCCATGAAGTATATTAGGTCATGTTTTGGATCATTGCCTTATGCCCAGATGAAAATTTCCATCTGGAGGCCCTGGTTGACCAAAACCCTAATTTGGTGACACTGTCGATCTTGAGACTTGATCCACCTAGAAGGGAGAAGCCTTGTGCTTAATCCTTGAAGTGGGAGTCCTTTTTGATCCATTGTGGATGTTTAAGAGATTAGACAAGTTGAAGATCATGTC
Source organism: Lathyrus tuberosus (assembly GCA_022829125.1). Classification (NCBI taxonomy): domain Eukaryota; kingdom Viridiplantae; phylum Streptophyta; class Magnoliopsida; order Fabales; family Fabaceae; genus Lathyrus; species Lathyrus tuberosus. The sequence continues at coordinate 2,501,605 of JALAZF010000205.1, read as the reverse complement.
ATTTCTTGATTGATCCTTTGTCTAAGCACTCAGAGAGGGCTTGAAACCCTAATTTTGATTGTATTGGATGCTCACCCATCTTTGGGGAGACTAATGAAGCATGATGGTTCATCCATATTGTGATGATAATTTGCACAATGATGGGAAACTTTAGTGGTCAAAATTTGGGGTATTACAACATTCTCCATCCGGTTTGAGTACGTTGTGCTACAGATTCGCCTTTTTCATTATTGATGACTGTAACACCTCCTTTCTTGGGTACCACGTGAACTAGGCTAACCCATTCACTATCTGATATTGGGTATATGATTCCTACTTCTAATAGCTTTTGCACTTCTCTCTTAACGACATCACTCAGAATGGGATTGATTCTCCTTTGATGTTCTCTAGAGGTTTTACAGTCTTCCTCAAGCATAATGCAATGCATACAGATAGAGGGACTTATTCCTTTCAAGTCTGAGATGTTATAGCCTAAGGCAGTCGGGTACTTTCTTAGGACATGCAATAATTTCTCGGTTTCTATTTGTCCTAAATCTGCGTTGACTATAACTGGTTGTTCGAGTTCTGTATCTAGGAATTCATACCTTAGATCTTTGGGTAATGTTTTCAGTTCTACGGCTGGTTTCTTTGGGCAAGGTATAGGGTCAGGAGTGAGTGCGAGACATTCACTTAGATCATTGTCTTGGTATTCACCACGCCAATTATCATCTTCAAAAATTGGTGGCATCGGAATTCTCAGCACTTTAGAACACGTGTTTTGGTGTTTTTCATTTCTTTAACGCATTCGTCAATTATATCTAAGAAACAGCACGAATCTTCTATAGCAGGTGCTTTGAAGAATTGTGAGAGAATGAATTCAACTTTTTCTTCACCAACCTCGAAAGTCAGTTTTCCTTTTTTCACATCTATGATGGCTCCGGCTGTAGCTAGGAATGGTCTCCCTAAAATGAAAGGGATGTTTGAGTCTTCCTGGATGTCCATGATTATGAAATCTGTAGGAATATATAATTATCCTATACGTACTGGAACGTTTTCTAGCATTCCTAGAGGAAATTTCACTGATCTATCAGCTAGTTGTACATATATTCTTGTCGGTCTCAGTTCTCCCATGTTGAGCCTTTTACAAATAGATAAGGGCATTAAACTGATGTTGGCTCCTAAATCGCACAGTGCTTTGTCTATGACGAACTTTACAATCACACATGGTATAGAGAAACTACCAGGATCTTTTAGCTTAGGAGGCATGTTGTTTTGGATTATTGCGCTACACTTTGCGGCAAGCATAACGGTTTCAGTATCCTCAAGCTTTTTCTTATTAGTTAATATTTCTTTTAGAAATTTAGCGTATGAGGGCATTTGTGTGATTGCTTCTGTGAAAGGTATTGTGACATTTAGTTGTTTCAGAAGTTCAACAAATTTCTTAAATTGGCCTATGTTTTTAGATTTAGCGAATCTTTGGGGATACGGGATAGGTGGTTTATAAGGCGGTGAAGGCACATATGGTTCTTCTTTCTCTTCGGCCTCTTTGCCATTATCTTCCTTCTCGTTTTCCTTTGGTTCGCCTTCCTTTTCAGACTCCTTACTGGGCTTTTCGTACATGGCTGGATTTCCGATTCTTGGGTTAGTAGGTCCTTCTAGTTTTGTTCCACTCCGAAGTGTTATAGCGTTTGCATGTCCCTTCGGATTAATTTGAGTTTGACCTGGGAGGTTCCCAGCTGGGGTAACGGTAACCGCTTGTTGTTGAGCCACTTGCGAGATTTGGGTTTCTAACATTTTGTTGTGAGTGGCTAGAGCGTCAACCTTGTTGGCTAATTGTTTGATCTGCTCACCGGTGTGAACATTCTGGTTAAGGAACTCCTTGTTCTGTTGAGCTTGTGCAGCAATGAAGTTCTCCATCATAATTTCAAGGTTTGACTTCCTAGGAACGTTGGGAACGTTAGCAGCAAGTTTTTGATATCCTGGTGGCACAGCAGGCGCTTGTCCAGGTGCATACAAAGCGTTATTATTCTTGTACGAAAAGTTTGGATGGTTTTTCTAACCAGGATTGTAGGTATTTGCATATGGGTTTCCTTGAGCATAATTCACTTGATCAGCGGAGACTCCTGCTAAAATTTGGCACTCGGGGGCAGCATGTCCAGGTACTCCGCATAATTCGCAGTTTCGAGCTACGGCAGCCACGGTGGTTGCGGGTGTTATGGTCAAGTTGTCTATCTTTTGAGCAAGGGCATCTACCTTAGCGTGGACATGATCAAGACTACTAACTTCGTACATTCCACCTTTCGTTTGAGCTTTCTCCACTAGCGTTCTTTCACCTCCCCATTGGTAATGGTTTTGAGCCATGCTTTCGATGAGTTGATAGGCTTCGGTATAAGGTTTGTCCATAAGTGTACCACCAGCGGTGGCATCTATTGTCATTCTTGTATTGTACAAGACACCATTGTAAAACGTATAGATGACTAACCAATCCTTAAGACCGTGATGGGGACACATCCTCATCATATCCTTGTATCTCTCCCATGCATCGTAAAGAGACTCGGTATCTTTTTGTCGAAATCCATTAATTTGGGCTCTCAGCATAGCTGTTTTGCTTGGTGGGAAATATCGGGCTAAGAACACCTTTTTCAACTCATCCCACGTAGTGACAGAGTTTGATGGCAAGGATTGCAACCAAGCCCAAGCTCTGTCTCTTAATGAGAAAGGAAAAAGACGTAGTCTTATCGCGTCAGCAGTCACACCATTTGCCTTCACTGTGTTTGCGTACTGCACAAATTTGGTCAAATCTTCGTTTGGATCGTCCGTAGGATTTCTAGAAAATTGATGTTGTTGTACGGCTGACAACAATGAGGGTTTCAACTCGAAATTATCCCGGTTGATAGCGGGGGCAGCAATGATGTTATGTGTTTCTTGCTCAGATGGGGTAGCATAATACTTAAGAGGACGGTTATGTGGTCCATCGGCCATGTTTCGTTCTTTGACTGGTTCAGGAGTATGAGCGAGAAGGTCGGGAATAATATACTTGCGTTGATACTCAAGTATTCTGCGCCTTAAATGTAAGAAGCGCTCTAATTCGGTGATTGGTGGTTGCAAGTCTTCGCTTTGTGAGCGAGTACTTGGCATACAATCGAGAAAAAGGGAAATAAAATTTGTTGCCTTATTCTATATTGCGCAACAAAGAATCGCACTATTGACTAAATCAAAGTCCCCGGCAACGGCGCCAAAAACTTGGTCGCGACTTTCTGGGTCTAACGGTTACTAACTGCAAGTGCACAGCTTATCGTGTAGTAATAAAGATATCGATCCCACAGAGACCTGATAATCAACCTAGTGCTACGGTTTGTTACTGTGTTTAGCTAAGGCGAAGATGTTTTGGTTTTAAGTTCAGAAAGGGAAACTAAAGGGAATCTAAATTGTCGGAATAAACTAGTTAATATTAGAATATCGGTACGTAACTTAGTATACCATCGTGGATTTAATAAAAACCTAAGCATATAAAAATGAGTCACATTATTTTTTTGTAGAAAATATCAGTTTAAAAGCCCTCACCTCACACTCTCGTGGATCTTGCTTCGGACTATATTCCTAAATCATAATGTCTGCTCTCGCTAGCCCATTTGAGTTTAAAAACACTTTTTGAAAACTAATACAGTCTAATTAACTTTAAAGCGTTCTCGTTGTTTTTAAAACCAATGTCTGATTTCAGCTATCCGGTTAAAATCTCACACTCTCGTGGATCTTGATCCTAACCTTTACTACTTTTTTACTCTCGTAACAAAAGTCCAATTTTAATTAAGAAATTGCGGCCAGAAAATAAGTTGTTTATGGTTTTAGCTTAGAATTATCGAATCCATTCCGGTTAACTTAATTACATACCGATAAATCGGATTTAGCTAGACATATTAATTAAAACAAACATGCATGAAAATAAATTACAAAACAGTAAATTAAACATTGCAATGGGAAATGATAATGCTATTATTATGATAATGAATAAAAACCTGATAAATTTGCAATAAGTTGATTCTCGCAATTCCTCCACAAGTCGGTAGGCTTTTGCTCGATGTATTGGAATAACGAATGATGAAGGTTGAAAACAAAATTCTAACTATGGTGCAATAGCTCCTCAATGTGAGAAACTATCACTATTTCAAGTGATGGTAAACAAGGAATGGGAAACAAAACAAAGAATGCAAAGCAAGTAAAAGTTCGGAAAAATAATTCTGCAGCAATTCGGGTAAATTCTCTATATGGTGTTGTTTTTCCCGTTGTTCTTCAATGTCTTCTGTATTTATAGCCAAAGCATTGCCTTAACGTTGGAGAAACTATAGGAGCACATACTTTGATGGTTGAGAAGTTTTAGGGAGAATGGCTCATGTACTGTTGAAGTTGTGGTTGAGAGAATGTAGGAGAAACTGCTCAACGTGCTTGACTGCATTGGGCTTCTTTTTCCACGTCTGCGTTCTGAACATAATATCCATAATTGAGCGCGTGACGATCGTGGTGTGGTCATAACGGTCGTGATGAGCAATGGTAACGTGACGGTCGTGGCAGGTGTGTGACGGTCGTCACACACACCACTTTTCATTTTTTGCTCTTTTTCTTATTGATTCTTCCTGTTTTCTTCTCATTTCTTCATGTTTTCTCTACTTTGCTCCTTTTTGGCTTAGACAATGAAATACCTGTGAAAACACTAGAATACTTGCGGAATAATCATAACTTGGACTGAAATAACATAATTATTAGTCGTAAATCAAGGCAAATATATGATACATTTTCGTGTTATCATATAACATTTAGTATCTCCATGATCTGTCCCACGTTCCCACGTAGGCCCTATAACTCATTGCTGAAGCGGTCAAGTTCTTGATTTTGTTCTGCCATTCTTCTTTAAGCTTGAGCTCTATTATTGTATCGGTGCAGAGGATTCAGGGTGATGAAACTGAAGATGAGACAACAGGAATAAGCCAAAGAAAAGAAAATGCACATGCAAATGATATGAAATGCAGATGCGAGAATTATGCAAAATCAAGGAAACTCAAAAGTGTATTTGCAGTCATTGTAAATATAAGAAATAAAAACACTTTATTAATCCATTGAAATTTTTTCAAAAAAGGGCAGTACACCTCCAAAGTTTAATACATAACTTTGCTTTGTCAAGAGTAAGCTCCTCTATTTCCGCCTTCAACTTCAAAACTTCACTTGAGTCAGCCACAAGAGGCTTGGGACGGGGATAGGGCATCCTCAAGGTGAGAGCCTTTTCACGTGCCCGTATCAGGTAAGCTTCAGTGAGTGTGCAATCAGGGTTCGTTGTCGCGGTCATTCTTTGCCTATTTATGCGACGCCACCTATATACGATTCTGGTTTTCAACTCAGGGTTCTCCTTTATAGAGGAAAAGTCTGGTCAGGTTTTCCGGATCAAGTACTTCATCCATTGGATGACCGAGTTGTCGACGAGCGAGCACAGGGTTATAATTGATGCATTTTTTTGTGCCAAGAAGAGGCACATTGGGAAAGTCTCCACAGCTATGAATCATGATAATTCCTCCGTACATCAGATCGTGGCATTCAATGTCCGAGTTAGTGAGAGCCATGAGTTTCATGGGCCATTCTGAATCGTCTTTCACATCCCAAAAAGTTGTAAACCTCGGTAGGTGCGAAATAAACCACCTATAGAGTATAGTAGTACAGCATGTAATCCATCATTCTCCTTGAAAAACCTTTGAGTGAATGGCATGGTAAGCGTCAGCTAGCAGAGTAGAAACTGGATTTTTGAGCATGAAGATCTTTATGGCGTTGATGTCGATAAAATCTTCGATGTTGGGAAATAGGAACAAACCATAAGCCAACAATGCGAAAATGTTCTCGAAAACTTCGGTATTCCCCACATTAGCAAAGTGTTGAGCCTTCTCGAACAGGAATTGAGCAGGCAAACCAGCAATTCCTCCTTTGACCGTCATGTAATCTCTGATATCGGACAACCTTATGTGTGATGCTCTTGCAATATCTTCCTCGGTGGGTCTCCCTTCTGCGCCGGAGAATGAAGGTAAGGCATTGACAGGGATCCCCATCAGAGCAGAATATTCCTACAATGTATGCATTAGCTAGAAATTAGGGAAAATGAAACAGTGATAGATCGGGTTATAGAGTTGAACAAGCGTCTCTAACAGACCGGCAGCCACTCGAATTTGCAACAGCGGGAGGATCCTTCCATACTTCTCGGTGAAAGCCTTAGGATCTTTGATTTGATCTCCTAGTTCCCTTAACTGTTCAACATCAGGAACCCTGAAGGTGTACGGAAAAACTCCTTTCTTTCTGTAATCCATCTTACGATGCCTGTAAAATAACTTTTAAGTTCCTTGAAGGGGGTAGAATGAAAATGCAAGAATGTGATGCAACAAGTTTCATGGAACTAGGCTATTTATAATCATTAAGGAATATCAAAAGACTCGTTTATTAATCAATGAAAAACGGTTATAGCCATTAGTACTCAGAATACCAAAAGACAGATTTATTAATAATAAAACTGATTACAATGCTCCGGTACGCCTTACAAGAGCTAAAAATAAAATCTAAATAAAGGCTAATAAAGAAATATCTAAGGAGACTCTCCCAACGGTCTTCTCTTGAGTCTCTTGATTTCTTCTTCCGTCTGGGCTTTTTCCAAGATGAGCCTGTCAACAATCAATTTCCAAGGAGTTGACTAAGGACTAGAATAGGACCAATCTTCTCGTGCTCTCCTTTTCTTACAAGAAGTAGCTTCTTCATTCTTTATTTGGAGTTGTTGTTAGAGTTCTGCATTCTCCTTCATGGCCACTTGGTACTTGTGCTTCCAAGCGTCTCCCACTTGTTGAGCTTTGTTCAAAGCAATCCTAAACTCTTCCACTTCAGACGCGAAGATGAAGATAAGTTCTTCTTTTAGGACCATAGGTTCTTGTCGGGAATAGGGCATCTTCAACTCAATGGCTCTCTTCCGAACCCATTAGAGATAGGGTTCCAAAGAGACACAAATAGGCTTCCCTATGTCATTCTTACCCTTCTTATGCTTATGATTCCAAGCTCCTAAAACCTTTTCTCTTAGTTCCTTGCTCAGTTTCTCTTCTTCAAAGTAGATACCTTCCACATGGACACTGACAGGTTTGTCCTTCAGAGGATATCCCAGGTGTCTACGGCCTAAGACCGGGTTGTAGCTGATTAATCCCTTGATGCTAAGAAAAGGTATGTTATCAAAATCTCCGCAACTGTCGATAATCATCACTCCATCATAAACACGGTTATACCAATCGATGTCGGAGTGGGTAAGAGACATGATTTTCTGTGACCACCATCCTTTCTTAGGATCCCAAAAGTGTGTGCTTTGGGCAAGTGCAAAATAAACTACTTGTAGAGCAAAGGGACACAACAGGTGATCATTCCTCCTCTGTGAGAATTCCTTGAATGAACAGAATAATAAGCTTCAGCTAGTAAGGTAGGTATTGGGTTCTTCTTTAGAAAATTTTTGATGGCATTGAGGTCCACAAAATATTCAAAGCTCGGGAATAAGAAGATACTGTCGATAAGTAGGGCGGAAACAGCTTCGAACGCATCCATGTTTAAATGATCAGCATAATACCAAGCTTTTCCACCTAAAAACTCCGCAGTCAATCCAAAAATTCCCCCTTTTGTGGTCATATTAGCTCGAATGTCAACCAAATCCAAGTGTGTAGCCTTAGCAATGTCTTGCTCCTTAGGGTCCTTTTCGAAGATATGAAAAGGAGACTTGTCTTGAATAGGTAAATCGATTAGCTGAGAATACTCTTCAAGAGTAGGTACAAGCTGGTAGTCTGGAAAGGTAAAACAATGATAAACTGGGTCGTAGAACTGACGTAGAGTAGAAAGAGGTCCCTTATCAATCTTCACATTCAGCAAAGGCAACAGTTTCCCATATTTGCTCTTGAAACCTCCCTTATCTATCACCAAGGTCTCTAATCACCTTAGACCGTCTAGGTTAAGACTCTTGTAAGTGTACTTCATTGTTTTCTTTCTTCCGGTGTCCATGATATCCCTACGATGTTTACAAACAAAGCTAAGTTCCATGAAACTTTTTGAAAATGATGCTCATGAATGCATGTATGCATGGACACAAACAAGCACAAGCATACACAGATACACATATTCACAAACACAGACAACAGTCCTAGGTTAAAAGGTCATGAGCGTGGAGCCAGGGTCTACCCATCCCAAAAGGTAAGTAATAGGGTTTATGATCTGCAGAGTAGGGTTCTAAAAAGTTCCCAGAGTAATCGATAAATCTTTCAGATATTATCGTCCTACACGACTACTCGTGCGGGTTAATAATATTCTCAAGATAAACTCGTCTGAGTGTAGTATCGCATGACAACCATCACAGGTCTACACCTGGATAATCACTGCACTATGTCCTAAAAAGGCTAAGTGGAGTAAAGGGTAACTAAAGGTCATCAGTATCACGGACTCCCAAATCAGAAAGAGTGACATCAATACGACTAATCACATCAGACATCAATAATCCCAAAGGGGCCTCTACTGAGCGTGGTCATCATATGCCAAACATGTTAGGACTACTCCCAACAGCCGACTATTGATTACACCACAATCCTATCATATGTGTATGCTCAAGTACGGGTTAGGACTTATCTCACCACTCAAGGTAACAAACCTGCACATAGAAAAACCCAAGCGCAATAGGTATAAATATAAAAGCAAGTAAGCAAGTAGACAACACAAATAAAAACAAGTTAGGGGAAACCCTCTACTACATCCCCAGTGAAGTCGCAAGTTCTGTTGCGGTGAGAACCGGATGTCAAGCTATTATATTAACTTGAATCGCAGATCTTTAAATATTCACCGCCCGTCTTTGATTTATCCAAAGGAAAGGTTAAAGATAAAAAAAAACCTAAGAGATCTAAGGTTCGGGGGTTGGTTACGCCTAGGGAAGGTATTAGCATCCTAAATGTCTGTAGTACTCTACAGAAACCACTTGTTAGTATTTGTGTTATGTTATTGTTTGCTTGCTAAAGATACTGTGCTAAGGTGAAGACCTAGGGGTTAGTATCTAAGTATACTCGTCAAGACATCGCATCTTGTGCCTACATATCCTGACGGGAGTGGAATTAGAATATCTGTAGTTCTCCTCAAAGAGGATGAGGGACTTCTTGACTGGTCAAGGTTCCGGGGGGAGGTAATGTCTGTGGCAAGACACTACATAGAGTACGACGACTCTAAAGTTGAAGTTGAGTTGTAAGGGATGTAAATGTTCACGGCGAAACATTTATGTGGAGTGCGGCGACTCCGATCCTAAGGCTAGGATAAAAGGGAAACTAGATGTCTGCAGTGAGACGTGGAGCATTGCGGCTCAAAACATAAGTCCAAGCTTAAGGCAAGGTTCTAAAGGTTAGTCCTATGACATGGCAGTCAATATAGGTGTACCTTTCCTTTGGAATGATTTAGGGGAGATTACTAATCTAATGTTAGCATACAAACAGTATTATAAGGGCAAAGCATAAGATCATGATCAGACATATAAAGCAAACAATTATAATATACAAAGGATTTATGCATCAAGTTAAGTATATATAAAGGCAAACCAGCAATACGAGGACAATAGAAACACGTTATGAATCAAGATCAAGATTACTCATATATTAGCAGATTAAGAACAATATTAGAGATCTGAATAATAAATTAAACACCAAAAAAGTTAGTTAAGCTTGGAATCAAAATTGAAATAAATTAGAGAAATGTTGTCAATTAGAGAAATTAGGGTAGACATGTTCATGGACTGTCTTGGAATGAAATCGAATGTTGTCTGAACATGTTTGATCTAGTTTTGGAAACAATTTGAATAGTGTCTAGATTGTGTTTTGGGACTTGTCTGGTGATGAATGAGTTTTCTGCTTTTGCCTGATGTTGTCTGAAGATTGTTTTGGAAATCATTTACAACACGTTGGAACTTGTCTATTGTTGTTTTGGAAACTTTTGAAATGCGTGGGAACATGTTTGAAATCTCCTTGAATATGTGTTGGATTGTGATTAATGATGATGATTTGGTGTGAAATATGTTGTTCCAATTTGGAATCACGTGGGATTCTTGAGGTATACGGTGTAGTAAAATGCTGAAGGTCTTGGATACAATTATAACTTCACATTCCTTAATAATCATCCCTGTCGCAAATATCAGTAGGAAATGATTCATGACACTTCCTGTGTTTTTTTTTTATATTTTCCAAAACCATCAATTTCTGATGTTATGTAGTCTGTTGCAGGATTGGCGATCCAATGACGGATTGATCTAGAAACTGAATAGTCCATAGGGGAGGTTAGTTCTCCATGGTTTGACTTCATGGCTTGACTAAGAGCTTGAAGCAGGGATCTGGTAACATCAGGTTTGCTCGATCCATAAGCACCCTCGGTAGAATCAATAGACTCTCCTTATTGATTCATCTTTGACACTTTTGTACTGAAAATTCATGTCTTTGAATTTTATTGACCTTGCAGGTATAAAAACTCTTATGCCCTCCCTCAAGCATTCTTATGGCGCCAGGTGAGCATCATAAAGGTATGAACTTTCTTTTTTTTTTAACAGCATTGTGAGACTTTGAAACTTCATCAATATGTTCATTGTTGTTGCCATTGCTTGTATGTTCTGAAGCAAATTTGTCAATTTCGTGTGTCATTCTCATGTTCTTGCTTCTTTTGCAGGATATTGAATATTCATTCTTGTGGAGAACTTTGGTGCATCAAATTGAAGTATGGATATCAAAGATCTTCTTACTGCGCCAGAACCAAAGAAGTGTAAGGACGTAAACCTATGGTTTCTTCTCTTGTTGTCAAATGTATGGCTTGTTAAGAATTTTATGCTCACTTTTCTCAAATAATCTTCAAATGAATTCTTGTAGGAACTCCATTTACTAACTGTATGTTTAAGAGCAGGTGTCCTTTGGAGGAATTAGTACAGAAATGTAGCCGTTTCATTTACATGACCCGAGATATCAAAATGGGTAAAAGGGGACCTATATCTCGAGCTTGCACAATATGGGACCCTATGCGTGAGTCCAAAGCCAACAAGAGGGATGCCTGAAGAGATTCTCTCGTCATGAGTTACTTTAGAATTGTCACTTGATTTGAAGTGGTACAATACTGTCATAAGCCAAATTTCAGCTCTGTTCTAGGATATCCACTAACTGTACTCCTAAAGTTAGCCCAATTTAATCAAATGATTGGTCTAGGAATTCCAATATGTAGTAGCAGCATATTTACAGTACGTGTTGTGGTCAAATGCAACATGTGCAAGCGTTACTTTTGTACTAATTTCATGCTCTAAGCTCGTCACCCATCTCCTTGTAGAACTATCATGACTCTAGCAATTGTCATAGGCTTTTATTTTGTATAGTGTGAATTTTAATCTTCTGAAATCTACTTGAACTTGTAAACTTCCAAATTTTGAAACGTGGTTTAAAGCAACTTGAAACAAGACTTGAAAAAGAAAAGCTTGCAAAAGCTTTTGAAATGAGACCTTAACCACATGGCTTAGTAACTTGGAAAATGGCTCAAACTGATCTTGAAATAACACTTTGAAACTAATTACCTTGAAACCAAATTTCAAAATAATTGGAAGTATTTTGAAGCCAATTCTAAACACATGGCTTGCCTCATAAGTAGTTGGGAATCAAAGGTGTGGCTAAAAACTTCCATTCATGTTTAGAGTTTGAGTCGTGGTTTAAAACAAAACTTGCAACTTTGAACCTTTTGGACTTTGACGTTTTCACTTTGAAGAGGACGAATCAATTAGCGACCTCAAATGTTGGGCTTGAAATTTGAAGAAAATCACGTGAATATATTTTGTAACTTGAATGACTTCAACGATCGTATCATTTTGAGCTTTGTTTGATGGTGAATAATGTGGACTTGAATTGGAACTTGGTATACTTGGCTTGGTGAAATCTTCACGGTGAAGTAAAATCAAATATTCAAGCACGTTGCTCCCAAACTACTAATGACGCAATCCAAACTTTTTCCTTTCCACAGGAATTCAACACCACTTACCAGGGGCTATAATCTAAATGAGCATGCACACAGCCTCCATGATTCTTGAACCTCCTGCAAATTTCACAAACAAAAACAAACAAACAAAGTCTAATAAATCTATTAGTTATGCATGGATGATTGACCTAGAAATGATATGCAAAAGGTCAAGGAATCTACGGGTAAAATTTGGGGTATAACACATACTAAGCGCACTGGGCATCAGATATTTTTTCATTTGGTATTGTTGAAAGATAAGATATATTTATGCTTGATAGTCTCCAAAAAGAGAAACAAGTGCTATAGGAGCATGTCAATGCTCATACTATTGAGCGGGATCAGTATCTGTAGGAACTCACAAAGGTGAATGGTTTGCTGAGAGAGATAGGGACGGATGTGCCGACTTTCGGGTACCCTCAGTTATTGGTGGTTTTCGTATATATGTTTTTGCATCATAGTAATATGATGATGTAAATAGTATTTAATACACTTATGAATCATCTCACACATACAAGAATGATTATAATGACGATGATTACAATTTAACCACCAATCACCTTGTTGATCTCTCCAAACATGAATCCCTCTTGAACAAACTCGATCAAGACCAATAAATGCTTAAACCTTGATTTGGACAATGACTTGGTGAACATCTTCACCAGATTATTTTTTGAAGGTACCTTCTCAACCACAAACTTCTTTTACTTGATCAAGTATCTTATGAAGTGCAAATGATTATTGATGTGCATTGTCCTCTCGTGATACACTTGATGATTATCTAAGTGAATAACCCTTTTAACATCACAATATATCTACACAAATTCTTTATTCATCCCTAACTCCAAAGTTATGCCTCTTAACTATATGGTCCCCTAATCCTCTACAACTAGGGACATATTTTTCATTTAATCAACATAATCACAAAATCTTAGTGTGATGATCCAAAAGAGTGTTAATGTTTTAACATATTGCATTATAAACTGCTTCTCCACTTTTTTTAAGTAAATATATTGAGACAAGAATAATTAACTCATTTTACAGTTTCTCATGATATCCATCTCTATGAACCTCTTAGTTTCATCAAGATATTTCATCTTAAATTATCAATTCAAAGTCTCCTCGAGCTTACTGATCTATTCCTTACTGAAGTTTGCTATCAATATATTATCAACATATAGAAAAATAGAAAAATCTAGATAATGACTTCCTCATTCTTATTCAATTTGTGTGCACAACTATCATAACCACTTATCACAAAACAATGCTAAAGAATAAATTCATCAAATTTGAGATACCATTTCCTTGGGCTTTTCTTCAACCCATACAAAGATTTTTCAATAAACACGCCTTATACTTTTCATGTACAAAATCTTCAGGTTTCTTCAAGTAGATTGTCTCTTCATGGTCTTTGTGCATGTAATAAAGTCTATTTGACATCCATTTGTTCTAAATCAATATCATTTTAATTTACAATTTCCACAAGTACCCTTATAGAACAATATTTTATCAAAGGTGAAAATATTTCATTGTAATTGATTCCATCCACTTGAGTAAACCCATTTCTAAAGCCTTACTCTAAACCTTAGTTCTTCAATCCCTAAAACGCCTTCCTTCTTCTTTAAGATCCATTTGAATCCAACCACTATTTGTTTCTTAGGTAGTCTCACAAGCTCCCAATTATGGTTCTTCATCAATGAATGCATCTCATCTTTCACCCCTTCAACCATTTTTCACTATCTTTGCTTTCATATGTTTTGTTGAAACTTTAGTTTTGAGACTTGCAACCCTTCAACAACATTTAAAGCATAAAAAATAAGATAAGATTAATGATATCTCTCACGTGGTATATTATTCCTCCTTACTTTATCACAAGCTAACTGATAATCAATAGCCGATGTATGTTACCCCATTTTAAAACTAGAAATGAGAGGCTTGACTTCCTTCTCATTTCTACTCTCACTAGTAAGAACTTTAACCTCAAAGTAAGTTTTCTATATCATAATTTCTACTTATTTCACTTAGATGTCTTTCAACTTCATTTTGTTATGCGTCTTATTAAAATTAATATTTATGTGTATGGTAAACCTTAATACTCCATATTACATTTCCTACAATTTGTATCCTTCACACCTTTGGGATAATCAACGAAAATAAACATCACATCCCTAGCATCAATCTTGTCTTATTTCATATGCAAAAACTTCATAGCTCCAAAAATATTCAAATTAAAGTAGTTTACTAGTTTTCACTCTAAACGTACGTAGGTGTCTTGAAGCCTATTCTTGTAGCTGGATATTTGTTGATCAAGTAAGTTATATTAGCAACATATTTACCTCATAAACTCTTTGGTAATTCATATCCCTAAAACATGCACCTTACCATCTCCAAAAAGGTCATATTCATCTGTTTAGTGAGGTCATGTTGTTGAGGTATGCCAATAATGGTTCTATTCATGTTTATACCTTTATTTTCTATAAAACTCGTTAAACTTCTCTAGAAAAAAAACTCGTGACTAGTGTTAGTTTTTAAAAACTTTTAGTTTATATCCCAATTGATTTCTTATAAGAGTATGCCATTCCTTAAAATTTTCAAGTGTGTAATAAATGTCAAAATTACGTAAAATATGTAAGCACGTACTGACTTATTTTATAAGCAATCAATATTAAAAACCACGATTTATCCATGAAAAGTGATAGAATACATGTTTGGACTTTTTACTTGCATATTTATTAAAAAAAAACGAGTGAAAAGGACTAGAAAAACTATCAAGCAACACGCAAAGACCGTGTCAAGACCACTTTCCTACAAGCAAGGCTCGCTAGGTCATGTCAATGAGCACGCTAGGCAATCACATAAGAGAGAACATTCCCTGGGTAAGTAACTTCATGGTGAATGAAGGGTTTATGCACAAAGTGAAGATGGATGATGCGCCTAACGTGCTAGGGTTAGTTGCAGGGTGAGCTGACATTACTTAACATAATAGAAAGTAGGCATGCTAGGCGAAGATGAGCGGTGTGCCTAGCGAGACTACCTTTCTCAAGCCTATAAATAGGAGGTTCAATTTCAATTTTAAAAGGGTTTTGGTGGATTCAAATGAGTCATGAAAGGTAGTAGGTTCACCTAGATCTCAATAGGAGAATATAAAGGGGGATTAAAGGCGGAAGCGCTTCTCTAGAGATCACTGTAGATGGATCTCCATGTTTGTCTTCTCAGGATTACTTGTATAGCTATGATGAGTAATTATAGCTAGAAATATATTTGTTGGGGGTATATGTAGTCATTATATTCTCATGTTTAATTATGGTCATTGTGTTTTATGTATTTATACTTAAGTTTTAATATTGATGATTCTTTGTTCATAATGCTTATTTTGGATCAGCTATCTAAAATATGTTTCATGGTACACCTTAACTTACGAAAGGTATTGGTCGTTACTAGATCTAAGTCTCCATCTATTGGATATTAATGCCTAGACATAGGTTTATGCTTAATATCTGCATAATATTGACAGTTGGTAATCAATATCTTTATATCATTGTTGGTAATTAATGATGTTTTATTTAATAGTGCGAGAAATCACATATTAGGTAATACAACTGATCTTACATCGTTGAGCAGAAACGAGAGATGAGGGCAACATATGGTAATATTAATAGTTGATTAGAAAAGCATATTATTGACCAATGGTTATTCGTGAGGATAAACGATGATAAAATCTACCCTTAACAAGTTTTCTCACTGTTAACACCGATATCTCCATTTATTTTCTATGGTTTAGTTTTCCATAACAAACAACTATAAGCCCTTACTTAGAATCATAAAAAATTTTGAATCTATCTTTAAGCACAACCAGACTCTGTGGATACGATACTATTGCACTTGTTATTTTCAGTGCAACAATGTACACTTGTAAGTCGAACTGTTTCAATACCATGAACCTTTCAAGCCCTATTATTATGAGTCGAACGACTCTACCTTATTTTATCTCTAGAATCTCAAATTATTCCTTCTTTGGACACATGTGATAAGAGCAAAGAGTCCATGAAACAAATTTTATTCCCTTGAAAACTTGTCACCATGGGTAAACTATCACTCTCATAATCATCCTCATTTAATGAAACTATAATTTGACTATATATAATCACCTTTCCCCTTAGCCGGTTTTATGATAAGTGAAGAACTTTAGGTTCGACTTATAAAACTCAAGGACTAATAATTTTACCTAGATTTCTTTATCTTTTGTTTTATTCTACCCTCACTCTTCCCTCTTGAAACATTCAATCCATCACCATTATTGTCAACCTTTAAATCGTTCATTCGAGATATATCCTTGATTCTTATCAACGCTTGAACCTCTTCTAAGGTAATAATGTATTCCTTACAATAAAAAATACATACTTAAAGTGCTAAGAGGATCTAGATAATGAGCTTGACATGAGTAGAGTTTCGTCCTCGTCATCAGGTTTCACATCAATATTTTGCAATTCGTCAAATAATTTTATGAAAATTATGTCAACTTCTTCATAAAAGGTATGCTCTCCGCCGTTTAAAATGAGTAATGTTGTTGTTTCTGACATAACTTATGAGCCAATAACTTGGTTATATAGGATAGTTTAAGCTTGACCCATATCTCCTCCACATTATTCTCCCTTGCGAATTCTCTTAAAACATTACATCTAATGCACAAGAAAATGGATTTATTGGCCTTATCAACCATCTTGATATTCTCTACTTGTTTTATCCTTTATGGCATCAATGTATTACCTTTCAATAACTTTTCACACTTATGTTGAATTAAGTTTGCTTGCATATTCACTTTCCACAATTCAAAATTGTTGTCTCTAGAAATCTTCACAATTTCTCATTTTAATAGATCATACTCACATGTAAACTTAACTCATTTGTCCCACCGTGGGTGTTCCTTGTTGTGAAAGAGATGGAAAAAATAATCAAAGAATTTGATGTTTGGGGCAAAGAACAATGGTAAACACATTGAACAGTCTCAAGCAAAATTATTTTACCACTTAGTGTAAGAAAATCACAATAGCAGAAAATAATAAAAAAAATAAGAACACATAGAGTTTGTTTGTCTAGTTCGGTCTAAAATGATCTATTATTACAGAGAGAAAAACTCTCCGAAACATTATCAATTTACACAAGAAAATACAAGATGATTTACAAGAAATATCCCTCTAAATTCATAAAAACATTTCATATTTTCTACCAGAGTGTTTTCCAATCCTTTCTCTTCTCACAATATATGAATTAGACAAACTCGAGGTGTTTATAATGTTTCTCAGCCCCTTTGATACCTCTGAGGAACTTATACTTCTTAGAACAATGGATACTCTCTCTCTCTCTCTCTCTCTCTCTCTCTCTCTCTCTCTCTCTCTCTCTCTCTCTCTCTCATCCTTAGCAACAATATAGACAAAAGACGCATTTAAATTGATTTAAAATCTCAGGCATCCACCTCGCACATCTTTCACGAGTGTCACGTGTCCATTCCATTTGTCTCACAAACTATCCACACACCCAACTAATCATCCAAAGGTGAAATTCTCTGAAACTCAAACAAATACCCTTTTCACGGTTGAAGTAGTGTTGAAATCCAATATTTTCACTAAAAAAACCTTTAGATTTTTATGCATACTTAGACACAATGCATGAGGCGAAACTGACATACATGGTGGACGTCGATTGATTTGAGTTGCATGAAAAGGCCACAAAATTGATATGTTTGTTTATGTGTTCTAGACGATGTGGTGTATCATATCTTGAACTTTACGTCATTGAATGAGATTTGGGAAAAATTGGAGAATCGGTATATGTTCAACTCACTTATGTGGTTGCTCTTAGTCTAATATTTTGATCCAAATCAGTAGTGAAGTATCCTTCAGAAATTTCAATAGTGGTCTGGTTCGACTATGCGAGAGAGATTCCTGGTGTTGGATCAAGGATGCTGAACGTCTGACAGTAGAGGGAGAGATGGTTTGATGTGTAAGTATGAGTTAAAGTCTCACATTGAATACACTATATAAAATAAATGTTTCATATTCTTTTTGGAGAAAAAAATGTGGTGTCAGTGTTTTTTATGAATCTTAAACGTTTAGCCCATTATCGCTCCTGTCACTCTCCAATCTCTCTTCAACATGTGTGAAATGTAATATAAATATATGAATGAAAAAAAAACACTTAAATAAGAGAGCATATCTAGATGAGCAAAATGACTCATACCTTAAGGAGAAATTATTAATTTTTCAAATATAAGTTAGGAGTCTCACATTAGTTTGAATAAGTGGATGTTATATAACAATATAAGTTAATGCCTTGACGCCCTTGGTGAATACATAGTGTACAAGTCAGTTATGTGGTAATTTTTAAACCAATGTGATGTGTACAGGCTTCACTCAAGATGATCTAGCAACTTTTTTCTTTTTATGATAAAATTTGCAACCCATTCAATTCATAAAACTTGAAAGCTGATAGGATTATGGAGTTAATTTTAGATAATTAAGATATTATGAATTTATATTAGTTATCATTTTATTTTATATGTTTTCTAGAATGTTTTAGGATCTTTAAATATTGTTGGATTGGGCCTTTAATAGATTTTGGATCTTATAGTTAATTATCCATCTAGAGTCCTATATATGTAGTGTCTATGACACATTAGAAAATATGAATCAAATGAAAAATGTCTTTTATTCCATTTTTTTATTTTGTCATTTTAGTGTTCTTCCCCTTTTATTTTAGAAACCCTAGTTAAATAGTTCTTGGTAGGAAAATCTTCCTATAAATTGGTGCTTTCATCAATGTACTCCACTCCTCCTCCTCCTATGGATTATCATACACCTTCATCTCATCAATGGAGTATTCCTCCTACCTATCCTAAAAACCCTTCTTTCCAACTCCTACCACTCATTCATTTCCATCCTTTCCATGGGAACTTTTTTCCCCTTATTACACAAATCCATATCTTACAAGTTCATCACCTTTCTTGTATTTTAATCATGGGTATACACCACCCCCACCTCACCCATATTCATCCTATTCTACTTTTTATTATTCATACCACTACAACAATCATCACATACAACTACAACCAACAACCACCTCTTCTACAATTAGTCCTAAATATCAAAATCATTCTAGTATTAGAAGAGATTTTGAAAAACATTTGCAAGTATCTCATCTCAATTTTAAGAAAAACTCTGGAAAAAAAAACCAAAAAATCCCTAACCAAAACCCAAGCTCAACATGTGAAGCTCAACATGCAGAAGGTGGGAGCGAAACTTTCCGTTCCACCCCCTTTAAACCTCCATTCATTGCGGAAAGAACATGAACAGTTTGGTTCTCTTGGATCCGAAGGAGGTCCAGTCGGATGATCCGGTTCAGGAAATGGTTCTAGACCTTCCTCTTCAGGTAGGGGTTGGACCAAGCCTTCTGTGATAGTTTTGCAAGAGAAAGTCGTCGGTATCGATTTGGGAACCACCAATTC
Source organism: Lathyrus tuberosus (assembly GCA_022829125.1). Classification (NCBI taxonomy): domain Eukaryota; kingdom Viridiplantae; phylum Streptophyta; class Magnoliopsida; order Fabales; family Fabaceae; genus Lathyrus; species Lathyrus tuberosus. The sequence goes on along the minus strand of JALAZF010000205.1, from coordinate 2,482,071 downwards.
CGCCGTCGCCGCCATGGAAGGTGGGAAACCTACTATTATTACCAACGCTGAAGGGCAGAGAACCACGCCGTCCGTGGTTGCGTACACCAAGAACGGTGATAGGTTGGTCGGTCAAATTGCGAAGCGGAAGGCGGTTGTCAATCCAGAGAACACGTTTTTCTCCATTAAGAGGTTTATTGGAAGGAAGATGTCTGAGTTTGATGAAGAGTCAAAACAGGTTTCTTACAAAGTTATCAGAGACGATAACGGCAACGTTAAACGTGATTGTCCTGCTATTGGTAAATCTTTAGCAGCTGAAGAAATTTCTGCTCAGGTTTTGCGGAAGCTTGTTGATGATGCTTCAAAGTTTTCGAATGATAAAGCGACTAAGGCTGTAGTTACTGTGCCTGCTTACGTCAATGATTCACAAAGAACTGCTACAAAGGATATGCTTGTGGAGCAGACTCATCATATGTCAACTTTTGATTCTCAGAGTGAGAAGCATGTGAGGTATACGGATACTAGGGTTGATGCACAAGAGAGGAAGATATCTATTAAAGTTGTTCCTATGTCACTTGTGTTGGAAGATAGTAATTCAAAGTCTTATTTGTGTAATATTATGGATGCGCCTGGTCATGTTAACTTTTCGGATGAAATGACTGCTGCATTGAGACTTGTTAATGGTGTTGTTTTAGTTGTTGATGCTGGTGAAGGCGTCATGGTAAACACAGAGAGGGCAATACGTCGTGCAATTCAGGAGCGATTGCCTATTGTTGTTGTAATGAATAAGGTTGACAGGCTCATAACTGAACTTAAACTACCTCCGAAAGATGCTTACCATAAATTGAGGCATACTTTGGAAGTCATTAATAACCACATATCTGCTGCTTCCTTAGTTGCTGGTGATGTCCAAGTTATAGATCCAGTTGCAGGAAATGTTTGTTTCGCTAGTGGCACTGCTGGATGGTTATTTACGTTGCAATCATTTACTAAACTGTATAGGAAGCTACATGGAGTTCCCTTGGAAGCTAATAAATTTGCTTCTCGCCTTTGGGGTGACTACTATTATCATCCTGATACCAGAACATTCAAAAAGAAATCCCCTGTGGGTGGTGGAGAAAGATCTTTTGTTGAGTTTGTGTCGGAGCCACTTTACAAGATATATAGCTAAGTGATTAGGGAACATAAAAAGAGTGTGGAGACAACCCTTGTCGAACTTGGTGTTACCCTTAGTAATGCTGCCTATAGATTGAATGTTAGACCTTTACTAAGGCTGGCTTGTAGCTCTGTTTTTGGTTCAGCTTCAGGGTTCACTGATATGCTTGTTCAGCACATACCTTCACCAAGAGATGCTGCAGTTAGGAAAATTGATCATATATATATTGGACCTAAAGACTCATCCATTTACAAAGCCATGACACAATGTGATTCTTCTGGCCCACTAATGGTTAATATAACCAAGTTGTATCCAAAATCTGATTGTAGTGTGTTTGATGCTTTTGGTAGAGTTTATAGCGGCAAGATACAGACAGGATAGGTCGTCCGTGTTCTCGGAGAGGGATACTCACCAGATGATGAGGAGAACATGACTGTAAAAGAAGTAATGAAGTTGTGGGTTTATCAAGCTCGTGACAGGATGCCAATAGCTGAGGCTCTTCCAGGTTCTTGGGTTTTACTTGAAGGTGTGGATGCTTCAATAATGAAAACCACAACTCTTTGTAATGTGGATTTTGATGAGGATGTATACATATTCAGGCCCCTTCTGTTCAATACTCTGTCAGTAGAAAAAACAGCCACTAAGCCATTAAATCCAAGCGAGTTGCCAAAAATGGTGGAGGTTTGGTAGAAGACATAGAGAATGGTGTTATTAGCACTGACTGGAACAGAAAGAAACTAGGTGAATTTTTCCAAACTAAATATGACGGGGATCTTCTTGCTGCTCGGTCAATCTGGGCATTTGGCCCTGATAAGCAGGGCCTTAATATTCTTTTAGATGATACCCTTCCTACTGAAGTTGACAAGAACCTCCTCAATGCTGTAAAGGATTTCATTGTTAGAAATGTTAAATTTAAGATTGTTGATGCAAGGATTGCTCCTGAGCCACTTCATCGTGGATCTGGCCAGATCATTCCAACACCACGGCGAGTGGCTTATTCAGCTTTCCTTATGGCCACCCCGCCTTATGGAACCAGTATATTATGTAGAGTTCAAACACCAATAGATTGTGTGTCTGCTATCTACACCGTGTTGTATCGTAGGCGTGGGCATGTTACGGCTGATGTTCCTCAACCAGGCACCCCAGCTTATCTTGTTAAGGCATTTTTGCCTGTAATAGAATCATTTGGCTTTGAGACAGACTTGAGATGCCATACGCAAGGTCAAGCGTTTTGCCAATCAGTTTTTGATCACTAGGCTATTGTTCCAGGAGATCCTCTAGACAAAAGCATTGTTTTGCGCCCACTTGAACCAGCACCAATCCAGCATCTTGCCCGTGAGTTTATGGTAAAAACAAGGCGCTGGAAGGGATTGAGTTGAAGAGTTGTTTACAACCTTGAGGACAAGGTTGTTTTTGAAGGAGTTGGTAATGATAGGATTATGGAGTTAATTTTAGATAATTAAGATATTATGAATTTATATTAGTTATCATTTTATTTTATATGTTTTCTAGAATGTTTTAGGATCTTTAAATATTGTTGGATTGGGCCTTTAATAGATTTTGGGTCTTATAGTTAATTATCCATCTAGAGTCCTATATAGTAGTGTCTATGACACATTAGAAAATATGAATCAAATGAAAAATGTCTTTTATTCCATTTATTTTATTTTGTCATTTTAGTGTTCTTCCCCTTTTATTTTAGAAACCCTAGTTAAATAATTCTTGGTAGGAAAACCTTCCTATCAAAAGCTGTCAGAACTATATAAGAACACAGTTAAATTTTCAAAGCTGGAAGATGTTTCTACTTTCTACCACACACATAATATACGTTATAACCTTGAAATGCAAGTACGAGCATATTCTCAAGTCTCTAACATGTTATCCTTTTAGTCATCTATTTATACGACACGCCTTAGCAGAATACTTAAGAAAAATATCAAACCTACATTTACATTAAGCAGCATTATCATGTCTCTATATCCTGTTATCATTTTAGCTCCTAGATTAAAATCATGGATTGTATCTTTTTTTTTTCTTTTGTTGATTGATGAGATTTATTCTCCACACAACATAAACCAAACACATCTATATTCTTATCCTTACTGATAATGTCACAATCTCAAGTATAAGTTGCATGCGAGTTGTTGCGACACTAGGCAAGTAATGATTTAATACCAAGAATATATTATATGGTGAAAGTGGAAAAAGATCGAGAAGCTAACATGATAGAAAGAGAATAAGAATTTTGAATAGTGATATATGAACAAGTGTGACTAGGACATATAATAAAGTAAACGTAGACGGTTTTTAGCGTACAGGTTAAGGAACATATATATTATTTTCGACAACTATGCATGTTTCAACTTTCCTAGATGCAAAGCAGAACCATATATTCTCCTCATTGTATTCTTTATAGCATTATGTAAATTTTGGTTATCCTGCGGCAATGAATCAGAAAGTTTTGTAGGGTGTTCTGAATCAACATCGTCAAGAATAAATTAAAATATGAAAAAAAATTAATTTTTTTTAACAAACAACAAACTCTATTAGATTTTACGAAAAAGAGAAAGAAGGAAAAAAAATTAGAATTGATTATAATTGTTTTGCTATTCACTTTTTTATTTGGATTCAAAGATTACAAATGATTATCAATGACTAAAACTCTCTCTCTCTCTCTCTCTCTCTCTCTCTCTCTCTCTCTCTCTCTCTCTCTCTCTCAACAACCTGAGAGAAACAGTTTATTTATAAACTACTAAATTAACTTAAGCTACAACCTAACTTAAACAATTGGCCCAACAGGTTGACACAACTCAACATGCTAACCTAAAAGCTAACATATTTCGACAAGTTAACTAAGACATTTGCATGCAAGAACAGACTTCGACTACGACATGCTCATCTTCGACTTCGGCAGAGCTCTTCGACTTCAACAGAGTTTGCTACAACACTAGATTATAACCCATAAGCTACAAATCTCCACCTTTGACAAACTCTGAGCCACGAAACCAACTAACTGCCATTATTCAGCCCTATCAGCTGCATACAATGGAAAAAAACTTGCAACTTAGCAATGTCTTAGTGGTCATATCAGCATCATTATCATCTGTCGAAACCTTCAGTACTTGGACTTCTTCACGCTCGATTATCTCTCTGGCGAAATACAGCCCTACATCGATGTGTTGGTTCACTCATGATAGGTTGAATTCTTCTACAGTTGTATTGCATTTTGACTATCACATTTAACAGTGATAACTCGACCTTGAAGTTTCAGCTTCTTAGCAAAACCTTCAAGCCACAATGCTCCTTTCACAGCTTTGGTGAGGGCAATATACTCCGCTTCAGTGGTTGAGAAAGCAACAACCTTTTGAAGCGTCGCTTTCCAATTGATTGCTACACCAAACATTGTGAACACATATCCATAAATAGATTGTTTAGAATCCATACAACTTGCATAATCAGAGTTGACAAATCCTTCGATTTCGACTTTGCTATCATCATCACAGGCACCACTATAAATCACGACTTTGCTCAGAGACTCATTTATGTACCTTAGAATCCACTTTAATATTTTTCAGTTTGCCTTCCCAGGATTGGCCATATACCTGCTTATAAGGCTCACTCTGTACGATATGTCTGACCTTGTACAGACCATTACATACATCAAAGAACATATTATACTATAGCATATGGAATGTTATTCATATAGGCTCTTTCAACTTTAGTACTAGGACTTTGAGTCATACTCAACTTGTACTGAGGATTAGTCGATGTTAGAACAGGCTTTGAATTCGACATACCAAAGTTGTCAAAAATCTTCTTCAGGTATGTCTCTTGAGATAAGCATAATCTTGATTGCTTTCTATCTCTTCGGATGTAAATTCCAAGAATTCTGGAGGCAGCTTCCAGATCTTTCATGTCAAACTCTTTATCGAGTTCAGCCTTCACCTTCATAACATCTTCGACATTGTTGCTTGGTATCGGATGTCATCCACATAAAGCAATAAAATAGCAAGTGAATTTCCAGGTCAAAATTTGAAGTAAACACAATGGTTGAACTGACTCCTAATGAAACATATGTGTTCCATGAAATTGTCGAATCTCCTATTCCATTGTCGAGGAGATTGTTTCAGGCCATAAAAATACTTATTCAGCTTGCACACATAATCTTTTTTCCCTTTTCTGTATACCCTTCAGGTGTCCTCATCAGGATTGTTTCATCTAGATCACCATACAGAAAGACAGTCTTCACTTCCATTTGTTTCAGTTCTATGTTTTACAACAGATGAGAACACATCATTGAAGTTGACACCTTCATTCTAAGTGAAACCCATAGCAACTAACCTTTCCTTAAATTGCTTCGACATCACTCCTTCAATTCCTTCCTTAACCTTGAAGATTCAGTTACAGCTGACTAACTTGGCCCCTGCAGGTTTCTCGATCAGCTCCCAAGTGTTATTATCATGAAGAGATTTCATCTCATCATCCATGGCTTCAGCCATTCAGTAATGTCTCGAATCCTCATAACTTCCTTATAGTCTCTAGGTTTTTCATCAAGAATCTCACTTGCAGAGATTAAGAAAAAAGCTATGAGATCTACATAACCAAGTCTCTCTCCAATAGGTAGTCATTATCAGTCTTCTCATCTTCATCATCAACTTGTTTTTCTTCTTCGACTTCATTTGGGTTATGCACTTCAGCATCACTATGCTCCACCTCAACATGAATTTCTTCCTTTTCCAACTCTTCTCCAGATATCTTGGTACTTCTACCAACGTCATTGAAATTCTGGTATCAGACATGTGATGTTAAGGTGTGATGTCACAACAACACACTCTGCACAATGGACAACAATAACAGTAAAATAACACCAAGAATTGTTGACCCAGTTCGGTTACAACCAACCTACTCTGGGGGCTACCAAGCCAGGGATGGAATTCACTACTTGTAGATATAATTTACAGACTCAACAACCCGTTGACAATCTCCTAAACTTATACTCTACCAATGACTTCCTACCTAAGAAACCACTTAGGTATGAGAACACCACTCAATCCCTTACAAACTCTCAAAGAACCCACTTTGAGTACCCTTGATCTTACTTCACAGCTTCGATCAAGCAACCACTCTCTATTGCTTCACAGCTTCTAGAGAGGACAAAAACTCAACACCTATTCAAACCCTATAATAGTGTAAATACAAGCACTCTAAACAAACTCTAGACACTAAGCCTCCAGCTTCTGATCTTCTGAATGTTTTCTGTCGCTTTTTCCTTTGATCTTGTGTGCTTTATATAGCTCCTTGAATTGGTCTTGGACTTGCTACAATATCTCCCAGATTTGTTATTTAAAACTGAATATTTAAAACAGATTTTCTCCTAAAATCTTTTCAAATCTTCAACCTTTTAAATCTCCTACAAATCTGCAACAGATCTCCTATGCAGCAGCAAATATCTATCCCAAGATATTCGCATCCAATGAGACAGCTTGCTCTCTCCACAATTCCAGCTAATACGCAACCCTAACAACATCACAACCTGCTGTTGTTAATTCTGCAGATCTGATGTTACAACATCACCTGTGTGACATCAGACATCCAACTTTAGCAATTAATTACTTAACACAACCCAGTGTTAAGACTTCAATGTTGCAACATCAGCACCTTGACATCAACATTGAATATACTTTGTTTTACCAAAATTCCAGCCAATCCAGGAACTAACAATCTCCCCCTTTGGCTAATTTTGGCTAAAACAATCTCTGCATCTTCAGAGACTTCAGCAGCGGAATAACTTCAAAAATTTAAAACTCTCATCAGCAGCAGTTTGACATTTTTCATAGTCTTCATCACTTGATCTGCTGCAGCACCATCTTCATTATTAATAACAGCCAATTGGTGCTCCCCCTCTAAAATATGAACCAGCATCACAGCTGTTCAGGAGCTCACAATGTGCGGCACTTTTCTCCCCCTTGATGTCTGCTTGGCTGCACTCTTCAAATGACACGATATCTTCACTAGTTCAGTCAAAACTCCCCCTCAATAACTGCATTACCACTTTTTAACTAAACACCTTTTAGCAGCATCAATTTATCTCCCCCTTAATATCTGCATCACATTAGCAGCATTTGGCAGTCACACTCTTTGATACTCTTGACTCTCTTGGCTATTTTCTCCCCCTTTTTAGCCACAATTAGACAAGCTTCTATTAGAAGCCCTATTAACTATAGTCAGTATACCCTAGCTCTCATTGTTAGCCTCTCAGTTAGCAACCAGGCAAAACAAATCATAGAAGGAAACTAAAGACATAAACAGTGCATAAAACAGCACAATATTCAAATTACATAACCAGCATAAAAAAAACTAAAAACTGAAACTACTATCTAAAAATAGCAGATGGAGATTAGTCTTCATCCGAGCTTGTACCATCAGCATCTTCATCACCCTCATCTGACCTGGAATCCTCAGTGTCACCATTCCCATTGTCTTCCCCCTGTTCCAAGTCTTTAATCATCTGCTCAAACTTCATTTTCCTGTCAGTGCTGGTCTTGATAACCATATCAAGATCCTTGCAGGTTGCCCTTAATTCTTTAATCAGTTCAGATTTTGTACTGACCTTCTTAATCCCAGAGCTTGATGTTCTAACAATGTCTGGAACATGACTCCCAGCAAACAGTTTGGGATGCAAAGATAAAGCTGATTCCCTCTTACATGCTACCTCTGAGCTGGTTAAGATTCCAGGATGTTGATCTAAGATCATTCCACAGATAAGGGAAGGGAATGATATAGGCATTTTGATGGCATTGGTGGCACCATGCTTTACTACTTGATCAAATATATAGCTTCCATAGTTGAGCTTGACCTTTTTCCCTACAGCATAGATGAACCTTCCTAATCCCACAGTTATAGTGGTTTTGTGATTAGTAGGTACCCAGTTGGCCGCACCAATTCTGTGCAATATAGCATACTTGATACTGAGTTTGCTGGCTGTTAATTTATTTTTCAGTGGCCACACCTTAACTTGAGTAGCAGTAATCTCTCTACACACTTCATTATCAGTCACCTCTAGCTCACACTCCTCTTGGTCATCTCTTCCCAGATATTTATTGACAGTACTGGGAGAGAAGTCAATACACTGTCCCCTAATAAACACCTTCATGTAGTTCACACTTCTATTGTCAGAAATGTCTATGGGAATGTTGACAACAAATTCCTTAACAAGTCCACTATAGCACTTGGAGAATCTGGTCACAGTCTTTAGAAGTCCAGCTCCATGAATGAGGTCCATAATTTCTTTCATCTCCAAGACATCTTTTCTAAGCTCCCTTTCCAGAGCTAACCTTCTTTGGCACACAAACTTCCACAAGGATGCACTGCTCGCATAATGGAAGGATATGTTGTCCACTGGCACTTTAGGGACCTTATCAGAAATTCTCTTTAGAATGGTCTTTCTGACTGGTGTGATGTCATGGACATCTTCCTCAACTTCATCCTCAGACTCAGATTCTTCTCTAACCTTTCTCTTTTTGGAAGGTGTAACAACCTTGCTCCAAGGTTTTGTGGGACCAACAACAGTTTTCTTCTTTCCTTCAGTAGGCTTCTTAGGAGAGGATTCATTGGTCTTTCGTTTCCTTGTCTGTAGTCTCTTGGAAATACTTGGAACAGCATTTCCAATGACTTCATTGTCAGATAAGTCATCCACATTGATCACGTCCTCACTCTTTTCTTCTTCAGGAGTAGCTCTATCATTAATTCCCTCATGCACATCTTCTTCTTCTCCTCCTCTTTCAGAATCCTCAATGACAGACACGGCAAGTCTATGAAGATCAAATTCTTCTCCTTGCATGTCTACCTTTTCTGCTGGCATCTGATTCAACGGTACAGAAATTCCTTTCACAGGTATTCCTTTGTCCAGTATTTTGGTTGCCAGATTACCCATACTCTTATCAACATCAAACTTTTCTACCACAGTTTGAGACGTGGATGACCTAGGTGTTGATTTATCACTAAATAGGATACTGGTAACTAGCTTCTTTGTTTCACTATTTTTAAAATTAGTTGCGGCCCTTTTTGAAGCAAGTTTAGAAGGTCTAGGTTTACCTGATTCTGGTAATATTACGGAGATGGGTTGTATATTCAGAGCTTCGTCTTCAGAGTACTCATCTGTAGAAACCCTAGCGTTATTCCGCAAAAAACTTTTAGAAGGAGAAGTTGTCTGCTTTGACATGGTTCCTTTGAGGGAGTATAGAGTAAGAAGATTCTTCTTGTTGAAGGAGACGAACAGAGGAGAGATATGAGTTTTGATGAACTGTGATTTTGCTATAATAGGAAATGAGGGTCTGAGGTAAGGCGCCAGATTTTGTGTACTCTTTAAAGACCAATTACTAACTTTCTCCCTCCATAAAGACTTTCCTTTTAAACAGTTCACATCAGGACTCATTAACTCTGAGTGACCTTTCAGCATCCTAATGCCATAGTCTGGTGTTATAACATCGACTTGAACATCATTAGTTGAATTTCCTTCAAGAGAGATCCACTGATAGCAGTTGTCTTTGGTTCTGGCACCCTTCATAACAATCTGATTGTGCTCATCAGAAACCACACACTCATGCTTAGAGTAGTTTACCTTGTAACCTTCATCACACAACTGGCTTATGCTGATCAAATTTGCACTTAAGCCACTGACAAACAGAACTTTGTCAAGTTCAGGTCTACCATCACCGTGCACTTTCCCAACTCCTGCAACAACACATTTTCCTCCATTGCCAAATATAACCTCATGAGAGGGGCAAGGTTTAAGTTCAGCAAACATGGATCTACATCCAGACATGTGTTTGGAACACCCACTGTCAAAATACCATGTTCCTTCTTTAGCCTCTTTGTCAGCCAAGTGAGCCAACAAGCACTTCACCTTCTCCTTAGGTACCCATTGTTTAACAACTTTGGGCCTGTGCTCTCTCCATCTGTTTTGAGGTTGAGGGTATCCATGCAGCTTGTAGCAAGAGTACTGCATATGTCCAAACCTTCCACAATAATAGCATCTCACCCTTTCATCTCTGAATCATCTGCCATGATGAGATTGCTTAGGCTGCCATCCATAAAGTGGTCTCCTCCTACCATAACTGCCCTGCCATCTATTATGTTGGTATCTTCTCCCATAGGACCGCTGAGAATGTTGTTTCCTTGATTGTCTCCCATGATGGTGTGGCTTTCTTCTTCCATAGATATGAGGAAGAGCATTGGTGAATCCATATCCATAACCATACCAGTTGTCCTGATGTTGAGACACCTGATGAGACATGTGTTGTTTGAACTGAGCAGCTTGCATGCTCTCGTGGTATTGTGGGGGCATATACTGACTAGCTCCTTGTGGCTGCTTTCTCTTCTGATAGGGACCAGTCTTCTTCTCAATCTTCTTAGGTTGTGAAACATCAGCTTTCTTAGGGGTAGAATCTTGCTTCTTTGGCTGATGATGAGATGAAAGTTGTGACACTTCCTTCTTTGAACCTGAAGTGCTTTCTTCTGAAGTTCCCTTATCCTCAGCCACATAACCTATCCCAGCTTTGTCTCCAGCAGCTTTTTCTGACTGAAGGATCTTGTCAAGTGTGTCTGTACCACAGCTCAGCATCCTAACAGACTTGGTCATTTGATCAAGGTGAGCTCTAAATAGCACCACTTCATTTTCCAGATCAGCCTTTTCATTCTCTAGCTGAACAATCTGTTGCTTGTGGCACTTGTTTTCTTGACAAATCTCAGCACTTTTTAAACATAGCTCTTGATAGGTAGATGCTAACTCCTCATAAGTTACTTCTCCATCACTAGAATCATCATCAGAAACCACAGCTCCTGTTAAAGCTCTCACATACTTTGCTGACTCACTTTCACTTTCACTATCAGAGTCAGACCAGGAAACTGTCATGCCTTTCTTCTGCTTTTTCAAGAAGGTGGGACATTCTTTCTTGACATGTCCATACCCTTCACACTCAAAGCACTGAACTCCTTTATCTTGGGTAGTTTTCTCTTCATCCTTCTTGCTGGTGTCAGAAGTCATGTTCTTGACATTAGGCCTGGAGTTATTATTCATTCTCTTGAACACTTTGGTGAACTGTCTTCCCAACATCACTATGGCCTGAGATAGATCCTCCTGCGATTCAGAACTCTTTCCTTTTTCTTCTGCATCATTTGACACCAAGGCTATACTTTTTGGCTTCTTTTCTGGTTCTTCCTCATCAACCCAAGCTCAAAAGTTTGAAGAGATCCAATGAGCTCATCTACTCTCATCTTGTTGATGTCTTGTGATTCTTCAATGGCAGTAACCTTCATCTTATACTTCTTAGGTAGGGACCTAAGGATCTTCCTCACAAGCTTTTCATCTGACATCTTCTCTCCAAGAGCACTAGATGCATTGGCCAGCTCAAGAACACTCATGTGGAAATCATGAATAGTCTCATCGTCTTTCATCTTCAGGCTTTCAAATTTTGATGTTAAAATCTGAAGTCTCGACATCTTAACTCTAGATGTTCCTTCATGTGTAGCCTGCAAGATATCCCACGCTTCCTTAGCAACTTCACAGGTATTGATTAACCTGAAGATATTCTTATCCACTCCATTGAAGATTGCATTCAGAGCTTTGGAATTTCCAAGGGCAAGCTCATCTTCCTCCTTGGTCCACTCTTCTTCAGGCTTTGGCTTAGAGGTGTCTTCTTTATCTTTGCCAGTATCATCCTTCTCACACATGACAGGAGCTTTCCATTCTTTAATAACAACCTTCCAAGCCCTACTGTCCAAGGATTTTAAGAATGTGGTCATCCTTGGCTTCCAATAGTCATAATTGGATCCATCCAAAATAGGGGGTCTGTTGACGAATCCTCCAACTTCTTTGTCCATCTTTACACCAGAAAGTAACTTCCCTAGATCTCACCCAGAGACAGACAGGATGCCTGCTCTGATACCAATTGAAATTCTGGTATCAGATGTGTGATGTTAAGGTGTGATGTCACAATAACACACTCTGCACAATGGACAACAATAACAGTAAAATAACACCAAGAATTGTTGACCCAGTTCGGTTACAACCAACCTACTCTGGGGGCTACCCAGCCAGGGATGGAATTCACTACTTGTAATATAATTTACAGACTCAACAACCCGTTGACAATCTCCTAAACTTATACTCTACTAATGACTTCATACCTAAGAAACCACTTAGGTATGAGAACACCACTTAATCCCTTACAAACTCTCAAAGAACCCACTTTGAGTACCCTTGATTTTACTTCACAGCTTCGATCAAGCAACCACTCTCTATTGCTTCACAGCTTCTAGAGAGGACAGAAACTCAACACCTATTCAAACCCTAGAATAGTGTAAATACAAGCACTCTAAACAAACTCTAGACACTAAGCCTCCAGCTTCTGATCTTCTGAATGTTTTATGTCGCTTTTTCCTTTGATCTTGTGCGCTTTATATAGCTCCTTGAATTGGTCTTGGACTTGCTACAATATCTCCCAGATTTGTTATTTAAAACTGAATATTTAAAACAGATTTTCTCCTAAAATCTTTTTAAATCTTCAACCTTTTAAATCTCCTACAAATCTGCAACAGATCTCCTATGCAGCAGCAAATATCTATCCCAAGATATTCGCATCCAATGAGACAGCTTGCTCTCTCCACAATTCCAGCTAATACGCAACCCTAACAACATCACAGCCTGCTGTTGTTAATTCTGCAGATCTGATGTTACAACATCACCTGTGTGACATCAAACATCCAACTTCAGCAATTAATTACTTAACACAGCCCAGTGTTAAGACTTCAATGTTGCAACATCAGCACCTTGACATCAACATTGAATATACTATGTTTTACCAAAATTCCAGCCAATCCAGGAACTAACAGTCATCAGTTTTATTGAAAGTCATTTCAGCTTCATTGAAAACTACATCTCGACTCGTGATACACCTTTTGTGACCTGGCTTTAGTCACCACATCCTATAAGCTTTTACTGCTTTAGGGTATCTAAGGAACATACATCTCAGAGCTCTAAGTTTGACCTTGTCATGTGCCTAATGTGAGCATATGCTAAGCAGTCAAATACTCTAAGTTTGTCGAGATTAGGTGAATGTCCCGACCAGACTTCTTCAAGTGTGTTCATTCCCAAGGCAATCGAGGGACACCTATTAATCAGGTATGTTGCAGTCACAATAGCTTCTGCCCAAAACACGCACTAACTAACATGCACCTCACTTTTTCTAGAATGGTTTGATTAAACATTTCAGTCAAACCATTTTGTTGAGGAGTACATTTAGTAGTTATGTGTCTTGCAATATCAGACGCAACACAATAGTTGTTGAAAGCCTCATTGTAAAATTCAAGACCATTTAGGGATATCAATGGGGAGGGGCGGGGGCGGGGGACACTTCCTCATCTTTGTCCCTGCCACCAAATTCATTCCCCATCCCCGTCCCCAATCCTCGTCACAGAGGAGTTTCTATCCTCATCCCCGTTCCCCGGATCCTACATTTATCCATTAACATTTTATTTTTATTTTTTTAATATCTATATTTTCTATAAAAATAAAAAGCAGGAGTATTTGACATATTTATATTATTATTAAAAAATACTAGTATTTCACATTTTTTATTTTTTATTAAAAATACTAATGGGACACAAAATAATAATACTTTTTTATAAAATTCTATAAAATGCTATAAAATTCAACAACATAAATTATAATACTTTTAAGTAACAATATGCCTAAACAACTACAAAATTCAACAACATAAATATGCTTAAAAATCTATACTTCATCAAAACTAACAAGGGATAATTGTAAAATTTAGCATCATGAGTATGCTTGAAAAACTAAAAAATACTTCATAATGAGTATACTTGAAAATATATACTTAAGTCTAAATTCATGAGGCATAATTGTAAAATTTTGCATCATTCCATCATAATATATCATTTTAAAAAGTAGCTAAAATAAACTAAAAGCAAAAGTCGACATATCTCTATTGCTCAATTAATATAACACATAAAAATAGACACACTATTAGAAATACTCTGTTTTCCTGCAGATTTACCTGCGGATTTTGACAAAATTTCCGCAGGAAACGTGTTACCTGCGATTCTTCTTGCTATTTTCTGTTCTCAGCTAAAACCTTCGTGGGTAATTAATTTAACAGGTAAAGTCGCAGGAAAATATCGCAGGTAAAACAGCTAAATTTGCAGATAATAGCGCAGGTCAATGAAATTTTCGCAGGAAAAGTCGTAGAAAATTGAAAATCCGCAGGTAAATTCATAGGTTGTTTCTGTCTCAGGTTTTAAATTCTTATTATTAATTCTATTTAATTCATTTTTAAAATATTATAATTAATGTTAAATATTAAAGTAACAATAATATAAAAATAAAAATCTAATTTGAATACGACAATGCAACACTAATCTCATTCGAATTTTTAAAGCAACCAAACATTACTATAAAATCAATAACAAGTACTTCTAGAGTTACATTACTAAAAATGACACAATCAAGTTACTAATAATCACTTGTCCAACCAATTAATAAGAAAAAACAATGTAAATTTCAAACTAATTAACAAGAAAAAACAATCCAAATTAAAATTCACTACTAATGTCTTCACTAATGTCTTCATCTGATTCATCAACATCATCTTCACTTGGATTATCACTTTCATTATTGGTTTGGGGTGGATGGGAATACGATGCAGCAAATCCTAAATGATTCATTAACAATGAAAGTTTATTGTTCGTTTCAACCATCTCTTTTTCTTGTCGTTGCAATTGTTGCTTCATCTCCAACTTCTCTTATTCTTATCTTTGCAATGATGCATTGAGAGCATGCACTTGACTTCTCAAATCATCAACCTCTTGAAAGTTACTCGAAAGACTTGGTTGAGTTGATAATGGAACCAAAGTCTTGGCAATGGTTCCAAGACCAAAAACCCTCCCTTTCTTCTTTCCAAATGACTCCACTATATATCCAAATCAGGCGGCATTTCAACAGTAGGTTGACTATCAGCTTCATCCTCTCCTAGAATAGTTGAATTTTGAGAAGAAATCTCCAACTTTTTCCGTTCAAATTCATCCTAAAAGAAATTTTAAAAAACATAACAAGGAATTAATATTTTACAAACATAACAATAAGCTTCATCTCATATAAATAAAAAGAACAACTCTAAATACACAAAAACTACTTATTTTTATTCGACAAATATTTACTTGCATTGAATGAGTTTTTGATGAATTATTTATTTTCATTCAGAATGCATAACAAAGTCAATTAAAGATCAAAAATTAAAGTCAAAGGCTCAAAATAAAGGAACACATGGGATTGCAAAAGGGATACAAAATATTACTCAATAAAAGCATAAAGACTCAATATTGAGATGGGAGATTCGTTTCTAACAAACCACCTAAAACAATAAATGTCCCAAATTAGTATGACCATGTTTTGGATTTTGAACTCCCGCTACCTGCCCAAATAAAAATGTTTTGCCTATAGATATAAATAGATTTATCAACAATTAACAATTTCTACATCCTGATTAACATATCAGGACAACTTAATATCGCATTTATATATAACTATAGATATAAATAGATTTATCTTCTTTTTATAATAACAAATTTTTTATCATCTTAAAAAATACTTGGACAGTACAAACTACCTTCTATTTTTTGCAGTTAAGGCTTTAATCATTTAATAATATACTATATTTAGCTCGATTACTATTATAGTGAATATAATTCTGAAATAATTATTTAATTTTTATCATCTTAATATATTGAATTAAAGAAGAATACATTGTTTAGTGTTACATGTGAGCAGAGTCGGTGGGAAGTGCATCTATTATGTGATGGATGCAAGCTGGCAGACAAAAATTGGCCATTTTGTGAAGATGGTGAAATTAACCAACCAGCTATTTAAGTTCTAATAATTGCAATTCAATCCTTGTTTATGCTTTGTAAACAAATCAAATTTATATTTTACAAATACTTGAAACTACCCAATATAACACACAAGCCACACAACATGTCTTAGTTGAATAAAGGTAATTAGAAACATCCTTAATATATGCCAAGCTTACCACCCAAGCTTAATAAAGGGTGTTGAGATATGATATAAAACTACTCACTTGGCTCATGACCCGGTCTATAAGTTATAACCATACAAAAAGTAAATAAAAAGGATAGAGACAAGAAGTTAAGCCAAGCTTCCCACCCAAGGTGTCCTTCTGTGGCGAACTAATACCTTCAAGCAATTTCCAGTTTCAGAATCAATGATCTTTACTGTGTGGTCACCACTAATGGTTCTCTAATAAAATTCTTCATTGTACCTAATATTATGTGTAAAATTAAAGAACTTATAGCTGATAGACATAATTTTTATTTTGGCTTAATTAAAATTTGAGTACTATTAACGATTACTCGGCTAACTTTTAAGTTTGACAAAAGAAATAAATCCACGAGACAAAGGTTCCATTCTCTTTCCTTTAAGAAGAGTTAAAAATGAAACTCCATCCATTATTGTAAGTTGTTTTATTGTAATTTAGTAATATGGAAGTTTGAAATCAAGTATTATAATCTTTAAGAAGTACAAACACCTAAACACGACTCCGACATTGATATGGTGATACTGAGAATAATTTTAAAAAATAAATAAATTAAGTGTGGTGTACCCAACACAGACACAACTTTTTTCAGAGTTGTCGGTGTTATGTATAATATACATAAAGAGTGTGTGTATAAAGGGTAAGATGCACTACTAGAAATACACGAGTCACCTGCGGATTTTCCTGCGGAAAATAGAGGTTTACCTGCGAATTTTCCTGCGAATTTAAACTGCGAAACATTATTTCCAGCAAAAACCGAAGTCGCAGCAAATTTCACAGGAATTCCTAAAACCATACCTGCGACTTATATTTTAAAATAATTTATCAATGTTCCTGCGGATTTAACTGCGATTTATATCGCAGGAATTGGTCACCAATGGAAACCTCAAAAGTCTCTGGAAATGTCGCAGGAATTGCTGCGGATTTTGCTGAGAACTTTACTGCGATATTTGCTGCGGCTTTTAGTTTTTTTAATTAGTTATACTTTTATTAATAAATAAAATTATAAAACATAATTGACATATTAAAAATTTTACTATTTGTTATTTTTAAAGAAAATTTATTTATTTAATACTCTTTTTATTATTGTGAAAATTAGAAAAACTAAAGGTTTTTTAAAGGGTCGTTTCGTAAAATTAGATATGTGTAAGTCTTCATGATGTACATTTTCAAGACTACAGGAATAGATCGTTTCGTAAAACCACGCCCGAATGGATTTTTTTTTTACTATAACAACAACCACCACCTTTTGATGAGTAAAAAAAACTAACACAACCACTATTATTATACCAAAATAAAAACACCTTTTAAATCTTATTATATCTATTATTCTAGATGATAATGAAAAAAGGAAAAATATAGTAGTGCATGTATGTAGTGATGTCACAAAGATTTTTATTTATCTTTTATTTATCTAAGTTAGAATGAGATATTTTATTATGGAAAATCTTTTATTTTAAGAGTCAAGTTAACTTTAATGATATCAAATAAAAAAAATACTTTTTTATAAAAATTAATTATTTTAATTTTCAATACATGTATCTTCAAAAAAATCTTACCACATTAAAATTAAAGAATATCTTTAAGACATTTTTTAGCATTTTCTAAATATAAATATTATTGAGTTAAATATTTTTTATTTAAATTAAAATTCTTAATGTTGTATCTGAATTTTGGAAGATAATAATTATACCTTTATCAACTGACACACAAAAAAATAATTGGATCGTTTAAGGAATAAACTGAGCTGGCAGAACGAGTGAAACCACAGTGTGTTTGGTATAATATATGTGTGAATTGGATTGAATCATTGGGTGGGGTCGTGACACTTGGAAACTTCATTTCTTATTTTAATATATTTTACTATGATTGTTAACTTATATGCTTCTTAATGTATTGAAAATATATTCCTTAACGTACTATGCTTAGTCAAAAGTATACCTTTTCTAAAAGTTAATCCAAACACACATTCAGTAACGGTAGTATTATTATTATCATCACTATCATGTGATGATACAGCGAGAAAAAATCATAACGGACAAACCCATTTTACTTCTACCCATTAAGAAGCGGATCGGGTTTAACCACTTCTCAGCCAAATATGAGTCACAATGTTAGGGTTTTGAATTCTCTCATTTCTGCTTCATCTTCACACGGTGTCTCCGACATCTTTCCCTGACGATGGCCAATTCTCACTCCTCCGCCGAGCTTCAAAATCCATCTGCAGAGTGGAACGCCACCGCGCAATCGTAAGCATCTCTCTCTTTTTTTGGAATCAGATTAATTTGTTTTAGATTTCAGAGCTTATATTCTCTCTGTCTATCGTGTAATCTTAATCTAAGTTAGTGTTGTTTCAGTGTTGATTTAGTTTCACGAAGCTGTCCATTTGTAAATTTCAAGTCGTTGGGTTGCTGATTGCAAAGTTGTTCATCCATCTCACTTTTCTAGATTCTTCTCTGTATGTTTCTCCACTCACCTTCTTCATTTAATTCCTTTCATTCAATTATATTATCAATTTGCTAGATCATTTTACGTTACTAGATTCCGATTCGTTGAATTCAGAGTTTGAATTTTGTAATTATTTATTTACTTACTAGTGTTTGTGTATGCTGAAATAGAATTAGATCAGTGGATTCGACCAATTTACAATGATGTAATATACTTTGTTGCTTCCGTTTTGACTGTTTGTGACACTTCCCCGCGGAATTGATATTCGATTATATGCTGCTAAGTTTTCGTTCGAGTTTGTGTTTTGTTGCGTGGTGGTTCATTGTGTTGGATATGTATTTAACTTTGATTCGATTACGGTTGTTTATTGTGTATATCGATTTGTTATTATGTTGTTAATTCCAATTGTTCATTGCGACTTACATATTGGATCTGTTTCGGCTATACTAATTTTGTTTGATGTTGGTTTTTGTAAATGGCGAAAAATTTATGATGTTGCTTCTGTCCATTTCAAGTTTTGTTTGTTCTCGTTCTCAATTTGGTTTTATGGCATTTTATGATGTGCAGTTAGCCAACTTAACAATTAGGATAGCTTGGTGTTTGCAATTTCAGTTAATTCAACTTCTCAACTTCTCTGAAGCATTCATCACTTCTCAGGTAATTAATTAATTATTTATTTATTCCTTTATGTCACGTTTAATGGCCTTGTTGTTCTCTAAGTTAATTATAATTGAGTATTAATTTAATATAGTCAATGGATTCAATCATGTTAGTTTCTGTTAATCATGTTAGTGTTCATACCTGAGGACTCAGTATACAATGAAAACTTCTTTTGTTCTTCATTTGAACAAACATATTTTGTAGATTGTAGCAGCTACACAGATATTTTTAATCTAAAAATCTTAAGCACTGACACCAGCAATGACACCGTAAGTGTTCTTTTTTTGGGTGTGTATATATCATTTATGTTATTCAAACGGACGCATTTGATACAAAACCTTCAATGATTAAAATACTTACAGCGGCTACATACTAATTTTAATCTGTCACATAGTGTGTGTTGATACCTTTGCAATTCATAAGTCAGCTACTTTCTTGAATTGTCACATGAGAGCCGCTCCAATTTTCGAATGACATTTAACCACGTGAAGGAAAAATCTACTTGTTACATTCTCTGAGTCTCTTCATAGATAGAACTGAAGAGTTGAGTAGTAAGATGCCTCTCCCCAAAACTAGGAAAAATAACCTTCAAATATGCAAATTAAGAGGGAAAGGAAGAATCAGCATTATGAATATGAGAACAATTTATAATGTAAAGTAGCAAAATAGAGCTACTTTAGTAAGGTGTTAATTTAAGAAAGTTTGTATCCGAGATTTACCTTTAGAAGTTGCTTCTGCTGTTGTTGAAGATTATGGACTTCCTTGCTCGCCAATTCAGTTTATTTCCGAGATTTCACCGCTATTCTCCGATCAGTAAGTATTTTTTAAGGCTAAAGTGAAGACTTCACTTTTGGAGCTTATTTTGTATATGTTATATGTTGCTATTGTCTACTGAGAACTGTTTCTCCTAGGAGTTTTTTATATAAAAGAAGGTGCTCTGCTGTGCCATTGATTAGAAGATGGTTTGCATTAGATTTGGTGTTGAGAAATTTCCTTTAGAGAGAAATGTGAGGAATTTTAGTCTTGAAATTTGAATACCTTCATAGTGTGTTATTGCTAGACCTCTGTGACCCAGAATACTCAGCTATGCAGGTTTAGTTTGTTCAGGGTTGTTGGAATTAATATCTCCATTTTGTCTTTATCTTTTCGTAGGATGTTGTTATTCTGTTACCTTTCTTTTTAATTTTTTGAGTGAATTTACTGATTGGTTCTGTTATCAGTTAGTTACTAACTATTGTAAAATTTTGATTTCTTTTATGTTGACTTTGATGTACACTAGTCATATAGTAAAACTTAGTAATAAAATTCTCGAAATTATTTGATCACTTCCTATTCCCTGATTTTTCTCATTTTCTGTTACATTTTGTGTTAAGCCTAATATGGTATCCACGACTTTTACTCTAGTTTGAAGGAGTTATTAATTCTCACTGATGATGTTAGGAAGGATAGGTTTGATTTTGTTTGCAAGAGTTTTAGTGCAAAACAGATATATCTCTTGCTATGAGGTGAATTATGGTTAGTAGTTATGAATTTGATTTGATTCAAATGCCTTGAAATTCTGTTTTGAAGTTGTGATGTTGTTTAAGCATTCAATTGCTAATTATATCCACTCTGATTATATATGGATGGATGTCCTGTTGTATATGTTAGATATAGTAAAGTTGTTTAAGCATTTAATGATCTTTGTTACAAGTCAAGCTTATACATTTAATAATTTTATTATATATAATAATTTAATGTTTCCAAGTTATTGATCATAATGCCTTGAAATTTTTATTACTAGAATACCAAAAAATCCTTGGAGCTACATTGGAAATGGAAATTCCTCCACATCGAACATGGATGTATAATAGGCTTCTCCCTGGCCGGAGTGCGCATACATATGAATTTTTAAAAGGTGTCGAAGAGTTTATAAACTTTGCTTGTCAACAGAAAGAGTATTTGAAGGATGGTGTAATAAGATGTCCATGTAAGTTGTGCAAAAATGAGGACCACCTCACCCCAGATGAGGCAAACACTCATATTCACCAACATGGGTTTACACCAGAATATTGGAGTTGGACCTGCCATGGAGAGATAATCCCTCACATCAATGACAGTGACGATGATGATATAAATGTGGTTGCGCCTTGTAGTAGTAGTCAACAGTGGAGTCATGAACATGTTCATGGATACCAAGACATGGTGTTTGATGTTGCCGATTTTAATCGCGAGCAACATTTTATACAACAAGAAGAGGAACCTCCAAATATGGAAGCAAAATTATTTTATGACATGTTGAATTCAACTCAACAACCATTGTGGCCGGGATGTAAAAACACAACTGAGTTATCTGCTGCTATTAAGATGTTGAGTTTAAAATCTAAACACAATATGTCACAGGCATGTTTCAATGACATGGTCAAGTTTGTGAAGGAATCAAGCCACCCAGAGAATGTAATTCCCTCTAACTTTAGGGAAACAAAAAAACTTGTGGCTGGACTCGGTTTATCAAGGATAAAGATAGATGGTTGCATTCGTGGGTGTATGTTGTATTACAAAGAGGACATAAATTTGAAGGAGTGCAAGTTTTGCAATGAGCCTCGATACAAAACATGTATTCTGCGTAAGCGTAAGCGAAACTCTAAAGATGTTCCTCGCAAGAGATTGCATTACTTGCCTTTAATCCCTCCCCTTCAAAGATTATATGCTTCAGTGAGATCCGCAGAGCATATGAGGTGGCACTATGAAAATCGTAGGGAAGGCGGTGTGTTGTGTCATCCTTCAGATGGGGAAGCTTGGAAACACTTTGACCAAGTATATCCTGCATTTTCTTCGGAACCTCGAAATGTTAGACTTGGTTTGTGTGCTGATGGCTTCACCCCTTTTAGCCAATCTGCAAAGCCATATTCTTGTTGGCCAGTAATTGTCACACCATATAACCTACCTCCTGAGCTATGTATGATGATGCCTTATATGTTCTTGACCTTGATCATTCCAGGTCCAGACAATCCAAAAGGTAAAATTGACGTGTACTTGCAACCGTTGATAGACGAATTGCAACAATTGTGGAATGATGGTGTAGTAGCATATGATGCATCAAAGAGGCAAAATTTTCGATTGAGAGCTGCACTAATGTGGACTATAAATGATTTTCCTGCCTATGGGATGTTGTCTAGGTGGAGTACTGCAGGAATATATGCTTGTCCAGTATGCAAGGGAGGTTTAAAAGCTTTCTCATTAGAAAAAGGAAAAAAGAGATCTTGGTTTGATTGCCACCGTCAACTTTTACCTCATGATCACGCTTTTAGAAGAAATAAGGTTACGTTTTACAAAAATAGAATTGAGACAAGGGAGCCTCCTCCAAGGTTAAATGGTGAACAAGTGTGGAAAGAGGTTCGTGGGCTTCCTAAGGTAACTAACATGCAGAATTGCATTGTTCCTGGCTGTGGAATTTCACACAATTGGACCAAAAGAAGCATATTTTGGGATTTGCCTTATTGGAGACACAACTTATTAAGGCACAATCTTGATGTTATGCATATAGAGAAGAATGTCTTTGAAAATGTTTTTCATACAGTTATGGACAACAAAGAGAAAACCAAGGACAACGAAAACCCAAGATTGGGCTTAGAAAAGTATTGTCATAGAAGAGAGTTGTTGCTAAAAAAAATCCTAATGGAAACTATATGAAACCCAAAGCCAAATATTGTCTGTCGAATGAACAAAAAATTGATGTGTGCGAATGGGTGAAAGGATTGAAGATGCCTGATGGTTATGCTTCTAATTTGGGTAGATGTGTAGATTCAAAGCAAAAAAAACTCTTTGGTATGAAAAGCCATGATTGCCATATTTTTATGGAATGTCTACTTCCAGTAGCTTTTAGTGCTCTCCCCGAACCAATATGGAAGACCTTAACTAAGCTTAGTCAATTTTTTAGAGACTTGTGTTCAACAGTGTTGTGAGAAGATCATTTATTACAAATGGAAAAAAACATTCCTTTGATATTATGTAAGATGGAATGTATATTTCCACCCGCATTGTTTGACTCTATGGAGCACTTGCCAATTCATTTAGCTGATGAAGCTAAGATGGGTGGGCCAGTTCAATATCGGTGGATGTATCCGTTTGAAAGATTTTTAAATAAAATTAAAAAAAAGAACAGTAAAAAAAACAAAAGAAATGTGGAAGGGTGTATCTGTGAAGCATATTTGGTGCAAGAGACATCCTATTTCAGTTCCCATTATTTTTTGCCTCCTACTCAATACTCAAGTGTTATAGGCGTAAACAAGGGGATTCATCAAGACCATATGCAACCAACTTTGTCTATCTTTGAACATTTGAATGGCCAAACAGCGGTAAAATACTGTGAAAGGTGGCTCGAGGATAGAGAAATGGCAGCTGCCCAACTACATGTTCTCTTAAATTGCAAAGAGGTTAAGCCATTTATTGAGTAAGTATTGAGCAATAAATATATCTATATATTTATCAAACTAATAATGACATTAATTTTCAATAATATCTTATGTAGTATGTATGTCCAAAGTTTGAAAAGTATGTACGGGGATCTCAATGACGATATCATTGATAAACAACTAGAAGCTGACTTTCCGCGCTGGTTTCAAGAATATGTAAGCATATTTATAAAGTGTTCAATTCTAGGATATTTGGGTTAGAACAAAGATGTAGAATTTGCTTTTAAACTAAGATGTATGAATTGATTTATTTGACTAGGTGACGATGAATTGTAAACATAAGAGACAAAATTCTGACTTGTATGATTTGGCAAGGGGGGCTTTGAGACTAGCGAAATCTTGGCCTATTTATTTTGCAAATGGATACAAATTCCACACAACTTCTTGGGGTGAAGGAAAAACTACCTATAACAGTGGGGTGTGTGTTAGTGGAATATGACAAGATGAAACCTCAAATGACTACTATGGCATCATTACAGAGATTCTAGAATTTGAATGGCCAAGCCAAACAACAAAATAGTTGGTTTTATTTTACTGTGATTGGTTTGACCCTTCAAGACATGGGATGCGAATACATCGTCAGTACAAGATTGTAGAAGTTCGTAAGGGGAGAAAATATAGCAAATTTGATCCTTTTATTTTTCCAAAAGCTGCAACTCAAGTTTATTATTCACCTTATCCTGGGCGCCCAAGACATAAGGTTGATTGGTTGGTAGCTATAAAGACAAAGCCAAGAGGGGTTGTTGATGATAGGCACACATTAGAGGTTGCTTTTCAAATGCAAGAGTCACAAGTTAATGCAACAATTGAAGATGACCCAATTGATCACCTACGAGATAATGAAGTTGATGGTGAAGAGGTTAGTTTGTCAATGATGCAAGAAAATGAAGATGAAGAGGATTCCAATGATGACGGTGAAGATGAAGACGGTGAAGATGAAGATGGTGAAGATGAAGATTAATAGAATTTAGACGGTGTTTTTCTTATTTGTTTTTCTGAAGATGCAATTTTGGTAAAATCTACATTTTTATAGTACTACTATATGGTAAAAATAAAGTTGGTTATGTTGATTGCTTCCATGTCTGTATATGCAGAAGTTTGACGATTAACAATGTGATTTTATTTTTCTACTGTTTTAGTCCAATGTCTCTTTGTTCGATTGTATACTTGACCTTATCAAAAAATGATTGTTGATGTTAGATGATGTATTTGCATTTTCCGTTTCACTAGGCCAGGTCAGTTGGTTCTTCTGCTAAATGTGGTTTGAATATATATCAAGTTACATTCCTGCATGAGAAAAGTAGCCAAATATGATCACAATAGTATTTATTCATTGTTTGATTAAAGTACCATTCTGAAAACTGAACCAAATGCTATCCACTAAAGCTTTTTTAATTACAATTCTATGGTAACTTTTGACAAAACTAGTATCAAGGTTTGAGTTCAATATTTTTCAAAAACTTTATCAATACACACATAGACATCAATAAAAGAAAAACACTTGTTCTGATGCTCAAAACATTGGTTTTATGTTATAGACAGCTAATACAATCAATTGTTGTTCTTGCAGGTTGAAGAACAAATTTGAACTCATTTCCGGCACCGAACAGAGCTATTGATTTTGAAATTTCAAGGTAGGTTCTATTATATGAACATGTGCTACACAATTGTGGGCATACATTTCATGTGGCCACTGTCATATGCCATTTCTACTAACTGCTATATGGTCAATATTTATATATCAAGTTAGAACGCTGCCTGTTCACGTAATGCTATAAATAAAAATTGTTTTGGTAATGCTATCAATAAAAATTGTTTTTCTAAAATGTTTTGCAAATATTTTATGTCTTAATTTTGTAGATAATTTGGAATACTTTTCTATACTTAACATTCCAATTAAAGTTTCAGAACTTGCAAAACATAATTGTTTACGGCTGAGCTTTGATGATTGGCTTCAAGTTTTTAAGACTTTTTAACATATAGCATTACGTGAATAAGTATAGAAAAGTACATAAAGATAAGGTTCTATGCTTTAATTTGAAGTGACTGACAATGCAAACAGCAATAACATGTAGAAAACCTCTCAACTTATTTTGATTTTGCACTCTTATTTTTTGCAAGATGAAGTCACTTAAAAAGTCCAAAAAGAAGAATTGTGGAAAAGGTTATGTATCTATCAACATGAAGTCATCCAACCCCAACCTATTCCTCATCTTATTCAACCTCAACTTACTCAACCTCAACTCACTCAATCTCAACCCCCAACCTATTCCTCATCTCATTCAACCTCAACTCACTCAATATCAAACTCAACCTCAACCCCAACCTATTCCCCATCAAACTCAACCTCGACCCACTCAATATCAAACTCGACCTCAACTCCAACCTATTCATCGTCTCACTCAATCTCAACTCACCCAATATCAAACTCAACCTCAAACCCAACCTATTCCACATATAAGTCGGCCTCAACTCACTCAACTCCGACCACAACCACAACCTATTCCACATCCAATTCGACCTCAACTCACTCAACCACCGTCTAGATCTATATCCCAATCCCATCAATCTCAACCCCAACACAATCAACCTCAACCCCGATCACAGCCTAAACCCACCCAATCTTCCACTCAACTTTCTCAACCTCAACCTAAAATTAATAAATAAATTTGTTAGATCAGTGGATCATGCTCATGTCTCTTACCCAAAAATTTTTGAGTTAAATCCTTGAAATGCCATTTTTTTCACATGTTTTATAATAGGGTTAAATATACGATTTCCCCCTGCCATTAGGGCGAGTTTTGGTTTTCACCCCCTGAAGTTTTTTTTTGTGATCCCCCCTTGTAAAACTAAGATTCTATTTGCAGAACCCCTTATCCTTTGTTTGGCTGATTAGGCATGGAGAATCTGCACACGTGGCATTTAGGGTCTGCTGACTAGGCTTATTTTTAATTTTTTAATTTAATTTTTTTTTAGTTTACGTTTATTTAATTTTTTTTAGATTTTATTTAATTTATAATTTTTTTATTTATTTAATTTTTTCTTAAATTAATTTTCGTATTAATTTTATTTATTTAAATTGTTATTTTAAACTATCAAAATATTAAATTTGGGCCTAAGCCCATTTTTATTTCAAGACAAACACATACTCCAAGACTATTTTCAATTCATTATAATATATGATTGATTGGTATATATAGACTCGTTTTGTTTCTATACCAACCGATGTGGGACTTTAAGATACCATTAGATTAAAAACAATCATCAGCTGAACTTCAATCAAGAATACAATCAGTTTTTGAGTCAGTGGCTAAGGATGCTGATGTGGGTCAGATCCTGAAGGATATTAAACGTGTTCTTGAAGACGCGCATGATATATCCATCCAAGATTCTGCAGCTGTTATTTCCCTCGATGCCCCGCCTTTTGATATTCCATGTGATAAAAAGGATAATTCTGAAGGTGCTGGTTCAGTCGCAGAAAAAGACCTCATTTCATCCCGAGAACCTACTCAATATATAAAGATAAGTTCTGATATAGAAGCTGCGATTTCTCAAATTCATGACTATAGTTACGCATATTTTGCATTGTCCATTCGTACTGTTCGTAGCAGTGGTATTCATATTGGTTTGTGTAAGAAATTATAGGATTAATAGCATCATTATGTGCATTTAATTCCATTCAATGAATTATATAAATTATAGGATTAATAGCATCATTATGTGCATTTAATTGTTATCATAGGAGAGAGACTTGGCGTCTGCTGCAGAAAAACTCGCAGAGCATGACGTTCAGAGCCCAAATTTGCAGGATTTGGATCAAGTTGAGATGGACGGTGCTAGTTTTGCTTTTATGCAAAGACAGGATGTAGAGCCCCCTTTGCATTTTACTAACAGTTTATATAGTCCATCAGATAATGACTCAAACTTTCAAGCCATATCTCCTTTACCGCATCCAACTCACAAGCCTACAAAATCAACCTCTTCCTCAGCTTCTTCGACTCCCACACCAGAGAAACATGGTTGGGGTTTTAGTAGATTCTTTTCATCAAAAGCAAAAGTTGGAAATTAAGCGTTTGCAGCATACATGACCCTTGGAATTCATGATTTGAAGCTACATAGTAATGACACTTGGACATCGCCAGATTGCAAACTCCGTCATGACTCAACGAAATTGAGCTTATGGGAGGTTTGCGTAGTTAAATGAGAGGATGCCATGAATGCCTGGTAATGGTATTCTTGTATCTAATGGGTTGTACATGATAACAATTTAGTCCCACATTGGTTGTAACAAAGACCATATAAGAGTTTATAAAGCCAACACACATATCAATTTATGAATTGAAAACAGACTATCTAAATGGGTTATCATGATTGGAATAAGGGCTTTAGGCCCAGTTATTAAATTTTAATAATTAGTATATAAATAATTAATATTTAAATTACATAAATAATTAACAGACATTAAAAAATAGTAAAAACTAAAATTAACTGGCATAAAGAATAAGATTTTAAAAAATACGAAATAAATAAATATCTAATATTTAAGAAATAAATAAATATATAATATTTAAGAACAGTAAAAATATTTAATAATATATAATAAAAAAAGCCACGTGAACTGCCACGTAGACAGATTCTCTATACCCAGACAGCCGAACAAGAGATTGGGGGTTCTACAAACAGAATCTTGATTTTACAAGGGGGAATCACAAAAAAAAACTTCAAGGGGGAAATCAAAACTCGTCCTAATGGCACGGGGGAATCGTATATTTAACCCTTTATAATATTTTTTCTAAATTTTATATGTTTTATAAAATTACAATTTTAAGGATTACACACCAATTATACCACATTTTTATATTTTTAATTTTCATAAAAATAAAAAATATTAAATAAACAATTAATATAATAAAAAAAATTTAAAAAAAATAAGATTTAATATAAAATTAAAAAATGTCTCAAAAACATTAATTTGGAATTAATATGTCAATTATGTTTTATAATTTTATTTATTACGAGTAAAAATATAACTAATTTAAAAAAAAGTAAAAAATAAAAACTAGTACCAAAATCCGTAGCAAATATCGCAGTAAAGTTCTCAGCAAAATCCGCAGCAAACTTCGCAGCAATTCCTGCTACATTTCCAAAAAACCACTTCCTGCGAACTAAATCGCAGTTAAATCCGCAGGAAAATTGATAAATTATTTTAAAATCATAAATCGCAGGTAAGGTCTCAGAAATTTCTGCGAAATTTTCTGCAACTCAATTTTTCGCAGAAAAAATGTTTCACAATATAAATTTGCAGGTATATCTGGGGATAACTTTTCGCAGGAAAATCCGCAGGTAATTCGTGTAGTTCTAGTACTAACGTATCAAATTACTTAAAATAAAGTTACATATAAATAAACTAACATATTAAGTAAAATATCTAAAGAAGTCATGATAAATCATGTCTCTCTTTGCAACTTCTCCTTGCGAGATCTTCTTCATCATTCTACAATTAGATTTAGCTTTCTTTTTCCTACGAAAAGTAAACAACCAATAATTATATCTACTTCATAAAAAATACTTTAAAAACTAAAAGGTAACCAACAATATTATGTAAATTAACTCATTATTATCATCATCCATATCTTCATCCACACATTTGAACTGAGTCAACGCTTTTGAATAACCTAAGAAACAAATAGCTAAATAAAATTTAAAAAAAACATTACAATTAATGTTGTAAAAGATTAAAATATATTACCTTTTATTTCTTTTCGAATCCAATCTTGAGTGCACATCAAAGCCTCTAAAGTGTCTTCCTTTAACCCACTGCGTTATTAACTTAAAACACGACCATTGGTACTTAAGGCAGACTCTGAAGCAATAGTGGAGATAGGAATTGCTAAAAAGTCTCTTGTAATCTTTTGCAAAGTTGGAAATTTCAAACCATTCTGTTCCACCATCCTAGTATGTAAAAAAAAATTGTTTATCAAGCAAGACACCATCTTCTTAGAAGGAAGTAAATTCTGACTTAAAATTTGTAGTTGAAGTATTTTCCATCACATATTCCGAATAAGCCTCCTTCCAATCTTGACTTGTGACATCAAGGTCATCTACCAATGTTGATGCACTAACTTCACTACTTGTAGAAACCATATCATCATTTCGTTGATATTCATCAACTAAATCTTCACACATTTGTTTCACCTTTTCCAGTTCTTTTAGAGCATTATCCCTATACATAAGCGGGAAGAAGCAATTCAACAATGTTATTTTATATCTAGGATCCAAAACAACCCCTATTGCCATCACTCCATTAATCAAACTCCAATATTTGTCAAACTTCTGTATCATACTTGTTGTCATACTTTGTATAGTATCACTAAAAGAGTTTTGCCACTTTCTTAAATCTAATATTATTTTAAAAACTTTGGGAAAATAAATGTTTGATGTTGGATACTTAGTACCCGAGAATAACTCAGTAATACTAAAAAACAATTTCAACATGTCACAAATTTCTCTTTCCATTTTCTAATCTTCTTCATTTGGCACACATTTATATTGAGAATCACGAGATTGTTTTAAATGTTTAAAAACTTTTTCATAAGGCAATGCAGAAGCAATCATTAAATAAGGGGATTTCTTAATACACCACCCAAGTTTCTTAGGCACTATGTGAAATTTTATTTTTGCCCCCAAATTTCGGATTTGCACATTCGGACGCACCATATTTTTAAAAAACGCTGATATGTTCCGGATGTGCACATCCGGAAGAATTCCTCATTTGCAAATCCGGAAAAAATCAAAAGAATTCCATAAAATCATTTACTTCTAAATATAATTAAATCCAATATAATTAAAATCGAATATAATTAAAATTAATATCATTTTTTCAATATAATTCAATCCAATATAATTAAATCCAATATAATTAAAATCTATATTAATTAAAATTAATATGATATTTAATATGATTAATTTTTTTTCAATATAATTAATATGATTAATATGGTATTTAATTTTAAATGATATTTTTATATTGAAAAAATTAATTTAATTATATTGGATTTAAAATTATATGATATTTACTTCAAAAATTGGATTTAATTATATTGGTATTTAAAATTATATGGTATTTACTTCTAAATTATATGGTATTTACTTCTAAATTATAATTAAAATTATATGGTATTTACTTCTAAAATTAATTTAATTATATTGAATTTAATTATATTGAAAACATCATATTAATTTTAATCATATTAATTTTAATTATATTGGATTTAATTATATTGAAAAAATCATATTAAGTGTAATTATGTTGGATTTTAATTATATTGGATTTAATTATATTTAAAAGTAAATGATTTTATGGAATTCTTTTGATTTTTTCCGGATTTGCAGATCAGAAATTCTTCCGGATGTGCACATCCGGAAAAAACTGAAAAATTTTAGAGAAAGGGTGCGTCCGGATGTGCACATCCGGAAATTGGAGGCAAAAACGAAAATTCAGGTGGTGCCTAAGAAACAAGAGTGGTGTGATAAGAAATGCCCTAAATAAGTAGCATTCCATCTTGTTCTACAATCTTGTGCAAGCTTCTTTTCATAAGTCATGTTCAATTGATTACAAGTTTCTTTAAACTTCCCCTCCCTCTTTGGTGTTGCTACCCAAAAACTGACTCTTCCCTTAATCTTTTCAATTGAACTAAAAATTGTTTGCATGACATCTTTTACTATCAAGTTTAATATGTGAGCGTAACAACGCATATGAAATAATTTCCCTTTATAAATAAAATAAGAAGGTGACATCTTATTAATCAAATGGTCAATCAGAGCATCATTGGTGCTACAATTATCAACAGTTAATGTTGACAATTTTTTATCAATATTCCAATCCATCAAACAATCTACCAAAAAATCACAAATGACCTCAGCAGTATGTGGCGTAGGGACATAAATGAACCTAAGAGTAAAATATAATAAATATCACATAAAATAACTACATTATAATAATAACGTATATGGAAGGAAAAAGTTATCTAATAATTCGATTCTGCAAAATCCAATTTTCATCAATGTAATGAGTTGTAACAAACATATATTATTTGTTCTGATTGCTAGAAGTCCACATATCAGTAGTTATTGCAATATGGTTTTTATTCTTTGCGAGTATTTTCATTTGCTTTTTCTTCTCACTTTCATACAACTTCATTATATCATTCTTCATGTTATTACAAGAAACTATCTTGAACAAAGGCTGAAGAGAATGACTGTGATTTCTAAAACAATATGGTTAACCATCATGATCGGATATTCATGCAATATAATCATCTTCACGAGTTCATTCCTAGAAACATCTTGATTAAATGTATAATTTCTAACCACAAAAGATTCATGTTTGTTTCCGAATGTTTTTTCTGTCACTTTAAGCATGGTTTGTTTTGGACCTCTCTCTGTACGTCTTTGCCGTATCCTAATATGATCAAGTAAATCTTTAGTAGCATTTTTGTATCCCCACCAAGTTTTCTATCACAAGATTTGCATATGTCCTTCATAAGGCCTCCTTTTTTTCCTTTTAAAATAGGGCCAAGCTTCTGATTTTGATCCTCTTTTGTTATGACTTGTAGTGGGTTCAACAGGAGTTGGTTTTCTACATTTGTTTCATTCGAAGTACAGTGTGGGTGAAACTCCATTACTTTTTATAGGAATTTCATTCCTTTCCAATGCAACATTAGGACTATTAGATTATTTAAATTCACCAACCATTTTGTTACCAAAAACCTGCCACACACAACTACAATTTTTAAAATGGTTACATGGAAGTAGAACAAAAATAGTAAATATATGAAAATAATAATAAATACATGAAATAGTAAATACATGAAATTCACATATTTTTATTTTTTTATTGAATACATGATATGCTCGTTCATTCATGATATACTAACTCATTCATAAAAAATAATAATAAAATATATACTCATAATAGAAAATAGTAATTGAAATAATATATATACTCATATTATCCCACTTTTTAGATATCAATTAATTTTGCAATCCAATCATGCACTCACCGTGTTAAGCCTTGTTAGAGTTATTGCATCACAAATATATATACTTTAGGAACAATTTGAATGCACTTGGTGCATCTATTTGTTTTGAATTGTTTTATAGACAAAAAGTAACACATAAAAAAAAGGCGAAGACATATACTCATAATAAAAATAATAACATATATCAATTAATTGTGTGTGTATGTATGTGTGTGTAAGAGATTGTTTTTCATAGAGAGTGAGAGAGACAAAAAGAAGGATTCTTAAGAATTTTTAAAATTTGTAAAATACATCTAAATATTTTGAAATTGTGTGATTCATGCATTGAAACGAGAAGAGACTGGATCACAAATTGGGTAAATTTTAGAAGATCTTATAATGAACTTGGAAATCTTTTTTTATAGTTGGTAATCTCTTGTTAAATATTCTTGATTGGTAGTGGATCGAAGAGTTGGTCTCTCCACCGGAGATGATAATTTTGGATCGAACTAGGTAAACAATGTTTGAGTGTTATTTATTTATCTTGTTTTGGTTATTGTGGGTTTTTTCACATTAGTTAGGAGATTATTATTTTTTATGACTAATTAGTGTGAGTGTTTATGTTATTTGTCTTGCACATCATATTTTTTGGTGTGCTTGATCTTCAATTTTTACAATAAGTATCACCAACCATTGGGCCAAAGGTTCTAAGTTTGGAAGTGAGAACCATGGGTTCTAAATGGAATATCGAGAAGTTTTTTGGAGACAATGATTTCGGGTTGTTGTGAGAAAATATGCAAGAAATCTTGATACAACAAAAGTGTATGGAAGTATTTAAAGATGAAGCGTTGATTTCGGTAAGCATAAGACAAGTGGATATAGAGAGAGATGGTGGACAAGGCCAAGAGTACCATTATCTTGTGCCTCTGGATAAAGTGTTGGAGTAATTCATAAGGGAAAAGTCCACAGAGGACATGTGGGTAAAGCCTGTATTAGTGTATATAATCTAATCATTATCTCATATTATGTGTGAAATAATAAATCAACTCATTTCTCATGGTGGATAAAAAATTCATTATGGAGTAATTGATGAACTTCAATAAAACTATTTATGACATGAAAAATATTGAAGTTAAACTTGATGATAAGGACAATATTCTAATCTTGTTGAAATGATTACCTAGATCCTTTGAACATTTCAAGGATATTCTTCATTATGGTAATGAAGATTGTACTATCAAAAAAGTATAGGGTGTACGTTTTCCCCTCCAAGGGAAAGAAGACTCAGAGTCCCTAGTAGGTATATTATAGTTTTAAGGAGTGTGGGCTAACTCACAGAGGTTAGTAGGCCTGTAAGGTGGTTTTTGAGGCTATTTTAGAGGCCATTTCACGTGAGGTGGAAAACCATTTTGGTGGTCGGCACTGCTGGGTTGCAGGCGGGCGGTTAGATTAGCGGTGTTTGGGTTACTAGGAGCATAGTGCTCTCTAAGTGGTAGTAGATGTGTATTAGTTGAGAATATCATATCCCTTTGATGGGTAATCTATTTATAGGAGTTCCCAATACATAGGGTTTTCTTAGGAAAGGTCATTGCCCCTCTAGTTAAAAGGTGGACAGTTGAATCCTTATTCCCAAGGGAGACGTGGGTCAATAACCCCTGTGACTTTCTCCTTATCCAAGACATGTCTTATCCCACGTTTTCCCTCTAGAGGCGAGGAAAACTTAAGGAAGAGCCAGTACCTCTCTTCGGGCGACCTCGCATTGTCGTCTTTTCCTAGGGTGGTCCCAAGTTGTCTCCTAGGCATGGTTATTTGCAAATATAATGCTACACAGTCCCTCAGGCACGGGTCCTTCGGCAGAATGTGAAGTGTTTCTTACCTATGACTAATGGGAGTACCTCGAGGACTAATGTTTTCCCTTATGAGGTTTCAATTGATATTTAAGAAACCAAGCCTTGACAGACTTAGTAATATGAAACTTGGCCGATGAGGCTATAAGTTCTTCAGATGAGCCGTTTTTAGTCAATTTTAGAAGAATCATAAACCCGTCATACGAGGTGTTTAGCATTTTAAGAGGGACTTACATCAAGCACTCTAGCAAGATTTGACACCAAGTCTCTAGGGCATGATATTGGCCCCTCTTAGGTGTGATTTTTGGAAGCAATCTCATCCGAGGAAACACTTCGTCCCTCAGGCGAGAGTTTTATCAGTTCTAGGGATTATAAGACCCTCGGGAATTATATCGTACAACCCGGTTGGTGAGACACCGAGCCCCTCAGACAGGATGTTTAGCCTTCCAAGTGAGACTTTCATCGAGCCCTCTAGAAATACTTGACACCAAGTCTTCAAGGATTGACATAGGTTGCACCCCTTAGGCGTGATTTTTGGAAGCACTCTCGCTCGATGAGACATTGAGTCCCTCAGACGAGAGCATTATCTTGGCCGACTTGGCATAGCCCATGAGGCCGACAGAGATATTCCCGTGGAAGTTTAGTTGTGTGGTTTCCTAGAGGGTGGCAGTGATCCTTGTGTGAGGGTCCAACACATAATTTCCACAAGGGACGACAAGGATCCTTTTGTAAAGGTCCAACACATAATTGCCACAAGGGGCGACAAGGATCAATATGTGAAGGTCCATCGTATAATTTCCACGATGGGAGGAAAGGATCCTTCTATCAACGTCCGGTATATAATTTCCACGATTGGAAACAAGGATCCTTCCGTGAATGTCCAACACATAGTTTCCACGAGGGGCGGCAAGGATCCTTCCATGAAGGTCCTACATAAAAAGATGTTTCAAATAGGGGTATCCCTGGTAGAGCAAAATACTTGAATGATTGTTCAAAATTACACAAGCATAACTTTTATTGGAAGGTTACAAATAATTTCAACTATAATAATATCAGAGATGGAGCATGTTGAACGTCCTAGGTAGAAGTGGTCCTTAAAGTTCCTACAGCTTGTACGCTCCGTGAGGAAGTTTTTGGTTTATGTGATATGGTCTTTCTCAGTTAGGTTGCAGTTTCCCCTTTTTTGCAGGTACGACTACTTCCTTTAGTACAATGTCACCCTCCTGCATCTTCCTCAGCTTTACCTTGGAGTTGTATCTCCTTGCGACTCTATGTTTGGAAGCAAACTCTCAGATATGGGCTACATCTCGTAGTTCATCGATTAGGTACATTGCGCATTTTAATCCTATCTTGTTTTTTTATTTGTTAAAATGGGCTCGTCTCCATGACGGTATCTCTATGCACAACATTGTGTCCGCCCCATAAACCATGGAAAATGGGGTTTCCTTGGTGGTGGACTCAGGCGTTGTGTGGTACAAACATAGTATCACGTGGAGCAGTTCCCCTACAGACCTTAGGTGTCATATAGTTTCTTTTTGAGTCCTTTAAGTATCACTTTGTTTGATGATTTGATTTGTCCTTTGGCTTGTGGGTGTACAACGCACACGAACTTTGTCTGTACGCCCAAATCCTTACATAAGTCAGTGACCATGGTGCTGGCAAATTGGGTTCTATTATCTGAGACAATGGCATCGGGGATGACGTATCTGTAAGTTTTTTAGTGCACCTAGGAGGGGTGAATTAGGTACTTTGATCAATTGTTGGTTTATTAAAATTATGCTTTTAAATTTCTGATTTGGTGATGATTTAGAAAGCAATCAAATGTGGAAATGTAAAGAACACCGAGAGTTATCTTGGTTCCCCTCACAATCCGAGATTACTTCAGTCCTCTTACCACATGTAATAGATTTTAATATTGTTAGATCTTATGGACAAGACAAACCTAGTCTTCCTATACAATACTCTAACACAATCACCAAGAAAAATCCTTTTGTGATTTACAGCACACTTATTTCTAAAAATCCTGGACAATAAGTAAAGGCCTCTACAAGAAGATACAATCCACCTTCCTATAGATCCCTCCTAGTACCAAACAATCCTTGATACTTGGGAATTTGTAACAATTACAATAGATATAAATAAATGAAGTTTGTAGAATGGTTAGGACTTATTTAAAAGAATAAATTCTTCTTCTCTTTCAAATATGAAGATTCAATAACATATACTCTCTAAGTGCCCAATGATGCTTTTGGAATGATATGAAAGTTGTCTTACAAAGTATTGAAATATGAAAGTTTTGTTGAAAATAATGCAGAGAGATTTTGTGAAAATTTTGAAAGAGATTCCCGTAAAATGAAAATTGAAAATCAATTTATAGAGTGAAAACAACTCTTCAAAAATCATGGCAATGGTTGGTAAAAAAATTGGTTGAAAATGAATGTATTTAAAATGAAATGTTTCCATGAAATGGTTTTGTCAAAAGGTGTTTAAGATTCTGCATTTTTTAAATTTAACTCAGGTGCAATCGTTTGCACAAAAACGACAATCCATTGCATGAAACAATATCACGTGAAAATATGAAAATTTTGCCTGATGCAATCGATTGCACTGATTTAAAATTCTTTTTTCAAATTGGTAGTGGCTAAAACATTTTTTTTATACAATCGATTGTTGTCATAGTGTAACTGATTGTCATCCTGTAAAACTTGAAAATTTTCCTATGAATTTGAACCAGTCTTATGCAACATCTACCAAGACAATATATGAACTTTGATAATCATTTAACATGGTTCAAATATGAAATAGATTTTTCAATGTATGATTAAAAGACTTTGAGCACTAAAAGAATGTATATGATATGGAAGTTCCATATACCTTAAATGATGAATAGAAACTTGATTACTATAGTCTTCAAGCTTTGACTTATTTTTGTTGATGTGTTTGTCTTCATTAAAACTATAACCAATGGCAAGAAGAACTCTTCTTCACAATATCATCACATAATCCTCTACTAGTAGAAGCGCTTGACTCTTTTTGTTGTGATTTTGGCCACTGCCTCCGCCTCTATCCTTTTGATGAAGTTGTCTACTCCCACTATCAAGAATTTCAGTTGACTCTGTGTCAAAGGGAACGAACCTATGATATCCATGCCCTACTGGTAGAATGGCCAGAGCGAGGTTATCGATTTGGATAAATTTTGTAGGGGCGTGGTGAAGATTAGTGTGTCTCTGGAATTGATTGCACTTCTTGACAAATGTGAGGATATATTTCATTAGTGTGGGTCAGTAATACCCTGCCCCGAGTAGTTTGTTAACGAGGGCTTTTCTGCCGATGTGACTGCTACAGGCTCCCCTACGGACTTCCGCGAGCACTAGGACGACTTAGTTCTCACCTAAGCACCTTAACATGGGAGTAGTCATCCCAATTCTATAAAGCTTCCCTCATATTAGGGTATATCTGTAAGCTTTCCTCCTGATCCTTCTGTATTCTCCCTTGTCTGGTGGGAGTTCACCCGATTGTAAGTTGTGTAGTATAGGCGTAATCCAAGTGGATTAAAGAGTCAGTTCCATGGAGTATGCTTCCTTGCTTCCTCTGCCTCAATGATGAGGGAGACAAGAGTCTCATGTATGACTTTCCTATTGAACCTCGCGACCTTCAAGGTGGCTAGCTTGGATAAGAGATCTTCCTTATAGTTCTATTTGTGGGGACGTGCTCTACTTCGAAAGAGAGGAAACGTGAGGACGAATTTTGTACCTTTTGTAGATATTTTATCAGCTAGGACTCCTTGGTCTGATATTGTCATAAGACCTGGTTGGCGAAAAGTTAAGAGTTACTTTTGGCTTTTAGTCTGGTGGCTCTCATTTTCAAGGCGAGGACCATACTTGCGATGAGAGCCTCATACTCTACATGATTGTTCCTGGCGGTGAAGTCGAACTTCAGTGCCTTCTCGATAACTATATTTCCTGGTCCTTCAAGTACGGTTCCTTCCCCTGTTACCTTTACATTGGAGGAGCCATCCATGGATAACGCTCATTCTGAAGGTGGATCCTCTTTGATGGGCAATCTGAATTCGACTATAAACTCGGACATGACTTGAGATT
This sequence comes from Lathyrus tuberosus, assembly GCA_022829125.1. NCBI lineage: Eukaryota > Viridiplantae > Streptophyta > Magnoliopsida > Fabales > Fabaceae > Lathyrus > Lathyrus tuberosus. The sequence continues at coordinate 2,443,276 of JALAZF010000205.1, read as the reverse complement.
TGATGCTCCCCTCGGAACATACTGGATGTCGTATTTTGAGAGCTCTACCGACCAAGACACCATTCTTCTTTCTAGTTCTAGCTTTTTAAATACTTGATGAACAGGGTAGTTAGTTTTTACCAGAATGGTGTGCCCCTGGAAGTATGGCCAGAGCTTTCTCGTTTCAGTGACAATGACTAATGCGAGCTTATCAATCTTCTGGTAGCATGTCTCAATGCCCTTGAACACTTTTCTTACGAAATACGCAGGTCTATCTGCTTTGTCTATCTCTTGGACAAGGACTAAGCTCATCGCCCACTCAGCGACCGAGAAGTAGAGGAGCAGAGGAGAGTCTTCCTTCGAGCGAGTGAGGATCGGAGGCGACGCGAGGAACTCCTTGAACTTGGAAAAGAAGTCCTCACACTCGACGATCCATTCAAACTTCTCATTTTTTCTCAAGGTGACGGAAAAAAGGAAATCTTTTCGCCTGCACATGAGACAAAGAGAGATAGGGCGGCAAGGCACCCAGTAAGTTATTGCACTTCCTTTACATTAGTGGGGCTCCTCATATTTTTGACCACCTGGCACTTTTCTGGATTCGATTCGATTCCCCTCCTCGTTAGCATGAAGCCCAAAAAATTCCCTGCATGTATTGCGAAATAGAATTTGGCGGGATTTAAGAACATTTCATACCTTCTTATTGATTGCAGGATGTCCTTCAGGTCATCGGCATGACTACGCCCATCCGCAGTCTTTACAATCATGTCGTTAACATATACCTCAAAATTTCGCCCGATCTGATGGGCGAAGATTGCGTCCATGAGTCGCTGGTATGTGGCGATGGTGTTTTTGAGGTCAAAAGGCATGACATTGTAGTAGTAGTTACCATGGTTCGACATGAAGTCGGTGTTGGGCACATTCAAGGGATCCATCTTGATTTGGCAGTATTTTAAGTAGGCGTCCATGAAACTTAACACATGGTAGCCTGATGATCCTTCGATTAGACAGCCAATGTCCAACAATGGATACGGATCCTTCGGGCAGGCAGTATTGAGATTTGTGAAGTCTACGCATATGCACCACTTGTTGTTAGTCTTTCATACCAAGACTACGTTGTCTAGCCATGTGGGGTACTTCATTTTAGTGATGAATCTGGTGTTGGATAGCTTTTCCACCTCTTCATCAATGGTGGCCATATTTTCTTTGCCTACCTTCTATTTCCTTTGTCCCAGTAGCTTGACGGATGGATGGATTTCCAAGAGATGGCTCACAACCTTGGTGTCAATACCTAGCATGTCTGAGGGGGGGCAGGCAAACAAGTCTACATTTCTTCAAAGTCGTTTGATTATCTCCCGCCCTTTACTTCAAGTCTTCTATGGGTGTGGGTCATTCCGGTTCTGCACCCAATCTGGGGTCTCAACCTTCGAAAGTCAGTATTTTGAACTTCGGAAGGATGGGCATCAGCTAATACGAGCTCTTCTTTAGTTCTCTCCAGGCTACTCATATAAAATTTGCAAGCCACTTGTTGATCTCTCTGGATGGTGCCCACTTTACCATGAGTAGATATTTTAGGGATTAGTATCGTGTGGATAGTAACGCCCCTAGGGTGTTGATGGTCGGGTTCCCTCAAGATAATGTTGTTTGGTGACATGGCGTCTACGATGAGGTAGTTGTTGTTGATGGTTTTAGCGTAGCTTCCTCCCCGCATATGGTTTTCAGGTTCACATAGCCCATTATTTGTATTCGTTTGCCGGATAATCCTATCATGGAGCCGGGGAACCTCTGTATGCCCTCCACTTTGAGTTGTAACTATTGGAAGGTATTGTCAACGTTTTTACTCTACTTTATATAATGCTTTTCTTTTGAATGTTTTTAGAGTAATGTTGTCACATGCAAGTATACATGCTTGGTAATGTAGCAAGTGATAAAGTAAAGGTCGAACCCACAGGGAAGTGTATCGTATTTGAACTACTAATATTAATTTTCTTTATTTAAGACAAGTATGAGCAAGGTAACAGAAATATGAGAATAAAGAACAAGAGCACACACAATTAACTAAAATAACTGAAAGCTAAAGAGGAGTTAAAATATCAGAGAGAATAGTTGATGAGCTAAATCCATTAGTATAGTTGTTGTTTAACATGCCTTTATGATGTGAAGTGTCGTGCCTCAAAAGGTCAGAACTTGATCTAGTGGTGTATCTCTACAACATCAAAAACATGTATAACTAGGGCAAGGGAACAAATCTCTAAGTCTCACTTGTAACCCTAAAATACGTCTGGTTTTAATTCTGAAAAATCTTTATGGTCTCAACTTCTTATCTCTAAGCAAGTTGAATTAAGTGAATATCTCTATCCTACTTTATTAACCACTTTTGTTATGAAATCCGCTTGTTTATTGGATCTCTCTCAACAACAAGCTTTTACTTTTTTCCTAGTTGATCACTCTAAGAACCAAGTTTATAGCATAAACGCACACAGCAAAATAAGACACTAGCCAACACACCATATTAACATAAAAAAAACTTTTATACTAACTTCATTAGTCTCATCAAACAAAGGTTTAGCTCATCGTGAGCTGTGTACAAACTACTGGAATGAAATTAATCGAAAACATCATCTTACAGCGTGTAGTAAAGAAATGCAACCTAATAATAACTTGGATATCTCTTGCGTTGGATAAACAGCAACAGCTCTCTTCAGTCACGACAGTTCTCAGCAGAACATACAAGTCTGGAGAAGGGAAAAATACTCTCTAATAATACTCTAACTCTTAAAAATAAAAATAACTGAAATTTAAACTATGGATGTGTGTGGAATCTCTCGTCTCTCGTCTTCAATGCACAAGCTCTCTTTAAATAGTGATGAGTGGAAGTGGTAGTTACTCCTTTCTTGGATCGTGGGTCTCTTGAGGAAAATAAGGTTAGGCCCAAACCAAATCCTTCATGTGGGGCAACTGTCCCTCAATCCTTCCTTTGCAAGCAATCTGGTATAGATGTTGGTGGGAGACAAATATGCTTTTTGCAGGCGGTTGTAGCGGGCTGGTGGAGCAGAGCAGACGGCTGGTGGAGCAGAGCAGACGGCTGGTGGTGTTGGTGTTGGGCACTCTTTGCTGAGTGGTCCCCACTGTACTACCTTTTGTCCTCTATCTTTCTTGATCTTATCCATTCCTTTTGCTCCATTGCTCTTCATAATGCTGCCACGTGAGCCCTAGTCATTCTTGCCTTTTCATCATCAATCTCCAACTCCCTTGGTGAAATGGTTGATTAAATCATCAACTCTCCAACTACCTCCTCAATCTGCTCCAGAATCTGGCAACTGGGGTCATGCCTCTTCTCATCAGCATCTAACTTCCTTTTAGAACATAAACACAAAGAAAACGTAAAAGAAGTACATAAAGTGCTTAAAGCTTAAATCATGCTAAAACACCTTAACTCATGCTACATAAGTGAAATCATGAACTAGAAATGTCACATACATTGAGCTGAAGTAACACACTAAAATAGTGTTATCACTCCCCAAACTTGAATGATTGCATGTCCTCAGGTGATGTGACAGTGAAAGACATAGGGAAGTGAATTTGGTTCTCAACATCTTCAGTCAGATTTATCAGGGAAATGAGGCTTAAGAATTGGAAGGGTGCGGAAGCGGTAATTGGTGCGTGTTGCTCAGCTTAGCAATTTTCCCAAAGTTTTGTTAGCTCAAAGAGGTACTGACGTCTCATATCACGACCCTACTCTTCTAGAAAACAAGCCACAATTTCCTCTTTTTGATCCCTCCTTGTGTACTTTCTTGAGTAGGGTCTCTTCTCTTTTGGTTTCACTAAGGAATTATGTCCTGATTCTCATTTGATATTTTTGACTAACACCTTTGAGACCACACTTATTCACTTATTATTTCTTTTCTTTTTCTCTTTCTCTTTTTTTTTTTTTGGCAAAACGTCTCATCTCAGAAACTTCTCATGTGAGTTCAACTGGATATTATGATGAAGACGCTTGTTGTTCCTCCAATTTCGGGATCAGGAACTTTATTGGTGGTCTTTGCCACTTTTTGCACACTTTTGTGTGTCTTTGTGTGAAGTGTGTCCCTTTTGTGGTTGTCTCAATCATTATTTAAATCTTCTTGTCCTTCCCTTCGTGATTCCAAGGAGTTCAACCCTTCCCTTGATTTTCACAATTCAGTTTCTTTTGGAAAAAAAATGTTGGCTGGTTTAGGAGACTAGTGTTGTCGTGACGGAGAACATCAGTCTCTTCTGTCAACTCATTTGGTGAAATTCCTACACCTTGCTTTTCTAACACCTAACAGCTTTATTCCCCTTTTTTATTCTTGAGCCCAGAAATTAAAAATTTAAGCTCCTGACTTGGTTGAATCCCAACATTCCCTAGTTCTTCCTTATTCTAAGCTATGATAAACACAATTTAACACAAGAATTATCACACAAAGTGCCACACACATGTCATTAAAACAAAACATAAAACAGCGGGTCATCATGTTCTGGGAGCGTTACAGCATCCCTCAGGAAAATTAAAAATATCTGGCTCAAAACACGGCCAACCAACACAATATCCAAAACATTATCCATGAGTAAAAAAAGGGCAATAGTCAAAGACAGAAACGATAGCAAAAGACAGAACAGTTGATTGCAGAGGGTTAGAATTGGTGAAAATAGGTCGAGTACTGATGTCCTCCCCCAAACTTAGTAGGGACAGTGCCCTCACTGTTTAGTGATGAGAGGTGGAAAATCAGTGCTCGCCTATTTACACGTTACCATTTAGGCCCTAAGCCTGGAGCTCTTTCTTGGTGCTTGCACAGTTTGCTTCTTTTTCTTTTTCTTGGTCTCATGTGCTCCCAGGTCTTTCTTTTCACTGCCCTCTCTAGTTGTGCCAGTAGCAACCTCCTTCCTAGCAGTCTTAGTTAAACTTTTCACCTTTTGTTGAGGGTGTTCTCCACTTTCCTTTTGCTGCTCCTCTGCAACAGTGTTGACTTTATCTACGGTAGGTTCCATGATAGGCAAGGGTTCTGGCTCAGCTTTGTTCTTTTCTGTCTCCTCACCATCAGCTGTGTCATCTTCTTTGGCAACTTCCTTTTTTTCTGTTTCTGTGGAGGAGTAATATCTCCTCACTTTTTCTGCTTCTTTGTCCTCAATTCCACCTTCAGATTGCACTATCTCTTCCACAATATCCTCCTTTTCTTCACTTCTTCCTTCATCCTCGGTATCTTTCTCCTTACTCGTCTCCAAGTCCTCAGCATCCTTTTCTACTTCTAACAACATAGTTTCCAAGACTTCATCCTTTTCTGATCTTTCTTCCTCCTGGTCTGATTTGTTCAAGTCAAATTTGTTGGCATTTGTTACAAGGCTGGCAGGTGGTGTCACGACTGCAGCTGTCTCTTTCTTTTTCCATTCAGCTTTCAGCTTCTTTTTCTTTGGGCTTTCCTCCATTTCTGGAGGTGGAGATGGATAAGCCTTCCTCATATTTTTCTTCTTTTTGACTTGGCTTTGACTGGTTTCCACTGACACACCTTTGCTAGTCTCTTCAACATCCTTCTTCTTTGACTCCTTGTCTTTCTTTTTCTTTTTGGACTTCTCCTTCTTCGTGAGTTTCTTTTCCTCTCCTTCAGCAACAATTGGTTCAACAATCCCTAAAATATGATTTAGGAATTCTGGGGCCTTCAGCATGTGAGATGGGGCTTGCATGACCCACATTGCTTCTAGCTATTGCACCTTGGCCTTTTGGTAAGCAAAGTATGCTTGTTGATCTTTCTGCATCTGCCTTAAGATCTCCATTGCTGGGTTTGGTTGCTCCCCTGCTCCATATGAGTTTTGACTTGTTGTAGCTGCTCTCTTCCTTGCTCCCTTGGGCTTCATGAGTGTCATGACTAGAGTCTTGTCCAATGGTTGTTGTGGGGAGCCAAAATTGTCTGAGTCATACTCAGACACACCATGTCTCCGACACAAAGTTGTAATCAGGCAAGGGAAATAGAGCATCCCTTCTTTCTTTTTGGAACAAGCATGGATTTCCTGTACTATGATCTTCCCAACATTAACGGGTCTCAACCCAGTGATACAGTGTAAAAGTACCAGATTTTCCCTAGAAACCATCTCATTGTGAGCGGTTGGCTTGATAGAGTTCTTCAAGAACTGATACCATACTTTGACCTCCGGCCTGAGATCCATTCTCTTAACTGCTTTATCCACCCATTTGGCACCCGGGACGCACAAAGATTCCAGATATACATCATACTCGTCTTCTTGAGAACTTAGTACCAAGTTTTGGTACTCATCCTCCACTGCTTCCAGTTTGAAGTAGTGGTTGATATTTGACTCAGCATACACAACTTTTGTTCCTCTTATGATAACCTCCAATCTTTTGTGTCCTGGATCAATGAGATTTGCATAGAACTCCTTGACTAGGCTCGCATTGTATACACCAGGCTGCTTGCACAACTATTCCCATTTCAACTTTGAGATTGCAGTTCCAATACCTCCTAGGAGTCCCAGGTCTTCATCAGTAGTATCCATTATGAAACCACACTCAACAAAAATACTCATTTTGTTGAAGTGCTCCATGTAACGCATGTGCGCTTCCACATTGACAAAGATCTCTTCTTCGTCTTGGCTTGATATGTCAATGGTAGGAGTGACATTCTTCTTTGCAGCTGCTTTGTAACGGCGGCCGGTTTGTGGGTCTCGTGCCATTTTTCTTGAGTGAAGGAGGAAAAAGGGTGTGAGAATTTCTTTTTTAGGGTTTCGGAGAAGAAGATGACATGAAAGGTGAAGAGGTTTTTGTCTGAAGGTTTGTGTATAGGTAAAAGTGGGGGGAAGTTGTAAAGATGGTTGGAAAAAGTTTTTAGGAAATAATAAAATAAAACTTTTCTTGAAAGGTGGAGAGAGAGATTTTTCCGTTTTTGTGTTTCGTAGGGCAAGGAGTGGAGAGCCCTAGGTCTGACACCTGAAAAGACATATTTTAGTGGGTTTGCGTGTTTAGGTGGCTGAAGTGTCTAATGTGGCAGACCTGGCCATCATAAACTCTGTTATCTCACTAAGCCCAAGACGCTTACTCCCTATGATGCGCTTCATTTCTCTCTCATCCTCCTTAAACACAACGTTTCAATTCTTTTCTGATTTTCCAAAAGAAAAATAATTAACGCCAACTCAGCATTAATATTAATCTTATTGGACTTAGGAAAATTTTTCTTTTGATTCCTTCAATCTTTTCCACTACTCCATCTCCACTGTCTTTGTGTCTGTTGCTGGCATGTCTCGTCTTGTCATTAACTAACGCCACTAGAACAAATCATGATCCTGTACAAAATAATAAATAAAAATTGAATAAAGTTGGGCTGCCTCCCAGTAGCGCTATTTTAAGGTCTTATCGCCTGAACAACACAAAAATCCATTAATCAATAAAATGGAGAGAATCCCTTGTGTTACTTGAGGACTCTCCAAGGTAAGCTTTGACCCTTTGGCCGTTAACCTTAAATTTCTCTCCATTTTTCTCATTCAACAATTCCACAGCACCATGGGGGTAAATTTCTTCTAAAATAAAGGGTCCCGACCATCTTGATTTTAATTTTCCAGGAAATAGCTTCAGCCTTGAGTTAAAGAGTAAAACTTTTTGGCCTTTCACTAATTCCCTCTTCTGGCATTTCCTGTCATGCCACCTCTTGGTCTTTTCCTTATATAATTCAGCATTCTCGTATGAGAACAACCTATGCTCATCTAACTCATTTAATTGGAGCATTCTAGCTTGGCCAGCATTTTGAATATTAAAATTTAATTGCTTCACAGCCCAAAATGCCTTATGCTCCAATTCAATGGGTAGATGACAAGCCTTCCCATAAACGAGTCTATATGGAGACATGTCTAAGGGGGTTTTATAGGCAGTCCTATACGCCCATAGTGCTTCATCCAAGTGTTTGGACCAATCCTTTCTTGTGGGGTTAACCACTTTTTCCAAAATTCTCTTGATTTCTCTATTGGACAACTCCACTTGTCCACTAGTTTGTGGATGGTAGGCTGTAGCAACCTTGTACTTAATCCCATACTTTGCCATTAGGTTTTCAAAAAGTTTATTGCAAAAATGGGATCCACCATCACTGATGATAGCTCTAGGCGTGCCATGTCTTGTCAAGATGTTCTTGAGCAAGAACTTAGTCACAACTTTAGCATCATTGGATGGCGTTGCTACTGCCTCAATCCATTTGGACACATAGTCCACAGCTACAAGAATGTAAAGATTTCCAAAAGATTGAGGGAATGGTCCCATGAAATCAATGCCCCACACATCGAAAATTTCTACTTCAAGAATACTGGTGAGCGGCATCTCTTGTCTCATGGACACATTTCCAACCCTTTGACATCTATCACACCTTTTTGTAAATTCATGAGCATATTTAAAAATGGAAAGCCAGAAATAACCTGATTGCAACACCTTTGCTGCAGTTCTGACTCCCCCAAAATGTCCACCATATGGGGCTTTGTGACGGGCTGATAAGATCTGGCGTGCCTCCTTATAGTCAACACATCTTCTTAGCAACTGGTCTGCACACTTCTTGTACAGGTAAGGTTCATTCCAGAAATAGTTCTTGACAGTATGAAAGAATCTCTTTCTCTGTTGGAAGTTGAATTCTGGTGGCACAACTCTGCTGACTAAGTAATTAACAATGTCACCGTACCAAGGAGTCATGCCATCAGTAATCACCAACAGCTTTTCATCCGGAAAACTTTCTTTAATCTCTCCATTGTTTTGAGATTGCACTACTTCTGGTAGTCTTGAAAGATGATCAGCAAATGAGTTTTCTACCCCTTTCTTGTCTCTTATCTCTAGGTCAAACTCTTGTAGGAGAAGCACCCATCGTATGAGTCGCAGCTTTGTATCTTTTTTGGAAATCAAATATTTGATTCCTGCATGATCCGTGTACACAATGACTTTGGTTCCTACCAAATAAGGTTTGAACTTATCAAAATCAAACACTACCACCAGCAGCTCCTTTTCTGTGGTTGTGTAGTTGATTTGTGCTTCTATCAATGTCTTGCTTGCGTAGTAAATGGTGTGAAAAACTTTGTTATGCCTTTGGCCTAGAATAGCACCAATGGCAAAGTCACTTGCATCACACATTAACTCAAAGGGCTTAGACCAATCTGGAACTTTGACTACCGGTGCAGAAATAAGAGCCTTCTTCAAAAGATTGAAAGATTCAAGGCACTCTTCACTGAAGACAAAAGGTGTGTCATGCTGCAGCAGCTGGCATAGGGGTTTGGATATTTTTAAAAAATCTTTTATAAACCTCCTATAAAATCCAGCATGCCCCAAGAAACTCCTAATGCCCTTGATGTTGACTGGTGGGGGTAGTTTTTCAATTACCTCCACCTTTGCTTAATCTAACTCCAATCCTTCTTTAGAAATTCTATGACCAAGAACAATTCCTTCTTTTACCATAAAGTGGCATTTCTCCCAATTAAGGACTAAGTTGTTCTCTTCACATCTGGCCAGCACCATCTCCAGATTAATTAGACAATCATCGAATGACTCGCCAAAAACTAAAAAATCATCCATGAACACTTCCATGGAATTCTCTATGATATCCGAGAAGATGGCCATCATACAACGTTGGAAAGTGGCTGGCGCATTGCACATTCCAAACGGTATCCTTCTGAAGGCGAATGTGCCATAGGGGCACGTGAATGTGGTTTTTCCTTGATCCTCCGGAGCTATTACAATTCGGTTGTAGCCCGAATATCCATCTAAGAAGCAATAATACTCCTTTCCAACCAATCTATCCAGCATCTGATCAATGAAAGGCAAAGGAAAATGATCCTTCCTTGTTGCCTTTTTCAACTTCCTATAATCCATGCAGATTCTCCAACCAGAAACTGTTCTAGTAGGAATGAGCTCATTCTTCTCATTGACTATCACTGTCATGCCTCCTTTCTTCGGTACACACTGGATTGGACTTACCCACACACTATCAGAGATAGGGTAGATAATTCATGCGTCTAACCACTTAATAATCTCCTTTTTTACAACCTCCTTCATGATAGGGTTAAGCCTTCGTTGACTCTCAATGCTATTCTTAGCATTTTCTTCCAACAGAATTTTGTGCATGCATATTGCTGGGCTAATTCCCTTAATATCAGAAATCTGCCATGCAATTGCCTTCTTGTGTCTCTTCAGTAGTGAAATCAGTTGCTCTTTTTGCTCCTCTTGCAGATATGTAGCTATGATAACTGGCAGCTTCTGTCCCGCCTCCAGATATGCATATTGTAAATGCTCTGGAAGTTGCTTAAGCTCCAATTCAGGGGGTTCTTCAATGGAAGGTAGCTACTATTTATGGGCAACAGTGGTGGATTCTATCACTTCCACATACTCTTCCTCTTGCTTTGGCATTGGACCATTGATGATTCCCTCCTTTAGCCCATCATCTTCCACTTTTCCCAACTCAATTTTCAACACATTATTAGCCTTTAGAAGGTTTTTATGAATTAAACCTTCCCAGCTAGATATCATAGAACACTCAGCCACCTCCTCTTCTAGGTGTTACAAGGCATTAAGTATGTTGAACACTACTTGCTGCCTGTTCACCCTCATCGTGAGTTATCCACTCTCTACATCAATTAAGGTTTTTCCCGTTGCTAGGAATGGCCTTCCTAACAAAATGGATGTCTCATCAGCTTCAAAATCCATAATGATAAAATCAGCAGGGAAGACAAACTTGTCAACCCTTACCAGCACATCTTCAATCTCCCCTTGTGGGTAGCAAATACTTCTATCTGCCAGCTGCAAGGTGATGGTTGTAGGCCTGGCAGCACCTATCCCCAGCTTCTTGAATATGGATAGGGGCATGAGATTAATGCTGGCCCCAAAATCACATAATGCCTTTCCACAAAAGGTGTCTCCAATGGTGCATGGAATAGTGAAACTTCCAAGATCTTTCAACTTGGGAGGGAGTTTGCCTTGAACTAATTGACTACACTCTTGCGTAAGTGCAACCGTAGAAAACTCTCCCACCCTTTTTCGCTTGGTAAGAACATCCTTCATGAACTTTGAGTAGTTTGGCATTTGTTGAATGGCTTCAATCAATGGTATGTTGATGTGAAGCTGCTTCAAGATCTCCATGAACTTTGAAAATTGTTGCTCTTCTTTTGCCTTTTTTATTCTTTGTGGAAAAAGGGGTGGTGGTCTTTCTTGCACAAACTTTTGCTTCTTGTTGGCTTCAGTGATGACTTCTTGATTTTCTGGCAGAATGTAATCTTCAGTGAGTACATTATCTTTGTGCGTTTGCTATTTGGATGAAGACGATTCTCCATCATTGTCCTTTGCTTTAGGACTGTCGGGCTTAGACACAACAATACTTGACTCTTTGCTCTTTGTAATAGCCTCTTCAATTTCCTTGCCATTTCTTAGCTTAAGAGCTTGGCAAGTCTCAACATTTTTTGCTCCAGCTTGTATGTTAGGAGTCTCAGTGGAGCTGGGAAGATTTCCCAAGTTTCTTGAACATAAAGCCATGGCAATCTGGCCCACTTGGTTTTCCAAGTTCTTGATACTCACTCCTTGTGCTTGGAATTAATTATTTGCTTCTTGATTAAAGGACTTGAGAACATTTTCCAGATGGTTGTTTCCTTGATTACCCCCGGCATAAGTAGGGTTAGAAAAACCAGGTGGAACTTGTGGTGTAGTTGCTTGCGGTTTAGGTTGATTTTGATTGTTACTCCAAGAGAAATTAGGATGATTGCGCCATCCTGGGTTGTAAGTGTTGTTGTAGGGATTGTTGTATCTGCTGTTGTTATTAGGATTGCCAACATAGTTAGCTGAAACAGGATTTCCAGAACATTCTTCAAATAAATGTGGTCCTCCACAGTAAACACAGGCAACCTCAGAAGCATCAGTAACCACCTTAACAGGGTCAGACTTTGGCACTTCAGGATTCATCAGATTCTTCATCATTTGGTGGATCTGAGCCACTTGAGCAGCAAGAGTTGTGGTCTCAGTGACTTCATGAATCCTAACAGGTTTCTTTTGAGTTGAACTTGAAGTGGCCCTAGTGACTGGCCATTGATAAGTGTTAGTTGTAATGCTCTCAATCAACTTGTAACCATCGTCATAGGATTTAGACAATAGAGCTCCACCACTGGATGCATCTAACATATTCCTTAAGGATGGAATTAACCCATTATAGAAAGTCTCAAGTTGTATGTGTCGCTCCCGAGGATTTGCATCCATGGTACAAATGCGAAAGTGGCGCGGAAAATAGAGTCGCCAGCAATGTGTATTTATCCCAAGAGAGGGAAAGGAAACACTGCGTAAACCTGAAAGGAAGGGAAAGAGCATGGTCTCACGACCAAGAGAAAAGGGTAAAGGAGTCGGTTACACGAAGGGAAGGTGTTAGCACCTCACACGTCCATCGTACTCGACGGGATCCACGCTTGTTGTCTCGATCAAAGGGTGTCGTCATCTGGAGCTCCACTGCCACTGGAAAGGAGAAGAAACGGGAACGAAAAAGAACAAAGAAACGAAGAAGAAAAGAAAAAGAATTGACTCGATAGGACATCGCTCGTCCTACGCCTATATACTCCCTCGTGCAATGGGAAAGTCAGAGTCAACGTAGTTCGGACACGAACTAGGGGGGAGGTTGCTCACCAAGACATCGTCGTCTTGTGCCTACGTATCCTCAATCGGACTAGAGAGAGGAAATCAGAGCAGTCGTAGTTCGACCTAACGAGGTCGGTTAGAGTTTTTAATGAGTGACGTTAAGTTCGCGTCCGGCAGTTAGGGTCGATGCCTGTTTACGACGAGACGGAAGTAACATGCCCTTTTCTGAAAAATGAAGTTTGAGACTTAACGATCCCGAAGGATAAAAAGGTTGAGTTTATTTTTGTATTTTTTAAGACAGAAGTGGTTTGAAGTTAGTTCATAACTTGCATTGCACCCAAGTCTGTAACATAGGAACGAATACTTCGCGCATCGTTCCCAATAGGACGTACACTAAGTACCCTAGAAGAATGAAGGGAGACCCCCCATACTTCACTTCCCATATGTAAGGCTCGTGCACAATACATGTTAATCTTTTATTAAGTGTTTTAGGATTGTTATGAGATGAGAAGAGAAGACTCAAGGAAAAAGAAAACACTAAGGGGAATTCTATCCTAATGTTGTCATGCAAAAGGTGGCCCTAAGGTTGAGTTTGCAAGGGGAACTTCAACCTAAGTTAGCATGCAAAGGGAAGCCTAATGCTAATCTTACTCCAAGCTTAATCGAAAATTAAGTTGGACTAGGTAGCTCTAAGGGAATGAATCCAAGACTTAAACAAGTCTTGAGATTCAAGGGAAGGAAAGAGTGAAAGAGAAGAAGAAGGAAAGAAGAAAATGAGCAAAAACAGCAGCTACAACAGCGCATCTGCAACAACACAGCAGTAAAAAGCAGCACACAAGCAAGACAGCTTATAACAGCACGCAATCAGTACAAAGATAGGTGTAAAATGTCAACCAGCAGCACATACAACAGCATACATGCATATAGACAGCAATAGAAATAGGGCAGCATGTGATTCGCTTGAATACAACTCAAACATGGCAAAGCAAGCATGCATCAAGCATTACATTTCACAATTAATCATGATCACAATCACGTCATACACCATGATAAACAACTCTTGAAATCACATGAAAGAATGCATATCATTTGATAATGGACAAGTCAAAACAAGCATGCATCTCATGAAGTTAAGTGCAAGCAATCATGTTCAAACAAACAACTCCAACAACATCAACAACAAGTCACAATCAACATGCTCAAGAAGTGTGTGCTATGTGTTCATCGCATCGGGAACGCAACATCGCAAACATGATCATAAACGATAAAAATCCAAGAGTTGCGTGTCGAAAAATTGTGTGCATACAATGGTGTGAGGTGCAACAGCATCAAAATAGTCATTAGACAAGTATCATATCAATCCATGAAGATTAAAAGTGAAACAGGATCGAAACATGCTCAAAAATGCACCAAAAACACAGTCTGCAGCAGTGTTAATCGATTAACCAATTGCAGTGCAATTGTGTTAATCGATTAACAGCTCTGAATACGCACATTTTGCACTGGTTAATCGATTAACCTAATTGCACTGCAATTGGTTAATCGATTAACACTGTAAAATCAGCACAAAATCAGTTTGAAAAATCACTTCCAGCAGTAAAAGCACTTATCCAATCATCTCCAATAATCATGTAATCAACAATGCACGAAAATTAAGCTCAGAAACAACACTCAAACATCATTTAAATTCAATAATCATCAACATCCACAATCAAGATCAACCAAATGAATCAAAACACATCAAAATTCATGGATCTACATTGGATAAGTTGCAATTAAGCTAAAATGAGTATGGATCTGAAATTAACCAACCTACAAAGCTGAGATTTGCTTTGGTAAGTGTTGTAAACAGAAATGGATGAATTCAAGTAGAGAAATCCAAGATCCACAAGCTTCTTGCACTCAAAGCTGAAGATCCAAGCAATAAGCAACCAAAGCTCCAAAAGCACTTCCAAAAATCACTTCTGAAAATTCAGAACCAGATCCAAACGAAAATCCAAATTGAAAAGCTGAAATGTAGTGATGATGAGAGGCTTTAGCTCAAGAATTAACAAGTTCCAATGAAGAACTTGTTAATCTTTGAAAGAGAGCTTTGAGTGTGGTTGAAAATGGAGGTTGAGAGTGAAAAAGTGAGAGAGAATTGAGAGAATTCTGAAAATTGGGAGTGAAAATATGATCTAGAGTGGAGAGGTTTGGAATGAATTGGTTTAAATAACCCCTAGGTTAGGAGTTAAGTTTGGGTTTGGAGTGAGGTTAAGTGAGTGGAAATTGGGATGAAATGTGGATTAGGAAAGGAAATGTGGAAATGGGGTGGAAAGAATTTGAATTTTTGAATGGAAAATCAACTCTCTAGATCCTTCTACTGATGTGTAGAATTAAAATGTGTGATTAAAAATTGGATTAAAAAGAAACAGCTCTGAAAATGCAGCATTTGGGCAAAATTCACAATGGTTAATCGATTAACCTAATTGCACTGCAATTGGTTAATCGATTAACACATTCAAAATTTGAATTTTTGCGCCAAAAGGAGAGAAACTTGGTTATTCGCCTGGTTCTACCCGTTCTGAGCCACGAGAGACCTCTGAAACTTGCCATTTGATATTATCACTGGAATACACTTGAAATATGATGTGAAATGTTTTTTTCGCGCTCCGATTAAACTGCTGATAGCAACTGTCCGGTACTGAATAACTGATCAAAAATTGACTGCCGGAGTTTCTGATCATCCAGTCATTTAATGAACAAACTAAATGCTCAAAAAGACTTGGAAAGCTATCTGCTTGGCTTTGAACACCATTAAAAATCATACTGGAACTGATGACGTCTTGAGCTGCTGAAAGAAAACCTTGATCCCATGCTCAAAAGAACCATGCAAATGCAAAAATGACAATGCAAATGAAATGAAGCATAAGCCAAAAGGGGTTAGCAACACTAGGGCAAATTTTGAGGTGTTACAGCTTCCCCTATTCAAAGTTCTTGGATCCGAGGGTATGGAAGCAACGGCTTTCAGACAATCGGGATACACGAAGGTTGAATACCAAAATAACCTGGAAATTTGCAACCTGTGGGGATGATGAAATAACGCGAATACGAGAACGGCCGAAGGAGAACTCGGAAAGGCATACCGGCCGAAGGCGGACTAAACTGGGGATATAAGGAAACTACGAGAACGGCCCAAGGCGGACTCGAAAAGAAAAACCAAGCCGAAGGAGGGCTTTCAAAGAAAGACTATGCCGAAGGTAGACTTTCAAACAAAGGATACGAGGCCATGCCGAAGGTGGACTCGAGAAAGAAAGACCAAGCCGAAGGTGGGCTTTCAAAGAAAGACTATGCCGAAGGTAGACTTTCAAACGAAGGATACGAGACCATACCGAAGATGGACTCAAAAAAGAAAGACCAAGCCGAAGGTGGGCTTTCAAAGAAAGACTATGCCGAAGGTAGACTTTCAAACGAAGGATATGAGACCATGCCGAAGGTGGACTCGAAAAAGAAAGATCAAGCCGAAGGTGGGCTTTCAAAGAAAGACTATGCCGAAGGTAGACTTTCAAACGAAGTATACGAGACCATGCCGAAGGTGGACTCGAAAAAGAAAGACCAAGCCGAAGGTGGACTTTCAAAGAAAGGCTATGCCGAAGGTAGACTTTCAAACGAAGGATACGAGACCATGCCGAAGGTGGACTCAAAACAGAAAGACTAAGCCGAAAGTGGGCTTTCAAAGAAAGACTATGCCGAAGGTAGACTTTCAAATGAAGGATACGAGACCATGCCGAAGGTGGACTCGAAAAAGAAAGACCAAGCCGAAGGTGGGCTTTCAAAGAAAGACTATGCCGAAGGTAGACTCTCAAACAAAGGATACGAGACCATGCCAAAGGTGGACTAGAAAAAGAAAGACCAAGCCAAAGGTGGGCTTTCAAAGAAAGGCTATGCCAAAGGTAGACTCTCAAACAAAGAATGCGAGACCATGCCGAAGGTGGACTCGAAAAAGAAAGACCAAGCCGAAGGTGGGCTTTCAAAGAAAGACTATGCCGAAGGTAGACTTTCAAATAAAGGATACGAGACCATGCCGAAGGTGGACTCCAAAAAGAAAGACCAAGCCGAATGTGGGCTTTCAAAGAAAGACATGTCGAAGGTAGACTCTCAAACAAAGGATACGAGACCATGCCGAAGGTGGACTCGAAAAAGAAAGACCAAGCCGAAGGTGGGCTTTCAAAGAAAGATTATGCCGAAGGTAGACTCTCAAACAAAGGATACGAGACCATGCCGAAGGTGGACTCCAAAAAGAAAGACCAAGCCAAAGGTGGGCTTTCAAAGAAAGACTATGCCGAAGGTAGAATCTCAAACGAAGGATACGAGACCATGCCGAAGGTGGACTCAAAAAAGAAAGACCAAGCCGAAGGTGAGCTTTCAAAGAAATACTATGCCGAAGGTAGACTCTCAAACAAAGGATACGAGACCATGCTGAAGGTGGACTCGAAAAAGAAAGACCAAGCCGAAGGTGGGCTTTCAAAGAAAGACTATGCCGAAGGTAGACTTTCAAATGAAGGATACGAGACCATGCCGAAGGTGGGCTCGAAAAAGAAAGACTAAGCCGAAGGTAGACTTTCCAACGAAGGATACGAGACCATGCCAAAGGTGGGATCGAGAAAGAAAGACCAAGCCGAATGTAGACTTTCAAAAAAAGACTATGCCGGAGGTAGACTTTCAAACAAAGGATACAAGGCCATGCCGAAGGTGGACTCGAAAAAGAAAGACCAAGCCGAAGGTGGGCTTTCAAGAAAGACTATGTCGAAGGTAGACTTTCAAACGAAGGATACGAGACCATGCCGAAGGTGGGCTCAAAAAAGAAAGACCAAGCCGAAGGTAGACTTTCCAACGAAGGATACGAGACCATGTCGAAGGTGGGCTCGAAAAAGAAAGACCAAGCCGAAGGTAGAATTTCCTGGGGATAACAAGATAACAGTGGGTGCTAGGACGGCCTAAGGCGAACTCGAAAAAAGGGAAAGACCAAGCCAAAGGTGGACTTTCAAAGAAAGACTAAGCCGAAGGTAGACTTTACTGGGGAGAACAAGATAACAGCGGGTGCGAGGACGGCCGAAGGCGAACTCGAGAAAAGAGAAAGACCAAGCCGAAGGTGGACCTTCAAAGAAAGACTAAGCCGAAGGTAGACTTTACTGGGGAGAACAAGATAACAGCGGGTGCGAGGACGACCGAAGGCGAACTCGAGAAAAGGGAAAGACCAAGCCGAAGTTGGACTCGAAAAAGAAAGACTAAGCCGAAGGTGGGCTTTCAAAGCAAGACTATACCGAAGGTAGACTTTCAAACGAAGGATACGAGACCATGCCGAAGGTGGACTCGAAAATGAAAGACCAAGTCGAAGGTGGGCTTTCAAACAAAGGATATGAGACCATGCCGAAGGTGGACTCGAAAAAGAAAGGCCAAGCCGAAGGTGGGCTTTCAAAGAAAGACTAAGCCGAAGGTAGACTCTCAAACAAAGGATACGAGACCAAGTCGAAGGTGGACTTTTAAAGAAAGACTAAGCCGAAGGTAGACTTTCAAACAACAATATGTAGAATCGATAGTTCTACAATGATGACTCCGCCGGGGGAAAGAGAAATCTAAACAGATAACTCTGCGGGGGAGTATAGGAAGGACCAACAAGAAGGACGAATCCACTGGTTGCGGTGTAGTGTAAAACAACGTCTCCTGAATTTTGTTACTTTCTGCTGGGGAAAGAAACTGGTAACAGATATCAAACCTGGCTTATGCTTCGAATGCAATGTTTGAATTTTTCTATGGCGTAATGCTCCATACGAAATGGAAATGCTACGCGTTTGGGAGGATGCCATGCAAAAATGCTTATGCAATGCAAAAGAGGCGTCTCAGCAAAATAAATGTCGAAGACCAAGGCAGCTCCGCTGGGGATGACAAACTAAATTGTCCTCTGAAAAGAGACCCTGCTGAGAAAGACTTCACTCTGCTGAGGAAGATCCCGGTCACAAACTCTGCTGGATATGAAAACTCCGAGAGAAGATCCACTCCGCTGGAGATGGATAAAAATGAATAATGAAGATGGAAACCAAAGAGAAATTCTTTCCGCTGGGGATTACCAATGAATTTCGTCAAAGACAGAACTCAACAACTGGATTTGAAATATGCCAATAACCATTGGACTTAAGACCTGCTGGGGGTTTCAACTGCTGTTGAACAAACCACTGTGAAGATCACGATCAAACTTTGCTTGGGGAGACAAGTCAATAATTCCAAACCTGTTTGGGGATTTTACCGAACTCAACCTGCTGTTGGGAGATTCCCTTGCTTTTACCCTGCCGGGGAATATCAGTACTTTTACCCTGCTGGGGAGTATTAGTACTTGACCAGCAAATCTGCTTGAGGAACGGTAGATGCTGACATCTACCCTGCTAGGGGATAATGTAACGCCCCAGTTTTAGTCAGTTTTATTTAATCGAGTTTAGTTGATTATTTTATTATTATATTATTTTATTTTCGACTTTTATTTAGAAAAATGTTATTTTTCAATGTTGTGATATTTTGTCGCGTTTTGAGAGCGTTTGCGAGATATTTGAGCGTAGGGGTATTTTGGTCTTTTGCTTGGGTAGATATTATGTTTTTCATTTAAATAGAATAGAAAGATAGAAATAGAGAGAAAAGAAAACAGAAAAATAGAAAGAGAAGAGAAGAGAAAAGAGAAGGAAAGAAGGGAGAAGTGGAAAAGAGAGGAAAAGTCGAGAAAACTCCGTTTAAAGCGCGAATAATCGGGTAAGGGTGAGAAGTTTCAATTATATCTTACTTGTGTATGTATATGTGTTGTTTGTGGTGAATGTTTTGGTTGTTTTCCATATGTTTCCGTTTATGCCGTATTTGACGAAATCGATAGAAACCGATGTTTCTACGGTCGGAAAGTCGTATAAATACATGTGTTGGTTGGTTATATGTATGTGAGCTGCTGTTTGAAGTTTCACGAAGTTTGGTTATGTTTCGGTTAGTTTTCGGTATGTTTCCGTTGTTGTTTCCGTTTAGGTCGAATTGTGGGAAACCGATGTTTTCACGGTTAGAATTCGAAATAAATTACGTGGTTGTATCGAGTAAGGTTAGGTCGTCGTATAGCGTGCTTTTTATTCGATTTGGTGACGTTCGAAAATTCTGGTTTTTAAACGGTGGAAATTTAATCGAAAAATCGAACGTCGTAGAAATTTCGTTTATGTGTTCTAAATTGTTCTTATGTATTTGGTGGTTGCGCGTATATGTTTGTTTCGGTGAAAATGTTCGATTTAGTCGAGTTTTCGGGGATTCGGGAAAAGGACAGCAAAGTTGTAATTTGAAAAATCTGGTTTTTTGTGAAAAACAGGGTTAGGGATCGATACATAACCCCAGGGATCGATCCCTACTGTGAAAATTGGGAAAAATGGAATTTTTACTACAGCAGGGATCGATACATGCGAGTTAGGGATCGATACATGAGGTCTTTATGTATCGATACATAAAGCCTATGTATCGATACCTACTGTGCTGAAACAGAAAATCTGGTTTGTCGGGGAAACTTCGGAAATTCATATCTTTTGATCCGTAACTCGGATCGGGACGTTCTTTATACCGTTGGAAAGCTAACGAAATGTTCTTTCTTTTAAAATTAGGTTGGAGGTCAGTAGATGATTTAATTAATTCGTGTTTTTGGAAAAATAGTCGAGTTGTCGGGTTTTGTTGCGTACAATGTGTGCGATTGATGCGTTATTATGCTATATGCTTTTGATATGTAAGGTGTAGCTTGTGTGCTGTTATATGATGTGAATATACATGATGAGATGTTGTGATAATGTTGTTGTTGTGCGGTAAATACATTGTTTGATTGAATATCAATGTATGTGGTTATGATGTTGTGTTGGTTTGTGGTTTATTGTTGTGGTTTGTGGAATGTGATGATGTTGAAGCATGTGACAAGTTATGGTAATTGTTGTGATGATGATTGGTGGCCGAGAGGCAAGAAAATGCTAAGTGTGGTATATTGGTGTTTGTGGCCATTTTGGGCAATTGTGTGCATTACTTTATATGTACTTGAAATGCATGATTTAATGTATGAGTCTTGATTGCCATGGGTCATTATATGACATGCATCATGATGAAGACATTGTAGATCCCTTCGTGGGTGTAAACAATGCATAAAGACATTGTAAGATCCCTTCGTGGGTGTAAACAATGCAGTTAGACATTGTAAGATCCCTTCGTGGGTGTAAACAATGCATGTTGAATTGTAGATCCCTTATGGGTGTAAGCAATTGTTGTATTGATCGTGTGCCTATTATAAAGGACTAAAAACGATCCATAACGTCGTATGCTTGGTGATAAGTGGTAGCGACGGGGAACATCGTATGCCCGACGGGGAGTTACCCTAAGTAACGAGCGATGATTCCAAGAGTTCCTGGGGAACTAATGAATTACAAGGTTGGAAGTCGGTACCGCATGGCATTTGCATAGAGTCGTTGTGTCGGTCTCTGTGCATTTGCATAAATCATGAATTAATTGGCATGGAAATGTGATTGTGATTGATGAGATGAAATATGTGGAATTGTATTGAATGGTATATGTTTGATTGGAGTATGTGATTATGTGTGGAAAATCATGATTTGATTGATTATATGTGGAAGTTGTGTATTGATTAGTTATGTGTTGAGATTGTGATAGCTTTGGTGAGTTGATATGCATTTTGATAAATGTATTGAGCATGATTGGTATGCTTTGTGATGGATGCATAAATGATTATGTGTTGTGAATTATGTTATGTCTTGGTGACATGCTATATATATTGGTAGGTGATGTTGTGGTGAGAAATATTTTATATGTGAATTTATTTGTGTTGTGGCATATTATTATGCAATCTTGTTATAATTGTTATTTCTCACCCTTCTGCTGGAATATGCTTTTTATGGCATAGTGCAGATTGTCAGCTTTAGAGGCTTGGAGGCTTTTGTGGAGATTAGTCCTCCGTTCCGTTGTCGTTCGTGGTGTCTGCTCTGATACGTAGCACGGGAGTCGGGGAACGTTTTGTTATATGTATATAATTGTTGAATATATTTTGTATTTATATTTTGATGTTCTAAAACCATTTATTTGTAAAACAAGTCAGTTATGGATCTTTCCGCTTTATTCCATAATTGACCATCCTTTTGTAAGGAAAAAGTTTCTCTTTGTGTTATGTATCAAAAATGTGGAGCAGGGATTGTATTTTGTTCATTTAAGTGTGACATCCGTGTTTCCTGTCGGAGAAATAAAATTTTAGTTACTCTGATATTTATTATGTGTTATTTATTTCGCGATGGGAATTGGGGTGTTACATAAGTGGTATCAGAGCAGGTCGGTCCGTCCGGCCAAGTTGTTGAGTTAGTTGGTGTGACAGTTGAATACTGTCGTTGTTGTTTGTCCCTTAGTACGTGATTGGTGTGCGGAACACTGTCAGTGCTTTCTGGTTTTCTAATCCTTTGTCTTCAGGTGTGAGTTTGAGATAAGTGGGGGAGAAGCTGGTACTTCTCCATGTTGTTTCAGGTGTGGAGCGTTGGCTCAGTGTACCGTTGGTTGCAAGATTATAAGTGTTGTTGGGACAGTGTTGTTCCCGATTCCGTAAGAAATGCGGAAGTAAGGTTTATGTCAACTAAGGAATTGTGCCTTAGGTAGTTTTGTGTATGGGATGCAAGAAAGGCTATTATAGTTTGGAAAAGACGGTTTATGCCCCATCATGATTGTCGGCTGTCTATTGGCAAATTGAGGAACTGATCACCCTTAATCTCTTGTTGATAGCAGACGGAGATTGTGTTGGATGGAATAGACGTGTCTTTCCGGCTTTGATAGTGTGTGCCATGAATTGTTTGGAATTGAGAAAATGATTACGGATTATTTTGACGAGTCGATGAAGACGCTAATATCAGAAGATGCAATGGATTAGAGGTTTTGGTATGTTGGTTCAGTATGAAGTTTTGAGAGTGAATGATTGGGCATCGTTAATGGTGGTTCTCAGAGAGAAAAGTGTGAACTCAAATTGGACGAAGGTAAGGATTTCAGGTTTGGATCTGCTAAGTAAGCAGGAGAACTGTTAGGACGTGAAACTAAGATGTTGTTATGTTCGTGATGATAGTTTTCTAGAAATTGGCAAGAAGGACACAGTGATGAGCTACCGGTTGTGCGTGATTTTCAGATGTATTCCCGGATGGAATATTGGATGTTAGCGTTAGAGGTACCCGGACTGATAGAGCAGTTGGAAGATTTACTGGAAAGGAGAATTGTGAGGCCAAGTGTGTCGTCTTGGAGAGCTCTAGTATTGTCGGTAACAAAAGGAAGGATGATATAATGGAATAACAAGTATAATGGTATTGAGACTATGAGAAGCCAAACTTAGAGTTCCGAAGAGGTTTGGAGTTTTTGGAATTTTAGAGCATTAATGGAAATTTTGAGAAAACCTTAAGTGTGGATGTATTATTTAAGAGTTCTTTTGGATTAGTTGTTGCTACATGTTGGGAATTATGGAATTTAGACTGTAAAGAGAAGAAATTGTGTATGGATTATTGACAGTTGAATAAGGTAATGGTGGAGAATAAGTGTCCACTTTCATGAGCGGATGATTGGAATGGTTTGGTTGAGTTTTAGTGAAATTGCAATTGTTTGGAATGTTTGATAAGAGTGGTGAATTGTGTGAGTTAAGACTTTTATCGATTTGATGTGACTGGTTATGTTGTTATCATCGGAATAGACTGGTAATTACTCGGTTAAGCTTGTGTGTGAATAGCCAGTTACCCAGTGCAAGGTTTTGCAAAAGCTTTAAGAATTTATATCTTTTGGAATTGGTTGGACATTACAACGTACGGTGATGTTGCTTGGTGTTAGTAATGTGTCCGTAATGTTTGTGAAGTATATGAATCGTATCTTCCATATTTAATTGGATAAGTTGTAGTGGTTTTAATTGAGGATATTCGAATCTGTTATAAACTCGGAAGAAGAACAGGTAGAGTGTTTGAGATTTGAATCACAAGTGTTGGAAAGAGACGAAGTTTTATGCTAAGTTATTCAAGTGAGAATTTGGGTTGGAAAAAGGTTAGTCTTCTTGGATATGTTATTTCAGGTAATGGTATTGTTATGGATCCATCGGAAGTGGATCTGGTTTTGCAATGAGAGGTTCCGAAGTTGGTTAAGGAGATTAGAAACTTTTGGGTTCAGTTGGTTGTTATTGTAGGCTATGGGAGACTTTGCTAAGTTCGTACTTCTGTTATTTCAGTTGGCTTGCAAAGGATGAGTCATTTGTTTTGGATGTTCGTTGTGAGTAAGTTTTGGGTGAGCCGAAGTAGAATTTGTCTACGGCTGCAGTTTTGATTCTGTGTGATCCTGTTCAACCGTTTGTGAGGTGTCTTTGATGAGTTAGTCAGTGTGTTAATGTAAGGGAGTAAAGTCGTGGCTTATGCTTTACGACAATTGAGGATTCATAAAAGGATCTATACAATTCTGGATTTGGAATTAGTCGCGGTTGTATTGTGTTGGAAAATTTGGAGGTATTATTTTTATGGTTCTCGGCTCGAAGTGTTTGGTAATCGCAAGAGTCTAGAGTACTTGGTTGGTTTGAAGGAATAGAGTATGAGACAATGAGGATGGTTGGAAATTTTGATGAGTTATGACTTTAGTTGGAATTATCCTGTTGGTAAAGGTAAGGTCTTGCTTGGAAAGTTAAGTCGAAAGTTTCAGGGTATGTCTGTTTTGATGGTCAGAGAATTAGAATAATTTGAGCAGTTCCGAGACTGGTGTCTGGTGTGTGAGATAACACAGGAGAGTGTGAGGTTAGGAATATTAAAAGTGAACAGTGATTTTTGGTGAATAAGAGAAAGAGTTAGACCTTGGACGTGAAATTGGTAGTTTTGATGGTTGCGAGTAATCAGAGTGCACAGCGGATGCGTGGTGTTGCACAATTTGTATTTGCGTGTGTGTGACTTGTAAGAGTTCATAAGTGGAATATTGGGAATATGTAGGATTGATGAGACCATTGGACGTTTCAAAATGGAAGTGATAAGTGAAAGGTTTAAATGTTATCCATGGGCTACTATGTAGAGGGATGTTTCGGTTATATGTTCGATTGGTGAATCGTAGCATTGTTGTAGTATGGTTGTGTGACAAGGATGTTGGTGTTCTGGTTTTGTTGATGTTGTTGAGACCTTGTGGTGTCGTGGAATTTTATGTTCTTGTTTGTGTTGTTGCCTCGTTTCCATGGTGATGGTTCGAGTGTGTGTAGCTAATTCCTATGATTGGGAATTAGGGGAATGTTACCTACGGTGAGGGTAACGATCTTGTTGTGTTTCGGTTCTAGAGTGAACCTGTGTGTTGGTATCGTGGTTTTCCTTGAGTTGTGAGTTGGTCGTCAAGTGCATTGTATGGGCTTTGCATCTTGTCGTTGTCATTGTCGTTGTCGTGTTGTTGTAATTACGGTTAGCAAGGTGTTTGTCTGTTGTGTTATTCGTGGTGTGCCTTTTGTTGGCATGTTGGTTTGTTCGGCGGATGCGAGAGTCGTGTCCGGAGTTGTTCGTCTCGGTTAGATTTTCGAGGACGAAAATGTCTAAGTGGGGGAGAATTGTAACGCCCCAGTTTTAGTCAGTTTTATTTAATCGAGTTTAGTTGATTATTTTATTATTATATTATTTTATTTTCGACTTTTATTTAGAAAAATGTTATTTTTCAATGTTGTGATATTTTGTCGCGTTTTGAGAGCGTTAGCGAGATATTTGAGCGTAGGGCTATTTTGGTCTTTTGCTTGGGTAGATATTATGTTTTTCATTTAAATAGAATAGAAAGATAGAAATAGAGAGAAAAGAAAACAGAAAAATAGAAAGAGAAGAGAAGAGAAAAGAGAAGGAAAGAAGGGAGAAGAGGAAAAGAGAGGAAAAGTCGAGAAAACTCCGTTTAAAGCGCGAATAATCGGGTAAGGGTGAGAAGTTTCAATTATATCTTACTTGTGTATGTATATGTGTTGTTTGTGGTGAATGTTTTGGTTGTTTTCCATATGTTTCCGTTTATGCCGTATTTGACGAAATCGATAGAAACCGATGTTTCTACGGTCGGAAAGTCGTATAAATACATGTGTTGGTTGGTTATATGTATGTGAGCTGCTGTTTGAAGTTTCACGAAGTTTGGTTATGTTTCGGTTAGTTTTCGGTATGTTTCCGTTGTTGTTTCCGTTTAGGTCGAATTGTGGGAAACCGATGTTTTCACGGTTAGAATTCGAAATAAATTACATGGTTGTATCGAGTAAGGTTAGGTCGTCGTATAGCGTGCTTTTTATTCGATTTGGTGACGTTCGAAAATTCTGGTTTTTAAACGGTGGAAATTTAATCGAAAAATCGAACGTCGTAGAAATTTCGTTTATGTGTTCTAAATTGTTCTTATGTATTTGGTGGTTGCGCGTATATGTTTGTTTCGGTGAAAATGTTCGATTTAGTCGAGTTTTCGGGGATTCGGGAAAAGGACAGCAAAGTTGTAATTTGAAAAATCTGGTTTTTTGTGAAAAACAGGGTTAGGGATCGATACATAACCCCAGGGATCGATCCCTACTGTGAAAATTGGGAAAAATGGAATTTTTACTACAGCAGGGATCGATACATGCGAGTTAGGGATCGATACATGAGGTCTTTATGTATCGATACATAAAGCCTATGTATCGATACCTACTGTGCTGAAACAGAAAATCTGGTTTGTCGGGGAAACTTCGGAAATTCATATCTTTTGATCCGTAACTCGGATCGGGACGTTCTTTATACCGTTGGAAAGCTAACGAAATGTTATTTCTTTTAAAATTAGGTTGGAGGTCAGTAGATGATTTAATTAATTCGTGTTTTTGGAAAAATAGTCGAGTTGTCGGGTTTTGTTGCGTACAATGTGTGCGATTGATGCGTTATTATGCTATATGCTTTTGATATGTAAGGTGTAGCTTGTGTGCTGTTATATGATGTGAATATACATGATGAGATGTTGTGATAATGTTGTTGTTGTGCGGTAAATACATTGTTTGATTGAATATCAATGTATGTGGTTATGATGTTGTGTTGGTTTGTGGTTTATTGTTGTGGTTTGTGGAATGTGATGATGTTGAAGCATGTGACAAGTTATGGTAATTGTTGTGATGATGATTGGTGGCCGAGAGGCAAGAAAATGCTAAGTGTGGTATATTGGTGTTTGTGGCCATTTTGGGCAATTGTGTGCATTACTTTATATGTACTTGAAATGCATGATTTAATGTATGAGTCTTGATTGCCATGGGTCATTATATGACATGCATCATGATGAAGACATTGTAGATCCCTTCGTGGGTGTAAACAATGCATAAAGACATTGTAAGATCCCTTCGTGGGTGTAAACAATGCAGTTAGACATTGTAAGATCCCTTCGTGGGTGTAAACAATGCATGTTGAATTGTAGATCCCTTATGGGTGTAAGCAATTGTTGTATTGATCGTGTGCCTATTATAAAGGACTAAAAACGATCCATAACGTCGTATGCTTGGTGATAAGTGGTAGCGACGGGGAACATCGTATGCCCGACGGGGAGTTACCCTAAGTAACGAGCGATGATTCCAAGAGTTCCTGGGGAACTAATGAATTACAAGGTTGGAAGTCGGTACCGCATGGCATTTGCATAGAGTCGTTGTGTCGGTCTCTGTGCATTTGCATAAATCATGAATTAATTGGCATGGAAATGTGATTGTGATTGATGAGATGAAATATGTGGAATTGTATTGAATGGTATATGTTTGATTGGAGTATGTGATTATGTGTGGAAAATCATGATTTGATTGATTATATGTGGAAGTTGTGTATTGATTAGTTATGTGTTGAGATTGTGATAGCTTTGGTGAGTTGATATGCATTTTGATAAATGTATTGAGCATGATTGGTATGCTTTGTGATGGATGCATAAATGATTATGTGTTGTGAATTATGTTATGTCTTGGTGACATGCTATATATATTGGTAGGTGATGTTGTGGTGAGAAATATTTTATATGTGAATTTATTTGTGTTGTGGCATATTATTATGCAATCTTGTTATAATTGTTATTTCTCACCCTTCTGCTGGAATATGCTTTTTATGGCATAGTGCAGATTGTCAGCTTTAGAGGCTTGGAGGCTTTTGTGGAGATTAGTCCTCCGTTCCGTTGTCGTTCGTGGTGTCTGCTCTGATACGTAGCACGGGAGTCGGGGAACGTTTTGTTATATGTATATAATTGTTGAATATATTTTGTATTTATATTTTGATGTTCTAAAACCATTTATTTGTAAAACAAGTCAGTTATGGATCTTTCCGCTTTATTCCATAATTGACCATCCTTTTGTAAGGAAAAAGTTTCTCTTTGTGTTATGTATCAAAAATGTGGAGCAGGGATTGTATTTTGTTCATTTAAGTGTGACATCCGTGTTTCCTGTCGGAGAAATAAAATTTTAGTTACTCTGATATTTATTATGTGTTATTTATTTCGCGATGGGAATTGGGGTGTTACATAAGTGGTATCAGAGCAGGTCGGTCCGTCCGGCCAAGTTGTTGAGTTAGAGGTGGCTTACCCCCAGTCTTGAAGAAACTTTGCCCTTGATTGATCTTACAGAGATTTGTCAAATCGACGTGATTGCCCCTGTTTGGCTGCTTTAGGGGGAGTTTTCAATGTGACTGCTTCAGATTAGCCGCATCTTTTCACCATTTATTGGGAACCCCCAAACTGCGCACAGTCTCTTGGCCACATACCCCTTGACATGACTGTCCTTTAGAGTTCTCACCATCTCAACTTGGCGTGATCGAGCTTCTCGACTGACGCTCATTGTGTAAGCTTCTTTGACGTCAAACACATGCAAGCAGAAAATGTTTATTATGAGAATGACAATTCTAATGTAACACTCGTGTTAACCTTGAAGTTTTATTAAAAATGCGTCGCCGAGCTTTGTGAACGAATCACTAGCCGGGACTGCAATGACATTGATTTTTGAATGGAAAACAATACGCACATGCAATACCAACAAAAATCTTATTAGCACAACTCATAGGAGTCAGGAACGTTATCTCGCTAAAGTGCATTTTCGGGATAAACCCTGCTTCAATTAGGACTTTTAAGGGTTGTAACGTGGTCTGGTTCACGGTTTTGAAAAAAAAGGATTTAAGGCTCAAAGTTTATTGGTGCCCGCTCACTCTTCGTGATGTTCTCCAGTCCTACGTTCAGCTAATTTGGTGCAAACGCTCATCTCTCAAAAAGATTTCATGATCTTTAAGGAATCCATGCACTGATGGTTTGAGACCTGATGAGGTTTTAAAGCAACAGTCACCCCTTTTTATCTTTTGTGTCTGTAGCCACACGACTTTGTTCTTGAGGATTTTTCTTTGTAATCCTTTTCGCTTTTCGCTTTTCATTCTTTTGTGTTTTTTTTTTCGTTTCGCTGATTTTTTCCTGGACTGACTCTCTTGAGTTTTTCGATTTTTGAAGTCTAGCGGTATGCCCTAACTTTTTCCTAAGTCGCTTGTTTTCAAGTTTCAACTTAGCGGGCTTTTTCCTTTTTCTTTTTCTTTTTTTTCCGTTTCCCTGATTTTTGGAACAAATCGTGTGACACCGTTTTGTCTGACTTGCTTGAAAGGGTTGTGACTGCCTCACTCCTTGATTGTTAATGGATAACCATTGTGGTTTCACATCTCTTGACCTTTTGATACGTGAGGAAAGAAAGGTAATGGATCCTCCGATGCACACTCTTTTTGCAATTTGAATGCTTGGTTAAATTAACTGACACCTACCTTGCCCCTGGGTTAAATGTGAGGGTTTTTTCGTTTCTAGAAAGAAACTCCTACTTCAAGGCTCAAAGGGGTTAACGAGGATCTATCTCCCTTATATCTCCAGTGTTTAGGGATTTGAAACAATGTCTGTACATCCTCAACAGGGTTTTATCCAAAGGCACCTAATAGAAGATTTTGCGTTTTTCACTTCATCATCCTCCCTCAAGAGTTCTAGACAAGAAAGGTTGGTATTGCAGTGCATATAAACATGATATGAGTGCATAAAAGTAAATTACTTCAAGAACAACATATTCATTGCATTAAAATCATCATTCAAGACACAAACAAGTTTTTACATGCAGACAGTGTTTAAACAAATAAATGAAAGCTACATATGAAAATGCAGTAAAGGAAGCTGATGATTGCCATTGTTGAGGAGACTTGACTCCGTCTGGACTTATTGCTTTTGATGATGTCTTCGCAGCCTCGAGTGCTTACTCTGATAAAGAAGCTTCACCTTGTGGGGGTACCATCTGGGGTGATGACCCTTGAGTCAATCAAATCTTGCACCTTGTGTTGGAACGCATTACAATCATCAATTGTGTGCCCAAATGTTCCCGAATGGAACTCACAGCTCGCGTTCATGTCAAAGTCTAGAGGAATAGGGTATGGCACTGGCATGGTATTCCTCAGCTGGATCAACGAGCTTTTGAGCAAGCGAGCAAACAACTGACTATAAGGAATAGGAATAGGATCAAATATCCTCTTAGGCCTTCTTGGTCTGAGTTGCCTCTACTGCTGATAATTCTGATGCTGCTAATTTGGGCGCCCAATCCGCCCCTGCACTTTCCTTTCTGCATTCGGCTGAGGTAGAAACAAGGGTTGCTGACGCCGAACTTCTGAAGCATAAGGTTGTGGAAGAGATCCCTGACGCGAGGTGGATCCTTTGGAAAAGGAAGGAGTCCCTAATTCTTTTGCAACAATGGGAGTAAAATCACCTTGTTTACCAGTGCCAACTAACGTAAACTTGATTGCCCCTGAATCAATGAGCTCTTGGACTTTATGCTTGAACCTTGTACAATTCTCAACATTATGACCAGGTGCCCCAGAGTGGAATTCGCATCTAGCCTTAGCATTAGGTCCCAGAGGAAGCTTTGTGGGAAGAGGTCCCAAACTAACATGTTCAACTAGTTTGAGCTCGAGCAAATAAGAAAGCAACTGCACATACGGCATTGGAATGGGATCAAACTTCCTCTGAGGCCCCTCTGACTTAGGATCCTCTTGAGGAACAGGAAATGATTGCTGATGAGAAAGCTCTGAAACTTTAGTTTGTGGAAAAGATTCACGAGGCAATCCACGATCTAGAGCAAATCCCAAAGAGATGGGAGGAGTAAGGACCTCTATTGTGGAAGCGGGCACATGATTATTTTCCTTTTTTAACGCCTTATTCAAGATCTCCATAACCAGACCCATCTGAGTCCTCATCTGGTTGACTTCCTCTCTCAGCAGTTTCTGATCCTGGGACATAGCCTACATATCTTCCCCAAACTGCCTCATCTGAATCTTCATTTCAGTTACTTCTGCACGGAGTTGTTCCATGGCTATCCTCTGATTATCACCGGCTGAGTAGTGGTGGCAGGTCAAGCTGTCAATTCTGAAGATAATACCAAGTCAGAATGAGAAATCCGCTCCTGAGCACCTGCTATGCGTATAAGTATGCGAATGTAAATGCCATGCTCGAATATTTCCAAGGAATCATTCTACTTTGATTCAAGTTTTTTTTTCAGAAGAACCACAGGAAATAGACGGAAACGCTTAACAGCGAGTCTCAAAGTTAATATCCCTTGGAAATACAAGAACATGTATGCGAAAATTGATGATGCAAATGCAACAGACATGGGATCAAGGTTCCACACGAGCTGGCTGCACTGTACCGACTGAACAATCAGGACTCTATACCAAAACCTAGAACAAAAGTAACCACAGTAATAAACCTGTACTGATAAGAAATCCAAAGTACCAGGTAGGTAGAAGGCCAAGGTTACCTGCAAACCTGTAAACACCCGCCCCTCTCACATGTGGGTACTAAAATGAGAAAGATCCTCAGCTTCTGGCACTGAGGTCGAGAAGCAATAGTACATTCATCCCTCGGGGTACAGTACTATCGCCAATCGAGGAGCGCATCCACTGATTAACTTTCAAAAAGGAAATCCTATAGCAAGTTCCCAGCATTGGGTCCTCGGATCAAGAAGTGTAACGGGTTTGCCATTTCTGGTCTGCCATTATCACTCTCGGGAGGAGTGTCGTTACTGAGTCCACGGGAATGGTCATCAGAGTCGACAGTTCCTCAAGAGAATAACTACTGGCCTGTATCAACATATGGTAGCAGATATCTCCTGATAGAACCTCGTCTGATTGTGGGGATCGTGATCACCCGCACGTGGTCAACACCACGGAAGCGTCACGCCTGCCCACACTAATACCTATGTGTATGCTCAAGCCTGGGTAGTGGGCTTATCTCTCAGAACATCCCTACCTGCCAAACAGAAAACCAGCACAGCACAGCACAGTCCAGCATAATAATGATATGTAATACAGTAAATGCGGTAAAAACAGTAAAACAACAATATAGTAATATACACCAAAATAAAGCACAACAGTAAACACCAAATGAAAACAAACAAACAAGTGCTAGGATTGACTCGCAAAAGGGGATGGACCAGCAAGAGGTTAACCTGTCCCCAGCAGAGTCGCCAGTTGTCGCTCCCGAGGATTTGCATCCATGGTACAAACGCGAAAGTGGCGCGGAAAACAGAGTCGCCAGCAATGTGTATTTATCCCAAGAGAGGGAAAGGAAACACTACGTAAACCTGAAGGGAAGGGAAAGAGCATAGTCTGACGACCAAGAGAAAAGGGTAAGGGAGTCGGTTACGCAAAGGGAAGGTGTTAACACCCCACACGTCCATCGTACTCGACGGGATCCACGCTTGTTGTCTCAATCAAAGGGTGTCGTCATCCGGAGCTCCACTGCCACTGGAAAGGAGAAGAAACGGGAAAGGAAAAGAACAAAGAAACGAAGAAGAAAAGAAAAAGAAGTGGCTCGATAGGACATCGTTCGTCCTATGCCTACGTACTCCCTCGTGCAATGGGAAAGTCAGAGTCAACGTAGTTCAAACACGAACTAGGGGGGAGGTTGCTCGCCAAGACATCGTCGTCTTGTGCCTACGTATCCTCAATTGGACTAGAGAGAGGAAATCAGAGCAGTCGTAGTTCGACCTAACGAGGTCGGTTAGAGTTTTTTATGAGCACCGTTAAGTTCGCGTCTGGCAGTTAGGGTCGATGCCTGTTTGCGACGAGACGAAAGTAACGTCCCCTTTTCGAAAAAATGAAGTTTGAGACTTAACGATCCCGGAGGATAAAAAGGTTGACTTTGTTTTTGTATTTTTTAAGACAGAAGTGGTTTGAAGTTAGTTCATAACTTGCATTGCACCCAAGTCTATAACATAGGAACGAATACTTCGCGCATCGTCCCCAACAGGACGTACACTAAGTACCCTAGAAGAATGAAGGGAGACCCCTCATACTTCACTTCCCATATGTAAGGCTCATGCGCAATACATGTTAATCTTTTATTAAGTGTTTTAGGATTGTTATGAGATGAGAAGAGAAGACTCAAGGAAAAAGAAAACACTAAGGGGAATTCTATCTGAATGTTGTCATGCAAAACGTGGCCCTAAGGTTGAGTTTGCAAGGGGAACCTCTACCTATGTTAGCATGCAAAGGGAAGCCTAATGCTAATCCTACTCCAAGCTTAATCGAAAATTAAGTTGGACTAGGTAGCTCTAAGGGAATGAATCCAAGACTTAAACAAGTCTTGAGATTCAAGGGAAGGAAAGAGTGAAAGAGAAGAAGAAGGAAAGAAGAAAATGAGCAAAAACAGCAGCTACAACAGCGCATCTGCAACAACATAGCAGTAAAAAGCAGCACACAAGCAAGACAGCTTATAACAGCACGCAATCAGAGCAAAGATAGGTGTAAAATGTCAACCAGCAGCACATACAACAGCATACATGCATATAGACAGCAGTAGAAATAGGGCAGCATGTGATTCGCTTGAATACAACTCAAACATGGCAAAGCAAGCATGCATCAAGCATTACATTTCACAATTAATCATGATCACAATCACGTCATACACCATGATAAACAACTCTTGAAATCACATGAAAGAATGCATATCATTTGATAATGGACAAGTCAAAACAAGCATGCATCTCATGAAGTTAAGTGCAAGCAATCATGTTCAAACAAACAACTCCAACAACATCAACAACAAGTCACAATCAACATGCTCAAGAAGTGTGTGCTATGTGTTCATCGCATCGGGACCGCAACATCGCAAACATGATCATAAACGATAAAAATCCAAGAGTCGCGTGTCGGAAAATTGTGTGCATACAATGGTGTGAGGTGCAACAGCATCAAAACAGTCATTAGACAAGTATCATATCAATCCATGAAGATTAAAAGTGAAACGGGATCGAAACATGCTCAAAAATGCACCAAAAACACAGTCTGCAGCTGTGTTTATTGATTAACCAATTGCAGTGCAATTGTGTTAATCGATTAACAGCTCTAAATACACAAATTTTGCACTGGTTAATCGATTAACCTAATTGCACTGCAATTGGTTAATCGATTAACACTCTAAAATCAGCACAAAATCAGTTTGAAAAATCACTTCCAGCAGCAAAAGCACTTATCCCATCATCTCCAATAATCATGTAATCAACAATGCACGAAAATTAAGCTCAGAAACAACATTCAAACATCATTTAAATTCAATAATCATCAACATCCACAATCAAGATCAACCAAATGAATCAAAACACATCAAAATTCATGGATCTACATTGGATAAGTTGCAATTAAGTTAAAATGAGTATGGATCTGAAATTAACCAACCTACAAAGCTGAGATTTGCTTTGGTAAGTGTTGTAAACAGAAACGGATGAATTCAAGTAGAGAAATCCAAGATCCACAAGCTTCTTGCACTCAAAGTTGAAGATCCAAGCAATAAGCAACCAAAGCTCCAAAAGCACTTCCAAAAATCACTTCTGAAAATTCAGAACCAGATCCAAACGAAAATCCAAATCGAAAAGCTGAAATGTAGTGATGATGAGAGGCTTTAGCTCAAGAATTAACAAGTTCCAATGAAGAACTTGTTAATCTTTGAAAGAGAGCTTTGAGTGTGGTTGAAAATGGAGGTTGAGAGTGAAAAAGTGAGAGAGAATTGAGAGAATTCTGAAAATTGGGAGTGAAAATATGATCTAGAGTGGAGAGGTTTGGAATGAATTGGTTTAAATAACCCCTAGGTTAGGAGTTAAGTTTGGGTTTGGAGTGAGGTTAAGTGAGTGGAAATTGGGATGAAATGTGGATTAGGAAAGGAAATGTGGAAATGGGGTGGAAAGAATTTGAATTTTTGAATGGAAAATCAACTCTCTAGATCCTTCTACTGATGTGTAGAATTAAAATGTGTGATTAAAAATTGGATTAAAAAGAAACAGCTGTGAAAATGCAACATTTGGGCAAAATTCACAATGGTTAATCGATTAACCTAATTGCACTGCAATTGGTTAATCGATTAACACATTCAAATTTTGAATTTTTACGCCAAAAGGAGGGAAACTTGGATATTCGCCTGGTTCTACCTGTTCTGAGCCACGAGAGACCTCTGAAACTTGCCATTTGATATTATCTCCGGAATACACTTGAAATATGCTGTGAAATGTTTTTTCCGCGCTCCGATTAAACTGCTGATAGCAACTGTACGGTACTGTATAACTGATCAAAAAT
Source organism: Lathyrus tuberosus (assembly GCA_022829125.1). Classification (NCBI taxonomy): domain Eukaryota; kingdom Viridiplantae; phylum Streptophyta; class Magnoliopsida; order Fabales; family Fabaceae; genus Lathyrus; species Lathyrus tuberosus. Next base: position 2,408,071 of record JALAZF010000205.1, on the reverse strand, counting down.
TGATTGCCAGAGTTTCAGATCATCCAGTCATTTAATGAACAAAATAAATGCTCAAAAAGACTTGGAAAGCTATCTGCTTGGCTCTGAACACCATTAAAAATCATACTGGAACTGATGACGCCGTGAATTGCTGAAAGAAAACCTTGATCCCATGCTCAAAAGAACCATGCAAATGCAAAAATGACAATGCAAATGAAATGAAGTATAAGCCAAAAGGGGTTAGCAACACTAGGGCAAATTTTGAGGTGTTACAGTATGCAGATGGGAATCTCATGATGTGGACATTGTCTCAACAGCTCCTTAAATCTTTCCCATGCGTCAAACAACGTTTCATCATCTCCTTCCCTAAATGATGTGATTTTATTTCTTATTTTTGCATTTTGGAAGGAGGAAAATACTTGGCCAGAAATTTTTCTGCCAAGGCATTCCATGTAGTAATGGAATTTGGTTCTAAAGAATTAAGCCAACTCTTGGCTCGATCCCTTAGAGAGTATGGAAACAGCCTCAACCTAAAGGTATCCACTGGCACGTCAAGAATCTTGAAGTTGTCAGCAACATCCAGAAATTATTTTAAGTGCAAATGAGGATCTTCATGAGGAGAGCCTGAATATTGACCAACCGCTTGTAACATTTGGAACATCATAGGCTTGAACTCAAATTGAGGTGCTGTGATGGCTGGCCTAGCAATGCCAGTATTCATAGCATTAGGATGAAATACAGCATAGTCCCTGATGCTGCACACTCGGTCATTGGCAATGCCAATGATGTCTGGCTCTGCCATGTTAGTCTCGTGCAATGACTCGTCTGAAGAAGATGATGAACTTTCTTCGTCCGAATCCTCCTCGTACACAACTCCTTCAAATTCAGCCACAGCCGAGGTTGAGGAATCTCCAGATATTTGCTGAGCACGTACAAATCTTCTTCGTGCATGCACATGCAATAGCTGAAGCCTGTCGTATCACCAAATCACAGCTGAAGCCTGTCGTATCACCAAATCACAGCAAACGTTAAAAGCTCAAATACAATCTTAAACAAAAAAAAATAAATATAGTTTTTCAAACTGTTTCAGTTCCCCGACAGCGGCGCTAAAAACTTGTCAACATTTTTACTCTACTTTATATAATGCTTTTCTTTTGAAGGTTTTTAGAGTAATGTTGTCACATGCAAGTATACATGCTTGGTAATGTAGCAAGTGATAAATAAAGGTCGAACCCACAGGGAAGTGTATCGTATTTGAACTACTAATATTAATTTTCTTTGTTTAAGACAAGTATGAGCAAGGTAACAGATTTATGAGAATAAAGAACAAGAGCACACACAATTAACTAAAATAACTGAAAGCTAAAGAGGAGTTAAAATATCAGAGAGAATAGTTGATGAGCTAAATCCATTAGTATAGCTGTTGTTTAACATGCCTTTATGATGTGAAGTTTCGTGCCTCAAAAGGTCAGAACTTGATCGAGTAGTGTATCTCTACAACATCAAAAACATGTATAACTAGGGCAAGGGAACAAATCTCTAAGTCTCACTTGTAACCCTAAAATACGTCTGGTTTTAATTCTGAAAAATCTTTATGGCCTCAACTTCTTATCTCTAAGCAAGTTGAATTAAATGAATATCTCTATCCTACTTTATTAACCACTTTTGTTATGAAATCCGTTTGTTTATTGGATCTCTCTCAACAACAAGCTTTTACTTTTTTCCTAGTTGATCACTCTAAGAACCAAGTTTATAGCATAAACGCACACAACAAAATAAGACACTAGCCAACACACCATATTAACATAAAAACAACTTTTATACTAACTTCATTAGTTTCATCAAACAAAGGTTTAGCTCATCGTGAGCTGTGTACAAACTACTGGAATGAAATTAATCGGAAACATCATCTTACAGCGTGTAGTAAAGAAATGCAACCTAATAATAACTTGGAGATCTCTTGCGTTGGATAAACAGCAACAGCTCTGTTCAGTCACGATAGTTCTCAGCAGAACATACAGGACTGGAGAAGGGAAGAATACACTCTAATAATACTCTAACTCTTAAAAATTAAAATAAATGAAATTTAAACTATGAATGTGTGTGGAATCTCTCGTCTCTCGTCTTCAATGCACAAGCTCTCTTTAAATAGTGATGAGTGGAAGTGGTAGTTACTCTTTTCTTGGATCGTGGGTCTCTTGAGGAAAATAAGGTTAGGCCCAAATCAAATCCTTCATGTGGGATAGTTGTCCCTCAATCCTTCCTTTGCAAGCAATCTGGTACAAATGTTGGTGGGAGACAAATCTGCTTTTTGTAGGCGGCTGTAGCAAGCTGGTGGAGCAGAGCAGACGGCTGGTGGAGCAGAGCAGATGGCTGGTGGTGTTGGTGTTGGGCGCTCTTTACTGAGTGGTCCCCACCGTACTAACTTTTGTCCTCTATCTTTCTTGATCTTATCCATTCTTTTTGCTCCATTGCTCTTCATAATGCTGCCACATAAGCCCTAGTCATTCTTGGCTTTTCATCATCAATCTCCAACTCCCTTAGTGAAATGGTTTATTAAATCATCAACTCTCTAACTAGCTTCTCATTCTTCTCCAGAATCTGGCAACTGGGGTCATACCTCTTCTCATCATCCTCTAACTTCCTTTTAGAACATAAACACAAAGAAAACGTAAAAGAAACACATAGAGTGCTTAAAGCTTAAATCATGCTAAAACACCTTAAATCATGCTACATAAATGAAATCATGAACTAGAAATGTCACATACATTGAGCTGAAGTAACACACTAAAATAGTGTTATCAGGTATCTCAAAACAGGACATCGGCTGAGCTGCCTAGATCTATCAGGATGCACCTAATATCCCAAATGCCAGTTGAACGGTATTACCAAAGGATCATTGTCGTGAGGGTTGATGCATATGGCATCCTCTTCAGAGAAAACGATGTTGGACCCTACCATTTCTACAGTGTTTTCAGGAAAGTTGGGGGATATAAAGTTTGTTACGAATACCTTCCTTTCGTATCTTCGTAAAGTGGCCTTGGATAGGCCCCCCTGAAAATATCTCCAGTAATGTTGTTCGCTACATGATATAGGACCCTATTAGTCTTGTCCAGGAGAAAAAAGGATAGCAGGGTTGGAGTGGAAGATGTGGGTCAGGTTAGTTTTATTGGTTCCCATAGTTGGCATTATTGTACTTTCTAAAAACTATAGGGTGTGTGTGTTCCCCCTCCAAGGTCAGAGAGAGTTAGAGGCCCTAGTACATTTATTACAGTTTTAAGGGGTTAGGGTTAGCTCACGGTGGCAAGTAGCCTTGTACGCTGGTATTTGAGGTTGTTTGAGGGGCCGCCTCATGTGAGGTGAGAAGCCCAGTAAGTGGCTGGTGTTGTTAGGTTACAACTGGGCGGTTAGATTGATGGTGTTAGGGCTACCAGGAGTGTAGTTCTCTCTAAGTAGTAGTATATGTGTATGACTTGGGAATTTGTAATTCCCTTGAGGAATAGTGTATTTTTAGGAGTTCCTGATACCTAGGATTTTCTTGGGAAAGCTCATCGCCCCTTAGTCAGAAAGTGGACAGTTGAATCCCTATTCCCAAGGGAGACGTGGGTCAGTAACGACTATGACTTTCTCCTTATCTAAAACATGTCTTATCGCATGTTTTCTCGCTAGAGGCGAGGAAAACTTAAGGGCGAGATGCTACCTCCCTTCAGACGACCTTGCATCATCGCCTTTTCCTAGGGAGGTCCCAAGATTTCACCCTAGGAAAGGTTTTTTGCAACTATAATACTACAAAACATTATCCCTTTGGAGGAGATCCACTCGTCTTTAAGAACCAAAGGGGTAACTAATATGAAAGAGTTGAAGTTTGAAAATAATTATGAAGACTTGAATCTCTCAATAGGGATGAGATGGAAGAAAGGAACCAAAAATGGTAAGAAATCTATGTCTAAGTCAAAGTGCAAGGGGTTTTGATAATTCAAAGTACAAGTGCTTTATTTATCATAAACTGGTCACTTTAAAAAGGATTGTATAGAGAGAGGGAAGTGGTGATTTTGTTCAGATTAAGATTTCTTCTGATGAGGGGGGAACTCTAGTGACAAAAAAGTTTGGAGACGGAAAAGGATTAGATCATGGACTCTGAATTCTATCACATGTGCCCAAGAAATGAATACATTGACACTTTGGATCTAAAAGAGGGTGGAGTCATTCGATTCGATAATAATAATGGTTGCAAGGTTCATGGTATTGAGATGGTTTGACTTAAGATGTTTGAGAACCATGAATTCCTTTTTACAATGTGATGTATGTTACCAAAATTAAACAAAATAATTATACATGTTTTATGATTTAGGCTATTACACTATAATTCAACGTGGAATGTTTAAAACTTTACATAGTGCATTTATAATTGCTAAGTGATCTAAAATATACTTTTATTTACATCTAATAAAAAATAGTATCTACTTTACCATGATTAAATCCTTTTTAGATAAAAAAAGTCCATTAAGGCGCTCATAGCAAGCTCTAGGAGCTTGTTTAAGACCATAGATGGCTCTTTAAGTTTTAAAAGGTAATTTGGAATTTTCGTGATCCTCAAAATCTAAAGGTTGAGGGATGTATACTACTTTGTTTATAAAGGTGTTAATAAATTTTAATTTAACATTTTTTTAGACAACTTAAAAACCAGGCAGCATCTGAATGTCAAAAGAAGTTGTATTGCTTCAAGATGAGCTACAGGAGCATAAGTCTCCTCATAGTCAATTCCTTCAGCATGACTATACCCTTTTCCAGTAGCATAATTTTATTTTTAGTAATTATGTCATTTTCATCCAATTTGTTTCTAAACATTCATGTAGTTCCTATGACGGTTTTATCAGATGGGCGTGGAACAAGGTCCCAAACATCATTTCGTTTAAATTGAATAAGCTTTTCTTGCATAGCAAGAATCCATCCCTCGACAAGTAGAGCATCAGATATTATTTTAGGTTCAATTTGAGAGATGAAATCAAAATGCTTACATAAATTGTTAACTTTAGATCTTGTGCTTATACCATTCCTGATATCTCTTAGTATATGATCCAACGGATGATCCTTTGCAACATTCCAATCTTGAGGCAGTTAAGGCGAGGTCTCTTTTTTATCTTCCTCTTGTTAGATTTCTTATTTGTATTAAATGGTGTCCTATTTGATTGTTGTTGGATGAGTATCCTCTTTGGGAATGTTGTCGTCAATCAAGTTCTCAGTTGTCACACCTAAAACATCAGAATAAATACCTTTCCAGTCCTTTGGGGTGAGGATTCATTAAAAGTCACATGAACTGACTCTTCAATAGATGATGGTATATGATTGTAAAATATATATGCTTAATTCAAATATGAGTACCCTAGAAATATCCCTTCATCCGACTTAGCATCAAATTTACCAAGATTGTCCTTTCCGTTATTTAAAATAAAACATTTATAACCGAAAATGTGAAAATAGGAAATGTTAGGTTTCCTGAATTTGAGTAACTCGTAAGGTGTCTTCTCTAATATTGGTTGAGTGACCACCCTTTTTAAGACATGGCATGCAATATTAATCGTATTCTCCCAAGATTACTAAGGCTAACTCAATTCGTTTATCATTGTCCAAGCCAATTCTTCTAAAATACGGTTTTTGCACCCAACAACATCATTTTGTTGTGGAGTTCTCGAACATGAAAAGTTATGATTAATCCTGTTTTCGTTACAAAAGTTTTCAAATTAATGGTTTTCAAACTCACCATCATGATCACTATGGAGTGTTACAATTTTCAAATTATAAAGATTTTGGACAAGCTTAGCAAGTTTAATGAAAGCTTTAAAGGTTTCTTCCTTATGGCTAAGAATAGCGTCCAAGTGAATTTAAAATAGTCGTCGAAAATTATAAACTTGTAATAGTTAGCGCCTAAACTTCTTGTCCTCGAAGGTCCAAATAAGTCTAGATGGAGAAGCTCAAGAGGTTTTGAATTTGAAACAACCTTTTCAATTTAAAAGACACTCTCTTTTATTTTTCCATTTGGCAAGCATCACAAAGTTTATCTTTAGATAATTTTATTTTTTGTAGACCAGCCACTAAATTCTTAGATGTTATCTTATTTATTAAATCAAAATAAACATGTTCTAAATGTCTATTCCATAACCAAGAAACTTCACTCTTAGTTACTAAACATTTAGTACCATACGTTGACACATCATCCCAGTCAAACAAATAGATATTATCAATCCTAGAACTCTTAAACACAATACTTTTACTTGTCGTTTGCTCAATCAAGCAGCCCAGGTTATAAAAAATAATAGAAACCCCCTTGTCACATAACTAACTAACGCTAAGTAAATTTTGTTTAAGCCCTTTAACCAATAAAACATCTTCAATGGTAATTGTGGATGGATTTCCCATAACACTTTCTCCTAATATTTTACCTTTAGTGTTGTCTCCATATGTGATGTGACCGCTTTCTTGGTGATCGAAATTGATAAACATCGAAGTGTATCCCTTCATGTGACTTAAGCATCCGCTATCTAGGAACCACAACCTTTTTTACAGAGACAAGACATTCCTACTAATAATCAAACAGGTAATTTAGGTACCCAAATTGTGGGTCCTTGAGGGTTAGTTAAAGAAAACTTGGTTATCCAAGCCATGGCACCATTAGGATATTTTACATTCCTAATGTGGGAAAGAGGCCTAATATGACATTTGTCACCATAATAATGACATGTTGCTTTAGATGAAATACTTTTTCAATTTCTTCTAGAAAAGTGGGGGTTTTCTCTCAAAATGGACCCTTCTTTCACTTGAAAAAGAAGAACTAGTAGTAGATAGAGAAATAGCTTATGCTAATTTTCTTCTAAGAATTTCAATTTCATGTTTTAAAATTGGACAACTAACGCAATCCATTTTACTACCTCTTTAGCTAAAGTATCAGAAGTATAAAAACACTCATCAATAAGAGATGCATGTTCTTCCTTTAAGGAATCTAAATCACATTAAGATCGTTAATCTCATTTTCAAGTTTTGATATGAGTTTTCTTTGGATAGAAATTTTCTTAAAAACACTTAATGTGTTTGCAAGCATTTCACTAAACGCTTTCGACAATTGTTTATAAGAAGATTTAACTTCAGGGTCAAAAGTATATACGTTTGAGTCTTCACTTTTCTGGTGTGTCATTAAACATAGGTTGGCACATTCATCATCTGAACTTTAATTGGAAGATGAAGAGGGACTCTCATCTTCTTTTTCCCTAGCAATATAGGCTCTATGACCTTTTGCATGTTTTCCCTTTGTCTTGTAGAATTCCTTATCTTTTTTTTATGATGTTTGACACGTTGTTTGGTAATTACCTAATTTTCAACATTCACAGCATGTAACATCCTCTTCCTTTTTCTTGTGTTCCTTCTTGTGGCAATGAGACTTCTTAAAATTAATCATATTTTTGACGAAATTTTTGAGCTTATGTTTCCTCATATATCGATTGTAGCGCTTGAGAATAAACCCAACTCTTCTTCTTTAGAAGAGACTTTATTAGACTTTACATCGCTTGTAACAAGACGTTTCAGTTCATTCTCATGTTCGTTCAACTTTCCAAACAATTTTGTGATATCCAAATCGTTAAGATCATTTGATTATATGATGGACGTAACGTTTGGTTGCCATTCCCTGCACATAGATTATAAAATTTTGTTAGCACAGTCATTTTTAGAAAAGGACTTTCCCAACTTGTCTGACTTATTAGTTAAATGGATAAAAACGAGTCTGTATGGATTATGAATTGTCCAAAAATTACATATGTGTGTGTGTTCCCCCTCAAGGGCATGGAGACTCAAAGGCCCTAGTAGGTATTTTACGCGTTTGGGTGTGAGGACTAACTCACGGGGGCGGGTAGTCCTGTGCGATTATTTTTTAGGTTATTTAAGATACCAACTCACGTGAGGTGAGAGCCCCTGTTGGCGGTAGGAGCTACTAGATTATAGACAGGCGGTTAGATTGATGGTGTTAAGGTTTCTATGAGCAAAATGCTCTATGAGTAATAGTGAGTAGTAGCAAGTATGTATTACTTGAGAGTTTATCCTTTATCCTCTTAAGGGATAATGTACTTATTGAGGTTATCTGAAGTCTAGGGCTTTTACCTCCTGGAAATGATCTTAACTCCCCCCTTCTTATGTTGGAAGAAGTGCTTGGCTGACTCCCTTGTGTCATACCCCAAATTTTGACCACCAAGATTTCCCATCATTGTGAAGATCATCACCACAATATGGATGTACCATCTGTAGCGAGCGATTTTGGACGTGGTTCTTAAGCACTGTCGCTCTAGGAGGGTACTACAGGTCGATTCATTTTTTATCCTATTGGAGCTGATGAAGGAAGGGAAATAGATGTCTCCAACTAACCCTGCTTTGCAAACTGAGGTTAAACTGTCAAAATTGTTGGTTTACAGATGCGATCAATGTCGGGGGGCCTCTCTTAGGTTTTTTTTTATCGAGTTTAGACTTTTGGTGGGGGATACGGACTCGGATGTTTTGATGGATATGTGAGGATTTGTGGCCAGAGGTTTTTGATGTGGTGTGCTCGCTAAGATTTTTCTTTCAATCTTATGCCTACGTATTCCCATTTACCGAAACAGGGAAATCAGAGCGATCGTAGTTCCTTCTATTCTATGGGAGGAAACGGTGTTTTGGTGTCTCGTTCAAAGCCCAAGACATGAAGCTAAAAGTGGTTTGTATCTTGTTCAAAGCCCAAGATGTGAAGTTGAAGGGTCTATTTGTATCTTGTTCGAAGCCCGAGATATGAAGCTAAAAGGGGTGTTGACTTTAGAGAGAATTTGTCATCTCTAAAGGGGTCTGTTTGTCACAATTGTTGGGTGACTGATTATAAAGGAGGATTACTTTAACCGGGATATGTGAATCCAATAATTCTATAATTTCCTTTATAGGGGATTTTCAACCTGAAGGATAAGACTTTAACTCAGTTTAGAGCAATGCCATCTTTCCTTAGGAATTTCTCATGCTAAAAGAGGGACAGTGGATGTAAATAATCCAGAGGCTTGCCGCTTACAGCAATTAGATGGAGGGGAAAGGAGTTGTTGATGTTTGTATACTATGAATGAGGCACAGCTTTGATGCTAAAAGGTTGATTGACTCAACCGGGGTTTTCATATACAAAGCCTAAGAGGAGGCTAATGACCCAACAAGAGGATACTTTTATATGTCTTGTACGAAGCCCGAGAGAGAGGCTGGATGGGTTGACACAACAAGAGAGTGCTTTTGTATGTGTCTTGTACGAAGCCCAAAATGAAGGCTAAAGGTTTGACTCAACAAGAGAGTCTTTTATACTCAACAAGATAGTGATTTGTATCTCGTACGAAGCCTGAGATGGAGTCTAAAGGTGATCGACTCAACAAGAGAGTCTTTTTATACTCAACAAGAGAGTGTTTTGTATCTCGTACGAAGCCCGAGATGGAGGCTAAAGGTGATCTACTCAACAAGAGAGTCTTTTTATACTCAACAAGAGAGTGTTTTGTATCTCGTACGAAGCCCGAGATGGAGGCTAAAGGTGATCGACTCAACAATAGAGTCTTTTTATACTCAACAAGAGAGTGTTTTGTATTTCGTACGAAGCCCGAGATGGAGGCTAAAGGTTTGACTCAACAAGAGATCTTTTATACTCAACAAGAGAGTGTTTTTGTATCTCGTACGAAGCCCGAGATGGACGCTAAAAGATTAACTCTGCTGGGGAGAATCATTGTACAAAGCCCAAGAGGAGGCTAGGATTACTGTTTCAGTTGAGTGACGGGTCCAGTATGTTGGTTAAAAGATAAAATCATTTCTTATATGGGTAATGTTGTACTCATGGATTTGATCTGAGGACCGGGATTATTTCTTGTTCTTTAAGGAAACGGGGAATCCAAAGGGTATTGAGACTGCCCAAGTCTACGGGTCTTATCTTTTGTACTATGCTTAAGAAACAGTAGTAGTAAGATCTAGACTCTTTGAAAGACTGTTCTATTAAGATGACTAATTTTTGTTCCAATACCTCTAGAAGGTCGTCGGGACAATTTGTACGAAGCCCAAGAGGAGGCGAGAAAACTTTTAAGAAGCTGGGGGATAATTTGTACTAAGCCCAAGAGGAGGCTATCTTCCCGGAGGAAGAATCATTATACGAAGCCTAAGATGAGGCTGTGAAAACTTCTAAGAAGCCGAAGGGTCCTTGTACAACGCCCAAGAGGAGGCGGGGATGCTTTTAGGAAGCCTGTGGGTCCTTGCACTAAGCCCAAGAGGAGGCTGATGAACAGTTCCAGAAGGGGTTTCACTTGGAACATTGGCCTTCTGTATATGAACTGTTCAAGGGGGGCATTTCTTAGATCTAGTTATCTAAAATTGTTGTAAAAGAAAATTCTTAGGTTAAGGTATATCCGGGTGAACGTCGGAGGTAAAGAGACGAGGTTTTTCCTAGTTCTAGACGTAGTTGTCGGGGAAAATCTAAATATCTATACTATTATTACACAATCGATATGAGTTTGTGAAAGAAGACTTACAGTGAAACAGCCCCACAATACAGTTATATACATATGAAAGCAGTAAATGAAAGCGGGTAAATACTTACTCAGTTGTAGAGCTTCCATGCTGTTTTGTTAGTTTGTTCAACAAAGAAAACTTTGATAACAATATTATATTCAAAATCAAAGGAGAAAGTGCTTTGAAAAGATTGTTGGGGCTTACAGCTCAAGGAGAGGCCCAAGGTTTTATCAGTGATCGCACTATCATTTTGTACAGGGACTTATACAAGTGACTGAGGCCCAAGAAAGGTTTTTTGTACAAAGGGGATGGGTCTTACACTCTCTCAAGAGGCCCAAAAATGATTGAAAGAAAAAGAAATGGGGCTTATAACACGAGGGTAGGCCCATATGATTTGTTTTTGAAAAGGACGACGATCGCGCCGAGGTTTTGAAAACACCGTGGGTCTTATACAATGACTGAGGCCCAAAAGTTTTGGTTTTCAAAAGGGGATTGGGTCTTACACTCTATTAGAGGCCCAAAGGTGTTTAAAGAAAAATAATGGGGCTTATAACACGAGGGTAGGCCCAGATGGTTTGTTTTAAACGGGCGATGATCGCGCCAAACTTTTGAAATACAACGGGACTTATGCAACATTTGAGGCCCAAAATAGGTTTGTATTTACAAAGGATTGGGTCTTACACTCTATTAGAGGCCCAAAAGTTTTTTAAAAGGTTTGATGAGGGTTGAATTAATCAAAACCCTAATTTATTTCCAAAATGTATTTTAATTGAATAAAAAATTCAATTAAAATGATCAAAATTGTTTAACATGTGGAAAACAAATTGTGATCTTGGATTAATGTTTCAAAAATCAAGTTTTGACCTACAAAATGATTATAAGTCATTAAAATTTGCAAAATCAAGAAGGAAAAAATATTTTAAATGTCAAAAACAATTAAAATATTAATTCTTTGCAAAAATGTCAATTATATGAAATAAATGATATTTTTGGGATTTTTTAGTAAAATAAAATATTTTAACATTTTTTTGAATTATTAAAACAAGAATCAACTCAAAATCATTAAAACTCAGAGAGAAATTAATTTTTGAAACAATTAAATAAAATCACAAAATTCAAATATTTGAATTTTTGAAAAAGGCGCCAAGAACAAGGGCAAGAACACGCGCCACCCTCTGTTTCTGCATATTTGTGTTTTCAATCCAATCTCACTGAATACTTGATTATATCATGCAATCTACATATCAATCTACTCGTTTCAACCTCACGATCATGTCTATAGTCTTTAATTTCATTTATTTTAAACATGGAATAAGAAATCAAAGAGAAACCTCAAGAACCCTAAAATTTGCATGAAGGTTCACAAATTCCATACACAATTCAAACAATGCAATTGATTGAGGGAAAACACTCCATGCATGATTATGAACATATGGCCAAATTATTGTGCAGCAAAAATTGCATGGATCATAGAGTTAGAAGAGCTCATGCTTACCACTTGCAGCTGGTGATCGTGTTTTGTGTTAGAGGTGTTACAGCTTAGTTCCAAGGTTATGGACAGCTTCCCTAGGTGCTATGGAGTGTGTCTGGATGCTTGGAATGGATTGAAATAATCTGGAACTTGAGATGGTGCCCCAACTGCAAATCTGTCAAAGGCTTGAGCAATTGGCGGGTGATTTTATGATTTTGGTGTTCCAGATGTTATGTGAGTGTTTGGATCACTTCTATATGATGTTTATGAGGTGTGTGTGTGTGATTGGTTTGGTTGGAATTGCTCTCAAACTCAAAACTCGATGGTGACTTGCCTTAGAAGGCAAAATTGGAAGTGAGAAGGTGATTTTAAGGAAAGCATCTGTTTGATGTCTTTGGTGTACTCAAACTAAGCACAAATGAGCTCTATTTATAGTAGAGCAAGTTTGTTTTGTAAGCAATAGTGAATGGCAACTGCAGCAGAGGCTTGGCCAATGTTGGCAAATGAGAATCCAAGTCTCCTCTAGCCATTGACTAGAGGTTAGAGCACAGAGCTGTGATTCCCTAGTTGTTGGGTCATTCTTGACTGAATTCAGTTGCAAATGTGTCAGTCCATGCCACATTGGTGCATCCATTAAATGCTCCAATCCAAAATTGGAGTCTTGTCCCTCTTTTAGGGATTTCTAGGTTTGGCATGCTATTTTTGGTTCCAAAGACTTGGGAGGCTTGGGATCAGAGTTGGTTCCTCCTTGGTCCCCCCTTGAGGTGTTCAGATGGATAGAGTTGCTTGGAATTGCACAAATTTGGCAAATCGAGCAAAACTCCAAAATCTGCCTTGCTTTGGCAGTTTTCAGCAAGGCATATTGTCATTATCATATCTCATGGTTCAAGTTGAGTTTGGTGATGTTCTTGGCCATTTTGGAAAGCCCTCATATGATACAATAACTGTTTCATCATAATTGGTTTTGATACTTTTTGGATCCAAGTGAAAAATGCCCCTACATTTGGAAACAAGTGAAGGCAGATTTTAACTTAGTGAAAATTTCACCAAGTGTTGGAAAAAGTGGCATTTCATGTTTTCAGCCATTTTAATCATTCCATAACTCAAAATCCATAATGAATTGGAATGAGGTGTAGTTGAAGCTTTTGTAGAGGGCCATGAGAGCTACAAATCCAGCTTTGGATGGGAAAAAATGGCCTTGTGGTTTAGGAGTTATGATCCTCCAAAGTTGGTACCCTAGCCACTTTATTCCATAACTTAGAAAATTTTCTAAGTTTTTATGGTTACCCCTTTTACAAGTTATCCCACTTTTATTGATTTTTCTTGATGAATGATGATTCAAATCACACATTAACATCATTTTAGGGTTAAAAACCCATTTTTGTGAAAAATCTCAAAAAGTTAAAGTTGACTTTTGTACACAGTTGACTTTTTGTCAGATGAATTCCAAACTGTGTGATCCTCTATGAAATCAAGTCCTTGACCTAAATAAAACTTGATGGATTGATTTCATAGGTGTTATAGGGTGTATTGAATCATGTCCTAGGGTTTGGGAGCATGTCTTGGTCAAAAGTCAAAGGTACAGTTGACTTTTCTCGCGAAACCCTAACTGTGGTTCAGATGAAATTGAAACTTGTTGCTCAAGCTTCATGGACCAATCCATTATTGCAAATGGATCAATGTAGTTTATTAGAAACCCTCAAATCCTCTCTTGAGGTCTTGGCTCATGTTTTGTCCGAAAAGTCAACTTAGGGGTGAATTAGGTCAAGAAACCCTAATTCCTGATATTTTATGAGTGCATCCCCTGAGGCAAAATTGACTTGATGATTGGGTTTATGATGTCCCTTGGAGAATCATAGGTTATGCCTTGAAGCATTGGATCATGCCCAGAGGAGAATTTCCATCTGGAGGCCCTGGTCGACCAAAACCCTAATTTGGTGACACTGGCGATCTTGAGGCTTAATCCACTTAGAAGGGAGCAGCCTTGTGCTTGATCCTTGAAGTGGGAGTCCTTTTGATCCATTGTGGATGTTGGAGAGGTTAGAAAAGTTGAAGATAATGTCATTTCTTGATTGATCATTTGTCTAAGAGCTCTGAGAGGGCTTGAAACCCTAATTCTGATGGTAGTGGATGCTCACCCATCTTTGGGGAGACTAATGGTGCATCCATATTCTGATGATAATTTACACAATGATGGGAAATCTTAGTGGTCAAAATTTGGGGTATGACAGATGCCCATATTTAATCTTCTTGGACCCGAAGGTGTGAATGGCGAAGGTATTCGGGCATTCGAGGTGCAAGATGACTAAATATCGGAATACCCGAAATTTTGATGGTGGTTATGAATGGCAGTTTGCGCATCCATCTTCTTTTGCTAAGCAATGATACTTAGAAAAGGTAAACTTCCCCTCGATCCTGGTCTTCAGCCAAGGAACTGGTCTCAGTTTCTGATATAAACCTCCCCTCGATCCTGGTTTCCTACCAAGGAACTGGTCTTAGTTTCTGATATAAACTTCCCCTCGATCCTGGTTTCCTACCAAGGAACTGGTCTTAGTTTCTGATATAAACTTCCCCTCGATCCTGGTTTCCTACCAAGGAACTGGTCTTAGTTTCTTTTGTCAATAAACTGTCTTGACAAGGGACGCTATGCATAGCGGTTCTCCTCAAACTTCTCGTCGTATTTTCCTGGGGAGATGCCATTTAATGGGAAAACTTTTGATGTCAGACTTGCTGGGGGAACCCAATCGTCTGAGTTGTAGAGGTGTACAAACTTCTCTGTTGGAGACGCCATTTGTCGACTCTACAGGGGAAAGCAGGTCTCTTTAGATACTGCTTTCGCTTGGGGTTTTACATCATACTTTTCTCGGAATCTTCTCGGAGAAATGTCATATGATGTGATCTAATTTTAAGGTGTTGATGACCTTTTCATCAGCGGTTTTTTCAGAGAACAACTGTTGTATTGTCGAATCGCGGCTTAAGAGGCTTTCTCTGGGGATTTTCCTTAATCCGGGAAAGCGAAGATATCGCCTTCGATGGCAAAGGGTGACATTTGCCGAGGGTTCTCTGGTTTTTCAGAGGTTCAAGTTATCAAAGTGATCAAGGACCAACTTCATCCAGAAATACACTGGAGGAGAGAGATTGTTCAGACGCAACATTTCTTGACGAGGAAATGACTGACAATTCGATTGAGAGGATTGTCTATCACTAGGGGACAAGACCGACTAGAGAGATAGTGATGCAATATGAATACGAATGTAAATCAATAATGCATGATGCATGTATGTATATGCTGACAAAACTAATGCGCCATACAGACTAATAAATGAACATGACTGGATACTTGGCCATCGCGGGGCGAAGAAGTACCGCTGGCCCAAAAGTAGCAATTTTGTCTTGCTTAGGAGAAGTAGTCCCTGCGAGGAACAACCGTTGGTCGGGCTTAGGAGGTAAGAACTCTGCCAAGGGTGTCAGATGAACCATGGTCTCTGACACAGTTGATCCTTCGTTCAGGTGCACTGGTTTTAGAAGGAGTACTTTGATTTTGTACCTTGATGCTCGCTTACTTCTGGAGAAGCGATCGATGTTTTTTCGAGTTCGCCTTCGGCCGTCCTCGTATTATTTTTTGGGGTAGTCTGCCTTCGGCCGGTCTTCCTTTTTGAGTTCGCCTTCGGCCGTCCTCGTATTGTTTTGTTGGGTAGTCCGCCTTCGGTCGGTCTTCCTTTTCGAGTTCGCCTTCGGTCGTCCTCGTATTGTTTTGTTGGGTAGTCCGCCTTCAGCCGGTCTTCCTTTTCGAGTTCGCCTTCGGCCGTCCTCGTATTATTTTGTTGGTTAGTCCGCCTTCGGTCGGTCTTCCTTTTCGAGTTCGCCTTCGGCCGTCCTCGTATTCTTTTGTTGGGTAGTCCGCCTTCGGCCGGTCTTTCTTTTCGATTTCGCCTTCGGTTGTCCTCGTATTATTTTGTTGGGTAGTTCGCCTTCGACCGATCTTCCTTTTCGAGTTTGCCTTCGGCCGTCGTCGTATTATTTTGTTGGGTAGTCCGCCTTCGGCCGGTCTTCCTTTTCGAGTTCGCCTTCGGTCGTCCTCGTATTCTTTTGTTGGGTAGTCCGCCTTCGGCTGGTCTTCCTTTTCGAGTTCGCCTTTGGCCGTCCTCGTATTATTTTGTTGGGTAGTCCGCCTTCGGCCGATCTTTCTTTTCGAGTTCGCCTTCGGCCGTCCTCATATTGTTTTGTTGGGTATTCCTCCTTCAGCCGATCATCCTTTTCGAATTCGCCTTCGGCCGTCCTCGTATTGTTTTGTTGGTTAGTCCGTCTTCGGCCGGTCTTCCTTTTTGAGTTCGCCTTCGGCCGTCCTCGTATTCTTTTTTTGGGTAGTCCGTCTTTGGCCGGTCTTCCTTTTCGAGTTCGCCTTCGACCGTTCTCGTATTCTTTTGTTGGGTAGTCTGCCTTTGGCCGGTCTTCCTTTTCGAGTTCGCCTTCGGCCGTCCTCTTATTCTTTTGTTGGGTAGTCCGCCTTCGGCCGGTCATTCTTTTCGAGTTCGCCTTCGGCCATCCTCGTATTCTTTTGTTGGGTAGTCTGCCTCCGGCCGGTCTTCCTTTTCGAGTTCGCCTTCGGCCGTCCTCGTATTATTTTGTTGGTTAGTCCGCCTTCAGTCGGTCTTCCTTTTCGAGTTCGCCTTTGACTGTCCTCGTATTCTTTTGTCTGTTAGCCCGCCTTCGGACGGTCTTGTCTTCCCGTCCACCTTCTGCTGGCAAACACTCTCTGATGTATATATCTCGACAGGTTGCAAATTTCCGAGTTATTTTGGTATTCAATCTCCGTGTATCTCGATTGTCTGGAAGCCTTCGCTTCCATACCCTCGGATCCAAGAAGTTTGAATAGGGGCAGCTGTAACACCCCAAAATTTGCCCTCATGTTTCTAACCTTTTTTGGCTTATGCTTCGTTCCGTTTGCATCGTCATTTCTGCATTTGCATGTTTCTTTTGGGTACGGGATCAAGGATTTTTCCAGTAGCTCATGGCGTCATCAGTTCCAGTATTATTTTTAATAGTGTTCAGAGGCAGGCAGATAGCTTTCAAAGTCTTTTTTTTTAGCTTTCATTTTGCTCATTAGATGATTTGGTAATCAGATGCTCTGGCAGCAACCTTTTTGATCAGTAATCCGGCACCGGACATTATTAATTCAGCAGGATATTTTGAGGTGTCAGGAAGAATTTGTGTTTCATTTCAGGTGTTACTCAGTAGCAATATCAAGTTTTGAGTTTCGGAGGCTTAACGGGGTTCAAAACAGCTGTCAGAGGTCACTTTTCCAAGTTTCCCTCCAAAAGGCGCCAAAATTCAAAATTTGAACTGAGTAACCGGTTACAGCATATCTGATAATCGGTTACTCCTTTGTTTTTCTGCGTATTTTCAAGGATTATGAACTAAGTAACCGGTTAGCATATATGCTGTAACCGGTTACTCTGGGCAAAGTTTGAAAAAAAATCAGTTTGCATCATTTGTGATCATGTGCTTGGCTTGTGCATGTGTGGGAAGGATCTAGAACTGATCTATTTTCATCATTTTCCACCCAAAATTCAAATTCCTTCCAACATTTTCCATTCTAATTCCTCATTTCCTTTCCTAATTCATTTTTCACCCCAATTTCCACCCACTAAACCTCACTCCAAACCCAAACTTAACTCCTAACCTAGGGGTTATTTAATCAATTCATTTCAAACCTCACACAACCTTGATTCATTTTCTGAATTTTCTACACATCTCACTCCATTTTCTCTCAACTTTTCTCTCATCCCAAAACCCTCACTCAAAGTTCCACCATCAAAGTTCAACAAATTTTGCATTGAAATTTGTTGATCTTGGAACTAAACCTTCATCTATCCACTAAATCTTGAAGGAATTCTGGTTTTGCTACTGTTATGCTTCTGGATTTAAGTTCTTGGAAGTGATTTTTGGATAAGTTAGAAGCAAGTTCATCACATTTCATTTATTTTGCATTTTTTGGTGAAGATAGCATTGGATCTCTGGTTTTCTAGCTTGGATTCATCAATTGCAGCTTATCAACATTCACCAAAGCAATTCTCAGCTTTGTAGGTTGGTGAATTTTAGATCTACTTTTCATTTTAGCTTATTTTGCTTGTTCATGATGTAGATCTTGAATTTGTTGTGTTTGATCCATTGGATTGTGGATTTGATTGTTGTTGTTTGTTAATTGATGTGTGTTTGTTGGTTTTGAGATGTAATTTTTATGCACATTGAGTTGCCCTAACATGCAGGTGATTGGAGAAGTGATAAGCTGCTAAAAAGTAATTTTGGAAGCTGTTTTTTTAAATTGTGTGGCAGAGTAACCGGTTACAGCATATCTGATAACCGGTTACCCCGTTGTTTTTCAGTGTATTTTGGCTATTTTGAAATGAGTAACCGGTTACAGCATATCTGATAACTGGTTACCACTGCTGCAGAATGTATTTTCTTGCATTTTCTTGTTTGTTTGAGATCCTTTGCATGTCTAAACTTCATGGATTAATATGTTGATGATTTGTGGATTATTCTTGAGCTGTTTCACCTCACACCATTGCATGAACACGATTCTTCGACACGCGATTCTTGGTTTTCATTGATGAATGTTTATGTTTGCGTTGTTGATTAATTGATGCGATAAACACGATGCACACACATTTGAATCATGTTAATTCTTGATTAATGATCAACTTGTTGGACATGTGATGCATGATTGTTGTTTGTTATCGTGGTTGATTATGCATGATATTTTGATCTATGTTCGCGTTGTGCAAACTTTGTTGAGTAATTGTTCTTGAATTGTTTATATGATCATGTTGTTCATTCTTGATGCTTGCAACCTTTATGATTGGTTTGCCATGCTTTGTGTGTCTATTTGCAATCATTGCTTACATGAGTAATTGTTTAGATGCTTTGCATGCTGCCCTGTTTTTTTACAGCTGTTGTTCTGAATTGTTTATGTGCTGTCAATTGTATACCCTTGCTGCCTGATGCCTTTTACACCTGTTTTGTGCTTGAAACTTGAGCTGTTAGATATTGTTTGGAGTTTTTGCTGGATTTTAACACTGGGCAGGTGCTGGAGCGTTGTTGTAGCCGCTGTTTTTGGTTTATTTCTTTGGTTTTTGCCTTGCTCTTTCTTGTTCCCTTAGGACTTCCAAGTCCAACTTAATCTTTGATTAAGCTTGGAATAGGATTGACATTAGGATTCAAACCATGCATGCTAACATTAGGTAGAATCTCCCCCTCTTGCCTCAACCTTAGGGCCATCTTTGTATGACAACATTAGGATAGAATTCCCTTAGTGTTTTCTTTTCGACTTGAGTCTTCTCTTCTCTTCTCATAACAATTCTAAGACACTTAATAAAGGTAACGTGTATTGCGCCTGAGCCTTGTCTGTGGGAAATGAGAAATGAGGGGTTTCCTCTCATTTTTCTAGAGTGTTTAATGGACGTCCCGTCTTGGGACGATTTGCTATGCATTCGTTCCTACGTCATAGACTTCGGTGCAATGCAAGTTAAGAACTAACTTCAATTCACTTCTGCCTAAAAAACAAAAACCAAATTCAAATCTTTTTCATCCTTCGGGATTGTTGTGTTTCAAACCATTTTCAGAAAAGAGCACGTTATTTCCGTTCAGTCGCAAACAGCCATCGACCCTAACTGCCAGACGCGAACTTAACGTCGTTCATAAAAAACACTAATCGACCTCGTTAGGTCGAACTACGACTGCTCTGACTTCCTCCTTCTGGTTAGATTGAGGATATGTAAGCACAAGACGGCGATGTCTTGGCGAGCAACCTCCCCCTTTAGTGTGTAGTCCTCCGAACTACGTTGACCCTGACTTTCCCATTGCACTAGGGAACACGTAGGCCTAGGACGGCGATGTCCTACCGAGTCACTTTTTCTTTTCTTTTCCCCGTTTTGTTTCCGTTTAGCAGTAGGCTTTAGATAACTCACCCTTTGATTAGACAACAAGTGTGGATCCCATCGAGTACGATGGACGAGTGGGGGTGCTAATACCTTCCCCTCGCGTAACCGACTCCCGAACCCATACTGTGGTTGCAATGACCGTGTCTTTCCCTTTCTTCAGGTTTTCTTCGATCGTTTCCTTTCCCTGCATCGGGATAAATAACGTTCGGTGGCGACTCTTCTGTTCTAGTTTCTCGCCGGTTGTTTTTTCGCAGTTGCGACACGGTCATGTACCGCCTCACAATTATCACCAGTGTGATATCTGCTCAAAGAATAATCAAGGGTGTTCCGTAGTGAAATTAGCTCTACAAGAACAAATGAATCTAGGCTAGATTCAAGATCACAGGATCCGGGAGGTCAACATGGCCCGTGCACATCCCAACATTGTTCAGAACCGCAGCATTCTTGCGATGAACGTCAATTTGGTGGCAATGCATTCGATGCAAAGTCAATATCATAATCTGCCACGGCATGATTACAACACTTGTCTGATCTGCTCAACAAGCAATCAGGGATGCTCTTTTGTACAAAAGGACCTTCAACGTCAGATGGATCTCGGATGGATCCAGGATTATCAGGAAAGAAATAACCATCAAATCAATATGGTTCAGATCTTTGATATACGCTTAATGAATACCAGTCTGGTGAAACTACATGCTAAGCAAGTCAAGCTCGGCTTTCTGGCTTCACATGATTATCAAGACTATAAAGAGTGTCGTGAGGACGACCAAGGATGTGCACTTGTCCAAAGAACACTTCAACCCTTGTTGGACCACTGGTGGCATCCAATTTACTTGGATGAAGCTACACAATGAATCAGCATGGCTGACAGAAATCCTAGTAGATATCAAAGTCAGGATATCCGCTCGATAGAAACAGATCTAGTAAAGATGCACTGCATACAAAGTGGGTGTGGTCGGGTACCACCATATAATTATGAGCATTGTAGAGTTTGCTCAGAGAACAACCAAGGATGCTACCTTGTACGAGCGGCTCTTCAAAATCAGTTGGACTAAAAAGAGACTCGACAATGTTTAAGTTCCGGGTCGATCAACGTGATACAAGACTATCTTCCAGATCAAAGCGAAGATATTGTCATAGCTTCCAAGCATGAAATGGCCGAAGACGTATGCGCCATAATCCCTCTGCTCCATGAATCAAGACTCCCTCTTGACAGTAGAAAGATTCTCAACCTCGAACCAATTGAGGCTGCCTACGATGGTCAGAAAAATCAAAAGGCTCATGTGGTGATTACTTACTAGGACCAATACCGTACCAATCAAAAAAGGCTATCCCTTACAAGTACGACACAACAATAATCGAAAATGGAAAGGAAACTTCATTGCCCTCCGTCGTAAACATTGCCGACATCAATCGAGTCACACAGAGCGTCCGGATCTTCAACCGAGGAGTTGGAGAGCCTACCAAAGAGAAGGAACCTCAAACAGAAGTTCCTAATCGACCAGTCGGACAATCTAGTAAACCAGAACTGGTAAAAAAACAACGATGAGATGCTGAAGCTCATCCAGAAAAGCGAGTACAACATTGTAGACCAACTGTTGCAAACTCCTTCGAGAATCTCTGTGTTATCTCTCCTACTTAGTTCCGAGGCTCACAGGGAAGCTCTGTAGAAAGTCTTGGAGCAAGCCTTCGTAGAACAAGATGTGACGATAAGGCAGTTTGACAGCATCATCTCCAACATCACTTCCTGCAACAACTTAGGATTCAGTGATGAAGAACTGCTGGAAGAAGGAAAAAATCACAATATGGCGCTTAACATTACAGTCAACTGCCAGAACGATGCTCTAGCCAGCGTACTGGTAGACACAGGATCAGCTTTAAATGTTATGCCCAAATCAAATTTGATACGACTATCATTTCAAGGAGCTCCGATGAGAGGCAGTGAGATCATCGTCAAAGCCTTTGACGGATTTAGAAAAATAGTTATCGACGAAATTGATCTTCCCATAACCATCGGTCCTCACACTTTCCAAGTCACTTTCCAGGTCATGGACATCCGGGCAGCATACAGCTGTTTATTAGGAAGACCTTGGATACACGAAGCTGGGGCAGTCACTTCGACACTTCACCCGAAGCTGAAGTTCGTCAAGAATGACAAGTTAGTCACAGTATATGGAGAGCAGGCCTTAATCATGAGCAACTTATCATCATTTTCCTGTGTAGACCCGAGGAGGTTGTTGGAACTCAGTTCCAAGCACTCTCAGTGAGCAATGAGAATCGATCAGAAAGAGGAACGTCAATTTCCTCATACAAAGATGCTCTCGAAGTGATCAAGAGTAACGACGTAAAAGGATTGGGACAGCTCGTAATTCCTACTGATAACAAGATGAAGAAAGGTCTTGTTTTCTCCTCAACCTGTACCGAGACTGCCAAGAAAGATGAAAGTTTTCATCCTATTCAGGACTTCTTCCACAGTGGAGGCTTCCTCCACCCAGTGTCTCAAGAAGTACACACCATCAATAAGAGTGACTCCTCCGATACGGACGAGGAATGGAAATCTTATCTCAATGACAACGGTTATATGTCTCAGGAAGAAACGCACATGCCATTCTATTTTCCCACGCAGGGCCCGGGATATATACCAAGATCAGACGTCCGAATGATCTATGGAGATTATGATCCTGAGGGATGTCGTGCTCCACCAAACTCATTAGAAGACGATCCGATGAAAGACAACTTCGATCAAGACTATTATTTTCCCCTAGATGACTTGCCTATCTGGAAGTCGTGCCCAGAAGACTTGGGGTAAAAGAGTCAGCAAAACGATGCCTATCAGCTGAGTAATATTGAAAGGAATACCCACGTTCCCACCGAGACATGGGATCATTACTCAGGACATTCCAAAGATATCCAGCACAATAATGAATCTACAAGGATTGCAGGACAAGAGTTTATCAACTATGCTTTTCCTGAAGTCAACGTCATTAAGAAGGATGACTCCTCTATTCCCATAGAAGTATAGGACATTTTAGGACAGTCTAGTGGCAAGTACGACTTCTTGGTCAAGTACACTGCTCCTGAAAGCTCTCGCATCAGATACGAGAACATCCAGCCAACTGGATGAGGAGATCCTTTTGAGAGTGAAAACACTAAGGAAGATACAACAGAAGAGTTCGTTTATGACAACTCTGCATGGGAGGAAGACTCCAACGATCCTGCTCCGCCAGAAATCAGCGCCATTTCTGAGGATAAACCAAGAAAGAAGGTACCAAAATTTGTGAATCACCGAGGAGTTCATCGCCAATGGGTTGTTGTCGATGTCCCGAAAGTCGTCCATAAGTTTAAGTAATTGCCATCTTTGTTTTAACCTTTCACCCTGCCCAGGTGAAACGGATGTTTTTATAGGGCGCACTTTTCTGTAAATGTCCCTCTTCGCTTTGCCCAAAGCGGTATAGTTTTGTTTTATAGGGCTGTAGTTTCAAGAATCGACAAAATCATAGATAAATAAATGTCATTCTGTCACTCCCGCATTTATTGTTGTTTTCACTTTTAGTTTTTCAGAAAATGGTAATCCTAAAACAACCCAAAATAATAACAAGAATTTTTCACAAAATACACTGCACACACTCTTACATTCTCTCTATCTCTTCTAAAAATGAATCATCACGTCATGCAGATTGCTTGTTTTGAACCCCATTGAAACATACGATCCAATGCCTTCTCCCAACTTTGAATTCCCGGTATTTGAAGCTGAAGAAGAAGAGGACGCAGAAATTCTAGAAGAGATCTCCCGATTACTCAAACAAGAGGAAAAATTTATTGAGCCTCACAAAGAGTCGTTGGAAGCGGTCAATTTGGGTTCAGAAGAAGAGAGGAAAGAAGTCAAGATTGGGGCACTGCTCAATCCA
This sequence comes from Lathyrus tuberosus, assembly GCA_022829125.1. Lineage (NCBI taxonomy): Eukaryota > Viridiplantae > Streptophyta > Magnoliopsida > Fabales > Fabaceae > Lathyrus > Lathyrus tuberosus. The sequence continues at coordinate 2,384,237 of JALAZF010000205.1, read as the reverse complement.
ACTGTCAGAGAAGGTTTGGTAAAACTTCTTAAAGAGTTTCTGGATGTGATTGCTTGGTCCTATCAGGACATGCCAGGGTTGGATACCATCATCGTGGAACATTATTTACCGTTAAAATCAGAATGTCCTCCGGTAAAACAAAGGCTGAGACGGACTCACCTAGATATGGCTATCAAAATCAAGGAGGAAGTGCAGAAACAGATTGACGCGGGTTTCCTCGCCAGCTCAGAATATCCTCAATGGCTAGCCAACATAGTGCCAGTTCCGAAAAAGGAAGGAAAAGTCAGAATGTGTGTAAACTACAGGGATCTAAACAAAGCAAGTCCAAAGGACGACTTCCCCTTACCACACATTGATATGCTGGTAGACAGTACAGCAAAGTTCAAAGTCTTCTCCTTCATGGATGGATTCTCGGGCTATAATCAAATCAAAATGGCGCCAAAAGATATGGAGAAAACTTTATTCATCACCCCATGGGGAACCTTTTGTTACAAGGTGATGTCGTTCGGCTTAAAGAACGCCAGGGTAACCTATCAAAGGGCCATGACAACTCTGTTTCAAGACATGATGCACAAGGAAATCGAAGTGTATGTCGATGACATGATTGCCAAATCTAGAACAGAGGAAGAGCATGTGACACACCTGTCAAAGCTATTCGAACGTCTAAGAAAATACAAACTCCGCTTGAATCCTAACAAATGCACATTCGGTGTCCGCTCAGGAAAACTTTTAGGATTCATCGTCAGCCAGAAAGGAATTAAGGTTGATCCTAACAAAGTCAAGGCCATTCAAGAAATGCCTTCTCCAAAGACTGAAAAACAAGTCATAAGATTTTTGGGACGTTTGAATTACATCTCAAGGTTCATATCCCTCATGACCGCGACATGCGCGCCGATCTTCAAATTACTCAGAAAGAATCAAAACTGTGTATGGACAGAAGACTGTCAAAAATCTTTCGATAGTATCAAAGAATATATGTCGAATCCACCAATCTTGTCACCTCCAGTGAAAGGAATACCACTAATCATTTACCTAACAGTCTTGGAAGACTCCATGGGTTGTGTACTTGGCCAACAAGACGAAACAAAAAGAAAAGAGTCTACCATATACTATTTAAGCAAGAAATTTACCGACTGTGAAACTCGATACACTATGCTTGAGAAAACTTGTTGTGCTCTGGCTTAAGCTGCCAAACGTCTTCGCCAGTATATGATTCGTCACACTACTTGGTTAATCTCTGAAATGGATCCGATCAAGTATGTCCTTGAAAAGCCTGCTCTTACGGGAAGGATCGCCCGTTGGCAGATGTTGTTATCAGAATATGACATCGAGTACCATGCTCAAAAAGCCGTCAAAGGAAGTATTTTAGCCGATCACTTGGCTCACCAACCGATTGATGATCAGGAATCAGTCGGATTTGACGTCCTAGACGAAGATGTCATGTACTTAAAAATGAAATATTGCGATGAACTGCTACCCAATCAAGGGCCAGAACCAGGTTCCCAATGGGGACTAATCTTTGACGGAACAGTCAATAATTATAGAAACAGAATTGGGGCAATCATTGTAATGCCTCAGGCCACCCATATTCCTTTCACCGTCCGACTGACATTCAAGTGTACGAATAAAGAGGCCGAATACGAAGATTGTATCATGGGTCTCGAAGAAGCAATTGACTTAAAGATAAAGAACTTGGATGTGTATGGAGACTCAGCCCTGGTTATCAATCAGATCAAAGGAGACTGGAACACATACCAATCAGGACTGATTCCTTTCAAAGATTACGCGAGAAGGTTTTTACCATTCTTCAACAGAATCGAGTTTCATCACAAACCTCGTGAAGAAAATCACATGGCTGATGCCCTAGCCACTCTCTCTTCCATGATTAGGGTAGGTCAATGGAACGACGTACCTAAGATTGACATAATGCGCCTTGAAAGGCCCGTTTACAATTTCATAATTGAAGCAGTCATCGATGACAAACCTTGGTACCACGATATCAAGTGCTTCCTTAAAAAACAAGAGTACCCACCTGGGGCATCCCAAAAAGACAGGAGAACCATCAGAAGACTGGCAGGCAACTTCTTCCTGAGCGGTGATACACTCTATAAGAGAAATTTCGACATGGTCTTGCTCTGATGCGTAGACAGACCAGAAGCAAACTTGTTGATGAAAGAAATTCACGAAGGAACCTTTGGCACTCATGCCAACGGATACACAATGGCCAGAAAAATTCTGAGAGCAGGGTACTATTTGTTGACCATGGAATTTGATTGCTACCAGTACATGAGGAAATGTCGCAAGTGCCAGATATACGCTGACAAAATCCATGTACCGCCAACGCATCTCAAAGTTCTTTCTTCTCCATGGCCTTTTTCTATATGGGGAATCGACATGATTGGCATGATCGAACCCAAGGCTTCAAAAGGACATCAGTTCATCCTGGTAGCCATTGACTACTTCACCAAGTGGGTCGAAGCAGTATCATACACCAATGTAACCCGACAAGTCGTGGTCCGATTTATCAAAAACAATAGCATCTGCCGTTATGGTGTTCCGAGCTAGATCATTACGGATAATGGATCAAACCTGAACAAAAAGATGATGAAAGAGTTATGTGCTGAGTTCAAGATAGAACACCATAACTCATCTCCCTACCGGCCTAAGATGAACGGAGCGGTAGAAGCGGCTAACAAGAACATCAAGAAGATTGTTCAAAAGATGGTTGTAACCTACAAAGACTGGCACAAAATGCTGCCCTTTGCTCTTCACGGTTATCGCACATCTGTCCGCACTTCAATAGGGGCAACCCCTTTCTCTCTAGTATATGGCATGGAAGCAGTGCTTCCCATAGAAGTAAAGATCCCATCAATCCGGGTATTGATGGAAGCTAAGCTAACAGAAGCAGAATGGTGTCAAAGTTGACACGATGAGCTGAATCTGATCGAAGAAAAGCGAATAACGGCTCTATGTCATGGTCAATTGTATCAGCAAAGAATGAAGAAAGCGTTTGACAAAAACCGACCCCGTGTCTTCAAGAAAGGAGACCATGTGCTCAAGAAGATACAATTGTTCCTCACTGATTCCCGGGGCAAATGGACTCCGAACTATGACGGCCCATATGTGGTCAAGAACGATTTCTCAGGCGGTGCATTGAGACTCGCAACCATGGATGGAGAGGAGTTTAACTACCTCACGAATGTTGACGTAGTCAAGAAATACTTCGCCTAAATAATAAAAAAAATGTCTCGGTGGATTAAAAACCCGAAAGGGCGGTCCAGGAAAAAATTAGAGACATAATCTAAAATCATCCCGATGGATTGGAAATCTCAAAGTACAATCCAGGCAAAAGTTAGGGATTAATGGCAAGTAACTATGTCCGACAAGGTGAAATCCCCCAACGGTAACACTATTCATCGACAAACTTCCAATTAAGGTCATCTTCGACAAAGGCTCAAGATGTCCAGAATTCAAAGTTGGTAGAAGGATGACGGTCGTTATGTTTCAGTGTAGCCTTTTTCCCTAAAATTACCATTTTCTAAACTTTGTAAATACTCTATGGTATCACGCGCTTGGCTGATTTCCATCTTATCAATAAAATTTGAGCCCTAGTGCTTTTGTTTACAATTCTCATTTGTTTTAGCTTTACAGAATGACATTTTTAAACATGATCAATGATTCTTGAAATAAAACAAAAATGAATTTACTTGTCAAAATTTTTCTGCTTTTAAAATAAAGATGGCAATTCTTTTGACTGATGAACATCGAAAGAACATCGATTGCTTCTCCGAAGGTGATCGAACCTCAAAGTGCAGAACCAAAGTACTCCTTCTAAACCAGTACGCCTGAACGAAGGATCAACTGTGTCAGATATAATATCCCGTCTGATATCCTCGGCAGAGTTCTTACCTCTTAAGACCGATTGACGATTCTCTCTTCCCCACATGGACTACCTCTCCAAAGCAAGGAGAGATTTCTATCTTGAACCAATGATACTTTTTATCCCCCACAGTGGCCGAGTATCTAGTCATGTTCATTCATCAGTCTGTATGTCGCGTCAGTTTTGTCAGCATAAACATACATACATCATGCATAATTGATTCATATTCATATTCATATTGCATTACTATCACTCTGCTCATATTCATTCTCGAGTGATAAAGTCCTCTTGTCAATCAAGTGTCAGTTTTCCTTCCCACTTCGGATAAGGCAAAGTCCTGGTTTGAGTTCTTTCCTCGTCAGGAAATGGGTTGTGTGAGCCATCTCCCCCTGTTTATTTCTGGGTTGAAGCCTGTCCTCGACCACTTTGATAACTTGAACCTCTAAAAGGCAAGAAGAAATTCAACAGACACCTCTAGAACATCACTCTTCACTATTGAAGATGATATCTTTGCTTTCCCGGATTAAGGAAAATCCCCAGAGAAAGCCTTTCAACCGAAGACTCTCAGTAATACAACCATTTTTCTCCAAAGAAATTCGATGTTAATAAAGTCATCATCACCTCAAAATCGGATCACATTACATGGCATTTGTCCGAAAGAATCTCGAAGAAAATAATGATGTGTTATTCCCAAGCGAAAAGCATTCTCTCAAGAGACTCGTTTTTCCCCAGTAGGTCGACAAATGGCATCTCCCATAGAGAGGTTTGCATACCTCTACATCCCAGGCAAATGGGTGTCCCCAGCAAGTCTGAGATCAAATTTTCTATTCAAATGGTGTCTCCCCAGTAAAGCTCGGCGAGAAGTTTGAATAAAACTGTTACAAATAGCATTCCTTGTCAAGAAAGAAACTCGACAAGAAGAAACTGAGACCAGTTCCGTGGCTAAAGGCCAGGATCGAGGGGAAGTTTATTTCAAAAGAAACCAAGACCAGTTCTTTGGCTGTAGACCAGGATCGAGGGGAAGTTTTATCCTTTTCTAAAAAAAGATCGATGAGCAAGTCAGCTTCCATTCACAACCACAATCAAAATTTCGGGTATTCCGATATTTAATCCTCTTGTACCCTGAATGTCCGAATATCTTCGCCATTCACACCTTCGGGTCCAAGAAGATTAAATAGGGGCATCTGTCATACCCCAAATTTTGACCACCAAGATTTCCCATCATTGTGAAGATCATCACCACGATATGATGTACCATCATGCCTCATCAATCTCCCCCAAAGATAGTTGAGCATCCACCATAGTCAAGAATTAGGGTTTTGAGCCCTCCCATAACACTTAGACAAAAGATCAATCAAGAAATGACATGATCTTCAACTTGTCTAACCTCTTAAAACATCCACAAAGGATTAAGAGGACTCTCACATCAAGAATCAAGCACAAAGTTACAAATTTCCAAGTGGAATGAGCCTCGAAACACCCGGTGTCGTTAAATTAGGGTTTTCATCGACTGACACCCTTAGAATGAATTTCTCATAGGAGATTGAGCCAAGACTTCACAATATGACTCAATATGCTCAAAATGGCCCTAGAAATCCATTTTCAAAGTTAAACTACCCTCAGGAAGTGCATTTCTCAAAAGTCGGGAATTAGGGTTTTTACTCGCCGAACCGCTCCGGAGCCAAAAGTCAAAACATGACTTTTTTGGCAAAAATGATCCTTATGACTCATATTTTCATAAAATATGATCTATAATGTCATTTGAACAAGAATTGATCAAGAAATCATGGTAACTTGAAAAGGGGTAATCTTGAAAAAAATGAAAAATTTTCTAAGTTACTAAATTTGAATGGTTTTGGTGCCAACTTCTAAGGACCATAACTTGTGATCCAAGCATCCATTTTGAGTGATCCAAAGCCTGATTTGTAGGTTTTCCTACATTCTACAAAAGCAACAACTGCGGGAAACTCTAAATATTCATGGATTTTTAGTTATGGGTGGATCAAAGTAATGAAAAATCAAGAACATAACACTTAGTGCAAAACTGTCTAAGTGCCAGTCTTGGACATCAAAGTTCATGAGATTTTTTCAATTGGATTCAGATAGTTTCAAAACCAAATGTGATCACACATGAATTGTATCATATGATCCTCCAAAGTTGCCCTGCTGCAACTGTCTTCAAGACAGATTTCAGGTCATTTTTGCTTGCACCACACAATTTCCCTTTGCAACCTTGTCATCTTGCCAACTTTTTCATCTTCCCAAATCAATGAGAATCTGATGAATCATCATGTACCTGCAAAGACCAAGCATGGAGTCAATATGAGTCACTTGGAGGTTAATGCATTTTGTCACATTATGTTTGAATTCAAAGGTCCATTTATGTGCAAAAGTACACATTCAACAAAGTTGATCTTCTTAGTTAAGATGCTCACTTAAATAATAATTAAAACATCTGAAGAATGTGGATTTGGTCAAGCATAGCCCTGCTCCTTGGAGAGGCTAGTTTGCCTTTCATAAGAAGAAATGACACCAAGCCAAAGCCATTGAATGTGATCTGATCTTGCAGCCATTCACTATTTCTCCAAGACAAAACTTGATCACTTATAAATAGAGGTCACATTGCCTCATTCAGATCACACCAAAACAATACCACACTTGTTTTCCTTCTCTTCTTGCTCTTACTTCAAATTTTCACATTCTCAAAAGTGAGAATCATGAATTTCAAAACCAGAGCATCTCTGTCCAAACTAATGATGCAAACACCTCACCTATATCATGTGTAATTGATCCAAGCACTGAAACAACATCTGTAACATCAGGATCACCGAGTGGTACCCCATTTACACAAAAGTCATAACTTACTGCAGAAGGGTTCGAGTTGATCAAACCAAAGGGCTTCCAACCACTCTAAGCACTAAAACACATTCCTTAAGGTATAAGGAAGTTGTCCAGCTCATCATTACACATCTGTAACACCTCCAAGCCAGAATTCGATTCTCACTTGCAAGGTAAGCTTCCTTAAAATTGAACTCATCAGTTCATGCATCATAAACATCCTTTTAAGTTACCATCGTGTTTCTGATTGTTTATGGATCATTTCCCCTCAATTAACTGCTTCATATCATGATCATATGGAATTTAATTTTACTTTGTTCAATTAGGGTTCATATGTGTTTTCAGACTATTTCTTTTGATACCCTAAAAATAAATAAAATTGAATATTGCCATCTTGTTCCTTGTTGAAAAACGTATGATTTTGATGTTTACTTCATGTCAAATGGTTGCAAATTGAGTGAGATATGGATGATCTTGCACGAGCTTGAAGAAGAAGATTGTCATGGCGCCATTCTTAAAAAATCCAACCAAATTTAGTATATATTATTCAATTGCCACTATATACTTGAATTGGCATTGCGCCCCAGCGGTTGATTAGTTGGTTTTGTGTGTGTAGCGAGCAAGAGGTCTCGGGTTTGAATCCCCCTCGCCCCAGACCTTTTGGTTTATTTTTTTGAACTATTTTCAAAGGATTTTGCATATATTATTATCACTTGCCTTCTTCTATCATCCACACGCAAGTGGCTCAGTTGGTAAGCTTTTAACCTCTCCACCCCAAGGGCGTGGGTTCAAGCCTTGAGAGGACCATTCCTAATTTTTTTTACCACTTATTTCTTTCATTTTTGTTTTAACATCTTTTAATTAACTCAAAAAATTAATTTCTTTCTTAATTTTAAACATTTTTTATTAATTCTTTTTTTGAAAAATCACAAAAATGTTAAAAGATTTTATTCTACAAAAATTTCCCAAGAAATATTATTTATTTCATATATTTGATATTTTTATAAAGATTTTGATTTTATGTATTTTTAAATATTGAAAAAATATTTCTTTCTCTTGATTTTTCAAAGTCAAATGATTTTAAATCATTCTTGGGATAAAACATGATTTTTCAAATATTTATCTTAGATCCTAACTTGTTTTTATACATGTTTGATAAATTTTGATTATTTTAAATTGAATTTTATTCGATTAAAATACATTTTTCAAAGGCAAATTAAGGTTTTGATTATTTCTACCCTTACAAATATTTTCAAACACTTTTGCGCCTCTAATAGAGTGTAAGTCTCATCCCTTTGTACAGAAAATCTTTTTGGGCCTCAGTCATTGTATAAGTCCCTCTGTGATTCTTAAAACGACGGTGCGATCACTGTCTTTCATTGGACCTCTCCCTGAGTTATAAGTCCCATTCTCTTTTCTTAAAATACACTTTTGGGCCTCTAATAGAGTGTAAGACCCATCCCTTTTAAAATAAAAACCTTTTTTGGGCCTCAGTTATTGTATAAGTCCCAGTACGTTAAAAAATCTGGGCGCGATCGCCGTTTTCAAAACAAAACCATTTGGGCCTCCCCTTGTGTTGTAAGTCCCATTTTTCTTCTTTTTTAAAACTCTTTGGGCCTCTAATAGAGTGTAAGACCCATCCCTTGTCACATAAATAAATTTTGGGCCTCAGTCATTGTATAAGTCCCACTGTGTTTTCTAAAACTATTTGGGCCTACCCTTATGTTGTAAGTCCCATTTTTCTTCTTTTCAAACACACGTTGGGCCTCTAATAGAGTGTAAGACCCAGCCTCTTTGTAAATACAATAATTTGGGCCTCAGTCATTGTATAAGTTTCGATTCGATTTTCAGATCAACGGTACGATTACTGTTTTTTGTCTGGGCCTCTCCTTGAGTTGTAAGCCCCATCTTTTGTACAAAAATAAACATTGTGCCTCTCCTTGAGTTGTAAGCCCCAAACTTCTTTCCAAAACAACTTTCTCTTTTTAAATTCAAATTCACATCAAAACTTTCTTTAATTTCTTGAACAACTAACACTACAGCTGTTACAATAGAAGCTTGCTCACCTGTAAGTTTTAAAATAGCTTTCTTTTACATACTTGTGTGTATATATATATATATATATATATATATATATATATATATATTTGTTTGTAATGCTGGAAGCTTGCTCACCTGTAAGTCCTTCTACACTCTTCAACATACTTGTCTATATATTTCATATGTATATACCTGTATATTATCTGCTTAGAGTTTTCCCCGGCAATTAGATCTAAGATTAGATAAAGCCAGTGGTCACTCTTTCAACACAGTCAAAACTAGTTCCCCATAGGAAATTCCAGATACAGTTTTGCCTCCTCTTGGGCTTATACAATATGGAACAGAGAAAGGCATTATTCCCGGTGAAACTTTTCTCAAGACTGTCACTATTAGAAAATTGTCAATGAAATTCATTTCCCCAGAGAGGATTAATTCCTGGTGAAACCTCTCTTGAATTTCTTCAAACCCTGGAACTGTTCACTAAAGAAAGGATTAATTCCCGGTGAAACCTTTCTTGAACTTTCCTTAGGTTTAGACCCACAGGCTTCCTAAAAGCATCCCCAGCCTCCTCTTGGGCTTTGTACAAGGACCCTCCGGCTTCTTGGAAGTTCTCATGCCTCCTCTTGGGCTTAGTACAAGGACCCAAAGACCTCCTAAAGGGATAGGACAGAACCTAGTCATCCTTTGTTAGAGCAGTCTTCCAGGGTCAAAATATCAGACCAGTTTAGGGTTGATTCTCATCCCTTAAAACATCAGCCTCCTCTTAGGAATCATACAAAGATCTTTTCCAACAGAGTTAAAAAACTTCAAAGGTAAAACTCCACCTGTTAAAACTTTCATCCAAAATTCCCCAGTCAGGGTTAGCTACTGTTGATTTACCATTAACAAATCCCCAACAGAATCAAGACCTCAAGCCTCTGATATTTCAACTCTTCTGCAATTCCTAGCAAGAGTTAATTCCCCCAATTGGGACCTGCCTCTGGATGTCAATAATCCTCAGCAGAAGCCAGCCTCCTCTTAGGCTTTGTATAATGATCATCCTTCAACCTTTTCAGCCTCAATCTTGGGCTTTGTACAAGACACCCCATAAATACCTCTCTAGTAGAGAGTTAATTTTCTTTCAGCCTCAACCTTGGGCTTTGTACAAGACACCATATAAATATCCTACAGCTGAGTCATTCAGGATTTTTCAGCCTCAATCTTAGAATTTGTACAAGACATACATAAGTGTCCTCCCCAATGGAGTCATAATCTTTAGCCTTAATCTTGGGCTTTGTACAAGACAGATATAAAAATTCCCTAAGCAGAGTCAACCTCTTTAGCCTCAATCTTGGTCTTTGTACAAGACAGACAAAATTTTCCCCAAAAGAGTCAATTCTCTTTTTGCCTCAATCTTGGGCTTTGTACAAGACAGATAAACACTCTCTTATTGAGTCAGCATTTTCCAGCCTCCTCTTAGGCTTTGTATAATGATCTCCCCAGTGGAGTCAATCAATCACTTAGCTTCAACCTTGGGTTTTGATCAAGGCACACAAAATCAACATCCCCTCAGAGGAAATAAAAAAAAACCTCCCTGAAGGAAGACATTTCTCTGTATATCACAATATCAAAAATAGATAAATCAAACAAACCTTAATCTTAGATAACTGCTGTAAGTGGCACACTTGTTGATTTAAAAATCCAAGCTGTAGTTCATCTCTTATCCTAGTAAATCCCCTCTTTCATCTAATTGTTGTAAGTGGAAATCCTCTGGATTATTTACATCCACGCCAATGTCCCCCTCTTAGCATGAAAGACTCCTAAGGAAAAATGGCATTGCTCAACACTGAGTTAAAGTTTTCTCCTTCAAGACAAACCCCCTATAAAGGAAATTATGGCATTGTTGGATTCCATATATTCCATTTAAAGTAATCCTCCTTTATAATCAGCCATCCAACAGTTGTGATAAACAGATGAGATATCTCCCTTTAGAGATAATAAATTCTCTCTCAGTCAAAAACTTTTAGCTTTAATCTTGGGCTTTGAACAAGACACAAATACCTTTTAGCTTTAATCTTGGGCTTCGAACAAGACACAAATACCTTTTAGCTTTAATCTTGGGCTTCGAACAAGACACCAGACATCTTTTCCTCCCATAGAAATAGGAGGAACTACGATTGCTCTGATTTCCCTGTTTTTCCTTAAACGGGAATACGTAGGCATAAGATTGCGAAATCTTACCGAGCACACTTATCAAAAACCTTAGGTCCAGTACCTTACCAAAAACATCGAAAAACCCGAAAATCAACAAAAACACTCCCTCAGACATTCCCACAAAGGAGAAACTTTCCCAATAAACAGACAAACATCAGTAAGTAGAAAACAATAGAAATTGCTAACAACCTGTGGATAACCACATATAGGATGGGTAATTGACAACTCCCCATTGTATAAACTGACCCTGGACCCCCCAATCTCTTTAGCAATTATTTAGCTAAACATTTGCGTGCAAGGTTAGTTTTAGATAGCTTCCCTTTCCTTTCCAGCTTCATAGGATAAATAAGAAATCATAAAATAGCACCCAATCCCTACCATTGCGGTGAGGGAAAACCAAATGGCGATAAGGTGGTCGCGTCACCGACAAAAATTGTACGCTACACCTTGGATCCCCTCTTGGGCAGCCCAACTGCTGGGCGAGGGCGCCCTGGTATGGGTCTTTACCAAATATAATACTACAGATTCCACATATTCACCGGGTTCTATATAGAAAAGTTTATACTCCTCTATCAACATATGGATTTTAGAATCGTTAACATCTCCAGCTCCCTCGTAATGGACTTGAAGAGTGTTCCACATTGTATGTGCACTCTTATAATGTAAGATAGAGTAATATACTTTAGCACTTAACACAGATATAAGTATATTTCTTACCTTTAAGTCATATGATTCCTTTTTTATTTCATCATTGGCCCAATCTTGTGGGAGTTTAACACAATTATTGACTTTGTTTTTGGGAATGAAAGGCATGTCGGTAATTTTTACCCTTAGATACTTGTCAACTAACACTAAGTGTACATACATATTTTCCTTCCAATAAGCATAATTTTTTTGCTTTAAAAAAGGGTTATCTATTATATGCTTCCTTTTTATCATTGCCACCCATATTCTCAAACTTTTGAGACGCTTAGACCTGATCAAAAGACCAACTCCTAGGTCAATTATTGGGCGAGAATATGGAGTATTCAACGGTCTAGAAGAGGGGCAAATACACCTCCTAATTAAAACTTTCATTGAAAATAGTTTGAAAATATTTTATCAGAGTTTTAAAACAAAAATGATTTTACGTGGCAGAATTAAACTTTAGCATAAAAGAGATTATGCTTATAGATTGAAATTGATACATAATAACTTAAGCAGATCATGGCACAATCAAGATTAATAGAGAAATTCAACCAAATATACAAACGAATGAGTTGTATTGAATAATTGTCAAAATTACACAAGAAGTGTTATTTTACAACACCAATACTATGCGTATTTTATGGTCACAATTTTCAATTTAATCTACATTATGACAAAATCGATGTTCCAGTTCTAACAAAATCTACACCTTTACAGTAAATCACTACCAAAATAAATCTTAATGGCATGCAATTATAGAAACCAGTAAATAACAACTTAATCATGTAATGTCTACGAAATTAAAAGAGAGAGAGAGAGAGAGAGAGAGAGAGAGAGAGAGAGAGAGAGAGAGAGAGAGAAATGTACATCAAGATTTATACTAGTTCAGCATGTTCGTCCTCACTTTACGCTTACTCTAGTCTCCAATGGTTGCCCACTGAAAATTTTTTGGTCTTCCAATAATATTTGTGACAAAAATTACACAAGTTTAGTACAATCACAATATCCAAATTAACGGTGAAAATATAAAAATCTTCTTTTTGTATGTTTAACTTGTACACAGTCTACAAATTAAACTCTTTTCAAAATCTTCACGTGAAATTGCCTTTAATATACCATATCGAACAACCTGCTCCTAAGCCTTTATTCAGTGACAATATTTACTCAATTCCACCAGCAAATTGGGTGTTGGTACGTCTGAAGATTGAGAAGAACTTTCACTTTATTTGCAGGCTTCCACACAGAACTACCAAGGTGAACCTGGAGGAAAAAAAACCTTTTTCTTTTCATTGGAATTGTCAAAATCAGCCACAAGACCATACACCTTGCAAACCTCTGAAATCTTAACCAAATTTTCAAAGAAATGTTAAATTCAAAAACGAATCTCCTCAAGAATCACAAATCTCCAAAGATGAGATTCAGATCCATGAAATAATGGAGAAAGAATGATGTAGAAGATGAAAGAAATCATTTGCAAGTGTTCAAGAAAGATTCAAAACTCGTTTGAAAATATGAAAGAACAAGTGATTTGTGATTTTTTAAATCAATATTAGAAGTTTATTTTTCCTAACATTTTGAAGGTTTTGACAAAAAATGAAATTTTATAGGTGTTGGAGATCAAGCACAAAAATGAGTGAAAAATGATGTTTGATTCGAGTCATAAGCAAAAAGTATGATTTGAGTCAGAAGAAAAAGTATTTTGAGTCAAGATCTAAAACATATTAGAAACCCAAATGTATGATTCTAATCATGATTTGAGTCATGGAAACATGTGATTCAAATCAAATGAGACAATGGCAAATCATAGAAATTCAATCTTTCATTATTTGAGTCAAGTGTAAGTCGTGATTCGAATCAAAAAGTGATGTGATTTAAATCAAGTACAAGTTGTGATTTGAATCATGACAACTTCCAACATTTCATGCAGTCTTTTTTTTTTCATTTGACTCTAGTCATGGGATGTGTGATTTGAATCACACACCTAGAATCTCAAATTTTTGCAATTTAAAGATGTTTTGAGATTTTACCAATGTCATGACTTGAATCAATCTCAAATATAGCTCTTGATCCAAAAAAAACTCGACAAAATTAATTAAGGCATATTACTTACACTATAATCAAACACTTTGATTTATACATGCTAAAATACGAATCTAAAACTCAATCCAGAAATGTGCAATTGATGAGGAGACTTAATGACATAAAACTAAAAAATAAAAGCTTAAAAACAAGAAACAAAACCATAATCCTTAAGGTAGCATAGACATGCAACTTCAGCAAGTATGTGTCTAACTGGACCATGACGATTTGTCAAATCAACATGTTTTCGCTCATATCACTTAGGCGTCCAACAAATGCATGACTATTCAATCTATCAGGTAAATCCTAATTGTGAATTCAATATTTTACATTAACTTTCAATCTTATACCCTCTTTAGACGGTGTTAACCTGATTTTGAATGGATGGCCACATTTTCTAGTAGCATTTTGTGTTGAATTTTTTATTTTCTTTTACTTGTTATCTCTATCACAATTCAATATTGATTTTGGACTTCTCCGTATCTTTCTTGTCTCTTTATATAATCGTGTAATGATGACAATCATTTTATGTTTAATTTTAACCTCCCCAACCAACATTACTACAGCTTATTGTGTATCAAACTTTTGTGTAGTACATAGAAAAAAGATCTTCATATCTACAAAACATAATAAAAAAAGTTTATTTAAGAATATATATATATATATATATATATATATATATATATATATATATATCAAATTACTTTGTTTAAAGTAATTTGGCGAACTATTTAACTTAATGAATCAATTACAATGGAGTGTTTCGGTAAATTCTAGTCACCAAGACACTTTTATAAACCGTAAAACTTTGTTAGGAAAAAGGTTAGGAAATAAATATGAAAAAATAATAAATAATTAAATGGAAAAAAGGATAACGTTGACAATTTTAAAAAATTTGTAGGAGTCAATGTAGAATTATAAGGGTGAGGAATGAAATTTTCTCAATAACAAGTTACTTCATATCTTAATCCAACATGTTCATGAAACAAGAATTGAATTGTTTAAGGCATCTTAAGGATTGCTTCTACACCCTTGTGAAAAACCAAAAATACCTCTAAAACTTTTAAATACATCTTTATATGCATCCCAAACACACACAATCCATCCATATCTGAGTTATGCCATAATTATCTTACTGAATTAAATCTGAAAATACATCTAAGTAAACCTTACGGAGATGCATTTTCGAAATCTAATGAACCAAAAACAAATGTAGAAACGAAATAGATGCAGAAATAAAGATAAATTAACATTAATAACTGTTCCGGACTGGACCAATGGCTAGGCATGGCTCAATCCACTTTTGCTCCCAGAACGGTCCAATTGCCTAGGTCCAGCCAATTGGGGCAGCTTTTACCTTTCTACCCCCTCACCGAGCAAACATGGTCAGATGACCCACAGGGTCACCTGCTCCTCCTCGGTATTTCCTGTCTGTTATGCACGGCTCTACCATCCAGAAACAGTCACGACCCCCGTGCCCGAAACTACATATTTGCTCGTAGCAACGGCTAGTTTCGGGCACCTCTGCCCGTCCTAACGGCTAGTTTTTGGCAGTTACCTATTCTTGGGGAAACGGTTATTTCGCCCCGAAAATAAGGACCGTTTGCCACACACTGGGGGCATTATAAAAAACCCTCTCAAATGAGAGGGTCGGATATTCAAAATCATCCTACGAAATACATACTTTTGTACTTGCCTTTTTCCTCTCTCGATTCTTACTCTAGCATCACAGACGTCTTTCTTGACCCACTTCAGGTTCTGATCAGCCGTTAAGATCAATAACAAAAAAACATTACATAGTTAATCGTTAACACAAATCGAACATTACATTTCAACATCCTGATGGACATTTCAACATCTTCATAATATCTTTGTCGATCTCGCAATGTTCACATCCAGCTCGATCGGACATTTTGTTTCGTAACAGAGAACCTCATACTTATACAATTTATAGTCAAATACAGGCCTTAGAAATTCTATCTTGTACTAGAGGAAATTCCAGAAATACATCTCTGAAATCATCCTATCCTTATATTCTGAAGATGTATTTCCAAAACTACCCAACACATAAACAATTCCAAGAACATTGAGAAATAGAACTTATTTTAGAATAGAAATAGAGAAATATTTTGGAAACTTAAAAATATATTGAAATCTTTGAAAATGTATATATTTTACATCTTAATATTAGGGCTAAATATACGACATCTCCTGCAATATAAGAGAGATTTGATTTACACTCCCGTAAAAGAATTTTTTTTATTCCTTCTTGTAATGTGAAGATTCCCTATCTATGATCTATTGGTGCACTATTTGCTTACTGCATCCAACCACTAGGCTAAATGTTTTGATTTGAAAATTAATGCCACCACTTTTATTTATAACATGCTTGTTTTACAATATATAACCATTTGTAAAATTATTTATTAACCCTAAATAAACAAGTCCCAAAGTAGAAAATAATTCATTATTTATAACATGTTTTTATAACATGAGCATACACACATTTAGAAGTTAACTGCACTATACTTTTGTTAGCAAATGATTCTTTTCATCAGGTCTAACAATTACATAACAAACATAATTCTTTTATATGTGTGTATGTTCACTTTATTCACATTCATATAGCTCTTTTAAAAATCCTCACTATTAATTTTCAATTTCTGCAAACACATAGCTCGTCGCATGAAACCTCTTTACTTTTCTTCCTTTTTCTACTTGTCTGTTGTACAATTAAAAGTGGTACAAACATCTACTATAAAGCAATTACAAATAAGTGCAATGACTTTCCAATTGTGCCCTTTCACTTCAAAATATTTATACTACACAAAGGGCATTATTGTAACTATGGAATTCATCACCCTTACTAACTTACTTTCTCACATATTTTGCCATTTGTTGGACTGTCATTGGTCCACATTTTCAAAATACCAATTCCATCCAAACAAACCCTAATCCACACAAATCTCAACATTTCTATCTCTCTCTCTCTCCCGCCACCAAACCCTAACCCACGCCATTCTCGGCCGCCACCCTCTTTCTCCACACAATCGATCGCCACCCTCTTTCTCTACAGAATCGCACGCCGCCCTGTTTCCTCTGCCTGTTTCTCTCTGGTTGATATCATTTTCTGTTTCTTTACATCATTATCGAAGGGTCTTTTAAGGGTATGTTGATGATATTGCTGCGAACCCTGAGAAATTCGTATGCAATGCATGCTCTGGAAGATGATGATTTGGAAATTCTCTACAGAATCCCACGGGTCCCTGTTTCCTCTGCCTTTTTCTCTCCAGTTGATATTATTTTCTGTTTCTTCTCATCATTATCAAAGGGGCTTTTTATCAAAATTTCATGACTGACATTGGCTTTTGAAGATTGGATGGTATTTTCTCTGTAATCTCTATAGTTCATTTTGATTTTGTGTATTTGGTTTACTGATTATAGTTATTGACATTCTAATTTTAGAAAATGACTTGGTATCAATATGATAAATACTTTATATGTTATCTTCTGTACATGATTACCAGTCTTGTGAAAAAATCCGGTTGCAGGTTGCATTGAATTAGGCTCACAATTAAGCAGGTTTGTCTTTTTAATTACTGTGCTTTTAAAAAGTTTTAAATTCCAATGCAAATCATTACTGTGACCTTTAGGTTTCAATGACAATTTAATAAAACGTCATTGATAGGTTTCAATGCCAAATTATTACTGACATTGCCTTTTGAATTAACCAAACAATTAATGACCCAACTCCACTAAATAGTTGTAGATTACCAATGTAATGAGAATAACAATAGTCAAATTACACATTATAAAGTCCTGCTATGTATTTGTTGTATCACACAACCATCACCATAGGATAGGGGAAAAAATAATGAATTCAAATAACGTTGTCCTGCATGAATCTGAGGCATATGAACAACAACCTCAAGACGTCCAACAAGTTCCCCAGGTAATACCTGTGGTTGACGAGGTCCAACAAATACAACATGTTCAAGAAGAAGTACTCTTCCAGGCCGAGGAAGCTGAGGAGGCACAAAAAGCTGCTGCATTGCGTAGAAGACAAGCCAGGAGACGATTAAGAAGAGCAAGAAGAAAGGCGTTGCGAAGAAGACAGGCCAGGATGCTTTTTTAGATTCAGATTATGAGGATGAGGCACCTTTTACCTGGAGTAACTTTATGAGGGCTAGGGGTTTTAGATTTGATCTTTAATATTTTACATTTTCATCTAGGGCTGTAATGAAATTAGGATCAACTATTTAATTATTGTCAAGATCGACTTCACGTTATGTGTTTTTTGGAACCATTTTGCTACATTTTATGCATTTTGTTATTTTGATTGAATTTAGCATTTTTATATGACTTGTATGTTATAGTTCATGTGGGGTCTTAATCTTTAAAAAAGTCGAAAACTCACTTCTTCACAGGTACTGTTATTTATTATCATACATGTGTTGTTAGAATGATGTTCTATATAATGTTCTGTTGCTGTTTTCTATTATTATTTAATATATTTATGGCTCTGTTCCTTTTTGCAGGTTTTAGCAACATTTAAATTGGCTTTGGTACATACATTAGTAAACCTTGTCACTAATATGAACCTTGCTATGATGCTATCAATTTTATGATGCTGCAGATGTTATATGTTGGTTGGCGGTGACGAAAAAAATTCTTCTCAGCCCTGAATGTTGCTGCGAATTTCCTCTCATTCCCGTTATTCCTTCTGATATAGTGTCCCTTTTACATCTCATTGGCATGGAATTGGGACAAACGTCTCGATCTGCCATTTGTTGGTGGTTGATGATGAGTTGGAATAAATTCCAGTCTGAAACCTAATATCCTGAACTTTGAGTATCTTGCCGCTTAATTGTTGTTTAATGTCATTGAATTGATATGCATTTTGCTAATAACAACTTGGTTTGATTTTACCTAACCATTTGTTATAGCAGAAACAGAGTTTGTTTTCGTTGTTGCACGGGCCACTTTCAGTATTTGGTGGTTGGCTGTGACGAAAAAAATTCTTCTGAGCCCTGAATGTTGCAAGGTTCACAGGTACTGTTATTTATTATCATACATGTGTTGTTAGAATGTTGTTCTATATAATGTTCTGTTGCTGTTTTCTATTATTATTTAATATATTTATGGCTCTGTTCCTTTTTGCAGGTTTTAGCAACATTTAAATTGGCTTTGGTACATACATTAGTGAACCTTGTCACTAATATGAACCTTGCTATGATGCTATCAATTTTATGATGCTGCAGATGTTATATGTTGGTTGGCTGTGACGAAAAAAATTCTTGTCAGCCCTGAATGTTGCTGCGAATTTCCTCTCATTTCCGTTGTTCCTTCTGATATAGTGTCCCTTTTACATCTCATTGGCATTGAATTGGGACAAACGTCTCGATCTGCCATTTCTTGGTGGTTAATGATGAGTTGGAATAAATTCCAGTCTGAAACTTAATATCCTGAACTCTGAGTATCTTGCCGCTTAATTGTTGTTTAATGCCGTTGAATTGATATGCATTTTGCTAATAACAACTTGGTTTGATTTTACCTAACCATTTGTTATAGCAGAAACAGAGTTTGTTGTCGTTGTTGCACGGGCCACTTTCAGTATTTGGTGGTTGGCTGTGACGAAAAAAATTCTTCTGAGCCCTGAATGTTGCTGCGAATTTCCTCTCATTCCTGTTGTTCCTTCTGATATAGTGACCCTTTTACATCTCATTGGCATTGAATTGGGACAAACGTCTCGATCTGCCATTTGTTGGTGGTTGATGATGAGTTGGAATAAATTCCAATCTGAAACCTAATATCCTGAACTCTGAGTATCTTGCCGCTTAATTGTTGTTTAATTCCGTTGAATTGATATGCATTTTGCTAATAACAACTTGGTTTGATTTTATCTAACCATTTGTTATAGCAGAAACAGAGTTTGTTGTCGTTGTTGCACGGGCCATTTTCAGTATTTGGTGGTTGGCTGTGACAAAAAAATTTCTTCTGAGCCCTGAATGTTGCTACGAATTTCCTCTCATTCCTGTTGTTCCTTCTGATATAGTGTCCCTTTTACATCTCATTGGCATTGAATTGGGATAAACGTCTCGATCTGCCATTTGTTGGTGGTTGATGATGAGTTGGAATAAATTTCAGTCTGAAACCTAATATCCTGAACTCTTAGTATCTTGCCGCTTAATTGTTGTTTAATGTCGTTGAATTGATATGCATTTTGCTAATAACAACTTGGTTTGATTTTACCTAACCATTTATTATAGCAGAAACAGAGTTTGTTGTCGTTGTTGCACGGGCCACTTTCAGTATTTGGTGGTTGGCTGTGACGAAAAAAATTCTTCTGGGCCCTGAATGTTGCTGCGAAATTCCTCTCATTCCTGTTGTTCATTCTGATATAGTTTCACTAATCTCAACATTTCTATCTCTCCCTCTCTTCCGCCACCAAACCCTAACCCACGCCCTTCTCGGCCGCCACCCTCTTTCTCCACACAACCGATCGCCACCCTCTTTCTCTACAGAATCGCACGCCGCCCTGTTTCCTCTGCCTTTTCCTCTCCGGTTGATATCATTTTCTGTTTCTTTTCATCATTATCGAATGGGCTTTTAAGTGAATGTTGATGATATTCATGCGAACCCTGAGAAATTAGTATTCAATGCATGCTCCGGAAGATGATGATTTGGAAACTCTGGTAAGGCTCTGTTAACTTTTATAGGCTTCACCATCAAAATTTCATGACTGACATTGGCTTTTGAAGATTGGATGGTATTTTCTCTGTAATCTCTATAGTTCATTTTGATTTTGTGTATTTGGTTTACTGATTATAGTTATTGACATTCTAATTTTAGCAAATGACTTGGTATCAATATGATAAGTAATTTATATGTTATCTTCTATACATGATCACCAGTCTTGTGAAAAAATCAGGTTGCAGGTTGCATTGAATTAGGCTCACAATTATGCAGGTTTGTCTTTTTAATTACTGTGCATTTAAAAAGTTTTAAATTCCAATGCAAATCAGAGTTTGTTGTCGTTGTTGCACGGGACAGTTTCACTATTTGTTGGTTGGCTGTGGCGAAAGAAATTCTTCTGAGTCCTGAATGTTGCTGTGAAATTCCTTTCATTCCTGTTGTTCCTTCTGATATAGTGTCCCTTTTACATCTCATGGCATTGAATTGGGAAAAACGTCTCGATCTGCCATTTGTTGGTGGTTGATTATGAGTTGGAATAAATTCCAGTCTGAAACCTAATATCCTGAACTCTTAGCATCTTGCCGCTTATTTGTTGTTTAATGTCGTTGAATTGATATGCATTTTGCTAATAACAACTTGGTTTGACTTGACCTAACCATTAGTTATAGCAGGAACAGAGTTTGTTATCGTTGTTGCACGGGACAGTTTCACTATTTGTTGGTTGCCTGTGACGAAAAAAATTCTTCTGACCCTTTAATGTTGCTGCGATATTCCTCTCATTCCTGTTGTTCCTTCTGATATAGTGTCCCTTTTACATCTCATGGCATGGAATTGGGACAAACGTCTCGATCTGCCATTTGTTGGTGGTTGATTATGAGTTGGAATAAATTCCAGTCTGAAACCTAATATCCTGAACTCTTAGCATCTTGCCGCTTATTTGTTGTTTAATGTCGTTGAATTGATATGCATTTTGCTAATAACAACTTGGTTTGACTTTACCTAACCATTTGTTATAGCAGGAACAGAGTTTGTTGTCGTTGTTGCACGGGACAGTTTCACTATTTGTTGGTTGGCTGTGACGAAAAAAATTCTTCTGAGCCTTGAAGGTTGCTGGGAAATTCCTCTCATTCCTGTTGTTCCTTCTTATATAGTGTCCATTTTACATCTCATGGCATTGAATTGGGACAAACGTCTCGATCTGCCATTTGTTGGTGGTTGATGATGAGTAGGAATAAATTCCAGTCTGAAACCCAATATCCTGAACTCTTAGCATCTTGCCGCTTATTTGTTGTTTAATGCCGTTGAATTGATATGCATTTTGCTAATAACAACTTGGTTTAACTTTACCTAACCATTTGTTATAGCAGGAACAGAGTTTGTTGTCGTTGTTGCACGAGACAGTTTCACTATTTGTTGGTTGGCTGTGACGAAAAAAATTCTTCTGAGCCTTGAATGTTGCTACGAAATTCCTCTCATTCCTGTTGTTCCTTCTGATATAGTGTCCCTTTTACATCTCATGGCATTGAATTGGGACAAACGTCTCGATCTGCCATTTGTTGGTGGTTGATGATGAGTAGGAATAAATTCCAGTCTGAAACCCAATATCCTGAACTCTTAGCATCTTGCCGCTTATTTGTTGTTTAATGTCGTTGAATTGATATGCATTTTGCTAATAACAACTTGGTTTGATTTTCAGTCCTAAGACGGGTGAGACGCTAAAAAAAATAGATTTTCTGCTTTGAATTTCATTTTCAGTCCTCATCCTGCTGCTGTTAAGAAAGTCATTTTGTCTGAAATCATTGGACAACATCAGGTAACTAGAATTCTTTTTCATCTTATTTTGCTTGCATTTGTATTTTCCTATCCATTAATTAACTTTTACATGTCTGTAAACAAGGACTGCTTCTGCACAACCATTGGAACTACCATGAGGTTCAAATCCACACCTTCTCACTGATACTATAATTGCTTCTCAGGATGTAATCGTGCAAACATAAATCATGATTTTCCTTTTCAATGCAGTTGTGATGGTCATAGTGTCGTCGAAGTCACCAAGTAAGTCCTCATGTCTTAGTTTATGACTATGGTCTCAACTTTATTTGCTTCATACTAATTTTCACTATTTATTATTGCAGATATAAAATTGATATTGATGTTGAACACGACAATTATGTTTGTATATTCATGTGTTTGGGACAAAGACTCTGTCCCAGTTGTTGGAATGACTGCTGCCAAGTTGAGAGATATCATGAAAGAAGTAAGTTACTTATGTCTTATGAAGAAAGTTTTGCCTTTTCAAATATACTGTCTAAACTCATTGATCATAGTTATTGACATGATCACCCACAAATCTATCCTATATATCTTGATAGTCTTTTGAAGAAAGAGTTTGCTTTTTGTGTCAAGCATTCCACCTTGCAAGTAAAGGTAGTTTGTGAGCATATTATTCTACATGTTTGCATATTATCCTCATTGTTTAACCTTGCAGTTTGTAATCAATGCCCAGGAAAAGCAGTCAATATGCAGTTCAAGAAAAACCAATAGAAGCAGAAGATAATTTCACTTTAGTCATAGGAAGAAGAAAAAGCATTGTAACTTAGATGAACTGTTTATTAATGTATTAGATGACTTGAGTTAGGTTTTTCTATTTTTATTCTACTGAAATTTATGGATGTATAGCTACATTTATAATTTTAGTTTGCAGAAGCTTCCCAATAATATCCCTTTTACCTAAATTATTTTTCGTGTGATTAAAAATCATTGTATTGGACCATAATATTTTATTATAATCAGGTGCTAGAAAGCACCAAGGCAATTGATGATGATTCTGTTATACTTCTTCCCATAGAAAAGTGAGTACTTCTATTTTTTTTACAATAAATTTTTTTATATAATAAGAAAAAGCATTTGCTATGAAAAAAGATGTAGTTAAGTAAAAACAAAATGGAATGGTGTGGAGAGTAAAAACTTAGACTGTAAGCAATTATGTTTGACCTTATCTCAAATTAAATTAATTATGACTAAAATTTAGTTTTTAATTTTAGTTTCTAATTTCATGAACTCTTAACATGTTGCTGCTTATTTGTTGTTTAATGTCGTTGAATTGATATGGATTCTGCTAATCACAACTTGGTTTGATTTTACATATCCATTTTTAATAGCAGAAACAGAGTTTGTTGTCGTTGACTCACGGGACACTTTCGTTGTATGCCATGTGTTGCAAATTGTATTCGTATTGAAGAATTTTTTTCTTGAAAATTTTGTATAACCATATTACAAATTTATAGTTGAAAAATTTTCATATCAAAATTATTCATTACACATTTTCCATTTAGAATAAATGAGTTTTTTTACAATTGTATCTTAATATATTATTTCTATAATATAAAGATAAATTTACCCGTGCGGGAGCACGGGTGTTTTACTAGTTTTCCATATAAAATTACATTACAACGTTGATAGCAATACAAACTCATTCACAAGACTCAAACATATATCATCACTATTAAGTTTAAGATCTTCAATGGTAAACACACAAAAAATAACTTGAATAATTTCACAAGATTAATGATATGGAGTTCCAAGACCAACTGTTTGTACCAACTCATCTACTCATAAGGAATGTTTTTGTAAGATATGTGCAAAATAATCCTTTGGAATCAGCAGACATGACTGAAAAAAAGAAACAATTCTCGAAAGATGGTTCGCTGCTTGGCTAGGATTCTTTTTTAGTGACTTCACCACCACCAGATCTGGTTGCTTGGAACTGATTGCATACCGTCTTTGCAGCTCTTTAAGCCTTTCCACCAGTTCCTGGAATGTTGGTCGGCTACTTTGATAATGGGTCTTCTACTTTGGGACTTGTTTATTTAGGGTTAATAGATAATTTTATTAATGGTTATATATTGTAAAACAAACATGTTATAAATTAAAGTCGTGGCATTAATTTCCAAATCAAAACATCTAGCTTAGTGGTTGGGTGTTAGGAGTTTTGTAAGAAGGATGGACGTCAGCAAATATTACACCTAGGGACTATAGATAGAGAATTTTCACATTACAAGAGAGGTGTAAAAAAAAATTTTACGGGAATGTAAACCAAATCTCGCCTACATTGCAGAGAGTGTCGTATATTTAACCCTTAATATTAATATAAGATTTCATACAAAACATGTCTAACAACATAAATACATGTTTGAATAAAAACTAAAATGAATCGAACTATGTGTCATCGGCTAAATATATACACCTATGGGGAGTAACACCTTTGACTTTTGTCTATGTGATTCTCTTTCAATCTCGCTCAACTTGGTGAACTCTTGCATCCTTTCCAAAAAAAATGATTCG
This sequence comes from Lathyrus tuberosus, assembly GCA_022829125.1. Classification (NCBI taxonomy): domain Eukaryota; kingdom Viridiplantae; phylum Streptophyta; class Magnoliopsida; order Fabales; family Fabaceae; genus Lathyrus; species Lathyrus tuberosus. The sequence goes on along the minus strand of JALAZF010000205.1, from coordinate 2,359,480 downwards.
GTCAAGTCTCAGCTTTCCTTGTTGAATGAGTTGTCCACTCTGGCGATAGTGGTATAGGGCATCTCGTATAGTCATGTGTATGATTCTTTATAGGCCTTCAACTTTTTGATAAGGTGAATACAGACAAATGGATGATCCTCCTCTCTTTTACTGAGCAAAGCAAAAACGGTTCGAAAATCGCAGTTACTGCCACCCTTAACATTGATGGTCTATCAATGTATTTGTGGATAAAAAACTGGCATCTCGTTGATGAATTGGATTTTTGGTAGAGGCAGTGAAAAAGGTGGTTTGCTAATGAGAGCTCATTTGAAAACACTTTTTTGAGATTTTGAAGTTGGAGAATTTGGAAAATAATTGTCAACGTGTTCAAAATGAGAAGGATATCGCATTGTTGAATTGTCACTTGTTGTTGGTTTAACCTTCTTAGGAGTACCTTTTATTTTTACTGGTTGAGATGGTGGTTTCAAATCATTGGTTTTTGGATAAGCTATCTTCCTCATTTTCTCTTTGATGTGGAGTTTCATATTGTCACCGGCTTTTAAAAATCTCTCTTGTATCACTTCCCATTCGGTCAAGATAAAGATATTCGGTTTATCGTTCTTCATCACACCATAATCATCAAACCTGAGCGTTTTCCAGTGGGTGCAAACCTTATCCATTTTGAGCTATCATGTTTTACCTTCTTTGAAATTAGACAAGCACACTGGAGACCATATGTCTTCCTAAGTGTGCGACCACACTTTGAGCCATCGGAATCTACATTCTCAGCTCATTTAGATTCGTGAAAAATAAAAATCAGTCCTGCTCAAGATATGTTGCCGACCAACTTAGAACAAAGATTGTTGTCTTTGAATCTGTGTTCCAACATTTTGATGCTACGACCAAATAATGTATGTATCTCATTATGCTGATTTTGGATCATTTGGTTCACAGAGTCCTAATCTTTACCCAAATCACCCTTACTATTTCTTAACCAATTCTTTAGCGTAGCATGGCAGACTCAACTCGGTTAGTTTTTGTATTTTCAAGGTGTCTAACCTGGTCGGTCCAAGCACAAACAATATTTTCTTTCACCTGGTCCAAAATTGTACTTTCAATATATTTCAACAAATCTAGATATTTCTCACACACCATTCTAAAATGTATAACAACACCGGCATATAATTCTTTCATACAAGAATTTATCATTGCATTCCATGCATCGGTTATTCTTTCCACTATCACGCTAGCTTTGATCATTTTTCTATCTTCAACCTTAATTTGTTTGGTTCCTACCTTCGGGTATAACACCAACAATTTATAATAGTGGAAGCTTGTACTTATTGGTCATATATGTTGAATACGTGGGTAGCCTAGTAGGAAATGTATTGAACAATTTTATAGAATCGGGATAAGTCTAAATTATATCTCAAACGGTTACTACATCCTCGCATGTTTGGTACCAAGATACATAATCGTTATCATCCAAAAGTTTCAACACTTATTGCATTTTAGTTCTATCCCCCCCTAACGCCTTGTTATTAAGGACACTAATATTGTATAGTTGCTTGATATTTGAGATATTTTCGGGTCTTTTACGTTTCAAAGTTGCAAGTATATTTTTGGGTTGTGCCATATTCAATGTCATGTCTGAATAATTTCTTTCTCTTCCGGCATAAGGCGACATGCAATGGGATGGCCAGCTGACTTGTTGCGCATGTCATGAATATGTAAATCACAAATCATATTAAATCTCCATTTGTTATTTGACAAAAGATAACCACGCAACTTAAAGGGGCACTCATATTATTTCGAACCGGTGTCATCTCGTTTGACTTTCCGAAGAGGAGTTCTATATTTTCCACTTCTTTCGCGTCTCAGTTACAAATGCAACTCTTCTATCTAGACCATTATCTAACCTTCTGATTACAACACCAAACCCTAATTTGGATGTCTATGTGAGAATCAATTTAAGCACATGAGCAAGAAACTCAAACTCTTGTCCATTTTTAAATTGGTTGCCAACATCTATCTTCTTCACATCAATATTTTTGGCATCCGTAGACATAATAGGTTTGGGGAAAACATCAGGGTGCACCATAGCTAATGCAAACAATAACAAAAAAATTCAAAAATAGATTGAAATGAACACTAAACGGTTCCAAAAATGCACTTCTGTAGGAATTCATATATAATCCAGAAATGCATCTCCAGATGCAATGTAACTTTTACAACTCAAAAAGAATATTAATGTGAGCAATACGGAATGAAATAAATTATCCTTACCTTGAATTTCAGTTTCCTTTCTTCCTGTTGATGTGTTGAAACAGAAGAGTGAAGTTTTGGAGTTGAAATCTTGATTTGAGAATAGAAGGTTTTTTTTAAGGGTTTTGAGGAAAAATTTGTAATGGTGTATGATTATGTCGATTCTGTTTTATTAAAAAATCACGTTTGACAATTTCAAAAATGTACATACGGAATAGATTGACATGTAAGGTGGCAGGTTTTCAAATTTCCGTTTCACAAATTCGGAAATGCACTTTCAAAAAAGTAGGGATGGCAACGGGTCGGGTCGGTGCGGGTTTCACACTACCCAAACCCGCACCCGAAATCACCACCCAAACCCAAACCCAAAGGCTAATTCGGATGGCAAAATAACATCCACGCCCACACCCGTTAGGTTCGGGTTTTTTCACCCAAACCCGAACCCGTAGCAAAAACAAAATATATATATATATATATATCGGGTGTGGTTTCGGGTTTCGGGCATGGGTTTTACACTACCCAAACCCACACCCGAAATATCGGGCGGCACCCGAACTCGAAACCAATCAACTCGGGTTTTCATCCGTTGACTTGGATTCTGGTGCGGGTGAGCCCCGCGGGTTTGGGTCTGCCTGTCATCCCTACAAAAAAGTTATTGAGTTATAATATGAATAAATTAATAAAGTGAGTTCAGAGATACATCTTCAAAATAAACTTTAAAAAAAATATATGACTCGTTCGAACGTGTTTCAGCAAAACAAATAATGTATTCAAAAAATGCAATTTTGAAATCAAATACATTTTCAATTTTTTCTTAAAGTGTTTTTCCATCGTGTACGGTGGGATTGGCAATTTCCGATAAGAATTTGTGTTTGGATATAGGACACTCCTATATATGTGTTAGCCCGATCTAAATCAGAGAGATGTGTGATATAATGAACTCAACATTTTTTTAATTCAAATAAACCATAATCAATCATGTCCTTCTATTCATTTTTAGTATATTTTATGTTACATTTCGCATCAAATTTATTACTTTAATGTCTTTAGAATATATCTATTTCTTATACAATACTAAAAGATTTTTTTTCGCAATTTTATTTTGAATATCAAAAAAATCATAAATTAAATCACATTTAATTGAATTACATCATGCTTTGTTAAAATAAATCATTTAAACTATTATTTTATCTTTAAATCAAAATTACTTTTGGAAAAATGCTTATTTACAAATGGATATGTTTTTAAAACCTGGTGTAATATTAATAAGTTATTTATTTAGAGAAAAATTTGTCATAAAAAAATTAAAATTCTAGAGAACTTCAACTATAACAAATAAATTTTTTAAAGTAATTTTATAATTAAAGACAGAAGCATTACTAACTTTTATAGCATATGAAAAATCAGTATTACAAATATTTATACACAGCAATTTAGTAATATTTTCATATAAAATGAACAAATTTACTATACTAATTTTTTACCAACAAGCGTGAGGATTACATCTAAAACAACTAATAGTGCTTTCTTTATTAACTAGTCAAAAAGTTTGAAAGATCGCAATACAATCGATAGTTTATTCGGTGGTGATTGTCGCTGTATTGGCAGGCAATTTAATTCCCCGCAACTGCAATCGAAAGGGAGCTAGAACCACTTGATACCAGAACTGACCTCCAAACCGAATTAGTCGGTGGACCGGATATTGGGGGTAGAAAAAAAAAACCACAATACATAAAACATCAAGTAATAATTCCTTTTCTAGGACATTCATTTAATTCTTAGCTTGGTGCCTCTACTCAAATCTCACTTACCTCATTAGATCAAATATGAAGATTAGCTAAAATTGCTCAAAATTAATTGATGTCAAAAGATCATTTGATACATAATTATCAATAAATTACCAATTACAGTTAAAAAAATGTACAGCTAGAGGTACATTCAATCACAACTTAGGTTTCAAGTAACCTTCAGCCAAATGCTAGAAGGGATATAATAAGCATCCCTAAGAATATTTGACACATTTGATCATGTTGAGACAACAGAATTATAATGCTCACCAAGCCCAAAAGCATGCTTATGGTAAGAAAGCATGATACTGGAACTAGACGAGCCGATACCGTCAACCGGTTTATACTCCTTTCCCATCTCCACATCAGGGAAGGACCCTGAAAATATCACAATATGCTTCTTCAGACAGTGAGTTAAGGCGCCGAGCTCTAGTTGTCCTCCCCATATTGCTGTGGATTCTACTTCTTTGCAATAATTTTCAAACTTCTGAGCAATTGATTCATCAGAATCACCTTCGATTAAATTCTCCGACAGACAAAATGGAAGGAAATCAGATGTATGCTTTCTCATGTAAGCAGCTGCCAGTTGTCGAAGTTCCTGGTATGTATATGGAGATTTACCTCCAGAGAGGTGGCCCAACTGATTCTCAAGAGCTCTGTAAAGGCAATGCCCATCAGGCTTTATTTCACAAACGGTCAACCCGAGAGGTTTCAACTTCCTTTCCAGTTTCTCATTTTCAACCATGCGATCGCTTATAATGTCGTTTTGCTCTGCTTGGATTCTCAGTTCCCTCTCTGCTTCTTGTTGAGCTCTTTTGTCACGCCTCTGTTTGGCCTTGCTGACCTTTGTATTCTCTGGTTGAGTACTAACAGTTACTCCAGCTATGGCCTTCACCAAATTGTCTAAATTGCTCTTTTCATTTCCGTTACCACTGCTATAGCCTAATGTAGACAGTTCTTTCGCATGTTTCTCCTTGAGCTTAGTAGAAAGTTGAGAAACCTCTTCCTCCACTTGCTTTTTCTTAGTTTTTTGCTCAGCCTTGCTACCTCTAGCTGCTTGCTTTTTCATTTCAACTTCTTTTTTCTGCAGTTGTGATATCTCTTTCCTGAAAATACAAGTCATTGTGGACAAATATGCATTGTGTGAGAACCATAAGAACCTAGGGAAGGGACTTGTGTAGCATACATGATTGTCAAATTTAAAAGTCTATGTAAGTTCGTGGAATCTGTAAACTCAACACGTAAAGTAGCAAGAGTTTACTTAGTACTATGTAAGGGGCCAAAAACTAAACTGAACAGATAGGAGCAAAATCTCTTTTCACTCAACTTTGGCACATCTCCAATACCAGTAGATTTGGTCGGGAAAGAAAACAGGATTAAATATTATATAAAGAATCCAACTAAAATATTTTTACATTAAATGTAACATCAAAGGTTGCAAGTGTATAAAAAGTAAATGGTTTAAATTTAAAATTCACTCTCCTAGTGAACCAAACAAGGAGATGGTTATTTATCATCGCTCATAAGATAAATATTTTGTAAGCAACATAGTTGAGTTCCCCATACCAAACCTAGCATTGAAAAATTCAAAATGGTTGCACCAACTCAAAAACCAAAAAAAAAAAGATTCACAACTTGGCACAGAAAAAAAACATAAGTTCAAAATCAATTGACAATTTAACATAGAATTAGATCCAAAATTACTACAAACTTACAAAGTGATGAATCAAAGGACTAAGTACCCCAAGTTGAAGTTGGACTCCACTATGCTAGGTTTCATCGCATTAGAGCTAGGTTTATTAACTGTATAAGCTAATGCATTATTTTTTAAGGAAGGTGACACAGGAAAGTTTGAGCAAGTTTGGTGTGTTAAAATAGAAACAGATTTTTTAAAAAAGACACAATAAAAAGGTCAACTTAGGGTTACAACATAATGATTCCACCATGGTGAGATCCAGGAAAGGGTTAGACCCGTTGGGTCTATTGAAGATAGCCCTGTCTTACATTTGCAAGAGGCTGATTCCATAATTCTAACCTGTGAATTCTTTGTCAAATGGTGAAAGGCAACAACCCCCCTATTGAGAAATTAGTGAGAAAGAGAGGATTAAACCTCTGGGTGAGTCAGTAACTGACTTTTGTGGGTCTGAGCCATTTAGTTAGAAGGTGAGCCATTTAGTTAGAAGGTGAGTCCATTATAATTAATAGGATAGAGGAGGATTGTAGTAGGCATAGAAAGTATTGTTAAACAAGGACTCAAGGAGAGTTTTAGGTCACTTGAATACCTGAAGGATTATTTCATTTCAGTGCAATAAAACAGTACTATTTTTCTTTGCTCTTGTTATTCAATTCTGTTTAGTTCAATCCTTTCTTTGCTCTTGTTATTCAATTCTGTTTAGTTCAATCCTGTCATATGGCAACAACTCCAAACATGAAAACTCCGTTTAGGAGTTTGGAGGGGAGGAAATTGGAGGGCTTTCGAGGGAGGAAAAGATATAGAAATCTTCCACCTAATTTGAGAGTGATAATAGAATGCTTAATATAGATTTAATTATTAGAGTATTGTAACAACCAATGTTTAAAAACTCGAGAGTTTACATGAAAACGGTAGAGGATTGAAAAATCGTAACTCGTGATTCGTAGCACGGATCGTAAGATCCTACTACTGGTTAAGAATATATTTATACATGCATAATTTTATACACATGCCCAAAAATAATCATATATAAAGAAAATAAGTTCCAAATAATAACCAAAAAATCATGAGTTTTTAAGGAGAGAATAATAATAATTTTAGTGAATAATAAATAATTATTCCTCTTAATACAATTCCCGTGTATAAGTAATAATATTTATAGGAAGAATAGAAATTTTCTCTTTCAAAGAATGAATTAGTCAAGAATCAAGATATAGAAAAAAGGAATAGTAATAATGATAGATAATGAGATTTTATGTGGAATAAAAAAATTTTAATCGGTGGAATTGAAACAGTTTTTTTGTTGAGAAAATGATGGTCATTGGAACGGTTTGTTTTTTAGAAGAGAAAGAATTGATACAATGCTAAGCGCATCTTTCTTCAAATTCCTATTTAAAAGATTTTAAAATTAATATATTAAATGCAACCCGACCCGGATCCATATCCATTTTTAAAATTAGGGTTTTTTTAAAACCCAAAAAAAGGGGTGGCTGAATTTTCTTGAGCGCTGAGCGATTTAGCTCCCAAGACTCGTACGACTTCTCCGAGTTAGGGGAATGCGATCCCAACGGAATCGGAGCACTACAGTATGGATTAGGAACGTAGAATCGGACGATTTTACGTGTTGACTCTCGTTTTTGCATACACTGGTAACAACATGAATAAACTATCTAAGCTCTTCAAAATCCTCCTCAATACATTTTTTGAGCTCTCCCAAAATTGAGAAGGGTTTTGGAGCAGGGGCTTCAGAGGGTTAAGTCTATAATTTGAAATATATTTGCTATTTTAAAAGAATTTGAAAGAAAAATATGATAAATGATCATAAGCACCGGCTCAAAAGAAACGAGCAAAGTACCGGCTCAAAAGAAACGAGCAAAGTACCATAGTGAACGGAAAAATCCATGAAACACATTTGATATATTATGACGAAAACTTCCACAGACACTCCTAGGTGAAAATTTTATCTTGCTTAGCAGAACATAACTAAAACCAAAGGTGCAACTCAACAATACTCTAAATATTAAAAAATCATAAAGCCTAATTTTGATTCATGATTTGTGGAACCTATGTCTACAATAGTGCATGCAAGATATACATATCACAAAAACAGTAAAATCTCATACTGATAGTTTTGTAGATAGCGAGTCACCTGTGCCGCGCGAGAACCTCATCACGGGTCTCTTCCTCCTTTTCAGATGTTTTGTCAGAAATCACTTCTTGAACCTCATCAATTTCTTGGGTATTCTCCATTGAAAAACCCTAAAATTAATATACGAAACAAAAACCAAGTTACTAATAAATAATGAGAGCATCTAATAGCACCAAAAGGATCCTAAACACACTATTTCTATACTGAAATCTAATAATCCAAATGGTTAATTCATGAAAACAAAATCTCAGATAACACAAATCAAAATTTGTGAAGATGTAATTAGAAATTTGTGGGCAATGAGTATTCCTTAGTTACTATAAACCGCTAACAAATGTAAGTTGTCAATAGCTTATTTTAGTGCGAAGTTGCGGAATCTCGGTGGGGAGTGGAGCTCTGCAACGGCGAAAATCTACGGATGCTTTGTAGGGGCGGTAAGCACCGCCATAAATCGAATCAGAAAATTTTTGAAAAAGATGAACAAGAAGAAGTTTATGAAGATAGAAAAACCTGGAGAGTTTTCTCACTGTTTCTGGCTGCTGAGGAGCTGCGACTCTGCGACTCCAATTTGACGGAGATGAGGAGTTTTTGTTGATTTAGGGTTCCATAGTTAAAATGTGATTTTTTTTTCTGTACAAATTCTTCATGGGCCAATTGGGCTTGTTTTTTTTTATACAAGGCACTTATCTTTTTATTGGTAATGGTTAACCTTACCCTAAATCTCTTAATTTTCGTAAATATATTTTCGGACATGTCTTTTATAATATTGTAACACAATTTCATTGAATCACACTTTTTTTTCAAAATTATATTTTAGAGATGCGTCTTTAAACCAATCTTATCATTTTATTCATAATTCATAAAGTTAGTGGTTTTTTTGGAGATACATCTCCAGAATTGTGAATCGGGAAATTGAAAAAGTGTGACCTTTGCAGGTCAGTCTATTTCGGATATTTGAGAAAATGTGATTTTTTGATAAAATGAAACCTTGCATGATCAAACTCCATAGCCAATCTTTATCAAAACCTTTGCAAAAAAAAAAAAGAATTTCATTCTCAATCATGATTTTAGCTCAAAAACTTTAATCTTGTGTTTCATCATTTCAAAAGGAGCAAATAAAGTTGAAATTCAAGCTAAAGATCATTCATTTCATTCTTCATTACTCACATTAATTTTGTTTTTGTGTTGTCAAAGTTACGTCATTTGTGGTTTACATAACTATAACTTATGTGTCAACTTAGTCGGTCATTCAATTACATGTCGCATAATGTTAGAAGAGAAGGAAATCGTTGCAGAGATGAAATTGAATATTGTGCATCGTAAAAACATACTTGCAAGTTTGAAACGCAAGAAACCCGGAAACATCTCAAATATCAAGCAAATGTACAATATTTGTGTCAATAACAATAAGGCGGTAAGGGGGATATAACTTAAATGACACAACTTTTAAAAATTTTGGATGATAAAAATTATGTATCAAGTTACCAAACTTGTGAGGATGGAGTAACCGTTTGAGATATATTTTGGACTCATTCAAATTCGATAAAGTTGATAAGGAGGCTAAAATTCAGAGTAAGGTTTGTAAGCTTCCTCTGAGTTTTAGACTTCAAAAAATGTTTTTAGCTTGATTGTTCAGAGTGAGGCTTGCATGTTCTCTGCTCGCAATCTTCTAAAATTCAGAGTTAGGTTTGTAAGCTCCCCCTGAATTTTAGACTAACAAAATTGTCTTGGCTTAACCATTATTCTTAGTTTTAAATTTCAGGTTTGGGTTTGCAGGCTCCCCCTGAATTTAAGACTTAGAATTACATACCAATTTCAGAGAAAAATATAATAAAACAAACACAGCAAGATACATAGATATAAAAAAACATTCATTCAAACAAAAAGAGAAAAGAAAAAAAAATATACACAACATAAGTCAGAAGTAAATTTCATTCATTTGATGTAACATTAAAATTACAAAGATATTTCATCCAGAGTTATGGATGTTTGGGATCGATCATTGGATAAAAATAATCAAAATCAAATCCCACTAGTCCCTAAGACTCTAGACTCTAAATCTAGACTTAAAACCTTAGTCCCTATTTTTTTCCCTTTATCATCAATTAAAAAGATTGAAAAGAATAATGGGAAAAATTGGAGGGTGAAAATAAAAATAAAGATGCTACATGGAAAACGGAAAAGGAAAAAGATTGACAAGAATAATGGGAAAAATTGGAGGGTGAAAATAAAAATAAAGATGCTACATGGAAAACGGAAAAGGAAAGGAGAAACTAGAGAAGACTTGTAAATGTGGAGAAAAAATGAAAAGAACATGGGGTAAACATCCCACGAGAGGGAAAATAAACTGTACATGAATAGCAACATGTGCTTTAAACAAGCGTTTAAACTATGAAATTAGGCTCCTATTACGACTAAAAAACTAGTGAATCAATTGCATCGCACAACTGATTGACTCCGACACAAGCTGATAATAAACTCCTTCGTCACCTTGTCTTCAAAATTTCTTTAAAACAAAAGCTTCTGGTTTTCATAGACATTGGATAGGAGAGGAAGAGTTATGAACAAATATGAGAGAAAAGTTGTGTTTAAAAAGAGTGAAAAGAGAGTAAAGGCAGAAGATTTGAGGAATAAAAATATTTATGACAATGACAACTGAAAATTATCTTGGGAACCCAAGAAATAACTTATACAACACTACAAACTATGACACAAGACGAAAAAACTATACAACTTTGAAAACAGGAAAGACATAGGGAGTATTAAAGTAAGATTTTGTTTTACCCATTAAAGATTTTTCTCAATGATTACTTAAGCAATTTTGCAGTAAAAAAATAAAAACATTTAAAAAAATGCTTAAACAAAACATTGGTATGTTTAGAGTCTATAAGATAGAGAAACCCAGAGGGATTCTGAATTGAACCTTCTAAGTCATAAAGCCATCTAATTATCAGAGGGCTGACTGTTTCATAGTTAAATAGAAAACACATAAAGTCTTAGAGTCTCGTCTTTACTCCATCAGAGTTTGCACATGTTGAGATTTTAATCAAGACAAAATTCCATTTTCAAATTTCTCGTAATAAAAACAAACATGTCCTCAACAAGGGGTTTAGTAAAAGATATCAGCCTATTGATGGTATGTATCAATAAATTTTAAGCTTAGAATACCCTTCTGAACATAGTCTATGATAAAATGATGTTTAATCTCAATATATTTCACTATAGAATGTAAAATAGGATTCTTAGACAAATAAATAATATAAGTATTATTATAAAAGATAGGAATGTTACTTTCACTTAGTTGATAATCTTCTAGTTAACTTTTCATCCAGAGGATCTGGGTGCTACATATAGAGGTTGTAATGTATTCATCTTCTACTGATGATAAAGCAATAGTTGACTGTCTCTTGCTGGACCATGAGACTAGATTGTCAAGTCTGTCTCCAACATAATCAGTATCACAAAAACCTACTAACTTGTAATCTTTTGATCTCTTATAAAGCAAATCAAGGATAGTGGTGCCTCTCAAATATATAAATATTCTCTTAACAACAGTTAAATGAGATTCTCTAGGATTTGATTGAAATCTAACACATAAGCATACATTAAATAGAATATTAGGTCTAGAAACAGTTAAGTAAAGGAGAGATCCAATCATACCTATGTATATCTTTTGGTCTACCTTCTTGCTTTCCTCATCTTTTCCAAGAGTGAAAGTGGGATGCATTGAAGTTTTATCAATCTTACATTCAGTCAAATCAAACTTCTTCAGAAGTTCTTTTGTATATTTTCTCTTATGAATGTATTATCCTTCTGAGTTTTGATTAATTTGAATTCCAAAAAAGAATTGTATCTTTGGACTTGAAAATTGATAGCACTTTTGTGTTCTCTAATGCGCTTACCATAGTCGACTGCATCAATGGATCGGATTTCTTAGTTATGTTAAAGCCTATTATTTTGGATTGTTTAATGTTTTGTAATAGTTTTAAGGATTGCACTTGTTTGTATCTTAATTGTGACTGTAACAAGCATTCTCACAATGGCCACGATTTCTTATAAATTTGTTGTAAATGGAGCCTATACTGAGAGTATGCCTACTAAGAGAGGACTTAGGAGAGGGGATCCCATCTCCCCCTTGCTCTTTGTGATTGTGATGGACTACCTGACTAGGTCCCTTGATCAGCTAACGAAGAATCCTAATTTCAACTATCATTTGAAATGTGAGAAGCTTCATCTCACTAGCCCCGCCTTTGTTGATAAGCTCCTCATATTTGCTAGAGGAGAGAAAATCCCAGTAGATCTTATAATGGAGCAGTTCAATAAGTTCTCCAATTCCACTAGGTTGAAGATGAATCCTAGGAAGTGCAGCATATACTTTGCAGTTGTTGATGATAAAACTAGAGATGGCATCAAGAATGCCACAGGGTTTAGGGAAGGTAACTTACCGTTTAGATACTTAGGAGTTCCTTTAACTAGAAAAAGATTCTTTATTCATCACTATGATTGCTTGATTTACAAGATTATGGGGAGGATCACTCACTAGAGCTCCATATTACTGAGCTATGCTGGAAGAATCCAACTCATCCAAAGTGTGACCTTTGCTAATATTAACTTTTGGATGCAATGCATGCCATTTCCTAAAGTTGTTATTAACATAATTGAGGCTATTTGTAGGAGTTTTATTTGGACGGGCGGCAATGAGATCAGCAGAAATCTCTTATAGCTTGAAGTAAGGGGTGTTGCCTTAAGAATCATGGGGCGCTTAATATTATCGAGCTAGGTATGCATGGAATCAAACTCACCTTGCCAAGATGCTATGGAACTTGAATGGCAGAAAGGAGAATCTCTGGGTCCAATGGATTCATGAGTACTACTTAAATAATATTGATGTGATGACAAGTTCAATAAAAAAGAACTGCTCTTGGGTTTACAAAAGTATTCTTCAAATGAGAGACAAAGTTGGAAAGTTACAGGTCTGGATTAACATGGGGAAGAAGAGCAAGTTTGACATGAAGCTGATGTATCTTGCTTTGAAAAAAGGAACATTAAGAATTTGATAAGAAGAAGCTCTTTTTGGGGAATATGACCTAGCCTAGAGCATAATTTATGCTCTGGTTGGCTTGCCATGAGTGCCTTGCCGTCCGCGACAGATTGGTGAAGTTTGGAGTTATTGACAGTTGTTCCTGCTATTTTTGTAATCAAACTGAAACTATTCAGCACCTGTTCTTTGGTTGCAGTACTTTGAAAAGCAGTTTGAGGAAAGTCTTGAGTTGGATGAAGATCAAGCATGATACAGATGATTGGAAACATGAATTGAAGTGGCTTGTGGCTAAAGGCAAAGGCAAGAGTTGGAAAGTAATGCTTATTAAGTTGGTTGCTACTGAAACTGTGTATGCAATCTGGAGATATAGAGATGAAAAGTGTTTTCAATAGTATGTAAATAACAAAAATATAGAATACGCTATTATAGATGATATAATCTACATGGGCTTGTCTAGCTTGAAACTTAGGAAGCATATAACTAAAAGAATGATAGATTAGTAGCATTTGCTTCCTTTTTTTAGTCTTTTTTATTTCTTTGGGGGATGGATCCTATTTGATTGCATTTGTATCGTTATTGTTTTTGAATTAATCAAATCTCTTTGGTTTAAAACAAGCATGCTCACTCCCTAGTTTGACTTAGCCACGTTGTAGGATCAAAAATTTTGCTGGGACACTACCCCATTGGCAGGGAGTTCCCTTTGTTGGATCATCATGATCCTTTTTTTTCTTGAATGAATAAGTTTTCCCATAAAAAAAAACTTGGTCTTAATATTCTTGTTGTTAGTATCCATTGAAAGTTTGTAATCAACACAGTTGTAATGGAAGTCTTTTTACTTGTGTACCAATTTTTATGCTTATCTTAACAGGAAATTTCATGTGTTAATGTTGGTTTTTAGGTTTTGATATATGTTATTTATTTTGTATAAATTAATTACCAATTTAAGTCAATTAAAGGATTTGATTGTAGATTGTAGATTTGTTTATTCATTGTCTTGACAAAAAAAATCACGAGGATTCATTCTATGATAGATAAAGACATTCATGTTATGGATTTATTCTTTGACATACAAAGATTTTACAACATAGATAAATAGGCATTGAGAGTGAATGTTATGGAGAATTTGAATCTTTTTCATAGACAAATGACAAATTAGTTCAATGAATTTAGGATATTTTGAAGATTATTTTTTTGTAAAGTAGTTAGGGACACAATGTACTATCAAATTACATTAACACAAACCATGGCACTTGTATCTAAAAATTCTCCACCGGACACAATATCAACAGACGACTTTACACATAAGTTGTTTTTGCTTTGATTGTCCAATCTTTCCATATTAAATTCCTACACAATTGAAAAAAAAAATCAGATAACAACTTTTACAAAGGTAAATATAACAAGATGTATTTGGTTCATGCTTAATACATAATTTATGAAAAGAAACATGTGCTTTAATTGTCAGTTTTTCCACCTTTGCTTGTTTCGCTTTCTACATCTTTGCATTGTTTTTTCAACGACATATATTTTTATCTTTGATGGAGAATGACATTTGCGTGTGGCTTGCAATGGACTACGAATTTTAGTAATCACATTTGCATCCCTCCTATCAACGCTACTTGGATTTGAGTCATTGTTGGATATTTTATTAACATTGTTACTTGTAGAACCCAAGCATATCAAGATATTTAAATTCATGAAGTCTTTCATGGAGAGCCTTAGTTGCGTTTTCAAACTTTGCAGCCACTTCTGCAACCTCATAGATATGCTTACATAAGTTGTCAAATCAGTTCATTTGTGGCTTCAATTCCTTCACACTATAGCTACTCTTAATATATGAATGCTTCCTTTTAATATTTTTGTTCCATCTTACTAAAACATACTTTTCTGACGCTATTTGAGTACACATGCATAAAATATGACAACACAAAATACCTCTAAACTCAAACAACAAGCATTTCCAATGAACATCAAGATTTTCCCGGTCAAAAGAAACTTTAACAATACAGTATTTTGTTCTATCTCCCACTAACATCTCCTCCAACACTTGGTAAATAACAAGGTTACCCTCCAAAGTCTTTAAGGAGATAACACAATTCATTTTAGCTCTGAATTCAGCTTGAACCTCCCTAAACTTAGCATGAGTGTATTCCCCTTGAAATTACTTTTCGATCTATGAGTTTGGCCCACAAAGAATTGTTGTATCCATTGATTGAAAATCAACTTCAAATTCTTTTCCTCCACTATTTCTAAGAGAATTATTACAAATTGACGCAGATTGGTCATCCAATTAATATAGCCATCAAAGAAAGCACGTATACCCGCACTTCGTTGTGTTGTAGACATATCAGCCCAAAAATATTTCTTCAAAAATATTGGAATCCATCTATCACGCTCCTTGTACAACCCATTTAACCAATCATATTTTCAAGCCCAAATTCATTGACAAAAGAACATAATTTTTCTTCAAATTCATTTGGTGTGATTGTATTATAAGTTGCTTCTTTCATGGCACATTAAATTTTTTTTATATTCATCATATCTACTTAGCTTTTCAGATATTTTTTCCATTATATGTCATAAACACCGCCTATGTATTATAGTAGGAAATACTAACTCGATGGAAATTTGCATAGCCATACATTGGTTAGGGACAATGCCTATAGGCATCTTTCCCTGCATACAACAAAGCCATGATTGAAAATGTCACACAAATGACTTTGTGTCTTAAGTTGAAAAGAAACCGCATCCAAGTAAAGTTGATTGACCATGGTGATTACAAATGCAGCAAAAGGCATGTCATATTTATTGGTTAAATATGTTAGTATCAAAAGTGACAACATCTCCAAAGGATTCATATGTAGCTCTACTTCTTACATCAGTCCAAAACATATTTTGTACATGAAAATCATCATCCAAATGTATATCATAGGAGAAAATTGTGTTTTGCTCCCTTGTTTCACAAAACTAGCTTATCAACGTTTTGTTATCGACGCCTTTACCAATGACATGCCTTTCTTTGTTAACATGATTCTTAACATCTCTTTCACAATATGCTACATTTTCATAACCTCCAACATCTGTAACAAGAGTCTGAAAAGTCTTATTCATCCTCACTCTGAATCATCATTAATTTTGATTGTTTTTCTACATGCATGTTCTTACTTTTGTTTGCCTTGAATAACCTTGACTTAGTGGGGCCTATTGTGTGAGTGTAGTTAGGTTCAAACTTTTTAATATACCACAACCTTTTATAAAAGCATCTTTTTCATAAAATGGTTTAACTTCATCTATAAAAGAAAAAGGCATTCTTGTTGCAGGCTCCCAAATTGCAAACTCGCTTTTAAAGCTATCAATTTCATTAACTTCACTATCAAAATTACCAATAAGAAGTATCTAAATTGTTTAAACTATTCATTAACTTTTAATCATTGATGTCACACCAAATTTGGAAAAAAAGAGTATTTCAATTAAATCCTTCATAAAATTATATATCTCTGCAAATGAAATAATGAGTATATAATATTAAAGAAAACCCTTCTCGTAATAATAATAAATCTTTAAAAAAATATGGGTCAATGAATATTTTCAACCAATCTCATAATCAAAAGAAATTTGTAAGTCATATCTCTCAATTTTTTTAAAAGTCATAATATTAGAGCAAATATAAAGATCCATACAATACTAACCTCTTGCAACCAAGTTAGGATGAAACTTGTTTATTTGGTTGACATCAATGAAATTTCTAAGCTTTGTGAAAAATAAAAAGAAATAAAAAAAAAGTTTGTGAGAGTTAAAGATACATGATAGTGTGGATAATTTTTCAAGAGTGTGAGTTAGATTAAAGAGAAAATGAGTTGGTTGTTGAGAAAGAGAGAAATGAATGGTGGAACAATAAAGAAACATGAAGAAAAAATAAATGAGTAATACACACACGTGTGCGCGCGTGCACACGCACACACACACACACACACACACACATAGAGAGAGAGAGAGAGAAAGAATTAAAAATATATTATAAATTAAAACATAACATATATACGATGTTCTTAAAGTTGTTAAAAGAGATGTCAAAATCTCATTATTGTATTTCCAATGTGTTTTGTGTTAGTGCGTAAGATACTTTTAGTGAAGAGAGAAAGAAAGAGAGAGAGAGAATGAAGAATAAGGATTGAATGTGATTATTATTGAATTACAAAGTGTGTATATATATATATATATATATATATATATATATATATATATATATATATATATATAATGTATAAGTGACTTGACTACTAAGTAACAAATCCTAACCTTAACTAACTTGGGCTTGAGCTATAACTTGGATTATATCATAAAATACCCCCTTATAATCCAAGTTGTCGAACACAAACTAATCATAGTCGATCTGAATTATTCCTAATTTCTTTCTCAAAGTTAGGAATCTGTAGATCTTCGGTCCTTTGGTGAAAATGTCAGGCAGTTGTGCTTCACTCGAGCAATAACTCATTTCAAGTTCACCATGGTTTACCTTCTCCCTTAGGAAATGAAACCTAACCTCCACGTGCTTACTCTTTCCATGTAGAACTAGATTATTTGCAAGATTAATGGCTGACTTGTTGTTGATCTGCAGCACTAGAGGTTTCTTCACTGCGACTTCCATCTCTTCCAACACAGATCTGATCCAAATTACTTGACAAGCAGCATAGGATCCTGTTATATATTCAGTCTCACATGATGATAATGCCACCAGAGGTTGCTTTCTCGAGAACCATAAGATTAGGGCACCAAATACTTGAAAGAAATAATCAGTTGTGCTTCTTCAATCTTCCTTATCTTTATATCAATCAACATTTGAATCATAATTAATCACGACTTCTTTGCTTTTAGAATCTCATCAAAATAGGATTCCATAGCTCATTGATTCTTTTATGCATTTCAGGATTCTTCTTGCAACCTTCATGTGTGACACCCTTAGTTCACTCATGTATTTGCTCACTAATCCGACTGAGAAACATATATCAGGTTGAATATTGCACACATATCTAGAGATCCAAGAATTTCTTTAAACAAAGTAACATCGAGTATATCTTCCTCTCCATTCTTCTACAACTTCAAATTTGGTTTGACAGGTGGGGATGCAGAATTCAAGTCTTCCATCCCAAATCTCTTGAGTATCTCTTTGACATACCTTCTTTTATGTAGCACTATACTTTGCTTCGAAATTTAAAATCCATGCCTAGGAAGTACCACAACTTTCCCAAATTCGACATTTCAAATTACTTCTTCATTGACTATTTGAACTTCAACAAGTTCTCCAAACTATTTCCAATTACTAACAAGTCATTGACATATAACCAGATGATTGTTGTATCTTGTGCCACAACCTGAACATAGACACCATACTCAGATTTGTATTTGACGAATCCCAATTTGACCAAGTATGAGTCGATCTTCCTGTTCCATGCCCTAGGTGCCTGCTTGAGGCTATAGAGAGCTTTGTGCAGCTTGTATACTTTCCTTGCTTCCTCCTATGTCACAAACCCATGAGGTTGTGTGACATATACCTTTTCATCCAGAGGATCATTAAAAAATGCTAATTTCACATCTAAGTGAAATGTCGATCAACCTTGCTTACATGCCAAGGCTACCACCAATTGAATAGTCTATAATCTTGCTATTGGTGCATATACCTCAGAGTAGTCGAGTCTTTATCTCGGAATAAATCCTTGAGCTACTAATATTACCTCATGTCCTGCTATTGATCCATCACCATTATGCTTCCACTTGAATACCCACTTCGCTTCGATAGCTTTTGTATGTGTTGGAAATTCGACTAACTCTCGTGTGTTGTTTCTTCGATCGCCTGTAACTCTTTGATCATAGTTTCCTTCCATTTTTTAACTTTGAAGGTCTCGCTATAGTTGATTGGTTCATCATCTGCAAGTAAAGAGAAATGAACCAAATCTCCATTTGGTGTGACTTCATCATCGCCAACCACTTCAGAGTCTTGAAGCCTTGTTGGGAGTACTTTTGTTCTTTGAGGTCTTTAGCTTGTGCTAGCCACACCCTCTCGATTGTTCTCTTCTACTTTGACAGTGACTCTATTATCATCTTCGATTTGGACTGTTGCTGGAGTGTCATTAACTAGAATTTCTTCGTGCTCACTACTTTCTTCATCAACTTCATAGCCCATAAATGGCTTGTTAGTCACATCACCTGAATTCCAATCCCATGCAGAATTCTCATTAATCACAATGTCTCGACTCATCATGATCTTATTATTCATTGGATTGAATATCCTGTATACTTCAGTCTTATGATATATTACCAGAATCATAGATTCACTTTTATCATCAAGCTTCCTTCTCCTAGCATTAAATCCATATTTAAATTCGATTATTAAATATTATAGTCCTTGAACTCCTTACCTTCCAATTTCAACAATCCTTTTTCATGACAGTTGAATACCACAACTGGTGGACACAATATTTCAGTGGCCATTTTTCAGAAGAAAACTTCTGAAATAGATTATCTGCTGCCTTCCGAAAGAGATTATCTGGTTGTAGAATGCTCTTGGTTCTTATATTGGAGAACTATGTTTCTGGGGATGCAAGTAAGGATGTTCAAATTAATCGGTTACTTGGATTATCCATATCCATATCTAAATTCGGTTATTAAAAACTGGTTAATTATTAGTATGATTTTAATCAAATTCATATTTTGGACCTATTATTAATATAGTTTTAATCATATTCATATTTTGGACATCCATAAAATAATTTTGAAAAAAATTTTAAAAATACATTTTAAACTTTTTTTATTTTTTGAAAAAAAATTAATAAAGAAGGATAAGTTTTTTTTACTTTCGGAAAACAATTTTCTTTTTGAAAATAAAAAAAAAATTAAAAAATAATATTTTTTCTGAAAATATAAAATTATTTAAAAAACGATTTCTATTTTTATTTTTGGAAAAAATATTTTTGCCTAAAAATAATTTTTTCCCCAAAATACAAAAATATATTTTTTTATTAGTTTTATAAAAAAAAAGAAAAAAATGACTTTTTTTGAAAAAAAGTACTTTTTCCTGAAAATAAAAAAAAAACAATTTTTTTTTTGAGGAAAAATATTTTATCAAAAACTATTTTTAAAAAATTTAGATCAAAACTAATTATAAAACTTGTTATGGATATAATCAATTAGTAACTGGTTCATAACTATTTTAAAGAAATAGAATTCAATGATAACAATTGATTTTAATAACCGATTATAACATATCGTTATGAATTGGTTATAAGATTTAATTGTCCATGAGCATCCCTAGATGCAGGTGTGATGGTTTAGACCGATTGAGTTATAGCTTTCCTCTACATATAAATGGAGGTGTGTTTTTTTATAAATTGCTTTTTTTTTAGTTGTGTACTGGTATATTCATAAAAGACCCATAAGAGGCGGCATATAACAGGTTCTATAAGGATAAGCAACGCGGTATATAGCCCCTGTAAGCTCCCAAGTCATCCGTTTACTAGAGCATCCATCAATTATTTGTAAAGATCGTCTTTTTATTGCAATATTTGCCTGTTTATGGAAATGAGGGAGTTGATGTGTCCCTATCCCTAATTATGTAGGCATAATTGTGTAGGAGAGGTAGTCAAAAGGAGAAAGCCACATTCTCCATTATAATAGGAGAAACAACTACCCATTCATGCTTCTGATATGGGAATGTTGTTACCACTTTCTTGGAGCCTAAGATCCAAGCTTAAGAGATCCATATAAATCTCTCAATCCTAATGTGGGGATAAATTGAATTCATCCATAAAATACCAGTACACATAAATTCTTACCAGCCCTACGTGAACTTGCTATAATACTACAACAACCCTAAAAAAACCATGACAATCTTACAACACAACGGATTTTCAAATATTATACTTTTAGCAAATACAAATTATATATAAGATTCCTCCTTGTTGTGAATCGATGTCGTTAAGAACAAATTAAAATATGAGAAAAATTGAGTTTCTTGAACAAAATAAGAAAGCCTATTAGGTTTTATGAAAGAGAGAGAATAAGGAAAAATAAGAATCAAGATTGGTTATACCTGTTCTACTTTTCACTTTCTTTATTTGGATTCAAAGATTACAAGTGAATATTAACAATTAAAACTCTCTCTCAACAACCTGAGAGAAACAATCTATTTATAGACTACTAAGCTAACTTAAACAATTGGGCTAACAAATTAACTCAATTCGACATGCTTGAACAGACTTCGACTACAAACATGCACAACTCTGTCAAACCATGAAATTATCCTTGTCGAGACTAGAGTTCGATCCAAATATCACAAATCTCCACATTGGAACAAACTCTACACTAACAAGAGAACAAACTAGCTTTCCCCATGAAACTTTATCAATTGCACACAGTGGAAAAACTTGATACTTCGTGATCATATCAACAACATTGTCATCAGTTAAAACCTTTAACACTTGGACTTCTCCATGCTCGATTATCTCTCTCACGAAGTGCAACCTCATATCTATGTGCTTGGTTTGCTCATGATAGGACGAATTCTTCGACAAGTGTATTGTACTTTGGCTATCACATTTAACAGTGATAACTTGACCTTTAAGTTTCATCTCCTTAGCAAAACCTTTAAGCCATAATGCTTCTTTCACAGCTTCAGCGAGGGCAATATATTGCGTTTCAGTGGTTGATAAGATAACAACCTTCTGAAGTGTTGCTTTCCAACTAATTGTCATGCCAAACATAGTGAATATATCCAGAAAAAGATTTTATGGAATCCATACAACTACATAATCAGAGTTGACAAATCCTTCGATTTTGACTTTGTTCTCATCACTATAGGCTCCACCATAAATCAGGACTCTGCTTAGAGACTCATTGATGTACCTTAGAATCCACTTTAATGTTTGCCAGTTGCTAGTGCACCTTCCCAAGATTGGCCATATACTTGCTTACAAGGCTCACTTCGTACGCTATGTCTGGCCTCGTATATACCATATCATACATCAAAGAACCTACTATACTAACATATGGAATGCTATCCATATAGGCTCTTTCGACTTTAGTGCTAGGACTTTGAGTCGTACTCAAATTTTACTAAGGATTCTTCAGTGTTAGAACATGCTTTGAATTCGACATACCAAACTTGTTGAGAATCTTCTTCAGATATATCTCCTGAAATAAGCATAATCTCGACTGCTTTCTATCTCTCCAGATATCACTCCCAAGAATTCTAGAGGTAGCTCTCAAATCCTTCATGTCAAACTCGTTATCGAGTTCAACCTTCACCTTCATAATGTCCTCGACACTATTGTTTTCTATGAGGATGTCATCCATATAAAGCAACAAAATAACAAGTGAATTTCCAAGTTGAAATCAAAAGTAAACACAATGGTAGAATTGGCTCCTAGGGAAACCTATGTGTGCCATGAACTTGTCGAATCTCCTGTTCCATTGTCGAGAAGATTATTTCAGACCATATAGTGATTTGTTCCGCTTGCACACATAATTTCACTTCCCTTTTTCTGCATACCCTACAGGTTTCCTCATCAGAATTTTTTCATCTAGATCCCCATATAGGAAGGTTGATTTCACATCCATCTGTTCAAGTTCTAAGTCGAACTTCACCATCATAACAAGCAACATCCAAATGGATCTATGCTTTACAACAGGTGAAAATACATTATTGAAATTGACACCTTCTTTTTGAGTGAACCCCTAGCAACCAACCTTGCCTTAAATCGCTCCGACATCACTCCTTCGATTCCTTCCTTAACCTTGAAAATCCACTTATAGTTGACTAACCTGGATCCAGTAGGTTTTTTTATCAGCTCCTAAATGTTATTATCATGAAGAGATTTCATCTCATCATCCATGAGTTTCATCCATTCAGTCTTGTCTCGACTCCTCATAACTTCCTTATAGTCTCTAGGTTTTTCATCCAAAACCTCACTTGCAGATATTATGGCATAAGCTATTAGATATGCGTAACCAAGTCTCTGAGGTGGATTTATGACTCTTCTTGTAAGACCCATAACTGTAAGGTAACTATAAGTATTAGAATGTAGGATTAATAAGGAAGTTAGAGGTTTTTCAATCGTTTATTCAAATAATTGTCTATAAATAACACAGAGTTATTGAGACCATGTCGAAGTGCTACCAAAACTTTAGTAAGTTTGATACAATGTTCTTATAATTTTTAGTTATCTATGATAAATATTCTTATTTGGTAAATATTTAAATAGGAGTTTTACAGGCTGACCAGTCGAAGCGATTCGACACTGTGCGTAAAATTAGTCAGCGAAATATTTTGAGTTTTGACCTGTACCAGACTATTTTATTCGTATAAATAGTAAAGTTGTTTCTGAAATTCTGGCATCGCAGACAGCAGATGTCGTAACACATGTTAAGACATTGTTCTGCATAATTATTAAACAAGAACAGAACAGCAGACTGATACCTAGAATATCAGTAACTGCAGAAATACAGATGTTTCGACATCTATTCCAACATGTTAATCAAAACTGAATTGTAAATTGCAGAATGATAAACAACACAGAATATGATGACCCAGTTCGGTGCAAATCACCTACATCTAGGGGATACCAATCCAGGAAGAAGAATCCACTATCAGTAGTATAGTTTTATGTAAACAACCTCAGGTTTACAACAAACACCCACGTTTACCTATCACTACCAAATGAAAACATTATCTAAGAACTCTATCCTAGATAAGAGAAACCCATCTCACTCCCTAAATCACAACCTGTGATTATCTAACAGTTACTACACCATAACTGCATCATCCTATTGAAAGACACCCCTTTCAATACAAAGTTCAGTCAAGCATCCTTAACTAACAAGTTAACTTGGTTTTGCTTAAAAGTTTCATCCAAGAACAATACACGATTTATTACCTACGAGTTTCTGAATCTGTACAAGTACCTATGTCTACCACAATGTATCAAATCGATACAGAGGGAGACTTACAAGAAAGCCTACGACTCTCAAAACTCTAAACCTATTTTCTACTTTACAAAAGTGTTACAATAAGTTTGGTTATTTAGTCCTAGGTCTTGGTCTTCTTTTATAAGCTTCTGCTACCTTGGGCTTCAAATCTTCTTGTTTATTTCTCCCTTGATCCACTGCTATAATCGTTCCTTGATTCTTGCACCAGATTTAAAAGTTGCTATATTTGTCGAATCTGGATGTCGTAACATTGTATTCGACATCTTTGTCTACAACATTCTTCATCAAGTTTTAACCAATATTTTGTCAAACCTCAGGAGCTTTCAATCTCCCCCTTTTGACAAATTTTGGCTAAAACTCCTTGTGAGACAATTAACCCAGGGTGCTTCTAACGTCTATTCACCCTGAGTGGCTGGTTATGATTGGAATACTGATGTGACTCCAATCATGTTGGTATACATGAGAAAGAGGATGGCATACAATCCCTTGTTCTCATGAATCTATACTTCCTCACTTGGAGGGGAAGAATTTTGCGACTGAAGCAATCAAACACCAACATGGGTAACTCAGAACACAGGGCACGACTGTGTTCATAACTCAAATCACAGGACATGAAAGAATGACTCAGAACATATGGGAAACCTGAGACTCAGTTAGAATGTCATAACATTCTGTCCAACATCCTTGCAAACCAACTGCAAGGACAGACTCAACCCTTGTACTTTTCTCCCCCTTTTTAGCCAAAAATTGACAAACATGTCCAAGACAGACCCATACCCAAACCGAGGAAACCCACAAACGAACAAACCCCATGAGAACCCAACACAACAGAAAAGACAACATGCGACAAGATGAGGACTAGAACACCCTTTATATACAAGAGCGTTTCTCTTAGGATATAACGAACCATTGGAAGTAACACACGTCCATTCAATGTAAGCATTAAATGAGATTGTGTGTCTTCATAGACAAAAGTGCACCGGCCAAGCCGTATTTGACTATTTCTTCTATTCAACAAGGATAATTCAAGGAATGCACATTTTCCAACACACATGTTTAACACGCGTTCCCTAAGACACAATTTCTCCACCGTCCAAAGCAATTAAAAGTACAGCCATACATCCTAACCAATGTTCTGACATCTTGTCAGACTTTGTTTAGTCCCTCTTGTAGCATTTATTTAATCCCTTTCAACAGGCCCCAAGAATAATTAGAAGACCAAGAACAACTGACGAAGATGTTCAGACATTTCTTCAAACATCTTCCAGTTAGCAACAACAACTCTCAAGATACTTGTATTCCTTCTGATTCAATCCATTGACACTCAATGTCAGAATCAGAATAACCTGATAAGTCCACCTAGAACTTATACCAGTAGAGTAATGTCACGACATCTCGTCTGACATATCATCCTCACCTGAGGCAATATATCACAAACTGCTTGAAACCACAAACAATCTTGATAAACAATCTGCACCACTGCAGCCAAATATCCAGAACAGAAGTCTAACTCCCCTTGTCGTAGATAACCACTGCTCCCTTGCAAGAAAAGCACCCTGAATGAATGGAAAACATAAGACACATCTTCATGTCTTCAAGAGCGCACCCTCTGTTCAACCCACTTGCTGAACGCATTCATCTAATGCTTGACCTTCAAGCAATCCATGTACCACACTAGTACAGACAGAAGTTCTCCCTTATCTTTCTCAACAGATGCTTCTTAAACAAAAACCACCCAAAATCACCACATGATATCCCATGACAACTTCATGATCATACAATGAGAGTACCAGGAACGCATCATTGTACCACAACTAACAAACTCTTGGATTGAGACCAAAACACCATTGATCCCTCTCGTCCAAAAACCATCTATACACCACACAAATTCCTCCTGAATTCTCATGTATAAATCTCCTTGTTCCCTGAGATACAACCCAATTGAATATGGAATACTTCACATTCCTCAAAGAGACATACAAAGCCCCTTAGTTTGCTAGCTCACCCAGATGTTCTTCACACTTGAAGGACATCAAACACATGCTCCAGAAATCCTCAGCATATTTGCTTCACAAGCACCCAATTGATCCACTTCTAGCATGCCACATTCACACCAGACTTCCAAGACAATCCTTTACCCATCATTCTCCCGTATGACAAGATAAATACCTCTTTAGACAAAATGTGAGTGTCAAGTTCCACACTTGGAACTTAGAATCCTACTCCAAGGATAATCAACCCAAAGGATGTTCTAACATCAGTTAGGACATCCTTCACATATCACAGACACCAACCAACATGGTTCTTGATATGCTCCACCACTGGACTTACTATCTGCATGGTAATCCAACTGAAGTCTTCAAACAATACTGCGCCCCCAGCTTGATCAACAAGAACTCCAGATAAGCAAAGAGAGAAATAAACTCTCATCCACCAAGAATGTAATATTCTATAATCAACTTAGAACTTCTACCACAAGCTCCAAGATATAACTGAACCAGAACCTCCTTACGTCTTCAACCAACTACCCTTCTGCCCAAGAATAATTAATTCTAAGCACCCTGCTTGAATGCACAATAAAGATCAACCAAATGCCACTGTTTGGTTCATCTTAACTTTTCTTCAGAGTTTCAGACAATCTTCTGATCCACCAATGAAACCTAATCTCCAAGTTACACGATCTACTTACTCAATAGCAAGCCATCTTGGATCCACCAAGCCTTAGACATGTAACATCTTCTCCTTCCACAACTCCTGCAAACTGCATGAGATAGACCTTTTTGAAGCGTTAATTCCATTTCTTTCTGAGAAGATCAACTTATCTTACGATGATGCGCCACAACATCAACTAAGACCCTGAAGTTTCTGCTTGATGTCATGACATCTGATCAGACATTTAGCTGAGGAATTCAGCCATTCCTTCTGCCTAAGGATGGCAACAGGACGGGGCGCCTCCATGTAACACACCCGCTCCCGCCCCTAAACCCAACCGGGGATAAAAATTTACCGTCCAGACCCGCCCCCACTAGAGAATAGGTGCACCCGCCCCCACCCGAAAAAAAATAATTTCTTTTTAATTGCAATAAAAATTAATAATTTAATTAATTATTTAATTAAAATTTTAATTAGTAAATGAATATTAATTTGATTATTTTAATTGCAATAAGGGTATTAATAATTTAATTAAAAATATAATTAATAAATGAATATTATAATAAGTAAAATAAGGGAATTAAAGTAAAATGTATTACCCGGGGGCGGGGCGGGGGCGGGTGTGGGCGAGTTTTAGTGTCTTCCCGCCCCCGGACCCGCACCCGTAGTTAAGAATCGGGTTTCACCCGCACCCTCAGCCGCACCCAATTAAATCGGGTTTCCCCCGTTAATTTTGGGGCGGGCCCGGACGGGTGCGGGCGGGTCCGGGTTTGTTTGCCATCCCCACTTCTGCCATTTAGAAAAACCTCCTCCATATAATAGAACAAGAGTTCCATGTTCTCATAGACTTGATTTAACAACCAAGTTTGAGTAGACAATCTCCATCCTGCTTAATCATATCACAGGTATTCAATTCAAGCTCACACCTTGATGAATATATGCTTCACAACTCCAAAGAACTCAAACGTGCCAAGTCTAATTCTTCAAAAGAGAAGTAGTCATAGACTACACCATAACTATACCAAAGAATGACACTTTCCTTAAGTAGAGCAGTCTGTAGAAAGTCAGAGATAACTGCCACTTAACCTTGACTTCCAAGATGAGCAAGATCACATGCTCCTATGTACCTAGATCAGAAATAAACTGACCCAAGTTGTGCCATCACCAGCACCATATTCTGGACACGTCTCTTGCCAGGACACTTTCCAGATAAACATCAGATGCTTCTAGTAACAACTGGAACACACCTGTTGCACTCCAATACTCCTAGATCAGAAATAAACTGATCCGAGAACTATTCATCAAGATTATGATGTCTTCTTCATCTTCCACATCACCATTGTCTAAACTAGATTCTTGCCAGGAAACTCTCTAGAGATCAGATGCTTCTGCCACACTAAACTGAAGCAGATTCTTAAGTCAACACCCAAGATAAATAGATCCAAAAGCATATGTAGTACCCTTTCCACGATTATGCACAAACCCAGATGAAGAAATGTTTCAACATCGTGTTAAACATCAGCAATCTTAAACTTCACATACAAGGATAATCAATTAAATACTTGTGAATATTACAAATAGCAATTGATCTTAAATCCTTGTTTAATAACCCTGCTTCGCTGTTGAAGCCATACTCCAACAGATCACTCTATGAACATTTATCAAGTATTCAATCTTTGCAAGTATCTTCCTTGATAAACAACGTGTTAAGATACCAAGGCTGCCACCCTTGACTCAAGTAACTAAAATTCTCTCTGAACGAACCCTATTTACCTCAACAGTTATGAAATCTCCATTTAGATTGGATTCATCCTTAGGATTAAGAGGGATGAATCCTTCCTTGCACTTTTGGACGGTGAAAATAAATCACCTCCACTTTCTTCAGGTTTATGTTTCATAGAAACACCCTCTAGTCAGAAGAATAACTAGAAGACTCCAGATGCACAACTGATATGCCTTTATGAGTAGACTTGAGAGAATTCTCAAGTATCTTTGACAACTTAGCCGATCAATAATTTATCAAATTCCTAGAGCAAGAACTTGATAAACCTAATCTTAACTCCTCTTCTCTTCAACTGACTTCAAACTGCACAATAGAACCAAGCTTCCAAGTACCAAGTCACCATAATCGACATCTACCAACAACTCTTCCATTCCATCCCTCCCGACTTTGGAATAAAAGAATGCAGATATCTTCAAATATAGAGGCCGACGATTGAGATCTTCCACCATCTGTCTTCAGTAACAACTCCAGAATCCCATAAATCCCAGAGCTCTTACATCAGAAACATATGCAGCGGAGCCACCAAGGAACAAATTCAACATACCCTAATAAGATGTCAGAACATCTTATAAGACACCCCTACAAGAGAACTAGCCACTTCTCCTGCAGTTGTTGTAGAACCTCCTCAGAAACATGAACAACCACCAAGTTGTTACCTTCGATCCAGAACATCCATCCCATCCATTAATACCCTTGAGTATGTCTGAGTTGATGATCTGATCTCCAAAACTCCTCCTTGTTTAAAACGCCAGAAAGTATCTCCCAAAGATCTCATCCAGAAACAGACAGAATGCCTGCTCTGATACCAATTGAAATTCTGGCATAGCAGACAACAGATGTCCTAACACATGTCAAGACATTGTTCTGCATAATTATTAAACAAGAATAGAACAGCAGACTGATACCTAGAATATCAGTAACTGCAAAATTACAGATGTTTCGACATTTGTTCCAACATGTTAATCAAAACTGAACTGTAAATTACAGAATGATAAACAACACAGAATATGATGACCCGTTCGGTGCAAATCACCTACATCTGGGGGATACCAATCCAGAAGAAGAATCCACTATCAGTAGTATAGTTTTATGTAAACAACCTCAGGTTTACAACAAACACCCACGTTTACCTATCACTACCCAATGCAAACTTTATCTAAGAACTCCATCCTAGATAAGAGAAACCTATCTCACTCCCTAAATCACAACCTATTATTATCTAACAGTTACTACACAATAATTGCATCATCCTATTGAAATACACCCCTTTCAATACAAAGTTCAGCCAAGCATCCTTGACTAACAAGTTAACTTGGATTTGCTTAAAAGCTTCATCCAAGAACAATACACGATTCATTACCTACGGATTTCTAAATCTGTACAAGTACATATGTCTACCACAATGTATCTAATCGATACAGAGGGAAACTTATAAGAAAACCTACGACTTTTAAAACCCTAAACTCTATTTTCTACTTTACAAAAGTGTTACAATAGGTTCGGTTATTTAGTCCTAGGTCTTGATCTTCTTTTATAAGCTTTTGCTGCCTTGGGCTTCGAATCTTCTTGTTTATTTCTCCCTTGATCCACTACTATAATCGTTCCTTGATTCTTGCACCAGATTTAAAAGTTGCTATATTTGTCGAATCTAGATGTCGTAACATTGTATTCGTCATCTTTGTCTGCAGCATTCTTCATTAAGTTTTAACCAAAATATCGTCAAACCTCAGGAGCTTTCAGTTTCCCATATAAAATTATTCGTATAGTACGCGTAAATAAATTAGAATGTTGGCTAAGTCTATTCTCTCACAAAAATTATTATCCTTAAAATCATTTACTATCCAAATCATTATAATGGCTATTACGAAAGTGAATGATAAGAAATTGAATGGTAATAAAATTGATCAAATTAATTGACGTTTATTAACTACCATAAAATAATAATAAACAATCCAAATTTCTATTTGTAGGCACGTTATAAAAACCATTTATTATTGAAAACTAAAATTAAGTAAATGTAAAGATAAAATAAATTATAAACTATATTATTAGATTTTTATACTAAAGAAGAGGTTTAGTAAAACATATAAATGTATTTTTTTCATGACCTTTTATATATAAAACTAATTTTAAAAAAGTCATTATTTTTTTTCTTACAAAATCATTTATTCTTTTTATTCTAAGGGCCAGTTTGTTTTAACTTTAAAAAAAATAGATTTTTTCTTTGTATTTTTGAAAATGGATTTTACAAAAATATTTTTTAAAATATTACAAGTTTTTCTAAATTTGATTTTTGTAAATTAAAAGAATAATTTTGACTTATTATAACATAAACATACATTATTGAAGAACAAAACATAGTCAAAATCTTGTTTTTTTTTTCAAAAAGATGTATTTTAAAAATGATTTTTATGAAAAACTATTTGAAAGAGCTTCAAAATTAAGTGATTTTTTGAAATTTTGATATCCAATTTTTTGATAAAATGATGAAATACCAAAAATAATATTTTAAGAATAATTATTCAAAACAAATTTTCATTTGAAACTTTTATGAAATTTTTTTTTGTAAAATTTTTTTACACTAAAATATATTACACTATAAAAATCATTTAAAAAAAAGCTAAAACAAACGGACCCTAAATAT
The DNA here is from genome assembly GCA_022829125.1 of Lathyrus tuberosus. NCBI lineage: Eukaryota > Viridiplantae > Streptophyta > Magnoliopsida > Fabales > Fabaceae > Lathyrus > Lathyrus tuberosus. The sequence goes on along the minus strand of JALAZF010000205.1, from coordinate 2,328,507 downwards.
TTTCATCTTTTAAAATTTTCCTTTATTTGATATCATAATTATTTATTATTTTTATAAATATGTATTTAAATTGATTTATGTATTTAATTGTATCCACAAATATAAGTTAATTATATATTTAATTATATTCACAAATATAACTTAGTTGTACTTTCTATAAATTATCATTTAAAATTTACATAAGTCTTGTTAATTTTAAATTGATATATAATTTGTTTGATAATGAAATTTTTATTTATTTTTATTTTGTGTTTTGAAAACAATTATATTTTATTTTCACAATAAAAACATTAACTAATATTCTAATTAAGCCTTTAGATTGTAAATTTACGTATTTTTTATTTATTCTAAATTGAATTTTTATTTTGATTTTTATCAAGTGTCTAAATTAAAAAATAAATTGGTTTTATAATAAAATAACTCAAGTGACACAAGTTATTTTAAACAAAACATGTATAATGGAGATTAGACTATGGTTAAAAATTAAAGAATATTAATTAATATATTTTAAAAACAAACAATAATAATTATCTATGGTTTAGCTTTACAAAATTAGTGGAGAATGAGATATATGATAAAATTTTAAATTTGTAATGAAAAACTTATATATAATATTTTAAACTGATTTAATAGTACTATGTCATAAAAATGAGAAGGTGAAAAAAGAAGATTTTTTTACACATATGTCATCTTTTAAAATGAAAAATACTAAAATGGTACACTTTGAAAAAAAATACCAAAATACCACTTTTAATTTGGGTTCGTCCTTCCAATGGACAACCCATTGAAGAGAAAATTGTCCATAAAGGGGTCCAGCCATCCATTGGCCGACAAGGACCAATTTTTCATTAAGGCACTTTTGGGACAAATGTGGGGCCCACTTAAATTTTAAAACTAAAAAAAAAAAAAAAAGGAGACGTTCAATGGGTCGGCCAATGGATGGCCGAACCCCTTCATACGTAATTTTCTCTTCAATGAGTCGTCTATTGGAAGGACGAACCCAAACTAAAAGTGTGGTATTTTAGTATTTTTTTTTTTAAATATGACATTTTGGTATTTTTTATTTTAAAATGTGGCATACGTGTAAAAAAATCAAAAAAGAACTTATGATTAATAGTATTAGTAAATATGAGTATTCTTGCACAAAAGTTCAATGTTTTAATAATAAATAGAAGTATTATATAAAAGTTCAATGCTTTAACATAGTATAAGCGACAATTAATATTATACAATATGACAAATGCAATGTCAGTCTTTCACCATAATTCAACGCTTTAATAGAAGTATTACAATGCTTTAACAGATCATAAGTGACAAAATTGAGCCTGCAGCTCCACTGTAGGGTTCCATCTGCATAATCAAATGTCAAATCTCTTGGTTGTAGTATAATTTATTAATATTACAAATCAGTTCTTATCTTTGTCAAATCTCTTATTGGTTGTTGATAAAAAAAGAGAAAATAGCTTAAAGTTGGAAGAAAGACCGATGTGCATCTTTTAAGAATTTTCTGTAAAAATAATAGTATATGTTATGAGTCTTTGTTATAATAAATTAAAGTTTGCACTAAATAAATAAAAATCTATACTCTATTAATATATATATGTACACGTATATGTTAAATCAAATGTGAAAATGTCAGAATAATTTACATTTATTATTATTTATGTATATTATTATAGTTAACATTTGAAATTAAAAAAAAAACTCAATAAGAATAATAAAAAAAATGTATAGAAATGTATTCACCTTATGTTAATTGTCATAAAGAAAGAAAATCATCATTACCTATACAACTATCCTAATGAAAGAATCAGAGGAAGCGCATGGACAATTACTCTATTTTTATTATTGAAATGACAGTGTCAGATTCCCTTTTTAAAAGCAGAAACGGAATATCTTATCATTGTATTAGTTGGACAGGTTTTCAGTGGCAGAGGCACGTTCACACCCTCAATTTCAAGATTTAATGCCTATTTTGATATATTATACAAACTTTGAACCCCCTGAAAAGTTGTCCTTTGCACCCATATAAAACTATGCACTAATTCAACACTGTATCTTGTTCTCTTTTAAGTTAAAGTTGTTTTTCCTCTCTATTCTTTACACATATAAAATGTAAATTTTGTACTAATCCTATCTTATCCTATGTTCTCTCAACCTTAAATTTTCAAGTTAAATTTTCAAATTGTTTTACCTCTTTTCCCTATCTCTGTTCCCTTAAGACTATGTTTGAGAAAAATAGTGGTTGACTGATAAGTTAGCTGATAGTTTATAGTTTATGACTGATAGTTGGTGATTGATAGCTTATAATTTATAGCTGATGGCTAATGACTTATAGCTAATAAGCTAATTAAAGTGTTTGGTAAAATTAGCGGTTTAATTAGGTGATAAAATAAAATGACATAAAAAATATTTAATAATTATTATTTTATTTTAAATTATAATAAATTCTAAAGGATAGTGGTGGATTTTAGTTAAAATAATAAGGATAAAAGTGAAAGAAAAAATGATAAGCTATAAGCTATAAGCTAAAATACTATTTAAAATAGCGTCTGAAAAATAAGTTATAAGCTAATAAAATAAGCTATAAGCTCATGATGGAAAAACCGTTACCAAATAAGTTTTTTATTATTTTATGAACTTATAAGCTATAAGACATAAGCTATAAGTTCAAAAAATATCTCATCAATTGACTATTGCAATAAGGTATCAATAATTTATTTATTATTACTAATTGCATATATTATTAATAACAGTTAAAATTATAATTAAATTAAACAAATACCAAAAAATTAATAAGGGGTTTAGATTTTCAAATTAAAAAAGGGGTTTAAATTCCAAAAAATTAAACAAATTTTCAAATTGTTTTACCTCCTCTCCCTATCTCTAATTTTACAATTTTTTTTATTAATTTTGAACGTTCAAATGATAAATGTTAATATCATATTTTTTTATTCCAATAATAAAGCAAAAATAAATTTTGTGTGATTTTTTTTTTTAAATTCCAAATATTTTATTGGATGAAAAAATTGTAAATTTCTTAGTTTAAATGAAAAATTAAACTCCATTAAACCTGAAATAAATGTTTTAGAACAATTTTTAAGAGTACTTTAGACTCCAGGCAGAGCTTAACAAAAGAAGAGTTTAATATCAATAATATAATAGCTTTGTGATTCCTTAAGAAAAGACATGTTGGAATTTCTGGTAAATCATGCACATTTCAACACATTATTTTCAAGGGTAAATCATACACATTTCAACACATTATTTTCAATAGTATCGTAGATCTAAAAATAAAACAATCTGCATATCAATTTTTCAGATTTAAATAAAAAAACAATTATTTTAGTATCAACACATTATTTTCATATTTAATAGAGCTCTCTCTAATTTGCTGATTAAAGTCTCTCATCCAAAGAAGGAAAAAACAAAGAAGATCATATTTAAAAACAAATTTATCAAAGAAAATAAAAAGAAAAAATAAAAAACAAAATTAATTTACTCACCGTTCTTCTTTGTCTTGTTTGGAGGATAGAATAAAATTTTCAACTTCTTTCAACCATAAATCTAGTGGTGTCATTGTAACTCTTCATATACCTGTCTCTTTCATTTTCTTTGTTTGAAAAAGGAAATTGTGAAATTATAAGTTGGTGATAAAAATATATTTATAATTAACGATGTTATAACATTTCTTTGATCTGTGGCTCGTCTATCATATATATATATATATATATATATATATATATATATATATATATATATATATATATATATACACTGTAACCAATTTGTTATTCCTTACAAACTCGTTCGCCACATACTGTAACTAATTTGTTATTCCTTACAAACTTTAATTTTTGGTGAAGTGTTGAGGTGACTGCTCCTGCTTCATGGATCCAAGGATGTCCTAACAAACATCTGTATGCTGCTCGGATATCCATTACCTGAAAGGTGATTTGAAAAGTGTGAGGGTCAATAGTTATGAGAAGACCAACTTCGCCAATAACTGTCTTTTTGGATACGTCAAAAGCCTTGACTACGATTTCGCTGCCTCTCATGGGGATGCCCTGAAAGGATAATCGCACAAGAGTTGATTTTGGCATGACATTTAGCGATGAACCAGTGTCTACTAGTACGCTAGCTAGAGCATCGTCCATGCAGTTGATTGTGATATTGAGTGCCATGTTATGATTTTTACCCTCCTCTGGGAGTTCTTCATCACTGAAGCCTAAGTTATTACAGGCATTGATGTTAGCAACAATGCTATCAAATTGACCTACCGTTACGTCTTGTTCCACGAAGGCTTGTTCCAGAACCTTATGCAGAGCTTCCTTGTGAGCTTCTGAACTCAGTAGAGGAGATAATACATATATCCGGGAAGGAGTATGCAATAACTGATCCATAATGTTGTATTCACTTTTTTGAATTAGTTTTAAAATCTCATCATTGTTCTTTATGGGCTCTGTGCCGCTTGATTGGCCTATTTGCTTATGGGGGATTTCAATTTAGGGTTCCTTCTCCCCAGAAATTTCTTCAACTCCTTTGTTGAATACCCGACCACTTCGGGTGACTCGGCTTATATCAACGATGTTGACAATGGATGACAGTGGAACTTCCTTTCCATCTTCTATCATGGTGGTGTCGTACTTATAAGGAATGGCTTTCTCTGATTCGTATGGTACTGGATCTGGCAAGTAAATGACCAAAGGAGTCACGTTGGTCTTACTACTGTCATAGGTGACCTTTATTGGTTCCAGCTTGGAGATATAAGGAATCTTTCTACCATCGAAAGGGATTTCCATGTGCTTTGGTTCACTGAGTAGAGGAATTATGGTGTAAACATCTTCATCAATTCCAAAATCAACGGGCTCTCATTTCTGGAATGTTGTGACGACCTTTTGATCTAATAGTCTTTGAATCTCATCCTGGATGAGGAGGCAACCGTATCGGCTTTTGCGGCGCTTTTTGCAAGTTGAGTGATCATGTTGATTTGGACTAACGCAATAAGGTTTATGCGAGTTTTTGACCAATGATTCTTTGTCATAAATTACGTGCTGTCTTGGGCAACCTTACATCATATTGATTGACTGACAATCCTCTATTTTGCATGGTATGATCTCTCCTTGGTATATCTGATTCTGGAGAGCTGCTCGCACAAAGTAGCATCACTGGTCATTTTCTGAACATATCCCGCAACGTTCATAATTGTGGGGTGGTATATGACCCTGTCCACTCTGCATGCAATGCATCTTAACCAAGTATGTTTCCAACAAGCGGATATCACAACTTTTATGTCTATTTGGGCTCTCATCAGTTATGTTGATTTGATGCGTATTTACGTTACGATATACTGGAAGCCACCAATGATCCAACATATGTTGAAGAGCTCTTTGTATGACTAGACAACCTTGATTATCTTCAGAGCAAACTTTGTAATCTTGATAGTTCTGTGATGTTAAAAAGCCAAGTCCGAATTGTTTGGCGTGTAATTCTACCAAATTGGCGTTCATCAGACGGATGTCAAAAATTTGTACCCATTCTGGACCTTCATCAATCATGTTGATTTGATAGTTGTTCCTTCCATGATAATCTGGAATCCACCCTAAATCCATTTAACGTTGGAGAGCTTCTTGCACAAAAGAACACCCCGGATTATCCTTTGAACAAATTGATCAAGCGCTGTAATCGTGCAACGTTAGCTAATGATGCTGACTATGTCTGGAGTGCATTGCCACCAAGTTTACATTCATTAAGCGGATGTAAAAATTTTGAAAAATGTCTGGGCATCCATAATCCATGTTTACTCCGCGGATTCTGTGATCTTGGATCCAGCCTAGATCCATTTGCTCTTGAAGGACTGCCTATACAATGATGCACCCTTGGTTGTTCTTGGAACAAATGTTGCATTGATGATAGTTGTGAGGTGGCACATGGCCGTATCCACTTTGTCTATAATGCATCTTAACCAGATTTGTTTCTAGTAAACGTACATTCTGAATTTGGTAACCATTGTCAGGACCTTCGTTAATTAAGTTTACAGAAACTTTCTCATGCTGACGTAGCGGATTCCTTTAAACGTTCAGATTAATGTCTTTGAAAGACAAAACTCAATTCTTGACAAGTCTTTGTACATCAGATTTAAAACTGAAACAGTTCTCGATGTTATGCCCCAGTGCTCCTTGATGATAAACACATAATTGGTCAGCCTTGAACCAATAAAGGGGATTCTCAGGAATGACATGAGGAGTCTTGGTTTGAATGTGTCCTTTCGCTAGCAAAACTAGGAACAGTTCTGCATATGGCATTGGTATAGGATCAAAACCTGGTGACCTTAAAATACGATTGTTATTGTTGTATTGCGGGCGAGCCTGTTGAAGAGGCTGTTGCTGCCTTTGCTGATATAGTGGTTGTTGAATTTGCTAACTTTGAGAAGTGTGTGGTTGATATGTCGGGACTGACGCTGAGTTGATAACAGGAGATACGGTTGTTATCTGCCGAGGTTGGCATCTTCGTCTTTGTTTACCCTGTGAGATAATGCTGATATCTTGCTCTTTCCTCTTTTGGAAAGTGCTTCCATACCTCTTGCAACTATTGGATGGTTATGTATCTTTGACCAATCGCCCTTCTCGAACTGCTTCCTCAAGGCGTACTCCCATGTTCACCATCTCGGTGAAGTCATTAGGTGCACTTCTGACCATTCGGTCATAATAGAATGAGCTCAAAAATTTCAAGAAGATTTTTGTCATTTCTTTCTCCTCGAGAGGAGGACAAATCTGGGCGGCAATTTCACGCCATCTCTGAGCGTATTCTTTGATGCTTTCTTTATCCCTTTGAGACATAGCTCTGAGTTGATCCCTGTCAGGCGCCATATCCAAATTGTACTTGTATTGCTGAACAAAAGCTGCTCTAAGGTCTCTGAAGGTACTGATCTTTGCACGGTTTAACCCCATGTACCATTTGAGTGTGACACTAGTTAAACTGTCTTGAAAGTAGTGGATCAGTAACTGTTGATTTTCCGTCTGGGTAAACATCTTCCGAGCATACATCACCAAGTGACTTTGAGGGCAGGAGTTTCCCTTGTACTTTTCAAAGTCAGGCACCTTGAATTTGTGTGGTATTTTAACATTTGGGACTAAGCAGAGGTCGGCAACATCTTTCCCAAACAAGTCCTATCCACGAATAGCCTGAAGCTCTTTCTGCATTTCCAAGAACTGCTCTTGGAATTCATCCATCCTTTCATATACTCCCATACCATTGCTTGGAGCGACGTGAAAGATCTGTTCTTCTGGAGTAGTATGTATTACAGGTCGTGGTACAAACATTATTGTTGCGACTCTTGGCGCTTCGGTGACCAGAAGTCTATAACCTTCAGGTGTAGGAATCTCTTCTGTGGCTATTGCATCTTCATTGACCTGAAGTTTGTAACCTTTAGGCCTAGAGACTCTGGCTGTAACTCTTGGGTTTTCACTGATCGAAGGTATATAACCATCAGGTATGAAATTGAGAGGCATGTCCCAGGTAAAACCTTTAGGCATGGTGTAGTGAGGAAGACTGACGGGTACTTCAAAGGTTGGTGCAGAGACAATTTCTGAGATCACAGTCCTTTGAGACGGTTGATCCTGAGCCGCTGCCATTGCTTCTATCATGACGTTGAGTTTTTCCAAACTTTCTTTTAGAGTAATGACCTTCTCTCTTAGTTCTCTGTCTTCTTCCTCAAGATCGTCCATTTTCTTCTGACGATTGGCCCGAGTATTGTATGAATGAGACATTTTGACTCTAAAGTGTGATAAATATGTGTAAGTTTTTATGAAAGATGTGAAATGCTAGAATGATGCATGATGTGCAAAGGATGCAAATGCTTTTTTTTTTGTTAAAAGAACTTTCAACAATTATGTTGCAAATATCATTCAGTGGATATCATAAACACTAAAACTCCTTTGTTTGATAAACTGAAAATATTACAAAAGTACAATATTTATAATGCAGAAAAGGGAAACTATGCCTATAGCCATTAAGGAACCCTCTTTGATGAGGCTCCGAACCCTTGGTGCTGACTTTCCTTCTTTCTCTTGAATCGAGCTTCCTCAATTTTTGGTGGGTTGACGATGTCTTGCCAAGTGACAGGGGAGAGTAAAATTTCCCGTTCTTTTTGTCTTTCCACAGCATGCTGCTCAAGTATCTCAATCAGAACATCTTTTTCTTTTAGCAGTTTTTGGATCTTTGTGTTCTCCAAGATGACAATTTGATATTTATTCTTCCAAGAGTTCTTTTCGCGTTGAGTTTTGTTAAAAGCGACCTGAAGTTTCTCTGCATCATTCATGAAGTAGAGGATAAATTCCTTTAGGGGAAATACTTCTTGACGAGGGTAAGGCATCCTCAACTTGATGGCTCTAGTTTCTACCATTTGGAGATAAGGCTCTGTAGAGATGCAATTCGGTTTTCCCAGAGATTCTCTTCCTTTCATGTGAATATGATGCCAGTCATGCACAATTTCCTCTTTAAGTGTTCTATCATTTTCTCCTTCCTTGAATAAAAGACCTTCCATATGAATTTTATATGGCCTGTCCTTCATAGGGTAACCAGCTGACGACGAGCTAAAACTGGGTGGTAGTTGATCCCTCCTTTAGTACCAATGAGGGGTATATTGGGGAAACTTCCACAACTGTCAATGATTTTTGTTCCGTCATAGACCCGATTGTACCAATCTATGTCAGAGTGAGTGAGAGACATAATCTTTTGTGACCATCGCATACCATTTTTGAGATCCTAAAAAGCAACAAATTCGTGCAAGTGAGAAATAAACCATCTGTAGAGTAATGGTACACAGCATGTAATCATCCATCAGCTGTACAAGTTCCTTAGATGCACTGAGTGCTAAGCATCTGCAAGCAAAGTTGGGATTGGATTCCCAATTACGAATATCCTGATAGCGTTGACGTCGATGAAGTTGTCAATGTTGGGAAAGAGGAATAATCCATAGACGAGTAGAACAAAGATAACCTCGAAAGCAACCATGTTTCCTATACTGGCAAAGTATTGGGCTCTTTCCATCAAAAACTTAGCTGGTAGACCTTGAATTCCTCCCTTGGTGGTCATGTGAACTTTGATATCTGACATTTCCAAAGAGGTGGCTCTTGCAATGGTCTGATCCTTGGGAATTTCTTCCAAGCTAGAGAATGAGACTTAATCAGAAATGGGTAAATTAATCAACTGAGAGTACTCTTCCAACGTTTGTGTGAGCTGATAATCTGGAAATGTGAAGCAGTGGTACATCGGATCATAAACTGAACCAATGTAGATAGAACTCCTTCCACCATGTTGGCTTTTAAAAGGGATAAAAGCCCTCCATACTTAGCTCTGAAAGCTTCAGGATTAGCAATCAACCTTCCCAATCTTCTTAGGTCTTCCAGTTTTGGATTTTTGAAGGTGTACTTCTGAGTTTTTCTTCTACCAAAATCCATAACACAATCTCTGATATTTGCAACAACCTGTTTTTTTAGCTCTCTTTTTTCTTCTTTTATTATGTGAAAAATTTTGAAATTTTTTGATGAATGCATGTATGCACAAACACATATATTTACAAACATGGGTTTAAGGGTTTATCGTCACGAGCATGGAGCCATGGATCTACCCATCCCAAAGGTGTGCACTAGGGGTTTATTTTGTATCTGTAAAACGGGTTCTAACAAGGTTCCCAAAATCATTGACCCCTCTTTAGGATATTACCAGCAAACTGATTGACTCATGAGAGTTGTAATATCCTTAAGATGAATCTCATTTGAGCGTAGTATCGCGTATCAACTATTTCTGATAGTCACCGCACTACATCTAAAATGGCCAAATGGGTAAAAGGTACTAAAGTACTCAGCTTCTTAGGTTCCCAATGAAAAAGTAATGTATTCACAAACATGCTCGCTCAACATCAGTAATTCCAAGAGGGTACCTCCACTGAACTGGTGGATTTTCAAGTTAGCTTGTTTGGGACTCACTCTATATAAGCCTCCTTGATTATACCACCTCCTATCTTAAAGTATGTTCTCAAGTCCAAGTTAGGACTTTTCCTCACCACATGTGTATTAATCACATTCCCCAAAACAAGTGCATTTAAACAAATATGGCAAGTAAACAGATAATATCAATAGTAATAAGAGTGAAATGGTATTAACAGTAATAGTAAAAAAAGGTACAAAATAGGCTTGACCTTCCTAGGGGACACACAGGCACTCCCCAGTGAAGTCACCATTTTTTCGTCGACCGAGTTCCGTGACCCCACCAATCCTGAGATGGTGAAATCCTCGAGAACCGTACTTGTGCCACTTTCGAATTTCTAATATTTATCCTATGATGCTTAAAAGGAAAGGGAAGATATCTAAACTAACCCTGTGCGCAAATGTATTTTCAACAAGTGCAAAGAGATCTAGAATCGGAGGTCGGTTATACTAAGGGAAGCTATTAACATCCTAAGTATCTACAGTACTCTATAAGAACCTTTTGTACACTTTTTACTATTAGTTCTCTTATCTACTTAAATTGTTTACTGTTGATTAGGAAAGTTTCAACCTATGGGTGAGAATGAGAATGTGAGGTGTTTTTGGGAGTTTTTGTTTTATGAAAGGTACGGGGACCTAAGGGATTTTATTTAAAGGTGTGCTTGCTAAGATCTCACAGTCTTATGCCTACGTATCCTTAAAAGGGAGTTGAGAAATCAGAGCATTCGTAGTTCCACCTAACTATGGGTGGAATTTGTATCTTGTTCAAAGCCCAAGATGTTGAAGCTAAAAGGGTATTTGTGTATCTTGTTCAAAGCCCAAGATGTTGAAGCTAAAATTTTTGTTGGTTTGAAAGAAAAGACAAATTGTCATTTTTAAGGGAGATATCTCACCTATTCATCACAAACATTTGAGAATAATATCATAAAGGAAGAAGCTTTGAATTTGGATGTTAAATAATCCTAAGCAATGCCACATCTTCCATTATGAGTCTTTGCATGCTAAGAGAAGGACCTTAACTTAGATATAGTATAAACAAGTGTGCCACTTACATCACTTAGATGAAAGAAAAAAGTTTTAACCATGATAAGAGAAGGACTCCAGCTTGGATTTTGAATCAACAAGTGTGCCACTTACATCACTTATATGGAAAAAGTTTTTAATGTTTGATTTTGAATTGTGGTGTATAAAAGAGATATCTTCCTACAGAGATTACTCAATGTCCTATCTCTAGAGAGAAGTTGAATTATTTTGAGTATCTTATTCAAAGCCCAAGATGTTGAAGCTAAAATATTTGTATCTTGTTCAAAGCCCAAGATGTAAAGCTAAAAAGTTTATTTCTATCTTGTTCAATGCCCAAGATGTGAAGCTAAAAAATTTATTTGTATCTTGTTCAAAGCCTAAGATATGAAGCTAAAAAGTTTATTTGCCTGAGAGGAGGCTGACTTAGCTAAGGGGCGTTTTGAATTGATGGTATCTTGTATGAAGCCCAAGATGGAGGATATGATGCATTTAAGAAGCCTGAAGGGTCCTTGTATGAAGCCCAAGAGGAGGCTGTGGTGAAGTTGACTTCATCCAAGGGGAACTAGGGTTTGAACTAAGTTGTAGTTGAGGGAACCCTAATATTCTGAACTAAGTCTAAACTAAGGATAAGGTGTTATAAATGTCAAGAGAAACTTAATATGAATAAGTATATGACAAATATTTAACAAGTATAGACATGAATTGAAAGTGGATGGTCTTACACTCTGATAGAGGTCCATGTCTAAGCATGGTTGACTTGAAAAGGTGATGGGTCTTACACTCTTACAGAGGCCCCTATCTAAACATGGTTGACTTGAAAAGGTGATGGGTCTTACACTCTTACAGAGGCCCATATCTAAACATTGTTGACTTGAAAAGGTGATGAGTCTTACACTCTTACAGAGGTCCATGTCTAAGCATTTGAATGCCACTGGGGCTAAGCTTGATAAAGATTGATATTTGAAAGATTGAAAGTTTTGAGAATTTGAAGAAAGTTTTGAGAGGAGGGGAGGGACTTACACTCTAATAGAGGCCCATGGAGTTTGTTTAAGAAGTTTGAAAAAGTTTTTAATCAAGATGAAACCCTAATGAAAGATTTAATTAGAGGTATTTTCAAAAAGAAATGACTTAAACATGGTATAAATCATGTTTAAGTCAAGATAAACATGTTGTGATATTGTATCAAGGTTTTAAACAAAGTTTATTTATCCATATGAGAATAAAAAATGAATTAGGTTTGAAAAAATTAGAAAGAAAATCAATTTTTCAAAGTTTTAAACCTAAAAAAGCATTTCTTTTTAACTTTATAAAAAGTGAGAAAATAAATTCTTTTTTTGGAATTTTTGATGGATTAAAATAATAGAGTGTATAAGTGATATGTGTGAAAAAAATTAGGTCAAAAGAATTAATTTGATAGGAGAATTAAATGTTTGAATTTTGGAAGAAAAATGTAAAAAAATAAGAAAAGTGGTAAAAAAAAATGGTGTGGGTGGGATTTGAAACCACGCCACCAATGATTCAACCAACAAAACATGCCCTTGCCAACTGAGTCAACGTGCGTTGGTGATAATTAAACACAACCATTTGAATAAATATGAAAATTGAGTGCCAAATTCAAAAAATGCGCGCCATGGACTTCATCTTCTTCCTCGGGCTCCAAATTTGTAGAAAAGGGTCTATCTCCCTCAATACGTAATGATTTTGAAAGATGTAAACATGAAAATTGTTCATTTTTAAACAAGGAGTTGAATGGCGGTATTTAATTTCATTTATTTTTAGTGTGGAGTGAATTATTAAGCATGAACCAGATGAATCCTAGTTTTGCAAAAGCTATAATGAAATCCTATACACGTGATTTAAATGACAATTGATTGAGGATAAATGATCTATTAACTACTAGAAACACATTGGTAACTTGAACTAATATTTATGTTGCATGAATCATAGAGTTTGAAAAGTTCAGGCTTACCTTGCAAGAGGAAATCGAATCCTCAGTTGGAGGTGTTACCGATGTAAAATGATGATCCTAACAGCTTCCCTGGACCTCAAGGATTATGTTGAGATGTTTAGAACAATTTGAAACCTCCTGGATTGCTTGGCTCGAATCGAACTGCAACTTGATCAAGGTGTGATGTGATCTTGATGAATTTGATGTTACAGAAAGTGTTTGGATCACTTATACATGATATATATCAAGCGTTTGAATCAAAAGTTTGAGTGGAAAAGCTCTGGTTTTGAAAACTCGATTCTCACTCTTTGAATTTTGAAACTTTGAAGTGAAAGAAGAAGAATGAGAAAACAAGTGTTGTGATTGTTTTGGTGTACACTGAATGATCAAATGTGGCCACTATTTATAGGGGAAAAGATTTGTTTTGGAGGAATAGTGATGGTTGAAGGATGAGCTCAATGTCCAATGGGTTTGGCAATGCATAATTACTTCTATCTCAATGTACATTATCTTTTCCACTAGCCTAGCTCTCATTTTGACCAATTCCACATTATGCAAATGTTTTTATTGTTGTTTAAGAGTGCATCTTGAATTCGAGGCTTAAATGATAATGTCTCATTATTTCAAAGGGATTCCTCTTGAGTTAGTGGCTCTATCTTTCAGGTTTTGTATGATTCATTCAGATTCTTGTTGAATTAGCATTGTATGACCATCACACTTGGACTCAAAAAATCGTGCATCACAAGTAATGCCAAATCTGTCTTGCCAAAACAGTTGCATCAAGGCATATTGTGCACTCTATATCTCCTTGCTCAAATAGAATTAGATTGTATTCTTGGACAGTATGGAAAGTTGAGATGTTGTACTTCAACTTTGATGTTTGAAGTTGGTCTTGATTCATCTTGGATCATGGTGAAAAATAGCCTCAAAGTTGGCTCTAACACAAGACAGATTCTGTCTAAAATTTTTCTAAGTGTCAAAGTTCAAACAGTTTTGAAACCCTAACTTCATGGCCTCATATCTTAAAATCTATGCACTTTTTGGTAATCCATCCTAAATGACAAAGTTGTAGTATGTAACAAGCTCTTCAATTTGATCTTTGGATTAAAGAAAATGGTTACTTGGTTTGGAAGTTATGCCTTTGCAAAGTAGGGTAATAATCATTGGATTTTATAACTTAGAAAAATTTTAACTTCTCCAATGTTGCCCTTTTTACAAGTAACCTCTAATTTCTTGATTTTTCTTGATCAATCATGATCCAAATCACATATTAACATTGTTTTTGACTTGAAGAGACCATGTTTGATAAAAAGCTCCAAAAGTCAAACTTGATTTTAACCACAGTTGACTTTTTGTATCTGATGAATTTTGAACTTTGTGATCCTTTATGAAATGAAATCCTTGGGCTAAATTAAACATCATGGATGGATTCCAAAGGTGTTTTTGAGTGTCTTTAATCATGTCCCAAGGTTTGAAATCATGCCTTGCTTAAAAGTCAAAGGTACAGTTGACTTTTCATCAAAACCCTAGTTTGTGGCCAAATGAATTTGAATTCTTGCATTGTTTATGAATCAAGTTCTTTGAATCAATCCAATCATATGAATGGACTAATATGAGGCATTTGATGTCCTTGAAACATATCTTGAGGTCTTAGATCATTCCTTTGCTCAAAAAGTCAACCCAGGGACTGAATTAGGTTAAAAAACTAATTTTGGTGTACTGAGGATCTTGAGGCTTGTTGAGTTTGAAATGAGGAAATCTTGTACTTGATTATTGATGAATGAGAGTTCTTGATCTTCATGGATGAATGAGATACTGGGTAAGTTGAAAATCATGCTCATTCTTGATTGATCCTTTGCCTGAGTCTTTTTTGAGGCTCAAAACCCTAATTTGTAATCAAATGAAACAAACAACAATCTTTGTATCTCCAAATGCGTTAGTGATGCATAAAAATATACATACATATGATGCTAATGAAATGCAAATAATATGGGATCTTCGGGTCAAAAATTAGGGTATGACACCGTGCTTTAAGCAAGAAAATCTCAGATAGTTAGTCTGAGCAAGTGTAAAAGACTTATGCAGAAGTATAAGCAATTTTAATCATGAAGTGGTTATAATGAAAATCTCTTGTGTGGCAAGGGGACTAGAGTAATCTTAGTTAGGGGAGGAACCAGGATAAATCTTTTGTGTCTTATGCTGTTATTTGTTTACTTCTGTTATATCCTCTGCCAATGAGTTAAAACAGAATTTGAACACCAGTTCTGATTCTGAAACTCTGATCAGAAGTTAAATTAAAGAAAACACGAAACACAATTTAACCCTCTTCGTATGTACTTTTCACACATTCACATACAACAAACATTTCATTTAACAATCATTAAACATTTCAAATATCATACAGCAAACATTTCATACAGAAAGAATCAACCAAAAATAATCTTTTAACAATTGAAACATTTCACAATGGTCATGCAAATGAAACCATATAAAAAGAATCAACCGGAAATCCAAATGTTGGTGTCAGATTATGTAACAT
The DNA here is from genome assembly GCA_022829125.1 of Lathyrus tuberosus. NCBI lineage: Eukaryota > Viridiplantae > Streptophyta > Magnoliopsida > Fabales > Fabaceae > Lathyrus > Lathyrus tuberosus. Next base: position 2,313,008 of record JALAZF010000205.1, on the reverse strand, counting down.
CATCTTCAAAGATGAGCTGAAGCTCTTCAAAGATTTTATGATGTTGAAGACCTTGAAAAATTATAGAGTATGGGGTTGGATTTAGAGAAAAAAAGAGTTGGAGTAAGAGAGAGAAATGAAAAACATGAAGTGAGAGAGAGAGAGAGAGAGAGAGAAGAAATAAATGGTGTGTGAGAGAGAGAAATCAAATATTTTTAATAGATTTTCTGTGTGAGAGAGAAAAGAAAGAGAAGTGACATATTTTTTGCATAGAAAGCCAGTAGTAGTTGGCAATTGAAGATAAAACAATTGCATTCAAACTAACTTTTATACTATCCATTTAGTTGTTAACAAATACAAAGGAATTGGAATAAAGTGTGTAACCATATCATTAGAAATAGTAGTTTGGTTGGAAAAAGTAAATTTTAGACATAAAATGTCCCTAAAATGGTGACATGGCAGAAAAAGAGAAAGGGGCAAAAAAGTGTTTTCCGCAACATCTAATTTTCTTATATTATAGATATTTTCTTTATACTTCAATTTTCAATTTTAATCATTAAAGCCAAGCTACTTTCAATCCATGATTTATTTACGTTGGCATCAGTTAGGATTAAATTAACAATTTAAGATTGCATCTAAACTACAAATATCATGATATTTCCTGTAAGTCATTATGACTTATGCATGAGAGAGAGAGAGAGAGAGAGAGAGATCTAATGGTTGGGAAAAACCTTATACTCACCACTATTTCATCCAATGGCCATGGATCAATGCTATGGTTATAAATACATGTCATGATATAAACCAAAATTCACACCATCACACAAAACTCTCTCTCGGACAGAACAATAACTTATCACTCTTCCATATTCTATATTATTTTATACACCATTTAATCAATTTGAAAAATCACAAACAAAACTTGTATGATTTTTCTCCCTTGTTTACTTATGATTTCTATGAATACAGTAACTTAAGAGTGTTTTAAAAAAATAAAATTGGTAATATAAAAAAACTTGAGACTCATCACTATTTTCTGGAAAACTAAAATTATTCATGGGATATGAGTATGGATTTGAAAAAAACAAAATAATAATATGTGCTTGAAAAAAAAGTACTAGAATGTCATATTTAGAAACTTTGATTTAAAAAAAAAACTAATTGATACTTTGAGATGTTTTGATTAACATACTATTTAAATAAATTGGAGAAAATGTGTTTTAATAGAACTTGCCTGAAATTTACTTATGGTTATTGGATATTGTTATAGATATAAGCTTGATCGATTTTTTTCTTTTGATATGTATAACTTCTAATTAGTTTTCTTTAAAACTAGTGGTGTGCAGCATTTTTAAGTTAACACTAGTTTTCAAAAGGGAAAAAGAAAAAAGATTGAATATATATATATATATATATATATTATAATAAATGTATCTTATGAGGTTTAAGTTTCATCAGAGTAAACTTTAATAGACATGAGTCATCTTTATTTAATATTTAATAATTTGAAGTTATAACAAACCTTGAATAAAAGGAAATGATTTAAACATGGTGTAAATGATGTGTAAGTCAAGATAAACATGTTGTGATCTTGTATCAATGTTTTAAACAAAGTGTATTTATCCATATGATAATCCAAAACGAATTAGGTTTGAAAAAATTAGAAAGAAAATCAAATTTTCAAAGTTTTAAACCTAAAAAAGCTTTTCTTTTCAGTTTAATAAAAAGTGACAAAATAAATTCTTTTTTTGGAATTATTTGATAGACTAAAATAATAGCGTTTATAAGTGATATGTGTGAAAAAAATTGGGTAAAAAAGAATTAATTTGATAGGAGAAATAAATGTTTGAATTTTGGAAGAAAAATGTGAAAAAAATAAGAAAAGTGGTAAAAAATATGTTGTGGGTGCGATTTGAACGCACGCCACCAATGATTCAACCAACAAAACATGCCCTTGCCAACTGAGCCAACGTGCGTTGGTGATAATTAAACACAACCATTTGAATAAATATGAAAATTGCGTGCCAAATTCAAAAAATGCACGCCATGGATTTCATTTTCTTCCTTGGGCTCCAAATTTGCAGAAAGGGGTCTATCTCCCTCAATACGTAATGATTTTGAAAGATGTAAACATGAAAATTGTTTGTTTTTAAACAAGGAATTGAATGGCGGTATTTAATTTCATTTATTTTTAGTGTGGAGTGAATTATTAAGCATGAACTAGATGAACCCAAGTTTTGCCAAAACTATAATGAAATCATATACACGTAATATAAATGACAATTGATTGAGGGTAAATGATCTATGAACTACCAGAAACACATTGGTAACTTGAAATAACATTTATGATGCATGAATCATAGAGTTTGAAAAGTTCAGGCTTATCTTGCAAGAAGAAATCGAATCTTCAGTTGGAGGTGTTACAGATGTGAAATGATGATCCTAACAGCTTCCCTGGACCTCAAGGATTATGTTGAGATGCTTAAAACAAGTTGAAACCTCCTGGATTGCTTGGCTCGAATCCAACTGCAACTTGATCAAGGTGAGATGTGATCTTGATGAATTTGATGTTACAGAAAGTGTTTGGATCACTTATACATGATGCATATGAAGTGTTTGAATCAAAAGTTTGAGTGGAGAAGCTCTGGTTTTGAAAACTCGATTCTCACTCTTTGAATTTTGAAACTTTGAAGTGAAAGAAGAAGAATGAGAAAACAAGTCTTGTGATTGTTTTGGTGTACTCTGAATGATCAAATGTGGCCTCTATTTATAGGGAAAAAGATTTGTTTTGGAGGAATAGTGATGGTTAAAGCATGAGCTCAATGTCCAATGGTTTTGGCAATGCATCATTACTTCTATCTCAAGGTACATTATCTATTCCACTAGCCTAGCTTTTCTTTTGACCAATTCCACATTATGCAAATGTTTTTATTGTTATTTAAGAGTGCATCTTGACTGATGAGAGTAGTTTCTTTGACAATGCACTATTCCACATAAATGCCTCTTAAATTCAAGGCTCAAGTGATAATGTCTCATCATTTCAAAGGGATTCCTCTTGACTTAGTGGCTCTATCTTGCAGGTTTTGTATGATTCATTCAGATTTTTGTTGAATTTGCATTGTATGACCATCACACTTGGACTCAAGAAATCGTGCATCACAAGTAATGCCAAACCTGGCTTGCCAAAACAGTTGCAACAAGGCATATTGTGCACTCCATATCTCCTTGCTCAAATGGAATTAGATTGTGTTCTTGGACATTATGGAAAGTTGAGATGTTGTACTTTAACTTTGATGTTTGAAGTTGGTCTTGATTCATCTTGGATCATGGTGAAAAATAGCCTCAAAGTTGGCTCCAACACAAGACAGATTCTGTCTAAAATTTTTCTAAGTGCCAAAGTTTAAACAGTGTTGAAACCCTAACTTCATGGCCTCATATCTTAAAATCTATGCATTTTTTGGGAATCGATCCCAAGTGACAAAGTTGTAGTATGTAAAAAGCTCTTCAATTTGATATTTGGATTAAAGAAAATGGTTACTTGGTTTGGAAGTTATGCCTTTGCAAAGTAGGGTACAAATCATTGGATTTTTTAACTTAGAAATATCTTAACTTCTCCAATGTTGCACTTTTTATAAGTAACCTCTCATTTCTTGATTTTTATTGATCAATCATGATCCAAATCACATATTAACATTGTTTTTGACTTGAAGAGATCATGTTTGATAAAAAACTCCAAAAGTCAAACTTGATTTTGACCACAGTTGACTTTTTGTATCAGATGAATTTTAAACTTTGTGATCCTTTATGAAATGAAATCCTTGGGTTAAATTAAACATAATGGATGGATTCCAAAGGTGTTTTTGAGTGTCTTTAATCATGTTACAAGGTTTGAAATCATGCCTTGCTTAAAAGTCAAAGGTACAGTTGACTTTTCATCAAAACCCTAGTTTGTGGACTAATATGAGGCATTTGATGTCCTTGAAACATATCTTGAGGTCTTAGATCATGCCTTTGCTCAAAAAGTCAACCCAGGGACTGAATTAGGTTAAAACCCTAATTTTAGTGTACTGAGGATCTTGAGGCTTGTTGAGTTTGAAATGAGGCAATCTTGTACTTGATTATTTATGAATGAGAGTTCTTGATCTTCATGGATGAATGAGAGACTGGGTAAGTTGAAAATCATGCTCATTCTTGATTGATTCTTTGCTTGGGTCTTTTTTGAGGCTCAAAAACCAAATTTGCAATCAAATGAAACAAACAATAGTCTTTGTATCTCTAAATGGGTTAGTGATGCATAAAAATATACATACATATGATGCTAATGAAATGCAAATAATATGGGATCTTAAGGTAAAAAATTAGGGTATGACAATGTGCTCTAAGCAAGAAAATCTCAGACAGTTGGTCTGAGCAAGTGTAAAAGACTTATCCAGAAGTATAAGCGATTTTAATCATGAAGTGGTTATAATGTAAATCTCTTGTGAGGCAAGGGGACTGGAGTACTCTCAGTTAGGGAAGAAACCAGGATAAATCTTTTGTGTCTTATGCAGTTATTTGTTTACTTCTGTTATATCCGCTGCCAATGAATTAAAACAGAATCTGAACACCAGTTCTGATTCTGAAACTCTGATCAGAAGTTAAATTAAAGAAAACACGAAACACAATTCAACCCCCTTCTTGCGTACTTTTCACACCTTCACATACGACAAACATTTCATTTAACAGTCTTTAAACATTTCAAATATCATATAACAAACATTTCATACAGAAAGAATCAACCAAAAATGATCCTTTAACAATTGAAACATTTCACAATGGTCATACAAATGAAACCATGCAAAAAGAATCAACCGAAAATCCAAATGTTGGTGTCAAATTATGTAACATCACCTTCAAAGATGAGCTGAAGCTCTTCAAAGATTTTATGATGTTGAAGACCTTGAAAAATTATAGAGTATGAGGTTGGATTTAGAGAAGAAAGAGTTGGAGTAGAAGAGAGAAACGAAAAACATGAAGTGAGAGAGAGAGAGAGAGAAGAAATAGATGGTGTGAGAGAGAGAAATCAAATACTTTTGATAGATTTTCTGTGTGAGAGAGAAAAGAAAGAGAAGTGACATATTTTTTGCATAGAAAACCAGTAGCAGTTGGCAATTGAAAATAAAACAATTGCCTTCAAACTAACTTTTATACTATCCATTTAGTTGTTAACAAATACAAAGAAATTGGAATGAAGTGTGTAACCATATCATTAGAAATAGTAGTTTGGTTGGAAAAAGTAAAATTTGGACATAAAATGTCCCTAAAATGGCGACATGGCAGAAAAAGAGAAAGAGACAAAAATGTGTTTTCCACAACATCTAATTTTCTTATATTATAGATATTTTCTTTATACTTCAATTTTCAATTTTAATCATTAAAGCCAAGCTACTTTCAACCCATGATTTATTTACGTTGGCATCCGTTAGGATTAAATTAACAATTTAAGATTGCATCTAAACTACAAATATCATGATATTTCCTTTAAGTCATTATGACTTATGAATGTGTGTGCGTGTGTTTGTGTGAGAGAGAGAGAGTGTGTGAGAGAGAGAGAGAGAGAGAGAGAGAGAGAGAGAGAGATCTAATGGTTGGGAACAACCTTATCCTCAACACTATTTCATCCAATGGCCATGGATCAATGCTATGGTTATAAATACATGTCACGATATAAACCAAAATTCACACCATCACACAAAACTCTCTCTCGGACAAAACAATAACTTATCAGTCTTCCATATTCTCTATTCTTTTCTACACCATTTAATCACTTTGAAAACTCACAAACAAAACTTGGTATGATTTTTCTCCCTTGTTTACTTATGATTTCTATGAATACAGTAACTTAAGAGTGTTTTAAAAAATAAAATTGGTAATACAAAAATACTTGAGACACATCACTATTTTCTGAAAAACTAAAATTATTCATGGGATATGAGTATGGATTTGAAAAAAATAAAATAATAATATGTGCTTGAAAAAAAGTACTAGAATGTCATATTTAGAAACTTTGATTTTTTCAAAAAAAAAAAAACTAATTGATACTTTGAGATGTTTTGATTAACATACTATTTAAATAAATTGGAGAAAATGTGTTTTAATGGAACTTGCCTGGAATTTATTTATGGTTATTGGATATTGTTATAGATATAAGCTCGATCGATTTTTTTTTTCTTTTGATACGTATAACTTCTAATTAGTTTTCTTTAAAACTAGTGGTGTACAACATTTTTAAGTTAACACTAGTTTTCAAAAGGGAAAAAGAAAAAAAAAAAAAAAAAAAAAAAAAAAAAAAAAAATATATATATATATATATATATATATATATATATATATATATATATATATATATATATATTATAATACATGTATCATATGAGGTTTAAGTTTCATCAAAGTAAACTTTAATAGACTTGAGTTATCTTTATTTAATATTTAATAATTTGAAGTTATAACAAACCTTGAATAAAAGGAAATGATTTAAATATTGTATAAATGATGTGTAAGTCAAGATAAACATGTTGTGATCTTGTATCAATGTTTTAAACAAAGTTTATTTATCCATATGAGAATAAAAAATGAATTAGGTTTGAAAAAATTAGAAAGAAAATCAATTTTTCAAAGTTTTAAACCTAAAAAAGCATTTCTTTTCAACTTAATAAAAAGTGAAAAAATAAATTATTTTTTTGGATTTTTTTGATAGATTAAAATAATAGAGTGTATAAGTGATATGTGTGAATAAAATTGGGTAAAAAAGAATTAATTTGATAGGAGAAATAAATGTTTGAATTTTGGAAGAAAAATGTGAAAAAAATAAGAAAAGTGGTAAAAAAAAATGTTGTGGGTGCGATTTGAACCCACGCCACCAATGATTCAACCATCAAAACATGCCCTTGCCAACTGAGCCAATGTGCGTTGGTGATAATTAAACACAACCATTTGAATAAATATGAAAATTGCGTGCCAAATTCAAAAAATGTGCGCCATGGACTTCATCTTCTTCCTCGGGCTCCAAATTTGCAGAAAGGGGTCTATTTCCATCATTACGTAATGATTTTGAAAGATGTAAACATGAAAATTATTCGTTTTTAAACAAGGAATTGAATGGAGGTATTTAATTTCATTTATTTTTAGTGTGGAGTGAATTATTAAGCATGAACCAGTGAACCCTAGTTTTGCAAAAACTATAATGAAATCCTATACACGTAATATAAATGACAATTGATTGAGGGTAAATGATCTATGAACTACCAGAAACACATTGGTAACTTAAACTAACATTTATGTTGCATGAATCATAGAGTTTGAAAAGTTCAGGCTTATCTTGCAAGAGGAAATCGAATCCTCAGTTGGAGGTGTTACAGATGTGAAATGATGATTCTAACAGCTTCCCTGGACCTCAAGGATTATGTTGAGATGCTTAGAACAAGTTGAAACCTCCTGGATTGCTTGGCTCGAATCCAACTGCAACTTGATCAAGGTGAGATGTGATCTTGATGAATTTGATGTTACAGAAAGTGTTTGGATCACTTATACATGATGTATGTGAAGTGTTTGAGTGGAGAAGCTCCGGTTTTGAAAACTAAATTCTCACTCTTTGAATTTTGAAACTTTGAAGTGAAAGAAGAAGAATGAGAAAACAAGTGTTGTGATTGTTTTGGTGTACTCTGAATGATTAAATGTGGCCTCTATTTATACGGGAAAAGATTTTTTTTGGAGGAATAGTGATGGTTGAAGGATGAGCTCAATGTCCAATGGTTTTGGCAATGCATCATTACTTCTATCTCAAGGTACATTATCTCTTCCACTAGCCTAGCTCTCCTTTTGACCAATTCCACATTATGCAAATGTTTTTATTGTTATTTAAGAGTGCATCTTGACTGATGAGAGTGGTTTCTTTGACTATGCACTATTCCACATAAATGCCTCTTGAATTCAAGGCTTAAGTGATAATGTCTCATCATTTCAAAGGGATTCCTCTTGACTTAGTGGCTCTATCTTGTAGGTTTTGTATGATTCATTCAGATTCTTGTTGAATTAGCATTGTATGACCATCACACTTGGACTCAAAAAATCGTGCATCACAAGTAATGCCAAATCTGGCTTGCCAAAACAGTTGCATCAAGGCATATTGTGCACTCCATATCTCCTTGCTCAAATGGAATTAGATTGTGTTCTTGGACATTATGGAAAGTTGAGATGTTGTACTTCATCTTTGATGTTTGAAGTTGGTCTTGATTCATCTTGGATCATGGTGAAAAATAACCTCAAAGTTGGCTCCAACACAAGACAGATTCTGTCTAAAATTTTTCTAAGTGTCAAAGTTCAAATAGTGTTGAAACCCTAACTTCATGGCCTTATATCTTAAAATCTATGCACTTTTTGGGAATCCATCCTAAGTAACAAAGTTGTAGTATGTAACAAGCTCTTCAATTTGATCTTTGGATTAATGAAAATGGTTACTTGGTTTGGAAGTTATGCCTTTGCAAAGTAGGGTAAAAATCATTGGATTTTATAACTTTGAAAATTTTTGACTTCTCCAATGTTGCCATTTTTACAAGTAACCTCTCATTTCTTGATTTTTCTTGATCAATCATGATCTAAATCACATATTAACATTGTTTTTGACTTGAAGAGACCATGTTTGATAAAAAACTCCAAAAGTCAAACTTGATTTTGACCACAGTTGACTTTTTGTATCAGATGAATTTTAAACTTTGTGATCCTTTGTGAAATGAAATCCTTGGGCTAAATTAAACATCATGGATGGATTCCAAAGGTGTTTTTGAGTGTCTTTAATCATGTCCCAAGGTTTGAAATCATGCCTTGCTTAAAAGTCAAAGGTACAATTGACTTTTCATCAAAACCCTAGTTTGTGGCCCAAATGAATTTGAATTCTTGCATTGTTTATGAATCAAGTTCTTTGAATCAATCCAATCATATGAATGGACTAATATGAGGCATTTGATGTCCTTGAAACATATCTTTAGGTCTTAGATCATGCCTTTCCTCAAAAAGTTAACCCAGGGACTGAATTAGGTTAAAACCTTAATTTTAGTGTATTGAGGACCTTGAGGCTTGTTGAGTTTGAAATGAGGCAATCTTGTACTTGATTATTTATGAATGAGAGTTCTAGATCTTCATGAATGAATGAGAGACTAGTTAAGTTGAAAATCATGCTCATTCTTGATTAATCCTTTGCCTGAGTCTTTTTAGAGGCTCAAAACCCTAATTTGTAATCAAATGAAACAAACAACAATCTTTGTATCTCTAAATGGGTTAGTGATGCATAAAAATATACATACATATATGATGCTAATGAAATCTAAATAATATGGGATCTTAGGGTAAAATATTAGGGTATGACAATGTGCTCTAAGCAAGAAAATCTCAGACAGTTGGTCTGAGCAAGTGTAAAAGACTTATGCAGAAGTAAAAGCGATTTTAATCATGAAGTGGTTATAATGAAAATCTCTTGTGAGGCAAGGGGACTGGAATACTCTCAGTTAGGGAAGGAACCAGGATAAATATTTTGTGTCTTATGCTGTTATTTGTTTACTTCTGTTATATCTGCTGCCAATGAATTAAAACAAAATCTGAACACCAATTCTGATTCTGAAACTCTGATCAGAAGTTAAATTAAAGAAAACACGAAACACAATTCAACCCCCTTCTTGTGTACATTTCACACCTTCACATACAACAAACATTTCATTAACAATCTTTAAACATTTCAAATATCATACAACAAACATTTCATACAAAAAGAATCAACCAAAAATAATCCTTTAATAATTGAAACATTTCACAATGGTCATGCAAATGAAACCATACAAAAAGAATCAACCGAAAATCCAAATGTTGGTGTCAGATTATGTAACATCACCTTCAAAGATGAGCTGAAGCTTTTGAAAGATTTTATGATGTTGAAGACCTTGAAAAATTATAGAGTATGAGGTTGGATTTAGAGAAGAAAGAGTTGGAGTAAGAGAGAGAAACGAAAAACATGAAGTGAGCGAGAGAGAGAGAGAGAGAGAGAGAGAGAGAGAGAGAGAGAGAGAGAGAGAGAAGAAATAGATGGTGTGAGAGAGAGTGAAATAAAATATTTTTGATAGATTTTTTGTGTGAGAGAGAAAAGAAAGAGAAGTGACATATTTTTTTGCATAGAAAACCAGTAGTAGTTGGCAATTGAAAATAAAACAATTGCATTCAAACTAACTTTTATACTATCCATTTAGTTGTTAACAAATACAAAGGAATTGGAGTAAAGTGTGTAACCATATCATTAGCAATAGTAGTTTGGTTGAAAAAAGTAAAGTTTGGACATAAAATGCCCCTAAAATGGTGACATGGCAGGAAAAGAGAAAGAGGCAGAAATGTGTTTTCCACAAAATCTAATTTTCTTATATTATAGATATTTTCTTTATACTTCAATTTTCAATTTTAATCATTAAAGCCAAGCTACTTTCAATCCATAGTTTATTTACATTGGCATCAGTTAGGATTAAATTGACAATTTAAGATTACAGCTAAACTACAAATATCATGATATTTCCTTTAAGTCATTATGACTTATGCATGTGAGAGAGAGAGAGAGATCTAATGGTTGGGAACAACCTTATCCTCAACACTATTTCATCAATGGCCATGGATCAATGCTATGGTTGTAAATACATGTCATGATATAAACCAAAATTCACACCATCACACAAAACTCTCTCTCGGACAGAACAATACCTTATCACTCTTCCATATTCTCTATTCTTTTCTACACCATTTAATCACTTTGAAAACTCACAAACAAAACTTGGTATGATTTTTCTCCCTTGTTTACTTATGATTTCTATGAATACAATACCTTAAGAGTGTTTTAAAAAAATAAAATTGGTAATATAAAAAAACTTGAGACACATCACTATTTTCTGGAAAACTACAATTATTCATGGGATATGAGTATGGATTTGAAAAAAATAAAATAATATGTGCTTGAAAAAAAGTACTAGAATGTCATATTTAAAAACTTTGATTTTTTCAAAAAAAAAAAAAACTAATTGATACTTTGAGATGTTTTGATTAACATACTATTTAAATAAATTGGAGAAAATGTGTTTTAATGGAACTTGCCTGGAATTTATTTATGGTTATTGGATATTGTTATAGATATAAGCTCGATCGATTTTTTTTATTTTGATACGTATAACTTCTAATTATTTTTCTTTAAAACTAGTGGTGTGCAACATTTTTAAGGTAACACTAATTTTTAAAAGGGAAAAAGAAAAAAGATTGAATATATATATATATATATATATATATATATATATATATATATATATATATATATATATATATATATATATATATATATATATATATATATATATATATATATATATATATATATATATATATTATAATACATGTATCTTATGAGATTTAACTTTCATCAGAGTAAACTTTAATGGACGTGAGTCATCTTTATTTAATAATTAATAATTTGAAGTTATAACAAACCTTGAATAATTAACACAAATGAAATGAAGTACTTGGATTAAATAAATTAAGTTTTTGTTTACTAAAATTTATTGAAACTGTTTCGTTTAATAAAATGAGGTACTATGATTAAAGTAATGTAAGTTTTGTAAACCGTAAAATTATTAGGATTTAGGCAAAGGAGGTTAGTAATGTGTATGAGTACATATTCAACAAGAAACCTAAAGGATAGAAATTGAAATCACCTAATTTATTTGTAAGGTAAAAATTATATATTTAACGGTAACATGTTATGTAATTTAGGGTTCGATAGTACCCAGTTTGTGAATAGAGGCTATAGCTGAAAATCTCGCTACGTTAAGGGTATTTTCTAACGATATTATATGTGATTGAATGCATGTATGTTTGTATGAATGATTGTGTGCACAGTTGGGGGTGTGTGTTTATGGTCAACAAGAAACCTAAAGGATAGAAATTGGAATCACCTAATTTATTTGTAAGGTAAACTTTATATATTTAACGGTAACATGTCATGTGATTTAGGGTTCGATAGTACGCAATTTGTGAATAGAGGTTATAATCGAAAATCTCGCTACGGTAAGGACACTTTCTTAGGATATTATATGTGATTGAATGCATATATGTGAATATTATATATCATGTTTTACTTACATGTGTGTATTGTTTCATATATATTATTTTTAGATTGTGACCCTTCTACAACCTATATGTTGTGGGTTAACGCCCACGCAGACCATGGGAGAGCACCCGATGCCACATATAAAGATGGCGAATGTGACTACCTGGGATTTCATTTGCAGAGGTCGGCTTAGTGCTTGGAGTGTATACCCAACTTCAAGTACTGCATATTATCATGGGCAAGTTGTTATTACTACTAGATACGACACTCTTCAGATACATCAGAGTGTAGTCTGGAAGGCGACCCCATTTCTTGTCCCCCTTTAGGCGATGTTGGAAGGCCCATGGTTTACTCCAGTGGACACTCAGTATGGGGCGCAAATGAGTTCAGTAGGAGATACAGTTCCATTTGGTGGTTTAGGAGCCACTACTCTGAAGGTGAAATAAATACACAAGAAGGGGGGTTGAATTGTGTTCTCCAATTTGTGTTGATTTCTGAACAGAGTTCATATTCTGATGATATGGATGCAGCGAAATAATGGAATAATGATCCGAAGCAAGTAAATGACAATTGAACACACAAAATTTATCCGGGTTCCTCTCAAACTGAGAGTAGTTCAGTCCCCTTGCAACACAAGAGATTTTCCACTATAATCAAATCTGATTACAATTGCTTATGCTCTTAAGCGTAAGACTTTCCTTTGCTCAGACCTACAGCCTAAGACTTGCTTGCTCAATTAGCACCTGATCGAGACTTCCTGCTTAGATCATTTTGGGTGTACTTTTATCGTGTCCAATGACCATAAAAGTTTGAAATATCTTTTTGACCAAAAGGAGTCGAACATGAGGCAGAGAAGGTGGATGGAGACACTCAAAGATTTCAACTTCACACTACAATACCAACTTGGAAAGGCAAATGCTGTGGCAAATGCGTTGAGCAGGAAGACTGTTTCCGCATTGTCAACCCTCACGGCTAGTCAACAAAAGTTGTTAGAAATTTTTTGAGACTTACATTTAAATGTGGAGTTTGCGCCAGGAGCTTTGAAATTTGGAATGATTAAAGTATCAAATTGATTGTTGGAAGACATTGCGAGTTGTCAAGATGATGACTTAATTGCAAAAAAAAAAAGGAATTTGATCGTTCGAGGAACCACCACAAAATTCAAGGTAGGAGAAGACAATATTTTGAGATGCAATGGTAGAGTGTGTGTTCCCGACACAAAGGAACTAAGAAAAACAATCCTAGAAAAAGCTCATAAGAGCAAGTTTAGTATTCACCCAAGGGCAACTAAAATGTACCGGGATCTAAGGCAGAATTTTTAGTGGCCATGTATGAAGAGACACATAGCTAAATATGTTGCATCGTGTTTGACCTGTCAAAAGGAAAAGGTGGGACACCAGAGGCCTGCAGGGATGTTGCAATCATTAGACATAATAGAATGGAAGTGGAACAACATCTTGATGGACTTTATCACTGGTCTACCAAAAACTAAGAGGAAAAATGACTCAATCTGGTTATAGTAGACCAACTAACAAAGTCAACTCACATTTTGCCCGTCAAGACTACTTATACAATGGAGAAGCTAACCAAAATTTACATAGCCGAGATCGTGAGGCTTCACGAAGTACCAGTAAGCATTGTGTTATACCGAGATCTTAAATTTACCTCCCATTTCTAGAAAACACTGCATGTCGCATTGGGTACTAAGTTAAGGTTGAGTTCAACATATCATCCACAAATGGATGGCCAGACGGAAAAGACTATACAATCATTGGAAGATTTGCTAAGAGCTTGTGTGTTGGATGATAGAGGAAGTTGGGATGATGTTCTGCCACTGATAAAATTCACCTACAAGAACAATTTCCATGCAAGCATTGGGATGGCCCCATATGAGGTTCTTTACGGAAGGCGATGTCAGACTCCATTATGTTGGTATCAAGATGGAGAAAATGTGATAGTGGGACCAGAAATGGTGCAACAAACTATAGATAAGGTTAAAACGATTAGACAAAAAATGAAGGTTTCCCAGGATCGCCAAAAGAGTTATGCAGACAAGAGCCATAAGCCTTTAGAGTTTGAGGAAGGAGAGCATGTATTCCTCCGAGTTACCCTAACCACTGGCGTAGTAAGGGCTTTAAAGGAAAGAAAATTGACCCCTAAATTTATTAGAACATATAAAATCACTGAGAGAATTGGGAAGGTTGCATACAAAATTGTACTACCACAAATGTTATCCCAAATTCATGACGTGTTCCATGTGCCTCAATTAAGGAAATATGTTCTAGATCCCTCATATATAATCACACCTGTAGTGCGAATTTTTGGACGTGGTTGCGAAGCACTATCGCTTTTGGGGTACTATAGTTTGATTCATTTTTATCCTATTGAAGCTGATGAAGGAAGGGAAATAGATGTCTCCAATTAACCCTGCTTGCATACTGAGTTTAAACAGATGACTGTTAGTTTATAGATGCTATTGAGATTGTGGGTCTCTCTTAAGTTATTTTGTTAAAATAGTGCCTGGGTGATTGGTGGGAGTTTAAGACTGATGCTTTTCGATTGATATGTGAGGGTACGGGATTTGGGTTTTGGATTAGTGTGCTCGCTAAGATTTTTCTTTCAATCTTATGCCTACGTATTCCCGTTTACCGAAACAGGGAAATCAGAGCGATTGTAGTTCCTCCTATTCTATGGGAGGAAATGGTGTTTTGGTGTCTTGTTCAAAGCCCAAGACGTGAAGCTAAAGGTGGTTTGTATCTTGTTCAAAGCCCAAGATGTGAAGCTGAAGGGTCTATTTGTATCTTGTTCGAAGCCCAAGACGTGAAGCTAAAGGGTTTTGCCTTTAGAGAGAATTTGTCATCTCTAAAGGGAGTCTGTTTGTCACGATTGTTGGGTGACTAACTATAAAGGAGGATTACTTTAACCGGGATATGTGAATCCTAGCAATGCCATAATTTCCTTTATAGGGGGTTTTAACCTGAAGGAGAAGACTTTAACTCAGTGTAGAGCAATGCCATCTTTCCTTAGGAATTTCTCATGCTAAAAGAAGGACAGTGGCGTGGATGTAAATAATCCAGAGGCTTGCCGCTTACAGCGATTAGATGAAAGGAGTTGTTGATGTTTGTATCTTGTGAATGAGGCACAGTTTTGAGGCTAAAAGGTTGATTGACTCAACCGGGGTTTTTCTTATACAAAGCCTAAGAGGAGGCTATTGGCCCAACAAGAGGGTGTTTTTATGTGTCTCGTATGAAGCCCGAGAGAGAGGCTAAAAGGAGTTGACTTAATAAGAGAGTGCTTTTAGATGTGTCTTGTACGAAGCCCAAGACGGAGGCTAAAGGTTGACTCAACAAGAGAGTCTTTTATACTCAATAAGAGAGTGTTTTTGTATCTCGTACGAAGCCCGAGACGGAGGCTAAAAGAAATTGACTCAACAAGAGAGTCTTTTATACTAAAAAAGAGAATGATTTTGTATCTCGTACGAAGCCCGAGATGGAGGCTAAAGGGAGTACTGTTTCAGTTGAGTGACAGGTCCAGTAGGTTGGTTAAAAGAGAAAATCAGTTCTTATAAAGAGACTGATTAAAGGTAAGGCTATGCTTTGGGATTGATCAGAGGATCAGGGTTATTTCCTATTCTTTAAGGAAATAGGGAATCCAGAGGGTATTGGAGACTGTCTGAGTCTACGGGTGTTTTTTCCTACTTGAGAATGCCTTCGAGACTCAAGGAGATTAAACTGTCAAAGTCTAGAGTTTTATCTTTTGTACTATACTTAAATAAACAGTAGTAGTACGTTCACGGTAGGAAGATCTAGACTCTTTGAAAGACTGTTCTATTAAGATGACTAATTTCTGTTCCTATACCTTTAGGAGGTCGTCGGGACAATTTGTACGAAGCCCAAGAGGTGGCTGGAAACTTTTAAGAAGCCGAGGGAAAATTTGTACGAAGCCCAAGAGGAGACTCTCTTCCCGAAGGAAGAATCCTTATACGAAGCCTAAGAGGAGGCTGTGAATACTTCTAAGAAGCCGTAGGGTCCCCAAACCCCGAGAAATTCAAGACATGCTATTCACAGAGAATAGATCAAGCCAGGAAAGTCCAAGAATTTGAAAGAAACTCAAGAGATGCCATTCACGAAGAAAAGATCATCTCTGGGGAATAGAGTTTCTTTGACAATTTCTAAGAGTGACAGTCTGAGAAAGGGTTCACCGAGAATGTTGCATTTCACGTCTCCATATTGTTTAACCCCAAGAGAAGGGAAGACTGTGTCTGGTAATCCTATGGGGATCTAGTTTTGTCTATTTAAGAGTGATCAACAGGGCTTAGTGCTAGACGTAGTTGCCGAGGAAACTCTAAATATCTATACTAGTATTACACAGTTGATATGAAGTTATGAAAGAAGACTTACAGCGAAACAGCCCCACAATACAGTTATATGTATATGAAAGTGGATAAAGAAAGCATATAACCACTTACTCGATTGTAGAGCTTCCATGATGTTTGGTTAGTTGTTCAACAAAGAAAGATTGAAAACAACAGTATATTCAAAATTTAAAGGAGAAAGTATTTTGAAAAGATATTGGGGCTTACAGCTCAAGAAGAGGCCCAAGGTGTATCAGTGATCGCACTGTCGTTTTGTACAGAGGGACTTATACAAGTGACTGAGGCCCAAAAAGGTTTTCTGTACAAGGGGATGAGTCTTACACTCTCTCAAGAGGCCCAAAAGATTTATTTTTGTACAAGTGGTGGGGCTTACAGCTCAAGGAGAGGCCCAGGGTCATTTGTTTGAAAATGGCGATCGCGCCGAGATTTTCGAAAATGTGGTGGGTCTTATACAATGCATTGAGGCCCAAAATGGTTTGGTTTTCAAAGGGGGTTGGGTCTTATACTCTAATAGAGGCCCAAAAGATTTTGTATGGGTCTTATAGCTCGAGGAGAGGCCCAGGGTTTGTTTTTCAACGGACGATGATCGCGTCGAGCTTTTTGAAATACAACGGGACTTATACAATAAGTGAGGCCCAACAAGTTTGTATTTACAAAGGATTGGGTCTTACACTCTATTAGAGGCCCAAAAGTATTTGAAATTGTTTGATGAGGGTGAAAATCAAAGAAACCCTAATTTGTTATTCTTTAAAAGTAAATATTTAAAGAAAATCAAATAAAATACCAAATAAGTTTGAATAAACCATTTGTGATTTTTGTTTAAGGTTTGAGAAATGAGGGATTAATCACAAGGTTAATTAAAACTCACTTGGTTTCGATTTTCAAAGTAAATATTCACTTTTAAAATGTTTAACAACATTAAAAAGGAACTTATTCACAAAAATACTAATTATATTAAATAAATAATATAAACTTAATTTTTTCGTGGAATAAAATATTTCAACATTTTTGTGATTTTTTGCAAAAAGAACCAATAAAAAATAATTAAAATTGAAAGAGTTATTAATTTTCCAATTAATTAATAAAACATAAAAATATTGGAAAAAATAGCAAAAATGTGAGAAAACACAAAATGGCATGGGTGGGGTTTGAACCCACGACCTCAAGGTCATAGGGTGCGCGCCTTACCACTGGGGTGGTGATACATCCATTGCTTGAATTGAAACCACAAATATACAAGGCATGCCTTGTTTTCTAGGCCTGGTCAAGGCAAGGCAAGGCAAGACAAGTTTTGCCAAGAAACGGGAAGGTCCATAACTTTCTCATTTCTTAATGGTTGGGGACAAAATTTATATGCATCTGGCTCAGAATTTCACAAAGAATCCAATGGTGGTGGTATTTTTTTTCAGATCACACTCCCTCCTCAAAACCCGATAGTGGTTTTGAAAAAGGCCTATAATTGCATTTTCTATGCTACACTTTGATACATGCATGAATTACATGATGAATTGGTTCAAACACAACATATATAACATGTATGAGGTGTGTATGATCAGTGGACTTCAAAGCAATGCATATTTTGGAAAGTTCAAGTCATGATGCTTACCTCTTTTTGAGCTTTTGGAGTTTTCAGTGCAATCTAACAAACTTCTTGTTCCAGAAATGGTTTGATGCCTTGGAAACTCTCAAATGATCCCTTAGAAGCTTTGAGGATGGTTGGAATTAGCTGGAACCTGCAAAAACATAAACTGGCCCTTTCTTGCAAAAGGGGTTAAAATGACCAAAATAGCA
This sequence comes from Lathyrus tuberosus, assembly GCA_022829125.1. Classification (NCBI taxonomy): domain Eukaryota; kingdom Viridiplantae; phylum Streptophyta; class Magnoliopsida; order Fabales; family Fabaceae; genus Lathyrus; species Lathyrus tuberosus. Next base: position 2,294,697 of record JALAZF010000205.1, on the reverse strand, counting down.
ACTCTCTCAAATGATGTTCCAGATGGGGGAACCATTTGGGACAGTTCAAGGATGTTATTTGGAGTGTGTTTGGGGTTTTATCTGGTTTGGAAAGTGACTGAATCAAGACATGGCTCAAAAAATGCACAAAAGGCCTATTTTGAGGTTTTGAAAGGTGACTTTGTGATTTTGGTGTTACAGGTCACTTTTGATAGTTTGGATCACCTACATATGATGTTTATAAGGTGTTAGGATCATGAGTTGTGATGGAAATTCTCTCTAACTCAAAAACTCAGAGTTACCTTGCTAAAGAAGGCATTTTGGCCTAAAGAGAGGGATTTTGAGGAAAGCATCTGTTTGATGGCTATGGTGTACTCAAACTGAGCATAAATGAGCTCTATTTAGAGCAAGTTTGTTTTGGGATCAATAGTGAATGGCAACTGCAGCAGAGGTTTGGCCAATGGTTGCACTTTGGAATCCAAGTCTCCTCTAGCCATTGACTAGAGGTTAGGGCACTGGGCTGTGGTTCCCTTGGTCTTGGATAAGTCTTGATTGAATTCAGTTGCAAATGGCTCAGTCCATGCCACCTTGGTGTATGCATTAAATGCTCCAATCCAAAATTGGAATCTTGTCCCTCTTTTAGGAAATTCTAGGTTTGACATGCTACTTCTTGTTCCAAGGACTTTGGAGGTTTGACTCAGTGTTTGTCCCCTTTAGATTTGATCCTCAGATGTGTCCAAAGTGATGACAAGGCTTGGAATTATCTGATTTTTCCAAATCGAGCAAAATGCAAAATTCTGCCTAGCCTTGGCAGTTTTCAGCAAGGCATATTGCCATTGTCATATCTCATGGCCCAAGTAGAATTTGGTGATGTTCTTGGCCATTTTGGAAAGCACATATGATACAACAACTGTTTGATCATATTTGGTTTTGATACCTTTTGGATCCAAGTGAAAAATCCCCCTACATTTAGAAAAAAGTGAAGGCAGATTCTGACTTAGTGAAAATTTCACTAAGTGTTGGAAAAAAGTGACATTTTCACTTTTTGTGATTTTGATCATTCCATAACTCAAAATCCATAATGAATTTGGAGGGAGGTCAGTTTTAAGCTTTTGTAGAGGGTAATGAGATCTACAAATCAAGCTTTGGATGGGGAAAAATGGCTTTGTGGTTTAGGAGTTATGATCCCCCAAAATTGGTACCCTTGCCACTTTGTTCATAACTTAGAAAATTTTCTAAGTTTTTATGGTTACCCCTTTTACAAGTTATCCCACTTTTCTTGATTTTTCTTGATGAATGATGATTCAAATCATACATTAACATCATTTTAGGGTTAAAAAACAATTTTTGTGAGCACAGTTGACTTTTTGTCAGATGAATTCCAAACTGTGCGATCCTTTAGGAAATCATGTCCTTGACCTAAATCAAACTTGATGGACATGTTCCATGGGTGTTATAGGGTATATTGAATCATGTCCTAGGGTTTGGGAGCATGTCCTGGTCAAAAGTCAAAGCTACAGTTGACTTTTTCCACGAAACCCTAACTGTGGTACTGATGAAATTAAGACTTGTTACTCAAGCTTCTTGGATCAATCCATTGTTAAAAATGGATCAATGTGGTATATTGGAGACCCTCAAATCCTCTCTTGAGGTCTTGGCTCATGATTTGTCCCAAAAGTCAACTTAGGGGTGAATTAGGTCAAGAAACCCTAATTCCTGATTTTTGATGTATGCATCCCCTGAGGTCAAATTGACTTGATGCTTGGGCCCATGAGGTTCCATGGAGTATTTTAGGATATACTTTGAAGCATTGGCTCATGCCCAGAGGAAAATTTTCATCTGGAGGCCCTGGTCGACCAAACCCTAATTTGGTGACACTAGCGATCTTGAGGCTTGATCCACCTGGAAGGGAGCAGCCTTGTGCTTAATCCTTAAAGCGGGAGTCCTTTTGATCCATTGTAGATATTTGAGAGGCTAGACAAGTTGAAGATCATGTCATTTCTTGATTGATCCTTTGTCTAAAAGCTCTGAGAGGGCTGGAAACCCTAAATTTGATTGTAGTGGATGCTCACCCATCTTTGGGGAGACTGATGAGGTATGATGGTTCCTCCATATTGTGATGATGATTTTCACAATGATGGGAAATCTTAGTGGTCAAAATTTGGGGTATGACAGATACCCCTATTTAATCTTCTTGGACCCGAAGGTGTGAATGGCGAAGGTATTCGGGCATTCGGGGTGCAAGAGGATTAAATATCAGAATACCCGAAATTTTGATGGTGGTTAAGAATGGCAGCTTGCATATCCTTCTTATTTTGCTAAGCAATAATGCTTAGAAAAGGTAAACTTCCCCTCGATCCTGGTTTCCTACCAAGGAACTGGTCTTAGTTTCTGAAATAAACTTCCCCTCGATCCTGGTTTCCTACCAAGGAACTGGTCTTCGTTTCTGATGTAAACTTCCCCTCGATCCTGGTTTTCTACCAAGGATCTGGTCTAAGTTTTTGCAATAAACTTCCCCTTGATCCTGGTTTCCCACCAAGGAACTGGTCTTAGTTTCTTTTTTCAATAAACTTTCTTGACAAGGGACGCTATTCGTAGCGATTTTCCTCAAAACTTCTCACCGAATTTTCCTGGAGAGATGCCATTTGATAGAAAAAGTTTTGATGTCAGAGTTGCTGGGGAACCCCGTCGTCTGAGTTGTAGAGGTGTACAAACTGATCTGTTTGGAGACGCCATTTGCCGACTCTACTAGGGAAAACGAGTCTCTTGAGAGACTGCTTTCACGCTTGGGGATATTACATCATACTTTTCTCGGGATCTTCCCGGAGAAACGCCATATGATGTGATCCAATTTTGAGGTGCTGATGACCTTTTCATCAGCGGTTTTTTTTTCCGGAGAAAAACTGCTGTATTGCCGAATCTCTGCTTAAGAGGCTTCCTCTATGGATTTTCCTTAATCCGGGAAAGCGAAAATATCATCTTCAATGGCAAAGAGTGACATCGGTTGAAGGTTCTCTGGTCTTTCAGAGGTTCAAGTTATCAAAGTGGTCAAGGGACAATTCTCCTCCAGAACTGACAAGACAGACGGGAGTGATAGTGATGCAATATGAATGTTAAAATGTCGTTCTATAAAGCTAAACAAATAAATTTCTTTCGGTGTTCAACCGTCAAAAGAAATTGTCGTCTTTATTTTTAAAAGCAGAACAATTTTAACAAGTAAATTCATTTTTGTTTCGTTTCAAGAATCGTTGATCATGTTAAAATGTCGTTCTATAAAGCTAAACAAATAAGAATTGCAAACAAAGGCACAAGGGCTCAAATTTTATTGATAGGATGGAAATCAGCCAAACGCGTGATTCCATAGAGCATTTACAAAGTTTAGCAAATGATAATTTACAGGGAAAAGGGGCTACGTTGAAACATAACGACCACTATCCTTCTACCAACTTTGAATTCTGGGCATCTTGAGCTTCTGTCGATGATGACCTTAACTAGAGCTTTCCTGACGGATGATGTAACTGTTGCTGAGGGACTTGCCCCTTTGTCGAAAGTAGTTACTTGCCATTATCCCTAATTTTTTCCAGGATTGTACTTTGAGATTTCCAATCCACCGGGATGATTTTTGATCATGTCTCTAATTTTTGCCTGGACTGCCCTTTCGGGTTTTCAATCCACCGAGACGTTTTTTTTAGGCGAAGTATTTCTTGACTACATCAACATTTATGGGGTAGGAAAATTCCTCTCCGTCCATGGTTGCAAGTCTCAAGGCACCGCCTGAGAAAGCTTTCTTGACCACATATGGGCCGTCATAATTCGGAGTCCATTTTCCCAGAGAATCAGTGAGAAATGATTGTATCTTCTTGAGCACAAGGTCTCATTGCCTGAAGACGCGAGGTCGGACCTTTTTGTCAAACACCATCTTCATTCTTTGCTGATACAACTGACCGTGGCATAGTGCCGTTATTCGTTTCTCTTCGATCAGGTTGAGTTCGTCATGTCGACTTTGACACCATTCAGCTTCTGTAAGCTTAGCTTCCATCAATACCCAGATTGACGGGATCTCTACTTCTATGGGAAGCACTGCTTCCATGCCATATACTAGAGAGAAAGGGGTTGCCCCTGTTGAAGTGCGGACAGATGTACGATAACCGTGAAGAGCAATGGGTAGCATCTCGTGCCAATCTTTGTAGGTTACAACCATCTTTTGAACAATCTTCTTGATGTTCTTGTTAGCTGCTTCTACCGCTCCGTTCATCTTTGGTCGGTATGGAGATGAGTTATGGTGTTCGATCTTGAACTCTGCGCACAACTCTTTCACCATCTTATTGTTCAAGTTAGATCCATTATCGGTAATGATCTGGCTTGGAACACCATAATGGCAGATGATATTGTTTTTGATAAATCAGACCACCACTTGTTGGGTTACATTGGCGTATGATGCTGCTTCGACCCACTTAGTGAAGTAATCAATGGCTACCAGGATAAACCGATGTCCGTTTGTAGCTTTAGGCTCAATTAAGACAATCATGTCGATTCCCCATATGGAAAAAGGCCATGGGGAGAAAGAACTTTGAGATGCGTTGGCGGTACATGAATTTTGTCGGAGTATGTCTGACACTTGTGACACTTCCTCATGTACTTGTAGCAGTCGGATTCCATTGTCAACCAATATTACCCTTCTCTTAGAATTTTTCTTGCCATTGTATGTCCGTTGGCATGAGTGCCGAAGGACCCTTCGTGAATTTCTTTTATCAGCATGTCTGTTTCTGGTCTGTCTACACATCGGAGCAAGACCATGTCAAAATTTCTCTTATAGAGTGTATCACCGCTCAGAAAGAAACTGCCTGCCAGCCTTCTGAGGGTTTTCCTATCTTTCCTTAGTGCCCTAGGTGGGTACTCTTGTTTCTGAAGGAAGCATTTGATATCGTAATACCAAGGTTTGTCGTCTATGACTACTTCAATCGTTAAAATGTAAGCGGGCCGTTCAAGGCGCATAATGTCGATCTTAGGTAAGTCGTTCCATTGACCTACGCTAATCATGGAAGAGAGGGTGGCTAAGGCATCAACCATGTGATTCTCTTCACGAGGGATATGATGAAACTCAATTCTGTTGAAGAATGGTAACAACTTTCTCGCATAGTCTTTGTAAGGAATCAATCCGGATTGGTATGTGTTCCAATCTCCTTTGATCTGATTGACGATTGTCGCTCCCGAGATTTTTATCCAGGTACAAACGCGAAAGTGGCACCGAAACAGAGTCGCCAGCAATGTGTATTTATCCCAAGAGAGGGAAAGGAAACATCGCGTAAACCTGAGGGGAAGGAAAAATATGGTCTTGCGACCAAGAGAACTGGGTTCGGGAGTCGGTTACGCATGAGGAAGGTATTAGCACCCCAACGCGTCCATCGGGAGCATGAGAATCAGAGCGACGTAGTTCCCCTCAACGAGGGTCGCTTTGTTTGTGTTTTTTTATCAGAATCGTCAAAATGCGCGTCCCAGCAGTTTAGGTGTTGCAGCTCGCTGTAGGGAGACTTACGCGTTCTTGTTTGCGGTAGAACGGACTTGACGAGTCCTTAAGAAAAAGAGTGGATGAGATGAGAAAAGAATTGTTTGGTTGTTTTTGTATTTTGAAAGAAGTATTTTGATTATTGGTGTGTATAACGCATATTGCATTTAAGTCTCTCATGTAGGATCAAATGCCTCGCATATCGACCCAAGACGGGACGTACGCTAAACATTCCAAGAAAGTGAGAGAAGACCCCTCACTATCTTATTCTCACATGAAAGGCTCAAATACAATATATGTTATGCCTTTATTAAATGTTTTTTACTTTTGTTTTGAGATGAGAAGAAGGAAAACTCAAAGGGAATCAAAGGTGAAAACTAAGGGGAGACTAAGACACACCCTAGTGTTAGCATGCTTGGAGATCCTATGGATAATGTGGTTTAACAAACCTACTTCTAAAAGAAAGAAGAAGAAGAGCAAAAGAAACAACATACTTCCAAAATGGAAGTTAAGTTGGTCTTAAAGAGGGGTGAAGAAGAAGCTATTCAAGGAAAGCATGTAAAGGCTCAACAAAATCACAAGTTGAATTATTAAAAACAATAAGAGAAGATGAGGGAGAGAAGTGTATATGGAACTAAGTCCACACCCTTACTTACCATGCACCTACATGAAAAGGTTAGCTCACAAAACTATTTACAAGTAGGAAATAAAGGGAGAAACAACAAGTAATGATCAAATCAATTAAGAACCAAGGAACAAAGATCTTAAGAGATACAAACTAACCAAAGTCAGAATCTAAACAATAAGAGTGATCTCTAACGTTAAGATATCACACACAAATGAATTATGCACAAACAAAGCACTAATCATTAAAGAAGTGAATCATGGAAGAAATAGATGAAGAATGAGTGAACATGCAAGGTGATCATGCAATTATGCCTCATGAAAGACCAAAGTCAGAATTACATTCAATTCATAAATGTCGTATAAGGTATATTAAATATCACACAACTCATGTTTAAAATATTACAAGTAGAAGGGATAAGATGAAGAAGAAGTAAGAAAAAAGAAACATGTTCAATTAGATGCACAAGATGACATATCAAAGATGCGTAACATGTAACATGATTAGAGAATGCATATAGGCAGTGGCATGCTAATGATAAGATGCTAATGGAAGGTGCAAAACATCATACAAAATGCAAGCATAAGGCAAGTAGTGCACAAGAAGAGATAAGGAATGAAAACATGTCAAAGTTTCAAGTTATAACACACAAAATCATGCCAAATGCAAATGCACATCAAGGTGACCTATAATGGAACTAAAATGACTTAGAATATCATGCAAAGGATCTATAAAAGATGCACAAACAAACATTAAAGGGTGGCATAAATGCCTCATCAAAAACTAAAGCTTAGATGCTAGCAAGATTTCACAAAAGTTCCTCTAATCTAACATGTATAACCAAATATTAAAGGGTTTGAAAAATTATGAAATAGAGCCCCAATCAACTAAGTCAGAATGGGATCATATATCAAAAGTATAGCACAAAACTCAACAAGAATCATGCTCAATTAGGCTCACAAATTCACTTTGAAACATCTCAAAAGAAAGATCAAATAAGAACATCAAAGCACATGATAAAATGACCTTAAAATTCAAATGAAAATTATATTACATGCTCCAAGATGTTGTCTAACCAATGCAATAGGAATGGATTGAAAATGTTGTGTGGAATGTGAGAAACAAAATGCACAAGTTGGATCATCAATGAAGAATATCATTCAAAATAAATTAAAGGGCAAATTTGGAATTATGCTCAAAATCACCAAAGTCAGAATTAAAAATAAGAAAAAATTATTTAAATGTATTGAGAACCCACATGAATTTATTTATCATTTTTAGAAATGTTTTACTATTTTTAAAAATAGAAAACCAAACAGATATGGAAAAGAAATTAAAAAACAAAAGAAAATTGAGTGGGGGTGCAAAAGAAGTAAAAGGCACGTTTAAAAGTGTATTGGGCTTAAAATAGGGTGTGCAAATAGGAATTAGAATCCAGTCCAATATGCGTGTGACTGTGTGTGATGAGTGTGCTTGCGTAGTTAAAGATTTGACTCCATCTGAGCCCTTAGATCAATCAGCAGACAATCATTAAAAATAACAAAAAGATCACATGAATTAGAATGCAAGCATAGGGTAATAATCATACACACGACCACACACAAGTCAACTGAAATCCAAAGAAATGCACGTGAGAGAGAGGTTGGCTCATTAATGTGGTGGTACAATTTAAACCATTGGATCAAAGTCAATGCCAGATGATCATACAAGTAATCATATCATGCCAACCAACACACAATCACACAATAAGAATGATACTCACACGCACATGTAATCAAATCAGAGGTCAAAATGAAGCACGTGAAATGCACATGTTTTTTAATGTGCTAGAACATTACCAACCATGAGATTAAACTGATCCAACGGCTACGTTATAAAGTTCAGAAACCCTAGCAACATCAACCACCGGCCGGAGAAGGACCTCCGGTCATCTTCTCCGGCGAAACGCCACCACCTGCAAACCTTCATACTTCCAGAAATGCACAAAAATGGTACCAAAATGAAGAGGAACTCATGTAGGTCAAGAATATAGGTTCATTTTTCACACATCACACACATACAATGAGAATCGAACGCAACAACATTGCCCTAATTTTTTGAAACTAAGCATCTAGCATGCCTATCATCTAGCCGGATACTTTAGAGCTCCTAATGAGCTAAAATCAACAAAAAATAAGTAATAAGGAAGAGAAATTATGCGAGCAAAGTTTGAGAAATCAAACCTGAAACTGATTAAGCTTTGGATCTACAAGAATACCAGAGAAAGGTGCTTCTTCCTTGAGCTTCAATTGGCCAAATAAAGGCTTGAGAACTCTGAAAAATGGAGGCGAATATGGAACTGCAGTGTAGTTACTTCAACTATTCAATGATCTCCAAGTTCAATGCTACTTGATGATGAAGCTTGAAGATGAAGTCAAATGAGAATGATGATGGAATTGTGTGCAGAAAGAGAAAAAAGTTCAGAGAAAGTAGAGACAATTTGAGAGTGTTTTGGGAGTGAGTGGAAAATGAAAGTTCAAAAATGAAGTTGTGAGTGAATTTTTGATTTATATGTGTGTTTAGTAGCTTAACCCATGGTCAAATGAGTGAGTTTAGTGAGTTAATGTGAGGTTAACTGAGTGGCCTCTAACTAACTGAGTCAAGTTAGTTAGGGCGAGTGAGGAGAGGTTGTGCTATGGTGTAGGTGCATTCATGATGTTATGGTGAGGTGGAAGCAAAGAGAGGTGGTGATGTGTTGTTCTGATGTAGCAGCAAGGGACATGACTTGCACAACAAGCATTTTTGATTTCTCCTTTGGTGCATGGCAAGGCATGTATGTATGTATGTGTAGGAATCTTGCTTGGCCAAATGAGTTAAGGGAAAGTGTGGAGAAGTGCGCGTGTGAATGCTTGAAGTAACAACAACAACAATGTTTATTTTTTCTGATTTCATAGCATCCTCATTGAAATGGAGATATGGTAGTTTGATGAGGAATTGCTCTCTTGTTAGTGAATGAAAATAGCTACTTTTGATGTCAATGGAAAGAGGATTCATGGGAGAATAAGTTTGGTATGGAAATTGGATTGCAATGGGACCTCAAACACACTTAAAAATGGACATGAACTCAATGGATCCAAAACTGACTTGAGGGCGTGGCAAACTTGGCATGGCAAGGCAAAATGGCCTATGAGTTTCAGCATGATCACACCAACTTGGGACCATCATAACTATCTCATAATTTGCTCAAATTAAAAATTGTCCAACATGAACATTGAAGAGGGCATGGAAAGGAACAACTTTGATGTTGGAAAGTTTTCCATTTGGAGCTTCCTTGATGGAGAAAAATGGCTTGACTTTTGGCACACCAGGTGTTTGTCAAAATTATGGCACGTGGGCCTAGTCTTGCCTTGCCATGACTTGGGTTTTGACCTAGTTTTGTCAAACTTTGATCAATCATAACTCTCTCAATATTGATCCAATGGAGGAGTTCTTTATATGGATTTGAAGCTTAGAACATGAACTTCAATTGGCTCAACTTGGGTCTGAGGTTTGGAGCTTTTATCTTAGAGAAATAGAGCCTCAAAGTAGGGTGCAAAATGGTCAAAACTTGCCATTTTTGGAAACCCCAAAGTTTCTATTTTTGGCAGTTTTGTGATTTCTTGATTTTTCATGATTCCTCCATCATTTCTTGATAAAATCTTGTCCAATGAACATATATAACTTGAATTTCATGAATTTGACCTTAAAAAAGTCAGGAGTTGACTTTTTTCACTGCATAGTTGACTTTTTCCCCAATTTCTTGATTATTAAGCAACAGGTCAATTGAACCTCTTCTGAAATGAATCAATGGCCAATCTTCCATCCTTAGACACTTGATATCATGTATAAAACATTGAGATCAAGTTTGAATCAGAATTTCATCAGGAGACCACATGAATCCAAAACCCTAATTTTGACTATTTTTTTTGTGATAGGAGGTGATGCACTGTCCAAACTTCTTGATGAGTTAGCATCTTCCAATGACTTGTGAGATCAAATGGGGATGATATATGATGTAAGAGACCTTTGAGGCTTGTGAGAAACCCTTGGCTCTTATTCTCTTGCTTTGGATGATCCACACCTTTGAGGAACAACTGATCACATGCCCTTATGCAAGATGCAGTGCTAAATGTTTTATGTTTTATTTTTCTATGCTTGAATGCAATGCAATGAAAGCTCATGCTAAATGATATGAAGAAATGAGAGGGCAAATTTTGGGGTATTACAGCTATCCCTATTCAATCACTGTAAACCTAAATGGATGATAGGGATTGCTTTCAGACTTTCAAGGTATGGAGGGATTGAATACCAAAAATAACCAGAAAATTTGCACTCAGTGGAGAAGAAGAAAAGAGATATAAACCCGACCAAATGAACTCTGCTTGAAGAAAACTCTGATGGGAAGAATAATACTGAAGGGACGTCTTTTTGAACAACGCCAGACGACTACTGGCTTGCCACGCTACGGGTGGACTTTAGCAATGTCTTTTGTACAACGCCAGACGACTACTGGCCTACCACACTACGGGTGGACTTCAATAATGTCTTTTGTACAACGCCAGACGACTACTGGCTTGCCACACTGCGGGTGGACTTTAGCAATGTCTTTTGTACAACGCCAGACGACTACTGGCTTGCCACACTGCGGGTGGACTTTAGCAATGTCTTTTGTACAACGCAAGACGACTACTGGCTTGCCACACTGTGGGTGAACTATCTTTTTGAATGGAGTCAGACGACTAATGACTTGCCACACTGCGGGTGGACTTGCAGCTGAATTGCCACACTGCGGGTGGACTTTTGCCAATCTACGGTTGGACTTGCTGATGATTTGCTACCCTTGGATAGACTTTTGCTAATCTACGGTTGGAATTAGCTGCTGCCTTTTAAAGGGAGTCAGACGACTACTAACTTGCCACACTGCGGGTGAACTTTAGCAAATCTACGGTTGGACTTTGCCTTGCTTTGCCACCCTTGGATGGACTTTTGCCAATCTACGGTTGGACTTTGACTTGCTTTGCCACCCTTGGATGGACTTTTGCCAATCTACGGTTGGACTTTGATAACGTCTTTTAAACAACGCCAGACGACTACTGGCTTGCCACACTACAGGTGGACTTCTGCAAAATTCCAATACTGGATTACGCTCTGCATGCATGTCAGATGTCCTTGCTGACTCTGCTGAAGGAGAGTGATCAATGATTTGACATTAGAGACTCCTGAAAGGATGGTATCTCTGCTGGAGAATGAGGGAACAACCTGTCTTCTCTAAATTGCCACGCTTGCCAAAAATAAATTGGACTTTGAGATATGGGGAAGTGATGACTCTGCGAGGAATTATTTCGTCTATCTGGGGATGAATTCTGGTCATAGCAACTCCGCTAGGGATGAGAATTTTCTGACTTGGCTGGGGAAAGAATGTAATAACACTCTGCTGAAGAAGACAAGTCATTAAAACTCTGCTTGGGGATCTATCAAACCCGAGGAGAATATACTAACACTCTGCTGAGGAAGAGATTCTGTTGGCCTGCTAAAATTCTGCGGGGAAGAAAAACAATTCAGCTGAGGGAGTATTGTTGACAAGATTCAATGCTGAACTCTGTGGGGAGTACAACTACTAGAGATACGATCTTGCTGGTGATCGGAACTACTCCGTCAGGGATACACAAATCCTGGTTAGAAGACATTCCGTTGCAACATGCTGAGAAAGAGTCCCTAGAGATCTGCTGGGAGAACCCTCAGAAAATTCACGGTAATCTATTGAGGAACAAAGCTGTCAAGCTTAGAATAAGAGCCACAATTTCCCATGCTAGGCGACTCCACTGGGGAATAATGAGTTTACAACAAACTCTGCTGGGGAGAGCTGCTTCAAAGCGTCTTTCGCTGGGGGATGTCTCTTAAGAGGATTTTACAGAATACCACACATCTTCAAACTCTTAGACACATGCCGAGACTTGAGCTAGATGTATTGACCGGGAGGCCACTCTACTGGGGATAATAGATCTGGAACGCATCCCGCTGGGGAATTTTATGATGCCTCATGTTTAGGAGGGTCAACAACTTGCTTTTGCTCCATGATTACCCGACTGATCTGAAGAAATCGTCCCAAGAGGATTTTACAGAGGACTTGGTATCTTCAAACTCCTGGACACTCGTTGAGGCTTGAACATTAATTGCGAGGTCTGCGAATCAACTCTACTGGGGAATTCACAACCGTTATCGACACAGAAAAGCTTGTAGCTGCTGGAAATACTGAATAGGAGAATCGACTTAATAAGATACAACACTACCCAGTTGATATTAACTTGTCGATATCGAATCGTCGTGATCGACCGACGGCCGAAGATGGACTCAATCAGTAAACATTGTGACAAAAGGTGACGTGGAAACCCTTCTTGAACTTGACTGCCCTGGTATCCTGCATGGGGATAAGTGATTCCTCGTCTAGAGGACGAGATCCATGCTCTTGGAATACTTGTATCTGCTACCTACAACAAAAGAATATGCACACGTGCCCCAGGGTATTGCGTGGTTTGAATTCACCATCCAGGAATACTCAACATTCAGAGTGATTTTAAATGTTTTTCTGCGCATGTCATTTGTAATGCCACAGTGTTTTCAAATGCAATGTTTTATAAAAAATGAGGACGTTTTTGCAAACAAAGCAGTAAAAAACAAAATAAGAAGCTATGGATGAAATGCAATTTATTGATTGAAAAGCCCAGAATAGGCAAGTACAATTGGGAAGCAAACCCTGGAAAGAGGAGATTGCTGTAAATTGAGAAAAGAAATTATCCTAATGGCAATGTGAAAACGGCATTCCACTGAGTTTCAATTCTGCTATGGCCAGTATGTCTTCAAAACTCTCCGACCTTGCCTTCTGAGGAATGATCAGACCGATTCCTACCCTTTGGAAAGTCAGTTGCTGAAACGGTGATGGAGTACAGATAACCCAGACTAGTCGTTCGCTTAAGTCCCTATTTTGCATGGACCGCCCTTTCGGGTTTTCAATCCACCGGGATACCCTTTTTTGCCTGAGTTGTCCTTGCGGATTTTCAACTCACCGGGTGTACAATTTTTTTATTTTATCCCTAATTTTTGCCCGAACCTTTTTTATTCTGTTTTTGTGGTTCACCAGGATGCCCTTTTTTGCTTGGACTTTTCTTTTTTGTCCAACGGGTCTATTTATGCGAAGTATTTTTTGACTACGTCTGAGTTGACAGGGGATGAAAAGTCTTCACCGTCCATGGTTGTAAGTAATAAGGCTCCGCCCGAGAAGACCTTCTTAACCACGAATGAACCTTCATAGTTGGGAGTCCATTTGCCCCTGTGATCTGTACTAGGAGGAAGGATCCTTTTGAGTACCACATCTCCCACTTTGTAAACCCGAGGACGCACCTTTTGGTCGAATGCCTGCTTCATCCTCCGCTGGTATAACTACCCATGGCACACAGTTGCCAGTCGTTTCTCTTCAATAAGGCTCAACTGATTAAATCTGGCACGAACCCACTCAGCTTCGTCTAGCTTGACATCCATCATGACTCTGAGGGATGGAATCTCAACTTCAACCGGTAGTACTGCCTCCATACCGTATACTAGTGAGAATGGCGTTGCCCCAGTGGACGTGCGTATTGACGTTCGGTACCCATGAAGGCGAACGACAACATCTCATGCCAATCTTTATATGTGACAACCATTTTCTGTATAATCTTCTTAATATTCTTATTGGCCGCCTCCACAACGCCATTCATCTTCGGGCGATACGGAGAAGAATTGTGGTGTTCAATTTTGAAGTCCTGGCACAGCTCAGCCATCATTTTGTTATTCAGATTAGAACCATTATCAGTAATGATTCTCTCGAGCACTCCATAGCGACGAATGATATCCCGTTTCAGGAAACGAGCTACCACCTGCTTAGTGACATGACATAAGATGCTGCTTCAACCCACTTAGTGAAATAATCAATGGCGACCAAGATGAAACGATGGCCGTTTGAAGCAATAGGCTTAATCTTTCCGATCATGTTAATACCCCACACGGCAAAGGGCCAAGGAGAGGACATGACACTCAACGGATTTGGAGGAACGTGCACTTTGTCTGCATAGATCTGGCATTTGTGACATTTGCGGGCGTACTTACAACAATCTGCTTCCATTGTCAACCAATAATATCCCGACCTCAATAATTTCTTTGCCATTGCGTGTCCTCCGACATGGGTACCGAAAGATCCTTCATGTACTTCCTGCATTAACAAGTCTGCTTCGTGTCTATCCACGCATCTGAGCAGAACCATGTCAAAATTCCGTTTGTACAGCACGTCATCCTGATTCAAGAAGAAACTACCAGACAACCTTCTCAATGTCTTCTTATCTTTAGTAGATGCCCCGGGCGGGTACTCTTGACTTTTCAAGAAACACCTGATGTCGTGAAACCATGGCTTGTCATCAGACGTTGCATCAACAGCAAACACAAATGCAGGTCTGTCAAGCCGAGACACTTCAATCTTAGGTACATGATTCCATCGTTGCACTTTAATCATAGAAGACAAAGTAGCCAAGGCATCCGCAAACTTATTCTCATCTCGAGGAATATGGTACAGCTTCACTGTTGTGAAAAATGTCAGCAATCTCCTTGTGTAATCTCTATACGGAACCAGATTTGCTTGGTGCGTGTACCAACTCCCTTTCACTTGATTGATTACCAAAGCTGAATCACCGAAGATATCAAGGGTCTTAATTCGCAAATTAATCGCCTCCTCAATCCCCATTATACAAGCTTCATATTCTGCTTCATTGTTGGTGCACCCGAAAGTTATTCGGGCAATGAAAGGCATATGAACACCTTCCGGCGTGATAAAAACTGCTCCAACTTTGCATCCATTCATTTGGATTCAGGGTCTGGCCCCTCCTCCGGGAGTGGTTCCTCGCAATCTTTGACTTTGAGAAACATGATGTCCTCATCAGGGAAATCAAATTTCATGGGTTGGTAATCATCAATCGGCTGTTGCGCAAGATAGTCTGACAAGATACTTCCTTTGATGGCCTTTTGAGAAGTATACTGGATATCATATTCTGTCAAAACCATTTGCCACCGTGCAACTCTGCCTGTTAGCGCTGGTTTCTCGAAAATGTATTTGATAGGATCCATTTTTGAAATCAACAGAGTTGTGTGCCTAATCATATACTGCCTCAATCGCTTAGCAGCCCATGCAAGTGCACAACATGTCTTCTCAAGCATTGAGTACTGGGACTCGCAGTCATTGAACTTTTTGCTCAGGTAGTAGATAGCATGCTCTTTCCTACCTATCTCGTCGTGTTGACCGAGAACACAACCCATAGAACCTTCAAGCACTGTCAAATACATTATCAAGGGTCTTCCCGAAACTGGAGGCATGAGAATTGGAGGTTTCTGCAAGTATTCTTTTATTTTATCGAATGCCAATTGGCAATCGTCATTCCACCGGACCGTTTGATCTTTTCTCAACGGTAGCCTGTGCACAACAATATCAGTATCTAATCCTGGCATGTCTTGATACGACCAGGCGAAGATATCAACATATTCACACAACATCTCAGTCAAAGCTTTCTTCACATCTGCTTTCAGGCTGACGCCAATCTTGATCTCTTTCTTAGCATCCTCAGTACCAATATTGATGATCTCTATGGTCTCTTGATGAGGCTGGATGACCCTTTCCTCTTGTTTTAACAATCTGGCCAGTTCCTCAGGGAGTTCACAGCCTTTCTCATCCCCTTCTTCGGCTTGATAAATCGGTTTGTCAAAGTCATACATAGCCATAGCAGAACCGTTATCAATGGAATCCGGAGGATCAAGTCTGTACGAACGGGTTCATGCTTTATTTTAGAATTTATTTTTAAAACAAAAAGAAACGAAACATTGCCATTTTATTATTTTTGTGGAAAAATAAAAAAGAAAGACAGAGAACAAAATTTGAGTGCAAAACGTCCTTTATTGATGATTAAAATTGCAAATGCAAACAGGTGGCCCTACAAATGAATCGATACGCCTTGGGCAGAGCGCAAGATTTTAACATGCATCATGGTTAGAAAAACAAAGAAAATTACTCTGTTTGAAGAGTAACTCGGATGACTTCTTCAACAGACCAATTCTGCGATGGTTGTCCCGGAGCGCATGGGCGTACCCAGTTGTCCAAGTCACAGTCACTGTCAACGCCATCTTCTGTAGCTGCACAAGACTGATCTGGGTAAATGATTCCCCCACTGCTGAAAGTGATGGATCCACTGTTCTCTGCAACTGAAGTCATAGAGGGATGATAGCCAATGCCAAACTTGTCCTCCTTCATTGGTGTCTCTATCAGCTTGCCCCAGCCTTGGGCATTGCCTGCTCTGACAACCTCGACAGCTTGCTTATAGGACGAAATGAATGTACCGGCTCTATCTGGTGCAAGGGAAGATTCAGGCACGTTATCAATATTTACCGCTTCAAACGACTGGCAAAGCATTTCGTGAATTTCCCCATCCATTTCAACATACTTAAACATGGACAAATGACTGACAAAAATGTCTTCTTCACCACACACTGTCATAACTTGTCCCTCGAACTCGTATTTTAGCTTCTGGTGTAAGGTGGATGTAACAGCCCCGGCCGCATGAATCCAAGGGCGACCTAATAAACAGCTATAAGCAGGCTGTATATCCATCACGTGGAATGTAGATTTGAACACTTGCGGTCCAATTTGCACGGGTAACTCCACTTCACCAAACACAGATCTTTTCGTCCCATCGAGCACTCGGACAACCAAATCACTTGGCTTTAAAATCAAACCATCAACTTCTAGCTTCATCAGCGCCTTCTTAGGCAAGACATTGAGCGAGGAACCAGTGTCTACCAGCACGTGAGACAATGCTGCACCCCTGCACTCCATTGTAATGTGCAAAGCTTTGTTGTGGTTTCTTCCTTCAGAAGTCAAGTCTCTGCTTGTAAAACCCAATCCATGGCTGACATTGACGTTAGAAATTACCCCCTCAAGCTGATTGACAGTAATTTCCTGTGGAACATAGGCTCTCTTCAACACTTTCAGCAAAGCCTCTCGGTGCGCATCCGAACACATCAACAATGACAAAATTGAAATTTTCGAGGGTGTCTGGTTCAGATGATCAACAATCTTGTAATCACTTTTCTTTATTATCCTCATGAACTCTTCTACCTCGTTGTCAAAGGTAATCTTTGTTTCTGTCTCAGGCACAGACACACTCTCAACCACCTATTTTCCTTTAGCTTTTGCCACTGCCTCAACTTCTTTATCACTGCGCAAAGTTTGGGGAGCAAATAACCTTCCGCTCCTAGTAAAGCCACCTACACCACCCACATTATCAATATTTGAACTGGCTGATGTCCCGACTTCCTGCCTTTTCCCTTCATAATACACGTCTGCCCCATAGTGCCATGGGATTGCTTTTGTAGATGTAAACGGAACTGGTCCTGGAACCGTGATAGTAACAGGACTGGATCTTTCTTGCACAACACTTGCTACAGGAGCTATACTTGCAGGCACCTGAATTTCTGCGGGAGTATAATAGATGGTCACAGTTGACACCTCATCAGTATCTTTCATAACCCGGTCAAACTGTAGCCGGCCCTCGTCAATCAGACTCTGCAAACCAATTCTCAACTTATCACAACCATTCTTTTGACTCATACATTCAGAACAATCTTGATCACAACCCAGGATCACCTGTCCTTTCAACAAACGATCCTTCACCACTAGCAATGAAGTCTTCACCTGACTAATATCCGCCACCAAGTTCAATTTCTTTCCGTCCTCAACAGCGTGCACATCTGCCACACCATGAATAGGCATGGGGTTCTGGATAACATTAGGAGGTAACGAGAAATTGATTGCTTTGGCATCGATTAAGTCTTGCACTTTATTCTGAAATGCCCAACACTTCTCTACGGTATGCCCCTGAGCACCTGAGTGGAAATCACAGCGAGCGTTAACATCAAAATTAGGTGGCAAGTTGCCAGCGGCAGGAGGTCTCATTGTACAAAGCTCAACCAACTTCAATTTGAGTAACTGAGGTAACAACGCTGAAAAAGTCATAGGGAGAGGGTCAATCTTACGGTCCCTCTGCCTAGACCTCTGTTGGAAAGGAGGTTGTTGCCGTTGCTGCTGAGCTTGCTGTTGTGGTTGTTGTTGCTGAACAGATGGTGCTGGGATTGTCACTGCCCCTACCTGGTGATAAGCTGGAGAACGTCCTCTTCCTCATCCTCTATATATAGCGTTTGTATCACCTTCTCTTCTTTTCTGACCACTAGCAAATGGTTTCTTCGTTCCAGAAGAGCCAGTCCCACTTACATCTTGGATCTTCCCAAGCTTCAACAAACTCTCGATCCTTTCTCCAGCAATCACGATATCAGCAAATCTGGTTGATGGACACGCAACCAATCTTTCAAGAAATGCCCCTTGCAGGGTGCCCATAAACATAACTGCCATTTCTCTATCCAGCAAAGGAGGTTGAACCTGGGCAGCCATTTCCTTCCACCTTTGAGCGTACTCCTTGAAACTTTCCTTAGCATTCTGTGACAACCCTTGAAGTTGAGTGCGATTGGGCGCCATGTCGATATTATACTGGTACTGCTTTAGGAATGCTTCTGCCAGATCTTTCCAACTTCTCACAGCAGCTCTGTTCAATTTCATATACCAGGTCAAAGAAGCTCCAGCCAGACTGTCTTGAAAGTAATGCATCCATAACTTCTCATCGTCAGTATGGGCTGAGATCCTCCCAAAATAAGCTTGGATATGTGTTTGGGGACACGTATTGCCATGATATTTGTCAAAATTGGGCGGCTTGAACTTTGGAGGGATTCTGACTCCTGGTACCAGCCCCAAACTAGTAACATCAATACCCATAGAATTCTTGCACTCTGTTGGTTCTTGGATTGGCTAGAATTTTGGTAAAACAAAGTTGTTCAATGTTGATGTCACATGGGTGATGTCTTAACATTGAGTCTTAACATTGGATAATAATAAGTGTTTAAGTTGGATGTCTGATGTCACATGCGATGTTGTGACATCAGGTCTGCAGAAGATTAATAACATCAGGTTTAGTGATGTTGTTAGGGTTTGCATTTTAGCTGGATATTGGGAGAGTTGTTAGTCTCATTGGATGCAGATATCTTGGGATAGATATTCTCTGTTGCATAGAGATTTGATGCAGATTTGTAGGGAGGTTTAAAGACTGAGATTTAAAAAGATTTTGGGGATAAAATATGTTTTGAAGATTCAGTTTTAAATAACAAATCAGGTCAGATATTACAGAGGATCCAAGCCCAATTCAGATGGCTATATAAAGCGCATCAACCAAAGGAAGAAGATACAGAAAGTAGACAGAAGATAGAGAGCTTTGATTGGAGGTTAAGCATTGTCTTTGTTCGGGTAGTGTGTTAACCATTCAAGAGTGAATTAATGAGTGTAATCTGTCCTCTCTAGAGCTGTGAAGCAAGAGAGTTTTGTAACTTGATCAAAGCTGTGAAGCAGGATCAAGGTGTTTCTCAAAGTGGTTGATCTTTGAGAGGTTTTAGGGATTGAGTAGTGTTCTCATACCTAAGTGGGCTCTTAGGTAGAAAGTTCATTAGTAGAAATTAAGTTTAGGAGATTGTCAACTAGGTTGTTGAGTCTGTAAATTAATTCTACAAGTAGTGAATTTCATCCCTGGCTTGGAAGCCTCCAGATTAAGTTGTTGAACTGAACTGGGTAAATAATTCTGTGTGTTTCTCTTGTTGTTTGTTTTGTCCATAGCAGAGTGTGTTGTTGTGACATTAAGTGTGACATCACATATCTGGTACCAGAATTTCAATTGGTATCAGAGCAGGCATCCTGTCTGTCTCTGGGTGAGATCTAGGGAAGTTAATTTCTAGTGTAAAGATGGACAAAGAAGTTGGAGGATTTGTCAACAGACCCCCTATTTTGGATGGCTCTAATTATGATTATTGGCAGCCAAGGATGATTACCTTTTTGAAATCCTTGGATAGCAGGGCTTGGAAGGCTATCATAAAGGAATGGAAAGCACCTGTTGTTGTTGAGAAAGATAATGTTGGGAAAGAAAAAGAAGGCAGCTCAAAACTGAAACCTGAAGAAGAATGGTCCAAGGAAGAAGATGAGCTTGCCCTTGGAAATTCCAAAGCTTTAAATGCTATTTTCAATGGAGTTGATAAGAACATATTCAGGTTGATCAATACCTGTGAAGTTGCCAAGGAAGCTTGGGACATCCTGAAGACTACTCATGAAGGAACTTCAAAGGTTAAGATGTCAAGACTTCAACTTCTGACATCAAAGTTTGAAAGTCTAAAGATGAAGGAAGATGAAACTATTCATGACTTTCATATGAGTATTCTTGAGCTGTCCAATGCGTCCAGTGCTCTTGGAGAAAAGATGTCAGAAGAAAAGCTTGTAAGGAAAATCCTTAGGTCCCTTCCTAAGAGGTACAAGATGAAGGTGACTGCCATTGAAGAAGCACAAGACATCAGCCAGATGAGGGTTGATGAGCTCATTGGATCTCTTCAAACTTTTGAGCTTGGGTTGAATGAGGAAGAACCTGAAAAGAAGCCAAAGACTATAACCTTGGTTTCAAATGCTCAAGAAGAGAAAGGGAATAGTGCTGAATCCCAGGAGGATCTATCTCAGGCCATTGCTATGTTGGGAAGGCAGTTTAACAAGGTGTTCAAAAGAATGAACAAGAACTTCAAGCCAAATGTCAAGAACATCGCTTCTGACATCAGCAAGTCTAAGGAGAAGGATGAAGATAAGACTGCTCAAGACAAGGGTGTTCAATGCTTTGAGTGTGAAGGTTATGGACATGTTAAGAAAGAATGCCCCACATTCCTGAAGAAGCAGAAGAAAGGCATGACAGTTTCTTGGTCAGACTCTGACAGTGAAAGTGAAGGAGAGTCAGCCAAACATGTCAAAGCTTTAACTGGAACAGTTGTTTCTGATGGTGATTCAAGTGATGAGGAACTGACTTTTGAGGAGTTAACATCCACTTATCAAGAGCTTTGTCTGAAGAGTGCAGAAATCTGTCAAGAAAGTGAAAAACAAAAGAAACAGATTGTTCATCTTGAGACTGCTAAAGCTGATTTGGAAAATGAAGTCTTATTGGTCAAAGCTCATCTTGATCATATGACCAAATCTGTTAGGATGCTGAACAGTGGTACAGACACACTTGATAAGATCCTTCAGACAGAAAAGGTTGCTGGAGATAGGTCAGGCATAGGATTTGTGGTTGAGGAAAAGGTATCTGCTGAAGCAAGCACTTCAGGAACCAAGAAGGAGATGACTCAACCAATGTCTCAACATCACACAAAGAGACAAGATCCTAAACCTAAGAAGGTTGCTCATCCACAACCTCAAAATGTTGGGAAGAGGCATGCTCATGGTCCTCATCAAGGGAAGGTACACACTTATGGAGCTAGGCAGTATATGCCTCCACAATATCATAAGAGCATCCAGGCTTCTAGGTTCAAACAGAACATGTTCCATCAGATGTCTCAACATTAGGGAAACATGTATGGCTATGGATATAATAATGTTGTGCCTTATTATTATGGAAGAAGGAAGCCTCATAACCATAGAAGACAGCCAAAAAGACAACATCCTTACCATAGAAGACAGTCAAACTATGGGAGAAGAAGACAACATTATGGGTGGCAGCCACAACAATATCATCATCAAGGTGGCAGAAGGTTTAACCACTTCAGAGAAGACAGAGTTAGGTGCTTTTACTGTGGCAGATTTCGACACATGCAGTTTTCTTATTTCAAGCTACATGGTTATCCCAAGTCTAACCCTCAACCCAGACAGAAGGTGAACAGGCCCAAGGTTGTTAAACAGTGGGTTCATAAGGCTGAGGTTACATGTCTATTGGCTCACTTTCCAGAGAGACACTCTGCTAAAGATGGATGGTACTTTGACAGTGGCTGTTCAAAGCACATGACTGGATTCAAAAGCCAATTGGTGGAAGTCAATTCTTGCGCCTCAATTGATGTTACTTTTGGAAATGGAGAGAAAGGGGTGGTGAAAGGTGTTGGAAAGGTGAAGTGTCATGATGGACCTGATCTTGACAATGTGCTTCTTGTCAAAGGTTTGAGTGCTAACCTGATTAGCATAAGTCAGCTCTGTGATGATGGATATAAGGTCAGCTACACTAAAGATGAGTGTGTGATAACTAATGAAGAAAATGAGGTAGTAATGAAGGGAATAAGATCCAGAGATAATTTCTATCAATGGGTACCTCAAGTGGACAGCTTATCTGGTGATGTTAAAGTTGATGTTGTAACATCAGCTTGTGACAACAAGTGTGAAAGTCTGCTGAAAAGTCAATTAGGGTTAATTACTCTTAATGTGAATCCTTTTAAATTTTTAAAAGGAAAGTTAATTTGGAGGGAGAAACTCATTGATTGGTCTTTAAGGGATACACAAAATCAGGCGCCATACCTTAGACCATCATTCCCTTTTGTAGCAATACCACGTTTCATCAAAGCTCATATCTCCCGATTGTTCGTCTCCTTCAACAAGAAGAATCATCTGTCTCTGAACCTATACTGCTTCAAGGGAACCATGTCAAAATAGATGTCTTCTCCATCAAAGAAATCTGCCTCACAAAGTTCCTCGCGAGATAAAGCTAGGGTTTTTACAGAAGAGGGGACTGCAGAAGAGGCTTTGAATGTAGAACCCATCTCTATGATGCTCCTAGAGTCAGGTAAATCTAGACCTTCTAAACTTGTTTCAAAAAGGGCTGCGACTATCTTTAGAGATAAACAAAGAAGCTTGTTACTAGTGTTCTATTTAGTGATAAAACAACACCTAGGTCATCCACTTCTCAAACTGTTGAAGAAAGGGTAGATGTTGACAAAAGCTTAGGTCAGATTGTCGATAAGATCTTTGAGAAAGGGCTTCCTATAAAGGGTATATCTAGACCACTGAGACAAATGCCTGCTGAACATTTTGAAAGGGAAAAGAGTGACATGCAATCTACTGAAACCAATCTCCACAGATTGGCTGTGTCAGTTATTGAAGATGCTGAGATTGAAGAAGAAGCAGAAGCTGAAAGAGTAAGGGATAAACATGTTGAAGAGGAAGTTGTTGTTGAACAAGATGTTGAAACATCACCTGCTAGAGATGTTACCCCTAGTCCAAGAGGCAAGAAGGATGCTGATGTGGTGGATGTTGTTGACTTATCTGACAATGAAGTAATTGGTAATGCTGTTCCTGGGATTGCCAAAAGATTGAAGAATAAGAAAGGAAAGACTGTGGAATCTTCTCCTAAGATGACTGCTGAAGTCAAGAAGAAAAAGACATCTGTTGGTCCTACAAAACCTTGGAGCAAGATTGCTACATCCTCCAAAAAGAGGAAGATAAGGGAAGATTCTGATTCTAACTTTGATGTTGAGGATGATGTTCTAGACATCACACCTGTCAGAAAAACAATTTTGAAGAGAATCTCTGACAAAGTCCCTGAAGTACCAGTTGACAACATTTCCTTTCATTATGCCAGCAGTGCATCAATGTGGAAATTTGTATGTCAGAGAAGACTAGCCCTAGAGAGGGAGCTTGGGAAAGAAGCTTTAGAGATAAAGGATATTATGGAGCTGATTAATGAGGCTGGGTTGGTGAAGACTGTGACCAAATTTCCTAAGTGCTATGAGGGTCTTGTCAAAGAATTTGTTGTCAACATTTCTGGAAAAATTGCTGATAAAAAGAGCATTGATTTCATGAAAGTCTATGTGAGAGGAAAGTGCATTAATTTCTCTCCTAGTACTATCAACAAGTATCTGGGAAGAGATGATGAAGAGTATAGTGAACTTGAGATGACTGATAATGAAATATGTAAAGAGATTACAGCTGGTCAGGTAAAGGTTTGGCCATTGAAAGGGAAGTTGAAGGCTAGTAAACTTAGCATCAAGTATGCCATTCTTCACATAATTGGAGCAGCCAACTGGGTGCCAACAAACCACAAGACAACAATAGCTGTTGGATTGGGTAGGTTTATCTATGTTGTTGGGAAGAAGATCAAGTTTGACTATGGAAGCTACATCTTTGAGCAAGTGGTGAAACATGCTGAGACAAATGCTATCAAGATACCTATAGCATTCCCATCCCTTATTTGTGGAATCATCTTGGAACAACATCCTGAAACTTTAACAAGTTCAGATATAGCTTGCAAGAGGGAGTCAGCCTTGTCCTTGCATCCTAAGTTGTTTGCTGGACATCATGTTCCAGACATTGTTGTAACATCAGATGCTGGTGGCAAAAAGAGTACCAAGGCTGAATTACTTGAAGAACTGAAGGCCACTTGCAAAGATCTTGATGAGGTCATTAGTACCAGCACAGCAAGAAAAATGAAGATAGAACTGCTGATAAAATCCTTGGAACAAGGTGATGGTGATAAAGGTGCTAATGTCAATACTGAAAATTCAGAAACTGAAGATGGTGGAGATGGTGCCAGCTCGAATGAAGACTAGTTTCCTTGCTGTTTTTTTTAGATAGTAGTTTAGTTTTATTTTTTGCTGTTTTTGATTCTGCACTTGATGTGCCTAATATGTAATTGGAATATTGTGCTTGTTTATGCACTATTTATGTTTTTGTTCAATGATTTGTCATGTCTTGTTTGCTGACTTTAGACTAACAATGAGAGCTTGTTTAGGACTAACTGTAGTGAGTAGGACTTACATGTTGAGGTTTGTCCAATTGTGGCTAAAAAGGGGGAGAGTTAGCCAAGAGTTAGTCAAGGTGTTGTAATGCCAAGAAGAAGAATTAGTCATTGTGCAATACTAAGGAGTGCAGCTAGTGTGATGCTGAAATGCAGATATTGAGAGGGAGAGTTGTTGAACAGTTGCTAGTATGTTGATTCTTGCTTTGAGGGGGAGCTTGCCCAATGCTGCTACTAGTTAGTGCTGAAGTATGTAGCAGAGGATTGGAGTGTGTGCAGCATGCTGAAAGCATTGTGTGAAGCTGTTATGCTGCTGCGAAAGATGGTAAAATATTCAGGTTTATCTGCTGCTGAAGTCTCTGATGTTGAAGAGATTGTTTTAGCCAAAATTAGCCAAATGGGGAGATTGTTGGTTCTTGGATTGGCTAGAATTTTGGTAAAACAAAGTTGTTCAATGTTGATGTCACATGGGTGATGTCTTAACATTGAGTCTTAACATTGGATAATAATAAGTGTTTAAGTTGGATGTCTGATGTCACATGCGATGTTGTGACATCAGGTCTGCAGAAGATTAATAACATCAGGTTTAGTGATGTTGTTAGGGTTTGCGTTTTAGCTGGATATTGGGAGAGCTGTTAGTCTCATTGGATGCGGATATCTTGGGATAGATATTCTCTGTTGCATAGAGATTTGATGCAGATTTGTAGGGAGGTTTAAAGACTGAGATTTAAAAAGATTTTGGGGATAAAATATGTTTTGAAGATTCAGTTTTAAATAATAAATCAGGTCAGATAATACAGAGGATACAAGCCCAATTCAGATGGCTATATAAAGCGCATCAACCAAAGGAAGAAGATACAGAAAGTAGACAGAAGATAGAGAGCTTTGACTGGAGGTTAAGCATTGTCTTTGTTCGAGTAGTGTGTTAACCATTCAAGAGTGAATTGGTGAGTGTAATCTGTCCTCTCTAGAGCTGTGAAGCAAGAGAGTTTTGTAACTTGATCAAAGCTGTGAAGCAGGATCAAGGTGTTTCTCAAAGTGTTTGATCTTTGAGAGGTTTTAGGGATTGAGTAGTGTTCTCATACCTAAGTGGGCTCTTAGGTAGAAAGTTCATTAGTAGAAATTAAGTTTAGGAGATTGCCAACTAGGTTGTTGAGTCTGTAAATTAATTCTACAGGTAGTGAATTTCATCCCTGGCTTGGTAGCCCCCAGATTAAGTTATTGAACTGAATTGGGTAAACAATTCTGTGTGTTTCTCTTGTTGTTTGTTTTGTCCATAGCAGAGTGTGTTGTTGTGACATTAAGTGTGACATCACATATCTGGTACCAGAATTTCACACTCTATAGCTCGGATCTTCTCAGCCAACTTATCATACCTTCTATCACCAGGATTACCCATATCAGCATCCAACAGGGTGAATTGGTCTTCCAGAACATCTTCTTGAATACCACCAACATTTCTGCCATTTCCATTACCCAGATTACCACCAGGAGGAGGATTGCCACCAGGAGGAGGAGTGACCCTTGTCTGTAAATTTTCCACTTGGTTACCTTCAGGCGTGGCCTCTGGACGCTCGACCAGAAGCCTTAATCTTTCTTGAGTCTGTGCCATACCAGTCATGAGAGTCATGAACTGGTCCATGCGTGCCCTCATTTCAGCCAAATCATTCTGCATTTGATCCATTATCCTTGCTTGATTTCTTCGAGTTGAGTATCGGTGAATGTGATTCTCAGCTATATTGCCTGAAACCAAATAAAGGTTAGAGACCCTGCCCTGAGTACCTGAAAAACAAGCAACAAAAATGCAAAATGATATGCAATGCAATGCAAAGGCCATATTTATCACTTCCGAGGTGCTCTACACCCTGATTCCAATCTTAACCACAAAATCTGAAGATCAGAAATCGTGATATGAAGAGACATGCCGTGATTATGTGC
Source organism: Lathyrus tuberosus (assembly GCA_022829125.1). Lineage (NCBI taxonomy): Eukaryota > Viridiplantae > Streptophyta > Magnoliopsida > Fabales > Fabaceae > Lathyrus > Lathyrus tuberosus. The sequence continues at coordinate 2,267,945 of JALAZF010000205.1, read as the reverse complement.
TCGTGTACAAATAACAGCCAAAGGAACCTTTCTGAATAATTTGCTCATTTCAATCAAGAAGAAACATACATACGGTGTTCAACAATGAATTCAAACATCATACATCAAAAGGTGGATTCATCAACAAGCCTGATGATATCCATCAACAAAATTACATCAAGAGAAATAAACAAATTGTCAATCCGACAACTCTAAATCCTTCAACTTATCACTCGAATACTTGACCTCCTCGAAGAGTATGCGAGTACGCTGGTGATTTGGTCTTTCAATTAACTCCTTGATTAGAACATCTCTTCTCATGAGAGCTTCGGTCAGTGAGCCCATATGCATCAGGAGAGCTTCATCATCACAAACCCCTTTCTGCCTCTTCATGTCGGCTTGTATCTTGAGTTTCTCCACATCTGCCCTGGCTTCTTCAAGCTCGCTCTTGGAAGTCTTCAGCTCCTCTCTGGTGCTTACCAATTGTTCTTGACTTTCACCGAGGCTTTCTCGATACTTTCTCCGTTGTTCATGTGCCTTTTGGAGCTCATCATCCTTGGTCTTCAGCTGTTCCTACATCTCTGCATTTTCGATCCTAACCTCATCCCAGGCTTGCTGAAGCTTGGCTAGCGCGTCCTTGGTCTGAGCTAAAGTCTGTTTGGTCTTCTTATGCACTTGAGTGGCAGAATCGGCACCTTTGCTAATTTTCTGGAAATGTTGAGCTCTTTAGGCGAAATCCTTTTCTTTTGCAGCTAGGATTCTTTCGGCGTCTTGGGCTCTATGCTCCAATTCTTTGTTGCCGTGCAAAGTGTTTTGAAGAAGACTACTCAGATCCGAATTCTCCACCCGAAGATCCTTTACCAACTTCTGCAGCTTGTCAAACTCCTCAATGGCTACCGTGGTAGGCTGCTCTGGCATCACAGGATAGAGAGGGAGTTCCCTTGAAAAAGGCAAGAGCAACTCGTTCACCTTCACTTCAATCCATCTTTCATACTCAGGGTAAGATCTGCAATCCATCTTTCCAAAAACTATTTTTCCTGTTCTACGCTGGTGACCCCAAGCCTTCAAAATTTCTCGCAACATTTCCTCATTTTCAGTCCCTGTAAAGAATAAAGATTCCTCAACATCCTGATCTGTGGGAGGAGACCTGGAGGCGTATCTAAACTGTCTGACGGCCAGGATCGGGTTATAGTTAATTCCCCCTTTCCTGCTGATTAGAGGCACATTGGGGAAGTTCCCACAACTCGTGATAATCTCTATCCCCATCAACTTACGATCGAACTTGACAATGTTATCAGCAGTCAACCCCATCATCTGCTTAGACCATTTTAAGGAATCCTTTGCTTCTACAAAAGCACCTACCTGAGGTAAATGTTTCAAGAACCAACGAGATAAAAGTGGAGTGCAACAATTGACAGGTCCTCCCCTTCTTTTTTCATTCTTGAAATGCACCGAGTAGTAAAAATCTCCTAAAAAAGAGGGAACCAGATTTTTGAGAATGAAAACTCTTATAGCTTGCATATCCACAAAATCTTGCTGATTAGGGAACAACACAATGCCGTATATGCACAAAGCCAGGATGGAATTGTAAACTGCCCAATTCTTTGCTTCAGCAACCTCTTGAGCTTGATCAGTGAGAAATCCTAGATGAAAACCTTTAACCCCATTTTTGATAGCCACATTCCCTTTCAGCACTGACTCCTTTACCTGTACCACTGCTGCAATCTCCGCTAAGCTAGGATGACCACCAGAAAAGAATGGTACAGCTGAGTCGACCAGAATTCCTAAAATAAATGAGAACTCTTCCAAAGTAGGCATCAAAATGTAATTAGGGAAAATAAAGCATCTCAACGAAGGCTCATAGAACTGTAGTAAAGTGTGAAGAGCATCATGTTCATACTGTGTAGTCCTACGAACCATCTCCACCAGTTTCCCATATTTCATCTGGAAGTTGACACGAACACCCGGGTCAGCCATAGCTATCACTTTATGCAGTAGATCCAAAGTCGGTTCTGGAAACTTGTAAGCAACATTGTTCTTTCTCTTGGCAACTATCTCTGTCGAGCCCATCGATTGGAATCAGAAGTGTAATAAGCACCTGTAAATGACAAACATGAATGTTATGACATGACAATGCAATGCAAAAGGGCATATAATCAGCGTGCTCTGTGTCGGTGCTGGACTGTGTGCACGGTGTCTGTACAAAGCTGGGAATAATACTGGAGATAGAAACCCACTGACTGTAATTAATTATACCATCTGTCTGAGAAAAAACCAAAGTATCGGGGTAGGTAGGAGGCATGGTCACCTGCAAACCTGTAAACACCGCCCATACTCACATGTGGGTACTAAAAGTAGGGTCATCAGATTCGGATCTCGGAATGAGAAGCAATAGCACATTCAGCCCGTAGGATACAATGCTATTGCCAAACAAAGAAATTGTCATCTGATTCTCCTCAAAATAAAGGCCATCCTATGCAAGTTCCAAAGTGGGCCCTCGGGTGCGAATGGGTTTGCCATAGAATGTGGACTGCCATTGTCACCACTAAAGAGGGATGTTTCCACTAAGGTCCTCAATGATCGGTCACCAGAGTCGACAACTTTCTAGGTTAACACTCTGAAATGCACAAGACGCGCAAATAAGAACATCTCCCAAGAAAACCTCGCCTGGTTGTGGATTTCGTGTAAACCATACATAACAAAATGCTACGTAGGCCACACTACCGTCCATGCTAGTCCTATGTATGCACTCAAGCCTGTGTAATGGGCTTATCTCTCAGAATACCCATCCCGCCAAACAGAAAACCAGCACAACACAGTCCAGTATAATAATGATATGTAATGTAAATACAGTAATATACAGTAAAGCAATAATACAGTAAATAGAAATACAGTAAAACAGTTAAACAACAAAACACATCATCACAGTAAACACCCAATGAAAGAAAAACAAACAAGCGCTAGGATTGACTCGCTAAGGAAACCAGAGATTCTGGGTTCGTCCCCAGCAGAGTTGCCAGCTGTCGCTCCCGGGATTTTCATCTAGGTACAAACGCGAAAGTGGCACCGAAACAGAGACGCCAGCAATGTGTATTTATCCCAAGAGAGGGAAAGGAAACATCGCGTAAACCTGAGGGGAAGGAAAAACATGGTCTTGCGACCAAGAGAACTGGGTTCGGGAGTCGGTTACGTATGAGGAAGGTATTAACACCCCCACGCGTCCATCGTACTCGATGGGATCCACGCTTGTTGTACTGCTCAAAGGGTGATAGAAAAGATGCTGGAAAAGGAATGGAAAGAGAACGAGAAACAAATGTAGGGAAAATAAAAGAAGTGCTCGAATGGGGCCTACCCCACTGCCTACGTATCTCATCGGGAGCATGAGAATCAGAGCGACGTAGTTCCCCTCAACGAGGGTCGCTTTGTTTGTGTTTTTTATCGGAAACGTCAGAATGCGCGTCCCAGCAGTTTAGGTGTTGCAGCTCGCTGTAGGGAGACTTACGCGTTCCTATTTGCGGTAGAACGGACTTGACAAGTCCTTAAGAAAAAGAGTGGATGAGATGAGAAAAGAATTGTTTGTTTGTTTTTGTATTTTGAAAGAAGTATTTTGATTATTGGTGTGTATAACGCATATTGCATTTAAGTCTCTCATGTAGGATCGAATGCCTCGCATATCGACCCAAGACGGGACGTACGCTAAATATTCCAAGAAAGTGATAGAAGACCCCTCACTATCTTATTCTCACATGAAAGGCTCAAATACAATATATGTTATGCATTTATTAAATGTTTTTTACTTTTGTTTTAAGATGAGAAGAAGGAAAACTCAAAGGGAATCAAAGGTGAAAACTAAGGGGAGACTAAGACACACCCTAGTGTTAGCATGCCTGGAGATCCTATGGTTAATGTGGTTTAACAAACCTACTTCTAAAATAAAGAAGAAGAAGAGCAAAAGAAACAACTTACTTCCAAAATGGAAGTTAAGTTGGTCTTAAAGAGGGGTGAAGAAGAAGTTATTCAAGGAAAGCATGTAAAGGCTCAACAAAATCACAAGTTGAATTATTAAAAACAATAAGAGAAGATGAGGGAGAGGAGTGTATGTGGAACTAAGTCCACACCCTTACTTACCATGCACCTACATGAAAAGGTTAGCTCACAAAACTATTTACAAGTAGGAAATAAAGGGAGAAACAACAAGTAATGATCAAATCAATTAAGAACCAAGGAACAAAGATCTTAAGAGATACAAACTAACCAAAGTCAAAATATAAACAATAATAGTGATCTCTAATGTTAAGATATCACACACAAATGAATTATGCACAAACAAAGCACTAATCATTAAAGAAGTGAATCATGGAAGAAATAGATGAAGAATGAGTGAACATGCAAGGTGATCATGCAATTATGCCTCATGAAAGACCAAAGTCAGAATTACATTCAATTCACAAATGTCTTATAAGGTATATGAAATATCACACAACTCATGTTTAAAATATTACAAGTAGAAGGGATAAGATGAAGAAGAAGTAAGAAAAAAGAAACATGTTCAATTAGATGCACAAGATGACACATCAAAGATGCGTAACATGTAAAATGATTAGAGAATGCATATAGGCAGTGGCATGCTAATGATAAGATGCTAATGGAAGGTGCAAAACATCATACAAAATGCAAGCATAAGGCAAGTAGTGCACAAGAAGAGATAAGGAATGAAAACATGTCAAAGTTTCAAGTTATAACACATAAACTCATGCCAAATGCAAATGCACATCAAGGTGACCTATAATGGAACTAAAATGACTTAGAATATCATGCAAAGGATCTATAAAATATGCACAAACAAACATTAAAGGGTGGCATAAATGCCTCATCAAAAACTAAAGCTTAGATGCTAGCAAGATTTCACAAAAGTTCCTCTAATCTAACATGTATAACCAAATATTAAAGGGTTTGGAAAATTATGAAAATAGAGCCCCAATCAACTAAGTCAGAATGGGATCATATATCAAAAGTATAGCACAAAACTCAACAAGAATCATGCTCAATTAGGCTCACAAATTCACCTTGAAACATCTCAAAAGAAAGATCAAATAAGAACATCAAAGCACATGATAAAATGACCTTAAAATTCAAATGAAAATTATATTACATGCTCCAAGATGTTGTCTAACCAATGCAACAAGAATGGATTGAAAATGTTGTGTGGAATGTGAGAAACAAAATGCACAAGTTGGATCATCAATGAAGAATATCATTCAAAAGAAATTAAAGGGAAAATTTGGAATTATGCACAAAAATCACCAAAGTCAGAATTAAAAATAATAAAAAATTATTTAAATGTATTGAGAACCCACATGAATTTATTTATGATTTTTAGAAATGTTTTACTATTTTTAAAAATAGAAAACCAAACAGATATGGAAAAGAAATTAAAAAACAAAAGAAAATGGAGTGGGGGTGCAAAAGAAGTAAAAGGCACGTTTAAAAGTGTATTGGGCTTCAAATAGGGTGTGCAAATAGGAATTAAAACCCAGTATAACACGCGTGTGACTGTGTGTGATGAGTGTGCATGCGTAGTCAAAGATTTGACTCCATCTGAGCCCTTAGATCAATCAGCAGACAATCATTAAAAATAACAAAAAGATCACATGAATTAGAATGCAAGCATAGGGTAATAATCATACACACGGCCACACACAAATCAAATGAAATCCAAAGAAATGCACGTGAGAGAGAGGTTGGCTCATTAATGTGGTGGCACAATTTAAACCATTGGATCAAAGTCAATGCCAGATGATCATACAAGTAATCATATCTTGCCAACCAGCACACAATCACACAATAAGAATGATACACACACGCACATGTAATCAAATCAGAGGTCAAAATGAAGCACGTGAAATGCACATGTTTTTTAATGTGCTGGCACAATACCAACCATGAGATTAAACTGATCCAACGACTACGTTATAAAGTTCAAAAACCCTAGCAAAATCAACCACCGGCCGGAGAAGGACCTCCGGTCATCTTCTCCGGCGAAACGCCACCACCTGCAAACCTTCATACTTCCAGAAATGCACAAAAATGGTACCAAAATGAAGAGGAACTCATGTAGGTCAAGAATATAGGTTCAGTTTTCACACATCACACACATATAATGAGAATCGAACGCAACAACATTGCCCTAATTTTTTGAAACTAAGCATCTAGCATGCCTATCATCTAGCCGGATACTTTAGAGCTCCTAATGAGCTAAAATCAACCAAAAATAAGTAATAAGAAAGAGAAATCATGCGAGCAAAGTTTGAGAAATCAAACCTGAAACAGATGAAGCTTTGGATCTACAAGAATACCAGAGAAAGGTGCTTCTTCCTTGAGCTTCAATTGGCCAAATAAAGGCTTGAGAACTCTGAAAAATGGAGGCGAATATGGATCTGCAGTGTAGTTACTTCAACTATTCAATGATCTCCAAGTTCAATGCTACTTGATGATGAAGCTTGAAGATGAAGTCAAATGAGAATGATGATGGAATCGTGTGTAGAAAGAGAAAAAAGTTCAGAGAAAGTAGAGAGAATTTGAGAGTGTTTTGGGAGTGAGTGGAAATTGAAAGTTCAAAAATGAAGTTGTGAGTGATATTTTGATTTATATGTGTGGTTTAGTAGCTTAACCCGTGGTCAAATCAGTGAGTTTAGTGAGTTAATGTGAGGTTAACTGAGTGGCCTCTAACTAACTGAGTCAAGTTAATTAGGGCGAGTGAGGAGAGGTTGTGCTATGGTGTACGTGCATTCATGATGTTATGGTGAGGTGGAAGCAAAGAGAGGTGGTGATGTGTTGTTTTGATGTAGCAGCAAGGGACATGACTTGCACAACAAGCCTTTTTAATTTCTCCTTTGGTGCATGGCAAGGCATGTATGTATGTATGTGTAGGAATTTTGCCTGGCCAAATGAGGTAAAGGAAAGTGTGGAGAAGTGCGCGTGTGAATGCTTGAAGTTACAACAACAACAATGTTTATTTTTTCTGATTTCATAGCAGCCTCATTTCAATGGAGATATGGGAGTTTGATGAGGAATTGCTCTCTTGTTAGTGAATGAAAATAACTACTTTTGATGTCAATGGAAAGAGGATTCATGGGAGAATAAGTTTGGTATGGAAATTGGATTACAATGGGACCTCAAACACACTTAAAAATGGACATGAACTCAATGGATCCAAAACTGACTTGAGGGCGTGGCAAACTTGGCATGGCAAGGCAAAATGGCCTATGAGTTTCAGCATGATCACACCAACTTGGGACCATCATAAATATCTCATAATTTGCTCAAATTAAAAAATGTCCAACATGAACATTGAAGAGGGCATGGAAAGGAACAACTTTGATGTTGGAAAGTTTTCCATTTGGAGCTTCCTTAATGGAGAAAAATGGCTTGACTTTTGGTACACCAGGTGTTTGTCAAAATTATGGCGCGTGGGCCTAGTCTTGCCTTGCCATGACTTGGGTTTTGACCTAGTTTTGTCAAACTTTGATCAATCATAACTCTCTCAATATTGATCCAATGGAGAAGTTATTTATATGGATTTGAAGCTTAGAACATGAACTTCAATTGGCTCAACTTGGGCCTGAGTTTTGGAGCTTTTATCTTGGAGAAAGAGATCCTCAAAGTAGGGTGCAAAATGGTCCAAACTTGCCATTTTTGGAAACCCTAAAGTTTCTATTTTTGGCAGTTTTGTGATTTCTTGATTTTTCATGATTCCTCCATCATTTCTTGATAAAATCTTGTCCAATGAACATATATAACTTGAATTTCATGAATTTGACCTTAAAAAAGTCAGGAGTTGACTTTTTTCACTGCATAGTTGACTTTTCCCCCAATTTCTTGATTATCAAGCAACTGATCGATTGAACCTTTTCTGAAATGAATCAATGGCCAATCTTACATCCTTATATACTTGATATCATGTAGAAAACATTGAGATCAAGTTTGAATCAAAATTTCATCAAGAGACCACATGAATTCCAAACCCTAATTTTGACTGTTTTTTTGTGATAGGAGGTGATGCACTGTCCAAACTTCTTGATGAGTTAGCATCTTCCAATGACTTGTGAGATCAAATGGGGATGATATATGATGTAAGAGACCTTTGAGGCTTGTGAGAAACCCTTGGCTCTCATTCTCTTGCTTTGGATGATCCACACCTTTGAGGAACAACTGATCACATGCCCTTATGCAAGATGCAGGCTCTAAATTGCCACGCTTGCCAATAATAAATTAGACTTTGAGATATGGGGAAGTGATGACTCTGCCAGGAATTATTTCGTCTATCTGGGGACGAATTCTGGTCATAGCAACTCCGCTAGGGATGAGAATTTCTGACTTGGCTGGGGAAAGAATGTAATAACACTCTGCTGAAGAAGACAAGTCATTAAAACTCTGCTTGGGGATCTATCAAACCCGAGGAGAATATACTAACACTTTGCTGAGGAAGAGATTCTGTTGGCCTGCTAAACTTCTGCGGGGAAGAAAAACAATTCAGCTGGGGGAGTATTGTTGACAAGATTCAATGCTGAACTTTGTGGGGAGTACAACTACTAGAGATACGATCTTGCTGGGGATCGGAACTACTCCATCAGGGATACACAAATCCTGGTTAGAAGACATTCCGTTGCAACATGTTGAGAAAGAGTCCCTAGAGATCTGCTGGGAGAACCCTCAGAAAATTCACGGTAATCTGTTGAGGAACAAAGCTGTCAAGCTTAGAATAAGAGCCACAATGTCCCATGCTAGGCGACTCCACTAGGGAATAATGAGTTTACAACAAACTCTGTTGGGGAGAGCTGCTTCAAAGCGTCTCTCACTGGGGGATGTCTCTTAAGAGGATTTTACAGAATACCACACATCTTCAAACTCTTAGACACATGCCGAGACTTGAGCTAGATGTATTGACCGGGAGGCCACTCTACTGGGGATAATAGATCTGGAATGCATCCCGCTAGGGAATTTTATGATGCCCCATGTTTGGGAGGGTCAATAACTTGCTTTTGCTCCATGATTACACGGCTGATCTAAAGAAATCGTCCCAAGAGGATTTTACAGAGGACTTGGCATCTTCAAACTCCTGGACACTCGTTGAGGCTTGAACATTAACTGCGAGGTCTGCGAATCAACTTTACTGGGGAATTCACAACCGTTATCGACACAGAAAAGCTTGTAGCTGCTGGAAATACTGAATAGGAGAATCGACTTAATAAGATACAACACTACCCAGTTGATATTAACTTGTCGATATCGAATCGTCGTGATCGACCGACGGCCGAAGATGGACTCAATCAGTAAACATTGTGACAAAAGGTGACGTGGAGACCCTTCTTGAACTTGACTGCCCCGGTATCCTGCATGGGGATAAGTGATTCCTCGTCTAGAGGACGTGATCCATGCTCTTGGAATACTTGTACCTGCAACAAAAGAATACGCACACGTGCCCCAGGGTATTGCGTGGTTTGAATTCACCATCTAGGAATACTCAACATTCAGAGTGATTTTAAATGTTTTTCTGCGCATGTCATTTGTAAGGCCACAGTGTTTTCAAATGCAATGTTTTATAAAAAATTAGGACTTTTTTGCAAACAAAGCAGTAAAAAACAAAATAAGAAGCTATGAATGAAATTTAATTTATTGATTGAAAAGCCCAGAATAGGCAAGTACAATTGGGAAGCAAACCCTGGAAATAGGGGATTGCTGTAAATTGAGAAAAGAAACTATCCTAATGGCAATGTGAAAACTACATTCCACTGAGTTTTAATTCTGCTATGGCCAGTATGTCTTCAAAACTCCCCGACCTTGCCTTCTGAGGAATGATCAGACCGATTCCTACCCTTTGGAAAGTCAGTTGCTAAAATGGTGATGGAGTACAGATAACCCAGACCAGTCATTCGCTTAAATCCCACTTTTGCATGGACCGCCCTTACGGGTTTTCAATCCATCGGGATACCCTTTTTTGCCTGAGTTGTCCTTGCGGATTTTCAACTCACCGGGTGTACAATTTTTTTATTTTATCCCTAATTTTTTTCCGAACCTTTTTTATTCTATTTTTGTGGTTCGCCGGGATGCCCTTTTTTGCCTGGACTTTTCTTTTTTGTCCAGCGGGTCTATTTATGCGAAGTATTTTTTGACTACGTCTGAATTGACAGGGGATGAAAAGTCTTCGCCGTCCATGGTTGTAAGTTATAAGGCTCCGCCCGAGAAGACCTTCTTAACCACGAATGGACCTTCATAGTTGGGAGTCCATTTGCCACTGTGATTTGTACTAGGAGGAAGGATCCTTTTGAGTACTACATCTCCCACTTTGTAAACCCAAGGACGCACCTTTTGGTCGAATGCATGCTTCATCCTCCGCTGGTATAACTGGTAGTACTGCCTCCATACCATATACAAGTGAGAATGGTGTTGCCCCAGTGGACGTGCGTACTGACGTTCGGTACCCATGCAAGGCGAACATAAACATCTCATTCCAATCTTTATATGTGACAGCCATTTTCTGCACAATCTTCTTAATATTCTTGTTGGCCGCCTCCACAGTGCCATTCATCTTCGGGCGATACGGAGAAGAATTGTGGTGTTCAATTTTGAAGTCCCGGCACAGCTCAACCATCATTTTGTTATTCAGATTAGAACCATTATCAATAATGATTCTCTCGGGCACTCCATAGCGACAAATGATATCCCGTTTCAGGAAACGAGCTACCACCTGCTTAGTGACATTGGCATAAGATGCTGCTTCAATCCACTTAGTGAAATAATCAATGGCGACCAAGATGAAACGATGGCCGTTTGAAGCAGTAGGCTCAATCTTTCTGATCATGTCAATACCCCACATGGCAAAGGGCCAAGGAGAGGACATGACACTCAACGGATTTGGAGGAACGTGCACTTTGTCTGCATAGATCTGGCATTTGTGACACTTGCGGGCGTACTTACAACAATCTGCTTCCATTGTCAACCAATAATATCCCAATATTTTGAGGAACCACAAGAATCTGTTAATTCTAACCTCGAAGCATTAATGGAGGACTTCATTAAAACAACAACTAATTCTAGGTTAGAATCTATGATTGAGCACTTTGTGGAAACCCAAACTCTCCATAATGAAGAGCTTAGAAGACAACATCTCGATACTTATGAAACCCTTAGGCAGATAAACACTATGGTCGAGTCCCTCGTGATTCACACTGAGGCATTGGAGACTCAAATCTCCCTGCTTGCACAGACACCTATATGACCCTACCCTGAGGAACATGTGGATGTTGTAGCAACCAATAGTGAAGAACAAATAGAAAATCCTTGGGAGAGTGATAATGAAATTGAGGAGAGTTCTGGTGAGGAAAGAGTTGAGATTGAGAAAAATCCATCGACACCATCCGAAAGGGAGGTTGTCGAAGAGGTAGCGAAGGAAACACCTAATGTCGTTCCTCCTCCATATACCCCACCAATTCCTTTCTCTCAAAGGTTTGTGGAAGCTAAGGTAGAATACCAATCCAAAACGCATGTGGAGGTATTGGAAAATATCCACACCGATGCATCTTTGTTTGAGGTCACCATAAAAAGAGAAAATTCGAGGACCATGAAACTTGGGATATCATTACTGCTAAGAGGGTAAGGTTCAACTTTGAGGTGATGGATGAAATAACTAAGCCAAAACTTGAAAAGCTAATACTTAGGATAGATCCAGAACCACCACCACCAGTTCAAAAGAATGAACCACCCCACAGAAGGAAGAAAAGAAAAGGTGAGGGATATGTGAGATGGCTTGATAAATGGCCTTGGAAACTGAAGATTAACGCTCTTAACCGTCGAGCTATCGACGCTAAACAAAGCCCTGCGTGGGTGGCAACCCACGAGCTTTTAATTTAATGTTCTACTTTTATTGTTTGTGTTTGCAAAAAATAAAGAATTGTATCGCTTGTCACGTCTCAGCTACATTTAGGCGAAAGATCTCTAGATGACAATCCCTTAAAATGACTGGGTGCCCATGCACATTCCTACGAATGTCGCTTCTGGTGGTGACACCAATGATGAGTATGATGGGAGAAAGCATATCTCTCCCATTCCTAACTCACCTTCTCCTTGTCCTTTCGCATGGTCAGGTTCCACCTGCACACACCGCACCGTATTTTTCTAACAAATTTTTGCAGATACTTCCTTCGAAAATAGGCAATTTGATGAGCGGCTTCAAGAAAATAAAGTTTAAGCAAATTCAGATAAGTCGTAGTACAAGACACTAGAGTAGAAGTGGCCAGCGAAGACAGGGACAACAAGGGAAGAATCAGCGCAAATTTGGCCATGGTAGCATGCAATGGCATTCATACAGGTTCTATCTTTCCTTTACCACCTTTTATCAAACATTGAGGACAATGTTTGGTTTAAGTGTGGGGGAGGAACTTTACTGCTTTCATTTTACCGCTTTCTAGTTAAATTTACTGTTTTCTAGCATGATTTTAAATTTTTTTTCTGTTTTAAATGTTTCGTCCGTCTGTGCATGTGCTGTAGAGTATTTATGCTGATTTTATGTTGTTTATCGATTTTCCCATTCTCTTGAGCCATACCAAATATTTTGAAAATTTTATTGAGTGAAAAATAGTGTTTCTTTTGAAAATCTTAGGTTACACACGAAATTGAGGTTAGATTGTGAGACTTGGGAAAATTCTGCAAGATCGGTATCGTTTTAATACCGTGAGCCTCTCAATTATGGAAATCGATTTGAGTACTTGTTATGCCATAGCCTTAAGTTCTCACCCCTTTAGTAGTCCCTAAGTAGTTTATTTAGCAGTCAGCACCATCCTAAGCACGCACTAAGTAAGAAGCCGATGCAAATAAGTGTATAATCTCAGGCTAAAAAGGTAAATTAAGAAAAAAAATAAAGTGAATGAATGAAAAGAAATGCTCCTTCTAAGTTAGGTGATCCTCACCCGATCATTTAGCCCAATGGTGCAAACTTCTTTATTTTATTGATATTTAAGCCAATGTGCAAAAAAAAATGATGATAATGAGATCATAGTCACTAACAGGCTATCCTACCATGAGTGTGAAAGGATAACAGGCTTAATGTGATTGCGCCAGAATGAAAAGGGATAAAAGAAGGATGAGTGAGTTAGGCTTAGGTATAATGACATGATTCAGATTGGTTTGTATAGGAGGGAGGTTGATGACCGCCAAAGCGGAATTGTGTTGTTACGATGTCCTTAGTGTGCGAGCAAGTACCTATCGACATAAAATTAACCGAAGTAGAGTTGGTAGCCTAGGATGAGTATCGGTATTCACTATTTTTCTTGCGAGTCATGGTTTACTTGAGGACAAGCAAAGGTTTAAGTGTGGGAGAATTTGATAACACTGAACCACACTACGTATTTGACTCGGATTGCACATGTTTCTTAGGATTTTATTTCTATTTTCTTGTGTTATGCCTGTGTTTTGTTTTGTTTTCAGGTTCTTTGTATTCCCAGAGCTCCTCGTGAAGAAATGAAGAAAAACGAGCAAGAAAATCAGTTTTTGAGGAAATTGTACACATGGCATCCACCATGGCGGGCGCCACAAGGTAGGCCATGACTTGGATAGGAGTCAACTGCTGTCAGCTGCCACGATCTCCACTTCCTTTTCCCTTGGTTCACATGGCGGGTGCCATGAGGGGGTGGCGGGCGCCACCTTTGTCTTATGGTTTCCCTCCCAAAAGAAGTTGGGGGGCACTTTGGTCTTTCCATAGTTTTTCCTAGGCTATAAATAGATGAGTCCTTGATCCTTTTTCTTCATCCAAGCTTAGTTTCAGAACTCAAGCCATATATTCCAGTATTGTAAAGTGATAAACTCTTCACATCGGGGAGTTATCACACTGTTTGATCGAGTCTGTAATCGAGTTTGGAGCACTCTGGTAGAAGTTAATCCTGCCGCCATTTTTATTTCCAGTCATTTATTTTTAGTTGTACCAGATTTAAAGCCTCCGATTTGGAGCAGGTTTTATTTATAAGTTCATCATTTACTTTCCTTACTTTCTCGCACTCGCTTTACTTTCTTTATTTCTCGCACTCGCTTTACTTTCTTTATTTCTCGCACTCGCTTTACTTTCAAAACCTTTTTAAGAATTTACTTTAACATGATCTATTTCAACATGTCTATTTACATTTCCATGTCTGGCTAAATCTTAAAGGTTAGAATGTAAGGATCATAGTTAAAGTAATATTCCATGCAATGTGTCGATAGAAATGCTTAGGGGTTATTTTGATTTTTGACACAAGTTTTCTGTACTTTATTTCTGTTGGGTAAGATTGAAAGCCGTCCAACCTTTGGTTAAGCTTGGTTAGTCTAAACTGTTCAAAGGAAGCGAAAGCGCTTTGTCCAGTTAAGTAGGAGTTTTTAATACTTTAGAAAAACGATTTTAGAACTATTTTCGGACGCGTTTATGGGTCTAAAGTCCGGTTCGCATGAACCTCTTTTTGTTAAAAGTTCCAAGTCAAAATACTTTTCAACTGAGTCAAGAAACTATATTTCTTAAAAATAGGTTTATTACTTTAATGCAATGCACGCCTTTTTATAAGTGACAATAAGAGGGTTCGATTAAGGGATAAACTCGGTTCTGAATACGCGAAAGTGACAGTTCCTGTTAAATTAGTTCTTTTCATGAGTAGAAACATTCCCCCATAAGTAGTTCTATTTACAAGCATCTGGAATATTATCTGACTGTGTGTATTACATTCAAACCTATTGTTTATTGAATTTTTATATCTTCGTACTTTACTTTGCTTTTATTGTGCACTCTCAAACTCCCGATTGATTTGCCTTAGATAAACATCGTAACGATAGAAATCGATAGATTGACGTTTGGTCTCTGTGGGATCGATAATCTTTTATATTACTCTGACGCGATTCGTATACTTGCGAAAACACCGCATCAACGTTCTAGGAATCCTCTGACTTGTTTTTCAGTTTTTGGAGAAGGCATTTCTCGAATGGCCTTGACCTTGTCAGGATCAACCTCAATTCCTTTCTGGATGACGATGAACCCTAAGAGTTTCTCTGAACAGACACCGAAGGTGCATTTGTTGGGATTCAAGCGGAGTTTGTACTTTCTCAACCGCTCGAATAACTTTGACAGATAGGTCACATGCTCCTCTTCTGTCTTAGATTTGGCAATCATATCATCGACATATACCTCGATTTCTTTGTGTATCATGTCATGAAAAAGAGTAGTCATGGCCCTTTGATAGGTTGCCCCGGCGTTCTTCAAACCGAACGACATCACCTTGTAACAAAAGGTACCCTAGGGGGTAATGAACGAAGTTTTCTCCATGTCTTTCGGCGCCATTTTGATTTGATTATAGCCCGAGAATCCATCCATGAAGGAGAAAACTTTGAACTTTACTGTACTGTCAACCAGCATGTCAATGTGTGGTAAAGGAAAGTTGTCCTTTGGACTAGCCTTCTTTAAATCTCTGTAATCCACACACATTCTGACTTTTCCGCCCTTTTTTGGAACGGGTACGATGTTGGCTAACCATTGAGGATATTCTGATGTGGCGAGGAAACCCGCGTCAATCTGTTTTTGTACTTCCTCTTTGATTTTGATGGCCATATCCGGATGAGTCCTTCTCAATCTTTGTTTGACTGGTGTACACTCTGACCTTAACAGTAGATGATGTTCCACGATGCTGGTATCCAACCCTGGCATATCCTGATAGGACCAAGCAAATACATCGGGGAATTCTTTGAGAAGCTTTACCAAACCCTCTCTGGCAGTTGGACTGAGCAGTGCCCCAATCCTGATTTCTTTTCTCTCTTTTTCTGAAACTAAGTTTACCGTTTCCAATGGCTCTTTATAAGGTTCAATGGACCTTTCCTCCTGTCTGAGTAATCGGGAGATCTCTTCTGGAATTTCGTCATCATTCTCTTCTTCAGCCCCAAATACCGGGAACTCAAAGTTGGGAGAAGGCATCAGATCGTATGTTTCAACGAGGTTTAAAACAAGCGATCTGCATGATGGTATGATTTGTGTTTAGAAGAGATAGAGAGAATGCAAGAGTGTGTGCAGTGTATTTCTTTGAAAAACTGCTTGTTTTTATTAGGGAGTTGTTTTTTAGGATTACCATTTTGTGAAAAAAGCAAAAAGAGAAAACAACAATTAATACGGGAATTACAGAACGACGTTATTTTATTCATGAACAAGTCGATTCTTGAAATTACAGCCCTATAAAACAAAGCTCTGTAGCTTTGGGCGAAGCGAAGAGGGAAATTTACAGAAAGTGAGCCCTATCAAAACATCCGTTTCACCTGGGCAGGGTGAAAGGTTAAAGACGACAATTACTTTGACTTATGAACAATCTTCGAAACATCGACAGCAACCCATTGGCGGCGAACTCCTCGGTGAATCACAAAGTCAGGCACCTTTCTTGATTTGTCTTCAGAAATAACGCTGATTTCTGGTGAAGCAGGATCATTGGAATCTGTCTCCCAGGCAGAGTTGTCGTAGGAGGATTCCTCTGTTGCATTTTGCATAGCATTTGTGCTCTCAAGTAGATCTCCCCATCCAGTTGGCTGGATGTCTTCGAGCCTGATACGAGTGCTTTCGGGAGCAGTGTACTTGACCATATAGTCGTATTTCCCACTTGGTTATCCCAGGGTGTCCCACACTTCTTTGGAACTGGATGAGTCATCCTTCTCGATGACGTTGACCTCGGGAAAAGCATAGTTAATGAATTCTAGTCCGGCAAACATTGCAAATTCATCGTCGTACTAGACATTTTCTGAATGACTTAATTGTTGATCCCATAACATGGTGGGGACACATGTATTCTTCTCAATGATGCTCAACTGATTTTCATTGTTCGGCTGATTTCCTTGCCCCAAGTCTCCTGGATACGGCTGCCACATTGGCAGGCCATCCATCGGGCCATAATAGTTGTGGTCAAAGTTGTCCTTCATCAGAGTGTCCTCCTCTAATGAGTTTGGTGGAGCACGGCATCCTTCCGGATCACAATCTCCATATATCATTTTGACATCTGACCTAGGTATAAATCTCAGACTCTATGTAGGAAAGCAAAAGGGAGTCTGCGTTTCATCCTGAGACATATAACCGTCCTTGTTAAGATAGGACTCCCATTCTTCCTCCATATCAGGGGGATCATCTTTATTGATGGTATTCACTTCTTGAGACACTGGGTGAAGGAAACCTCCACTGTGGAAGAAGTCTTGAATGAGATGAAGACTTTCATCGCTGGTAGCAGCTGTCTGGGTACAGGTTGCAGAAAAACCAAGACCATTCCTTGTTTTATTGTCAGTAAGAATGACTAGCTGTCCCCATCCTGTTGTATTGGTACTCTCGACCGCTTTGGTGGAGGTTCGAGGTGACCGCCCCAGCCTGATGTATCCATGGTCTTCCCAATAAACAACTGTACATTGCCTGGATGTCCATGACCTGGAAAGTAACTTGGAAAGTGTGAGGACCAATAGTTATGGGAAGGCCGACTTCGCCGATAACCGTTTTTCTGGACCCGTCAAATGCTTTGACGACGACCTCACTGGTTCTCATCGGGGATCCTTTGAAGGATAATTGCATCAAAGTGGACTTCGACATAACATTCAGGGCTGACCCTGTGTCTACCAGTACGCTGGCTAAAGCATTGCCCTGGCAGCTAACCGTGATATTGAGTGCCATGTTATGATGGTGACCCTCTTCAGGTAATTCCTCATCACTAAATCCCAAGTTATTGCAGGAAGTGATGTTAGAGACAATGCTATCGAACTGTCTGATTGTTACATCCTATTCTATAAAGGCTTGCTCCAAGACTTTCTATAGAGCCTCCCTGTGCGCTTCTGAACTGAGTAAAAGTGACAGCACAGAGATCTTTGAAGGAGTTTGTAATAGCTAATCAATAATGTTGTATTCACTCCTTTGGATGAGCTCCAACATCTCATCGTTGTTTTCCGAAAGGTCGAGATTACAGGATTGACCGACCGGTGGATTGGGAACTTCTGTCTGAGGTTTCTTTTCTTTGTTAAGTTCTCCAACTCCTCGGTTGAAGAGTCGACCACTCCGTGTTACTCGACTGATGCTGCAATATTCACGACGGAGGGTAATGGAATTTCCTTTCCATTCTCGACTGTTGTTGTACCGTATTTGTAAGGGATATCCTTAGTTGATTCATACGGTAATGGTCTCTGTAGATAGATGACTATGGGAGCCTTCTGATTTTTCCGACCATCGTAAGCAATTTCGATCCGTTCCTGGTTGGGAACTCTCGATTCGTCAAGTAGAGGGATGATGGTACAAACATCCCTAGCCTTCTGATGATCAGAGATTACGACAACATCCTCAATTTGATCAGCGAGGTAGTCCGGCGCCCAGTTGATTGGTCCGGAACCCGGATATGGGCGAATCTCTCTACGATCCACCTGACCCTGAAGAGCTGCTCGCACAAGGTAACATCCTTGGTTACTTTCCGAACAGACTCTACAACATTCATAGTTGTGTGGTGGCACCTGGCCACGCCCGCTTTGAATACAATGTAACCTCACTAGGTCAGTTTCCACAGATCAAACGTCCTGACTTTGATGCCGAGTAGGGTTCCCGTTGGTAATACTAATTTGCTGGGTATCTTCAACCATATAAATTGGAAGCCACCAGTGGTTCAACAAGTGCTGAAGGGTTTCCTGGGCAAGGGCACAGCCTTGATCGTTTTCGCAACCCGCCCTACAGCTCTGATAATCATGTGATACTAGGAACCCGAGCTGGACCTGTTTAGCGTGTAACTCCACCAGGCTGGTATTCATCAAGCGAATATCGAAGATTTGAATCATGTTGATTTGATAGGGATTCCTATCATGGTAGTCCTGGATCCATCCAAGATCCATCTGACGCTGGAGGGCCTCTTGTACAAAAGAGCATCCCTGTTTGTTTACCGAGCAAGTCAGACAGGAACTGTAATCATGCCGCGGCAGATTATGATATTGGCTTTGCCTGGAGTACATCGCCACCAAGTTGACATTCATTGCACGGATGTCGTGGTTTTGAATGATGTTAGAATTCGTGTAAACCATGTTAACTCCACGAACTCGGTGCTCTTGGATCCATCCGAGATCCATCTGTTCCTATAGAGCTAATTGCACCACAGAACATCCTCGATTGCTCTTAGAGCAGATATCACACTGGTGATAGTTATGAGGTGTCACATGGCCATATCCACTTTGTCTGCAATGCATCTTGACCATATTGGTCCTTAATAAGAGTACATCATGAATTTGATAGACGTTGTTAGTCTCTCCCTCTATCAAATTGACTGTAGCTTTCTCGTGTTGAGGCAGCGGGTTTGTGAGAACATTATGATTTGTATCCTTGAAAGATAAGACCCCGCTCCTAACAAGCTTTTGCACGTCGGATTTGAAATTGAGACATTTCTCAATGTTATGCCCTGGTCCTCCTTGATGGTAAGGGCAAGTCTGATCCACCTTAAACCAAAAAGGCGGATTTTTCCGGTACTGTAAGAGGGGACTTAGTCTAGATATGCCCCTTAGCCAGTAGTAACGAAAATAGTTCTGCGTACAATACGGGTATAGGATCAAATCCTAGTGGCCGCGTTGTACGGTTGTTATTGTATGGCGGATGAGCCTGCTGAAGAGGCTGTTGAGTCCTTTGCTGATTAGGTTGGCTCTGCGCAACCTGAGGTTGATACATAGAAATAGGCGCATGATTGATAGCAGGAGTCACATCCGCTACTAGCTGATAATACCGCCTTTTCTTTCCGAGAGAGATATTCCCGATATCTTGCTCTTTTTTCTTAGGGAGAGCACTACCGTATCGCTTTGTACTACTTGATGATCTAGTGTCTTTGACTAGACGTCCTTCTCGGACGGGTTCCTCAAGACGAACTCCCCTACCGACCATCTCGGTGAAGTCACTGGGCGCACTGGCAACCATTCTGTCGTAATAAAATGAGCTTAAGGTCTTTAAGAATATCTTTGTCATCTCTTTTTGCTCAAGAAGTGGACAAATTTGAGCGGCAATTTCACGCCATCTCTGAGCGTATTCCTTAAAGGTTTCCTTGTCCTTTTGTGACATTGATCTGAGTTGATCTCTGTCGGGTGCCATGTCCAGATTGTATTTATATTGTTGGACGAAGGCAGTGCCAAGATCTCTGAAAGTGCTAATCGTAGCCCGGTTTAAACCCATGTACCATTTTAGTGCGGCACCGGTTAAACTATCCTGAAAGTAGTGAATCAGTAAATCCTGATTCTCTGTCTGAGCTGACATTCGTCGGGCGTACATCACCAAGTGACTCTAGGGCAAGAGTTACCCTTGTACTTTTCAAAGTCGGGCACCTAGAATTTGTGCGGGAATTTCACATTAGGGACCAAACAGAGTTCTGCGGCGTTCTTTCCAAATAAATCCTGACCGCGAAGGGCTTGCAGTTCTTTCTCCATTCCCAGGAACTGTTCATGAAACTCATTCATTCTTTCGAACATGTTGTCGTTTCCACCAGAAGGTATCTGTGGAATCTGTCCTTCTGGGATAGTGTGTACCACGGGCGGTGGTATAGTCATTATGGCCGAGACTCTCGGTGCCTCCCAAAGTTTGTAACCTTCAGGATTTGCTGTCATGCCCCTGGCATCTTCGCTTTCCCGAAGTTTGTAACCTTCAGGCCCAGTGGTTCCTGCTGCGGTTCCCTGATCCTCATTGATCGGCGGAACATATCCTTCTGGGATATAGTTACGTGGCATGCCCCAGGGACATTATTTTGGCATTTTGTACCTAGGATCAGACTTTTCCACTATGGGCGTTGAGGTGATCTCCGAGATCACAGTCCTTTGTAGTTGAGCTTCTGCCATGGCTTGCATGTCGTTATGAAGCTTTCTCATATCTTCTCTCAGAGCGTCGATCTCTTCTCTCAACTCTCTGTTCTCTTCCTCGAGATCATCCATCTTTTTCTGACGATTGGCCCGAGTATTATACGAATGAGACAGTTTGACTCTAGAACCGAGACACAAACGTGAGATTCGTAGGTAAGAAGAATACGTGACGTGAGAATGATGAATGCAATGATTATATTAATTGTTTTTTTTTGGTTTAATCAAAATAAAGTTCGACAATTAGATTGCAAATATCAAACAGTGGGGAAACCCCCATTTTATTGAATTCAAAGGATTGCGGAAATAGAAATACAGTAGATTACAAGGTGCGGAAACAGAAACCTAAGCTAAGGGGTCCCGAGTCCTCTCTGAGGAGAAACCGGGTGCTGATTCTGGTACTTTCCTTTTCTTGGACCGGGGCTCTTGGGCCGTTGTCGGGTTGTCATTCCTCTGCCAAGTGAAAAGAGCGAGCAAATTCCTTTGGTCATCCTGATTATCCACAACATGTTGCTCTAAAATCTCGATCAGAGTATCCTTTTCTTTTAGCAGTTGCTGTATTTTGGTACACTCTACATTAAGAATGCGATACTTGTTCTTCCAAGACCTCCTCTCCTGTTGATCCTTGTTGAGAGTAACCTGAAGCTTTTCCGTTTCAGTCAAGAAGTACACGGAAGATTCCCTCGGCGGAAGAACTCCATGACGAGGATAAGGCATCTTTAGCTTAAGGGCTCTAGTTTGTACCCAGTGGAGATAAGGCTCCACCGAGATACAATCCGGTTTTCCTAGAGACTCTCGTCCTTTCTTATGAACATGTTTCCAAGCGTGCACTATTTCCGTCTTTAGTGCCCTGTCATTTTCTCCTTCTTTGAAGAAAAGGCCCTCCAGATGAGCATTACGCGGGACATGCCTCATCGGGTATCCAAATTGACGACGAACCAATACTGGTTGGTAGTTGATTCCTCCCTTAGTTCCTATGAGGGGTACGTTGGGGAAGTTTCCACAACGATCAATGATCCTGATCCTGTCATAAATCCTATTGCACCAATCTATATCAGTGTTGGTAAGAGACATGATATTCTACGACCAACGCAAGGCACTCTTATGATCCCAAAACGCAGCAGACTTGGGTAAATGGGAGATAAACCATTTGTATAGCAGGGGTACACAGCATGTGATCATCCCTCTGCTGTACAAATTTCCTAAGTGTACAGAATGATACGCGTCCGCGAGCAAAGTTTGCACAGGGTTTCCAATGAGAAAAACCTTAATGGCGTTGATATCGACGAAGCTATTAATGTTGGGAAACAAAAATAACCCGTAAGTGAGTAAGACAAAGATGCTTTCAAAAGCAGTCGTGTTCCTTATACTAGCAAAGTACAGAGCCTTCTTTGTCAGGAACTGGGCTGGCAAACCTGGGAGCCCACCCTTGGTGGTCATGTGAGTCTTGATTTCTGACTCATCCAAATAGAATTCTCTTGCAATGGTCTGATCCTTTGGAATTTCTTCCAGTCCAGAAAATGGAGCTCGATCAATAATGTGTAGATCGGTTAGGTGAGAATACTCCTCCAGCGTTGGTGCGAGTTGGTAATCCGGGAATGTGAAACAGTGATAGATCGGATCGTAAAACTGAATGAGTGCCTCCATGATTCCTTCAATCCTATGGACTCTTAATAGAGGTAGCAGACCTCCGTACTTGGCTCTGAAAGCTTCAGGGTTAGTGATCATCCTCGCTAATCCTCTTAAATCTTCTAGTTTTGGAACCCTGAAGGTATACTTATGAGTTCTCCTTCTACCGAAATCCATGAGCGCAATCTTTTTCTCTGACATTTGCAATCATTGTCTTAGTTTAATTTGAAAAAGAGAGACTAGAAGAGAAGTTTTTCTTTGATGTAATGTTTTTTAGATGAATGCATGAATGCAGCACACAAAAACATAGAAAAACATGGGGTCAAAGGGTCGGTGTCATGAAGTCAAGGCTCTACCCCCCAAAGGTTTATACTAGTGATTTTTGTATCTGTCTCTCAAAATCATCAGTTCTTGTCGAGAAAACACCAGCGGGCCGGGAACCGTGCTAGGTGATATTTTTCGAAGAACCATCAGAAGAGGGTAGTATCGCGTGACAACCATTTCCAATAGTTTCCGCACTACTAAAAGAGGTTTTTCCTAGGTGTATACTCAATCTTTCCACATGCGGCATCACACGCATTCCCATTCGCAGAAAAATAAACACATATATCAATTAGGAAAAGCAGTATATATATTTGTCCTAAAGTCCTAGACTTTAAAGAGCTATGAATCCTATTTTCCTGACAAAAATAGCTCCCCGGCGGAGTCACCATTCTGTGGTATCTTCCCAACTTTACAGGTTTTGACCTAAGATCCTAGTGAAGTTAACAAAAATCCTATCCCAGTGAAATCCCCAAAGAAAGAAAGAAAAGAAAAGAGCCCCACGGTGGGCACCACTTTTCTGTAGCACTTTTAAGGTTTCTTCTTAAGAGATGGGAAGAGAACAAGCTCTCGTTGTCTCCCCAGTGAAGTCACCATTTTTCTCTGTAGCGCGAATTTTTGGACGTGGTTGCGAAGCACTATCGCGTTTGGGGTACTACAGTTCGATTCATTTTTTATCCTATTGAAGCTGATGAAGGAAGGGAAATAGATGTCTCCAATTAAACAGATGACTGTTGGTTTACATATGCTATTGAGATTGTGGGTCTCTCTTAAGTTATTTTGTTAAAATAGTGCCTGGGTGATTGGTGGGAGTTTAAGACTGATGCTTTTCGATTGATATGTGAGGGTACGGGATTTGGGTTTTGGATTAGTGTGCTCGCTAAGATTTTTCTTTCAATCTTATGCCTACGATTCCCATTTACCGAAACAGGGAAATCAGAGCGATCATAGTTCCTCCTATTCTAGGGGAGGAAATGGTGTTTTGGTGTCTTGTTCAACGCCCAAGACGTGAAGCTAAAGGTGGTTTGTATCTTGTTCAAAGCCCAAGATGTGAAGCTGAAGGGTCTATTTGTATCTTGTTCGATGCCCAAGATGTGAAGCTAAAGGGTTTTGTCTTTAGAGAGAATTTGTCATCTCTAAAGGTAGTCTGTTTGTCACGACTGTTGGGTGACTGACTATAAAGGAGGATTACTTTAACCGGGATATGTGAATCCTAGCAATGCCATAATTTCCTTTATAGGGGGTTTTAACCTAAAGGAGAAGACTTTAACTCAGTGTAGAGCAATGCCATCTTTCCTTAGGAATTTCTCATGCTAAAAGAATGACAGTGGCGTGGATGTAAATAATCTAGAGGCTTACCGCTTACAACGATTAGATGAAAGGAGTTGTTGATGTTTGTATTCTATGAACGAGGCACGGTTTTGAGGCTAAAAGGTTGATTGACTCAACCAGGGTTTTTCTTATACAAAGCCTAAGAGGAGGCTATTGGCCCAATAAGAGGGTGTTTTTATGTGTCTCGTATGAAGCCCAAGAGAGAGGCTAAAAGGAGTTGACTCAACAAGAGAGTGCTTTTAGATGTGTCTTGTACGAAGCCCAAGACGGAGGCTAAAGGTTGACTCAACAAGAGAGTCTTTTATACTCAACAAGAGAGTGTTTTTGTATCTCGTATGAAACCCAAGATGGAGGCTAAAAGGGATTGACTCAACAAGAGAGTCTTTTATACTCAACAAGAGAGTGATTTTGTATCTCGTACGA
The DNA here is from genome assembly GCA_022829125.1 of Lathyrus tuberosus. Taxonomy (NCBI): domain Eukaryota; kingdom Viridiplantae; phylum Streptophyta; class Magnoliopsida; order Fabales; family Fabaceae; genus Lathyrus; species Lathyrus tuberosus. The sequence continues at coordinate 2,243,378 of JALAZF010000205.1, read as the reverse complement.
AGCCCGAGATGGAGGCTAAAGGGAGTGCTGTTTCAGTTGAGTGACAGGTCCAGTAGGTTGGTTAAAAGACAAAATCAGTTCTTATAAAGAGACTGATTAAAGGTAAGGCTATGCTTTGGGATTGATTAGAGGATCAGGGTTATTTCCTGTTCTTTAAGGAAATGGGGAATCCAGAGGGTATTGGAGACTGTCCGAGTCTACGAGTGTTTTTTCCTACCTGAGAATGCCTTCGAGACTCAAGGAGATTAGACTGTCCAAGTCTAGAGTTTTATTTTTTGTACTATACTTAAAGAAACAGTAGTAGTACGTTCACGGTAGGAAGATCTAGACTCTTTGAAAGACTGTTCTATTAAGATGTCTAATTTCTGTTCCTATACCTTTAGGAGGTCGTCGGGACAATTTGTACGAAACCCAAGAGAAGGCTGGAAACTTTTAAGAAGCTGAGGGAAAATTTGTACGAAGCCCAAGAGGAGGCTCTCTTCCCGAAGGAAGAATCCTTATGCGAAGCCTAAGAGGAAGCTGTGAATACTTCTAAGAAGCCGTAGGGTCCTTGTACAACGCCCAAGAGGAGGCGGGGATGCTTTTAGGAAGCCTATGGGTCCCCAAACCCCGAGAAATTCAAGATAGGCTATTCACAGGGAATAGATCAAGCCAGGAAATTTCGAGAATTTGGAAGAAACTCAAGAGATGCCATTCACGGAGAAAAGATCATCTCTGGGGAGTAGAGTTTCTTTGACAATTTCTAAGAGTGATAGTCTGAGAAAGGGAAGACTGTGTCTGGTAATCTTATGAGGAGGGAAGACTGTGACAATTTCACCGAGAATGCTGCCTTTCACGTCTCCATATTGTTTAACCCCAAGAGGAGGGAAGACTGTGTCTAGTAATCTTATGAGGATCTAGTTTTGTCTATTTGAGAGTGATCAACAGGGCTTAGTGCTAGACGTAGTTGCCGAGGAAACTCTAAATATCTATACTAGTATTACACAGTTGATATAAGGTTATGAAAGAAGACTTACAGTGAAACAGCCCCACAATACAGTTATATGTATATGAAAGCGGATAAAGAAAGCATATAACCACTTACTCGGTTGTAGAGCTTCCATGCTGTTTGGTTAGTTGTTTAACAAAGAAAGATTGAAAACAACAGTATATTCAAAATTTAAAGGAGAAAGTATTTTGAAAAGATGTTGGGGCTTACAGCTCAAGGAGAGGCCCAAGGTTTATCAGTGATCGCATTGTCGTTTTGTACAGAGGGACTTATACAAGTGACTGAGGCCCAAAAGATTTATTTTTGTACAAGTGGTGGGGCTTACAGCTCAAGGAGAGGCCCAGGGTCATTTGTTTGAAAATGGTGATCGCGCCGAGATTTTCAAAAACGCGGTGGGTCTTATACAATGCATTGAGGCCCAAAATGGTTTGGTTTTCAAAGGGGGTTGGGTCTTACACTCTAATAGAGGCCCAAAAGATTTTGAATGGGTCTTATAGCTCGAGGAGAGGCCCAGGGTTTGTTTTTCAACGGACGATGATCGCGTCGAACTTTTTGAAATACAACGGGACTTATACAATAAGTGAGGCCCAACAAGTTTGTATTTACAAAGGATTGGGTCTTACACTCTATTAGAGGCCCAAAAGTGTTTGAAATTGTTTGATGAGGGTGAAAATCAAAGAAACCCTAATTTGTTATTCTTTAAAAGTAAATATTTAAAGAAAATCAAATAAAATACCAAATAAGTTTGAATAAACCATTTGTGATTTTTGTTTAAGGTTTGAGAAATGAGGGATTAATCACAAGGTTAATTAAAACTCACTTGGTTTTGATTTTCAATGTAAATATTCACTTTTAAAATGTTTAAAAACATTAAAAAGGAATTTATTCACAAAAATACTAATTATATTAAATAAATAATATAAACTTAATTTTTTTGTGGAATAAAATATTTCAATATTTTTGTGATTTTTTGCAAAAAGAACCAATCCAAAATATTTAAAAATGAAAGAGTTATTAATTTTCCAATTAATTAATAAAACATAAAAATATTGGAAAAAATAGCAAAAATGTGAGAAAACACAAAATGGCATGGGTGGGGTTTGAACCCATGACCTCAAGGTTATAGGGCGCGCGCCTTACCACTGGGGTGGTGATACATCCATTGCTTGAAATGAAACCACAAATATACAAGGCATGCCTTGTTTTCTAGGCCTGGTCAAGGCAAGGCAAGGCAAGTTTTGCCAAGAAACGGGAAGGTCCATAACTTTCTCATTTGTTAATGGTTGGGGACAAAATTTATATGCATCTGGCCCAGAATTTCACAAGGAATCCAACGGTGGAGGTATTTTTTTTAGATCACACTCCCTCCTCAAAACCCGATAGTGGTTTTGAAAAAGGCCTATAATTGCATTTTCTATGATACACTTTGATACAGGCATGAATTACATGATGAATTGGTCCAAACACAACATATATAACATGTATGAGGTGTGTATGATCAGTGGACTTCAAAGCAATGCATATTTTGGAAAATTCAAGTCATGATGCTTACCTCTTTTTGAGCTTTTGGAGTTTTCTGTGCAATCTGCCAAACTTCTTGTTCCAGAAATGGTTTGATGCTTTGGACACTCTCAAATGATCCCTTAGAAGCTTTGAGGATGGTTGGAATCAGCTGGAACCTTCAAAAACACAAACTGGCCCTTTCTTGCAAAAGGGGTTAAAATGACCAAAATAGCAACTCTCTCAAATGATGTTCCAGATGGGGGGAACCATTTGGGACAGTTCAAGGATGTTATTTGGAGTGTGTTTGAGGTTTTATTTGGTTTAGAAAGTGACTGAATCAAGACATGGCTTGAAAAATGCACAAAAGGCCTATTTTGAGGTTTTGAGAGGTGACTTTGTGATTTTGGTGTTACAGGTCACTTTTGATAGTTTGGATCACCTACATATGATGTTTATGAGGTGTTAGGATCATGAGTTGTGATGTAAATACTCTCTAACTCAAAAACTCAGAGTTACCTTGCTAAAGAAGGCATTTTGGCCTAAAGAGAGGGATTTTGAGGAAAGCATCTGTTTGATGGCTTTGGTGTACTCAAACTGAGCACAAATAAGCTCTATTTATAGTAGAGAAAGTTTGTTTTGGGATCAATAGTGAATGGAAAATGCAGCAGAGGTTTGGCCAATGGTTGCACTTTGGAATCCAAGTCTCCTCTAGCCATTGACTAGAGGTTAGGGCACAGGGCTGTGGTTTCCTTGGTCTTGGATAAGTCTTGACTGAATTCAGTTGCAAATGGCTCAGTCCACGCCACCTTGGTGTATACATTGAATACTGTAATCCAAAATTGGAGTATTGTCCCTCTTTTAGGCAATTCTAGGTTTGGCATGCTACTTCTTGTTCCAAGGACTTTGGAGGCTTGGCTCAGTGTTTGTCCCCTTTAGATTTGATCCTCAGATGTGTCCAAAGTGATGACAAGGCTTGGAATTATCTGGTTTTGCCAAATCGAGCAAAATGCAAAATTCTGCCTAGCCTTGGCAGTTTTCAGCAAGGCATATTGCCATTGTCATATCTCATGGCCCAAGTGGAATTTGGTGATGTTCTTGGCCATTTTGGAAAGCCCTCATATGATACAACAACTGTTTGATCATATTTGGAAAGCACTTTTGGATCCAAGTGAAAAATCCCCCTACATTTGGAAAAAAGTAAAGGCAGATTCTGACTTAGTGAAAATTTTACTAAGTGTTGGAAAAAAGTGACATTTTCACTTTTTGTGATTTTGATCATTGCATAACTCAAAATCCATAATGAATTTGGAGGGAGGTCAGTTTTAAGCTTTTGTAGAGGGTAATGAGATCTACAAATCAAGCTTTGGATGGCGAAAAATGGCTTTGTGGTTTAGGAGTTATGATCCTCCAAAGTTGGTACCCTTGCCACTTTGTTCATAACTTAGAAAATTTTCTATGTTTTTATGGTTACCCACCCCTTTTACAAGTTATCCCACTTTTCTTGATTTTTCTTGATGAATGATGATTCAAATCATACATTAACATCATTTTAGGGTTAAAAAACCATTTCTGTGAAAAATCTCAAAAAGTCAAAGTTGACTTTTGTGCACAGTTGACTTTTTGTCAGATGAATTCCAAACTATGCGATCCTTTAGGAAATCATGTCCTTGACCTAAATCAAACTTGATGGACATGTTCCATGGGTGTTATAGGGTATATTGAATCATTTCCTAGGGTTTGGGAGCATGTCCTGGTCAAAAGTCAAAGCTACAGTTGACTTTTTTCGCGAAACCCTAACTGTGGTACTGATGAAATTGTGACTTGCTACTCAAGCTTCCTGGATCAATCCATTGTTACAAAGGGATCAATGTGGTATATTGGATACCCTCAAATCCTCTCTTGATGTCTTGGCTCATGATTTGTCCCAAAAGTCAACTTAGGGGTGAATTAGGTCAAGAAACCCTAATTCCTGATTTTTGATGTATGCATCCGCTGAGGTCAAATTGACTTGATGCTTGGGCCCATGTGGTTCCATGGAGTATTTTAGGATATGCTTTAAAGCATTGGCTCATGCCCAGAGGAAAATTTTCATCTGGAGGTCCTGGTCGACCAAACCCTAATTTGGTGACACTAGCGATCTTGAGGCTTGATCCACCTGGAAGGGAGCAGCCTTGTGCTTAATCCTTAAAGCGGGAGTCCTCTTGATCCATTGTAGATATTTGAGAGCTAGACAAGTTGAAGATCATGTCATTTCTTGATTGATCCTTTGTCTAAAAGCTCTGAGAGGGCTGGAAACCCTAAATTTGATTGTAGTGGATGCTCACCCATCTTTGGGGAGACTGGTGAGGTATGATGGTTCCTCCATATTGTGATGATGATTTTCACAATGATGGGAAATCTTAGTGGTCAAAATTTGGGGTATGACAACACCCGATGACATCCAGCTGAAGGAAAACTTGTCATTCGAAGTACCCCCGCTAAAAATCGGAGATAAGAAGATGAAGCGCCTCAGGAACAAGGAAATACTACTAGTTAAGGTAATTTGGAATGAAGCCACATGATATGCAACTTGCGAACTAGAAAGCATGATGAAGGAACAATATCCAGAGCTTTTCAATACTGTCTAAGTTTCAAGGACGAAACTTCTTTTAGGAGTGGAGTTATGTAAGACCCATAGCTTTAAGGTAACAATAAGTATCAGGGTGTAGGATTAATAAGGAAGTTCGAGGTTTTTCGATCGTTTATTCAAATAATTGTCTATAAATAACACAATTATTGAGACCATATCGAAGTGCTACCAAAACTTTAGTAAGATTGGCACAATAGTCTTATAGTTTTTAATTATCTATGCAAAAATATTCTTATTTTGTCAATATTTAAATAGAAGTTTTACAGGCTGACCGGTCGAAGCGATTTGGCACTGTGCGAAAAATTAGTAGGCAAAATATTTCGAGTCTTGACCTGCACCAGACTATTTTATTGATCAATGTTACACGTAGATCGTGTTGGTGGGCTCGTTTTATTTTTTTAGACACCGTTTGCGGTCATATGTTTACCTGTCAGAGCCTGTTTAATGGGGTATTTTTTATTTATGATTTTGATCATTTTCAGTCTGTTTTATATAACTTTGTTCCACGTAGATCATTTTTATTTTACGATCAAACATGTGTCCAACTGTTATTCATTCCGGTCCCCTTTTCTATGTTTTTTATTTCATTTTAATCAAAATACTTTTCTTTATACTTCGATTTTCAATTTTAATCATTACAACCAAGCTACTTTCAACCCATGATTTATACACGTTGGCATCAGTTGGGATTAAATTAACAATTTGAGATTGCATCTAAACTAGAAATATCATGATATTTTCCTATAAGTCATTATGACTTATGTGAGAGAGAGAGAGAGAGAGTGAGAGTTAGGGAACGACCTTATCCTCAACACTATTTCATCAAATGGCCATGAATCAATGCTATGGTTATAAATACATGTCATGAGATAAACCAAAATTCACACCATCACACAAAACTCTCTCTCGGACATAACAATAACTTATCACTTTTCCATATCCTCTCTTCTTCTCCACACCATTTAATCACTTTGAAAGCTCGCAAGCAAAATTTGGTGTGATTTTTCTCCCTTGTTTACTTATGATTTCTATGAATATAGTAACTTAAGAGTGTTTAGAAAAAATAAAATTGGTAATATAAAAAAACTTGAGACACATCACTATCTTCTGGAAAACTAAAATTATTCATGGGATATGAGTATGGATTTGAAAAAACTAAAATAATAATATATGCTTGAAGAAAAAAAGTCCTAGAATGTCATATTTAGAAACTTCAATTTTTTTAAAAAACTAATTGATGCTTTGAGATGTTTTGATTAACGTACTATTTAGATAAATTGGAGAAAATGTGTTTTAATGGAACTTGCCTATAATTTACTTATGGTTATTGGATATTGTTATAAATATAAGCTAGATCGATTATTTTTCTTTTGATACATATAACTTCTAATTTGTTTTCTTTAAAACTAGTGGTGTAAGAAATTTTTAAGTTAACACTAGTTTTTAAAAGGGAAATAGAAAGAAGATTAAATATATATATTATAATACATGTTTCTCCTGAGGTTTAAGTTTCATCACAGTAAACTTTAATGGACATGAGTCATCTTTATTTAATATTTAATAATGTAAAGTTATAACATGTCTTGAATAATTAAAACAAATGAAGTATTGGATTAAATAAATTAAGTTTTCATTTACTGAAATCTATTGAAATTGTTTGGTTTAGTAAAATGAGGTACTACGATTAAAATAATGTAAGTTTTGTAAGCCGTAAAATTATCAGGATTTAGGCAAAGGACGTTAGTAATGTGTATGAGTACATATTCAACAAGAAACCTAAAGGATAGAAATTGGAATTACCTAATTTATTTGTAAGTTAAAAATTATAAATTTAACGGTAACATGTAATGTGATTTAGGGTTCGATAGTATGCGGTTTGTGAATAAAGGCTATAATCGAAAATTTCGCTACGGTAAGGGCATTTTCTTACAATATTATATGTGATTGAATGCATGTATGTTTGTATGAATGATTGTGTGCCCAGTTAGGTGTGTGTGTGTTTATGCTGTGATGCTAAACTTGTGAATATGCTTTCATACGATTTATGGAATATATGAATTGACTTGTGGTTATGATTACATATGCTGAGATTATGTAAATTGTTGTATTTGTATATGTAGAGAAAGCATATACTCATGCATATCAATGTTGCGTGTATGTCGAGTGGACTGCACTGGGTGAGGACTTTAGAGAACAAACACACCTAATCATGTGGGATTTTATTGAGTCGGTGTAATAGAGAACGCTACACCCGGTGTCAGTAGAGAAAGTTGGACATTTCGTGGAAAAAGTCCATGACTCTCTGTGGAGAGGTTAAATTCTGGAATTCATGCATGTGGGGAACCCAGTTAGGGCGATCACACCCATATAGAGTCTGCATTAGGCTTTTTATGCATTACTTTATATGTTGAAATAAAAATTGTAACTAGTATCTTTCATGTTTTACTTGCATGTGTGTATTCTTTCATATATGTTGTTTTTAGATTATGACCCTGCTACAACCTATATGTTGCGGGTTAACGCCCACCTAGACCATGGGAGAGCACCCGATGCCACAAATATAGATGGAGACGGTGACTACCTAGGGTTTCATTGACAGAAGTCGGCTTAGTGCTTGGAGTGTAGAATCGGCTTCAAGTACTGCATATTATCACGGGAAAGTTGTTATTACTACTAGCTACGACACTCTTCAGATACATCAGAGTGTAGTCTGGTAGACAACCCCATTTCTTGTCCCAAGTCAAGAAATGTTGGGAGCCCCATGGTATACTGCGGTGGACACTCATCATGGGACGCAGATGAGTTCAGTAGACGATACAATTCCATTTGGTGGTTTGGGAGCCACTACTCGGGGAGGGTTAGAGGTGGGAGGACCTTTTGTACCGGTGGAGACATTGGAAGAGACGATGCTTAGGGCAGTAGTTACTGCGGGACTAGGTATATCCTCCTGGAGTTTCTTTAGGGGGTGACAGTTGTTACGAGATCCCAACTCCCTTAGTATCCCCAACTATGTGGGTTGATTTAGTCACCAGGGAGTCAGGAGATGATTCTAGTACCGAGGTGACGTCCCAAATCCCTTCCGAGAGCTCTTGCCTAGTTTGTGGCGAGCACCTCTGTGTTTGTTTCCCCTAGCATTTTCAGCTTGATTGTACAGGCTTACTCTAACATGACTGCGCTGACGTAGATGATGAATAGTTGTAGTTTATTTTGGTACCTTTTGGGATGATTGTACTTGTTATCATTACACTTTTAGTGAGCAACTTTTATTATGTTTTGGCTGTAGTATGCCCTAAGTCCATGACACACATATGTTTAGATGTCATGAACTAGTAGCTTTCTTTCAGGATTTGTAATATTCAGGTACATACACTTTGCTTCCTCGAGAAACACTATTGATGCATATAGTACTATTCAGCTTCAAAAGAATTGTTGTCCTACTTTTAAAATTATATGTTGTAGTTCCTTCGGATATGTTAGAGCCGACTTCCCATTTAATTTAGCGTACTCCGTTGTTGTAAATATATATATATATATATATATATATATATATATACACACACACATAATTGATATTGTTTAAAAAAACATAAAAAAATGAGGTGTTACACTTCTCGACCTGTCGCTTGCCAGCATGTAGTCATTGTCTTTCTCCTCATCTTCATCAGCAACTTATGCTTCTTCGTCGACTTCATCTAGGTTATGTAATTCAACATCATTATGCTTCACCTCAATAAGAATCTCTTCCAGTTCCAGCTCTTCTTCGGAGATCTTCGATCTTCGACCAATGTCATAAGTTTTCTTGAAAGCCATCTCTACTTCATTGAAAACTACATCTCGACTCATGCTACACCTCCTGTGGCCTGGCTCTAGGCACCAAAACTTATAAGATTTGACTCCTTCAGGGTATCCAAGAAACATACATCTCAGAGCTCTAGGTTCGACCTTGTCTTGCCTAATGTGATCATAAGCTAAGCAACCAAATACTCTAAGTCTGTCGAGATAGGGTGGATGTCTCAACCAGATTTCTTTAGGTGTCTTCATCCCAAGGAAGTCGAATGACACCTATTAATCATGTATGTTGCAGTCACAATAGCCTCTGCAAATAACACCTTTAATCTAGCACTAACTAGCATGCATCTAACCCTTTCCAGAATGGTTCGAATAAACCTTTTAGCCAAACAATTTTTTTGGGGAGTACATGCAGTAGTTCTGTGCCTTGCAATACTAGACGCAACACAATAGCTGTCGAAAGCCTTATTGCTAAATTCAAGACAATTGTCGGTCCTCAACCTCTTAATCTTCCTGCTAGTTTGGTTTTTGATTAGAGTCTTCTAACTTTTGAAATTTTCAAAAGTTTTATCTTTTGTCTTCTGGATGAATACCCATAAATTTCTGGAATAATCATCAACTATGGATAGGAAATACTTTACATCTGAGTGTGAAGGATTCCTTATAGGCCCCTAAGATCAACATGGATATAATCAAGGGATCCATATGATCTTTGCTTACCTTTGTTAAACTCCACCTTACAGGATTTTCCGAATACACAATGTTCACAAAATTCCAGTTTTTTGACCTTATCACCACATAACAGATTTTTTTCGAAAATCGACCAGACCTCTTTCACTGACATGGCCAAGTTGCTTGTGCCATAACTCAGTCTCTGACACAGGTTTTATAGATGCCACATCTGCTGAACCACTTACAACCTCAACCTCAAGGGTATTCATGCCTTGCCTCTTGATGCCTCTCAAGACTTTCTTTGACCCCTTTATTACCCTTAGGATACTTTGTTATCCTTTGAAAACATATCCTTTCTTGTCGAATTCACCAAGAGAAATAAAATTCCTCTTAAGATCAGGTACATACTTGACATCAGTCAATAGTCTTATTGGCTCGTCATGGAGCTTGAATCTAACAAATCCAATTCATGCAATCTTGCAGGCTTTATTATTTGCCAACAACACTGGTCCACCATCTTGATAACATAATTTCTCAAACACGACTTTGTTTGGAGTCATGTGCCAAGTACAATCTGAATCCATAATCCACTCCTTGCTAGAGTCCCTACTTGAAACCACCATGACATCAGATGATTCATGACCATCTTGCACAATGGCTGCATTACCATTATCCTTTCCACTATGATTATTTAGTCGATCAGGGCAGACCTTTCTCGTATGACCCTCCTTCTTACAATGATAACACCTAATTGTATAAGTTTACCACCATAAGAATTATGTAGAACCATACCCTTCTTATTCTTCTTAAATCTACCATCTCTCTTCAAGAAATTTCCTTTGACGGACAATCCTTCACCAACAGAAGATGGTTTATGCTCCTTTCTTTCATTCAGGTCCTTATAGTACAAGGTTGATTGAAATTCTTCAAGGGTCAACGAATCTCTTCCATACAAGAGAGTTTCTTTGAAATAAGCACGAGACTTAGGTAAAGCACACAACAACAACAATGCTTGATCTTTATCGTCAATCCTGACCTCGATATTTTCAAGATCAAGAATCAACTTATTGAACATATCCAGGTGCTCAATCAAGACTTTGTCTTCACTCATCTTGAACGAATGAAAAGCTTGCTTTAGGTAGAGACGATTGACCAACGATTTTGTCATGTACAAGTCTTCAAGTTTTGTCCATACATTTGCTGCCATCATCTCCTTCGAGACCCTCAAGAGAACCTTATCACCAAGGCTTAATATGATTGCACTGTAGGCTTTCTTGAACATCGTCGTCTTCTCCTTCTCCGTTGGGGCAACATCTATCTTCTCTGATCCTTTCAATTCTTCTAACAAACATTATTGAACCAGTAGAGCTTGCATCTTCAAGTGCCACAAACTGAAATCATTCACACCTATGAATTACTCAATCTCATACTTTATTGACGACATCTTCTTATCAACGCTCATCGCACCGGTTTGTTGTTAATTGATGTCTTCAAGAACAAATCAAAATATGAGAAAGATTGAGTTTCTTGAACAAACACAAGAAACCCTATTAGGTTTTACGAAAGAGAGAGAAGAAGGAAGAAGAAGAATTAAGATTGGTTATAACTATTTTACTATTCACTTTCTCTATTAGGATTCAAAGATTACAAGTGAATATCAACAACCAAAACTCTCTCTCAACAAGCTGAGAGAAATAGTCTATTTATAGACTATTAAGCTAACTTAAGCAATAAGTTAACTTAAACAATAGAGCTAACAAACTGACCCAATTCGACATGCTTGAACAAACATCAACTACAAACATGCACAACTCTGTCGAACCATGAAGTTATGCCTCTCAAAACTAGAGTTCGATCCAAATAGCATGCTTCTTTTTATTTCTTTGTTTTATTTCTTCAATTTATTTGTCGTATTCTAGGATTTTAGTGTATTTCTTATTCATACTTTTCGTACTGACAAATAACACCACTTTTTGTATTTTATTGGGTTTTCGTCCATTATTTATGTTATATTTTCCATTTAAAAGCAATTGATTCACTACTACAAATAACACTTTTTATGACGAAGGTTTCATCTCGAACATGCCAAAACCCGAGCTTATAGGTCCTGGGAGCTCCAAATCTTCTGAAAAAAATAATATTAAACCTAATACCTCAGTGTTTTTTAAAAACAGAGGTAACATAGCTATTAGGGAACACGCTTCGAATCCCAGTAACTGCATTTAAGGGTTTTTTCCAGTGATTTCTCACTTGTTGCCTCCCAATCTTCCCTTTTCTTCTTGGTTAATTTTTTTTTCATTTTTTTTCTTATTAATTAGTAATTCTCAAAATTTTTTGTTATCAATAAAAAAAAGGCAATAATATGAAATAAAATATTTCATTAATTAAAAATGGGACAACAAATAACTATTCCACGTATTCAAATTTTTGACTCCACTCAACTTCAAAAGTATTACTATTAACTATCCCTAACTTAGAAAAAAGTTCAGAAAGAACTCTTTCATATGTGTCATACCCCAAATTTTGACCACTAAGATTTCCCATCATTGTGAAAATCATCATCACAATATGGAGGAACCATCATACCTCATTAGTCTCCCCAAAGATGGGTGAGCATCCACTACAATCAAATTTAGGGTTTCCAACCCTCTCAGAGCTTTTAGACAAAGGATCAATCAAGAAATGACATGATCTTCAACTTTTATAGCCTCCCAAACATCTACAAGGGATCAAGAGGACTCCCACTTCAAGGATTAAGCACAAGGCTGCTCCCTTCCAGGTGGATCAAGCCCCAAGATCGCCAGTGTCACCAAATTAGGGTTTGGTCGACCAAGGCCCCCAGATGAAAATTTTCCTCTGGGCGTGAGCCAATGCTTCAAAGCATATCCTAAAATACTCCATGGAACCTCATGGGCCCAAGCATCAAGTCAATTTGACCTCAGGGGTTGCATACATCAAAAATCAAGAATTAGGGTTTCTTGACCTAATTCACCCCTACGTTGACTTTTGGGACAAATCATGAGCCAAGACCTCAAGAGAGGATTTGAGAATCTCCAATATACCAAATTGATCCATTTGTAATAATTGATTGATCTAGGAAGCTTGAGCAGCAAGTCTCAATTTCATCAGTACCACAGTTAGGGTTTTGAGGAAAAAGTCAACTGTAGTCGTGACTTTTGACTAGGACATTCTCCCAAACCCTAGGACATGATTCAATATACCCTATAACACCCATGGAACATGTCCTTCAAGTTTGATTTAGGTCAAGGACATGATTTCCTAAAGGATCGCACAGTTTGGAATTCATCTGACAAAAAGTCAACTGTGCACCAAAGTCAACTTTGACTTTTTGAGATTTTTCACAAAAATGGTTTTTTTAACCCTAAAATGATGTTAATGTAAGATTTGAATCATCATTCATCAATAAAAATCAAGAAAAGTGGGATAACTTGTAAAAGGGGTAACCATAAAAACTTAGAAAATCTTCTAAGTTATGAACAAAGTGGCAAGAGTACCAACTTTGGAGGATCATAACTCCTAAACCACAAAGACATTTTTCCCCATCCAAAGCATGATTTGTAGATCTCATTACCCTCTACAAAAGCTTAAAATTGACCTCCCTCCAAATTCATTATGGATTTTGAGTTATGGAATGATCAAAATCACAAAAAGTGAAAATGTCAGTTTTTTCCAACACTTAGTGAAATTTTCACTAAGTCAGAATCTGCCTTCACTTTATTCCAAATGTAGGGGGATTTTTCACTTGGATCCAAAAGGTATCAAAACCAAATATGATCAAACAGTTGTTGTATCATATAAGGGCTTTCCAAAATGGCCAAGAACATCACCAAATTCCACTTGGGCCATGAGATATGACAATGGCAATATGCCTTGCTGAAAACTGCCAAGGCTAGGCAGAATTTTGCATTTTGCTCGATTTGGAAAAATCAGATAATTCTAAGCCTTGTCATCACTTTGGACACATCCGAGGATCAAATCTAAAGGGGACAAACGCTGATCCAAGCCTCCAAAGTCCTTGGAACAAGAAGTAGCATGCCAAACCTAGAATTGCCTAAAAGAGGGACAAGACTCCAATTTTGGATTGGAGCATTCAATGCATACACCAAGGTGGCGTGGACTGAGCCATTTGCAACTGAATTCAGTCAAGACTTATCCAAGACCAAGGGAACCACAACCCTATGCCCTAACCTCTAGTCAATGGCTAGAGGAGACTTGGATTCCAAAGTGCAACCATTGGCCAAACCTCTGCTGCAGTTGCCATTCACTATTGATCCCAAAACAAACTTGCTCTACTATAAATAGAGCTCATTTGTGCTCAGTTTGAGTACACCAAGGCCATCAAACATATGCTTTCCTCAAAATCCCTCTCTTTAGGCCAAAATGCCTTCTTTAGCAAGGTAACTCTGAGTTTTTGAGTTAGAGAGCATTTCCATCACAACTTATGATCCTAACACCTCATAAACATCATATGTAGGTGATCCAAACTATCAAAAGTGACCTGTAACACGAAAATCACAAAGTCACCTCTCAAAACCTCAAAATAGGCCTTTTGTGCATTTTTTAAGCCATGTCTTGATTCAGTCACTTTCCAAACCAGATAAAACCTCAAACACACTCCAAATAACATCCTTGAACTGTCCCAAATGGTTCCCCCCATCTGGAACACCATTTGAGGGAGTTGCTATTTTAGCCATTTTAACCCCTTTTGCAAGAAAGGGCCAGTTTGTGTTTTTGCAGGTTCCAGCTGATTCCAACCATCCTCAAAGTTTTTAAGGGATAATTTGAGAGTGTCCAAAGCATCAAACCATTTCTGGAACAAGAAGTTTGGCAGATTGCACAGAAAACTCCAAAAGCTCAAAAAGAGGTAAGCATCATGACTTGAACTTTCCAAAATATGCATTGCTTTGAAGTCCACTGATCATACACACCGCATACATGTTATATATGTTGTGTTTGGACCAATTCATCGTGTAAATCATGCCTGTATCAAAGTGTAGCATAGAAAACGCAATTATAGGCCTTTTTCAAAACCACTATCGGGGTTTGAGGAGGGAGTATGATCTGAAAAAAATACCACCACCATTGGATTCCTTGTGAAATTCTAGGCCAGATGCATATAAATTTTGTCCCTAACCATTAAGAAATGAGAAAGTTATGGACCTTCCCGTTTCTTGGCAAAACTTGCCTTGGCCAGGCCTAGAAAACAAGGCAAGCCTTGTATATTTGTGGTTTCACTTCAAGCAATGGATGTATCACCACCCCAGTGGTAAGGCGCGCGCCCTATAACCTTGAGGTCGTGGGTTCAAACCCCACCCATGCCATTTTGTGTTTTCTCACATTTTTTCCAATATTTTTATGTTTTATTAATTAATTGGAAAATTAATAACTCTTTCAATTTTAATTATTTTTGATTGGTTCTTTTTGAAAAAAATCACAAAAATGTTGAAATATTTTATTCCACAAAAAAATTAAGTTTATATTATTTATTTAATATAATTAGTATTTTTGTGAATAAATTCCTTTATAATGTTTTTAAACATTTTAAAAGTGAATATTTACTTTGAAAATCGAAACCAAGTGAGTTTTAATTAACCTTGTGATTAATACCTCATTTCTCAAACCTTAAACAAAAATCACAAATGGTTTATTCAAACTTATTTGGTATTTTATTTGATTTTCTTTAAATATTTACTTTTAAAGAATAACAAATTAGGGTTTCTTTGATTTTCACCCTCATCAAACAATTTCAAACACTTTTGGGCCTCTAATAGAGTGTAAGACCCAATCCTTTGTAAATACAAACCTATTTTTGGGCCTCACTTATTGTATAAGTCCCGTTGTATTTCAAAAAGTTCGACGCGATCATCGTCCGTTGAAAAACAAACCCTGGGCCTCTCCTCGAGCTATAAGACCCATTCAAAATCTTTTGGGCCTCTATTAGAGTGTAAGACCCAACCCCCTTTGAAAACCAAACCATTTTGGGCCTCAATGCATTGTATAAGATCCACCACGTTTTCGAAAATCTCGGCGCGATCGCCATTTTCAAACAAATGACCCCGGACCTCTCCTTGAGCTGTAAGCCCTACCACTTGTACACAAATAAATCTTTTGGGCCTCTTAAGAGAGTGTAAGACCCATCCCCTTGTACAGAAAACCTTTTTGCGCCTCAGTCACTTGTATAAGTCCCTCTGTACAAAACGACAGTGCGATCACTAATAAACCTTGGGCCTCTCCTTGAGTTGTAAGCCCCAACATCTTTTCAAAATACTTTCTCCTTTAAATTTTGAATATACTGTTGTTTTCAATCTTTCTTTGTTGAACAACTAACCAAACAGCATGGAAGCTCTACAACCGAGTAAGTGGTTATACGTTTTCTTTATCCGCTTTCATATACATATAACTGTATTGTGGGGCTGTTTCGCTGTAAGTCTTCTTTCATAACCTCATATCAACTGTGTAATACTAGTATAGATATTTAGAGTTTCCTCGACAACTACGTCTAGCACTAAGCCCTGTTGATCACTCTTAAATAGACAAAACTAGATCGCCATAGGATTACCAGACACAGTCTTCCCTCCTCTTGGGGTTAAATAATATGGAGAAGTGAAATGCAGCATTCTCAGTGAACCCTTTCTCAGACTGTCACCCTTAGAAATCGTCAAAGAAAGTCTATTCCCCAGAGATGATATTTTCTCCGTGAATGGCATCTCTTGAGTTTCTTCCAAATTCTCGGACTTTCCTGGGTTGATCTATTCTCTGTGAATAGCCTGTCTTGAATTTCTCGGGGTTTAGGGACCCACAGGCTTCCTAAAAGCATCCCCGCCTCCTCTTGGGCGTTGTACAAGGACCCTACAGCTTCTTAGAAGTATTCACAACATCCTCTTAGGCTTCGTATAAGGATTCTTACTTCGGGAAAAGAGCCTCCTCTCGGGCTTCGTACAAATTATCCCTCGACTTCTTAAAAGTTTCCAGCCTCCTCTTGGGCTTCGTACAAATTGTCCCGACGACCTCCTAGAGGTATAGGAACAGAAATTAGTCATCTTAATAGAACAGTCTTTCAAAGAGTCTAGATCTTTCTACCGTGAACGAACTACTATTGTTTCTTTAAACATAGTACAAAAGATAAAACTCTAGACTTGTACAGTCTAATCTCCTTGAGTCTCGAAGGCATTTTCAAGTAGGGAAAAACACCCGTAGACTCGGACAGTCTCCAATACCCTCTGGATTCCCCATTTCCTTAAAGAACAGGAAATAACCCTGATCCTCTGATCAATTCCAAAGCATAGCCTTACCTTTAATCAGTCTCTTTATAAGAACTGATTTTCTCTTTTAACCAACCTACTGGACCTGTCACTCAACTGAAACAACACTCCTTTTAGCCTCTATCTCGGGCTATGTACGAGATACAAAAAGACTCTCTTGTTGAGTCAATAATCCTTTTAGCCTCTATCTCGGGCTTCGTACGAGATACAAAAACACTCTCTTGTTGAGTATAAAAGACTCTCTTGTTGAGTTAACTTTTAGCTTCCGTCTTGGGCTTCGTACGAGACACAAAAACACTCTCTTGTTGAGTATAAAAGACTCTCTTGTTGAGTCAACCTTTAGCCTCCGTCTTGGGCTCCGTACAAGACACATCTAAAAGCACTCTCTTGTTGAGTCAACTCCTTTTAGCCTCTCTCTCGGGCTTCGTACAAGACACATAAAAACACCTCTTGTTGGGTCAATAGCCTCCTCTTAGGCTTTGTATAAGAAAAACCCCGGTTGAGTCAATCAACCTTTTAGCCTCAAAACTGTGCCTCGTTCACATGTTACAAACATCAATAACTCCTTTCATCTAATCGCTTTAAGAGGCAAGCCTCTGGATTATTTACATCCATGCCACTGTCCTTCTTTTAGCATGAGAAATTCCTAAGGAAAGATAACATTGCTCTACACTGAGTTAAAGTCTTCTCCTTCAGGTTAAAACCCCTTATAAAGGAAATTATGGCATTGCTAGGATTCACATATCCCGGTTAAAGTAATCCTCCTTTATAGTCAGTCACCCAACAGTCGTGACAAACAGACTCCCTTTAGAGATGACAAATTCTATCTAAAGACAAAACCCTTTAGCTTCACATCTTGCGCTTCGAACAAGATACAAATAGACCCTTCAGCTTCACATCTTAGGCTTTGAACAAGATACAAACCACCTTTAGCTTCACGTCTTGGGCTTTGAACAAGACACCAAAACACCACTTCCTCCCATAGAATAGGAGGAACTACGATCGCTCTGATTTCCCTGTTTCGGTAAACGGGAATACGTAGGCATAAGATTGAAAGAAAAATCTTAGCGAGCACACTAATCCAAAACCCAAATCCCATACCCTCACATATCAATCGAAAAGCATCAGTCTTAAACTCCCACCAATCACCCAGGCACTATTTTAACAAAATAACTTAAGAGAGACCCACAATCTCAATAGCATCTATAAACCAACAGTCATCTGTTTAAACTCAGTATGCAAGCATGGTTAATTGGAGACATCTATTTCCCTTCCTTCATCAGTTTCAATAGGATAAAAAATGAATCGAACTGTAGTACCCCAAAAGTGATAGTGCTTCGCAACCACGTCCAAAAATTCACGCTACAATATGGTATGAGGAAAGTCATTTCATCCCTAGAGATGATTATCATTTCCTTTAAGAAATTAAAAATGGTAAGAGGAAGATTAACTATGATGTTCTTGTTAAGGAATAACAATATATGCTTGTCATTCCTAGTAAGCGTTTCTAGTTCTTTCTCTCTTGGACTAAGATTTGACACTAGAAGTTGATACAAAAATTTTCCAATTGGTCGTAGACTAGAAGGATTGCTGAGATTATCGTTAGTTGCATAAATCAGGCGAAGGTGATCTTTAAAGACATTGTTGAATCTATAATGTTCAACACAAACACCTTCCTCTTCACATTTTATTGTCTGAGCAATAAGTGACTAAGTAATTGTAATAGGAAAGCCATTGACATAGGACTGGATTGACTCAGCATCATGACCAGATGATCCAACTGAGGCATTTAACCAGAATTCTTTAACGAGATTAATGTAGATGGGTCCATTAAGAATGTCAAAGTAACTGTTCAACTTTTGTTTGCGAATAGCTGTCCTTAGATCAAAACCTTTGTCTTTCAAATCATCGAAATCGACAAACTTTTCATTGATTACGAATAAATGATTTTCATCTAAGGTTGTTGAAGAAAATAAAATACTTTAAAACTAGGTTTGAAGACACAAAGAGTTGAAAATGAGACGTTGAAACAAGGAATAATGTTTAAATAAAATGGATAATAGGAAATAAAATAATCAGAGAAGCTCAAACGTCTTGAAAATCCAAAAGATACGTTACATTTTTTAATATGGATGATCATTGCTATTCTAGTGGATATGATTCCAATGCGCACTGTGATTTATTTTTTTTAGAAGTAGAAATCACATATTACCTCGGTTTTTCAAAAACTCCGAGGGGAAAAACAATTCTGGAAACTATTTTTATTTATTATAATTTTTTTGTAAACTAAATGATATATCCCGTCGGTTTCCTTAACAAACAAGGTATACGACACGTAACGTTTTACTATAAATGTACTCATTAGACACATTTTACCCTAATCCTAACTTATATGTAGCCGCTCTAAACTCGTTAGAAGTAGAAATCACATCATTCTTTTGGGATCCATCTCACAAAATGGCATTGTTGTTATTGTTGTTGTTGTATTTAAAAGCTTGTAAAAGTTCTCTATGATGGATTGCAAGAGCAGAAAAATATTTTTTAATAGAATTTGGATGCATTCAATGGTTGGACTAGATAACTTTATAGAAATTGGATGCGTGTAATATTTGGACCAGGTAACTTCTTACAGCAAAATTCTTGTTGAAATCCTGGTTAAGTAGATCACGAAGATGTCAGACAGGATGTCTTGACACCTGATCTCTGCTTCTTACACGGATCTGAGGAATAACAAAACTAAACAACAGAAAGTAAACAACACCAGAATTGTTAACCCAGTTCGGTGAACAATAACACCTACGTCTAGGGGCTACCAAGCCAGGAATGAAATCACTATGTAGAATTGGTTCTAAGCTAAACTCCAACATTTACAGCTTATCACCTAGAAACTACCTTTCCTAGATTTCTACCTAAGTCTCTCCTAGGTATGAGACCCTTCTCAATTCCCTTCCAATCACAACAGTGACTGAAAATATTACAACTCAATAAGAATGTCCTTCTCAAGTATTCACACAATACACGAGAGGCTCACAAGTACAAACCCTAGTACTCCTAAACAACTGCAACAACCAACCACAAACTAGGTTAATTCTAACCTATTTATATTGCAAACCACAGCTGGACTTGGGCTTCTAAAACGCAGCAGAAGTCTTCCTCAGAATTAGCGACCTAATTCTTTCTTCAATCCCAAGTTACCAAAAATGTCTCCTTCATAAGGAAACCACAAATCCAATTAGAATCAGAATCTCTGATTCCACAATCTCAAATGCCACCTGGAATCCTAGTCATATTCCAATCACACCTGTTACCAAAAACTGTTAGTTCAAAACTGTAATAGACAAAGATGTAGAATCCTCTTCATACATCTTGTCAAACATCTCAACCTGCAGTTAGTCTAACATGTTAGGACATCTTGTCTAACATCTTTCTGCTAAGTTAGTTTTACCAAAATTAATGCCAACCTCAAAAGCAGGGACTTAACAATCTCCCCCTTTGGCAAATTTTGGCTAAAACTAACTTCCATTAACCTGCGGAAACATATCAGGGAGACCACTATCAGAGCAGCATCGAAATCAAAACATGTCTCCCCTCAATCAGTTTAAATCTACTCCCCCTCAGTAGTTAGTAGATCATCAGTAGTCAGCAGTAAACCAGTTCAACGTAAAAGTTTACACACCCAACAGAAAAGAAAAAAACTATCCTGGGCATTCAACCCTTACACAACAAAGCAAAAAAAAAACAACAAAATAGTAAAGAAAACAGTAAAGAAGAAGACAACTCTCAGAGGTCATCTTCAGTCTCCTCATCATCCTCTTCTCCTTCTGCACTCCCAGCATCATTTTCAGCATCATCAGCCTCTTCCCCACTGTTGTCTTCATTACCCTTGTCAGGATCTTCAGCATGGACTCCAGTGTCTTTGTTTTGCTTAGCAGCCAGAGCTTGTATTAATCTTTCGAGCTTCTCTTTTCTTGCAGTGCTTACCTTGATTATATCACCAAGTTCTTTGCAAGTGGCTTTCAGCTGTTTAATGGTATTCTCTTCAGAGACTATAGATGTTGAGACAATGTCTGGAACATGTTTGTCAGTAAACAACTTGTGATGTAGAGACAAAGGTGGCTTTCTCTTCATAATGACATCACCAGCTAGGGTGATCCTAGGATATAATTGAAGTAACATTCCACAAATGATTGATGGAAAGCAGATTGGCAATTTTACAACAGGTGAAGTAGCTTGTTTTAGAATTTGATCAAATATATATGCTCCAAAATCAAAGGATTTTCTTCTACCAATGACATAGATAAACTTTCCAAGTCCTGTGGAGATAGTTGAAGTGTGGTTTGTAGGAACCCAATTTGCAGCACCAATTCTATGGAGAATGGCATATTTAATGCTGAGTTTCCCAGCAAACAGTTTCTATTTGTTAGGCCATCTCTTTACAGTGTTTCCTGTAATTTCTCTGCATATTTGGTCATCTGTATCTTCAATTTCAGCCTGAGCACACTCAGATCTGCCAAGATATTTATTGATTTCAGCGGGAGAAAATGTCACAACATTTCCTATGACACACACTTTGAAGCAGTCCTCACTCCTTCTATCATTGCAGCCTTCTGGTATGTTTACAACAAATTTTTTCACCAGATGTTCATAACATGAATCAAAATGAGAAACAGTTCTAATCAACCCAGCCTCTTTGATCAAGTTCATCACTTCTTCACACTTAAGGACATTTTGCCCCAGTTCTCTCTCTATGGCAATTCTTCTATGATATATATGGTTCCATTTGCTGACACTTACAACATCAAGAAAAGAGATGTTGTCCATGGGAGTTTTGGGAAGGGAACCTGCAATCTTCTTGGAAGCTGGTTTCTTAATGGCGTCCTGTCCATCCTCTATCTCTTCATAGTCTGACTCACTTCCGGACTCTTCCTTCCTTTTCTTATTTTCAACAACAACTTTGCTCCAGGGTCTATGGGGGCCAACTGCAGGTCTCTTAGGTTGCTTGTTAGAGATGGCTACACCTTTACATTTCCTTCTTTTGAGTCGTTCTAACACACTTGGATTGAGGCTTGTAGCAATGACTTCATTGTCAGAAGGAGTGTCAACTAAATTGATGATTTTGTTAACTTGTGCTGAAGTCTCTTGGGAAGTCAAGAATGTTTCATCATCTGCCTCAGTATTTTCAACAACAGAATCAACAAGGGTATGCAGATTTCCTTCTGACATTTCAACATCATTTCCCTCCCTGCCAGCATCCCATTCCTGAGATAAATTGGGTGGCAAGATCTGTGCATGAGGTCTGGTGATTCCAGCAATATTAACTCTGTATCCCTTACTTATGAGGTTCTTTATTATGTTCCCAATCCTTTCCTCTGTATTGAATTTTTCTATGCCTTCCCTAGAACTCACAAAAGCATCAGAGGTGTTGAGGAATTACCTGGAGGAATATTTTTGGATCGTTTAATCGGGAGCTTGTTAGTTTTGCAGGGCATGATAGTTAGCGGAACATCATCAATTACCTTTTCAGCGTGTAGCTCTTTAGACTCTAATGTCACTTCTGAGTCTTTCTCAATAGCTGGTGTTGGTGATTGTTGTTGAGACATCTTCACACAATATGTCTGTTCTTTGATCGGAAGGATGAACGAGTTTGATGGAATTAGAGCAAAGTCACGATAGGTATGATTTAGAGCAAAATTTTGAGTAATTTGTTTTTCAAAACAGACAAACCCTTGTATACCGTTCCCATTCATTGAGTAAAACCCTAATTTTTCCTTTCAGATTTTTCTTTTTATTTTCATATCCTCTGAGTGATTCAAGATCCTGCCTTTGAATGTCGTGACATTTGGTATGACATTGTCCCATATCAAAACTTTTTCAGAGTCAAATTTTTGAGAATAGTCGCTCATATCTCTTGTCTTAGGGGATGTGTAAGCTGTGATGGCATAAGAACATCTATTTCCAGTCATTCCCCTAAGCCTGGAGGCCTTCTGAAGAATATTCTCCATTCTTGCTATAGTCTGACGCTGCATCCTCATATGAGCTAGATGTGTTAATCTCCTAATGTCCGCATCTGGGAAAGGTCTATGAAGTCTCTCCGTCTGTGAGGCAGTCCATACATAGCAGTTGTTTCTTGATCTGAATCCTCTCATGATAGTTCTACCTTCATCATTCAAGACATGACATTCAGATATGGTGAAGTTTACTTTAAGACCTTGATCACAAAGTTGACTGGTGCTGATCAAGTTTACGGTGAATCCTTTCACAAGCAACACATCATCTAGTTTAGGATTCCCAGCATGATCCAATTTTCCAACTCCTCTAATCTTTCCCTTGGATCCATCTCCAAAGGTGACATAGTTGGAGGAATGAGGCTTTAGATTAACTAGATATTCCCTGACACCAGTCATATGTCTTGAACATCCACTGTCGAAATACCATCTTTCTTCAGGGTACTCATCTTGATGGTAGTGAACTACCAGAGCCATGGACTCACTCTTAGAGTTCCTTTTCTTTCCAGTATTCCCACCTTTGAGATATCCATGTAGCTTGTAGCAATATCGTTTAATGTGACCATACTTGCCATATTGATGACATTTCTAATTTTGTCTCCTCTGATGTCTATAATAATGTTGAGACATTTTATTTGGCACTGTCTGTTTTCTTGACCGAGTTGTGACTGCACTCTTGATCATTGTATCCAAGTCCTCTGACATCTCCAGCATTTCTCCCAACTTTTAGAATTTCGTCAAGGATCTCAGAGCTGCTGTTGAGCATCCTAACATTTTTGGTCACATTTTCCAATTTGGAATTTAGCATAACTACTTCCTCCTCAAGATCAGAGATAGCATCAAGATGTTTTTCTCCTTCAGCTTCAAGAAGCATAATGATCTTGTGATGTCCTTCTCCTAGTTGACAAACCCTTTTGAAGGATTTTACTAGATCATCATAGGATAGATTTTCAATCTTTGAATCAGAATAAAACACTCCTGTCATTGCAGACACCTTCTTAGTAGTCTCCCCATCGCTTGAGGAGTCGTCCTTAGACCATGATGTAGATAGACCCTTATTCTCCTTCTTGTGGTAAGTGGGGCACTCACCTCTTGTATGTCCAAAACCTCTACATTCAAAGCACTGGATTCCTTTACCTCGGTTAGGTCGTTTATCATATCTAGGTCTTCTCCCAAAATTCCTTGATTTGTGGATGTCAGAAGTCCGAGCCTTAACATTATCATTCGACTTCTCATCCAATTGCTTTGCCAGTTGATGAAATTGTTTTTCCAGAACTCCCACAGTTTTAGTCAGGTCCTTTTTAGTGTCATCGTCTTCTTTGTTGGTCACAAAAGCAAGACTTTTCTTCTTTTCATCCTTTTGACTAATAGCCATCTCAAAGGTTTGAAGTGATCCCATAAGCTCATCTACCTTCATGGTTGTTTATGTCATGAGCTTCTTCAATAGCTGTCACTTTCATGTCAAACCTCTTGGGAAGAGACCTTAGAATTTTCCGAACCAACTTGGCTTCAGGAATTTTCTCACCAAGATCACTAGATGTGTTGGCCATATCAACAATATTCATATGAAAGTCATGTATACTTTCATCTTCTCTCATTCTCAGATTCTCAAACTTAGTAGTGAGAAGCTGAAGTCTTGAGGATTTAATACGAGAGGTCCCTTCATGCGCAGTCTTCAGGATTTCCCACGCATCCTTTGAAGCAGTACAATTTTTGATGAGTCTGAAGATATTCTTGTCCACCCCATTGAACAAAGCATTTAAGGCTTTAGAATTCCCTTGAGCAAGCTTATCATCTTCATCATCCCAGTCTTCTTCAGGTTTCAGCTCCTCAGTGAGCTTCCCATCTTGGTCTTTGATATTTGGTGGACCCCACCTCTTGACCACAGACTTCCAAGCCTTTCCATCCATAGACTTGATAAACGCCACCATGCGAACTTTCCAATAATCATGATTGGAACCATTAAGTATTGGTGGTCTATTTAGTATTCCTCATTCTTTATCCATCGTACCAGAAAGTATCGTCCCTGAATCTCACCCAGATACGGAGCAGGATGCTCGCTCTGATACCAATTGAAATTCTGGTTAAGCAGATCACGAAGATGTCAGACATGATGTCTTGACACCTAATCTCTGCTTCTTACATGGATCTGAGGAATAACAAAACTAAACAGCAGAAAGTAAACAACACCAGAATTGTTAACCCAGTTCGGTGAACAATAACACCTACGTCTGGGGGCTACCAAGCGAGGAATGAAATCACTATGTAGAATTGGTTCTAAGCTAAACTCCAACGTTTACAGCTTATCACCTAGAAACTACCCTTCCTAGATTTCTACCTAAGTCTCTCCTAGGTATGAGACCCTTCTTAATCCCCTTCCAATCATAGCAGTGACTAAAAATATTACAACTCAATAAGAATGCCCTTCTCAAGTATTCACACAATACACGGGAGGATCACAAGTACAAACCCTAGTACTCCTAAACAGCTGCAACAACCAACCACAAACTAGGTTAATTCTAACCTATTTATATTGCAAACCACAACTGGACTTGGGCTTCTAAAACGCAGCAGAAGTCTTCCTCAGAATTAGCGACCTAATTCTTTCTTCAATCCCAAGTTACCAAAAATGTCTCCTTCACAAGGAAACTGCAAATCCAATTAGAATCAGAATCTCTGATTCCACAATCTCAGATGCCACCGGGAATCCTAGTCATATTCCAATCACACCTGTTACCAAAAACTGTTAGTTCAAAACTGTAACAGACAAAGATGTCGAATCCTCCTAATAGGACATCTTGTCAAACATCTCAACCTGCAGTTAGTCTAACATGTTAGGACATCGTGTCCAACATCTTTCTGCTAAGTTAGTTTTACCAAAATTAATGCCAACCTCAAAAGCAGGGACTCAACACTTGTTTTAATGTATTATTTTTTTCAATATTGTATGTAAACAATGTAATTAAAAAACATTTTCTCCTCGGTTTCTATAAACCGAGGGGATAACTTAGCGTTCTTAAACAAATCTTTGTCGTTCATTTCATGATTATCAACGCTCAAGAAACTACCATTAGTGATCTGCGTGATACCTAAAAAATTTCCATTATAAAGACTTTTTGATATCTAAAATTGATAAAGAAACTTCATGAAGCGATTGAAACTATCTATATCATCCTCTTTAACTTTTGTCATTAGCGATGGATTGCAAGTGCACAAAAATATATGGGTTTAAGGTTTGTGTTTTTAAATATTCATTTGAGCAGAAAATCATTTATTTTTATATTTTTTTTCTAAGACTTTTATTATTTTATATATCAGAAACAAATACTTGCTAGGTGAAGCATTCACTACTACAAAATACACCTTCGGTAACATAATACTACTACGGTTATGCTTTCTACCGTTGTAATATCGCAATTTGGATGCACCTGATATATTTTCTATTTTTTGAAAATTATTTAATCACGGTCGAGATAAACAATCGTGGTGATAAAGTAAGTGTTACAAGCTTCGAATCCTAGCAACTACATTTTTTCCTTTTGGCCTATTACAAAAAGCGCGTGTCCCTTAAGTTCATAAATAAGATCTAAATTTTTATTTTTTTTTGAAATTATTTAGCCACGGTTTTTCTTGTTAACCGTGATGAAAAGTGATATTTTTTAGTATATAAGAGAGAAAAACCTTTGCTCTTCCCAAAAGAGAGAAACGACTATAATGATAATTGAAATTTTTCTTTATTTCTCAAGACGGTCACAAGTCATTCAAGAATATCAACTATTAGAAGTAATCATTACAAGCATTAAATCATTAGATGTTTCATCTTCAACCTCTTCTATAAATGTACACTTTCATATAATGAATTTCCACATTTTCGAACTATTTTTCTTAACTTCATATAACAATATGAGTTCTCCATCTGAGAAGGCTAAGAGAATTATCTCAATAGAAGTCACTCTTGAGAACAAAACCATCACCACAGTACAACACCATCAGCAGTCAACTGAGGAGGTCCAGCCATCTGGGTCGACTGCTGTCAGGGATGCACTAAGGGCGAGGAAGGCCAAGAATAAGAAGAAGATGCTGAAGAAGAAGAAAAGAAAGATGTCGAGGAAGATTATTTACTATGACTCAGATGAGGGTACTGAGGAGTGAGTCGTAGATTTGGAAGATTCCTATAGTGCCAGAGGATATTCTTTCGATCTGAAAAAAATTATGTAATGAAAAATTATGTTTTATGTACTATATCCTTGTGGGCCTCTTTGTAGAACTTCTTTATTATTGTTTTATGTACTCTTTCCGTTTGATCAATGAAAAAACTCTCTCACCATTATTCTCTGGTATGTTATTATTGTTGTTGCTTTGATTCATTAATGTTGTCCATTTTTCCTATTACAAAAATCACGTGTCACTTAAGTTCATAAATAAATAAATAATTGAAAATTATTTAACCACGATTTTACTATTCAACTATTGTAATAAGATCTACATTTCACTGTGGTTGCATCATGGTTTTCTTGTCAACCGTGATGAAAAGTGATGTTTTTTAGTATATAAGCGAAAGTATCTGTCGTTCAGTACATAACAGCAGTTTCTCTCAAAATAAAACCCTAACATATTTCACTCTTCTCTCTCATAACATTACCCTAACATCCATGTCACTCTTTAAACATACTTCAACCTTCAGATTCGTCTTCACCAATCGCTACTTTGAGGTTCGTTCATTAAACTTATGCTTCGATTTCATTTACGTTTCTTGTTAAAAATGAGTTCTCATTTTTTTTTATTTGGTGAATGTTCTCATTTTTCAGTTTTGTTTTCACCACCTTAACAAAGTGCATACTTTGGGTATGGTACATATGATTTGTGTTGCTATGAAAAAAATATAAGAAGTATGAAGCTATTGTGTAAACTTCATTCACCTTGTACTTTTTTTTCATAGCATCATAAACTAGATGAACTTCATAATTTATTTCAGTTCCACGATTAGTTTCAAAAAAGGCGCGTTCTTGAAACATTTTATTATATCTTGTGTTGTTGTATGTTGTTGTTGTTGATTAATATTCTCAGAACTTCATAATTTGTTGTTGTTGTTGTTGTTGTTGTTGTTTATTACATCTTGCGTTCTTGAACCTTATTTTTATTTTATTTTGTTGTATGTTGTTGTATGTTGTTGTTGTTGATTAATGTTTTCAGAACAAGAACAAAACATTGCTAAGTCACAAGAAAGAGGTTTATTTTATTTCATTTTGTTGTATGTTGTTGTTGTTGTTGATTAATGTTTTCAGAACAAGAACAAAACATTGCTAAGTCACATGAAAGAGGCTTCTTGTGACTTAGCAATATTTTATTCTTTAAATTCTTATGCAGGTTGCACAGTAGATGAAGTTGAGTTTATTATATGCTATGTAGATTGTTTAGTTCACTAACCCTTCACTGAAAATACATTTCATTTAAATTGACATAGAAACTTATAATATGAAATTAAGTTGTATTTGAAAACCAACTTATATCAATCAATGTTTTTCGAATTGCATTCGTCACATCATTCATCTCACGATGTTTAACATATAGAATGTGGTTTAATGATCTGATTCATTCATTACATCTATATCTTCTCTTATAGTTTAATTTGAATAACAACAATTTATCGGTCAATAAATTGATGTTATTCAAATTAAACTAGAATAAAAGGAATCGATGCCATGAAGGACTTAGACCATTGAACCACATTCTATATGTTAAAGAGCGAAAAATGAATGATGAGACACATGTAATTTGGAAAACAATGGTTTGTTTAAGTTGGTTTTCAAGAATAGTTTAATTTTCAGATTATATACTTCTTCATCAATTTGAATGGTTTTATTTCTTTAGTGAGGTATATGGAAAAACAAGCAATCTCTATATTATATAATAAACTCTGGGGTACTTTCAACAACAGTTATATATTTTATCCATGATGAAATGTTATTACATTCCAAATAAAATGCTGCATGTGAGTTTCGAACCGAGTACCTAAATGTATATATAACAACAGTTGATATAAGTAACTGTTGTGATATGTAGTGCGCATCCTGCCATATTATCACGGTCTCACGAACGTGGTGGAAAACACCAGATATACAATCACCCCTTACCTCACAACGGTTGGTCAGGCGATGTGGTATCCCTTTTTCAACCGTTGTGGTATTCCGTAGTAGTAATTTGACCTTGCCCAAATATCAAGGCGTCGAAGATCCAACATATGATTTTCAGGGATAAATTAATTTTTATTTTAATATTCTGTGTAACCAATGTAATATTCTGGATAAACATTTAAGTTTGTAAACAAATTATTTTTATTTATTTTCTGTGTAAACAATATAATATTCTGGGTAAACGTTTAAGTTTGTAAACAAATTATTTTTATTTATTTTCTATGTAAACAATCTAACGAATTTCTAATAAAAAAACAATTTAATTTACCTCTCAGTTTATTCGTAAACCGAGATGTATGAGACACTATTGATGAAGATGCTGGAGTTCGAACCTATGTGCAAATTAATTTACCTATTGATGTTTAAATAACCGAAATTATAAACCTTTACTTTTCATGACGATGTTTGTTATATCGCTACCGCAATCAAGGTAAAATGTATTTCGTATCCGACATTAAAAACACTTTTTCTAGTAGTAATAATTAGTTCAATTTACAATCAAAATTATATGGTTCAATTCGTGATTGTACAAAGTCTTATAGTGTGAAACCCCAAGGTGATTTATTATATATTTGAGAATAGAAACTGATAAACATGAGCTTCATCATCATGTTAAATATGTTGGTGTACAAGGTGAAAATAATGGATGAACAAGAGAAGAATATATTATAGAGAATGACGGCTACAAGGATTACAAAAGGATTACTAAAAATACTCACTACCACTAGTCTATTTATAAGCTAAAACTAGGGCTACAAAAGCAACAATAAAATACTAAAATACCCTCTAACAAACTTGGTTACCAAGTTTGTGAATATTAATTAAAATATAAATTATTTATTCTAATACCATCCCTTAATTTATATTTCCTCAAAACTAACAACACCAATTCCATCCCTTAAGCGAAGGAATTGATCCGTCTTGATAGCCTTCGTCAGAACATCTGCCAGCTGCTTCTGAGTGCTACAGTGCAGAACTTCTAACACTCCATTCTGAACTTGACTTCTCAGATAGTGATACTTGGTCTCAATATGCTTGCTTCTCCCATGCAACACTGGGTTTCTGGCAAGATTGATTGCAGACTTGTTATCAATCATCAGCTTCAGAGGTTTGTCAACTTTGATCTTCAGATCCTCCAGCAAGTTCAGAATCCACACAGCTTGGCAAGCAGTAACAGCACCTGCAATATATTCAGCTTCACATGTTGACAATGCAACAACAGGTTGTTTCTTAGAACACCAAGAAATAGGGCCTCCTAGAAACTTAAACAAGTATCCAGAAGTACTTCTTCTATCAACTCTGTCTCCACACCAATCAGAATCTGAGTAACTCAGAAGTTCTGATCCGGTCTTTCTTCCAGAAGGGAACAACACTCCATACTTCAGAGTTCCCTTGATATACCTCAGAATCCTGACAGCAGCTTGGTAATGGGACCACTTGGGTTTACTCATGAATCTACTAACCATTCCAACTGCATAACAAATATCAGGTATGGTATTACACAAATACCTCAGAGAACCAACCAACTGTTTGAAGGTTGTAGCATCCACATCCTCACCATCAGAATCAGAATCTAGTTTATGATTTGTATCTGCAGGTGTGATAGCAGCCTTACAATTCTGCAGCTTAAATCTCTTCAGAAGTTCTCGTTCATACTTCAGCTGATGCAAAATGATACCTTTCTCAGAATATCTGAACTCCATCCCAAGAAAGTATGTCATTTTCCCGAGACCAGTCATTTCAAACTCATTCATCAGCACCTTCTTGAACTTAGCTAATTCTTGTTCAGAACTTCCGGTCAGCAATATGTCATCAACATACAAGCACACCAGAATCATATTTCCTTCAGAAATATGCTTAACATAAACACCGTATTCCATCTCACATTTCTGAAAACCCTGCTTCTTGAAAAATGAATCAATCTTCTGATTCCAAGCTCTGGGCGCTTGCTTCAATCCATACAAAGCTTTATGTAATCTGTACACCATCCCTTCCTGATTCTTTTTCACAAATCCAGGAGGTTGTGACACGTAAACTTCTTCTTCTAATGGACCGTTCAGAAATGCAGATTTCACATCTAAATGCATCAGAGGCCAATTCCTGTTAGCAGCTATTGCAATCACCAATCTGATTATTTCATGTCTCGCTACAGGTGCAAACACTTCAGAATAATCTAGCCCAGGTTTCTGCAGAAATCCTCTTGCTACCAACCTCGCTTTGTGTTTGGCAATTGATCCATCTGGCTTTAGCTTCTGCTTGAAAACCCATCTGACGCTAATGGCTTTCTTGTCATTTGGAAGTTCTGTCAGCTTCCAAGTCTTGTTTCTTTCTATGGCCTCAAGTTCTTCTTTCATGGCCTTTAGCCAGAACTTCTGCTTGAGAGCCTCTTCTGTACTCACAGGTTCAGAGTCTACTAACATGGCACACTGAATAATCTCTCCTTCAGAATCTACTTCAGTGTCTTGCAACATGTCAAACTCTTCAAATCTTCTTGGAATGTTTCTGATTCTCTGTGGCCTCTGACGTCGTTCAAAACTTTCTCCGGATGCTTAAACCTTAGAAGTTCTGTCCTCAGAAGTTTCTCCTTCAGAAGCTCTTGCTTCAGAAGGTTGACTTCCTCTAGAACCTTGACCACCTTCAGAGTCTGGCATATTCCCAGAGTCTGAATCACCACCAGAATCTTGATCATCATTAGAATCTGGATCATCAGAATCACCTTCATCTTCTGAGTCTTCTTCAGAGTCAGAATCACCATCAGTTTCAGAAAATCTTATTTCTAACCTTTCTTCAGAAGTTCTCACATCAGAATCAGATTGAGGCTTATCCCAATTCCAAACTTCTGATTCCTTCACAATAACGTCTCTGCTGAACTCAACTTTATTAGTTTCTGGACAATAAAGCTTGTACGCACCCGTACTGTGGTACCCCACCAGTAACATTACTTTGCTTCTATCATCCAACTTCTGTCTTCTAGCTTCTAGAACATGTTTGTAACAAACAGAACCAAACACCTTTAGATGACTAACACTTTGCTTTTCTCCCGTCCACTTCTGAATAGGAACTATTTCCTTCAGCTTCTTCGTTGGACATCTGTTGAGCACATATGCTGCGGTGGCAACAGCTTCTCCGCAGAA
The DNA here is from genome assembly GCA_022829125.1 of Lathyrus tuberosus. NCBI lineage: Eukaryota > Viridiplantae > Streptophyta > Magnoliopsida > Fabales > Fabaceae > Lathyrus > Lathyrus tuberosus. Next base: position 2,211,181 of record JALAZF010000205.1, on the reverse strand, counting down.
GTTCTGAGGAAGCTTCTTCTCCTTCAGCATGCTTCTCACCATATCAAGCAAATTACGATTTCTTCTTTCAGCAAGACCATTGTGTTGAGGAGTGTAAGGAGCAGTAACCTCATGCTCAATTCCATTCTCCTCACAGAACTTCTGAAACTCTTTGGAGTTATACTCACCCCCACCATCGGTTCTGAGAATCTTCAGAGTCAGACCACTCTGATTCTGAACCTTCATTCGGAACTTCTTGAATTCAGCAAACACCTCGTGTTTGAACTTAATAAGGGATGCCGATATCATTCTCGTGAATTCATCAACAAATGACACGAAGTATTTATTCCCTCCGAACGATTCTACTGGAAATGGACCACACACATCAGAATGTACTACTCCCAAGGCATGTTTTGCTCTTGGAGCAACTTCTGACGCAAATGGCAATCTTGGTTGTTTTCCTTCCATGCACACTTTGCATGACTTCTCAGGCTTCTTAATTGTAGGAATTCCATGTACCAGCTTCTTCGAATTCAGATGTTCTAAGCTTCTGAAATTCAGATGACCAAATCTTCTGTGCCACAACTCACTTTCTTTCACAACACTTGTTGCACTAAGACATTCAGAGTCAGAAGTTCTGACATTCACCTTGAATGTTCTATTCCTTCCTTGTTCTGACTCCATAATCAACTTCTGATTACAGTCATACAACTTCAGAAGATTGTCCTTCGTGGTAACTGAAAAACCTTTCTCAATTAATTGACCCACACTCATCAGATTGCTTTTTATGCCAGGTACATACCATACATTCTGAATCAATGCTGTTTTCCCATTATTCAGAACAACTCTGACATTTCCCATACATTCAGCGTTAAGATATTTGTCATCAGCACATCTGATCTTTGTCCTCTTCTCAGAATCAAAATCAACCAGCCATTTCTTATTTCCAGTAAGATGATTTGAGCAGCCAGTGTCCATATACCACCAGTCTGTCAAATTCGTATCATCAGATTCAGAAGCCATCAGTAGCACAGATTCATCATCAGAACTTCTGGCTATATTTGCTTCTTCTGACTTCCTTTCTTTGTTTGACCAACAATCTATAGCAAAGTGACCAAACTTCTTGCAACAGTAACATTGGATCTTCTTCTTGTCATACTTCTCTTTTCCCTTCTGAGCATTCTTTTGCCTATCAGAAGTTGAGGTTTCTGACTTCTGACCACCATCAGATCTTCTTTGCTTCTGATGCTTCTTATCAGAAACTGCTTTCAGAGCTTGCTGCTCTACTTCCCTTTCAGAAGTTCTCTCAGTCAGACGCAACTCTTGCACTTCTAGACTGCTTTGCAGCTCTTCAATTCTCATGGTGCTCAGATCTTTAGAATGTTCTATTGCTACCACAATGTAATCAAATTGAGGAGTAAGGGATCTCAATACCTTCTCAATGATTACTTATTCAGAAAGAGTTTCTCCACACGCCTTCATCTCATTAGTGATCAGAATCACTCTGGAGATGTACTCAGAAACTTTCTCATTGTTCTTCATGTTCAGATTCTCGTACTGCTTACGTAGAGACTGAAGCTTCACCTTCTTCACTGATGCGTCACCACCGTAACATCTGACCAGTGTGTCCCACACCGCCTTCGCCGTCGTTGAATCTGCAATCTTCTCAAACACATTCGCATCCACACACTGATGGATGTAGAACAATGCTTTCTGATCTTTCTTCCTTGTATCCTTCTGCGCGTTCTTCTGCTCCTCCGTCGCATCTGCTGCTACCGGAACGTAACCTTCGGTGACAAGATCTAGAACATCTTGAGCACCGAACAGTACTCGCATTTGAATCATCCAACGATTCCAGTTTTTGCCATCAAATACTGGAAGCTTGGTGTTCATGCCGCCATTGCCGTTCATCATCTTCAACCTTGTACAGTACACTCAGAACTTACCACGCACAGTGTTTCCCAACCGACAGAATCACAAATTTATGATTCTGATCAGAATTTCGTTCAAGATTCAACACAAATCAAGAACCAAAATTCAATCACACAAGAAATCCTCACGTTTCACTTGTGTTTCCCGTTGATCTGAACCGGAGCTCTAGATACCAATTGTTGGTGTACAAGGTGAAAATAATGGATGAACAAGAGAAGAATATATTATAGAGAATGACGGCTACAAGGATTACTAAAAATACTCACTACTACTAGTCTATTTATAAGCTAAAACTAGGACTACAAAAGCAACAATAAAATACTAAAATACCCTCTAACAAACTTGGTCACCAAATTTGTGAATATTAATTAAAATATAAATTATTTATTCTAATAAAATATACCTAATTAAACTACCTTTAAAAGAAGGAATTGTACAAAGTAGTTCTTTTTTTTAGTGACTGGATATTATGCAAGGTAGCTTTTAGATTAGCTTTAGAGCAGCACCTCCTTGAATGAACCTGGTTCGTATTTTGCTAATTCAAAGCCATGCTTTCATCTATATAATTCGATACTAATGGTTGTTTAATTTTTTGGTGGAAAAAAAGAAGAGAATAAAAATAAAGGTAAGATAGAAAAAGGTAAGGAATGTAATACCTTCCTTTATTGTGGTTAAAGTTGAAGAATCAATTAAACCATAAAATAACAGAATTTTTCCATCAACTTTCAAACATGTGGCAATGTCAAGCAACAGATGAAATTTTTTATGCCAGCACAATATCTATCTTTTCTATGTACCTTCTTATTATCAGAGTCGTCTCAATCTTTTGAGAAATTTTATGTAAAAAGCTAAAATTAGTTTTAGTTAAGTTATGAAATTTTTTTTAAGAGACCCTATTTAATTAAAAATTAACTGTGAAATATTTTTAAGAAAATCATTTTTTCTATAGCTTGATCATGAAAAAATAAAAGACTCTGTGCTATAGGCCGCTTTGCACGCCCTTAAAGACTGCCCTGCTTATTATCCTTTCATTAAGCCAATTAACAAAGCTTTGAGAGTATGGAATATGATATTTATGTGTAAAGTATCTCTTATTAAGTTACTATACAAATTGATTTTAGAGGTTTAATTTTGGTCAAAACTAGTAAATTTTAAGAATTTAGGTCATGAAAAAGATAAGTGTATGACATGACAATTGACTTTGACACATACAATACATAAATAGATTGAGCCAAGAGCATCTCTTGGTTTTTGGTAGAATATTTCTTTACAAGATGTAGAATGAAAGGAGGAAATACTTTCAAACAAAAATTTCAAGATATTTAGTTACACTTAAAATCTAAACTCGAGACTAAAAATAGTTTATAAACAATCTGTAGTCTTTTTTTATAAAGTCTTGTTAAGTCAATTCAATTCATAATTGTGCATAAATATTTGATTACAATAAATATTCGATTTCAAAAACGATAGTTTAAATCTGAAACATTCTACTCATTTAATTTTAAGAGATAAAATTTTGTTCATTAATTACTAAACCAAAAAACATCTTAAAAAAAACAAAATTGTGAGAATATACACAAGAATCAAATAGATAATGTCTATTAAATACAGTGTTGTAAACGTGAGATCAGAATATTGATGCCGTCGTATATAAAAGTCTAAATCAAATCGCATGTTGTTTAGTCACTTAATCTTGGCTAATGGTAGTGATAACCAATCCACACCTCTCTATTCATCAATGCACATTTTACAAAAGACAAAATTTCATAAATGTGATATCGTTAACTTTGATTGAAAGAAAAAAACATACAAAAGTAATTTTAGATTGAAAGAAAAAAACTTATATAAGTTAATGCGTTATATCTCTATAGATGTGGCACACTTAATACACTATGTCCTTACTTATAGTATTCTGACATCTGACAAAATTTCATAAATGTTATGTCGTTAACTTTGATAAATGTGATGTCCTTAACTTTGATTTAAAAAAAAAAAAAAATCTTGAAAAAACAATTTGTAAAATGAAAATCATCCTCACATATAATCACATATATTAATGTGTTATACCTCATTATATATGAGACACTGACACAACGCCTTAAGTCAAATATTATTGGCCTTTTTGTGAATATATAGTGAGTGATCTAATAGCAGAAATTTGATAACAAGTGATTCATAAAATCTCGGATAAACTTTAATTTCATCTTATAAATACAATACAGTTACAATACATGTCACTATAGTTAATACACAAATCAAACTTGATTAAATATATTTAAGTGATTACATTGTAGTTAATAAAATGCTAGAAAGCACTTCCATACATAAAACACTACATAGACTATGAATACTAAGATCACTACTAACAAGCCAGTTTATTCTTCCAGCAACAAACTATCAAGATTCAAGAACAAGATTGGTACGGTTTCAACAACTGAGTGAGTGAACCACTTAGGTGTACGGTTTCAACAACTGAGTGAGTGAACCACTTAGGTGAAGTGACATGATTTCATTAGTGGAACCTCTCAGTTTCCCTCCAATGAACACAGCAGGAACAGGTGCAGTGCAACCTAACCTCATCAAAGCTTTCTCCATTTCCCTTCCTTCAGGATCTTGGTCTATCTCATGAACCATAGGCCTAATCCCAAGTTCTTGAAACAAAATGTTAACTGCATAGCATAGACAACAAGAGCTTTTCGTGAAGATCACCACACCTTTCTCAGATGCCAACCTCAGCACTTTATCCATCTCGATCACGAAGCTCTTGTTCTTCTGAAAATATGTATAAGTTTGAGGTAAGATGTGTTGGGATTATTACCTTGGATTTATTTAGAACGCCCAAACCATCAGATCGAATATCAAAACTGAATTCGATCTGATGGTTGTATTGGGTTTGGAAGCTTATGCAAGAGAGATAGAAAGTTATATATGAAGGTTGTTGAGGTTGTTTTGAAATGGTGGTAAATGAGAGTATTTATAGGAACTATCATGTTATGTTATGCTTTTTAGATACCAAATAATTTGTGTGATTTTATTCGATAGGGCAAGTTGGGAGACATATTTGCAAGAATATGCTTCAACTATTGTAGACTAAGACCAGGTATGAGACCATAACTATTTGTGTATGAAGATTTTTGTTCAACAAAAGTGAATGAAAATAGTATATTAATTAGAGTGATTAATGTTGAAGGTGGTCAAGATTATGAAGAATGATTGAGATTGAGAATATGATATATTGCTTTCGGTGGTACCAAGATTCTGTTCGTTGCACCCACTAAACTTGTTTGATTCTTTCTACTTCATGGAATACATGATTAGAGTGAAATTGATTAACTATTGTTTTTTGAGAAGAAGTGAGAATGGATTCATCACAATAAGCTTGCAACATCTAACCTCATGTAATCATATATATTTATTCATAGAATAGCTATGAAATTATGTATCATATGGATACATAGCTCATATATCTTAAAGAAACTATTTTCGTCGTATTGAATTATATATGATATGAACATAAGTTTATAAGTACCGACGATCCTCATTTTACAAAACGGTTTTATAATGTTGAGTTTGACTCTATTAAATTCTAATATGGTATAAGATCTAGTTCAAAATTTATTCGATCACCTGCTATCAGATTACCCAAAATTTATATGCACGCATCATGCTTAATGGTGCTAAGGTTGATTTGTTGAGAAGCTCAATAGTGTTGGACCAACATATTGCATCAATAATATTTGATTTCTTTCAACTATATTTTTAAGTTATTGCGAATTGAAATACGAGCGCGACTTCGATATAAAACCTTGTTTACATATTATTGAGGTGTGTATGTGAGTCAGTCTTTACCATGGGATATGAAGGAATAATAAAAGGAGAGAATACATAATAAGTGGTAGCATCCACTTTTTGTGTTGGCGCCATGCAAGTTCCACACTACAAAATTTGAATATTTCTCTACATCAAAGTGATTCTCCCACTTGACACATCCCTATTCCCAAGAACCACGTCCCCATCTTAGTGGCTGGGAATCAACACACGTAACACTTATTGGAATAGTATATATTCATTCATCTTAGTTGGCTTCCAACAACTAGGGAAAATTCCTTTTTCCTAACCCAATCATTTTCATTTCAATGCAAAACTACCTTACTTCATTACAACAATGCCCTACAAACTTTGCCTTCAATGGAGTGAATTGATGACATTTAGTACACTCTTAAAATAGAAAAATTCTACAATTATTATTATTAGCACTAATTTCTTACACCAATTACGCTGCGTTTAATCTCAGATCGACTACGTAGTTCATTTTCTACATTAAAAACACGTAATTTTTCTACAACATACGATCTAATCCATATATAAAGATCTTACGTCATTCGATTAGTTTAACATATATACATGATTTTGATTTTCATAAAAAAAATCCATCAACCATTTACATATAGAGCCATTTTTACGGACAAGCCCAACGATATGATTCTTCTCTCGTGACCGATAAGTCACGAGTTCATACATCTACCCTCCTCAGACTCCACTTTGTAGATACTCGCGCACTTGACCGCCCTTATTATGAACTTATATCTTATAACCAAATGGCTTTTGCGTCCATAAGCATTTGTTTGAGAGATCCATCAACATGTAGAGATATAACATCTTTTGAAGATCCTACAAATTTTCCACCTATAAACACTGCTGGAACTGAAGGGTTACATCCAAAATTACTCTTCAAAGCCCATTCCATTTCCTTACCATATGATGAATCATTGTCCAGTTCATATACTGCAGGACTTGCTCCAAGCTCGTAGAAAAGTTGCTTGATGCTATGACACATGTAACACGAACTCTTTGTAAATATAACCACGGCTTTCTTCGATGATAAATCCTTTACTCTATCCATTACTATATCAAGAGTGAATATGTTTTGTTTTGTGAAACTTGAGAATTGAGATTTGATCAAGTCTTATTTATAGTGGCTGGTGAGGAAAGTGGATTGGATTGTATAAAATATAAAAAAAGTAGAAAAATGAAATTAATTATTAGTTAAATTGGATAGGAAAGAGACTGTAAAAGATCTTTGATATCAGATATTTTTTTAGATAAGGGAAATGCTCATTGATCATTTGGTAGATGATGAACAAGTTGGATTTAGCATCATTCTGTAAATGGTAAATCTCTCAATGCTGGAAATGGAATAAGAACATATTATTTATTTTATTAGCTGATAGAAGAAAAAAAAGTTTTTGGTCCCATTTTCAGCATCATGAACATTATTATAATAATAATGTGAATATATCTATACAAACTTCTCTTAGGTAGATATGGCTATTAATGCTGTTTTATGGAAGAAAAAAAAATCTTTAGATAGAATATAATCAAATGGATTTGGATCGCATGCAGTCGAGACATCATTAGTGATTGTTCGATTAAAATTAGAAAGTTCAAAATTCAAACAAACTTTGTTTTTAATTGTTTTTTAAATATCATGTTAATCGAACAACTAGTGATGTGTCGACTGCATGAATACATGCGCCTTGATCGATAATTGCATGCAATCCAAATTCGTCATTTGCATGGCAATCATATCAATATGATCCTGCTAATAATTACAAAAATTTGTAACATCATTATTGTTATTTGGTTATGTTTATGTGTGATGGTAGGTTTTGAGGCTGATGTGGAGAAAGATAAGAGTTTATCCATTTCATTTGAATTCCATTTTTTCACTTAGGCCCATGCCTTAGAATATGGAATATGAAAACAGTTGGGAAGTTGGGTATAAGTATGGGAAGAGATTCTTCAAAATTCTGTGTCATGAAAATCCCAATGTTTATTATTATTTGATTCAATAAAATATGATTCAATCTTTTGGTATAGATTCTTTTGTTGAATGATCATGTTCTCATTTTTTGAGAATTATTGTATATTATATATCCACGAACAAAAAGATGTGGGATTCTTCATCAATTTGTAGTATCAACTCAAGGGTAAAGAGAATGTCAACTTCAAGCTGAATTTGATAGAAGATAAGATGTAATTAGGGGGTAGGTTGCTCTTTGTTTACGTCCTATAGGAGACTAGATTAGATAACTGAGGTTTTTAGGGTCGGTTTGGTGGAAGGTAAGCGAGGGGAGGAAACATTCAAATTTTCGGAGGAGAAAGGAATGTGGGTTGGTATAGAAATTAACCTGGCAGTATCTTGTTGAAAATAAGAGTCCTGATTCAGATGGATTCAATTTCTATTTTCATAAGAAATTAAGACCACTCTTAGAACTGATCTAGGACTTTTGTTTAGGAAGTTTGAAGGAGAAAACATAAAAAATAAAAAATTGTGTATTGCAAGGGGTACGCCCTTGGTTTGACGAATTTCAATTTTCAAAGTATCAATACGTGAGGGGTTTCCCTTTGCAATATTTAATGGCGCGGAAAAGGTGATATGTTGGAAATGCAAATATTCTTTATGTTAGAGAGCTGACGGTAACCCTTGCAAAATTTGAACTGTTGCGTTGCAAGTGGTTACTCCTCACAGATTTTGTTCGTTCTAACAAATGTTTTGACTGGGCTAACACTTAGTACATTTTAATAGTTAAGCATTGTGAGGGGTTAAACTATGTCATTACATGTGATTGGCAAAATTTTATATGAAACATGTTAAGAAAGATGTTATGACATTATGCGAGACATTCTATCTCGAGGTACTGATTGGCGCAATTTTTTATAAGAAACATGTTAAGCAAGATGTTCTAACTTTATACGAGACATCCTGTCTCGAGTTGTTTACGTGGTGCCACTACTATAAAAAAACACATCTTACCTCGGATGCGAAGTAGATGTTACCTCGGTTACACAAGCGAGGTAACGAAGGGTGACATGAAAAAATGTCACTTTACCCCTCGGTTCCTGAATAATCGAGGGGTAAAGTGGAAATGGTCATGGGTTCGATCCCCAATGAAAGCCTTTAAAGAGTTTTTAAATGGTGAAAAAACCTACCCCATCAATTTTGACATATAACCGACGGGTAAGACAAGCCTGAGTTTATTATATCTAATGTGATTTTCTTGTATCATTTAGCCCTAGTTGAACATATAACTGAAATTCTGGCCTATGCAGACAGCACACTAATACCTTGAATATCAGAACTGCACACACACAAATGTCACGACATCTGATCCAACATGTTTATCATGAACCCTAACAGAAAACATAAATCTGCAGAATGATAAATAACACAATAATTGTTAACCCAGTTCGGTGCAAACTCACCTACATATGGGGGATACCAATCCAGGAAGAAGACTCCACTATCTGTAGACTATTACAAAGTTAAACTCCCCCGTTTACAACTTTATACCTAACATCTACCCAATAAACATCTTTACCAAGGTTAAACTCTAACGTTTAGAACCCTGATATGAGATACCCCACTCACTTCCCTTAATCACCAACTGTGATTTCTACATCATCCCTATCAATACAGAATTCTGTCAAGCATACTTGACAAACAAGCTAACTCGAATTTGCTTAAAAGCTCCATCCAAGAACAATACACAATCCAATACCTCAAGGCTTATGAATCTGTGCGACACCTATATCTACCATAGTGTATAAACTGATACGGAAGACTTACAACCTAGAAAGTCAACAACTCTCAAAACCCTAAACCCTTGTTTCTTACGCAAGAAAACAAGGTTACAGCAGGTGTACTACAGGTATACTAAAACCTAGGTCTAAGTTTTCTATTTATAGGCTTCTGTTTCCTTGGGCTTCAGTCTTCAGTCCTTGATCCATGCACATTATTTCTTGGATGATTTGTTACAGATTGACACTTGCTAAATCAGTGCAGTACTTTAGGATGTCATGACATCTTCTTCAACATCTCTGTTCAGTCCAGATTTATTCATCTTTATCATCAATGTGTTTTACCAAAACTTTGTCAAACCAAAGGGGCTTTCAATCTCCCCCTTTTGATAAATTTTGGCTAAAACACTTTGATCGTCTCTTCACCCTGAGTGGCGGATATGAATGGAATAATGTGCAACCCGAAACTAAGTTGGTGTACATGAGGAAGAAGATAACTCTGACTCCCCCTTAACCAGGGAGACGGTACTGCCACCCTTGAGGAAAGTAGTAAACCAGGATGAGCGAATTTGACAAATGTATAGGCAATAGAAACTTCTAAAGAAGTAAGTACAAGAACATTCTTTTCAACCACACTCCCCCTCTAGAGATCAGTTGTAGTCTCCGTGAATCTGAGTATTTGAGGCATGTAACTCAGGTCACAAGACACAACTTGATTCTTAACTCAAGTCACAAGACACAAAGGAAACTTACACCCAGCCAGGATGTTATAACATATTGTCTATCATCTTTGCAGAACAACTGTAAGAACAACCCATGTATCCCCTGCATTAGTGACCTATACTCCCCCCTTTTTAGCCAAAAAATGGCAAAAGAAACCTAGACATTCCCATACCCAACCAACATTTATCCAGACTCGAACAAAAGACATTTTAACCATACCGCAAAGAATATCCCAATTCTAAAACAAACTGCTCTAAGAACACCCTTAAATAACCAAGAACTTTCCTTCGAATGTAACGATTTATTGAAACTTCAATGCGATTATTACTTTAAGGTTGTAACTTCACCAAAACCCAATGCGCACCGGCTAAGAAAGTTTTTGACTGTTTCTTCTTCAAGAAAACCACCCAACAATAATGCAAGTAACGATGAACGTGTTTACCACGCGTATAATGCAATATTTACTGTCCAAGAGACTAATTACTCACAAAGCATGTCCTTAACAATGTTCTGATATCATGTCAGACATTGTCCCTTAAGAAAACTTCTGTATTGATGAATAACTTCACAATTTTGTGATTACAGTCTGCAGAGAAAAATAAATTCCCCCAGACTCAATAAATGATTCTTAAGCATCAAATAAGAACCATATCATATACACTGCCAAGTCTCCCATAACTTGCAAGAATACAACAATGTCAAGACATCCTCATTGACATCTCAGTTTTCTTGACGCACAAATGCAAACTGGAACTCCAACTGCACCCTCGCAGTAAATCATCTTAGATCAAGAGGCATCTTGTAACACCCCACTTTCCCATTTAAAATAAAATACAAATAATAATGAAAAATCAGAGTTTTTAACAACTCAGTGGGATATCACATCATCGAAAACAACAAGGTCTCTTCATAATAAAATTTCCAAAGAAACAGCGGAAGAATTTAATTAGTTTCGAAATCACGGCCATCCGCCAATTTACACCAAAAAATATCCTTAAGGTAAGGTTCACCATAAAATATTTTCACCAAAAAGAATACATAACAAGGAAATGAAAAGAAATCCAAAACAACTACGAAAACGTCCCGACATCCCGTGTTACGTATCAGAGCACTCCTATAGACTCGACCAAGCAACACGAACATCCAAGCTATCTAAGTACCTGGATTATCTGTACTTCCGAAGAAGCACAGACACAACAACATCAAAGGGGTGAGAAATCACATTCAATATAAAAAGGTGAATAATACATATCAGAGGGTAATATTCACACATAAGTCAACAACACACAAACACGAACTACTGTCAAATATCATCATCAAACATAAAATAATAAAGTAATGCAACACAACACAATGCATGCGGTACCGACTCATTGGTTCATTCAATCGAACCCAGATATATCACATACACCTCTACTTGGCAATGATCTATCCCCCACCATTCTCCACATAGGAGTACGGATGAATCACATACACTCCTCCTGAGCAATGATTCATCCCACCAATCACCATGAAAATGCATGACACAGAATGCATATTGAAACACATGTATAATACATAGATACATGCTCACGATCCTCCTGATCACACCATCAACCACAAAATCATCATCCAACCCCATAAGATTATTTTATATCACATAACACACATATATCACATTAGACAACTCAATTCACGATCCTCCTGATCATAACAATTATACATGTAGTACTCATGTATTACAAAGGTCATACTTATTTACGATCCTCCTGATCACACCTTAACATAACATTCACACCATCATCACACAGTTGATTCATGCACACCAAACACCTAAATTATTAATCAATTCCTTAAAATTATTAAAATTATTGTTTCCATCATAAATGTTTTATTTTCCAGCACCTGGCACCTATTCTCTACTTCTCAAACCAAGAGAAACCGATTCCGATGCGAAAACGGAAGAGAAATCGCAAAACGGTGAAAATCTGCACACAGACTGTCCATACGCGTATTGACCTGTGTCATACACGTATGACTTGCTTCCTCACCCTGCCTTACGCGTATACCCCCATCTGATACGCGTAAGGCCTCCTGCCTCGCCCTGCTGTACGCGTATTGCCTAACTTCATACGCGTATGGGCAGAGACCCATTTTCCTCCAATTTCCAACTTTCAGATTTCCCTACGCGTAAGGCTACTCCATACGTGTATTGCCAAGCCACCATACGCGTATGGGCAGAGGGCCGTATCAAAACCTTCTCCCTCAGCTTCCCTTACGCGTAACACCCTCCCTCATTCACTCTCATACGCGTATGACCTTGCCCAATACGCGTATGACCAGACCTGTTACGCAAACGACCAGAGACCGCACCATTCTACACTCTGCTACGAATTTCATACTTCTTCGCCCCCAACCAGTCCTAGAATTATTCCTACATTGATTTTAGGTCCTAATTCTCATATTTTCTCTTGCACCTAAGATTGCTAGTTCAACACTACGAGTTCTGGGTTTCAATTTCGTATCCCTAATCTGTATCAGAATTAGGTCTATGACAGACAACATCATACAACAATCATAAACATCAAGACATCAGAATTCAACATGCAATGCAACGATTCACAGACATTACAATGCAGATCCACATACATGCATTCAAATCAACATTTAGCACATGTTCATATAAATTCCTACGGGGTTAAGGAATCCCCACTACCCTCATATGAAAAGATTCACCAAATATTAAACAGTCCCCCCCCCCCCCTTACCTCGAATCTCTACAGAAAATCTGGAATTTGGGAAAGAAGATCAAGCCCTAGCACTCCTTGTTGTTCTTGTTCTTCCTTTCTCTCAACCTTGGTTTATGTGCAAACTGACTAACTTTCCCCTAAACCCCTCAATCCCCTAATAATCTGATTTTTAATTAATTTAGTAAAATAATAATATTAATTCTAATAATAATATTAATAATAATAATAGTAATAATAAAATTATTATTATTCTCCCATTAAGTTAATATTACTAAACACCTCTAATCACCCATTTAACCTCATAATTCTACTCTATAATATACCCTCCAACTAAGGACAACTTCATCTGCTCTCAAACACTCCCACACAAAGCCAAACAATCAGACATAACACACGATGATTAAATAATTTAAATTGGGCTGTTACAACTCTCCCCCACTTAAATTATTTTCGTCCTCGAAAATATAACGGAGATGAATCACTCCGAGTACACTCTCGCATTTGACAACCAACAATCATGCCAACGAAAAGGTACCCATGAATAATACAAACTGACAAACCGCCTTGCTAACAACAACCACATCAACAACAAGATGCAATGCCCATACAATGCACTTGTCTTCTAACTCACGACTCAAAGAATACTCAAGTTACGAACACACACAAAGATCGTTACCCTCACCATAGGTAACTCTCTCCTAATTCCCCACCATAAGAATTAGTCAACCGCACTCGAGCCATCACCATAGGCAACGAGGCAACAACAAAACAAGAACATAAGGTTCTACGACACAACATCGTTTTCAACAACATCTACATATTCATAATACCAACATCCTTGTCACACAACATTATCATAACAATGCTACGATTCACCGATAGACATATAACCAAAGCATCCATCTACACAGCAGCCCATGAATAATATTTAAACCTTCCACCTAACACTTCCATTCCGAAACGTCCAATGGTCTCATCATTCTTACATGTTTCCACTGTTTAACTTATGAACTCTTACAAGTTACACATGCTTATACGAGAGATACCATATCACGCTTTCGATGCGCACTCTGATTACTCGTAACAATCCAATCCACCAATGTCATATCCAACTTCTGAATTGCTCCATCATTCACCAGAAAAAAAAATCATAATTCATTACTAATATACCTAACCTCACACTCTATTGTGTGATCTCACACACCAGACACAAGTCTCTGAACTGTCCAAATAATTCTAATCCATCTGACCATCAAAATAGACGTGTATAAAAAAATTGCCGATTTAACTCATTTGGCACGACATTAACTTCTCCCATAGGATAATTCCAGCTGAAGTCATAATTCATCCGGAACCCAACCATCCTCGTTGTCTCATACTCTATTATTTCCGACCAAACAGGTACTCAATATTCCCGTGATTACTAAACACTTTGAACTCAAAACCATAAAAATAATACCTCCAGGTTCTCAACACAACAGTAACCACGACAATCTTGAAATCATGAATTCTCAATCGTCGTAGAACATAAGCCACGACTTTACCATCCTGCATTAGTTCACTGACCAAACTCATCATAGAGGCATCCCAATACCTCACAACGGTTTATTAGGATTACGCAGATTCAATTGAAGCCATAGACAAATTCCACCTTACCCTTCTCAACTCCCTCGTAATGAACATTCAAGGCAACAACTTACCCTTTGCAAGTTCACTGCAATACCAAAATGCTAACTTGGAAAAACCTCCCATAACCTCCGGTAATAACTAATTAAAGTCTAAAAAGCTGCTCATCACCTTAACCGACTTCGGAGCCTCTCATTATAGTACTGCCTCTACATTCCGATGGATTCATAACCATACCATTATCAGAAATAACATATCCAAGAAAACTAACATTTTCCCACCAAACGACCAGAGACCTCACCATTCTACACTCTGCTACGAATTTCATACTTCTTCACCCCCAACCAGTCCTAGAATTATTCCTACATTGATTTTAGGTCCTAATTCTCATCTTTTCTCTTGCACCTAAGATTACTAGTTCAACATTACGAGTTCTGGGTTTCAATTTCGTATCCCTAATCTGTATCAGAATTAGGTCTATGACAGACAACATCATACAACAATCATCAACATCAAGACATCAGAATTCAACATGCAATGCAATGATACACAGACATTACAATGCAGATCCACATACATGCATTCAAATCAACATTTAGCACATGTTCATATAAATTCCTACGGGGTTAAGGAATCCCCACTACCCTCATATGAAAAGATTCACCAAATATTAAACAGTTCCCCCCCTTACCTCGAATCTCTATAGAAAATCTGGAATTTGGGAAAGAAGATCAAGCCCTAGCACTCCTTGTTGTTCTTGTTCTTCCTTTCTCTCAACCTTGGTTTACGTGCAAACTGACTAACTTTCCCCTAAACCCCTCAATCCCCTAATAATCTGATTTTTAATTAATTTAATAAAATAATAATATTAATTCTAATAATAATATTAATAATAATAATAGTAATAATAAAATTATTATTATTCTTCCATTAAGTTAATATTACTAAACACCTCTAATCACCCATTTAACCTCATAATTCTACTCTACAATAAACCCTCCAACTAAGGACAACTTCATCTGCTCTCAAACACTCCCACACAAAGCCAAACAATCAGACATAACACACGACGATTAAATAATTTAAATTGGGGTGTTACACATCTCCCCCTATCTAAGGTAACCAATGCTCCTTCACAGATCACCTAAGCTAATGAATGGAAAACATAAGACACATCTTCATGTCTTCAAGAGCGCACCCTCAGTCCAACTTTCCAGCTGAACAAAATCATCAACTCTCTTATTGCTCCCTCTGACAAGAAACAATAATCACTCACACATGATCACCATCATGATACCCGTGAGGAAATGTATACCAACCATAACAAACTCTTGGCTTGAGTTCAAAGTCCCATTAATCCCCCCATCCTGCAACCATCTACACACCACACGAAATCCTCTTGAATTCTCATGTATAGACCTCCGGCTGCTTGATGCATAAACCAATTGAATCAGAATGCTTCACATTCCTCAAAGAGACGCACAGGGCCCCTTAGTTTGTTATAACGATGTCAGTTATTGTATGCATGCTCCAGAACTTCACAGCTGCTAAACTAATCCACTACTAGCATGACTTGCAGCCAGGGAAACATCCCCTTCGCAAGATTTTCCACTGACCATACCCAGCCAGCAATAGAGATAGACACCCCACAATCCTAGACAATCATTCCTTATCATTCTCCCGTATGATAACCTGGAATACTTCTGATTTTTGGTGAATATCCACTTCTGAACGCATCAGAAACCAGACCTTCATGCAATCAACATATGATCCACTTCAGTCTTCCAAAACCTTACATCGGACCTCTAAGACAGTTATTCTACTCCATCATTCTCCCATATGACAAAGTAGATACTTCTTAGACACGACGCAAGTAACCAGTTTATCACAGAACCTAAAAATCTTCACCAAGGATAACTAACCCAAAGATGTTCTAACATCAGTTAAGACATCTTCCACACATCACAGACACCACACACCTGGTTCTTGATATGCCCCGCCACTGGACTTACTATCAGCATAGTAATCCAAACTGAAGATCTTCACCCAACACTACACCACCAGGTTGAACAAAGAAAGCTTCAGAAACCTAGAGAGAAATAAAATCTCATCCACCAAAAGAAGGTATGCTTCCATCCTTAACCCAGAACTTCTGCCACAAGCTACGAGAGAACCAGAACCTCCTTACAATTTCAACTAACTACTCTTCTGCAAAAGAGCAATTAGTTTCAAGGATCCTGCTTGAACGCACATTATGAAATCAACCAAATGCCACTTTTTGATTGACCTCACTCATCTTCAGAACTCCCACAAGATACACTAATCCAGTAATGAAATCAGATCTTCAAGTCACATGAACTACTTGCTCCATAGCAAGACATCTTGGATCCACCAAGCCTCTTAGTCATGTAACATCTTCCCATCCACTGCTCCCGCAAACTGCATGAGATAGACCTTTTTGAAGCATCCATAACTTTCATTCTCCTGTAGATCACCTTATCTTAAGCTGATGCGCCACATCACCAGCTGCGACTTTTGATGTTGAGCTAGATGTCAGAACATTTTGATATGATATCCAACTGTTGAATTCAGCTCCTCCTTCTGCCACTTAGAAGAACGTCATCCCTTTGCAGAACAAGAGTTCCATGCTCTCATAGACTTGATTCAACAACCGAGTTTGAGTAGACAACCTCCATCCTGCTTTGAAACTCCAAAGACTTCAAACCTGCCACGTCTGAATCTTCAGAAAGTAAGTAGTCCAAGACTACCCCATAGCCATACCAAAGAATGCGACTTCCCTTAGTAGAGCCGTCAATAGAAAGCCAGAGATAACTGCCACTTATCCTCGACCTTCACAAATAGAGCAAAATCCATGCTCCAAAGCACCTGGATCAGAAATAAACTGATCCAAGCTATAACCATCAAGATTATGATGTCTTCATCTTCATTTTCAACAGCATCAAGGTCCAGACTAGTTTCTTGCCAAGAAACTCTCCAGAGAACACATGCTTCTGTCACACCCTACTGAAGCCACTTCTTAGGTCACCACCCAAGACTAAACAGATGTTAAAGCGTATGCAGTACCCCTCCCATGATTCTGCATAAACTCTGATGATGAGATGTTCCAACATCTTGTTGAACATCAACAATCTTTACTTTCAAGGATAATAAATTAAATACTTATGGACTCTACAAATAACAATTGATTTTAAATCATTGTCCAATAACCCTTCTTCACTGCTGTAGCTGAGCTCCACCAGATCATGTCATGAACACTTATAAAGTATTCAATCTTTTAGCAAGTATCTTCTTCAAAGGACAATGTTGAGATACCAAGGCTGCCACCCTTGACTCAAGTAACTAAGACTTTCTCTGAAAAAATCTTATTTACCTCAACAACTCTTCAATCATATTGGATCCACTCTTCGGGTCAAGAGAGATGAATCCTTCCTTGTTGTTTTGGATGGTGAAAATAAATCACCTCCACTTTCTTCAGACCGTGTTTCAAAGAAACACCTTCTAGTCAGAAGAGTAACTAGAAGACTCCAGATACACGACATAGATGCCTTTATGAGTGGACTTGAGAGAATTCTCAAGTATCTTTGACAACCTAGCCGACCAACCATTTATCAAACTCCTAGAGCAAGAACCTGATAAACTTTAACTCAACTCCTCTCCTCTTCAATCGACTTCAACTGCACCAAGAGACCAAGCTTCCAGGTACCAAGTCACCATACCGGATATCTAACCACAACTCCTTTCACTCCATCGCTCCCGACTTTGGAATAAAAGAATGCAGATATCTTCAAATATATAGAGGCCGGCAATTGAGACCTTCCACCAACTGTCTTCAGTAACAATTCCAGAATCCCATAATTCTATAGCTCTTCCATCAGAAACACATGCAGCGGAACCACCAGGGAACAGATCCTGCTTACCCTAATAATATGTCACAACATCTTATAAGACACACCAACATGAGAACTAGCCACTTCTCCTGTAGTTGTTATAGAATCTCCTCAGCAACATGAACAACCTCCGGGTTGCTCCCTTCGATCCAGAACATCCATCTCATCCATTAATACCCTTGGGTATGTTTGAGTTAATTAATCTGATCTTCAAAACTCCTCGTTGTTTAAACCCCAGAAAGTATCTCCCAAAGATCTCATCCAGAACCAGACAGGATGCCTGTTCTGATACCAATTGAAATTCTGGCCTATACAGACAGCAGATGTCCTAGCAGACTGATACCTTGAATATTAGAACTATACACACACAGATGTTACGACATCTGATCCAACATGTTTATCATGAACCCTAACAGAAAACATAAATCTGCAGAATGATAAAGAACACAGTAATTGTTAACCCAGTTTGGTGCAAACTCACCTACATCTGGGGGATACCAATCCAGGAAGAAGACTCCACTATCTGTAGACTGTTACAAAGTTAAACTCCCCCATTTACAACTTTATACCTAACATCTACCCAATGAACATCTTTACCAAGGTTAAACTCTAACGTTTAGAACCTTGATATGAGATACCCCACTCACTTCCCTTAATCACCAACTGTGATTTCTACATCATCCCTATCAATACAGAATTCTATCAAGCATACTTGACAAACAAGCTAACTCGGATTTTCTTAAAAGCTTCATCCAAGAACAATACACAATCCAATACCTCAAGGCTTATGGATCTGTGCGACACCTATATCTACCACAGTGTATCAACTGATACAAAGGAAGACTTACAACCTAGAAAGCCAACGACTCTCAAAACCCTAAACCCTTGTTTCTTACGCAAGAAAACAAGGTTACAACAAGCGTACTACAGGCATACCAAAACCTAGGTCTAAGTCTTCTATTTATAGGCTTCTACTTCCTTGGGCTTCAGTCTTCAGTCCTTGATCCATGCGCATTATTTCTTGGCTGATTTGTTACAGATTGACACTTGCTAAATCAGTGCAGTACTTCAGGATGTCATGACATCTTCTTCAACATCTCTGTTCAGTCCAGATTTATTCATCTTTATCATCAATGTGTTTTACCAAAACTTTGTCAAACCAAAGGTGCTTTCAATAACTTTTCTAATTAGTTTACAAAATAATTATATGAACAATTATATTTGAAGAACAAATTACACAAATTAGTGATTTTGACCATTTTCCAACTCATCATTCATCTCATGTTCTTTAATGGTTAAAATCTCTCTAATGCTTCTAGTTTTTGTTTAAATTTATTCCATACTTGTTCATTCAACAAGTATGAAAGAAAGTTGAACAAAAACTAGAACCATTGGAGATATTTTAACCATTAAAGAACGTCAGAGGAATGATGAGTTGCAAAATGTTCAAAAAATATTGATTACTGTGAGATTTTGGATCGAACTCTAGTGTTGTCGACGGGGATGTTGTCAGCAGGGATAACTTTCATGATTTGATAGGAGACAAGCATGAAGTCGAAGTTGGTTCACATGTTATAGTCGAAGTTAGTTCTAGTATGTAATGTCGAAATGTAATGTATAATTGGGCCTTGTGACATGGATCCAATTGTTGAGGTTAGCTTGTTATTTTAAGTTAACTTAGCAGCCTATAAATAGGCTAGATCTCTCAGGTTATTGAGAGATGCCAAATGTATTATTCACTTGTAATCATTTGTACCCTAATTGAGTAAGTGAATATAAAATAGCTTGCCCAAAATCTTTTCTCCTTCTTTATTTTTTCTTCTCTCTCTCTCTCTCTCTCTCTCTCTCTCTCTTTCTCTTCTATCTGTTTCATTATTCACCCAAGAAACTCCGTTTCTCAATCAAGAATTTATTAATTGGTATCATTTGTTACAACAAACTGGTGCGGTGAGCGTGGAGAAAGATGCCGTCAACAAAGTTTGAAATTGATTAGTTCACCGGAGTTAATGACTTCGATTTATGGTGCTTGAAGATTCGAGCCCTTCTTATTCAATAGGTTTTGCAATAAGTGTTAAAGGGAGGAGAAGCCATGG
Source organism: Lathyrus tuberosus (assembly GCA_022829125.1). Taxonomy (NCBI): domain Eukaryota; kingdom Viridiplantae; phylum Streptophyta; class Magnoliopsida; order Fabales; family Fabaceae; genus Lathyrus; species Lathyrus tuberosus. The sequence continues at coordinate 2,190,610 of JALAZF010000205.1, read as the reverse complement.
ATGCTGCATTGACAGAGAATGATAAGATAATGATGATCGAGAAAGCCTGCAGTGCCATTATTCTGAGTCTTGGTGATAAGGTTCTCAGGCAGGTTTCGAAGGAGACGATAGCAGCTGGTGTTTGGTTGAAACTCGAAGGATTATATATGACAAAATCCTTTGTGAATCATTTCTACTTGAAGCAAGCTTTGTATTCATTCAAGATGAATGAAGATAAAACGTTTACGGAGCAGCTGGATACGTTCAGCAAGCTGATTCTTGATCTTGAAAATATTGATGTTACCATCAGTGACGAAGATCAAGCGTTGTTATTGTTGTGTTCATTACCTAAGTCACATGCTCACTTCAAAGAATCCCTCTTGTATGGAAGAGAGTCCCTGACCTTTGAAGAAGTTCAATCAGCCTTGTATTCTAAGGATTTGAACGAAAGAAAGGAGCAGAAACCATCATCAGTTGGCGAAGGGTTGTCCGTTAAAGGAAAATTCTCGAAAAAGGATGGTAGGTTCGAGAAGAAGAAAGGTAAAACTCAGCATAAGTCTTATGGTGGTTGAAATTCTGGTTAAGCAGATCACTAAGATGTCAGACAGGATGTCGTGACACTTGATCTCTGCTTCTCACAGGGATTAAGGAAGAACAAAGTAAACTGCAGAATGTAAACAACACACAAAAATTGTTAACCCAGTTCGGTGATCAACAACACCTACGTCTGGGGACTACCAAGCCATGAATGAAATCACTAAGTAGAATTGGTTCTAAGCTAAACTCCAACGTTTACAACTTAGCACCTAAAAACTACCCGTCTTAGATTTCTACCTAAGACTCTCCTAGGTATGAGACCCTTCTCAATTCCCTTCCAATCACAACAGTGACTGAAAATATTACAACTCAATAAAACAGTCATTCTCGAGTATTCACACAATACACGAGAGGATGACACAAGTACAAACCCTATTACTTCTAAAACAGCTGCAATATTTAACAACTTAAACTAGGTTAAATCCAACCTATTTATATTGCAAAACTCAACTGGACTTGGGCTTCAAAAGCGCAACAATTCTGCTCCTCAGAATCTGCGACCTAATCCTTTCTTCAATCCCAAGTTTCCAAAAATGTCTCCTTACAAAGAAACCGTATATTCCATTTATAATCAGAATCTCTAATTCCACAATCTTAGATTCCACCTGGAATCAAGTCATATTCCAATCACACCTGTTACCAAAAAACATTTATCCCAAACCTGTAACAGACAAAGATGTCGAATCCACCTGATAGGACATCTTGTCTAACATCTTAACCTGCAGTTAGTTCATCATGTTAGGACATCTTGTCCAACATCTTTCTGCTAAGTTAGTTTTACCAAAATTAATGCCAACCTCAAGGACAAGGACTCAACAATCTCCCCCTTTGGCAGATTTTGGCTAAAACTAACTTTTATTGACTTGCAGAAACATATCAGGGAGACCACCATCAGAGCAGCAGCGAAAATAAACTTGTCTCCCCCTCAATCAATACAGATCCAGTCCCCCTCAGTGGTTAGTAGACAATTAGCAGTGGTTAGTGATATTACTAATTATCCCCCTTTTTAGCCACAATATGACAAAGGTAGAAGGACTAACTCAAAAACCAATAAAACAGTTCATAAAAGTTAAAAAACACCCAATAGAAACAAAAAATATCCTGGGCATTCAGCCCTTACACAACCAAGAGTAAAAAACCAGAGTAAGAGAGTGTACTGAAAAACCCTCTCAATATGGTGGGAATACATATTCAGAGACCTGAATATCATTCCCACAACCAGTGGAAAGTTATGCCTCATCAGATAGGCAAACTCCAAGCTTGCCTCTTAATGTCTCAAATTGATCTGCATCCAAAGCTTTAGTGAAAATGTCAGCTAGTTGATTTTCAGTGGCCACATGCTCTAGAGTGATGACTTTGTCTTCCACCAGATCTCGAATGAAGTGATGTCGGATGTCAATGTGTTTAGTTCGGCTGTGCTGGATGGGATTCTTTGAAATATTTATTGCACTCAAGTTGTCACAGAAGAGTGTCATAACATCTTGTGGGACATTGTATTCAGTCAGCATTTGTTTCATCCACAACATTTAAAAGCAGCTACTCCCTGCTGCAATGTACTTAGCTTCAGCAGTAGACAAGGAAACACATTTTTTCTTTTTGCTGAACCAGGAAATTAAATTGTTTCCTAGGAAAAAACATCCACCAGAGGTACTTTTTCTATCATCTGCGTTTCCATCCCAGTCAGCATCACAATATCCTATTAATACAGAGTCAGAGTTGTGTGTGTAGAGTAGTCCATAGTTACATATTCCATTCACATACTTTCGAATCCTCTTGAACTGATTAATATGGCTGGCTTTGGGTTCAGCCTGATACCTTGCGCAGACTCGTACTAAGAATGTTATATCAGGTCTACTAGCTGTAAGATGTAGGAGACTTCCAATCATGCTTCTATAGAGACTCTGATCAACACTTACACCATTCTCATCTCTTGTCAATTTCAGGTGAGTAGGGGCATGAGTCCTCTTGTGCTTTGCATTTTCCAAGCCAAACTTCTTAACAATATTCTTGGCATATTTTCCTTGACAGAGAAAAATGGAATCTTCCATTTGTTTGATTTGGAGACCAAGGAAGTAGGTTAATTCTTCGACTAAACTCATTTCAAACTCAGATTGCATTTGCTTACCAAAATGTTGGACCATCTCTTCAGACATTCCTCCAAAAACAATGTCATCAACGTAGATTTGTGCTATCATGAGGTCACCTTCCCTTTCTCTAACGAAGAGAGTTTTATCAATTCCTCCCTTTCTGTAGCCATTTGTAACAAGGAACTCAGTCAACCTTTCATACCAGGCCCTTGGAGCATGTTTCAACCCATATAAGGCTTTCTTCAGCTTGTAGACATGATCTAGAAATGTTGGATCAACAAAGCCTTTGGGTTGTTCCACATAGACCTCTTCACTGAGATATCCGTTCAAAAAGGCACTCTTAACATCCATTTGAAAGAGTTTGAACTTCAGAAGATAGGCTATTCCAAGGAGCAAAAGTATCATCAAAATCCACTCCTTCTATCTGAGTATATCCCTGTGCAATGAGTCTAGCCTTGTTTCTTGTGACAACCCCATGTTCATCAGACTTATTCTAAAATACCCACTTAGTTCCGATCACATTTGATCCTTCTGGTCTGGGTACAAGATCCCAAACATCATGTCTCTTGAACTGCCATAGCTCTTCTTGCATAGCATTAATCCAAAATTCATCTGTCAAGGCCTCTTTGACATTTTTGGGTTCCATCTTTGACACAAAACAGGCACTTGCCACCATATCCCGTGATCTGGTCATCCTTCCTCCATTTGGGTCCCCTATTATGAGTTCTTTAGGGTGATCTTTCTGTATTCTGATGGAGGGTCCCTTGTCGACTCTCTCGGTCACAGTAGATTCATGATTGTCATCGTTGGGTACAACAATATCTTCAGAGATGTCTTGAGATGTTTCAACATCTTCTGTGACATCTTCCTCTTCCATTGGGAAAAATGCTCCAATATCATTTGTAGCCTGAACTTCCATAGGAGAGTCATCAGCCACAACATTTATGGACTTCAATACTACTTGAGTTCTTGAATTGTAGACACGGTATGCTCTGCTGTTAGTGGAGTAACCTAGGAAGATTCCCTCCTCACTCTTGGGATCCATCTTTCTCCTCTGCTCACGGTCTGCCAGAATGTAGCATTTGCTTCCGAAGACATGGAGGTATTTCATAGTTGGTTTTCTACCCTTCCATAATTCATACAAGGTGGCAGACGTTACAGGCCTGATGGTTACCCTGTTTAAAATGTAGCAAGTTGTGTTCATTGCTTCAGCCCAAAAGTGATACGGGAGTTTCTTTGCATGGAGCATAACCCTTGCACACTCTTGAATAGTTCTATATTTACTCTCAACCACACCATTCCTTCTGAGGAGCAGAACTCATCAAACTTGTTGTTTTCAAATTACCTCCTATGGTCACTTCTGATTCTGACTATACCACAATCCTTTTCTCTTTGAAGTTTCTGGCACAATCCTTTAAAAACTTCAAGTACCTCTGATTCCTCCTTGATAAAGTGCACCCAAGTGTATCTAGATAAATCATCAACAACCACATATGCATACCTTTTTCCTCCAAGACTTTCGACCTGCATAGGTCCCATTAAATCCATATAGAGAAGCTCTAAGTTCTTTGAGGTGGTTTGATGTTGAAGCCTTTTGTGTAACATTCTAGTTTGTTTACCAATATGGAATTCCCCACATATCTTCTCGTCATCTATCTTAAGATTTGGAATTCCTTTGACAGCTTCCTTGGATATGACTTCTTTCATTCCTTTTAAGTACAAATGCCCCAGTTTCTGATGCCATAACTTCACTTCATCCTCCCTTAACACCAAGCAGGTGGAGGGACTTTGAGTTTCGAGTTATCCTTGGATCTGGTACCTTTCATAATGAGTTCTTCATTATCATTTGTATCCAAGCACTCAGATTCAGAGAAGTTTACCTTTAGACCTTGGTCACACGGTTGGTTGATGCTTATTAGATTTACAGTCAGTCCTTTGACATACAAAACCCTATTAAGGCAGGGCTGACCATTATACTTCACCTTGCCAACACCTTTGATTTCTCCTTTTAAGCCATCTCCAAAGGTGACATGGCCAGTGGGATGAGGTTTGATGTCAGCCAATAACTTCTTCACACCAGTCATGTGTCTAGAACAACCACTGTCAAAGTACTAGTCTTCTTTGGCGGAGGCTCTCAGGGAGGTATGGGCAATGAAAGCAACAGTTTGATCCTTAGGGATCCACCTATTCTTCCCTTTGGGAGCCTTCTTTCTTCTTTTGGATTGTTTTGATGATTTAGGATATCCATTCAACTTGTAACAGTGACCCTTTATACGACCAAACTTCCCATAGTAATAACACTATTTGTCATGTTTTTGTTTTCCTAGAGAGTTGTTCTGAGTTCTTTGATGATGTTGAGACATCTTTCTTGACATCACCTGGGCTGAGTTCCCTCCAGTCCTATGTCCTTTGATCTCAACTTGATCATTATAGCCAAGACCCTTTCCACTTCCGACATTTCTTCCTGACATAAGGATTTCATCTAGCATATCTGAGCTATTGTTCATCATCCTTATATACTTGTTCATATTGTTGAGTTTGGAGTTTAACCACTTTACTTTATCCTCTAAGTCCGAGATAATTTCCAGGTGATTCAGTCTTTTATCACACAGTTGTGAGATAAGATTCGGCTGGTCTTGTCCTAGTTGGTACAATTAAGCAAATTCCTTAGGGTTGAGTGATCCGTTATCTGACTCCTTGTCAGAATCATACACTATAGTCATTACAGACACCTTCTTAGTAGTCTCTCTATCGGTTGAGGAGTCTGTCATACCCAAAATTTTGACCACTAAGATTTCCCATCATTGTGTAAATTATCATCACAATATGGATGAACCATTAGTCTCCCCAAAGATGGGTGAGCATCCACTATAATCAGAATTAGGGTTTCAAGCCCTCTCAGAGCTCTTAGACAAAGGATAAATCAAGAAATGACATGATCTGCAACTTGTCTAGCCTCTCAAACATCCACAATGGATCAAAAGGAATCCCACTTCAAGGATCAAGAATAAGGCTGCTCCCTTCTAAGTGGATTAAGCCTCAAGATCGCCAATGTCACCAAATTATGGTTTTGGTCGACCAGGGCCTCCAGGTGGAAATTTTCCTTTGGGCATGAGCCAATGCTTCAAGGCATAACCTATGATGCTCCAAGGGACATTATAAACCCAATCACCAAGTCAATTTAGCCTCAGGGGATGCATACATCAAAAATCAGGAATTAGGGTTTCTTGACCTAATTCACCCCTAAGTTGACTTTTGGGACAAACCATGAGCCAAGACCTCAAGACATGATTTGAGGGTCTCTAATACACTACATTAATCCATTTTCAACAATGGATTGAGCCAAGAAGCTTGAGCAACAAGTTTCAATTTCATCTGAATCACAATTAGGGTTTCGTGGGAAAAGTCAACTGTGCCTTTGACTTTTGACCAGGACATGCTCCCAAGCCCTAAGACATGATTCAATACACCCTATAACACCTATGGAATCAATCCATCAAGTTTGATTTAGGTCAAGGACTTGATTTCAAAGAGGATCGCACAGTTTGAAATTCATCTGATAAAAGTCAACTGTGCACAAAAGTCAAACTTTGACTTTTTGAGATTTTTCACAATTATGGTTTTTTAACCCTAAAATGATGTTAATGTGTGATTGGAATCATCATTCATCAAGAAAAATCAAGAAAAATGGGATAACTTGTAAAAGGGGTAACCATAAAAACTTAGAAATTTTTCTAAGTTATGGAACAAAGTGGCTAGGGTACCAACTTTGGAGGATCATAACTCCTGAACCACAAGGCCATTTTCCCCATCCAAAGCTGGATTTGTAGCCCTCATGGCCCTCTACAAAAGCTTCAACTACACCTAACTCCAATTCATTGTGGATTCTGAGTTATGATTGGGCCAAAATGACTAAAACATGAAAATACATCATTTTCCAACACTTAGAAAAATTCGGGCCAAGGCAGATTTTGTTGAAAACACCAAAACTTGTGAGATCTTTTCACATAGTTGCAAGCTGAATCAAGTCCAAAGGTAAACATCAATGTTGTTGCATATGTTTCTAAGAATGCAAAGAACCTCTCAGCATGAATTGATTCAACTTGAGCCAAGAGGAATCCATGCCCAAAGTCATGCTGCTGCAAGCTGTTTTGGAAAAATAAGTTTGCATGTTTGCTTGCCACACACGATTTCTGAATCAAAACCAAGGATCATTATGCCACATGTACTCAGACCAATCACAATGCATCTGATCCAACCTACAAAGCTGAGTCACAAAGCCAAGGTATCTTCCAACTTGAAGTTCATGCATTTTGGCACATTTTGCCTTGAATTCAAAGGGAATTAATGGGGAATAGTGCATTGTCAAGATTCTCACTCTCCTCAGTCAAGTTCTCTGATTAAACAACAATTAAAATGACTGAGGAATGTGATTTCAGTCAAGGCATAGCTGATCTATTTGGAGCATCTCTACACCTAATGCAAGAGGCATTTATGTCCAACCAATCCCTTTGAAGGTGATCTGATCCAGCAACCATTCACTATTCCTCCAAGACAACAGTTGATCACCTATAAATAGAGGTTCCAATGGATCATTCAAGGCACACCAAAGCACTCTATAGCACTGCTTTCTCTCATTCTCTCTTAATTGCCAATTTTCTTTGTTTTTGAGCAACCACCATCGGGTTTTAAGTTGTAGCGCTAAGCAATCCATTCCAATTGCTCAGACACATCACATATGATGTATTTGAGGTGTCCAAACACTTAGACACCAACTGTAACACCCCTAGCTCAAAATCACTCTTCAACCAAGCCATTATGCCTCAATTATGCAGTTGGAGTTCTCCAACTTGATCCAGAAGTTTTAAGAGTGTTCCAAAGCTTACAACACACTCCACTACATCCATTGAAGCTGTAGGGATCATCAAATTTCATCTGGAACACCATCTGTGTAGAGTTCCATTTCAGCTTCCATCAAGGTAAGCCTCAAAACTCCATCTTCATGATCCATGCATATTTCCTCGCATGATATTTTTGCCATTTGCTTGCCATCATATGTTGAGTATTTTCCCTCAAGAAATTTGATCATAGCCCTCCTTACCATGTCTGCACGACTGATTTTGCAAAATTAGGGTTCATACGGTTGTGATGATATAACTTGCTATACACTGAAAATAAATAAAATCAAGTATTGCCATCTTGTTCCTTGTGAAAAACTGCATGAGTTTGGTATTTGAATCATGTCAAATGGTTGAGAGATGAGTGAGATAGGGGGCTTCATGCACGAGCTCGAGGAAGAAGATGGCCATGGCGCCATTCTTCAGGTTTTCCAACCAAGTTCTCTATATATTTTTCATTTGCCATATATAATTGAATTGGCATTGCGCCCCAGTGCTTGATCAGCTGGTTTTGTGTGTATTGGCAAGCGAGAGCTCTGGCGTTCGAATCCCCCTCGCCCCAGATCTCTTTTTTATCACTTTTCTTATTTTTTGTTATTTTTCATATTTTATTTTAAATGATTTGGAAAATTAATAACTCACTCAATTTTAATTATTTTTGATTGGTTCTTTTTGCAAAAAATCACAAAAATGTTGAAATATTTAATTCCATGAAAAAATTAGATTTATATTATTTATTTAATATAGTTAGTATTTTTGTGAATAAATACCTTTTATTTGTTTTTAAAAACATTTTAAAAATAAATATTCATGTTGGAAAATCAACACCAAATAGGTTTTAATTCATCTTGTGATTAAAACCTCATTTTTCAAACCTAAAACCAAAATCACAAGTTGTTTATTCAAACTTATTTGGAATTTGTATCATTTTAATTAATTTTCTTTGAATAATTACTTTAAAAAATGATGAAATTAGGGTTTTATTGATTTTCAATCTAACAAACTTTTTTCAAACACTCATGGGCATCTAATAGAGTGTAAGACACAACCCCTCTTTAAATACACCACTTTTTGGGCCTCAGTCATTGCATAAGCCCCCCTGTATTTTCAAAAACAACGGCGCGATCGTCGCCTCTTTTAAAAATATCTGGGCCTACCCTCGTGTTATAACCCCATTTCTTTTCTTCAAACAATTTTTGGGTCTCTAATAGAGTGTAAGACCGAATCCTTTGTAAATACAAACCTATTTTGGGCCTCAGATGTTGTATAAGTCATGTTCTATTTCAAAAGTTCGGTGCGATCATCGCCCGTTTAAAACAAACAATCTGGGCCTCTCCTCGAGCTATAAAACCCATTCAAAATCATTTTTGGGCCTCTAATAGAGTGTAAGACCCAATCCCCTTTTAACCAAAACAATTTTGGGCCTCAGATATTGTATAAGTCCCTCTGCGTTAAAAGAAAAGCTCGGCGCGATCGCCAATTCAAAAAAAACAAATCATCTGGGCCTACCATCGTGTTATAAGCCCCATTCCTTTTCTTCAATCATTTTGGGCCTCTTGAGAGAGTGTAAGACCCATCTCCTTGTACAAAAAACCTTTCTTGGACCTCAGTCACTTGTATAAGTCCCTGTACAAATTCAAAACAACAGTGCAATCACTGATAAAACCTTGGGCCTCTCCTTGAGCTATAAGCCCCAACAATCTTTTTCAAAGCACTTTCTCCTTTAATTTTGAATATAATATTGTTATCAAAGCTTTCTTTGTTGAACAAACTAACCAAACAACATGGAAGCTCTACAACCGAGTAAGTGTTTACCCGCTTTCATTTACCGCTTTCATATGTATATAACTGTATTGTGGGGTTGTTTCACTGTAAGTCTTCTTTCACAAACTCATATCAACTGTGTAATAATAGTATAGATATTTAGAGTTTCCCCGGCAACTACGTCTAGAACTAGGCAAAACCTCGTCTCTTTACCTCCGACGTTCACCCGGATATACCTTAACCCTGAGAATTTTCTTTTACAACAATTTTAGATAACTAGATCTAAGAAATCTCCCCCTTGAACAATTCATATACAGAAGGCCAATGTTCCAAGTGAAACCCCTTTTGGAACTGTTCATCAGCCTCCTCTTGGGCTTAGTGCAAGGACCCACAGGCTTCCTAAAAGCATCCTCGCCTCCTCTTGGGCGTTGTACAAGGACCCGTCGGCTTCTTAAAAGTTTCCACAGCCTCCTCTTATGCTTTGTATAATGATTCTTTCCCCGGGAAGATAGCCTTCTCTTGGGCTTAGTACAAATTGTCCCTAGGCTTCTTAAAAGTTTTCTCGCCTCCTCTTGGGCTTCGTACAAATTGTCCCGACGACCTCCTAGAGGTATAGGAATAGAAATTAGTCATCTTAATAGAACAGTCTTTCAAAGAGTCTAGATCTTACTACTACTGTTTCTTAAGCATAGTAGAAAAGATAAGACCCGTAGACTTGGGCAGTCTCAATACCCTTCGGATTCCCCATTTCCTTAAAGAACAAGAAATAATCCCGGTCCTCAGATCAAATCCATGAGTACAACATTACCCATATAAGAACTGATTTTCTCTTTTAACCAACATACCTGTCACTCAACTGAAATAGTAATCCTAGCCTCCTCTTGGGCTTTGTACAATGATTCTCCCCAGTAGAGTTAATCTTTTAGCCTCCATCTCGGGCTTCGTACGAGATGAAAAACACTCTCTTGTTGAGTATAAAAGACTCTCTTGTTGAGTCAATCCTCTTTTAGCCTCTATCTCGGGCTTTGTACGAGATACAAAACACTCTCTTGTTGAGTATAAAAAGACTCTCTTATTGAGTCGATCACCTTTAGCCTCCATCTCGGGCTTCGTACGAGATACAAATCACTCTCTTGTTGAGTATAAAAGACTCTCTTGTTGAGTCAAACCTTTAGCCTCCGTTTTGGGCTTCATACAAGACACATACAAAAGCACTCTCTTGTTGAGTCAACCCGTCCATCCTCTCTCTCGGGCTTCGTACGAGACATATAAAAGCATCCTCTTGTTGCGTCATTAGCCTCCTCTTAGGTTTTGTATAAGAAAACCCCGGTTGAGTCAATCAACCTTTTAGCATCAAAGCTGTGCCTCGTTCACAATAGACAAACATCAACAACTCCTTTCCCCTCTATCTAATTGCTCTAAGCGGCAAGCCTTTGGATTATTTACATCCACTGTCCCTCTTTTAGCTTGAGAAATTCCTAAGGAAAGATGGCATTGCTCTAAACTTAGTTAAAGTCTTCTCCTTCAGGTTGAAAATCCCCTATAAAGGAAATTATGGCATTACTGGATTCGCATATCCCGGTTAAAGTAATCCTCCTTTATAATCAGTCACCCTACAATTGTGACAAATAGACCCCTTTAGGGATGACAAATTCTCTCTAAAGTCAACACCCTTTTTGCTTCACATCTTGGGCTTCGAACAAGATACAAATAGACCCTTCAGCTTCACATCTTGGGCTTCGAACAAGATACAAACCACCTTTAGCTTCATGTCTTGGGCTTTGAACAAGACACCAAAACACCGTTTCCTCCCATAGAATAGGAGGAACTACGATTGCTCTGATTTCCCTGTTTCAGTAAACGGGAATATGTAGGCATAAGATTGAAAGAAAAATATTAGTGAGCACACCACATCAAAAACCTCTGGCCATAAATCCTCACATATCCATCAAAACATCCGAGTCCGTATCCCCCACCAAAAGTCTAAACTCGATCAAAATAAACCTAAGAGAGGCCCCCCACATTGATCGTATCTGTAAACCAACAGTTTTGACTGTTTAACCTCAATTTGCAAAGCAGGGTTAGTTGGAGACATCTATTTCCCTTCCTTCATCAGCTCCAATAGGATAAAAAATGAATCGACCTGTAGTACCCTCCCAGAGCGACAGTGCTTAAGAACCACGTCCAAAATCGCTCGCTACAGAAAAATGGCGCCCATCGTGGGGCCCAAAAAAGTTTTTTTATCTCTGGAGTAGAAACCAAGGAGTGAGGACTTCACTGAGGTTAAGACTTTTTTTTTTACTTCAATAGGATCTTAGGTCAAAACCTTTAAGTTGGGAAAGTGCCACAGAATGGCGACTCCGCCGGGGAGCCATTTTCTGTCAGGAACATAGGATTCATAGCTCTTAAAAGTCTAGGACATTAGGAAAAATATATATACTGCTTTTCCTAATTGATATCTGTGTTTATTTTTCTGCTAATGGGAATGCGTGTGATGCCGCATGTGGAAAGATTGAGTATACTCCTAGGAAAAACCTCTTTCAGTAGTGCGGAAGCTATCAGAAATAGTTGTCACGCGATACTACCCTCTTCTGAGGTTATTCGAAATAACATCACCTAGCACGGTTCCCGGCCCGCTGATGTTATCTCGACAAGAATCAATGATTTTGAGAGACAGGTACAAAAATCACTAGTATAAACCTTTGGGATGGGTAGAGCCTTGACTTCATAACACCGACCATTTGACCTCATGTTTTTTCTATGTTTTTGTGTGCTGCATTCATGTATTCATTTAAAAAAAATTAAGCAAAGAAAGTTTTCTCTTCTAGTCTCTCCTTTTCAAATTAAACTAAAACAACGATTGCAAATAACAGATGAAAAAAGATTGCGCTCATGGATTTTGATAGAAGGAGAACTCATAAGTACACCTTCACGGTTCCAAAGTTAGAGGATTTGAGAGGTTTGGCAAGGATGATCACAAACCATGAGGCTTTCAGAGCTAAGTACGGAGGTCTGCTACCTCTGCTAAGGGTCCATGTGATTGAAAGAATCACGGAGGCACTCATTCAATTTTACGATCCAATCTATCACTGTTTTACATTCCCGGATTACCAGCTCGCACCAACGCTGGAGGAGTATTCTCACCTGACTGGTTTACATATTACTGATCAAGCTCCCTTTTCTGGACTGGAAGAAATTCCAAAGGATCAAATCATTGCAAAAGCAATTTATTTGGATGAGTCGGAAATCAAGACTCACATGACCACCAAGGGAGGAATCCCAGGTTTACCAGCCAAGTTTCTGGTAAAGAAAGCTCTGTACTTTGCTAGTATAGGGAACGTGACTGCTTTTGAAAGCATCTTTGTTTTGCTCACCTACGGGTTATTTTTGTTTCCCAACATCGATAACTTTGTAGATATCAACGCGATTAAGGTTTTTCTCATTGGAAACCCTGTACCGACTTTGCTCGCAGATGCGTACCATTCTGTACATTTAAGGAATTTATACAGCGGAGGAATGATCACATGCTGTGTGCCCCTGCTATATAAGTGGTTTATTTCCCATTTTCCTAAATCTACCGCTTTTTGGGATCATAAGAGTGCCTTACGTTGGTCACAGAAAATCACGTCTCTTACCAATTCTGACATAGATTGGTACAATAGGATTTATGACGGGATCAGAATCATTGACCGTTGTGGAAACTTCCCTAACGTACCCCTCATAGGAACTAAGTGAGGAATCAATTATCATCTAGTCTTAGTTCGTCGTCAATTTGGGTACCCGATGAGGCATGTCCCGTGTAATACTCATCTAGATGGTCTTTTCTTCAAGGAAGGAGAAAATGACAGGGCACTAAAGATGGAAATAGTGCGCGCTTGGAAACATGTTCATAAGAAAGGATGGGAGTCTCTAGGAAAACCGGACTGTGTCTCGGTGGAGCCTTATCTCCACTGGGTACAAACTAGAGCTCTCAAGCTAAAGATGCCTTATCCTCGTCACGGAGTTCTTCCGCCAAGGGAATCTGTCATGTACTTCATGACTGAAACTGAAAAACTTCAGGTTACTCTCAACAAAGTTCAACAGGAGAAGAGGTCTTGGAAGAAAAGTACCGCATTCTCAATGTGGAATGTACCAAAATACAGCAACTGCTGAAAGATAAAGATGCTTTAATTGAGATTTTGGAGCAACATGTTGTAGAGAATCAGGATGACCAAAGGAATTTGCTCGCTCCTTTCACTTGGCAAAAGAATGACGACCCGACAACGGCTCAAGAGCCTCGGTCCAAGAAAAGGAAAGTACCAGAATCAGCACCCGAGTTCTCCTCAGAGAGGACTCGGGGCCCCTTAGCTTATGTTTCTGTTTCCAGCACCATGTAAATTACTGTATTTCCATTTCCGCAATCCTTTGAATTCAATAAAACGGGGATTTCCCCACTGTTTGATATTTGCAATCTAATTGTCGAAGTTTATTTTGATTAAACCAAAAAAAAACACAATTAATATAATCATTACATTCATCATTTTAACGTCACGTATTCTTCTTACCTACGAATCTCACGTTTATGTCTCAGTTCTAGAGTCAAACTGTCTCATTCGTACAATACTCGGGCCAATCGTTAGAAAAAGATGGATGATCTCGAGGAAGAGAATAGAGAGTTAAAAGAAGAGATTGACACTCTGAGAGAGGATATGAGAAAGCTTCGTAACGACATGCAGGCCATGGTAGAAGCTCAGCTACAAAGAACTGTGATCTCCGAGATCACCTCAACGCCCATAGTGGAGAAGTATGATCCTAGGTATCAAATGCCGAAAGATCGTCCCTGGGGCATGCCTGTTAACTATATCCCGGAAGGATATGTTCCGCCGATCACTAAAGATCAGGGAATCATAGCAGAAGCCGCTGGGCCTGAAGGTTACAAACTTCGAGAAAGCCAGGATGCCAGAGGTATATTGAGGACTCCTGAAGGTTACAAACTTCGGGAAACACCAAGATTCACTGCCGTAGTAACGGTACCACCCCTTGTGGTGCACACTGTCCCGGAAGGACAGATTCCACAGATACCTTCTGGTAGAAAGGAAAGTATGGTTGATAGAATGGATGAATTCCAGGAGTAGTTCCTGGAAATGCAGAAGGAACTGCAGGCCCTTCGCGGTCAGGATTTGTTTGGAAAGGACGCCGCAGACCTCTGCTTGGTCCCCAATGTGAAAGTCCCGCACAAGTTCCAAGTACCCGATTTTGAAAAATACAAGGGTAACTCTTGCCCTCAGAGCCACTTGGTGATGTACGCTCGGCGAATGTCATCTCAGACGGAGAATCAAGATCTACTGATTCACTACTTTTAGGATAGTTTAACCGGTGCCGCATTAAAATGGTACACGGGTTTAAACCGTGCTACGATTAGCACTTTCAGAGATCTTGGCACTGCCTTCGTCCAATAATATAAATACAATTTGGACATGGCACCAGTCAGAGATCAACTCAGATCAATGTCGCAAAAAGACAAGGAAACCTTTAAGGAGTACGCTCAGAGATGGCGTGAAATTGCCGTCAAATTTGTCCACCTCTTGAGGAAAAAGAGATGACAAAGATCTTCTTAAAGACCTTAAGCTCATTTTACTATGACCGAATGGTTGCCAGTGCGCCCAGCGACTTCACCGAAATGGTCGGCATGGGAGTGCGTCTCGAGGAAGCCGTTTGAGAAGGACGTCTAGTCAAAGACACTGGGTCGACAAGTGGTACTAAAAAATACGATAGTTCTCTCCCTAAGAAAAAGGAGCAAGATATTGGGAATATCTCTCTTGCAAAGCAAAGGCGACGGTACCAACCAGTAGCAGTTGTAACTCCTGCTATCAACCCTGCGCCTGTTCCTACGTATCAACCTCAGGTTGCGCAGAGCCAACCGAATCAACAGCAATTTCAGCAAAGGACACAACAGCCTCTTTAGCAGGCTCGTCCTCAATACAACAACAACCGTACAACGTGGCCACCAGGATTTGATCATATACCCGTATCGTACGCATAACTATTTCCATTACTGTTAGCTAAGGGGCATGTCCAGACTAAGTCTCCTCTTACAGTACCAGAAAATCTGCCTTTTTGGTTTAAGGTGGATCAGACTTGACCTTACCATCAAGGAGGACCAGGGCATAACATAGAGAACTGTCTCAGTTTCAAATCCGACGTGCAAAAGCTTGTTAGGAGCAGGGTCTTATCTTTCAAAGATACGAATCCGAATGTTCTCACGAACCCGCTGCCTCAACACGAGAATGCTACAGTCAATTTGATAGAGGGAGAGTCTAACAACACCTATCAAATTTGCGATGTACTCTTACTGAGGGCCGACTTGGTCAAAATGCATTGTAGGCAGAGTGGATATGGCCATGTGCCACTTCATAATTATCACCAGTGTGATATCTGCTCTAAAAGTAATCAAGGATGTTCTATGGTGCAATAAGCTCTACAGGAACAGACGGATCTCGGATGGATCCAAGAGCACCGAGTTCGTGGAGTTAACATGGTTTATACGAATTCCAATATTATTCAAAACCACGATATCCGTCCGATGGATGTCAACTTAGTGGAAATGCACTCAAGGCAAAGCCAGTATCATAATCTGCCACGTCATAATTATAATTCCTGCCTGATTTGCTCTGTAAACAAACAGGGATGCTCTTTCATACAGGAGGCCCTCCAGCGTCAGATGGATCTTGGATGGATCCAAGACTACCATGATAGGAATCATTTTCAAATCAACATAGTTCAAATCTTCGATATTCGCTTGATGACTACCAGCCTGGTGGAGTTACATGCTAAACAGGCCCGGCTCGGGTTCCTGGTATCACATGATTATCAGGGTTGTAAAGCGGGTTGCAAAGACGATCAGGGCTGTTCCCTTGTCCAGGAAACACTTCAGCACTTGTTGAACCGCTGGTGGCTTCCAATCTATATGGATGAAGACACCCAGTAAGTTAGTATCACTAACGGGAATCCTACTAGATATCAAAGTCAGGATGTTCGGTCGATGGAAAGAAACCTAGTAAGGTTACACTGTATCCAAAGCGAACGTGGCCAGGTGCCAATACACAACTATGAGCGGTGTGGAGTTTTCTCAGTGGATAATCAAGGATGCTACCTCGTGCGAGCAGCCCTTCAAAGTTAGTTGGACCGCAAAGAGATTCAACCATGGTCAAGTTTGGGATCAGTCAACTACCTCGCTGATCAAATCGAGGATGTTGTCGTAATCTCTGATCATCAGAGGGCTAGGGATGTTTGTGCCATCATCCCTCTACTGGATGAATCGAGAGTTCCCAACCAGGAACGGATCGAAATTACTTACGATGGTCAAAAAATCAGAAGGCTCCCATAGTCATCTATTTACCGGGACCACTACCATATCAATCAACTAAGGCTATCCCTTACAAGTACGGTGCAACCACAGTCGAGAATGGAAAGGAAATTCCATTACCCTCCGTCGTGAATATTGCAGACATCAGTCGAGTAACACGGAGCGGTCGAATCTTCAACCGAGGAGTTGGAGAACTTAACAAAGAAAATGAACTTCAGACGGAAGCTCCTGATCCACCAGTCGGTCAATCCGATAATCCCGACCTTTCGAAAAACAATGATGAGATGCTGGATCTCGTCCAAAAGAGTGAATACAACATTGTTGATCAACTGTTACAAACTCCTTCGAAGATCTCGGTGCTATCACTTTTACTCAGTTCCGAAGCCCACAGAGAGGCTCTACAGAAAGTCTTTGAACAAGCCTTTGTAGAACAGGATGTAACAATCAGACAATTTGATAGCATTGTCTCTAACATCACTTCCTGCAACAACTTAGGATTCAGTGATGAGGACTTGCCAGAGGGGGGCAAAAGTCACAACATGGCGCTCAATATCACAGTCAACTGCCAGGACGATGCTTTAGCCAGCGTACTGGTAGATACCGGACCGGCCATCAACGTTTTGCCAAAGTTCACTCTAATGTGACTATCATTCAAAGGACCTCCGATGAGATCCAGCGAGGTCGTCGTCAAAGCATTTGACGGATCCAGAAAAACGGTTATCAGCGAAGTCGACCTTCCCATAACTATCGGTCCTCACACTTTCCTAGTCACTTTCCAGGTCATGGACATCCGGGTAACATACAGTTGCTTATTAGGAAGACCTTGGATACACCAGGATGGGGGAGTCACTTCGACACTGCACCAGAAACTGAAGTTCGTTAAGAACGATCAACTCGTCACAGTCTGTGGAGAACAGGTCTTGCTCGTAAGCAACTTATCATCATCTACTTCAGTAGAACCCGAGGAGGATGTTGGGACTCAGTTCCAAGCTCTTACGGTGAGCAATAAGAATCAATCAGAGAAGGAAACTTTGATTTCTTCGTACAAAGATGCTATCAAAGCGGTCGAGAGTACCAATACAACAGGATGGGGACAGCTTGTCATTCCTACTGACAATAAGAAAAAGAAAGGCCTTGGCTTTTCCTCAACATGTACTCAGACTGCTACTAACAATGAAAGTCTTCATCCCATTCAGGACTTCTTCCACAGTGGAGGTTTCCTTTACCCAGTGCCTCAAGCAGTCCATACCATTAATGAGGGAGTTTCCTCCGATACAGATGAGGAATGGAAGTCCTATCTTAACGAGGACGGTTATATGTCTTAGGGAGAAACACAAACTCCCTTTTGCTTTCCTGCACAGAGCCCGAGATTTATACCAAGGTCAGACGTCGAAATGATATATGGAGATTGTGATCTGGAAGGATGCCGTGCTCCACCAAATTCGTTAGAGGAGGACACTCCGATGAAATACAACTTTGACCACGACTATTATGGCCTAATGGATGGCTTGTCTATCTAGCAGCCGTATCCCAGAGACTTGGGGCAAGAAAATCAGCCGAACAACGAAAATCAGCTGAGCATCATTGAACAGAATACCTGTGTCCCCGCCATATCATGGGATCAACACCCAGGTTATCTTGAAAATACCCAGCACGACGATGAATTCGCAACATTTGCAGGACTAGAATTCATTAACTATGCTTTTCCCGAGGTTAACGTCATCGAGAGGGATGACTCCTCCAGTTCCAAAGAAGTGTGGGACACCATGGGACAACCGAGTGGAAAGTACGACTTTATGGTCAAATAGACCACTCCTGAAAGCTCTCGTATCAGGTTCGAAGACATCCAGCCAACTGGATGGGAAGATTGGCCTGAGAGTACAAATAATCTGCAAAATACAACTGAGGAATCCTCCTACAACAACTCTGCCTGGGAGACAGATTCCAATGATCCTGCTCCTCCAGGAATCAGCGTCATTTCTGAAGACAAATCAAGGAAAGTACCAAACTTTGTGATTCACCGAGGAGTTCGCCGCCGATGGGTAACTGTCGATGTTCCGAAGATTGTTCATAAGTCAAAGTAATTGCCATCTTTAACCTTTCACCTTGCCCAGATGAAACAGATGTTTTGATAGGGCTCGCTTTCTGTAAATTTCCCTCTTCGCTTCGCCCAAAGCGACAGAGTTTTGTTTTATAGGGCTGTAGTTTCAAGAATCGACTTGTTCATTAATAAAATAACGTTGTTTTGTAAATTCCGCATTAATTGCTGTTTTCTCTTTTCGCTTTTCTTAGAAAATAGTAATCCTAAAAAACAACTCAATAATAGAAACAAGCAGTAAAAAAAAATATACACTGCACAGACTTTTGCATTCTCTCTACCTCTTCTAAACAAAAATCATCACGTCATGCAGATTGCTTGTTTTAAACCCAGTTGAAACATACGATCCAATGCCTTCTCCCAACTTTGAGTTCCTGGTATTTGAGGCTGAAGAAGAAAATGACGACGAAATTCCAGAGGAGATCTCCCGACTACTCAAACAAGAGGAAAGGTCCATCGAACCTCATAAAGAGCCGTTGGAAACGGTAAACTTAGGTTTGAAAGAGGAGAGAAAAGAAACTAGGATTGGTGCACTGCTCAGTCCAACTGCCAGAGAGGGTTTGATAAAGCTTCTCAAAGAGTTTCCCGATGTATTTGCTTGGTCCTATCAGGATATGCCAGGGTTGGATACCAGCATTGTGGAGCATTAGTTACCGTTGAAATCGGAATGTCCGCCAGCAAAACAGAGGTTGAGACGGACTCACCCAGACATGGCCATCAAAGTCAAAGAGGAAGTACAGAAACAGATTGACGCGGGTTTCCTCACTACGTCTGAATATCCTCAATGGTTAGCCAACATCGTACCTGTTCCGAAAAAAGACAGAAAGGTCAGAATGTGTGTCGATTACAGAGATCTAAACAAGGCTAGTCCGAAGGATGACTTTCCTTTACCATACATTGACATGCTGGTAGACAGTACATCAAAGTTCAAAGTTTTCTCCTTCATGGATGGATTCTCGGGCTATAATCAAATCAAAATGGTGCCGAAAGACATGGAGAAAACTTCGTTCATCACCCCATGGGGTACCTTTTGTTACAAGGTAATGTCGTTCGGTTTGAAGAATGCCGGGGCAACCTATCAAAGGGCCATGAATGCTTTGTTTCATGACATGATACACAAGGAAATCGAGGTATATGTCGATGATATGATTGCCAAATCTAAGACAGAGGAGGAGCATGTGACCCACCTTTCAAAACTATTCGAGCGGCTGAGAAAGTACAAACTCCACTTGAATCCCAACAAGTGCACATTTGGTGTTCGTTCGGGGGAAACTCTTGGGGTTCATCGTCAGCCATAAAGGAATTGAGGTTGATCCTGACAAGGTCAAGGCCATTCAAGAAATGCCTTCTCCGAAAACTGAAAAACAAGTCAGAGGATTCCTGGGACGTTTGAACTACATCTCCAGATTCATATTCCTCATGACCGCGACATGTGTGCCGATTTTCAAATTACTGAAAAAGAACCAGGACTGCGTTTGGACAGAAGACTGCCAAACTGCCTTCGACAGTATCAAGGAATACCTGTCGAACACGCCGATACTATCACCTCCAGTGGAAGGAAGACCACTAATCATCTACCTCACAGTCTTGGAAGACTCAATGGGTTGTGTACTTGGCCACTAAGACGAAGCCAAAAGGAAAGAGTCTGCCATCTACTATCTGAGCAAGAAATTCACCGACTGCGAGACTCGGTACACTATGCTGGAGAAAACTTGCTGTGCGTTGGCTTGGGCAGCTAAACGTCTTCGCTAGTACATGATTCGTCACACTACTTAGTTAATCTCTGAAATGGATCCAATCAAGTATGTCTTTGAAAAGCCTGCTCTCACGGGAAGGATTGTCCGTTGGCAGATGTTGTTATCAGAATATGACATAGAGTACCACGCTCAGAAAGCTATTAAAGGAAGTGTTGTAGCCGATCATTTGGCTCATCAACCGATTGACAATCAGGAATCAGTCGGATTTGACTTCCCAGACGAAGATGTCATGTATCTAAAAATGAAAGATTGTGATGAACCGCTACCCAGTGAAGTGCCAAAACCAGATTCCCAATGGGGACTTATCTTTGACGGAGCTGTCAATCATTATGGAAATGGAATTGGGGCAATTATCATAACACCTCAGGGTACCCACATTCCTTTCACCGCCAGACTTACATTCAAGTGCACAAACAACGAGCCCGAATACGAAGCTTGTATCATGGGTCTCGAAGAAGCGACCGACTTAAGGATCAAGAACTTGGATGTATATGGCGACTCAGCCTTGGTTATCAATCAAATCAAAGGAGATTGGAACACATACCAATCAGGATTGATTCCTTACAAAGATTACGCGAGAAGGTTGTTACCATTCTTCAACAGAATCGAGTTTCATCATATCCCTCGTGAAGAGAATCACATGGCTGATGCATTAGCCACTCTCTCTTCCATGATTAGTGTAGGTCAATGAAATGACTTACCTAAGATCGACATAATGCGCCTTGAACGGCCCGCTTACATCTTCACGATTGAAGCGGTCATAGACGACAAACCTTGGTATCATGATATCAAATGCTTCCTTCAGAAATAGGAGTACCCACTTGGGGCATCCAGAAAAGATAGAAAAACCCTCAGAAGGCTGGCAGGCAGTTTCTTCCTGAGCGATGATACACTCTATAAGAGAAACTTTGACATGGTCTTGCTCCGATGTATAGACAGACCAGAAGCGGACATGCTAATAAAAGAAATTCACTAAGGATCCTTTGGCACTCATGCCAACGGACACACAATGGCGAGAAAAATTCTGAGAGCAGGGTACTACTGGTTGACCATGGAATCCGACTGCTACAAGTACACGAGGAAGTGTCACAAGTGTCAGATATACTCAGACAAAATCCATGTACCGCCAATGCATCTCATAGTTCTTTCTTCCCCATGGCCTTTTTCTATATGGGGAATCGACATGATTGGCATAATCGAGCCCAAAGCTTCAAACGGACATCGGTTCATCCTAGTAGCCATTGATTACTTCACCAAGTGGGTCGAAGCAGCGTCATATGCCAACGTAACCCGACAAGTGGTGGTCCGATTTATCAAAAACAATCTCATATGCCGTTATGGTGTTCCAAGCCAGATCATTACTGATAATGGATCTAACTTGAACAACAAGATGATGAAGAAGTTATGCACTGAGTTCAAGATCGAACACCATAACTCATCTCCCTACCGACCCAAGATGAACGGAGCGGTAGAAGCGGCTAACAAGAACATCAAGAAGATTTTTCAGAAGATGGTTGTAACCTACAAAGACCGGCACGAGATGCTACCCTTTGCTCTTCATGGTTACCGGACATCTGTCCGCACTTCAACAGGGGCAACCCCTTTCTCTCTAGTATATGGCATGGAAGCAGTGCTCCCCATCGAAGTAGATATCCCATCAATCCGGGTATTGATGGAAGCTAAGCTAACAGAAGTTAAATGGTGCCAAAGTCGACACGACGGACTGAATCTGATCGAAGAAAAGCGAATGACGGCTTTGTGTCATGGTCAGTTGTATCAACAAAGGATGAAGAGAGCGTTTAACAAAAAGGTCTGACCTCGTGTCTTCAGGAAAGGAGACCTCATGCTCAAGAAGATACAATCATTTTTCACTGATTCTCGGGGCAAGTGGACTCCGAATTATGACGTCCCCTATGTGGTCAAGAAAGCTTACTCAGGCGGTGCCTTGAGACTTGCAACCATGGACGGAGAGGAATTTTCCTACCCACAAATGTTGACATAGTCAAGAAATACTTCGCCTAAAAAAAAACATCTCGGTGGATTGAAAACCCGAAAGGGCGGTTTAGGCAAAAATTAGAGACATGATCAAAAATCATCCCAGTGGATTGGAAACCTCAAAGTACAATCCAGGAAAAAATTAGGGATAATGGCAAGTAACTATGTTCGACAAAGGGGCAAGTCCCTCGGCAGCAGTTACATCATCCATCAGAAAACTCCGATCAAGGTCATCTTCGACAGAAGCTCAGGATGCCCCGAATTCAAAGTTGGTAGAAGGATAGTGGTCGTTATGTTTCGATGTAGCCCTTTTCCCTGTAAATTACCATTTTCTAACTTTGTATATACTCTTTGGAATCACGCGTTTGGCTGATTTCCATCCTATCAATAAAATTTGAGCCCTCGTGCTTTTGTTTGCAATTCTTATTTGTTTTAGCTTTACAGAATGACATTTTAACATGATCAACGATTCTTGAAATAAAACAAAAATGAATTTACTTGTAAAATTTTTCCGCTTAAAGTAAAGGTGGCAATTTCTTTTAACTGTTGAACATCGAAAGAACATCAATCGCTTCTCCAGAAGTAGGCGAGCTTCAAAGTGCAGAATTAAAGTACTCTATCTAAACCAGTGCACCTGAACGAAGGATCAGCTGTGTCAGAGACAATGGTTCATCTGACACCCCCGACATAGTTCTTATCTCCTAAGCCCGACCAACGTAGCTCCCCACGAGGACTACTTCTCCTAAGCAAGGAAGAATTGCTATCATGAACCAGTGATACTTTTCATCCCCCAATGTGGCTGAGTATCCAGTCGTGTTCATCTATTAGTCTGTATGGCGCGTCAGGTTTGTCAGCATATACATACATGCATCATGCATTATTGATTTACATTCGTATTTATATTGGATCACTATCTCTCTAGTCGGTCTTGTCCCCTAGTGATAGACAGTCCTCTCAATCGAGTTGTTAGTTATTTCCTCGTTAGGAAATGTTGCGTCTGAACAATCTCTCTCCTCTAGTGTATTTCTGGGATGAAGTTGGTCCTTGATCACTTTGATAACTTGAACCTCCGAAAAACCAGAGAACCCTCGACAAATGTCACTCTTCGCCATCGAAGACGATATCTTTTCTTTCCCGGATTAAGGAAAATCTCCAGAGAAAGCCTCTTAAGCTGCGATTAGACAATACAGCATTTGTTCTCTGAAAAAACCGCTGATGAAAAGGTCGTCAGCACCTCAAAATTAGATCACATCATATGGCATTTCTCCGAGAAGATCCAGAGAAAAGTATGATGTAAAACCCCAAGCGAAAGCAGTCTCTCAAGAGACCTGCTTTCCCCTGTAGAGCCGACAAATGGCGTCTCCAACAGAGAAGTTTGTACACCTCTACAACTCAGACGATTGGGTTCCCCCAGCAAGTCTGACGTCAAAAGTTTTCCCATCAAATGACATCTCCCCAGGAAAATACGGCAAGAAGTTTGAGGAGAACCGCTATGCATAGCGTCCCTTGTCAAGAAATTTTATTGACAAAAGAAACTAAGACCAGCTCCTTGGTAGGAAACCAGGATCGAGGGGAAGTTTATATCAGAAACTAAAACCAGTTCCTTGGTAGGAAACCAGGATCGAGGGAAGGTTTATATCAGAAACTAAGACCAGTTCATTGGATGAAGACCAGGATCGAGGGGAAGTTTACCTTTTCTAAGTATCATTGCTTAGCAAAAGAAGATGGATGCGCAAACTGCCATCCATAACCACCATCAAAATTTCGGGTATTCCGATATTTTATCCTCTTGCACCCCGAATGCCCGAATACCTTCGCCATTCACACCTTCGGGTCCAAGAAGATTAAATAGGGGCATCTGTCATACCCCAAATTTTGACCACTAAGATTTCCCATCATTGTGTAAATTATCATCACAATATGGATGAACCATTAGTCTCCCCAAAGATGGGTGAGCATCCACTACAATCAGAATTAGGGTTTCAAGCCCTCTCAGAGCTCTTAGACAAAGGATCAATCAAGAAATGACATGATCTGCAACTTATCTAGCCTCTCAAACATCCTCAATGGATCAAAAGGAATCCCACTTCAAGGATCAAGCATAAGGCTGCTCCCTTCTAAGTGGACTAAGCCTCAAGATCGCCAGTGTCACCAAATTAGGATTTTGGTCGACCAGGGCCTCCAGGTGGAAATTTTCCTCTGGGCATGAGCCAATGCTTCAAGGCATAACCTATGATGCTCCAAGGGACATCATAAACCCAATCACCAAGTCAATTTAGCCTCAGGGGATGCATACATAAAAAATCAGGAATTAGGGTTTCTTGACCTAATTCACCCCTAAGTTGACTTTTGGGACAAACCATGAGCCAAGACCTCAAGACATGATTTGAGGGTCTCTAATACACTACATTGATCCATTTGCAACAATGGATTGAGTCAAGAAGCTTGAGCAACAAGTTTCAATTTCATCTGAACCACAATTAGGGTTTCGCGGGAAAAGTCGACTGTGCCTTTGACTTTTGACTAGGACATGCTCCCAAACCCTAAGACATGATTCAATACACCCTATAACACCTATGGAATCTATCCATGAAGTTTGATTTAGGTCAAGGACTTGATTTCATAGAGGATCACACAGTTTAGAATTCATCTGATAAAAGTCAACTGTGCACAAAAGTCAAACTTTGACTTTTTGAGATTTTTCACAATTATGGTTTTTTAACCCTAAAAT
Source organism: Lathyrus tuberosus (assembly GCA_022829125.1). Taxonomy (NCBI): domain Eukaryota; kingdom Viridiplantae; phylum Streptophyta; class Magnoliopsida; order Fabales; family Fabaceae; genus Lathyrus; species Lathyrus tuberosus. The sequence goes on along the minus strand of JALAZF010000205.1, from coordinate 2,165,359 downwards.
GATGTTAATGTGTGATTGGAATCATCATTCATCAAGAAAAATCAAGAAAAATGGGATAACTTGTAAAAGGGGTAACCATAAAAACTTAGAAATTTTTCTAAGTTATGGAACAAAGTGGCTAGGGTACCAACTTTGGAGGATCATAACTCCTAAACCACAAGGCCATTTTTCCCCATCCAAAGCTGGATTTGTAGCCCTCATGGCCCTCTACAAAAGCTTCAACTACACCTCACTCCAATTCATTGTGGATTCTGTGTTATGATTGGGCCAAAATGACTAAAACATGAAAATACATCATTTTCCAACACTTAGAAAAATTCTGGCCAAGGCATATTTTGTTGAAAACACCAAAACTTGTGAGATCTTTTCACATAGTTGCAAGCTAAATCAAGTCCAAAGGTAAACATCAATGTTGTTGCATATGTTTCTAAGAATCCAAAGAACCTCTTAGCATGAATTGATTCAACTTGAGCCAAGAGGAATCCATGCCCAAAGTCATGCTGCTGCAAGCTGTTTTGGAAAAATAAGTTTGCATGTTTGCTTGCCACACACGATTTTTGAATCAAAACCAAGGATCATTATGCCACATGTACTCAGACCAATCACAATGCATCTGATCCAACCTACAAAGCTGAGTCACAAAACTAAGGAATCTTCCAACTTGAAGTTCATGCATTTTGGCACATTTTGCCTTGAATTCAAAGGGATTTACGTCCAACCAATCCCTTTGAAGGTGATCTGATCCAGCAGCCATTCACTATTCCTCCAAGACAAGAGTCGATCACCTATAAATAGAGGTTCCAATGGATCATTCAAGGCACACCAAAGCACTCTATAGCACTGCTTTCTCTCATTCTCTCTTAAGTGCCAAGTTTCTTTGTTTTTGAGCAACCACCATCGGGTTTTGAGTTGTAGCCCTAAGCAATCCATTCCAATTGCTCAGACATATCACATATGATGTATTTGAGGTGTCCAAACACTTAAACACCAACTGTAACACCGCTAGCTCAAAATCACTCTTCAACCAAACCATTATGCCTCAATTATGCAGTTGGAGTTCTCCAACTTGATCCAGAAGTTTTTAGAGTGTTCCAAAGCTTGCAACACACTCCACTACATCCATTGAAGCTGTAGGGATCATCAAATTTCATCTGGAACACCATCTGTGCAGAGTTCCATTTCAGCTTGCATCAAGGTAAGCCTCAAAACTCCATCGTCATGATCCATGTATATTTCCTCGCATGATATTTTTGCCATTTGCTTGCCATCATATGTTGAGTATTTCCCTCAAAAAATTTGATCATAGCCCTCCTTACCATGTCTGCACGACTGATTTTACAAAATTAGGGTTCATACGGTTGTGATGATATAACTTGCTATACATTGAAAATAAATAAAATCAAGTATTGCCATCTTGTTCCTTGTAAAAAAACGCATGAGTTTGGTATTTGAATCATGTCAAATGGTTGAGAGATGAGTGAGATAGGGGGCTTCATGCACGAGCTCGAGGAAGAAGATGGCCATGGCGCTATTCTTCAGGTTTTCCAACCAAGTTCTCTATATATTTTTCATTTGCCATACTATATTTGAATTGGCATTGCGCCCCAGTGGTTGATCAGCTGGTTTTGTGTGTATTGGCAAGCGAGAGCTCTGGCGTTCGAATCCCCCTAGCCCCAGATCTCTTTTTTATCACCTTTCTTATTTTTTGTTATTTTTCATATTTTATTTTATATGATTTGGAAAATTAATAACTCACTCAATTTTAATTATTTTTGATTGGTACTTTTTGCAAAAAATCACTAAAATGTTGAAATATTTAATTCCACGAAAAAATTAGATTTATATTATTTATTTAATATAGTTAGTATTTTTGTGAATAAATACCTTTTATTTGTTTTTAAAAACCTTTTAAAAATAAATATTCATGTTGGAAAATCAACACCAAATAGGTTTTAATTCATCTTGTGATTAAAACCTCATTTTTCAAACCTAAAACCAAAATCACAAGTTGTTTATTCAAACTTATTTTGAATTTGTATCATTTTAATTAATTTTCTTTGAATAATTACTTTAAAAAATGATGAAATTAGGGTTTTATTGATTTTCACCCTAACAAACTTTTTTCAAACACTCATGGGCCTCTAATAGAGTGTAAGACCCAACCCCTCTTTAAATACACAACTTTTTGGGCCTCAGTCATTGCATAAGTCCCCCTATATTTTCAAAAACAACGGCGCGATCGTCGCCTCTTTTAAAAATCATCTGGGCCTACCCTCGTGTTATAAGCCCCATTTCTTTTCTTCAAACAATTTTTGGGCCTCTAATAGAGTGTAAGACCCAATCCTTTGTAAATACAAACCTATTTTGGGCCTCAGATGTTGTATAAGTCCTGTTGTATTTCAAAAGTTCGGCGCGATCATCGCCCGTTTAAAACAAACCAGCTGGGCCTCTCCTCGAGCTTTAAGACCCATTCAAAATCATTTTTGGGCCTCTAATAGAGTGTAAGACCCAATCCCCTTTTAAGCAAAACAATTTTGGGCCTCAGATATTGTATAAGTCCCTCTGTGTTAAAAGAAAAGCTCGACGCAATCGCCAGTTCAAAAAAAACAAATCATCTGGGCCTACCCTCGTGTTATAAGCCCCATTCCTTTTCTTCAATCATTTTGGGCCTCTTGAGAGAGTGTAAGACCCATCCCCTTGTACAGAAAACCTTTCTTGGGCCTCAGTCACTTGTATAAGTCCCTGTACAAATTCAAAACAATAGTGCAATCTCTGATAAAACCTTGGGCCTCTCCTTGAGCTGTAAGCCCCGACAATATTTTTCAAAGCACTTTCTCCTTTGATTTTGAATATAATATTGTTATCAAAGCTTTCTTTGTTGAATAAACTAACCAAACAACATGGAAGCTCTACAACCGAGTAAGTGTTTACCCGCTTTCATTTACCGCTTTCATATCTATATAACTGTATTGTGGGGCTGTTTCACTGTAAGTCTTCTTTCACAAACTCATATCAACTGTGTAATAATAGTATAGATATTTAGAGTTTCCCCGGCAACTACATCTAGAACTAGGCAAAACCTCGTCTCTTTACCTCCAACGTTCACCCGGATATACCTTAACCCTGAGAATTTTCTTTTACAACAATTTTAGATAACTAGATCTAAGAAATCTCCCCCTTGAACAGTTCATATACAGAAGGCCAATGTTCCAAGTGAAACCCCTTCTGGAACTGTTCATCAGCCTCCTCTTGGGCTTAGTGCAAGGACCCACAGGCTTCCTAAAAGCACCCTCGCCTCCTCTTGGGCGTTGTACAAGGACCCGTCGGCTTCTTAGAAGTTTTCACAGCCTCCTCTTAGGCTTTGTATAATGATTTTTTCCCCGGGAAGATAGCCTCCTCTTGGGCTTAGTACAAATTGTCCCTCAGCTTCTTAAAAGTTTTCTCGCCTCCTCTTGGGCTTCGTACAAATTGTCCCGACGACCTCCTAGAGGTATAGGAATAGAAATTAGTCATCTTAATAGAACAGTCTTTCAAAGAGTCTAGATCTTACTACTACTGTTTCTTAAGCATAGTACAAAAGATAAGACCCGTAGACTTGGGCAGTCTCAATACCCTTCGGATTCCCCGTTTCCTTAAAGAACAAGAAATAATCCCGGTCCTCAGATCAAATCCATGAGTACAACATTACCCATATAAGAACTGATTTTCTCTTTTAACCAACATACCTGTCACTCAACTGAAATAGTAATCCTAGCCTCCTCTTGGGCTTTGTACAATGATTCTCCCCAGTAGAGTTAATCTTTTAGCCTCCATCTCGGGCTTCGTACGAGATGAAAAACACTCTCTTGTTGAGTATAAAAGACTCTCTTGTTGAGTCAATCCTCTTTTAGCCTCTATCTCGGGCTTTGTACGAGATACAAAACACTCTCTTGTTGAGTATAAAAAGACTCTCTTGTTGAGTCGATCACCTTTAGCCTCCATCTCGGGCTTCGTACGAGATACAAATCACTCTCTTGTTGAGTATAAAAGACTCTCTTGTTGAGTCAAACCTTTAGCCTCCGTTTTGGGCTTCATACAAGACACATACAAAAACACTCTCTTGTTGAGTCAACCCGTCCAACCTCTCTCTCGGGTTTCGTACGAGACATATAAAAGCATCTTCTTGTTGCGTCATTAGCCTCCTCTTAGGCTTTGTATAAGAAAACCCCGGTTGAGTCAATCAACCTTTTAGCATCAAAGCTGTGCCTCGTTCACAATATACAAACATCAACAACTCTTTTCCCCTCCATCTAATTACTGTAAGCAGCAAGCCTCTGGATTATTTACATCCACTGTCCCTCTTTTAGCATGAGAAATTCCTAAGGAAAGATGGCATTGCTCTAAACTGAGTTAATGTCTTCTCCTTCAGGTTGAAAATCCCCTATAAAGGAAATTATGGCATTACTGGATTCACATATCCCGGTTAAAGTAATCCTCCTTTATAATCAGTCACCCTACAATTGTGACAAACAGACCCCTTTAGAGATGACAAATTCTCTCTAAAATTAACACCCTTTTTGCTTCACATCTTGGGCTTCGAACAAGATACAAATAGACCCTTCAGTTTCACATCTTGGGCTTCGAACATGATACAAACCACCTTTAGCTTCATGTCTTGGGCTTTGAACAAGACACCAAAACACCGTTTCCTCCCATAGAATAGGAGGAACTATGATTGCTCTGATTTCCCTATTTCGGTAAACGGGAATACGTAGGCATAAGATTGAAAGAAAAATCTTAGAGAGCACACCACATCAAAAACCTCTGGCCATAAATCCTCACATATCCATCAAAACATCCGAGTCCGTATCCCCCACCAAAAGTCTAAACTCGATCAAAATAAACCTAAGAGAGGCCCCCCACATTGATCGCATCTGTAAACCAACAGTTTTAACTGTTTAACCTCAGTTTGCAAAGTAGGGTTAGTTGGAGACTTCTATTTCCCTTCCTTCATCAGCTCCAATAGGATAAAAAATGAATCGACCTGTAGTACCCTCCCAGAGCGACAGTGCTTAAGAACCACGTCCAAAATTGCTCGCTACAAAGTCATCCTAAGACCACTAGGTGGATAGACCTTTTTTCTCCTTCTTGTGGTACGTGGGATACTCACCTCTTGTGTGTCCAAAACCTCCACACTCAAAGCACAGAATTCCCTTCCCTCGATTGGGTTTCCTATCATATCTAGGTCTTCTCCCGAAGTTTCTTGACCTATAGATGTCATATGTCTTAGCCTTGACATTTTCCTTAGACTTCTCATCCAATTGCTTTGCCAGTTGATGAAATTGTTTTTCAAGGAACCCTACAGCTTTGGACAGATCCTCTTTGGTGTTACCCCTTTCTTGGTTGGTCACAAGGGCAAGACTTTTCTTCTTCTCATCCTTTTCTCTAATAGCCATCTCAAAGGTTTGAAGTGATCCCATAAGCTCATCTACCTTCATGGTATTTATGTCCTGAGTTTCTTCAATGGCTGTCACTTTCATATCAAACCTCTTGGGAAGAGACCTTAGAATTTTTCGAACCAACTTGACTTCAGGAGTTTTTTCTCCAAGGTCACTAGATGTATTGACAATATCAACAATATTCATATAAAAGTCATGTATGCTTTCGTCTTCTCTCATCCTCAGGTTCTCAAACTTAGTAGTAAGCAACTGAAGTCTTGAGGATTTGACACGAGAGGTACCTTCATGAGCAGTCTTCAGGATTTCCGACGTATTCTTTGCAACAGTGCAATTCTTGATGAGTCTGAAGATGTTCTTATCCACCCCATTGAACAAGGTATTCAAGGCTTTGGAGTTTCCTTGAGCAAGCTTATCATCTTCATCATCCCAGTCTTCTTCAGGTTTTAACTCCTCAGTGAGCTTTCCATCTTTGTCTTTGATCTTTGGTGGATCCCACCCCTTAACCACAGACTTCCAAGCCTTTCCATCCATAGACTTGATTAACACCACCATGTGAACTTTCCAATAGTCATAATTGGAACTATCAAGTATTGGTGGTCTATTCAGAAATCCTCATTCTTTATCCATCGAACCAGAAAGTATCGTCCCTGAATCTCACCCAGATACAGAGCAGGATGCCTACTCTGATACCAATTAAAATTCTGGTTAAGCAGATCACTAAGATGTCAGACAGGATGTCGTGACACTTGATCTCTGCTTCTCACAAGGATTAAGGAAGAACAAAGTAAACTGCAGAATGTAAACAACACACAGAAATTGTTAACCCAGTTCGGTGATCAACAACACATACGTCTGGGGGCTACTAAGCCAGGAATGAAATCACTAAGTAGAATCTGTTCTAAGCTAAACTCCAACGATTACAACTTAGCACCTAAAAACTGCCCGTCCTAGATTTCTACCTAAGACTCTCCTAGGTATGAGACCCTTCTCAATTCCCTTCCAATCACAACAGTGACTGAAAATATTACAACTCAATAAAACAATCATTCTCAAGTATTCACACAATACACAAGAGGCTCACACAAGTATAAACCCTAGTACTTCTAAAACAGCTGCAATATTCAATAACTTAAACTAGGTTAAATCCAACCTATTTATATTGCAAAACTCAGCTGGACTTGGGCTTCAAAAGCGCAGCAATTCTGCTCCTCAGAAATTGCGACCTAATCCTTTCTTCAATTCCAAGTTTCCAAAAATGTCTCCTTACAAGGAAATCGTATATTCCATTTAGAATCAGAATCTCTGATTACATAATCTCAGATGCCACCTGGAATCAAGTCATATTCCAATCACACCTGTTACCAAAAAACAATTATCCCAAAACTGTAACAGACAAAGATATTGAATCCACCTGATAGGACATCTTGTCTAACATCTTAACCTGCAGTTAGTTCATCATGTAAGGAAATCTTGTCCAACATCTTTCTGCTAAGTTAGTTTTACCAAAATTAATGCCAACCTCAAGGACAAGGATTCAACAGTGGTGATATTTCTAGGATTAAGTGTTATCACTGTAAGAAGGAGGGTCATACAAGAAAGGTGTGCATGAACGCCTAAATATTCATTGAGGTAAGGACAATGGAAATGCAGCTATTGTGCAAGAAGATTATGAATCATCTGATGTTCTTGTGGTGTCGAGCAGCAACTCTTGCAAAGAGTGGATTATGGATTCAAAATTTACTTAGCATATAACTCCAAACAAGAATGTGTTTGAAGGATTATGTAATCAAGATGGTGGATCAGTGTTGTTGGGCAACAATAAAGCTTGCAAAATTGAAGGTATTGGATCTGTGGGATTCAAGCTCCATGATGAGTCAATAAGGCTATTGACTAGTGTTAGATATGTACATGATCTTAAGAGGAATTTGATTTCTCTTGGTAAATTTGACAAGAAAGGATATGTCTTCAAAGGAGAGTAAGGTATCCTGAAAGTCATGAAGGGATCGAAGGAAGTCTTGAGTTGCGTAAAGAAGCAAGCCTTGTATACCCTTGAGGCCGAGGTTGTAAGTGGTTCAGCGGATTTTGCATCCATGAAATCGGTGTTGAAGACAAAATTATGGCACATGAGATTGGGCCATGTCAGCGAAAGAGGCATGGTGTTGGATGGAAAATTTTGACCAAGGATACAAGGAGTGTGGTCGACAGAGATTGGTGTAGAAGTACATGACGGAGCAACCTTGACAGTAGGCCCGTCGGAAAGGTCGTTGAGGTAAGCTCGACGGAAAATGATCCCAGTCGAAGTCGAAGGAATCCCAAGGATCTCAGGCACACGAACAAGCTTGGAGCCAATAAAGGCGTGGGGAGTTATCAAGATAGTGGGCGAACGTGGGGGACACGTGGCAGCGCAGGGATTATGGATGCAGAAGAACAACCGTCATTTTTTTCCTATTTAAGGAGGTGTCGTTTTTAGTTTTAGGGGTCAGATTTTGTTGCATTAGGAGAATACACTTAAAGTACAAGTGTTAGAGAAACGAGTCAAACCTTTACAGAATGTATGCATGCGTCCACTTGTATTTTTTTATCAAGCAAGTTAATTTACAGATTTTTCTTTTCTTTTGTTGTTGTTTTTTCCCTTTTTGTTGTGCTTTCCTTGTCATTACCTTTAATGCAACTGTTCATTTACTTTTCATTCAAACCAAAAAACTGAAACGTCAGCATACATTTAACACATATTCTAGGATTCTTGTAGTCAATCCTGCACGTAAACTTCAATAAGAGGCTAGCAGTTGTTCGCTAAAAATCCCGCCTGAACACCTGGTCGAATTGGGGAAACAAAACCTGTTAGGTGGTGACAAAGTCGAGAAGTTGGAGTTTTGTGAACCTTGTGTATTTGGCAAATCCTGTAGGGTGAAGTGTAATAAAGGTAAACAAAGAACACATGGATCACTTGATTATCTTCATGTTGATCTTTGGGGGCCTGCAAGGAATCCTTTATATTCATGCGCAAGGTATTTTCTATCCATAGTTGATGACTATTCCAGAAAGTTATGGGTATTCATTCAGAAGACTAAGGATGAAACTTTTGAGAATTTCAAAAGTTGGAAGGTTTTGGTCGAAACTCAAACTGGCAGAAAGGTCAAGAGGTTGAGAACGATAATGGCCTTGAATTTTGCAATGAAGCTTTTGACAGCTACTGTGTCAAGTGTGGGATTGCAAAACATAAGACCGTAGCAGCTACTCCTCAACAAAATGGCTTAGCTGAGAGATTTAACCGAATAATCCTTGAAAGGGTTAGATGCATGTTGGTTAGTGTTGGATTGAAGAAGGCGTTTTGGGTGGAGGTTGTTTCAAAATCAGCTTATTTGATAAATAGATGTCCCTCGAATGCCTTGGGAATGAAGATGTAACACCCCAAAATGAGTAGAATATTTATTTAATTGATTTATTATAACTATTCCTAATTTTTGGTGAATTTTAGTGAATTATTTTGATGTCTATAATTGATGTTGTGGGGTATTATGATGTTAAAGGGGGTACTAGGAGTATTTTAGAAGTACGTGATGTGTTAATATTATTTTTTATAATAATAATATGGATTATGTGAGATATATTATTATTATTATAATTATAAATAATTATGAGGAACATTAAGGGCAAGTTTGTAAATTTGGATGAGTTAAGTGAGGACATTGTGGGAAGAGCCTATTAAGGGTCCAAGGGGTAAGAATGACTTAAAGGAAAAAGAGAGAGTGAGAATTTATTCTTGGTACAATCAGTTTGGGAAAAAGGCTCTGAGAAAAAGGTGAAGGAAGTTAGGGCTCAGAGAGGTTTCGGAAGAACTCAAAGAGGAAGAATCGGAAAACAAATTTCTAAGGTATGGGGAGTATTATTCATCATTATAATTGATATAGGTGTAGAAGTATGTAGGCAGTGGGTTCCGGATAAATTTGACGAGTTCATGACGGAATTGGGGTTTTGGGAGGCGTTAGATGTTAGGGATAAAAACCTATCTTGATGTATTGTTGTTGCTGTGTTGTTCTATGATGAATTCTGATGAAAACTGGTTAGTTTGATACTGGGATCGCAGACCTCTTAGGGTCTGAGCTAGTGCAGAATCGCAACTGAGAGTTGCAGGTTCGCACGTTTTCGCCGTGCGAAATTCCCGTATAGCCTGGAGAAGCAAATTCGCCCCAACCTCGCCGAACGAAAGTGGAAGCGAAGGGAAGGTGGAAAAGGGGTGACTGCTGGATTTTGTATGAGAGTGTGGGATTCCCCCTGCTTCGCCGGGCGAAGCCAGGCGAGTGAGCTGCTTCGTCGGGCGAAATAGAAGCGAAGGAAGAGTGTGAAAAATGGAGTTTCTGGATTTTCTATGGGGAAAGACGTTTCTCCCCTGCTTCGTCAGGTGAAACCCAGGCGAGCGCGCTGCTTCGTCGGGCGAGCTCCAGGCGAGTAAGAGCAGTGGTTTCATTTTAAATTCTTTTCTTTCCTATCTTGTGATGCTTTGTGCCTTGATGTTTTATGATGACTTTTGATGCATGATGATGATGAGATAACATGATGTTTTAATTTTATGAATGATGATGCAATGTGAAGATTTTGTGACGATGACGATTATGACATTTGCATCATGCATTCATATCATTCTAGGACTTCGATCCAGTGACAGTTTTAGGACTTCGGTTCAGTGGTGGCTTCAATCCCATTGTGTGGATTGGAGTGTATGACGTTGCTCCGATGCTTGTGTAGAGTCGATCCTATTGGTGGGGATCTTTGGAGGGTGATGGCCCAGTGTCCATCAAACATGACGAATTGGTACCACATGCATAAGTCTAAGTTGTGCATTTCATATTATGTGGCATTGCATGATTGTGAAGGAATGATGTTAATGATGACATGATTTTCATGATGTATGATGATGACGATGTATAATGTCGATGTTGTTTTATTGATGCATGCTACATTATTATTTCTTCTCTTATATCTTGTATAATGGTTTATGATTACTCACCCTGTTTGTTTGAATTTTTCCTCCACGTGGGTAACGCGTAGGTGATCAGGATTAGCTTTTTAGTACGTGAAGATCTAACTTGAAGTATTTTGATTATTTTGGTCGAGTAGAGGGTCTTGCTCTGATATGTAACATCGGATCGGGACGTTTGAGTTGATCCATAGTGTTCTTTTATTTGACGATATTATGATGTATTGAAGTTGTTTTAAACCTTTTGATGTTATAGTTTATGATGTTCATGAAGTTTTCCGCTGCGTAGTAAATGATTTAATCTTGGTGTTATAACCCGTGTTACGGAGCAGGATGTTATTATTTGATGTTTTATGACGAAATATGATGCCCTTGCAGTGAATTACTCTGATATATTTGTTTATGTATGTCGTTATTGTTTGTTGGGTAGAATGGTGTTACATTAGTGGTATCAGAGCAGGTCGGTCCGTCTGACCAGGTTTTGTATGGTGTCAGTCCCCTGTGAGTCGATGAGTGTGTGTACACTATCGATGAATTTTGTTTCTTCTAACCTTGTTGATGATGTGCAGAATGGCTGGGAGAAACGACCGTGCTATGCCGACGCGCTGGAATCACTTGCTCAAGTGATGGCTCAGAACAATCAGAATGATGGAGCTCCTGACAAGTTCCGTGCCTTAGGGAAGTTCCAGAAGAACAATCTGCCAACTTTTGTGGGTACTCATGATCCAAAGAGTGCACAGAAGTGGCTAAAGGTGATTGAGAAGATCTTCCAAGTGATGGGGTGTACGGACGCTCAACAAGTTCAGTTCGGTACTCATATGCTATCAGAAGAAGCCGAGGATTGGTCGGATAACACCCGTCAGAGACTGGAAGATGTGGGTACTGCAATAACATGGGCTGTGTTTAAGAGATAGTTTTTGGGAAAGTATTTTCTGGAAGATGTCTGTGGCAAGAAGGAGATAGAATTCCTTGAGCTGAAGCAAGGGAACATGACTGTGGTATAATATGCGGCGAAGTTTGAAGTACTAGTAAAGTTTTGTCCGCATTATAATCGTGTTGATGTTGAGATGTCCAAATGCCTTAAGTTTGAGAATGAGCTGAAACCAGAGATCAAACAGGGTATTGGATACCAACAGATTCAAAGGTATGCTAAGCTAGTGGATAAGAGTTGAATCTATGATGAGGATAGCCGAGCTCAATTTTCTCACTACAAGCATCTTAGTGAGAAGAAAGAGAAGGGACAGTTCAGAGGAAAGCCTTATGTGACTCCAGCTGCCAAAGGGAAACATAAGGCTTCAGATGAGAAAAAGACAAGTGGGGGAGCAACTCCCACTTCTATGAAGTGTTACAGGTGTGGCGAGCAAGGCCACCATGCTGAAGTTTGCAACAATAGTGTGTTGAGGTGCTATAGATGTGGTAAGAGAGGTCACAGAGCTACTGATTGCAAGGATGAAGGTCCGACTTGTTTCAACTATGGTGAATAAGGTCACAGTAGTACACAGTGTCAAAAGCCGAAGAAGACTGCTACTGCGGCTCAGACTAATGGCAGAGTGTTTGCTTTGAGTGGTTCAGAGGTTCCTAAGAAGGATAACTTGATTCGAGGTACTTGTTTTATTAATAACGTTGAGTTGGTCGCTATTATTGATAATGGTGCTACTCATTCGTTTATTTTGCTTGAATGTGCTAATGGATTGGGTTTGAAATTGTCTGATATGAATGGTAGTATGGTAATAGAGACTCTTGCTAATGGTTCTGTTACTACTACTTTTGTGTGTTCAAGATGTCCTTTGATGATTTTCGGGAAGAGTTTTGTGATGGATTTGGTGTGTTTGCCCTTACACCAAATCGATGTGATTCTGGGGATGAACTGGTTGGAGTTCAACTACGTTCACATCAACTGTTATAATAAGACTGTGGAGTTTCCCGAGTTTGGTGATAATGGAGAGTTGATGTTCTTGTCTGCTAAGCAAGTATACAAACTCTTAGAAGACGAAGCCTTGATGTTTGCACTGTTTGCATTGTTACAAGTTGATTGTGAAGTTGCGAGTGTCGAATTACCTGTCGTCTGCGAATTCCCAGAAGTGTTTCCGGATGACATAAGTGATTTGCCTCCAGAAAGTGAAGTAGAGTTTGCGGTTGATTTGATACCAGGTACGAGTCCGATGTCAATGGCTCCTTATCAGATGTCAGCCTCTGAGATAAGTGAATTAAAGAAACAAATGGAAGAATTACTTGAGAAGAAGTTTGTTCGACCGAGTGTTTCTTCGTGGGGTGCTCCTGTGTTGTTAGTAAAGAAAAAAGATGGTAGCATGAGGTTGTGTGTTGATTATCAGCAGTTGAATAAGGTGACTATCAAGAATAAGTATCCACTCCCGAGAATCGACGATTTGATGGATCAGCTAGTAGGCACTCGTGTGTTCAGTAAGATCAGTTTGAGGTCTGGTTATCATCAGATTCGTGTTAAGCCGAATGATATTCCGAAGACAGCTTTCAGGACGAGGTATGGTCATTATGATTACACTGTGATGTCGTTTGGTGTATCCAATTCACCTAGTGTGTTCATGGAGTATATGAATCAGATTTTTCATGAGTATTTGGATAAGTTGTGGTGGTTTTCATTGATGATATCTGATATACTCTAAATCTGAAGAAGAGCATGTTGAGCATTTGAGGATTGTGTTGCACGTATTGAAAGAGAAGAGGCTATATGCAAAACTGTCGAAGTGTGAGTTTTGGTTGAAAGAGGTGTGTTTTCTTGGCCATGTGATTTCAAGTGGTGGAATTACTGTTGATCCTTCTAAGATCGATGTTGTGCTACAGTGGGAGACTCCGAAGTCTGCTACTGAGATACGAAGTTTTCTGGAGTTGGCAGGTTACTATCGCAAGTTCATAGAAGGTTTTTCTAGATTGGCGTTACCGTTGACGCAGTTGACTCGTAAGGGCCAGGCTTATGTGTGGGATGTTGCATGTGAAGAGAGTTTTGTGGAATTGAAGAAGAAATTGACGACCGCTCCGGTTTTGATTTTTCCTAATCTGAATGAATCTTTTGTGGTGTATTATGATGCCTCGAAGATGGGCCTTGGTGGAATGTTGATGCAGAATGGATAGGTTATTGCTTATGCTTCAAGACAATTGAGAGTTCATGAAATGAATTATCCTACGCATGACTTAGAATTGGCAGTTGTGGTGTTCGTGTTGAAAATTTGGAGACATTACCTTTTTGGCTCTAAATTTGAAGTGTTCAGCGATCATAAGAGTTTGAAGTACTTATTCGATCAGAAAGAGTTGAACATGAGGCAGAGGAGGTGGTTGGAATTGTTGAAAGACTATGATTTCGATTTGAATTACCATTCTGGTAAGGCAACTGTGGTGGCCGATGCATTGAGCAGGAAGTCATTGCATATGTCCATGCTTATGGCGAGAGAGTTGTGTTATACCCTAATTTTTTACCCTAAGATTCTGCATTTTTTTGTTTTGCGTCGTCTGGATGGCATGTCACGCATTTCATCTCGCATAATACCCCAATTTATCAACCTGAATAAATTTGTTGGAGTTTACAGCCGAATCGGTCAAATAAAAGTCAGCAGTGTGAAAAATTAGTGGACGAAGAATTTTAAATCGAGCCTGCAGACGTCAGCGATATTAATCTACATTTCGCGTAGTTTAACCTGGCGTGCTCATTTAAATTTTTCGACCACTTTTCGGTTGCATTTCTGGACAGTTTAGCCTGTTTTAACGGGTAAAATTTATTTCAAAATTTTACCAAACGCTGTATTTTTCCGATAAGTATATTTTGCGCTGATCATTTTGGTGTGTTCGTTTTATTTTTCTGAGCACTTCGATTTCGGTCCGATTTCTCGATTTTTATCAATTCTTTTGTTTTTAATTATTTCCTTATTCTCTATTTATCTTTTATTTTTATTATTAATCTGATTTTTAATATTGGTTATTATTATTATTTATTTTTATTTATTATTATATAATATCAATTTTGTTTTTATTCATTTTAAGTAATACTTAGTTGCTAAGTTTAAAAAAGGGATTTTTGTGTCTAGCTACTTTGGTATTTTTTGCTACACATGCTGAAAAGTCCAACGGCGGACCCCACCCTTATAACACTTTCTTGAGTACAAGACAACAACACACACATAACCGTGAAAACAATATGCATAACCACAATTCCCCTTTGTATCCCCAAGACTCACTTAAACAAAAAAAACACAAGGAGATATTTCTTTTTTCATTTGTATCTTCAGTAACACGCACCACCCTCCAACTGAACGTGTTTTTCACACATCCTTGATATCACCACAATCACATCCGCCTCTTTTTTCTGCATAAATGCTACACCATCTTGCTTCATACTCTCTTCCATGCCACATTTCGAACCATAAACCGTTTCAAATAAAACTCCACAACCTTATTGAAGGTGCGAGAAAGACACAAGAAATGGGGGGTTTGAATTGTGTATTTACTCTTTTGTAACTTTTTGCATCTTGTTAAAGAGACGCTCAAGAACCTTCAATGTTCGTTGAGAGATTCTGATCTCTTAACTATGGAACATGAGAACCGGATAGGTTCTGATCATAAGATACGATACTCAGAACTTGCAGTGCAGAAGCTTATCAGAGATAGACTGCAAGGTTCTGACTTTGCTTAACATGAGGTTCTGATATTCAATGCAGAAACATAAATAGAGATACTAAGCAAGAGAGTAAAGGACACACGATATATCCTAGTTCACCACGCGGGCTAATCCAGTCCACCCTCCTCAGGTGATTTCGCCTTGAACACAAGAACTTAATCCACTATAACCAAATCATGATTACACTTGTACGGGCCACGCCGGTGACTAACAACTTGCACAGCCGCACTGTGACTAACAATCCAATGAACCGTTCAGGGATCCAACAGAATATAACGTTCATTGACCGAGCAGACCCACTGCTGGGATTTCACAGCTAGACGTTCAGGGATTCGTCACAATGAATATAACGTTACTGACCATATTTCAGGATTTTCCACAATGACCCTCAGCTATTGTCATCTCAAGTATCTGATCACCTCGTGATCTACTCAAGGGCCTCAACTCACAGCTGAACCATTCAGGGATCCGTTCAGGATATAACGTTCACTGGAGGAGTCTCAATTCCTTTAGTTGAATTGGCAAACTGGAGATTACAGATTGTACTTCTTAATAAGCAAGTTTCTCCTAAGTTTAAGTACAAAGAACACACACATGTGTTCAAGCAAGATTTGAGCAATCAACTCCTCGCTTTCTTAAGAAACTACAAAGATGTATCTAGATATTACAATTGTTGACATCTTGTAGATCTTCTTCTTCTTCATCTTCTTTGTTGAGCAAGCTTTGACCAACAACTCCTTGCTTCAGATCTTCAATGTAGTCCAGACGAGAAGGTAGGTTGATGACTTGACAAATCTTCAATGTTGTCTTCTTCATCAACAGCTCCTGTTCTTGATTGTTGTTGTTGTGTTGATTGTCTTCTTGAGTTTCAACAACAATTACCATTAGTGAAGTATTGATAGCTCTGAATATGTTAAGTGTTACAACGAGAACTCATCATTGTTGCTATCTTCACAATGACTTGGTCAATTTTGTAGATGAACATTCAGTTCATGATTCTACAAGTGATCGACACCTCAGAAGCAAAAACTCTTTCCATTAAATAGCCAGTGGAAATATAGCCGTTTGAGAATATTGTTGGCTGTTTGGAAAAGAGACGTTGTGATATAATGAGTTGTACTGACACATCTCCTTTTTGCAGAGGGAGAAGTGACCGGACATCTTTTCTTGGGCAGTGTGTATATTTAACTCACAACGGTAATATTTAGACTTCAAAACGTCAGTGGCTTCTGATGTTAATTTGATGAAGTATGAGTAGAGTCTTCATAGCAGAATGTCTGATGCTTCAAGTCTTCAGTCGATTGAAGAAGTCCATTAGGAATCAGTCTTCAGAACTTCAGCACTTGGTCTTTAAAAACGTTATTCTTTTCTGCTTCAAGTCTTTCGAATCTTCAGAACCTGTCTTTAGAGTCTTCAGAACTTGATATTTGAAACCTTGATCTTCAGAACCCATAAGTCTTCAGATTCTTTCTGCACTTTGTCTTCAGCACCTTCAGCCATCAGAACTTCAAGTCATAGGAGTCTTCCGCACTTTGGTTCTTTCAGAGTGTACTTCTTCAGAAGCTTCGCTGTCTTCAGAATCTCAATCACTTTCAGAGAGCATCCACAAGGGCATTGCAACAGTAATCTTGGCATCCTTGGATCTGGCTGATCATGACTAGATAAAGAAGCGTTCTTGCTTCTCGCGGCTTTAGTTACACATAGTAACTTCGCATATATATATATATATATATATATATATATATCTATATATATATATATTTATTTATATATATTCAATCATAGTACATCTAGCTGGTGCATGTTGATTCTGATGTCTTTAGTTCTTATGATCTGCACACAACACACGTTAGACCATAAAATGGTTCTTTCACAAATACTTATTGTTATCATCAAAACATATATTGACTTGTAGAGACAATTCTTGCTCTCACAATCTCCCCCTTTTTGATGATGACAAAACCAAGTATTTTGATTGAACATTTTATACAAGGTAATCACCAAAGCAAACAAACAAATTCAGAGTTTGGAACAACAGCTCCCCTTGAATGAGTTATCCTCAAAGCTTTATTTGAGATCATCTAGGCTTTTATATAATCCAAAGATATACAGAGTAACAACTTGAGTTGTTAGAACAGGAATAGAAAAGAGTTACTTCTCTATCTTGTCTTTAGGAAAACGAAGAGTCTTTAGCATCTGGACTAGTTCATCAGAACTTCCATCTTCAGATCTTTAGAACTCAATTTTCTTTGTTGTCGTATCAGAGCATATTATCTTCAGAGACATTTGAAGCATTTCTACTTTTCAGCAGATTCCATTAAGCATAGGATTAGAACAATTCTTGACTGATAGTCATAGTCTTGCTATCTATCAGAGACAAACAGTGTCTTTAAAGGAAACTCCCCCTAAGTTTCAGACTATATGAAGATTTTTTGACTTTATATTTTCATCTTCTGGGTAGTCTCCCCCTAATTACCATAAGTCATATATTGGGATCTTCAGAATCGAGATTCAGAGTTGTAAGATTTTAATCACCAATGTGGAACATGACTTTTCAGAGTTTGACTTTTGAACACAAGTCTTCATCTCAGAACCTTGTTATTGTCACACTCAGTGGTTTATCAAAGCTTGATTTCTGATCAGATACCAATTAAAGGTTTAATTAAAATGATCAATCAATGTTTGATTCTGAATCTGGTACTCATGACTTAATTTGGTCTGATATCACGTGATGTACTGAGTCTTATTCCAGAGTATGTTGAGTTTGATACCAAGTGAAGAATTTCTTCTCATGCCACTTGAGAGGTATTTCATTAGTGTGCTGATATTGATACCAATGAAGGTATTTTGACAGTAATCCACAGCTATACTCTGATTGATGAGTCTGATACTAATCTTTGTGTACTGAGTCTGATACCAATTGTTGATTTAGTCTAATACCAAATCATTTTCATTTAAATTTGTTTCTGGTAAACATCAGAACGGTGGTAACCATCAGAATGGCTTCTTCTTGGATCTTCAATCCGGATCTTCAGACAGTTCTTGACTTCTGATTTGAACAGATCCTCTGAGTAAGCATCTTGAGAGTGTGTACTGCTTTCAGAGTTTTCTCATTGCTTTTGATCTTGATATTCTGAATCTCATACTTCTTATACAGCTTACAACTTAACCTGTTCTTAGAATGCCTAGTGACTTGTTTAGAGTTCCTCGGATAAACATCAAACAACAAACGTTAGTAGCAACACATTTTATATGAGTACGTACTTTGTTTGAGTTCTGCATTCTTTAAGATTTCTTCTTTTCAATCAAAATCTTTATATTTCTCCCCCTTTTGACATCATCAAAAAGTGCAAGAACATAAGGGCATTTAAGCATATAATTCCTTTTTCTAATGAACATCATATATTTCTTCCTCATTTAAGCATTTAAGCATTTAAGCATATTAACATCATCATGTATATACTGGATATGTTAAACAACTTAGAACCATAGAGCCAACATTTGAGCAGTTAAGAGCAATCCAAGTCTTTTAGTGATAACCATCTTTAACCATAATAAATTCATTTGAAGGACTATTAGATGGAATCATCTGATTACTAATTGAAGGTTTTAGTTCATCTGTAGTGATTAATTACAGCATTTCATTTGTGAACAACCAGATAGAAGCATCAACATAAAATAGTTTTAAAATGCAGAGCATAGGTCGAGTCTTAATCTAGAAAAGTTCAAGATAATCAAAACATAGATATTTCATTTGATAATCTTAATAGGAGTACATAGAGTAGGAAACAACATATCAAGACATAAATCTTATACTTTAATTTCTATTTTTCCTTAGGGATTTCCAGATAGATTTGTAAGATCCATGGGTGAGCATTCAGTGGTTTCTCCTAAGTGGTTTAGCCTGGTAACCTCATCTTGAATTTCTAGGACTCGGGATATGACTCTTCCATACGGGATGCTGAGAGAGGGTTTATTTTTAGACAACATAATTTGTTTTTTCAAATGATTGGACATAGTTAGGGGAAGGTTTATTTTCCTTCTGTAGATCAGACAGAAGATGAAAATTCTATCTGAATGAGTTAGCACTTGTTCTCCTACTTCTCTAGGTCGAAGGTTTGTTTCCATTATTCTATGCCAGACCTTAGCTGAGGGTTTGAGTGTGGAGACGCAATTGGAGAGACCATTTCCACCATGAATATTGTAGATGAGATCATTGAAGATTTTCCTTTCCTTGTAGTCTTCAGTGGTGTCACCGTTTTCATCGCACTTGATTGCTTCTGCAATGACAGAGGGTTTAATTACTACTGGAATTTCAGAGACAGCTGATTGAATGATATGCTGGTTGTATTCGTTAGAAAACACATCAGCATTTGCCCAGAATTCTTTAACAAGATCTGTGTAAATGAGACCTAGAAGCATCTCAAGATAACCTTCCCAGTTCTGACATCTTAATTCGGAAGAAGTTCTAGTGAAGCCAAGTTCTTTGAGAGAATTGGTGTTCACGAAGAATTCATTCCGAACGCTTAACTTAGCAATTTCACAGATAATAGGTTTAGGACGAGAGGTGGACATCCTGGAGAAAGTACTAAGGAAGGGTACTGACTGGGATGGTTTGAAATGATGTATAGAGGAGAGAACATGGTGCCTTAAGTAGGCAATGGATAGAGAGTTAATTAAATGCTCGTGACTCCAATTGTCAGGTTTGTCATTTTCTAGGCATCACAGAGTCCAAAAAAAAAATCATGCGTAGGATACTCTAATTGATTCTTTGACGTGAGTCAAAGATTCGCAATAAGTGAGAGTATTATCGTTCTCTAGTGTTGAAGACATATTTTCTTCTTTCAAGAGTTTTGTCTTATATGTTTTATAAGTGCACTTCTATAGGCATAATAAATTGAAAGTAACACATACTTCATTAATTTAATTTGCAGTTACACAGAATGAGCATATGATCTTGATAAACAATTACACATTAATGACTTAGCCTAAGTATGACAGATAGTCCTTTAATTTCATGAGAAGTCTAGGACGTGTGTCTTAGAGATTGTACCTTTAGTAAGACCTGTGTGGTTGGATTACTTGAGAAGTCTAGAACGTGTGAGTTCTAGAGGTTGTTGTTAGTCACCAGCTGTGGTAGCTCGTGCAGTGTACTATTTTGTTGAAATAGTGGATTAAGGCCTAGTTGAGAGAGGCGAATTCACCTTGGCGGGTGGACTAGATTAACTTGAGAGGTTCTCAAGTGATCTAGTATAAACATAACTTGTTTATATCTCTTTGTTTGACCAAGTTGTTTTTTTTAGAAAAGGGGTAAAGTTTCAAAGAGAAAGTTATTTTAAAAAGAAACGATTTACTTTGAAAAACCAATTCAACCCCCCCCCCCCCCCTTTCTTGCGTTTTTCACACCTTCATTTATCTCTCCTTCACCTCACTGTTTCAACATCTCCATGTATTGTCTTCTCAACCAAAATCCCACACTCTCATCATAACAACCAGCCGTTCTGCACTCTTCATAATCTCATGAATGTACCTTCACTCACATCTTCATCACCTCTTTTGCTAAAAAAAGCTTCCACTTCCTTTCCTCTGCTATTTTTTGTTCTTCAACCCAACTACAAACCTTCAAAACATAACAATAAAAACACTCACACTCACCTCTACAATCTCCCTGCGCATCAAAAAACAACAACAACTATTATTTTTCTACCCTTCACAGTTTCCTTCTTCTTTCCATTACCTTCATCCGGCGACCACAACTGTGAACCCTCTGTTTCAACAACAGCATAACACGTCCAACCATACTCTCTCAACCATCTCTGTTTATCACCTAATATCCAGACACAAATCCTCAAAGCCACAAAACCTTCTGCCTCCTTCAAACTTCTCTTCCCTAAACAACAATAAACTCAAATCCTTTCAAATCATAAAACCAGAACAAATTTCCAAACCCAATTTTTTTAGATCCATAAATCAAAAGAAGGAGATGAAGAAGAAGAGCAATTGAAACACAACGATTCCAAATCTTCAAATCTGAGAGAAGAGGACAAGTAGAGTCGGAGATTCGTAAGAAGTGATTCGCAACGGAGAGGTTGAGGAACACGATTAGTTTTGACGAGTTGTTGTAGCCTTCAAGTCTTTCGTTTTCGTTAATTCGCCTTTGGAGTTTTTATATTTCATTTTCGTTACCTTGGTTTTTCCTTTTCTGATGTTGTTTCATGAGCTTTGCTTTATGTTAACAGAACCTTTGCTTCATTCGGTGTGTTAAGGTATTGCTTGGATTTTGTAAGGGTTATATTTCTTGAGTTCGGGTTTGGTCGTTGGGCTCAGCCCACAATAGTTATTACCATACCACACCCTTCAAATTATGCGTCTCCCTTTCAATTTTGTGATGTCTGTTTTTGCATTTTTTTTCAAGGATGAATGGGCTAATGATATTAGCCCATGACAGATCCATCCCTAATTCATATCAGCATAACTTTTCCTTTTTATTTTTGTTATTTCAATTATCTTTAATCTATTTTTGTATTTTCTTCTTGGTTTTTAATCTTGACTTTTTGAATTCACTTGTTTTTTTATCTAATTTATTTCTTTTATTTTTATTTCTTTTTTGATTTCATTTCAATTTTCATTTTCGATTTCATATTGGTCGATGATATAACAAAAGTCATGAAAATGTTACTACTCTCGACTTATGAGCCCATGACACTGATGACCATTAGTCACCTTTAATCCCACTTGGCCTTTTAGGATGTAGTGCGATGGTTTTGAGGGAGTCGATTCCCAAAATGGTTGATACGCGATACTACACTTGGACAAGACTTTCTTGAGAATATTATTGACTACCAAGTCATTCGGGAAATCGATAATATCCGAAAGATGGGTTGTTGATTCTGGGAACTTTTTAGAACCCTGTTCTGCAGATCATATACCCGTAATACATACCTGTTGGGATGGGTAGACCATGGCTCCATGCTCGTGATCTTAAAACCTAGGCCCTTGTTTGTTGTCTGTATATACCTGTATATATGTGAATAAGTGTATACCTGTGTTTGTGCATTGCATCCTTCCATGCATTCATGCACCATTTTTTCTAAACTCTTCAAGGAACTTAGAGTTATTTTGAAAACACCATAGGTTTTGCCGTGGACTTTGGAAGTTGTACTCTATTTTGTAATCCTTCAAAATTTTCAATGAAATGAGACTTTTTTTAGTCACTCAAAGTGTTATCCACTTCATGGTGTTTGCAAACATAACTTTTGAGTTCCTTGAAATTCATTTGTATTTGCACAACATACATCTTGTAGCATTTCATCATTTGCATACATGCTCTTCCCTAAACGACTCACTCGGCCTTCTGTCCTTGATCTCACATCAATCAGTTGATTTCCTGGTATTTGTACCGAGCTTGAAGTAGTTACTGAAGGATAATGGAGAGAACAGAGAATGTTGATCTCATGTCAGGCTTCAGAGTGATGACTAACCCAATGTTTGGTTTTCCTCTTGACGACAATGCTCCACAAGTGGATGTTCCTATTCGATCTCAGCCTGTGTAAGATAACCCGGTTGTTCAAGTTGATGAAAGAGATTCCTGATTTCTGAGATATATGCCAAATCCTCAGAATGTCCACTCTGTGACAAAGGTGAATGATCCTAGAGTTACAGAAATTGAGGAAGGATTTTGTGATCTCAAGGAACAATTGAAGATGATGAAAGGACCCAATGCATCTGGTCTTAAGGCTCAAGACTTATGTCTAGTTTCGGGCGTGGTTATTCCCTCGAAATTCAAAATGCCTGTCTTTGAAATGTACAAGGGTGTTAGCTGTCTAAGATACCATTTGATGATGTTCTGTCAAAAGATGACCGCTTATATTGACAACGACAAGCTGATGATTCACTGCTTTCAAGAAAGTTTATATGGTGCATCTTTGATGTGGTATATGAAACTAGAAAGGAACTATATTCAGACTTGGGAAGACCTAGCTGACGCTTTTGTGAAGCAGTGCAGCTACAATACGGACATAGCTCCAAACAGTGATCAGTTGATGAGCATGAGTCAGAAAGACAACAAATCCTTCAGGGAGTACGCACAACGGTGGAAAGAGTTGGCAGCCCAAGTTCATCCACCACTCCAAGAGAAAAAGTTGGCCAAGATGTTTCTAAGAACAATGTCAGACTCTTATTATGTCAGGATGGTGGGCGTTGTGCCATTAGAGTTCTCAAAAATTGTGGAAGTCGGAGTAAACATCGAGGACGCGTTCAAAAGTGGAAGAATCCAAGATGACTCGAATAACCAAGCTAGTGAAGAGAAATCTGTTAGTGATTCCCAAGAGGAAATAAATGCTGAAGTTGATGCAATTTTGGATTCTCCTCAGATCTTGCAAGCTCCAGTTTTGGTGCCTTATCACCAATGTCAGTATGCAACACCTATTCAGTGCCAGCAGCCACTGCTTCGTGGACTTCCATACCAGCAACAAGGGTTGGTTCCTCAGGTTCAACGTCAGAACCGACAGGCTCGAAATCTGAACAACCAGAATCAACGTCAGAATCAACAGAGACCTCTGAATAGTCCAGAAGGAGAAACTTTACCAATTGGATCCAATCCCAATGACTTATAGTCAATTGTGGTCTTATTTTTCCCGAAACTCGGTAATGACACCCAGAAAGACTAGAGCCATGAAATCTTGCCCTCCTTGGTACAATCCAAAATACCAGTTGTGAGTTTCATGATGAAGCAGTGGGGGCATCCAATTGAAGAGTGCAAGGTTTTCCAAGAAAAGGTTCAAGAGATGATCGTCAAGGAGGTGCTGACCTTCAAAGGAGGAAGCCCAGTTGTGAATGGAACACCTTTATGTTGATAAATATGAAAACTCAAGAAAGTCCTTTCCAAGCCGGTGAAATCAACAGGAGAGCTCATCAAGCTGTTTGTTTGCTTGCTTGCATTTGTTGTTATTTATTTGATTGTAAAAGCATGATTTGCATGTAAGAACTTGTTTATTTTGAATTTTTAATGCAATGAATATGTTTGTCTTGAAGAAGTCCATTTGTATTCACTCTTAAAATGCTTTTTCTGTTTTATAATGCCAATGCTACCCAATCTCTTGCCTAGGCAGAGAATTGGAGGGAGGATGACGAAATAAAAAATGCAAGATCTCTTGTTGTATTCTTTTGAATAAAACCTTGCTGATGATGTAAGGCATTATTTCAAATCCCCAAACACCAGAGATATAAGGGAGATAGACCCTCTCTAACCCCTTTGAGCCTTGAAGTAGGAGTTTATTTCCAAATCAAAAAACCCTCAATTTTAACCTGGGACAGGGTAGTTCTCAGTTAACTTAGTTATGCGTTCATGCAAGACACCTTTCATATAAAGGTTGCACGAAGAAGGGGTGGGTACAAATAAACTTTGAGCCTTATATCCTTTGTTTCTTAAACTGTGAACCAAGCCACATTACAACCCTCAAAAGACCTAATTGAAGCAGGGTTTATTTCGAAAGAATACTTATTGAGATGGCGTTTCTTAACTCCTATGAGCCGTGCTAAAATTTGTGTTGGCTTTGTAAAATAAAATTAATTCATATCCTAACTAGTGATTCGGTCACATGTTATTGCGATGTCTCTTCAATAAAAACTTCAAGACAAACATGTTTGTTGCATTAGGAGTTTCATAATTTACATTTTCTCCTTGCTAACATTGCTTGATATCATAGAAGCTTGCATATGAGCATCAGCAATGAGTTTAATCTTTTGAAACTTGAAACTCTGATGAAGATGGCGAATCTTTCTAAAAGATGATCATATCCAGGGGCATGTTGCCTGAAGACTCTGCTGATCAGAGGCAAGTTGTCTCCCAGTTGTTGCTTTCACAGACTGACCATTCCTAGGGGGCAAGTTTGAAGACTCAATTAGGCAAAATACAGTCAATCTGGGGAAGTTACGTTGATATTTGACAAATCTCTCCAAGAGTTAGAAGACATTGGAATATGCCGGATGCCAAGTTTTTTGTAAAATCCTCTTGAGATGACTTCTTCTTATAAACCATGTAATCTGGGGCATTTGAGAATCAAAGACTTTTGATCCATTCATAACAACTGTTGCTCAAAATGGCGACTACCACGCAGTTCATCAATGCAGAACATCATTGTTCTCATAGCATTCTTCACCCATATTCCCAGTAATTCTCTACTTCAGGTTGTCATGACAATTCCCCGGTGAATCTCTACTTCAAGCAGCTATGGCGGGTTTGATGCAAGGATTCCCTAGTTGGTGACCTAGGATTTCCCAGTGAATCTCCTTAACCTCAACCTTCCCAGTGAAGTGAATGCAATTTCACTCCTCAGTGAGGCCCTTACAACTCAATCTTCCCCAGCGAAGTGGATGTTTATTTCATCCCCATGGAGTCTCAACTCTAACATCTTCAGTTATGATTTTGATCTGTGCTTCCCCAATGAAGTGGATATTTATTTTATCCCCTGTGTGGCCTCAGCTCTGGCATCTCCAATCACGACTTCATTCAGACTACTTGAGTTCGTCGTAGATATTTATTTTATCCCCCATGAAGTCTCTCCAATCATGAGTATGATTCTTTCCCAGTGGATCTTTCTCATCCCTTACAGAGTTTCCAGATTCATCTTGACAATCCCCATGTGAAGTTATGATGTTCATTCCTAAGTGGAGTGCTCTCTTTTCCCCAGAGAAGTTTGAAGCCTCGATGCAAGACTGTGATTCCACATGTGGCTTCCCATTCATCCTCAGTGATGCTTCTATCTTGTGAAGATTAGCCGAGTATCCGTGTTGAGATGTTTATTTCATCTCCAGTTTACTTCTCCCTTTTTGTTTTGTCAGCATAAGCATAACATGACATACATTTATTCATATAGATTCATGGCATCAGTGAATTTTGCATTGTTTGCTTGTTTGTTTGTTCACTTTGGTTGCGTTTATCCCCAAGTGACTGGGTTTGTATTCTCCTTCCAAGTAGAGTCCTCAGCCCTAAGAAGAAAGAGCGTATCCTTTCTAATTCCCCACTGAGCTCGATCCTCGTGGAAGATGGTTGCTTTAGTTTTCTTTGCCATTTTTGGATAAAGATAAAACCCCAGTTGAGTTCTTTCCTCAATGGGTTGAGTCTTGCTTGATCGTTTCTCTTCAGTTATTTCCTGAATTGAACTTTGGTCCTTGACAATCACATTTTGAGTCTCTCTAGGCTGTTAAACCTAGATCGAGCGTGCATTTATTTTGCACCATGTCTCCCCAGGAAGCGTCTCCTTGAAGATCACCCTGAAGACAAAATTTCTCTCCAGCAGTGTTGTTACAACACCTTTCTTGGAATTTATGCCCAAACAACAAATGGCAGCTCTTTATTTAAGCAGTTTGTTTTAGTCTCAGGCTTTCTATTTGGATGGAAAATGGCAGTTGTCTATCCCCCATCCAGTTATCAAGATTATCAACTTGTTCTCCATCAAATGGCATCTCTCCGGAAATCCGTCAGAGAAGTTTGTTGAAGACCTTACAAGTGTTTCTTGTCATTTAAGAATTCTTGATACAAGGATGTTATTTGCTCTAATGCAATTTCAAACTACAACAATAATGTTCCTCAGTGATGTTCTCCCCGCGAGTCCACTATTTAATTTTGCTTCCATCAAATGGAATCTCTCTGAGAAGTTTGGTGAAGATTCAGATGACCTTTCTCTTTATTTGAGAAGACATGTTTACAAGTCAACTGGTTAGCATCTCCTCTGAAGATCCCCGGTGAAACTTCCAAATCTCCAGAAAGCTATGGATTCCCGCTGAAGTCGTAGATCTCTAGTGAAGTTCCAGTCTCCTATGAAAGATACTATCCCATAAGTATTCATCATTCCAGGAAGAAACTGAGACCAGTCCGTGGTCCAAGAGCTGGTATGAGGGGAGATTTGTTACCCTTTTCAAGCTAATGGAGCTTGATCAAAGAAGAAACCGAGACCAGTCCGCGGTCTAAGACCCGGTATGAGGGGAGGTTTGTTACCGTTTTCAAGCTAATGGAGCTTGATCAAAGAAGAAACTGAGACCAGCCCGCGGTCCAAGACCCGGTACTAGGGGAGGTTTGTTACCCTTTTCAAGCTATTGGAGCTTGATCAAAGAAGAAACTGAGACAGTCTGCGGTCCAAGGCCCGGTACGAGGGGAGGTTTGTTACCCTTTTCAAGATAATGGAGCTTGATCAAATAAGAAACTGAGACCAGTCCGCGGTCTAAGACCCGGTACGAGGGGAGGTTTGTTACCCTTTTCAAGCTATTGTTGCTTGATCAAAGAGGAAACTGAGACTAGTCCGCGGTCCAAGACCCGGTATGAGGGGAGGTTTGTTTACCCTTTCTAAGTGAAAAACCTTAGTCAAAGAAGAAACTGAGACCAGTCCGCGGTCTAAGACCCGATATGAGGGGAGGTTTGTTTACCCTTTCTAAGTGAAAGACCTTAGTCAAAGAAGAAGCTGAGACCAGTCCGTGGCTTGCGACACGAGGCGAGGGGAGGCTTATCATCTTTTTCAACAGATCATTTGATTATTTGAAATCAGCTCTATTTCAGACTCTTTGGTTAATATCGACAGTAGATTCTCAAATAAGTTTTAAAACTGAACTTTCATCAAGCCTTAGCAGTGGGTATTTTCTTTTATTTCCTGGCAAGTCTTGACAAAAGATTTCCAGTAGACCTTGACAGAAGGTGTTTCAGTTGTAATTCTCTGGTTATTCTCAGCAGTAGATCTCCAGCAGACTTCAACAGAAGATGTTTCATTCTTTCCAAAATCTCGACAGTAGACTCTCTGGTTAACTTTGATGCATCTTTAAACTCCAACAGATGGTTGTCTTCTTTTCAAATTCCCTTGTTAGTCTCGAGAGCAGATCCCCCAGTGATTTTGTTGGTTGACACTTTTCAATAAAAGCCTTAGCAAAGGTATCCCCAAATGAGGTCTAAGTCTCGACAGTAGACTCCTCCAATTGATATCTCTTGAAATCCCCGCAGTTGGCCTCGACAGTAGGTTCTCCAAGTGGATTTGTCAAAAAGATTTCATCACAAGTTCATCACCCTGTGTTCAAGATACCTTGTGATTGTTAGTTGGTAGTCTCTTCCCCAGTGGAGTTGGATCGTTCCCCCGTGGAGTCTTGCTTTGCTGTTGGGTCTTTCATTCTTTAGCTGTGTTTCAGCGTTTTTCATATACAGTTATCCCCTGTGCCATCCATTTCTCCACAGGATCTTTGTCTTGCATTCATATCATATCATTTTATATCATGTGTGTTGTACCCCAAATTTTACCCCTTAGATGTCATAACATCTTTTGCATGAGCATCATATGTCAATCATTGCATAACTAACCATTTTATCAGTTGTTGTTCGTTTTGTTTCATTTGTGAATCCAGGTTTTATTTCAAGAGGCCTCAAGGGTTGATCAATCAAGATTTTGAATAGATCACTAACCAATCAAGTTCTCATACTCCTAAGAGACCTTTTCTCCTCAATAATCCAATGTGATTTGCTTTCATCACAAGTTCTTCCTCAAGGATCAGGCAAGGTCGTCAGGTTAAGGGTTTGTGTGGTATGGTTTGAGATTCAATGGAAGTTTGACCTAATCTTGGTCAAACAAGTGGTTTGTTATCAGTGTCAGGCTATCAGGCCGTGGCAGAGATTCTGAATCAGGGTTTTGGTCCTCATCCAGTCATTTGTTTCATAAGTGTGCACTCAAGGCACGAGGATTAAGGTTTCTCACCCTTGGAGTTTATGATTGACAAATATCGTTCAGTTAAGTCTCCTAAGGCTAGCTGGTTCATGGTGTGTGCAGTACTGTTTCAGTTCAATTGAGGTTGTAAAGCCATCAAAGAGATTAGAGCAGTTGGTACATTTCAAGTTGTGTGCAAGTGTTTGGTGATGTAGTTCAGGATTTGTGGCAGTCAAGTGCAATCGTCAAAGTTTTGGTGTTGTGCAAGTGTGGAAGCGTATGTCCATTTCCGTAACCGTCTTTTATCCACTTTTGTTATTTATCCATTCATCTTATTATCCATTTTCATTTTTTTATCCACTTTCTATTCCAAACCTTTTTTTTAAGCAATTATCCATTTTCCAACTATTTCATTTCAATATCCATTAAATCCACTTCTAGACCATTTCCTTAATCTCTTTCATCCACATTTTTTATCAATTCGATTATCCATATTGTTTTTTTAAACTATTTTCAGATCCACTTCTTTCAATCCAAATCATTCCATAACCAATTTGAATTCGAATCCGTTTCCATAGTTCATTTCAATTATCCCTTTTCAAAATTAAAGTCCATGTCCAAAATTCAAAATTCCAAGTCAAGTTACAAGTTTTCAAGGAAAAGTAAGAAGGTTCATAATTCTAAATATGTGAATTTCATTCTGAATGAGCCCATTTCAACTCAAGTTGGCAAGGAAGAGTTATCACAACACCAAAAAGTCCTATTTTCAAGACTCATTACATAAAGAAAATTTACAAAAAATAATAAATGAAGGGTTCTTCATCAGCATGTTATAATTAAAGCCCCTTTATCCCATCATCTAAGCCAAATTATTACACAAGATTTATGATTAACAGTTGCCACATGAATTCACTACAGCCTCGCTACCACACGTTACAATATCTTTCCCAAACCACCTTTCACAATATGCCAAAACAGGTTTCAAACGTACCGCGAAACAAGTGGTAGGCCCAAGCGTTAATCTCCATTGGTCCAAGGATCATGCCAAGACAAGCTTCTTGCAAGTTGTTTCACCATAATACATTCTACAACAATACACTTGACCCTACACAAAGCAACCCCACCAGCAACGAGACAAGGGACAACTCATACAACAGGCCTGCATCATAAAACGGCTGCAACACACAAAGCTCCCAGCTACCAACGTAAACACTATAATGCCAAGCAGTCTTGCGTTGTCTCTCCAAACCTTGACCAAGCTATCCCACTTTGACTCTGCACACCTGCAAGTTGAGAAGGACGTGACACCATCTAGAATACAAAACTCAGAAGATAAAAAAGAAAAGAGGGAAAGAGTTCAAGAAACCGAAAAAAGACGGGTGTCCGCTCCCATTCAGTTTGGGAGACGAAAAACCTTCATATGGATCCTTTCCATTGACAAACCCTCTTCTCCATTAACAACCAGAAAAAAACCAATCTTCACCATCATCATCAAAACCAATCCATAACCTCTTTCAATTTTCTCCCAAAACCGATCCTTTCTTTCACTTTCTGCAAATCTTTTTCACACCCAAAAACATCAAACCTTCAATCACAAACCCATCTTCAATAAACCTCACTCCATCTTCACCGTGAGACCTCAACCATAAACAATTTTCACAAGTCCAACCAAACAACTCCACTTTTTCGTCTCCTTCACTCACGAACCTATAACCTCATTACCCTCTATTACTCCTGACCTCCATTCTTCAATACACCTTTATCAAATCCACTCAAACCTATTTCCAGAACAGATTCAAACAACCATAAATCCGAAACATTCTCCTTCATCCTCAACAACAAACCGAATCAACAGAAACCCACACATTTCATTTCAAACCCAAAGCGAGATGAGAGAGTAAAAGAGAAATTTTGAAAAGGAGTCGGAAAGAGTGGTACTGGGATCGTACAAAGAAAGTTGGTGTCGGAGCCATGACGGCGTTTTGCTTTGATTAAGACCGATCTCCATTTGTTTGCATAGATCTTTCGAATCCGTGCGATGGCTCCGGCGAGGTGGATAGAGATTGTGGTTTCTCATTTTATTCTGATGGAATGTTGAGGCTGGTTTTATAAAAGTGAGATTGATGATGTATTTTGTGTTACAGTACGTGTACCCCTCTGTTTTAATCCACCGTTCTTTCTTTACTTTTTCCTTTTCATATTTAATAAGTTAAATTTGATTTTGACCTTGTTGTTAGAAAACTTGATACACTAGTGATACAAGCTGGACGAGGGTTTTGGTTGGATGGTGCATCATGATACCAGGCTGGAACGTGTTTATTTCTACCTGAAGCCCATTGTCTAGCGTTTGCTGGACCCATAACTTTTTTTTGGCATTCTTTCTAGACCGTGTTTTTTTCGATGGATGATGGGTTGAAGCCCAAGTGATTTCACCCATTTCATACTTCCATTTCCTTGAACGTATACCCTTTTTATATCTTGGTCTTATTCTTTTAATTTTGTCTATTTTTTTACTTCTCTAAAGGTTTAGAAATTAAATTTCCATTTTGATGGATTTTCTATTAATGTTTGTTTATATCAAATATCTTGCTTTTCATTTCCAACCTATTTTCGGTTCCATTTTTATACTTTTAGGGCCAATGACATAGAAACATCATAATTTTGTTGATTATTTCAAATCAATAAATTTTGATTATATGAGGCCATATTTTTCTTTTGGTGGGTCAATGAAAGTTAAATATCGAGATTATCGATTTACTGATTTAAATCTTGATTAAGACGAGACCACCTTTATTTTCATTTCGATTCCATTTTCTTTACTTTTGGGTCGATGATATAACAAACTTCATGGTTTGGTTGATCTCATTAAAGTGACAAAACTTTGATCAATATGAGACCACCTTCTTTTTATTTCAGTTTCATTCACTTTTTAGTCGATGAAAGTTAAGAATCATTGATTATCGATTTCTCGATTAAATCATGATTAAGACGATACTATTTCTATTTCATTTCAATTTTTAATTTCTTTGAGTACTAACTTCATTTCCCCCTTTGGTGGGACTTGTACATATTTTCTGATAAAGTCTGGTGGATAACTATTATGTTATGACTGTGGTTGCCTGTTTCATTTGACATCCTCAGTACTATTCCAAAGGAAAGTTCCCCTCAGTTGACTCATAAGTCAATAAATAAATCATTCCACCTTGGCCTCATAAGAGCCTTTCCCTTTTCTTGGCCTCATAAGAGCCATGGAATCATAACTTAGAATTAGGATAGAGTTCTTAAACTCTATGTGATTCTCATCATCATGAGAATTCACTTTTCCCATCATAACTTAGATTTAGAGAGTTTCCTTAAACTTTTAATGAGCTCACACTCATTTCCCCTGGGAACTTTGGCCATAGTCAATGGTTCCCCTTTCACCCTTAGTTAGGTGAACTACGGTTGCTCTGATTCTTTAGTCAGATACGTAGGCACAAGATACGACGTCTTGGCGAGCAAACGTAGTGTACATACCTTAGGTCTTTACCTTATCTTTAGCAGATTTCTCTTAGCAAGCAAACATAACATAACACAAATTTAAGAAAGAGGTTCCTGTAGAGTACTACAGATACTTAGGGTGCTAATACCTTCCCTTAGTATAACCAACCCCCGAACCTTAGATCTCCCCCCTTTAGGTTTTCTCGATCTTGACCCTTTCCTTTGGATAAATCAAAGTCGGTGGTGAACTTCAAAGAAATGTGATGTGAGTTAATTAATAGCTTGTTATCCGATTCTCACCGCAACAGAAATGGCGACTTCACTGGGGATGAATACTTGTTTTTGAGGGTTAAGCCCACCTTGTTTTTGTTTGTTTTATTTATGCTTGTTTGCAATATTTGTGTATATCTGTTTGATTGCCTGTATATATGCTTGATTATTTTTTGTTGGCTTGGTTCTTGAGTGGTGAGATAAGTCCTAACCCGGACTTGAGCGCACTTGTTATAGGACGATGGTATATTCAAGGAGGATTTGAGGGAGTCGAATCCTGAAAAAGTTAAATTGAGACACCATCACTCAGTTGAGGCCCTCTTGAGTGTTTAGTCATGTTGAACAAATCTATTCGTGAAAACGTGCTACTCTCAACCTAGGAACCCTTGATATTGAGGACCGTAGTTACCAAAGCCCACTTAAGCCTTTTTAGGATGTAGTGTGGTGACCATGATGGAGTCTATTTCTGAATTGGTTGTCACACGATACTACACTCAGACGAGATTCTCTTGAGAGTTTTATTGATTACCAAGTCTTTTGGGAAGTCGATAAAATCTGAAAGATGGGTTGTCGACCCTGGGAACTTTTTAGAACCCTGTTCTGCAGATGAAAACCCATAGTACACGCCTTTTGGGATGGGTAGACCATGGCTCCATGCTCGTGATCTTCAAACCTAGGCCCTCATTTGTTTCCCTGTACATATGTGTGAATATGTGAATATCTGTATATATGTGTTTGTGCATACATTCGTCCATTCATGACAGCCTTTCGGTTTCAAGGAATTCAAGTGCCCTTTGCTTTGTAAAGAAACAATAAAGATCATGGATTTTGAAACAAAACACATCAGTTTTCCACAAAATTTTTTGCAACTTGCCTTTGAGTTCCTCGAAACCATTTGGCTTGCATTCGCATTGCATGTGCGTCGTCATCACATTTGCATTGCATTTTCATTTCTCAGCCTTGAGTCTTATCCGTCCTTTGTCTGTTACCCAGTTGACTTCCTGAAGCCATCATTGGACTTAAAGTAGATTTTGGAGGATCATGAACTCAGAAGAGCAGAACCAGTTTGTGACCAGAGCAAATTTTGACCTGTTGAGAAACCAGTTGGATCAGATTGTGACAACCTTGCCAAAGAAAGACGACAACATTCAAAGGATTTGTGTGAACGATGTTGCCCAAGCTCAACCTGTGCAGGTTCCTGTTGAGACCAGTTTGGCAAATCAAGAAGGATATTCCAGTTCCCTGAAGCTGACAAACTTTTGGCTGTTTAGTATTTTGTTGTATTTTCTTTGCATGTTTGAATTTGTATTTGCTTATAAGCTTTTTTTTTTCAAATTGGAAAGATTAATGAAATGCTTGTGCACTTTTTGATTAAGTCCATTCGTTTCACTCATTTACTTTTACGTTCGTCAAAAAACAAAAAAATATATCTTTATCTTGTTTCTTCCCACTCATCAAACTGTTTGTTTAAGCAAAGATTGGGGAGGATGACGAAAACATTACATCCCTAATAGTTGTGGTATGCTTTCGATTAAACCTTGCCGAGGATGTAAGGCATTGTTTCAATCCCTAAACACTGGAGAAATAATGAAGATAATCCCTCGTTAACCCTTCGAGCCTAGAAGTAGGAGTTTTCTTTCCTTACACAAAAAACCCTTAAATCTCAACCTTGGGGTGGGTAGTTCTCAGTTTTACTTGGTTATGCATTCTAATGCAAGCGCTTTATGCAAGACACCAGTCAGCACTCTCAAATCAAGTGAATAAGCGTTGTACAAGTTGTTCCCGAAGCGACAAATAAGGAAGGATCGTCAAGAAATCCTTAATCAAAGAATAAGCCGAGTTCCTTTCAAGGTAAAAGCCAAGAAAGATGGGAAGCCCAAAACTTTGCCTTATACAAGAAGGTTCGTACAACAATCGAGGAAAGAAAAGGTCTCAAAACCTCGACAAAGACAAAAAGAGGTCTCAAAACCTCAAACAAAGACAAAGAAGAGGTCTCAAAACCTCACCAAAGACAATAAGAGGTCCCAAAACCTCAGTAAAGAAAAGAAGAGGTCTCAAAACCTTAGCAATAAAGGATAACCAAATGCTGTAAGGGAGCAATGACTACAAAGGTGTCTTAATCATCACCAACTATCATCAGCTCAATTCCTAGCCTATGGGAATCTGAATGTGTAGCCTAAGTTAACAGAACGTAGGATTGGAGTTCATCACGAAGATGGGGTGGGTACATATAAATTGTGAGGCTTTATCCTTTGTTTCATAAAACCGTGAACCAGGCCACGTTACAACCCTTAAAAGACCTAATTGAGGTAAGGTTGTTTTGAAAGCATACTACAGCAAGGTTGATTAACCTGACTCCTAATGATCTTTGCTATTCGCGTGTGTTGATCACTTCATCTGTCATTCTGTAAATGACTAGATCCACCTTTGCTTTTGATTATTTAATCATTCCACTGTGTGTGTTTCATCAATAAAACTTTGATTTCAAAAGCTTGCATGAATTTTGCATTAAAATTGCTAATTTTTAATGAACAATACTTGTTTGCAAAGACAATTAAATATCAAAGAAATCCAAACAAACGCAACCAGCTAGGGAATTTGACTTGATAAAGGAAGCTCAATCAGGGGCAGCCAAGCGGAAGGATTCGCCAATCCACCACTCCAAAAGCTAGTGAATCAAGGGCGGAATTCTTCAAGTTCAGAATATTGGGGCAAGTCTTCTCCAGGTCATCTTATGACAAGTGTGGACTCCAGTGACCCGTCAGCAGGGGCAAGTTTGTTCCTTAGATATTTCTACCACAATCCGAGTACTTTGTATTGCAAAGACAGTGGAACTGGGGAAGTTATGACAGGATTCATGAATCTTTTCAAAAGTTTGAAGATATTGAAGCATCTGGTTTGCCAATTCTTCTGTAAAATCCTTTTGACGACTTATCCTCACGAATCAGTTAATCAGAAGCATTCAGGTCGAGATTCGACAAATCTCTCAAAGGTCAATTAATCAGCGACATCTCCTCCATAGATCAAGCATCCCAAGAGCTACTAAATCAGGGGCAAGAACTCTTCAAAGTTCAGAATATTGGGGCAAGCCTTCTTGAGGTCATCTTATGACAAGTTTGTTTCAGGGCAAGGACTCCAATGACCCACCAACAGGGGCAAGCTGTTCCATAGCTATTTCTACCACAGTCTGAGGATTTTATATCACGAATACCGTTAATCAGGGGCAATCAGGTCGAGATTCGGTAAATCTCTAAAAGGTCAATTGGTCTGGGGCACTTCCTTCACAGACCAACTAGTCTGAAGAGCAAGTTCAAAGACTTTGTTGTGCGAGCGCAGTTAATCTGGGGCAGTTACACCGAGATTCATGAATCTCTCTAAGAGTTTGAATACATTGAGACATTTCGTATGCCGATTCTTCTGTAAAATCCTCTTGGTATTTTCTCCCAACATACCATGTAATCTGGGGCAGAGAAGATTTGAAGATTACCTGTTGCAAGAGCTGTTGTTTATTATGGTGATCATCAAACAAGTCAGGATGCAGAACTACTATGTTCTTGTGACATCCTTTTCTAGCTCCCCAATAAGCTATTATTTCATATAACCTTGGCAATCTCCATGGATCTTCCTCTTCCAGTAAGGAAATCAAGCTCATGATGGCAATCCTAGTGAAGTCATGATGCTATACCTCAGGTGGAATACTCTTTTCCCAGTGAAGTAGATCTGATGATCCTACTTGTTCATCCCCAGTAATAGCCCAATCTGACGAGTTTGACTGGGTATCCTTTGTCGAGATGTTTATTTCATCTCCAGTCTCGCTTCCCTTTCGTCTGTTTTGTCAGCATAAGCATAAGCATGGCATACACACATTCTCATATGCACAACACCTTAGCATTTCTGTTTCCTTTCTGGTGTTTACATATTTTGGTTCACTTTGGTGTTTATCTCCCCAAGTGACTGGGTTTGTCTATTTATTCCAATAGAAAGTCAGCCCTAGGCATAAAGTGCCCATCTTTTCTGAATTCCCCACAGAGTTTGGTTCTTGTGGATGATGGTTGGTTCAGTTATCTTTTCCACATGTGGATAAGATAAGTCCCCATTTGAGTTCATCCCTCAATTGGAGTCTTGTTTGACCGTTTCTTTCTAGCTTGTTCCTAGATTGAACTTTGATCCCTGGCAGATGTGGTTTCTGAGCCCATCTTGAACGTGCATTTATTTCGCACTGTGTCTCGCAGGAATAATCTTTTACAGATCCTCATTGAAGACAATTATTCCTCCAGCAGTGTTGTAATATCAACATCTCTTTGGAATTTATACCCAAGAACAAGTAGCAATCTCTTGAAGAAGCTTGTTTTTCTATGGCGATAAGTGGCAGTCTCTTATGAGAAGCTTATCTATCTCTGGTACTAACCGACCTTTTGGCAACCATAATTGGTATTCCCCAGGAAGTCTAACCTGCAACCCCGGTACCAATCTATCTGATACTCAATCACCTCATTTGGATACCTAAAGTCCAGTAATCGCTGGCATTGTTTAACCAGGTCAAATATGAACCTAAACTTCAGATTATCGTGAATCTGTTGTTTGAAATCAGGTTATCGTGAACCTAAACCTCTGGTTATCGTGAACCAGTTGTTTGTATCAGGTTATCATGAACCTAAACCGCTGGTTATCGTGAACCAGTTGTTTGTATCAGGTTATTGTGAACCTAAACTTCAGATTATCGTGAATCTGTTGTTTGTATCAGGTTATCGTGAACCTAAACTTCAGATTATCATGAATCTTTTGTTTGAAATCAGGTTATCGTGAACCTAAACTTCAGATTATCGTTAATCTGTTTGTTTAAAACCAGGTCAGATGTGAACCTAAACTTCAGATTATCGTGAATCTGTTTGTTTAAAACCAGGTCAGATGTGAACCTAAACTTTGAGTTATCGTGAACCCGTTATTTGAAACCAGGTCAAATATGAACCTAAACCTTTGGTTATCGTGAACCAGTTATTTGCATCAGGTTATCGTGAACCTAAACTTCAGGTTATCGTGAACCCGTTGTTTAAAACCAGGTCAAATATGAACCCATTATTTAAAATCCAGCTCATACTGGTAGTCAAAGTCCAACTCATATTGGCACACCCAAATCCAGTTCATACTGGTATTCTTCATAATCCAAATTGTTATCTTATCCAACTCAAATTGGTGTATACCGACATATCACTTCTGAGTCCAATCCTTGTTGGCACTTTAAGCTGGCTCCCAGCAGAAGTTCAGTCATTATCAATATCTCTTTGCATATCACTTCTGAGTCCAATCCTTGTTGGCACTTTAATTTGGTTCCCAGCAGAAGTTTAGTCATTACCAATATCTCTTTTAAAGTTCTTTGACTGATCATCATTTGACACACGTAGAGTTTGTCTCTGTCTTTTCTGAATTTTCTTGAAGATCCTGTTTGAACTCTTCAATATAAGAAATCCCCAGAAACTTTTTTGTAGGATGTCTATCCTTTATTTCAAATTGATCCCCAATGGAGATCGTGTATTCTTTCAGGTTACGTGCCTAGTAAGAATGTGTCTTTTTTCCCCAGTGTCGTCCGGTCACATATGAACCTGTCGTCCACCTCCCTGGATCTTTCCCCAGTGGAGAACACCTCTCTGGCTCCTATCTCCAGTGAGGATCTGTAGGGTTTCCCCCTTTATGTTTCCATCCCCAGTGTTTCCTCAGAGTCTCCCCAGTGAGTCTTGTTTTTTTGTTGGTCAGCCTGTATCCCCTTTGAGTCTTCCTCGTGGATACTAACCTTTATCCTTCCCCAGTAAGCTCACCTGTGTTTGGTTGCTCTCTATCCTTTGGTGTCTTGTTTGTCTGCATTTCTTGCACTATCATGACATCATATCATCATACTAGAGTACATGGCATGTCAGCATTTGCATGTTTGTTGCTTCTCATTAGCATCTGCATTCCATCTTAGGGCAAAATTTTCGGTTTGCTATATTTAAATACCTTTTCACCTTGATGCCCCGAGGATTTCCATTCCTCGTGTCATCCGGTAAAGCTATTTAAATAGGGGCAACTGTTGTACCCCAAATTTTACCCCTTAGATGTCATAACATCTTTTGCATGAGCATCATATGTCAATCATTGGATAACTAACCATTTTATCAGTTTTTGTTTGTTTTGTTTCATTTATGAATCCAAGTTTTATTTCAAGAGGCCTCAAGGGTTGATTAATCAAGATTTTAAATAGATCACACACCAATCAAGTTCTCATACTCCTAAGAGACCTTCTCTCCTCAATAATCCAATGTGATTTGCTTTCATCACAAGTTCTTCCTCAAGGATCAGGCAAGGTCGTCAGGTTAAGGGTTTGTGTGGTATGGTTTGAGATTCAATGGAAGTTTGACCGAATCTTGGTCAAACAAGTGGTTTGTTATCAGTGTCAGGTTATCAGGCCGTGGCAGAGACTCTGAATCAGGGTTTTGGTCCTCATCCAGTCATTTGTTTCATAAGTGTGCACTCAAGGCACGAGGATTAGGGTTTCTCACCCTTGGAGTTTATGATTGACAAATATCGTTCAGTTAAGTCTCCTAAGGCTAGCTGGTTCATGGTGTGTGCAGTACTATTTCAGTTCAATTGAGGTTGTAAACCCAACAAAGAGATTAGAACAGTTGGTACATTTCAAGTTGTGTGCAAGTGTTTGGTGATGTAGTTCAGGATTTGTGGCAGTCAAGTGCAATCGTCAAAGTTTTGGTGTTGTGCAAGTGTGGAAGCGTATGTCCATTTCCGTAACTGTCTTTTATCCACTTTTGTTATTTATCCATTCATCTTATTATCCATTTTCATTTTTTATCCACTTTCTATTCCTAACCTTTTTTTTTAAGCAATTATCCATTTTCCAACTATTTCATTTCAATATCCATTAAATCCACTTCTAGACCATTTCCTTAATCTATTTCATCCACATTTTTTATCAATTCGATTATCCATATTGTTTTTTTGAACCATTTTCATATCCACTTCTTTCAATCCAAATCATTCCATAACCAATTTGAATTCGAATCCGTTTCCATAGTTCATTTCAATTATCTTTTTTCAAAATTAAAGTCCATGTCCAAAATTCAAAATTCCATGTCAAGTTACAAGTTTTCAAGGAAAAGTAAGAAGGTTCATAATTCTAAATATGTGAATTTCATTCTCAATGAGCCCATTTCAACTCAAGTTGGCAAGGAAGAGTTATCACAACACCAAAAAGTCCTATTTTCAAGACTCATTACATAAAGAAAATTTACAAAAAATAATAAATGAAGGGTTCTTCATCAGCATGTTACAATCAAAGCCCCTTTATCCCATCATTTAAGCCAAATTATTACAGAAGATTTATGATTAACAATTGCCACATGAATTCACTACAGCCTCACTACCACACGTTACAAAATCTTTCCCAAACCACCTTTCACAATAAGCCAAAATAGGTTTCAAACGTACCGCGAAACAAGTGGTAGGCCCAAGCGTTAATCTCCATCGGTCCAAGGATCATGCCAAGACAAGCTTCTTGCAAGTTGTTTCACCATAATACATTCTACAACAATACACTTAACCCTACACAAAGCAACCCCACCTGCAACGAGACAAGGGACAACTCATACAACAGGCCTGCATCATAAAACTGCTGTAACACACAAAGCTCCCAGCTACCAACA
Organism: Lathyrus tuberosus; assembly: GCA_022829125.1. Classification (NCBI taxonomy): domain Eukaryota; kingdom Viridiplantae; phylum Streptophyta; class Magnoliopsida; order Fabales; family Fabaceae; genus Lathyrus; species Lathyrus tuberosus. Next base: position 2,125,181 of record JALAZF010000205.1, on the reverse strand, counting down.
TAAACACTGCAATACCTAGCACCCCTGCGTCGTCTCTCCAAACCTTGACCAAGCTATCCCTCTTTGACTCTGCACACGTGCAAGTTGAGAAGGACGTGACACCAGCTAGAATACAAAACTCAGAAGATAAAAAAGAAAAGAGGGAAAGAGTTCAAGAAACCGAAAAAAGACGGGTGTCCGCTTCCATTCAGTTTGGGAGACGAAAAACCTTCATATGGATCCTTTCCATTGACAAACCCTCTTCTCCATTAACAACAAAAAAAAAACCAATCTTCACCATCATCATCAAAACCAATCCATAACCTCTTTCAATTTTCTCCCAAAACCAACCCTTTCTTTCACTTTCTGCAAATCTTTTTCACACCCAAAAACATCAAACCTTCAATCGCAAACCCACCTTCAATAAACCTCACTCCATCTTCACCGTGAGACCTCAACCATAAACAATTTTCACAAGTCCAACCAAACAACTCCACTTTTTCTTCTCCTTCACTCACAAACCTATAACCTCAGTACCCTCTATTACTCCTGACCTCCATTCTTCAATACACCTTTATCAAATCCACTCAAACCTATTTCCAGAACAGATTCAAACAACCATAAATCCGAAACATTCTCCTTCATCCTCAACAACAAATCGAATCAACCGAAACCCACAAATTTCATTTCAAACCCAAAGCTAGATGAGAGAGTAAAAGAGAGATTTTGAAAAGGAGTCGGAAAGAGTGGTACTGGGATCGCACAAAGAAAGTTGGTGTCAGAGCCGTGACGACGTTTTTCTTTGATTAAGATCGATCTCCATTTGTTTGCGTAGATCTTTCGAATCCATGCGATGGCTCCGGCGAGATGGATAGCGATTGTGGTTTCTCATTTTATTCTGATGGAATGTTGAGGCTGGTTTTATAAAAGTGAGATTGATGATGTATTTTGTGTTACGGCACGTGTACCCCTCTGTTTTAATCCACCGTTCTTTCTTTACTTTTTCCTTTTCATATTTAATAAGTTAAATTTGATTTTGACCTTGTTGTTAGCAAACTTGATACACTAGTGATACAAGCTGGACGAGGGTTTTGGTTGGATGGTGCATCATGATACCAGGCTGGAACGTGTTTATTTCTAACTGAAGCCCATTGTCTAGCGTTTGCTGGACCCATAAGTTTTTTTGGCATTCTTTCTAGACCGTGTTTTTTTCGGTGGATGATGGGTTGAAGCCCAAGTGATTTCACCCATTTCATACTTCCATTTCCTTGAACGTATACCCTTTTCATATCTTGGTCTTTTTCTTTTAATTTTGTCTATTTTTTTACTTCTCTAAAGGTTTAGAAATTAAATTTCCATTTTGATGGATTTTCTATTAATGTTTTTTTATATCAAATATCTTGCTTTTCATTTCCAACCTATTTTCGGTTCCATTTTTATACTTTTAGGGCCAATGACATAGAAACATCATAATTTTGTTGATTATTGTAAATCAATAAATTTTGATTATATGAGGCCATATTTTTCTTTTGGTGGGTCAATGAAAGTTAAATATCGAGATTATCGATTTACTGATTTAAATCTTGATTAAGATGAGACCACCTTTATTTTCATTTCATTCTCTTTATTTTAGGCCAATGACATAAAAAAAATCTTAACTTTGTTGATTATTTCAAATCAATAAATTTTGATTAGTATGAGGTCGTATTTTTCCTTGTAGTTGGTCAATGAAAGTCTAACAAAAAGATTATCGATTTTATCGAGTTAAATCTTGATTAAGACGAGACCAACTTTATTTTCACTTCAATTCCGTTTTCTTTATTTTGGGCCAATGATATAGAAAAATCTTGACTTGGTTAATTTATTCATAATGACTAAAAGTCTTTATATGTATGAGGCTCATTTCTTTATTTTGGTTGGTCAATGAAAGTCTAATAAAAAGATTATCGATTTTATCGAGTTAAATCTTGATTTAGACGAGACCACCTTTATTTCCATTTCAATTCCATTTTCTTTATTTTGGTCCATGATATGTAAAAATCATGATTTGGTTGATTTATTCAAAATCGCCAAAAGTCTTGAGAAATATGAGGCCACTTTTTTTATTTATCTTTATTGGTTGATGAAAGTCAAAAATCTAAGATTATCGATTTACCGATTTAAATCTTGATTAAGACGAGACTTACTTTATTTTCATTTCGATTCCATTTTCTTTACTTTTGGGTCGATGATATAACAAACTTCATGGTTTGGTTGATCTCATTAAAGTGACAAAACTTTGATCAATATGAGACCACCTTCTTTTTATTTCAGTTTCATTCACTTTTTAGTCGATGAAAGTTAAGAATCATTGATTATCGATTTCTCGATTAAATCATGATTAAGACGAGACTATTTCTATTTCATTTCACTTTTTAATTTCTTTGAGTACTAACTTCATTTCCCCCTTTGGTGGGACTTGTACATATTTTTTGATAAAGTCTTGTGGATAACTATTCTGTTATAACTGTGGTTACCTGTTTCATTTGACATACTCAGTACTATTCCAAAGGAAAGTTCGCCTCAGTTGAGTCATAAGTCAATAAACAAATCATTCCACCTTGGCCTCATAAGAGCCTTTCCCTTTTCTTGGCCTCATAAGAGCCAAGGAATCATAACTTAGAATTAGGATAGAGTTCTTAAACTCTATGTGATTCTCATCATCATGAGAATTCACTTTTCCCATCATAACGTAGATTTAGAGAGTTTCCTTAAACTCTAAATGAGCTCACACTCATTTCCCCTGGGAACTTTGGCCATAGTCAATGGTTCCTCTTTCACCCTTAGTTAGGTGAACTACAGTTGCTCTGATTCTTTAGTCAGATACGTAGGCACAAGATGCGACGTCTTGGCGAGCAAACTTAGTGTACATACCTTAGGTCTTTACCTTATCTTTAGCAGATTTCTCCTAGCAAGCAAACATAACATAACACAAACTTAAGCAAGAGGTTCCTGTAGAGTACTACAGATACTTAGGGTGCTAATACCTTCCCTTAGTATAACCAACCCCCGAACCTTAGATCTCCCCCCTTTAGGTTTTTCTCGATCTTGAGCCTTTCCTTTGGATAAATCAAAGTCGGTGGTGAACTTCAAAGAAATGTGATGCGAGTTAATTAATAGCTTGTTATCTGATTCTCACCGCAATAGAAATGGCGACTTCACTGGGGACGAGTACTTGTTTTTTAGGGTTAAGCCCAACTTGTTTTTGTTTGTTTTATTTATGCTTGTTTGCAATATTTGTGTATATCTGTTTGATTGGCTGTATATATGCTTGATTATTTTTTGTTGGCTTGGTTCTTGAGTGGTGAGATAATTCCTAACCCGGACTTGAGCGCACTTGTTATAGGACGATGGTATATTCAAGGAGGCTTTGAGGGAGTCGAATCCTGAAAAAGTTGAATTGAGACACCATCACTCAGTTGAGGCCCTCTTGAGTGTTTAGTCATGTTGAACGAATCTATTCGTGAAAACGTGCTACTCTCAACCTAGGAGCCCTTGATATTGAGGACCGTAGTTACCAAACCCCACCTAAGCCTTTTTAGGATGTAGTGCAGTGACCATGATGGAGTCTATTTCTGAATTGGTTGTCACGCGATACTACACTCAGACGAGATTCTCTTGAGAATTTTATTGATTACCAAGTCTTTTGGGAAGACGATAAAATCCGAAAGATGGGTTGTCGACCCTGGGAACTTTTTAGAACCCTGTTTTGCAGATGAAAACCCATAGTACACGCCTTTTGGGATGGGTAGACCATGGCTCCATGCTCGTGATCTTCAAACCTAGGCCCTCATTTGTTTCCCTGTACATATGTGTGAATATGTGAATATCTGTATATGTGTGTTTGTGCATACATTTGTCCATTCATGACAGCCTTTCGGTTTCAAGGAATTCAAGTGCCTTTTCCTTTGTAAAGAAACAATAAAAATCACGGATTTTGAAACAAAACACATCAGTTTTTCCACAAATTTTTTTGCAACTTGCCTTTGAGTTCCTTGAAACCATTTGGCTTGCATTCGCATTGCATGTGCATCGTCATCACATTTGCATTGCATTTGCATTTCTCAGCCTTGAGTCTTATCCGTCCTTTGTCTGTTACCCAGTTGACTTCCTGAAGCCATCATTGGACTTGAAGTAGATTTTGGAGGATCATGAACTCAGAAGAGCAGAACCAGTTTGTGACCAGAGTAAATTTTGACTTGTTGAGAAACCAGTTGGATCAGATTGTGACAACAAAGAAAGACGACAACATTCAAAGGATTTGTGTGAACGATCTTGCCCAAGCTCAACCTGTGCAGGTTCCTGTTGAGACCAGTTTGGCAAATCAAGAAGGATATTCCAGTTCCCTGAAGCTGACAAACTTTTGGCTGTTTAGCATTTTGTTGTATTTTCTTTGCATGTTTGAATTTGTATTTGCTTATAAGCTTTTGTTTTTCAAATTGGAAAGATTAATGAAATGTTTCTACACTTTTTGATTAAGTCCATTCGTTTAACTCATTTACTTTTACGTTCGTGAAAAAACAAAAAAATATATCTTTATCTTGTTTCTTCCCACTCATCAAACTGTTTGTTTAAGCAAAGATTGGGGAGGATGACGAAAACATTACATCCCTAATAGTTGTGGTATGCTTTCGATTAAACCTTGCCGAGGATGTAAGGCATTGTTTCAATCCCTAAACACTGGAGAAATAAGGAAGATAATCCCTCGTTAACCCTTCGAGCCTAGAAGTAGGAGTTTTCTTTCCTTACACAAAAAACCCTTAAATCTCAACCTTGGGATGGGTAGTTCTCAGTTTTACTTGGTTATGCATTCTAATGCAAGCGCTTCATGCAAGACACCAGTCAGCACTCTCAAATCAAGTGAATAAGCGTTTTACAATTTGTTCCCGAAGCGACAAATAAGGAAGGATCGTCAAGAAATCCTTAATCGAAGAATAAGCTGAGTCCCTTTCAAGGCAAAAGCCAAGAAAGATGGGAAGCCCAAAACTTCACCTTATACAAGAAGGTTCGTACAACAATCGAGGAAAGAATAGGTCTCAAAACCTCAACAAAGACAAAAAGAGGTCTCAAAACCTCAAACAAAGACAAAGAAGAGGTCTCAAAACCTCACCAAAGACAATAAGAGGTCCCAAAACCTCAGTAACGAAAAGAAGAGGTCTCAAAACCTCAGCAATAAAGGATAACCAAATGATGTAAGGGAGCAATGACTACAAATGTGTCTTAATCATCACCAACTATCATCAGCTCAATTCCTAGCCTATGGGAATCTGAATGTGTAGCCTAAGTTAACTGAACGTAGGATTGGAGTTCATCACGAAGATGGGGTGGGGATAAATAAATTACGAGGCTTTATCCTTTGTTTCATAAAACCGTGAACCAGGCCACGTTACAACCCTTAAAAGACCTAATTGAGGTAAGGTTGTTTTGAAAGCATACTATAGCAAGGTTGATTAACCTGACTCCTAATGATCTTTGCTATTCGCGTGTGTTGATCACTTCATCTGTCATTCAGTAAATGACTAGATCCACCTTTGCTTTTGATTATTTAATCATTCCACTGTGTGTGTTTCATCAATAAAACTTTGATTTCAAAAGCTTGCATGAATTTTGCATTAAAATTGCTAATTTTTAATGAACAATACTTGTTTGCAAAGACAATTAAATATCAAAGAAATCCCAACAAACGCAGCCAGCTAGGGAATTTGACTTGATAAAGGAAGCTCAGTCAGGGGCAGCCAAGCGGAAGGATTCGCCAATCCACCACTCCAAAAGCTAGTGAATCAAGGGCGGAATTCTTCAAAATCTGAATATTGGGGCAAGTCTTCTCCAGGTCATCTTATGACAAGTGTGCACTCCAGTGACCCGTCAGCAGGGGCAAGTTTGTTCGTTAGATATTTCTACCACAGTCCGAGTACTTTGTATTGCAAAGACAGTGGAACTGGGGCAGTTATGACAAGATTCATGAATCTTTTCAAAAGTTTGAAGATATTCAAGCATCTGGTTTGCCAATTCTTCTGTAAAATCCTTTTGACGACTTATCCTCACGAATCAGTTAATCAGAAGCATTCAGATCGAGATTCGACAAATTTCTCAAAGGTCAATTATTCAGCGACATCTCCTCGATAGATCAAACATCCCAAGAGCTACTAAATCAGGGGCAGGAACTCTTCAAAGTTCAGAATATTGGGGCAAGCCTTCTTGAGGTCATCTTATGACAAGTTTGTTTCAGGGTAAGGACTCCAATGACCCACCAACAGGGGCAAGCTGTTCCGTAGCTATTTCTACCACAGTCTGAGGATTTTGTATCACGAATACCGTTAATCAGGGGAAATCAGGTCGAGATTCGGTAAATCTCTAAAAGGTCAATTAGTCTGGGGCACTTCCTTCACAGACCAACCAGTCTGAAGAGCAAGTTTAAAGACTTTGTTGTGCGAGCGCAATTAATCTGGGGCAGTTACGCCGAGATTCATGAATCTCTCTAAGAGTTTGAAGACATTGAGACATTTCGTATGCTGATTCTTCTGTAAAATCCTCTTGGTATTTTCTCCCAACATACCTTGTAATCTGGGGCAGAGAAGATTTGAAGATTACCTGTTGCAAGAGCTGTTGTTTATTATGGTGATCATTAAACAAGTCAGGATGCAGAACTACTCTGTTCTTGTGATATCCTTTGCTAGCTCCCCAATAAGCTGTTATCTCATCTAACCTTGGCAATCTCCATGGATCTTCCTCTTCCAGTAAGGAAATCAAGCTCATGATGCAATCCTAGTGAAGTGATGATTGTCTTCTACTCTAAAATCCCACACTCTTATCATAAAAACCAGCCGCTCTGCACTCTTCATAATCTCATTAATGTACCTTCACTCATATCTTCATCACCTCTTTTGCTAAAAAAAACTTCCACTTCCTTTCCTCTGCTATTTTTTATTCTTCAACCCAACTACAAACCTTCAAAACATAACAATAAAAACACTCACACTCACCTCTACAATCTCCCTGCTCATCAAAAAACAACAACAACTATTATTTTTCCACCCTTCACGGTTTCCTTCTTCTTTCCATTACCTTCATCCGCCGACCACAACTGTGAACCCTCTGTTTCAACAACAGCACAACACGTCCAACCATACTCCCTCAACCATCTCTGTTTATCAGGAAATATCCAGACACAAATCCTCAGAGCCACAAAACCTTCTGTCTCCTTTAAAATTCTCTTCCCTTAACAACAATAAACCCAAATCGTAACTCAAATCCTTTCAAATCATAAAACTAGAACAAATTTCCAAACCCAGTTTTTTTAGATACAGAAATCGAAAGAAGAAGATGAAGAAGAAGAACAATTGAAACACAACGATTCCAAATCTTCAAACCTGAGAGAAGCAGACAAGTAGAGCCGGAGATTCGTACGAAGTGATTCGCGGCGGAGAGGTTGAGGAACACTATTCGTTTTGACGAGTTGTTGTAGCCTTCAAGTCTTTCGTCTTCGTTAATTCACCTTTGGAGTGTTTTTATTTCGTTTTCGTTGCCTTGGTTTTGCCTTTTCTGATGTTGTTTCATGAGCTTTGCTTAATGTTAACAGAACCTTTGCTTCATTCGGTGTGTTAAGGTATTGCTTGGATTTTGTAAGGGTTACGTTTCTTGAGTCCGGGTTTGGTCGTTGGGCTCAGCCCACAATAATTATTACCATACCACACCCTTTAAATGATGCGCCTCCCTTTCAATTTTGTGATGTCGTTTTTTTGCATTTTTTTTCAAGGATGAATGGGCAAATGATATTTCCTTGAAGCCCATGACAGATCAATCCCTAATTCATATCAGCACACCCTTTCCTTTTTATTTTTGTTATTTCAATTTTGTTTAATCTATTTTTGTATTTTCTTCTTCGTTTTTAATCTTGACTTTTTGAATTAACTTGTGTTTTATCTACTTTATTTCTTGTATTTTTATTTCTTTTTCGATTTCATTTCAATTTTCATTTTCGACTTCATTTTGGTCGATGATATAACAAAAGTCATGATTGGTTGATTTCAAATCAATGAAAATCTTGATAAATATGAGGCCACTTTCTTTCTTGCTTTTCGATTTTATTTTATTGGTCAATGAAAGTCTAAAATAAAAGATTATCGATTTCTTGATTTAAAATTTTGATTAAGACGAGACCTTTTCGGTTTCATTTCGATTTCCATTTCATTCAACCTTATCTTCTGCCATTTTCATTTTCGATCGATGAAGTCTTTTTATTCACGAATGTTGGTTATTGAAGCGATTAACCTTCATTATTTCAAATCTGTAGTGAGTGATCATCGAGATCACTTTCTATACTTTGGGATCGTGATAGGTTACCTTTGATTAATCAACAAAACTTTGTGATTAAGACGAGATTGTCACCTTTTCTTTTCGTGTGGCACGGTTTCTTTGGAGAATGATCCTCAATGTCATTTCTCTATCGTGTTTTAGCACATAGATCGGTTGCGCAACCTCTTATAGCATGATCCTCCTCATAGATCGTGCTACGTTGGTTTAACGCTAAAGTGGACCTAATTCATCCAATTGACAGCTAATCACTGACTTTAATTTCTATCTATATACTCTTGCTTTACTTTTCTATCCATATACTCATGTTCATATTATTATCATTGTTCATATTCATACTGTTATATTATCTTGTTCATACCTCATTCAAAACACTCAATAAAAATATCGAAACCCTAAAATACTATTATTTGGTGGACTGTGGTTACTATCTCGAGCTTTGGATTGTGGACTTAGATCTAGGACCCTTCTATATGCTCTTGGAGTTGAGATTTGGAGACCTTGCACCTGTTATGTTACTTTTTCTGTATTGGTGGCTCTCCAGTCCAGTAGAGGGGAACGCTTGTCATGCACCATCTTTTTTGTTAGATCCTTCCATTTATTACTTTTAGCTTGATGTATGTTCATGCTCTTTACTTTGCTGTTGGCTCATTGCCAAGGGAAGGACTTTTTCTTGACTATACAGTCATATGCATTGCATTTTACCTTTTTCTTTGATCCCTGTTTCCCTTATAGGTTGATCACCATAGGATGTATATATCCAGATTTTAAACTCTAGCTTAGACTGCTCATTCCCTTAGGATAGCTACTCGGGATAGTTTCCCTTAGGATGTACAAACTTAGATTCTTGACTTTAGACAGATTTCCCTTAGGATAGCTACTCAGGATAGTTTCCCTTAGGATGTTCAACTTTAGACAACTTACAGTCAGTTCCCCATCTCCCATGAGAGATTAGACATGAGTCATCCCTAGTTGAGATGTAATTCTCCTGCCCCATGACATAGTTGAGAAAGATGTTGATTCTTTTCTACTTGAGAGAGGTATGTGGCATACTCGTCGATCCGATATCCGAGTCAGGGCCCTTCTCTTAATGTGAAGCAAGATCCATCTTCCACATGTTTGTGGTGGTTCAGTTGAGTATTCTACTTAAGATGACAACTTGTCTCTTCTCCTAACCAACCAACAAACATTGCTTTTATCCGTAGTCCAAACTGCGAACGATCTGATTTCTCAAAGTTTCTTTTGAGAATACGTAGGCACAAGGTCAATCCTTGGCGAGCAACCTTTTCTCTTTACCTTGTTTACCCTTATTGAGGGGAACTACGAATGCTCTTATTCCATTTCTGTCAGGATACATAGGCACGAGATGCGATGTCTTGGCGAGCACACTTAGTGTATATACCCCTAGGCCTCCCTTTCCCTTTTTACCCTTTAGCAGAAAAAACAAATAACACATTAAGACAAGAGGTTTCTGTAGAGTACTACAGATACTTAGGGTGCTAATACCTTCCCTTAGTATAACCAACCCCGAACCTTAGATTCTCTCTTGCTTTGCATTGCATTACATACTCATGGGTTATTCGTTTTTTTCCCCTTCCCTTGGATAAATTAAAGATCGGTGGTGAATTATGATTTGCGATTCAAGTTAAACTAATAGCTTGACATCCGATTCTCACCGCGACAAGTTGGAATTAATTGAACAATTCTAAGATTTGAGTTTGGTATGTGAAGAGACTCTTGACAGTGTGAAGTTGGGTATGTTGAAGTTGACTAGTGGTATTCTGGAAGAGATTAGAGTGAGACATCAATCTGATTTGAAGATGGTTGATCCGTCGGTTTTAATTAACTAGGGTAACGGAGGTGAATTCCAGATTGATGAGAATGGTGTAATGAGGTTCAGAGACAGAGTTTGTGTTCCAGGCATTCCCGAAATTAAGAAGAGTATTCTTGAAGAAGGAAATCGAAGTAGATTGAGTATTCATCCTGGTGCTACGAAGATGTACCAGGATTTCCAGAAATTGTTTTGGTGGCCAGGTGTTGTACCCCAAATTTTACCCCTTAGATGTCATATCGTCTCGCACTTACATTTAGACTTCAATCATGTGTGCACTATTAACTAACCTTTTCTTTTTAAGTTGTTTATTTTTATTGTGGAAGATAGGGTTCACATAAAGAGGACAAGGTATCCCCAAGACCTCTCTTGGCCCTAAATGCAACCATTGGAATCTACATGCATCCAAGAATTCTTTTTCAACAATAAATCAAATGCCTTTCATGTCAAGCAAAGTGCGATCCCAAGTCTTGAGAAATTATTCCATGTGTTAATGAACATCCTTGGAATCCACCTATGGGCCTTAAAGATTTTTCTCTTAAGTGCAAGAATTTTTCATTTGGATAAATATTCACCAAGGTGCAACATCTCAAATTGGTGCCATGAGAGGATTTGATTTTGTAAACTTGGAATTTCCTAAGTTTGTTCCCGTGGCATTTTCTTTTGTTTCATGGACATGTGATTTATCTCAAAATTCCATTAGGCCCAAAATGTTGTCATTTGATCAAAGGCCATAAAGTTATGAGAATTGAAAATGGTGTTCCCGTATGGTTAAGCAACAAGGCATTATGCACTTAATCCATTCCATGTGCCTCTTGTATTATTTGAAAAAATTCTGAAGATACCTTGCTTGCAAGGCAATTGTGTGAAGTCACTAAATAATGCCTCTTTGAGCTCACTCTCTCCTGACAGAGCCAAAAGATTTCTGAGACACCATATTGGATTAATGAAATAAAAAGGCTCAGCATAAGGGATTAGTCTTCATGCTCAGGGAATCCGTAACCCTCAATTCCAACTATTACCTCTTTTCACTTTCTCCCTCATGACACAATAAAAAGAGTTTTTGAAGTGGATATTGAACGATGAAAGTTACAGACCTGCACCATATCCTCCGCTGCATGGTTCAGCATGGTGTTCTCCAAGGTTGACTGAAATGCAAACCCTAATTTTTTCCCCTGCGGATAAAGCTTTTGTCTACTGTGCCTGCAATACCCGGACCATTTGATTTTGCCTATAAAAGGATACCACTTCTCCTTTGTTCAAGACAAAGAGAAACACAACAAAAACATAGAGAAAAGATACGAGAAAACTCTCTCAAAATCTCTCCACTTCCCCATTCCATAATCTTGCAAGTAACCTCCAAAAACTTGCAAAGAATTTACCACTTTCATTCCCTCTGTAAACACTTCAAACCATCAAACACACAACATCCTAACCATCAGTGACTTGATTCCTTCTAGGAAAGTCAGTAGCAGTTGATCTTGGAAGGAGGAGAAGCTCATCCACCATTTCCATAAATGTGTACCTGTGAAGAAGCAGTGGACTTTCTCCACTAGGTATCACACTCTGTTTCACTCTGTTTATAATACCATGATCATATTTATCTCATACTGTTATCATATTTTCTATCTTGTTAATGCCTGATGCTGTGATGAATATCTTAAATCATTAACATGTGGTTTTGGTTTTAAAAAAAATCGTGAACTGGATTCGTGTTTGTTTAAAAGAAAACTTAACAAAAAATAAAAAGAGTTTGTAGTGGCACTCGCCAGCATGCTTAAGTGGCGTCCGCCACACCATTAACCCACAAAATAAAAAAAAATAAAAAAATCACACACACACCAATGGCGCAAGCCACCTGTAGGCCTTCATGGCACAAGCCATATTGAGTGGAGAGGGCCACAGTGAGTTTTTTTGTAAAAAATACTTAAAAAAATAATAATAAAACACTAAAACATATGCACAATTTCTTTTTATTCTCAGACATTTCTGTAAATAAAATCTACTATTTTTTTATAAAAAAAAAAAGAAACTTTAAAGTGGGTTGTCTTTGGAATATGCTGTGACTTGTGGAACTTTGTTTCCTGACTTTGAACAAAACCTCATCAATGAGAATGTTGTCTGTATTTTCCTGGCCTCTGTTGCTAAGTTGTGTGATTTCAAATTCAAATGTATTTGTTACAAACCGTGAGAATGCTCTCTTTGCCTCTTGGAAAATTTATATAACCATTTATTCTTGTTATTTTCCATGCACCTACTTGAAAGTTTATTTCATATGTGGGTTAATGCTTACTGTTTTGGAGTTCTTGAACTCATATCTTTCATTGTATTTCAACCCCACTGTAACTCTTGTTTACAAGATGTTACTCTTCCCCTTCCTTCCAAAGGAAAAGTTTTTCTATTGACCTCAAAGTCATAGAAAGCTCATTACTACTTTTGACCTCATAGCCTTAGGCATCCATCCCTCCTTGACCTCATAGTCATAGGATCCCCTCTTGACCTCATAGTCATAGAGTAATCTCTTCAACCTTGACCTCATAGTCATAGGTAAAGCTATGACCTCATAGTCATGGCTCATCCCCCTTTGACCTCATAGTCAAAGTCTCTCTATTGACCTCATAGTCATAGATAGCTCATTATCATCTTGGCCTCATAGCCATCCTCCCCTTTGGCCTCATAGCCATTCAACCTTATAACTTAGAATTAAATTGAAGTTCTTGGACTCTATGTGAGACTCATCACTTTGAGTATTCACTCCCCCCTTACAACTAGACTTAGAGAGTTTCTTAAACTCTAAATGTGCTCATACTCATTTCCCCTTGGAACTTTGGCCATAGTCAATGGTTCCTCTTTCACCCTTAGTTAGGTGAACTATGGTTGCTCTGATTCTTTAGTCAGATACGTAGGCACAAGATGTGACATCTTAGCGAGCAAACTTAGTGTACATACCCTTAGGTCTTTACCTTACCTTTAGCAGATAACCTTTAGTAAGCAAACGTAATACAACATAAACTAAGCAAGAGGTTCCTGTAGAGTACTACAGATATTAAGGGTGCTAATACCTTCCCTTAGTATAACCAACCCCCAAACCTTAGATCTCTCCCCTTTAGGTTTTCTCGATCTTGAAACTTTCCTTTGGATAAATCAGAGTCGGTGGTGAACTTCAATGTTTTGTGATGCAAGTTAATAAATATCTTGTTATCCGATTCTCACCGTAACAGAGATGGCGACTTCACTGGGGAGACTTTGAGGGTTAAACCCACCTTGATTTTGCTTGTGTTATTTTTCTATATTTGTACATTTGCTTGGTTTCTTCCGTGGGCATGGTGCTTTTGAGTGGTGAGATAAGTCCTAACCCGGACTTGAGTACACTTATGATAGGATGATGGTATATTCAAGGAGGCTTTGGGGGAGTCAATTCCCAAAGAAGTTAACTTGAGACACCATCACTCAGTTGAGGCCCTCTTGAGGGTCTAGTCATGTTGAACGATTCTATTTGTGAAAACATGGTACTCTCGACATAGGTGCCGTTAAAATTGAGAACCGTAGTTATCTCCAAACCCCACTTGGCCTTTTAGAATGTAGTGCGATGACCATGAGGGAGTCTATTTATGAAACGCTTGTCACGCGATACTACACTCAGACGAGATTCTCTTGAGAATTTTATTGATTACCAAGTCATTCGGGAAATCGATAAAATCCGAAAGATGGGTTGTCGACTCTGGGAACTTTTAGAACCCTGTTCTACAGTTGATAAACCAATAGTACATACCAAATGGGAAGGGTAAACCATGACTCCATACTCATAACCTAAGCCTAAGACCCTTTTGCTTATGTACGTTTGTGAATATGTGTGCATCTTTGTGTGTGCTTACTTTGCATTCATACATCATAAACATCATTTCATATCATTTTCATGGAACTCAGACCTTCTTGTGTGAACATCATAGGGATATCATGGACAACTCAAGAAGGAATACTGTGAAATATACTTTCAAGAGCTCTAAACTAAGTGACCTAAGGAGGTTGGGTGATTTGCTGACAGACCCTGAGGGATTCAAAGACAGATATGGGAAGTTGTGGACCTTGTTAAAGAAAGACGTTGATGAAGGACTCCTCTCTACATTACTTTAGTTCTACGACCCAAAGTATCATTGCTTCACTTTCCCTGATTATCAACTCTTGCCTACCCTCGAAGAGTATTCTCAGATAATCGGTTTGCCTATTAAAGACGAGTCCCCGTTTCCTATCTTCGAGAGAAACCCCAAAGAGGAAGAGATAGCTAAGAAAACTCACTTGGAGTTAGTTGACATAAAAAACAACTTGACTTCCAAGGGAGGAATTTTTGGGTTGACTGCCAATTTCTTATTTGGAAAAGCTCAGTACTATGCTAAACACTCAAATAGGTATGCATTTGAAGCCGTCTTCGTATTGCTCATCTATGGACTTTTCTTATTCCCAAACATTGACAACTTTGTGGACATGAATGCAATTAAGATCTTCTTGAAGAGTATCCTGTACCAACTTTGCTTTTTGAGGCTTACCACTCGGTCCATTCAAGGAATGCCCATGGTGGAGGACAAATCACTTGTTGTGCTCCTGTGTTGTATAAATGGTTTGTGTCACATCTACCAAAGGCGGGCGCATTTTGGGATCCTAACAAGGGATGGTGGTCTAAAAAGATTATGGCTCTTTCTCATTCAGACATCGACTGGTATAACCATGTGTATGATGGAATTTTGATTACCGACAGCTGTGGAAACTTTGGCAACGTACCTCTTCTTGGTATCAAAGGACGAATCAACTATAACCCTGCGTTGGCTCGACGCCAATTGGGGTACCCTCTGAAGGAAAAACCTATGGGTATTCATCTGAAAAGCATCTTTTTTGAAGAATATGACAAAAATGAAGAACAGAAGAAGTTGATCTTGAGTGCTTGGGGTAGCAGGTGCAAGAGAGGAAGGAGTTCTTTGGGAAAACCTAATTGTGTTTCTTTGGAGCCCTATCTCCAATGGGTCCGAAAAAGAGCCATTGAGCTGAAGATGCCGTACACTAGGCAAGAACCAATCACTTTGAGGGAAAAGCCTATTATGTATTTCATGTCAAAGATGGAAGAGCTGAAGATTCTCTTGAGCCAAGCCCAGCAGTCAGAAGAAGCTTGGAAACTCAAATACTAGGTGGTTGTTGAGGAGAACTTAGAGCTCCAAAAACAACTACAGGCCAAGGACGAAGAATTGATTTCATGCAAGAAAAGAAAAGCCCATGAAGGTCCCAACACTCAGCCTACTGCATGGAAGTCCATCGTCGACAACCTTGTCATGGAAAGAGACCAGATGGAGAAGGAAATCAGAAGACTCAACATGAGACTCTTAGGAGAACTTCCTTAGGATTTATTATAACTCTTGGAAATTGTATTAACTTTTATAATTCATCTTTTATTAATGAGAAGGAGGTCTTTGATATCCTTTGATGTTCCGCAAGTGTCTGAATCCCATGAAACATTGCATTACATCTTGCATTCTTTGCTAAGCTATCAAGATACTAATTTTGTTTTGCAGATCTTGTAGAAGTGGACGCTGCAGGAAAGAGAGTTTGGCCTTACTTCTTTGAACTCCCAGAATTGGAGCAGTTGTTGTGGTTGGGAGACATGGTTGAAGACCAGTTAGCCTTCGCTGATAGATACGGGTGTATCATTCCACTAATGAGAGTCCCGGTGACTGAAGAGCCCCTTGAGGTTCTGGTATAGCTATATCATCCGGCATATCGTTGCTTTGTGTTCCCTGAATTCCAGTTAGTGCCAACTTTAGAAGAGTTCTCTGCCATGATAGGGATTCCTGTCAAGGGAGCTCACATCTTTTTCGGGATCGAGGAAATGCCCTCCGCCAAAGACATCCCCAGAACAACAAGGATCAGATTGTCTGACATCCAGGCTAATATGACTAACAAAGGAGGAAGGCGCGGACTGCCCGCCCAATTCTTGCTGGAAAAGGCTCTTTACTTCAAGAACAGAGGAAATACTGCATGGTTCGAGTCAACCTTCGCTCTACTACTCTATGGTTTATTCTTGTTCCCAAATTCAAATAACTTTGTGGATGTCCAAGCTATCCAGATATTTGCGATCAACAACCCGGTTCCAACACTGCTAGCATATGTCTACCACGCCCTTTAGACCAGGTATACAAGAGGTTGTGGACAAATGGTTCAAAACCTACTTGCCAAAGACACCAGCATTTTGGGAGGTTGAGGACAGCAAGCTCTGGTCCAAAAAGTTGATAGAACTGAAGCATACTGACATTGAATGGTATGATCCGACTGACGAAGGAATTATTGTAATCCATAGCTGTGGGGACTGCCCCAATGTACCCCTTATGGGGAGGAAAGGTTGTATCAATTACAACCCTGTCCTTGCTCACCGCCAGCTGGGCCATCTGAAGAAAGGAATTCCAGATAATGAGGATATGCAGATGATGTATTATGAGGAAAAGGAAGGGTTTGAGATGAAGATGTGACTGGAGCGCGCCTGGCGCCAAATTAACAGACAACTATAGAAAGCTGAATTTCTTGTCACTGAGGCCCACTTACAATGGTCTCGTAACATAGCTCGTGTGACGAGGAGGCCATTTCCTCGCCACGAATCACCCACAAAGGCAAAGAAGAGGATGGTGGAAGCTTTAGGAGAACTGGTTCTTGCGAGGGAGGAGACTAAAGAGCGTATCAGTAAATTAATAAGAATGATTAATGGAGGGGAAGGGTCATCAACTAGTGGATCCAATCCTTAGTTTCCTTGATGTTACAGTTGATATTTCCTTTGTTGTTAATGTTCCCTTTTGTTATTGTTGTATTTCTACTTATGTACTTGGAGTACGAAGATGCACTGCTCCAAATGTAATGTTCACCAGATTTATGAATGAAGAAGTTTATTTTGTTGAAGATTCTATTGTCTACATTATTTGCAAAATCTCTTTGGTTTCTTGATAGTTTAGCTTGCATTTGCATTTGCATCATAACATGTGCATTTTTCCTTGTCTTTATCTCATGTCACTGTGTTCTCTCCAGAATCGTCACACTGAATCCCATACACAACTACAACACTCGAGCCCAAGCTCGACAAAGGATGTCAGAAGTATACGGGGAAATGGATCGAGTTAACAACAATATGAACGAGATACGAGGAGGGATGGGGCAGATCTTAGAGGCAATTAAAATCATGAAAGCAAAGATGGACACCCAGGCCACTGTGGTCTCGGAGATCATTACCACAGCTGTGGAGCCTCCTGTTATCCCTGCTGCGAAACCCAATTTAGGCATGCCATTTGATTTCATCCGGGCTACGGATCCCATGTATACTCAGCAAACGGTTCCTTTGGTTAATGAAACTCTGCAAGTTGTTCCCACATTTGCTCCAGCAGCGGTGCAAACACAAGTACACCCGGTTTTTCAGAACCCCCTCTGGTTTATTATTACATTGACATGTCAGAAGAAGAGGATGATCGACATGAAAGGTTGAAAGAAAGTGTCGAGACGATCCAGAGAAAGATGAAAGCCATGGAAGGAAGCAATGTATTTAGCACTGATGCTAAAGTCATGTGTTTGGTCTCAGACTTGGTGATTCCACCTAAGTTCAAACTACCAAATTTTGACTTATACTCAGGGGCAACATGTCCCAAATCGCATCTGATTATGTACTATCAAAGAATGGCTGCTTACATGAAGAATGACAAATTGATGATCCATTGATTTCAAGACAATTTAAAAGGGGCTGCTGCTAAATGGTACTTAAGTCTGGACCAGTCCCAGATCCGTTGTTTCCAGGATCTGACTGTTGCTTTCATAAAGCATTACAAGTATAACATGGATCTGGCGCCCGATCGTAGGCAGTTACTAAACATGACCCAAAGTAATACTGAGTCTTTTAAGGAAAATGCACAACGATGGAAAGAGACAACATCTCAAGTTAAACCACCCTTGACCGAGAAGGAGTTGGCTTATTGGTTTGTAGATATAGTGAAGCCAGAATTTTATGAGAGAATGATCAACATCGTCAGTGCTAATTTCGCTGATATTGTTACAGTTGGTGTAAAGGTGGAGGCAGGATTGAAGAGTGGAAAGGTGATCAGTTCTTCGAGCAATTCAACTGGCCAAAATACCAAGAAAGCTCTTAGCCACTTCCACAAGAAGAAAGAAGGAGAAACCAATGCCATCATGGCAGGAAAGAGAAAGAATCCTAAGTGGAAACAACCGATCTACCAATAACAGTCGATTCTAAACTTCACTCAACAACCGACCTACCCTATGCAATATGCTCAACAACCTTATATAGCAGTTGTAACACCTACCTTCATTCACCAAGCAGCGCAGCAAGCGCCGACTTATCAGCAGCTAGCTTATCAACAGATGCAAAATACCCAAAAATATCAACAGAGACAGCAAGCTCCTCAGCAGAACATTTCTTACAGAAGACAAGGAGGAAAACCTTCATTCCCATCCATACCTATGACTTACACTGAGTTGTATCCTTCTCTGGTGCAACAAGGTTTGATTGTCACTAGACCTATGGGTCCACCTTCAGAGAAATCTATGATGTTCCATAATCCGAATGTTACTTGTGCCTTTCATCAAGGGGCAGCTGGTCATGATTTGGAGGGTTTCCTTGCTTTGAAATATGTGGTAAAAGGTTTGGTGGAGAAGAAGATCTTGTCTTTTGCGGATAATCAACCAAATGTGAAAAGTAATCCATTGCCCACACATGGGGCCACCAATGCCATTGAAGACGAGAATAATGAGGTGTTATTAATGGACGCATCAAAGATACGGACTCCTATGAAGATCTTCCATGCTAAGTTGTTCGAAGCTGGGTTGGTCAAAACATGTTATAGTAATTGTGAGGGGTGCAACATCAACATCAAAGGTTGCCAATTAATCCAAAATGACATACAGAGTTTGATTAACGAAGGTTTTCTACAAGTATTCAGTAAAGGAAAGAAGGATGAAATTGCCGTAATTGAGCCTGTGTTTAACCTACCAAAGCCAAGAGAGCAGGTACCTGTGTTTAATATGCCTGCATCTGTTTCTGTGGTTCCTGTATTCAATAAGCCTGTACCAGTTTTCAACGATTCTGAGTCTGTTGTGACTTCCGCTGTCAATCACCCAAAGCCATACAACATCCAACAACCTATTCCATTCAGGTTGAGAGGCACAAAGGCCGTACCGTGGATCTACGATAACATTATGGGTAACAAGACACGCGAAGAAGTGGTTCCAAGGAATGAGGTGGGAACCGCTGTTAAAGAAGTAGTTCCAAGGAATGAGGTGGGAACTACTGAGGATGTGACAAACATAGTTGGAACGGGAAAGATAACCCGAAGCGGTATGGTTTACACCCATTTATTCAAAGAAACTATGCCCAAGGAGACCGCTGTTTCTGTACCCCCTAAGGACAAAGGAAAGGAGATAATTAATAAGGAAGAGGATGATGAGTTCCTAAGAATCATTAAGAGGAGTGATTACAAGGTGGTAGATCAGCTTCATCAGACCCCGTCCAAGATTTCCATTTTGTCTTTACTGGTGAATTCACATGTCCACAGAGCAGCCTTACAGAAGGTTCTAGCCCAAGCACATGTAGCTCAAGATATTACTGCTGGACAATTCGACCATGTCATTGCTAACATTACAAACTGTAATACGCTCAGTTTCAGTGATGAGGATCTGCCTCAAGCAGGTAGGAATCATAACCTTGCCTTACACGTGTCCATAAAATGTCAAGAGGATACATTGGCCAGAGTTCTTGTGGATACCGGTTCATCTTTGAATGTGCTACCAAAAAGAACCCTTGAAAAGATGACTTACCAAGGAGCTGTAATGAGATCCACTTCGCTTGTTGTTAAAGCTTTCGATGGCTCGAGAAGATCGGTGATGGAAGAGATCGAGTTGCCTGTTTTGATTGGTCCTCAAGTTTTCAACATCCTTTTCCAGGTCTTGGACATCCATCCTGCTTACAGTTGTTTGTTGGGTAGACCTTGGAACTTTGGCCATAGTCAATGGTTCCTCTTGGAACTTTGGCCATAGTCAATGGTTCCTCTTGGAACTTTGGCCATAGTCAATGGTTCCTCTTGGAACTTTGGCCATAATCAATGGTTCCTCTTTCACCCTTAGTTAGGTGAACTACGGTTGCTCTGATTCTTTAGTCAGATACGTAGGCACAAGATGCGACGTCTTGGCGAGCAAACTTAGTGTACATACCCTTAGGTCTTTACCTTACCTTTAGCAGATAACCTTTAGTAAGCAAACGTAATACAACATAAACTAAGCAAGAGGTTCCTGTAGAGTACTACAGATATTAAGGGTGCTAATACCTTCCCTTAGTATAACCAATGCCCGAACCTTAGATCTCCCCCCTTTAGGTTTTCACGATCTTGAACCTTTCCTTTGGATAAATCAAAGTCGGTGGTGAACTTCAATGTTTTGTGATGCAAGTTAATAAATAGCTTGTTATCCGATTCTCACCGCAACACCAGGTATGAAGAAAGATATTGCGGAGTTTGTTTATGTCTGTTTGATTTGTCAGAAATCCAAGTTTGAACATCAGAAGCCTTTGGGTATAATGCAGCCATTGAATATTCCAGAATGGAAATAAGATTTCCATGGATTTTGTATTGGGATTGCTGAAGACTGCAAAAGGGATTGATGCTATCTAGGTGATTGTAGGCAGGTTGAATAAATTGGCTCATTTCTTGCCGATGAAGATTAACCATTCTATGCAGAAGTTAGCTGAGATGTACATTGAGGAGATTGTGAAGTTGCATGGGATACCTTCGAGTATTGTGTCGGACAGAGACCCGAGATTTATGTCGAGGTTCTGGAAAATGTTACAAGATGCTTTGGGTACTAAATTGAGGATGAGTTCTATATATCATCGGCAGACGGATGGCCAGACAGAGAGGACAATCCAGTCTTTAGAGGATTTGCTGAGGGCTTATGTGTTGGATCAAGGAGGATCTTGGGATAGCCATTTGCCGTTACTTGAGTTCACATACAACAATATCTTTCATGCTAGTATTGGGATGGTGCCGTATGAAGCTTTGTATGGAATGATGTGTAGAACTCCATTGTGTTGGTATGAATCGGGCGAGATTGTTATACTCGGACCTAAAATTGTTCAGGAGATGACTGAAAAGATTAAGATGATCCAAGAAAGGATGAAAGCTTTGCAGAGTCTTCAGAAGAGTTATCATGATAAGAGAAGGAAGGCACTCGAATTCCAAGAAGGAGATCACGTGTTTTTTAGAGTTACGCCGGTGACTGGTGTGGATCGAGCTTTCAAGTCTAGGAAGCTCACTCCACGTTTTGTTGGTCCATATCAGATTTTGCAGAGGATAGGGGAAGTGGCATATCGGATTGCTTTACCGCCGTCGCTTGCGAATTTACATGACGTGTTCCATATGTCTCAGTTGAGGAAGTACATTCTGGATCCATCGCATGTGATTCAGATGGATGACGTACAGGTGAGGGATAATCTGACCGTGGAAGCATTAGAATGTTGTTAGCCATGGTGGAAAAGTTAGACCTGGAACTTGAACAAATGGATGTAAAGCCAACCTTCCTGTATGGTGATCTAGATGAAACTATCCTGATGCGGCAACCCGGAGGATATGCAGAAAAGGATAAGGAAGATTATGTGTGTAACCTAAATAGGTCTTTGTATGACCTGAAACAATCTCCTCGATAGTGGAACAAGAGATTCAACAAGTTCATGGCACACATTGGTTTCACTAGGAGCCAGTTCGATCACTGTGTTTACTTCAGATTTCGACCTGGAAACTCACTTGTTATTTTGTTGCTTTATATGGATAATATCGTCATAGCTAGCAATGGTGTTAAGGATGTAATGGAGGTGAAGGCTGAACTCAGTAAGGAGTTCGAAATGAAGGATCTAGGAGCTGCCACCAGGATTCTTGGGATTGACATCCGGAGAGATACACAGCAGTCAAAATTATGCTTATCTCAAGAGACATACCTACAGAAGATTCTCGACAAGTTTGGTATGTCGAATTCAAAGCTTGTTATGACTTCGAAAAATCCTCAATTTAAGTTTAGTACTTCTCAAAGTATAAGTTCTAAAGCTGAAAGAATCTATATGAGTAGCATTCCATATTCTAGTATAGTAGGTTCTTTTATGTATATTATGGTTTGTACGAGGCCAGACATAGCGTATGTAGTGAGCCTTGTAAGCAGGTATATGGCCAATCCTGGAAAGGCGCACTGGCAAGCTTTGAAGTGGATGGTACATAAATGGGTGTCTAAATAGAGTCTTGATTTATGGTGGAGCCTATGGTGATGGTACCAAAGTCAAAATCGAAGGATATGTCGACTCTGATTATGCAGGTTGTATGGATTCCAAAAAATATATTTTTGGATATATGTTCACTATGTTCGGCACAACAATCAGTTGGAAAGCGACACTTCAGAAGGTTGTTGCCTTATCAACCACTGATGTTGAATATATTTCCCTCACTGAAGCTGTGAAAGAAGCAGTGTGGCTTGAAGGTTTTGCAAAGGAGCTGAAACTTGAAGGTCAAATTATCACTGTTAAATGTGATAGTCAAAGTGCAATACACCCGTCGAAGAATTCAGCCTATCATGAGCGAACCAAGCATATCGATGTGAGGCTTCACTTCATCATAGAGATAATTGAGCATGGAAAAGTCTAAGTGCTGAAGGTTTCGACTGATGACCAGGCTACTGATATGATCACCAATACAATGACGAGTTGCAAGTTTTTCCACTGTATGCAGTTGTTAAAACTGAATGATGAAAGCTAGTTTATTCCCTATTATTGTAGAGTTTGTTCCAAGGTGGAGATTTTTGAGATGTTGGATCAAACTCTAGTGTTTTTAACGGGGATGTTGTCAGCAGGGATAACTTTCATGATTCGACAGAAGACAAGCATGAAGTCGAAGCTCGTTCACATTTTGTAGTCGAAGTAGTTCTAGTATGTAATGTAGAAATGTAATGTCGAATTGGGCCTTGTGTTATGGATTCAATTGTCGATGTTAGCTTGTTACTTAAGTTAACTTAGTAGCCTATAAATAGGCTAGATCTTTCAGGTTGTTGAGAAAGGCCAAATGTGTTATTCGCTTGTAATCATTATTACCCTAATTGAGTAAGTGAATAGAAAACAATTTTCCCAAAATATTTTCTCCTTCTTTCTTATTTATTCTTTCTTTTCTATCTCTCTCTCTCTCTCTCTCTCTCTCTCTCTCTCTCTCTCTCTCTCTCTCTCTTTCTCTTTCTCTCTCTCTCTCTCACTCTCTCTCTCTCTCTCTCTCTCTCTTGTTCTAACCGTTTCAATGTTCACCAAGAAACTCCATTTCTCAATCAAGAATTTGTTAATTGGTATCATTTGTTACAACAATTACTGTAAGATTTTTTTCAAATACAACATAATTGTTCATATTATTATTTCCAAAAAATAATTCAATAGATTATATGTTCTAAGATGGATTAGTAAAATAAACAATCGACATTACATATAATAAACTCAAATGTATTTTCTGTCACTATAATGTCCTCTTGACATGTTCAGAGGAACAAGACGAGAGCTGGACAAAGAATTACAAAAAACATAATCTTAGTCTCAATCTTAAATTCAAACTCAATAACAACAACTAAACCCTAAACATATAGATTTCAAAACTTTGCTAAGTATACCAACTAGACAACAACAACAACAAAAATAAGTTCAAAACATAAAAAACAACAATAAATAACAACAACATTAACATTATCTCAATCTAAACAACAACTAACATTAAACAACAACTAAAAAACCTATACAACAACATCTACAATAAACCTATAACATCAATCTCAATAAACCTATGACATATTTATTTCAATCAAAACTACAACATATAACATCAATCCTAGTTTGAACAACAACAACAAGATTAAATCTCTAACGAGTCTAAAAAACAACAACAAGATTAAAACCTCTAAAATCGTGGGGCTCAACAACAACAAAAAAACAACAACAACAACAAGAAGAAGAAAAACAATATTAATGTAATATGAATAATGATGTTAGACATACCAGACCTGTGAAGAAAAAGTGAAGAAGAAGAAGAAGAGCCTTAAACACATATTATTTTCGTATTTCCTTGCTTTTTTCTGGAGTTGGAGGATTATATATATTTAGGGTTATCGTTGTTTAGTGATCTTCGTTAAGATTTTGTGCGAGTTGTTTTATTATATATTTTTTAGGTAAATGTTTGAACTGCAGTAAAGCGGCAAGTAGCAAAAAATTTAGATTTGAAGGATTCCCTCCGGGATTTATATCGTCTCCATAGGGATCGGTGCAAGGGAAAGAAATGCCGTTCAACGGTCTCTATATTTCTAAGCTTATAGTGCAAAAGTTTGGTTGAAAGATGCAAGGAACCATAATTAAATAAAAGCGGAAAATATAAAGACGGAAAATATAAAGTAAATACTGAAATATAAACGGAGCCTTGTTGGGATTGGATCTCATCAATTGATAACACATGCATTCTTCTGATCATGTTATACACAACTCAAACGTTCGTCTAATACCATCACGTATCACCCACAACAAAGGTTATGTCTAACGCAAAGTCGAGAGGCCAACTGTATTGTCTCATCGGTAATGTCTCAAGCAACAAAACCAACACAGAGCATTAAGAATTGATACTCATGTGAATGTTAAACCTAAACCAATGTCTAGAGTTTAGACCTAACAGATATTCAAATAACATCCATATCAAATTAATGATTTGATTCATATATAACTGTCGCTCCCGAAAGATTCACATCCAACGGTACAAACGCGAGAGTGGCGCAAAAGACACAGAGTCGCCAGCAAAGTGTATTTATCCCAAGAGAGGGAAAGGGAACACTGCATAAACCTGAAAGAAGGGAAAGAGCATGGTCTCACGACCAAGAGAACGGGTACGGGAGTCGGTTACGTGAAGGGAAGGTGTTAGCACCCAACACGTCCATCGTACTCGATGGGATCCACGCTTGTTGTCTGCATCAAAGGGTGTCGTCATCTGGAGCTCCACTGCTACTGGATCGGCGAAGAAACGAGAACGGAAAGAACGGACAAACGAAGAAGAAAAGAAAAAGAAGTGACTCGATAGGACAGTATCGTTGTCCTAGGCCTACGTACTCCCTCAGTGCAATGGGAAAGTCAGAGTCAACGTAGTTCGGACGGGAACTGTGGGGGAAGGTTGCTCGCCAAGACAATCGCTGTCTTGTGCCTACGTATCCTCAATCGGACGAGAGAGAGGAATCAGAGCTGACGTAGTTCGTGGGTACGACCACGGGTAGGTAAGTGATTTTTACGTGAGCGACGAGCTTTTCCTGAAAAAAGAAGTTTGAAACCCAACAATCCCGGAGGATAAAAAGATTTGAATTGGTTTGGTGTTTTTTAGACAGAAGTGTTTTGAGTTAGTTCGTAACTTACATTGCACCAAAGTCTACCATGCGGGAACGAGTGAGTCGCATGATTGCCCCCGAATGAGACATATGCTAAACACCCTAGAAGAAGAGAGGAGACCCCTCGTTCTTCATTTCCTACACTTAAGGCTCGAGCGCAATATACGTTATATTTTATTAAGTGTGTTCAAGAAGTTTGAGATGAGAAGAGAAGCGACACAAAAGGAAACTCTACAGGGAAGCTAAGAGTCCTAATGTTATCATGCATGGATGTCCTATGGTTAGTGAGGTTTAGGAGAGACGACTGCCTAACCTAATGCTAATCCTACTCCAAGCTTAATCAAATATTAAGTTGGACTAGGTAGCTCTAAAGGGAGAGAATCCAAGACTTAAACAAGTCTTGCGACTCGAGGGATGAAAAGAGTGGAAGAGAAGGAGGAGAAAGAGAAGTGAAACACAAGTGGCCTAAGCTCACTTCAAACACAAGTATGAAAGTTAAAAGGTAAAGGAAGAAAGTAAAATGTGGAAGCATATCCACATTCAAACAACTTACCATTTGCCCCTGAAAATGTTAGAAGTATTCACATATGACAAAATGAAACTCAAACAAGCATAAGGCCATAAAGAAACAAGTTCTAAAGTAAATCAAACATCAAGTTCAGAACCTAATGGTCCTACTGACCTCTACTATTAATCATGCACAATTAGTCAAAAAGAAAAGGGAGAAGTCACTCAAGTACCATTCAAGTCATTAAAGAAGGAGTGAGATGAAAAGAAGTGATCATGTAAAGCAACCAAGTCAAAATTTCACAAAGTGAACCAAGTCCAGAAGTGACACAATCCTAAATATGTGCCTAAACAAGATCTTCAAACATCATTCAAGTCATACAAACACTTTCACAATCAATTAAGAAGCAAAGAAGAAGAAGTGAAGTGAAGTGAAACATGATTCATTCTTGTGAAACAAGTGACTTAAGGTGCAAGGCAAATATCAAACATGCAAAGATGAGATCTAAATATCACAACCAGAAGTCAATTAACATGCTATCAATCCCCAAACAAGACCTAAAATTGTGGCACAAGTGCCTTCATGATCAAGCAAACCAAACATGAAGCATATATTCACAAATTGGACAAGTTAAAGCTCATGCTTCAAAGAAATAACAAACATGCCTAAAAAATTATGTCATTCAGTATTCAAGCATCTCAAACATGTATAATTGACATATCAAATCCACAAGCAATGAATCAGAACCAAAGTCAAACAACAATTAGGTCAAAGCATCAATAGGATTTCATACATTCATGCTCAAAGCAACACATCAAAAGTCATCCAAAAAGGACCTAAAAATCATACCAAAAATCTCAAACATACTTCAACATGTTATGAACACAACCCAAAAAGAATCAGGATCAAATCACTTTCCAAATGAGAGAAATAAAAAATACAACATGAAGTATGCAATATGAAGTGCAAATGAGAAAAAATACTTTGGAAAATTAATATTTAATGCAATTTTAATGCAAAAATAATAAAATAAAATGTGAAAAATTAATTTTAATAATGAGGAGGAATGATGAATTTTTTTGGAATTTTTTAGCACATGCAAGTATTTTTAACAATTAATTATGAAATGGTATGAAGATAGAAAATAAAAAAGGAATAATATGAAGCCAGGGGTGTATTAATGAATCCAAATGCGTGCAAATAATCATGGGCTCAGAAACGGGGGGTGCAAAGAGCAAAAAAGCCCAAGCGCTTTCAAGCCTTCAGAAACAACGAACGGCTGAGATTAAGTCAAACATAAAAAAGTCTCCAGATCCACAGGCTCATGCTCTCAGTCAAACAAATCAAAGTCAACAATCCAATGGTCCACATTCAAATTCACTAATTAAATGAAATCCAACGGTCATGACTTAATCAGATCCATTAAACCCTAATCAACTTAATTAACACCACATAACCAAGATCCAACGCACGTGAATTAAACTGGAAAATTAAACACAATCCAACGCATGAGATTTAATCTGGAAAATCATAAACCCTAATTAAACCCTAACCGACCGGAGAAGCACCGGTCGTCTTCTCCGGCCACTCTCCGGCCATCAAACTTCAAACGGTAACCAAAATCAACAAACCATACATCAAAACGATCAGCAACTCACGTAGATCACAAATATATCACTCAAAATCATTTAGCATGCATATATTTCAAGAATCGAACGAAACAAGTTTGGATCTGAAAATTTCAGATCTAAATTCCAGCCATGATTCACGTTAAAAATCAATTCCAAACACATATATGAACTCAGCACATCAAGAAGAACATTAAACACACAACAAAAATCAATTCCAGATCCACGAATTTGGAGCTCACCTGAGATTTGCAGAACTGGAAAATCACCAAGAAACTCCAAGATAAGCGGCAGATCAACTCCTTAAACCGTTTAATTGCAAAATAAATGCACTTAGACCTTCAAATTGGCCTGAATCCTTGAATCCGAAAGTTGAAGATCTGAACTCAACTGATAAATTCTTTGCTTAAACTTCAAAACAATGGTGGATTTCTCTTCCTTATGCCTCACTGATCACAAACCAACCAAAAAAAATGGAAGATACTTGAAGAATTGGGAGAATCGAAGGAGAGAAACTTGAGAGCAAAACTTTGAAAAAGTGATGAAAATGAATAGTAGCTGCTGAGAAATTCGTGTGAGTTAGCTTATATAGTGTGCCAATGCTACTGTTTAGGGTTTTAAACTTCAAGGACTTGAGAGCAATGAGTTTTGGGCTGTTTTGCAAATTTGCAAGTTTGTGCACATGAGGTATTTGGCTCGTGCATTCTTCATGAAAAGTGCATGACTGTTTTCCTTTTGATACAAGGACCACCTTTGGATTGATCTTGGGGCTGGAGAGTAACTGAATTATGAATTCCAAATGAACTTGCAAAATTGCATAATGATGAATTATGACTATGTAATCCACGGATTCATTCAATTCTTAGCTCAAAATGATGCTAAGTGAGGTGCAATGGAGTGTGGTGAGGTGAACTGAACAATTAGAAGCCATATTGGTGAGTTAAAATGCATCTTGCAAGTTATGTCAAAATGGTATGCATGGTGGAACACCAAATGCCCTCTAACTTCAAATGCCCATAACTCTCGATCCAAAAATGATATGATCATGATCCACCCCTCTTTGGAAAGAGAAGAAAGAGATCTACAACTTTGGTGTTGGGCAAAAATTCGTTTGAAGCATTTTTGATCATGAAAAGTTTGGTTAAAGTTGGTTAAAAATATGCCAAAAATAGTAACTTGAAATTACAAGTCACTTTCCCAATTTAGCAACTTTTTACCAAAGCTTGATTCTTGCAAATTGTGATCATGAAAGCCTTCCATAGACCAAATAAAGGTCTCTTGACTTGATTACCATGATGAGGACCTCTCAAAACCTTAGTTTGACTTCTCAGTTGACCAGTTTGACTGATTACTTCATCTGTAAGCTACTGAATCATCTGAGGTCTTCAATGGTGAATTTTTTGCTCAAAATCCCTCCTTAGACTTGTTTTGACATATGGAGAACCTTGGTGAAAGGTTTGAATCAACTCCTTGAGCTTAGGACCCTTAACCATAAAACCCTAGTTTTGGTCATCAGTGTAAGGACACCAACCCTTGATATAACCACTTGGAGAATCCCTCATTGAAATACCCTTGGGCCACCATATAAGGATGTGAGAAGCTTATGGAGCTCATAAGAAGCTTTTGCCCTTGAGTTGAACCAAATACCTCGATCCCATGCTAAGAACCAAATGCTATGCACAATGCAAATGCAAGAAATGAAAAGAAACATAAGCCAGTTATCTAAAAACAACAAGGCAAATTTTGAGGTGTTACAGCTGCCCCTATTCAATCAACTTGATCCTGAAGGTATGATAGTGACGACTATCATGCATTCCAAGGATTCACGGAGATTGAATACCATAAGAAACCTGAAATTTGCAATCCTCAAAGGAGGGACGACTCCATTGGGGAACAAACAATAAATGCTGCACTGTCACAACACATACGAGTGTTGGCAACTAAAACTGTATTGAAAAGTCCTGAAATAAACACAAACGAAGGTTAGCTATACTGGGGATAAACACGGACGGGTATAAAAGATTTCAATAAGGACGGGTATTGAAAAAGGTACACGGACGGGTGTAAAAGGTTTCAATACGTACGGGTATTGAAAAAGGTACACGGACGGGCGTAAAAGGTTTCAATACGGACGGGTATTGAAAAAGGTACACGGACGGGTGTAAAAGGTTTCAATACGGACGGGTATTGAAAAAGGTACACGGACGGGTGTAAAAGGTTTCAATACGGACGAGTATTGAAAAAGGTACACGGACGGGTGTAAAAGGAGGTTCAAGATGACCTCTCTGGGGATTGAGAATGCACACGGACGGGTGTCGAACATTCAATACGGACGGGTATTGAAAAGGGTACACGGACGGGTGTAAAAGATTTCAATACGGACGGGTACTGAAAAGGTTGTAAAGCAACTTTATCGGGAATTAATCTCGCTGGGGAATGGAAGGAAACACGGACGGGTGTCATCAGAAGGTCAATACGGACGGGTATTGAAATCAAATGTTCAAACACGGACGGGTGCTGAAAGAAACACGGACGAGTGTCTGATATCAATGCGGACGGGCATTGAAACAAAAGAGTCAAACACGGACGGGTGCTGGAAGAACACAGACGAGTGTCAAATGGTAACATTTTGAGGGAATAAACCAAAGGACCAACTGGACGGAGGGGTACAAATAGAATCAAGGATAAACAATCCTGGCAAAACGCCCTGTCGGGGAATTGTCAAATATTGCTTAACCCACCACCTGTGGAGTAGAGATATCTTTCGAAATCCGGCTTTTCCTGACGAAGGAAAACTCAAACCTGGCTTACGCTTCGGATGCCTATGTTTGAATTTTGCCGTAATGCCCCACATGAAGTGGAAATGCTACGCATTTGGGAGGATGCTATGCAAAACAAATGCTTATGCAATGCAAAAGAAAAGTCTCAGCAAAATAAATGCTGAAGACCAGAAGCAACTCCGCTGGAGATGGCAAACTAAATTGCCACCAAACCAAAGAAATCCTGTTGAGAAAAACTTCTCCCTGCTAGGGAAGGTCATAATCACCAATTCTGCCGGAGATGGACGAATCTCCGAGAGAATACCTACTCTGTTGAGGAATATCAAGATCAACAACTCTGCTGGAGATGGACGAAGCTCCGAGAGGATACCCACTTAGCTAGGGAGGGATATGAATACTGAAGATGGAAATTCCACCGTTGGGGACGACCAACTAATTCAGAACTTGGCTTCGGTGCCTGCCAAAAACGATTGGTCTTAAGACCTGCTGGGGATACCACTCACCACCAGACTCTGATTGGGGAAATGAGCTTAATCTGCTGCTTGGGAAGTAACTTTACCCTCACCCTGCCGGGTACTAGATCAAACCATTGTCGACGAAACTATACTTTCTGACTAACCGAGGAAAGTAGACATCAGGACCCTGTGGGGATAATAACATCTTCGTCCACAAACTTCCTGTTGGAGGTACAACAACATTCACCTCAAAGCAATCAACTTCTGAGTACTTGCTGGGGAATAACAATCCAAACACGACTCCGGCTGGGTATACAATCCTCTGTACTTTGCTGAGGAAGACGATCCTCAACGACTCCGCTTGGGAGAGAAAGTAATTGTCAACATTCACCTGCTAGGGGATAGCACAAGCTTCCTGACTAGCTGGGGAACAAATAACTGCCCCCTGCTCCGTGGGGAGACATCACTTACTGGAGAAAGATGTGCCAAGTCACAACTTATGCCTGGAAAAAAAACCTCTTATATCCTACTAAGGAAGACGATCCTTAACGATTCCGCTTAGGGAATTACTCCTTTATACTCTGATGGGGAAGAGTAATAACCTGCTGAGGACGATCAGACTTCAAAGTTGAGGAGAGCTCTACTCTACTGGGGAAAGTACACATGTTATCCTGCAAAACCAACAAAAGTCTACGTGCAAGAATGAATACATTGATTATCCACATAGTGACTGTCGCCTAAGCAATTGCCACTGTTTTTCCATCTTGTGTCATAAAGCTCAACGTTTTAGCATGTAATGTTTTTATCAAAAATATCGGACATTTTCACAAACAAAACAGGTAAAACAGAAAACAAAAGCTCTTTAACTGAAATGCAAACTTTATTGAATGAATTGGCCTGTAAATAGGCATTTACATCTGGAAGCAATTCCTGGAAAGAGGTAATTGCGCAAAAAGCAAAAGAAAATACAAATGTCGGCAATGTGGGGAACAGACATCCACCATGACTCAACTCAGCTATAACCCATATGACTTGTTCATCCGCAGATACTTTGGCCTTCGAAGACGACTAACTGGACTGATCCCTTTCCTCCGAATTTTCCAAGTGCGAACAGTGATCACAGATCGAACGCGGATCGTAGTCTTTGCCTTAAAAATCCCTAACTTTTGCCTGGATCGCCCTTCTCGGGTTTTCAATCCACCGGGATACCCATTTTTGCCAAGGTTGCCTTTTCAGGTTTTCAACCTTGCGGGTTTATTCTTTTTCTTTTTATCCCTAATTTTTGCCCGAACCTTTTCTTTTTATGGTTCGCCGGGATGCCCCATTTTGCCTGAACGTTCTTTTTATGCTCAGCGGGTCTCTTTTATGCAAAGTATTTTTTGACTACATCCGCGTTCACAGGGGACGTAAAATCTTCGCCATCCATAGTTGAGAGTAATAAGGCTCCACCAGAGAAAACCTGTCTTACTACATATGGCCCTTCGTAATTCGGAGTCCACTTGCCCCTGTGATCTGTTTGAGGAGGAGTGATCCTTTTCAGAACTAATTCACCAGCTTGAAAACACCGAGGACGCACCTTCTGATCAAAGGCTTTCTTCATCCTGCTCTGATACAACCGGCCATGCGCAATGGCTTTCAATCTCTTCTCTTCAATGAGGTTCAATTCATTCAGCCGAGAACGCGCCCATTCAGCTTCATCCAGCCTCACATCTGTCAGAATTCTCAAAGAAGGAATCTCAACTTCTAATGGCAGGACTGCTTCCATGCCATACACTAGTGAGAAAGGAGTTGCCCCAGTCGAGGTGCGTACCGAAGTACGATACCCATGCAAAGCGTAAGGCAACATCTCATGCCAGTCTTTGTATGTCACTACCATCTTCTGCACAATCTTCTTTATGTTCTTATTAGCCGCTTCAACAGCCTCATTCATCTTCGGACGATAGGGAGAAGAATTGTGATGTTCAATTTTAAAACTCTGGCATAGCTCCTTCATCATCTTGTTATTCAGATTTGAACCATTATCAGTAATGATTCTCTCCGGGACTCCATACCGGCAGATGATGTCCTTCTTAATAAACCGGGCTACCACTTGCTTGGTGACGTTGGCATACGATGCTGCTTCCACCCACTTCGTGAAATAATCGATAGCCACCAGGATAAAACGATGTCCATTTGAAGCAGTCGGCTCGATCTTCCCAATCATGTCAATACCCCACATAGCAAAAGGCCAAGGTGACGATAAAACATTCAGAGGAGTAGGCGGTACGTGCACCTTGTCAGCATAAATCTGGCATTTATGACATTTCCAGGCGTATTTAAAACAGTCAGACTCCATAGTCATCCAATAATACCCCGCTCTCAACAATTTTCTGGCCATAGCATGCCCATTGGCATGAGTACCGAAGGAACCTTCGTGAACCTCTTCCATTAACAAGCCTGCCTCGTGTTCATCAACACAACGTAGCAAGACCATGTCAAAGTTTCTCTTGTACAACACATCATCCTTGTTCAAGAAGAAGTTTCCTGATAACCTCCTCAATGTCTTTTTATCTTTGGAAAATGCCCCAGCTGGGTATTCCTGACTCTTCAAGAAGACTTTAATGTCATGATACCAGGGCTGGCCATCTGATACCCCTTCAACTGCAAATACAAAAGCAGGTCTATCCAAGCGCATGATTCTGATTGAGGGAGCTTCATTCCAAAGATTCACTTTATACATTGATGACAACGTTGCCAACGCATCAGCCATCTGATTCTCTATCCGGGGAATGTGATGGAAGTCTACTCTGTCAAAGAAAGGTAACAATCTTCTGGCATAATTGTTATATGGAACGAGATTTACTTGACGAG
The DNA here is from genome assembly GCA_022829125.1 of Lathyrus tuberosus. Classification (NCBI taxonomy): domain Eukaryota; kingdom Viridiplantae; phylum Streptophyta; class Magnoliopsida; order Fabales; family Fabaceae; genus Lathyrus; species Lathyrus tuberosus. The sequence continues at coordinate 2,091,348 of JALAZF010000205.1, read as the reverse complement.
TCTCCCATTCTCCTGTAATCTGATTCACCACCAACGCAGAATCACCATAAACATCGAGGTTCTTGATTCTCAAATCAATTGCTTCTTCTAACCCCATGATGCATGCTTCATACTCCGCCTCATTGTTGGTGCATATGAACGCTAATCGGGCAGTAAAGGGTATATGAGAACCCTGTGGAGTCGTAATAATTGCCCCGATTCCGTTGCCATATGAATTAACAGCCCCATCAAAAACCATCTTCCATTGAGATCCAATCTCCGGTCCTTCATCAGGCAAAGGCTCTTCACAATCCTTCATCTTCAGATACATGATGTGCTCATCCGGAAACTCAAACTTCATTGGTTGATAATCCACAATTGGCTGTTCGGTAAGATACTCTGACAACACACTTCCCTTAATGGCCTTTTGGGAAACATACTGAATATCATATTCTGTCAGAACCATCTGCCAACGGGCTATTCTACCAGAAAGTGCTTGCTTCTCAAACACATACTTGATTGGATCCATCTTCGAAATCAAAAGGGTTGTATGGTTTAACATATACTGCCTCAAACGCTTAGCGGCCCAAGCGAGTGCACAACATGTTTTCTCCAGCATCGAGTATCTTGACTCGCAATCAGTAAACTTCTTACTCAGGTAATAGATGGCGTGCTCTTTTTTACCTGACTCGTCTTGTTGACCGAGCACACAACCCATTGAATTCTCAAGAACCGTGAGATACATAATCAAAGGCCTTCCTGGTACTGGCGGCATAAGGACCGGGGGTTCCTGCAAGTATTCTTTAATCTTTTCAAATGCCTTTTGACAATTTTCATTCCACCTGACCGCTTGATCTTTTCTTAGCAGCTTGAAGATTGGTTCACATGTGGCTGTGAGATGCGAGATGAACCTAGCAATGTAATTCAATCTCCCCAAGAAACCACGAACCTCTTTTTCTGTTTTCGGCACAGGCATTTCTTGTATGGCTTTTACCTTTGCAGGATCAACCTCAATACCTTTTTCACTAACAATAAACCCCAGCAATTTTCCTGATCTCACCCCGAAGGTGCATTTGTTTGGATTCAACCTCAGTCTGAATTTCCTTAACCTTTCAAATAACTTCTGAAGATTCACCAGATGTTCTTCTTCCGTCTGTGACTTCGCAATCATATCATCAACATAGACTTCAATCTCTTTGTGAATCATATCATGAAAGAGAGTCACCATCGCCCGCTGGTAAGTTGCCCTTGCATTTTTCAATCCAAAGGGCATCACTTTGTAGCAGAAAGTTCCCCACAGTGTTATGAATGTTGTTTTCTCCATGTCCTCTGGGGCCATCTTGATTTGGTTATACCCAGAGAAGCCATCCATGAAGGAAAACACAAAATACTGAGCAGTATTGTCAACTAACACGTCAATGTGAGGGAGCGGGAAATCATCCTTTGGGCTGGCTCTATTCAAATCCCTGTAATCAACACACATCCTGACCTTCCCATCCTTCTTAGGTACGGGCACGATGTTAGCAACCCATGGAGGATAATTTGTTACGGTAAGAAATCCGGCGTCTAGCTGTTTCTGAACCTCTTCCTTGATCTTGACAGACATCTCCGGTTTAGTTCTTCTCAACTTTTTCTTGACCGGAGCACAACCTTCTTTGAGTGGTAGCCGGTGTACAACAATATCAGTATCCAGCCCGGGCATGTCTTGGTAAGACCAGGCGAAGATGTCCACATACTCACGGAGCATCTCAATCAATCTTCCCTTGACACTGTCTTCCAATGCAGCCCCTACTCTTACTTCCTTTCGAGCGTCCTCGGTTCCCAGATTCACAATCTCGATTTCCTCCTGATGAGGTTCGATGACTCTCTCCTCTTGCTTCAACAATCTGGCCAACTCTTCGGGCAGTTCACACTCTTCGTCAGCCTCTTCTTCAGCCTGATAAATTGGATTGTCAAAGTCATACCGAGCTATAGCTGAGTCATGATCGGTGTCACCTGGACAAAGAGACCTGCAATGATTTATGAGGTATGTTTTATTATGATGCAACAAAAGAAACACATTGCCATTTTGATGTGGGTTTTTTAATGCGTAAAAATAAAAACAGAAAGACAGAGATCAAAATATTTGAGTGTGAAAAGTCCTTTATTGATGATAAAGCAAAACATGCAGCAGTTAAAAGCCCTACAAACAGAATCACTACGTCTTGGGCAGAACGTAGGATCAAAATAGGAAAACAAAGCAATTACTCGAAGCCTGTCACTTGAATGACTTTCTCGGAAGACCAGTTGTGTAGACTTTCCCTTGGGACACAAGGACGGATCCAACTATCCATGTCACAATCACTGTCTCCTTCTTCTTCAATAGCATTAACTCTGTCGAAGAAAACTCCAGCGCTAGTGAACCGGACAGGGCCATAGAATTTTGGGGGATCCTCATCTCTTCCGGATGGCTTATATCCCAATCCATAAGTATCCTTCTTTTTCTGGACTTCAACCACCTGGCCCCACCTCTGTGAGCTACCCGCTTCAACCACAGCTTTGGCGTCTTTTAACGAAGACATGGAACCCTCAGGTTGATTTACCACTACAGGCTGCACTATAGCTTCAGACTGAACAACTTCTTCAGAAACTTTCACCTTCTCAAATCCCTGGCACAACGTCTCGTGGATTTCCCCATCTACTTCCACGTATTTGAAGGTTGACAGCTGACTGATCATTATGTCTTCTTCCCCACATACTGTCACTACGTGACCGTCAACCATATACTTCAGCTTTTGATGTAGAGTGGAAGTTACAGCACCTGCCCCATGGATCCAAGGACGACCCAATAAACAGTTGTACGCTGGCTGAATATCCATAATGTAAAACGTTGCATTAAAGATTTCCGGCCCAACCTTGATTGGAAGCACAATCTCGCCAAAAACAGATCTCTTCGAGCCATCAAACGCTCGCACCACCAAGTCGCTTGGTGTACAAATAAGTCCTCGAGTATCCAACTTCATTAACGCTTTCTTGGGCAATACATTCAACGACGAACCAGTATCAACCAAGACATGTGACATCAACGAGCCACGGCATTCGATCGAAATATGCAGGGCATTGTTATGATTCCTGCCAGCAGAAGTCAGGTCAAGATCTGTAAAACCCAGGCCGTTACCCGCATTCACGTGCGCTACAACCCCTTCCAGCTGATTAACAGAAATCTCTTGAGGAACGTAGGCTGCATTCAAAACCTTCAAAAGAGCATTCCTGTGAGCCTCAGAACACAAGAGCAGAGACAGAATAGAGATCTTGGACGGGGTCTGATGTAACTGGTCCACGATCTTATAATCACTTTTTCGGATGAGCCTCATGAATTCCTCTACATTTTCCGAAAAAGCATCATCAACCGGTTTCACTGTAGATTCCACAATCACTGGGGTCTGAACAGAACCATCCATCGCCTGTTTTCCTCTATCCTGCCTAGAGGTACTGGGTTGATCGTTAACCGGAGGGAGCACTCTACCACTTCTGGTTATGGCATCAGTCTCAACTTTAACCCCTGAACTAGAACCCACTGGTGAAGTATTCATTAGCTCTTGCTTTTGCCCATTGACAAATACCTCTGCACCATAATTCCACGGAATAGCCTTAGAACTCTCGTACGGAATGGGTCCAACCCTTGTGATAATGACTGGAGGTGGCCTTGCTGGACCAGAAATAGTAATTGTTTTGAACGGAATAGTGATAGTGGCAACCTTTTCACTAACAACCTCTTCTAGCTGACTACCTCTGTCAAACTGTAAGCAGCCCTCATCAATCAGATTCTGAATACCCCTCTTCAACGAATCACAACCATTAGCCTTTATCAAACAATCTGAGCAATTCTCACCACAGCCCGGATAGACATCACCTTTCAATAACCTGTTCTTAACCACCACCAATGGAGTCTTTAGTTCCTCCACATCCACGATCAAATTCAAAGTTTCACAGTCCTTAATTATAGCATTCACCCTTGGCCCATTGTGATTAGGCATCGGGTTTTGAATAACATTGGGTCCGTCATTCGAGAAATTGATGGCTTTAGAGTCCACAAGGTCCTGTACCTTGTGCTGAAATGCCCTGCACTTCTCCATCGTGTGCCCAGGAGCACCAGAATGAAAATCACAGTGTACGTTAGCATTGTAGCCTCGTGGGAGTTCCCCTGTTGGTGGAGCCAGGGTACGAAGCTCAACTAGACGCAACTGTAGTAAATGTTGCAACAACTGTGCATATGACATTGGGGGTTGATCAAAATGCCTCTCTGCATTCCTCTGTCTGTTCTGATACTGACCCTGCTGCCTATTCTGATTAGCATTACCCCTTTGCTGCTGTGGCGGTGGTAACGTTGCTGGAATGGTTACTGATGCTACCTGTTGATTGTTAAACTGGCGCTGTTTCCCTTTTCCCCTGTGGGATGATACAGCGTTGGTCTCTCCTTTCTTCTTATAATTATCAAACGGCTTTTTTCCCTATCCAGAAGACGATCCATCACCGCTAGAAACCTTCCCAGCCTTAATTCCGACCTCTATCTTCTGCCCAATAGCAATCACATCTGCAAACTTGCCTTGAGAACAAGGCAAAAGCTTCTCATAGTAGTGCTTCGGCAGTGTGTCCATGAACATATCTAGCATCTCTTTCTCTAGCATTGGTGGCTGCACCCTAGCCGCCAATTCACGCCACCTTTGCGCGTATTCTTTGAAACTCTCATCATTCTTCTGGGACATGCTCAACAACTGAGTTCTGTTGGGAGCCATGTCCGTGTTGTACTGATAATGCTTGATGAAAGCTGCAGCTAGCTCTCTCCAGGTACGAACATCTCTGCTTTCTAGCCCCATGTACCATTCCAAAGACGCGCCAGACAGGTTGTCTTGGAAGAAGTGCATCATTAACTTTTCATCCTTAGCGTGAGCAGCCATCTTCCGGGTATAGGCCTTCACATGAGTCCTTGGGCAGGTAGAGCCATTGTACTTTTCTAGAGTAGGAATCTGAATCTTGTGTGGAATAACAACATCAGGGACCAACCCTAGGTCGTCCAAATCAATCCCCAAATCATCCTGTTTCACTACTCCTTTCAACTGAGCTTCGATTAAACGGATTCTTTCATCACTGACCACAGGAAGGGCAGCATCTAAACTCCTGACCGAGAACACATCGTCCTGTTGATCATCAAAATGATGGCCATGGATAGCCCGAACAGTACTTCCCTCTCCAACCACTGTAGGAATTCTGCCCTGTCCACCAGCACCAACTCTGCCCGGAGGGATATTACGGTTAATAAGACCATCGTGTAGGATACCATTTTCGTCGACCTGTGCCACTAACGGCTGAACCAGAGTTCTGAACTCGTTCTGACTTTGCACCACACCCTGCATCATTTCCATGAACTGGTCGATGCGAGCTTGCATAGCGGCCATATCTGCTTGAACTTTGTCCATCACTCTGTTTTGATTGAGCCTGGTAGAATAACGATGAATTGGTTGATCAATCCTGACTGAAAGAAAGAGAGAGCATAAGAAAACCAGAGAAACCAAGATAACCTGCAATGCAAAAATGATTATGCAAATGCAAATGCAAATGCAAACATGTTTGTATATTTGCAGGGTGATCCACCCCTTGATTCCAGTTTAAAGGTGAAATAGGATGAAACTGCTGCTCATATAAATCAGAGTGAATCACTGTCAGAAATTACAACCCAAGGTACCAAAAATAGCCTGAAACAAAAAATAAGCAGAGGTCCCAGCCAACAATTCTGGTGGTGACCCAAAATACAAAGAAAGAACAAAATACAAACTACTGAGTAAAGTTCCCTTCAAGGATCTTGCACCGTATGAGGGCCACTGCCTGAGCTAGAGGACTCCCACTTAGACCTCTTCACTCCTGCTTGTATTTTCAGCTCTTCCATGGTTGCTATGGCTTCTTTGAGCCGTTCCTCAACTGCGTGTCTTCGGAACGTCCCTGACAAGATCTCCTCGTCCTTCTTCCTGAGCTTCAACTTCAGACTCTTAATCTACTCCAAATGCTTATCTTCTTTCTGCTTGTTGGCCGTGATTGCAGTATTTCAGTAAGCATTGAACCTGTGAATCTTCGCCCAAGCCCTGGCTAAGTCATCCTTCTTGGACTTGAGAGTCTTGCAAATTCCTTTTAGAGCTTGTCATACCCTTTTCCTAGCTGCTATCTCTTCAACCAGCTCCTTTTCTTTCTCAGCGGGACGTTCTGTCTTCAGCTTGGCAATATGAACAGCCTCACCTCGCTCATGTTTCAACTGGTAGATTTCCTTTTGCAACTCACGGTTCTCCTCTCGAATCTTCTCATTTTCAGCCCATAATTGGTTATACTTCTCCATCTCAATCATGGTTGGGGGTTCAATCAGTAAAGGGTAAGAAGGAGGTTCCCTGCAGAATGGCAAAAGTACACTTTCTACTCTACTCTGAACCCAGTCTTCATACGCAAGAAAAGCTTTGTTGTTACACTTTCCAAAAGAAGTCTTTCCTTTCTTATGGCGATCTCTCCAAGCGTTTGCAGCCTCTTTCAACACCTCCAGATTGGCTTCCTCACCCAAAAATAGAGACTCTTGCACATCTTGGCCTTTTGGCGGCTCTTTTAAAGCATACCCAAATTGCCTAATAGCAAGAATGGGGTTGTAGTTAATTCTCCCCTTCCTTCCTATTAAAGGTACGTTTGGGTAACCTCCACAACTAACCAGGATCTCTCGGCCCAACAAATCACGATTGATCCAAACTAAGTTGTCGGCCCTTAACCCCATTAATCTCTTTGCCCAATCTAAAGTTCCTTTAGTGTCTTCGAATGCCCCAGATTTGGGAAGACGATCAGCAAACCACTTATAGAAAATTGAAGCACAACAATAAAGAGGTCCGCCTCTCCTTTTCTCATTCTTATAGTGCATCGAATAATACAGATCCCCAAGCAAGGTAGGTACCGGATTCTTCGTGGTGAATATCCGGACAGCATGTGCATCTACAAAATCTTTCACATTAGGGAATAACGCCGTTCCATAAACACACATAGCCAGAATTGCATTGAACACTGACCAACACTTAGCCTTAGCACAAGTAGCAGCCTGTTCGATCAAAAACTTCGTGTGAAAACCTTGATAACCCCCTTTACTAGCAATATTTTTCTTCAACAGTGACTGATCCAAACGTAAAGTAGCAGCAACCCTTTCCAAATCAGGAAACTCCTTAGAAGGATAGAAGGGAGCTCCCTCTTTGACCGAAACATCCAAAATAAGAGCAAATTCTTCCAACGTTGGAGCTAAAAGATAATCAGCAAATAGAAAACACCGGAGTTGAGGGTCGTAGAACTGTGCCAGAGTGTGCAGGGCCCTGAACTCATAATTGGTAACATTCCGGGCGAAACTCAGAATCCTCCCATATTCTCCTCTGAACTCTGCCAATGCCTCAGGTTTTGCCATAGCCGAGATCTTGTGAACAGCGTCTAGATGAAGCTCCGGGAACTTGTACGGGATGATGTTCTTTCTTTTTTCAGCGCTAATACTCATCATGGACAGTCTTCAGACAACCGGAATCAAAGTTAGGATGCAACCCTACAAATGAACAAACATGTCAGAATGCAAAAAGATGATGCAAAATGCAAGCATGGGATCAAGGTATCCAAAATGCTCAAACTGCTGCTGTTCTGCTGACTGAATAAGACCCAGAATACCAGAAACCCAAAAATCCAGAATAACAGCCCAATCAAACTGCCAGAATGCCAGGATAATAATAGTGCACTGGTGAGAAACCAGGTAGGTTGAAGGTCTCGGTTACCTGCAAACCTGCAAACACCCCTCCCCTCTCACATGTGGGTACTAGGATGTTCAGTATCCCGGGCTCTCAGGTCTAGAAATGATGATACGTTCACCATTTCTGGTTTGGCATCATCATCAATCGAGGAGGCCTCAACTGATTCTCCAAAAACGAAAGATCCTCAGCTTCAGAGGTTTGAGAAGCAATGGCACATTCAGCCCGAAGGATACAATGCTATCGCCAATCAAAGAGGTCGTCCACTGATTCACTACAAAAGGGAAATCCTATAGCAAGTTCCCAGCATTGGGTCCTCGGATCGAGAATTTGCAATGGGTTTGCCACAGAAAGTGGCCTGCCACTGTCACACCTCGGGAGGAGTGCCGCAACTGAGTCCTCGGGGATGGTCGCCAGAGTCGACAGCTTTCCAGGTTATATTCCATCATCTGCCCCAAATGGACAGGACAGAATATTACCAAGAAAACCTCGTCTGGATGTGGAGTTTTGATGTATACTTCGTCTGGCCAAATGCCAAACAAGTCACACTACTTTCCACGCTAATCATAGGTGTATGCTCAAGCCTTGGTATTGGGCTTTTCTCTCATGAATCCAACCCACCCTACAAACAGAAAAACCAGCAGCAGAACAGCACAGTAATATCCAGTATGACAGTAATAATATGAAATGCAATGCAATAAAAGCTGTAAACACAGTAAAGCAGTAAAGTAAAAATAGCAATACAGTAATATACAACAAAGCAAAGCACCATAGAAACACCCAACAAAAACAAACAGACAAGCGCTAGGATCGACTCGCTAAAGGGGAAGGACCAGCGTAGGTCAACCAGAGTCCCCAGCAGAGTCGCCAGCTGTCGCTCCCGAAAGATTCACATCCAACGGTACAAACGCGAGAGTGGCGCAAAAGACACAGAGTCGCCAGCAAAGTGTATTTATCCCAAGAGAGGGAAAGGGAACACTGCATAAACCTGAAAGAAGGGAAAGAGCATGGTCTCACGACCAAGAGAACGGGTACGGGAGTCGGTTACGTGAAGGGAAGGTGTTAGCACCCAACACGTCCATCGTACTCGATGGGATCCACGCTTGTTGTCTGCATCAAAGGGTGTCGTCATCTGGAGCTCCACTGCTACTGGATCGGGGAAGAAACGAGAACGGAAAGAACGGAGAAACGAAGAAGAAAAGAAAAAGAAGTGACTCGATAGGACAGTATCGTTGTCCTAGGCCTACGTACTCCCTCAGTGCAATGGGAAAGTCAGAGTCAACGTAGTTCGGACGGGAACTGTGGGGGAAGGTTGCTCGCCAAGACAATCGTTGTCTTGTGCCTACGTATCCTCAATCGGACGAGAGAGAGGAATCAGAGCTGACGTAGTTCGTGGGTACGACCACGGGTAGGTAAGTGTTTTTTACGTGAGCGACGAGCTCTTTCCTGAAAAAAGAAGTTTGAAACCCAACAATCCCGGAGGATAAAAAGATTTGAATTGGTTTGGTGTTTTTTAGACAGAAGTGTTTTGAGTTAGTTCGTAACTTACATTGCACCAAAGTCTACCATGCGGGAACGAGTGAGTCGCATGATCGCCCCCGAATGAGACGTATGCTAAACACCCTAGAAGAAGAGAGGAGACCCCTCGTTCTTCATTTCCTACACTTAAGGCTCGAGCGCAATATACGTTATATTTTATTAAGTGTGTTCAAGAAGTTTGAGATGAGAAGAGAAGCGACACAAAAGGAAACTCTACAGGGAAGCTAAGAGTCCTAATGTTATCATGCATGGATGTCCTATGGTTAGTGAGGTTTAGGAGAGATGACTGCCTAACCTAATGCTAATCCTACTCCAAGCTTAATCAAAAATTAAGTTGGACTAGGTAGCTCTAAAGGGAGAGAATCCAAGACTTAAACAAGTCTTGCGACTCGAGGGATGAAAAGAGTGGAAGAGAAGGAGGAGAAAGAGAAGTGAAACACAAGTGGCCTAAGCTCACTTCAAACACAAGTATGAAAGTTAAAAGGTAAAGGAAGAAAGTAAAATGTGGAAGCATATCCACATTCAAACAACTTACCATTTGCCCCTGAAAATGTTAGAAGTATTCACATATGACAAAATGAAACTCAAACAAGCATAAGGCCATAAAGAAACAAGTTCTAAAGTAAATCAAACATCAAGTTCAGAACCTAATGGTCCTACTGACCTCTACTATTAATCATGCACAATTAGTCAAAAAGAAAAGGGAGAAGTCACTCAAGTACCATTCAAGTCATTAAAGAAGGAGTGAGATGAAAAGAAGTGATCATGTAAAGCAACCAAGTCAAAATTTCACAAAGTGAACCAAGTCCAGAAGTGACACAATCCTAAATATGTGCCTAAACAAGATCTTCAAACATCATTCAAGTCATACAAACACTTTCACAATCAATTAAGAAGCAAAGAAGAAGAAGTGAAGTGAAGTGAAACATGATTCATTCTTGTGAAACAAGTGACTTAAGGTGCAAGGCAAATATCAAACATGCAAAGATGAGATCTAAATATCACAACCAGAAGTCAATTAACATGCTATCAATCCCCAAACAAGACCTAAAATTGTGGCACAAGTGCCTTCATGATCAAGCAAACCAAACATGAAGCATATATTCACAAATTGGACAAGTTAAAGCTCATGCTTCAAAGAAATAACAAACATGCCTAAAAAATTATGTCATTCAGTATTCAAGCATCTCAAACATGTATAATTGACATATCAAATCCACAAGCAATGAATCAGAACCAAAGTCAATCAACAATTAGGTCAAAGCATCAATAGGATTTCATACATTCATGCTCAAAGCAACACATCAAAAGTCATCCAAAAAGGACCTAAAAATCATACCAAAAATCTCAAACATACTTCAACATGTTATGAACACAACCCAAAAAGAATCAGGATCAAATCACTTTCCAAATGAGAGAAATAAAAAATGTAACATGAAGTATGCAATATGAAGTGCAAATGAGAAAAAATACTTTGGAAAATTAATATTTAATGCAATTTTAATGAAAAAATAATAAAATAAAATGTGAAAAATTAATTTTAATAATGAGGAGGAATGATGAATTTTTTTGGAATTTTTTAGCACATGCAAGTATTTTTAACAATTAATTATGAAATGGTATGAAGATAGAAAATAAAAAAGGAATAAAATGAAGCCAGGGGTGTATTAATGAATCCAAATGCGTGCAAATAATCATGGGCTCAGAAACGGGGGGTGCAAAGAGCAAAAAAGCCCAAGCGCTTTCAAGCCTTCAGAAACAACGAACGGCTGAGATTAAGTCAAACATAAAAAAGTCTCCAGATCCACAGGCTCATGCTCTCAGTCAAACAAATCAAACTCAACAATCCAATGGTCCACATTCAAATTCACTAATTAAATGAAATCCAACGGTCATGACTTAATCAGATCCATTAAACCCTAATCAACTTAATTAACACCACATAACCAAGATCCAACGCACGTGAATTAAACTGGAAAATTAAACACAATCCAACGCATGAGATTTAATCTGGAAAATCATAAACCCTAATTAAACCCTAACCGACCGGAGAAGCACCGGTCGTCTTCTCCGGCCACTCTCCGGCCATCAAACTTCAAACGGTAACCAAAATCAACAAACCATACATCAAAACGATCAGCAACTCACGTAGATCACAAATATATCACTCAAAATCATTTAGCATGCATATATTTCAAGAATCGAACGAAACAAGTTTGGATCTGAAAATTTCAGATCTAAATTCCAGCCATGATTCACGTTAAAAATCAATTCCAAACACATATATGAACTCAGCACATCAAGAAGAACATTAAACACACAACAAAAATCAATTCCAGATCCACGAATTTGGAGCTCACCTGAGATTTGCAGAACTGGAAAATCACCAAGAAACTCCAAGATAAGCTGCAGATCAACTCCTTAAACCGTCTAATTGCAAAATAAATGCACTTAGACCTTCAAATTGGCCTGAATCCTTGAATCCGAAAGTTGAAGATCTGAACTCAACTGATAAATTCTTTGCTTAAACTTCAAAACAATGGTGGATTTCTCTTCCTTATGCTTCACTGATCACAAACCAACCAAAAAAAATGGAAGATACTTGAAGAATTGGGAGAATCGAAGGAGAGAAACTTGAGAGCAAAACTTTGAAAAAGTGATGAAAATGAATAGTAGCTGCTGAGAAATTCGTGTGAGTTAGCTTATATAGTGTGCCAATGCTACTGTTTAGGGTTTTAAACTTCAAGGACTTGAGAGCAATGAGTTTTGGGCTGTTTTGCAAATTTGCAAGTTTGTGCACATGAGGTATTTGGCTCGTGCATTCTTCATGAAAAGTGCATGACTGTTTTCCTTTTGATACAAGGACCACCTTTGGATTGATCTTGGGGCTGGAGAGTAACTGAATTATGAATTCCAAATGAACTTGCAAAATTGCATAATGATGAATTATGACTATGTAATCCACAGATTCATTCAATTCTTAGCTCAAAATGATGCTAAGTGAGGTGCAATGGAGTGTGGTGAGGTGAACTGAACAATTAGAAGCCATATTGGTGAGTTAAAATGCATCTTGCAAGTTATGTCAAAATGGTATGCATGGTGGAACACCAAATGCCCTCTAACTTCAAATGCCCATAACTCTCGATCCAAAAATGATATGATCATGATCCACCCCTCTTTGGAAAGAGAAGAAAGAGATCTACAACTTTGGTGTTGGGCCAAAATTCGTTTGAAGCATTTTTGATCATGAAAAGTTTGGTTAAAGTTGGTTGAAAATATGCCAAAAATAGTAACTTGAAATTACAAGTCACTTTCCCAATTTAGCAACTTTTTACCAAAGCTTGATTCTTGCAAATTGTGATCATGAAAGCCTTCCATAGACCAAATAAAGGTCTCTTGACTTGATTACCATGATGAGGACCTCTCAAAACCTTAGTTTGACTTCTCAGTTGACCAGTTTGACTGATTACTTCATCTGTAAGCTACTGAATCATCTGAGGTCTTCAATGGTGAATTTTTGGCTCAAAATCCCTCCTTAGACTTGTTTTGACATATGGAGAACCTTGGTGAAAGGTTTGAATCAACTCCTTGAGCTTAGGACCCTTAACCATAAAACCCTAGTTTTGGTCATCAGTGTAAGGACACCAACCCTTGATATAACCACTTGGAGAATCCCTCATTGAAATACCCTTGGGCCACCATATAAGGATGTGAGAAGCTTATGGATCTCATAAGAAGCTTTTGCCCTTGAGTTGAACCAAATACCTCGATCCCATGCTAAGAACCAAATGCTATGCACAATGCAAATGCAAGAAATGAAAAGAAACATAAGCCAGTTATCTAAAAACAACAAGGCAAATTTTGAGGTGTTACAATAACGCCATGATCAGAATACGTACACATAATTAACCCTTTTTACATGTATTTAACTAATTTGCCAAATGTATGTGAACATAGTTCGTCATCTCTTTTATCACGCATCCTCACAATTCTGCTTGTGTCAAAAACGTTATCATGGTCTTTACCGTATTGATCCTACTCATGCTACTCATGCTACTAATCAACAAAATAAAATAAAAGTGATACTAGTGAATATGAACTTGCAAGATTATGTCAAAAGTTTGCTCACTTGATAGATTAAAATCTTATAGTTCAAAGATTTGAAAAAGGTTTTGTCAAGACCCACAAATAAGTAATCAAAGACAATCAGCAATATTGAATCAAAACTAGTTCACAAACATACATTAAATGAAATACATAATTTATCAAAAGATTACATCCAAACCCAACAAGAGATTGAAGATCTTACCTTTTCCCTCTTAGGATTTGTGTTTCTCTCTCTAGAATATACTTGGAATGAAGAAAGATAAAATTCTGATATGAAAAATATAATATTATTTTTCTAAAAAACAAGAAAAGCACTTATATAGTACTTACAAAATCTGTCATGTTCGTACTGCGAACCCTTTCTTCGCCCAGCGAACTCATATATAGGCACCTGATGTGCCTCTGAACAGTTAAACCGCCCCTGAGACTGAAGTTCGCTATGCGAGAAATTCTTCGCATTGCGATCTACTTCCCTACAAGTTTGCACTGCGAACTTATGGTCCTTTAGCTACTGACTCTAGTCTGGGATGGTTCGTTGAGACTTCGCCCTGCGAATGTTCACTACCTGCTCGCTGGTGTTCTCCCAGCGAACATTGCAGAATCTTCATATTTTCTTTGGCTTCCTTGTCCAATCTTTTGTGTCTTTCTCATTGATATTTTATGCCTAATTTCTACACAATAACACACACATCAAAGAATCCAAAAGTATTTGCAATATGATTGAAGAATCACACAAGAACAAAAATTAAATCTATGAAAACATGGGAATTGAGTTGAAAAGTGCCAAGAAATATGGTTCAATTTAAGTCAAAATTTGCACTTAACAAACTCCTCCAACTAGATTTTTGCTTGTCCTCAAGCAAAGTATGTCCCTCATGAAAGCAAGAGAAATTTTCTCAAACATGAGGATTTTCTCAAGCATGTGATTCAATCTAGAATGGATTAACAATTTACATCCAAACAAGAGAAATTTGCTCAAATAAGAGGATTTGCTTAAACATGAAAATGCGCACAAACAATGTTCACCACTTAATAAAATCAAACAATGATAAAGAATTTAGTTCTTAAACACATATCATGCAATGTTTCAAATAAAAACTAAAATCTCATACTTGAATCACTCTAACACTCCTCTTCAAAATAAGAATGAAGAAATTAACGCGTTTGCAACTGCGGGGCAATTTCACTAACCCGATAAACAATGCTAATACCAATCCAATTAATACATTCATCTAACAATAAAAAATGAAAACACGGAAGCAAAAAGATCACTAAGGGCTTTTAAGGTTGTAGCTTGGTCGGGTTCACAACAAAGGGATATTTCTAAAGGTCATTGAATCAAAGTTGCCAATGCAAAAGAGACATTCACTATACATGGTATTTACACATCACAACTTCATTCACCAATTTCTTTTTTCTATTGCTTAACCTTCCAAACTTCCTTATGCACAATTATTCTTCATTATCTATTTTTCTTTTTCAAAGAAGCATTCTTTTTCTTTTGTTTTTCACATTCATATTTACACTTTTTCTTTTCATACTTGTTTGAAATTTTTTCAAAATTTTGAGTAACCTACCTCTTTTCTTTTTCATTCTCCCCAACTTGAATTCAACCAAACCTCAAGTGAATGCTCCTTGCTTTTTATGGCAAGGAAATCAATTTAAACAATGTTCAAAGGTTCAAGAAAATTTTTAGAATCTCACAAAATTCAATGATGAACTAAACTTTCAAATTATGTACATAAACCAAGTTCATCACTAAAATGAGATCTAAACTATTTAGGCTCAAAGGGGGTTAACCAATTCTCACTACTCACGGGTAAGTTACTTTTGGATATGGTTGTGCTCAATATAAACAAATGCCTTGATCATTTCTAATGCTTCCACAAAATCACAATAATCAAAAGATAAAGTATGAATCAAACGAATTAAACAAAGTTATCAATCATCATAGCATATAGTAAACAATGGAGGTTTCTCACAATTGTGGCTTTTGGACCTAAGTGAAACAAGCATTCAAACAAAGTTGCAAAATGAAACAAGAATACACATTTGCACAAAGCATAAAATTCTTAAATCATTCTAACATTCAATTAAACAGTACAATTTACCTTGCTTGCAGTCACATATTCAACATCCTACCATCACCATCCAAACTTCAGAGAATCTTCATCGGATACTTTTATACAAATAGCAACCAAACTAGAAGAAGTTCTCATCATTCCTCCTTAATCAACACTTAAGAAAACGTTAAAAGAAACAAGTATATATACAATATAAACAACTGTACAAAGCTAAAAAATATAGAAACTATTGCAATGCACTCAATATCTAAACACATATCCCCGACAACGGCGCCATTTTGTTCGAAATGTAGTAATACGGCAAGAAGAAAAAAATTAGATTTGAAAGATTCCCTATGGTATTTATATCGTCTCCACAGGGATCGGTGCGAGGGAAAGAAATGTCGTTCAACGGTCTCTATATTTCAAAACTTATGGTGCAAAAATTTGGTTGAAATATGCAAGGAACCATAATTAAATAAAAGCGGAAAATATAAAGTAAAGACTGAAATATAAACAGAACCTTGTTGGGATTGGATCTCATCAATTGATAACACATGCATTCTTCTGATCATGTTATACACAACTTAAACATTCATCTATTACCATCACGTATCACCCACAACAGAGGTTATGTCTAACGCAAAGTCGAGAGGCTAACCGTATTGTTTCATCGGTGATGTCTCATGCAACAAAACCAACATAGAGCATTAAGAACTGATACTCATGTGAATGTTAAACCTAAATCTATGTCTAGAGTTTAGACCTAACATATATTCAAATAGCATCCATATCAAATTAATGATTTGATTCATATATAACGCCATGATCAGAATATGTACACATGATTAACCCTTTTTTACATGTATTCAACTAATTTGACAAATGTATGTGAACATAGTTCATCATCTCTATTATCATTCATCCTCACAATACCGCTTGTGTCAAAAACATTATCGTGGTCTTTACCGTATTGATCATACGCATGCTACTCATGCTACTAATCAACACAATAAAATAAAAGTGATACTAGTGAATATTGAAGGTGTGAAAAACACAAGAAAGGGGGGTTTGAATTGGTTTTTCAAAATAAACTTGTTTCTTAAAAATAAATTCTTTTTAGAAACCCTTTCGTTTTAATGGTAGTGACCTATGTTGAGAATCAAGTGATGAACACGTTATGTTTATACTAGTTCACTTGAGAAACCCTCAAGTTAGTCTAGTCCACCCGCCAAGGTGATTTTGCCTCTCTCTCAACGAGGTATTAATCCACTATTCAGTAAAATCAGTACAATGCACGAGCCAAACCACTGGTGACTAACACAACCTCTAAAACTCACAAGTTTTAGACTTCTCAAGTAATACAACCTCACAGGTCTTACTCAAGGAACAACCTCTAAGACACACGACTTAGACTTCTCAAGAAATACCACCACAAGGTCTTTCTCAAGGAACACAAACCTAAGTTTGAACAAGTTACGTTTACAGAAATATGCTTCTATACAAGCCAAAAATGTAAACACGTTTTTGACCATAATGACTTAAGAAAGATTTCAGAAAGAGATAGTATTGCTATAGCGTTCGTGTGTATCTTTCTTCAAGTCTTTTGCTTCCTTTTATAGCGGTGTGAAAAGAGCCGTTGAAGTGTAATCATTATATCTAAGTAGGCTGGCGGCTAGAAGCGTGAGGACAGATAAAACCTTTTGTGTGCTGCGCTTTCTGTCTTCGATTGTACCGTTGCACTGTTACCAAGATATCTTCGCTAGAATTGCGGTACAGCTGTACTATGTAGCTTTGTCTTCTTGGCTTCTCGACTTCAGAGGTTTTTCATGAGCATGAGTAAGAAGGGAAAACTTAGCTAGGTTCTTGAGCTTCTCAAGTCTTCGGATCTTCAGAGCAGCATCTTCAGAGTCTTTGGCACTTGGTCTTCAGAAACTTGTTTGCTTGGTGCGTTGTCTTCATATCTTCAAAGGCTTCTGATAGTATCTAATTGAAGCATGAGTATAGACTTTGATTAGGTCTTCAGAACCTTGATCAGAGAGCGCAAGTCTTCAGCATCTGGACTTCGTTCTATCAGAACCTATGTCTTCAGATCTTCAGAACTCATTCTCCTTTTCTTTTGTATCAGCATCTGGACTTTGTATTCTCTCGTATTGAGTTATGCTTCTTAGACGAAGTATTTTCCTTTAAGTATTAAGTTCGCGCCGTGTTACGGAAGCATAACCTGTTTGTTAAGTTCTCACAAATAACAACCATTAGCTGTACAAAATTGTTCATACATAAATACAATTTGATATCATAAAAAACTTAGAGACAAAGTTGCAGAACCAAATCTTGTTCTCACAATCTCCCCCTTTTTTATGATGACAAAACTATGTATTTTGATGCAACAATTTTGATATATATAATGCAGGGAAAATAACAGATTCTAAAGATAGCTTATCCTTCGTATAAAGTGCTCCCCCTGAGTTTTAGACTTGATGAATTTCTGAGCTTGGGGCTCCCCCTGATTTTACTAGATCATGAGATCTCTTTAGTCTTGATTCTCTTTTCAGCAGAGTTCTGATTTTCTTTTTCTTAACAAGGTCAAAATACCTGAAAAGAAAAACACTCTAATAGAAATAACAGTTTTATCTGTTAGCATGTAAACAAAAATTTTCAGAGATTGACTATGGAATCAAAATATCACATTATATTACCTCTCCCCCTTTTTGTCATTGATCAAAAAGATAAGCGGTGCAAGGGTGAAAAACAAGGATCTAAGGACTTAAGGAAAACAAAGACAAAAGAATTAGGTGCTTCCAGAGGACATCTTGTCCCACATTTTCTGAAGCATGCCTTTTAGTTCAGCATTGACAGTCCTTTATTCCTCAAAGCTTTTTCTGAACTTCTGTTCTTCTTCTATGATTTCTCCAATGGCGTCTTCTAAATGCTTGACAACAGGATCAGAAGTAGAGACAATTGCAGCATCTTGCTTGGCCTTTTTCATGGCTTCAGCTTCTTGTGCTATCCTCGCTTCTTCAGCAGCCCTTTCTGCAAGAAGTCTTGCTTCCTCAGCAGCCTTTTCTTCAACTTCTTTCTACTTTGCAGCCAAGAAATGAAGTATCCTGATCCGTTCTTCAGCTTCTGCTCTTTCCTTTGCCCGTTGAATTCCATCTTTGATGGTTGCATCTGAGAAGCTTACAATTCTTGTAAGCTCACTGCTTAACCATTTCTGGAAGTTTTGACAAGATTTTTCAAGTTCAATAGGCTTGGTACTTGTGTTAAGTTCTGCTCTTAGGTTCGCAAACTTCCTTAATGCCTTGTCATAAAATTGACTTGTGCATTCTTCAAAAGATGTTGGAGGAGGTTTAGTATAGATGACTAAAGCAAGGTCAGACTTGGCAGAATTTAACTCAGGTGTTGTTTGCTGAGATGGATCGATCTCAGTAGGAGGATGTTGATTGCTTGGTTGATCAGTAGGAGATGTCACTTCTGGAGTGTCTGGGATTATGAGAGATTCAGGGGTGACGATCTCTAGAGATTCAGAGGTTGTCTCCTCAGAGATAGACTCAATATTGAGGACTTGAGAGTCGGAGATTAGGTTGATGGAACTTTGTTCATTTGGCTGAATGATTGACGAGGTTATTGACGAGATGTAGGTAGGAATGACTTTAGTCGAGATAGGGGTACTGATTGATGCGTTGGGTGATGATTGGATAGTGGTAGTTGAAGGAGGAATTGAGAAAGATGGTGCTTTAAACTTCACTTGTGAAGTGGAAATAAAGATAGTTTGGTGAGAAGATGAGGTAGAAATTGATTCAATTCTAGAGACAGATGGATCATAGATAGGCTTACTTGTTTTCGTTGAAGTAGAGGTTAGAGTAGTAGTTTTGGAGATGTCTGATTTGTCATTTTTCTTTCTTTTCTGGGGCTCAGAAATAGTAGCTTGCTTTCTTTTCCTTCTGAAGGATTCTGCAAGAGTTAGTTCAGGGGAAGATTCATCAGCCTCTTTAGTTTGCTCTTCTTCTTCTTTATTAAATTCAATTTCTTCCTCCTTGACTTCAGATACATCGTATCCTCGTGCTTTTAGTGCATCTATAGATGCAGCAATTTCTTCAATGAGGTTGCTTCTATAATAGGCAGGATAGTCTGGTACTGCGATCCTGCATTTGAATAAGTTCTCAGAGACAGAATAAGGTTTTACTCTTACTTTATTAATTATTCTCATATGCTTGAGTGTTGTGGCATTGACTGTCTTTCCAAGGGTTGCTGTCAGATCTTCCGTGTGTTAAACTTCTGTAACCAGAGTGTCCACTATACCACTTTTATAGAATATGTCTAAAAGCATTCGTCCAAAAGGAATGTACTTGGGTATGTCACTTTTCGGTTCCCCTGTTGTTCTTGTCTTCTTCACCATATCTCTCAAATGATAAAATAAGATGGAGGGTAAGCATATCCTTTCCTTGGTGAACAAATAATATAGCATGTACTTCTGGTTTGCATTGAAATAATATGCAGCACATGATGAGGGTCTTGGGTTAATGCAACCAAGAATAATCTTGTGCCAGATTTTAAGATGTATATGCAGGTCTTCTCTCCTGTATTCTATTTTATTTGCTCGATGGTTGGTGAAGATAGTTGGGTTGATTACCTTTTTCACAAACAGGGATTGACTTACCCTTCCATAAACTCTTTTGTTCTTTAGAAAATCCAGTTTGTAAAGTTCAACAATTGATTTTTCTGTGATGACAATTTTTCTTCCCAAGACATAGGAGACAACATGGAGTTTATCACAGATAGCTTATCTCCAAAAATTCTTGACAAGTGCTTCAAAAAATGGACCTTTAAGCCTATCAAAAAAGTTTCTCCAACCTTGAGCTTTCACATCATCGATCAGATTAAATCCATTTTCAGCAAGATTTTCGAAGTCTACATGTAGTTCCTTGAATACAAGTAAATTCTAAAGAGTACAGGTGACCGAGGCTTCTCGTTGAGTTACATGATTCTTATCTATCTTAGAAGATTGTGTGGAAGATGGTGTGACTGTCATAGATGTTGTGGGCATTGTTGAAGTGGAAGACGACACAACTGATGATGATGATGACCCTTTGGATGGATTCAACGATGCTACTGTTTCTTCGAAAAATTTGACAGTTTCTTGTTGAATGTGATTCATTTGGATCAGAGAGGATGAGAGCAAGGATTGAGTTCGTAGAGAGAGAGAGAGAGAGAGAGAGAGAGAAATTTAGGGTTTTATGGTTTCCGTTTGAGTGAAAGAAGGAATAGGAATGGTTTTTGAAAAATAAAAGAGATAGACACCGTACAGGGGATAAGTGAATAAATGTAATTAAGTTTTGAGTCAATCCCGAGAAAATTACTGTTCGTTTGATGTTGGATAAATATAGTGATTTAGATATAGTCTAATCACGTGTTAAAAATTATTTTTAAATGACGCATCAGAACTTGTCTTGGAAGAGATGTTTAACAGATCTGAGATACATCTCATGAAGGTGGTTCTGATGATTTTAAAAACATTTATTTCCTCTGACTAAACATATTGGTTCTGAAATAATCTCATTCTGAGCAATACACCATTTTCAGATGCTTTAAAATAATTTGAAATCTATCTTCAGGTAAGGGTTTTGTAAAGATATCAGCCCATTGATGGTCTGTATCAATAAATTTTAAGCATAAGGTTCCCTTATGAACATAGTCTCTGATAAAATGGTGTTTTATTTCAATGTGTTTAGCCTTAGAATGTAAAGTTTGATTTTTACTTAAACAAATAGCAGCTGTATTATCACAGCAGATAGGAATGTTACTCTCATATATCTGATAGTCTTCCAGCTGATTTTTCATCCAGAGCATTTGGGTACTGCATTGAGACGCGGAGATGTATTCTGCTTCTGCTGTAGAGAGAGCAATTGTAGATTGTCTCTTACTTGACCATGGGATTAGATTGTTTCCTAGGAACTGACAGTTTCCAGATGTACTCTTTCTTTCCAATGTGTCTCCAGCATAGTCTGCATCGCAGTAACCAGAAAGAGTGTACTCTGATGTTTTCTCATACATTAGGCCAAGGTTAGTTGTCCCTTTCAGATACCTCAGAATTTGTTTAACAATAGTTAAATGAGATTCTCTTGGATCTGATTGGAATCTGGCACATAAATGTACACTAAATAATATATCAGGTCTGGAAGCAGTTAGATATAAGAGAGAGCCTATCATACCATGATAGAGCCTCTGACAAACCTTAGCTTCTGATTCTTCCTTTCTCATGACACATGTTGGATACATTGGTGTTTTAGCTATATTGCAATCCATCATGTTGTATTTCTTCAGAAGTTCTTTTGTGTACTTACTTTGATGAATGTATGTTGCCTCTGGTTTCTGATCTATTTGAATTCCCAGAAAGAACTTTAACTCACCCATCAGACTCATTTCGAATTCTGCTTGCATTAACTTTGCAAAATCTTCACAAAGAGAGGGGTTAGCAGAACCAAATATAATATCATCAACATAGATTTAAACAATAAGAATATCATTCTTATATGGTTTACTCTGGTAAAATTTTTTTCTAAGAGAATTTTGCTCAATCTATCATACATGCTCTGGGAGCTTGCTTTAAACTATAGAGTGACTTTTTGAGTTTAAAGATAAAATCTGATTTTTCTGAATTTTCAAAACCAGGAGGTTGCTTGACATAGACCTCTTCTGATATATAACCATTTAAGAATGCACTTTTAACATCCATTTGATATAGGGTATTGTTATGATTTACTAAAAAAGAGATTAATAACTGTATTGCTTCAAGTCTGGCGACTGGAGCAAAAGTTTTGTTGTAATCAATTCCCTCTTGTTGACTCTAACCTTGAGCAACAAGTCGTGCTTTGTTTCTGACAACTTCTCCCTTCTCATTTAGCTTGTTCCTGAATACCCCCTTGGTTCCAATAACATGAACATTCTTAGGTCTTGAAACTAGATCCCAAACATCATTCTTTGAGAATTGATTCAGTTCTTCTTCCATAGCCAGAACCCAATCCTTGTCCATAAGCGCTTCTTCAACTGTAGCTGGTTCGATTAACGATACTAGTCCCAAGAGTGTTTCTTCTGATGGTCTGAGAGCTGATCTGGTTCTGACTGGAGCGTCCTTGTTACCAAGAATTAGTTCCTCAGGGTGAGGTATGGACATTCTTCTCTTCTTTTGATGTGGAGTATTCAGAGTTACATCAGTGGAGTTCGGTGTAGGATCCTGATGGTCTTTGACTTCATCTGCATTTTCTTTAGGTTCTGAGAAGCTAATTTCCAAACCTGCAAGTTTTTCAACTAGCTCTGACTTTTCAAAGTCAGGCTTGTCATTGAATCTAACATGAATTGATTCTTCCACAATCCGAGATTCTGTGTTATAAACTCTGTAGCCTTTTGAGCGTTCAGAGTATCCTAACAGCAGGCACATCTGTGCTTTGGAATCAAACTTGCCAAGATTCTCCTTAGTGTTTAACATAAAGCAAGTACATCCAAATGGATGAAAATAGAAGATGTTGGGGATTTTATTCTTCCACAATTCATAAGGAGTTTTATTCAAGATATGTCTAATAGAGATTCTATTTTGAATGTAACATGTTGTGTTGATTGCTTCTGTCCAAAAATGTTTAGCCATGTCAGTTTCTTGGATCATGGTGCGAGCCATTTCTTGTAAAGTTATGTTCTTTCTTTCTACAACTCCATTTTGTTGTCGAGTTCTAGGACAAGAAAAATCATGGGATATCCCGTGTGAATCAAAAAGGTTTTCAAAGTCTTTGTTTTCAAATTCTCCACCATGATCACTTCTGACTTTGATGATTTTGTAATTTTTCTCATTTTGTACTTGAGTACAGAAGGAAGCAAACACAAAATGTGACTCATCCTTGTTTTTTAAGAATTTCACCCATGTCCAACGACTGTAATCATCAACGATGACTAGTCCGTATTTCTTACCATTGATCGAAGCAGTTTTCACTGGTCCAAAAAGATCAATGTGAAGAAGTTCTAATGGTCTGGAGGTGGAAACAATATTTTTTTCTTTAAAGAAGGTTTTTGAAAACTTACCTTTCTGACATGCTTCACAAAGAGTATCTGAAGAGTACTTCAGATTTGGCAAGCCTCTGACAAGACCTAGCTTGTTCAGCTGAGAAATTCTTCTCAAACTAACATGACCAAGGCGTCTATGCCAGACCCATTGCTCTTCATTTACGGAAAGAAGGCATTTTACATTTTGATGTTTTAAATCTGATAACTTAATTTTGCAAGTATTGTTCTTCCTCTTTCCGTTAAACAGGACAGATCCATCCTTTTGACTTACAGCTTTACAGGATGTTTGATTAAAAATGACATCATAACCATTGTCACTAAGTTGACTAATTGACAATAGATTATGCATTAGACCTTCAACTAACAGAACATTTTTAATAGAGGGGAGCTTACCATTTCCAATAGTTCCGGAGCCAATGATTCTTCCTTTCTGATTTCCTCCGAAACCGACGACACCTCCGGGTTTAAGTTTCAGATCTTGGAACATATGCCTTTCTCCCGTCATATGTCGCGAGCATCCACTGTCCAGGTACCATGATTGGTGTTTCAATGGTGCCATTAAGGATGTCTGCAACATAAAATATCTTATTCTTAGGTACCCATTTTGTGGGTCCTTTCTCATTAGTTTTTCCAGAGGTTCTGACACCTTTAGACTTCCTTCTATTAGGATAATAGTGTGGAACTTGTGCATAAAGCTTGAGTTTAGAAGCTTTCTTCAGTGTCTGTGTTTGTGTAGTGATAGATTTTGAACCTTTTTGTTCAAAATTTTTCAAGATAGTGCCGGAGGGCACAAAATGTTTGGACAGAGGTATTATCTTGATACTCCTGGTCTCATCATATGGTTGTGATGGTCCTGAATATCCCAGACCTCTGTTACCATTCCTGCTGACTCCATAGATCATTGAAGCCATTTTTCCTCTGTCAATGCTTTTAGCGAGAAAGCGTTGAAAAGCTTTATCATACTTGACTACTTCATTAGTATTGATCTTGTTAGAGGTGATTTCTTCTTCTAACCTAGAGATTTTAGTTTTTAAGGTAGTATTTGAATTTTCAAGAGAAAGTAGTTTTTCATTTAATTCAAGGATGGTTTGTTTGCTTTAAGTAAGATCTTCTGAAGGAACCACAAGAGTCTTTTTCAGAGTTTTGTGTTTTCTTCGAAGAGTTTGATATCTTTCAATAAGTTCATATAATCCTATTTCAAGTTCAGAGCGAGATAGGAAAGAAAGTACCTCTCTTTCGTCGTCAGAGTCTGAAGGTTCTTCTTCTGATAGAACATCGTTGGTTTTAGCCATAAATGCTACATTAACACGTTCTTCATCAGAATCGTCTTCGGATTCTGAATCATCCCAAGTTGCCATAAGACCCTTTTTAGCTTTCTTAGGTCTTTCATCGTTCTTAACCTTTGGACAGTCATTTTTTATATGTCTAGGTTCTTTATACTCAAAACACGTGACATCTCTTCCATAGGTTCTCCTTTGACCGTATGTAGGTTCAGATCTTCTTTTTGGTCCTTTGAACTTATTTCTTCTGTACTTCCATAATTTATTAATTTTTCTTGATATGAGAGATATGTCATCTTCGTCTGATTCTTCTTCAGATTCTTCCATTTCGTCCTCTGCTTGGTACGCCTTTTTCTTTTCAGATTTAGCTTTCAGAGCAATGGATTTGTTTTTCTTTTGGGGTTCATCTTCTTGGAGCTCTATTTCATGACTTCTTAAAGAACTGATTAGTTCCTCAAGACTTATGCTATTTAGATCCTATGTTAGTTTTAAGGCAGTTATCATTGGTCTCCATTTGGAAGGTAGACTTATGATAATTTTCTTGACATGATCAGCGGTAGAATAGCCTTTGTCCAGAACTCTGAGTCCTGCAATGAGCATTTGAAATCTTGAGAACATGGTTTCCACAAATTCATCATCTTCCATCTTGAAGACCTCATATTTTTGAACTAGTGCAAGAGCCTTCGTCTCCTTGACTTGAGCATTGCCTTCGTGAGTCATACGAAGAGAGTCAAAGATGGACTTTGCAGTTTCTTTGTTGGTAATTTTCTCATATTCTGTGTAGGAAATTCCATTAACAGAATCGTTCTTGCTCTGTGATGGTTTTTGTAGGTTTTCTTCTGTGCATCTGTAAATGCACTTCTATCAATCTTTTTACCTGCAGAATCTACAGGGTTACTATAGCCATCAACTACTAGATCCCATAGATCTAGGTCAAACGACAAAAAGTAACTTTTAATTCTATCTTTCCAATAGTCAAATTTTTCTCCATCAAAGATAGGAGGTTTTGCACTATAAGAATCTCTTTCATTTACAATAACACTTGACTCAACATTTGGTGTAGACATTGTTTTTCACACTTGGATCGGTACTGAACACTGTTAAGTGCTTGATAAAAATTCAATCTTTTTATCACCTCAGAACCGGAGCTCTGATGCCAATTGAAGGTGTGAAAAACACAAGAAAGGGGGGTTTGAATTGGTTTTTCAAAATAAACTTGTTTCTTAAAAATAAATTCTTTTTAGAAACCCTTTCATTTTAATGGTAGTGACTTTTGTTGAGAATCAAGTGATGAACACGTTATGTTTATACTAGTTCACTTGAGAAACCCTCAAGCTAGTCTAGTCCACCCGCCAAGGTGATTTTGCCTCTCTCAACGAGGTCTTAATCCACTATTCAGTCAAATCAGTACAATGCACGAGCCAAACCGCTAGTGACTAACACAACCTCTAAAACTCACAAGTTTTAGACTTCTCAAGTAATACAACCTCAC
The DNA here is from genome assembly GCA_022829125.1 of Lathyrus tuberosus. NCBI lineage: Eukaryota > Viridiplantae > Streptophyta > Magnoliopsida > Fabales > Fabaceae > Lathyrus > Lathyrus tuberosus. The sequence continues at coordinate 2,065,055 of JALAZF010000205.1, read as the reverse complement.
AGGTCTTACTCAAGGAACAACCTCTAAGACACACGACTTAGACTTCACAAGAAATACCACCACAAGGTCTTTCTCAAGGACCACAAACCTAAGTTTGAACAAGTTACATTTTTCATACCCCATATTTTGACCACTAAGATTTCCCATCATTGTGCAAATTATCATCACAATATGGATGAACCATTAGTCTCCCCAAAGATGGGTGAGCATCCACTACAATCAGAATTAGGGTTTCAAGCCCTCTCAGAGCTCTTAGACAAAGGATCAATCAAGAAATGACATGATCTTCAACTTGTCTAGCCTCTCAAACACCCACAAAGGATCAAGAGGACTCCCACTTCAAGGATTAAGCATAAGGCTTCTCCCTTCTAGGTGGATCAAGCCTTAAGATCGCCAGTGTCACCAAATTAGGGTTTGGTCGACCAGGGCCTCCAGATGGAAATTTTCCTCTGGGCATGTGCCAATTCTTAAAAGCATAACCTATGATGCTCCAAGGGATCTCATGAACCCAATCATCAAGTCAATATAGCCTCAGGGGATGCATTCATAAAAAAAAATCAGGAATTAGGGTTTCTTGACCTAATTCACCCCTAAATTGACTTTTGGGACAAATCATGAGCCAAGACCTCAAGAGATGATTTCAGGGTCCCTAACACACCACATTGGTCCATTTGTAACAATGGATTGAGCCAAGAAGCTTGAGCAACAAGTTTCAATTTCATCAAAACCACAGTTAGGGTTTCGCGGAAAAAGTCAACTGTATCTTTGACTTTTGACCAGGACATGCTCCCAAACCCTAACACATGATTCAATACACCCTATAACACCTATGAAATCAATCCATCAAGTTTGATTTAGGTCAAGGACTTGATTTCATAGAGGATCGCACAGTTTGGAATTCATCTGACAAAAAGTCAACTGTGCACAAAAGTCAAACTTTGACTTTTTGAGATTTTTCACAATTATGGTTCTTTGACCCCAAAATGATGTTAATGTATGATTGGAATCATCATTCATCAAGAAAAATCAAGAAAAGTGGGATTGGAGGTGTGAAAAACGCAAGAAAAGGGGGTTTGAATTGGTTTTTCAAAAATTAATTGTTTCTTAAGAGTTTCTTTCTTGTTAAAAAGTTTTTCCAAAGAATCAAACTGCTTAGTTAAATAAAAGGATATAAACACGTTATGTTTATACTAGTTCACTTGAGAATCTCTCAAGTTAGTCTAGTCCACCCGCCAAGGTGATTTCGCCTCTCTCAACGAGGTCTTAATCCATTATTCAACAAAATAGTACACTGCACAAGCTACACAGCTGGTGACTAACAACAACCTCTAGAATTCACACGTCCTAGACTTCTCAAGTAATCCAACCACACAGGTCTTACTCAAGGTTGTTTGACATAAACTTCTTCTGATATAGTATTTGTGTTTAGAGTATTTCTTCAGTGGATGTGTTCGTGTAATCCTAGAGTTTGAACTTTTTGGTTCTGAATGCTTGGGATTAGTGCCAGAGGGAATAAACTGTTTAGACAGAGGTATTATTTTGATGTTTTTGGTTTCATCATATGGTTGAGATGGTCCTGAATATCCTAGACCTCTACTACCATTTTTGCTGACTCCATAGATCAGTGAAGCCATTTTGCTTCTATCTATGCTTTTGGCAAGAAAGTTTTTAAATGCATTATCATATTTGTCTTCTTTACTGGTGTTAGCTGAGTTTGAGACCATTTCTTCTTCTACCTTAGATAATTTACATTTCAGGACAGAATTTGAGTTTTCTAAGACAAGTAATTTTTCATTTTGTTCAGAGATGATTTTCTTATTTTTAGTAAGATCTTATGAAGAAACTACAAAACTCTTTTTCAGGATTTTGAATTTGCTTTGAAGATTTTGATATCTTTTGATAAGTTCAGTTAATCCTAATTCAAGTTCAGAATGTGATAAGGAAGAAAGTACCTCTCTTTCATCGTCGGAGTCTAACAACTCTTCCTCTGATGAGTTGCTTCTGGTTTCTGCCATGAATGCCATGTTGACTCGACTTTCATCAGCATCATCTTCAGATTTTGAGTCATCTCAGGTTGCCATGCGACCCTTTTTGGTTTTCCTAGATCTTTCTTCTTTCTTGACTTTTGGATAGTCATATTTGAGATGTCCAGGTTTTTTGCATTCAAAACACGTAACGTCTTTTCCATAGTTTCTTCTTTGACCAGATGTAGGTTCGAATCTTCTCCTTGTCCTTTGAACTTGTTTCTTTTGTACTTCCAAAGTTGACTTATCTTCCTTGATATGAGTGATATATCGTCTTCTTCTGAATCTTCTTCGGATTCTTCCATCTCTTCTTCTGCCTGATACGCCTTCTTCTTTTCTGACTTTGCTTTTAGTGCAATGGAGTTGTTTTTCTTCTGAGGTTCATCTCCTTGAAGCTCTATTTCATGACTTCTTAATGAACTGATAAGTTCTTCAAGACTGATATTATTCAAATCCTTTGCAACTTTTAAGGCAGTCACCATTGGTCTCCATTTTGCTGGAAGACTTCTGATGATTTTCTTGACATGATCAGCAGTAGAATAGCCTTTGTTTAGAACTCTGAGTCCAGCGACAAGCATTTGAAACCTTGAGAACATGGTTTCAACAGACTCATCTTTTTCCATTTTGAAGACTTCGTATTTCTGGATTAGCGCAAGAGCCTTTGTCTCCTTGACTTGAGCATTTTCTTCGTGAGTCATACGAAGAGAGTCAAAGATGGATTTTTCAGTTTCTTTGTTTGTGATTTTCTCATACTCGGTATAAGAAATTGCGTTCAACAGAATGGTTCTTGCTTTGTGATGATTTTTGTAGGTTTTCTTCTGAGCATCTTTAAACTCACTTCTTTCAATCTTTTTACCTACAGAATCTACTGGATGACTGTAGCCATCAAGTACTAGATCCCATAGATCTAGATCAGATGATAAGAAATAACTTTCAATTCTATCTTTCCAATAGTCAAATCTTTCACCATCAAAGATAGGAGGTTTTGCAGTGTAAGATTCTCTTTCAATGACATTTGTTTCAGAAGTTGTTGGTGGTGGTGTAGTCATTGTTTTTCACACTTGGATCGGTACTGAACACTGTTAAGTGTTTGATAAAAATTCTATCTTTTTTATCACTTCAGAACCGGAGCTCTGATGCCAATTGAAGGTGTGAAAAATGCAAGAAAGGGGGGTTTGAATTGGTTTTTCAAAAATTAATTGTTTCTTAAGAGTTTCTTTCTTGTTATAAAGTTTTTCCAAAGAATCAAACTGCTTAGTTAAATAAAAGGATATAAACACGTTATGTTTATACTAGTTCACTTGAGAATCTCTCAAGTTAGTCTAGTCCACCCGCCAAGGTGATTTCGCCTCTCTCAACGAGGTCTTAATCCACTATTCAACAAAATAGTACACTGCACAAGCTACACAACTGGTGACTAACCACAACCTCTAGAACTCACACGTCCTAGACTTCTCAAGTAATCCAACCACACAGGTCTTACTCAAGGCACAACCTCTAAGACACTTGTCCTAGACTTCTCAAGAGATCTACTCACTGAGACTCGCTTAAGGAATACAACTTTAAGTTCAAACACAATGAGTTTACAGAGAATTTCTTCTTATCAAGCTGATAATGTAAACAAGCTTTTAGATCAGAAATAACTTAAGAAAGAATGGAGATGGAAAGTATTGTCGTTGTTCGCTTGTGTATCTTTCTTTAAGTTTTTGAGCTTCCTTTTTGAAATTCTGGCCTGTATATCAGATGTCCTATCGAGATGTCGAGACACTGATATACAACAACAATGAACAAGTTCAAAATAAAAGTGTGCAGAAAATGTAAAGAACACCAGAAATTGTTAACCCAGTTCGGATCCAACTATCCTACATCTGAGGGCTACCAAGCCAGGGATGAAATCAATATTCGATAGTATCAATTCACTGATAACCACACCCGGTTCAATCAGGTCACTTAATCACTACCCTTTCTATGACTTCTACCTAAGACTCCCCTAGGTATGAGGCCCTCCTCAAATCCCTCTTCAATCACAACCCGTGACTGGTTCCATACAAGACAAGTAACAATGGTCGAAACACAAATTCTCAATACTTCACAGCTTATGAGAATTAACACACAGCTACTCAATGCTTAAACGCTTATGAGCAACCTTACATAACTTACACTACAATCCTTATACTGTTATCATAAGATACCAGTTAGGCTCACAAAACACAAGCACACAACCCTAAAAATACATGTAAGTTCGACACCTAAAACTAGGTTTACATCAGTCTATTTATAGCTTGTAATCTGGACTGAATTTGGGCTTAAAAAACGCAGCAATTAGGATGCTCACAAATCTGCAAAATTAACTCCAATAAAATAGGTCTTCAATCCAAAGTTTCCTATTATGTCTCCATAATTAGAAACAGTAGCAAATCCGAAAACCAACAAGTAACCCTAATCCAAAAATGCTTTGGATGCCACATAGGATAACCAAATATTCACAAAATATTTAGTTACAAATCATAGTAACAGAATCTGCATTAAAACCTGACTTCACAGCGCGATGTCCTATGAGCAGTCATGGAACATCTTCATTCGACATGTTGAACAAAGAGTAATGAAACATAGTTTTAGACATCTTCATTCAACATCTGCTGCTACATGAGTTTTAGCAAAATAATGCCAACCATAAAACCAAGGAAATAACAATCTCCCCCTTTGGCTTATTTTTGGCTAAAACTCCACACACACTTAAACACCATCAGAATCAGCAGCGGAAAAAAACACCATTAATAGCAGCACTCCCCCTCAGCTGCATAAAAAGAAACACAAACAAATCCAGTATAGCAGCACTCCCCTTCAGCTGCAAAAGAAAACACACAATACCAGCAAATATCTCATCATAGAAACTCCCCCTCAACAGGATAGCAACTCTCCCTCAACAGCAGTAACACATAATCTACCTGCAGCACACACACCTCAGCTGCACCTGCAGCACATAACAATGTTGCAGCACATAACAATGCTGCTCCCCCTCACACTTACTACACCCCCTTTTTAGCCACAAATATGACAAAGAGAGGTCATAGACAAATATCACCAAATCACATAGCAGTATAATGTTCAAAACTAAAACAGAATTAAGTTGTCCTAACAAAAAAAATAAATAAATAAATAAAATAAACATGCAGATAGCCTATAGCTATTCAGCACTGTCCTCTACAGCCACCTCATCACTTTCACCTTCAGATTCAGAAGCACCCTTCTCAGAACCAGAATCATCAGACTGTTTGACACTTCTTCTATCAGACTCAATAGATTCACCTTGTCCATCATCTTCAGCCAGCTCTTGCTTTTTAGCAGCATTTCTCTTTTCAACCAAGGCTCTAATCAGCTGCTCGAGCTTTGTCTTCCTTGTTGTATCTCTCCTGATAGATTCTTCCAGCTCCTTGCAAGTTTCTTGCAACTGAGCAATGGCTTCATCATCAAGATTAGCAGGTCGTGAAGTTGAGGAGGATGTCTCAACATCAGACACATGGACTCCACCTAGCAGCCTATAATGCAAAGTCATTGGAGGTTTTCTCTTGCTGACCTTGTCACTTCTTACTAAGCAGTCAGGAAATTGATCCAGGATTATTCCACAGATTAAGGATGGAAAGCATATGGGTAGCTTAACAGCCGATGAGCTAGCTTGCTTCAAAACTTGTTCAAAGATATGTGCTCCAAAGTTTAACAGGATCTTCTTTCCAATAGCATAAATGAACTTTCCAAGCATGGATGAGATGGTGGAAGTATGATTGGTAGAAACCCAGTTTACCACTGCAATTCTGTGAAGGATAGCATATTTGACACTTAACTTCCCAGAAGAGAGCTTTCCTTCATCTGGCCAAACTTTGATGCACCCACCTGTTATCTCCTCACTGATTTCATCATCTGTTGCTCCTAACTCAGCCTGATGGTCCATAGGTCTCCCCAGAAAGTTATTAATCACTTTGGGAGAAAATTTCACAGCTTTGGCTCTTACATAGACTTTTCTGAGTTTGCTATTACAATCTTCAGGGATACTCACAACAAACTCCTTAAACAACTTTTCATAACATGGTCCTATGTCAGACACCGTCTTCAACAACCCAGCAGCTTCAATAAGATCAACCACTTCCTTATACTTGTTGAAGTCTTTTCCCAGTTCTCTCTCTAAAGCTACCCTTCTTTGGTTGACAATTTTCCACCTATCAGTTTGCCTGACAGTTTGATCCTCCCTTCTCCCACCGATGTCCTGGACATCAGTTCCAGCATTTGATTCATTCAGGCCTGTGACCCTTCTTTTCTTGATTAGAACCACAACTTTACTCCATTGCTTAGAGGGAGCTGCTCCAGCCTTTCTTTTGTTGCTCTCCACATTAGCAGATTTCCTAATCATTTCTGCATCCTTTGAATTCTCAGCCACAATGGTATTCTCTTTTCTACTCTTGATTCTTTGTAGTATGTCAGCTATTGGTTCCTCATCAGAGTTTTTCTCAGCAACGCTACTACACATCTCAACCCTCTTCTTGCTTCTTCTTTCCCTAGCCACCTGAACTGGTATACAATTCTCAGTCCGATCAGTAGGACTGTTATTTGTTTTTCCAGCCATGGATGTTGGGACGTCAGACCCGGCTCTTTATCAGCTTCACTAACATCAAAGGTGACAAATCTTCTAAGACTCTGATCTCTACTGAAAACACTACCATCAAGAGTCCTACTATCATTCTTAGTTTCATCCACCCTCCTATTCGAATTCTTTTCAGTGACATTATTTCTAGGGTTTATCTTATCAGAATAAAACCAAGTAATCATTTTGTCTTTCTTCCTAGATGAAAGGGGTTTAGACTTCTTACTTGACATACTCTCATTTACAGAGTGGGAAACTGGTTGTTCACCTCTAGTGTCAGCAGGAACAACATTCAACGGGGCGATATCAAGGACAAGATCTGTGAGTTTGATCAATCGGTGAGGATCATAGTCTTCATCATTGACGTGGGAAGTTCTTGAATCAACAGGAGCATCATGATGTTGAGACATTTTTTGTTGCTCACAAAATGCAGTATTGAAGAGAGTAAGAGCAAATCCTAGCGAAGATGAGTTTTGAGAGAATAGGTTAGATGAAGTTTTTGCACTGTAGGATTGAAGTTGGAATGGGTTAGCTGGGCTATTTATAAGTTTTGGAAATGGGTCCTTATACGCGTGCCACTCACAAGTTCTTTGGTTTAACACTTCCACAATTGTGCTTTCGTCTTTCCACAGATAGCAATCCTCTGAGGTTCTTTCACCTCTCATAACACCAGCATTATTTTCATCCATTATTAAGCATTCATGGGTGGTAAAGATGACCTTAATACCTTGATCACACAACTAGCTTATGCTTATTAGGTTAGTATCTAATCCTTCAACAAGCAATACTTCTTCCAGAATTGGCTGTCCTAGACAATCCACTCTTCCAACACCAAGCACTTTTCCTTTCGACCCATTACCAAAAATCACCTCATTAGGAGCATGGTACTTAACATGTGACATATATCCACTAACACCAGTCATATGTCGAGAACATCCACTATCAAAGAACCATTTTTCATCTGTAGAGACTCTGAAAGACTTGTAGTCCCTATGTTCTTTTACACTATCCTTTGAAGTCCATATCCTTTTTGTGTCAACCCAGCTCTTTTTCCTACTATACTGTTGCATGGGTTTGGGATAACCATGTAGCTTGTAGCAAAAAGCTTTTATGTGACCAAACTTCCCACAATGGTAGCATGTCCATCTTTGATTCTTCTTCTTTATGAATTTCTTCTGATGTCTAGGAGGCTGTTGCAACATGTTATTCAACATCTTCAAACTTCTCCTATCTTGAACGGGTACTCCCTCAGATTTCTTTCCTTCATTTAATTCATTTGTAACTTCAAATCCAATACCACTGATATTTCTAGCATCTCTTCCTGACTTCAGAATTTCATCAAGTACATCCGAACTCCTATTTAACATTCTGACATTTTTGATCATGTTGTCCAGTTTTTAATTCAAAACATTTACTTCACTTTGTAGATCAGCTATAGTAGACATATGCTCAGTATTCTCAGCTTCTAAATGAATAATGGCACATGCTTGTTCTTCTTTCTGCTGACATACTTCTTCATGTTCAATGCACAACTTCTTATAAGAGATAGCCAACTCTTCAAAAGTAAGCTCTTCAGATTCTTCATCTGATTCACATACTCCTGTTAAAGCTGTCACCAACTTTGCAGATTTCTCATCAGCGTCAGTTTTAGAATCATCTTCTGACCATGTCACAGATAATCCCTTCTTCTGTCTTTTGAGATAAGTGGGACACTCAGGTTTTACGTGCCCAAATCCTTCACATTCATAGCATTGAACTCTCTTCCCTTGATTAGAGTCTTCTTCAGTTCTGGATCTTCTGCCTCCATCCTGGTCTTTGTTGATGTCGAGAGACTTGTTCCGAACATTTTCTCTTGACTTCCAGTCCATCCTTTTCAACACTTTATTAAATTGTCTTCCAAGCAACACTAGATCTTTGGACACATCTTCATCTTTGACCAGTTTTCCTTCATCATCTGAGTCATCAGCACTTGACACAAATGCTATACTCTTCTTCTTTTCAGCTTTTTCACCGAGTTCTAACTCAAAAGTTTGGAGAGATCCCATAAGCTCATCCACCTTCATCTTGTCAATGTCCTGAGCTTCCTCTATAGCAGTAACCTTCATATCAAATCTCTTAGGAAGAGACCTGAGAATCTTCCTGACCAGCTTGCTGTCAGACATCTTTTTTCCTAAGGCACTAGAGGCATTAGCTATCTCAATAATGTTCATATGAAAATCATGAATGCTCTCATCCTCTTTCATCTTCAAACTCTCAAACTTGCTAGTGAGATGCTGAAGCTTTGACATTTTCACCTTTGAGCTCCCTTCATGAGCAACTTTCAGGACCTGCCAAGCCTCTTTGGCAATGGTACAATGCTCAATCAGCCTGGAGATATTTCTGTTGACGCCATTGAACAATGCATTCATGGCTTTAGAATTTCCAACAGATCCTTTGTAGTCAGCATCATCCCAGTCCTCTTCTTCCTTCAGAACATCAGTAAGATTTCCTTTTCCATCTCTTACCTTTGGAGGCTCCCAACCTTTGATAACCGCTTTCCATGCTTGATCATCCATGGACTTGATGAAGGCTATCATCCTAGGTTTCCAATACTCATAGTTAGAGCCATCCCGCAAAGGTGGTTTATTCAGAGCTCCTCCATCCTTGTCCATTGAACCAGAAAGTACCTTCCCTGAATCTCACCCAGAAACAACAAAGGGTGCCAGCTCTTGATGCCAATTGAAATTCTGGCCTGTATATCAGATGTCCTATCGAGATGTCGAGACACTGATATACAACAACAATGAACAAGTTCAAAATAAAAGTGTGCAAAAAATGTAAAGAACACTAGAAATTGTTAACCCAGTTCGGATCCAACTATCCTACATCTGGGGGCTACCAAGCCAGGGATGAAATCAATATTCGATAGTATCAATTCACTGATAACCACACCCGGTTCAATCAGCTCACTTAATCACTACCCTTCCTATGACTTCTACCTAAGACTCCCCTAGGTATGAGGCCCTCCTCAAATCCTTCTTCAATCACAACCCGTGACTGGTTCCTTACAAGACAAGTAACAATGGTCGAAACACAAATTCTCAATACTTCACAGCTTATGAGAATTAACACACAGCTACTCAATGCTTAAAATCTTATGAGCAACCTTACACAACTTACACTACAGTCCTTATACTGTTATCATAAGATACCAGTTAGGCTCACAAAACACAAGCACACAACCCTAAAAATACATGTAAGTTCGAAACCTAAAACTAGGTTTACATCAGTCTATTTATAGCTTGTAATCTGGACTGAATTTGGGCTTAAAAAACGCAGCAATTAGGCTGCTCACAAATCTGCAAAATTAACTCCAATAAAATAGGTCTTCAATCCAAAGTTTCCTATTATGTCTCCATAATTAGAAACAGCAGCAAATCCGAAAACCAACAAGTAACCCTAATCCAAAAATGCTTTGGATGCCACATAGGATAACCAAATATTCACAGAATATTTAGTTACAAATCATAGTAACAGAATCTGCATTAAAACCTGACTTCACAGCGCGATGTCCTATGAGCAGTCATGGAACATCTTCATTCGACATGTTGAACAAAGAGTAATGAAACATATTTTTAGACATCTTCATTCAACATCTGCTGCTACATGAGTTTTAGCAAAATAATGCCAACCATAAAACCAAGGAAATAACACTTTTATAGACGAGTGAAAAGAGCCGTTGAAATGAAATCATGATAGCTGGGTAGGCTTAAGGTTTGGAAGCGTGAGGACAGGTACAAAATCTTCTGCATGCAGCGCGTCCCGTCTGTGTCAGATTGTTTTGTTATTTTGCACAGTCTTCAAGAATTTTAACGTTGTAATGTGGTACAGCTGTACAGTGTGGCAGTTTTTCTTGGCTTCTCATCATCAGAGGCTTTTTGTGAGCATGAGTAAGAAGGGAAAACATTTTATGGTTCTTGTGATTATCAAGTCTTCGAATCATCAGCTCTGCGCTTCCAGACTCTTCAGAACTTGTCATTTGAACCTTGTTCTCTAAATCCACTTTCTTTTATATCCAGAGGCTTCTGATGTTAATTTTGATGAAGCATGAGTGGAATCTTTATAGCAGAATATCTGATGCTTCAAGTCTTCCGTTGATTGAAGAAGTCCGTTAGGAATCAGTCTTCAGAACTTCAGTACTTCGTCTTTTAAGAGCGTTATCCTTTTCTGCTTCAGGTCTTCCGAATCTTCAGAGCCTGTCTTCAGAGTCTTCAGAACTTCTTGTTTGACAATCGTAAGGCTTCAGTAATTTTGACTTTGTTTCATCAGAACCCTTATCTCATCTTCGAATTGAGTTCTTGTTCTTCGAAGCATCTTTCATTAAGCATTGCGCCAATTTACGGAAGCAGAACCTGTTTGCTAGGTTCTTACACATAACAACGTTAGTTGCACAAAATTGTTCATGCAAATATTCATTTGTTATCATCAAAACTTAGAGATAATATTGCAGAACCAAATCTTGTTCTCACAGGGATAACTTTTAAAAGGGGTAACCATAAAAAACTTAGAAAATTTTCTAAGTTATGGAACAAAGTGGCTAGGGTACCAACTTTGGAGGATCATAACTCCTAAACCACAAAGCCATTTTTCCCCATCCAAAGCTGGATTTGTAGCTCTCATTACCTTCTACAAAAGCTTCAACTACCACTCATTCCATTTCCCCATGGATTTCAAGTTATGGAATGATCAAAATCAAGAAAAGTGAAAATGTCACTTTTTTCCAACACTTAGTGAAATTTTCACTAAGTCAGAATCTGCCTTCACTTTTTTCCAGATGTAGGGGCATTTTTCACTTGGATCCAAAAAGTATCAAAACCAATCATGATCAAACAGTTATTTTATCATATGGGGGCTTTCCAAAATGGCCAAGAACTCCATCAAATTCCACTTGAACCATGAGATATGATAATGGCAATATGCCTTCCTGAAAACTGCCAAGGCTAGGTAGAACTTTGCACTTTTGCTCGATTTGGCAAAATCAGATAATTCCAAGCCTTGTCATCACTTTAGACACATCTGAGGATCAAATCTAAAGGGAACAAACACTGATCCAAGCCTCCAAAGTCTTTGGAACAAGAAGTAGCATGCCAAACCTAGAAATCCCTAAAAGAGGGACAAGACTCCAATTTTGGATTGGAGCATTTAATGGATGCACCAAGGTGGCATGGACTGACACATTTGCAACTGAATTCAATCAAGAATGATCCAACAACTAGGGAACCACAACTCTGTTCTCTAACCTCTAGTCAATGGCTAGAGGAGACTTTGATTCCTATTGATCAACATTGGCCAAACCTCTGCTGCAGTTGCCATTCACTATTGATCCCAAAAAAAACTTGCTCTACTATAAATAGAGCTCATTTGTGCTCAGTTTGAGTACACCAAAGCCATCAAACAGATGCTTTCCTCAAAATCACCTTCTCACTTCCAAATTTTCCTTCCAAAGCAAGTCACTATCGGGTTTTGAGTTTGAGAGCAATTCCAACCAAACCAATCACACACACACCTCATAAACATCATATAGAAGTGATCCAAACACTCACATAACATCTGGAACACCAAAATCACAAAATCACTAGCCAATTGCTCAAGCCTTTGACAGATTTGCAGTTGGGGTGCCATCTCAAGTTCCAGATCATTTCAATCCATTCCAAGCATCCAGACACACTCCATGACACCTTGGGAAGCTATCCAGATCATTGGAACCTAGCTGTACCACCTCTAACCCAAAACATGATCACCAGCTGCAAGATGTGAGCATGAGCTCTTTTAACTCTATGATCCATGCATTTTTTGTTGCACAATAATTGGGTCATATGTTCATAATCATGCAAGAGTGTTTACCCTCAATCAATTACTTTGTATGAATCGTGGATGGAATTTCTGAACCTTCATGCATAATTTAGGGTTCTTGAGGTTTCTCTTTGATTTCTTATTCCATGCTTAAAATAAATGAAATTAAAGACCATAGACATGATCGTGAGGTTGAAACGAGTATATTGATATGTAGATTGCATGATATAATCAAGTATTCAGTGAGATTGGATAGAAAACGCAAATCTGCAGAAACAGAGGAAGGGCGCGTGTTCTTGCCATGTTCTTGGCGCCCTTTTTCAAATATTTGAATATTTGAATTTTGTGATTTCATTTAATTGATTTAAAAATTAATTTCTCTCTGAGTTTTAATGATTTTGAGTTGATTCTTTTATTAATAATTCACAAAAATGTTAAAATATATTATTTTCCCAAAAAATCCCAAAAATATTATTTAGTTCATATAATTGTTATTTTTGCAAAGAATTAATATTTTAATTGTTTTTGACATTTAAAATATTTTTTCCTTCTTGATTTTGCAAATTTTAATGATTTCTAATCATTTTGTAGGTCAAAACATGATTTTTGAAACATTATCCAAGATCACAATTTGTTTTCCACATGTTAAACAATTTTGATCATTTTAATTGAATTTTTTATTCAATTAAAATACATTTTGGAAACAAATTAGGGTTTTGATTAATTCAACCCTCATCAAACCTTTTAAAAACATTTTTGGGCCTCTAATAGAGTGTAAGACCCAATCCTTTGTAAATACAAACCTATTTTGGGCCTCAAATGTTGTATAAGTCCCATTATATTTCAAAAGTTTGGCGCGATCATCGCCCGTTTAAAACAAACCATCTGGGCCTTTCCTCGAGCTATAAGACCCATTCAAAATCATTTTGGGCCTCTAATAGAGTGTAAGACCCAATCCCCTTTTGAAACCAAAAACGTTTGGGCCTCAGTCATTGTATAAGACCCACAGCGTTTTCAAAACCTCGGCGCGATCGCCGCCCTTTTCAAAATAAACCATTGGGCTTCTCCTTGAGCTATAAGACCCATTTTTGTTCACTTTCAATCATTTTTGGGCCTCTTGAGAGAGTGTAAGACCCATCCCCTTGTATAGAAAATCTTTCTTGGGCCTCAGTCACTTGTATAAGTCTCTGTACAAAACGACAGTGCGATCACTGATTAAACCATGGGCCTCTCTTTAAGCTGTAAGCCCCAATTTTCCTTTCAAAAGCACTTTCTCCTTTGATTTTGTAACATACTATTATTTTCAATTTCTTTGTTGAGCAACTAACCAAAAAGCATGGAAGCTCTACAACCAAGTAAGTGTTTAGCCGCTTTCATTTACTTCTTTCATATGTATATAAATGTATTGTAGGGCTGTTTCACTGTAAGTCTTCTTTCATAAACTCTTATCGACTGTGTAATACTAGTATAGATATTTAGAGTTTCCCCGGCAACTACGTCTAGAACTAGACAAAAACTCGTCTCCTTACATCCGACGTTCTCCCAGATATTTCAACATAACCTAAACCATGAGAATTTTCTTTTACAACAATTTTAGATAACTAGATCTAAGAAATCTCCCCCTTGAACAGTTCATATACAGAAGGCCAATGTTCCAAGTGAAACCCCTTCTGGAACTGTTCATCAGTCTCCTCTTGGACTTAGTGCAAGGACCCACAAGCTTCCTAAAAGCATCCCCGCCTCCTCTTGGGCGTTGTACAAGGACCCGTTGGCTTCTTAGAAGTTTTCACAGCCTCCTCTTAGGCTTTGTATAATGATTCTTCCTCCGGGAAGATAGCCTCCTCTTAGGCTTCGTACAAATTGTCCCTTCGGCTTCTTAAAAGTTTTTCTCTCCTCCTCTTGGGCTTCGTACAAATTGTTCCGACGACCTCTTAAAGGTATAGGAACATAAATTAGTCATCTTAATAGAACAGTCTTTCAAAGAGTCTAGATCTTCCTACCGCGAACATACTGTCTCTGGATCTCAAGCATATTACAAAAGATAAAACTCTATACTTGGACAGTCTAATATCCTTGAGTCTCGAAGACATTCTCAAGTTCCTTTCAAAAATAGGAAAAAAACACCCGTAGACTTGGGCAGTCTCAATACCCTTCGGATTCCCCGTTTCCTTAAAGAACAGGAAATAATCCTGGTCCTCAGATCAAATCCATGAGTACAACATTACCCATATAAGAACTGATTTTCTCTTTTAACGAACATACGGGACCTGTCACTCAACTGAAACAGTAACCCTAGCCTCCTCTTGGGCTTTGTACAATGATTCTCCCCAGCAGAGTTAACATTTGCAGCCTCCATCTCGGGCTTCGTACGAGATATAAAATCACTCTCTTGTTGAGTATAAAAGACTCTTTTATTGAGTCAAACATTTTTTAGCCTTCATATCGGGCTTTGTACGAGATACAAAAACACTCTCTTGTTGAGTATAAAAAGGCTCTCTTGTTAAGTCGATCTTCCTTTAGCCTCTATCTCGGGCTTCGTACGAGATACAAATCTCTCTCTTGGTGAGTATAAAAGACTCTCTTGTTGAGTCAAACCCGTTTAGCCTCCGTCTTGGGCGTCGTACAAGACACATATAAAAACATTCTCTTGTTGAGTCAACCCTTTTAGCCTCTATCTCGGGCTTCGTACAAGACACAAAAGCATCCTCTTGTTGTGTCAATAGCCTCCTCTTAAGCTTTGTATAAAGAAATCTCCGTTTGATTCAATCAACCTTTTAGCATCAAATCATGCTTTGGTCACAGCATACAAACATCAACAACTCCTTTCCCCCCATCTAATTGCTGTAAGCGGCAAGCCTCTGGATTATTTACATCTACTCCATTGTCCCTCTTTTAGCATGAGAAATTCCAAAGGAAAGATGGCATTGCTCTAAACTGAGTTAAAGTCTTCTCCTTCAGGTTGAAAATCCCCTATAAAGGAAATTATGACATTGTTGGATTCACATATCCCAGTTAAAGTAATTCTCCTTTATAATCAGTCATCCAACAATTGTGGCAAACAGACCCCTTTAGAGATGACAAATTCTCTCTAAAGTCAACACCCTTTTAGCTTCACATCTTGGGCTTCGAACAAGATACAAATAGACCCTTCAACTTCACATCCTGGGCTTTGAACAAGATACAAACCACCTTTAGCTTCATGTCTTGGGCTTTGAACAAGACACCAAAACACCATTTCCTCCCATAGAATAGGAGGAACTACGATCGCTCTGATTTCCCTATCCCGGGAATACGTAGGCATAAGATTGGCAAAGAATCTTAGCGAGCACACTAATCAAAAAACCCCAAAGTCCCCTACCGCCATCCAATCTGGCGCAGTATCCCAACAAATTCCCCATTAACAATCCCAGTATTTCGTTCTGAACAATATAAGCAGAGAGAGACCCACGAACTAAAGCCGCATCTGTAAACCAACAGTTTTGACTGTTTAACCTCAGTTTGCAAGCAGGGTTAATTGGAGACATCTATTTCCCTTCCTTCATCAGCTTCAATAGGATAAAAAATGAATCGAACTGTAGTACCCAAAGCGATAGTGATTCGAAACCACAAAAGCCGTGGTACAACGTTTACAGAAATGTGCTTCTATACAAGCTGAAAATGTAAGCACGTTTTTGACCAGAATGACTTAAGAAAGATTTCAGAAAGAGATAGTATTGTTGTAGCGTTCACGTGTATCTTTCTTCAAGTCTTTTGCTTCCTTTTATAGCCATGTGAAAAGAGCCGTTGAAGTGTAATCATTATACCTAAGTAGGCTGGCGGTTAGAAGCGAGAGGACAGATAAAACCTTTTACGTGCTGCGCTTTATGTCTTCGATTGTACCGTTACACTGTTACCAAGATATCTTCGCTAGAATTGCGGTACAGCTATACTATGTAGCTTTGTCTTCTTGGCTTCTCGATTTCAGAGGCTTTTCATGAGCATGAGTAAGAAGGGAAAACTTAGTTAGGTTCTTGAGTTTCTCAAGTCTTCGGATCTTCAGAGCAGCGTCTTCAGAGTCTTTGGAACTTGGTCTTCAGAACCTTATTTTCTTGGTGCGTTGTCTTCATATCTTCAGAGGCTTCTGATAGTATCTAATTGAAGCATGAGTAGAGACTTTGATTAGGTCTTCAGAACCTTGATCAGAGAGCGCAAGTCTTCAGCATCTGGACTTCGTTCTATCAGAACCTATGTCTTCAGATCTTCAGAACTCGTTCTCCTTTTCTTTTGTATCAGCATATGGACTTTTTATTCTCTTGTATTGAGTTATGCTTCTTAGGCGAATTATTTTCCTTTAAGTATTGAGTTTGCGCCGTGTTACGGAAGCATAACCTGTTTGTTAAGTTCTCACAAATAACAACCATTAGCTGTACAAAATTGTTCATACAGAAATACAATTTGATATCATCAAAACTTAGAGATAAAGTTGCAGAACCAAATCTTGTTCTCACAAATATCAACTTGTAAGACTATGTAAAAAGTTTGCTCATTTGATAGATGAAAATCTTAGATCAAATATTTGAAAAAGGTTTTGTCAAGACCCACAAATAAGCAATCTAAGACAATCAACAATGTTGGATCAAAACTAGTTCACAAATATACTTGTCATACCCCAAATTTTAACCACTAAGATTCCCCATCATTGTGCAAATCATCATCACAATATGGATGTACCATCATACCTCATTAGTCTCCCCAAAGATGGGTGAGCATCCACTACAATCAAACTTAGGGGTTCAAGCCCTCTCAGAGCCTTTAGACAAAAGATCAATCAAGGAATGACATGATCTTCAATTTGTCTAAACCTCTCAAACATCTACAATGGATCAAGAGGACTCCCACATCAAGAATCAAGCACAAGGTTGCAGCATTCTAAGTGGATCAAGCCTCAAGATCGCCAGTGTCACCAAATTAGGGTTTTGGTCGACCAGGGCCTCCAAATGGAATTTTTCCTCTGGGAATGAGCCAATGCTTCAAAGCACAACCTAAGATTCTCCAAGGGACATCATGAACCCAACCATCAATTCAATTTAGCCTCAGGGGATGCATTCATAAAAACAATCAGGAATTAGAGTTTCTTGACCTAATTCACCCTTAAGTTGACTTTTGGGACAAAACATGAGCCAAGACCTCAAGACATGATTTGAGGGTCTCTAATAAGCTACATTGATCCATTTGCAACAATGGATTGATCCAAGAAGCTTGATTCACAAGTTTCAAGTTCATCAGAACCACAGTTAGGGTTTCGCGAGAAAAGTTAACTGTGCCTTTGACTTTTGACCCAGGCATGCACCCAAACCTTGGGACATGATTCAATACACCCTATAACACCCATGGAACATGTCCATTAAGTTTGATTTAGGGCAAGGACATGATTTCATAATGGATCGCACAGTTTGGAATTCACCTGACAAAAAGTCAACCGTGCACAAAAGTCAACTTTGACTTTTTGAGATTTTTCACAATTATGGTTCTTTGACCCTAAAATGATGTTAATGTGTGATTGGAATCATCATTCATCAAGAAAAATCAAGAAAAGTGGGATAACTTGTAAAAGGGGTAACCATAAAAAACTTAGAAATTTTCTAAGTTATGGAACAAAGTGGGGTACCAACTTTGGAGGATCATAACTCCTAAACCACAAGGCCATTTTTCCCCATTCAAAGCTGGATTTGTAGCTCTCATGTCCCTCTACAAAAGCTTCAACTACACCTCATTCCAATTCATCATGGATTTTGAGCTATGGAATGATCAAAATGGCTGAAAACATGAAATGTCACTTTTTTAAACACTTAGTGAAATTTTCACCAAGTCAGAATCTGTTTCACTTTTTCCAAAATGTAGGGGCATTTTTCACTTGGATCCAAAAAGTGTCAAACTAAACCCTAATCACACATATGTTGTATCATATGAGGGCTTTCCAAAATGGCCAAGAACTCCATGAAACTCCACTTAAATCATGAGATATGACCATGCCAATATGCCTTGCTGCAAAGTGTCATGGAAAGGTAAATTTAGGAGTTTTGCTCGATTTGCTCAAATTTTGCAAAGGGAAAGCAAATCTATCCATCTGAACACCTCAACGGGGGACCAAGGAGGGACAAACACTGATCATCAGCCTCCCAAGTCTTTGGAACCAAAAGTAGCATGCCAAACCTAGAAATCCCTAAAAGAGGGACAAGACTCCAATTTTGGTTTGGAGCATTTAATGGATACACCAAGGTGGCATGGACTGAGCCTCTTCCAACTGATTCAGTTAAGGATGATCCAAGAACTAGGGAACCAGCAGCCTGTGCCCTAACCTCTAGTCAATGGCTAAAGGAGACTTGGATTCCTATTGATCAACATTGGCCAAACCTCTGCAGCAGATGCCATTCACTATTGCAGCCAAAACAAATTGTTCTGCTATAAATAGAGCTCATTTGTGCTCAGTTTGAGTACACCAAAGCCATCAAACAGATGCTTTCCTCAAAATATCTTTCTCTTGGCAAAAATTCCTTCTTTAGCAAGGTAATTCTGAGTTTTTGAGTTAGAGAGCAATTCCACCGCAGCTCATGATCCAAACACATCCAATATGTCATATCTAACCTGTCTAAACCTTCACAAGTGACCTGTAACACCAAAATCACAAAGTCACCTCTCAAAACCTCAAAATAGGACTTTTGTGCATTTTTCAAGCCATGTCTTGATTCAGTCACTTTCCTAACCAGATAAAACCGCAAACACACTCCAAATATCATCCTTGAAATGTCCCAAATGGTTTCCCATATCTGGAACAACATTTGAGAGAGTTGCTATTTTGGCCACTTTTGCCCCTTTTGCAAGAAAGAGCTCAAACTTGTTCCTGAGGTTTCCAGCTGATTCCAACCATCCTAAAAGCTTCTAAGAGATCATTTGAGGGTGTCCAAAGCATCAAATCATTTCTGGAACAAAGCACTTGGCAGATTGCATAAAAGCTCCAAAAAGAGGTAAGCATCACAACTTGAATTCTTTGTATCATGCTTTCCTTTGATGTCCACTGATCATACACATCTTATACATGTTATATGTGTTGTGTTTGCACCAATTCATCATGTAATTCATGCCTGTAACAAGAGATAGCACAGAAAATGCAAATCTTGGCCTATTTCAAAACCACTATCGGGTTTTTCACTAGGAGCATGATCTGAAAAAAAAAACACAACCACCATTGGATTCCTTGTGAAATTCTAGGTAGAATAGACCTAAATTTTGTCCCAATCCATGGAGAAATGAGAAAGTTATGGCCTTCACGTTTCTAACCAAAATCTTGCCTTACCTTGCCTTGGGCCAGGCCAAAAATAAGGCAAGCCTTGTATATTTGTGGTTGTGTTTCAATCAACGGATGTATCACCACCCCAGTGGTAAGGCGCGCGCCCTGTACACAAGAGGTCTGGGGTTCGAATCCCCCTCGCCCCAGACCCTCTTTTTGCTATTTTTTTTCCCACTTTTTACTATTTTTCATATTATTTTTAATAGTTTGAAAAATTAATAACTTCCATAATTTTAATTATTTTTTATTGGTTCTTTTTGCAAAAAATACAAAAATGTTGAAATATTTTATTCCACAAAAAAAATCAAAGTTATATTATTTATTTAATATAGTTAGTATTTTTATGAATAAATTCATTTTAATTGTTTTTAAACATTTTTAAAGTGAATATTCATCTTGGAAATCAAAAACCAAATGATTTTTAATTCATCTTGTGATTAATCCCTCATTTTCCAAACCTTAACCATAAATCATAAGTTGTTTATTAGCACTTATTTGGTATTTTTATCATTTTATTAATATTCCTTGAATAAATTACTTTAAAATGATGAAATTAGGGTTTTATGGGTTCATTACCCTAAAACAAATCTTTTTCAAACACTTTGGGGCTTTAATAGAGTGTAAGACCCAACCCCTTTTTGAAAACCAAAATGATTTGGGCCTCAGTGTATTGTATAAGTCGCGACACCATCAAAAAGTTCGACGCGATCGTCGTCTTTTTTAACAAAAAACACTTGGGCCTCTCCTCGAGTTGTAAGCCCCATCTCTTGTACAAAAATCAACTCTTTGGGCCTCTAATAGAGTGTAAGACCCAACCTCTTTTTGAAACCAAAATTATTTGGGCCTCAGTCATTGTATAAGACCCACGGTGCTTTCAAAAACCTCGGCGCAATCGCCAGTTCAAAAACAAATCATCTGGGCCTACCCTCGTGTTATAAGCCCCATTTCTTTTCCTTAAACTCTTTGGGCCTCTTGAGAGAGTTTAAGACCCATCCCTTTGTACAGAAAACCTTTTGGGCCTCACATATTGTATAAGTCCCTCTGTACAATTTTCAAAACAACGGTGCAATCATCTTTAAAACTTGGGCCTCTCCTCGAGCTGTAAGCCCCGCAATCTTTTCAAAGCACTTTCTCGCTTGATTTTGAATATAATATTGTTATCAAAGCTTTCTTTGTTGAACAACTAACAAAACAGCATGGAAGCTCTACAACGGGTAAGTGTTTATCCACTTTCATTTACCACTTTCATATGTATATAACTGTATTGTGGGGCTGTTTCACTGTAAGTCTTCTTTCACATCCTCTTATATACTCATCAAATATCAACTGTGTAATACTAGTATAGTTATTTTTTAATTTTCTCCGGAAACTACGTCTAGAACTAGGTAAAGCCTGTTGG
Source organism: Lathyrus tuberosus (assembly GCA_022829125.1). Lineage (NCBI taxonomy): Eukaryota > Viridiplantae > Streptophyta > Magnoliopsida > Fabales > Fabaceae > Lathyrus > Lathyrus tuberosus. Next base: position 2,043,837 of record JALAZF010000205.1, on the reverse strand, counting down.
TCACTCTTAAATACAAACAAAACTAGATCCCCATAGGATTTCTAAATACAGTCTTCCCTCCTCTTGGGGTTAAACAATATGGAGACGTGAAAGGCAACATTCTCGGTGAACCCTTTCTCAGACTGTCACCATTAGATATTGTCAAAGAAACTCTAACTCCCTAGAGATGATCTTTTCTCCGTGAATGGCATCTCTTGAGTTTCTTCCAAATTCTCGGACTTTCCTGGCTTGATCTATTCTCGGTGAATAGCATGTCTTGAACTTATCGGGGTTTGGGGAACCACAGGCTTCCTAAAAGCATCCCCGCCTCCTCTTGGGCATTGTATAAGGACCCTTCGGCTTCTCAGAAGTTCTCATGCCTTTCTTGGGCTTCATACAAGGACCCCGACGACCTCTTAAAGGTATAAGATAGAACTTAGTCATCCTTTGCTAGAGCAGTGTTTCCCGTGTCAAAACTCCGGCCGTTGCAGGGTTGATACTCATCCCTCAATACCCGTGCCTCCTCTAGGGCATAGTACCATAGAGAAAACTGTAGACTTGGACAGTCTAAGACCCTTGAGTCTCAAAGACATTCTCAAGTTCCTTCCAAACATAGGAAGAAACCCCGATCTCTCTCATGAGAGTTCCCCACGCTTGGACCCGCTTCAAGATCTCCAGAATCCACAGCGGTAAGTTAGCCTCCTCTGGGGCTTTGTACAAATGATTCTCCCCAACGGAGCTAACCTTTTTAGACTCTCTTGTTGAGTTACCCACTTTTAGCCTCCATCTCGGGCTTCGTACGAGATAAAAATTCACACTCTTGTTGAGTATAAAATACTCTCTTGTTGAGTCAACCAACTTTTAGCCTCCTTCTTGGGCTTTGTACAAGACATAGAAAATCACTCTCTTGTTGAGTATAAAAGACTCTCTTGTTGAGTCAACCAACTTTTAGCCTCAATCTCGGGCTTCGTACGAGATAGAAAATCACTCTCTTGTTGAGCATAAAAGACTCTCTTGTTGAGTCAATCACTTTTAGCCTCCGTCTTGGGCTTCATACAAGAGACATATAAAAACACTCTCTTGTTGAGTATAAAAGACTCTCTTGTTAAGTCAATCACTTTTAGCCTCCGTCTTGGGCTTCATACAAGATACATATAAAACACTCTCTTGTTGAGTATAAAAGACTCTCTTGTTGGGTCAATTAACTTTCAGACTCTCTTGTTGAGTCAATTTCCTTTTAGCCTCTATCTCGGGCTTCATACGAGACAGCAAAACACTCTCTTGTTGAGTATAAAAGACTCTCTTATAGAGTCAATCACCTTTTCAGACTCTCTTGTTGAGTCAATCACCTTTTCAGACTCTCTCGTAGAGTCCATCTTCCCTTTTCACCTCCGTCTCGGGCTTCATACGAGTCACCAAATTACTCTCTTATTGAGTATGACCGACTCTCTTGTTGAGTCAAACCCTTTTAGCCTCAATCTTGGGCTTTGTACAAGACAGAAAGAACATTTTCCCCAGAAAAGTCAACTTCTAGCCTCCTCTTAGGCTTTTTATAAAGAAAACCCCGGTTGAGTCAATCAACCTTTTAGTATCAAAGTTGTGCCTTGCTCACAACATACAAACATCAAAAACTCCTCTTTAGAGACGATAAATTCTCTCTCAACATAAACCCTTCAACTTTACATCTTGGGCTTTGAACAAGATACAAATAGACCCTTCAGCTTCACATATTGGGCTTTGAACAAGATACAAATCACCCCTTTAGCTTCAATCTTGGGCTTTGAACATGACACCAAAATGCCCTTTTCCTCCCCTAGAATAGGAGGAACTACGATCGCTCTGATTTCCCTGTCTCGGGAATACGTAGGCATAAGATTGCAAAAATCTTAGCGAGCACACTAATCAAAAACCCAAAATCCAGTACCTTCATATATCAACCCAAAAGAACCAAGTCCTAACATCTTACCAAAAACCTCACAAATGATCCAGACATTCTGATCTTAACAAAATAACCGAAGAGGGGCCCACATCTTAATCGCATCTGTAACCTAACAGACCGATGTTCAAACTCAGTATGCAAGCAGGGTTAATTGAAGACATCTATTTCCCTTCCTTAATCAGCTTAACAGGATAGAAAATGAATCGAACTGTAGTGCCCAAGCGATAGTGATTCAAGACCACAAAAATCACACTACAATACTTTAGATGAAATACATAAGGTATCAAAAGATTACATCCAAACCCAACAAAAGATTGAAGATCTAACCTTCTCCCTCTTAGGATTTATGTTTCTCTCTCTAGAATATACTTGGAATAAAGAGAGATAAAATTCTAATATGAAAAATATAATATTATTTTTCTAAAAAGCAAGAAAAATACTTATATAGTATTTACAAAATCTATCATGTTCGCACTGCGAACCCTTTCTTCGCCCTACAAACTCATTTTTAGGCACCTGATGTGCCTCTGAATAGTTAAACCGCCTCTGAGAAATATCTGAAGTTCGTTGTGTGAGAAATTCTTCGCATTGTGAACTAATTTTCTATAAGTTCGCACAACGAAGTTATAGTCCTTTAGCTACTGACTCTAGTCTGGGATGGTTCACTTGTCCTTCGCTGAGACTTCGTCCTGCAAATGTTCACTACCTGCTCGCTGGTGTTCACCCATCGAACTTTGCAGAATCTTCACATTTTCTTTGGCTTCCTTGTCCAATCTTTTGTGTCTTACTCATTGATGTTTTATGCCTAATTTCTGCACAATAACACAAACATCAAAGAATCCAAAGGTATTTGCAATATGATTGAAGAATCACACAAGAACAAGAATTAAATCTATGAAAACATGAGAATTGAGTTGAAAAGTGCCAAGAAAGATGTTCAATTTAACTCAAAATTTGCACTTAACAGTAAGTGAAACTGAACGCTACAAGCTAATATATATAAAATAGTAAACTATTTCACTTTGCTTTTTAAAAAAACCGAGGTGAAAAATGGATTTTAACCCCCTCGATTTTATAAAAGAACTGAGGTAATATATTACTTGTAAAAATAGAGAATGGTTAAAAATTGAAAAGTAACATGTATTGTTTCCTTTTTCAATTTTTTTACGAGTCATCACTTTCTTTGTGTGCTTCATTATTCAAACAAAGACTTGTATTGTGAAACAACAATATTGCTTGCAATTTACACTATGTTTAGGGATAATTTTCTCAATGTTGTCAACCCAGGAAAGCTATAAATTATGGAGTATTTTCTTTGATTGATAACATTGGAAGGGTAATCCAAAATATAATAATTACCTTGCAAGAGGTGGAAACAAAAATGATGTGTACGTGTATGGAACGACTATAAATGAGCGAGACTTATAGTTTATGAGTGCTTTTGTATTAAAACCTAATTATCTAAACCCCTCGGTTATTGAAGAAACCGAAGGAAAAGATCATAAAAGACACCACCTTTAAAGAAATAAAAACATAAACTGCATTTGTTGGGATTTGAAGATTGTCATGAATTAGTTTTCCACTTGGTTATTTGAGAAACCGAAGAAATAAATGGTATTTAAAAAATAAATAAATAACAAAACATGGCGCGCTCTGAAATTATACCTCATTTTTTTTGTTCGCTGAGGTGAAAGCTTTGTCATGAAATGTATTATTTGTAGTAGTGTGTGCAATTTAATTGGATTGAACTCATGCTATCAGGATTTATTTCCTTTGCTGGTCAATTGAAGATCGGTTTCAAAGCGCGTTCTTTTTTGGTTAAGATTTTATTATGAATTCTTTTTTAGGAAGACTGAAATTCTTATTTATATCAAATTCATATTTAATTAGATTTTTTTTAACCAAGGTTCATAATCACAATTAAGAAGATTAATATTTTGTTCGTTTTTTAGAATCCAGACGTTTTCATGCCAAAATATGTTAGCCAATTGTTGTTATTTAAAGAGGTGTTCTACTTATGGGAATACTCAGACCTTAATTGGGAAGCTTGATCTTTATAGTTGTTATTGAAATTTTGTGTTTTTAGTTGAAATACTCTATTATTGGGTTATCTTTCTAAGTTAGGATAATCGAGCATTTGTTGTAATTGTGATTCATCACTTCATTTACTTTTGTAATTGTACAAACACTTAGGAAAGTGTTTGAGTGAAAGTGAGAGGGATATCAAATTCGGGGGAGTCTGGATCAAAGTTCACGAATAGTATTAGGAAAAAGGAAAAACGAGTTTTCTATGTGACCGGCCCTTCGGACACATCGAGGAAATGATCAATCGTTCTCTGAGGAAAATACATTCCTAGAAGTGATGAAAGTTTTGATATTCCTTCTACTCCTTCTTACACAACACACATGCCTACCACATATGATGAAGTTGATAGAAATAGTGTGCATGCTATTCGTATCGATCATAATGAAGGCATATGGGAAAATTAACAAGTAAGTATTTTATTCTTTATTCATAATTTAATGTAAGTTATTATTTCTAAGTATATTTACTAACAAGTATGATTATTTGAAATTGTATGTGTTTAAAGTCAAGACACCAAGAGACAAGACACCAAAAGATAAGAAACCAAAACACTAAGATACAATTATGTGATGTTATATAATGTGTTGTAGGTTGTTTTGTGTCATATTTCTCTTGATGTAATATATATATATATACACACACACACACACAATGTTTGGTTCTTAATCTAATATATGGATTTGATATAATACAATACAATTATTGTTATGATACAATTGTTATTTCTGTTTTGATACGGTTCACAAAAATATAAGTTAAAAATAAAAAAAATTCAAAAAGTAGAAATATATTTTTTAAAAAGCAGATAATTTAACGACGATTGTTAAATATGACTGTGGTTGTAGAGCGAACACTGTCATACCCCAAAATTTGCCCTACTCTTTCCACCTACATCCTAGGGCCTAGATACCTCATACCATGCATATACATTTGGTCATATAGCACATCATGAATTCATTAACAAAAAGCTTGGTACATTGGATCAATAATGAGAGAATTAGGGTTTCATCCTCCCTTTTGTAGGAGCATCTTATTCTTGAAGTAGGATTCATCAATGGATATTGGGTTGGATTCAAGATATGGCAGTGCAAGATCATAATTCATCCAAGTTAACATTCAAGTCCAAGGTTTAATAGTATTGGATTTAACTGGTTAATTTTATATGCTCAGTGTATGGATTTCTTGTTCCATGATCAGATGGGTTTTAGACTTATTATAGTCAAGGTTCTCAACTTAGGGGATCAAGTGTACAGCTTCCTAAGTTTCCTAAGGGGAGGATTTATCTTGGATTGTTTAGTTTTGTTGGCTCACTTGGAATAGAAGGAAACTTTTAAAGAAGAAATGTAAAGATGAAAGCATTGGAATAGAAGGTTGACTTTTGTTGACCAAGTCAACCATAGAAGGTTGGCTTTGGTTGACCAAGTCATTTGGATTTTTATACTCATTGGTACATGTAAGTTCAAAACTCAAGGCATTCTAGTTGCATTGAAGTCAAAGGGAATCCAACCATCAAATCTCAGTTGAGTGACAATTGGTGTCGTAGGTTAAGTTAAATTTCTTTCTCTTTTGCATATGTAAAATGATCAAACTTGTGCATTTAGGGTGAATAAAAAAAAAGGGGAAATATCCACGGTGTCAAAAAAAATTGATGTAGACATTCATTTCTTACCTCAAACCTATTAACATTTTCCGCGGTAATATGGTATATGGTTGTCAATGAAGGCTCAACCGAATAAAGCAATCCATTAAGATAAGCAAAATCCAATAAGACAACATCAATGCAAAACTAGAAATAATGTTCTTACAAAGTGAGGATAAACCAATAAGCGTGATAGTAGTAATTGATAACACAAAATTCAATGTGTGAGGGTTTAACTAATTGTAGCGGGCGATTTTTGTCGGTGACGCGACCACCTTATCGCTGAAGTTTAGGTTTTCCTCCTCAAGGAGAAAGTGTGCTACTTTCTGATTTCTTATTTATCCCATGAAGCTAGAAGGGAAAGGGAAGCTATCTAAAACTAACCTTGCACGCGAATGTTTAACTGAACAAACGCTTTAAAGAGATTGGGGGGTCTGGGGTCAGGTTATACAATGGGTAGTTGTCAATTACCCATCCTATATGTGGTTATCCACAGGATGTTAGCTTTTAGGTTTCGCTTTGTAATTGATAGTGTTTATCTGCTGATGGGTTGGGAAAGTTTCTTAGGAAGTATGAGTGAGTAAGTGAGATTTTGTTTGTGTTCGGGTTACTCCTGATGTTTTTGGTAAGGTACTAGACCTAAGTTTTGATTGATATGAAGGTACTAGACCTAGAGTTTTTTATTAGTATGCTCGCTAAGATTTCGCAATCTTATGCCTACGTATTCCCGTTTAAATGAAACAGGAAAATCAGAGCAATCGTAGTTCCTCCTATTCTAAGGGAGGAAATGAGGTTTTGGTGTCTTGTTCAAAGCCCAAGATTGAAGCTAAAAGGGTATTTGTGTCTTGTTCAAAGCCCAAGATTGAAGCTAAAAAGTTATGACTGAGAGAGAATTTGTCATCTCTAAAGAAGGATTGTTGATTTTTGTGTTCCTTGATCAAAGCACAAGGTTGATGCTAAAAGGTTAATTGACTCGGCTAGGGGATTTCTTTATACAAAGCCTAAGAGGAGGCTAGAAGTGACCGACTCAACAAGAGAGTGTTTTATCTATCTTGTACAAAGCCCAAGATTGAGGCAAAAAAGAGGCTGACTCTTTGGGAATATCATTATACAAAGCCTAAGAGGAGGCTAAAAAAATTGTTTTGACTCCGTCGGGGAGGTTTTTATATGTCTTGTACAAACCCCAAGATTGAGGTTGAAATGAGAAATTTAACTGACTCTGGTGAGGATATTTTTTATGTATCTTGTACAAAGCCCAAGATTGAGGCTGCAATGAGTTTGACTCTGCTTGGGGAAATTATTCCTCAAAGCATAAACGAGGGCTGGGACGAAATGACTTGGCTGGGGAAGATATCTGTCCCCAATTTAAGAGATGGAAATTTATGACTTGTATAAAGCCCAAGATTGAGGCTAAAGGGTTCTGACTCAACAAGAGAGTGTTTTTATCTGTCTTGTACAAAGCCCAGGATTGTGGCTAGACAAGCTGGAGAACTTGAGAGGAGGCTAGCTCCTACCAAGGGGGAGAATCTTTATACCAAGCTTTGGATAACGATCGACTCAACAAGAGAGTATTTTTATCTATCTTGTACAAAGCCCAAGATTGAGGCTAAGAGAGTTGACTCAACAAGAAGGTCTGAAAAGGTGATTGACTCAACAAGAGAGTCTGAAAGTTGATTGACTCAACAAGAGAGTCTTTTATACTCAACAAAAGAGTGATTTGCTGTCTCATACGAAGCCCGAGATTAAGGCTAAAAGGGTATTAACTCAACAAGAGAGTCTGAAAAGGTTAGCTCATCTGGGGAGAATCATTGTACAGAGCCAAAAAGGAGGCTGACTTCGCTGGGGAAGGATCATTATACAAAGCCTAAGAGGAGGCTAGCTTTCTGCTGAGGAAAGGTCTTTATAAAAAGCCTAAGAAGAGGATAGCTTTTGCCATGGATAATTGAGATCCCCAGGCAGGTCCAAGTGGGGAATTAACTCTTGCTGAGGGTTACAGAAGAGTTGAGATGTCAGATACCTTGAGGTTCTGATTTGAGATAGTGTTGACCCGAGTCGGGGAATTCTCATGAGAGAGGCTGGGTTTTTGCTGGAGATCGATCCAGAATGCCCAGGGTTTTTCCTATAGTTGTAAGGAACTTGAGAATGTCTTTGAGACTCAAGGGAATTAGACTATCCAAGTCTACTAGTGTGGAAGAGTTTTATCTTTTGTATGATGCCTCCAAGAGGAGACCAGGGCATTAAGGGATGAGAATCAACCCTAAAGTGGCCTGAGGTCTGACACTGGAAAGACTGCTCTAGCAAAGGATGACTAAGTTCTGTCTTATACCTATAAGAGGTCGTCAGGGTCCTTATATTAAGCCCAAGATAAGACATGAGAGCTTCTAAGAAGCCGAAGGGTCCTTGTACAAAGCCCAAGAGGAGGCGGGAATGCTTTTAGGAAGCCTGTGGGTCCCGAACCAAGAGAAGATCAAGAAATGCAATTCACAGAGAAGAGATCATTTCAGGAAAGTTTGAGGTTCGAAGAAACTCAAGAGATGTTATTCACAGAGAATAGATCAACTCTGGGGAGTAGAATTTCTTTGACAATTTCTAGGGGTGACAGTCTGAGAAAAGGTTCACTGAGAATACTGCCTTCCTCTTTGTTCCATATTGTTTAACCCCAAGAGAAGGGAAGACTGTATCTAGAAGTCCTATGGGGGATCTAGTTTTATTTGTATTTAAGAGTGACCAACAGGCATTACCTAGTTCTAGACCTAGTTGCCGGGGAAAACTATAAATAACTATACTAGTATATATACAGTTGATATATGACAAGTATTTTAAAAGGTATGAAAGAAGACTAACCATGCGCAGCTTCCCGCAATACAGTTATATATATATATATATATATATATATATATATATATATATATATATATATATATATATATATATATATTTGACGTGTATTTAAAAGAATGGTATACATCTTGTAATGCACGGAATGGTATACATTGCCCAACAAAGTTGGGATTGGATTCTTCTTGACAAAGATACTGATTGCATCCATATCAAAAAATCCAACTATATTCGGAAATAGACAAATTCCGTACACACAAAGAGCTAAGATTGCATTAGAGGTAAACAAATCACCATTAGCAAAACTCTTCTTTGCTTCTTCAATCAGAAAGTCTAGATGGAACCCTTTACAGCCCTCCTTTTCCTTAACATTATCTTTAACCACAGATACCCTTAAATGAATAGCCTCTGCAATGACATTGTCAGGAATAGCCTTCTTCGAACTGTAGTGAGGAGGAGTATCCTTGACAAAAATCTTCAGAATATCAGAGAACTCTTCCAAGGTAGGTACCAGCAGATAATCATTGAATGTGAAGCAATGCAGCTGAGGGTCATAAAACTGCAACAGTGTGTGCAGAGTATCATGCTGATCTGGAGTAAGAAAGCTCACATAACTCAAGATGTTCCCAAACCTCTTTCTGAAATTATCCAGCTGATTACTGTTCATTAAATCTGCCACTTATTTGATCTGTTCTACTTTAGGCTTCGGAAACCAATAATGCACGTTATTCTTTCTCGGAGGACCTTCCATCTGAAATAGAGAAAATACCCACTGGAATCGGAAACAATACTGAGACCTGGGAAAGAAAAAAACATAAAATTTTAATGATGTATGCAATGAGATGTAGCTAGGCATGTGATCAGAGCCAGACTCTGCAGTGTCGGTGCAATAATTGTGAGGGAGCCAAGTGTCTATGTAGCATCATATCAAGAATATCAGACCCAAGCACCAGTAAAGAATCAGATCCAGAATACCAGAACAAAGTACCAAAATCACTGATCATATGAGAACCACACAAAAGGGTAGGTAGAAGGTCAAGGTTACCTGCAAACCTGTAAACAACCCCCCATCTCACAGGTGTGTTCTAAAAGGTAGGATCCTCAGATTCGGATCCCGAAATGAGAAGCAATAGCACATTCAGCCCGTAGGATACAATGCTATCGCCAAACAAAGAAATCGTCATCTGATTCACCACAAAATAAAGGCCATCCTATGCAAGTTCCAAAGTGGGCCCTCGGGTGCGAATGGGTTTGCCACAGAATGTGGCCTGCCACTGTCACCACTAAAGATGGATGTTTCCACTAAGGTCCTCAATGATCGGTCACCAGATGCACATAACTCTCAAAGTCATACCCTGAATGAGGAAGGCCCTCAAATCAAGATAATCCTAAGAAAGTCGCACTCTGGCTGTGGAACTCACAACTACTCCCGTGGCTAAATACCATTAGAGCCCTGTGACTGTCCACTCTAAGTCCTAAAGTACACTCGAGCCTGGGTAATGGGCTCATCTCACAGTAACAATCCTATCCCGCCAAAGGAAACCAGACAGTCCAGAATATATAATGCATGATTTAAATAAAATGCAATAAAGGCGGTAAAGTAAAGCGATAAAGCTGTAAATAAAAGTAGTAAAGTTATACTAAAGCAAACAAAGCAAACACCTAATAAGCAGTAAACAAACAAGCGCTAGGAGAGACTCGCATCGGGGAGGGACCAGCAAGAGGTCAACTGTCCCCAGCAGAGTCGCCAGCTGTCGCTCCCGGGATTTTCATCCAGGTACAAACGCGAAAGTGGCGCGGAAGAAAGAAAGAGAGTCGCCAGCCAGGCATTTTTATCCCAAAGAAAGGGAAGGGTAATGCTGCACAAACCCAGAAGAAAGGAAAGAACGAGGTCTCGCGAACCAAAGAGAACGGGTAAGGGAGTCAGTTACGTGAAGGTAAGGTTATCGTACCCCTTCACGTCCGTCGTACTCGACGGGATCCACACTTGAAGTACTGCTTAAAGGGTGATAAAAAAGATGCTGGAAAAAGAATGGAAAGAGAACGAGAAACAAATGTAGGGAAAATAAAAGAAGTGCTCGAATGGGCCCTACCCCACTGCCTACGTAGCTCATCGGGAATATGATAATCAGAGCGACGTAGTTCCCCTTAACTAAGGGAAAACTGTTTGTGCTTTTTAGTGGAAACATCAAAGTGTGCGTCCCAGCAGTTAGGTGTTGCAGCTCACTGTAGGGAGACTTAGGCGTTACCTGTTTGCGGTAGAACGGACACGACGGATCCTTAAGGAAGGAGTGAAGAGATGAGAAGAGAATTCCAGAAGGAAAGACGTTATTGTTTGTTTGAAGTGTTTTATAAGTTTTTTATTTGAAGTGTTTTGCATAGGTAAGTGTACCTAAGTCTTTTTCCATGGAATGTGCATCTCATGCATCATTCCAAAATGAAATGATGATGAAGTACACTAAGTATGAGGAAGATCCTCAAACTTCCAAAGTTAAAGGCTTAAGTACACTAGCCTATTCCCTTTATTAAGTGTTTTTGTTGTTTTTAAATGAAGAAGTGTTTTGATTTTGTTTGTGAAATCTCTTCATGTTAAAGACTTGTACATCATGCTAGAAAACCTACAACACATTCCAAGATGGAATGTATGCAAGCCCCCCCATGGAATAAGGCTCATGACACATGAAGATGTTTCAACCTTTATTATGTGTTTTGAATTTGTTTTGAGATGAGAGAAGAGAGACTCAAAAGAAACAAAGGTAAAGACTAAAGGGGACTAAGTCTCACCCTAATGTTATCATGCTTGGATATTCCTAATGGTTTAGTGTGGTTTAGAGACCTAAGCCTAAAAGAAGAGAGAAGAGGAACAAGTTCTAACTTACTTCAAAGATTAAAGTTAAGTTAAGAACTCAAAAGGGATGAAAGAAGTGAAGTGTCAAAGAAAGCATTGAATGCTTATCACAATCACAAGTTGAAAACTTAAAAAGATAAGAGAAGAGATTGTATGAGGGAGCAAACCCACACACTTGACTTACCATTAGCCCCTGAAATGTTAGCAAAACAATTTACAAGTAAAGAAATAAGGAAAGAATAACAAGTAAAGATCAAACAAGTTAAGAACTAAAGAAGAAAGGTTCTAAGGGTTGAGAAGTACTCAAGGTCAGTATGCACACCATAAGGAATCATACCAATGGATACATGTCTTATGAAATCAAATAAAAGCTAACTATGTGCCAAACAATTGCATAAATGTAAGTAATGTGCTACCAATGTAAACTAGTCGCATAAGAAATGTAAACATGTACAAATTCAAGAACATAGCTCAAGGTCAGAATTAAGAGCCATTAAAGGATGCATGTGCAGGTCATGGAAGTATCATACAAGATATGAGTGCAATGATTCATGAAGAGAAGACAAGATGAAAAGAAGTTCAAACAATGCTCAAGTTCAAAAGATTTGACATACTTGTAATGCAAGTTATGAACGAGGAATGAAACATGAACATGAATAAGAATGGATGTAAGTCAGTAATATATGATATGCTTGATCATATTAGAATGCAAGAATGGTGTCACAAAGATGCACACAATACATGTTAAGGCACATAGGAGAAGATGCACACAATTAGGTCAAACTTAGTTCACATAAGCAACAAACATTTATGAACCAAAACCAAAAGACAAATGACCTATAATCTAACATGGATGACCTATAATGTTTATGAAATGAACTATAAAATGATCACACAAGTTCTAACGCAATGGCACAAGTGCCTCCTAATCAAACAAAGTTTAGAAATCAAACAAAAGCACACAAATGTGACTTATAACAATCAACAAGGAAAAAATAGAAAGAGACTTGGAAAAAGTATGAAACTAAATCACAAAGCACTTAAGTCAGAACCTAAACATGTATCAAAATTTCATGCAAAAATTCAAGAAGAAACTGGTTCAAACAAGTCATCAAATTCACATTAGGTCAACAATAAATAATACACAAAGATATGGTTCAAAAGCTATGCAAAAATGACTCTAAAAATACACAAAAATCATATGAGATGCCTTGATATGTTGTTTAGACAGGGAAAAAGATTGGATGGAAAATTGTTTTAGAACTATGCAAAAGAAATTGGACAATGCATAGGTATCATGAAGAAAGTCATTTGAAAAGAAATTAAAAACAAATTATAAAAATATGAGCAAGAAGTATTAAAATCAGAAATAAAAATAATGGAAAATTATTTAAATGTGTCAAAATTAGGTATGAATTTATTTAGAATTTTTGGATGAGTTTTGGTATTTTTAATAAAAGAAAATGGAAACAGTATGAAAAAGAAATTTAAAATAAAAAGAAAATAGGAGTGGAGGTGCAGACATAGCAATTTTCACGTTGAAAAATGTTTGGGCTCAAAAGAGGGGTGCGTGAAAAGAAATAATGTCCAGTCCAAATACAGCGCGTGTGTATGGAAATATGGTGGAACCTCAGTCAAATAGTTGACTCAATAACAACCACAAGATACAGTCAACAAGTGATGATCATCAAAGTATGCAGATCCAACAAATCAAAACGCATGAACACAACAATTACCACGCACGCACACACATGCAACCAAGTCAGAGTCAAGAAAAGGAACGTGGAGATCACATGATCATTAATGTGTTGGCAGCATAAGAAGCGTAGGATTAGAATGCATCTAACGACTGTGATATAAACTGGAGTTAAAACCCTAAATGAACCTCACCGGCCGGAGAAGGACCTCCGGTCATCTTCTCCGGCGAAGCACCACCACCTGCAACCTTCAAACCCTCCAGAAATTTATGAAATGCATATCAAAATGTTCAGGAAGTCACGGAGATCACAAATCCAGCAAAAGAATTCACATATCATGCATATACACAGAGAATCGAGCACAAACATTATGCCCTAGAATTTGAATCTAAGCACTTAAGGTGCCTATCACTAGCCAGATCAATCACATTTCTTCTATTAAGCTATATTCAACATGAAACAAACTTAAAATCAGTGAATTAGTGCAAGAAAAAGTTGAGAAATAACGAACCTAAAACTGTGGAGAACTTGAATCTTCAGAAAACCAGAGGTGAGAACTTGTTCTTGAGCTTCCAAGGAGAAAAATAAATGATATAGAATGTGTGATCTTGCAGAGGAATCTAAGAAAAATGAAATTGCAGTGATGGAGTAGGAGGTTCCAAGCTTCAATGCACTATGTTCTTGAGGTTGATGAACGATGAAGTTTGAAGAAGAAAGTGGAGAAACTCGTGCCAACAGAGAGAGAGCTCAGAGAGAAATTTTAGATGAATCAAGTGTGAGGGTGAAAAAATGAAGTGTTCTCTACGAAATCTATTAGATGAAGCTTTTATATATGGCTGGTTAAAATGTTAACTACAAGAGTTAACAGTTGGAAATGTGGTTAAATGAGTTGAGTTAACTGAGTTCTGAGTTAACAGAATGAGCCAAGGTAGTTATGCCACGAGTTGGTGAGTTTTTCTATGGTGATGAGGGAATATGTTAGTTTATGGTGGTGATTTTAGAATGAAGGTTGACGATGGTATCAGTGCAGCAGCAAGACTTGTTGGACAAGCTTCTTATTTTCCTCTTTGGTGTATGGAGCAACATGTATACATGAATGTGTAAGATGGTGTGTGTTCAAATGAGGAAAAGAGTGGATGGTGTGTATCCCATGCGTATGAATTGATATGAATCAAACAATATCATGCGCAACATCTCATTCTTGGCAGTACAAAACAATGGAAATGTGGAAGTTTGTAGATGGAATTCTCTCAATGTAGTGCATGAAAATGAATGTTTTTGGCGGCTATGGAAAGAGGATACAAGATAGAACATGTTTGTTGTTGGAATCAAATTGAATGGAGGCTTTGAACATGCTTGAAAATGACTTTGAAAACAAGAAATAGTGACTGACTCCATGGGCGCATCAACTTGCATGGTATGCATGGCTATGGGCTTGTGAATTTTCAGTGTGAGGTAGCCATGTTTGAGCTCTCATATGAGCTCCATAACTTGTTTAAATGAGAAAATGCCCAACATCAAAGTTAAAGAGGACACGGAGATGAACAACTTTGATGTTCAACAATTTTTAATTTGAAGCCTTCTTGATGGAGAAAATTAGCTTGACATTTGGAACACCACATGTTTGATAAAATGACTGCGTGCTAGCCCAGTCTTGCTTGGTCATGACTTGGTTTTTGCCTTGATTTTACCAAACTTTGATTGATCATAACTCTCTCAATTTTTATCCAATGGAAGAGTTCTTGGTATGAATTTGAACCTTAGGATGTGATCTTTAATTGGCTCAACTTAGGCCTGAAGTTTGAAGCCTTTATCCTGAAGAAAGAATGCCTTGAAGTAGGGTGTAAAATGGCCCAAACTTGCCATTTTTAGAAACCTTAAAGTTTCTATTTTGGGCAGTTTTGTGATTTCTTGATTTTTCCATGAATCTCTTGACATTTCTTGATCAAATCTTGCCTAATGAACATATGTGACTTGAATTTCATGAATTTGACCCAAAAAAGTCAGGAGTTGACTTATTCCTTTGCATAGTTGACTTTTTCCCCAATTTCTTGATTCTCAAGCAACTGACCAATTGAACCTCTTCTGAAATGAACCAATGGGCAATCTTCCATCCTTAGATACTTGACTTCATATAGAAAACATTGAGATCAAGTTTGAACCAAAATTTCATCAGGAGACTGCTTGAATCCAAAACCCTAATTTGGACTGCTTTTGTTAGGAGATGATGAACTACCTAATCTTCTTGATGAATTCCCATTTTCCAATGACTTGTGGGATCAAATGGGATGTCATATGATATAAGAGACCCTTGAGGCTTGTTGGGAGACCTGTGGCTCTTGCTCTCTTGATTTGGATACTCAATACTCTGAAATCAACTGATCACATGCCCTATGCATGAACGAATGCTGAATGTTTTATTTTTCTATGACTTGAATGCAATGCAATGCAATGAAAGCATATGCTAAATGATATGAAAGAAGAAAGGGAAAATTTTGGGGTATTACAGCTGCCCCTATTCAATCACTGTAGACCTGAATGGATGATAGCAATTACTTTCAGACTTTCAAGGTATGGAGGGATTGAATACTGAAGATAACCAGAAAATTTGCACTCTGTGGAGAAGAAGAAAGGGATATAAGCCCAATCACATGAACTCTACTCGGATAAGACTCTGATGATAACCATAACGCTAAAGAGCTGTCTTTTGAACGACGCCAGACGACTACTGGCTTGCCACACTACGGGTGGACTTTAAGAATGTCTTTTGGAACGACGCCAGACGACTCCTGGCTTGCCATACTTCGGATGGACTTTAAGAATGTCTTTTGGAATGACGCCAGACGACTACTGGCTTGCCACACTGCGGGTGGACTTTAACAATGTCTTTTGGAACGACGCCAGACGACTACTGGCTTGCCACACTGCAGGTGGACTTTAACAATGTCTTTTGGAACGACGCCAGACGACTACTGACTTGCCACACTGCGGGTGGGCTTTAAGAATGTCTTTCAAATAACGCCAGATGACTACTGGCTTGCCACACTGCGGGTGGACTTTAAGAACGTCTTTTGTACGACGCCAGACGACTACTGGCTTGCCACACTGCGGGTGGACTTTCGCCAATCTGCTGTTGGTCTTGAAACTGTCTTCTAAATGGAGTCAGAAGACTACTGACTTGCCACACTGCGGGTGGACTTTCGCCAATCTGCGGTTGGTCTTGAAACTGTCTTCTAAATGGAGTCAGAAGACTACTGACTTGCCACACTGCGGGTGGACTTCCGCCAATCTATGGTTGGACTTTCCCTGCTCTGCCACCCTAAGATGGACTTTTGCCAATCTGCGGTTGGACTTTGCTGATTTGCCACCCTAAGATGGACTTTTGCCAATCTGCGGTTGGAATTTGCTAATTTGCCACCCTAAGATGGACTTTTGCCAATCTGCGGTTGGACTTTGCTTTATCTTTCGAATAAAACTGGACAAATGCCGACGGGCCACGCTGCGAGTGGACTTTTGTAAAAATTCAGCACTGGATTATGCTTTGCATACATATCAGACATCCCTGCTGACTCTGCTGAGGAACAATGATCAATGATTTGACCTTAGAAGCTCCTGAAAGGATAATATCTCTGCCGGAGAATGACTGAACAATCCAGCTGCTCCAAATTATCACGCTTGCCAAAAATAAATTGGACTTTGAGATATGGGGAAATGATGACTCTGCCAGGAATTATTTCATTTGTCTGGGGGTGAATTCTGATCATAGCAACTCCGCTGGAGGAATGACAACTTTCCGACTTGGCTGGGGAAATAATGTACTAACGCTCTGCTGAGGAAGAGATTCTGTTGATCTGTTAAACCTCTGCGGGGAGAAAAACAACTCAGCTGGGGAGTATTACTGACAAGATTCAATGTTGAACTCTGTGGGGATACAACCGTACTTAGCCCTAGTTACTAAGTAATGAATTTGCAATCTCTTCTTACTAAGAACAAACTGTCGGGGACACGATCTTACTGGGGATCGGAACTACTCCGTCAGGGATACACAAATCCTGGATAAAAGACATTTTGTTGCGACATGCTAAGAAAGAGTCCCTAGAGATTTGCTGGGAAAACCCAAAGCAAATCCACGCTAATCTTTTAAGGAACAAAACTGTCGAGCTTAGAATAAGAGCCACAATGTCCCATGCTAGGCAAACCTTCCGCTTGATGACTCCACTAGGGATAATGAGTTTACAACAAACTCTGCTGGGAAAAACCGCTTCAAAGCGTCTCGTGCTAGGGATGCCCCTTAAGAGGATTTTACAGAAGACCGAGCATCTTCAAACTCTTAAGCAAATGCCGAGACTTGAGCTAAGAATACAACAATTGAGAGGTCACTCTACTGGAGATAATAGATTTGGAACACATCTTGCCGGAGGGATTTCACGATGCCCCATGCTAGAGAGGGTCACCAACTCACTTTTGCCCCATATTACAAGACTGGTCTGAAGAAATCGTCCCAAGAGGGTTTTACAGAAGATTTGGCATCTTCAAACTCCTGGACACTCACTGAGTCTTGAACATTAACCGCGAGGTCTGCGAAGTTACTCTACTGGGGAATTTGCAACCGTTATCGACACAGAAAAGCTTGTAGCTGTTGGAAGTATTGAGTGGGAGAATCGACTTAATAAGATCCAACGATCCCTTATTAGCTTTGCTTCGTCGATCTCATCTTTCTGAATATGGTTGCCCCGGTATTCCGACTTAAAGGTAAGTGATCACTTGTCTGGGAGAAAATGGCTCTCACCTTCAAAATCACTTGTACCTGTTACCTGCAACTAAAGAATACGCACCCATGCTCCAGGATATTGCGTGGTTTGAATCCACCATCCAGGATTACTCAACATTCAAAGTGATTTTAAATGTTTTTCTGCGCATGTTATTGTAAGGCCACAATGTTTTCAAATGCAATGTTTTATCAAAAATTTGGACGTTTTTGCAAACAAAGCAGTAAAAACAAAATAAGAAGCTTTTGACTGAAATTCAATTTATTGAAAAAATGCCTGAAATCGGCAAATACATTCGGAAGCAAACCCTGGAAAGAGGAGATTGCTGTAAATTGAGAAAAGAAACTATCCTAATGGCAATGTGAAAATGGCATTCTACTGAGTTTCGATTCTGCTATAGCCAATATGTCTTCAAAACTCCCCGACCTTGCCTTCTGAGAGTGATTGGACCGATTCCTATCCTTTGGAATGTCAGTTGCTGAAACGGTGATGGAGTACAAGTAGCTCAGACCGCAATCGTTCGCTTAAATCCCTCTTTTGCATGGACCGCCCTTTTGGGTTTTCAATCCATCGGGATACCCCTTTTTGCCTAAGTTGCCCTTTCGGGTTTTCAACTTACCGGGTGTACAATTTTTTCATTTATATCCCTAATTTTTGCCCGAACCTTTTTATTCTGTTTTTATGGTTCGCTGGGATGCCCTTTTTTGCCTGGATTCTCTCTTTTTTTTATCCAGCGGGTCTATTTATGCGAAGTATTTTTTGACTGCATCTGAGTTAACAGGGGATGGAAAGTCTTCGCCATCCATGGTTGTAAGCAATAAGGCTCCGCCCGAGAAGACCTTTTTAACCACGAATGGACCTTCATAGTTGGGAGTCCATTTGCCCCTGTGATCTGTACTAGGTTGAAGGATCCTTTTGAGTACTATATCTCTGACTTTGTAAACCCGAGGATGCACCTTCTGATCAAATGTCTGCTTCATCCTTCGTTGGTATAACTGCCCGTGACACACAGCTGCCAGTCGTTTCTCTTCAATAAGGCTCAACTGATTAAATCTGGCGCGAACCTATTCAGCTTCGTCTAATTTGACATCCATCATGACTCTGAGGGATGGAATCTCAACTTCAACTGGTAGGACTGCCTCCATACCATACATAAGTGAGAATGGTGTTGCCCCAGTAGACGTGCATACTGACGTTCAGTACCCATGCAAGGCGAACGGTAGCATCTCATGCCAATCTTTATATGTGACAACCATTTTCTGCACAATCTTCTTAATATTCTTATCGGTCGCCTCAACAGCGCTATTCATCTTCCGGCGATATGGCGAAAAATTGTGATGTTCAATTTTGAAGTCCCGGCACAGCTCAGCCATCATTTTGTTGTTCAAATTAGAACCGTTATCAGTAATAATTCTCTCGGGCACTCCATATCGACAAATGATATCCCGTTTCAGGAAACGAGCTACCACCTGCTTAGTGACGTTGGCATAAGATGATGCTTCAACCCACTTCGTGAAATAATCAATGGCGACCAAGATGAAACGATGGCCGTTTGAAGCAGTAGGCTCAATTTTTCCGATCATATCTATGCCCCACATTGCAAAGGGCCAAGGAGAGGACATGACACTCAATGGATTCGGAGGCACATGCACTTTGTCTGCATAAATCTGGCACTTGTGACCTTTGCGGGCGTACTTGCAATAATCTGTCTCCATCGTCAACCAATAATACCCCGTCCTCAATAGTTTCTTTGCCATTGCTTGTCCTCCGGCATGGGTACCGAAAGAGCCTTCATTCACTTCTTGCATTAACAGGTCTGCTTCGTATCTATCCACACATCTGAGCAGAACCATGTCAAAATTCCGTTTGTACAGCACGTCATCTTGGTTCAGGAAGAAGCTACCAGACAATCTCCTCAAAGTCTTCCTATCTTTGGTAGATGCCCCAGGCGGGTACTCCTGACTTTTCAAAAAACACTTGATGTCATGAAACCGTGGCTTGTCATCGGACGTTGCATCAACAACAAACACAAATGCAGGTCCATCAAGACGAGACACATCAATCTTGGGTACATAGTTCCACCTTTGCACTTTGATCATAGAAGATAATGTGGCCAAGGCATCAGCAAACTTATTCTCATCTCGAGGAATATGGTACAGCTTTACTATTGTGAAAAACGTCAATAGTCTTCTCATATAATCTCTATACGGAATCAGATGTGTCTGGTGTGTGTACCAATTCCCATTCACTTGATTGATTACCAAATCTGAATCACCGAAGATATCGAGGGTTTTAATTCGCAAATTAATCGCCTCCTCAATCCCCATTATACAAGCTTCATATTCTACTTCATTGTTGGTGCATCCGAAAGTTACTCGGGCAATGAAGGGCATATGAACACCCTCCGGCGTGATAATAACTGCTCCAACTCCACATCCATTCATGTTGACGACCCCATCAAACATCAAACTCCATTTGGATTCAGGGTCTGGCCCCTCCTCCGGGAGTGGTTCCTCGTAGTCTTTAACTTTGAGAAACATGATGTCCTCATCAGGGAAATCAAATTTCATGGGTTGGTAATCATCAATCGGCTGTTGCACAAGATAGTCTGACAAGATACTTCCTTTGATGGCTTTCTGAGAAGTATACTGGATATCATATTCTGTCAAAACCATTTGCCACCGTGCAACTCTGCCTATCAGTGCTGGTTTCTCAAAAATGTACTTGACTGGATCCATTTTGGAAATCAACAAAGTTGTGTGCGTGAGCATATACTGCCTCAGTCGCTTAGCGGCCCATGCTAGTGCACAGCATGTCTTCTCAAGCATTGAGTATCGGGACTCGCAGTCAGTGAATTTTTTGCTCAGGTAGTAGATAGCATGCTCTTTCCTACCTATCCCGTCGTGTTGACCGAGAACACAACCCATAGACTCTTCAAGCACTGTCAAGTACATTATCAAAGGTCTCCCTGGGACCGGAGGCATTAAAATTGGAGGTTCCTGCAAGTATTCTTTTATTTTATTGAATGCCACTTGGCAATCGTCATTCCACCTGACCGTTTGATCTTTTCTTAGCAGTTTGAATATTGGTTCACACGTGGCTGTTAGGTGAGATATGAACCTTGCAATGTAGTTCAATCTACCCAGAAAACTACGAACCTCTTTTTCTGTTTTCGGCTCAGGCATGTCTTGTATTGCTTTCACTTTGGCAGGGTCGACCTCAATCCCTTTTTCACTTACGATGAAACCCAGCAACTTTCTAGAACGCACCCCGAAAGTGCACTTGTTCGGATTCAACCTCAAACGGAACTTTCTCAACCTTTCAAACAACTTCTTCAAGTTAATGAGGTGTTCTTCTTCTGTTCGCGACTTGGCAATCATATCATCCACATAGCATTCAATCTCTTTGTGAATCAAATCGTGAAATAATGTTAGCATGGCCCGCTGATACGTTGCCCCTGCGTTTTTCAACCCAAAAGGCATCACTTTATAACAGAATGTACCCCATGGGGTAATGAACGTGGTCTTCTCCATATCCTAAAGTAACTTGTGATCCTAAGAAAAACTAACTTCCTATCTTAAACTAATAAGGTCATAGGTTGACAAAACTCAGGAAGGATCTTCTCAGTCATTCCATTTCTTCTGCAATGACCAACTACTCCTTGAAGATCAAGAATGTGGGAGATGACTCTACAATATGGAATTTGATAGATTGTGTCTTCCCTAGACAAATTAATCTCTTCCTTTAGATGATTGTACATGAATTGGGGTAGGTTTATTTTGATCCTAGACACTAAGAAGAAAATAAATAATCTCTCTTTGTCAGATAACCATCATGCTCTTCTTTCTCTTGGTCTTAAATTAGTTACTATTAGCTTGTACCAATCTTTAGCAATGGGAGTGAGGGTACAAGGTTGAGTGGGACGCCCTTCAGTTTCAAAAATGGCGTGCATATGCCTATCGAAACTATAACTCTTGATATTTTTTTCCACAATCACACCATCTTCAACACACCTAATGGCTTTAGCTATGATGGTAGGGTTGATCAAAACTGGACAGCCAACAACCATAGATAAGATAGCATTTTTCCCAAAATCATATTCTAGTACTCGAGCATTTGCCCAGAACTCAGTTACGAGCGCATGAAAGAATGGTCCAACAAGCATGTTGAAGTAGTTTTCCCAGTTCTGAAATTTGATTCCAGAGAGAATACTTGTTTTGTTGAGTTGAGGCAGAAGGTTTACATTCAGAGTAAATTCCTTCAGGAGTTCAAGATCAGAAGTTTCTCCTCTGATGTTGTGGGAGGTCATTTTTGAACAGGAGTGAATTTGTTTGAGAGAGAGATAAGGAAATTAGACTATGAAATAATTAAAGAATGATTCTTCTTAGAATGGAGGAAATGATGTGGGAAGGACTTAGGATCAATAGCTATTTAATGAACTGGAACAGATAGGGTTCATTATTTTCGAGAATAGATATGAGTAGCTATGAAGGTCAGCTTTGAGATGACAAGATGTGTTATAGACTCTATATAGAGGTTGTCAGAGCAGATCATAAAAGGGGATACAAATAGATGTGTATTTATGAGCCGTAAGGGAGTGACTGACACAAGGTAATCTTAATTACTTATTTTACTCTCAACATTTGTCGAATTATAAATACGTGAAAATCTTATTATAGTTTTAATAAACCTAATATGTTAGTGAATGACGAAGTTCAAATTATTTCTACTGTTTTAAATTCCGATAATAAGGATTGAAATTCTGGTATCAGATGTGTGATGTTAAGGTGTGATGTCACAACAACACACTCTGCTATGGACAAGGCAATAACAAGCAGTAAAGGACACAATGAATTGTTCACCCAGTTCGGTCTAACTACCTATTGTCGCTCCCGAAAGATTCGCATCCAATGGTACAAACACGAGAGTGGCGCGGAAGAACACAGAGTCGCCAGCAATGTGTATTTATCTCGAGAGAGGGAAAGGAAACACTGCATAAACCTGAGGGAAGGGAAAGAACATGGTCTCACGACCAAGAGAAACGGGTACGGGAGTCGGTTACGCGAAGGGAAGGTGTTAGCACCCAACATGCCCATCGTACTCGATGGGATCCATGCTTGTTGTCTGTATCAAAGGGTGTCGTCGTCTAGAGCTCCACTGCTACTGGACCGGAGAAGAAACGAGAACGGAAAGAACGGAGAAACGAAGAAGAAAAGAAAAAAGAAGTGACTCGATAGGAAGTTATCGTTGTCCTAGGCCTACGTACTCCCTCAGTGCAATGGGAAAGTCAGAGTCAACGTAGTTCAGACGGGAACTGTGGGGGAATGTTGCTCGCCAAGACAATCGCTGTCTTGTGCCTACATATCCTCAATCAGACGAGAGAGAGGAATCAGAGCTGATGTAGTTCATGGGTACGACCACGGATGGGTAAGTGTTTTTTACGTGAGCGGCGAGCTCTTTTTCTGAAAAAAAAGTTTGAAACCCAACAATCCCGAAGGATAAAAAGATTTGAATTTGTTTGGTGTTTTTTAAGACAGAAGTGTTTTAAGTTAGTTCGTAACTTACATTGAACCAATGTCTACCATGCAGGAACGAGTGAATCGCATGGTCGCCCCCAAATGGGACGTATGCTAAACACTCTAGAAGAGGAGGGGAGACCCCTCGTTCTTCATTTCCTACACTTAAGGCTCGAGCGCAATATACGTTATATTTTATTAAGTGTTTTCAAGAAGTTTTGAGATGAGAAGAGAGAAGACCCCAAAAGGAAACTATAAAGGGAAACTAAGAGTCCTAATGTTATCATGTACGGATAACCTAGGGTTAGTGAGGCTTAGGAGAGACAACTACCTAAAACCTAATGCTAATCCTACTCCAAGTTTAATCAAAAATTAAGTTGGACTAGGTAGCTCTAAGGGGAAAGGAGTCCAAGACTTGAACAAGTCTTGAGACTCGAGGGAGTGAAAGGAGTAATAAGAGAAGGAACAACACCTACAACAGTACATTTGCTTCAGAACTGCAACGAAATCATGCACATACACCAACAGCAGTCAACAGCATGAAACTCAACATCAAAACAGGTGTAAAAAAGTCAAACAGCATACATGTACACATGGACAGCACATATGACAGCACTTTATGCAAAACTCAGTTGTGAAATTAGGAAAGCATGCACCACATTTGAATACGATCATAAACAAACCACACACCATGTTGAATAACCTTGCAAGCATCATGGAAGAATGCAACATATAGCATATGATCAAATGAAATAAGTATGCACATCATGAAATTGGATACAAGTAAGTATGCACAATCATCATCAATCCAGCAACAATGCACAATGAACATGGTCAACAAGTGAGTGTGCGTATGTGTTCATAGCATCAAGTGTTCAACAACGCAAACATACACATAAACGACGAAATCCAAGCATCGCGTGTCATGAAACTTGTTCATACAATAGTGTGAGGTGCAACAACTCAAGAATAATCCACAAATCATCAACATATCAGTCCATGAAGTTTAGGCATGCATCGGATCTCAAACAACCAAGAAAATGCACTAAAATACACATTCTGTCCCAGAGTAACCGGTTAACAAACGGTGAGTAACCGGTTACATAGTTGAAAATCGGACCATTTACGCAAAAAATACACAGAGTAACCGGTTAACAAACGGTGAGTAACCGGTTACTCTGGGACAGCAGTAAAAATAAATCTGTTTCAAAAGCACTTTTCAGCATCCAATCACTCATGCAATCATATCCAATGATCATGTAATCAACAATGCACGAGAATTCACATCAAATACCAGTAATCAAACATCATTTTCATCAATCAAACAACAAGATCGCAAATCAAATCAAGCAAATGGATCAAATCACATCACAAACCAAAGATCTACAATGCATAAGTTGAAATTAAGCTAAATCAAGCATAGATCTAAGGAAAACCAACCTACAAGGCTAAGATTTGCCTTGGTTATTGTTGAGCACGAAAATTGATGAATCCAAGCAAGAAAACCAAAGATCTATGTGATGAACTTCAAGATCCAAGCAAGAACAACCAAGATCCAAGCTAAAACAACTCAAATAATGAAAAGCTGCTCCAAAAGTGATTCCACACTCCAAAACAGTAGCAAATCCAAGATTCTTTCAAGAATTAGTGAATGGATGGTGGTTTAGTTTCAAGATCAACAAATTCCAAGGTGAAATTTGATGAACTTTGATGGTGAAACTTTGAGTGAGGGTTTTGGAGAATGAGAGAAAAGTTGAGAGAATTGAAAGAATTCTGAAAATTGGAGAGTGAAAAAAAATCTAGGTCTCCCTTGGTTTAGAATGAGTGAGCTTAAGTATCCTCTAGCTTAGGAATTTGGCTTGGGTTTGGAGTGAGTGGAAAATGGGGTAAAAATGGGTTAGGAAGTGAAGTGTGGAATTGGGGTGGAAATTGATGAGTGGAAATGGAAAATTTGGGTGGAAAATGGTGAAAAGAAGTTGTTCTAGATCCTTCCCACGTAAGCACAAGCAATGCACATGACCACTAAAATGATTTGAAAATTCTGCAGTGCTGAAAAATGCAGATTCTGGGAAAAAATTACACTGAGTAACCGGTTAACAAACGGTGAGTAACTGGTTACTCTGAGGAAAATTTGAATTTTCTGCTTGGCGCCAAAAGGAGGGAAAATGGAAACGGACTTGATTCCACCTGTTCTGAACCACAATATGCCTTTGAAACTTGTCTTTGGACCTCACTACTTGAGTGCACTTGAAACATGCCGTGAAATATTTTCCGGGCCTCGATTAAATTACTGAGACGGTTGTTCGGTGCTGAATTGCTGATCAAAATTTGACCGTCGGAACTATTGATCTTCAAATCACTTAATGGGAAAAATAAATGCTCAAAAAGACTTTGAGAATTAAATGCTTGGCCTTAACCGCCGATAAAGAACACACCGGTGTTGAGAACATCTTGTACCGCTGAAGAAAATGCCCTGATCCCATGCTCAAAGAAACATACAAATGCAGCAATGCTAATGCAAAACAAAATGAAACATAAGCCAGTTAGCTTCAAAACAAGAAGGCAAATTTTGGGGTATTACAGCTGCCCCTATTCAATCAACTTGGTCCTGAAGGTATGATAGCAACGGCTGTCATGCGTTCAAAGGATTCACAGAGATTGAATACCAAAAGAAACCTGAAATTTGCAATCCTCAAAGGAGGGACGACTCCGCTAGGGAACAAGCAATGAATGCTGCACTGTCACAACACGTACGAGTGTTGGAAACCAATACAAACAATGTATTGAAATGTCTTGAAGTAAACACAAACGAGCGTTAGCTATGCTGGGGATAAACACTGACGGGTGTCAAGGGATCAAAGATATCAGATACGGACGGGTACTGAGAAGATACACGGACGGGTGTGAAAAGGTTCAATACGGACGGGTATCGAAAAGGTACACGGACGGGTGTAAAAAGTTTCAATACGGATGGGTACTGAAAAGGTACACGGACGGGTGCAAAAAGGGTTCAATACGAACGGGTATCAAAAGGGTACACGGACGGGTGTAAAGAGTTTCAATACGGACGGGTATCGAAGAAGATACACGGACGGGTGTAAAAAGTTTCAATACGAACGGGTATCGAAAAGGTACACGGATGGGTGCAAAGAGTTTCAACACGGACGGGTATCGAAAAGGTACACGAATGGGTGTAAAAAGGGTTTCAATACGAACGGGTACTGAATAGGTACACGGACGGGTGTAAAAAGGGTTCAATACGGACGGGTACTGAAAAGGTACACGGACGGGCGTAAAAAGGGTTTCAATACGGACGGGTACTGAAAAGGTACACGGACGTGTTTCAAAATAAATGCTGAGGGCGAAGGCAAACTCCACTGGGGACGACAACATAAATTGTCCTCCGAAATAAGAGACCCTGCTGAGAAAGACTTCACTCTGCTGAGGAAGACATTGATCACAAATTCTGCTGGAGATGAAAGCTCCGAGAGAAAACCCACTCTGTTGGGGGATATCAAGATCAACAACTCTGCTGGAGATGGACGAAACTCCGAGAGAAAACCCACTCTGTTGGGGGATATCAAGATCAACAACTCTGCTGGAGATGGACGAAACTCCGAGAGAACACCCACTCAGCTGGGGATAGAAATGAATAACAATTCTGCTGGAGATGGACGAATCTCTGAGAGAATACCCACTCAGCCGGGGAATAACAAGATTAATAATTCTGCTGGAGAAGGATGAAACTCTGAGATAATACCCACTCATCTGGGGAGGGAGATGAATACTGAAGATGGAAACTCCTCTGCCGGGGATCACCAAATACCTCAGAACTTGGATTTGACGCCTGCCAAAAACGATTGGACTTAAGATCTGCTGGGGATACCAATCACCACCAGACTCTACTTGGGGATGTCGGTGAGTTTAATCTGCTGTTAGGGAAATAACTTTACCCTCACCCTGCTGGGGATTAGATCAAGCCGTTTTCGGTGAGACTATACTTTCTGACCAACTGAGGAAAGTAGACACTAGGACTCTGTGGGGATAATAACACCTTTGTCCATGAATCTCCTACTGGAGATACAACAACATCCACCTTAGAGCAATCAACTTCTGAATGCTTGCTGGGGAATGATAATCCAAACACAACTTCGGCTGGGTATATAATCCTCTGTACTCCTTCTGAGGGGGACGATCCTCATCGACACATCTGCTTGGAAAATAGTAGTTGTCAACATCCACTCTGCAAGGGGATAAACACAAGTTTCCTGACTAGCTGGGGAAAAACGACTGCCCCATACTCTGTGGGGAAGCACCACCTGCCGAAGAAAGGTGAGCCAAATCACAACTCTGGCTGGGGGAAAACCTCTTATATCCTGCTGAGGGAGACGATCCTCAACGACTTCGCTCGGGGAATTACCTCTTTATACTCTGTTGAGGAAGACGACCCTCGATACTCTGATGGGGAAGAGTAGTAAACTGCTGAGGACGATCAGAATTCAAAGTTGGGGAGAGCTCTACTGGGGAGGTACACCTGTCATCCTGCAAAACCAACAGAAAGGTCTACGTGCAAAAATGATTGCTTTGATTATCATCATAGTGACTGTCGCCTAAGCAATTGCCACTGTTTTCCAACTTGTTTCACAAAGCTCAACATTTAGCATGTAATGTTTATAAAAAATATCGGACATTTTCACAAACAAAACAGGTAAAACAAAAACAAAAGCTCTTTGACTGAAATGCAAACTTTATTGAATGATCAGCCTGTAAATAGGCATTTACATCTGAAAGCAATTCCTGAAAAGAGGTAATTGCGCAAAAAGTAAAATAAAATACACATGTCGGCAATGTGGGGAACAAACATCCACCATGACTCGACTCAGCTATAACCCATATGACTTGTTTATCCGCAGATGCTCTGGCCTTTGAAGATGACTGACTGGACTGATTCCTTTCCTTCGAATTTTCCAAGTGTGAATAGCGATCACAGATCGAACGCGGATCATAGTCTTTGCTTTTAAATCCCTAACTTTTGCCTGGATCGCCCTTTTCGGGTTTTCAATCCACCGGGATACCCATTTTTACCAAATTTGCCTTTTCAGGTTTTCAACCTTGCGGGTTTATTCTTTTTTATTTTTATCCCTAATTTTTACCTGAACCTTTTCTTTTTATGGTTCGCCAAGATGCCCCATTTTTGCCTGAACCTTTTTTTTTATGTTCAGCGGGTCTCTTTTTATGCAAAGTATTTTTTGACTACATCCGCGTTTACAGGGGACGTAAAATCTTCGCCATCCATAGTTGAGAGTAATAAGGCTCCACCAGAGAAGACCTGTCTTACTACATATGGCCCTTCGTAATTCAGAGTCCACTTGCCCCTGTGATCTGTTTGAGGAGGAGTGATCCTTTTCAGAACTAATTCACCATTTTGAAAACACAAAGGATGCACTTTCTGATCAAATGTTTTTTTCATCCTGCTCTGATACAACCGGCCATGCGCAATGGCTTTTAATCTCTTCTCTTCAATGAGGTTCAGTTCATTCAGCCGGGAACGCACCCACTCAGCTTCATCAAGCTTCACGTCTGTCAGAATTCTCAAAGAAGGAATCTCAACCTCTAATGGCAGAACTGCTTCCATACCATACACCAGTGAGAAAAGGGTTTCCCCAGTTGATGTGCGTACCGAAGTACGATATCCATGCAAAGCGTAAGGCAACATCTCATGCCAGTCTTTGTATGTCACTACCATCTTTTGCACAATCTTCTTTATGTTCTTATTAGCCGCTTCAATAGCCCCATTCATCTTTGGGCGATAGGGAGAAGAATTGTGATGCTCAATCTTAAAGCTCTGGCATAGCTCCTTCATCATCTTGTTGTTCAAGTTCGAACCATTGTCAGTAATGATTCTCTCTGGGACTCCGTACCGGCAGATGATGTCCTTCTTAATAAACCGGGGTACCACTTGTCTGGTGACGTTGGCATACGATGCCGCTTCTACCCACTTCGTGAAATAATCAATAGCCACCAGGATAAAACGATGTTCATTCGAAGCAGTCGGCTCGATCTTCCCAATCATGTCAATGCCCCACATGGCAAAAGGCCAAGGTGACGACAAAACATTCAGAGGAGTAAGCGGTACGTGCACCTTGTCAGCATAAATCTGGAATTTATGACATTTCTGGGCGTATTTAAAACAATCAGACTCCATAGTCATCCAATAATACCCCGCTCTCAACAATTTTCTTGCCATAGCATGCCCATTGGCATGAGTACCGAAGGAACCTTCGTGAACTTCTTCTATTAACAGGCCTGCCTCGTGTTCATCAACACAACGTAGCAAAACCATGTCAAAGTTTCTCTTGTATAACACATCGTCTTTGTTCAAAAAGAAGTTTCCTGATAACCTCCTCAATGTCTTTTTATCCTTGGAAGATACCCCAGCTGGGTATTCCTGACTCTTCAAAAAGACTTTGATATCATGATACCAAGGCTTGCCATCTGATACCCCCTTCAACTGCAAATACAAAAGCAGGTCTATCCAAACGCATGATTCTGATTGAAGGAGTTTCATTCCAACGATTCACTTGATACATTGATGACAACGTTGCCAACGCATCAGCCATCTGATTCTCTATCCGGGGAATGTGATGGAAGTCTACTCTGTCAAAGAAAGGTAACAACCTTCTGGCATAGTTGTTATACGGAACAAGATTCGCTTGACGAGTCTCACATTCACCTGTAATCTAGTTAACCACCAATGCAGAATCACCATAAACATCGAGGTTCTTGATTCTCAAATCAATTGCTTCTTCTAACCCCATGATGCATGCTTCATACTCCGCCTCATTGTTGGTGCATATGAACGCCAATCGGGCAGTGAAGGGAATATGAGAACCCTGTGGAGTCGTAATGATTGCCTCGATTCCGTTACCATATGAATTAACAGCTCCATCAAAAACCATCTTCCACTGAGATCCAATCTCAGGTCCTTCATCAGGCAAAGGTTCTTCGTAATCCTTCATCTTCAGATACATGATATGCTCATCTGGAAATTCAAACTTCATCGGTTGATAATCCTCAATTGGCTGTTTGGCAAGATATTCTGACAAAACACTTCCCTTAATGGCCTTTTGGGAAACATACTGAATATCGTATTCTGTCAGAACCATCTGCCAACGGGCTATTCTACCAGAAAGTGCTTGCTTATCAAACACATACTTGATCGGATCCATCTTCGAAATCAATAGGGTTGTGTGGTTTAACATATACTGCCTCAAACGCTTAGCGGCCCAAGCGAGTGCACAACATGTTTTCTCCAGCATCGAGTACCTCGACTCACAATCAGTAAACTTTTTACTCAGGTAGTAGATGGCGTGCTCTTTTCTACCTGACTCGTCGTGTTGACCGAGCACACACCCCCATTGAATTCTCAAGAACCGTGAGATACATAATCAAAGGTCTTCCTGGCACCGGTGGCATAAGGACCGGAGGTTCCTGCAAGTATTCTTTAATCTTTTAAAATGCCTTTTGACAATTTTCATTCCACTTGACCGCTTGATCTTTTCTTAGCAACTTGAAGATTGGTTCACACGTGGCTGTGAGATGCGAGATGAACTTAGCAATGTAGTTTAATCTCCCCAAGAAACCACGAACCTCTTTTTCTATTTTTAGCACAGGCATTTCTTGTATGGCTTTTACCTTTGCAGGATCAACCTCGATACCTTTTTCACTAACAATAAACCCCAGCAATTTTCCTGATCTCACCCCGAAGGTGCATTTGTTTGGATTCAACCTCATCCTGAATTTTCTCAATCTTTCAAATAGCTTCTGAAGATTTACCAAATGTTCTTCTTCCGTCTGTGACTTCGCAATCATGTCATCAACATAGACCTCAATCTCTTTGTGAATCATATCATGAAAGAGAGTCACCATCGCCCGCTGATAAGTTGCCCCTGCATTTTTCAATCCAAAGGGCATCACTTTGTAGCAAAAAATTCCCCACGATGTTATGAATGTTGTTTTCTCCATGTCCTCTGGGGCCATCTTGATTTGGTTATACCCAGAGAAGCTATCCATGAAGGAAAACACAGAATACTGAGTAGTATTGTCAACTAACACGTCAATGTGAGGGAGCGGGAAACCATCCTTTGGGCTTGCTCTGTTCAAATCTCTGTAATCAACACACATCCTGACCTTCCCATCCTTCTTAGGTACAGGCACGATGTTAGCAACCCATGGAGGATAATTTGTCACGGCAAGAAAACCGGCATCTAGCTGTTTCTGAACCTCTTCCTTGATTTTGACAGACATCTTCGGTTTAGTTCTTCTCAACTTTTGGTTGATCGGAGCACAACCTTCTTTAAGTGGTAGCCGGTGTACAACAATATCAGTATCGAGCCTAGGCATGACTTGGTAAGACCAGGCGAAGATGTCCACATACTTACGGAGCATTTCAATCAATCTTCCCTTGACACTGTCTTCCAATGCAGCCCCTATCCTTACTTCCTTTCTGGCGTCCTCGGTTCCCAGATTCACAATCTCAATTTCCTCCTGATGAGGTAGGATGACTCTCTCCTCTTGCTTCAACAATCTGGCCAACTCTTCGGGCAGTTCACAATCTTCGTCAGTCTCTTCTTTAGGCTGATAGATTGGATTATCAAAGTCATATCGAGCTATAGCTGAGTCATGATCAGTGTCATCTGAACAAAAAGACCTGCATGATTGATGAGGTATGTCTTATTATGTATGCAACAACAAGAAACACATTGCCATTTTGATGTGAGTTTTTAATGCATAAAAATAAAACAGAAAGACAGAGATCAAAATATTTGAGTGTGAAAAGTCCTTTATTGATGATAAAGCAAAACATGCAACAGTTAAAAGCCCTACAAATAAAATCACTACGTCTTGGGCAGAACGCATGATTAACATAATAGGAAAACAACGCAATTACTCGAAGCCAGTCACTTGAATGACTTTCTCGGAAGATCAGTTGCACAGACTTTCTCCTGGGACACAAGGGCAGATCCAGCTATCCATGTCACAATTACTGTCCCCTTCTTCCTCAATGGCATTAACTCTGTCGAAGAAAACACCGGCACTGGTGAAACGGACTGGGCCATAGAATTTGGGAGGCTCTTCTTGACGCCTAGGTGGTTTGTACCCTAATCCATAGGTATCCCTCTTCTCCTGAACTTCAACTACTTGGCCCCACCTCTGTGAGCCACCAGCTTCAACCACGACTTTGGCGTCTTTAAACGAAGACATAGAAACTTCAGGTTGATCTACCACTGCAGGCTGCTCTGTAGCTTCAGACTGGAAACCTCTTCAGAAACCTTCACTTTCTCAAACCCCTGACACAACGTCTCATGGACTTCACCATCCACTTCCACGTATTTGAAGGTTGACAGCTGACTAATCATTATGTCTTCTTCTCCGCACACTATCACTACGTGACCATCAACCATGTATTTCAGCTTTTGATGTAAAGTGGAGGTTACAGCGCCTGCACCATGGATCCAAGGACGACCCAACAGACAGCTGTATGCTGGCTGAATATCCATTATATAAAAGGTCGCATCAAAGATTTCCGGCCCAACCTTGATCGGAAGCACAATCTCACCAAAGACAGATCTCTTCGAGCCATCAAAAGCTCGCACCACCAAGTCGCTTGGTGTACAAATAAGTTCCATGGTATCTAACTTCATTAATGTTTTCTTTGGCAATACATTCAACGATGATCTAGTATCAACCAATACATGTGACATCAGTGAACCACGACACTCAATCGAAATATGCAGGGCATGGTTATGATTTCTCCCAGCAGGAGTCAAATCAAGATCTGTAAAACCCAAGCCATTACCCGCATTCACGTGCGCTACAACCCCTTCCAGCTAGTTAACAGAAATCACCTGAGGAACGTAGGCTGCATTCAAAACCTTCAAAAGAGCATTCCTGTGAGCATCAGAACACAATAGCAAAGACAAAATAGAGATCTTGGACGGGGTCTGATGTAACTGGTCCACGATCTTGTAATCACTTTTCCGGATGAGCCTCATAAATTCCTCAACATTTTCAGAAAAAGCATCATCAACCGGCTTTACTGTAGAATCGATAACCACTGGAGTTTGAACAGAACCATCAGCTACCTGTTTTCCCTTATCCTGACTAGAAGTACTGGGTTGATCATTAACAGGAGTAAGCACTCTACCACTTCTTGTTATAGCATCAGCTTCAACCTTAACTTCAGGACTAGCACTCATTGGTGAAGTAGTCAATAATTCCTGCTTTTGTCCATTGACAAACACCTCTGCGTCGTAATTCCAGGGAATAGCCTTAAAACTTTCATACGGAATGGGTCCAGCCCTTGTGATAATAACTGGAGGTGGCCTTGCCGAACCAGAAATAGTAATCGTTTTGAACAGAATGGTGATAGTAGCAACCTTCTCACTAACAACCTCTTCTTGTTGATTACACCGATCAAACTGTAAACAGCCCTCATCAATCAGATTCTGAATACCCATCTTCAACGAATCACAACCATTATCCTTCATCAAACAATCCGAGCAGTTCTCATCACAACCCGGATAGACGCCACCCTTCAATAACCTGCTTTTAACCACAGCCAGTGGAGTCTTCAATTCCTCAACATCTATGATCAAACTCAAAGCTTCACCTTCCTCAATTACCGCATTCTCCCTCGGCCCATTATGATCAGGCATCGGGTTTTGAATAACATTGGGCCCAACATTCGAGAAATTTATAGCCTTGGAGTCCACAAGGTCTTGCACCTTGTGATGAAACGCCCTACACTTCTCCACAGTGTGCCCCGGAGCACCAGAGTGAAAATCGCAGTGCGCGTTAGTATCGTAGCCTCGTGGGAGTTCCTCTGTTGGTGGAGCCAGGGTACGGAGCTCAACTAGACGCAACTGCAGCAAATGTTGCAATAGATCAAAATGCCTCTCTTCATTCCTTTGTCTGTTCTGATACTGGCCCTGCCGCCTGTTCTGATTAGCATTACTCCTTTGTTGCTGTGGTGGAGGTAACGTTGCTGGGATAGTTACCAATGCTACTTGTTGATTATTGCTCTGACGCTGTTTCCCTTTTCCCCTGTGAGATGATACAGCGTTGGCTTCTCCTTTCTTCTTATAACCATCAAATGGGTTCTTTCCATGCCCGGAAGACGATCCGTCACCACTAGAAACTTTTCCAGCCTTAATTCCAACCTCTACCTTCTGTCTGATAGCAATCACATCTGTAAATTTGCCTAGTGAACAAGGCAACAGCTTTTCATAATAGTGCTTAGGTAGTGTGTCCATAAACATATCCAACATCTCTTTTTCCAGCATTGGTGGCTGTACCCTAGCCGCCAATTCACGCCACCTTTGCGCGTATTCTTTGAAACTTTCATCACTTTTCTGGGACATGCTCAACAGCTGAGTTCTGTTGGGAGCCATGTCTGTGTTGTACTGTAATGCTTAATAAAGGCTGCAGCTAGCTCTCTCCAAGTACGAACATCTCTACTCTCCAGCGCCATATACCATTCCAAAGACGCGCCAGACAGGCTGTCTTGGAAAAAGTGCATCATTAGTTTTTCATCTTTGGCATGGGCAGCCATCTTCCTGGTATAAGCCTTGACATGAGTTCTCGGGCAGGTAGAACCATTATACTTCTCCTGTGTAGGCATCTGAATCTTGTGTGGAATGACAATATCAGGGACCAACCCTAGGTCGTCCAAATCTATTCACAGATCATCCTATTTCACAACCCCCTTCAATTGCGCTTCAATTAAACAGATCCTCTCATCACTGACCACAGGTAGGCCAGCGTCCAAGCTTCTGACTGAAAAAACATCATCCTGTTGATCATCAAAACGATTGCCATGGATAGCTCGAACAGTACTTCCTTCTCCCACCACTGAAGGAATCCCACCCAGTCCACCAGCGCCAGGAATAGGAATGTTGATACCAGCACCACCTCCGCCCAGAGGAATAACACGATTAAGAAGACCACCGTGTAAGATACCATTTTCATCAACCTGCGACACCAAAGGCTGAACTAGAGTTCTGAATTCATTCTGACTTTGCACCACACCTTGCATCATCTCCATGAATTGATCGATGCGAGCTTGCATAGCTGCCATGTCTGCCTGAACTTTGTCCATCACTCTACTTTGATTAAGCCTGGTAGAATACCGATGAGTTGGTTGATCAATCCTAACTGAAAAAAGAGATAGCATAAGAAACCCAGAGAATCTGAGATAACCTGCAATGCAAAAATGATTATGATTATGCAAATGCAAATGCAAACATGTTTGTATATTCGCAGGGCGATCCGCCCCTTGATTCCAGTTTAAAGATAAGATAGGATGAAACTGCTGCTCATATATAAATCAAAGAAAATCACTGTCAGAAAATACAACCCAAGATACCATAAAGAGCCTGAAACAAAATAAGCAAAGGTCCCAGCCAACAATTCTGGTGGTGACCCAAAATACAAAGAAAGAGCAAACTGCAAACTACAGAGTAGAGTTCTCTTCAATCATCATGATCTTGCACCCTTTGAGGACCACTGCCTGAGCTAGAGCTTTTCCCTCTTAGACCTCTTCACCTCCGCTTGTATCTTCAGCTCTTCCATGGTTGCTATGGCTTCATTGAGTCGTTCCTCGACTGCGTGTCTTTGGAACGTCCCTGACAAGATCTCCTCGTCTTTCTTCCTGAGCTTCAACTTCAGACTCTCAATCTGCTCCAAATACTTATCCTCCTTCTGCTTGTTGGCTGTGATTGCAGTATCTCGGTAAGCATTGAACTTGTGAATCTTCCACCAAGCCTTGGCTAGGTCTTCCTTCTTGGATTTGAGAATCTTACTAACACCTCTTAAAGCTTGCCCTACCCTTTTCTTAGCTGCGACCTCTTCAGCTAGCTCCTTTTCTTTCTTAGCGAGAAGCTCCGTCTTTAACTTGGCAATATGAACAGCTTCACCTCGCTCATGTTTCAACTGGTAAATTTCCTTTTGCAACTCACCGTTCTCCTTTCGAAGTTTCTCCTTTTCAGCCCACAGTGTGTTATACTTCTCTATCTCAATCGTGGTCAGAGATTCAATCAGCAGGGGGTAGGATGGAGGTTCTCTGCAGAACGGTAAAAGTAGACTTTCTACTCTCCTATGAATCCAGTCTTCATACGCAGGGAAGGCTTTATTGTTACACTTTCCAAAAGAAGTCTTTCCTTTCTTATGGCGATCTCTCCAAGCATTTGCAGCTTCTTTTAACACCTCCAGATTAGCTTCCTCACTCACAAATAGAGACTCTTGAACATCTTGGCCCTTTGGCGGCTCTTTCAAAGCATACCCAAATTTCCTAATAGCAAGAATGGGGTTGTAATTAATTCCCCCCTTTCTTCCTATTAAAGGTACGTTTGGGTAACCTCCGCAACTAATTAGGATCTCTTGGCCCAGCAAATAACAATTAATCCAAATCAAGTTGTCAGCCCTTAATCCCATTAATCTTTTTGACCAATCCAAAGTTTCATTAGTGTCTTCGAATGCCCCAGATTTGGGAAGGCGATCAACAAACCACTTATAGAAAATTAGAGCACAAAAGTAAAGAGGTCCGCCTCTCCTCTTCTCATTCTTATAGTGCATTGAATAATACAGATCCCCAAGCAAGGTAGGTACCGTATTCTTCATGGTGAATATCCGGACGGCGTGCACGTCTACAAAATCCTTCACATTAGGGAACAACACCGTTCCATAAACACACATAGCTAGGATGGCATTGAACACCGACCAACACTTAGCCTTAGCACAAGTAGCAGCCTGCTCGATCAAAAACTTCGTGTGAAAGCCTTGATAACCCCCTTTACTAGCAATATTTTTCTTCAACAAAGACTGATCCAAACGTAAAGCAGCAACAACCCTTTCCAGATCAGGAAATTCCTTAGAAGGATAGAAGGGAGCTTCTTCTTTGACTGAAACATCCAAAATGAGAGCATACTCTTCCAACGTCGGAGCCAAAAGATAATCTGCAAACAGAAAACACCGAAGGTGAGGGTCATAGAACTATGCCAGAGTGTGCAGGGCCCTGAACTCATAGTTGGTAACATTCCGGGCGAAACTCAGAATCCTCCCATATTCTCCTCTAAAATCTGCCAATACCCCAGGTTTTGCCATAGCCGAGATCTTGTGCACAACATCTAAATGAAACTCTAGGAACTTGTACAAGATGATATTCTTTCTCTCTCCAGTGCTAGTACCCATCATGGACAGTCTTCGGACAACCGGAATCAAAGTTAGGATGCAACCTTACAAATAAACAAACATGTTAGAATGCAAAATGATGATGCAAAATGCAAACATGGGATCAAGGTATCCATGATGCTCAAAACTGCTGTTGTTCTGCTGACTGAATAAGACCCTAAATACCAGAAACCCAGAAATCCAGAATAACGGCCCAATCAAACTGCCAGAATATCAGGATACTAACAGTACACCGGCGAGAAATCCAGAAAACCGGGTAGGTTGAAGGTTTCGGTCACCTGCAAACCTGCAAACACCCATCCCTCCTCACATGTGGGTTCTAGAAAGCCAAGGATCCTCAATATTACGGGGCTCTCAGGTCGAGAAATGATGATACGTTCACCATTTCTGGTTTGGCATCATCACCAATCGAGGAGGCCTCAACTAATTCCCCTCAAAAATAAGGTCAACCTATAGTAAGTTCCCAGCATTGGGTCCTCGGATCGAGAATGTGCAATGGGTTTGCCACTAAACGTGGTCTGCCACTGTCACATCTCGGGAGGAGAGGCGTTGCTGAGTCCTCGGGAGACGGTCGCCAGAGTCGACAGTTTTCCAGATTATATTCCATCATCTGCCCCAAATGAGCAGGATAGAACATTACCAAGGAAACCTCGTCTGGATGTGGAGTTTTCATGTATACTAAGTCTGGCCAAATGCCAAACAAGTCACACTACTTTCCACGCTAATCATAGGTGTATGCTCAAGCCTGGGTATTGGGCTTATCTCTCGGAACAACCCAACCTGCCAAACAGAAACCAGCCAGCACAACACAATAATATCCAGTATGACAGTAATAAAATGAAATGCAATGCAATAAAAGCTGTAAAACAGTCATATATAACATAACAAAGCACAACAAATAAACAC
This sequence comes from Lathyrus tuberosus, assembly GCA_022829125.1. Taxonomy (NCBI): domain Eukaryota; kingdom Viridiplantae; phylum Streptophyta; class Magnoliopsida; order Fabales; family Fabaceae; genus Lathyrus; species Lathyrus tuberosus. The sequence goes on along the minus strand of JALAZF010000205.1, from coordinate 2,005,370 downwards.
CCAACGAAAAAACAAACAAGCGCTAGGATCGACTCGCTAAAGGGGATGGACCAGCAAGAGGTCAACCAGATTCCCCAGCAGAGTCGCCAGCTGTCGCTCCCGAAAGATTCGCATCCAACGGTACAAACGCGAGAGTGGCGCGGAAAAACACAGAGTCGCCAGCAATGTGTATGTATCTCGAGAGAGGGAAAGGAAACACTGCATAAACCTAAGGGAAGGGAAAGAACATGGTCTCACGACCAAGAGAAACGGGTACGGGAGTCGGTTACGCGAAGGGAAGGTGTTAGCACCCAACACGTCCATCGTACTCGATGGGATCCACGCTTGTTGTCTGCATCAAAGGGTGTCGTCGTCTGGAGCTCCACTGCTACTGGACCGGAGAAGAAACGAGAAAGGAAAGAACGGAGAAACGAAGAAGAAAAGAAGAAAGAAGTGACTCGATAGGACGTTATTGTTGTCCTATGCCTACGTACTCCCTCAGTGCAATGGGAAAGTCAGAGTCAACGTAGTTCGGACGGGAATTGTGGGGGAAGGTTCCTCGCCAAGACAATCGCTGTCTTGTGCCTATATATCCTCAATCGGACGAGAGAGAGGAATCAGAGTTGATGTAGTTCGTGGGTACGACCACAGATGGGTAAGTGTTCTTTACGTGAGCGACGAGCTCATTTTCTGAAAAAAAAAGTTTGAAACCCAACAATCCCGAAGGATAAAAAGATTTGAATTTGTTTGGTGTTTTTTAAGACAGAAGTGTTTTAAGTTAGTTCGTATCTTACATTGAACCAAAGTCTACCATGCGGGAACGAGTGAATCGCATGGTCGCCCCCAAATGGGACGTATGCTAAACACTCTAGAAGAGGAGGGGAGACCCCTCGTTCTTCATTTCCTACACTTAAGGCTCGAGCGCAATATACGTTATATTTTATTAAGTGTTTCCAAGAAGTTTTGAGATGAGAAGAGAGAAGACCCCAAAAGGAAACTCTAAAGGGAAACTAAGAGTCCTAATGTTATCATGTACGGATAACCTAGGGTTAGTGAGGCTTAGGAGAGACAACTACCTAAAACCTAATGCTAATCCTACTCCAAGCTTAATCAAAAATTAAGTTGGACTAGGTAGCTCTAAGGGGAAAGGAGTCCAAGACTTGAACAAGTCTTGAGACTCGAGGGAGTGAAAGGAGTAACAAGAGAAGGAACAGCACCTACAACATCACATTTGCTTCAGAACTGCAACGAAATAATGCACATACACCAACAACATTCAACAGCATGAAACACAGCATGAAAACAGGTGTAAAAAAGTCAAACAGCATACATGTACACATGGACAGCACATATGACAGCACTTTATGCAAAACTCAGATGTGAAATTAGGACATCATGCACCACATTTGAATACGATTCAATCAAGGCAGAGCAAACGTGCATCAAACAACATACATCATTCAATTAATCATGATCATAAACAAACCACACACCATGTTGAATAACCTTGCAAGCATCATGGAAGAATGCAACATATAACATATGATCAAATGAAACAAGTATGCACATCATGAAATTGGATGCAAGTAAGTATGCACAGTCATCATCAATCCAGCAGCAATGCACAATGAACATGGTCAACAAGTGAGTGTGCGTGTGTGTTCATAGCATCAAGTGTTCAACAACGCAAACATACACATAAACGATGAAATCCAAGCATCGCGTGTCGAGAAACGTGTTCATGCAATATTGTGAGGTGCAACAGCTCAAGAATAATCCACAAATCATCAACATATCAGTCCATGAAGTTTAGGCATGCATCGGATCTCAAACAACCAAGAAAATGCACTAAAATACACATTCTGTCCCAGAGTAACAGGTTAACAAACGGTGAGTAACCGGTTACTTAGTTAAAAATCAGACCATTTACGCAAAAAATACACAGAGTAACCGATTAACAAACGGTGAGTAACCGGTTACTCTGGGACAACAGTAAAAAAAACTGTTTCAAAAGCACTTTTCAGCATCCAATCACTCATGTAATCATATCCACTTATCATGTAATCAACAATGCACGAGAATTCACATCAAATATCAGTAATCAAACATCAATTTCATCAATCAAACAACAAGATCACAAATCAAATCAAGCAAATGGATCAAATCACATCACAAACCAAAGATCTACAATGCATAAGTTGAAATTAAGCTAAATCAAGCATAGATCTAAGGAAAACCAACCTACAAGGCTAAGATTTGCCTTGGTGATTGTTGAGCACGAAAATTGATGAATCCAAGCAAGAAAACCAAAGATCTATGTGATGAACTTCAAGATCCAAGCAAGAACAACCAAGATCCAAGCTAGAACAACTCAAATAATGAAAAGCTGCTCCAAAAGTGATTCCACACTCCAAAACAGTAGCAAATCCAAGATTCTTTCAAGAATTAGTGAATGGATGGTGGTTTAGTTTCAAGATCAACAAATTCCAAGGTGAAATTTGATGAACTTTGATGGTGAAACTTTGAGTGAGGGTTTTGGAGAATGAGAGAAAAGTTGAGAGAATTGAAAGAATTCTGAAAATTGGAGAGTGAAAAAAAATCTAGGTCTCCCTTGGTTTAGAATGAGTGAGCTTAAATATCCTCTAGCTTAGGAATTTGGCTTGGGTTTAGAGTGAGTGGAAAATGGGGTAAAAGTGGGTTAGGAAGTGAAGTGTGGAATTGGGGTGGAAATTGATGAGTGGAAATGGAAAATTTGGGTGGAAAATGATGAAAAGAAGCTGTTCTAGATCCTTCCCACGTAAGCACAAGCAATGCACATGACCACTAAAATGATTTGAAAATTCTGTAGTGCTGAAAAATGCAGATTCTGGGCAAAAATTACACTGAGTAACCGGTTAACAAACGGTGAGTAACCGGTTACTCTGAGGAAAATTTGAATTTTCTGCTTGGCGCCAAAAGGAGGGAAAATGGAAACGGACTTGATTCCACCTGTTCTGAACCACAATATGCCTCTGAAACTTGTCTTTGGACCTCACTACTTGAGTGCACTTGAAACATGCCGTGAAATATTTTCCGGGCCTCGATTAAATTGCTGAGACGGCTGTTCGGTGCTGAATTTCTGATCAAAATTTGACCGTCGGAACTATTGATATTCAAATCACTTATTGGGAAAAATAAATGCTCAAAAAGACTTTGAGAATTAAATGCTTGGTCTTAACCGCCGATAAAGATCACACCGGTACTGAGAACATCTTGTACCGCTGAAGAAAATGCCCTGATCCCATGCTCAAAGAAACATGCAAATGCAACAATGCTAATGCAAAACAAAATGAAACATAAGCCAGTTAGCTTCAAAACAAGAAGGCAAATTTTGGGGTGTTACAGCTGCCCCTATTCAATCAACTTGGTCCTGAAGGTATGATAGCAATGGCTGTCATGCGTTCAAAGGATTCACAGAGATTGAATACCAAAAGAAACCTGAAATTTGCAATCCTCAAAGGAGGGACGACTCCGCTGGGGAACAAGCAATGAATGCTGCACTGTCATAACACATACAGGTGTTGGAAACCAATACAAACAATGTATTGAAATGTCTTGAAGTAAACACAAACGAGCGTTAGCTATGCTGGGGATAAACACTGACGGGTGTCAAGGGATCAAAGATATCAGATACAGACGGGTACTGAGAAGATACACGGACGGGTGTGAAAAGGTTCAATACGGACGGGTATCGAAAAGGTACACGGACGGGTGTAAAAAGTTTCAATACAAACGGGTACTGAAAAGGTACACGGACGGGTGCAAAAAGGGTTCAATACGGACGGGTATCGAAAGGGTACACAGACGGGTGTAAAGAGTTTCAATACGGACGAGTATCGAAGAAGATACACGGACGGGTGTAAAAAGTTTCAATACGGACGGGTATCGAAAAGGTACACGGATGGGTGCAAAGAGTTTCAACACGGACGGGTATCGAAAAGGTACATGGACGGGTGTAAAAAGGGTTTCAATACGGACGGGTACTGAAAAGGTACACGGATGAGTGTAAAAAGGGTTCAATACGGACGGGTACTGAAAAGGTACACAGACGGGTGTAAAAAGTGTTTCAATACGGACGGGTACTGAAAAGGTACACGGACGGGTTTCAAAATAAATGCTGAGGGCGAAGGCAAACTCCACTGGGGACGACAACATAAATTGTCCTCCGAAATAAGAGACCCTGCTGAGAAAGACTTCACTCTGCTGAGGAAGACATTGATCACAAATTCTGCTGGAGATGAAAGCTCCGAGAGAAAACCCACTCTGTTGGGGGATATCAAGATCAACAACTCTGCTGGAGATGGACGAAACTCCGAGAGAAAACCCACTCTGTTGGGGGATATCAAGATCAACAACTCTGCTGGAGATGGACGAAACTCTGAGAGAACACCCACTCAGCTGGGGATAGAAATGAATAACAATTCTGCTGGAGATGGACGAATCTCTGAGAGAATACCCACTCAGCTGGGGAGGGAGATGAATACTGAAGATGGAAACTCCTCCGCCGGGGATCACCAAATATCTCAGAACTTGGATTTGACGCCTGCCAAAAACGATTGGACTTAAGACCTGCTGGGGATACCAATCACCACCAGACTCTGCTTGGGGATGTCGGTGAGTTTAATCTACTATTAGGGAAATAACTTTACCCTCACCCTGCTGGGGATTAGATCAAGCCGTTGTCGGTGAGACTATACTTTCTGACCAACTGAGGAAAGTAGACACCAGGACTCTGTGGGGATAATAACACCTTTGTCCACGAATCTCCTACTGGAGATATAACAACATCCACCTTAGAGCAATCAACTTCTGAATGCTTGCTGGGGAATGATAATCCAAACACAACTTCGGCTGGGTATACAATCCTTTGTACTCCTGCTGAGGGGGACGATCCTCTTATGTCCTGCTGAGGGGGACGATCCTCATCGACACATCTGCTTGGAAAATAGTAGTTGTCAACATCCACTCTGCTAGGGGATAAACATATGTTTCCTGACTAGCTGAGAACATCTTGTACCGCTGAAGAAAATGCCCTGATCCCATGCTCAAAGAAACATTCAAATGCAGCAATGCTAATGCAAAACAAAATGAAACATAAGCCAGTTAGCTTCAAAACAAGAAGGCAAATTTTGGGGTGTTACACCTACGTCTGGGGGCTACCAAGCCAGGGAGGAATTCCACTATTAGTAGTACTAATTTACAGACTCAAAAATCCCAGTTGACATCTACTAAACTTAATCACTACCCAATGAACCTTCTACCTAAGAAACCACTTAGATATGAGAAACCACTCACTCCCTAATTCACCACAGCGATACAATCCAATGATTACACACTAATCACCCAACTTGATTATGCTTAACAGCTTTGATCAAGAGCAACACACTCGTGCTTAAAAGCTTTGAGTGAATACACTTACAACTCAAAATAGTAACACCAATTCACACACGAATAGTTTACACAAACACACACGAAGACACAAATGACACTCAGTCTTTAGCTCTCTTTCTTCGTTACTTTAACTTAGGGTTGAGGCTGCTTTAAATATCATTCTGACTTGGGCTTGGACCTGCTCCCAAGATTCTGATCTGATTTGTTATTGAAATCAGAAATTAATGCAGATTTGATCTCCTAAATCTTTTCAAATCAGCCCTAATGATTGTTATATGATTTTCTCCATGATATGCTCCATATCTGATTGCCAATATCTTCTCCAAGAAATTCGCATCCAATTACTCTAACAGATCTCTTCAAATCTCACTAACACGTGCATCCCTAAAATCATCACAACCTGATGTTCTGATGTTCTGGTATAGTGATGTCAAGACATCACTTATAACATCAGCCAACAAAACTTCCAACCCTGCAACAGCTAATGATAAGAACCAATGTTATGACATCAGACATATGACATCAACAATGTTCAACTTTGTTTTACCAAAATTCTAGCCAATACAAGAACCAACAATCTCCCCCTTTGGCTAATTTTGGCTAAAACAAACTCTGCCACCATCAGAGAACCCAGCAGCGGATAAAAAATTGATAAATTATCAAACTTGATAAATTATCAAACCATAGCAGCACCTCTTCAACACGACCAACAAGCTGCAGAAAATACCTTCACATCAGCAAAGGGCAAACTCCCCCTCAAAACAAGAACCACACATTGGCAACTCTCTCCTCCTTTTTAGAAATAATTGGACAATCATCAACGTGTTAGTCCTACTAACTACCAGATAGTCCTAAGCTAGCTCTCATTGTCAGTCAAAAGTCAGCATTAAGTGACAAGACAAATCACAGAACATAAACCAGAAGTACTTAAAAGCAACAATATTCAGAATACATAGCAAGCGCACTAAGTGCAGAAGCAAAAATAAACTACAAAAGCAAAAAAAATATCAAAAGCAGCACTTCAATCTTCACCAGTATCGGAACCATCAGAACTAGCTGCAACATCTTCATCCTCAGTGCTAGGGTCACCTTTCTCAGAACCTGAACCTTCAACATTGTCCTGGACATCATCATCATTTTGGCTAGCATTGACTGCTTCAACTTCATTTTCTGCCAATCTCAGAGTCATGAGAAGTTTTTCAAATTTTAGCTTTCTTTCAGTACTCACTCTGATGACTTCATCCAACTCCTTGCAAGCCTCCTCCAATTCTGAAATCAACCCAGTTTTGGCAGGTGGCTGTTGTGATGTTGAAGCTGATGTCTTGACAATGTCAGGAAGATGCTTCCCTTCAAACAACTTATAATGGATTGACAAGGCAGATTCCTTCTTACACACCACATCAGATTGATGAAGAATGCCAGGATGTTGTGACAAGATGATCCCATAAATGAGAGAGGGAAAGGCAATAGGCATCTTTACTGCATTTGTAGCAGCATGCTTGATAGTCTGATCATATATATAAGCCCCATAATCAAATAACCTCTTTGTCCCAACAGCATAAATGAATTTTCCCAATCCAACAGAGATAGTTGTCTTGTGATTGGTAGGGACCCAATTAGCTGCTCCTATTCTGTGCAGAATAGCATATTTGACACTCAACAAACTGGTAGACAATTTTCCTTTCAGAGGCCAGACTTTCACTTGTCCTGCTGTGATTTCCTTACACACAGCATTGTCTGTTTCTTCTAACTCTCTATACTCCTTATCATCCCTTCCCAGGTAAGTGTTAATGTCCTCAGGAGAAAAATTAACACATTGACCTCTTACATAAACCTTCCTAAAATCCATATTTCTTCTGTCATTAATAGCCACAGGAATGTTCACAATAAATTCCTTGACTAATCCATCATAGCACTTGGACAGCCCAGACACGGTCTTCATTAACCCAGCAAATCTAATCAATTCAATGACTTCCTTAAGATCCAAGGCATCTCCACCAAGTTCTCTTTCCAGTTCTAGTCTTCTCTGACAAACAAATTTCCACATGGATGCACTACTAGCATAGTGGAATGAAATATTGTCAACAGGGATGTCAGGAATCTTGTCAGCAATTCTCTTAAATATAGACCTTCTCACAGGAGTGATGTCTTGAACATCATCCTCAACATCAAATTCAGACTCTGAATCCTCCCTCACCTTTCTCTTTTTGGAATTCACAGTAACTTTGCTCCAAATCTTAGCAGGTCCCACCATAGTTGACTTTTTCTTTTTGTTCTCTGGTCTCTCCTTAGGTGAGTATTCTGCTGACTTCCCTCTTCTAGACCTCATTCTTGTGGTAATATCTGGGATAGCTTTTCCAATCACTTCATTATCAGAAAGATCAATCACATCCACCTTATCAGTATTCTTCTTTTCACTAGGCCTAGCTCCAACATCCCTATCAGGCGATGTTCTGACATTGGTTTCAACTTCTTCTTCAACATGAACACCTTCATCTTCAACTTCCACTTCTTCATCTTCAATGACTGAGATAACCAATCTGTGAAGATTGGTATCCGCATTCTGCATGTCATCCTTTTCAGCTGGCATTTGTCTAAGGGGAATAGAAATTCCTTTTACAGATAAACCTTTATCCAAAATTTTGGTGGCAATCTGATTAAGACTACGATCAACATCAACCCTCTCTTTAACAGCTTGAGGGGTGGAAGACTCAGATGCATATTTTTCTTTAAAAAGAATGCTAGTGACTAACCTCCTAGTTTCACTATCATCAATTTTAGGTGTAGGCCTTTTGGGTTGAAGTTTGGAAGGTCTTGACTTACCAGATTCAGGAACCATCATGGAGATGGGTGCTATATTCAAAGCTTCTTTAGCATAACCCTCTTTCGTCGAAACCCTAGCTTTTTTAAGAGAAGAACTTTTTGAAGCAGACTTCTTTCCAGGGGATGATACTTGTTTTGACATTGTTCCAGTGAAGCAACTGAGGATCAGGGAAGGATTGCTACTTCTGTTGATGGAGAAGGAGATGAACCATCTAGGGGTATGGTGTTTGATGAAGCGTGTGATAGCTACAATAGGTAATGATAGCCAAAAGTATGGAGCCTGATTTTGTGGATCACATAAACGCCAATAAATGTATTTTCCCCACCAAAACACATTTTTGAATTTTAATAAATTCACCCCATAAGCCACTAACTTCAATTTTCTGCTTAAGTATTCACAACTAATGTTACAGTCTGATGTCACAACATCAACCTTAACATCACTTGATGAGTTGGACTCTTGAGGTACCCATAGATAACAGTTATCTATGGATCTGACTCCCTTCATAACACCCTCATTCCTCCCATTAGTCACTAAACAATCATCTTTAGTGTAGCTGACCTTGTATCCTTCATCACATAGCTGACTGATGCTAATCAAATTAGCAGTCAATCCTTTGACAAGAAGAACATTTTCCAAATTTGGTCCATCATGACACCTCAATTTACCAACTCCCTTTACTTCCCCTTTCTCTCCATTACCAAAAGTAACATCATTTGTGGAGCAAGTCTTGATATCCACCAAATGATTTTTGAACCCTGTCATATGCTTTGAACAGCAACTGTCAAAGTACCAACCATCTTTAACATAATGTCTATCAGATGTGTGGGCCAATAAACATGTAAAAGTAGCTTTAGGAACCCATTTTTTAACAGCCTTAGACCTGTTCTGATTCTGTCTAGGTTGATGGACAGATTTGGGATAGCCATGCAGTTTAAAGCAAGAATATTGCATATGGCCAAAATTTCCACAATAGAAACATCTAACTCTTTTAACCTCTTCTCTACAGTGATTAAACTTCCTGCCACCTTGATGATGAAACTGCTGAGGCTGCCATCCATAGTACTGGGGTTGTCTTCTTCCATAGTTAGCCTGTCTTCTGTAGTGATGATTCTGTCTCTTAGGCTGTCTTCTACCATGATGATGTGGCTTTCTTCTCCCATAATCATGAGGCACTGCATTATTAGGTCCAAAGCCATACATATTCCCTTGATGTTGAGACATCTGATGGAACATGTTAAACCTAGAAGCCTGCATACTCCTATGGTATTGTGGAGGCATATACTGCCCAGCTCCAGAAGCCTGTGCCTTCCCATGATGAGGACCATGAGCATTCTCTTTCCCAACATTTTGAGGAAGTTGATGAACAGCCTGATTAGGTTTAGGATTATGTCTTCTTCTGTTATGTTGAGACATTGGTTGAGACTTGTCCTTTTTGGTTCCAGAAATACTAGCTTCACCAGAGACCTTATCCTCAAAAACAAATCCTAAGCCAGACTTATCTCCTGCTACCTTTTCAGCCTAAAGAATCTTATCAAGAGTATCAGACCCACTGTTCAACATTCTGATAGACTTGGTCATTTGATCAAGTTGAGATTTAACTAACAAGACTTCATTTTCAAGATCAGCTTTAACAGTCTCAAGCTGGACTATTCTTTTCTTTTGTTTCTCACTTTCTTGAGAAACCTCTGCACTCTTCAGGCATAACTCTTGATAGGATGTTGCTAACTCCTCAAAAGTCAATTCCTCATCACTAGATTCTCCATCAGAAATACATGTTCCTATCAATGCCCTAACATGCTTGGCATACTCTTCTTCACTTTCACTGTCAGTATCAGACCAGGAAACAACCATGCCCTTTTTCTGCTTCTTTAGGAATGTAGGACATTCTTTCTTGACATGACCATAGCCTTCACCATTCTTGACCATTCTTCTCTTCATCCTTCTCTTTTGACTTGTTGATGTCAGAGGAGATGTTCTTAACAATAGGTTTGTAGTTTCTATTCATCCTCTTAAACACCTTGTTAAACTGTCTTCCCATCAGAACAATAGCCTGAGACAGCTCCTCCTGAGACTCAGCACCATTCCCTTTCTTCTCTTCTTGAGTATTAGATACCAAAGCTATACTCTTGGTCTTCTTTTCAGGTTCCTCTTCACTCAACCCTAACTCAAAAGTTTGAAGAGATCCAATCAGCTCATCAACCCTCATTTTGCTGATGTCTTGAGCTTCTTCAATTGCAGTCACCTTCATCTTATATCTCTTGGGAAGGGATCTAAGAATTTTCCTCACCAACTTTTCTTCAGTCATCTTCTCTCCAAGAGCACTAGATGCATTGGACAGCTCAAGAATATTCATGTAAAAATCATAAATAGTTTCATCTTCCTTCATCTTTAGACTTTCAAACTTTGATGTCAGAAGTTAAAGTCTTGACATCTTAACCCTTGAAGTTCCTTCATGAGTAGTCTTTAAAATGTCCCAAGCATCCTTTGCCACTTCACAAGTGTTTACCAGCCTGAAGATGTTTTTATCAATCCCATTAAAGATGGCATTCAAGGCCATAGAATTGCCAAGTGCTAGCTCATCCTCTTCCTTGGTCCACTCTTCTTCAGGTTTCAGCTTGGTGTTTCCTTCTTTATCAGTAATAACAGGGTGCTTCCACTCTTTTAACATGGCCTTCCAAGCCCTGCTGTCCAAGGATTTCAAGAAGGTAACCATCCTTGGTTTCCAATAATCATAATTAGAACCATCCAGAATAGGGGGTCTATTCAAAAATCCACCAACTTCCTTGTCCATCTTACTAAAAAGTACCAGCCCTAGATCTCACCCAGATGCAGAGCAGGATGCCTGCTCTGATACCAATTGAAATTTTGGTATCAGATGTGTGATGTTAAGGTGTGATGTCACAACAACACACTCTGTTATGGACAAGGCAATAACAAGCAGTAAAGGACACAATGAATTGTTCACCCAGTTCGGTCTAACTACCTACGTCTGGGGGCTACCAAGCCAGGGAGGAATTCCACTATTAGTAGTATTAATTTACAGACTCAACAATCCCAGTTGACATCTACTAAACTTAACCACTACCCAATGAACCGTCTACCTAAGAAACCACTTAGATATGAGAAACCACTCACTCCCTAATTCACCACAGTGATACAATCCAATGATTACACACTAATCACCCAACATGATTCTGCTTAATAGCTTTGATCAAGAACAACACACTCGTGCTTAAAAGCTTTGAGTGAATACACTTACAACTCAAAATAGTAACACCAATTCACACACGAATGGTTTACACAAACACACACGAAGACACAAATGACACTCAGTCTTTAGCTCTCTTTCTTCGTTACTTTAACTTAGGGTTGAGGCTGCTTTAAATATCATTCTGACTTGGGCTTGGACCTGCTCCCAAAATTCTGATCTGATTTGTTATTGAAATCAGAAATTAATGCAGATTTGATCTCCTAAATCTTTTCAAATCAGCCCTAATGATTGTTATATGATTTGCTCCATGATATGCTCCATATCTGATTGCCAATATCTTCTCCAAGAAATTCGCATCTAATTACTCTAACAGATCTCCTCAAATCTCACTAACACGCGCAGCCCTAAAAACATCACAACCTGATGTTCTGATGTTCTGGTATAGTGATGTCAAGACATCACTTATAACATCAGCCAAAAAAACTTCCAACCCTGCAACAGCTAATGATAAGAACCAATGTTATGACATCATACATATGACATCAACAATGTTCAACTTTGTTTTACCAAAATTCCAGCCAATACAAGAACCAACAAGGATGATCATGAATGAGTAAAAACATACCTTAGAGGTTCTGAAATCTTTTTACAGTGATTTTGAGTGCTTTCCAATCTGACTCTGAGCTTCTGATCATCGTCTTCCAGCTTCTGCTTTCTTCAGAGGGATCTGACGTTGAATATATATCGATGTCTTCTGTACTCGAATCTCTAATCTGAGACTAGAATCAATTTTCTCTTCAGATGACCGCTACGATCTATTGTTCAGGAGTATTCATCTGATTTTTGAAGGTGATCCTCAAAGTGTGGAGATACTGATCATCAGGCATCTGTCTTTCATCAGGCTTCTTTTGAACAGATGCATAGCTTGTTCAAAGACAAGTATTTATCAAACAAGTGTGTAACACGTGACATGTTTTGCATGACAATCTTGTTCTTGTAATGCTGCTCTAATTCGTTTAGACTTAGTCTTATCAAGGGATTTACAGCATATATGTTTCTAAAAAAAAATTGTCTACTGATTTCTTCATCCGAAAGACATCAGAGACTTAAATCCTTTTTTTTTACTTCAAGTAGACGACTTCTGTCTTTACAACCGGTCAAGCTACTTCTAATTCCAGAATTTATGCAACATGAACTTCTGAGAGAACTGTCAGATAACATTGTGACCAGTTCAAGTTTGTTCATCTGAGATAGAGTCTCAAGTTAACAAAACTTAATTGTCTATGTTATTACAACCAATGTTTAGGAATCATCCTGAATCAAATTCCTGAAGGTTTACCAGATTTCCTCTTTTTGAAAATTCTTCAGTTTTCTGCATAGCTCCTTAGAGAGACAATATACAGTTCATCATTGAATCTTATAACTGTTTGATCAGTTAAGATTCAGATGTTGAATTACTTCTAAGAGTTTGAATTTTTTAGCTTTCTGACTTCTTTTACATACTTCATTCTGAAATTCAAAATTATAGAACAACAATCTTTCTTCTTTAGATGAAGAAGTTCTTAATGAGCCTTAAACGAGAAAGTCAAGGGTGGACCTAATCCGTTTCTTGAAAACATCTCAAAACTCATAAAGAAATAAACTTCAGCAAACAAGATTTCTTGTTTTTTGATGATTCAATCTTGAGCAGATATGTTGTTTATCCAAACTTATCTTCTAAGATAAGCATTCAGCAGATACTACTACTTGTCTGATGAGTCTATCTTATCAGCTGATTCTTCACTCTTCTTCAAAGCTTTTAGTGAGGAAGATTCAGTTGTTGACAACTGCAAGACTTTCTGAATCAGTGACTTGCTCAAGTAATCCGATTGATTACAATTTTGTACACATTCATCTTCTGAGCTGTTACAGAAATTGTAAGTGGATTGAAATCTCACCCAGAGTATTTCTACGCACTGCATCTGGATCTTTTTCTGACACTATTAAGTGTTTGATATACATCAATAACAGAACCGGGGCTCTGATACCTGAAATTCTGGTACCAGATGTGTGATGTTAAGGTGCGATGTCACGACAACACACTCTGCAATAATGGACAGAATAAGCAACAGGAAAACACAAGGAATTGTTCACCCAGTTCGGTCTAACTACCTACGTCTGGGGGCTACCAAGCCAGGGATGAAATTCACTACTTGTAGATATAATTTACAGACTCAACACACCAGTTGACAATCTCCTAAACTTATACTCTACTAGTGACTTTCTACCTAAGAAACCACTTAGATATGAGAACACTACTCAATCCCCTAAAACACTCAAAGAACAACCTCTTTGAGATCCCTTGATCTTGCTTCCTAGCTTCGATCAATCAACAACTCTCTATTGCTTCACAGCTTCTAGAGAGGACAGAAAATTCAACACCTATTCAACCTAGAATAGTGTGATTACAAGTACTCTAAACAAACCCTAGACTCTAAGCCTCCAGCTCTTGATCTTCAATCTGTTTTCTGTACCTTCTTCCTTGGTATTGTGCGCTTTATATAGCTCCTTGAATTTGGATTGGATTTGTCACAATATTTGATCAGATTTGTTAATTAAAAACTGAATCTTTTAAAACAGATTTTATCCCCAAAATCTTTTTAAATCTTCCACCTTTTAATTCTCCAACAAACCTGCAATCAAATCTCCCATGTAACAGAAAATATCTAGCCCAAGATATTCTCATCCAACGAGTCAACACTCTCCACAATTCCAGCTAATACGCGACCCAAATAACAACAAGCCCATGCTGTCATTAGCTTCAGTTCTGCAGGTCTGATGTTACAACATCACCTATGTGACATCAGACATCCACTTCAGCAACTAGCAACCTTAACACAGCCCAGTGTTAAGTGCAATGTTATGACATCAAGCCCATGACATCAAACATAGTTAACCTTCACAACTTAGTACAGCCCAGTACTAAGACTCAATGCTGCAACATCAACACCATGACATCAGTATTGAACACCTTGTTGTTTTACCAAAATTCCAGTCAATCCAGGAACTTACAATCTCCCCCTTTGGCTAATTTTGGCTAAAACAATCTCTGCATCTTCAGAGACTTCAGCCGCGAAATATCTTCAATATTTTGAAACTTTAACTTGCAGCAGTTTGACAATCTTCATATAGTCTTCATTACTTGATCTGCTGCAGCACCATCTTCATTATTGACAACAGCCAATTGGTGCTCCCCCTCAAAAACTTGAACCAGCATCACAGCTGTTCAGTAGCTCAGAATGTGCAGCACATCTCCCCCTTGATGTCTGCTTTGCTGCACTCTCCAATTCCTATGAATTCTTCACTAGCAGCTCCACAACTATGCTGTCTATACTCCCCCTCCACAGCTGCATCATTACTTTTCAACTAAACACCTTTTATTTTTATTCTTTTAGCAGCAACTACTCTTCTCCTCCTGGAAATTTTTAACTCTCCCCCTTTTTAGCCATAATTAGGCATGCTTCTATAAGAAGCCCTATTAACTATAGTCAGTGTACCCTAGCTCTCATTGTTAGCCTCTCAGATAGTAAACAGGCAAAACAAATCATAGAAGGAAACTAAAAACATAAACCGTGCACATAACAGCACAATATTCAAATTACAAACCAAGCACATCAAGTGCCAAAACAAAGACAGAAATTAAAGCTACCACTACAAACAGTAGACGGAAATCAGTCTTCATCCGAGCTGGTACTCTCACCATCCTCATCACCTTCACCTGACCTGGACTCCTCAATGTCACCATTCCCAGCATCTTCTCCCTGTTCCAAGTCTTTGATCATCTGCTCAATCTTCATCTTCCTAACAGTGCTGGTGCTGATAACCATGTCAAGATCCTTGCAGGTTGCCTTTAATTCTTCAATCAGCTCAGATTTGGTACTGCCCTTCTTAACTCTAGCACTTGATGTTGCAACAATGTCTGGAACATGACTCCCAGCAAACAGTTTGGGATGCAAAGATCGAGCTGATTCCCTCTTACAAGCAACCTCAGAACTGGTTAAGATTCCAGGATGTTGTTCCAAGATCATTCCACAGATAAGGGAAGGGAATGATATAGGCATTTTGATGGCATTGGTAGCACCATGTTTCACCACTTGATCGAATATATAGTTTCCATAGTTGAACTTGACCTTTTTCCCCACAGCATAGATGAACCTTCCTAAACCCACAGTTATGGTGGTTTTGTGGTTAGTAGGTACCCAGTTAGCAGCACCAATTCTGTGCAAAATAGCATACTTGATGCTGAGTTTGCTAGCTGTCAACTTATTCTTCAGAGACCACACCTTAACTTGAGTGGCAGTGATCTCTCTACACACCTCATTGTCAGTTACCTCCAGCTCACACTCCTCTTCCTCAACTCTTCCTAGGTACCTATTGACAGTACTAGGAGAGAAGTCAATGCACTGTCCTCTAACAAACACCTTCCTATAGTTCACACTTCTATTGTCAGAAATGTCTGTGGGAATGTTGACAACGAATTCCTTAACAAGTCCACTATAGCACTTGGGAAATCTGGTCACAGTTTTTAGTAGACCAGCACCATGAATCAGGTCCATAATTTCTTTCATCTGCAAGACATCTTTTCCAAGCTCCCTTTCTAGAGCTAACCTTCTTTGGCACACAAACTTCCATAATGAAGCACTGCTCGCATAGTGGAAGGAGATGTTATCAATTGGAACTTCATGCACCTTATCAGATATTCTCTTTAGAATAGTTTTCCTGACAGGCGTGATGTCCGGAACATCATCTTCGACATCATAGTCTGACTCAGAATGCTCCACAGCCTTCCTCTTCCTAAGATTTATCTCCACTTTACTCCAAGATTTTGCTGGTCCAACAGCAATGTTCTTCTTCTTATCAACCGATGACTCCTTAGGAGAGGGTTCAACCTCCTTTCCCTTCCTTGTTTTCAACCTCCTGGCAATGCTTGGAACAGCCCTAGCTATTACTTCATCATCTGATAAATCAACTACGTTTATTGCATCAGCATTGTCTTTACCACCAGAAGCAGGGTCAGGTGATGTTCTAACATTTTCTTCAACATTTGTTTCCTCAGCCATGTCTTCTCTCTGATCAGCGTCTTTACTAACTTCAGACTCTTCAACAACAGACATAACAAGTCTATGGAGATTCGTTGCAGCACTTTGCATGTCCTCCTTCTCCTTTTCAGCAGGCATTTGTCTCAGTGGTCTCGATATACCTTTTACAGGAAGACCTTTATCAAGGATCTTGTCAACAATCTGATCTACGCTCTTGTCAACATCCACCCTTTCCTCAACATTTTGAGACGTGGATGACCTAGGCGCTGTCTTATCACGAAAGAGAACACTAGTAACAATCCTCTTTGTTTCATTATCTTTAAAGATAGTCCCAGCCCTTTTAGAAACAAGTTTAGGAGGTCTAGATTTACCAGATTTTGGGAGCATCACAGAGATGGGTTCCACATCCAAAGCTTCTTCTGCAAACCCTTCTTCTGTGGAAACCCTAGCCATTCCTTTTGCAGACCTTTGACCCGCAGACTTCTTAGACGGTGACGCCATGAATCCTTTGAGATAGGTACGATTGAGTGAGGATTGATTCTTGAAGGCGAAGAAGATGAACCGTTGTGAGAACAGGACTTTGAAAAACCGTGATGTTGCTCCAAAAGAAAATGATGGTCTGAGGTATGGCGCCAGATTTTCTGTATTTATTAAAGACCAATTACTAATTTTCTCCCTCCATAAATACTTTCCTTTAAAAAAATTCACATCAGAACATACTAACTATGAGTGCCCTTTCAGCATCCTGATGTCATAATCTGATGTTATAACATCAATCTGAGCATAAATAGTTGAATTTCCTTCAAGAGAAATCCACTGATAGCAGTTATCCTTGGTTCTAGCACCCTTCATAACAATCTGATTATGCTCATCAGAAACCACACACTCATGCTTAGTGTAGTTTACCTTGTACCCTTCATCACACAACTGGCTTATGCTGATCAAATTTGCACTTAAGCCATTGACAAACATAACATTGTCAAGTTCAGGTCTACCATCACCTTGGACTTTCCCAACTCCTGCAACAATACCTTTTCCTCCATTGCCAAACATAACCTCATGAGAGGAGCAAGGCCTAAGATCATTAAACATGGATCTACATCCAGACATGTGCTTGGAACACCCACTGTCAAAATACCATGTATCTTCTTTAAACTCCTTGTCAGCCATGTGAGCCAATAAGCACTTCACCTTCTCCTTAGGTACCCATTGTTTAACAACTTTGGGCCTATCCTCCCTCCATCTGTTTTGAGGCTGAGGGTATCCATGCAGCTTGTAGCAAGAGTAATGCATATGTCCAAACCTTCCACAGTAATAACATCTCACCCTTTCATCTCTGAATCTTCTGCCATGATGAGATTGCTTAGGCTGCCATCCATAATGTGGTCTCCTCCTGCCATAACTAGCCTGCCTTTTATTATGCTGATATCTTCTTCCATAAGAAGGCTGAGAATGCTGTTTTCTGGATTGTCTCCCATGATGGTGAGGCTTTCTTCTTCCGTAGACATAAGGCACATCATTGTTAAATCTAAAGCCATGACTATACCCGTTGACCTGATGTTGAGACATCTGATGTGACCTGCCCTGTTTGAACCTAGCAGCTTGCATGCTCTTATGGTATTGTGGGGGCATATACTGACTAGCTCTTTGTGGCTGCTTTCTCTTATGATAAGGACCAGTCTTCCTCTCAATCCTCTTAGGTTGTGAAACATCAGCTTTCTTAGGAGTAGGATCCTGCACCTTTGGCTGATGTTGAGACAATGGTTGAGACATCTCCACTTTGGTTCCTGAAGTGCTTGCTTCAGTAGATACTTTTCCCTCAACCACAAATCCTAATCCAGTCCTGTCTCCAGCTATCCTTTTCGTCTAAAGAATCTTGTCAAGAGTGTTTGTACCACTGTTCAGCATCCTAACAGACTTGGTCATTTGATCAAGATGAGCTCTTACTAGCACCACTTCATTTTCCAGATCAACTTTTTCATTCTCAAGCTGAGCAATCTGTTGCTTGTGGCACTTGTTTTCTTGACAGACTTCAGCACTCTTAAAACACAGCTCTCTGTAGGTTGAAGCTAGCTCATCATAAGTGACTTCTCCATCACTATCATCATCAGATTCAACAATTCCTGTCAAAGCTGCAACATGCTTTGCTGATTCACTTTCACTTTCACTGTCAGAGTCAGACCAGGAAATTGTCAAGCCTTTATTCTGCTTCTTCAAGAATGTGGGACACTCTTTCTTGACATGTCCATACCCTTCACATTCAAAGCACTGAACACCTTTATCTTGGACAGTCTTCTCTTCATCTTTCTCTTTTGAATTACTGATGTCAGAGGAGATGTTCTTGACATTTGGCCTGTAGTTATAGTTCATCTTCTTGAACACTTTGTTGAATTGCCTTCCCAACATAACTATAGCCTGAGGCAGATCCTCCTGGGACTCATCATCTTTAGCTGCTACAGGAGTGGAGACTAAGGCTATACTCTTGGGCTTCTTTTCTGGTTCTTCCTCATTCAGCCCAAGTTCAAATGTTTGAAGAGATCCAATAAGCTCATCAACTCTCATCTTGCTGATGTCTTGAGATTCTTCAATGGTTGTTACCTTCATCTTATACTTCTTAGGGAGGGACCTAAGAATCTTTCTTACCAGCTTCTCTTCTGTCATCTTCTCACCAAGAGCACTGGATGCATTTGACAGCTCAAGAACACTCATGTGGAAGTCATGAATAGTTTCCTCTTCCTTCATCTTCAAGCTTTCAAACTTAGATGTTAAAAGCTGAAGTCTTGACATCTTCACTCTAGATGTACCTTCATGAGTAGCCTTCAAAATATCCCAAGCAGCCTTAGCAGTTTCACATGAGTTGATCAGCCTGAATATGTTCTTGTCAACCCCATTGAAGATAGCATTTAGGGCTTTTGAATTCCCAAGGGCAAGCTCATCTTCTTCCTTGGACCATTCTTCTTCAGGCTTTCGCTTAGAGGTGCCTTCTTTATCCTTGCCAGCATCATCTTTTTCACAAACAACAGGAGCTTCCCACTCTTTAATGACAGCCTTCCAAGCTCTGCTGTCTAATGACTTTAAAAAGGTAGTCATTCTAGGCTTCCAATACTCATAGTTTGAGCCATCCAATATAGGGGGTCTGTTGACAAATCCTCCAACCTCTTTGTCCATCTTTCACCAGAAAGTACTTCCCTAGATCTCACCCAGAGACAGACAGGATGCCTGCTCTGATACCAATTGAAATTCTGGTACCAGACGTGTGATGTTAAGGTGCGATGTCACAACAACACACTCTGCAATAATGGACAGAATAAGCAACAGGAAAACACAAGGAATTGTTCACCCAGTTCGGTCTAACTACCTACGTCTGGGGGCTACCAAGCCAGGGATGAAATTCACTACTTGTAGATATAATATACAGACTCAACACACCAGTTGACAATCTCCTAAACTTATACTCTACTAGTGACTTTCTACCTAAGAAACCACTTAGATATGAGAACACTACTCAATCCCCTAAAACACTCAAAGAACAACCTCTTTGAGATCCCTTGATCTTGCTTCCTAGCTTTGATCAGTCAACAACTCTCTATTGCTTCACAGCTTCTAGAGAGGACAGAAAATTCAACACCTATTCAACCTAGAATAGTGTAATTACAAGTACTCTAAACAAACCCTAGACTCTAAGCCTCCAACTCTTGATCTTCAATCTGTTTTCTGTACCTTCTTCCTTGGTCTTGTGCGCTTTATATAGCTCCTTGAATTTGGATTGGATTTGTCACAATATTTGATCAGATTTGTTAATTAAAAACTGAATCTTTTAAAACAGATTTTATCCCCAAAATCTTTTTAAATCTTCCACCTTTTAATTCTCCAACAAACCTGCAATCAAATCTCCCATGTAACAGAAAATATCTAGCCCAAGATATTCTCATCCAACGAGTCAACACTCTCCACAATTCCAGCTAATACGCGACCCTAATAACAACAAGCTCATGCTGTCATTAGCTTCAGTTCTGCAGGTCTGATGTTACAACATCACCTATGTGACATCAGACATCCACTTCAGCAACTAGCAACCTTAACACAGCCCAGTGTTAAGTGCAATGTTATGACATCAAGCCCATGACATCAAACATAGTTAACCTTCACAACTTAGTACAGCCCAGTACTAAGACTCAATGCTGCAACATCAACACCATGACATCAGCATTGAACACCTTGTTGTTTTACCAAAATTCCAGCCAATCCAGGAACTTACAATACCAATTGAAGGTGCGAGAAAGACACAAGAAATGGGGGGTTTGAATTGTGTATTCACTCTTTTTCTAACTTTTCGCCTTTTATCGTTAAAGTGCTAATAGAATATCAGAGCTCGTTGAGAGACTCTGATTTGCAAAATATCATTCAGACTTTGCAATTCGTGAAGCATAAGAACCAACAAGAGTCTGAACACAATATGCATCATTCAGAACTTGCAGTGCGGAAGCTTATCAGAGTTAAGTTGCAAGGTTCTGACTTGCTTATGTAAGGTTCTGATACTCAATACAGAAACATAAATAATAACATAAAGCATAACAAGAGTAAAGAACACACGATATATCCTGGTTCACCTGAGCAACTCTCAAGCTAATCCAGTCCACCCTCCTCAGGTGATTTCGCCTTGAACATAAGGACTTAATCCACTATAACCAAATGCGATTACAGATGCACGGGCAACAGCCGGTGACTAACAACCTGCACAACCGCAGATATGACTAACACACAATGAACCATTCAGGGATTCAACTTAATTAATATAACGACCATTGACCCGCAGGTTCCAATCTTGCAAGATCTACTGCTAGGATTTCACAGCTAAACATTCAGGGATTCGTCACAACGAATGTAACGTTTACTGACCCTATTTCAGGCTTTTCCACAATGACACCAAGTCATTGTCTTCTCAAGTCTCCGGTCACACTGACCACTCGAGGAAACCTAATTCACATAGAATTAGTTAACAGGAGATTACAATAATGCTTCTTAACAAGCAGATTACTCCTAAGTTTAAGTACATAAGAACACACAAGTGTTCAAGCAAGATATGAGCAACAGCTCCTTGCTATTTTCAGATTCTACAGAGATGTATGTTGATTTGACAGTTGATGATATCTTGTAGATCTTTTTCTTCTTCGTCTTCTTTGTTGAGCAAGCTTCGAGCAACAACTCCTTGCTTCAGATCTTCAATATAGCTCAGACGAGAAGATGGTTGATGACTTGACTGATTTGCAATGTTGTCTTCTTCATCAACAGCTCCTGTTTCAATTGTTGTTGTTTTGTTGATTTATGATCTTGTGCTTCAACAACAATGGTCGTGTGTAAATGTTGATATATGATTTATGATCTTGTAACACTCACCCGTTTCTGATGGTAATTAATTGAAGCATGAGTAGAGACTTTATAGCTGGATCTTCAGATGTATCAAGTCTTCCGTCTTCAGAGCTTGTCCATTAGGAATTTGTCTTCAGAACTTCAGCACTTGTCTTGAAACCCGTTATCTACATTGCTTCAAGTCTTCAGAATCTTCAGAACTTGTCGATTAGGAATCTTTAGCACTTCGGTTCTCTATAATGTTATCTCTTCAGAAGCTTCGCAATCCTCAGAATCATAACCACTCTCAGAGAGCATCCACAAGAGCATTGCAACAGCAATATCGGCATCCTTGGATCTGACTGATCATGATCAGATACAGAAGCTTACATGCTTCTTGCGACTTGTGTCACACATAGTAACTTCGTATATAATCACTTACGCATATCTGGCTGGTGCATGTTGGATCTGATATCTTCTATGATTATGTTCTGCACATAACACACGTTAGAACATTAAATGGTTCTTTCACAAATACCATTGTTATCATCAAAACATAGAGACGACTTGTAGAGACAACTCTTGCTCTAACACGTTCATCTGGCAGTGACTCTATTACAACATGTTGTATTTTTTGGGTTTCACAAACGGGTGAGTGTTACAACTGTTGAAGACGGTAGAGCACCTACAAATATTAAAACAGACTTGAAGAAGCCTATTGTTGGAAATTGAAAAGCTTTTGAAGAAAATCAAACTATAAAAACTAGTGATGGTTCAAAAAGGCCCATGGTGTACCTGTTGTAGTTCCTCGGGTTTTAGATATTGGAAACTTAAATAGGCACTGGTTTGAATTTGCCTTATGGAATATATTTTTGTGGATGAACCGTATTAAGCGGCCCAAACGTTGCTTTGACATCTACTTGTGAAAAGCTTGAATCAAAATCTACCGGTAGTGAAAGCTTTTGAGATTGCAGAAGTTTCCTCGGCACTCCAGAAGCAGCAGCTACGTTTTCCCTGTGGTCATGAACACTAAAAGTGTAAGGTGCTTTGATGGTTCTTATATAACATCTCCTAACAACACCAGTTCATAGCACAATCCAGAATACAAGGCATACAGAAACATGATGCAAATTGCAAATATAGGGCATTCATGCAGAGATTATACCAAGATGCACACCACATTCAAACCTAACAATGCAAAGATAAAATAACAAAGAACAAAAACAAAGGCAAAGGCACATTTATATAACAGTTAGAATCCATGAATTCTCACACTCAAGTTCACTTTCAAAGTCATCTTTCTACAACATTCAAGAGGCAACAGCAGCTCATGATCAAAACTGAATCACACAAAGATTTGAGAAAACAATGCAGTCACTAATTTGACCTCATTCAAGCTAATTGCAAGTTACAATCAGAATCAACTGCACATAATAAACTGACTCAGAATTCCATTTCAGTGACAAAAAGAGTTAACCAGCATACAAAATCACAAGGGCACCTCATAACAAATCGAGTCCGGCTCAGATTTATTCCACAAATTCCAATTCCTAATCATTCAATTAAGCTAAGAATTGAGCGCATAACAGGCTTTTTTCCTCTAACTAAACTTCCACCCCATGAGCTAAACAACTATCCCTAATTCTATATCGTTTTCACTAACAATTTCATAACTAACCTAACATATTCACTAATCGTTAGGACCACCCACAACTATCCTAACTGACTTTCTTTCCATATAACTAACATCAACATTTCCTACCTCACTAACTTCAAAATGGCAAATTCAGTTTCAGCAACCAACAGTGCATTCAATTAACACAATAAATTCAAATTGGCAACCAACCAACTTAAGTAACAAGTCTAGTTTTCTAAATGCCACAATTCATATTGATTGGTCCAAATTGTTTTAACTGCAACTAACCTTGATTAAAACTGACTTAACACATTCTAATTAACATTCCTAATCTCCCACCCTCTTCACTAATCCTCATCATTTTTTTACTCTAACCAGCTTTTTAACATAGCCCTAACATTCTCTTAACTATTGTAAATGTTACTAAGAACTAGCAATAGACACTAACTGTAAAAATCTAACAGTTCCAATGCCAACCCAACTCAAACTAATAGATTTCAGACAGAATTTTAATCTAACTAATTAACTTTAGCTTTTCCATTTTTGATTAACTAAACTCAATTCTTAACTCTAACAACAGCCATCGTATTTTGAACTTGGCGAAGTCATTCTAATTTTAGCCTTACTAACAATTAACTTTTGCCAAGTTTAACTAAGGGCAACTTAGAAGCTTGTTCAGTTTTAACTACAACACAACTTACTGCATCCCATGAGAGAATTTTGCAATTCACTAACAAGGTCCAATGTTCAATCTGCATAATCAATTAATAGTTCCCTACTAACTCATCCCCAAACTTCCTAACAACTAACTTCAAACTTCATCAACCAATACACAACTAACTCTCTAAATAACTGTCATAACAAAATTCCTAACTAACTAATTCAAAACAGATCATAACTAACCCTAACTGTCACTGGCTGTCATAACTAACCATCCTAGCTAACAGAAAATCCAGAGCAGAGGGTATAAAATCAAAACTCACCTCATTCTGCAGGAGACTTTTTTTATTATTCTCTCTTCACCAGTCTCCATTGACTCTCCCACTCTTCACCATTTCTTCTTCCTCCATTTTGCTGTTCACAACTCTCCTCTTCAATTCACTCTTCTTCGAATCACCATTTTTTCTCTCCTGACTTTTCTTCTTCACCCTCAACTTCTTCACTCTCAATTCATCTTTAATCACAAAACCTCTCTACATTTCCATCTTCACCATCAAGAACTTCAACACATCAACATTTCACAATCCTGCAAGAACTCACACAATTCAGCATCAGTTCAACAGCAAAGTTTTGCAGATTCACAACACAACATCGCAAACAACACCTTACATCAAGATTTATGCTTACACAAGGCAAACTCTGAACAACAATCCAAACTCACGCATTCTTGTAGCAACAACAACAATAAGCAGAGTTCAAGTAGAAGAAGAAGATGAAGATAAAGCTAAAGCAAAGAAAAGAGGCTTATCTGAAAGCTCCTCGCCACCGTCATTGCTTCTCCGGAATTTTCAATCCGCGCCGTCGTCGAGGTAAATTGCTCTCCCTTCGCACTTTTTCTGTTGGTTTTCCTTCATTGGTTGTGTATCCTCCGAGCTTAGGGTTCCTCGGGCGTGAGATCTCCGTCGTCTCCGTTCGCCACCGCACTTAAGGTTTACTTCAAACACGGATTGCATAGTCGTTGCTTGGATTTAGGTCAAATTAATATGGGATTAGTGTAGAGGCGGAGGATAGGATCCTTTTGGACGGTTTTGTTTATGAATAGAAGGTCCGCCACCGCCGGAGGCGATTTCCGCCGTGGCGGATGTAACACCCCCAATCTATACCCCCAATTAATTAAAACAGTAAAAGAAAATTCAAAATTTCGTCAGAGTATATTTAAATTATCTTGGCATAGACCGAGGGGTCACATCAAATTGAAACAATTCATACAACACCTGCTCATAAAGATATGCAACAGTGGGGTAGCTATCAACAGAGGAACTCAGTTCCTTACACCCACATTTCAGAATTTAGAATAAAAGCGGAAAATCTAAAACTGAATAACATACATATATATCACATGAAAAGTCTGTCATACATCGAGTTGTACATGCACAAGCCAAAAGATATATATACAGAATACGCAATAATCACTAACGGCCTCCCTAACTACCCGGTGTCACATATCAGAGCCAACCGACAAAAGAATGAAGACGCAAAGCTTCACAAAAATCCCTCCAGCAACTCTAATCTGCAATGCCTCATAGAGCATTATAAAACAAGAGAAGGGTGAGAAAAACAACCATAATATAATTGCATACAATCATATATATAACACAAAAATACACATATATACGTTTCTCACCACAACTCACACCATAATTCCAACACAATGCAACACAAGGTATAATTCATATTTCCACCACCAACACATATCCATATATCAATTCTATCCACAATTCCACACATCAAACAATCATAATGATTTATGCAATGCAAGAGACCGACACAACGACTCTATACATATGCACATGCGGTACCGACTTCCATTGTTTCTCATCACTAGTTCACTTAGGAACTCTGCTGGAATCATCGCTCGTTACATCACTGAACTCCCCATCGGGCATACGATGTTCCCCGTCGCTCACACCTCTTTGTATAAGGCACACGACGTTTATGGATCGCTCACACCTCTTTGTATAAGGCACACGACCCGATCGTTCACACCCCACATGGGCACACGATCGTCTATAATCATCGCTCACACCTCTTTGTATAAGGCACACGACGTTATAGCAAATTCCCTCTGGAATCCAAATCGTCACTCAGGACGTCTCAACAATGCATATCATGATGCTTGGCATACAATGACCCATGACATTTAATATGAACACATAAATACATTCATTTACATCGACAAAATCACACTTTGCACTTATGCCAAAAACAATGCATTTAATTTCCATACGGACACAAATCATCACAACCCCATCTGAACCCATACATTTACCTTATACAACAGCACCTTGCATAATACACATCAATTACGCACAGTTATAATGACAAAAGTCGACGACCGACACTATTCCCGATTTTCCGACATAATTAAATCGTCTAACAATTTCCACACCATCATAATAAGAAAGTACAGTTCAATAGCTATACAACGATACCAAGAATGTAAAAATCGGACAAACAGAACTCAAGTTACGAAAGAAAACGAAAAACGATATTTTGAAAAGTCCCATTTTGCAATTGTCCTGTCCATACGCGTATTGCCCTGAGCCATACGCGTATGAGCAGAGACTCATTTTCCCCAAAGTTCACGTGTAAAAGTCCGTACGCGTAATGCCCAACCTCGTACGCGTATTGCCTTGAAATGCTACGCGTATCATACGCAAATGGGCAGATGGCCGAGCAAAATAACATTCCATACGCGTATTGGCCCATGACTCGCCCTCCATACGCGTATTGCTAAGGTCCATACGCGTATGAACATGCCCCATACGCGTATGACCTGGAAAAACCAGAAAAATTTCTGCAGAACGAAGTTCTTCGTTTTCTAACCAAAAATCCTCCAATTTTCACCTACACCCAGAAAATTTACCAATACAATGCATAGCAACATGTATCTATCATATACCAACAATAATGAACACTAAAAGCATGATTTCCAACACATTTAATCAATTCCTAATCAATTTGACACAATATGGGTTTTACTAAATATTTTCATTTCAATCCAACAAACACCACAAATACACATACATAATCATACACAATCATACAATAATTGAGTTTCACACCCTTACCCGATTAAATCGATTCTAGAAGTTGATTTTTCTTGATTTCCCAAGCTTTCTCACTATTTCTCTTCTTCTTCTCTTTTCTCTCCTTTTTCTTTCTTCCCCCTTTCTTTCTTTCTATTTTTCTCTCTTCTATTTTCTATTTTCTTACTTAATGAAAAATATCCTAAAATGACCAAAATACCCCCACACTCAAATATCTCGCAAACGATCCCAAAACCCGATAAAATATATCAACATTGAAAAATAACATATTTTCAGATAAAAGTCGAAAATAAAATAAAATAATAATAAAATAATCAAACGACTCGATTAAATAAAACTCACACAAAAACTGGGTCGTTACAACTCTCCCCCACTTAGAAATTTTCGTCCTCGAAAATATTACCTGAGATGAACAACTCTGGATACGACTCCCGCATCTGACTCTCCAACTCCCAAGTCAAATTGCCCTCAGCAGCGCTTCCCCACGCCACCTTCACAAGTGCAATATCCTTGCCCCGCAACCGCTTCACTTCGCGATCCAAAACCCTAACTGGTACTGCCTCGACCGTAAGGTTCTCCCTTACTTCAACCTCATCCATCAGAATCACATGCGACGGATCCGGAACATACTTCCGAAGCTGTGAAACATGAAACACATCATGCAAATTCGACAGATTCGGCGGCAACGCCACCCTATAAGCCACAGCACCCACCCTCGCGGATATCTGGTAAGGACCAATAAACCGAGAAGTAAGTTTCTTCGATTTCAATGCATGACCCACACCCGTTACCGGCGTAACCCTCAAAAATACATGATCGCCCTCTTGAAACTCAAGATTCTTCCTCTCCGATCATGATAACTCTTTTGTCTACTCTGAGAAGCTTTCATCTTCTCACGAATAAACTTCACTTTCTCCGTCGTCTACTGCACCAATTCTGGCCCAACCACCGTTCGCTCGCCAGATTCGTGCCAACACAACGGTGTCCGACACCTTCGTCCATACAATGCTTCAAACGGTGCCATTCCAATACTAGAATGAAAACTGTTATTATACGTAAACTCAATCAATGCAAGATAACTATCCCACGCACCACCTTGTTCCAAAACACAAACTCTCAACAAATCCTCCAAAGACTGACTCGTCCTCTCCGTCTGACCATCCGTCTACGGATGATAAGCCGAACTCAATCTCAATTTAGAACCCAACGCCTTCTGTAAACTTTCGCAAAATCTCGATGTAAATCTAGGATCTCGATCTGAAACAATACTCAATGGAACCCCATGTAATTTCACAATCACACTGATGTAAATCTCAGTTAACCGCTCCAAAGTAAAACTGATATCAATCGGAATAAAATGAGCCGATTTAGTCAGCCTATCAATAACCACCCAAATAGCATTATGCCCTCGCTGAGTATTCGGTAACCCTGTTACAAAATCCATGGAAATACTATCCCATTTCCATTCAGGAATATCCAACGGTTGCAACAAACCACTAGGCCTCAGATGTTCCACTTTCGATTTCTACAAGTCAAACATGCATAAACAAACTGAGCCATATCTCTTTTCAATCCAGACCACCAGAAAATCTTCTTCAAATCTTGGTACATTTTATTCGCTCCCGGATGTATACTCAAATTACTCCGGTGTCCTTCCTCCAAAATCATCTTTTTCAACTCTGCATCATCAGGAATACAAATCCTACCTCGAAATCTCAAAACACCATTAATATCCACCTGAAAATCACTATTCGCATCTTTTCCTCCAACCAACATGAAATCCACAAGTTTCACATCCAACTTTTGCTTCTCACAAACAGTCATCAGAAAATCATTAGTAATCGTTAGCATACCAAGCCTAACGCTATCCGACGTCACTTCACAAACCAAACTCAAATCTCTAAACGATTCCAAAAGTTCCCACTCCTTAACCATTAAAGCGGACATATGTAACGATTTCCGGCTCAAAGCATCGGCTACCACATTAGCTTTACCAGGATGGTAATTCAAGCCAAAATCGTAGTCCTTCAAGAATTCCAACCATCTACGTTGCCTCATATTTAGCTCTTTCTGATCAAACAAATATTTCAAACTTTTGTGATCACTAAAGACTTCAAACCTTGCACCGTAGAGATAATGCCTCCAAATCTTCAATACAAACACCACAGCCGCTAACTCAAGATCATGAGTAGGATAATTCTTCTCATGAACTCTTAACTGCCTTGAAGCATAAGCCACCACCTTACCTTCTTGCATCAGAACACCACCTAGACCAATTAAAGAAGCATCACAATAAACCACAAATGGTTCATTAGGATTCGGCAAAATCAAGATCGGAGCTGTCGTCAATCTTCTCTTCAGCTCAGTGAAACTCTCCCCACACCGAATATCCCAAATAAACACTTGCCCTTTACAAGTCAACTGGGTCAAAGGAAGTGCTAGTTTCGAAAAACCTTCAATAAACCTCCGATAATAACCGGCCAAACCCAAAAAGCTTCGAATTTCTGTAACAGATCTCGGAGCCTCCCATTGTAGAACTGCTTCTACTTTAGATGGATCCACAGCAATACCATTACCTGAAATTACGTGTCCAAGAAAACTCACCTCCGACAACCAAAATTCACACTTGGATAATTTAGCAAAAAGCTTCCTCTCCTTCAAAACCTACAAAACAATACGCAAATGTTCTGCATGCTCCTCCCGAGACTTAGAATAAACTAAGATATCATCAATAAACACCACCACAAAACGATCCAGATGCTCGTGAAAAATACGATTCATGTATTCCATAAACACACCTGGCGCATTAGAAACCCCGAACGGCATCACAGAATATTCATAATGACCATATCGTGTCCTAAAAGCTGTCTTCTGAATGTCTTCCTCCTTCACCCTTATCTGATGATACCCTGACCTCAAGTCAATCTTACTAAACACACACGCACCAACTAACTGATCCATCAGATCATTAATTCTTGGAAGAGGATACTTATTCTTGATCGTCACCTTATTCAACTGGCGATAATCAATACATAATCGCATACTCCCATCCTTCTTTTTCACCAATAACACTGGAGCACGCCAAGGAGAAACACTAGGTCTCACGAACCTCTTTTCCAACAACTCATTCAACTGTTTCTTTAACTCCACCAACTCAGATGCCGACATACGATAAGGTGCCATAGATACAGGTCTAGTACCAGGGACTAGATCTATAGAAAACTCTACCTCTCTCTCTGGCGGCAGGTTTGAAATATCCTCAGGAAACACTTCCGGAAATTCACACACAACAGGAAACACATCAAGTGAAACTTGACTATCCACAGTTAAAGATGCAAACAAACCAAACAACTGAGCTTCATCCGCCTAAAGTTTCTTCAACTCTTTGGTAGATAAGAAACTCGAGTCTTCGTCTTCCTCAATAGAAGGAAACCTTACCAGCTTATGATAACAATCAATATGAACCCGATTGAATTGCAACCAATTCATACCCAGAACCACATCTAAACCCTCCAACGGTAAACACACCAAATCCATCTCAAAGTCTTTACCATAAATGGTCAAAGGACATCTTAGACAAACCATGGAAGTAGTTACTGACCCCATCGCTGGATTATCAATAACCATTTCACCACCCATTATAGACAACACAAGATTCAAACGCTTCGCGCACTCAGACGAAATAAACGAATGAGTTGCTCCAGTATCAATAATGGCAATCAAAGGCGTACTATTAATAAAACAAGTACCTCTGATCAGACGATCTGCACTCAAAGTCTGAGTCCCCGATAATGCAAACACTTTCCCACTAGCTAGAGCTTGTTTCGGTTTCGGACACTTTGTACTAACATGTCCCAGCTCCCCACAATTAAAGCACTTCACCACGTTCTTCTTACAATCAGCTGCAATGTGTCCTATACCTCCACAGTTAGAACACTTTCTAAAATCTTTCCTGCACTCAAACTGACGATGCCCCACTTCACCACACCTATAACATCTCATAGGACCAGACATTCCTCCTCCACTTGACCTTTTCTCAAAATTCCCTCTTTGTTTACCTTTATCAGCTGGTGTCACATACGGACCACCACGGAACTGTTGTTTCCCTTTCCTGTCACTTACACTCTTGTAATGAGTAGAACGAGTCTTACTGTCTTCTTCATAAATCCTACAACAATCTACCAAATCAGAAAACCTCCGAATCCTCTGATATCCAATTGCCTGCTTTATCTCAGGACGCAAGCCATTCTCAAACTTTACACACTTAGAGAATTTAGCAGTCGCTTCAGCATAATGAGGATAAAACTGCACAAGTTCCACAAACTTAGTAGTATAATCAACAACAGACATATTACCTTGTTTTAGTTCCAGAAACTCAATTTCCTTCTTTCCTCTCACATCTTCAGGAAAATACCTCCTCAGAAACTCCATACTAAACACAGCCCAAGTAATCTCCTCCTCTGCAGCTTCCAATACACGACGAGTACTAACCCACCAGTCATCAGCTTCTTCCAATAACATGTGAGTACCCAGTCTCACCTTCTGATCTTCAGCACAATCCATCACTTGGAAACTCCTTTCAACCTCTTTCAGCCAAATCTGTGCACCATCCGGATCATATCTTCCTTTGAAGACAGACGGTTTGTTCTTCCTGAACTCATCATTACCAGCAGCATGAGGTGCACCCTGCACAGCACGAGCCATAGCTTGCATAGCCGCAGCCAAAGCAGCATCATTCCTACCAGCCATATTCTGTTCATTTCCAATAACAGAAACTATGGTTAAACAAACAACTCATCCAACCACAACGACCAACAAGGACTGACACAACCGACACAGACTGACACAAACAGGCTTTGATACCACTTAATGTAACACCCCTAATTAATTAAAACAGTAAAAGAAAATTCAAAATTTCGTCAGAGTATATTTAAATTATCATGGCATAGACCGAGGGGTCACATCAAATTGAAACAATTCATACAACACCTGCTCATAAAGATATGCAACAGTGGGGTAGCTATCAACAGAGGAACTCAGTTCCTTACACCCACATTTCAGAATTTAGAATAAAAGCGGAAAATCTAAAACTGAATAACATACATATATATCACATGAAAAGTTTGTCATACATCGAGTTGTACATGCACAAGCCAAAAGATATATATACAGAATACACAATAATCACCAACGGCCTCCCTAACTACCCGGTGTCACATATCAGAGCCAACCGACAAAAGAATGAAGACGCAAAGCTTCACAAAAATCCCTCCAGTAACTCTAATCTACAATGCCTCATAAAGCATTATAAAACAGCAGAAGGGTGAGAAAAACAACCATAATATAATTGCATACAATCATATATATAACACAAAAATACACATATATACGTTTCTCACCACAACTCACACCATAATTCCAACACAATGCAACACAAGGTATAATTCATATTTCCACCACCAACACATATCCATATATCAATTCTATCCACAATTCCACACATCAAACAATCATAATGATTTATGCAATGCAAGAGACCGACACAACGACTCTATACATATGCACATGCGGTACCGACTTCCATTGTTTCTCATCACTAGTTCACTTAGGAACTCTGCTGGAATCATCGCTCGTTACATCACTGAACTCCCCGTCGGGCATACGATGTTCCCCGTCGCTCACACCTCTTTGTATAAGGCACACGACGTTTATGGATCGCTCACACCTCTTTGTATAAGGTACACGACCCGATCGTTCACACCCCACATGGGCACACGATCGTCTATAATCATCGCTCACACCTCTTTGTATAAGGCACACGACGTTATAGCGAATTCCCTCTGGAATCCAAACCGTCACTCAGGACGTCTCAACAATGCATATCATGATGCTTGGCATACAATGACCCATGACATTTAATATGCACACATAAATACATTCATTTACATCGACAAAATCACACTTTGCACTTATGCCCAAAACAATGCATTTAATTTCCATACGGCCACAAATCATCACAACCCCATATGAACCCATACATTTACCTTATACAACAGCACCTTGCATAATACACATCAATTACGCACAGTTATAATGACAAAAGTCGACGATCGACACTATTCCTGATTTTCTGACATAATTAAATCGGCTAACAATTTCCACACCATCATAATAAGAAAGTACAGTTCAATAGCTACACAACGATACGAAGAATGTAAAAATCAGACAAACGGAACTCAAGTTACGAAAGAAAACGAAAAACGATATTTTGAAAAGTCCCATTTTGCAATTGTCCTGTCCATACGCGTATTGCCCTGAGCCATACGCGTATGAGCAGAGACTCATTTTCCCCAAAGTTCACGTGTAAAAGTCCGTACACGTAATGCCCAACCTCGTACGCGTATTGCCCTGAAATGCTACGCGTATCATACGCAAATGGGTAGATGGCCGAGCAAAATAACATTCCATACGCGTATTGGCCCATGACTCGCCCTCCATACGCGTATTGCCAAGGTCCATACGCGTATGAACATGCCCCATACGCGTATGACCTGGAAAAACCAGAAAAATTTCCGCAGAACGAAGTTCTGCGTTTTCTAACCAAAAATCCTCCAATTTTCACCTACACCCAGAAAATTTACTAATACAATGCATAGCAACATGTATCTATCATATACCAACAATAATGAACACTAAAAGCATGATTTCCAACACATTTAATCAATTCCTAATCAATTTGACACAATATGGGTTTTACTAAATATTTTTCATTTCAATCCAACAAACACCACAAATACACATACATAATCATACACAATCATACAATAATTGAGTTTCGCACCCTTACCCGATTAAATCGATTCTAGAAGTTGATTTTTCTTGATTTCCCAAGCTTTCTCACTATTTCTCTTCTTCTTCTCTTTTCTCTCCTTTTTCTTTCTTCCCCCTTTCTTTCTTTCTATTTTTCTCTCTTCTATTTTCTATTTTCTTACTTAATGAAAAATATCCAAAAATGGCCAAAATACCCCCACACTCAAATATCTCGCAAACGATCCCAAAACCCGATAAAATATCTCAACATTGAAAAATAACATATTTTCAGAAAAAAGTCGAAAATAAAATAAAATAATAATAAAATAATCAAACGACTCGATTAAATAAAACTCACACAAAAACTGGGTCGTTACAGCGGACGATTAGGTTTCAGCCGTGTTTTTTTTTTCATCTGAGAGAGAGAGAAAGATGTGAGGTGAGACGAAGTGCAATATCAGAGAGAGAAAGAGGGCATTATTTTCCTGAACATGTGAAGAATGAGGATTTCATTATGAACCCTGGTTGATTTCTTTGGGCCGTATAGGCGCACACCCAACCTTTTTTCTATTCTACATCCCCTGTGTTAATTTTACTTTTAGAATTTTAATTTTTTTTTAGTTAGGTTTTCACTTTTTTATTATTAAAATTGAATAGTATTTTGTAGAATTTTTGTGATAATGTTTGGTGATATTTTTTTGTAATGATTAGGAACCTTTGTGATCTAATATTTGTTTAGGAAGTTTTTGTAGAATTTTTCATAATATTTTGTAGAACTTCATGCTATTATTCTTGTTGAATCTTTTGACCATTTTCTTATTGAAATTTTGGTACCATTTTCTTGTAGAAGTCTTGCTATTATGATGTC
Organism: Lathyrus tuberosus; assembly: GCA_022829125.1. NCBI lineage: Eukaryota > Viridiplantae > Streptophyta > Magnoliopsida > Fabales > Fabaceae > Lathyrus > Lathyrus tuberosus. The sequence goes on along the minus strand of JALAZF010000205.1, from coordinate 1,970,412 downwards.
AACTTTTTGTGAAGTTTGTGATATGTTTCATTGAGTTTTTGGCTATGATATCTTGTTGAAACTTTTGTGCTATTCCTCGAGGGATCCTTACACTTCATTTAGATTCTTCTTGTACATAATTCTCACACATTCATTCATGAGTATATCATTCTAAATCTGTTGTTTTGTTTTGTGAGGTACCCTTGAAGAATTTATCATTTGGACATTTAGAACTTTTAATCTTGTTTTTGTACTTTTATGGTTCGTTCCATTCATTTCCTTTTATGCTTTAGATTAGGTCCCCCCCCCCTTGGTGGACTTTTCATACATCCCTCTCCTCGATTATAATGTAATAGTTTAGGACCTTTACTTTCTTATATACGCATGTATTCTTTGCATGCTAATAGGTTAGAAAAGATAAAATCGAAAACGTTTAGAAAACAATTTCAAAACAAAAAGAAAAATATAAACTCGATCCAATGTCGAGTCACTTTTCAAAAGAATTAAATGAATTGCTCATTCCTCCATCACCTTAGCGTTTCTTTTCATCTCCTCTACCAACTCCATTCCATTTCATTTAAACCTTGCAAGCCTTGTATGCACATACCATAAGTCGATTGCCTTGCGCATCGCCACTAACCTCCCTTGATTCGATCCGCCATCCTTTCCATATCATATTCATCCTCTTTCATCCAGAAAAACCTTTAAACCAAACCAAGAGTTTAATCATGTCCTTTTAAGGTGAACATGGGTAGTTGGGATACTATTGTCCCCTCAACTCTCGAGTATCTGATTGTGGGCCATACTTAGCCTATGGTTGGATACTCTTCCCCCTCTAAGTACCAATGATTAAACTCGACAAAACAAATAACTTTCACCACTCCTTTGCCTTAGGGCATCACTTTAAAACCTTCCAAAAGGGAACATTACCTCCGTTCTACCGCAATAAAAGCAACGCTTAACTGCTAGAACGCGACCGTTAATCTCGCCCACAAAAACAACAAACCTTCTCTCACCCCCGTGCGATCGAGCAACTTCCCACAAATTCACCCGTAGTCCTCCGAACTACGATGACTCTGACTTTCCCATTGCACGAGGGAATAAGTAGGCATGGGATTGCGAGATCCTATCGAGTCCCCTTTTATTTAAACCCCCTCCATTTCTCTTTACCAAGTAAACCTTAGATAACGACACCTATTCACGCGCAGACTACCTAGATGGTTCCCATCGAGTACGATGGATGTGAGGGGGTACTAATACCTTCCCCTTGCATAACCGACTTCCGAACCCATATCCTGGTCGCGAGACCATCTTTTTTTCCCCAGGTTTTCTTGATGTTTTCCTTTCCCCTGTTGGGATAAATAACGTTTGATGGCGACTTCTCTGCAGCTTTCGCGTAGCGATAACATGCGACTTCATTGGGGACAGTTTCCCTAAGCAAGTCAAGCCTAGTCTAAGTTGTCTTCTTCGTATGTTTGGGTGTTATTCCTGTTGCCTTACTTGCTTTATTTATCACTAATCTATCTTGACATATCTATTATACTGCTCTTGTGGGAATGGGTTGTATGATAATGATGTGTGATAAGCCCAATACACAGGCTTGGAGAGTTCACCTAAGATAGTAAGGGAGATTTGCACTAACTCGTCAAGGTGTAGTTATCTTGGGGGGAAGGCATGAAGATCCCGCCTAGAGTAGATTTCTTTTAAAAGTTTGGTTGCCACGTGAGTCATTTCGTGTTGACGGCCTTTCTTTCAAAGGAAATCCATGACTCTATGGACCTTTAGATAACCTTGGATTTTCGAAGTTGAGGGCAACCTCACTTAGAGGAGATTCCCTTGGGAATATCATTGGCTTTACGAGTTATTTTTGCACTAATGAGGGTATTCTCAAGACGGATCTGTGACTCTGAGAATCTTCATGAAAGCCTTAGCACTCACCCGTGAAGGGGCATGGGTTTTATGCAGTTAACCAAGCCTCTACATACCTCAATACGTCGCACCTTTAAACCTATGTTGAGAAGCATGTTCAGATTATCCAGAATACGTCGAACCTTTGAATCTGTGATATTGCATCTCATCTCATCACATCATCCATCAAAAACAATGTAGCATATGCATTCCCCTAGGGAACATAAAACTTTTTGCATACCTTCATGCATCATTTCATATTTCGTAAAACAAAATCAAAGAACCTCATACCACCTTCTATTCCTAGCAGATAATTGACTTCCCGACATACGCTCAGAACTAGAAACATGTCTCAGATCACTATGGAAAAACTTCAGAAAGGCCAAGAATTGTTGAAGGTGGAGGTCAAGCAACTGAAAACTCAGATGAACATGGTCATCGGGATCTTATAAACCTTGATGAGGAAGGAAGGTAACTCCGCACCAACTGCTGCCACGGAGATGGTCGCTCCTATGTATCTTTCTGGCTCCACCTCAAGTCATGAGCTGCCTCATGTATATCACCCACACCCTGGACTTCCAAGGCTTCCCTGTTAACATCCATCATTTGTTCCACAGTCATTGTATGTTCCTCAGCCATTGCCTGTTCCTCAGCCAAATCAGCAGGGCCAAGCTCAGAATCAGAATCGGTATCCAAATCAGCAACGAAATAACGCTCAACAAGGACAAAGGAGACCAAGGAGGCCAGAGAGGCAGTTTGACCCAGTTCCTATGTCATACGGTCGAGTTCTCCCTCTTTTACTTAATAGTTCGTTAGTTCAGCTAAGAGAGTTTAAGCCTCCTCCAAACCCTCTTCCTCCATGTTATGACGCAAATGCCAACTGTGAGTACCACTCTGGAACACTCGGGCACATGATCGAGGATTGTAAAGCCTTGAAGCATAAGGTTCAAGTCTTGGTTGATTCAAAGGCTTTCATGTTCGTACCAAGCGGTCTGAGCATACTCAACAATCCCACGCCTTTGCAGGCAAGCGCATCTACAAGCCCATGACCTATGGGAGCACAAGCAATGGTGAATCCGAAGAGGTTGTATCCGTTTGAAGAATCTGACATCAACTTCTACAAGAAGAGAAACCATAATTTGTGGTGGATAATAAGGCATATTACGTCAACCATAATTTCGTCATTCAATCATTTTCATGTGTTCATTTTCTTTCTGTTAAGTGCAAATTCATTTGTAAAGACTCGTATGTTTTTAGATGATAATGATAATGAAATAAATATGCATGTTTTGAATAAATCCATTCGTGTTCACTCATATTTTTCATTGATATCAAATGCTTGTTTAAGCAAAGTCCGAGGGAGGATGATGAAAACGAAAGACGCAAAACTTCTGGTTGTATGCTTTTGAATAAAACCCTGTTGATGTTGTACATGCATTGTTTCAAATCCCTAAACACCGGAGATATAAGGAAGATAATCCCTCGTCAACCCTGTTGAGCCTAGAAGTAGGAGTTTCTTTCTAAAACGAAAAAACCCTCAATCTTAACCTGGGGCAGGGTAGTCTTCACTTAATTTGACCATGCATTAAAATTTCAAAAGGAAAAAAAAAGGAGTGTCCCATTAGAGGATCAACCATGCCTTATCCCTCCCGAGAGGTGGTACCTCACAAATCACCATGGTTATCCCTCACCATCAAAAGGACAAGGCAGTCACAACCCTTACAAGTCAAGCGAACAAATGTCACACGATTTTGTTCCAAAAGGAAAAATGAAATATTCAAAAAAAAAAAAAAGAGAAAAAGCCCGCTAAGTCAAAAACTCGAAAATGAATGACTTAGGCAAAAATTAGGGCATCCCAGTAAACTGCAAATTCAAAATAATCAGTCTACGCAAAAATTAGGGAAAGCAAACACAAAGAAAGGATCAAAAGAAAAATCCTTAACAAGAATAAAGTCGTGTGACTACGAACAAAATGTTGCAAAGCGAGTGATTGTCCCTCCAAAAAACCCTATTGGTTCCTTTACCATCATTTCTATCATTTAATAACCTTTTAGAAGGTGAGCGCTTGTGTCAAATTAGCTTAACGTAGGGCTGGAGAACATCAAGTAGAATGGGTGGGTTAAAATAAATTGAGTTGTAAATCCCTTTTTCTTAAACCGTAAACCAGGCCACTTTACAACACTCAAAAGACCTAATTGAAACAGGGTTATTTCGAAGGCATGCTTCGGTAAAATCGCGTCAAAACTGACTCCTAAAATAATTTGCTTACCATTCGTGTTGGTATCGATGTGACCTTTTAATCAGTGATTTGTTCACTATATGTCACCATCATCATTTCAGTGAACCGATTTGGATTTCAAAAATGTCGTATGCATTACATTAAAGTTATCATTTTCAAAACGAACAGTTTTACTTGCGAACAAACACTTGACATTAAGAAAGTTCCTACAATGGAAAGGTTGAAGTGCAAACGCCTAAAGGCTCCATTGAGTAGAAAGACATGCCACCCCAAGATTCAGTTAATCTGGGGCAACCACGTCGAGATTCAAAAAATCTCTCAAAGACCTGTCAGCTACGACAAATCCCTCAATGGCCGGCTAGTCAGGGGCAAGTCATTTCAAATGATCACACGAAAGATGCAAAATGCTTGAGAACTCTGTTGAGCAGAAGAGTAGGCCATTCCAGGATTCAACCAATCTGGGGCAATCAAGTCGAGATTCGACAAATCTCTCAAAGATCAACCAATCTGGGGCAGTGACATCGAGATTAAATCAATTTCTCCCAAATTAACCATATTCAGTCAATCTATGGGATTTCCATCAAAGGCTCGGGCAGGGCCAGATCACTTCAGATCCAGACACTGGGGCAAACCATCTTAGACCTTGTCATGGTATAATCACTCACAAGGTTTCCCTTAAAGGAAAATTATTTCGAATACCCTGCAACTGGGGCAGACAAGTGGCAATGGGGAAGATTCACTCCATGCTTTTAAGAAAGGTAAGCAGACCATGCCATACGCTAATAACTGTTGAGTTAATAACAAATGGTAAAAGATTACGCTAGTACAACATCATATCTTGGTAAGAAGCCTTGGGGCAGAGTAAAAGCACAATCATCATTAATCATGTCACTACGCTCATGAAATCATTTGCGAGCCATCATGGCATGTCAGGCAAAAAGTTGGAATTCCCAAAAACAAGCGTGCGACTCTAACAAGAGATCAAAACTTGAAGCCCCAAGAGGGTCGACATCTATCCTCCAATCATGGCATCATCAAATGCTGAGTGTTGGGAAGTCAAATCCTTTCACCAACCCAAAAGTCCAATCCATATTAGCAAACTACCAAAAGACCAGAATTTATTTCCTTCTTAAAACAAAGCCCAACCATACTTGGCATTTTGCATACATACTTTGCATACATTCTGCATCATTACATGCACGCTTAGCCAGTCGTTCTTGAAGACGCGAAATTCCTATGGATATCCCGTCACGATTCTTTCAGGGTATTTATCCCATCGCCTACCATTTGTAACTCCTTTGAAACAGTATTTCGGGGGGTGTTTTTATCGTCTCCACAGGGATTATGCGATATTTTGATGCTTGTCGTTCAATAGTTGAAACAATTTAAGTTAAGGAGTTTCAAATGGTTCTTGGTTTTTGTTTAACATAAATTTGTAGCAAAGAGTAAATTTTTAGCAAAGATGTTGTAAGTTTTAGAAAGGCATGTCAAGATTAGATTTTGCTAATCCTTTTCATACATATCTGATTAATCAAGCATATGAATTTAGTTTCCAACCAATACAATCACGTATCCTCTCGAATAAGTTTATGTCTAAAGCAAATTTATGAGTGTCGTTATTTAGACCGTTAGATGATGTCTCACGCTAACAATCGAAACAACAACCGTTAAAATCAACACAAAGCGAATAACTAAACCCAAATATATGTCTAGAGTTTGGTTTTCAAGAGATGAAAATATTAGGTCATGATTTGGAAAATCTATGTCTAGAGTGATTCAAACCACAAATACATCATTAAGAATAAATAACTTCATCTATATTGATCATAAACCCTGTTCATATACCAAAGATCAAAAGAAATACATATGATCAAGATCAAATACATCTAACCTTAACACAAGAAGTGTTTAGCTACTCATTTTCATGGTAGCTTGGATGACAAGTTTCAAGAGGAGATGAAAGAACATCCGAGTTGAATAATCGAGATTGGATGTGACTTCAGCTTCTCTATGTGAAAATTCACTCTTGGATGATCAAAATTCAGAAAAATATGTTTTGGTGTGAAAATATCAAGTTTTTTTCCAAGAAAACTAAAAAATCTATTTATAACACACTTGTGTTCTGATGCATTCGCCTAGCGAATGATCCCTTTGCCCAGCGAATGAAGAAAAATGGAACTTTAAGTGCCTCTGAAAGCTTAAACCGCCCTTGGCTGTCATTGCGTGTTCACTAGGCGAACGTTTCATTTGCAAAGCGAACCATTCGCCAAAACATTCGCAAAGCGAACTTTGGTTCATTTAGCCACTGGCTCAGCCAAGAGTCCTTCGCTAGGTCCTTCGCACAGTGAGTGAATCAGCGAACACTCGCTAGTTGTTCGCAAAGAGAATTTTACTCCCTTTTCCCATTGTCTCATTTTGGAGCTCTTCGCTGGGAGCTTCGCCACCGTTCGCAAAGTAAACGTTCGCTGGTGAATTCATCAGGGTTCGCAAAGCGAACCAGCTATTGTTTTCCTCCTTCTTTGACAGCTTGTATCATCTTTTTGTGTCTTAATTTCTTGATCATTTAGTGCCTTTTCCTGCACAATAGCACACATATTACAAGCACCAAAGGTATATTACTATATTTAAAGAACAACGATAATTCACCACTAAAATCAACAATTAATCATAGAAAGTGTTGAAAAATACCAAGTATCAAATACAAATATGTGGCATGTTTGACATCTAACAAACTCTCCCCAACTAATTCTTTGTTTGTCCTCAAGCAAAGTATGCCTCTTATTGAAAACAAGAGGATTTACTCGAGCATTTAATTCGACCAAGACAAGAGAAACAACTCAAATAAACAAGAATTGCAACAAGGCAACAATTACACAATCCTAGAATCGATAATGTAAAAGAACTTGACTCTTAAACAACTTTCAGACGATGTTTCAGGAGACAACTAAATTATCATGCACATGTCATTCTAACACTCCTCTTCGAAAAAGGATTGAAGGAAAACGCGTATGCAAGCACGTGATAAATTCACTCAAATGACAAATCATGTAAATTCTAAGCAATTCATACAATATCTAAATGATCACATAAGAAATCATGGAAGCAAAAGATCACTAAGGGCTTTAAGGTTATCGCTTGGTCGGGTTAACAATAAAGGGACATTTCTAAAGGTCGTTGAATTGAAATTGCCGATGCAAAAGAACATTCACTCACAAGGTATTCACAACATCTCAACTTCATTCACCAATTTCTTTCCTTTATCACACCTTCTCAAACTTCCTCAAACAATTATTGAACCTATTTTTCTCATTCAAGCAAGCATTCTTTTTCTCTTTTGTATACAAATATTGACATACTCTTTTCTTTTCATGCTTGCTTAAATGTTTTCAAAATTTTGAGTAATTCAGCAATCTTCATTTTCATTCTCCACAACTTATTTTCGACTAAACCTTAAGTGAATGTTCCTTGCTTTTTAAGGCAAGGAAGTCAATTAAAACAAAGGTTCCAAGGTTCAAGAAGAATTTTTTTTAGAAACTCTCAAAAATTCAATGATGAACTTAATTTTCAGAATATGTACAACACAAAGTTCATCACTAAAAGAGATCTAACAATTTAGGCCTAAAGGGGGTTTAACGAATTCTCGCTACTCACGGGTAAATTACTGTTTGGACATGGTTGTGCTCAATATCAACAAGTGCCTTGATCATTTCTAAGACTTCCACAAAATCACATACATCACAAGATAAAGCATGAATTAAAAGTATAAAACAAAATTTATCATCAATCCAAAGCATATAGTATAACCTGGAGGTTTCTCACTTTTGTGATTTTTGGACCTAAATGACACAAGCACTCAAATAGAGTTGTAACAGGAAACAACATTTTCATTTGTACAAAGACAACAAAGTTCTAATACATTCTAAATTCTAGAACTAGGTAACTATGTACCTTGCCACAACATCATGCTTAAAGTACTATCATAGCCATCCAATCTTGGAGGAATCTTCTTTGATGCATAATCAACACCAACCTAAGTTTCTTCCACAAAACATCCAAAAGTTGGAAATATTAAATTTCCACAAGCATACCAACATAAAACAATAAAAAACATTTTAACATTTTAAGAGTTGAACATTCGTAAACTGAAGAATTCAACTCTTAACACAAAAGCATACCAACAATTTAAGTGTTAAGCATTTGTAAACTGAAGAACTCAACACTTAATACAATAATTAAACCCAAAATATTAGTAAAATTAAAAACAGAATTTTTTTTACTGAAAACAACAAATATTACTAATAATACTAATAAAAATGTACTGGTGTGAACACACCTACAAAGTCAAAAGTATCACCAGAGGGTACAAGTACATCCAAATATCCAAAATAATCCACAAAGTGGATACAGTACATCAATACAAACTGAAATAAAAATAGAATACAAGAAAAGCTTCACTTTGATGCTCAAAGGAAGTACAAAATCATCACCACAACAACCATCAGTCCTCATCGGACACCTCGATCTCCTTGCCCTCTGAACCATCGACAGAGCCAGCTACCTATTCATCATCATCCGCCTCAACATCAACACCTTCTTCATCAGCATCATCATCAGTTGCATCCTCACCCCCTCCGAGAACTGGCCTGGCCTCAGGCCAACAAGCATGTGTCAGGAACTGCTCCCTAGACATCAAAGAATTCTCACCGGCAGGATCGCGAATTTGCAAGTGAAGAACCTGCATGGAATCAAGTAAGTCAGTCATGGTGCACTGAGAAGCCGCCATCCAGTCCCAGTTGTATTGGCATATTTCCTGCTGAAAAGGATAAAAAGCATGTGACCCCGAACCAGTAGTATCACCACCCCCTGTGCTAGCATCAGTACCAGCACTAGATGTCTCCCCCTTGCCCCCTTGGGCTTACAAAACTTGTCCACGTAACGATCATCAATGGCAGAAGGAATGGTGACCTGACAGCGTGCGGGTATATTAGCCCCAGCATGTGCACACAACGTCATTATGAGACAAGGAAAAGCAAGCGGGGCATTCGCCCGAGAAGCAGCACCTTCAAGACCACTTAGAACAATGGCCTTAATTTCATCAGCAATGATACGGGCCACGTCGATCTGGACATTCGTAAGAATTCTATGGACAAGGTGGGCGAGTGGTATAGGGATGGTGGAAGAATGTGACTTTGGCTTGATATTGGTAATCACAAAAAGTAGAATGAGCTGATCCAAAGGTTGTAAATCTGTCCCCCGGTATCTAATAGCAACCCCGGATGGGTTGAGTTCTACCTCTTTTCCCAGACATAGCAGATCACTGGTCATTCGTGGGATATCACGGTGAAGATGAAGGTCTCTATGGTACACATCCAACTGGCTGCCTACCAATGGCAATGGGTCTCCAAGAACAGTATTTATTATTCTCCGGTCAAATCTCACCAAAGTCCCCCTATTTAGAGATGTCCGGCTAAAAAGCTCCCCATCATCGGGGAGTGCATTGGCATAGAATTCACGGACAACCTCTGCGTTGTATCCATCAAGAAGAGTCATCAAGCGATCCCACCCTTTTTGTTCTAAAAGTGCAGCCATCGTCCGATAACTCCCACAGTCGCTCAAATTAAACCTCTTTTCAGCCAAAATAGTTCTCCTCTCCAACGTCTCAAACCTCGCAGCCTGCTTGGCTCCTTTAAACCGATCGTTATGAAACCGGATTGGTACTTGTCGTGATGTTGTTGCCTTTCTCTTCTTTGCAGGGTTGAGTTTAGGACCCATCTGAACACAACAACCAAAAAACACAACAAGTAGCAACACATCACATTAGTAATTAGAAGCAAAACAAAATCCCCACTCAAACAAAAAAAAATCTTGTTTTGTTCGCTCTAGGGATCGCAAAGCGAAGGCTGGCGAACATTCGCCCCAGATTCGCAAAGCGAAGTCTGGAGAATGCTCGCCCAGGTTCGCAAGGCGAACACGGCAGCGAACCCACGAAAATGCAGAAAAACAATATCAAAACATAATCCACCAGCAGACTTCCTTCATTACATAACCCAATTCATAATGCTTGATTAATTTAAAACATGCAGCAACATGGACCATTATGAATATAAGTAATTAAAACTTTTAAAACCTAAGTAATTTGTCTCTAACAGTTCAATCCAAGTCCTAGCCTAATGTCTAACAGAGATAAAATTAAGAGGTTCAAACCTGAACTTGCAAGGGGAATGGGATAAACTTGATGAAAGTTGGTTAGAGCAGAGAACAATTCTTGAAACAATGCGTTCTTGAGAGAGAGATTTTTTAATAAGTTTGGAGAGGCAAAGTGAGTGAACAAGGAAACTAGGGTTTCCCTCTCAATTTGGTCAGACAAGGAATGGGTCATGGGCCCATGTAACTGGCTCATTCAAAAATAAAATAAAAACCCTTTTTTACTGAGGTGGCATAAAACATACATCCCCTGTCTCGTTGGGTTCGCAAAGCAAAGAAGCCAGTGAATGCTTGCCCCAGGTTTGCAAAGCGAACGCCAGCGAACATGACATGTTTTTCAAAAGATTTTCCAGCAATGCCACTTCCTTGTATTACTCCAAAACATCTTAAATCCTAAAAAAACATATAAAATAATAAATACTTACAATGTTGGGGTGCCTCCCAACAAGCGCTTGTTTAACGTCGGCTAAGCTCGACGGTCCAATGCAACCTCAAGGATCGCAAAACGGCACAATGGAGGGATTCCGCTCAAAATCACCACGTACATAAATTTTCAACCTTTGACCATATGACTTGATCTCACGAATCCAGAATGGACCAGACCACTTAGATTTCAATTTACCTGGGAACAATTTTAATCAAGAATTGAAAAGTAGGACTAGCTGCCCTACTTCAAACTGTTTGGTCACAATTTTCTTGTCATGGTAAGTTTTGACTTGATCTATATACAGTTTGTTGGAATCATATGCTTGGAGGCACAAATCCTCCATTTCATGCAATTGTATCTTTCTTCTTTCTTCGCTTAAAGTTGGATCAAAATTCAGAAATTTCAAGACCCAAAATGCCTTATGTTCCAACTCTACCGGTAGATGACAATTCTTACCATAGACCAATTTAAAAGGTGTGAGACCAATCGGAGCTTTAAAAGCGGTTCGATAGGCCCACAAAGCATCGTCTAGCTTATTCAACCAATCTTTCCTTGAGGATGACACCGTTTTTTCCAAAATTCTTTTAATTTCCCGGTTTGATACCTCCGCTTATCCATTGGCCTGAGGATGATATGGTGTAGCAACTTTGTGCTTAACACCATATTGCTCCAAGGCATTTTCAATCTGAGTATTGCAAAAGTGGGATCCTCCGTCACTTATCAACACTCGCGAAGTACCAAATCGAGCAAAAATGTTTCTTTTCAAAAATTTTATCACGGTTTTTCCGTCAGCCTTAGCACATGCTATTGCCTTTACCCATTTGGACACGTAATCAACTGCGACCAAAATATACTCGTTGGAAAATGAAGATGGAAAAGGTCCAACAAAGTCGATTCCCCAATAATCAAACACTTCAATTTCCAACATGTTTTGTAAAGGTATTTCATGCCGCTTTGAAATTCCACCACTTCTTTGACACTTGTCACAACTTTGCGCATGCGCATGCGCATCTTTGAATACAGAAGGCCAATAAAAGCCCGATTGAAGGACTTTCGTTGCTGTTATTAATCCGTTAAAATGTCCTCCATACGGAGAGTTGTGATAATGCTAAAGTATGCTAGTGGCTTCATTAATTGACACACATCTTCTCAAAAGGTTATCGACGCCAAGCTTAAACAAATATGGTTCATCCCAAACAAAAGACTTGGCGTCCGACAAAAAATTGTTTTTCTGATGGTGAGTTAGACCATCCAGTATTAATCCAGTGACTTTGTGATTAGCCATGTCGGCAAACCATGGTCTAACTTGCACCATATGCAATTTTTCGTCCGGAAATTCCTCTTTGACCTCTAATTCCTTTTTGGTCACTTCAACATTTACAAGGCAGGATAAGTGATCCGCCACCAAATTCTCAGATTCTTTCTTGTCACGAATTTCCAAATCAAATTCTTGCAACAAGAGGATCCAATGAATTAGCCTTTGTTTAGAATTGGGCTTGGTGAGCAAATACTTAATCGCCGTGTGATCCATATAAACGACAACTCGCGACCCAATTAAATAAGAACGAAATTTTTCCAATGCATACACTATCGCAAGCAACTCTTTTTCACTTGTTGCATATTTTATTTGAGCTTCATTTAAGACTTTGCTCGCATAGTGTATAACATGAAAATTTTTTGTTTTCTGTTGACCCAAAACTGCACCCACCACATAATCGCTCGTGTCACACATGAGTTCAAAATCCATTTTCCAATTGGGAGCGATGATTATAGGTGAGGTAGTCAAACTTTTCTTCAAAAAATTAAAAGCAAACATGCAAGATTCATCAAAATCAAAGGACTTATCTTTGTTGAGCAAATTGCTCAAAGGCTTTGTTATCTTCGCGAAATCCTTGATGAACCTTTGATAGAATCCCGCATGTCCGAGAAAACTTCGGATTCTTTTGACATTAGTTGGAGGAGGCAACTTTTCAATCACTTCAATTTTTGCTTGATCAACCTCAAGACCTTTAGAGGAGACTTTGTGGCCAAGCACAATTCCCTCCGTTACCATAAAATTGCACTTCTCCCAGTTCAATACCAAATTTGTCTCAACACACCGTTCAAGAACGGTCTCCAAAATTCTTAAAAAAAGATCAAAAGACGCTCCAAAAACAAAAAAAGTCGTCCATGAATACCTCCATCGTTTTTTCAATAAGATCGGAGAAAATTGCTTGAACACAATGTTGAAACGTTGTCGGTGCGTTGCATAAACCAAACGACATCTTTTGGTAAGCAAAAATCCCAAAAGGACAAGTGAATGCCATCTTCTCATGGTCATCTAGGTCAACCGAAATTTGGTTATAACCGGAGTAACCATCCAAAAAGCAATAGAATTATTGGCCCGACAATCTTTCTAACATTTGGTCCATAAACGGAAGTGGAAAATGGTCTTTTCTTGTAGCGGTGTTTAGCCTCCTATTATCTAAACACATCCTGTTGTACCCTAAATTTTTCCCTTAGATTCATTGATTCATCTGCATAACATCCTAGGTCAATTATTCATGCATAACTAATGACTATATCTAGTTTTCTTTGTCTGTTTGTTTCATTTGTGAATGCAGGTACTGATGCAGAAGATTCAAGGTCCTGGAGGCTGTGTTGTGTGTGTGTTTGTGGAGGTTCTCTGGTCTTGACAAGTGTGTGTGAATTCTTGTGAGATTACGGGCCTCTATCCTTTTAGTCCCTAAAACCACTACCAAGCCTTTCCTCCTTCACGGTTCTCAGAAGCCTTCCCACCATAGAGGATCAAGTCCTTATACCCATTGGATATGATGATTGGTCCCTAGATGCTGGTCACTGGTTGGATGACAGTTATGTTGTAGGACGACATCTTCCCCCCTATAAACCCCTCAGTCTCAAGAAGTGTGCTTGCTCTATGTTCTTAAGACTTGGTTCATCAAGGAAAGTTCAACTTTGGAAAGAAGTCGAGGTTTGAAATCCAAAGCCCATGCCCTCTGTTTCCAGAAGAACATTTGTTTCTTGAAGCTATCGAGTATTCTTCAAGCAAGTTTGAAGATCGTTTGGAATTCAAAATGTTCAATAATTTCTGATCGTTGGTAAAAGATTTAGAATCCTCACAAATTCTCAAGGCTTGGTTACAAAACTCATCATCCAAGGTTGGATCTCCAAATCCGATATCTAGGTATCCAATGCAAGTTCATGTTGTATGGCAAGGTTTAATCAAGTTGCCATGTACACTTCGGTTTTGTTTTATTCTAAATACTGAGGGGTGCATCTTAAAGTGAATTCAAACCATTTATCCTTTATGATCAAGAGAGTTTGGTTCAAGGTTTAAGTTGTTAGTTTGAAGTTTCCAAGCATATGAGATTCATTTAAATTCAATTTATGTTGAATTTCTAAGAACAAGTGTTCAAGGTTGCGCTACAAGTCAAGCTAATGTCATTTAAAATAGTTACAAGGATAATATTATTTATTTTTCAAAAAAAGAAACATGGCTGTTACAATATGGATTCCATTACTACCTACATAACAGTAGGTGAGGATGTTTTGCCTGAAGCCTAAATCTCACAATTCATATGCATAGTTTCACATCTTACAACGACTTCAAAACAAAAGACAAATTCGCTGCAAAGTTGTTTTTAGCATAAGGCACTTTTAAACCAAGACTACATCACCTTTAAAATGATAACAATGAAACACGTAAGTTTTACGCACGGAAAGCTCATCATTGATAAATGGACTACAACATCAATAAAGTCACTAATTACAAAGCATATAAAAGAAAGAGATCTCTGGTTAATATTTCCTTTTCGTATGACCATTAAGCACCCTTCTCTCACTGCCATAAAAGTTGTACTTGGAGACTTCATGGGGATTTCACTTTAATTACAACAGGGGCCCCATCCAAAGCTAGCCTGTCCAGTACATTAAAGGTCAAATTAGGAAGCTCTTAATTATCATAATCAATTCAATTTTCTTCAATAGCAGCCTTTCAGAAACACACTAACCAACGGTTTAAAGAATCAAATAGGGAAATCACTTATCATCATCCAGTCACGAAACATGCTTCAGACAACTTTAAAATTTTCCAAAACAGTGCACAAGCATGTCAAAGGAAAAATGGAAAGGAATTCATCACCATGTTACACATGGTCGGACACAACATTAATTGAGAATCAACAGTTTTCAAATTTTGAAAGTGGCAGGCAAGAACAAAATCATCAATCAAGGAACTTTACTTCTTTTCACAAAATAGTATCAGACATCATCAATGTTTTTCCAAAACCAATTCCAAGCACATTCAAATATATTCCCAGAATCGATTTAAACATGTCTCAAACCAACTCAATCCTTTCCAAATATAATCCAACATGTCTCAGACACAATTTCGAAAACTTTCCTAAAACTAGCAAGACATGTTCAGACACTCAATTAATTAACTTTCAACATGTTTTTTTTCCTAAGCCTATATAAGACACACCCCACACGCAGCAGAGGGGGGCCATAATCAAAATTCAAGCCATAATTACCAAAACCTCACATTAATTCATATGAATCACATCAAAACTTCTGATACCACAAAACACCCCTCACCATATCAGAAAACCTAGAAAAATCATTCATCAAAATCATACAAAAAATCATCAAAAATTCGAACCATAACCACCAAACACTTAACATCAGAATTCGACACCACAAAACTCAAAATCCATACACATACCAAATTCAAACCATACTCAATCCAATCCATCATATTACAGAAACAATTCATCAGCCAAATACCAGAAAATTCATTCATCAAACTTACACAAACCAATTCATCGAAAAAATAGTCACCATCAATTCCTCACATTAGCAAGAAAACCAGTCATCATATCGTACCAGAAAACCACTTCATCAAAATCTACACCAGAATCAACAAGATCATACAACAGTCAAACATAACGCATCATCCAAGCAGGACATCGACAATTTCAGAAATCACAACACAGCTAAGACAACATACACGCAGCAGCGGACAACAACATACAACACAAAAAGGAAGAAATCATAAGGAAGGAGAAAGGTTCGAGAGACTCATCTTTAAGGAGCTGCCGTCCTTCATTAATCGCCACCATCGCCGGCCTTTTTTTCTTTCTCTTTTTGCTTCAAGTTGCAACATC
Source organism: Lathyrus tuberosus (assembly GCA_022829125.1). Taxonomy (NCBI): domain Eukaryota; kingdom Viridiplantae; phylum Streptophyta; class Magnoliopsida; order Fabales; family Fabaceae; genus Lathyrus; species Lathyrus tuberosus. Next base: position 1,954,490 of record JALAZF010000205.1, on the reverse strand, counting down.
TGTAATATGTAACCATAAGATCATAGTGAAACATTGGGGTATTGGGCTTGCTGGGGTTAGGATTTGATTTATTTATTGCTTGTTTGTTCGAGAGATAATGAGAGATTGGGAGAGACGTGAGCGGCGCCACTAGGGTTCTTCAAACCCTAATTTCCTTTTTGACAAGAGACGAGAGAGAGAGGGTCTGAGAAACGTGTTGTTTCTCCCTTTCCTTCCTTTTGTTCCACGAGTTACTCCATGCACACGCACACACCATAACAATTATGCGCCCTCAGTTTAGATCGCGAGTTTGGTCTCAGTTATTCATCCAATGGTTGAGATCTGAGGGTCCACAATGGACCCTCTCTCCCTTGCAACACCTTATCACTCCGTCTGTTTCTTTATTAAAAAACAAAAACCTTTCATTTTCATTTTTATAATAATCAATCAATTTGCTTTTTTTTATAAAAATATTTGACTTCTTTTTAAATAATTAAACTAAATTAATTAAAATATAATCTCTTTTATTAATATCACCTACTTTTATAATAAAATATAACCTTTTAAAAAATATTGAAGACATTTTGTTAGAAACCTTAAAAAAAGTGGTAAAACCTTTTAAAAATAATAAAAACTCCTTTTACTAAGTATTAAGACTTTTTTTAAAGATAAACCTTTAACTTTTCTCAAAATAATAATATTTTAACTCATAATTAATAAACTTCCTAAAATCAAACCTTTTCTAAATACAATTTGTTCCCTATTAGATCCTTAAGCATACGCTAGTGTGTTTTTCTACTATCCTGTTATTGCTTGATATCATACCATGCTTTCTTGCTCATGTGTTTGTCTGTCTACTATGCTACTTGATGAATGTTTGATTTTGTTTTCCAACCCTTTCAAAACATGAAAATTCTCGATCCAACGTCGAGCCATTTTTACCCATGCAAGTCGATTGTTTTCGAGCATCGTCATCAACCTTCAGTCACTATACACAATACTAGCCCACTCTGCTAGTGCGCACAAATGAATCTTAAGTTAGTTCCCCTCGACACTCCAAAGGAAAGGATTATTTCATTGACTCAACGTCATAGGACTAACTTTAGAACCTTTGCCCTTAGGATCCGGAGTCGCCGTACTCCACGTCTCGCCGCAGACATTTAGTACCTTAGCCTTAGGATCGGAGTCGCCGTACTCCAAATAAATGCTCCGTCGTGAACATTTATAAGCCTACCCCTCTACAACCAACTACAACTTTAGAGACGCCGCACTCTATGTGAGGTCTTGCCATAGACCTTACCTCCCCCTGGAACCTTGACCCCGTCAAGAAGTTCCTCTTTTCAGAACTACGGATACTCTGATTCCGCTCCCCCTTGGGATACGTAGGCACAAGGTGTGATACCTTGTCGATTATACTTAGATACTAACCCCTAGGGTTTTAGCCTTTAGGATAACACCCTTAGCAAGCGAGTAATAGATAACATAAATACTAACTAGAGGTTCCTGTAGAGTACTACAGACGTTTAAGATGCTAATACCTTCCCTAGGCATAACCAACCCCCGAACCTTAGATCTTTAGGTTTTTTTGCTTTTGAACCTTTCCTTTGGATAAATCAAAGATGGTGGTGAACATTTAAGAACTGTGACGCAAGTTAATATAATATCTTGTTATCCGATTCTCACCGCAACACATCCTCCAACCCGTCACCGTTCTAGTCAGAATCAACTCATTTTTTTCATTTCGGATTACGGTCATTCCTCCCTTCTTAGGCACAAATTGGACCGGACTTACCCAAGGACTATCAGAAATCGGGTAAATCATACCGGCATCCAAGAGCTTGACAACCTCTTTTCTTACTACTTCTTTCATTGTTGGATTCAAACAGCGTTGCGGTTGAGCGACCGATTTGAAATCCTCTTCCATGAAAATGCGATGCATACAATAAGAGGGACTTATTCCTTTAAAATCGGAAAGAGTCCATCCCATTGCTTCTTGATTTTTCTTCAAAACTTGAATTAACCGGTTTTCCTCATTGTCAGATAAAATATTGCTAATGATAACCGGTTTGTTACCACCGTCATCAAGGAAAGCATATTTCAAATTAGAAGGCAACACCTTCAATTCAAGTTGAGACTTCGCATCACTCAATTCTTTCTTTAACACTTCCTCTTCACATTCCCATGGTTGCAACTCCTCCAAAGATTCAAGTTCCTTTAAACACTCTTCAAGTGCTCTTTCTTCTTCATCGGAGAATACTTCAAAGGAATCATCAAGAGCTCATTGCAAAGGGGACACAACATGAACTTGCTTTGTGACATCCATTATTGCTTCTTCTGTTGCGTCTATTCTAAAATAATCGCCTTTGTCATTCTTGTGTTTCATGGCTTCAAATAGATTGAAATAAATCGTCGTCCATATCAATTGCCATTCTAGCAGTTTTCGTAAACGGTCTTCCAAGAATCAATGAAGCGTCTTCATCTTCCTCCATTTCAATTACCACGAAGTCAATGGGAAATAAGAATTTGTCCACTTTAACCAATACATCTTCTGCTACACCGTGAGGACGGGTAGTGGATTTATCGGCAAGTTGCAATGTCATTTGAGTGGATCTCAAATCCATATGTCCCAACCGTTTCACAATAGACAAAGGTATCAAATTGATACTAGAGCCCAAATCGATCAACCTGTTGCCCACATAGATATTTCCTATTGTAACTGGCAAGGTGACTCATCTCGGATCACCTTCTTTCCTCGGGAGAGTACGTTGAATGATAGCGATACAACTAACATCCACCATGATAGTCTCTTGATCCCTATACCTCTTCTTTTTTGTGAGAATATCCTTCATAAATTTCGCATATTTCGGCATTTGCTCCAAAGCTTCGGAAAATGGAATGTTTATTTGCAATTGTTTGAAAATATCCATAAACCGAGCATAGTGCCTCGCATTATCTTTCTTTGTCGGAGCATGAGGATATGGTAATTGTTGGATTGTAATATTATTCAACGGTTCCTTCCCCTTCCTAGTTTTTCTCAATTTTTCTTCTCTCTTTTTTTTTCTTCTTCCTCATTTTTTCTCATTTCATTTTCAACTAAATCACCCTCAACATTTTTTTCTACTTCAATCTCATCACTATCTTTTTCTTTTTCAACTACTTCCTCCTCCTCCACTACAACTTCACCTATGCCCATGTCAATCTCTCTTCCACTTCTTGTTAGAATAGCCTTACAATGCTCTTTTGGATTTGGTAGAGTATTCGCCATAAAATCTCCTTTGTGTTGGTCGGCCAATTGTTTTGATATTTGTCCGACTTGCGTTTCAAGATTCCTTATGGCCGCATCGGTATTCTTCTGATTTGACATTGACATTTGCATAAATTGCGTGAGAGTGTCTTCCATCTTTGTATTTCCAATGGGAACTTGCATAGGTTGAGTGTAATTTTGGTATGGTTGACGATTTGACGGTCCGGCTTCTTGCGGTCTCCATGGTTGTTGATAACCTTGATTACCTCTTTGTTGGTAACCTTGGTTGCCTTGTTGGTACGGAGGTCGAGGTTGGTATCCTTGATTTTGGTTTCCAGCATAATTTACCTCCTCCACAACCGGAGGACAATATCCGGTTAGATGATCTCCTCTACAAAGTTCACAGCAAGCTACTTGCACACTTTTGCTTGAGGAGTCATGAATCTCTTTGAGTTGTTGAGGAAATTTGGACATTTGTTTCGTTAACAACTCAACTTGTTGGGACAGTAACTTGTTTTGAGCAAGTATAGCATCATTGGTTCCCAACTCCAAAACTCCCGGAGTCCTTTAAGAAGGGCCACTGGATTGGCTTCCCTAATGATCATTTAAAGCCATCTTGTCAATTATGGCAATGGCTTCTTCGACACTCTTGCTCATCAAAGATCCACCCGTGGTGGCATCCAACAATGTTTTCTGCACTAATTGAAGATCGTTTCAAAATATATGAATTTGAGAAAGCTCATCAAAACTGTGCCATTTGCATTTCCTCAACATAGATTTGAATCTCTCCCACGCTTCGTTGATAGATTCGTTTGCACCTTGCGTGAAAACTGCAATTGCGGTCTTTGCCTCCATGAAATGATTATGTGGAAAAAATCGTTCCAAAATTTTTTCCTCAAGTACATTTTAGTCCGTCATGATTGTCGTAGATTGGTCAAGATACCATTCCTTGGCCTTCCCAATGAGGGAATGCGGGAATAGTCTCTTAAACAGTGACTCCTCTTCAGCTTCGGGCACACCAATTGCTCCCGCAATCTCATAGAACTTTGTCAGGTGTGTATAAGGATCCTCATGATCCATACCAGTAAAAGGACTCTGATATAGAAGCGAGATAATACCAGTCTTCATTTCTGAATGCCGACCATTCTGAGCATTGCGCGAAAATTACACGGTGTGTCTCATACTGTTAGTACAAGGTCTAGAAGCAGGTGGTGGTGGTGGTGATTCAGTCATGATGGGCGGTAACTGTGGTATTTGCATTGAAGTTGAACTTCCATCTCGCTCTCGTCTTCCTTTGGCAAGTTGCCTCCTTCGCCTTGTTCTGCTATTGATTTTACGAGCGGTTCTTTCAATCTCGGGATCGAACAGAAGTTGGTCTGTAGGTAACTTCCCTCGCATAAAACGAAGTCTGCACACTAAACCAAACAAATCAACAAGCTCAAGAAAAAGATAACAAGCTTAAAACAAAATAACTATTGCAATGCTTGCAATACCAAACAACAATCCCTGGCAACGGCGCCATTTTGTTGAAACAATATTTTGGGGGGTGTTTTTATCGTCTCCACATGGATTGTGCGATATTTTAATGCTTGTCGTTCAATAGTCGAAACGTTTTAAGTTAAGGAGTTTCAATTGGTTCTTGGTTTTTTTTTAACATAAATTTGTAGCAAAGAGTAAATTTTTAGCAAAGATGTTGTAAGTTTTAGAAAGGCATGTCAAGATTAGATTTCGCTAATCCTTTTCACACATATCCGATTAATCAAGCATATGAACTTAGTTTCCGACCAATACAATCGCGTATCCTCTCGAATAAGTTTATGTCTAAAGCAAATTCGTGAGTGTTGTTGTTTAGACCGTTAGATGATATCTCACGGTAATAATCGAAACAACAACCGTTAAGATCAACATAAAGCGAACAACAAAACCTAAATCTATGTCTAGAGTTTGGTTTTCAAGAGATGAAAATATTAGGTCATGATTTGGAAAATCTATGTCTAGAGTGATTCAAACCACAAATACATCATTAAGAATAAATAACTTCATCTATATTGATCATAAACCTTGTTCATATACCAAAGATCAAAAGAAATACATATGATCAAGATCAACTACATCTAACCTTAACACAAGAAGTGTTTAGCTACTCATTTTCATGGTAGCTTGGATGACAAGTTTCAAGAGGACATGAAAGAACATCTGAGTTGAATAATCGAGATTAGATGTGACTTCAGCTTCTCTATGTGAAAATTCACTCTTGGATGATCAAAATTCAGAAAAATATGTTTTGGTGTGAAAATATCAAGTTTTTTTCCAAGAAAACTAAAAAATCAATTTATAACACACTTGTATTCTGATGCATTCGCCTAGCGAATGATCCCTTCGCCCATTGAATGAAGAAAAATGGCACTTTAAGTGCCTCTGAAAGCTTAAACCGCCCTTGGCTGTCATCGCAGGTTTGCTAAGCGAACGTTTCATTAGCAAAGCGAACCATTTGCCAAAACATTCGCAAAGAGAACTTTGGTTCCTTTAGCCACTGCCTCAGCCAAGAGTCCTTCACCAGGTCCTTCGCACAGCGAGTGAAGCAGCGAACACTCGCTAGTTGTTCGCAAAGCAAATTTTACTCCCTTTTCCCACTGTCTCATTCTGGTGCTCTTCGTTGGGAGCTTCGCCACCGTTCGCAAAGCGAACGTTCGCTGGTGAATTCGCCAGGGTTCGCAAAGCGAACCAGCTATTGTTTTGCTCCTTCTTTGACAGCTTGCATCATCTTTTTGTGTCTTAATTTCTTGATCATTTAGTGCCTTTTCCTGCACAATATCACACATATTACAAGCACCAAAGGTATATTACAATGTTTAAAGAACAACAATAATTCACCACTAAAATCAACAATTAATCATATAAAGTGTTGAAAAATGCCAAGTATCAAATACAAATATGTGGCATGTTTGACATCTAACATGCACAAGGTCTCTTCATCTTACCTTTTTTAAGTCCTTCCGTACCTTTTGTATGAGATATCTCCTCCCTTAAATTTTTTAAGTGATTTCGTTGCCTTTTGCACGAAATCATATCTCTTCGCTTTCCTTTTGAAAGTGCTCTCGCTGTCTTTTGGACGCGAATTTTTTTTTTGCATTGGGTACAAATATGGGAATCGATGAATAATATACTCCCCTTTCGATCAATTTGGACGCTTGACGCCTGTGTGGCCAAGTACTGAATGATCGCCACACCCCGAGAACGTCATCTCCGCCGTTGTGCCTGTGAGGTCAAATGATGTTCTAATACCCTATGCAAGTTCCCTCGACCTTTTGCATGAGGATGGTCATTGCCCTCAATTTACCCTTTGTAAGTCCTTCCATGCCTTTTGCACAAGGTCTCTTCACCTTACCTTTTGTAAGTCCTTTCGTACCTTTTGTACGAGATATCTCCCCACTTACCTTTTATAAGTGATTTCGCAGTCTTTTGTGCGAAATCTTATCCCCTCGCTTACCTTTTATAAGCGCTTTCGTTGCCTTTTGCACGAGAAAAAGCTTCGCATATTGAGTGCAAATATGGGAATAGATGAATAATCTACTCCCCTTTCGATTAATTTGGACGCTTGACGCCTGTGTTGCCAAGTACTGAATGATCGCAATACTTCGAGAGTGTCATCTCCGTCGTTGTGCCTGTGAGGTCAAATGATGTTCTAGTACCTCTTGTAAGTTCCCTCAGCCTTTTGCATGAGGATGGTTATTTACCTTTGCACTTGCCTTTTGCAAGTTATCTTTGACTTTAGCACGAAGATTATTTTCCCTTATGCCCTTTCCTTTTGCAAGTCCGAATTGCCTTTCGCAATGGATTCAACTTACCTTTTGTAAGTACCTTCTCTGCCTTTTGCAGAAGAAATTTATCAACTAATAAAGTTTCTCTCCTAACCTTTTGTTCAGGAGTCCTCATTGCCTTTTGCAAGAGGAAGTTATTGTTTCTCCTAACCTTTTGTTTAGGAGTCATTTCTACCTTTTGTAGAAGGAATATATCTACTAAATCATTGTTTCTCTCATCCTTTTGATCAGGAGTCCTTTATACCTTTTGTAGGAGGAATATCACTACTATATCATTGTTTCTCCTAACCTTTTGTTCAGGAGTCCTTTCTACCTTTTGTAGAAGGAATAAGTCTACTCAATTGTTGTTTCTCCTAACCTTTTATCCAGGAGTCCTTTCTACCTTTTGTAGGAGGAATACACCAAGTCGATAATAATTTATCGCCTAACCTTTTGTTCAGAAGTCCTTTCTACCTTTTGTAGGAGGAATATTATTACCCAGTTATTGTTTCTCCTAATCTTTTGTTCAGGAGTCCTTTCTACCTTTTGTAGAAGGAATATATCTACTAAATCATTGTTTCTCCTAACCTTTTGTTTAGGAGTCCTTTCTACCTTTTGTAGAAGGAATATACCTAGTCGATCATTGTTCTCCTATGCCTTTAGCTCAGGAGGCCTCGCTGTCTTTCGCAAGAGGAAATCGAACTGTTTCTCCTAACCCTTTGTTCAGGAGTCCTTGCTAACTTTTGTAGAAGGAACATTATTACACAACCAAATTTCCCTCCTAACCTTTTGTTCAGGAGTCCTCCCTGCCTTTTGCAGAAGGGATGTTTCAATCAAATTAACTCCTCCTAAACCTTTTGTTCAGGAGTCCTCCTTGCCTTTTGTAGAAGGAATTTTCGATTAGAGTTAAATAGTCGATATTTATAATTATACCTGTTTCCATTATGAGAATCCTACGGATATGTCTCCTCTTTCAGGACTGGCGAAAGCATAGCATGTGTTGTACCCCAAATTTTACCCCCTTAGATGTCATAACATTTTGCACTTGACATTTAGATTCAATCATCTATGCATTGTTAACTAACCATTTCATTTTGCAAGTTTATTTCTTTTGTGAAAGCTAGGACTTACACCAAGAGGAGGACAATGTTTCCTAAAGAAGAGAAGGCTACAAATGCAACTATTGAGCTCATCTACATCCTAAAGGTCTCACTTAACAAGAATTCAAGTCATCTGGCTCTCATCACAAGTAACTTGAGCCACAAGTTCACCCTGCCTCCAAATTAGGGTTTTGTCTGAAACCCTAATCTTTGGGATTTTGATCCAAATAAAACCTCCAATGCCTCAACTCATCATAACATGTCTTATTGGTGATTCAAAGTATCAAGATCAAGTTTCAAGGAGTTTCTTGCAAAGGAAGTAAGTTTTTGACCATAAAACGTTTCATGTGGAATTTTCCCCTCTTGTGCCAGATTGAAATGGTTGTAACTTCCAAACCACACATCCAAATTGAGTGACTCAAAGCCCAAATGGAAGCTCTTTCCAAGATCTTCTAAGTGTTAAATATGACTTTTCTCCAAAAAATGCATGGTTTGTGAGTTATGAGACTTGGAAGTTAAGCTGCCCAAAAGACTTAGAGAAATTTCAGCATTTTTGCCTTAAGAACCAGCTGACTTCAACCCCATTTTTCACTAAGATCCCTTGTGATTCAGAACTTAGGTCCAACATGAAAGTTGTAGAGGACATTGAGGACTTTCCAAAAAGTACTAGAACTCCTCAATTCATTTAGTGAGCTGAGAGATACGAAGCTTCAAAGTCAAGGGTTTCATTTCTTAAAACTCAAGAAACCAACTTTTATGTATTTGCTCAAACCATTCTCTAATCACCAAAACCACTTGTTTCTAAGTTCTAATGTTGAGTTTAACCCTAATCCAAGCCTAGCCACGAAAATTCAACTTGGTTATCATTTAAATATTGGTTTTTGCCATAGTTTTGCAAGTGGGAGGAGGAAAGAGAAACTTTTCAAGAGAAACATTTGTTTATTCATGGAGCCTCTCACCAATCCCATCACACCAGCTTATACATCAGTATTCAGAGATTCTGGAAGATTCTTGGCTCAGCAAACAGAGCTCACACGATGGAAAAAGGGCAATGTTGGCACATTGTGCAATGTTGCCCATACCTTGAGTTTTCAGCTCTCCCCTATAAATAAGGGATGTTTCCATTCATTTCGGACACCAACACTTTCCACAATACACTCTAAAAAACTTCAGAGTTCAAATTTGGCAAGTGAGGAGGAGGGAAGAATCATCTTGCAAGCTGGTGCTAGTAGATAGAGCAAAGAAGCCAGTGCACATTTGAGGGTGCAGTGGACATATTCCACTAGGTATTTTTCCATTTTTATCAACCATACTCATGCTATTTAAGATAACTACCATGATCATCTCATACCTGAGTTTGTATTGAATGTTGGTGTTATTAATGTGTTCATCCACATTGTGCACTGATAGTTGTTGGTTTGTAACATCCATGTGTTAGCATTTTTATATTGTGATTGTTCCCTTAAGTAGTTTTATCTGAGCAAAGTTTAGTTTGTTGAAGTTGTAGCGAGCGATTTTGGATGCGGTTCTTAAGCGTTGGTCGCTCTCTGCGGTTGAGCTTAAAACTACAGGTCGATTCATTTTTTATCCTATTATGAGCTGAATAAGGAAGGGAAATAGATGTCTCCAATTAACCCTGCTTGCATACTGAATTTAAACAGCGGTTTGTTAGGTTACAGATGCTATCAATGTAGGGGGGCCTTTGTACTAGTTATTCGTATTTCGCCAATACAGGTTCTTTCTTTCTTTTTTCTAGGCAAAGGGTTTCTAGCGGGGAATAAGGATTAGGATGTTAGGACTGATGCTTTTGAATTACTGCTTTTGTTTGATGAAGATATGGGATTTGGGTTTTTTGTTGATTGCGCTCGCTAAGATCTTTTCTTTCGATCTTATGCCTACATATTCCCGTTTACCGAAACAGGGAAATCAGAGCATTCGTAGTTCCTCCTATTCTATGGGAGGAAATGGGTGTTTTTCGTGTCTTGTTCAAAGCCCAAGACGTGAAGCGAAAGGTGATTTGTATCTTGTTCAAAACCCAAGATGTGAAGCTAAAAGGTCTATTTGTGTCTTGTTCAAAGCCCAATATGTGAAGCTGAAAGACCTCGGCTTTAGAGAGAATTTGTCATCTCTAAAGAGGGGGAAGAGGAGAATTACTTTAACTGGGATACGCGGATCCGAGCAATGCCATAATTTCCGAAGAAAGGGTTTTAACCTGAAGGAGAAGACTTTAACTCAGTGTAGAGCAATGCCATCTTTCCTTAGGAATTTCTCATGCTAAAAGAGGGACAGTGGCATGGATATAGATGATCCAGAGGCTTGCCGCTTACAGCGATTAGATGAAGGGAAAAGAGTTGTTGATGTTTGTGTACTGTGAATGAGGCACAACTTTGATGCTAAAAGGTCGATTGGATCAACCAATGGTTTTCTTATGCAAAGCCTAAGAGGAGGCTAATTTTCGCTAGGAAAATCATTATACAAAGCCTAAGAGGAGGTTATCTTGTGTCTCGTAGAAAGCCCGAGAGAGAGGCTAAAGGTTTTTGACCCAGTGGGGCATATCGTTATACAAAGCCTACAAGGAGGCTAAAAGAGTTCGACTCTTGCTTAAGGGATTTATATCTCGTACGAGGCCCGAGATGGAGGCAAAAAAGGGGTGATTGACTCAACGAGGGAATCGTTTGTGTCTCATACAAAGCCTGAGAGAGAGGCTAAAAGGTTGTTTTGACTCCACTGGGGAGAATTTTGGTATCTCGTACGAAGCCCGAGATGGAGGCTATTGTAACTATTTCAGTTGAGTGACAGATCCAATATACTGATTTAAAAGAGAAAATCAGTTCTTATATGAGTAACACTGTACACAGGGATTTAATTTGAGGATCAGGGGTATTTCCTTCTCTTTGAGGAAACGGGAAATCCAAAGGGTATTGAGACTGTCCGAGTCTGCGGGTTTCCTTCCTATTTAACAAAGGGTGCTTGAGAATGTCTTTGAGACTCAAGGAAGTTAGACTGTCCGTGTCTAGAGTTTTATCTTTTGTACTATGCTTCGAGAAACAGTAGTAGACTCTATGAAAGGAGTGTTCTATGAGGATGACTAGGTTCTGTTCCTATACCTCTAGGAGGTCGTCGGGACAATTTGTACGAAGCCCAAGAGGAGGCTGGAAACTTTTAAGAAGCCGACGGGTCCTTGTACGAAGCCCAAGAGGAGGCTATCATTCCCGAAGGAAGAGATCATTATACGAAGCCTAAGAGGAGGGTGTGAATACTTCTAAGAAGCCGTAGGGTCCTTGAATAATGCCCAAGAGGAGGCGGGGTTGCTTTTAGGAAGCCTGTGGGTCCTTGTATGATGCCTAAGAGGAGGCCGATGCTTTTAAGAAGCCCGTGGGTCCCAAACCAAAGAAAAGTTCAGGAAAACTCTTTTAGAGTTAAAACCACTTGTAAACATGCGAGGTTTACTATCTAGTGACTTTAACTTTTAGAGAGACTCCGAACCGTTCGGCGGTTTGAAGAAATTTAAGAGAAGTTTCACCGAGAATAATTCATCTCTGGGGGATAGAATTTCTTGACGATTCCTTAGGAGGACAGCCGAAGAGAAGACTGTATCTGGTGCTCCTATTGGGGATCTAGGCGTCTATTTCTACGAATAAATGAAACGGCGTCACTTAGTTCTAGACGTAGTTGCCGGGGAAACTCGAAATATCTATACTATTTATTACACAGTAGATATGAGTTTATGAAAGGAGACTTACAGTGAGCAGCCCCACAATACAGTTTATAATATGAAAGCAGTAAATGAAAGCGATAACCACTTACTTGGTTGTAGAGCTTCCATACTGTTTGGTTAGTTGTTCAACAAAGAAAGATTGAAAACAACAGTATATTCAAAATCAAAGAAGAAAGTGCTTTGAAAAAGAAAGATTTGGGGCTTACAGCTCAAGGAGAGGCCCAGGGTTTTATCAGTGAGCGCACTGTTTGAATTTGTACAGAGGGACTTATACAAGTGACTGGGGCCCAAAAAGGTTTTCTGTACAAAGGGATGGGTCTTACACTCTCTCAAGAGGCCCAAAAAGGTTTAAAGGAAAAAGAGTGGGGCTTATAACGCGAGGGTAGGCCCAAATGATTTTTCGTTTAAAAATGGCGATCGCGCCGAGGTTTTCTTTTAACGCATAGGGACTTATACAATAAGTGAGGCCCAAAATGTTTTGGTTAAAAGGGAGATTGGGTCTTACACTCTAATAGAGGCCCAAAGTGTTTTGAATGGGTCTTATAGCTCGAGGAGAGGCCCAGATGTTTTTCGAAAAGGCGATGATCGCGCCGTTTGTTTTTTGACGGTATCGGGACTTATACAATAAGTGAGGCCCACAATTGTTTAGTCAAAAAAAGGATTGGGTCTTACACTCTATTAGAGGCCCAAAGTGTTTTGAAAATGATTTATGAGGGTTGAATTAATCCAAAACCCTAATTTGTTTTCAAAAATGTATTTAATTGAATAAAAATTCAATTAAAATGATCAAAAATTGTTTATCACATGGAAAACAAATTGTGATCTTGGATTAATGCTTCAAAAATTAAGTATTGTCCTACAAAATAATTAGAAAGCATTAAAAGTTGCAAAATCAATGTAGAAAAAATATTTAAAATGCCAAAAACAATCAAAATATTAATTCTTTGCAAAAATATCAATTATATGAAATAAATAATATTTTTGGGATTTTTTGATAAAATAAAATATTTTAACATTTTTATGAATTATCAAAAAAAGAATCAACTCAAAATCATTAAAACTCAGAGAGAAATTAATTTTTGAATCAATTAAACAAAATCACAAAATTCAAATATTCAAATATATGAAAATGGCGCCAAGAACAACTCCAAGAACACGCGCGTTTTTTCAGTTTGCCCAGATTTGCATTTTCTATCCAATCTTCATGAATACGTAATTATAACATGCAATCCACATATCATTATGCTCGTCTCAACCTCACGATCATGTCTATGTACTTTAATTTCATTTAAATTAAACATATAACAAGAAATCACGAAGAAACCTCAAGAACCCTAATTTCTGCATGAAGGCTAGGATTTTTGATACACGATTCAAACAATGCAATTAATTGAGGGAAAACATTCCATGCATGATTATGAACATATGGCCAAATTATTGTGCGAGGAAATATGCATAGATTGAGAGATGCCCAAGTTTAGGCTTACCTTCAAGTCGTGACAGCAAGAGCAGATGTGATTTTGAGTTGGAGGTGTTACAGACAAGTTTTGATGATCTGGACAGCTTCCCTACACCATATGGAGTGTGTTTGAACACTTGGATTGAATTGAAATGGACAGGATCAGTTTATGGCATCTCAGCTGCAACTTCACTTCAAACTTGTGTGGATGGCAAATGATTTTGTGAAATTGATGTTTCAGATGTTATGTGAGTGTTTGATCAGCTCATATGTGATGTATGTGAGGTGTGTGAGTGATTGGTTTGTGCAGAATTGCTCTCAAACTCAAAACCCGATAGCTACCTTGCTAAGAAAGGCATTTTTGCCAAGAGAAAGAGATTTTGAGGAAAGCATCTGTTAGATGGCTTTGGTGTACTTAAACTGACCACAATTGAGCTCTATTTATAGTAGAGCAAGTTTGTTTTGCAAGGAATAGTACATGGCAGCTGGTAAGTAGGTTTCCTCAATGTTGGCCAATGGAAATGAAAGTCTCCTCTAGCCATTGACTAGAGGTTAGGGCACAGAGCTTTGGTCCCCTTGGTCTTGGATAAGTCTTGACTGATTTCAGATGAGAATGGCTCAGTCCATGCCACCTTGATGGTTCCATTGAATGCCTCATTCCAAATTTGAAGTCTTGTCCCTATTTTGGCCATTCTAGGTTCAACATGCTATTCTTTGTTCCTTGGACCTTGGAGGCTTGGCTCAGTGATTGTCCCATTTGGATTCAATCCTCTGAGGTGTCCAAGTGGATTGGAGCAATTGCAATTGGTTGATTTTGGCAAATCGAGCCAAAATGCAAATTCTGCCTTGCTTTGACAGATTTCAGCAAGGCAACTTGCCAATGTTGTATCTCATGATGTAGGTTGAATTTGGCAATGTTCTTGGTCATTTTGGAAAGCTCTTACATGATACAACAACTGTTTGAACAAGTTTGGTTTTGATCTCTTTTGATTCCAAGTGAAAAATCCCCCTACATTTGGCAAAAAGTGAAGCAGAATTCTGACTTAGTGAAAATTTCACTAAGTGTTGGAAAAAGTGACGTTTTCACTTTTCAGCCACTTTGATCACTCCATAACTCAAAATCCTTAATGAATTGGAATGACTTGTAGTTGAAGTTTTTGTAGGTGATAATGAGGGCTACAAATCCATCTTTGGATGAGAAAAAATGGCCTTGTGGTTTAGGAGTTATGGTCCTCCAAAGTTGGTACCTTTGCCACTTTATTTTTAACTTAGAAAAATTTCTAAGTTTTATGGTTACCCCTTTTACAAGTTATCTCACTTTTCTTGATTTTTCTTGATGAATGATGATTCAAATCATACATTAACATCATTTTAGGGTTAAAAATCCATTTTGGTGAAAAATCTCAAAAAGTCAAAGTTGACTTTTGTGCACAGTTGACTTTTTATCAGATGAATTCCAAACTGTGCAATTCTTCAGGAAATTATGTCCTTGACCTAAATCAAACTTGATGGACATGTTCCATGGGTGTCATAGGGTATATTCAATCATGTATTAGGGTTTGGGAGCATGTCCAGGTCAAAAGTCAAAGTTACAGTTGACTTTTCCCTTAAAACCCTAATTGTAGTGCAGATGAAAATGAAACTTGTTGCTCAAGCTTCTTGGATCAATCCATTGTTCCAAATGGATCAAGATGGTATATTAGAGACCCTCAAATCATGTCTTGAGGTCTTGGCTCATGGTTTGTCCCAAAAGTCAACTTAGGGGTGAATTAGGTCAAGAAACCCTAATTCCTGTTTTTTGATGAATGCATCCCCTGAGGCAAAATTGACTTGATGCATGGGTTCATGAGGTTCCATGAAGTATATTAGGTCATGTTTTAGATCATTGCCTTGTGCCCAGATGAAAATTTCCATCTGGAGGCCCTAGTCGACCAAAACCCTAATTTGGTGACATTGTCGATCTTGAGACTTGATCCACCTAGAAGGGAGCAGCCTTGTGCTTAATCCTTGAAGTGGGAGTCCTTTTTTATCCATGGTGGATGTTTGAGAGATTAGATAAGTTGAAGATCATGTCATTTCTTGATTGATCCTTTGTCTAAGCACTCAGAGAGGGCTTGAAACCCTAATTTTGATTGTATTGGATGCTCACCCATCTTTGGGGAGACTGATGAAGCATGATCGTTCATCCATATTGTGATGATGATTTTCACAATGATGGGAAATCTAAGTGGTCAAAATTTGGGGTATTACAGATGCCCCTATTTAATCTTCTTGGACCCGAAGGTATGAATGATGAAGGTATTCGAGCATTCGGGGTGCAAGAGGATTAAATATCGGAATATCCGAAATTTTGATGGTGGTTATGAGTGGTAGCTTACGCATTCATCTTCTTTAGCTAAGCAATGATGCTTAAAAAAGGTAAACTTCCCCTCGATCCTGGTTTCCTACCAAGGAACTGGTCTCAGTCTCTTTTGAAATAAACTTCCCCTCGATCCTGGTTTCCTACCAAGGAACTGGTCTTGGTTTCTTTTGAACTTCCCCTCGTTCTTGGTTTCCTACCAAGAACTGGTCTCAGTCTCTGATTTAAACTTCCCCTCGTTCTTGGTTTCCTACCAAGAACTGGTCTTAGTTTCTTTTGTCAATAAACTATACTGACAAGGGATGCTATTCGTAGCGGCTTTCCTTCAAACTTCTCGCCGAATTTTCCTGGGGAGATGCCATTTGAGTGGAAAAAGTTTTGATGTCAGACTTGCTGGGGAACCCATTCGTCTGAGTTGTAGAGGTACACAAACTTCTCTGTTTTGGAGACGCCATTTGTCGATTCTACTGGGGAAAACGAGTCTCTTGAGAGACTGTTTTCGTTTGGGGTTACATCATACTTTTCTCGGGATCTTCCCGGAGAAATGCCATATGATGGGATCCAATTTTGAGGTGCCGACGACCTTTTCATCAGCGGTTTTTCGGAGCAAAACTGGCGTGCTGCTGAATCTCTGATCACGAGGCTTTCTCTGTGGATTTTCCTTAATCCGGGAAAGCAAGGATATCATCTTCAATGGCGAAGAGTGATGTTTATTGAGAGTTTTCTCTGGCTTTTCAGAGGTTCAAGTTATCAAAGTGGCCAAGTGCCGACTCTGATCTAAAGATACACTGGTGGCGAGATTGTGCAGACGCAACACTTCCTGACGAGGAAAGAACTAACAAACTCGATTGAGAAAACTGTTTATCACTAGGGGACAAGACCGACTCAAGTGATAGTGATGCAATATGAAATGTAAATGCAAATAAAAAATGCATGATGTATGTATGTATATGCTGACAAAACAGACGCGACATACAGATGAACACAATTGGATATTCGGCCATCGCAGGGCGAAGAAGTACCGTTGATTCAAAATGGCAATTCCACCTTGCTTAGGAGAGAAAGTCCACGCGGGGAGCTATGTTGATCGGGCTTAGGAGATGAGAACTCGGCCGAGGCGTGCCAAACGAAACAAGGTCTCTGACACAGTTGATCCCTTCATTCAGGCATACTGGCTTAGAAGGAGTACTTTGATTCTGCACTTTGAAGTCCGCTTACTTCGGGAGAAGCGATCGATGTTCTTCTGATGTTCAACAGTCAAAAGAAATGCCATCTTTAATTTAAAAGCAGAAAAAGTTTAACAAGTAAATTTATTT
The DNA here is from genome assembly GCA_022829125.1 of Lathyrus tuberosus. Taxonomy (NCBI): domain Eukaryota; kingdom Viridiplantae; phylum Streptophyta; class Magnoliopsida; order Fabales; family Fabaceae; genus Lathyrus; species Lathyrus tuberosus. The sequence continues at coordinate 1,937,515 of JALAZF010000205.1, read as the reverse complement.
TTGTTTTATTTCAAGAATCGCTGATTAAGTTTAAACAACGTCGTTCTGTAAAGCTAAAGCAAGTTAAGAATTACAAACAAAAGCACAAGGGCTCAAATTTTATTGATAGGATGGAGATCATCCAAACGCGTGATTCCAAAGAGTATATACAAAGTTAGAAAATGGTAATTTACAGGGAAAAGGGCTACGTTGAAACATAACGATCACTATCCTTCTACCAACATTGAATTCGGGGCATCCTGAGCTTCCGTCGAAGATGACCTTTGACTGGAGATTTCCTCCGATATATGATGTAACTACTGCTGCTGAGGGACTTGCCTCTGTTGAACATAGTTACTTGCCATTATCCCTAATTTTTGCCTGGATTGTACTATGAGATTTCCAATCCATCGGGATGATTCTTTTTTTTTTCATGTCTCTAACTTTTGCCTGGACCGCCCTTTCGGGTTTTCAATCCACCGAGACGTTTTTTTTTTTTTAGTTTAGGCGAAGTATTTCTTGACTACATCAACATTCGTGGGGTAGGCAAATTCCTCTCCGTCTATGGTTGCAAGTCTCAAGGCGCCGCCTGAGAAAGCTTTCGTGACCACATATGGGCCATCATAATTTGGGGTCCATTTGCCTAGAGAGTCAGAGAGAAATGATTGTATCTTCTTGAGCACGAGGTCTCCTTTTCTGAAGACACGAGGTCGGACCTTTTTGTCGAACGCCCTCTTCATTCTCTGTTGATACAACTGACCGTGGCATAGTGCCGTGATTCTCTTCTCTTCGATCAGGTTCAGTTCGTCGTGTCGACTTTGACACCATTCAGCTTCGGTGAGCTGAGCTTTCATCAATACCCTGATTGACGGGATCTCTACTTCTATGGGGAGCACTGCTTCCATGCCATATACTAGAGAGAAAGGGGTAGCCCCTGTTGAAGTGCGGACAGATGTGCGATAACCGTGAAGAGAAAAGGGTAGCATCTCGTGCCAATCTTTATAGGTTACAACCATCTTTTGAACGATCTTCTTGATGTTCTTGTTAGCCGCTTCTACCGCTCCGTTCATCTTGGGTCGGTAGGGAGATGAGTTATGGTGTTCGATCTTGAACTCTGCACACAACTCTTTCATCATCTTATTGTTCAAGTTAGATCCATTATCAGTAATGATCTCGCTTGGAACACCATAACGGCAGATGATATTGTTTTTGATTAATCGGACCACCACTTGTCGGGTTATATTGGCGAATGACGCTGCTTCGACCCACTTGGTGAAATAGTCAATGGCCACCAGGATGAACCGATGTCCGTTTGAAGCCTTGGGCTCAATCATACCAATCATGTCGATTCCCCATATGGAAAATGTCCACGGGGAAGAAAGGACACCTCCTCATGTACTTGTAGCAGTCGGATTCCATTGTCAACCAATAGTACCCGGCCCTGAGGACTTTTCTCGCCATTGTGTGTCCGTTGGCATGAGTGCCAAAGGATCCTTCATGAATTTCTTTCATGAGCACGTCTGCTTCTGGTCTGTCGACGCATCGGAGCAAGACCATGTCAAAATTTCTCTTATAAAGAGTGTCACCGCTCAGGAAGAAGTTTCCAGCCAATCTTCTGAGGGTTTTCTTGTCTTTTCTGAGTGCCCCAGATGGGTACTCTTGTTTCTGAAGGATGCATTTGATATCGTGATACCAAGGTTTGTCGTCTATGACTGCTTCAATCGCGAAGATGTAAGCGGGCCGTTCAAGGCGCATTATGTCGATCTTAGGTATGTCATTCCATCGACCTACACTAATCATGGAAGAGAGAGTGGCTAATGCATCAGCCATGTGATTCTCATCACGAGGGATGTGATGAAAGTCGACTCTGTTGAAGAAGGGTAACAACCTCCTTGCATAGTCTTTGTAAGGAATCAATCCTGATTGGTATGTGTTCCAATCTCCTTTTATCTGGTTAATAACCAGGGCTGAGTCTCCATATACGTCCAAGTTTTTGATCCTTAAATCAATCGCTTCTTCGAGACCCATGATACATGCTTCGTATTCGGCCTCGTTGTTCGTACATTTGAACGTAAGTCTGGCAGTGAAAGGAATGTGGGAACCCTGAGGGGTAACAATGATTGCCCCAATTCCGTTTCCATAATGATTGACTGCTCCGTCAAAGATAAGTCCCCACTGGGAACCTGGTTCTGGCCCTTCACTGGGTAGCGGTTCATCGCAATCTTTCATCTTTAGATACATGACATCTTCGTTTAGGAAGTCAAACCCGATTGATTCTTGATCGTCAATCGGTTGATGAGCCAAATGATCGGCTAAAATACTTCCTTTAACGGCTTTCTGAGCGTGGTACTCTATGTCATATTCTGATAGTAACATCTGCCAACGGGCAATCCTTCCCGTGAGAGCAGGTTTTTCGAAAACGTACTTGATTGGATCCATTTCGGAGACCAACCAAGTAGTATGATGAATCATGTACTGGCGAAGATGTTTGGCTGCCCAAGCCAAAGCGCAGCAAGTTTTCTCAAGCATTGTGTACCGAGTCTCGCAGTCGATGAATTTCTTGCTTAGATAGTAAATGGCAGACTCTTTCCTTTTAGTTTCGTCTTGTTGGCCAAGTACACATCCCAATGAGTCCTCGAGGACTGTGAGGTAAATGATCAGTGGTCTTCCTTCCACTGGAGGTGATAGAATCGGAGGATTCAACAGATATTCCTTAATACTGTCGAAGGCGGTTTGGCAATCTTCTGACCAAATGCAATCCTGGTTCTTTTTCAATAACTTGAAAATCGGCGCACAAGTGGCGGTCATAAGGAATATGAATCTGGAGATGTAGTTCAAACGTCCCAGGAATCCTCTGACTTGTTTTTCAGTTTTCGGAGAAGGCATTTCTTGAATGGCCTTGACCTTGTCAGGATCAACTTCAATTCCTTTCTGGCTGACGATGAACCCTAGTAGTTTCCCTGAACGGACACCGAAGGTGCACTTGTTAGGATTCAAGCGGAGCTTGAATTTTCTTAGACGTTCGAACAATTTTGACAGATGTTCAACGTGCTCATCCTCTGTTCTTGATTTTGCAATCAAATCATCGACATATACCTCGATTTCTTTGTGTATCATGTCATGAAACAGAGTAGTCATGGCCCTTTGATAGGTTGCCCCGGCGTTCTTCAAACCGAACGGCATTACCTTGTAACAAAAGGTACCCCATGGGGTAATGAATGAAGTTTTCTCCATGTCTTTCAGCGCCATTTTGATCTGGTTATAGCCCGAGAATCCATCCATGAAGGAGAATACTTTGAACTTTGCTGTGCTGTCAATCAACATGTCAATGTGTGGTAAAGGAAAGTCGTCCTTTGGACTTGCCTTGTTTAGATCTCTGTAATCAACACACATTCTGACCCTTCCGTCCTTTTTGGGAACGGGTATGATGTTGGCTAACCATTGAGGATATTCAGATGTAGCGAGAAAACCCGCATCGATCTGTTTCTGTACCTCCTCTTTGATTTTGATAGCCATGTCTGGGTGAGTGCGTCTCAACCTTTGCTTTACTGGCGGACATTCCGATCTCAACGGTAAGTGATGTTCCACGATGCTGGTATCCAACCCTGGCATATCTTGATAGGACCAAGCGAATACATTGGGGAATTCTTTGAGAAGCTTTACCAAACCCTCTCTGGCAGTTGGACTGAGCAATGCTCTGATCCTGATTTCTTTTCTCTCTTTTTCTGAACCCAAGTTTACCGTTTCCAATGGTTCTTTGTGAGGTTCAATGAACCTTTCCTCTTGTCTGAGTAGTCGGGAGATCTCTTCTGGAATTTCGTTGTCATTTTCTTCTTCAGCCTCGAATACCGGGAACTCAAAGTTGGAAGAAGGCATCGGATCGTATGTTTCAACGGGGTATAAAACAAGCAATCTGCATGACGTGATGATTCGTGTTTAGAAGAGATAGAGAAAATGCAAGTGTGTGCAGTGTATTTATTTTACTGCTTGTTTTTATTATTGAATGTTTTTTTTAGGATTACCATTTTCTGAAAAAGCAAAAAGAGAAAACAGCAATTAATGCGGAAATTACAGAACGACGTTATTTTATTAATGAACAAGTCGAATCTTGAAACTACAGCCCTATAAAACAAAACTCTGTCACTTTGGGCAAAGCGAAGAGGGAAATTTACAAAAAGCGAGCCCTATCAAAACATCCGTTTCACCTGGGCAGGGTGAAAGGCTTAAAGATGGCAATTACTTTGACTGGCGAACGACCCTCGGAACCTCAACGGCAACCCATTGGCGGCGAACTCCTCGGTGAATCACAAAGTCTGGCACCTTCCTTGATTTGTCTTCAGAAATGACGCTGATTTCTGGTGGAGTAGGATCATTGGAATCTGTCTCCCAGGAAGAATTGTCGTAGGAGGATTCTGTTACATTTTGCAGAGTAGTTGTGCTCTCAGCTGTATCTCCCCATCCAGTTGACTGGATATCTTCGAGCTTGATACGAGAGCTTTCGGGAGCAGTGTACTTGACCATAAAGTCGTATTTTCCACTTGGTTGTCCCAGAGTGTCCCAAATTTCTTTGGAACTGGAGGAGTCATCTCTCTCAATGACGTTGACCTCAGGAAAATCATAGTTGATGAATTCTAGTCCTGCAAACGTTGCGAATTCATCTTCATGTTGAGTAGTTTCCGAATGACCTGAGTGTTGATCCCATGACATGGCGGGGACACAAGTATTCTGTTCAATGACGCTCAGCTGAGTTTCATTACTCGGCTGACTTTCTTGCCCCAAGTTTCCTGGGTAAGGCTGCCACATTGGCAGACCATCCATCGGGCCATAGTAATTGTGATCAAAGTTTTCTTTCATCGGAGTGTCATCCTCTAATGAATTTGGCGGAGCACGGCATCCTTCCGGATCACAATCCCCGTAGATCATTTCGACATCTGATCTTCGTATAAATCTCGGACTTTCTGAAGGAAAGCAAAAAGGCATAGGCACCTCTTCCTGAGACATATAGTCGTCCTTGTTAAGATAGGACTTCCATTCTTCATCCGTGTCAGAGGGATCTTCCTCATTGATAGCATGAACTGTCTGAGACACTGGGTGAAGAAAACCTCCACTGTGGAAGAAGTTTTGAAGGGGATGAAGACTTTCATCGTTGACAGATGTCTGAGTACAGGTTGCAGAAAAACCAAGACCCTTCTTTGTTTTATTGTCAATAGGAATGACAAGCCGTCCCCATCCTTTTGTATCGGTACTCTCGACCGCTTTGATAGCATCTTTGTATGAAGAAATTGAAGTTCCTTCTTCGGATTGATCGTTCTTGCTCACCGATAGTGCTTGGAACTGAGTTCCAATAACCTCCTCGGGTTCTACACAAACAGATGATGATAAGTTGCTTACAAGCAAGGCTTGTTCCCCACAAACCGTGATAAGTTGATCGTTCTTGACGAACTTTAGCTTTTGGTGGAGGGTTGAAGTAACCGCTCCAGCCTGATGTATCCAAGGTCTTCCTAATAAACAACTGTATGTTGCCCGGATGTCCATGACCTGGAAAGTGATTTGGAAAGTGTGAGGACCAATAGTTATGGGAAGATCCACTTAGCCGATAACTGTTTTTCTGGATCCGTCGAATGCTTTGACGACGACCTCCCTGACTCTCATCGGAGGGCCCTTGAATGATAATTGCGTCAAAGTGGACTTCGGCATAACATTCAGGGCTGACCCTGTGTCTACCAGTACATTGGCTAAAGCATCGCCCTGGCAGTTAACTGTAATGTTGAGCGCCATGTTATGACGGTGACCCTTTTCAGGTAATTCTTCATCACTAAATCCCAAATTATTGCAGGAAGTGATGTTAAAGACAATGCTATCGAATTGTCTGATTGTTACATCCTGTTCCACAAAGGCTTGCTCCAAGACTTTCTGTAGAGCCTCCCTGTGGGCTTCTGAACTGAGTAACAGCGATAATACTGAGATCTTTGAAGGAGTCTGTAACAGTTGATCAACAATGTTATATTCACTCCTTTGGATGAACTTTAGCATCTCATCTTTGTCTTTTGAAAAGTCGGGATTACCAGATTGACCAACTGGTGGATCAGGAATTTCTGCCTGAAGTTCCTTTTCTTTGTTAGATTCTCCAACCCCTCGGTTGAAGATTCGACCGCTCCGTGTTACACGACTGATGTCTGCGATATTCACGACGGAGGGTAATGGAATTTCCTTTCCATTCTCAATTATTGTTGCACCGTATTTGTAAGGGATTGCCTTAGCTGATTCATACGGTAGTCGCCCCGGTAGATAGATGACTATGGGAACCTTCTGATTTTTCTGACCATCATAAGTAATCTCGATCTATTCCTGGTTGGGAACTTTAGATTCGTCAAGTAGAGGAATGATGGCAAAAACATCCCTGGTCCTATGATGACTAGAGATTGTGACAACATCCTCAACTTGATCGGCAAGGTAGTTTGGCGACCAAATGATGGGTCTTGAACCTGGATATGGACGAATTTCTCCATGATCGACCTGACCCTGAAGAGCTGCTCTCACAAGGTAACACCCTTGATTACTTTCCGAACAGACGCTACAACTGTCATAGTTGTGTGGTGGCACCTGGCCACGCCTACTTTGAATACAATGTAACCTCACTAGGTTACCTTCCATTGATCGGACATCCTGACTTTGACGACGAGTAGGATTCCTGTTATTGATACTAATTTGCTGAGTATCTTCGTCCATATAGATTGGCATCCACCAGTGATTTAACAAGTGCTGAAGTGCCTCCTGGACAAGGGTACAACCTCGATCGTTTTTGCAACCCGCTTTACAGTTTTGGTAATCATGTGATATTAAGAATCCAAGTCGGACCTGCTCAGCATGTAACTCTACCAGGTTGGTATTCATTACGCGGATATCGAAGATCTGAACCATGTTGATTTGATAGGAGTTCCTATCATGGTAGTCTTGGATCCATCCAAGATCCATCTGACGCTGGAGGGTCTCTTGTATGAAAGAGCATCCCTGTTTGTTTACCGAGCAAATCAGACAGGAACTGTAATCGTGCCGCGGCAGATTATGATACTGGCTTTGCCTTGAGTGCATCGCCACCAAGTTGACATTCATCGCACAGATGTCGTGGTTTTGAATGACGTTGGAATTCGTGTAAACCATGTTAACTCCACGAACTCGGTGCTCTTGGATCCATCCAAGATCCATCTGTTCCTGTAGAGCTGATTGCACTACCGAACATCCTTGGTTATCTTTAGAGCAGATATCACACTGGTGATAGTTATGAGGTGGCACATGGCCATATCCACTCTGTCTACAATGCATCTTGACCAGATTGGTCCTCAATAAGAGTACATCGTGAATTTGATAGACATTGTTAGTCTCTTTCTCAATCGGATTGACTGCAGCTTTCTCGTGTTGAGGCAGCGGGTTCGTGAGAACATTAGGGTTCGTATCTTTGAAAGATAAGAGCCCGCTCCTAACAAGCTTTTGCACGTCAGATTTGAAATTGAGGTAAGTCTCAATGTTATGCCCTGAACCTCCTTGATGATAAGGGCATGTTTGATCCGCTTTAAACCAAAAAGGCGGATTTTCCGGAACTGAAAGGGGAGACTTAGTCTGAATGTGCCCCTTAGCCAGCAGTAACGGAAACAGCTCTGCGTACGATACAGGTATAGGATCAAATCCTGATGGCTGTGTTGTACGGTTGTTGTTATATGGAGGACGAGCCTGCTGAAGAGGCTGTTGTGTCCTTTGTTGGTCAGGTTGGCTCTGCGCAACCTGAGGTTGATACATAGGAACAGGCGCGGGGCCGATAGCAGGAGTAACAGCTGCTACTGGCTGATAACGTCGCCTTTGCTTTCCGAGAGAGATATTCCCAATATCTTGCTCTTTTTTCTTAGGGAGAGCACTACCGTATTTTTTAGTACCGCTCGTTGATCCAGTGTCTTTTACCAAACGTCCTTCTCGGACGGCTTCCTCAAGACGTACACCCATACCGACCATCTCGGTGAAATCACTGGGCGCACTGGCAACCATTCGGTCATAGTAAAACGAGCTTAAGGTCTTTAAGAAGATCTTTGTCATCTCTTTTTCCTCAAGAGGTGGACGAATTTGAGCGGCAATTTCACGCCACCTTTGAGCATACTCCTTAAAGGTTTCCTTTTCCTTTTGCGACATTGATCTGAGTTGATCTCTGTCGGGTGCCATGTCCAAATTGTATTTGTATTGTTGGACGAAGGCAGTACCAAGATCTCTGAATGTGCTGATCGTAGTACGGTTTAAACCCATGTACCATTTGAGTGCGGCACCAGTTAAACTATCCTGAAAGTAGTGAATCGGCAGGTCCTGATTTTCTGTCTGAGCTGACATCCGCCGAGCGTACATCACCAGATGGCTCTGAGGGCAAGAGTTACCCTTGTATTTTTCAAATTCGGGCACTTGGAATTTGTGCGGGACTTTTACATTTGGGACCAAGCAGAGGTCTGCGGCGTCCTTTCCAAATAGATCCTGACCGCGAATGGCTTGCAGCTCTTTCTGCATTTCCAGGAACTGTTCCTGGAATTCCTCCATTTTCTTCAACTCTCTGTTTTCTTCCTCAAGATCATCCATCTTTTTCTGACGATTGGCCCGAGTATTATACGAATGAGACAGTTTGACTCTAGAATCGAGACACAAACGTGAGATTTGTAGGTAAGGAGAATACGCGATGTGAGAATGATGAATGCAATGATTATATTCATTGTTTAATGGTTTAATTAAAATAAACTTCGACAATTAGATTGCAAATATCAAACAGTGGGGAAACCCCTTTTTATTGAATTCCAAAGGATTACAGAAATGGAAATACAGTAGATTACAAAGTGTAGAAACAGAAACCTAAACTAATGTGTCCCGAGTCCTCTCTGAAGAGAAATCGGGTGCTGACTCTGGTATCTTCCTTTTCTTTGACCGGGGCGCTTGGGCCGTTGTCGGGTTGTTATTCCTTTGCCAAGTGAAAGGAGTGAGCAAATTCCTTTGGTCATCTTGATTCTCTACAGCATGCTGCTCTAAAATTTCAATCAGAGCATATTTCTCTTTTAATAATTGATGTATTTGGATGCACTCTACGTTGAGGGTGCGGTACTTGTTCTTCCAAGATCTTCTTTCTTTTTGAACTTTGTTGAGAGTAACCTGAAGCCTTTCAGTTTCCGTCATGAAGTACATGACAATTTCCCTCGGCGGAAGAATTCCGTAACGAGGATAAGGCATCTTTAGCTTGAGAGCTCTAGTTTGTACCCAATGGAGATAAGGCTCCACCGAGACACAGTCCGGTTTTCCCAGAGACTCTCGTCCTTTATTATGAACATGTTTCCAAGCTTGCACTATTTCCATCTTTAGTGCTCTGTCGTTTTCTCCTTCTTTGAAGAAAAGACCTTCCAGATGAACATCCAGTGGGATGTGTCTCATCGGGTATCCAAATTGACGAAGAACTAATATCGGATGATAGTCGATTCCTCATTTAGTCCCTATGAGGGGTACGCTGGGGAAGTTTCCACAACGGTCAATGATTCTGATTCCCTCATAAATCCTATTACACCAATCTATATCAGAATTGGTGAGGGACATGATCTTCTGCGACCAACGTAAGACACTCTTGTAATCCCAAAAAGCAGTGGACTTAGGCAAGTGAGAGATAAACCACTTGTAAAGCAAAGGCACACAGCATGTGATCTCCCCTCCGCTGTACAAATTTCCTAAGTGTATAGAATGATACGCATCTGCGAGCAAAGTCGGCACAGGGTTTCCAATGAGAAAAACCTTAATAGCGTTGACATCGACGAAGTTATTGATGTTGGGAAACAAAAATAACCCGTAGGTGAGCAAGACAAAGATGCTTTCAAAAGCAGTCTCGTTCCCTATACTGGCGAAGTACAGAGCTTTCTTTGTCAAGAACTGGGCTGGCAAACCTTGGATGCCACCCTTAGTGGTCATGTGAGTCCTGACCTTAGACTCATCCAAATAAATTGCTCATAGTCTGATTCTTTGGAATTTCTTCCAGTCCAGAAAATGGAGCTCGATCAGTGATATGTAAATCAGCCAGATGAGAGTACTCCTCCAGCGTTGGTGCCAGCTGGTAATCCGGGAATGTGAAACAATGATAAACCGGATCGTAGAACTGAATGAGCGCATCCATGATTCCCTTAATCACATGGACTCTTAACAGTGGTAGCAAACCGCCGTGCTTGGCTCTGAAAGCCTCTGGGTTAACGATCATCCTCGCTAACTTTCTCAAATCCCCTAGTTTTGGAACCTTGAAGGTATACTGGTGAGTTCTCCTTCTACCGAAATCCATTAGCGTAATCTTTTTCTCTGATATTTGCAATCACAGTCTTAGTTTAATTTTGAAAAACAGAGAGACTAGAAGAGAAATTTTTTGTGTTTTAATGTTTTATTAAATGGATGCATGAATGCAGCACACAAAAACATAGAAAAAACATGGGGTCAGAGGGTCGTTGTCATGAAGTCAAAGCTCTACCCATCCCCAAAGGTTTATACTAGGCTGATTTTTGTACCTGTACTCATTATCATCAGCTCCTCCCAGGAAGGCAGACAACAAGCGGATCACCAGCGAGTTGTGTGCAATCTTAGAGTAAGTGCCATTCACCGAGAATAGATCACCAGCCTCAAATGAGGGTAGTATCGCGTAACAGCTATTTCCGATAGCTTCCGCACTACGAAAAAGGTTGGCTTTTCTTAAGTGTATACTCAATCTCACCACATGCGGCATCACCCGCATTCCCATTAGCAGAAAAATAAACATGTATAGCAATTAGGAAAAGCAGTATATATATATTTGTCCTAATCATCCTAGACCTATAAAGCTACGATTCTTAAGTTCCTGACAGAAATGGGTTCCCCGGCGGAAGCCCCAATCTGTGGTTCCCTGCCTAAGAGATGGACCAGCATAGGTCAATCTTTCTCTTCGGTAGAGTTCCCATTTTCCGTAGAAAACGGGGATGATGCCCTAAGGCAGAAAAGGAGACTCCCCAGCAGAGTCGCCATTTATGTAAATTTTCACACAAGAGAAGTAGAAAGAAAGGATTCGGCCCCACGGTGGGCGCCACTTTTCTGTAGCGAGCGATTTTGGACGCGGTTCTTAAGCGCTGGTCGCTCTCTGCGGTTGAGCTTAAAACTACAGGTCGATTCATTTTTTATCCTATTGTGAGCTGAATAAGGAAGGGAAATAGATGTCTCCAATTAACCCTGCTTGCATACTGAATTTAAACAGTAGTCTGTTAGGTTACGGATGCTATGAATGTAGGGGGGCCTTTGTACTGGTTATTCGTATTTCGCCAATACAGGTTTTTTCTTTCTTTTTTCTAGGCAAAGGGTTTCTGGCGGGGAATAAGGATTAGGATGTTAGGACTGATGCTTTTGAATTACTGCTTTTGTTTGATGAAGATATGGGATTTGGGTTTTTTGTTGATTGCGCTCGCTAAGATCTTTTCTTTCGATCTTATGCCTACGTATTCCCGTTTACCAAAACAGGGAAATCAGAGCATTCGTAGTTCCTCCTATTCTATGGGAGGAAATGGGTGTTTTTGGTGTCTTGTTCAAAGCCTAAGACGTGAAGCGAAAGGTGATTTGTATCTTGTTCAAAGCCCAAGATGTGAAGCTAAAAGGTCTATTTGTGTCTTCTTCAAAGCCCAAGACGTGAAGCTGAAAGACCTCGGCTTTAGAGAGAATTTGTCATCTCTAAAGAGGGGGAGGAGGAGAATTACTTTAACTGGGATACGCGGATCCGAGCAATGCCATAATTTCTGAAGAAAGGGTTTTAACCTGAAGGAGAAGACTTTAACTCAGTGTAGAGCAATGCCATCTTTCCTTAGGAATTTCTCATGCTAAAAGAGGGACAGTGGCATGGATATAGATGATCCAGAGGCTTGCCGCTTACAGCGATTAGATGAAGGGAAAGGAGTTGTTGATGTTTGTGTACTGTGAACGAGGCACAACTTTGATGTTAAAAGGTCGATTGGATCAACCAATGGTTTTCTTATACAAAGCCTAAGAGGAGGCTAATTTCCGCTAGGAAAATCATTATACAAAGCCTAAGAGGAGGCTATCTTGTGTCTCGTACAAAGCCCGAGAGAGAGGCTAAAGGTTTTTGACCCAGTGGGGCATATCGTTATACAAAGCCTAAGAGGAGGCTAAAAGAGTTCTACTCTTGCTTAAGGGATTTATATCTCGTACGAGGCCCGAGATGGAGGCAAAAAAGGGGTGATTGACTCAACGAGGGAATCTTTTGTGTCTCATACAAAGCCTGAGAGAGAGGCTAAAAGGTTGTTTTGACTCCACTGGGGAGAATTTTGGTATCTCGTACGAAGCCCGAGATGGAGGCTATTGTAACTGTTTCAGTTGAGTGACAGATCCAATATTCTGATTTAAAAGAGAAAATCAGTTCTTATATGAGTAACACTGTACACAGGGATTTAATTTGAGGATCAGGGGTATTTCCTTCTCTTTGAGGAAACGGGAAATCCAAAGGGTATTGAGACTGTCCGAGTCTGCGGGTTTCCTTCCTATTTAACGAAGGGTGCTTGAGAATGTCTTTGAGACTCAAGGAAGTTAGACTGTCCGTGTCTAGAGTTTTATCTTTTGTACTATGCTTCGAGAAACAGCAGTAGACTCTATGAAAGGACTGTTCTATGAGGATGACTAGGTTCTGTTCCTATACCTCTAGGAGGTCGTCGGGATAATTTGTACGAAGCCCAAGAGGAGGCTGGAAACTTTTAAGAAGCCGACGGGTCCTTGTACGAAGCCCAAGAGGAGGCTATCATTCCCGAAGGAAGAGATAATTATACGAAGCCTAAGAGGAGGCTGTGAATACTTCTAAGAAGCCGTAGGGTCCTTGAATAATGCCCAAGAGGAGGCGGGGTTGCTTTTAGGAAGCCTGTGGGTCCTTGTATGATGCCCAAGAGGAGGCCGATGCTTTTAAGAAGCCCGTGGGTCCCAAACCAAAGAAAAGTTCAGGAAAACTCTTTTAGAGTTAAAACCACTGGTAAACGTGCGAGGTTTACTATCCAGTGACTTTAACTTTTAGAGAGACTCCGAACCGTTCGGCGGTTTGAAGAAATTCAAGAGAAGTTTCACCGAGAATAATTCATCTCTGGGGGATAGAATTTCTTGACGATTCCTTAGGAGGACAGCCGAAGAGAAGACTGTATCTGGTGCTCCTATTGGGGATCTAGGCGTCTATTTCTATGAATAAATGAAACGGCGTCACTTAGTTCTAGACGTAGTTGTCGGGGAAACTCGAAATATCTATACTATTTATTACACAGTAGATATGAGTTTATGAAAGGAGACTTACAGTGAGCAGCCCCACAATACAGTTTATAATATGAAAGCAGTAAATGAAAGCGATAACCACTTACTCGGTTGTAGAGCTTCCATGCTGTTTGGTTAGTTGTTCAACAAAGAAAGATTGAAAACAATAGTATATTCAAAATCAAAGGAGAAAGGCTTTGAAAAAGAAAGATTTGGGGCTTACAGCTCAAGGAGAGGCCCAGGGTTTTATCAGTGAGCGCACTGTTTGAATTTGTACAGAGGGACTTATACAAGTGACTGGGGCCCAAAAAGGTTTTCTTTACAAAGGGATGGGTCTTACACTCTCTCAAGAGGCCCAAAAAGGTTTAAAGGAAAAAGAGTGGGGCTTATAACGCGAGGGTAGGCCCAAATGATTTTTCGTTTAAAAATGGCGATCGCGCCGAGGTTTTCTTTTAACGCAGAGGGACTTATACAATAAGTGAGGCCCAAAATGTTTTGGTTAAAAGGGAGATTGGGTCTTACACTCTAATAGAGGCCCAAAGTGTTTTGAATGGGTCTTATAGCTCGAGGAGAGGCCTAGATGTTTTTCGAAAAGGCGATGATCGCGCCGTTTGTTTTTTGACGGTATCGGGACTTATACAATAAGTGAGGCCCACAATTGTTTGGTCAAAAAAAGGATTGGGTCTTACACTCTATTAGAGACACAAAGTGTTTTGAAAATGATTTATGAGGGTTGAATTAATCCAAAACCCTAATTTGTTTTCAAAAATGTATTTAATTGAATAAAAATTCAATTAAAATGATCAAAAATTGTTTAACACATGGAAAAAAAATTGTGATCTTGGATTAATGCTTCAAAAATTAAGTATTGTCCTACAAAATAATTAGAAAGCATTAAAAGTTGCAAAATCAATGTAGAAAAAATATTTAAAATGCCAAAAACAATCAAAATATTAATTCTTTGCAAAAATATCAATTATATGAAATAAATAATATTTTTGGGATTTTTTGATAAAATAAAATATTTTAACATTTTTATGAATTATCAAAAAAAGAATCAACTCAAAATCATTAAAACTCAGAGAGAAATTAATTTTTGAATCAATTAAACAAAATCACAAAATTCAAATATTCAAATATATGAAAATGGCGCCAAGAACAACACCAAGAACACGCGCGTTTTTTCAGTTTGCCCAGATTTGCATTTTCTATCCAATCTTCATGAATACGTAATTATAACATGCAATCCACATATCATTATGCTCGTCTCAACCTCACGATCATGTTTATGTACTTTAATTTCATTTAAATTAAACATATAACAAGAAATCACGAAGAAACCTCAAGAACCCTAATTTCTGCATGAAGGCTAGGATTTTTGATACACGATTCAAACAATGCAATTAATCGAGGGAAAACATTCCATGCATGATTATGAACATATGGCCAAATTATTGTGCGAGGAAATATGCATAGATTGAGAGATGCCTAAGTTTAGGCTTACCTTCAAGTCGTGACAGCAAGAGCAGGTGTGATTTTGAGTTGGAGGTGTTACAGACAAGTTGTGATGATCAGGACAGCTTCCCTACACCATATGGAGTGTGTTTGAACACTTGGATTGAATTGAAATGGACTGGATCAGTTTATGGCATCTCAGCTGCAACTTCACTTCAAACTTGTGTGGATGGCAAGTGATTTTGAGCAATTGATGTTTTAGATGTTATGTGAGTGTTTGATCAGCTCATATGTGATGTATGTGAGGTGTGTGAGTGATTGGTTTGTGCAGAATTGCTCTTAAACTCAAAACCCGATAGCTACCTTGCTAAGAAAAGCATTTTTGCCAAGAGAAAGAGATTTTGAGGAAAGCATCTGTTAGATGGCTTTGGTGTACTTAAACTGACCACAATTGAGCTCTATTTATAGTAGAGCAAGTTTGTTTTGCAAGCAATAGTACATGGCAGCTGGTAAGTAGGTTTCCTCAATGTTGGCCAATGGAAATGAAAGTCTCCTCTAGCCATTGACTAGAGGTTAGGGCACAAAGCTTTGGTCCCCTTGGTCTTGGATAAGTCTTGACTGATTTTAGATGAGAATGGCTCAGTCCATGCCACCTTGATGGTTCCATTGAATGCCTCATTCCAAATTTGAAGTCTTGTCCCTATTTTGGCCATTCTAGGTTCAACATGCTATTCTTTGTTCCTTGGACCTTGGAGGCTTGGCTCAGTGATTGTCCCCTTTGGATTCAATCCTCTGAGGTGTCCAAGTGGATTGGAACAATTGCAATTGGATGATTTTGGCAAATCGAGCCAAAATGCAAATTTTGCCTTGCTTTGACAGATTTCAGCAAGGCAACTTGCCAATGTTGTATCTCATGATGTAGGTTGAATTTGGCAATGTTCTTGGTCATTTTGGAAAGCTCTTACATGATACAACAACTGTTTGAACAAGTTTAGTTTTGATCTCTTTTGATTCCAAGTGAAAAATCCCCCTACATTTGGCAAAAAGTGAAGCAGAATTCTGACTTAGTGAAAATTTCACTAAGTGTTGGAAAAAGTGACATTTTCACTTTTCAGCCACTTTGATCACTCGATAACTCAAAATCCTTAATGAATTGGAATGACTTGTAGTTGAAGTTTTTGTAGGTGATAATGAGGGCTACAAATCCATCTTTGGATGAGAAAAAATGGCCATGTGGTTTAGGAGTTATGGTCCTCCAAATTTGGTACCTTTGCCACTTTATTTTTAACTTAGAAAAATTTCTAAGTTTTATGGTTACCCCTTTTACAAGTTATCTCACTTTTCTTGATTTTTCTTGATGAATGATGATTCAAATCATACATTAACATCATTTTAGGGTTAAAAATCCATTTTGGTGAAAAATCTCAAAAAGTCAAAGTTGACTTTTGTGCACGGTTGACTTTTTATCAGATGAATTCCAAACTGTGCAATTCTTCAGGAAATCATGTCCTTGACCTAAATCAAACTTGATTGACATGTTCCATGGGTGTCATAGGGTATATTCAATCATGTATTAGGGTTTGGGAGCATGTCCAGGTCAAAAGTCAAAGTTACAGTTGACTTTTCCCTTAAAACCCTAATTGTGGTGCAGATGAAAATGAAACTTGTTGCTCAAGCTTCTTGGATCAATCCATTGTTCCAAATGGATCAACATGGTATATTAGAGACCCTCAAATCATGTCTTGAGGTCTTGGCTCATGGTTTGTCCCAAAAGTCAACTTAGGGGTGAATTAGGTCAAGAAACCCTAATTCCTATTTTTTGATGAATGCATCCCCTGAGGCAAAATTGACTTGATGCATGGGTTCATGAGGTTCCATGAAGTATATTAGGTCATGTTTTGGATCATTGCCTTGTGCCCAGATGAAAATTTCCATCTGGAGGCCCTGGTCGACCAAAACCCTAATTTGGTGCACTGTCGATCTTGAGACTTGATCCACCTAGAAGGGAGCAGCCTTGTGCTTAATCCTTGAAGTGGGAGTCCTTTTTGATCCATGGTGGATGTTTGAGAGATTAGACAAGTTGAAGATCATGTCATTTCTTGATTGATCCTTTGTCTAAGCACTCAGAGAGGGCTTGAAACCCTAATTTTGATTGTATTGGATGCTCACCCATCTTTGGGGAGACTGATGAAGCATGATGGTTCATCCATATTGTGATGATGATTTTCACAATGATGGGAAATCTAAGTGGTCAAAATTTGGGGTATTACAGAAGTGTCATGCTTGAGATGCCATGACCATAGCTATGCTCAAGGGAGAACTTTGCTGTTTTGTTGTGGAAGCCTTGCCTTTTGGTGACCTCATGGAAAATAGGGATTGAATCTACCTATTAGCTTAATGAAACTATCCGTCATAGTTGGAATACTGCAATGTGTTTGTAAAGCTCATGAGATTTTATTTGTTGCTTAGCACTGCCAGTACCTGATATTGTGTTGTTTCATGTTTATAAGATCATAATCATACAACTTTCCTTGTTGCTGTTTAAATGCTAGTGCCTAAATGAGGACATGTAAGGTCTTTGTTCACTATTATTAACCTGAGATATTTTGCATTTATGATCTTGAACTTTAAACTGTTTCAAAACATTTGTCCATACCATGTTGGTTTTGGTTTGAATAGCATGAAGGCCTTGTTTGAGGTCATACTGATAACCAAGTTCTGTTATGTTCTTTGCTTCCTTACCAATAACTCCTAACCTATATGTGTGCAAAATCATGATCAGACTGCCCATGTCATATTGAAATGACAAGTGCAGGGTAGCATGTTAACTTGGCATTGTTTGCTCAAGCTCTCTTGACATCTGCTTCCATGTTCATGACCAAGTACTAGTCAATCTTTTCATTCCAGTTGTGCATTGTTAAGCATCAATTCATGATGAATTAGCTTATGGCATAATAACATTCTGAGTTCTTTGTCCCTACTCCTGAACACATCTGTAGAAGCTATTAATTCCACCTTTGCCAAACCCTTTGCAATGAACATTAAGTGATGATGCCTTTTGATCATGAGAGTATGCTTTCACTTTATTGCTTATTATGTTTGAAATATAGCATACAGGTCTTCAGGTTTGTTCAATTTGCTTACTCTTTGGCATATTGACAACATCCAGTTTCATTTATGAAATTGTGCTAAAGCAGCCTGGAAAGTTTGGTTTAGGCTACTAGGATGATTGCATGATATTGGCTTGCTCTCCATTGTTTTCAACCACAACTCTGATGCATCCCCATTTCATGATAAATTTGTGTACCTAAGATGTCAATAGTGTGATTAGAATGTTTGGATTGGCATGAATGTTTGACAAGTTCTAATGATGTTTCGTTGCTTATACCATGTCATGATCACTGTTGCCATGTCAATTGGTTTGTTTCTTGCATCTTGATCAAGTAAGCAAGTGAGTTTGCACACACCATGAGTCTTTGAGATTGTCTCTTTTCATATTAGCATGCCAAGTTGAGCCTTTATGTGTGAACAACATGGAAGTTAGGAACTGATATTACACTGATATAAGTGGACAGAGCCCTGCTCTTGTTGTAGAATGCCATGAAGATTTGAGTATATGTTGTCATGACAGGCCTATTCTCACACCCTTGCATTGATGTTTCTTAACCCCCTTTATGTTTTTTTAGATTTTGACCATGTCTTGGAATGCAATATCCTATCTGTCATCGTGTACCTGCTTCAAATTATTTCTCTGTTGTGCACCTGAACCATACCATGACCATGTAACCTATTCTTTGATGTTTTGAATTGAATGACCAGATGTATGAAGTTGACATTTACCACTAACTTGAGGCTATATTTGTGTGATGTCTTGACCATGTTCACTACCAGCTTTCACTAAGAGTTTGTTTGAGTTATTTTGAGGATTGATTTTCATGCCACCAAGAGATGTATGTTTATTTGTTTCCCATTTTGATTCACCATGCACTACATGATGTCTATGCTTGCCTTCTCATGATAAAGTGTGCCTATTTGAGTCATTTGTGCCTTGCCTAAATGTATGGTTTCTTTTGAATATATTTTGGATGATGACAGAACTTTTACTGAATGCACTTGTTCTAAGGCTGTCTTGATGCTTTGATCATGTGCTTGCTTCAACTTCTTTCCATGTCATGCCTTGCAATGTTTTTCTTCATTTTGAATTTTGAATTCTGCAGTTAAGAATTTTGTTTGAATGTGAAGGACACAATTTTATGTTTTGGATCATTTTTTAATACACCCTTGCCAATCCAATTCCATGTTGATTAACTCTCCTTTTTTATTTTTGAGTAGAATGAATTCAGTTTGGTTCCATTTATTCTTGATAATGTTGTCTTGATCAATGTTGGATTCAAACTTGTACTGGCTATGATGTGGTGAGCAACCTTTATGTTTAATCTTTTGTAGGCTTGCGCAAGGTTATGTATTTTTGGATGTGTATCTTATACCGGATGTAACAGTAACCCCAGTGGCAAGCACACACAATACACGCGCGCTTATAACCATAAGGACTGGGGTTCGAATCCCCCTCGCCCCAGTCCTTTTATTTTTATTTCCTAAAATCAACCTTGTTTCACATATATTATTGTTTTGCTATACCTGGTTAACACGCATGCCTTGGTTGGTTTGGTATGGTTTTTGGGCTGTACACACAAGCGCACGGGTTCAACACCCATGGGGGGCATTTCCCTAATTTTTTACCACTTGTTCATTTTACATATTTTAATTCATGCTTTAATTTCAAAAATTCATAACTTGCTCATCCTTCATAATTTTTTGTCCATTCTTTTTGCTAAATGCTCCTTAATGAACCTACTTTTTGAACATAAAAAGGAATTAGTGAAAATCAATATTTTTGAGGTACTTATGTGTGTTAAGAATGGAGGTCCTTTTTTCTATTAGAAGCACTCTTCACTGCTTTGATTATTCTTGCCATGATACCTTGCTCATTTTGATCTAGGGATGCTTAATACATATTGATGCTAACCTTGTATGATGTTGTGAACTTTGTTTCACTTGAATAATTTGTTATTCAATATTGCATTTTCATGTAAATATCTCTACAAACTTCTTGCCCTTAAGTAGTTTATCTCCCCTCCTTCCAAAGGAAAGTCTCTCTATTGACCGTAAGGTCATAGATACTTCATTCCCTTCTAAACTAACTCTCAGGAGATAGCCATTAATCTCTTATAACCCTTAAACCCTTCTTTAACATAAACAAGAGGTAGCCATTAATCTCTTCTCCTTCACCACCTTTTAACCCTTCACAAACCTTTCATAAAAGATAGCCATTAATCTCTTCTCCTAAACAATCAATCCTCACAAGCTTTGCTTTCAAGCTTTTCGCCTTACTTTCCCTTGGAACCTTAACCACAGTCAAGAGTTCTTCACCCCCATTGAGGGGAACTACGGACGCTCTGATTTCTCAAAGTACCTTTTGAGAATACGTAGGCATAGGATTGCGAGATCCTAGCGAGCTACCTTTTTCTTTTTCAACCTTTGTTTCCTTTATATCCAATGCCTTCTTGGATTCCACCTTTTCTTTTACACCCTTTTACCCCATAAGGGGAACTACGGACGTTCTGATTTCTCAAAGTACCTTTTGAGAATACGTAGGCTTAGGATTGCGAGTTCCTAGCGAGCCACCTTTTTATTTTTCTACCTTTTTCTTTTTCCACCTTTTTTTGCCTTTACATCTGATGCCTTCTCGGATTCTATATTTTCTTTTTACACCCCTTTTACTCCATAGTGAGGGGAACTATGAATGCTCTGATTCCATTCCTGTCAGGATACGTAGGCACGAGATGCGATGTCTTGGAGAGCATACTTAGTGTACATACCCCTAGGTCTTTACCTTAGCACATTTCCCTTAGCAAGCAACTTTAGAATAACACAAATACTAACAAGAGGATCCTGTAGAGTACTACAGATACTTAGGGTGCTAATACCTTCCCTTAGTATAACCTACCCCCGAACCTAGATTCTCTTATTAGGGTTTTTCGTTCTTTACCCTTTCCTTTGGATAAATCAAAGCTCGGTGGTGAATTTCAAAGTTTTGTGATGCAAGTTAATTAATAGCTTGTTATCCGATTCTCACCGTAATAGAAAATGGCGACTTCACTGGGGACTATCCCCTAAGAGGGTTAAGCCCACCTTGTTTGTCTTTGTGTTATTTATATGTTTGTTTGCTTGTATACTTGTATATTCATATCTGTATATATACAAGTTTGTGTTTGGGTTTTCTGTATGCAGGGTGTTTCCTTTGAGTGGTGAGGATATGTCCTATCCCCGGACTTGAGTGTACATTTATGATAGGACGATGGTATATTTAAGGAGACTTTGAGGGAGTCGATTCCTGAAAAAGTTGACTTGAGACACCATCACTCAGTGAGGCCCTTTTGAGAGTCTAGTCATGTTGAACGAGTTTATTCGTGAAAACGTGCTACTATCGACATAGGTGCCATCGATACTGAGAACCGTAGTTACCTTTAACCCCACTTGGCCTTTTAGGATGTAGTGCGGTGACCATGAGAGAGTCTATTTCTGAAATGGTTGTCACGGGATACTACACTCAGACGAGATTCTCTTGAGAATATTATTGACTACCGAGTCATTCGGGAAATCGATAATATCTGAAAGATAGGTTGTCGACTCTGGGAACTTCTTAGAACCCTGTTCTATGGATACAATAACCCTAGTACACACCCTATGGTTGGTTCTTTACCCAGACTTCATGTTGTGATCTCAAACCTTTGATCCTGTTGCATGTGTTTTTTGCATCCTGTTTGCATTGCATTGCATATCATTTGCATCTTTGCATGTTTCATTGCATACGTCTGTTCGTCCTGTTACTCAATAGTTGTCTCTGTCTTCAAGTGTTGTCTGTGAGTCGTCAAGTTGATTCCTCGACACAAGTATCGGACTAGAGCTAACTACAGACACAAGATGTCGGAGCAAGAGGCACACAATGCTGAGGTCCGAATGGAAATCGATGACCTTAAATCAAGTATGACTAAACTAACTGAGATGATTCAAGTTTTGATTGCTAGAGGGAACAAACCTAAAGAACTGTCATCCAGGAAGTTTCAAGCGCTGATCCTCCACCGATTCAAGTGCCACCATCAACTTGGCCCGAGTTTGGTTTGCCACACAACTATTCTCCGCCGATTGTATCTACTGCTATACTTGTATTTCAAGCTTCTGTTTTTACCGAGCCCAAACCTACAGTCCATGTTGTTCCACATACTGTTCGAGCTTCCTTCGAGAATCCCCTCTATGAGTACAATGCTGCCAGTGCTCAGGGTGAAGAGCCTGAAGACTTTGTTGAGCCTGAAGTTGTCTGAGAGCAATTTCAAACCTTAGACAAAAGACTCAAGGCTGTTAAGGGTACTGACTTCGTCAATGTGGATGCAGACAACATGTGCTTAGTGTCTGACCTTGTTATGCCTGCTAAGTTCAAAAATCCAGAATTTGTGAAGTCCAAGGGCCATTCTTGTCCAAGGGCTCATTTGATCATGTATCTCCGCAGAATGACTGCTTACACCAAAAATCAGAAGCTGCTTATCCATTGTTTTCAGGATAGCTTGAGTGGGGCATCACTTAAGTGGGATATGGGTCTCGAGCAAAACTCCATTCACTGCTTCCAATATCTCATAAATTCCTTCATGAAGCAGTATAAGTATAACCTTGACATGGCTCCTGGTCTTCGTCAGCTGCAAAATATGAATTAGCATGAGAAGGAATCTTTTAAGGAGTATGCTCAGCGTTGGAGAGAGTTAGCTTCCCAAGTTGAACCTCCTCTGGCTGAGAAAGAATTAACTGGAATGTTCATGGATACCTTGTCCCCATTCTATTGGGAGAAGATGATTGGAAGTGTTTCCTCCAACTTCACGGATTTGGTTACTATCGGCCAAAGACTCGAGGAAGGTCTTAAGAAAAGAAAAGTGTCAAAAGCTGTTGAATCTTCCAATGGGGTGAAGAAGTCCTATGGGAACTTTCAGAGGAAAAGGGAAGATCAGACTAATGCTGTAATGGTTGGAGTGAGAAGGCCCCGTCCCTAACCTCAGTATGCTATTCACCCTAATGTTGCTGCTGTCACTCTCGTGGTTACTGCTCCACAACCAGCTCAAGCTTCCCAACGTCCAACGGGAGGACAAAACCAGTACCGTAATAGGAATCAATTTGATCCTATTCCCATGACATACACTGAGCTTTATCCTGGTTTGGTGCAACAAGGTTTGATTACCACAAGGCCTTTGCCTCCTCCTCCAAATCCTCTTCCAGCCAGCTATAGGGTTGATCTTCATTGTGAATACCATCAAGGTGGTGCAGGCCATAACTTGGAAGGTTGCTTTGCATTGAAGGCTAAAGTACAAGAGCTGATGAGAAACAAAACCCTCTCCTTTAAGGACAATCCCAATGTTCAAAAAAACCCTCTGCCAGGGCACGCCAAGTGAAGCTTCAGTCGACTTCGGCCCAACTACTTCTTAAAGACAAGACAACTCATCCTTGTGTTTGATTAGTCACTAGGCCTTGTTTCTTGTTGTTTGCATTTCCCTTGTTCTCACTGTCTCTTATTTCACAATGTCATGCTTGAGATGCCATGACCATAGCTATGCTCAAGGAAGCACTTTGCTGTTTTGTTGTGGAAGGCTTGCCTTTTGGTGACCTCATGGAAAATAGGGATTGAATCTACCTATTAGCTTTATGAAACTATCAGTCATAGTTAGAATAGTGCAATGTGTTTGTTAAGCTCATGAGATTTTCTTTGTTGCTTAGCACTGCCAGTACCTGATATTGTGTTGTTTCATGTTTATAAGATCATAATCATACAACTTGCCTTGTTGCTGTTTAAATGATAATGCCTAAATGAGGACATGTAAGGTCTTTGTTCACTATTGTTAACCTGAGATATTTTGTATTTATGATCTTGAACTTGAAACTGTTTCAAAACATTTGTCCATACCATGTTGGTTTTGGTTTGAATAGCATGAAGGCCTTGTTTGAGGTCATATTGATAACCAAGTTTTGTTATGTTCTTTGCTCCCTTACCAATAACTCCTAACCTATATGTGTGCAAAATCATGATCAGACTGCCCATGTCAGATTGAAATGACAAGTGCAGGGTAACATGTTAACTTGGCATTGTTTGCTCAAGCTCTCTTGACATCTGCTTCCATGTTCATGACCAAGTACTAGTCAATCTTTTCATTTCTGTTGTGCATTGTTAAACATAAATTCATGATGAATTAGCTTATGGCATAATAACATTCTGAGTTCTTTGTCCCTACTCCTGAACACATCTGTAGCAGCTGTTAATTCCACCTTTGCCAAACCCTTTCCAATGAACATTAAGTGACGATGCCTTTTGATCATGAGAGTATGCTTTCGCTTTATTGCTTATTATGTTTGAAATATAGCATACAGGTCTTCAGGTTTGTTCAATTTGCTTACTCTTTGGCATATTGACAACATCCAGTTTCATTTATGAAATTGTGCTAAAGCATCCTGGAAAGTTTGGTTTAGGCTACTAGGATGAATGCATGATATTGGCTTGCTCTCCATTATTTTCAACCACAACTCTTATGCATCCCCATTTCATGATAAATTTGTATGCCTAAGATGTCAATAGTGTGATTAGAATGTTTGGATTGGCATAAATGTTTGACAAGTTCTAATGATGTTTCTTTGCTTATACCATGTCATGATCACTGTTGCCATGTCAATTGGTTTATTTCTTGCATCTTGATCAAGTAAGCATGTGAGTTTGCACACACCATGAGTCTTAGAGATTGTCTCTTTTCATATCAGCATGCCATGTTGAGCCTTTATGTGTGAACAACATGGAAGTTGGGAACTGATATTACACTGATATAAGTGGACAGAGCCCTGCTCTTGTTGTAGAATGCCATGAATATTTGAGTATATGTTATCATGACAGGCCTATTCTCACACCCTTGCACTAAGGTTTCTTAACCCCCCTTTATGTTTTTTTAGATTTTGACCATGTCTTGGAATGCAATACATATATGTCATCATGTACTTGCTTCAAATGATTTCTCTGTTGTGCACCTGAACCATGCCATGACCATGTAACCTATTCTTAGATGTTTTTAATTGAATGACCAGATGTATGGATTTGACATTTGCCACTAACTTGAGGCTATATTTGTGTGATGTCCTAACCATTTTCACTACCAGCTTTCACTAAGAGTTTGTGTGAGTTATTTTGAGGATTTATTTTCATGCCACCAAGAGATGTATGTTTATGTGTTTCCCATTTTGATTCACCATGCACTACATGATGTCTATGCTTACCTTCTCATGATAAGTGTGCCTATTTGAGTCATTTGTGCCTTGTGTAAATGTATGGTTTCTTTTGAATATGTTTTGGATGATGACAGAACTTTTATTGAATGCACTTGTTCTAAGGCTGTCTTGATGCTTTGATCATGTGCTTGCTTCAACTTCTTTCCATGCCATGCCTTGCAATGTTTGTCTTCATTTTGAAGTTTGAATTCTGCAGTTAAGAATTTTGTTTGAATGTGAAGGACATAATTTTATGTTTTGGATCAGTTTTGAATACACCCTTGCTAATCCAATTCCATGTTGATTAACTCTCATTTTTTATTTTTGAGTAAAATGAATTCAGTTTGGTTCCATTTATTCTTGATAATGTTGTCTTGATCAATGTTGGATTCATACTTGTATTGGCTATGATGTGGTGAGTAGCCTTTATGTTTAATCTTTTGTAGGCTTGCGCAAGGTTATGTATTTTTAGATGTGTATCTTATACCGGATGTAACAGCCACCTCAGTGGCAAGCACACACAATTCATGCGCGCATATAACCATAAGGACTGGGGTTCGAATCCCCCTCGCCCCAGTCCTTTTATTTTTATTTCCTAAAATCAACCTTGTTTCACATATATTATTGTTTTGCTATTGTTAGTTCTTGGATTGGCTAGAATTTTGGTAAAACAAAGTTGTTCAATGTTGATGTCACATGGGTGATGTCTTAACATTGAGTCTTAACATTGGATAATGTTAAGTGTTTAAGTTGTTGAAGTTTTGAAGTCTGATGTCACATGCGATGTCATGACATCAGATATGCAGATCATTAAAACATCAGGTTTGAGATGTTTTTAGGGTTAAGCGTATTAGCTGGATTTTGGGAGAGATGTTAGAGTTATTGGATGCTAATATCTTGGAGGAGATATTTTCTGTTGCAAACAGATATGATGCAGATTTATAGGAGTGTTTAAAGGCTGAAGATTTAAGAAGATTTTTGAGAGAAAATCTGTTTTGAAGATTCAGTTTTAAATAACAAATCAGGTCGGATATTGTAGCAGGTCCAAGCCCAAATCAAATAGCTATATAAAGCGCATCAATCCTGAAGGAAAAGTAACGAAGAAAGAGAGCTAAAGACTGAGAGTCGTTTGTGTCTTCGTGTATGTGTTATAAACCATTCTAGTGTGAATTGGTGTTGTTGTTTTGAGTTGTTCTTGATCAAAGTTGTGAAGCAGAATCAAGTTGTGTTTTTCAAAGTGTGTGATCTTTGAATTATATCACTGAAGTGATTTAGGGATTGAGTAGTGTTCTCATACCTAAGTGGTCTCTTAGGTAGAAGGTTCATTAAGTAGTAATTAAGTTTATGAGATGTCAACTGGGTTGTTGAGTCTGTAAATTAATTCTACTGATAGTGAAATTCATCCCTGGCTTGGTAGCCCCCATAGTAAGTTGTTTAACTGAACTGGGTGAATAATTCTTTGTGTCTTTTTTGTTGTGTTATATTGTCCATTGCAGAGTGTGTTGTTGTGACATCACACGTAACATCATATATCTGGTACCAGAATTTCAATTGGTATCAGAGCAGGCATCCTACTCTGCATCTAGGTGAGATCTAGGGATGATACTTTCTGGTAAAGATGGACAAGGAAGTTGGTGGATTTGTGAATAGACCCCTTATTTTGGATGGTTCTAATTATGATTATTGGAAACCAAGGATGATTACCTTTTTGAAATCCTTGGACAGCAGGGCTTGGAAGGCTATCATAAAAGAATGGAAATCACTTGTTGTTGTTGAGAAAGATGATGCTGGGAAAGAAGGCAGCTCAAAACTGAAACCTGAAGAAGAATGGACCAAGGAAGAAGATGAGCTTGACCTTGGTAATTCCAAAGCATTAAATGCTATTTTAAATGGAGTTGATAAGAACATATTCAGGTTGATCAATACCTGTGAAGTTGCTAAGGAAGCTTGGGACATCTTGAAGACTACTCATGAAGGAACTTCAAAGGTTAAGATGTCAAGACTTCAACTTCTGACATCAAAGTTTGAAAGTCTAAAGATGAAGGAAGATGAAACTATTCATGACTTTCATATGAGTATTCTTGATCTGTCTAATGCCTCTAGTGCTCTTGGAGAGGAGATGACTGAAGAAAAGCTGGTGAGGAAAATCCTTAGATCCCATCCCAAGAGGTATAAGATGAAGGTGACTGCAATTGAAGAGGCTCAAGACATCAGCAAAATGAGGGTTAATGAGCTTATTGGATCTTTTCAAACTTTTGAGTTAGGGTTGAATGAGGAGGAACCTGAAAAGAAGACCAAGAGTATAGCCTTGGTATCTAATACTCAAGAAGAGAAGAAAGGGAATGATGTTGAGTCTCAGGAGGAGCTGTCCCAGGCCATTGTCTTGCTGGGAAGACAGTTTAATAAGGTTATGAAAAGGATAAATAAGAGTTATAATCCTAATGTCAAGAACATCGCATCTGACACCAACAGATCAGGAGATCAGGGGAAGAAAACTAGTGATGAAGAAAAGTCCAATAAGGGAGTCCAATGCTATGAGTGTGAAGGGTATGGTCATATCAAGAAGGAATGTCCTACTTATCTCAAAAAGCAGAAAAAGGGGTTATCTGCTTCCTGGTCTGATAGTGAAAGTGACTCTGAAGATGAATTAACTAAGCTTGTTAGAGCTATGATTGGGGTTTGTGAGTCAGATGATGATTCGTGTGATGAAGAAGTTCCTTATGAAGAGCTTGCTGCCTCTTATTAAGAACTGTGCATGAGAAGTGAACAAGTGTGTCTTGAAGGAGAGAAGCTGAAGAAAATCATAGTGCAGTTAGAGGATGAAAAGACTGAACTTGAAAATGAAGTCAGTATGCTTAACTCTAAATTGGATTCTATGACCAAAACTGTCAGAATGTTGAACAATGGTACTGATGCTCTAGACAACATTCTTAGTATTGGGAAAATTGCTGGAGACAAAAGTGGCTTGGGATTCAACAATGTTGCAGCTTCTGATGATGGTATTACCAGTTCTAAACCAGTGATGTTAAAACAGATGTTTAAACATCCTGATAGGAGTCCTTCTAGGAAGAAATTCAGGCATTGGAGATGTCATCACTGTGGGCGTTTTGGACACATAAAGGCCTATTGTTATAAGTTACATGGGTATCCTCAGAAGGCACATCAGTATACTCCCACACAGAAGTTTCCCATAGGTAATCAGGCTTTAAATTCTAAGAAGCAATGGGTTCCAAAAGGTAAAGTTACTAGCTTAATAGCTCACACCTCTCTTAGGGTTTCCACCAAAGAAGACTGGTACTTTGATAGTGGGTGTTCAAGACACATGACAGGAGTTAAAAATTTGTTGGTAGACGTTAAGCTTCAGTCTTCAGGTCATGTTACATTTGGTGATGGTGTTAAAGGAGAAATCAAGGGGATGGGAAAGTTGAATTGTGCTGGTGCTCCTAGACTGGATGATGTTCTACTTGTCAAAGGGTTGACAGCTAACTTGATCAGTATTAGTCAACTTTGTGATCAAGGATTCAAAGTAGACTTTACAAAATCTGAGTGCAATGTCGCAAATGATAAAGGAGAAGTCATCATGAAGGGTGTTAGGTCTAAGGACAACTGTTATCTATGGATGCAACAAGACTCAAGTACCTCAAAATGTGTGTTTTCTAGAGATGATGAAGTCAAAATTTGGCATCAAAGGTTGGGACATCTTCATCTGAAGGGAATGAAGAGAATAATATCCTCAGAAGCTCTCAGAGGAATTCCTAAACTCAATATTGAAGAGGGAAGAGTTTGTGGAGATTGTCAAATAGGGAAGCAGACCAAGATGTCACATCAGAAGCTTCAACATAACACCACTTCCAAAGTTTTGGAACTTCTTCATATGGACTTGATGGGACCTATGCAGGTAGAAAGTCTAGGAGGGAAGAAGTATGCTTATGTTGTTGTAGATGACTATTCTAGGCACACCTGGGTGAGCTTCATTAAAGACAAATCAGAGGTGTTTGATGTTTTCAAAGATCTTTCTCAAAGACTCCAAAGGGAAAAGGAAAGTAATGTTATTAGAATAAGGAGTGATCATGCCAGAGAGTTTGAAAATAGCAAGTTTGCTGAATATTGTTCTGCTGAAGGCATAAGTCATGAGTTCTCTTCTCCAATCACTCCTCAGTAAAATGGAGTTGTTGAAAGGAAGAATAGAATTATTCAAGAGTCTGCTAGGGCAATGATTCATGCCAAAAAGCTTCCTTACCATTTCTGGGCTGAAGCTATGAACACTGCTTACTATATTCACAGCAGAGTTACTTTGAGAAGGGGCACTTCAGCTACTCTGTATGAACTATGGAAAGGAAGAAAGCCAAATGTGAAGTACTTTCATGTTTTTGGAAGCAAATGTTACATCTTGTCAGATCGTGAACAGAGGAGAAAATTGGATCCTAAAAGTGATGAGGGAATCTTTTTAGGATACTCTACAAATAGCAGAGCTTACAGGGTTTTCAACTCCAGAACAAAGGTTATGATGGAGTCTATAAATGTGGTGATTGATGACATTGATAAGTAGGAAGATGTTGATGTCCTAGATGATTTTGAAACATCAGTTGAAGAAGTCACGGAAGAAACTGAAGACAGAATTGGGTCTCCTAGTCAAGTTGATGCTGAGCCTGAACCTGAACAATCTAATAAAGAACCATCTATTAGAGTGCTAAAGGACCATCCCAGGGTGCTTATCATAGGTGATCCTAAGTCAGGGGTTAGCACTAGATCAAGGGAGGTTGTGTCAAATTCTTGCTTTGTTTCTAAAATTGAGCCCAAGAATGTCAAAGAAGCCTTGACTGATGAGTTTTGGATTAATGCCATGCATAAAGAGCTGGAACAATTCAAAAGGAATGAAGTGTGGGATCTTGTACCAAGGCCTGATGGAGTTAATATGATTGGCACCAAGTGGATTTGCAAGAATAAATCTGATGAACAAGGAGTGGTCACCAGAAACAAGGCCAGATTAGTTGCTCAGGGATACACTCAGGTTGAAGGAATTGATTATGATGAAACCTTTGCTCCTGTGGCAAGACTGGAATCTATCAGATTGCTCTTAGGGAGGCTTGTAATTTCAAATTCAAGCTGTTTCAGATGGATGTTAAGAGTGCCTTCTTGAATGGTTACTTAAATGAAGAGGTGTATGTTGATCAACCAAAAGGATTTATTGATCCAACATTTCCTGACCATGTGTACAAACTAAGGAAAGCTCTATATGGTTTGAAGCAAGCACCAAGAGCTTGGTGTGAAAGGCTTACTGAATACCTGGTTGTGAATGGCTACAGAAAAGGAGGGATTGACAAGACTTTGTTTGTTAAAGAGGAAGGAGGAAAACTGATGATAGCTCAAATCTATGTTGATGACATAGTATTTGGTGGGATGTCAGATGCAATGGTGAAACATTTTGTGGAACAGATGTAGTCTGAGTTTGAAATGAGTCTTGTTGGTGAGCTAAACTATTTTCTTGGTCTACAAGTTAGACAAATGGAGGACTCCATATTCATTTCTCAGAGCAAGTATGCAAAGAACATAGTGAAGAAGTTTGGTCTAGAGAATGCTAATCACAAGAGGACACCTGCTCCTACTCATTTAAAGTTGTCCAAGGATGAACATGGTGTTAGTGTGGATCAAAGTGTATACAGGAGCATGATTGGAAGTCTATTGTATCTCACAGCTAGCAGACCTGATATTTCTTTTGCTATTGGAGTTTGTGCCAGATATCAAGTTGAGCCTAAAGTTAATCACTTGAATTAAGTGAAGAGGATTCTGAAATATGTGAATGGGACTAGTGACATGGAATGCTTTACAGTCATGGATCAGGCACTGAGTTATGTGGTTTTTGTGATGCTGATTGGGCAGGGAGTGCTGATGATAGAAAAAGTACTTCAGGAGGGTGCTTCTTTTTAGGGAATAATCTGATATCTTGGTTTAGTAAAAAGCAGAACTGTGTGTCTCTTTCTACTGCTGAAGCTGAGTACATAGCAGCAGGGAGTAGTTGTTCTCATCTTGTTTGTATGAAGCAGATGTTAACAGAATACAATGTCAAGCAAGATGTCATGACATTGTACTGTGATAATTTGAGTGCTATCAATATCTCTAAGAATCCTATTCAACCTAGCAGAACTAAGCATATTGATATAAGGCATCATTTTATAAAAGATTTGGTTGAAGACAAAGTAGTTGCTTTGGAACATGTTGCTACAGATAAACAATTAGCTGACATTTTTACTAAAGCCTTAGATGTAAATCAATTTGAAAGTCTAAGAAACAAACTGGGAATTTGCATTTATGAGGATTAGGTGTGCTGGAAGATGTATTTGTGTAGTTATGATATGAAAACAACATTTTATTTAACTGCTGAAAGCATACAAGATTGGATTTTGGTACATCAATAGCAATATCTAAAGATTGTCCCAGCCCCCTGCATCAAGAAAAGTTTTCCAATCTTCATCCCACTCATCATCAGAAGCATGGTGCTGCACTAGAGGTTTCTTGATGTTCTTTGTCTCTGTTGGTTTTCTTGTTCTTGTTGCTCTTGAAGAAGTTCCAGCTATTGTCTGTGTTTTGCTCTTCTTCTTCAGTGGATCTGGTTTCTTGTCCTCCTGCTTGAGGTTCTTTGCTGCATCTTTGGAGTTTGACTGGCTCATTCTTGATTGCTGTGTGGTGCTGCTAGAAGGAAGAAGGCTTGTTTTTATAATGCAAACAAGGAGCATTGTTTGTATCGCCTGACCAGTCAAGGTGTGGGAACTTGTTTTTTTTTGGGGAAAGCTTGGTGTTTGACTGTGTCATTTATTATGTCAGGACATTGTGTTTGGTGATTGTCAAATTGTGGCTAAAAAGGGGGAGAGTTAGCCTAGCCTTTGTGTGTAGAGTGTGACCTATCTCAGTTCTGGTGTGGTGCAGATGTTGAGGGGGAGTGTGCATGTTGAACAGCTGTTTATGCTGGTTCTGGTTTTGAGGGGGAGTTTGCCCTTTGTTGATAGGTGGTGTGCAGTATTTTGAAGTGGGAGCTGTTTGTTTTAAAA
Organism: Lathyrus tuberosus; assembly: GCA_022829125.1. Classification (NCBI taxonomy): domain Eukaryota; kingdom Viridiplantae; phylum Streptophyta; class Magnoliopsida; order Fabales; family Fabaceae; genus Lathyrus; species Lathyrus tuberosus. Next base: position 1,905,380 of record JALAZF010000205.1, on the reverse strand, counting down.
TTTTTATCCGCTGCTGAAGTCTCTGATGTTACAGAGATTGTTTTAGCCAAAATTAGCCAGAGGGGGAGATTGTTAGTTCTTGGATTGGCTAGAATTTTGGTAAAACAAAGTTGTTCAATGTTGATGTCACATGGGTGATGTCTTAACATTGAGTCTTAACATTGGATAATGTTAAGTGTTTAAGTTGTTGAAGTTTTGAAGTCTGATGTCACATGTGATGTCATGACATCAGATATGCAGATCATTAAAACATCAGGTTTGAGATGTTTTTAGGGTTAAGCGTATTAGCTGGATTTTGGGAGAGTTGTTATAGTTATTGGATGCGAATATCTTGGAGGAGATATTTTCTGTTGCAAACAGATTTGATGCAGATTTGTAGGAGTGTTTAAAGGTTGAAGATTTAAGAAGATTTTGAGAGAAAATCTGTTTTGAAGATTCAGTTTTAAATAACAAATCAGGTCAGATATTGTAGCAGGTCCAAGCCCAAATCAAATAGCTATATAAAGAGCATCAATCCTGAAGGAAAAGTAACAAAGAAAGAGAGCTAAAGACTGAGAGTCGTTTGTGTCTTCGTGTATGTGTTGTAAACCATTCTAGTGTGAATTGGTGTTGTTGTTTTGAGTTGTTCTTGATCAAAGCTGTGAAGCAGAATCAAGTTGTGTTTTTCAAAGTGTGTGATCTTTGAATTATATCACTGAAGTGATTTAGGGATTGAGTAGTGTTTTCATACCTAAGTGGTCTCTTAGGTAGAAGGTTCATTAAGTAGTAATTAAGTTTAGGAGATGTCAACTGGGTTGTTGAGTCTATAAATTAATTCTACTGATAGTGAAATTCATCCCTGGCTTGGTAGCCCCCAAAGTAAGTTATTTAACTGAACTGGGTGAATAATTCTTTGTGTCTTTTCTGTTGTGTTATATTGTCCATTGCAGAGTGTGTTGTTGTGACATCACACGTAACATCACATATCTGGTACCAGAATTTCAGCTATACCTAATTAACACGCATGCCTTGGTTGGTTTGGTAAGGTTTTTGGGCTGTACACACAAGGGCACGAATTCAACACCCATGGGGGGCATTTCCCCAATTTTTTACCACTTGTTCATTTTACATATTTTAATTTATGCTTTAATTTCAAAAATTCATAACTTGCTCATCCTTCATTATTTTTTGTCCATTCTTTTTTCTAAATGCTCCTTAATGAACCTACTTTTTGAACATAAAAAGGAATTAGTGAAAATCAATATTTTTGAGGTACTTATGTGTGTTAATAATGGACGTCCTTTTTTCTATTAGAAGCATTCTTCATTGCTTTGATTATTCTTGCCATGATACCTTGCTCATTTTGATCTAGGGATGCTTAATACATATTGATGCTAACCTTGTATGATGTTGTGAACTTTGTTTCACTTGAATAATTTTTTATTCAATATTGCATTTTCATGTAAATATCTCTACAAACTTCTTGATCTTAAGTAGTTTATCTCCCCTCCTTCCAAAGGAAAGTCTCTCTATTGACCGTAAGGTCATAGATACTTCATTCCCTTCTAAACTAACTCTCAAGAGATAGCCATTAATCTCTTATAACCCTTAAACCCTTCTTTAACATAAACAAGAGGTAGTCATTAATCTCTTCTCCTTCACCACCTTTTAACCCTTCACAATCCTTTCGTAAGAGATAGCCATTAATCTCTTCTCCTAAACAATCAATCCTCACAAGCTTTGCTTTCAAGCTTTTCGCCCTACTTTCCCTTGGAACCTTGACCACAGTCAAGAGTTCTTCACCCCCATTGAGGGGAACTATGGACGCTCTGATTTCTCAAAGTACCTTTAGAGAATACGTAGGCATAGGATTGCGAGATCCTAGCGAGCTACCTTTTTCTTTTTCAACCTTTGTTTCCTTTATATCCAATGCCTTCTTGGATTCCACCTTTTCTTTTACACCCTTTTACCCCATAAGGGGAACTACGGACTCTCTGATTTCTCAAAGTACCTTTTGAGAATACGTAGGCATAGGATTGCGAGATCCTAGCGAGCCACCTGTAATACCCTAATTTTTACCCCTAAGATCCCACAGGTCTTGTGCATTCATACATACAAACAAGATCACACATCGGTTCCTTCTTCTATAGGATTGCGCCTTGCAGGGATCTTTGGGTTAAAAATACCAAAACAACAGCCCCGCAGCTCGAATGAATTTCATCTGTACAACATCGAAGTTGATCCGTAATCAAGTCAAATTTTATCCGATCAAGGATTCCTCAAGTTTTAATTGATTATTATCCAAGGAATTCCAAGGTTCATGTGTTTATTTCCATGCCTTCTGCGACAAGCAAAAGAATCGAGCCAAAGCCGGAGCAATCGAGTCAAACAAAGCAATTTTTGCAATTTTTCACTGATGCAATCGATTGTACTAAAACAGCAATCGATTGCACCCCTCACATTTCGTGCCAATTTTTGAATTTTTGTACAGGCGCAATGGATTGCGTCAGCACTGCAATCGATTGCACAGAGACAAAATTGGCCAAATTCAACAATTTTCAAATTTTGAAGCACTTGGCACCAATTTTATCACATGAGAATATTCTAGATCACCCAAAAATAATTCCCCTACCTCATCACAATTAATTCCCACCATACATATTCACTAATCACCACTCTTTTGTTAATTTCCCTCCAAAATCAAATTCCAAGACTAATTTTGATCTTCCAAACCAAATTCCAAACCACCAAATTCCCAAGCCTAAACTCTTTAAATATAGCCTTTATTTCATTCATTCATTCAAGCTTTTGAGAGCCAAAACACCTCTTGCAAATTCTCTTCCCAACCACAAAATTCACCAAAGCTCACATTTCTTCCTTTGAAAGTTAACAAGAACTCACATTGAATCTTGTTCAACTTTGAGCTAAACCTTTATCCATTCTTGTTTTTGTTCATCAATTATAGTAGATCAAGGCTTTGGAGTGTAGATCTTGAAGCAATTTGAAGGAATTTTCAGATTTGAAGTGGTAATCCATTTCACACCATTGTTAAAGCTTCATCTCCATCATTCATCATGTAGATCTTTGGTTGCTTTGTGTTACTTGATCCTTTGGATCTTGTAATTGTGTTTGATTGTAGGTTTTTACTGATGTTTTATTTTAAAATTCGTGCACAATTGAATCCATGATCAATAGATGTTTGATGAAATGATTGATCAAGGATTTGCCTCTTAAAATGCTGATTTTCTATTTTTTGAACAGGTGCAATCAATTGCACCTTTTGCGCAATGGATTGCGCAGTGTAAAATTTGTGCTGTTTTGCTGATTCCGTACAGGTGCAATCGATTGTACCTTTTGTGCAATCGATTGCACAGAGGCAAATTGTGTTTTTTGCTTGTTTTTGGGGCTGTTTTGGTTCCTTTTCCTTTTTCTTCCATTTTTCTTTGTTCTTAGCCTTAGATCACATAATTTTGTGATTTAATTTGGCTTTCTCTTCATCTATTTATCTTTTCTTTTGATCGATGAAAGTCTAAAAGATCTTGGGATTCCGTTGTTGAATTTCGATCAAGACTAGATCGCTACCACTTTTCTTTTCGTGCGGTATCGCTTTTGGATGACGATCTATATATCGTTCATCTAGTATACATTAGCACAAAGAGCTATTGACAGGCCTCGTTATAGGGTAATTACTCCGTAAATTACTCGGTGATTGCTTAACATAGCGCAATATTTGTCCCGTATCGGAAAACTATCAAGAATGGTTGATTATTTGTCTTATGGTTCAAAACTCATGAAACTTGTTGTTAGGAGGCTTTGGTCTTATCAATCCTCTAATGAGTTTCATCAACCTTGACCTAAGTGCGATTATTCAATTGTTATTGATCACTAATACTAACAACTAACCACTAACTTACTAACAATATTTTGTATTAATTTTGTTTATGTTTCCTTCTCGCTCCCTATCTCTTTTATTTTTATGCTTCATTTCATATCATATTTATGCTTCCGCAATTTTTCTTTTGTCCGTTGGACACATGTTTATGCTTATGCCTTTTTTTCTTTGTCCACTTGGACCAAAACATTAATAAAGGCTTAAACCACAAAAAACTAAATTCTCCTCATCTTGGACTATTGGTTACTATCCTATGCTTTGGAGTGATCTCTTTATGGACCTCTTTTGAAGTAATATCGGAATTATGGACCTAGAATTAGGACTTCTTATCCCTTTGCTTGGAGTATTAATTGAAGACTTGTCTTTATGTGGCCGATTTGCTTAAGGATGGAATTCTTTTAATATTGCTTTGAAGTGGCTCCATTTTGGTTAGATCCTCCTTTTCCCTAGCTTTTATTTTATGCACTAGGATAGTCACTTCTTCTCCTCCCCATTCTTAAATTTTCGAAACTTCCTCTCTTTTTCAAAATCTTCTTGTTTTCAAACTTAAAACCGCTTTCGCAATAAAACCTTGACTTTTGTCAAGTGACTTTTAAAACTTTCTTTTCTTTAATAAATGTCAATCTATCTTAATCATATTTTGACCATTTCATGAAAACATAAAAAATATAAATCTCACTCAAATCTTTTGTGCTTTTATGCACCTTTTTTCTTTTAAACTCTTTTTTCATGAGTTTAGACATGATTCATTTCTTTAAGCGGAATTAGTTGCTTAGAAATAACGACTTGTCTTTACACTTAAAAATCAATAAAAACCAACAAATTTTTGTTCCTTGTACCACGAACTATGAGGTTTTGATCCTACATTGCACATCGTGGGTACGTAGGCATGAGGCGATAAGTCTCTCCAAACACAAAAATATTAAAAAATAATTCTCCTCTCATCTCCTCAATCTCTTTTCAAGCAAACCATTTTTAGACCAAAAGCATGAATACATCAAAGGGTTCCTATAGAGTACTATAGACGTTTTGGGTGCTAACACCTTCCCATTGCGTAACCAACCCCCCTTACCCATTTCTCTTTGTCTTTTTTTTTAGCTTTTGCTTTTTTAGACTTCTTAGGATTTATTCGCTCTTTTTTCCTTTTCCTTTGTGGAATAAATGAAAGCGCAGTGGCGACTCTATTTATTTTTTAGTTAAGTTAATCAATAGCTTACACTCACGATTTTTACCGCTACAGAAAAGTGCCGACTCTGCTGGGGACAGATTGACCTCTTGCTGGTCCATCCCTTAAGGGGTTTAGCCTACTTTGATTTATTTACTGCTTTTTGTCTGACTTGCTTGTTATTTGTTTGTTCTGGTTGGGATGTTCCGAGAGATAAGCCCAATACACAGGCTTGAGTATACACTTAGGACTAGAGTGGAAAGTAGTGGGACCTACGCGCCGTCTTGGTACGTTAGGTGTTCACGAAATTCACATCCAGACGAGGCTATCTTGGGAGATATTCTGACGTGCGTGTCTTGCGCATTTCAGGGTGTTGATCTAGAGAGCTGTCGACTCTGGCGACCGTTTCCCCGAAAACTCAGTAATGCCTCTCCTCCCGACATGTGATAATGGTAGACCAGAAATGGCAAACCCGTTACACTTGTTGATCCGAGGACCCAATGCTGGAAACTTGCTATAGGATATCCTTTTTGGGGGAATCAATGGACGACCTCTTTGTTTGGCGATAGTATTGTACCCCGAGGGACGAATGTACTATTGCTTCTCAAATCGAGAATCTAAAACTGAGGATCCCGTCTTTTTAGTACCCACATGTGAGAATGGGCGGGTGTTTACAGGTTTGCAGGAAACCCTGACTTTTAGCATGCCCGGTACTTTGGATTTCTTATCAGTGTGGACTTATCGACCTGGTATTCCGGTATTCTCTTTAGAGCGGACCTTTGAGCTCATACAGTCATCAGCGCAGTAGTTATTCAGAATTTATGGAAGCTTTGATCCCATGTCTGCTGCATTCATATTGCATTGCATTTGCATCAAGCATCATTCTGCATTTGTTTCTTGCCTTTTCCAGGTGTCTTATTGTTTCCCTTTGGTCTTCATTCAGCCATGCTGTCGCACCAGTATAATACTCGGGCTAATCAGAGAAAGAAGAGGATTTAGCTGATTTTCCGGCATTCGTACCAAGTTTGAGGTAGTTATTGAAGGAACATGAAGAGAACAAAAGATGATGATCTCGTGTCAGGCTTTACAGTGATGACCAATCCAATATATGATTCTCCTCTGGATGACGATGTTCCACAAGTGGATGTTCCTACCCTATCCCGACCTGTGCAAAATGATCAGGTTGGTCAAGTTGTTGAAAAATATTCCCGATTTTCGAGGAATATGCCAAATCCTCAGAATGTCCACCCTGTGACAGACATGATTGATCTTAAAGTTGTGGAAATGAAAGAAGGACTTCGAGATCTCAGTGAGGAATTGAAAATGTTGACAAGACCCAATGCATCTAGTTTTAAGGCTCATGACTTGTGCCTGGTTCCGGATGTGTTTATTCCTCCGAAGTTTAAAATGACTGTCTTTGAAATATACAAGGGTGTTAACTGTCCAAGGTACCATTTGACGATGTTCTGTCGAAAGATGCCTACTCATATCAACAACGATCTGCTGATGATTTACTGCTTTCAAGAAAGTTTATATGAAGGATCTTTGATGTGGTATACGAAACTGAAAAGGGACCATATTCAGTCTTGGGAAGACCTAGCGGATGCTTTTGTAAAATAATATGACTACAATTTGGACATGGCTCCAGATAGTGATGAATTGATGAGTATGAGTCAGAAGGACAGCGAATCCTTCAGAGAGTATGCACAAAGGTGGAAAGAATTAGCAGCTCAAGTTCATCCACCACTCTTAGAGAAGGAATTGTCCAAAATGTTTCTAAGAACGTTGTCAGACTCTTATTATGTCAGGATGGTAGGCGTTGTGCCTCTAGAGTTCTCCAAAATTGTGGAAGTTGGAGTAAACATCGAGAACGCATCCAAAAGTGGAAGAATCCAAGATGGTTTGAATAACCGAGCTAGTGAAGAGAAATCTGTATGTGATTCCCAAGTGGAAGAAAATGTTGAGGTTGATGCGATTCAAGATTCTCCTCGGTTCCAAAAGCAGCAGAGACCTCTGAATAATTCTGAAAGAGAGACTCGTCAGTTTGATTCAATTCCAATGACTTACAATCAATTGTGGTCTTATTTTGCCCGAAATTCGGTGATGACACCCAGAAGGACTAGAGCCATGAAGTCTCGCCCTCCTTGGTACAACCCAAATACCAGTTGTGAATTTCATGATGGAGTAATGGGGCATCCAATTGATGAGTGCAAGGTTTTCAAGGAAAAGGTTCAAGAGATGATTGACGATGAGGTGTTGACCTTCAAGGAAGGGAGCGCATTTGTGAATGGAACGCCTTTATGATGATATCAGTAGAGTGACCCCTAGTGGTTGTATGTTTGCTTCTGTGTCTCCCAAGAAAGTTGATAATGTTCTTTCAAGCTCAAGCTGACACAGTTTCCTCAGATCATTAGTTTATTTACTGCATTTTCATTTGTAATCTTTTATGTTTATTATTGCTTTGTTTGCATGTAGAACTTGTTTGTTTTGAATATTAATCTTAATGCAATGAGTATGTTTATCTTGAAGTAATCCATTCGCATTCGCTCGTAATTTGTTTTCTACATTGGCAATACCAACTTCTTGTTTAAACTCTTGGAGGGAGGATGATGAGGTAAAAACGCAAAATTTCTAGTTGTATGCTTTTGAATAAGACCCTGCTGATGATGTACAGGCATTGTTTCAAATTCCCAAACACCGGAGATATAAGGAAGATAATCCCTTGTTAACCCCTTTGAGCCTTGAAGTAAGAGTTTCTTTTCTAAATAAGAAAACCCTCACATTTAACCTTGGGGTTGGGTAGTCTTCAGCTAATTTGACCAAGTGTCCAAATTTCAACAGGAGTGTGCGTCTAAGGAAACCACAATGGTTATTCCTCATCCATGAAGGAAAGAGGCAGTCATAACCCTTTCAAATAAGCCAATGTCACATGATTTGTTCAAAAAAAAAAAGAAAGAAAAAAAAACCAAAAAAAAATCCCGCCAAGTCGAAAGCTTGAAAACAAGTGACTTAGGCAAAAATTGGGGCATCCCGCTAGACATCAAAAATTCAAAAAAGATCAGTCCAGGCAAAAGTTAGGGAAAAATAAAAAGAATGAAAATGTGAAAAGCAAGAATAAAAGAAAAAATTCTCATCAAAAGAACAAATCCTTGTGTGACTACCAAGTCGAAGGACAAAAAGGGTGATTGTTATCCCCGAATAACCTCATTGGTTCTTAAACCATCAGTTTCAGTAATCTTTTTAGAGATGAACATTTGTGTCAATTAGCTGAATATATGACTGAAGAACATCACGGAGAATGGGTGGGTACAAATAAATTTTGAGCCTAAAAATCCTTTTTTTTTTCTGAAAACCGTGAACCAGTCCAAGTTATAACCCTCGAAGGACCTAATTGAAGTAGGGTTTATTTTAAGAGCATACTCCAAACGAGATAGCGTTCCTGACTCCCATGAGTTGTGCTAAAAGATCTCTGTTGGTATTGCATATGCATTCAAAAATCAATGTCATATCTAAACTAGTGATTCATTCACAAGGTTTTACGACATCTTTTCAGTAAAAACTTCAAGATTAACATGTTTGTTGCATTAGAATTATCATTCTCAGAATTAACATTTTCTGTTTGCATACATTTGTTTGACATCATGGAAGTTTACATTCGAGCATCAGTGATGAGCTTAATCTTTTGAAGCCTGAAACTCTGATGAGTAATTGGCAAATCATTTCAAGGATGATCCTATCCAGGGGCATGTTGCCTGAAGGCTTTGTTGAGTATGAGCAAACTTGTTTTCCTAGTTGATGCTTTCACATAGGGCAAAGCTGGAAGACTCTATTGATCAAAGAGCGTGCCGAGTTCAGTAAATCTGGGGCAGTTATGTCGAGATTCGACGAATCTCCAAGAGTTTGAAGACACTGGGACAGATTATCTCAAGTCGTTATGGTACAGAGTTTCCTTTTGGTGTAAAATCCTTTGTAGACCATGCAGTCTGGGGCAAAAGTTAAATGGTGAATTCAACGCACATAAGCAGATTTGTTCTTGTGGATGTAATCAAGTTGTTAATCAGATGATGGATTTCCTCAAGATTGTTGTGAGGTGTTGGACTCTTGAAATCCATTATTCCCCAATTGAGCGCCAGTTTGGGTATTTCCCGTCCAAGTACTATTTTGGATATTCCTCCAGCTAAGTCCTGATTCAGAATTCCCCAACTAAGTATGATTCTATTCTCCAGCCAAGTTATGATTAAGCATTTATAGAGCTTTGAGGTGTTGTTTCCCCTTGATGTGGAATCCTCGCACAGAGTTTTACCTCTCATTGTGATTGCTTTGATCACTCCCCAAGCAAAGAGTAATGTTGACTTCTTATTCCCCCAATTGGTTGATATCCCCTTTAGGGTTGGCTTTGTACTCCTTGAGAGGATCTTTTTTGGTATCACTATCTTGTTGATATTAGCCGAGTATTCAGCTATGCTGTGGTGTTTATTCATCCTCTGTTCATCCGTGAGTCTGTTTTGTCAGCATATTCATACTCATACGCATTGCATGTGCGTTCATTTGTTGTGCATAGCATATTGTTGTTGCATTGTGCATTTTGCATCTGTGTTGGTGCTTCTCCGTTCTCTGATGTGGTTTCCTCCGCAAAGTGTGTGTGTGTCCTCTCTCCATTAAAGTGTTGACCCTAAGCAGAAAGCGTTTATCCTTTCTAATTCCCCACTGAGTTTTTGCCTCGTGGAAGATATTTTGTTTTAGCCTTCCTTTCCAGCTCATTATCTGGACGGAACCAATCCTCGGTTGAGTTATTTCCTCCTTGGGATGAGTCTTGTTTGACCGTTTCCCTCCAGTTTGTTCCTGGATTGAGCTTTGGTTTCTGGCGGTGACTGTTTTGAAACTCTCTAGGTTGTGCAACCTAGATGATTGGGAGTGCATTAATTTTGCACCTTCGAAGATTTTGTATTACTCAGGAGATGATCTATTTGTGTTTACCATCAGAAGATGAAGTTTTTGTTTCTCCAGCAGGGTTGTTACAACACTCTTTTGGAATTTATTACGTGACAACAAGTGGTAGTCTTTTTATTTGAGGAGCTTGTATGTCTCTAGTTATCAGACGTTATCTTTTCCATCAAATGGTATCTCTCAGGTTATGCCTATCAGAGAAGTTTGTTGTGAATTTCCAACAGATGGTTGTCTCTTCATTTGAGAAGTCTGTTACGTGATCTGACTTGCCCATATCTCCTATGAAGATCCCTGATAGAGTTATTGATTCCTAGTTCCTGGCAAATCTCAGCAGAAGATTCCAGTTGACCTCGGCAGAAGGCATTTTCTTTCCAAGAATCTCGGCAGTAGATTTCTTGGATATTTTCAAAAGATTTCCAGCAAACCTCGGCAGAAGGTGGCTTTATTTCAGATTTCTTTGGTTGATCTCAGCAGTAGATTCTCCAGTGAGTTTTAAAATAGAATTTGCAACAAGCCTCGGGAGAAGATATTTTCTTTCCAAGAATCTCGGCAGTAGATTTTTCGGTTTTTTTTTTTAAATTATTACAGCAACCTCGGCAGAAGGTATTTTCTTTTTAGGATCTCGGTAGTAGAATCCTTAAAAGATTTTTCAGTAAAGCCTCGGCAGCAGGCATGCTTTCGATTATTCCTTGGCAGTAGGAATTACATATAAAATCTCGGCAGAAGGTGTTTCATTTGAAGGTTCTCTAGTTGATCTTGGCAATAGTTTCCCTAGTAAATTTTTTATGGTTGACACATTGCTCAAAAAAATTCTTGGTAGAAAGTATTCCCAAATGAAGTCCTAAGTCTCGACAGTAGACTCCTGCTGTTGATATCTTTTGAAATCCCCGCAGTGGACCTCGTCAGTAGGTTCTCCAAGTGAAATTTGTTAAAACATCTCATTAAAATCTCTCCATTTGAGTTTATTGCCCTCGTTGTAGTTAATATATCTCGTGTTCTCTTTGGTTCGCCTACCATATGCCTGGTAGTAGGTGATCTCTACTCCGATGAATGGTAAGTCTCTTCGGTTAGATGGGGCAGTTCGTTGTTGAGATTCTTGTCACTCCAATGAATGGTAAGTCTCTTCGATTTGATGGGACAGTTCGTTGTTGAGATTTTGTGACTCCAATGAATGGTAAGTCTCTTCGGTTTGATGGGACAGTTCGTTGTTGAGATTTTTGACTCCAATGAATGGTAAGTCTCTTCGGTTTGATAGGACAGTTTGTTGTTGTGATTTTGTGACTCCAATGAATGGTAAGTCTCTTTGGTTTGATGGGACAGTTCGTTGTTGAGATTTTGTTACTCCGATGAATGGTAAGTCTCTTCCGTTAGACGGGATAGTTCGTTGTTGAGGTTTTCTGTTACTCTGATGGATGGTAAGTCTCTTCATTTAGACGAGACAGATCGTTGTTGATATTTTGATTTTCCCCAGTGGAGCCTTGTCGTGCTAAGTCTTCCCTGTTGAGGTATATCCTTGTTGTGTTGTGGTTAATTTCCATATACAGTTATCCCCAGTTTGAATCTTTTCCTCATATGAGTCCCAGTAGTTGTGCGGTATGTTCCCCGGCTAGTTGGTGGTCTCCTGTGATGTGTTTCCCTGGTGGAGTTTTATTCTCCCGTTCTTCATTTTGTTTATCTCCTGTGGCATTTTCTCCCCAGGGTGGTCTGCATATCATTTGCATAATCATATCATTTTGTGGTCTCTTAGGGCCAAAAATTGGGTTTCTTGTTATATTTAAGTCTCTTCTATCTCGTTGAGACAAAGACGTCTGTCTTCGTATCTCCGGATAGAAGAAACTTAAATAGGGGCAGCTGTAATACCCTAATTTTTACCCCTAAGATCCCACAGGTCTTGTGCATTCATACATACAAACAAGATCACACATTGGTTCCCTCTTCTATAGGATTATGCCTTGCAGGGATCTTTGGGTTAAAAATACCAAAATAACAGCCCCGCAGCTCGAATGAATTTCATTTGTACAGCGTCAAAGTTGATCCGTAATCATGTCAAATTTTATCCGATCAAGGATTCCTCAAGTTTTAATTGATTATTATCCAAGAAATTCCAAGGTTCATCTGTTTATTTCCATGCCTTCTGCGACAAGCGAAAGAATCGAGCCAAAGCCAGAGCAATCGAGTCAAACAAAGCAATTTTTACAATTTTTCACTGATGCAATCGATTGCACTAAAACAGCAATCGATTGCACCCCTCACATTTCGTGCCAATTTTTGAATTTTTGTACAGGCGCAATGGATTGCGTAGCACTGCAATCAATTGCACAGAGACAAAATTGGCCAAATTAAGCAATTTTCAAATTTTGAAGCACTTGGCACCAATTTTATCACATGAGAATATTCTAGATCACCCAAAAATAATTCCCCTACCTCATCACAATTAATTCCCACAATACACCTTCACTAATCACCACTCTTTTGTTAATTTCCCTCCAAAATCAAATTCCAAGCCTAATTTTGATCTTCCAAACCAAATTCCAAACCACCAAATTCCCAAGCCTAAACTCTTTAAATAGAGCCTTCATTTCATTCATTCATTCAAGCTTTTGAGAGCCAAAAAACCTCTTGCAAATTCTCTTCCCAACTACAAAATTCACCAAAGCACACATTTCTTCTTTTGAAAGTTAACAAGAATTCACATTGAATCTTGTTCAACTTTGAGCTAAACCCTCATCCATTCTTGTTTTTGTTCACCAATTATAGTAGATCAAGGCTTTGGAGTGTAGATATTGAAGCAATTTGAAGGAATTTTCAGATTTGAAATGGTAATCCATTTCACACCATTGTTAAAGCTTCATCTCCATCATTCATCAAGTAGATCTTTGGTTGCTTTGTGTTACTTGATCATTTGGATCTTGTAATTGTGTTTGATTGCAAGTTTTTACTGATGTTTTATTTTAAAATTCGTGCACAATTGAATCCATGATCAATAGATGTTTGATGAAATGATTGATCAAGGATTTGCCTCTTAAAATGTTGATTTTCTGTTTTTTGAACAGGTGCAATCGATTGCACCTTTTGCGCAATGGATTGCGCAGTGTAAAATTTGTGTTGTTTTGCTGATTCCGTACAGGTGCAATCGATTGTACCTTTTGTGCAATCGATTGTACAGAGGCAAAATTGTGTTTTTTGCTTGTTTTTGGGGCTGTTTTGGTTCATTTTCCTTTTTCTTCCATTTTTCTTTGTTCTTAGCCTTAGATCACATAATTTTGTGATTTAATTTGGCTTTCTCTTCATCTATTTCTCTTTTCTTTTGATCGATGAAAGTCTAAAAGATCTTGGAATTCCGTTGATGAATTTCGATCAAGCCTAGATCGCTACCACTTTTCTTTTCGTGCGGTATCGCTTTCAGATGACGATCTATATATCGTTCATCTAGCATACATTAGCACAAAGAGCTATTGACTAGCCTCATTGTAGGGTAATTACTCCGTAAATTACTCGGTGATTGCTTAACATAGCGCAATATTTGTCCCGTATCGGAAAACTATCAAGAATGGTTGATTATTTGTCTTATGGTTCAAAACTCATGAAACTTGTTGTTAGGAGGCTTTGGTCTTATCAATCCTCTAATGAGTTTCATCAACCTTGACCTAAGTGCGATTATTCAATTGTTATTGATCACTAATACTAACAACTAACCACTAACTTACTAACAATATTTTGTATTAATTTTGTTTATGTTTCCTTCTCGCTCCCTATCTCTTTTATTTTTATGCTTCATTTCATATCATATTTATGCTTCCGCAATTTTTCCTTTGTCCGTTGGACACATGTTTATGCTTATGCCTTTTTTTCTTTGTCCACTTGGACCAAAACATTAATAAAGGCTTAAACCATAAAAAACTAAATTCTCCTCATCTTGGACTATTGGTTACTATCCTATGCTTTGGAGTGATCTCTTTATGGACCTCTTTTGAAGTAATATCGGAATTATGGACCTAGAATTAGGACTTCTTATCCCTTTGCTTGGAGTATTGATTGAAGACTTGTCTTTATGTGGCCGATTTGCTTAAAGATGGAATTCTTTTAATATTGCTTTGAAGTGGCTCCATTTTGGTTAGATCCTCCTTTTCCCTAGCTTTTATTTTATGCACTAGGATAGTCACTTCTTCTCCTCCCCATTCTTAAATTTTCGAAACTTCCTCTCTTTTTCAAAATCTTCTTGTTTTCAAACTTAAACCCGCTTTCGCAATAAAACCTTGACTTTTGTCAAGTGACTTTTAAAACTTTCTTTTCATTAATAAATGTCAATCTATCTTAATCATATTTTGACCATTTCATGAAAACATAAAAAATATAAACTCACTCAAATCTTTTGTGCTTTTATGCACCTTTTTTCTTTTAAACTCTTTTTTTCATGAGTTTAGACATGATTCATTTCTTTAAGTGGAATTATTCGCTTAGAAATGACGACTTGTCTTTACACTTAAAAGTCAATCAAAACCAACAAATTTTTGTTCTTTGTACCACGAACTACGAGGTTTTGATCCTACATTGCACATCGTGGGTACGTAGGCATGAGGCGTTAAGTCTCTCCAAACACAAAAATATTAAAAAATAATTCTCCTCAATCTCTTTTCAAGCAAACCATTTTCATACCAAAAGCATGAATACATCAAAGGGTTCCTATAGAGTACTATAGACGTTTTGGGTGCTAACACCTTCCCATTGCATAACCAAACCCCCTTACCCATTTCTCTTTGTTTTTTTTTTAGGTTTTGCTTTTTTAGACTTCTTAGGATTTATTCGCTCTTTTTTCCTTTTCCTTTGTGGAATAAATAAAAGCGCGGTGGCGACTCTGTTTATTTTTTAGTTAAGTTAATCAATAGCTTACACTCACGATTTTTACCGCTACACCACCTTTTTATTTTTCTACCTTTTTCTTTTTCCACCTTTATTTGCCTTTACATCCGATGCCTTCTCGGATTCTATATTTTCTTTTTACGCCCCTTTTACCCCGTAGTAAGGGGAACTACGAATGCTCTGATTCCATTCCCGTTGGGATACGTAGGCACGAGATGCGATGTCTTGGCGAGCATACTTAGTGTACATACCCCTAGGTCTTTACCTTAGCACATTTTCCTTAGAAAGCAACTTTATAATAACACAAATACTAACAAGAGGTTCCTGTAGAGTACTACAGATACTTAGGGTGCTAATACCTTCCCTTAGTATAACCAACCCCCGAACCTAGATTCTCTTATTAGGGTTTTTCGTTCTTTACCCTTTCCTTTGGATAAATCAAAGCTTGATGGTGAATTTCAAAGTTTTGTGATGCAAGTTAATTAATAGCTTGTTATCCGATTCTCACCGCAACAGCAAGCATCGCATATCATAGCATTTCAATCATAAAAAGAAACTCAGTTTTCCCCAGTAAAATCATCAATCCTCAGTAGATAAAACTACCAAAAAATTCACCCATCATTTCATGCTCCCCTACTAGTCAATTTCCACTCCAAATACATCATTTTCCCCAGCGGACAAATTTTTGGATATTTTATATTTAATCTTCTTTGCCTCAAATGCCTGAAAGCTGTTGCTATTTGTACATTCAGGTGCATGAAGATTCAATAGGGGCAGCTGTCATACCTCAAAATTTGCCCTACTTTTTCCACCTACATCCTAGGGCCTAGATACCTCATACCATGCATATACATTTGGTCATATAGCACATCATGAATTCATTAACAACAAGCTTGGTACATTGGATCAATAATCAGAGAATTAGGGTTTCATCCTCCTTTTTGCAGGAGCATCTTATTCTTGAAGTGGGCTTCATCAGTGGATATTGGGTTAGATTCAAGATATAGCAGTGCAAGATCATAATTCATCCAAGTTAACATTCAAGTCCAAGGTTCAATAGTATTGGATTTAATTGGTTAATTTTATATGCTCAGTGTATGGATTTCTTGTTCCATGATAAGATGGTTTTTAGATTTATTATAGTCAAGGTTCTCAACTTAGGGGATCAAGTGTATAGCTTCCTAAGTTTCCTAAGGGGAGGATTTATCTTGGATTGTTTAGTTTTGTTGGCTCGCTTGGAATAAAAGGAAACTTTTGAAGAAGAAATGTAAAGATGAAAGCATTGGATAGAAGGTTGACTTTTGTTAACCAAGTGAACCATAAAAGGTTGGCTTTGGTTGACCAAGTCATTTGGATTTTTATACTCATTGGTACATGTAAGTTCAAAACTCAAGGCATTCTAGTTGCATTGAAGTCAAAGGGAATCCAACCATCAAATCTAAGTTGAGTGACAATTGGTGTCATAGGTTAAGTTAAATTTCTTTCTCTTTTACATATCTAAAATGACCAAACTTGCACATTGAGGGTGAATTAAAAAAAAGGAGAAATATCCACGGTGTCAAAAAAAATTGATGTAGACATTCATTTCTTGCCTCAAACCTGTTAACATTTTCCGCGGTAATATCGTATGTGGTTGTCAATGAAGGCTCAACCGAATAAAGCAATCCATTAAGATAAGCAAAATCCAATAAGACAACATCAATGCAAAACTAGAAATAATGTTCTTACAAAGTGAGGATAAACCAATAAGCATGATAGTAGTAATTGATAACACAAAATTCAATGTGTGGGGGTTTGACTAATGTAACATCTAGCAAAACTTATTCAGTACGCTCGGAAACTTGGGTGGACCACTTCAGCAAGCCAATGCCTCTTACACCTCTATTCTAGCATGATATGGACAAGCAAGCAAACAGAATGAGAGCAGAATCTGGGATACTATATATAAAAACTTGAGGAGAAACGGATTAACTCATTCGTGAAGGGGACAACATTACAGCATCTTGATCTCCGTCATGTGGGACGTGGCGTTGTAACTTATCAGCCTCATGCTGCTTCCTTCCATTCTTATCAGGAAGTCGTTGTCGTCGCTATTGGAACCTACATCATAGAATTTGACAGGCTGACAGTGTTAGGTTAGCAATTTACAAAGTATAAAACAACTACAAATCTAGAAGCAAACTAAAAAGAGAGATAAAGATAAATTGGATTTTTCGTTGATTTTTTCTCAAATAACACATTACACTTTAATATATAGAACTCTAAATGCATAATAGCCATACATGTGGCATAATCTCAAAACCTTAAGAACATTCTAGAAATATTAAAATACTAAATAATATATTAAAACTACTAAATAAAATATCTAATATCACTCTCTATCACTACTTACCCCTTCAAAATCAACCTTGTCCTCAAGGTTGTAACAATAATGCCATAATAGAAACTTTTCCAGGATCCCACTGTGTAAAGCAGTTAAAATAACAGTTGACATTAGTACCTCTCAAATCATAGGTGTGAAAACCAAGTAAATCAGCTGCCACCTCTTCGTTTCCATTGATAAGGCAATCAAGCAAAAGTGGATATATGTTGAATTCTTTAATAAGATAAGCATCAACTGTATAAGAATTGTCAAGATTCTCCAGAAGGCAAGTGACTGTTTTGCAAGCTAAGGATTTGACTGCTTGAGAATCTGCCTGCAGACCAACTTGAACGAACACCATATGCTGTGGAATCAAAGATGCACCAAACTTTGTTTTGAATAACCTTTCAAGGCACGCAACTAGAGTAGTTTCAAGGCCAGGCACATCAAATTGAGTCTGCAATGCATTGATTATGAGTGGGAGAGGGAATCGATTGAGAAATTGTGTTGCAGAATCATCACTATGAGAACCGGGGTAGTGGGCGAATTCGGTAGCTGCTCCAAGGAGTTTAGATTTTTCGTCCATGGCTGAGTATGAATCAAGATGCTTTGGTAGTAAGAATTTCTGGACAATCTTTGCAATATCAGAGTGACTAGGAATCAAAGGAGGTTGAACCATGTTTCCACCCTGCAATGGCTGGTGCATACTAGACATATTTCCAGGTCCCGTTTGAGTAATAAATGGTATAATGCTCTGACCATTTGCTACTTGTGCACCTGCCCTCGATACAGTTGCATCGGCAGTTCCTTCCACCTTGGGAGGATTATGAGCAGGCGAAAACGTCGTCACCATAACATCGATTTTACCACCTTTACTCCCTCTCCTATCAATTACACTATTAAGACTAGTCCTCAAAGCCTTTCTCAAAACTTCATAAAACCCGATTTCGGTATGATTAAGACCAACACAATAATGACAACCTAAAACCGAATCACCCTCATAGTAAATCGCCGGATGCAAAAACCAATGACCAACAGAAAGCACAATCAAATCCATATGACCCATATCCTTAGCCCATTTCTCATCAACAAGATCCAAATACAATCTATTATGATTCAACCCTTCATTTGATTTCTCAACACCTTGCACAAGAAAAGGTGACCAATACACCGAAACACTAGCATTATGAGAATCAAAACGCCACTTTCTAAATTTGTTATCTTCGCCATTTGTGTAAACAAGATCAGGAGATGAAACAGTTGATAACATATATAGAAGTGACTCTAATTGGTTCCTAGCCATAGAATCTCCAACAAAAGCTACATGTTTGTTTTCAATGAGTTGTAGAAAAGTTTTAGGTTCAAACCTTGGAAGCTTGCATTCATTTGGCTTCCATCTCCAGTAAAGATAATCAGAATCTGGTCTTCCATGTTTGATGCAGTTTTGTCCTTGTTTGATTGTTCCACATGTTGTTCCATTGTATAAAGGTCCTCTTCTGTCACGGATCCATTTTCCATTGAAGTAATCACAGGGGGGTGTCAAAAGTATTTTCCTTTTCTAATAAACCAGCTGCATAAGCCTCTTTCCTAGCCTTTTCAAGATTTAAACGTTCGTTTACATATTCACCCCTGATGTAGATGTAAGCAGCACTAGCCCTCATTCCCACTCCAGCAATTAAGCAACCTGCTAGCAATTTATGCGGGTCATGACGCATAATTTCCCTGTCTTTGCAAGTACCAGGCTCACTTTCATCTGCATTAACAACGAGGTAAGAAAGGCGGCCATCAGATACTTTTGGCATAAATGACCATTTGAGGCCAGAAGGAAAACCAGCACCACCACTTCTAAACTCAGCTTCTTTTCCAGACACAGTTTTCAAATCCCCATTTTCCCAGAGGTGTTTTCCCACAATATCCCTAGATTTATAGTCATTGGCACGTGTCATCCACCCAAAGAGTTTATCTCCTCGCCCCCTTAAACCCACGTAATCTCTTTTACCACACTGTTCTGCTCCAAAGCTTCTTTCTAGCTTCAAAGCATTGTTGAAACCATCCCATTATTTTCCAAATGCAACAATCACAAATGGTGTCTGCCCTCTAATATTCCACAGTGCAGTAACTTTCAGTGGTTGAAACCCTTTAGCATACAGCTCCTCCTTAATTTTCTTATGACTCTTTCCTATATACTTACGTGAGTTCGGGTCATACTTTGTAACATTGTTTGCCAGAACTACCATCCAAGGCCAGACAAACTCATCTTCAGCAGTATCCACAATGGGTGACTTAGCAATAACCATATCAAGTGACTGATCCTTAACAGCATACAAATTAACTGACTGAGCCTTATCAATACTCACATTAAATGACTCATCATCAGCAACATTCACATTAAATGACTGACCCTCAGCACTACTCACACTAAGTGACTTATCGGTATCAACGATCATATCACGCGAGTTAGCTTGAGAAACTTTAAACTCAATATACCTTTCAAGAGGAGAGTGCTTAGCAATATCTTTGACAGTCTCACCCTGGGAGTCAGCAGCAACCCTTGAAGCATGTCTCAAAAGCTCACTCCAAGAGTAATAATCCTTGTTGCAACAAAACGGACACCTAAATGTTGAGTCAGAGATTTGAAGCTTATGATAGTAGTAATCATCTTTCAACTCAAGGAAATATCTACGCCAGTAATATTCCAAATCAGATTCAGGAGTATGTTCAGATTTTCGGTACATCTCAAACACCTGATGTGCATCCGCCATGGAAGTTAAAGGCAAAGCTTGATCTTCACACTCAGACACCTCTTCTTCTACGATTTCGTGAAAACTTTCCTCAATCACATTGGGAAGCTCTCGTTCTCGTTGTTGTAGTGGTTGTGGCGGTTCCAAAACCCTAATTTCGTCTTCGTCTGAATCTTCTTCAACGACAATGTTATCTTCTTCTTCGTCTTCTTCAGACTCGATGAACGGCTGTTGGAGAGTCTCCGGCTTGTCGGAAGCAAAAGCTTGGCGGATGAAGGGACCTAAGTCTTCGTTGTTGCATATGGCGGAGGAGAGAAGAAGTTGGTCATGTTTATCTCCGGAGTCGTCGCCGTTTAACTGGATAACTTTTCGGCGCGGAGGTTTTGAGGGGTTCATCGTCGGAGTAACCGTGGCAGGTGGAGGAAATTTTTGTGAATGAGAAAGCTTTTGGAATTTTTTTGGAGATATTTTTTTAAAACAGGGATGAAACACTTTCAAGTGTTTCTCAAAATTTCTTCTATGACTAAAATGGGTTTGATATTTATGACCAAATATGGAGGAATTGTTTGATGAGTTTTGGAATTGATAGGACTTATTGTAGTAGTATGAATAATGAGATGTAGAATAGGATGAATATGGGTTAGGTGGATGTGGTGTATACCCATAATTAAAATATAAACATGGTGATGGACTTGTAACATATGGATATGTGTAATAAGGGGAAAAAATTTCCCATGGAAAGGATGGAAATGAAGGTGTGGTAGGAGTGGTGTTTATGGTGGGATGATATTGGTATGCCATGGGAGGTTTTGGTGTTCAAGGATGAAAGCACCAATTGTTAGGAAGCAAAATTGCTAACCCTAACAAAGTATAAAACAACTACAAATCTAGAAGAAAACTAAAAAGAGAGATAAAGATAAATTGGATTTTTCATTGATTGATTCTCAAATAACACATTACACTTTAATATATAGAACTCTAAATGCATAATAGCCATACATGTGGCATAATCTCAAAACCTTAAGAACATTCTAGAAATATTAAAATACTAAATAATATATTAAAACTACTAAATAAAATATCTAATATCACTCTCTATCAGACAGGAAGCAATATTTCTGCTCTTGACATTGGTGCAGCGGTCGTTCACATGTCATATAGTCCTACAAGTGGCCATACTGTGGTTGGAATTCTCCAGGATTGTACAGTGAGATTTTGCGATTTTGACTTAGAGCAAACATGCGTATTGCACTCGCTGGAAAAGAAGTCTGAGAAAATTTATTCAAATGCGAACGTTCACCTAGCAATGACTCCATTACAACATGTTGTGTTTTTCGGGTTTCACAAACGGGTGGGTGTTATAACTTATAATTGTTGAAGACGGTAGAGCACCTACAAAAATTAAAACAGACTTAAAGAAGCCTATTGTTGCAAATTGAAACAGCTTTTGAAGAAAATCAAACTATAAAAACTAGTGATGGTTCAAAAAGGCTCATGGTGTACCTGTTGTAGTTCCTCGGGTTTTAGATATTGGAAACTTAAATAGGCACTGGTTTGAATTGGCCTTATGGAATACATTTTTGTGGCTGAACCGTATCAAGCGGCCCGAACGTTGCTTTGACATCTACTTGTGAAAAGCTTGAATCAAAATCTGCCGGTAGGGAAAGCTTTTGAGATTGCAAAAGTTTCCTTGGCACTCCAGAAGCAGCAGCTACGTGTTCCCTGTGGTCATGTACACTAAAAGTGTAAGGTGCTTTGCTGGTTCTTATATAACATCTCCTAACAACACCATTTCATAGCACAATCCAGAATACAAGGCATACAGAAACATGATGCAAACTACAAATATAGGGCATTCATGCAGAGATTATACCAATATGCACACCACATTCAAACCTAACAATGCAAAGATCAAATAGCAAAGAACAAAAACAAAGGCAAAGGCGCATTTATATAACAGTTAGCATCCATGAATTCTCACACTCAAGTTTACTTTTAAAGTCATCTTTCTACAACATTCAAGTGGCAACAGCAGCTCATGATCAAAACTGAATCACACAAAGATTTGAGAAAACAATGCAGTCACTAATTTTACCTCATTCAAGCTAATTCCAAGTTACAATCAGAATCAACTGCACATAATAAACCGACTCAGAATTCCATTTTAGTGACAAAAAGAGCTAATCTACGCTTCATCCATTTTTCACTAACCTCACCACAACCAGCATACAAAATCACAAAGGCACCTCATAACAAATCGAGTCTGGCTCATATTTATTCCACAAGTTCCAATTCCTAATCATTTAATTAAGCTAAGAATTGATCGCATAACAGGCTTTTTTGCTCTAACTAAACTTCTACCCCATGAGCTAAATAATTATCCCTAATTCTATAATGTTTTCACTAACAATTTCATAACTAACCTAACATATTCACTAACCGTTATGACCACCCACTACTATCCTAACTGACTTTCTTTCCTTATAACTAACAACAACACTTCCTACCTCACTAACTTCAAAATGGCAAATTCAGTTTCAACAACCAGCAGTTGTCATACCCAAAATTTTGACCACCAATATTTCCCATCGTTGTGAGGATCATTACCATAATATGGATGTACCATCATGCCTCATCAATCTTCTCAAATATGGTTGAGCATTCACCACAATCAAGAATCAGGGTTTTTGAGTCCTCCCAAAACATTTAGACAAAAGATCAATCAAGAAATGACATGATCTTCAACTTGTCTAACCTCTTAGAACATCCACAAAGGATTAAGAGGACCCTCACATCAAAAATCAAGCACACGGTTGTAACATTCCTAGTGTTTTGAGCCTCGAAACATCCGATGTCGCCAAATTAGGGTTTTGGACGACTAAGACCTCCAGAGTGAGATTTTCACAACAGGGTGAGCCAAGACTTCAAAACATGACTCAATATGCTCAAAATAACCCTAGGGATCCATTTTAAAATATAAATGACCCTCAGAGGATGCATTCCTCAAAAGTCGGAAATTAGGGTTTTACGCGCCGAACCGCTCCGGAGCCAAAAGTCAAAACATGACTTTTTTGGAAAAAATGATCCTTATGAATCATATTTTCATAAAATATGATTTATAATATCATTTGAACAAGAATTGATCAATAAACCAAGATAACTTGTAAAAGGGGTAATCTTGAAAAATTGAAAAATTTTCTAAGTTACTAAATTTGAATGATTTTGGTACCAACTTCCAAGGATCATAACTTGTGATCCAAGAAGCCATTTTGGGTGATCCAAAGCTTGATTTGTAGGTCTTCCTACATTCTACAAAAGCTTCAACTACCTCAAACTCCAATTCTTCATTGATTTTAAGTTATGGAGTGATCAAAATGACAAAAATGAAGAAAATGACATTTTTCAACACTTAGTAAAAATCTGCCTAAGTTACCAGCCCTGAACATAAATGTTCATGAGGATTTTTCAATGGAATCCAAATAGTTTCAAGACAAACTATGATCATACATGGATAGTGCCATATGAGGGCTCTTTAAAAAGTACAAGAGCCTCGCATAACTCAACCTGAGCAAGGAGATATGATTCATTGAAAATGGCATTTTTCACTGATTTTTGCAAGGCAGATTTGTGTATTGTTGCTCGAATTGATCAATTTGTGCCATAACAAGCATGGTTATCCATCTGCACACCTCAAGGGGGAATAATCAAGGGACAAACACTGATCCACCAGCCTCACAAGTCCATGGATCTATGTTTAGGCATAACACTCCTAAAATTCAAGATGTTTCAAATGGTCAATTTTGTTTCCAAGCATTTAACTGATGCATGGAGGTGGCATTCATCAAGACAATGTTATCCAAGTTCAGTCAAGCCTTATCTCTGAATCGGAGAACCCCTAGCCTGTGCTCTAACCTCAAGTCAATGGCTAGAGGAGACTTAAGATTCCATTTGATCATAATGTGCAACAGACCTGCTGCAGTTGCCATTCACTATTGCAGCCAAAACAAACTTGCTCTACTATAAATAGAGCTCACTTGTGATTAGTTTGAGTACACCAAAGCACCCAAACTGATGCTTTACTCAAAATCTCTTCTTCACTCCTATTTTGCCTTCTAACTCAAGTCACTTTCGGATTTTGAGATTGAGAGTGATTCCAACCAAACCAATGATGTACACACCTCATAAACATTATATATGAGTGATCCATAACACAAAATCACATCTGGAACATCAAATTCACAAAATCACTAGCCAATTGCTCAAGTTCTTGACAGAGTTGCAGTTGAGGTACCACAACCAGTTCCAGCTCATTTCAATCCACTCCAAGCATTCAAGCACACTCCTTGGCACCTAAGGAAGCTGTCCAGATCATTGGAACCTAGTTGCAACACCTCCATCATCAAACTCGATCACCGGCTACAAGAGGTAGGCCTGAACCCTTCAAACTCTATGATTCATGCATCATGAATGAACTTTTGAGTTACCATCTTGTTTATGCATGTATGTAGAGTAATAACCCTCAATCAATTGCCATGAATCCATCGTGTATGGAATTTCATTGTGTTCATGCTGAAATTAGGGTTCTTGAGGTTTTCTGTTGATTTCTTCCTCCATACTTAATATAAATGCAATTAAACTATATGGTTGTGATCCTTGTTCAAAAACGGACAAGATTGGTACTTGAATCGTACAAAACCATTGAGAAATCATGGAGAAAAGTGAGAAAATGCAAATCTGCAGAAACAGGGCACGCGGGAAAGAACTTAGTGTTCTTGGCGCCTTTTTTCAAATTGTTGAATATTTTGATATTTTGTTAATTTATTCAAAAATTAATTTCTCTCTGAATATTTGTGTTTTTGAATTAATTCTTTTTCTCAAAATTCACAAAAATGTTTAAATATTTTATTTTACAAAAAAATCCAATTTATATTATTTATTTAATATAGTTAGAATTTTTGTAATTAATTTCATTTTTATTTGTTTTTAAACATTTTAACTTTGATCTTTCAAAACCATTTAAATTTCAAACTTTCATGTGATTAAACATGATTGTTCAAAGTATTTTTCGAAGTATACAATTTGTTTTTGAATATATTTGATATTTTATCATTTATTATTTAAATTTCCTTTAAAAATGACATTTTAATTTAAAATTAGGGTTTCCTCTCGATTTTAAATTTTTAAACACTTTGGCCTCTTGATAGAGCATAAGTCCCATCCCTTTGTAAATAAACCATTTTGGGCCTCAGTCATTGTATAAGTCCCGATACGATTTTAAAAATCTCGGCGCGATCGTCGTATTTCAAACAATTTTCATCTGGGTCTACCCTTGTGTTGTAAGTCCCATTTATTTTCTTTTTCAAACACTTTGGGCCTCTAATAGAGTGTAAGACCCAACCCTCTTTTGTACATAAATAACTTGGGCCTCAGTCATTGTATAAGTCCCAATACAATTTTCAAAACAACAGTGCGACCACTGTTATTTCTAGGCCTCTCTTTGAGTTGTAAGCCCCATCTCTTGTACAAAAATAAACTTTTGGGCCTCAGTCATTGTATAAGTCCAGATACAATTTTCAGATCAACGGTACGATCACTGTTATTTCTGGGCCTCTCCTTGAGTATAAGCCCCCAATAATCTTTTCAAAACAACTTTCCCTTTTGATTTAGGTTCAAATTCATAGTTGTCATCAAAACTTTATTTAATTTCTTGAACAATTAATCATACAACTGTTACAATGGAAGCTTGCTCACCTGTAAGTTTTAAACAGCTTTCTTTTACATACTTGCACACATATATATATATATATATATATATATATATATATATATTTGTTTGTGCTGGAAGCTTGCTCACCTGGAAGTCCTCCTACCCTCTTTTACATACAGTATATATTTCATCTGTATATATATGCTTGTATATTATCTGCTTAGAGTTTTCCCCGACAATTAGGTCTAGGATTA
Organism: Lathyrus tuberosus; assembly: GCA_022829125.1. Taxonomy (NCBI): domain Eukaryota; kingdom Viridiplantae; phylum Streptophyta; class Magnoliopsida; order Fabales; family Fabaceae; genus Lathyrus; species Lathyrus tuberosus. The sequence goes on along the minus strand of JALAZF010000205.1, from coordinate 1,879,473 downwards.
GATAAAGGTAGTGGTCACTCTTTCAACAGTCAAAACTAGTTCCCCATAGGAATTCCAAATACAGTTTTGCCTCCTCTTGGGCTTATACAATATGGAACAAAGAGAAATGCATTATTCCCGGTGAAACTTTTCTCAGACTGACACTATTAGAAAACTGTCAAAGAAATTCATTTCCCCCGGAGAGGATTGATTCCCGGTGAAACTTCTCTTGAATTTCTTCAAACCCTAGAACTGTTCACTAAAGAAAAGATTATTCCCGGTGAAACTTTTCTGGAACTTTTCTTAAGTTTGGACCCACAGGCTTCCTAAAAGCATCCCCATCCTCCTCTTGGGCTTTGTATAAGGACCCTCCGGCTTCTTAAAAGTTCTCATGCCTTCTTTTGGGCTTAATATAATGTCCCTGAAGACCTCTTAAAGGTATATGACAGAACTTAGTCATCCTTTGTTAGAGCAATCTTTCCAAAGAGTCAAAACCTCAGACCAATTAAGGGTTGATTCTCATCTCTTAAAACACCAGCCTCCTCGTGGGCATCATACAAAGACAAACTCTTCCATACCAATAGACTTGGACAGTCGAATCTCCTTTTGGATCTCAAAGACATTCTCAAGTTCCCTACAAACATAGGAAAAAACCCTGGTCATTTAACCAATCTCTAGTAGAGTTGAAACCCTCACTGGATCTAAAACTCAGTCATTCATCCTAAATTCCCCTAGCTAGGGTCAGTCTATCATCAGGATAACACTATCCCAAATCAGAACCTCAAGGCATCTGATACCTCAACTCTTCTGTAAATCCTCAGCAAGAGTTGATTCCCCATTTTGGACCTGCCTCTGGATCTCAATAATCCTCAGCAGAATCCAACCTCCTCTTAGGCTTTGTATAATGATTTTCCTCGGGAGATTTAGCTTCAAAAGCACTCTCTTGTTAAGTCAATCACCTTTTTAAGCACTCTCTTGTTGAGTCAATCACCTTTTCAACACTCTTGTTGAGTCAATCTTCCAAAAACACTCTCTTGTTGAGTTAGTCATCTTTCCAGCCTCAATATTGGGCTTTGTACAAGACACCGTATAAACACTCTCTTGTTTAGTCAGTCATCTTTTCAGCCTCAATCTTGGGCTTTGTACAAGACACTCATAAATATCTTCAGCTAAGTCAGTCAAATATCTTTTAGCCTCAATCTTGGACTTTGTACAAGACACATATAAATCTCCCTAAGCAGAGTCAATCCTCTTTTCAGCCTCAATCTTGGGCTTTGTATAAAACAAATCATACTCTCCAGCAGAGTCAATCTTCTCTTAGCCACAATCTTGGGCTTTGTACAAGATAGATAAAACCTCTCACCAGTAGAGTCAGTTCTCCTTTTAGCCTCAATCTTGGGCTTTGTACAAGACACCCACAAATATTCCCCAGTGGAATCAAAAATCCTTTTTAGCCTTAATCTTGGGCTTTATACAAGACAAACAAAATATTTCTCCGGAAAAGTCAACCTTTAGCCTCCTCTTAGGCTTTGTATAATGATATCCCCAAAAGAGTCAGCTCTCTTTTAGCCTCAATCTTGGGCTTTGTACAAGATAGATAAACACTCTCTTGTTGAGTCAGTCTTTTCTAGCCTCCTCTTAGACTTTGTATAAGGACTTCCCCAGTGGAGTGAATCAATCTCTTAGCTTCAACCTTGGGCTTTGATCAAGGCACATACAAAAACCACCAGACCCTCAGAGGAAATCAAAATCTCTCTGTAGGAAGACATTTCTCTGTATATCACACATCAAAACAGAAAATCAAACAAACCCTAATCCCAGACAACTGCTGTAAGTGGCACACTTGTTGATTAAATATCCAAGTTGTAGTCCATCTCTTATCCTGGTAAATCCTTTCTTTCATCTAATTGTTGTAAGTGGCAAGCCTCTGGATTATTTACATCCACGCCACTGTCCCTCTCTTAGCATGAAAGATTCCTAAGGAAAAATGGCATTACTCTATACTGAGTTAAAGTTTTCTCCTTCAGGAAAAATCCCTCATAAAAGAAATTATGGCATTGCTGGATTCACATATCCCAATTAAAGTAATCCTCCTTTATATTCAGCCACCCTACAGTTGTGATAAACAGACGAGATGTCTCCCTTTAGAGATGACAAATTCTCTCTCAGTCAAACCTTTAGCTTCAATCTTGGGCTTTAAACAAGACACAAATACTCCTGTCATATCCCAAATTTTACCCTCAGATTCTTATCATTTCATATCATCATGAGTCGGCCATTTTCGCATTTTAGTTAAATATTTCATTGATCATTAATCATGCATTTTCTAGCCGATCTTATCATTCCTTGTCATTTCTTGTTTTATTTATTTATTATTATTTACATCATTATTTTAGATTATTTAAATTTAATTGTAGAAATTTTTAATTAAGTTTTATTTTAGTCTAATTTCAATTTTATTTATTTAGTTCATCTTTAATTTGGTTTAACTTTAATTTCAATTTAAGCAATTTATTTATAATTTAACTTTTCTTATTAGCTATTGGTTTAGTTTAATTTCTTATTTAATTTAGTTTTAGTTTATATTTTAATGAGGTTTAATTTTAATTCATTTATAATTCAATTTAATTAGTCTTTTTCTATTATTATTTCATTTAAGACATTTGTCTTGTTTTAAAAATATTGATTCAAGAATATAATAAAAAGTCCAAAGTCTACATCATGTGCTACTATTATCTACACTAGCCAACAAGCTTTCAGCCAAACTTTCACTACATCAACTGCCGCAGACAATTCCAACACGCCACTATCCTGCACAAAGACACAAAGTTCTGCAAACCTGCTCCAAAAATCCCTGTTACAAGACATTGAAATCTGGTGATTGAAAGCAACCAGACATCAGCAGCAGTAGATAGGAATTCAAGATGGAAAGAAAAGAGGATGGGTTTTCTTTTAAAATGAAATAACAAGAGAAGAGGGAGCTGACCTCAATACACAATATCACAACCTAACAGCTACCTCTTATTTTTCAAAACACAATCCCCCTCACCCCAGACCCCTTTTATTCATTTTCCTTGTTTTCTGATTCATTCCACTTGGATCATAGGCCTTAATTTTTCACTAATTGCACCCTCCTGTTTAGTCCCATACGCATAAAATAACTAAACTCAGTTCATTCTCACTTTACTAATACACCCCCTGTTTTATTTCTTTTTTAAATATTTTCATTCCAATTTTGCATTATTAAAAATAGTTTTTCCTCATACAAAATTCCCCAAAAATTCACAAATACATTTTAATGTTTAATTTAATTTTCTTTAATTTTTATTTTCATATTTATTTCTAAATTTTCAAAAAGATGAATAACCTTAGGTTTAATTCTTGAACTTTGATCCGCTGTCGCGCACGGATCAAAAACGAGTATTTTTTAAAATAGTAGTAATGGTAACAACAACTCGAGTATCGTTCTCACAAGGATTCTTGTATGATTCAACCAACTAAATAAAAAGTTTAGTGAGGGGTTTTGGTTTTAATTTAGAAAAATAACGAGAAAATAAGTGATTATAAAAAGTGATTATGAAATAAGCTGATCTACCGTATCGGTCTCCTACTTATCATTGATCCGAATAACTCTCAATCCCTAAGCGGACTTTATTCCCTTTTCAATTACAATATCAATCAACAAGCGCAATTGATACTAAAAGATATATATATATATTCCTAATTTTTGAATTAAGCAAACGGATAAACACAATCGCGAATTAAGCAAACACGATATAGAAACACGATTTAACGACAAAGCGACGTAAATGGCGATTAAAAGTTATAGGAACATACAATCATCGAAATTAATCAATCAACTCTAAGAAAAGTCGAATTAAGCAAACAAAAAATCAAAGAGAATAATTGAAAGGAAAATAAATTTAATTGAGAAACATAAGAACCTCAAAGTATGATGGGGGCGCGATTACAGTAGATCAACCTTAAGGATTAGTTATCCATTCAAATTGTACAAGCCAAAGAAATATTCATGAAAAGAAGAGAGAATGAACAGTAACACGGTTCTCTCCTTATACAAGAGAAGGGAAATCGGATCATAACCCAACTGGGTCTAAAATAAGATAAAAACCGGCCCAAAAACGGTCCAAAACTAATTGTTTCTCATGACTGAAACTTCAACGAATTTTCCGAGGCATCTGTAGTCCGAATCAGCTTCTGGCTTCCAAATGAAAGTTGTAGCTCTTTCTCTTAGCTTTCCAACGACTTGTAGAACGCCTCAATCTGATTCCTGTAGCTCCAGTTATGATTTTTTTATTAAAAGCTGCTAATGCTGAAAATAACAAACGAAAATCAAATAAGGCTGAAAATAAATTAAATTATAAAAATATCGTAAAATAGAAAAATAAACAAACCAAACCAAAGAAATGCCTAATTCTAAGCATAGAGGAATGTGCATCAAAATACACAGATCAAATTCCCCCATACTTGAACTTTTGCACTCCGAGCAAAATCAAGGATTTAAAACAGAAAACTTCAAAACAAAACCAAACAGAACATGCAATCTCAAAGGTTCCATGGATACAAGGTGCAAGCAACTTCTAACTATAAGCTTCAAGAATATGACATTAGTGATTAACTCTTTTGTGACATTCAAAGTATATATGAAAAGCAGATTACCAAAAAAATACATCACAAGCATTAAGATCCTTACAAGATAAACTGTTTACACTCAACTCTCAAGTGTTTAGGTCAATGTTTACACTCAAAGCACAACATGAGAGTTAGTACTACCATAAGCTTGAAAAGACTCTAACATTCACAATTTAAATACATCGCACACAAAGATCAAAAGGACTTTTATTAAGGTTGTAACTTGGCCAAGGGTAGGGTGAGATACATCCTAAGGGGGTACTAGGCTAAAGTTGAAAGAGTTAAAAGAAAATTGAAAGAATTGCGGGAGTTGAATTATATGATACATCAATGGCTTTCAAACAACAACCTCACAACTTATTTCTCTTCTCTTTTTTTCCGGAAGGATTATGTAATGAAATCCTTCTCTATATTTTTTTTTTTAATTTTTTTTTCTCTTTTTTTTTTATTATTATTTTTTTCTTTTTCTGCCAACATTTGAAATAGCACAACAACATCACAAAAATGAAGTTCAACCCCACAACTCCATACAAGACTCTTTCAACCTTTGATTAAGGTGATAATTTTGTTTTTCACTTTTCGGCTTGTAATGAGTTAATCACAAAAAAGGATAAATAGGCTCAAAGGGGTTTCAAACAAGGGATAATATTTTTCAAGGTTGGCTTTTTGGCTAAGTGGTTGAAAATAAAACAAAAACAAGTTGCCTTTATCATATCAATGTGCACAAGTAAACAAAAAGCTTCAACATAGTCAATTCAAATTCTAGAGAGTAACAAACATGAGTGAAACACACAAGAAAGAAAAGGAATAGATGTTTTATGTTATCCATTATTAGGCTCAAAATCTCACAAGGTTAGTGATCTACCACTAGTGATGTACAATTTAGAGTTTAGTCATACATACATACATACTAAGAATGCACAAAATGAATCAATCACATCACACCACAAGTCTTTCGTCAAAGAACATAGAGAAAACTCACAGTTGTAACAAAATAACCAACGAAAAAACATGCAATTTTAATATTTTTTTTTATTTAAGAACAAAACCAAAACAGAGAAAATTGAAAACAAAACAAAGAAAACAAAATAAATAAATGGTTCCCTCCCCCATACTTAAAACATACATTGTCCTCAATGAAAGAATTTAAATATAAAATAAGAGTGAGAGAAAGGAAAGAACACACCCGAGGAGTCAAGGCGGATAAGTGATCACATAAGCAGCCTTTCCCAAAGAGAGCTCTTCAAAAGTCTCTTCTTCCAAAGTGGGGATCTCATAGAGTAACTTTGGGTAGCATCCATTGACCTTGAAATATTTATTAGTGCCTTCTCCTTTTATTCCAGGATCAAAGAAGAATCTCACTGCTTTTCTTCCATCTTCAATCGAGGTCCATCCAATTCCCTTCTTATGTTTCTTCAAAACTTGAAAAAGCTTATTTTCTTGATCGAAATCAAGGTTAGAAGAAATTATAATTGGAATATTTTCATCCATCTCTAAATAAGCATCTTTCATATTATTATGAAGTGGTTTAAGCTCTAAGGGAGGAGATTGTTCAATGGATGTTGAGGTTGGGGCAGCCGTGATGTCAAGAGCTTTAGTTGCATAAACAACTTCATCTATAACTTCATCTGCATGAAAAACATCACCCTGCAAGGAAGCATTAATCTCAGCACAAACAGAGCAAATGTTAGTGTCAGTACATGAATCACAAGAGTAAGTATCATTAAAATCTGCTAATGATGGAAAATCATAACACAATTCAGAATAAGTATCATCAACTAAATCAGAAAACAACTCTTTCGGATTCACTACTGTTTGGGCAGGTTGTTGGTTTGATTCTTGAGCTTGCTTCATGGCATTCACTAAAGTGGCAAGTTCTCCAATCTGTGTCTGCAAAGCCTGAATAGTAGAATTTGTTCGTTGCTGAAACTGGAGATCATTTATAGCCATTTGCTTGACAAGGTCCTCTAGTGAAGGTTCGGAAGGTGTAGAGCACACAATTTGGAATTCCTTCATATTCTTATTCGGATCCTCACCTGCAAGACCATTAAACCTTGACAACGAGTGTACTAAACCAGAATTCCATTCGAAAGGTACAGTAACAGTAGGATATTCAATATATAAATCATTATAATTCATATCATGAGCAGCAAGTTCTCTAAGAATTCTTTGGTTAGTCATATTAAATTAGTAATAAAAAAAATCAACAAACAAAAAGAAAACAAAGAACTAATTCAGCAATGCAGCAACAATTAGAAAAATACTAACAATATCCCTATTGAAAAATAGAGTGGAAAATAGAAAAATGGTTAAAATAAAATCTAAAAATTATAAACATATGACTAAAAATCAAATCAAATCAGAATAAATCTGTACAAAAAATTTCGGATTTTTTTGAAAATATGAAAATAACAAATAAATCAAATAAAATAGAAAAATAAGGAATTTGCGATTTTCAGGGTCAAAATCTTTTAGAATTTTATTCTAAATGAGTAATGTTCGTCGATTTTTTTCTAATTTTCTGGAAAAAAATCGGAGCAAATCGAAACAGTAGCTTTCAAACTTACCTGTTAGGCTGGATCGCTTATCACTGCACTGCAACCCTGAAAATCAACAAGCAAAAAAAAAAAACAAAATACAAGAAACTCTAACAAAAATCTAAACTAAAATCCTAAAATTGGATAAAATCAACAAGAATCCCCGGCAACGGCGCCAATTTGATTCGCTGTCGCGCACGGATCAAAAACGAGTATTTTTTAAAATAGTAGTAACGGTAACGACAATTCGAGTATCGTTCTCACAAGGATTCTTGTATGATTCAACCAACTAAAGAAAAGGTTTAGTGGGGGGTTTTGGTTTTAATTTAGAAAAATAATGAGAAAATAAGTGATTATGAAATAAGCTGATCTACCGTATCGGTCTCCTACTTATCATTGATCCGAATAACTCGCAATCCCTAAGCGGACTTTATTTCCTTTTCAATTACAATATCAATCAACAAGCGCAATTGATACTAAAAGATATATATTCCTAATTTCCGAATTAAGCAAACGGATAAACACAATCGCTAATTAAGCAAACAGGATATAGAAACGCGATTTAACGACAAAGCGACGTAAATGGCGATTAAAAGTTATAGGAACATACAATCGTCGAAATTAATCAATCAACTCTATGAAAAGTCGAATTAAGCAAACAACAAATCAAAGAGAATAATTGAAAGGAAAATAAATTTAATTGAGAAACATAAGAACCTCAAAGTATGATGGAGGCGCGATTACAGTAGATCAACCTTAAGGATTAGTTATCCATTCAAATTGTACAAGCCAAAGAAAAATTCATGAAAAGAAGAGAGAATGAACAGTAACACGGTTCTCTCCTTATACAAGAGAAGGGAAATCGGGTCATAACCCAACTGGGTCTAAAATAAGATAAAAATCGGCCCAAAAACGGTCCAAATCTAATTGTTTCTCATGACTGAAACTTCAACGAATTTCCGAGGCATCTGTAGTCCGAATCAGCTTCTGGCTTCCAAATGAAAGTTGTAGCTCTTTCTCTTAGCTTTCCAACGACTGGTAGAACGCCTCAATCTAATTCTTGTAGCTCCAGTTATGATTTTTTTATTAAAAGCTGCTAATGCTGAAAATAACAAACGAAAATCAAATAAGGCTGAAAATAAATTAAATTATTAAAATATCGTAAAATAGAAAAATAAATAAACCAAACCAAAGAAATGCCTAATTCTAAGCATAGAGGAATGTGCATCAAAATACACTGATCAAACTTCTTTTTGGAAATCAACCTTTCCTTACAACCTTTTGAGAAGGATTTTTAGAGTGTTGTGTGACACATATAAGGATTGATTGGATGATTGTTTCTTGACTTTTGAAAAGTCTCTTGTTAGGTTTTTATTGGCTTCATTTGACCTTTGTTTCTTAACTTCATACCTTTGACATTTTGTCTTTGATTTCAAGCTTTGAAGATGCTACCTTTGTCACACTTATGTGTTCACCTATCCATGCTTGTTGTGAATTATCTCATCATACTTTGCCATGCTCATACATGAAAGTTTTTGTTGATTAATGACTACTATCTTTGAATCCTTGAACTCGTATTATTCATTTAATTTCATTTCCTTTCAATCTGTTGTCCTCCTTCCAAAGGAAAGTCTCTCTATTGACCTCAAAGTCATAGATAGCTCATTACCCTCTCTTGGACTCATAGCCATCTTTAACCCTTGACCTCATAGTCATAGGTAGCCATCATCTTCCCTGCTTTACCTAGCCTTAGGTTTAGAGTCTCCGCACTCCACGTAGGTATCTTGCTGTCAGACCCTACTTTCTTGTGGACACATCTCCCCCGTTTTACCAAGCATTAGGTTTCGAGTCGTCGCTCTCCATGTAGATGTCTTGCTATCAGACCCTACTTTCCCTTGGAACCTTGACCACAATCAAGAGTTCTTTACCCCCGTATTGAGGGGAACTACGGACGCTCTAATTTTTCAAGTTCATCTTGAGAATACGTAGGCATAGGATTGCGAGTTCCTTGCGAGCTACCTTTTTCTTTTTCCACATTTTTCCTTTACATCCAATGCCTTCTTGGATTCCACCTTTTCTTTTTCCACCTTTTTCTCTTTTAACCTTTTCTCACCCTTTTACCCCGTATTGAGGGGAACTACGAATGCTCTGATTCCATTCCTGTCAGGATACGTAGGCACGAGATGCGATGTCTTGGCGAGCATACTTAGTGTATATACCCTTAGGTCTTTACCTTAGCACATTTCCCTTAACAAGCAAACATTAGCATAATACAAATACTAACAAGAGGTTCCTGTAGAGTACTACAGATACTTTCCTTTGGATAAATCAAAGCTCGGTGGTGAATTTCAAAGATTTGTGATTCAAGTTAATTAATAGCTTGATATCCGATTCTCACCGCACAAAAATGGCGACTTCACTGGGGAACAGTCTCCCCTAAAAGGGTTAAGCCCGCCTTGTTTGTATTTGTGTTATTTATATGTTTGCTTGCTTGTATACTTGTATATTTTGTATATCTGTATATATACTTGTTGTGCTTGGGTTTCTCTGTGTGCAGGGTTGCTACTCTTTGAGCGGTGAGGTTATGTCCTATACCCGGACTTTAGTGCACCTATGATAGGACGATGGTACATTCAAGGAGACTTTGAGGGAGTCGATTCCCGAAAAAGTTGAATTGAGACACCATCACTCAGTTGAGGGCCTCTTGAGAGTTTAGTCACGTTGAACGAGTCTATTCGTGAAAACGTTACTACTCTCAACTTAGGTACCCGTGAAACTGATGACCGTAGTTACCTTTACCCCCCACTTGGCCTTTTAGGACGTAGTGTGATGACTATGAGGGAGTCTATTCCCAAAATGGTTGATACGCGATACTACACTCGGACGAGATTCTCTTTAGAATATTATTGACTACCGAGTCATTTGGGAAATCGATAATATCTGAAAGATGGGTTGTTGACTCTGGGAACTCTTAGAACCCTGTTATGCGGATACAATAACCGTAGTACACACCCTATGGTTGGTTCCTTACCCAGACTCCATGCTGTGATCTCTAACCCTTGATCCTGTTGCATGTGTTTTGCATCCTGTTTGCATTGTATTGCATATCATTTACATCTTTGCATGATTCATTGCATACGTCTGTCTGTTCAGTTACTCATCTCCAGCTGTCTCTATATTCCAGATTCTGTCTGTGAGTCATCAAGCTGATTCCTCGACATTGATACTAGACTAGAGCTAACATCAGATGCAAAATGTCAAGAACAACCCTCTGCCAGGGCACGCCAAGTGAAGCTTCAATCGAATTCAGCTCAGCTACTTTCCGAAGACATGACAACTCATCCTTGTAGTTGAATAGTCATTAGACCTTGTTCCTTGTTGTTTGCATTTTCCTTATTTTGTACTGGCTATTTGCCTTCAAACTATGTTTGTACTTTCGTTATTAATGAAATGAGCATTGCAACTTTTGATTCAATTCATTTTGTCTATTATTTACATCTTCATGCTTTCCTTTTCAAAAAAATTCTCTTGTCCACTTTCTTTTGATTATGCAAAGATTGGAGGGAGGATGATGAAAACAAATACTCATAATTGCTAGTAGGCTTTCAAATAAACTTTGCTGACGATGTAAGGCATTGTTTCACATTCCCTAAACACTGGAGAACTAAGGAAGATAACCCCTCGTCAACCCCTTTGAGCCTTGAAGTAGGAGTTCCTTTTCTTTATAAATAAAAACCCACAATTTAAACCTGGGGCAGGGTAGTTCTCAGTTAACTTGATTATGTATTCAAATGCAAGAGTTTCATGCAAGACGTCTTTCAACAAAAGGTTGCATTCACAGTTTTCCTTCGCACACAGCAAGCAAGTGTCGAAGATGTCTTTCAAGTCAAACGCCAATGATGGTTCACTGTAATCATTAAGTCAGGCATTCACAACCTTTCAACTCCTCCAAATAAATGAATAAATGTTGTACAAGTTGTTCCCAAAGTGATAAATGAAGAAGGGTCGTCAAGGAATCCTTACTCAAAGAATGAGTCGAGTCCCTTTCGAGGCAAAAGCTAAGAAAGAGGTGAAGCTCATGACCTTACCTTATACAAAGAAAAGTAAGAACAAGCTTGTATGACAACCAAAGTTGTAAGGAAGCAGTGATCGCCATCTCAAGTCCATTAAATTTTGAACCATCATCATTACTATCATTAGTCCAATTCCTAACCTGTGGGAACCTGAGTGTAAAGTCTGAGTTAATTGAGCGTAGGATTGGTAGTTCATCACGAAGTTTGGGTGGGGACAAATGAACTTTGAGCCTTTATCCTTTGTTTCTTAAACCGTGAACCAGGCCACGTTGCAACCCTCAAAAGACCTAACTAAAGCAAAGTTATTTTGAAAGCATACTACAGTAAGGTTGCGTAAACTGACTCCCAAAGATCTTCGCGGATCATTTGTTTTGGAATCATACCTTTTGCTTTCCCTTCTCGCCTTAAATGTCTTGAACCGCCGTGTTCTGACCAATGACTCATATACTTTGCACCTTTCAAAAATGATTGATTTCAAAAGTTGCATGAACTTTGCATTTACCGTGTTTGTACAAATACTTTTGTTTGCAAACTAGCTTTCCTCTCAAGGAATTTTCAAACAATCGAGAAACTTGGTCGGTGATCCAATCAGGGGCAAGCTTTCTAAGAGCACCATAAGCAGTCATTTCATAATCAGACGAGCTGAAGCAATGATCAGTTCATCTACAAAAGTCAGCTAATCTGGGGCAGTTTACTTGAGGAATCCCCAAGCAACTCTTCATCTTTCCTGCAAGGATCACCAACTTGATACAATTCACCACTGTGGCAGATGTGTGTTTAGCAGTAGCATCTTTAGTCCCCAAGCAGAATGGGAGTGATCTCCGTGTTGAGGAATCAATCTTCCAGTCTTGTCTTCTCACCAAAAGAGTCGAGTTGTGTCGTCAGCATCTGAATCTGTATTTGATCATATCATCTGCATGATTCATATACATATGCATATCATGAGTATTTCATCCTCATTCGCATTTCTCCTGAGGTCGTGTTGTTATCCGCGTCTTACCTTGTGGTCAAAGTCCAACTTACTTGGCGCCTACCAAAGCGGTACATGTCCTTTCATTCAGTGTCATTCCTGAATATTGTCGTTCCCTTGTGCATCTAGTCATGTTGTTAGATGTTTGTCTTCTTTCATTCCAGTGCTATTCCTGGATCTTTATATTCTTTCACTCCAGTGCCATTCCTGGATGTCTGTCTTTTTTTATCTCCAGTGCCATTCCTGGATATCTTATTCCTCTTGTTCCTCCCAGTGCTATTCCTGGAAGTTTTTCCTCTCTTCTGTAATCCCCGTCAAATTTACTTGGATATCTTTCAGTGTCATTCCTGAAAGTCTCATCTGTTCATTCAATGCCATTCCTGGATGAGTTTACCTTTCATTCAGTGCCATTCCTGGATGAGTTTTCTCCTTTGCATTCAGTGCCATTCCTGGATGTCTTTCTCACTATCATTTGACGCCATTCCTGAATATAGTGATTTGCCTTTACTTTCAGTGCCATTCCTGAAAGTTCACAGTCATTCAATGTTGTCTTGGATACTGTGATTCTTTTTATCTAATGCTTTCTTGGGTATATCTTTGCTCACATTCATCCAATGCTTTCTTGGATTTTGTGATTCTTTATCCAATGCTTTCTTGGATCCCTATTTTTCTCAGGTTTATCTGATGCTTTCTCAGATATTATGAGTTTTCCTTTCATTCATAGTCATTATTGGATGTCTGGTGTCTTTTTATTCAATGTTTTCTTGGTTATATCTTTGTTCACATTCTTCCAATGCTTTCTTGGATATTGTGATTCCTTTACATCCAATGCCTTCTTGGATTTCACTTTTTACCTCATTCTCATCTGATGCTTTCTCAGATATTATGAGTTTACCTTTCATTCAAAGCCATTATTGGATGTCTGGTTTTTTTACATCCAATGCCTTCTTGGATTTCACCTTTTTATCTCATTCCTATCTGATGCCTTCTCAGATATTATGAGTTGAACCTTTCATTCAAAGCCATTATTGGGTGACTGGTTTCTTTTATCCAATGCTTTCTTGGATATCTCCTTGTCCACTTTCCTCCAATACTTTCTTGGATACTGTGGTTTCTTTGCATCTAATACTTTCTTGGATCCCTACTTTGTTCACTTTTATCTAAGACCATTATTAGATATTGTGATTGCACCTTTCATTCAAAGCCATTATTGGATGTCTGGTTTCTTTGTGTCCAATGCCTTCTTGGATTACATTAATTATCTCATTTGTATCTGATGCTTTCTCAGATTATTATGAGTTTACCTTTCATTCAAAGCCATTATTGGATGTCTGGTATCTGTCTTTACATCTAATGCCTTCTTGGAGTTCACTTTTATCTCATTTTCATCTGATGCCTTCTCGGATATTATGAGTTTACCTTTCATTCAAAGCCATTATTGGATGACTGGTTTCTTTGCATCCAATGCTTTCTTGGATCCCTACTTTGTTCACTTTTATCTAAAGCCATTATTAGATATTATGAGTTTACCTTTCATTCAAAGCCATTATTGAATGTCTGGTTTCTTTAACCATCTGATGCTCTTCCGGATGTACCTTTATCTTTCTGATGTTCTTCCAGATTGAGTCTTTGTTATTTGGTTCCCCAGTGGAGACCGTATTTCCGGTTCTAATTCCAGTGAGGATCTTGTGTTATCTTTCTTCTAAAGTGTCAGCCAGTTACATCCGAACTAGTTAATTCAATCACTTTAGATTTCCCCCAGTTTGTTTTAGCTTCCCCAGTGTTGTTGTCTTCCCCAGTGAGTGTTTGCTCATTGTGTGGACATTGTCTCCGTCTGCTTTTGTTTTGTCTGCATTTTGCATTTACCATTCAATCATTTTCATCATGTTAGAGTTCATTGCATGTCTGCATCTTAATTTGTTTCTTTTGTCCATAGCATTGCATGTCAGTGCATCTGAGGGCAAAATTTTCGGTTATCTATATTTAAATACCTTCCCCCATGATTTCATGAGGATTATCATTTCTCATGTTTTCTGGTGAAGATATTTAAATAGGGGCATCTGTCATACACCAAATTTTACCCTCAGATTCTTATCATTTCATATCATCATGAGTCGACCATTTTTGCATTTTAGTTAAACATTTCATTGATCATTAATCATGCATTTTCTAGCTGATCTTATCATTCCTTGTCAATTCTTGTTTTTTATTTATTATTATTTAGATCATTATTTTAGATTATTTAAATTTAATTGTAGAAATTTTTAATTAAGTTTTATTTTAGTCTAATTTCAATTTTATTTATTTAGTTCATCTTTAATTTGGTTTAACTTTAATTTCAATTTAAGTAATTTATTTATAATTTAACTTTTCTTATTAGCTATTGGTTTAGTTTAATTTCTTATTTAATTTAGTTTTAGTTTATATTTTAATGAGGTTTAATTTTAATTAATTTATAATTCAATTTAATTAGTCTTTTTCTATTATTATTTCATTTAAGACATTTGTCTTGTTTTAAAAATATTGATTCAAGAATACAATAAAAAGTCCAAAGTCTACATCATGTGCTACTATTATCTACACTAGCCAACAAGCTATCCACCAAACTTTCACTACATTAACGGCCGCAGACAATTCCAACACGCCACTATCCTGCGTAAAGACACAAAGTTCTGCAGACCTACTCCAAAAATCCCTGCTACAAGACATTGAAATTTGCTGATTGAAAGCAACCAGACATCAGCAGCAGCAGATAGGAATTCAAGATGGAAAGAAAATAGGATGAGTTTTCTTTTAAAATGAAACAACAAGAGAAGAGGGAGCTGACCCCAATACACAATATCACAACCTAACAGCTACCTCTCATTTTCAAAACACAATCCCCCTCGCCCCAGACCCCTTTTATTCATTTTCCTTGTTTTCTTATTCATTCCACTTGGATCATAGGCCTTAATTTTTCACTAATTGCACCCTCCTGTTTAGTCCCATACGCATAAAATAACTAAACTCAGTTCATTCTCACTTTACTAATACACCCCCTGTTTTATTTCTTTTTCAAATATTTTCATTCCAATTTTGCATTATTAAAAATAGTTTTTCCTCATACAAAATTCCCCAAAAATTCACAAATACATTTTAATGTTTAATTTAATTTTCTTTAATTTTTATTTTCATATATATTTCTAAATTTTCAAAAAGATGAATAACCTTAGGTTTAATTCTTGAACTTCTTTTTGGAAATCAACCTTTCCTTACAACCTTTTGAGAAGGATTTTTAGAGTGTTGTGTGACACATATAAGGATTGATTGGATGATTGTTTCTTGACTTTTGAAAAGTCTCTTGTTAGGTTTTTATTGGCCTCATTTGACCTTTGTTTCTTAAGCTCATACCTTTGACATTTTGTCTTTGATTACAAGCTTTGAAGATGTTATCTTTGTCACACTTATGTGTTCACCTATCCATGCTTGTTGTGAATTATCTCATCATACTTTGCCATGCTCATACATGAAAGTTTTTGTTGAGTAATGACTACTATCTTTGAATCCTTGAACTCGTATTATTCATTTAATTTCATTTCCTTTCAATTCGTTGTCCTCCTTCCAAAGGAAAGTCTCTCTATTGACCTCAAAGTCATAGATAGCTCATTACCCTCTCTTGGCTTCATAGCCATCTTTAACCCTTGACCTCATAGTCATAGGTAGCCATCATCTTCCCTGCTTTACCTAGCCTTAGGTTTGGAGTCGCCGCACTCCACGTAGGTGTCTTGCTGTTAGACCCTACTTTCTTGTGGACACTTCTCCCCCGTTTTTCCTAGCCTTAGGTTTGGAGTCGTCGCACTCCATGTAGATGTCTTGCTGTCAGACCCTACTTTCCCTTGGAACCTTGACCATAATCAAGAGTTCTTTACCCCCGTATTGAGAGGAACTACGGACGCTCTGATTTCTCAAGTTCATCTTGAGAATACGTAGGCATAGGATTGCAAGATCCTAGCGAGCTACCTTTTTCTTTTTCCACATTTTTCCTTTACATCCAATGCCTTCTTGGATTCCACCTTTTCTTTTTCCACCTTTTTCTCTTTTAACCTTTTCTCACCCTTTTACCCCGTATTGAGGGGAACTACGAATGCTCTGATTCCATTCCCGTCAGGATACGTAGGCACGAGATGCGATTTCTTGGCGAGCATACTTAGTGTATATACCCTTAGGTCTTTACCTTAGCACATTTCCCTTAACAAGCAAACATTAGCATAACATAAATACTAACAAGAGGTTCCTGTAGAGTACTACAGATACTTAGGATGCTAACACCTTCCCTAGGTATAACCAACCCCCGAACCTTAGATCTCTTAGCTGTGTTCCTACATAGCGTACTTAGGGTTTTTCGGTCTTTACCCTTTCCTTTGGATAAATCAAAGCTCGGTGGTGAATTTCAAAGATTTGTGATTCAAGTTAATTAATAGCTTGATATCCGATTCTCACCGCAACAACTCCGTTTTGCCCTAATCTTGGGCTTTGAACAAGACACAAATACTCATTTAGCTTCAATCTTGGGCTTTGAACAAGACACCAAAACATCTCTTTCCTCCCATAGAATAGGAGGAACTACGATTGCTCTGATTTCCCTGTTTATCTTTAACGAGAATATGTAGGCATAAGATTGCGACATCTTAGCGAGCACACCAATCAAAAACTTTAGGTCCATTACCTTCACACACCAATCAAAAACCTTAGGTCCAGTACCTCACCAAAATCATCAAAATCTCACTCTCTCTCTCAAACACTCCCAAAGGAGAAACTTTCCTAACCCATAACAGATAAACACCAGTAAGTAGAAAGCAGTATAGAAATTGCTAACAATCTGTGGATAACCATATATAGGATATGCAATTGACAACTCTCCATTGTATAACCTGACCCCGAACTCCCCGATCTCTTTAAGCATTTGTTCAGTTAAACATTTACGTGCAAGGTTAGTTTTAGATAGCTTCCTTTTCCTTTCCAGCTTCATAGGATAAATAAGAAATCAGAAAGTAGCACCCAACTCCTTCCATTGCGGTGAGGAGAAACCCATGGCGATAAGGTGGTCGCGTCACCGACAAAATTCGCACGCTACAGCAGTGCATTCAATTAACACAATAAATTCAAATTGGCAACCAACCAACTTAAGTAACAAGCCTAGTGTTCTAAATGCCACAATTCATATTGACTGGTCCAAATTGTTTTAATTGCAACTAACCTAGATTAAAACTGATTTAACACATTCTAATTAACATTCCTAATCTCCTAACCTCTTCACTAATCATCCTCATCATTTTTTTACTCTAACCAGCTTTTTAACATAGCCCTAACATTCTCTTAACTATTGTAAATGCTACTAACAACTAGCAATAGACACTAACTGTAAACATCTAACAGTTCCAATGCCAACCCAACTCAAACTAATAGATTTCAGACAAAATTTTAATCTAACTAATTAACTTTAGCTTTTCCATTTTTGATTAACTAAACTCAATTCTTAACTCTAACAACAGCCATCGTATTTTGAACTTAGCAAAGTTGTTCCAATTCTAACCTTACTAACAATTAACTTTAGCCAAGTTTAACTAAGGGCAACTTAGCAGCTTGCTCAGTTTTAACTACAACACAACTTACTGCATCCTATGAGAGAATTTTGCAATTCACTAACCAGGTCCAATGTTCAATCTGTATAATCCATTAACAGTTCCCTACTAACTCATCCCCAAACTTTCTAACAACTAACTTCAAACTTCATCAACCAATACACAACTAACTCTCTAAAATAAATGTCATAATAGAATTTCTAACTAACTAATTCAAAACATATCATAACTAACTCTAATTAACACTAGTTGTCATAACTAACCACCCTAACTAACAGAAAATCCAGAGCAGAGGGTATAAAATCAAAACTCACCTCATTCTGCAGGGGACTTTTTTTATTATTCTCTCTTCACCAGTCTTTATTGACTCTCCCACTCTTCACCATTTCTTCTTCCTCCATTTTGCTGCTCACAACTCTCCTCTTCAATTCACTCTTCTTCGAATCACCATTTTTTCGCTCCTGACTTTTCTTCTTCACCCTCAACTTCTTCACTCTCAATTCATCTTTAATCACAAAACCTCTCTACATTTCCATCTTCACCATCAAGAACTTCAACACATCAACACTTCACAATCCTGCAAGAACTCACATAATTCAGCATCAGTTCAACAACAAAGTTCTGCAGATTCACAACACAACATCGCAAACAACACCTTACATCAAGATTTATGCTTACACAAGGAAAACGCTTAACAACAGTCCAAACTCACGCATTCTAGTAGCAACAACAACAAGCGGAGTTTAAGAAGATGAAGAAGAAGATAAAGCTAAAGCAAATAAAAGAGGCTTATCTGAAAGCTCCTCGCCACCGTCATTGCTTCTCCAGAATTTTCAATCCGCGTCGTCGTCGAGGTAAAATTAATATGGCGGAGGAACGGATTGCATAGTCGTTGCTTGGATTTAGGTCAAATTAATATGGGATTAGTGTAGAGGCGGAGGAGAGGATCCTTTTGGACGATTTTGTTTGTGAATAGAAGGTCTGCCGCCGTTGGAGGCGACTTCCAGCGTGGCGGACGATTAGGTTTCAGCCGTGTTTTATTTTCATCTGAGAGAGAGATGTGAGGTGAGACGGAGTGTAATATCAGAGAGAGAAAGAGGGCGTTATTTTCCTGAACATGTGAAGAATGAGGGTTTCATTCTGAACCCTGGTTGATTTCTTTGGGCCGTATGGGCGCAGGCCCAGCCTTTTTTCTATTCTACATCCCCCGTGTTGATTTTATTTTTAGAATTATAATTTTGTTTTAGTTAGGTTTTCACTTTTTTATTATTAAAATTTGAATAGTATTTTGTAGAATTTTTATGATAATGTTTAGTGATATTTTTTTGTAATGATTAGGAACCTTTGTGATCTAATATTTGTTTAGGAAGTTTTTGTAGAATTTTTCATGATATATTACAAAGTGCTTTAAGTATGGATGAATTCTTCCGCATTTCACAATGTAAATCCGCGAAAGAAATTTGGGACACTTTGGTGGAAACTCATGAAGGAACCGCTGAAGTTAAACGATCTAGATTGAACACATTAAGTCAAGAAGATGAGATGTTCAGAATGCAGCCCCGAGAATCAATCCTCGACTTGCAAAAAAAGATTTGTGCACTTGACAAATCATTTGAAGGCACTCGGTAAGACTTTTACTAACGATGAATTAAATCTTAAAGTGCTTAGATCTTTAAACAGGGAATGACAACCAAAGGTGACGGCGATATCAGAAAAGAAGAGTCTTTCTACCATGACATCCGCTTCCTTGTTCGAAAACGTCAAGAGCATGAATTAGAACTTGAAAGGTTGGAGAAGCATGAAATACAAGTAAAAGATTCAAAAGATGTTGCCTTAAAGACAAAAGTAAAAAATTATGACAGCAATCAAGAGGATGAGTCCAATAGTGATGAAAATGATGATCTTATCATGAAGTTTGAAAAGTTTCTAAGAAAAGAAAGAAAAAGGGAGACCATTAAAGGGGAAGCACCAATAAGGAAGATTAAATGCTTTGAATGTGGAGAAAGAGGACATGTTAGAAGTGAATGCCCTACACTTCAAAAGAAGAATAAATTCAAGAAAAAGAATCATAAAAAGGAAAAGAAAGCATATGTAGCATGGAATGACAGTGAAATAAGTTCATCTTCAGATGAAGAATATGTAAATCTTGCATTGATAGCAACGCACCATTCCGATGAAGAAGAAGAAGAAGAGGTTAGTAATGAAATATCTTCTTATGATAATGATGCTTTAAGTGCTATTGAGGAACTCTTAAATGAATGCAAAGTATTGTATAAAACAATATCTTCACAAAAGAAACAAATTACATCTTTAGAAGAAAAAGTTGATATTATGGAAAAAGAAGCAAAATATGAGAAACAAAAGAAAATTAGTGAAGAAAAACAAGAGTTGGTATGTAAAAATTGTGGATCACTTTCTTTCCAAATTGTTCAATTAAAAAGAGTCCTTGAAAGATATGAGAAAGGACAAATTGGATTAGAAGCGGTCCTTAGTCAACAAAGATATTCAAATGATAAAAGTGGACTTGGTTATTCAAAGTTTTCCAAACCAAGTTCTAGTAAAACTATTTTTATTAAGGCTAGTGAGCAATCTTCCAAAGAGAAAGTGAACAAACCTAGGAATGTGCATCCTTTTCCTAAAAAGAAAAGATTTGTGAAAAAGAAATCTTATGTTCCTAGATATAAGAGCAATTTTGTTCCTACTTGTTTTTATTGTAGTATTATTGGTCATACACCTAATGCTTGCTATGTTAGAAACTTTAGTGTTGCAAGTGGGAATTATGTGTGGGTTAAGAAAGGAACTAATTATGAAGGACCCAAGGCACACTGGGTACCATATAAAACTTAATTTATTTTGTAGGTTTGCTTGAAGACCACTTCAATTATATGCTTTGTTGATAAGTGGTTGTTCTAAGCTTTTGATGGAAGACATAAACTAACTTTCAAATCTAGTGCTTATAGTCCAAGGGTTATTTCATATGGGGAATACCTTAAAGGAAAAATTCTTGGCATTGGCAAAGTTGAAGCACTAACTTTTACATCCATTGAAGATATACTTTATGTTAAAGGACTAAAGCAAAATTTTCTATGCAAAAGCCAACTTTGTGACAAAGGCTTCAAGATCATGTTCGCCAAGGATGAATGTTTTGATGAAGTCAGTCATGAGGTAAAATCTCATAGGTAAAAATTGTTTTTATTTTCATAATTTCTTTGTATACTTCAAGTCTTTTTCCATCCTTTTTGTTAATGACAAAGGGGGAGAAGAATTATGTATTATTGCTTGGTTTCTCTGACAAAATGTGCAGATTTCAAAACACTCTAAAATCATGGATTAAGGGGGAGAAATATCCAAGGGGGAGCAAGCTTTGGTTAGAGAAATAAGATTGAATCGAATTTTCAAGAATTGAGTTGTCATCATCAAAAAGGGGGAGAATGTGAAGACATAGCTTCTCAATGGTTTTGATGAAGACAACAATGTTCATTCAAGGTTTTATGTACAAAAGGAAATGGATCGAAGACTTCATTAACATGGCCATGCTTCAACAATTTGTATTTCTCAAGACTTCAAAATTTTCATTGTTTGTCTGTAGCGAGCGATTTTGGACGTGGTTCTTAAGCATTGTCGCTCTGGGGTTAGTACAGGTCGATTCATTTTTTATCCTATTGAGCTGACTAAGGAAGGGAAATAGATGTCTCCAATTAACCCTGCTTGCATACTGAGTTAAGAAAGATTGAAAACAATAGTATATTCAAAATTAAAGGAGAAAGTATTTTTAAAAGATGTTGGGGCTTACAACTCAAGGAGAGGCCCAAGGTTTATCAGTGATCGCACTGTCGTTTTGTACAGAGTGACTTATACAAGTGACTGAGGCCCAAGAAAGGTTTTCTGTACAAGGGGATAGGTCTTACACTCTCTCAAGAGGCCCAAGTGTTTAAAGAAAAATAATGGGGCTTACAAAACGAGGGTAGGCCCAGATGATTGGTTTTTTTATTGGCGATCGCGCCGAGGTTTTCTTTTAACGCAAGGGGACTTATACAATGTCTGAGGCCCAAAAAGTTTTAGTTAAAAGGGGATTGGGTCTTACACTCTAATAG
This sequence comes from Lathyrus tuberosus, assembly GCA_022829125.1. Lineage (NCBI taxonomy): Eukaryota > Viridiplantae > Streptophyta > Magnoliopsida > Fabales > Fabaceae > Lathyrus > Lathyrus tuberosus. Next base: position 1,857,549 of record JALAZF010000205.1, on the reverse strand, counting down.
AGGGCCAAAAGATTTATTTTTGTACAAGTGGTGGGGCTTACAGCTCAAGGAAAGGCCCAGAGTCATTTGTTTGAAAATGGCGATCGCGCCGAGATTTTTGAAAACGCGGTGGGTCTTATACAATGCATTGAGGCCCAAAATGTTTTGGTTTTCAAAGGGGGTTGGGTCTTACACTCTAATAGAGGCCCAATAATAATTTTGAATGGGTCTTATAGCTCGAGGAGAGGCCCAAGGTTTGTTTTTCAACAGAAGATGATCGCGTCGAACTTTTTGAAATACAACGGGACTTATACAATAAGTGAGGCCCAAAAAGTTTTGTATTTACAAAGGATTGGGTCTTACACTCTATTAGAGGCCCAAAAGTGTTTGAAATTGTTTGATGAGGGTGAAAATCAAAGAAACCCTAATTTGTTATTCTTTAAAAGTAAATATTTAAAGAAAATCAAATAAAATACCAAATAAGTTTGAATAAACCATTTGTGATTTTTTTTTAAGGTTTGAGAAATGAGGGATTAATCACAAGGTGAATTAAAACTCACTTGGTTTTGATTTTCAAAGTAAATATTCACTTTTAAAATGTTTAAAAACATTAAAAAGGAATTTATTCACAAAAATACTAATTATATTAAATAAATAATATAAACTTAATTTTTTTGTGGAATAAAATATTTCAACATTTTTGTGATTTTTTGGAAAAAGAACCAATAAAAAATAATTAAAATTGAAGGAGTTATTAATTTTCCAATTAATTAATAAAACATGAAAATATTGGAAAAAATTGCAAAAATGTGAGAAAACACAAAATGGCATGGGTGGGGTTTGAACCCACGACCTCAAGGTTATAGGGCGCACGCCTTACCACTGGGGTGGTGATACATCCGTTGCTTGAAGTGAAACCACAAATATACAAGGCTTGCCTTGTTTTCTAGGTCTGGCCAAGGCAAGGCAAGGCAAGTTTTGCCAAGAAACGGGAAGGTCCATAACTTTCTCATTTCTCCATGGTTGGGGACAAAATTTATATGCATCTGGCCTAGAATTTCACAAGGAATCCAATGGTGGTGGTATTTTTTTCAGATTATACTCCCTCCTCAAAATCCGATAGTGGTTTTGAAAAAGGTCCTATAGTTGCATTTTCTATGCTACACTTTGATACAGGCATGAATTACATGATGAATTGGTTCAACCACAACATATATAACATGTATGAGGTGTGTATGATCAGTGGACTTCAAAGCAATGCATATTTTGGAAAGTTTAAGTCATGATGCTTACCTCTTTTTGAGCTTTTGGAGTTTTCTGTGCAATCTGCCAAACTTCTTGTTCCAGAAATGGTTTGATGCTTTGGACACTCTCAAATGATCCCTTAGAAGCTTTAGGGTGGTTGGAATCAGCTGGAACCTGCAAAAACACAAACTGGCCCTTTCTTGCAAAAGGGGTTAAAAATGACCAAAATAACAACTCTCTCAAATGGTGTTCCAGATGAGGGGAACCATTTGGGACAGTTCAAGGATGTTATTTGGAGTGTGTTTGAGGTTTTATCTGGTTTGGAAAGTGACTGAATCAAGACATGGCTTGAAAAATGCACAAAAGGCCTATTTTGAGGTTTTGAGAGGTGACTTTGTGATTTTGGTGTTACAGGTCACTTTTGATAGTTTGGATCACCTACATATGATGTTTATGAGGTGTTAGGATCATGAGTTATGATGTAAATGCTCTCTAACTCAAAAACTCAGAGTTACCTTGCTAAAGAAGGCATTTTGGCCTAAAGAGAGGGATTTTGAGGAAAGCATCTGTTTGATGGCTTTGGTGTACTCAAACTGAGCACAAATGAGCTCTATTTATAGTAGAGCAAGTTTGTTTTGGGATCAATAGTGAATGGCAACTGTAGCAGAGGTTTGACCAATGGTTGCACTTTGGAATCCAAGTCTCCTCTAGCCATTGACTAGAGGTTAGGGCACAGGGCTTTGGTTCCCTTGGTCTTGGATAAGTCTTGACTGAATTCAGTTGGAAATGGCTCAGTCCATGCCACCTTGGTGTATGTATTGAATGCTCCAATCCAAAATTGGAGTCTTGTCCCTCTTTTAGGCAATTCTAGGTTTGGCATGCTACTTCTTGTTCCAAGGACTTTGGAGGCTTGGCTCAGTGTTTATCCCCTTTAAATTTGATCCTCAGATGTGCCCAAAGTGATGACAAGGCTTGGAATTATCTGATTTTACCAAATCGAGCAAAAATACAAAATTCTGCCTAGCCTTGGCAGTTTTCAGCAAGGCATATTGCCATTGTCATATCTCATGTCCCAAGTGGAATTTGGTGATGTTCTTGGCCATTTTGGAAAGCCCTCATATGATACAACAATTGTTTGATCATATTTGGTTTTGATACCTTTTGGATCCAAGTGAAAAATCCCCCTACATTTGGAAAAAAGTGAAGGCAGATTCTGACTTAGTGAAAATTTCACTAAGTGTTGGAAAAAAGTGACATTTTCACTTTTTGTGATTTTGATCATTCCATAACTCAAAATCCATGATGAATTTGGAAGGAGGTCAGTTTTAAGCTTTTGTAGAGGGTAATGAGAGCTACAAATCTAGCTTTAGATGGGGAAAAATGGCCTTGTGGTTTAGGAGTTATGATCCTCCAAAGTTGATACCTTTGCCACTTTGTTCATAACTTAGAAAATTTTCTAAGTTTTTATGGTTACCCCTTTTACAAGCTATCCCACTTTTCTTGATTTTTCTTGATGAATCATGATTCAAATCATACATTAACATCATTTTAGGGTTAAAAACCCATTTTTGTGAAAAATCTCAAAAAGTCAAAGTTGACTTTTGTGTACAGTTGACTTTTTGTCAGATGAATTCCAAACTGTGTGATCCTCTATGAAATCAAGTCCTTGACCTAAATCAAACTTGATGGATTCATTTCATAGGTGTTATAGGGTGTATTTAATCATGTCCTAGGGTTTGGGAGCATGTCCTGGTCAAAAGGTAAAGCTACGGTTGACTTTTCTCGCGAAACCCTAATTGTGGTACTGATGAAATTGAGACTTGCTGCTCAAGCTTCCTGGATCAATCCATTGTTACAAATGGATCAATGTGGTATGTTGGAGACCCTTAAATCATGTCTTGAGGTCTTGGCTCATGATTTGTCCCAAAAGTCAACTTAGGGGTGAATTAGGTCAGAAACCTTATTTCCTGATTTTTGATGTATGCATCCCCTGAGGTCAAATTGACTTGATGCTTGGGGCCCATGAGGTTCCATGGAGTATTTTAGGATATTATTTGAAGCATTGGCTCATGTCCAGAGGAAAATTTTCATCTGGAGGCCCTGGTCGACCAAAACCCTAATTTGGTGACACTGGCGATCTTGAGGCTTGATTCACCTGGAAGGGAGCAACCTTTTGCTTACTCCTTAAAGTGGGAGTCCTCTTGATCCATTGTAGATGTTTGGGAGGTTAGACAAGTTGAAGATCATGTCCTTTCTTGATTGATCCTTTGTCTAAGAACTCTGAGAGTGCTTGAAACCCTAATTTTGACTGTAGTAAGTGTTCACCCATATTTTGGAAGACTGATGAGGCTAGATGGTTCATCCATATTGTGATGATGATTTGCACAATGATGGGAAATCTTAGTGGTCAAAATTTGGGGTATGACAGATGCCCCTATTTAATCTTCTTGGACCTGAAGGTGTGAATGGCGAAGGTATTTAGGCATTCAGGGTGCAAGAGGATTAAATATCGGAATACGCAAAATTTTGATGGTGATTATGAATGGTAGCATACACATTCATCCTCTTTTGTTAAGTAATGATACTTAGAAAAGGTAAAAACTGCCCCTCGATCATGGTTTCCTGCCAAGGAACTGGTCTTAGTATCTGATGTAAACTTCCCCTCGATCCTGGTTTCCTACCAAGGAACTGGTCTAAGTTTCTGATATGAACTTCCCCTCGATCCTGGTTTCCTACCAAGGAACTGGTCTTAGTTTCTGAAGCAAACTTCCCCTCGTTCCTGGTTTCCTACCAAGAAACTGGTCTTAGTTTCTGAAGCAAACTTCCCCTCGATCCTGGTTTCCTACCAAGGACCCGGTCTTAGTTTCTTTTGTAAATAAACTTTCTTGACAAGGGACGCTATTCGTAGCGGTTTTCCTCAAACTTCTCGCCGAATTTTCCTGGGGAGATGCCATTTGATAGAAAAAATTTGATGTCAGACTTGCTGGGGAACCCATTAGCCTGAGTTGTAGAGGTGTACAAACTTCTCTGTTTGGAGATGCCATTTGCCGACTCTACTGGGGAAAAAGAGTCTCTTGAGAGACTGCTTTCTGCTTGGAGGTGTTACATCATACTTTTCTCGAGATCTTCTTGGAGAAATGCCATATGATGTGATCCAATTTTGAGGTGCTGATGACCTTTTCATCAGCGGGTTTTTTTCGGAGAAAAACTGCTGTATTGCCGAATCTCTAATTAAGAGGCTTTCTCTAGGGATTTTCCTTAATCCGGGAAAGCGAAAATATCATCTTCAATGGCGAAGAGTGACATCGGTTGAAGGTTCTCTGGTCTTTCAGAGGTTCAAGTTATCAAAGTGGTCAAGGGCCAATTTTGATCCGAAATAAACTGGAGGAGAGAGATTGTTCAGACGCAACCTTTCCTGACGAGGAAAGAACTTGACAACTCGATTGAGAAGACTGATACCACTACGGGACAAGACCGACTGGAGTGATAGTGATGCAATATGAATGTGAATGCAAATCAATAATGCATGATGTATGTATGTATATGCTGACAAAACTGACGCGACATACAAACTAACGGATGAACACGACGGGATACTCGGCCATCGCGGGGCGAAGAAGTACCGCTGGTTCAAGATAGAAATTCTGCCTTGCTTAGGAGAAACGGTCCATGTTGGAAGCGACGCTGGTCGGGCTTAGGAGATGAGAACTCGGCCGAAGAGGTCAGGTGGAGCATTCGCATCTGACATAGATGATCCTTCATTCAGGCATACTGGTTTAGAAGGAGTACTTTGAGTCTGTACTTTGAGGCTCGAACACCTTTGGAGAAGCGATCGATGTTCTTTCGATGTTCAACCATCAAAATAAATTGCCATCTTTATTTTTAAAAGCAGAAAAAGTTTGACAAGTAAATTCATTTTGTTTCGTTTCAAGAATCGTTGGTCATGTTAAAAACATCATTCTGTAAAGCTAAAACAAATATGAATTGCAAATAAAAGCACAAGGGCTCAAATTTTATTGATAGGATGGAAATCAGCCAAGCGCGCGATTCCATAGAGTATTTACAAAGTTAGAAAATGGTAATTTTAAGGGAAAAGGGCTACATTGAAACATAACGACCATTATCCTTCTACCAACTTTGAATTCTGGACATCCTGAGCTTCTGTGGAAGATGACCTTAACTGGAGTTTTTCTCTGATGAATGCTGCCGAGGAGTTGAACTGATCAGACGTAGTTACTTGCCATTATCCCTCACTTTTGCCTGGATTGGACTTTGAGATTTCCAATCCACCGGGATGATTTTTTGACTTTGTCTCTAACTTTTGCCTGGACCACCCTTTTGGGTTTTCAATCCACCGAGACATTTTTTTTTATTTAGGCGAAGTATTTCTTGACTACATCAACATTTGTGGTTTAGGCAAATTCTTCTCCATCTATCGTTGCAAGTCTCATGGCGCCGCCTGAGAAAGCCTTCTTGACCACATAGGGGCCGTCATAATTCGGAGTCCATTTACCCCGAGAGTCAGTGAGAAAAGATTGTATCTTTTTTAGCACAAGGTCTCCTTTCCTGAAGATGCAAGGTCGGACCTTTTTGTCAAACTTCTTCTTCATTCTCTGTTGATACAACTGACCCTGGCATAAAGTCGTTATTCATTTTTTCTTCGAACAGATTCAGTTCGTCGTGTCGACTTTGACACCATTCAGCTTCTGTAAGCTTAGCTTCCATCAATACTCAGATTAATGGGATCTCTATTCTATGGGAAGCACTGCCTCCATGCCATATACTAGAGAGAAAGGGGTTGCCCCTGTTGAAGTGCGGACAGATGTGCGATAATCATGGAGAGCAAAGGGTAGCATCTCGTGCCAGTCTTTATAGGTTACAACCATCTTTTGAACGATCTTCTTGATGTTCTTGTTAGCCGCTTCTACCGCTCCGTTCATCTTGGGTCGGTAGAGAGATGAGTTATGGTGTTCGATCTTGAACTCTGTACACAACTCTTTCATTATCTTAATGTTCAAGTTATATCCATTATCAGTAATGATCCGGCTCGGAACACCATAACGGCAGATGATATTGTTTTTGATAAATCGGCGCACATGTCGCGGTCATGAGGAATATGAATCTGGAGATGTAGTTCAAACGTCTCAGGAATCCTCTGACTTGTTTTTCAGTTTTCGGAGAAGGCATTTCTTGAATGGCCTTGACCTTGTCAGGATCGACCTCAATTCCTTTTTGGCTGACGATGAACCCTAAAAGTTTTCCCGAACGGACACCAAATGTGCACTTGTTGGGATTCAAGCGGAGTTTGTACTTTCTCAGCCGCTCGAATAGTTTTGAAAGGTGGGTCACATGCTCCTCTTCTGTCTTAGATTTTGCAATCATATCATCGACATATACCTCGATTTCTTTGTGTATCACGTCATGAAACAGAGTAGTCATAGCCATTCGATAGGTTGCCCCGGCGTTCTTCAAACCGAATGGCATCACCTTGTAACAAAAGGTACCCCATGGGGTAATGAACGAAGTTTTATCCATGTCTTTCGGCGTCATTTTGATTTGATTATAGCCCGAGAATCCATCCATGAAGGAGAAAACTTTGAACTTTGTTGTACTGTCAACCAGCATGTCAATGTGTGGTAAGAGAATGTCGTCCTTTGGACTTGCCTTGTTTAGATCTCGGTAGTCGACACACATTCTGACCTTTCCGTCCTTTTTCGGAACTGGTACGATGTTGGTTAACCATTGAGGATATTCTGATGTGGCGAGGAAACCCGCGTCAATCTGTTTCTGTACCTCCTCTTTGATTTTGATGGCCATGTCCGGGTGAGTCCGTCTCAACCTCTGTTTTACTGGCGGACATTCCGATCTCAACAGTAAATGATGTTCCACCATGCTGGTATCCAACCCTGGCATATCCTGATAGGACCAAGCGAATACATTAGGGAATTCTTTGAGAAGCTTTACCAAACCCTCTCTGGCAGTTGGACTGAGCGGTGCCCCAATCCTGATTTCTTTTCTCTCTTTTTCCGAACCTAAGTTTACCTTTTCCAATGGCTCTTTATGAGGTTCAATGGACCTTTCCTCATGTCTGAGTAACCAGGAGATCTCTTCTGGAATTTCGTCGTCATTTTCTTCTTCAGCCCCAAATACCGGGAACTCAAAGTTGGGATAAGGCATCAGATCGTATGTTTCAACGGGGTTTAAAACAAGCAATCTGCATGACGGTATGATTCGTGTTTAGAAGAGATAGAGAAAATGCAAGGGTGTGTGCAGTGTATTTCTTTGGAAAACTGCTTGTTTTTATTATTGAGTTATTTTTTAAGATTACCATTTTCTGAGAAAAGCAAAAAGAGAAAAGAGCAATTTATACGAAAATTACAGAACGACGTTATTTTATTAATGAACAAGTTGATTCTTGAAACTACAACCCTATAAAACAAAGCTCTGTCACTTCGGGCGAAGCGAAGAGGGAAATTTATAGAAAGTGAGCCCTATCAAAACATTCGTTTCACCTGGGCAAGGTGAAAGGTTAAAGACGGCAATTACTTTGACTTATGAACAATCTTCGGAACATCGACAGCAACCCATTGGCGGCGAACTCCTTGGTGAATCACAAAGTCTGGCACCTTCCTTGATTTTTCTTCATAAATAACGCTGATTTCTGGTGGAGCAGGATCATTGGAATCTGTCTCCCATGCAGAGTTGTCGTAGGAGGATTCCTCTGTTGCATTTTGCATAGTTTTTGTGCTCTCAGGTAAATCTCCCCATCCAGTTGGCTGGATATCTTCGGACCTGATACGAGAGCTTTCGGGAGAAGTGTACTTGACCATATAGTCGTATTTCCCACTTGGTTGTCCCAAGGTGTCCCACACTTCTGTGGAACTGGAGGAGTCATCCCTCTCGATGACGTTGACCTTCGGAAAAGCATAGTTGATGAATTCAAGTCCCACAAGCGTTGCAAATTCATCGTCGTACTGGACATTTTCTGAATGACTTGATTGTTGATCCCATGACATGGTGGGACGCATGTATTCTTTTCAATGATGCTCAGCTGATTTTCATTATTCGGCTGATTTCCTTGCCCCAAGTCTCCTGGATACGGCTGCCACATTGGCAGGCCATCCATCGGGCCATAATAGTTGTGGTCAAATTTGTCCTTCATCAGAGTGTCCTCCTCTAATGAGTTTGGTGGAGCACGGCATCCTTCCGGATCACAATCTCCGTATATCATTTCGACGTCTGACCTGGGTATAAATCTCAGACTCTGTGCGGGATAGCAAAATGGCGTAGGCACCTCTTCCTGAGACATATAACCGTCCTTGTTAAGATAGGACTCCCATTCTTCCTCCATATGAGAGGAATCATCTTTATTGATGGTATGCACTTCTTGAGGCACTGGGTGAAGGAAGCCTCCATTGTGGAAGAAGTCTTGAATGGGATGAAGACTTTCATTGCTGGTAGTAGCTGTCTAGGTACAGGTTGCAGAAAAACCAAGACCCTTCCTTGCTTTATTGTCAGTAGGAATGACTAGCTATCCCCATCCTGTTGTATTGGTACTCTCGACCGCTTTGATAGCAACTTTGTATAAGGAAATGGAAGTTCCCTCTTCAGATTAATTGTCCTTGCTCACCGACAGTGCTTGGAACTGAGTTCCAATAACCTCCTCGGGTTCTACACCAGTAGATGATGATAAGTTACTCACGAGCAAGGCTTGTTCTCCACAGACCGTGACGAGCTGGTTGTTCTGGACGAACTTTAACTTTTGGTGGAGGGTCGAGGTGACCGCCTCAGCCTGATGTATCCAAGGTCTTCCTAATAAATAATTGTACGTTGCCCGGATGTCCATGACCTGGAAAGCGACTTGGAAAATGTGAGGACCAATAGTTATGGGAAGGTCGACTTCGCCGATAACCATTTTTTTGGACCCGTCAAATGCTTTGACGACGACCTCACTGGTTCTCATCGGGGGTCCTTTGAAGGATAATTGCATCAAAGTGGACTTAGGCATAACGTTGATGGTCGATCCCGTGTCTACCAGTACGTTGGTTAAAGCATCGCCCTGGCAGCTGACCGTGATATTGAGCGCCAAGTTATGACGGCGACCCTCTTCAGGTAATTCCTCGTCACTAAATCCCAAGTTATTATAGGAAGTGATGTTAGAGACAATTTTATCGAACTGTCTGATTGTTACATCCTGTTCCATAAAGGCTTGCTCCAAGACTTTCTGTAGCGCCTCCCTGTGCGATTCTGAACTGAGTAAATGTGACAGCACAAAGATCTTTGAAGGAGTTTGTAACAGTTGATCAACAATGTTGTATTCACTCCTTTGGATGAGCTTCAGCATCTCATCATCGTTTTTTGAAAGGTCGGGATTACTGGATTGACCGACTGGTGGATTGGGAACTCCTGTCTGAGGTTCCTTTTCTTTGTTAAGTTCTCCAACTCCTCAGTTGAAGATTCGAACACTCCGTGTTATTCGACTGATGTCTGAAATATTCACGACGGAGGGTAATGGAATTTCTTTTCCATTCTCGACTGTTGTTGCACAGTATTTGTAAGGGATAGCCTTAGTTGATTCATACAGTAATGGTCCCGGTAGATAGATGACTATGGGAGCCTTCTGATTTTTTCGACCATCATCGTAAGCAATTTCAATCCGCTCCTGGTTGGGAACTCTCGATTCGTCAAGTAGAGGGATGGTGGTACAAATATCCCTAGCCCTCTGATGATAAGAGATTACGACAACATCCTCAATTTGATCAGCGAGGTAGTCCGGCGCCCAGTTGATTGGTCTGGAACCCAGATATGGGCGAATCTCTCTACGATCCACCTAACCCTGAAGAGCTGCTCGCACAAGGTAACATCCTTGGTTACTTTCCGAACAGACTCTACAACGTTCATAGTTGTGTGGTGGCACCTGGCCACGCCCGCTTTGAATACAATGTAACCTTACTAGGTCAGTTTCCACAGATCGAACGTCCCGACTTTGATGCCGAGTAGGGTTCCCGTTGGTAATACTAATTTGCTGGGTGTCTTCATCCATATAGATTGGAAGCCACCAGTGATTCAACAAGTGCTGAAGGGTTTCCAGGACAAGGGCACAACCTTGATCGTTTTCGCAACCCGCCCTACAGCTCTGATAATCATGTGATACCAGGAAGCCGAGCCGGACCTATTTAGCATGTAACTCCACCAGGTTGGTATTCATCAAGCGAATATCAAAGATTTGAATCATGTTGATCTGATAGGGATTCCTATCATGGTAGACCTGGATCCATCCAAGATCCATCTGACGCTGGAGGGCGTCTTGTACAAAAGAGCATCCCTGTTTGTTTATCGAGCAAGTCAGACAGGAACTGTAATCATGTCGCGGCAGATTATGATATTGGCTTTGCTTGGAATGCATCGCCACCAAGTTGACATTCATTGCACGGATGTCGTGGTTCTGAATGATGTTAGAATTCGTGTAAACCATGTTAAATCTACGAACTCGGTGCTCTTGGATCCATCCGAGATCCATCTGTTCCTATAGAGCTGATTGCACCATAGAACATCCTCGATTGCTTTTAGAGCAGATATCACACTGGTGATAGTTATGAGGTGGCACATGGCCATATCCACTCTGTCTACAATGCATCTTGACCAGATTGGTCCTTAACAAGAGTACATCATGAATTTGATAGACGTTGTTAGTCTCTCACTCTATCAAATTGACTGTAGCTTTCTCGTGTTGAGGCAGCGGGTTTGTGAGAACATTAGGATTTGTATCCTTGAAAGATAAGACCCCGCTCCTAACAAGCTTTTGCACGTCGGATTTGAAATTGAGACAGTTCTCTATGTTATGCCCTGGTTCTCCTTGATGGTAAGGGCAAGTCTGATCCACCTTAAACCAAAAAGGCGGATTTTCCGGTACTGTAAGAGGAGACTTAGTCTGGACATGCCCCTTAGCCAATAGTAACGAAAATAGTTCTGTGTACAATACGGGTATAGGATCAAATCCTGGTGGTCGCGTTGTACGGTTGTTATTGTCTGGAGGACGAGCATGCTGAAGAGGCTGTTGAGTCCTTTGCTGATTAGGTTGGCTCTGCGCAACCTGAGATTGATACGTAGAAATAGGCACAGGATTGATAGCAGGAGTCACAACCGCTACTGGTTGATAACGTCGCCTTTGCTTTCCGAGAGAGATATTCCCAATATGCTGCTCTTTTTTCTTAGGGAGAGCACTACCGTATCGCTTTGTACTACTTGATAATCCAGTGTCTTTGACTAGACGTCCTTCTCGGACGGCTTCCTCAAGACGAAATCCCATACTTACCATCTCGGTGAAGTCACTGGGCGCACTGGCAACCATTCTGTCGTAATAAAATGAGCTTAAGTTCTTTAAGAAGATCTTTGTCATCTCTTTTTCCTCAAGAGGTTGACAAATTTGAGCGGCAATTTCACACCATCTCTGAGCGTATTCCTTAAAGGTTTCCTTGTCCTTTTGTAACATTGATCTGAGTTAATCTCTGTCGGGTGCCATGTCCAGATTGTATTTATATTGTTGGACGAAGGCAGTGCCAAGATCTCTGAAAGTGCTAATCGTAGCACGGTTTAAACCCATGTACCATTTTAGTGCGGCACCGATTAAATTATCCTGAAAGTAGTGAATCAGTAAATCTTGATTCTCTGTCTAAGCTGACATTCGCCGAGCGTACATCACCAAGTGACTCTGAGGGCAAGAGTTACCCTTGTACTTTTCAAAGTCGGGCACCTATAATTTATGCGGTACTTTCACATTGGGGACCAAGCAGAGGTCTGCGGCGTCCTTTCCAAATAAATCCTGACCGCGAAGGGCCTGCAGTTCTTTCTGCATTCCCAAGAACTGTTCTTGGAACTCATTCATTCTTTCGAACATGTTGTCGTTTCCACCAGAAGGTATCTGTGGAATCTGTCCTTCCGGGACAGTGTGTACCACGAGCGATGGTATAGTCATTATGGTCGAGACTCTCGGTGCCTCCTGAAGTTTGTAACCTTTAGGAGTTGCTGTCATGCCCCTGGCATCTTCGCTTTCCCGAAGTTTGTAACCTTTAGGCCCAGCGGTTCCTGCTGCGGTCCCCTGATCCTTATTGATCAACGGGATATATCCTTCTGGGATATAGTTAAGTGGCATGCCCCAGGGACGATCTTTCGGCATTTTGTACCTAGGATCGGACTTTTCCACTATGGCCGTTGAGGTGATCTCCGAGATTACAGTCCTTTGTAGTTGAGCTTCTGCCATGGCTTGCATGTCGTTATGAAGCTTTCTCATATCCTCTCTCAGAGCGTCGATCTCTTCTCTCAACTCCCTGTTCTCTTCCTCGAGATCATCCATCTTTTTCTGACGATTGGCCCGAGTATTGTACGAATGAGACAGTTTGACTCTAGAACTGAGACACAAATGTGAGATTCATAGGTAAGAAGAATACGTGACGTGAGAATGATGAATGCAATGAATATATTAATTGTTTTTTTTTGTTTAATCAAAATAAACTTCGACAATTAGATTGCAAATATCAAACAGTGGGGAAACCCCGTTTTATTGAATTCAAAGGATTGCGAAAATAGAAATATAGTAGATTACAAGGTGCGGGAACAGAAACCTAAGCTAAGGGGTCCCGAGTCCTCTCTGGGGAGAAACCGGGTGCTGATTCTGGTACTTTCCTTTTCTTGGACCGGAGCTTTTGGGCCGTTGTCGGGTTGTCATTCCTTTGCCAAGTGAAAGGAACGAGCAAATTCATTTAGTCATCCTGATTATCCACAGCATGTTGCTCTAAAATCTCGATCAGAGCATCCTTATCTTTCAGCAATTACTGTATTTTGATACACTCTACATTGAGGGTGCGGTATCTGTTCTTCCAAGACCTCCTCTCCTGTTGAACTTTGTTGAGAGTAACCTGAAGTTTTTCCGTTTCAGTCATGAAGTACATGACAGATTCCCTCGGCGGAAGAACTCCGTGACGAGGATAAGGCATCTTTAGCTTGAGAGCTCTAGTTTGTACCCAGTGGAGATAAGGCTCCACCGAGACACAATCCGGTTTTCCTAGAGACTTTCATCCTTTCTTATGAACATGTTTCCAAGCGTGCACTATTTCCATATTTAGTGCCCTGTCACTTTCTCCTTCTTTGAAGAAAAGACCTTCCAGATGAGCATTACGCGGGACATGCCTCATCGGGTATCCAAATTGACGACGAACCAATACTGGATGGTAATTGATTCCTCCTTTAGTTCCTATGAGGGGTACGTTGGGGAAGTTTCCACAACGGTCAATGATCCTGATCCCGTCATAAATCCTATTGCACCAATCTATATCAGAGTTGGTAAGAGACATGATTTTCTGTGACCAACGCAAAGCACTCTTATGATCCCAAAATGCAGCAGACTTGGGTAAATGGGAGATAAACCATTTGTATAACAGGGGTACACAGCACGTGATTATTCCTCCGCTGTACAAATTTCCTAAGCGTATAGAATGATACGCGTCCGCGAGCAAAGTTGGCACAGGGTTTCCAATGAGAAAAAAAACTTAATGGCGTTGATATCGATGAAGCTATTAATGTTGGGAAACAGAAATAACCCGTAGGTGGGTAAGACAAAGATGCTTTCAAAAGCAGTTATGTTCCCTATACTAGCAAAGTATAGAGCCTTCTTTGTCAGGAACTGGGCTGGCAAACCTGGGAGCCCACCCTTGGTGGTCATGTGAGTCTTGACTTCCGACTCATCCAAATAAATTGCTCTTGCAATGGTTTGATCTTTTGGAATTTCTTCCAGTCCAGAAAAAGGAGCTCGATCAGTAATGTGTAAATTAGTTAGGTGAGAATACTCCTCCAGCGTTGGTGCGAGCTGGTAATTCGGGAATGTGAAACAGTCATAGACCGGATCGTAAAATTGAATGAGTGCCTCCATGATTCCTTCAATCACATGGACTCTTAACAGAGGTAGCAGATCTCTGTACTTGGCTCTGAAAGCTTCAGGATTAGTGATCATCCTCGTTAATCCTCTCAAATCCTCTAGTTTTGGAACCCAGAAGGTATACTTATGAGTTCTCCTTCTACCGAAGTCCATGAGCGCAATCTTTTTCTCTGACATTTGCAATCATTGTCTTAGTTTAATTTGAAAAAGAGAGACTAGAAGAGAAGTTTTTCTTTGATGTAATGTTTTTTTAGATGAATGCATGAATGCAGCACACAAAAATATAGAAAAAACATGGGGTCAAAGGGTCGGTGTCACGAAGTCAAGGCTCTACCCCCCCCCCCCCCCAAAGGTTTATACTAGTGATTTTTGTACCTGTCTCTCAAAATCATCAGTTCTTGTCGAGAAAACACCAGTGGGCCGGGAACCGTGCTAGGTGATGTTTTTCGAAGAACCATCAGAAGAGGGTAGTATCGCGTGACAACCATTTCCAATAGTTTCCGCACTACTAAAAGAGGTTTTTCCTAGGTGTATACTCAATCTCTCCACATGCGGCATCACACGCATTCCCATTAGCAGAAAAATAAACACATATATCAATTAGGAAAAGCAGTATATATATTTGTCCTAAAGTCCTAGACTTTAAAGAGCTATGAATCCTATGTTCCTGACAAAAATGGCTCCCCGGCGGAGTCTCCATTCTGTGGTACCTTCCCAACTTTTTGACCTAAGATCCTAGTGGAGTCGAAAAAAGTCCTATCCCAGTGAAATCCCCAAAAAAGAAAGAAAGAAAGAAAGAAAGGAAGGGCCCCACGGTGGGCGCCACTTTTCTGTATCGAGCGATTTTGGACGTGGTTCTTAAGCACTGTCGCTCAGGGGTTACTACAGGTCGTTTCATTTTTTATCCTATTGAGCTTACTAATGAAGGGAAATAGATGTCTCCAATTAACCCTACTTGCATACTGAGTTTAAACAGTAGTCTGTTAGGTTACGGATGCTATATGGTAATGGGGCCTTTTTCTTCTTACTTTGTTTAGAACGAAACACCAGGAATGTTCATGGGGAATTTTGTTAGGATGCTAGGACTAATTATTTTCAACTGATATGTGAAGGTACGGGATTTTGGGATTTGGATTAGTGTGCTCGCTAAGATTTTTCTTTCAATCTTATGCCTACAAATTCCCGTTTACCGAAACAGGGAAATCAGAGCGATCGTAGTTCCTCCTATTCTATGGGAGGAAATGGTGTTTTGGTGTCTTGTTCAAAGCCCAAGACGTGAAGCTGAAAAGGTAGTTTGTATCTTGTTCAAAGCCCAAGACGTGAAGCTGAAGGGTCTATTTGTATCTTGTTCGAAGCCCGAGATGTGAAGCTAAAAAGGTGTTGTCTTTAGAGAGACTTTGACATCTCTAAAGGGGGTCTGTTTGTCACACTGTTGGGTGACTGACTATAAAGGAGGATTACTTTAACCGGGATATGTGAATCCTAGAAATGCCATAATTTCCTTTATAGGGGGTTTTAACCTGAAGGAGAAGACTTTAACTCAGTGTAGAGTAATGTTATCTTTCCTTAGGAATTTCTCATGCTAAAAGAGGGACAGTGTCGTGGATGTAAATAATCCAGAGGCTTGCCGCTTACAGCAATTTGATGTTTGTATCCTGTGAACGAGGCACAGTTTTGACACTAAAAGGTTGATTGACTCAACCGGGGTTTTCTTATACAAAGCCTAAGAGGAGGCTATTGACCCAACAAGAGGATGCTTTTGTGTCTCGTACGAAGTTCGAGAGGGAGGCTAAAAGGAGTTAACTCACCAAGAGAGTGCTTTGTATCTCGTACGAAGCCCGAGATAGAGGCTGAAAGAGAGATTGACTCAACAAGAGAGCCTTTTATACTCACCAAGATAGTGATTTTGTATCTCGTACGAAGCCCGAGATAGAGGCTAAAAGGATTATTGACTCAACAAGAGAGTCTTTTTGTATCTCGTACGAAGTCCGAGATAGAGGCTAAAAGGATTGCTGTTTCAGTTGAGTGATAGGTCCAGTAGGTTGGTTAAAAGAGAAAATCAGTTCTTATAAAGAGATTGATTAAAGGTAAGGCTATGCTTTGGGATTGATCAGAGGATCAGGGTTATTTCCTGTTCTTTAAGGAAATGGGGAATCCCGAGGGTATTGGAGACTGTCCGAGTCTACTGCTCTTTTTCCCTACTTGAGAATGCTTTGGAGACTCAAGGAGATTAGACTGTCCAAGTCTAGAGTTTTATCTTTTGTACTATGCTTAAAGAAACAGTAGCAGTATGTTCACGGTAGAAAGATCTAGACTCTTTGAAAGACTGTTCTATTAAGATGACTAATTTTTGTTCCTATACCTCTAGAAGGTCGTCGGGACAATTTGTACGAAGCCCAAGAGGAGGCTGGAAACTTTTAAGAAGCCGAGGGATAATTTGTACGAAGCCCAAGAGGAGGCTCTCTTCCCGAAAGAAGAATCCTTATACGAAGCCTAAGAGGAGGCTGTGAATACTTCTAAGAAGCCGTAGGGTCCTTGTACAACGCCCAAGACGAGGCGTGGATACTTTTAGGAAGCCTGTGGGTCCCCAAACCACGAGAAATTCAAGACAGGTTATTCACAGAGAATAGATCAAGCCAGGAAAGTCCGAGATTTTGGAAGAAACTCACGAGATGCCATTCACGAAGAAAAGATCATCTCTGGGGAGTAGAGTTTCTTTGACAATTTCTAAGAGTGACAGTCTAAGAAAGGGTTCACCGAGAATGTTGCCTTTCACGTCTCCATATTGTTTAACCCCAAGAGGAGGGAAGACTGTATCTGGTAATCCTATCCGGGATCTAGTTTTGTTTGTATTTAAGAGTGATCAACAGGGCTTAGTGCTAGACGTAGTTGCCGGGGAAACTCTAAATATCTATACTAGTATTACACCGTTGATATGAGTTTATGAAAGATGACTTACAGTGAAACTGCCCCACAATACCGTTATATGTATATGAAAGCGGATAAAGAAAGCATATAAACACTTACTCGGTTGTAGAGCTTCCATGCTGTTTGGTTAGTTGTTCAACAAAGAAAGATTGAAAACA
This sequence comes from Lathyrus tuberosus, assembly GCA_022829125.1. NCBI lineage: Eukaryota > Viridiplantae > Streptophyta > Magnoliopsida > Fabales > Fabaceae > Lathyrus > Lathyrus tuberosus. Next base: position 1,840,308 of record JALAZF010000205.1, on the reverse strand, counting down.
ATAGTATATTCAAAATTAAAGGAGAAAGTATTTTGAAAAGATGTTGGGGCTTACAGCTCAAGGAGAGGCCCAAGGTTTATCAGTGATCGCACTGTCGTTTTGTACAGAGGGACTTATACAAGTGACTAAGGCCCAAGAAAGGTTTTCTGTACAAGGGGATGGGTCTTACACTCTCTCAAGAGGCCCAAGTGTTTAAAGAAAAAGAATGGGGCTTACAACATGAGGGTGGGCCCAGATGATTGGTTTTTTCTATTGGCGATCGCACCGAGGTTTTCTTTTAACGCAGGGGGACTTATACAATGTCTGAGGCCCAAAAAGTTTTGGTTAAAAGGGGATTGGGTCTTACACTCTAATAGAGGCCTAAAAGATTTATTTTTGTACAAGTGGTGGGGCTTACAGCTCAAGGAGAGGCCCAGAGTCATTTGTTTGAAAATAGCGATCGCGCCGAGATTTTTGAAAACACGGTGGGTCTTATACAATGCATTGAGGCCCAAAATGGTTTGATTTCCAAAGTGGGTTGGGTCTTACACTCTAATAGAGGCCCAAGAATAATTTTGAATGGGTCTTATAGCTCGAGGAGAGGCCCAAGGTTTAGTTTTCAACGGACGATGATCGCGTCGAACTTTTTGAAATACAACGGGACTTATACAATACGTGAGGCCCAAAAAGTTTTGTATTTACAAAGGATTGGGTCTTACACTCTATTAGAGTCCCAAAAGTGTTTGAAATTGTTTGATGAGGGTGAAAATCAAAGAAACCCTAATTTGTTATTCTTTAAAAGTAAATATTTAAAGAAAATCAAATAAAATACCAAATAAGTTTGAATAAACCATTTGTGATTTTTGTTTATGGTTTGAGAAATGAGGGATTAATCACAAGGTGAGTTAAAACTCACTTGGTTTTGATTTTCAAAGTAAATATTCACTTTTAAAATGTTTAAAAACATTAAAAAGGAATTTATTCACAAAAATACTAATTATATTAAATAAATAATATAAACTTAATTTTTTGTGGAATAAAATATTTCAACATTATTGTGATTTTTTTCAAAAAGAACCAATCAAAAATAATTAAAATTGAAGGAGTTATTAATTTTCCAATTAATTAATAAAACATGAAAATATTGGATAAAATAGCAAAAATGTGAGAAAACACAAAATGGCATGGGTGGGGTTTGAACCCACGACCTCAAGGTTATAGGGCGTGCGCCTTACCACTGGGGTGGTGATACATCCATTGCTTGAAGTGAAACCACAAATATACAAGGCTTGCCTTGTTTTCTAGGCATGGCCAAGGCAAGGCAAGGCAAGTTTTGCCAAGAAACGTGAAGGTCCATAACTTTCTCATTTCTCCATGGTTGGGGACAAAATTTATATGCATCTGGCCTAGAATTTCACAAGGAATCCAATGGTAGTGGTATTTTTTTTCAGATTATACTCCCTCCTCAAAATCCGATAGTGGTTTTGAAAAAGGCCTATAATTGCATTTTATATGCTACACTTTGATACAAGCATGAATTACATGATGAATTGGTTTAACACAACATATATAACATGTATGAGGTGTGTATGATCAGTGGACTTCAAGGCAATGCATATTTTGGAAAGTTCAAGTCATGATGCTTACCTCTTTTTGAGCTTTTGGAGTTTTCTGTGCAATCTACCAAACTTCTTGTTCCAGAAATGGTTTTATGCTTTGGACACTCTCAAATGATCCCTTAGAAGCTTTTAGGATGGTTGGAATCAGCTGGAACCTGCAAAAACACAAACTGGCCCTTTCTTGCAAAAGGGGTTAAAAATTACCAAAATAGCAACTCTCTCAAATGGTGTTCCAGATGGGGGGAACCATTTGGGACAGTTCAAGGATGTTATTTGGAGTGTGTTTGAGGTTTTATCTAGTTTGGAAAGTGACTGAATCAAGACATGGCTTGAAAAATGTACAAAAGGCCTATTTTGAGGTTTTGAGAGGTGACTTTGTGATTTTGGTGCTACGGGTCACTTTTGATAGTTTGGATCACCTACATATGATGTTTATGAGGTGTTAGGATCATGAGTTGTGATGGAAATGCTCTCTAACTCAAAAACTCAGAGTTACCTTGCTAAAGAAGGCATTTTGGCCTAAAGAGAGGGATTTTGAGGAAAGCATCTGTTTGATGGCTTTGGTGTACTCAAACTGAGCACAAATGAGCTCTATTTATAGTATAGCAAGTTTGTTTTGGGATCAATAGTGAATGGCAACTGCAGCAGAGGTTTGGCCAATGGTTGCACTTTGGAATCCAAGTCTCCTCTAGCCATTGACTAAAGGTTATGGCACAGGGCTGTGGTTCCCTTGGTCTTGGATAAGTCTTGACTGAATTCAATTGGAAATGGCTCAGTCCATGCCACCTAGGTGTATGTATTGAATGCTTCAATCCAAAATTGGAGTCTTGTCCCTCTTTTAGGTAATTCTAGGTTTGGCATGCTACTTCTTGTTTCAAGGACTTTGGAGGCTTGGCTCAGTGTTTGTCCCCTTTAAATTTGATCCTCAGATGTGTCCAAAGTGATGACAAGGCTTGGAATTATCTGATTTTTCCAAATCGAGCAAAAATGCAAAATTTTGCCTAGCCTTGGCTGTTTTCAGCAAGGCATATTGCCATTGTCATATCTTATGGCCCAAGTGGAATTTGGTGATGTTCTTGGCCATTTTGGAAAGCCCTCATATGATACAACAACTGTTTGATCATATTTGGTTTTGATACCTTTTGGATCCAAGTGAAAAATCCACCTACATTTGGAAAAAAGTGAAGGCAGATTCTGACTTAGTGAATATTTCACTAAGTGTTGGAAAAAAGTGACATTTTCACTTTTTTGTGATTTTGATCATTCCATAACTCAAAATCCATGATGAATTTGGAAGGAGGTCAGTTTTAAGCTTTTGTAGAGCGTAATGAGAGCTACAAATCTAGCTTTGGATGGGGGAAAATGGCCTTGTTGTTTAGGAGTTATGATCCTCCAAAGTTGGTACCCTTGCCACTTTGTTCATAACTTAGAAAATTTTCTAAGTTTTTATGGTTACCCCTTTTACAAGCTATCCCACTTTTCTTGATTTTTCTTGATGAATTATGATTTAAATCATACATTAACATCATTTTAGGGTTAAAAACCCATTTTTATGAAAAATCTCAAAAAGTCGAAGTTGGCTTTTGTGCACAGTTGACTTTTTGTCGGATGAATTCCAAACTGTGTGATCCACTATGAAATCAAGTCCTTGACCTAAATCAAACTTGATGGATTAATTTCATAGGTGTTATGGGGGTATTGAATCATGTCCTAGGGTTTGGGAGCATGTCCTGGTCAAAAGTCAAAGCTACAGTTGACTTTTCTCGCGAAACCCTAATTGTGGTACTGATGAAATTGAGACTTGCTGCTCAAGCTTCCTGGATCAATCCATTGTTACAAATGGATCAATGTGGTATGTTGGAGACCCTCAAATCATGTCTTGAGGTCTTGGCTCATGATTTGTCCCAAAAGTCAACTTAGGGGTGAATTAGGTCAAGAAACCCTAATTCCTGATTTTTGATGTATGCATCCCCTGAGGTCAAATTGACTTGATGCTTGGGGCCCATGAGGTTCCATGGAGTATTTTAGGGTATGCTTTGAAGCAATGGCTCATGCCCAGAGGAAAATTTCCATCTGGAGGCCCTGGTCGACCAAAACCCTAATTTGGTGAGACTGGCGATCTTGAGGCTTGATTCACCTGGAAGGGAGCAGCCTTGTGCTTAATCCTTAAAGTGGGAGTCCTTTTGATCCATTGTAGATGTTTGGGAGGTTAGACAAGTTGAAGATCATGTCCTTTCTTGATTGATCCTTTGTCTAAGAACTCTGAGAGGGCTTGAAACCCTAATTTTGACTGTAGTAAGTGTTCACCCATCTTTGGGGAGACTGATGAGGCAAGATGGTTCATCCATATTGTGATGATGATTTGCACAATGATGGGAAATCTTAGTGGTCAAAATTTGGGGTATGACATTGTCATCATCAAAAAGGGGGAGAATGTGAAGTCAAGCTTCTCTATGGTTAACAATTCTTTTGATGAAGACAAATCTCTTAGTAGCAAAAAGTGACAAGAAGGAAAAGATGATATTCAAGATAAAATCACCATGTTCAAGACTTAGTATTCAAGAAATTCACATTTCATGGAGGTATAATGACAATTCGAATCAAATACTAAAGTCTTAGATGCTCAATCAATCAAATATCATTGCATACTTCTTTCATGATCATGACATGTTTAGAATAGGCAATTATCACTTTTTCACTGATGCAAATCGATTTACACAAGGGTACAATCGATTTGCACCTGTTGTTGCCTAAAAACACTTTGTTAAATTTTTCACATTTTTTCACTGTGCAGTCGATTTGCATATTTGTGCAATCGATTGCATGTTGTAGTTTTTTGAAAATTTGATACGTTAAGACATTTGCAATCGATTTGCACATAGGTGCAATCGATTTGCACCTGGACAGAATTGAAAAATCACTATCTTTTATAACACATTTTCATGCCTCTCTTCATGGAACCTTTTCATTATGCATTGGCATTTGTTCATGATATTTTTATAGTCATTACCATGTTTCATAAGGGTGTTATGTACTTATAAATACTTGAAATTTCAAATAAAAAATTTACCTCTTTCAAGAAAATCTTCATTCTCTCATATTCACATTTCAAGTTTTTAAACTTTCATTCAAGAACTTTTCTGCATACTTTCACATAATCCAAAACAGAAAACTCTTGAGCAATCTAACACTTTAGTGTTTGTGAATTATTGTTGTTGAAAGAGAAGATCAATCTTGTGATTGATATATTCAAGAATCAAGTTTCAAACACATCTACAAAAATTCATATTTATTGTAAAAATCCTAAGTTCCAAGGATTGTTTGGATTTAGGTGTTGACTATAAGGAGAAGGATTGTTTCTCCTATAGGATTTGTTATATTCCTTGTTGTCCAAGTTTGTTAGAAACAAGAGGTTGAGTTTGAGAGGTTTGTTCTCATTTCAACTTGGTTGTAAAATCCAAGAGGTTTTTCTTGGTGTGATTGTTAGAGTTTGTATAGAAAGGATATGATAGTCTTGTCTTAGGATCTAACACTATTAAAAATCTCTTTCATGTTGAAAGGGGACTGGAGTACTCTCGGACTGTGAGGGGAACCAGGATATATCTCCGTGTTATTTACTTTCCGCACTTTACCATATTTCATCACTTAGTAATTTTAGGAAAGTAAAAATCAAAACCGTCGAAAAACTGAGAAAACTTTCTATACACCTAATTCACCCCCCCCCCCCCCCCTCCTAGGTGCATTCCTAACTTACAATTTTGGTACCATTTTCTTGTAGAAGTCTTGCTATTATGATGTCAACTTTTTTTGAAGTTTGTGATATATTTCATTGGGTTTTTGGCTATGATATCTTGTTGAAACTTTTGTGCTATTCCTCGAGGGAACCTTACACTTCATTTAGATTCTTCTTGTACATAATTCTCACACATTCATTCATGATTATATCATTCTAACTCTGTTGTTTTGCTTTATGAGGTACCACTTGAAGAATTTATCATTTGGACATTTAGAACTTTTAATCTTGTTTTTGTACTTTTATGGTTCATTCCATTAATTTCCTTTTATGCTTTAAATTAGGTTTCCCCCCTTGGTGGACTTCTCATACATCCCTCTCCCCGATTATAATGTAATAGTTTAGGACCTTTACTTTCTTATATACGCCTGTATGCTTTGCATGTTAATAGGTTAGAAAAGATAAAATCGAAAACGTTTAGAAAACAATTTCAAAACAAAAAGACAAATAAAAACTCGATCCAACGTCGAGTCACTTTTCAAAATAATTAAATGAATTGCTCATTCCTCCATCACCTTAGGGTTTCCTTCCATCTCCTCTACCAACTCCATTCCATTCCATTTAAACCCTGCAAGCCTTGTATGCACATACCATAAGTCGATTGCCTTGCGCATCGCCACCAACCTACCTTGATTTGATCTGTCGTCCTTTCCATATCATCTTCTTCCTCTTTCATCCAGAAAAACCTTTAAACCAAACCAAGAGTTTAATCATGTCCTTTTAGGGTGAACATGGGTAGTTGGGATACTATTGTCCCCTCAACTCTCGAGTATCTGATTGTGGGCCCTACTTAGCTTATGGTTGGATACTCTTCCCCCTCTAAGTACCTATTATTAAACTCGACAAAACAAATAACTTTCACCACTCCTTTGCTTTAGGGCATCACTTTAAAACCTTCCAAAAGGCACATTACCTCTGTTCTACCGCAATACAAGCAACGCTTAACTGCTAGAACGTGACCCTTAATCTCGTCCACAAAAACAACAAACCTTCTCTCGTCCCCGTACGATCGAGACCAACAAACTGTGGTCCCACGAACTACGGACGCTCTGATTCTACATTTGTCAATGAAGATACGTAGGCACAAGGTCCCCAATCCTTGGCGAGCAACCTCCCACCAATTCACCCGTAGTCCTCCGAACTACGATGACTCTGACTTTCCCATTGCACGAGGGAATACGTAGGCATAGGATTGTGAGATCATATCGAGTCCCCTTTTATTTAAACCCCTCCATTTCTCTTTAGTAAGTAAACCTTAAATAACGACACTTATTCATGGGTAGACTACCTAGATAGTTCCCATCGAGTACGATGGATGTGAGGGGGTGTTAATACCTTCCCCTTGCATAACCGACTTCCAAACCCATATCATGGTCGCGAGACCATATTTTCCCCTAGGTTTTATCGATGTTTTCCTTTCCCCCTGTTGGGATAAATAACGTTCGATGGCGACTTCTCTGCAGCTTTCGTGTAGCGACAAACACTGTCCAGAATAATATATATACCAAAAAGGCGCTGCTGAAAATTGAACCTGGGACCTTTAATATATTACAATGGTTAGTTAAAGAAACTGTGGTAATATGTCGCGCGCTTTCAGCTTTTCTACAACGGTCATACGACCGTGATTGTAAGTAACACATATATAACTACACGTTACTTCATAAAGGTGGGTCACGCGTGATGGTATCCCTTTTCCAACCTTTGTCGTATATGTTTTCCATAGTAGTGTACTGACCATCAGTGGACTGATATATTTACAAAACCCTTAGTTATTGCAAGATTTTATTTTATTCGTTAAAATCTAAACATGGTTTTTGTTGATGAATAATGCTTAGAGTCTGAATGGGGCATCAAAAGGAACCGTGGATTCTGATAGCACTCAGTTGGAATATAGTATATCATTAAGTCTGGAAATTTTTCTAAGTGGGGTCTATAAGTTTTGATTGTAGAGTTTGTTGAATCTCTTTCATTCTTGATTGCTTTAATATTTAAGCAGATAGTAAAAAGTTTAGTTTCGTGCTTTATGCTTTGAATTAACGATTGGACTAATATTGAGTTCTGATCAAATAAGAATCCTTGTCTTATATACTCTAGTATTTGAGCCGTTAAAGAACGAGTTTTTGTAAAATATTGTCTCGATGGTGGAAAGTTGTCTTAGAAACTCCTTTTCTAGAGAAATTGTTAAATACACTTAACAAGGCAAACTCAAAATGTACATACTTTTTAAGCAAAAGTACCATCAGTAATCAACCTTGGTTGTTGTGTTTTTTTCAAAAGTAAGTGTTCTCGAGATTGAAGGGACATTTCTACCAACTTGCCTATTTTCATAAACTGTCCTGAAATTTAGTTCTTAAAAGGAATGTACTGACAAAGATTCTGATTCGTTTTTATTCAGACTCATTATTGTCCAAACATTTAATGCATGCTTGCTTATTTTAATCAACATCCCATGTGTTATGTGACTGTATCTGAGGTTTACCCGATTTTTATGTAGTATCTTCTATATAAGTTAGTATTGTAAAATCATTGTTCTCCACTAGAATTTCTTTCTTTATTCAAAATGTCTACAAAGACCATTAAAGGAGAAATCAATGATATACATATTCTGAAGGAATATATAGTTGACCTCAGTGACTTAACGGTTGCTAATCTTTCACGGATAGTATCAGATATTCATTTTCAAAAATGGGATGGATATTTTGCAATGCTTAACGGACCAATCTATCCAGATCTTGGGAAAGAATTTTGGGCGCATGCTCATGTTCATCAGAATGAGCTAGATGTTTTTTAGATTCTATCTATTGTCTATGGTTTCCCTGTTGTGATCAAATCTAACCTTATCTCTCAAGAAATAAATTGTGAAAAGGACGGAGTTGTCGTTGAAAACTACAGACATGACAATAAGTTTATGAATCGTATTCACAACATCCATGATAATAAAGGCCCTGCTGCAAGCCCTTCAACTCTTACTCCTATGGAAAAAGTATGGTACCAAATTATGGGGACCAATCTAAGGCCTAGAGAATAGAGATTATGATGGCTTTCTCTTGATGATAAACATTTCATTTTGTTCCTAGTCTCAAGGATTAAAATCAATCTGCCTAAAACCACGTTCAATTATCTAAAAGAAAAGATCTTGGCATCTCGTGAGGAATTATCTTTTCTCATTCCTTTTGGCAGGGTTCTTTCGACGATTCTTGTTAAACAAGGTGTTGTTGCTCATATGCAACTAGCTACCTGGGTTTATTGACAGAATTATTCCTGATTGGTGTTCATCATTGAATTTCTTAGAAACCATTATTAATCGCTAGAGTCCATTTGTCTATTTTTATGTGTTTTGTTGTCTTTTTGTTGATGACAAAGGGGGAGAAATAGATTAAGTATTCTACTAGAATAATCTTGGAGTGGATTTAATTATTCTATATAGGAGGAGCTTGTAAACCTCACCTCTTAGACTTCACAGATATGACTCAGGGGGAGCTTACAAACCTCACCTCTAAGATTGTTTGACACAGGGGGAGCTTACAAACCTCAGACCCTGAAAGTTGTTGAGTAATTAATCTACATCTGATTGTCTTAAAATACTTAAGGTTATTATCATCAAAAAAAGGGGAGATTGTTGAAACAAATTTGGTTCATACCATGTATCCTCTAACGTTTTGATGATAGCTGAGTATTTGAAGAACAATTAGGATTTCTAACTAGCTGGTTCATGTGTACATAATTCAATTTACTTGATGAAACAAGTTCTGCCACGGAAGTAACCATGGTTGTTCGATTTGTAAATACATGGAGGTTTTTGTTATCGTCTCCATAGGGATTGTTCTGATACGGGACACTTTCCGTTCAATAGTTTACCATTTTAAGAAAAAGGATTTTCAAAGTTTGTTTCATAAATTGTCACTATTTTAGTAGCAAAGCTTTAAAGCCTAGATGTTTGATTAACAAAATATATCAAAAGTAGTTTTCATCTACCCTAACTAATACATATTCTCTTAATCTTGCATGTGAAGTCGGATCTGGTTAATATCAACGCGTATTCTCTCAATACCTTCTATATCTAGAGTAGTGTGGTGAGAAATATTGTATTCATCGCTACACGATCTTCCATATAACAACCAATATAGTAAGCTTTAAGTTCAATACAAAGTAAATATCAACCATAGACCGATCTCTCCAATCTATAAATAGATGGATGAATATTTTAGGTCAAGTTCCATAAAATCTATGTCTAGAGTTTTACAAAACAAGAATGGATCATTAAGAACAAAAATATTCATCATATATTAATCATCACTTGTTCACATACAAGGCCAATCAAAAGAAATACATAAAGCTAAGGTAGACTACCTCTATCTTTGATACAAAGGAAATTACCTAATCATAACCATGGTAGCTTACTTTACAAGTAATGAGAGAAGATGAATGAGCATCCACATCGAAGAATCGATCTTAGATGCGAATCCAGCTTCTATTTGCAAAATATCACTCTTTTGTGAAGAAATGATGAAAAAATGTGTTTCTATGTGAAAATGGGGTTATAATCCCCAAAAAGTGTGAAAAGTACATATATATTACTTTCAGAATCTTTCAAGTTCGCCCAACGAACACCACTTTATGGCACGAAGTACCTCTGAACAATTAAATCACACTTGAGGAAATATCTAAGTTCGTCGTGCGAACACTTCTTCGCCCAGCGAGCTTCTTCGCTACAAGTTCGCACAACGAACTTATGGTTTTTTAACTACTGCCTCAAATCTGGGATGGTTCGCTGGGGTTTCGCTGCAACCTCGTCCAACGAATATTCGCTGGCTGCTCGTTGTTGTTCGCCCAACGAACATGCTGAATCTTCTTCTTCTCTTTGGCTTCCTTGTCAATTCACTTGTGTCTTACTCTTTGATAGATTTATGCCTAAATCCTGCACAATAACACACAAATCAAAGCAACCAAAGGTATTTGCACATAATTGAAGAATAGCATAGAAACATGGAATAAATCCATTGAAACATAACAAAAGTGTTGAAAATGCCATATGGATCAAAATAAGACATGTTTGGCATTCAACAAACTCACCCCAACTAGATGTTTGCTTGTCCTCAAGTAAAGTATGCCTCTCATTCAAAACAAGAGGATTTGCTCAAACATTTAATTCAACCAAGAATGGATTTATGGCTCAAATTAAACAAACAAATGCACGCAAGCAATGTTCACCACTTCCTAGAATCGAACAATGAAAAAGAATTTAGTTCTTAAACAAATATCATGCAATGTTTCAATTAACAACTAAGTTCTCATGCTTGAATCACTCTAACACTCCTCTTCGAATAAGAATGAAGAAATTAACGCTTTTGCAACCGCGGGGCAATTTCACTCACCTGACAAACAATGCAAATGACAATCCAATTCATACATTCATCTAATCAATCAAAAAATGAAATCATGGAAGCAAGAAGATCACTAAGGGCTTGAAAGGTTGTAGCTTGGTTAGGTTCACAACAAATGAACATTTCTAAGGCCATGGAATCAAAGTTGCCAATGCAAAAGAAATATTAACTACACAAGGTTATATAAACACTACAACTTCATCCACCCTTTTTTTTCCTCAATTGTTCACCCTTCCAAACTTCTTTTATGCACATTATTCATTCTCTATTTTTCTCATTCAAACAAGCATGCTTTTTCTTTTTCTTTTTCACATTCATATTCAAATTTTTCTTTTCAATGCTTGTTTGAAATTTTTCAAAATTTTGAGTAACCTACCACTTTTCTTTTCACTCTCCCTAACTTGAATTCAACTAACCTCAAGTGAATGCTCCTTGCTTTTTATGGCAAGGAAATCAATTTAAAACAATTGTTCAAAGGTTCAAGAATTATTTTTAGAATCCCACACAATTCAATGATGAACTATCTTTTAATTTGTGTACATACACCAAGTTCATTACTAAATTAGGATCTAAACTATTAAGCTCAAAGGGGTTATCAAATTCTCACTACTCACTGGTAAGTTACTTTTTTTTTTGATATGGTTGTGCTCAATATCAACAAATGCCTTGACCATTTCTAATGCTTCCACAAATTTAAAATAATTACAAGATTAAGCATGAATCAAACATATTAAACAAAGTTTATCAGTCATCCTAAGCATATAGTAAACAATAGAGGTTTCTCACAAATTATGGCTATTAGACCTAAGTGAAACAAGCATTCAAACAAAGTTGCAAAATGAAATAAAAATACATTTGCACAAAGAAAAAAAATTCTTAAACATTCTAGCATCCTAAAAAGAGATAACCATGCACCTTGCTTGCATTCACATGTTCAAATACTATCATCACCATCCAAACTTGGGAGAATCTTCATTGAATACTTTTAGCAAATAACAACTAATCTAGAAGTTCTCGCATTCAATCACCAAAGAAAGAAGCATTAAATTCAAACCTTAAAAACTAGAGTCTACTATAATTACCCCTCCTTTACAAAAAGGCATGTCCTCAGGTTAACTACAGAAAAGGCAATGCAAAAGTACTACACAATATAACATCAAAGTGTTGTAGCATAAGCTCAGCAACAGTCCAGAATCTGCCATGTTCGTAGTGCGAACAATTCTTTGCCCAGCGAACTTATTCGCCACAGGTTCGCACAGCGAACTCAGGGTAAACATGACAGTAACTTCAAAAATTATGGTTTCTCAATTTTTGGTTTATCACAACACTCTTTCACAATAACAAAACTAACAAATGCAGTAAAAAAAACAAGAATACTCACAATGTTGGGGTGCGTCCCAACAAGCGCTTTGTTTAACATCGTTTGATCTCGACGGTCGAAAGCAACTCAAGGATCGCCAAAAGAATTGTTCCCGCATCCGTAACAACTTCTCCACCAAGGTACATTTTCAACCTTTGCCCATTAATTGTCCAACTTTCTTTTAATGAAGGGTCTTCAATTACAATTGCTCTGTAGTGCTTGATTTCCCTAATCCGAAACGGACTGGACCATTTTGACTTCAACTTACCCGAAAACAATTTTAATCGTGAATTAAAAAATAAGACCATTTATCCTTCATGAAAGTCTTTTCTCACAATCTTCTTGTCATGATACTTTTTTACCTTCTCCTTGTAAAGTTTCTTGGAGTCATAAGCTTGAAGTCGCAATTCATCCAATTCATGAAGTTGCACTTTCCTCTTCTCACCACTTAAAGTGGGATCAAAGTTCAAGAATTTTAAGGCCCAAAAAGTCTTATGCTCCAACTCTACCAGTAAATGACAAGTTTTGCCGTAGATCATTTTAAACGGTGTGAGACCTATCGGAGACTTAAATGTGGCTGATAAGCCCACAAAGCCTCATCAAGCTTATGCACTCAATCCTTCCTAGAAGAAGACACATTTTTCTCAAGAATCCTCTTGATCTCAGGATTTGATACTTCAGCCTGACCATTAGCCTGAGGATGATATGGTGATATCACTTTGTGTTTCACGCCATAATGCTCCAAAGCTTTTTCTAACAGAGCATTGCAAAAGTGGGATCCTCCATTACTTATCAATGCTCTAGGTGTACTAAAACGCGAAAAAAATGTTTTTCTTCAGGAATTTTATCACGGTTTTACCGTCTCGCTTCCACCCACTTGGACACATAGTCCACAACAACTAAAATGTACTCACAAGAAAATGAAGGTGGAAATGGACCAACAAAGTTAATTCCCCAACAATCAAATAATTCCACCTCCAACATACTTTGTAAAGGCATCTCATTCTGCTTGGTAATTCCTCTACTCCGTTGACAATTGTCACAACTTTGAGCATGCACATGAGCATATTTAAACAAAGAAGGCCAATAAAAGCCTTATTGAAGGAATTTCCTTGCCGTTCTTAGATCGTTAAAATGACCACCATAAGGTGAGTTGTGACAATGCCAAAGAATGTTCTTTGACTCCTCAATTATAACACATCTTCTCAAAAGGTTATCAAAACCAAGTTTGAACAAATAAGGCTCGTCCCAAACAAAAGACTTGGCATCATACAAGAATTTTTTTCTTTGATTCCAAGTTAGGCCTTCCGAAATCACTCCGACGGCTTTGTGATTTTCCATATCAGCAAACCAAGGCCTAACTTGAACCATAAACAACTTCTCATCCGGAAATTTTTCCTCAACCTCAAATTCATTTTTAGTTACTTCCACATTCACAAGACGGGATAAGTGGTCATATACCAAATTCTCGGATCCCTTCTTGTAGCAAATTTCAAGATCAAATTCTTGCAACAAAAGGACCCATCTAATAAGCCTTTGCTTAGAATCCAGTTTGGTTAACAAATACTTAATCACCGTATGGTCTGTGTAAACAACCACTTTAGACCCAATGAGGTAAGACCGTAATTTTTACAATGCATACACTATCACAAGGAGCTCTTTTTCCGTAGTGGCATAATTTATTTGAGCTTCGTTCAAAACTTTGCTTGCATAGTGTATAGCATGAAAAAAAAATTTCTTCTTTGACCAAGTCCCGCACCAACGACATAATCATTAGCATCACGCATGAGTTCAAAATCAAGTTTCCAATTGGGAGCCATGATTATGGGTGCGATAGTCAAACTCTCTTTTAAAGAATTAAAAGCAAGCACGCAAAAGTCATCAAATTCAAAAGACTTATCTTTGTTGAGCAATTTGCTTAAGGGCTTTGCAATCTTTGCGAAGTCTTTAATGAACCTCCTATAGAATCCTGCATGGCCGGGAAAGGTTCTAATTCCTTTCAAATTCAAGGGTGGTGGCAATTTCTATATAACCTCCACTTTAGCTTGTTCAACTTTAAGGCCCTTTGAAGAAACTTTGTGGCCGAGCACAATTTCTTCCGTAACCAGGAAGTTGAACTTCTCCCAATTAAGCACAAGATTAGTTTTCACACACCTTTCCAACATAACATCCATATTTTTCAAACAAAGATCGAATGACGGCCCAAAAACTGAAAAGTCATCCATGAAAACTTCAATGGACTTTTCAATCATGTCAGAAAATATTAATTGCATGCACCGCTGAAAAGTAGTCGGCGCATTACACAGCCCAAAAGGAATCCCCCTATAAGCAAATACCCCAAATGGACATGTAAAAGCAATTTTCTCATGATCCTTCGGGTTAACAATAACTTGGTTGTAACCCGAATAACCATCAAGAAAACAATAGAATTTCTGACCGGAAAGCCTCTCAAGCATTTGGTCCATGAAAGGTAAGGGAAAGTGATCTTTCCTCGTAGCTTTGTTTAGCTTAAGCTAATCGATACACATTCTCTAACCGGTCACAGTTCTTGTTGGTATTAATTCATTCTTTTCATTCCAAATCACCGTCATCCCACCTTTCTTCGGTACCACTTGCACCGAACTAACCCACAGACTATCAGAAATAGGATAAATCATTCCGGCCTCAAGCATATTCACCACATATTTCCTAACCACTTCTTTCATGGTAAGATTTAAGCGGCGTTGAGGTTGAGCTACCGACTTAAAATCATCCTCCATTAAGATCCTATGCATGCAATAGGATGGGCTTATTCCTTTTAAATCGAAAAAACTCCAACCCATACCATTTTGATTATTTTTCAACATCACAATCAAGTTTTCTTCCTCCTCATTGATTAGTGCAGTGCTTATGATCACCGCTTTGTGCCCCCATCATCAAGAAACACATACTTTAAATTAGGGGGAAAATCTTCAACTCAATTTTGGCGTCCTCCACCTTTTCTTTTTTCAAAACTTCATCAAGCTCGTCCAAGGGAGAAACTTCTTCTAATGCTTCAAGTTCTCGTAAACACTTTTCAATCTCATTTTCTTTACTCTCATTGAGAGTAAGCAAAGCATGAGTAATAAATTTTTCTAAGGGGGTAGCAACATGAACTTCTCTTTTCACCTCTTCAATCACTTCCTCCATTACATCAAGACGGAAATAATCATTCTTGTATTTTGAATGCTTCATGACTTCAAAGAGATTAAATTAAACTTATTCATCTTGAACTCACACTTTCATAAGACCATCATCCATATCGATAGTCATTCTTGTTATTTTCATGAAAGGTCTTCCAAGAATTAGAGGAGCATCATCGTCTTCGTCATGTCTATCACCACAAAGTCAATGGGAAACAAAAACTTGTCAACTTTCACCAATACATCTTCAGCTACACCGTGAGAATGGGTAGTAGATTTATTAGCTAATTGCAAAGTCATTCTAGTAGCCCTCAATTCCATGTGTCCCAGTCATTTAACAATTGACAACAGTATAACATTTATGCTAGAGCCCAAATTAATCAACCCATTACCCACATAGATATCGTCGGTGGTAACTGGTAAAGTAAATCTTCCCGGGTCACTCTGTTTCCTAGGAAGAGTCCTTTCAATAATTGCACTACAACTAGCATCAACAACTACGGTTTCTTGGTCTGTAAACCATTTCTTCTTGGTGATGATATCCTTCATAAATTTCACATAAATAGGCATTTGCTCCAATGCCTCGACAAATGGAATATTAATTTGCAATTGGTTAAAAATATCCATAAACCCAAAATATTGCCTTGCGTTATCCCTTTTTGTAAGACGGTGAGGATAAAGTAAATTTTGAATAGGGATGTTCACTTGCTCCTTCCCCTTCCTATCATTATTCTTTTTCTCTTCTCTTAACTTGTTTTCTACTTCCTCCTTTTCAACTAACTCCTTATCATTATTTTTTTCAACTTCTTCAACAATTCCATCCTCATTTTCAACTACAATCTCCTTCTCCACTTCATTCTCACCAATTCCCAAATCAATCTTCCTACCACTCCTAGTAAGGATAGCTTTGCACACCTCATTAGGATCCATTTGCAGCTTAGCTGGAAAGGCTTCTTTTTGTTGATCGGCCAATTGCTTAGACAATTGCCTAATTTGTGCCTCAAGATTCCTAATAGAGGAATCAGTGCTCTTTTGGTTGGACATTGACAGTTGCATAAATTGATTGAGAGTTTCCTCTATCTTTGAACTTCTACCATGGTTTTGTGGAGGTTGGTTGTAATTTTGGTAAGGTTAACGGTTAGAATTGATGGTTCTTGCCTCCACTCTTGTTGGTAACCTTGGCTATTACCTCTCGGTTTGGTTATTGCTTTGATACAATGGTCTAGGTTGATAGCCTTGATTTTGGTTTTCCGCATAGTTGGCTTCTTTAACGACTGGTGGACAATATCCGGTAGGATGATCACCTTTGCAAAGTTCACAACTTGCAATTTGTTGAGCTTTGTTGGGAACTTCTTGCATCTCTTTGATTTGTTGTGGAAGTTTTGACATTTGTTTTATCAACTACTCCACTTGTTGTGAGCGTAATTTTTTTAAGCAAGAATAACATCATTCGTTCCGACTTGATAATTCCCGACTTTCTTTGCGAAGTACCACAATTGTGTTGACCTTGATGATCATTTAGTGCCATCCTATCAATAATGGCAACTGCATCTTCCACGCTTTTTGACATTATAGAACCACCGGCCGTAACATCCAAAAGAGTTTTATGAACGGATTAAAATCTGTTGCGGAAAATATGCACTTGAGTCAAGTCATCAAAACCATGACCTTTACACTTTCTCAACATAGATTTGAATCTCTCCCAAGCTTCGTTGAGAGATTCGCTTCCTCCTTGCGCAAATACCGAAATCGCCGTCTTGGCCTCCAAAAATCGATTGTGAGGAAAGAATCTTTCAAGAAAATTCTCCTTCAATACGTTCCAATCCATCATGAGGTCAATGGTTTTCTTCGTCTCGCACATCTTTCGTGAGGGTAATCAATGTGCAAACATCCTCGCCTCTTTGAGTATTGATGCTCCTCATATTGTGATTATGTATTCTGCACCTAATTTCATCCCCTCTTTGTTGGTTCACGATTGAAATTCTGGTACCAGATATGTGATGTTACGTGTGATGTCACAACAACACACTCTGTAATGGACAATGTAAAACAACAGAAGAGTACACAAAGAATTTTTCACCTAGTTCAGTTAAACAACTTACTCTGGGGGCTACCAAGCCAGGAAGGAATTTCACTATTAGTAGAATTAATTTACAGACTCAACAACCCAGTTGACATCTCCTAAACTTAATCTCTACCTAATGAACTTTCTACCTAAGAGACCACTTAGGTATGAGAACACTACTCACTTCCTAAAACACCTCAAAGATCACACTTTGAGAAAAACCTTGATCCTGCTTACAAGCTTTGATCAAGTAACAACACTCTCTTGCTTCACAACTCTAAGAGAGTACACCTTACAACCCACCAATTCAACCTAGAATGGTTTACAAAATACTCGTACAAAGACAATGAATGACCCTCAGTCTATGCTCTCTATCTTCTGTACTTTCTTCAAAGGATTGATGCGCTTTATATAGCTATTTGATTTGGTCTTGGACCTGCTACAATATCTGACCTGATTTGTTATTTAAAACTGAATCTTTTAAAATAGATTTTTTCCCAAAAGCTTCTTAAATCTCCAGCCTTTAAACACTCCAACAAATCTGCATCAAATCTGTTTGCAACAGAAAATATCTCCTCCAAGATATTCACATCCAATAACTCTAACAGCTCTCCCAAAATCCAGCTAATACGCTTAACCCTAAAAACATCTAAACCTGATGTTTTACTGATATGCATATCTGATGCATGACATCGCATGTGACATCAGACTTCAAAACTTCAACATCTTAAAAATATAACATTAACCAATGTTAAGACTCAATGTTAAGACATCACCCATGTGACATCAACATTGACCAACTTTGTTTTACCAAAATTCTAGCCAATCCAAGAACTAACAATCTCCCCCTTTGGCTAATTTTGGCTAAAACAATCTCTGCAACATCAGAGACTTCAACAGCGGATAAAAATTGAAAAATGTTACAAACTCCTAGCAGCACTCCTTCAAAACAGCTCCTAATTCCAAATGTTGCACATACTCCATCAGCAAAGGGCAACCTCCCCCTCAAAACCAGAACCAGCATAAACAGTTGTTCAAACACTCTCCCCCTCAACTTCTGCACTTCTGCATCACAACTAGCAGCACTACTTGGCATGGGCTAACTCTCCCCCTTTTTAGCCACAATTGGACAAACCTCAACTTGAAGTCCTTCTAACAACCAGTTAGTCCTAATCTAGCTCTCATTGTCAGTCTAAAGTCAGCATACAAGACAAGACAAATCATAGAACATAAAAAGTGCTTAAAAAGCCACAATATTCAAATTACATAATTAAGCACATCAAGTGCAGAACAACAAAAGCAAAAAAAAACTATTGTCTAGCAAAAACAACAAAAGAACTAATCTTCATCAGAGCTAGGGCCATCTTCACCATCCTCTTCATCTTCCTCAGAATTGACACCTTCAGCATTGACATCATCATTATCATCTTGTTCCAAGGACTGGATCAGCTTCTCAATCTCATTCTTTCTAGTCATGCTGGTACTGATCACAACATCCAGATCCTTGCAAGTATCCTTCAATTCTGCAAGCAAATCAGCCTTGGTACTTTTCTTCTTGTTACTAGCATCTGATGTTGAGACAATGTCTGGAACATGACTCCCAACAAATAATTTTGGATGCAGAGATAATGTAGACTCCCTCTTGCAGGTTGTGTCTGAACTTGTCAATATGCCAGGATGTTGTTTCAGAATTACTCCACAAATGAGAGATGGGAATGCTATAGGCATTTTGATAGCATTAGTGGTGGCATGTTTCACAGTCTGTTCAAAAATATATGATCCATAGTCAAATTTCTTCTTAGTGCCAACAACATAAATGAACCTTCCTAATCCCACAGCTGTTGTGGTTTTATGATTAGTAGGCACCCAATTTGCAGCTCCAATTCTGTGCAAGATAGTATACTTAACACTAAGTTTGCTAGTTGGCAGTTTTCCTTTCAAGGGCCACACCTTAACTTGACCAGCAGTTATTTCCTTGCAGACATCATTATCAGTGACTTCTAGCTCTGTAAACTCATCTTCTTTTCTTCCTAGGTAATTATTGATAACCTCAGGAGAGAATTCAATACATTTGCCTCTCACAAACACTTTCATGAAATCCACACTTCTTTTGTCAGAAATATTCATAGGAATATTGACCATAAATTCCTTAACCAGACTGTCATAACACTTGGAGAACCCACACACATTCTTCATCAATCCAGCAACCTTTATCACCTCTATGACTTCTTTAATTTCCATAGCCTCCTTGCCAATCTCTCTTTCAAGAGCAAGTCTTCTTTGACAAACAAATTTCCACATGGAAGCACTGCTTGCATAATGGAATGAAATGTTGTCAACAAGAACATCAGGTATCTTGTCAGCAATTCTCTTCAAGATTGACTTTCTCACAGGGGTGATGTCTTGAACATCATCCTCAACATCATACTCTGATTCAGATTCTTCCACTAGCTTCCTCTTTCTGGGATTCACATCAACTTTGCTCTATGTTTTTGTAGGACCAACAATAGAAGTCTTTTTCTTCTTTCCTTCAGCTGACTTCTTTGGAGAAGATTCCACATCCTTTCCTTTCCTTGTTTTCAGTCTCTTGGAAAGACTAGGAACAGTATTTCCAATCACTTCATCATCAGACAGATCAATAACATTTACCACATCTTCATTCTTCTTTCCACCAGGGCTAGTTTCAACATCTCTATCAGGCGATGTTCTGACATTTGGTTCAACATCAGCTTCCTCCTGAACACCTTCTTCTTCAACACCTACTTCAGCATCTTCAATGACAGACATAGCCAGTCTGTGAAGATTTGTAGCAGCACTTTGCATGTCCTCCTTTTCAGCAGGCATTTCTCTAAGGGGAATAGAAATGCCTTTCACAGATAAACCCTTATACAAAATTTTGGTGGCAATCTGATTAAGACTGCGACCAACATCAAACCTCTCTTCAACAGCTTGAGAGGTGGAAGACCTAGATGCAGATTTATCGCTAAAAAGTACACTAATGACTAGCCTCTTAGTTTCATTATCATTAAATTTAGTTGCAGCCCTTTTTGGTTGAAGTTTAGAAGGGCTTTGGCTTACCTGATTCAGGAACCATCATGGAGATGGGTGCTACATTCAACGCTTCTTCTGCAGAGTCCTCTTCTGTAGAAACCCTAGCTCTATCTCGCGATGAACTTTGTGAAGCAGATTTCTTAGATGGAGATGATATAAGTTTTGACATTGTTCCTGTGAAGCACTTGAGGATCAGAGATGAATGGCAATTTCTGTTGAAGGAGAAGGAGATGAACAGTTTAGGGATATGAAGTTTGATGAAGCGTGAGATGGCTATAATAGGAAATGATGGCCTAAAGTATGGAGCCTGATTTTGTGGATCACTTAAACGCCAATCAATGAGTTTCTCCCTCCAAAATAACTTTCCTTTTAAATTTTTAAAGGGATTCACACCATAAGTTATTAACCCTAATTGTCCTTTCAACATGCTCAGAATTCCACACTTAATGTTACAGTCTGATGTCACAACATCAACCTTAACATCACCAGATGAGCTGACCTCTTGAGGTACCCATTGATAACAATTATCTCTGGATCTGACTCCTTTCATAACTACCTCATTTTCCTCATTAGTTATCAAACACTCATCTTTAGTGTAGCTGACCTTATATCCATCATCACAGAGCGGACTTATGCTAATCAAGTTAGCACTCAAACTTTTGACAAGAAGCACATTGTCAAGATCAGGTCCATCATGACACTTCACTTTTCCAACAACTTTTACCACCCCTTTCTCTCCATATCCAAAAGTAACATCAATTGAGGAGCAAGAATTGACATCCACCAATTGGTTTTTGAATCTAGTCATGTGCTTTGAACAGCCACTGTCAAAGTACCATCCATCCTTAGCATAGTGTCTATCTGACATGTGAGCCAATAGACATGTAACCTCAGCTTTAGGAACCCACTGTTTAACAACCTTGGGCCTGTTATCCTTCTGTCTAGGTTGAGGGATAGACTTAGGATAACCATGAAGCTTGAAGCAAGATAATTGCATATGACCAAATCTTCCACAATAGAAGCACCTTACTCTTTTTTCTCTGAAGTTGTTAAACTTCCTGCCACCTTGATGATGAAACTGTTGTGGCTGCCATCCATAGTACTGGTGTTGTTTTCTTCCATAGTTTGCCTGTCTTCTGTAGTGAGGATTCTGTCTCTTAGGCTGTCTTCTATGGTGATTTGGCTTCCTTCTTCCATAATAATGAGGCACAACATTATTATATTCAAAGCCATACATGTTCCCCTGATGTTGAGACATCTGATGGAACATGTTAAACCTAGGAGCCTGCATACTCCTATGGTATTGAGGAGGCATATACTACCTAGCTCCATAAGTATGTACCTTCCCTTGATGAGGACCATGAGCATACCTTTTCCCAACATTTTGAGGCTGTTGGTGAGCAACCTGCTTGGGTTTAGGATTATGTCTCTTTTTGTTATGTTGAGACATTGGTTGAGACATGTCCTTTTTGGTTCCTGAAGTACTAGCTTCAGCAGAACCCTTCTCCTCAGCAACAAATCCTAATCCAGACTTGTCTCCTGCTACCTTTTCTGCCTGAAGGATATTATCAAGAGTATCAGATCCACTGTTCAACATTCTCACAGATTTTGTCATTTGATCAAGTTGAGATTTAACCAATAAGACTTCATTTTCAAGATCAGCTTTAACAGTCTCAAGCTGAACAATTTGTTTCTTTTGTTTCTCACTTTCTTGACAAATCTCTGCACTCTTCAGACATAACTCTTGATAGGAGGCTGCTAACTCCTCAAAAGTCAGTTCCTCATCACTTGATTCTTCATCAGAAACACAAGTTCCTATCAATGCTCTGACATGCTTGGCTGACTCTTCTTCACTTTCACTGTCAGTATCAGACCAGGAAACTGTCATGCCCTTCTTCTGCTTCTTATGGAATGTAGGACATTCTTTCTTGACATGTCCATAACCTTCACACTCAAAGCATTGAATCCCTTTGTCATGAGCAGTCTTCTCTTCATTCTTCTCTTTTGACTTGCTGATGTCAGAAGAGATGTTCTTAACATTAGGTTTGTAGTTCTTATTCATCCTCTTGAAAACCTTGTTAAACTGTCTTCCCAGCATAGCAATGGCCTGGGACAGCTCCTCCTGAGATTCAGCACCATTCCCTTTCTTCTCTTCTTGAGTATTAGATACCAAGGCTATACTCTTTGTCTTCTTTTCAGGTTCCTCTTCATTCAACCCTAACTCAAAAGTTTGAAGAGATCCAATTAGCTCATCAACTCTCATTTTGTTGATGTCTTGAGCTTCTTCAATTGCAGTCACCTTCATCTTATATCTCTTGGGAAGGGACCTAAGGATTTTCCTCACCAGCTTTTCTTCAGTCATCTTTTCTCCAAGAGCACTAGAGGCATTAGACAGCTCAAGAATACTCATATGAAAGTCATGAATAGTTTCATCTTCCTTCATCTTTAGACTTTCAAACTTTGATGTCAGAAGTTGAAGTCTTGACATCTTAACCTTTGAAGTTCCTTCATGAGTAGTCTTCAAGATGTCCCAAGCTTCCTTAGCAACTTCACAGGTATTGATCAACCTGAATATGTTCTTATCAACTCCATTGAAAATAGCATTTAAAGCTTTAGAATTACCAAGAGAAAGCTCATCTTCTTCCTTGGTCCATTCTTCTTCAGGTTTCAGTTTTGAGCTGCCTTCTTTTTCTTCCCCAGCATCATCTTTCTCAATAACAACAGGTGTTTTCCATTCTTTTATGATAGCCTTCCAAGCCCTGTTGTCCAAGGATTTCAAAAAGGTAATCATCCTTGGCTTCCAATAATCATAATTAGAGCCATCCAGAATAGGGGGTCTATTCACAAATCCACCAACTTTCTTGTCCATCTTACCAGAAAGTATCAGCCCTAGATCTCACCCAGATGCAGAGCAGGATGCCTGCTCTGATACCAATTGAAATTCTGGTACCAGATATGTGATGTTACGTGTGATGTCACAACAACACACTCTGCAATGGACAATGTAAAACAACAGAAGAGTACACAAAGAATTTTTCACCTAGTTCAGTTAAACAACTTACTCTGGGGGCTACCAAGCCAGGAAGGAATTTCACTATTAGTAGAATTAATTTACAGACTCAACAACCCAGTTGACATCTCCTAAACTTAATCTCTACCTAATGAACTTTCTACCTAAGAGACCACTTAGGTATAAGAACACTACTCACTTCCTAAAACACCTCAAAGATCACACTTTGAGAAAAACCTTGATCCTGCTTACAAGCTTTGATCAAGTAACAACACTCTCTTGCTTCACAGCTCTAAGAGAGTACACCTTACAACCCACCAATTCAACCTAGAATGGTTTACAAAATACTCGTACAAAGACAATGAATGATCCTCAGTCTATACTCTCTATCTTCTGTACTTTCTTCAAAGGATTGATGCGCTTTATATAGCTATTTGATTTGATCTTGGACCTGCTACAATATCTGACCTGATTTGTTATTTAAAACTGAATCTTTTAAAACAGATTTTTTCCCAAAATCTTCTTAAATCTCCAGCCTTTAAACACTCCAACAAATCTGCATCAAATCTGTTTGCAACAGAAAATATCTCCTCCAAGATATTCGCATCCAATAACTCTAACAGCTCTCCCAAAATCCAGCTAATACGCTTAACCCTAAAAACATCTCAAACCTGATGTTTTACTGATCTGCATATCTTATGTCATGACATCGCATGTGACATCAGACTTCAAAACTTCAACATCTTAAAAATATAACATTAACCAATGTTAAGACTCAATGTTAAGACATCACCCATGTGACATCAACATTGACCAACTTTGTTTTACCAAAATTCTAACCAATCCAAGAACTAACAACGATAATCTTGAGTCCCCCAACTTTAGATTCTATACTCATTAAGAGGGTTTGCCTTGGTCCGCCTCTCTCAGACTCTATATTTTCTCTCTTAATTCTATTCTCTTTTTGCCTAAATATATATAATTTAAGTTCAACTCATTTAATTAATAAACTTGTTTTTTTTTTCTTCTTATATTCAATTCATGGTTTATGAATTAAACTTTACAATTTAATTATCAAATGAATTTTAAACTATATTCAGATTAATTCGATTAATTGTTATTTATAATTACGAGTTATCCTAATCTTCCCTTAAGAGTTATTTATTTAATACTTTTCATAAACAACCGAGAATCTTAACTCTCAACATTATCTCCAAAAACAACAGTTTTTCTTATATTTATTTCGAGAACCTCAAGCGAAAACCCTTATTGTGAGTCCGCATTATAAGTTGAGCAGGGGTTGACGGCGCGGTGGTTCGAGGTGGCAGTTTGAAAATCCGGTAACAATTTTCTCATCTTCACTCTCTATCACCTTCATGTTTATATGCATTGGCTACAATTCATACGATTCATAGTTTATTAATAATAGCTAATTTCATAACAAATCTATTATGCTCTCTAATTTTATTCAAAACCTAATTCATAACAAAATTTCTAGGGGTGGCAAAATGGATGGATTTGATGAATATGGATTGGATTGTTAATGGATAGATCAAAACAATCAATTAATCCATTAACAATCCATTAGAACTTATTCTATAAAATTCAATCCAATCCATTCATTAAGGAAAAAAATTCATCCAATCCATCCATTAATATCTTTTTAGTGGATGGATATCCATCCATCTATAAAATTAATATAAATTTATTAATTAATTTTAAATATATATATATATATATATATATATATATATATATATATATATATATATATATATATATATATATATATATATATATATATAATTTTTAAATTTTATAAAAACTATTTTTCTTAAATTCTCTAAAACTATTGTTTTTATTCTCGCTCATTCAAAATGCAGTCAATTTAATTTTTTCTTCTTTATAATTTATGAAACAAATAGTATATAAGAACAATAATTTCAAAATTATCAAGACTGCAAAACAACAAATCAATTCGTACGACCATGTAATTAAATTAGATAGAACCATACTAAAAACTCTATAACCATAATATCTTTTGATACATAACTTTATAGTATTATTTAAACTAATTTATAAATCTATAAACTGATTTGTATCAGCATCTAATTAAACTAACACTTAAATATATATTTTTAATAAATAACCTTATATTATTTAGTTATAATTTTATAACAATAGTACAAATTTTAACCTTTCAGAATTTCATAATTTAATGGTTAGTATAAATACTTTTATCCATATTAATTAAAAATTAATAACCAATTACGTAAAACACTTGAGCTTTATAGTTCAACTAAAAAAACACTTCTACCATTTTTTTCATACAATTATGTTCTATATGATAATCTGCAAGTTATAAAATAATAATGTCTTGCATTTTATGCTTGGCATAAATATATATTTTATTTTTATTCAATTTTTTATTTTAAAAAATGTTAGTAAAAAAAGATTAAAGGATTTTTAAAAATAATTTAAATGATTTCATCTTAATATAAATATTTTAATTATTTAATTATAAATATTATTAAAAATAATATTAAAATATTTCAATGAATTTTTAAAATGTATTGGATGGATTCCATAAACTAATAATTTTTATAATGGATGGATTGGATGGATTATTTAGTGGATGAATTGGATGGATTTTTCCTTAATGGATTTAATTGCCACCACTAAAAATTTCATTGTTCAAACCTAATTAAAGAAGGAGTCAGCTATTAGTGGTAAATGAATTGTGTTACGTTTAACGTGAGAGGGTGTGGGGGTGGATTAAAAAGAAGAAAAATCAGAAGTATACTCATGAAGGGTGGGGCAGATATTTGTTTTCTTCAAGAAACCAAATGCAAAAGTATGACAGAAGAAATTGTTAGTAGTCTTTGGGGGAGTAATGAAGTTGAATGGTCTGCAAGTGGCTTAGAAGGTCTATCAGAAGGTTTGTTGATCTTGTGGAGAAAGAATTTCATCGTACCAATTTCAAGTCTTAAAGGGAGAGGTTTCTTAAGTATTAACACAGTGTGGAGAAACAAAGTTGTATTCTTTGTTAATATCTATTCGGGTTGTAGTATATCAGACAAAAGAAAATTGTGGGTTGAGCTAATTGAATTAAAAGCCAAGAATCAGGGGGCTAGCTGGGTGATAGGTGGTGACTTCAATGCTATCAAGGAGCCGGCGGAAAGACTGGGTAGAAGCAGGGAGAATAAGGCAGAAATGAAAGAGTTCAAAGATTTCATAGATGCAATGGAGCTTGAAGATCTTCCCGTGTCGGGTAATAAGTTCTCATACTGTAATTACGATGGCTCCAGCATTAGTAGAATAGACAGATTCATTATTTCTGGGGACATAGCCAATAATTGGAATACAGTGTTTCAATCGGTGGGGCAACGGGATATCTCTGATCATCGTCCCGTTTGGCTAAAAGGGAGGAATACAAACTGGGGGCCTAAGACATTTAAGGTTTTTGATTCATGGTTTGATCATCCAAACTTTATGGATTTTGTAAAAAAGGAATGGGACTCTTTTCAAGCTGAGGGGAGTGCATCTCAAGTATTAACCAAGAAATTTTAATTGTTGCGGGACAGACTACGATGGTGGAACATCCACGTTTTTGGACGGATAGATCTGCAAGTTGAGAATCATACAGAGATCATTAATAAAGTGGAGGAGGAGTTGTCTAATAACGGTGGAATAGTATCAGTGGAGGATCTCAACAATAGAGGCATAGCACAGAGAGAATTGTGGAAGGACTTGAAGTTGAAGGAGAGTTTTTTTCATCAAAAATCCAGAGTTAATTGGATCCAAAAGGGAGGCTTGAATTCTAAGTATTTTCATAACTCACTCAAGTATAGAGCCAGAAGGAACAACATTGTTTCAGTCAGTCATGGGGAAGAGGTCATAGAAGATGTCTGTCGCATTAAAATGCATATCAAGGAGCATTTCAAAGGTCTGTTTAGAAAATCTAATATTCCTCGTCCTTACCTCAACTTAGATGGCATGTCGAAATTATCTAGTGAAGAGAGCCTGATGCTTGAGAAAGACTTTAAGGAGGATGAAATTCTGTTTGCAATTAGGAGCTGCTCTCCGGATCGTAGTCCAGGACTAGATGGATTCAACCTGGGATTTATTCAAAAATGTTGGGAGGTGATCTATGTTGATTTCATGAACTGTATACAGGAATTTTTCAGAACTGATAAACTTTCAAAGGCTATGAATTCTTCTTTCCTCACTTTGATTCCGAAAGTAGACAATCCGCAGAGCTTGGAAGATTATCGCCCTATTTGTTTAATCGGGTGTGTTTATAAAGTAATATCAAGATGATGGCGGAAAGAATTAGGAAGGTCATTGGTAAACTGATATCAAATTCTCAGTCAGCTTTTATTCCTGGACGACAGATTTTGGATGGAGTTTTAGTCCTGAATGAAATTATTGATCTTGCTAAAAGGAGAAAACAAAGTTGTGTCCTTTTAAAGGTAGATTTTTCTAAGGCCTACGATTGTGTCGACTGGTCTTACTTGAGACGTGTTTTAGTTTCGATGGGGTTCGGTCAGCGATGGATTAGATGGTTGAATAGGGGAGTCTTTAAGAGCTTCATGTCAGTATTGGTGAATGGCAGTCCCACTTCTAATTTTGAGGTGTACCGTGGATTACGACAGGGCGATCCGTTATCACCCTTCTTATTTGCTATTGCAGTAGAAGGTTTTGCTTTTCTTGTCAAAAGGGCTTCCAACTTGGGGATGCTTCAGGGTTTTCAGATAAATAATGAGTTTAGCTATGAGTTATTGCAGTTTGCCGACGATACAGTAATAATAACTAACGGAGCATGGTCAAATTTGTGGGCATTCAAGGCAGTTCTGAAAGGGTTTGAACTTGTGTCAAGGCTAACGGTTAATACGGGTAAGACAAGGTTGTTTGGCATTAATGTGGAGAACAACTTTCTCACAGCGGCTGAACAGTTTTTGGCATGTAGGATTGGAAAGATACCTTTCTTATTCTTGGGTTTAAGATTAGGTGACAACCATAGGAGAATATCATACTGGGATCCAGTAATCAACTGCTTCAAACGTAGGCTGGCAAAATGGAAGGGCAGACTTCTTTCCATCGGGGGTAAAGTGACTCTGATAAATTCTGTTATGTCTAATCTACCTATTCACTATTTTTCTTTCTTTAAGGTTCCCAAGAAGGTATTAAAAACTATAACTTCTATTCAAAGGAAATTTCTTTGGCAAAGGTTTGACGAAAAGGCGAGAATAACTTGGATAAGTTGGGCGGATACTTGTAAAAGCAAAGCAGGTGGCGGTTTGGGTGTGAAAAATCTTGAGTGGTTTAATGAAACTCTCTTGTGTTAAGTGGAAGTGGAGAGTCTTAAACGAATCAAAGGCCATTTGGAGTCCGTTAATGCGAGAGAGATATGGGGAGCAATTCAAGTTCTTAACATCCAACGAAATTGGTGTTGGTAGGAGGTCTGACTCGCAGTGGTGGAGAGATCTGATGAGTTTCAAATGTCCCTCTTCTCTAGTTTGGTTCGGCAGCTTGATAACTTGCAGGTTGGGAAACGGCAGATCCATTATGTTTTGGAAGTCGCGATGGTTAGGGAACTCGCCCTTACAAGAAGTATTTCCTGTGCTGTTTATGGCCGCAGAGGATCAAGAATGCTGCATTCAAGAGATGGGAGAGTGGGAGAATAATGTGTGGAAATGGAGGCTTCATTCTGATTGTATGCAGGCTGATTATTTGAATGAATTACATAATCTGAATTTATTGCTGCAGGATGTTGTTATATAACCAGATATTCAAGACAGATTTATATGGTTCAAAAGCAAGTCCTGTTGTTATACTGTCAAATCTTTCTATGATATCTTGGTTTGCGGACGGTGGGAAAATTCTACAGATTTTGACAGTAAGGAATTAATGGAAGATTTGTGGGCTAGTTTCGTTCCGTTCAAAGTACAAATATTTGGTTGGAGATTGTTGTTAAATAGACTTCTGACAAGAGGTAATTTACTCCAGCGTAATGTGATATCAAGCTCTCACGACACGGTATGCCCTTTATGCTTTAACTACGTGGAGGAGGGTTTTCATCTGTTTATCTGCTGTCCCAAATCGCAAGGCATTTGGCATAAAATTTCTGCATGGTTGGAAGTTAATGTGGTCCAAGAATCGTCCATAAAAACACATTTATCTTCTTGGAAGAGGTTTTTAAAGGGGAAGTGTTCTAGCACTATTGCCACAAGTATTTGGTTGATGGTATGTGGGGGAATATGGTGGGCAAGGAACCAAATAGTATTTAACGACGGTTTTTTCGATTTGGAAGAAATAGTAACTAGGATCAAATTTTTGTCTTGGTGGTGGATCCTTATTTTATGTAAGGGATCTATGTCATGTAATTTTTATCAGTGGCATTTGTATCCCTTTGATTTCTTATAAGGTTTGATTTAAACCTTATGGTTAATTGGTTGTAATTGGGTTGGGTATCTCTTATACCCCTTTAATGATAATACATCTCTTGCTTATCAAAAAAAAAAAAAATTATTCAAACCTAATTGGGAGAGAGAAAGTAATAGTTGAAATTCATTTACTGTTGCAGAAAGAAAGATTTAGAGAAAGTTTATGGCAAAGGATACAAAGTGCAAAGTTATGGTCGATAGGATTAGTGAGTTGCCAGATGAGTTGCTGAGTCACATACTCTCCTTTCTTCCTCCTAATTTCGCTTACACCACCAGTCTTCTTTCGAAGAGGTGGAAACCACTATGCAGACTCATGGTGGATCTCCATTTTAATGATAAATTAGTGATAGGCGATGAGGAATTCCAATGTTTCCGTCGCTGTGTTGACAAAGTCATGCTATCCCCAGACATGAATAACCAACCTATTAGAGCCTTTCACCTTAACTGTCGTCATTCTGAATTATTACTTTTCAACTACGATCAATGGATCAAAGCTGCAAAACTGCGTAGCGTCGAGGATCTCTAACTCTCCATGTTTTATTTCTTTACTGCTTTCAAAATGTATTGGTCGCACTCCAATTCCTTGGTGGATAACTTTATCTCCGTAGCACCCAACAACATTTTTAGCTGTCGAACCCTTGTGATTCTCAAACTCGAGAGGTTATGTGTGGCTGGCAATATTTTGTCGGTTGATCTTCCCTCGCTTAAAACCCTTCATTTGAAAAGTGTTTATTTACAAAATTCAGACGATCTCAAGAAGTTGATATCTAAATCATTGGTTCTTGAAGATTTGTACGTTATGGTTAGCTACAAAGAAAGTGCAAGTATCCCACTCACACAAGTAGATAAGGGTACATATCATGTTTTATTTAAAGCAGTATATTATAAAGTTCAGTTTCTACAGGTACAAATACGATATCACTTCTTCAATCCTTATCCATTATCTCATTTCATTTATTTTTTTAACTTGTTTATTGTTTTGGAAAATTTGCAGTTAGAGGTGAGGCTTCCCAATGAAAAGGTCGTTTCCTATATCAAAGGCTCTTCAGTTTTTCGAAAATTGATCAAGCTTGACTTAGTATTTGCTTACTTTTATGGCTGGGATGACTTAATGGACGTGCTCCGGAATTTTCCCAAACTTGAAATTCTTTTAATTGATAAGATTTGTCCTATTTATTATATATTATGTGTTTTTTAGTGTATTCTAAAATCTTGTTATATACTTATATTTTTAGCAGTGGACGTGTCCACCTAAAACCTTAAGGTGATAAATGAGTTGGTTCTTAAGTCATGGACCCCTTTTTTTTTATCCTAGGGAACATTGAAACATAGTGTATGACTAGACACCTTTGTGAGAGACACACCACTTGTCCACCTAAAACCTTAAGGTGATAGGTGAGTGGGTTCTCCCATTTATAAATGCTCAAGTCACCACATTCCTATCCAATGTGAGACTATTTCCCCACTTACTCACACTTGCTATATTATTCCAACAATGCACACCCACCCTTTAATATCATTAGAATAATAAAACTTGAATGTTTGTATTATATTTCCTCTTTTTCTATATATTTGAACCAACTCACCTCAATTTTTATATATTGTTGTATTTTGTCATTATTTTTCTTGAAATAGATTTGGCCCAACTACGCTCAAAAGTTAGTTAGTGGATGTGAGTGGACATTGAAAGTCAGCCACAGATCATTCACAATCTGGAAATGTCCAAATTCGGTTCCTAAATGCATTTCATCTCACCTCAGATGTTGCACCTTAACCTATAATGGCATGGCGGATACACTTCGATTTGCAGAATATGTTTTACAGAATGCTCCACTTCTGCAAGTCATGACAGTAAAAAATACAAGGTTTACCGAATCGGTTTACCATCGGGAATGTTTAGATGAACTAAACTCATGTCCAAAGATTTCACCCTTTTCTAAACTTTCAATAGGATTGTTCTAGTTTAAACTTTCAATAGGATTGTTCTAGTTTTCCAAATATGCGTGGTTTACACGCGATTGGCAAAGCCAAATAATAGCGTTGATATTTAAGTTGCTTGGTCATGAAGTTATCTGGATGTCCTCATTCAGTTTATCTTTAGGTGGTTCTTTTCTCTTTCCATGTGTGATCAGCTATTAGCTCTTGGATTATATAAAAGCTTTCGTTTCTTCATGTGCCTATTTTTGAGTTCTTTGTGGGACCTATTAAGCCACGTCAGCTTGAAGCAACTCAACTAGTTTTTCACTCAAATGGTGCAACTCTAAAGAACTCATATTGGGTCTCACAACTTTACTTTATATATTAATATTTTATTCATATTAAATTTTATATTAATTAAAATAATAATTTTAATTATTTAAATTAAATTTGATATAAAATAAATAAAATTCAAATTAAACTTATAATTTAAAATGATAATTAAAATTAATCTCAAATACATGATATATAATTAAAAACAATAAAAATAAATAACATCACATAATTAATCAAACTTAAATTTCATCATCTTCATGTCCAAAACGTTCTCAAATATATTCGACTAGATCCCCTTGAAGTTTACGATGAACTTGTTTTTCACGAATACATATTTGAGAATTTTGAGGATTAGAATTTTGATAATTTTGCATGTAATTAAACATAGCTTGTTGATAATGAAAATGATTAGGATCCATTTGGCCTAAACAATTTTAACTTGAAGTAAAAGGATGAAATTGTAAGACAAAATTTTACAAATGAAAAGTAAAATGATGAAATTGTGAGAGAAAATAAAAGTGTGAGAGAAAATTTGTGTGTACAATTTTTTATATTATTATTTAGGCTAAAATACAGTTTTGGTCCCCCTGTTTGTCAAAATTCACGGTTTTAGTCCCCCCATTTTATTTTTTAACAGTTTTGGTCCCCCACCCCAATTTTGGCCCAAAAAAATGATGAACAGTAACTGGTCCGTACATGAACAGTACATGTCCGTACATAAACAGTACACGTCCGTACATGAACAGTACATTAATAGTGAGAGATGGGGGACCAAAACTGTTAAAAAATAAAATGGGGGGACCAAAACCGTGAATTTTGACAAATAGGGGGACCAAAACTGTATTTTAGCCTATTATTTATAATTAACTAAAGTATTAAAAAAACAAAAAAAAATAGTTGTTGGAGCAACAGGTAAAAAATAGTTGTTGGAGCAACTTGGCATTAAATTTTCAATGGCATTTATTTTTAATTTCATTATTATTTAATTTGATTAACTTTTCATTATATTATTATTTTATTCAGACCAACTCCAAGTAACGTTGCATTGCTTTAGAGCATTTGACAACATGTCAAACTTCATCCAGCATAAAACTCTCCTTTTTCATTGCCACGCTGGAGCAACAAGTTGAAAAACCCACCGTTGGAGTTGGTCTTAGTGACTTGCTAGATGATATCCGAAATTAACTTGTATTTTTATTTTTGACAAAAGAAAGCTCGGATTTTCTTAGTCATGATGCAATATAGATTCACCTTTATAGAGTAATCCATATATTTTGATCAATCAAAATAACTTTTAGAGTGTGTTTGGATGAGGAATTTGAGAATTTTTAGGGAATTTAAAGTCCTAAGTAATTCAAATGATTCAATTGAAATTCATTTATTTTTAAATTCTTTTGTTTGGATCGAGTATTAAAATGATCATTGTTAAATTTTTAGGGTCATTTTCATAAATTTTAAAACTTTTGAGCCAAATTTAAAATATGGAAAATAGGGACCAATTTGCAATTTTTGAAATTTTGAAGGGACTAATTTATAAAATTTGAAAATTTTTATGGACTTATTTGCAATTTTTAGAAAATTTTAGGGGTGTATTTGAAATTTTCATAAAATATGAGGACTATCTTGCAAAATTTGAAAAATTGATAACAAACAATTTAACAATTGTATGATATAGAGTGAAAGAGTAATTTCAAATTCCTTACTTTTTGGTGTCATTTGAAATTCCTTAAATTTAACTTGAATAAAATACTTCATAAATTTACACCATTTTAACAATTCTCTATATTTTTTATCCAAACAATGGATTTTGGTCAAATCATTTTATATTCCCTCAAAAAATTACTTTCCCTCATTAAAATGTTTCATCCAAACACACTCTTAGAGTTATTGCAATATCTGAACAGTTACATTATTAACGTTTCTTAGATGACAGTGCATTGATTAACCAAGTGGCAGTATGTGTGTATACTTGCATCTCCCAAGTCTGAAATGTGTCCATGTCTTAGGTTCGATTTCCATTAGACAGCCTTTAAAGATTCAAACTCGCCACCTTATCAAAACAATATCCGAGAACTTGTGATAAGAAGAATCTACCTAGCACACCAGACTCACCATCCTTACTTTGGTTCTTTAAATGAAATCCACACAATTTTTTATATTCTATTACACTTTTATATTTTTCTGAGTAACACAATTACATTTTTCAAATATCTATACAATCCATCAAAAATTCTAAAATAGATCCCGTCAAATCTCACAATATACTCAACATTTATATTAATACCATTATTTTTGGTCTATCTGGAAATTGAAATAGGAAAAGAACGCTCTCACTATTGAGAACGTGGTTATATGTAACAACCTACTTCAAATATCCATAATACTGGATTTTTACAATAAACTAGCATTTTTTGTTCAATTAAAGAGTTTTTACTAGAGGTGTTTGCGGGATGGGTTGTGTCTAATTTGATTAAATGTAATATCTGATTTGATCAATAATATTTGGTTTGGGTTGAGTGTTCAACCCGTACATATAAGACTAAATTCGAACTAAACCAACACGCTCATCAATGGGTTGAATTATGTTAAATTCGTGGGTTATCCACTAAATATAATTTTCAAATTTTAAATAAAGTATCAATTTAATTAACACATTTATTTTACAAAAACATTAAAAAATCATAAAACTTTAGCATTTAATTAGAATAAAATTTATCGTTTAATATCTAAAAACTCTTTTACAGTTCAGATCAAGTCAGAAAATATAGAAATAATGTAAAGTATAATTTAAAATGTAAGATATCTCTCTCTTTGAGTAAAGAAATTTGATCTCTCAAATTTGATTTAGACTTAAACTTTTACAATTAATAAAAACTATAATTATATTTAAAAATATATATGCATCGTAAGAATTATGCTAGATGACTATCAACCAAGTGGCAACTACGACAAGGTAACCAAACCAAAGGGATACGAGATATATTACCTACTACCAACTAACGGGCAGTACGACAAAGGTAATAAGCTCAAAAGGAAAGAATGCCAACTACCAACCAAGTGGCAGCTACGACAAGGTAACCAAACCAAAGGGATACATGATATATTACCTACTACCAACTAACGGGTAGTACGACAAAGGTAATAAGCTCAGAAGGAAAGATTATCAACTACCAACCAAGTGGCAGCTACGATAAGGTAACCAACCCAAAAGGATATGAGGTATATTACCTACTACCAACAATCAGGCAGTACAACAAAGGTAATATGCTCAAAAGGAAAGATTACAAACTACCAACCAAGTGGTAGCTGTAACGCCCCAATTTTAGTATTTTTATTTAATCGAGTCGTTTTGATTATTTTATTATTATATTATTTTATTTTCGACT
Organism: Lathyrus tuberosus; assembly: GCA_022829125.1. Taxonomy (NCBI): domain Eukaryota; kingdom Viridiplantae; phylum Streptophyta; class Magnoliopsida; order Fabales; family Fabaceae; genus Lathyrus; species Lathyrus tuberosus. The sequence goes on along the minus strand of JALAZF010000205.1, from coordinate 1,804,801 downwards.
TTTATTTGGAAATATGTTATTTTTCAATGTTGTGATATTTTATCGGGTTTTGGGAACGTTTGCGAGATATTTGAGTGTAGGGGTATTTTGGGCATTTCACTTTATTTTTCTTAAGTTAAGAAAATAGAAAATAGAAAGAGAGAAAAATTGAGAGAAAGAAAAAGAGAAGAAGGAAAAGGAGAAGAAAAGAGAAAGAAGAGAAGAAAAAGAGAAAGACTTGGGAAATCTAGAAATCGAAACAACCGACTTTCCAAACACGATTAAATCGGGTAAGGGTGCGAAACTTGATTATTATATACTTGTGTATGATTATGTATGTATGTTTTTGGTTGATATTGGATTGAAATTGTATATAGAGTGAAAAACTATAATATGTGGAAATTGTTACAATTCAATTAAATTGTGTCTGAAATCATGTTTTAGTGTTCCATATTGTTGGTACATGATAGATACATGTTGTTAGGCATTGTATTGGTAATTTTTCTGGTGTATAGGTGAAAATTGGGTGATTTTGGTTTGAAAACGCAGAACAAAATTCTGCAGAAAATTCTGGTTTTTCCACTGCCCATACGCGTATCACTCAAGGCAATACGCGTATTGGTCAAGGCAATACACGATGGCATTGAAGAAATGTGGGCAATACGCGTATGGAGCTTCATTTTCTCGGCCATCTGCCCATTTGCGTCATGGTACGCGTAAGACTTTAGGGCAATACGCGTATGATGTAGGGCACTACGCGTATTGGAATTTTATTGGGAATTTTGGGAAAAATGGGTCTCTGCCCATACGCGTATGACCTTGGGTATGGCCAGGAGAATTGCAAAATATGGTTTTTCGCGATGTCTTTTCTTGTTTAGTCCGTAACTTGTGTTCCGTTTATCCGTTTTTAACATTCTTGGTATCGTTGAGTAGCTATTGAACCGTACTTTCTTATTATAATAATTCTGAGATTGTTAGCCGATTTAATTATGTCGGGAATTTGGAATAGTGTCGTTTTGTCAACTTTTGTCGTTATAGTTGTGTGTAATTGGTGTGTATCATGCAATGTGCTGTTGATATGGATATGGTATGATTTGCGTGCTGTTGTATGGTATAAATGCATTGTTTTGGGCTTGAATTGCAAAGAATGATTAATGTTAAGTGATATGGTTGCATATATGTGTGCATTTGAATGTCATGAGTCATTGTATGCTGAGCATCATGATGTGCATTCTTGTGATGTCGTGTGTCCTAGTGGGTGTGAGCGACGAATCGATTCCAGAGGGAATCTGCTATAACATCGTGAGCCTTATACCGAGAGGACCGAAAGCGATGGTTATAGACGATCATGTGCCCGTGTGGGGTGTGAACGATTGGATCGTGAGCCTTATACAAAGAGGACCGAAAGCGATCCATAAACGTCGTGAGCCTTATACAAAGAGGACCGAAAGCGACGGGGAACATCGTATGCCCGACGGGGAGTTACACTAAGTAATGAGTGATGGTTCCGATAGTTCCTGAGTGAACTGGTGTTGAGAATTTATGGAAGTCGGTACCACGTGTGCATATGCATAGAGTCTTTGTGTCGGTCTCTTGCATTTGCATAAATCATTAATGGTTTGTTTATGTGTGGAATTGTGGATGAAATTGATAAATTGATATATGTATATGTGGTGGTGAAACTTGTATTGTGCATGGTTGGTATACCTTGGTGATGGAAATATGAAATATACATTGTGTTGTTTTGTGTTTGAATTCTGGTATGAGTTGTGGTGAGAACAGTATATATGTGTATTTTTGGTGTTATATATAATTATATGCAATTATATTATGATTGTGTTTCTCACCCTTCTGCTGTTTTATAATACTCTATGAGGCATTACAGATTAGATTGCTGGAGGTCTTTTTGTGAAGCTTAGGTCTTCATTCTTTTTTCGGTCGGCTCTGATATGTGACACCGGGTAGTTATGGAGACCGTTGGTGATTTGTGTGTATATGTATATGTTTCTTTTGGGATTGTACATGTATGATTGTATTTGGCAGACAAACTTTTCATGATATATATATATGGGATTTCAGTACAGATTTTCCGCTTTTATTCTGTATCTGAATTGTGGGTAGTAGGAACTAAGTTCCTCTGTTAATTGCTACCTGATTGTTGCATATCTTTATGGGCAGGTTTATGTGTATTTTGTTTCAAATTGATGTGACCCCTCGGTCTATGCTGTGAATGTTTTAAATATACTCTGATGAAATTTTGAATTTTATTATCGCTTTAATAGCTTGGGGGTATAGATTAGGGGTGTTACATTAAGTGGTATCAGAGCCAGTCCGTGTCAGTTTGTGTCAGTCCTTGTCGGTCTTGGTGTTTGGATGAGCTGTTTGTTTAACTATAGTTGCTGTCATTGGAAATGAACAGAATATGGATGGTAGGAATGACGCTGCTTTGGCTGCTGCTATGCAAGCTATGGCTCGGGCTGTGCAGGGTGCACCTAATGCTGCAGGTAATGATGAGTTCAGGAAGAACAAACCGCCTGTCTTCAAAGGAAGATATGATCCTGATGGTGCTCAGATATGGCTGAAAGAGATTTAAAGAATCTTTCGAGTGATGGATTGTGCTGAGGATCAGAAGGTGAGACTGGGTACTCACATGTTACTGGAAGAAGCTAATGATTGGTGGGTTAGTACACGTCATGTGTTGGAAGCTGCAGAGGAAGAGATTACTTGGGTTGTGTTTAACATTGAGTTTCTGAGGAAGTATTTTCTCGAAGATGTAAGAGGAAAGAAGGAAATTGAGTTCTTGGAGTTAAAACAAGGTAATATGTCTGTTGTTGATTATACTGCTAAGTTTGTGGAGCTTGTGCAGTTTTATCCACATTATGCTGAAGCGACCGCGGAGTTTTCTAAGTGTGTAAAGTTTGAGAACAGATTGCGTCCTGAGATAAAGCAGACAATTGGTTATCAAAGGATTCAGAGGTTTTATGATTTGGTGGATTGTTGTAGGATTTATGAGGAGGATAGTAAGGCTCGTTCTACTCACTATAAGAGTGTAAGCGAGAGGAAAGGGAAGCAACAGTTCCGTGGTGGTCCGTATGTAACACCAGCGGATAAAGGTAAACAAAGGGGAAATTTTGAGAGAAGGTCAAGTGGAGGAGGAATGTCTAGTCCTCTGAGATGTTATAGATATGGTGATGTGGGACATCGTCAGTCAGAATGTAGGAAGGATTTGAGGAAGTGTTCTAATTGTGGAGGTTTAGGACATGTCGCAGCTGATTATGCAAGGAAGAATGTGGTGAAGTGTTTCAACTATGGTGAACCTGGTCACATTAGTACGAAGTGTCCGAAATCGAAGCAAGCTCCAGTTGGTGGGAAACTTTTTGCCTTGGCGGGAACTCAGACTTCAAGTGCAGATCGTCTGATCAGAGGTACTTGTTTTATTAATAGTACTCCTTTAGTTGCTATTATTGATACTGGAGCGACTCATTCGTTTATTTCGTCTGAGTGCGCGAAGCGTTTGAATCTTGTGTTGTCTTCGATGGGTGGTGAGATGGTTATTGATACTCCAGCAATGGGGTCAGTAACTACTTCTTTGGTTTGTTTAAGTTGTCCTTTGACCATTTATGGTAAAGACTTTGAGATGGATTTGGTGTGTTTGTCGTTGGAAGGTTTAGATGTGGTTTTGGGAATGAATTGGTTGCAGTTCAATAAGGTTCATATTGATTGTTATCATAAGCTAGTAAGATTTCCTTCTCTTGAGGAAGACAAAGACTCGAGTTTCTTATCTACCAAAGAGTTGAAGAAGCTTTTGGCGGATGAAGCTTAGTTGTTTGGGTTGTTTGCATCATTGACTGTGGATAGTCAAGTTTCACTTGATGTGTTTCCTGTTGTGTGTGATTTTCCTGAAGTGTTTCCCGAGGATATTTCAGACTTGCCGCCAGAGAGAGAGAGGTGGAGTTTTCTATAGACCTAGTTCCTAGTACTAGACCTGTTTCTATGGCAACTTATCGAATGTCGGCATCTGATTTGGTTGAGTTGAAGAAACAGTTGAATGAATTGTTGGAAAAGAGGTTTGTGAGACCAAGCGTTTCTCCTTGGGGTGCTCCAGTTTTATTGGTAAAAAAGAAAGATGGAAGTATGCGGTTGTGTATTGATTATCGCCAGTTGAATAAGGTGACGATTAAGAATAAGTATCCTCTTCTGAGAATTGACGATCTGATGGATCAGTTGGTAGGTGCTTGTGTGTTTAGTAAGATTGACTTGAGGTCAGGGTATCATCAGATAAGGGTGAAAGAGGAAGATATTCAGAAGACGGCTTTTAGGACACGTTACGGTCATTATGAATATTCTGTGATGCCGTTCGGGGTTTCTAATGTGCTAGGTGTGTTCATGGAGTACATGAATCGTATTTTCCACGAGCATTTGGATCGTTTTGTGGTTGTGTTTATTGATGACATTTTGATTTATTCTAAGTCTCGGGAGGAGCACGCGGAGCATTTGCGTATTGTTTTGCAGGTTTTGAAGGAAAGAAAGCTTTTTGCCAAGTTGTCCAAGTGTGAGTTCTGGTTATCGGAGGTGAGTTTTCTTGGGCACGTGATTTCAGGTAATGGTATTTATGTGGATTCATCTAAAGTAGAAGCAGTTCTACAATGGGAGGCTCCGAGATCCGTTACTGAAATTCGAAGCTTTTTGGGTTTGGCCGGATATTATCGAAGGTTCATTGAAGGTTTTTCTAAGCTAGCACTTCCTTTGACCCAGTTGACTTGTAAAGGGCAAGCGTTCATTTGGGATATTCGGTGCGAGGAAAGTTTTAATGAGCTGAAGAGAAGATTGACGACAGCTCCGATTTTGATTTTGCCGAATCCTACTGAACCATTTGTGGTGTATTATGATGCGTCTTTGATTGGTCTACGTGGTGTTCTGATGCAAGAAGGTAAGGTCGTGGCTTATGCTTCAAGACAGTTGAGAGTGCATGAGAAAAATTATCCTACTCATGATTTGGAATTAGCGGTTGTGGTCTCTGTGTTGAAAATTTAGAGGCATTATCTCTTTGGTGCAAGATTCGAAGTCTTTAGAGATCACAAAAGTTTGAAATATTTGTTTGATCAGAAAGAATTGAATATGAGGCAGCGGAGATGGTTGGAATTTTTGAAGGACTACGACTTTGGCTTGAATTACCATCCTGGTAAAGCTAATGTGGTAGCCGATGCGTTGAGTCAGAAATCGTTACATATGTCCGCTTTAATGGTTAAGGAGTGGGAGCTTTTGGAAGCTTTTAGGGATTTGAGTTTGGTATGTGAGGTGACGTCGGATAGTGTAAGGCTTGGAATGTTGAAGGTTACTAATGATTTTCTGAAGATTGTTAGTGAGAAACAGAAGATAGATGTGAAATTCGTGGATTTGATGACGGTTGGGGATAAGAGTGAAAAGGAGGACTTTAAAGTGGATGTTAATGGTGTTTTGAGATTCCGAGGCCGAATTTGTATTCCTGATGATGCGGAGTTGAAAAGGATGATTTTGGAGGAAGGACACCGGAGTAATCTGAGTATACATCCGGGAGCTAATAAAATGTACCAAGATTTGAAGAAGATTTTCTGGTGGTCTGGATTGAAAAGAGATGTGGCTCAGTTTGTGTATGCGTGTTTGACTTGTCAGAAATCAAAGGTATAACATATGAGGCCTAGTGGTTTAATCCTCTTGCACCCCGAATGCTCGAATACCTTCGTCATTCATACCTTCGGGTCCAAGAAGATTAAATAGGGGCATCTGTAATACCCCAAATTTTGACCACTTAGATTTCCCATCATTGTGAAAATCATCATCACAATATGGATGAACCATCATGCTTCATCAGTCTCCCCAAAGATGGGTGAGCATCCAATACAATCAAAAATTAGGGTTTCAAGCCCTCTCTGAGTGCTTAGGCAAAGGATCAATCAAGAAATGACATGATCTTCAACTTGTCTAATCTCTCAAACATCCACAATGGATCAAAAAGGACTCCCACTTCAAGGATTAAGCACAAGGCTGCTCCCTTCTAGGTGGATCAAGTCTCAAGATCGACAGTGTCACCAAATTAGGGTTTTGGTCGACCAGGGCCTCCAGATGGAAATTTTCATCTGGGCACAAGGCAATGATCCAAAACATGACCTAATATACTTCATGGAACCTCATGAACCCATGCATCAAGTCAATTTTGCCTCAGGGGATGCATTCATCAAAAATCAGGAATTAGGGTTTCTTGACCTAATTCACCCCTAAGTTGACTTTTGGGACAAACCATGAGCCAAGACCTCAAGAGATGATTTTAGGGTCTCTAATACACCATATTGATCCATTTGGAACAATGGATTGATCCAAGAAGCTTGAGCAACAAGTTTCATTTTCATCTGCACCACAATTAGGGTTTTAAGGGAAAAGTCAACTGTAACTTTGACTTTTGACCTGGACATGCTCCCAAACCCTAATACATGATTGAATATACCCTATGACACCCATGGAACATGTCCATCAAGTTTGATTTAGGTCAAGGACATGATTTCCTGAAGAATTGCACAGTTTGAAATTCATCTGATAAAAAGTCAACTGTGCACAAAAGTCAACTTTGACTTTTTGAGATTTTTCACCAAAATGGATTTTTAACCCTAAAATGATGTTAATGTATGATTTGAATCATCATTCATCAAGAAAAATCAAGAAAAGTGAGATAACTTGTAAAAGGGGTAACCGTAAAACTTAGAAATTTTTCTAAGTTAAAAATAAAGTGGCAAAGGTACCAAATTTGGAGGACCATAACTCCTAAACCACATGGCCATTTTTTCTCATCCAAAGATGGATTTGTAGCCCTCATTATCACCTACAAAAACTTCAACTACAAGTCATTCCAATTCATTAAGGATTTTGAGTTATCGAGTGATCAAAGTGGCTGAAAAGTGAAAATGTCACTATTTCCAACACTTAGTGAAATTTTCACTAAGTCAGAATTCTGCTTCACTTTTTGCCAAATGTAGGGGGATTTTTCACTTGGAATCAAAAGAGATCAAAACCAAACTTGTTCAAACAGTTGTTGTATCATGTAAGAGTTTTCCAAAATGACCAAGAACATTGCCAAATTCAACCTACATCATGAGATACAACATTGGCAAGTTGCCTTGCTGAAATCTGTCAAAGCAAGGCAGAATTTGCATTTTGGCTCGATTTTCCAAAATCAGCCAATTGCAATTGCTCCAATCCACTTGGACACCTCAGAGGATTGAATCCAAAGGGGACAATCACTGAGCCAAGCCTCCAAGGTCCAAGGAACAAAGAATAGCATGTTGAACCTAGAATGGCCAAAATAGGGACAAGACTTCAAATTTGGAATGAGGCATTTAATGGAACCATCAAGGTGGCATGGACTGAGCCATTCTCATCTGAAATCAGTTAAGACTTATCCAAGACCAAGGGGACCAAAGCTCTGTGCCCTAACCTCTAGTCAATGGCTAGAGGAGACTTTCATTCCCATTGGCCAACATTGAGGAAACCTACTTACCAGCTGCCATGCACTATTCCTTGCAAAACAAACTTGCTCTACTATAAATAGAGCTCAATTGTGGTCAGTTTGAGTACACCAAAGCCATCTAACAGATGCTTTCTTCAAAATCTCTTTCTCTTAGCAAAAATGCCTTTCTTAGCAAGGTAGCTATCGGGTTTTGAGTTTGAAAGCAATTCTACACAAACCAATCACTCGCACACCTCACATACATCACATATGAGCTGATCAAACACTCACATAACATCTGAAACATCAATTTCACAAAATCACTTGCCATCCACACAAGTTTGAAGTGAAGTTGCAGCTGAGATGCCATAAACTGATCCAGTCCATTTCAATTCAATCCAAGTGTTCAAACACACTCCATATGGTGTAGGGAAGCTGTCCAGATCATCACAACTTGTCTGTAACACCTCCAACTCAAAATCACATCTGCTCTTGCTGTCACGACTTGAAGGTAAGCCTAAACTTGGGCATCTCTCAATCTATGCATATTTCCTTGCACAATAATTTGGCCATATGTTCATAATCATGCATGGAATGTTTTCCCTCAATTAATTACATTGTTTGAATCGTGTATCAAAAATCCTAGCCTTCATGCAGAAATTAGGGTTCTTGAGGTTTCTTCGTGATTTCTTGTTATATGTTTAATTTAAATGAAATTAAAGTACATAGACATGATCGTGAGGTTGAGACGAGCATAATGATATGTGGATTGCATGTTATAATTACGTATTCATGAAGATTGGATAGAAAATGCAAATCTGGGCAAACTGAAAAAACGCGCGTGTTCTTGGTGTTGTTCTTGGCGCCATTTTCATATATTTGAATATTTGAATTTTGTGATTTTGTTTAATTGATTCAAAAATTAATTTCTCTCTGAGTTTTAATGATTTTGAGTTGATTCTTTTTTTGATAATTCATAAAAATGTTAAAATATTTTATTTTATCAAAAAATCCCAAAAATATTATTTATTTTGTATAATTGATATTTTTGCAAAGAATTAATATTTTGATTATTTTTGGCATTTTAAATATTTTTTCTACATTGATTTTGCAACTTTTAATGCTTTCTAATTATTTTGTAGGACAATACTTAATTTTTGAAGCATTAATCCAAGATCACAATTTGTTTTCCATGTGTTAAACAATTTTTGATCATTTTAATTGAATTTTTATTCAATTAAATACATTTTTGAAAACAAATTAGGGTTTTGGATTAATTCAACCCTCATAAATCATTTTCAAAACACTTTGGGCCTCTAATAGAGTGTAAGACCCAATCCTTTTTTTGACCAAATCATCTTTGGGCCTCACTTATTGTATAAGTCCTGATACCATCAAAAAACAAACGGCGCGATCATCGCCTTTTCGAAAAACATCTGGGCCTCTCCTCGAGCTATAAGACCCATTCAAAACACTTTGGGCCTCTATTAGAGTGTAAGACCCAATCTCCCTTTTAACCAAAACATTTTGGGCCTCACTTATTGTATAAGTCCCTCTGCGTTAAAAGAAAACCTCGGCGCGATCGCCATTTTTAAACGAAAAATCATTTGGGCCTACCCTCATGTTATAAGCCCCACTCTTTTTCCTTTAAACCTTTTTGGGCCTCTTGAGAGAGTGTAAGACCCATCCCTTTGTACAGAAAACCTTTTTGGGCCCCAGTCAGTTGTATAAGTTCCTCTGTACAAATTCAAACAGTGCGCTCACTGATAAAACCCTGGGCCTCTCCTTGAGCTGTAAGCCCCAAATCTTTCTTTTTCAAAGCACTTTCTCCTTTGATTTTGAATATACTGTTGTTTTCAATCTTTCTTTGTTGAACAACTAACCAAACAGCATGGAAGCTCTACAACCGAGTAAGTGGTTATCGCTTTCATTTACTGCTTTCATATTATAAACTGTATTGTGGGGCTGTGCACTGTAAGTCTCCTTTCATAAACTCATATCTACTGTGTAATAAATAGTATAGATATTTCGAGTTTCCCCGGCAACTACGTCTAGAACTAAGTGACGCCGTTTCATTTATTCGTAGAAATAGACGCCTAGATCCCCAATAGGAGCACCAGATACAGTCTTCTCTTCGGCTGTCCTCCTAAGGAATCGTCAAGAAATTTTATCCCCCAGAGATGAATTATTCTCGGTGAAACTTCTCTTGAATTTCTTCAAACCGCCGAACGGTTCGGACTCTCTCTAAAAGTTAAAGTCACTGGATAGTAAACCTCGCACGTTTACCAGTGGTTTTAACTCTAAAAGAGTTTTCCTAAACTTTTCTTTAGTTTGGGACCCACGGGCTTCTTAAAAGCATCAGCCTCCTCTTGGGCATCATACAAGGACCCACAGGCTTCCTAAAAGCAACCCCGCCTCCTCTTGGGCATTATTCAAGGACCCTACGGCTTCTTAGAAGTATTCACAACCTCCTCTTAGGCTTCGTATAATGATCTCTTCCTCCGGGAATGATAGCCTCCTCTTGGGCTTCGTACAAGGACCCGTCGGCTTCTTAAAAGTTTCCAGCCTCCTCTTGGGCTTCGTACAAATTGTCCCAACGACCTCCTAGAGGTATAGGAACAGAACCTAGTCATCCTCATAGAACAGTCCTTTCATAGAGTCTACTACTGTTTCTCAAAGCATAGTACCAAAGATAAAACTCTAGACACGGACAGTCTAACTTCCTTGAGTCTCAAAGACATTCTCAAGCACCCTTCGTTAAATAGGAAGGAAACCCGCAGACTTGGACAGTCTCAACACCCTTTGGATTTCCCGTTTCCTCAAAGAGAAGGAAATACCCCTGATCCTCAAATTAAATCCCTGAGTACAGTGTTGCTCATATAAGAACTGATTTTCTCTTTTAAATCAGTATATTGGATCTGTCACTCAACTGAAACAGTTACAATAGCCTCCATCTCGGGCTTCGTACGAGATACCAAAATTCTCCCCAGTGGAGTCAAAACAACCTTTTCGCCTCTCTCTCAGGCTTTGTATGAGACACAAAAGATTCCCTCGTTGAGTTAATCACCCCTTTTTTGCCTCCATCTCGGGCCTCGTACGAGATATAAATCCCTTAAGCAAGAGTCGAACTCTTTGCTAGCCTCCTCTTAGGCTTTGTATAACGATATGCCCCACTGGGTCAAAAACCTTTAGCCTCTCTCTCGGGCTTTGTACGAGACACAAAATAGCCTCCTCTTAGGCTTTGTATAATGATTTTCCTTGCGGAAATTAGCCTCCTCTTAGGCTTTGTATAAGAAAACCACTGGTTGATCCAATCGACCTTTTAGCATCAAAGTTGTGCCTCGTTCACAGTACACAAACATCAACAACTCCTTTCCCTTCATCTAATCGCTGTAAGCGGCAAGCCTCTGGATCATCTATATCCATGCCACTGTCCCTCTTTTAGCATGAGAAATTCCTAAGGAAAGATGGCATTGCTCTACACTGAGTTAAAGTCTTCTCCTTCAGGTTAAAACCCTTTCTTCAGAAATTATGGCATTGCTCGGATCCGCGTATCCCAGTTAAAGTAATTCTCCTCCTCCCCCTCTTTAGAGATGACAAATTCTCTCTAAAGCCGAGGTCTTTCAGCTTCACGTCTTGGGCTTTGAACAAGACACAAATAGACCTTTTAGCTTCACATCTTGGGCTTTGAACAAGATACAAATCACCTTTCGCTTCACGTCTTGGGCTTTGAACAAGACACCAAAAACACCCATTTCCTCCCATAGAATAGGAGGAACTACGAATGCTCTGATTTCCCTGTTTCGGTAAACGGGAATACGTAGGCATAAGATCAAAAGAAAAGATCTTAGCGAGCGCAATCAACAAAAAACCCAAATTCCATATCCCCATCAATCAAAAGCAGTAATTCAAAAGCACCAGTCCTAACATCCTAATCCTTATTCCCCGCCAGAAACCCTTTGCCTAGAAAAAAAGAAAGAAAGAACCTGTATTGGCGAAATACGAATAACCAGTACAAAGGCCCCCCACATTGATAGCATCCGTAACCTAACAGACCGCTGTTTAAATTCAGTATGCAAGCAGGGTTAATTGGAGACATCTATTTCCCTCCCTTATTCAGCTCACAATAGGATAAAAAATGAATCGACTTGTAGTTTTAAGCTCAACCGCAGAGAGCGACCAGCGCTTAAGAACCGCGTCCAAAATCGCTCGCTACAGAAAAGTGGCGCCCACCGTGGGGCCCGTTCCTTTCTTTCTACTTCTCTTGTGTGAAAATTTACACAAATGGCGACTCTGCTGGGGAGTCTCCTTTTCTGCCTTAGGGCATCATCCCCGTTTTCTACGGAAAATGGGAACTCTACCGAAGAGAAAGATTGACCTATGCTGGTCCATCTCTTAGGCAGGGAACCACAGATTGGGGCTTCCGCCGGGGAACCCATTTCTGTCAGGAACTTAAGAATCGTAGCTTTATAGGTCTAGGATGATTAGGACAAATATATATATACTACTTTTCCTAATTGTTATACATGTTTATTTTTCTGCTAATGGGAATGTGTGTGATGTCGCATGTGGTGAGATTGAGTATACACTTAAGAAAAGCCAACCTTTTTCGTAGTGCGGAAGCTATCGGAAATAGCTGTTACGCGATACTACCCTCATTTGAGGCTGGTGATCTATTCTCGGTGAATGGCACTTACTCTAAGATTGCACACAACTCGCTGGCGATCCGCTTGTTGTCTGCCTTCCTGGGAGGAGCTGATGATAATGAGTACAGGTACAAAAATCAGCCTAGTATAAACATTTGGGGATGGGTAGAGCTTTGACTTCATGACAACGACCCTCTGACCTCATGTTTTTTCTATGTTTTTGTGTGCTGCATTCATGCATCCATTTAATAAAACATTAAAACACAAAAAATTTCTCTTCTAGTCTCTCTGTTTTTCAAAATTAAACTAAGACTGTGATTGCAAATATCAGAGAAAAAGATTACGCTAATGGATTTCGGTAGAAGGAGAACTCACCAGTATACCTTCAAGGTTCCAAAACTAGGGGATTTGAGAAAGTTAGCGAGGATGATCGTTAACCCAGAGGCTTTCAGAGCCAAGCACGGCGGTTTGCTACCACTGTTAAGAGTCCATGTGATTAAGGGAATCATGGATGCGCTCATTCAGTTCTACGATCCGGTTTATCATTGTTTCACATTCCCGGATTACCAGCTGGCACCAACGCTGGAGGAGTACTCTCATCTGGCTGATTTACATATCACTGATCGAGCTCCATTTTCTGGACTAGAAGAAATTCCAAAGAATCAGACTATTGCAAGAGCAATTTATTTGGATGAGTCTGAGGTCAGGACTCACATGACCACTAAGGGTGGCATCCAAGGTTTGCCAGCCCAGTTCTTGACAAAGAAAGCTCTGTACTTCGCCAGTATAGGGAACGGGACTGCTTTTGAAAGCATCTTTGTCTTGCTCACCTACGGGTTATTTTTGTTTCCCAACATCAATAACTTCGTCGATATCAACGTTATTAAGGTTTTTCTCATTGGAAACCCTGTGCCGACTTTGCTCGCAGATGCGTATTATTCTGTACACTTAGGAAATTTGTACAGCGGAGGGGAGATCACATGCTGTGTACCTTTGCTTTACAAGTGGTTTATCTCTCACTTGCCTAAGTCCGCTGCTTTTTGGGATTGCAAGAGTGTCTTACGTTGGTCGCAGAAGATCATGTCCCTCACCAATTCTGATATAGATTGGTGTAATAGGATTTATGAGGGAATCAAAATCATTGACCGTTGTGGAAACTTCCCCAGCGTACCCCTCATAGGGACTAAAGGAGGAATCGACTATCATCCAATATTAGTTCTTCGTCAATTTGGATACCCGATGCGACACATCCCACTGGATGTTCATCTGGAAGGTCTTTTCTTCAAAGAAGGAAAAAACGACAGAGCACTAAAGATGGAAATAGTGCAAGCTTGGAAACATGTTCATAAGAAAGGACGAGAGTCTCTGGGAAAACCGGACTGTGTCTCGGTGGAGCCTTATCTCCATTGGGTACAAACTAGAGCTCTCAAGCTAAAGATGCCTTATCCTCATTACGGAATTCTTCCGCCGAGGGAAATTGTCATGTACTTCATGACGGAAACTGAAAGGCTTCAGGTTACTCTCAACAAAGTTCAAAAAGAAAGAAGATCTTGGAAGAACAAGTACCGCACCCTCAACGTAGAGTGCATCCAAATACAGCAATTATTAAAAGAGAAAGATGCTCTGATTGAAATTTTAGAGCAGCATGCTGAAGATGACCAAAGGAATTTGCTCACTCCTTTCACTTGGCAAAGGAATAACAACCCGACAACGGCCCAAGCGCCCCGGTCAAAGAAAAGGAAGATACCAGAGTCAGCACCCGATTTCTCTTCAGAGAGGACTCGGGACCCATTAGTTTAGGTTTCTGTTTCTGCACTTTGTAATCTACTGTATTTCCATTTCTGTAATCCTTTGGAATTCAATAAAAAGGGGTTTCCCCACTGTTTGATATTTGCAATCTAATTGTCGAAGTTTATTTTAATTAAACCATTAAACAATTAATATAATCATTGCATTCATCATTCTCACATCGCGTATTCTCCTTACCTACGAATCTCACGTTTGTGTCTCGATTCTAGAGTCAAACTGTCTCATTCGTATAATACTCGGGCCAATCGTCAGAAAAAGATGGATGATCTTGAGGAAGAAAATAGAGAGTTGAAAGAAGAGATCGACACTCTGAGAGAGGATATGAGAAAGCTTCGTAACAACATGCAAGCCATGGCAGAAGCTCAGCTACAAAGAACTATGATCTCAGAGATCACCTCAACGCCCATCATAGAAAAGTATGATCCTAGGTATCAGATACCGAAAGATCGTCCTTGGGGCATGCCTATTAACTATATCGTGGAAGGATATGTTCCGCCGATCACTGAAGATCAGGGAATCGCAACAGAAGCCGCTGGGCCTGAAGGTTACAAACTTCGGGAAAGCGAAGATGCCTGGGGCATACTCAAGACTCCTGAAGGTTACAAATTTCGGGAGGCGCCAAGACTTACTGCCGTAGTCACGGTACCACCCCCTGTGGTGCACACTGTCCCGGAAGGACAGATTCCACAGACACCTTCTGGTAAGAAGGAAACTATGTTTGACAGAATGGATGAATTCCAGGAGCAGTTCCTGGAAATGCAGAAAGAGCTGCAAGCCATTCGCGGTCAGGATCTATTTGGAAAGGACGCCGCAGACCTCTGCTTGGTCCCAAATGTGAAAGTCCCGCACAAGTTCCAAGTGCCCGACTTTGAAAAAATACAAGGGTAACTCTTGCCCTCAGAGCCATCTGGTGATGTACGCTCGGCGGATGTCAGCTCAGACGGAGAATCAGGACCTGCTGATTCACTACTTGCAGGATAGTTTAACCGGTGCCGCACTTAAATGGTACATGGGTTTAAACCGTACTACGATCAACACATTTAGAGATCTTGGTACTGCCTTCGTCCAACAATACAAATACAATTTGGACATGGCACCCGACAGAGATCAACTCAGATCAATGTCGCAAAAGGAAAAGGAAACCTTTAAGGAGTATGCTCAAAGGTGGCGTGAAATTGCCGCTCAAATTTGTCCACCTCTTGAGGAAAAAGAGATGACAAAGATCTTCTTAAAGACCTTAAGCTCGTTTTACTATGACCGAATGGTTGCCAGTGCGCCCAGTGATTTCACCGAGATGGTCGGTATGGGTGTACGTCTTGAGGAAGCCGTCCGAGAAGGACCTTTGGTAAAAGACACTGGATCAACGAGCGGTACTAAAAAATATGGTAGTGCTCTCCCTAAGAAAAAAGAGCAAGATATTGGGAATATCTCTCTCGGAAAGCAAAGGCGACGTTATCAGCCAGTAGCAGCTGTTACTCCTGCTATCGGCCCCGCGCCTGTTCCTATGTATCAACCTCAGGTTGTGCAGAGCCAACCTGACCAACAAAGGACACAACAGCCTCTTCAGCAGGCTCGTCCTCCATATAACAACAACCGTACAACACGGCCATTTGGATTTGATCCTATACCTGTAACGTACGCAGAACTGTTTCCGTTACTGCTAGCCAAGGGGCACATCCAGACTAAGTCTCCCCTTTCAGTTCCGGAAAATCCGCCTTTCTGGTTTAAGGTGGATCAAACATGCCCTTATCATCAAGGAGGTTCAGGGCATAACATTGAGACTTGCCTCAATTTCAAATCCGACGTGCAAAAGCTTGTTAGGAGCGGGCTCTTATCTTTCAAAGATACGAATCCCAATGTTCTCACGAACCCGCTGCCTCAACACGAGAAAGCTGCAGTCAATCTGATTGAGAAAGAGACTAACAATGTCTATCAAATTCAAGATGTACTCCTATTGGGGACCAATCTGGTCAAGATGCATTGTAGACAGGGTGGATATGGCCATGTGCCACCTCATAACTATCACCAGTGTGATATCTGCTCTAAAGATAACCAGGGGTGTTCTGTAGTGCAAGCAGCTCTACAAGAACAAATGGATCTTGGATGGATCCAAGAGCACCGAGTTCGTGGAGTTAACATGGTTTACACGAATTCCAACGTCATTCAAAACTACGACATCCGAGCGATGAATGCCAAATTGGTGGCGATGCACTCAAGGCAAAGCCAGTATCATAATCTGCCGCGGCACGATTACAGTTCCTGTCTGATTTGCTCGGTAAACAAACAGGGATGCTCTTTCATACAAGAGGCCCTCCAGCATCAGATGGATCTTGGATGGATCCAAGACTACCATGATAGGAACTCCTATCAAATCAACATGGTTCAGATCTTCGATATCTGCGTAATGAATACCAACCTGGTAGAGTTACATGCTGAGCAGGTCCGACTTGGATTCTTAATATCACATGATTACCAAAACTGTAAAGCGGGTTGCGAAAACGATCGAGGTTGTACCCTTGTCCAGGAGGCACTTCAACACTTGTTAAATCACTGGTGGATGCCAATCTACATGGATGAAGATACTCAGCAAATTAGTATCAATAACAGGAATCCTACTCGTCGTCAAAGTCAGGATGTCCGATCAATGGAAGGTAACCTAGTGAGGTTACATTGTATTCAAAGTGGGCGTGGCCAGGTGCCACCACACAACTATGACAGTTATAGCGTCTGTTCGCAAAGTAACCAAGGGTGTTACCTTGTGAGAGCAGCTCTTCAGGGTCAGTTCGATCATGGAGAAATTCGTCCATATCCAGGTTCTGGACCCATCATTTGGTCGCCGAACTACCTTGCCGAGCAAGTTGAGGATGTTGTCACAATCTCTAGTCATCATAGGACCAGGGATGTTTTTGCCATCATTCCTCTACTTGACGAATCTAAAGTTCCCAACCAGGAACGGATCAAGATTACTTATGATGGTCAGAAAAATCAGAAGGTTCCCATAGTCATCTATCTACCGGGGCCACTACCGTATGAATCAGCTAAGGCAATCCCTTACAAATACGGTGCAACAATAATCGAGAATGGAAAGGAAATTCCATTACCCTCCGTCGTGAATATTGCAGACATCAGTCGTGTAACACGGAGCGGTCGAATCTTCAACCGAGGGGTTGGAGAACCCAACAAAGAAAAGGAACTTCAGGCGGAAATTCCTGATCCACCAGTCAGTCAATCTGGTAATCCCGACTTTTCAAAAGACAAAGATGAGATGCTAAAGCTCATCCAAAGGAGTGAATATAACATTGTTGATCAACTGTTACAGACTCCTTCAAAGATCTCAGTATTATCGCTGTTACTCAGTTCAGAAGCCCACAGGAAGGCTCTACAGAAAGTCTTAGAGCAAGCCTTTGTGGAACAGGATGTAACAATCAGACAATTCGATAGCATTGTCTCTAACATCACTTCCTACAATAATTTGGGATTTAGTGATGAAGAATTACCCGAAGAGGGTCGCCGTCATAACATGGCGCTCAACATTACAGTCAACTGCCAGGACGATGCTTTAGCCAACGTACTGGTAGACACAGGGTCAGCCCTGAATGTTATGCCAAAGTCCACTTTAATGCAATTATCATTTAAGGGCCCTCCGATGAGAGTCAGCGAGGTCGTCGTCAAAGCATTCGACGGATCCAGAAAAACAGTTATCGGCGAAGTTGATCTTCCCATAACTATTGGTCCTCACACTTTCCAAATCACTTTCCAGGTCATGGACATCCGGGCAACATACAGTTGTTTATTAGGAAGACCTTGGATACATCAGGCTGGAGCGGTTACTTCAACCCTCCACCAAAAGCTAAAGTTCGTCAAGAACGATCAACTTGTCACGGTTTGTGGGGAACAAGCCTTGCTTGTGAGTAACCTATCATCATCTGTTTGTGTAGAACCCGAGGAGGTTATTGGAACTCAGTTCCAAGCACTATCGGTGAGCAAGAACGATCAATCCGAAGAAGGAACTTCAATTTCTTCATACAAAGATGCTATCAAAGCGGTCGAGAGTACCGATACAAAAGGATGGGGACGGCTTGTTATTCCTATTGACAATAAAACAAAGAAGGGTCTTGGTTTTTCTGCAACCTGTACTCAGACAGCTGTCAACGATGAAAGTCTTCATCCCCTTCAAAACTTCTTCCACAGTGGAGGTTTTCTTCACCCAGTGTCTCAGACAGTTCATGCTATCAATGAGGAAGATCCCTCTGACACGGATGAAGAATGGAAGTCCTATCTTAACAAGGACGACTATATGTCTCAGGAAGAGGTGCCTATGCCTTTTTGCTTTCCTTCAGAAAGTCCGAGATTTATACCAAGATCAGATGTCGAAATGATCTACGGGGATTGTGATCCGGAAGGATGCCGTGCTCCACCAAATTCATTAGAGGATGACACTCCGATGAAAGAAAACTTTGATCACAATTACTATGGCCCGATGGATGGTCTGCCAATGTGGCAGCCTTACCCAGGAAACTTGGGGCAAGAAAGTCAGCCGAGTAATGAAACTCAGCTGAGCGTCATTGAACAGAATACCTGTGTCCCCGCCATGTCATGGGATCAACACTCAGGTCATTCGGAAACTACTCAACATGAAGATGAATTCGCAACGTTTGCAGGACTAGAATTCATCAACTATGCTTTTCCTGAGGTCAACGTCATTGAGAGAGATGACTCCTCCAGTTCCAAAGAAATTTGGGACACTCTGGGACAACCAAGTGGAAAATACGACTTTATGGTCAAGTACACTGCTCCCGAAAGCTCTCGTATCAGGCTCGAAGATATCCAGCCAACTGGATGGGGAGATACAGCTGAGAGCACAAATGCTATGCAAAATGCAACAGAGGAATCCTCCTACGACAATTCTGCCTGGGAGACAGATTCCAATGATCCTACTCCACCAGAAATCAGCGTCATTTCTGAAGACAAATCAAGGAAGGTGCCAGACTTTGTGATTCACCGAGGAGTTCGCCGCCAATGGGTTGCCGTTGAGGTTCCGAGGGTCGTTCGTCAGTCAAAGTAATTGCCATCTTTAAGCCTTTCACCCTGCCTAGGTGAAACGGATGTTTTGATAGGGCTCGCTTTTTGTAAATTTCCCTCTTCGCTTTGCCCAAAGCGACAGAGTTTTGTTTTATAGGGCTGTAGTTTCAAGATTCGACTTGTTCATTAATAAAATAACGTCGTTCTGTAATTTCCGCATTAATTGTTGTTTTCTCTTTTTGCTTTTTCAGAAAATAGTAATCCTAAAAAAACATTCAATAATAAAAACAAGCAGTAAAATAAATACACTGCACACACTTACATTTTCTCTATCTCTTCTAAACACGAATCATCACGTTATGCATATTGCTTGTTTTAAACCCCGTTGAAACATACGATCTGATGCCTTCTTCCAACTTTGAGTTCCCGGTATTCGAGGCTGAAGAAGAAAATGACAACGAAATTCCAGAAGAGATCTCCCGACTACTCAGACAAGAGGAAAGGTCCATTGAACCTCACAAAGAACCGTTGGAAACGGTAAACTTGGGTTCAGAAAAAGAGAGAAAAGAAATCAGGATCGGAGCATTGCTCAGTCCAACTGCCAGAGAGGGTTTGATAAAGCTTCTCAAAGAATTCCCCGATGTATTCGCTTGGTCCTATCAAGATATGCCAGGGTTGGATACCAGCATCGTGGAACATCATTTACCGTTGAGATCGGAATGACCGCCAGTAAAGCAAAGGTTGAGACGCACTCACCCGGACATGGCTATCAAAATCAAAGAGGAGGTACAGAAACAGATCGATGCGGGTTTTCTCGCTACATCTAAATATCCTCAATGGTTAGCCAACATCGTACCCGTTCCCAAAAAGGACGGAAGGGTCAGAATGTGTGTTGATTACAGAGATCTAAACAAGGCAAGTCCAAAGGAAGACTTTCCTTTACCACACATTGACATGTTGATTGACAGCACAGCAAAGTTCAAAGTATTCTCCTTCATGGATGGATTCTCGGGCTATAACCAGATCAAAATGGCGCCGAAAGACATGGAGAAAACTTCGTTCATTACCCCATGGGGTACCTTTTGTTACAAGGTAATGCCGTTCGGTTTGAAGAATGTCGGGGCAACCTATCAAAGGGCCATGACTACTCTGTTTCATGACATGATACACAAAGAAATCGAGGTGTATGTCGATGATTTGATTGCAAAATCAAGAACAGAGGATGAGCACGTTGAACATCTGTCAAAATTGTTCGAACGTCTAAGAAAATTCAAGCTCCGCTTGAATCCCAACAAGTGCACCTTCGGTGTCCGTTCAGGGAAACTACTAGGGTTCATCGTCAGGCATAAAGGAATTGAGGTTGGTCCTGACAAGGTCAAGGCCATTCAAGAAATGCCTTCTCCGAAAACTGAAAAACAAGTCAGAGGATTCCTGGGACGTTTGAACTACATCTCCAGATTCATATTCCTTATGACCGCCACTTGTGCGCCGATTTTCAAGTTATTGAAAAAGAACCAGGATTGCGTTTGGTCAGAAGATTGCCAAACCGCCTTCGACAGTATCAAGGAATATCTGTTGAATCCTCCGATTCTATCACCTCCAGTGGAAGGAAGACCACTGATCATTTACCTCACAGTCCTAGAGGACTCAATGGGATGTGTACTTGGCCAACAAGACGAAACTAAAAGGAAAGAGTCTGCCATTTACTATCTAAGCAAGAAATTCACCGACTGCGAGACTCGGTACACAATGCTTGAGAAAACTTGCTGCGCTTTGGCTTGGGCAGCCAAACGTCTTCGCCAGTACATGATTCGTCATACTACTTGGTTGGTCTCCGAAATGGATCCAATCAAGTACGTTTTCGAAAAACCTGCTCTCACGGGAAGGATTGCCCGTTGGCAGATGTTACTATCAGAATATGACATAGAGTACCACGCTCAGAAAGCCGTTAAAGGAAGTATTTTAGCCGATCATTTGGCTCATCAACCGATTGACGATCAATAATCAATCGGGTTTGACTTCCCAGACGAAGATGTCATGTATCTAAAGATGAAAGATTGCGATGAACCGTTACCCAGTGAAGGGCTAGAACCAGGTTCCCAGTGGGGACTCATCTTTGACGGAGCAGTTAATCATTATGGAAACGGAATTGGGGCAATCATTGTTACCCCCTCAGGGTTCCCACATTCCTTTCACTGCCAGACTTACGTTCAAATGTACGAACAACGAGGCCGAATACGAAGCATGTATTATGGGTCTCGAAGAAGCGATTGATTTAAGGATCAAAAACTTGGACGTATACGGTGATTCAGCATTGGTTATTAACCAGATAAAAGGAGATTGGAACACATACCAATCAGGATTGATTCCTTACAAAGACTATGCAAGAAGGTTGTTACCTTTCTTCAACAGAGTCGACTTTCATCACATCCCTCGTGATGAGAATCACATGGCTGATGCATTAGCCACTCTCTCTTCCATGATTAGTGTAGGTCGATGGAATGACATACCTAAGATCGACATAATGTGCCTTGAACGGCCCGCTTACATCTTCGCGATTGAAGCAGTCATAGACGATAGACCTTGGTATCACGATATCAAATGCTTCCTTCAGAAACAAGAGTACCCATCTGGGGCACTCAGAAAAGACAGGAAAACCCTCAGAAGATTGGCTGGAAACTTCTTCCTGAGCGGTGACACTTTTTATAAGAGAAATTGTGACATGGTCTTGCTCCGATGCGTCGACAGACCAGAAGCAGACGTGCTCATGAAAGAAATTCATGAAGGATCCTTTGGCACTCATGCCAACGGACACACAATGGCGAGAAAAATTCTCAGGGCCGGGTACTATTGGTTGACCATGGAATCCGACTGCTACAAGTACACGAGGAGGTGTCACAAGTGTCAGATATACTCCGACAAAATTCATGTACCGCCATCACATCTCAAAGTTCTTTCTTCCCCGTGGCCATTTTCCATATGGGGAATCGATATGATTGGTATGATTGAGCCCAAGGCTTCAAACGGACATCGGTTCATCCTGGTAGCCATTGACTATTTCACCAAGTGGGTCGAAGCAGCGTCATTCGCCAATGTAACCCGACAAGTGGTGGTCCGATTTATCAAAAACAATATCATCTGCCGTTATGGTGTTCCAAGCGAGATCATTACTGATAATGGATCTAACTTGAACAATAAGATGATGAAAGAGTTGTGTGCAGAGTTCAAGATCGAACACCATAACTCATCTCCCTACCGACCCAAGATGAACGGGGCGGTAGAAGCGGCTAACAAGAACATCAAGAAGATCGTTCAAAAGATGGTTGTAACCTACAAAGATTGGCACGAGATGCTACCCTTTGCTCTTCATGGTTATCGCACATCTATCCGCACTTCAACAGGGGATACCCCTTTCTCTCTAGTATATGGCATGGAAGCAGTGCTCCCCATAGAAGTAGAGATCCCGTCAATCAGGGTATTGATGGAAGCTCAGCTCACCGAAGCTGAATGGTGTCAAAGTCGAAACGACGAACTGAACCTGATCGAAGAGAAGAGAATCACGGCACTATGCCACGGTCAGTTGTATCAACAGAGAATGAAGAGGGCGTTCGACAAAAAGGTCCGACCTCGTGTCTTCAGAAAAGGAGACCTCGTGCTCAAGAAGATACAATCATTTCTCTCTGACTCTCGGGGCAAATGGACCCCGAATTATGATGGCCCATATGTGGTCACGAAAGCTTTCTCAGGCGGCGCCTTAAGACTTGCAACCATGGACGGAGAGGAATTTGCCTACCCCACGAATGTTGATGTAGTCAAGAAATACTTCGCCTAAACTAAAAAAAAAAAAAAACGTCTCGGTGGATTGAAAACCCGAAAGGGCGGTCCAGGCAAAAATTAGAGACATGAAAAAAAAAAGAATCATCCCGATGGATTGGAAATCTCATAGTACAATCCAGGCAAAAATTAGGGATAATGGCAAGTAACTATGTTCAACAGAGGCAAGTCCCTCAGTAGCAGTAGTTACATCATCTATCGGAGGAAATCTCCAGTCAAAGGTCATCTTCGACGGAAGCTCAGGATGCCCCGAATTCAAAGTTGGTAGAAGGATAGTGGTCGTTATGTTTCAACGTAGCCCTTTTCCCTGTAAATTACCATTTTCTAACTTTGTATATACTCTTTGGAATCACGCGTTTGGCTGATCTCCATCCTATCAATAAAATTTGAGCCCTTGTGCTTTTGTTTGTAATTCTTAACTTGCTTTAGCTTTACAGAACAACGTTGTTTAAACTTAATCAGCGATTCTTGAAATAAAACAAAAATAAATTTACTTGTTAAACTTTTTCTGCTTTTAAATTAAAGATGGCATTTCTTTTGACTGTTGAACATCAGAAGAACATCGATCGCTTCTCCCGAAGTAAGCGGACTTCAGAGTGCAGAATCAAAGTACTCCTTCTAAGCCAGTATGCCTGAATGAAGGGATCAACTGTGTCAGAGACCTTGTTTCGTTTGGCACGCCTCGGTCGAGTTCTCATCTCCTAAGCCCGATCAACATAGCTCCCCGCGTGGACTATCTCTCCTAAGTAAGGTGGAATTGCTATTTTGAATCAACGGTACTTCTTCGCCCCGCGATGGACGAGTATCCAATTGTGTTCATCCATTAGTCTGTATGTCACGTCTGTTTTGTCAGCATAAACATACATACTTCATGCATTTTATTTGCGTTCGTATTTCGTATTGCATCACTATCACTTGAGTCCGTCTTGTCCTCTAGTGATAAACAGTTTTCTCAATCGAGTTTGTCAGTTCTTTCCTCGTCAGGAAGTGTTGTGTCTGCACAATCTCGCCACCAGTGTATCTTTAGATCAGAGTCGGCACTTGGCCACTTTGATAACTTGAACCTCTGAAAGATCAGAGAACCTTCAACAGATGTCACTCTTCGCCATTGAAGATGATATCCTTGCTTTCCCGGATTAAGGAAAATCCACAGAGAAAGCCTCGTGATCAGAGATTCGGCAGTACATCAGTATTTCTTCGAAAAGTCGTTGATGAGAAGGTCGTCGGCACCTCAAAATTGGATCCCATCATATGGCATTTCTCCGGGAAGATCCCGAGAAAAGTATGATGTAACCCCAAACGAAAACAGTCTCTCAAGAGACTCGCTTTCCCTAGTAGAATCGACAAATGGCGTCTCCAAAACAGAGAAGTTTGTGTACCTCTACAACTCAGAAGAATGGGTTCCCCAGCAAGTCTGACATCAAAACTTTTTCCACTCAAATGGCATCTCCCCAGGAAAATTCGGCGAGAAGTTTGAAGGAAAGCCGCTACGAATAGCGTCCCTTGTCAGTATAGTTTATTGACAAAAGAAACTAAGACCAGTTCCTTGGTAGGAAACCAGGATCGAGGGGAAGTTTATATCAGAAACTAAGACCAGTTCCTTGGTAAGAAACCAGGATCGAGGGGAAGTTTAAATCAGAAACTAAGACCAGTTCTTGGTAGGAAACCAAGAACGAGGGGAGGTTTATTTCAAAAGAAAACTGAGACTAGTTCCTTGGCTGAAGACCAAGATCGAGGGGAAGTTTACCTTTTCTAAGCATCATTGCTTAGCTAAAGAAGATGAATGCGTAAGCTACCATTCATAATCACCATCAAAATTTCGGATATTCCGATATTTAATCCTCTTGCACCCCAAATGCTCGAATACCTTCGTCATTCATACCTTCGGGTCCAAGAAGATTAAATAGGGGCATCTGTAATACCCCAAATTTTGACCACTTAGATTTTCCATCATTGTGAAAATCATCATCACAATATGGATGAACCATCATGCTTCATCAGTCTCCCCAAAGATGGGTGAGCATCCAATACAATCAAAAATTAGGGTTTCAAGCCCTCTCTGAGTGCTTAGACAAAGGATCAATCAAGAAATGACATGATCTTTAACTTGTCTAATCTCTCAAACATCCACAATGGATCAAAAAGGACTCCCACTTCAAGGATTAAGCACAAGGCTGCTCCCTTCTAGGTGGATCAAGTCTCAAGATCGACAGTGTCACCAAATTAGGGTTTTGGTCGACCAGGGCCTCCAGATGGAAATTTTCATCTGGGCACAAGGCAATGATCCAAAACATGACCTAATATACTTCATGGAACCTCATGAACCCATGCATCAAGTCAATTTTGCCTCAGGGGATGCATTCATCAAAAATCAGGAATTAGGGTTTCTTGACCTAATTCACCCCTAAGTTGACTTTTGGGACAAACCATGAGCCAAGACCTCAAGAGATGATTTGAGGGTCTCTAATACACCATATTGATCCATTTGGAACAATGGATTGATCCAAGAAGCTTGAGCAACAAGTTTCATTTTCATCTGCACCACAATTAGGGTTTTAAGGGAAAAGTCAACTGTAACTTTGACTTTTGACTTGGACATGCTCCCAAACCCTAATACATGATTTAATATACCCTATGACACCCATGGAACATGTCCGTCAAGTTTGATTTAGGTCAAGGACATGATTTCCTGAAGAATTGCACAGTTTGGAATTCATCTGATAAAAAGTCAACTGTGCACAAAAGTCAACTTTGACTTTTTGAGATTTTTCACCAAAATGGATTTTTAACCCTAAAATGATGTTAATGTATGATTTGAATCATCATTCATCAAGAAAAATCAAGAAAAGTGAGATAACTTGTAAAAGGGGTAACCATAAAACTTAGAAATTTTTCTAAGTTAAAAATAAAGTGGCAAAGGTACCAACTTTGGAGGACCATAACTCCTAAACCACAAGGCCATTTTTTCTCATCCAAAGATGGATTTGTAGCCCTCATTATCACCTACAAAAACTTCAACTACAAGTCATTCCAATTCATTAAGGATTTTGAGTTATGGAGTGATCAAAGTGGCTGAAAAGTGAAAATGTCACTTTTTCCAACACTTAGTGAAATTTTCACTAAGTCAGAATTCTGCTTCATTTTTTGCCAAATATAGGGGGATTTTTCACTTGGAATCAAAAGAGATCAAAACCAAACTTGTTCAAACAGTTGTTGTATCATGTAAGAGCTTTCCAAAATGACCAAGAACATTGCCAAATTCAACCTACATCATGAGATACAACATTGGCAAGTTGCCTTGCTGAAATCTGTCAAAGCAAGGCAGAATTTGCATTTTGGCTCGATTTGCCAAAATCAACCAATTGCAATTGCTCCAATCCACTTGGACACCTCATAGGATTGAATCCAAAGGGGACAATCACTGAGCCAAGCCTCCAAGGTCCAAGGAACAAAGAATAGCATGTTGAACCTAGAATGGCCAAAATAGGGACAAGACGTCAAATTTGGAATGAGGCATTCAATGGAACCATCAAGGTGGCATGGACTGAGCCATTCTCATCTGAAATCAGTCAAGACTTATCCAAGACCAAGGGGACCAAAGCTCTGTGCCCTAACCTCTAGTCAATGGCTAGAGGAGACTTTCATTCCCATTGGCCAACATTGAGGAAACCTACTTACCAGCTGCCATGCACTATTCCTTGCAAAACAAACTTGCTCTACTATAAATAGAGCTCAATTGTGGTCAGTTTGAGTACACCAAAGCCATCTAACAGATGCTTTCTTCAAAATCTCTTTCTCTTGGCAAAAATGCCTTTCTTAGCAAGGTAGCTATCGGGTTTTGAGTTTGAGAGCAATTCTGCACAAACCAATCACTCACACACCTCACATACATCACATATGAGCTGATCAAACACTCACATAACATCTGAAACATCAATTTCACAAAATCACTTGCCATCCACACAAGTTTGAAGTGAAGTTGCAGCTGAGATGCCATAAACTGATCCAGTCCATTTCAATTCAATCCAATTGTTCAAACACACTCCATATGGTGTAGGGAAGCTGTCCAGATCATCACAACTTGTCTGTAACACCTCCAACTCAAAATCACATATGCTCTTGCTGTCACGACTTGAAGGTAAACCTAAACTTGGGCATCTCTCAATCTATGCATATTTCCTCGCACAATAATTTGGCCATATGTTCATAATCATGCATGGAATATTTTCCTTCAATTAATTGCATTGTTTGAATCGTGTATCAAAAATCCTAGCCTTCATGCAGAAATTAGGGTTCTTGAGGTTTCTTCGTGATTTCTTGTTATATGTTTAATTTAAATGAA
This sequence comes from Lathyrus tuberosus, assembly GCA_022829125.1. Taxonomy (NCBI): domain Eukaryota; kingdom Viridiplantae; phylum Streptophyta; class Magnoliopsida; order Fabales; family Fabaceae; genus Lathyrus; species Lathyrus tuberosus. The sequence continues at coordinate 1,777,692 of JALAZF010000205.1, read as the reverse complement.
ATTAAAGTACATAGACATGATCGTGAGGTTGAGACGAGCATAATGATATGTGGATTGCATGTTATAATTACGTATTCATGAAGATTGGATAGAAAATGCAAATCTGGGCAAACTGAAAAAACGCGCGTGTTCTTGGTGTTGTTCTTGGCGCCATTTTCATATATTTGAATATTTGAATTTTGTGATTTTGTTTAATTGATTCAAAAATTAATTTCTCTCTGAGTTTTAATGATTTTGAGTTGATTCTTTTTTTGATAATTCATAAAAATGTTAAAATATTTTATTTTATCAAAAAAATCCCAAAAATATTATTTATTTTGTATAATTGATATTTTTGCAAAGAATTAATATTTTGATTGTTTTTGGCATTTTAAATATTTTTTCTACATTGATTTTGCAACTTTTAATGCTTTCTAATTATTTTGTAGGACAATACTTAATTTTTGAAGCATTAATCCAAGATCACAATTTGTTTTCCATGTGTTAAACAATTTTTGATCATTTTAATTGAATTTTTATTCAATTAAATACATTTTTGAAAACAAATTAGGGTTTTGGATTAATTCAACCCTCATAAATCATTTTCAAAACACTTTGGGCCTCTAATAGAGTGTAAGACCCAATCCTTTTTTTTTGACCAAATCATTTTTGGGCCTCACTTATTGTATAAGTCCCGATACCGTCAAAAAACAAACGGCGCGATCATCGCCTTTTCGAAAAACATCTGGGCCTCTCCTCGAGCTATAAGACCCATTCAAAACACTTTGGGCCTCTATTAGAGTGTAAGACCCAATCTCCCTTTTAACCAAAACATTTTGGGCCTCACTTATTGTATAAGTCCCTCTGCGTTAAAAGAAAACCTCGGCGCGATCGCCATTTTTAAACGAAAAATCATTTGGGCCTACCCTCATGTTATAAGCCCCACTCTTTTTCCTTTAAACCTTTTTGGGCCTCTTGAGAGAGTGTAAGACCCATCCCTTTGTACAAAAAACCTTTTTGGGCCCCAATCACTTGTATAAGTCCCTCTGTACAAATTCAAACAGTGCGCTCACTGATAAAACCCTGGGCCTCTCCTTGAGCTGTAAGCCCCAAATCTTTCTTTTTCAAAGCACTTTCTCCTTTGATTTTGATTATACTGTTGTCTTCAATCTTTCTTTGTTGAACAACTAACCAAACAGCATGGAAGCTCTACAACCGAGTAAGTGGTTATCGCTTTCATTTACTGCTTTCATATTATAAACTGTATTGTGGGGCTGCTCACTGTAAGTCTCCTTTCATAAACTCAAATCTACTGTGTAATAAATAGTATAGATATTTCGAGTTTCCCCGGCAACTACGTCTAGAACTAAGTGACACCGTTTCATTTATTCGTAGAAATAGACGCCTAGATCCCCAATAGGAGCACCAGATACAGTCTTCTCTTCGGCTGTCCTCCTAAGGAATCGTCAAGAAATTCTATCCCCCAGAGATGAATTATTCTCGGTGAAACTTCTCTTGAATTTCTTCAAACCGCCGAACGGTTCGGACTCTCTCTAAAAGTTAAAGTCACTGGATAGTAAACCTCGCACGTTTACCAGTGGTTTTAACTCTAAAATAGTTTTCCTGAACTTTTCTTTGGTTTGGGACCCACGGGCTTCTTAAAAGCATCGGCCTCCTCTTGGGCATCATACAAGGACCCACAGGCTTCCTAAAAGCAACCCCGCCTCCTCTTGGGCATTATTCAAGGACCCTACGGCTTCTTAGAAGTATTCACAGCCTCCTCTTAGGCTTCGTATAATGATCTCTTCCTCCGGGAATGATAGCCTCCTCTTGGGCTTCGTACAAGGACCCGTCGGCTTCTTAAAAGTTTCCAGCCTCCTCTTGGGCTTCGTACAAATTGTCCCGACGACCTCCTAGAGGTATAGGAACAGAACCTAGTCATCCTCATAGAACAGTCCTTTCATAGAGTCTACTACTGTTTCTCAAAGCATAGTACCAAAGATAAAACTCTAGACACGGACAGTCTAACTTCCTTGAGTCTCAAAGACATTCTCAAGAACCCTTCGTTAAATAGGAAGGAAACCCGCAGACTCGGACAGTCTCAATACCCTTTGGATTCCCGTTTCCTCAAAGAGAAGGAAATACCCCTGATCCTCAAATTAAATCCCTGAGTACAGTGTTGCTCATATAAGAACTGATTTTCTCTTTTAAATCAGTATATTGGATCTGTCACTCAACTGAAACAGTTACAATAGCCTCCATCTCGGGCTTCGTACGAGATACCAAAATTCTCCCCAGTGGAGTCAAAACAACCTTTTCGCCTCTCTCTCAGGCTTTGTATGAGACACAAAAGATTCCCTCGTTGAGTCAATCACCCCTTTTTTGCCTCCATCTCGGGCCTCGTACGAGATATAAATCCCTTAAGCAAGAGTCGAACTCTTTGCTAGCCTCCTCTTAGGCTTTGTATAACGATATGCCCCACTGGGTCAAAAACCTTTAGCCTCTCTCTCGGGCTTTGTACGAGACACAAAATAGCCTCCTCTTAGGCTTTGTATAATGATTTTCCTAGCGGAAATTAGCCTCCTCTTAGGCTTTGTATAAGAAAACCACTGGTTGATCCAATCGACCTTTTAGCATCAAAGTTGTGCCTCGTTCACAGTACACAAACATCAACAACTCCTTTCCCTTCATCTAATCGCTGTAAGCGGCAAGCCTCTGGATCATCTATATCCATGCCACTGTCCCTCTTTTAGCATGAGAAATTCCTAAGGAAAGATGGCATTGCTCTACACTGAGTTAAAGTCTTCTCCTTTAGGTTAAAACCCTTTCTTCGGAAATTATGGCATTGCTCGGATCCGCGTATCCCAGTTAAAGTAATTCTCCTCCTCCCCCTCTTTAGAGATGACAAATTCTCTCTAAAGCCGAGGTCTTTCAGCTTCACGTCTTGGGCTTTGAACAAGACACAAATAGACCTTTTAGCTTCACATCTTGGGCTTTGAACAAGATACAAATCACCTTTCGCTTCACGTCTTGGCTTTGAACAAGACACCAAAAACACCCATTTCCTCCCATAGAATAGGAGGAACTACGAATGCTCTGATTTCCCTGTTTCGGTAAACGGGAATACGTAGGCATAAGATCAAAAGAAAAGATCTTAGCGAGCGCAATCAACAAAAATCCCAAATCCCATATCCCCATCAATCAAAAGCAGTAATTCAAAAGCACCAGTCCTAACATCCTAATCCTTATTCCCCGCCAGAAACCCTTTGCCTAGAAAAAAAGAAAGAAATAACCTGTATTGGCGAAATACGAATAACCAGTACAAAGGCCCCCCACATTGATAGCATCCGTAACCTAACAGACCGCTGTTTAAATTCAGTATGCAAGCAGGGTTAATTGGAGACATCTATTTCCCTTCCTTATTCAGCTCACAATAGGATAAAAAATGAATCGGCCTGTAGTTTTAAGCTCAACCGCAGAGAGCGACGAGCGCTTAAGAACCGCGTCCAAAATCGCTCGCTACAGTTCCGTTTATCCGTTTTTAACATTCTTGGTATCGTTGAGTAGCTATTGAACCGTACTTTCTTATTATAATAATTATGAGATTGTTAGCCGATTTAATTATGTCGGGAATTTGGAATAGTGTCGTTTTGTCGACTTTTGTCGTTATAGTTGTGTGTAATTGGTGTGTATCATGCAATGTGCTGTTGATATGGATATGGTATGATTTGCGTGCTGTTGTATGGTATAAATGCATTGTTTTGGGCTTGAATTGCAAAGCATGATTAATGTTAAGTGAGATGGTTGCATATATGTGTGCATTTGAATGTCATGAGTCATTGTATGCTGAGCATCATGATGTGCATTCTTGTGATGTCATGTGCCCTAGTGGGTGTGAGCGACGAATCGATTCCAGAGGGAATTTGCTATAACATCGTGAGCATTATACCGAGAGGACTGAAAGCGATGGTTATACAAAGAGGACCGAAAGCGTGTGGGGTGTGAGCGATCGGATCGTGAGCCTTATACAAAGAGGACCGAAAGCGATCCATAAACGTCGTGAGCCTTATACAAAGAGGACCGAAAGCGACGGGGAACATCGTATGCCCGACGTAGAGTTACACTAAGTAACGAGCGATGGTTCCAATAGTTCCTGAGTGAACTGGTGTTGAGAATTGATGGAAGTCGGTACCGCATGTGCATATGCATAGAGTCATTGTGTCGGTCTCTTGCATTTGCATAAATCATTAATGGTTTGTTTATGTGTGGAATTGTGGATGAAATTGATAAATTGATATATGTATATGTGTTGGTGAAACTTGTATTGTGCATGGTTGGTATACCTTGGTGATGGAAATATGAAATATACATTGTGTTGTTTTGTGTTTGAATTCTGGTATGAGTTGTGGTGAGAACAGTATATATGTGTATTTTTGGTGTTATATATAAGTATATGCAATTATATTATGATTGTGTTTCTCACCCTTCTGCTGTTTTATAATGCTCTATGAGGCATTGCAGATTAGATTACTGGAGGTCTTTTGTGAAGCTTAGGTCTTCATTCTTTTGTCGGTCGGCTCTGATATGTGACACCGGGTAGTTAGGGAGATCGTTGGTGATTTGTGTGTATATGTATATGTTTCTTTTGGGATTGTACATGTATGATTGTATTGGCAGACAAACTTTTCATGATATATATATATATATGGGATTTCAGTACAGATTTTCCACTTTTATTCTGTATCTGAATTGTGGGTAGTAGGAACTAAGTTCCTCTGTTAATTGCTACCTGATTGTTGCATATCTTTATGGGCAGGTTTATGTGTATTTTGTTTCAAATTGATGTGACCCATCGGTCTATGCTGTGAATGTTTTAAATATACTCTGATGAAATTTTGAATTTTATTATCGCTTTAATAGCTTGGGGGTATAGATTGGGGGTGTTACAGTAGCTACGACAAGGTAACCAACCAAAAATAACGAACATCCTCTATTAGAATAGGGTTCAGCTTCTTCTTTATCCAAGTCTTTCACTGGAAAAGGACCAAATACAATCTGTCTTCGCTGAAGAGACTGCCATTTTCTAGGAATTAGAGATCAATAACTCTACCTGGGATCTTCAAAAGAGATATGGGTATGTTAGATAAATTTCACAACAAACTTATCTGCGGAACTTTTGGAGAGATGCCATTTGATGGAAAATAACTTCACCAAACTTCCCTTCGAGATTTTTTCGGAGACATGCCATTTGATAGAAAATAAAGCTTCACCAAACTTCCCTTCGAGACTTTTTTTTTTAGAGATGTCATTTGATAGAAGAGTTGATTGGATATAGATTCCAACATTTCAAAATAAACTTCTCTGGTGAAGGTAAACTAGAGAGATGCCATTTACTGCGAAAATATAAATTAATTCCCGGTGATACACAAGCTGCTCAAATAAAGAGGCTGCCACTTATTACGAGGTGAGTTTTACCTTGCTGAGGACGTACAAGCTGCCCAAATAAAGAGGCTGCCACTTGAAGTCGCACAAAATATTGACACAACAAACAAGCTTCTCAAAGAGATCGCCACTTGTCAATATGCTGAGGATACACAGGCTTCTTAAATAAAGAGAACACCACTTGCTGCTAGGTAAAAATTTCCAAGAGATTGTTATCATAACACTGCTGGGGAAATTCAAATCTTCATCTTCTGATGGGGATTTACAAATAAATTTCTGTCGAGGAAAATAAATCCTTAAAGGGAAAAATAAATGTCTTCTCATCGTCCAGGTTTTACAGCCCAGAGAGATTCAAAATAATTGCTACAAAAGACCAAAGTTCAATCCAGGAACAAACTGGAGAGAAACGATCAAACAAGACTCGACCCAATGAGGTAATAACTCAAATGGGGAGTAATTTCATCCAGATAAAAGCTGGGGAGGAAAACTAAAGTAAAACCCTCTAATGAGGAATGAACTCAGTGGAGAATTAGAAAGGATATACACTTTCTGCTTAGGGTCAACACTCTATTGAAGAGAGGATACACACGCTCTACGAGGACAACAACACCAGAGAGCGGGGAAGCACCGACAAAATGAAAAATGCATAATGCAACAACAAGATGCTATGCACAACAAATGAATTGTGCATGCAATGAATATGAGTATGAATATGCTGACAAAACAGATAAAAAGATAAACAGGGGATGAATAAACATCACAACACAATCAGATACTCAACTAATCTCAACAAGATGGAGATATCACTGGAGAATCTTGCTAGGGATCAACAAAAGTCATAAAAGGAGTTAAGTCCTACTACAAGGCTCAAATCTCACTGAGGAGAGGAAGATACTGCTTGGGGAGAAACCCAAAGATCAATCTTCTAACATCAATAATCCACAAAGGGGATAACAATATGAACTCCGCTTCAAGGGGATGGAGAGATCTGCTACAAAAAATGATGGATCTGCTGGGGATTGTAACCATGTAAACAATTACACAAACTCCACTAGGGAACAACGCAGATCCATTGGGGATACAAGAAAACTTTCCGGGGAACTAGCCATCTCTGAGAAAAGCATCCTAGACTTGCCGAGGAAATAAGAAGTTAACATCATATTAAGAAGTCAAGCTGCAGGGGATTTTAAATCAATACCCAACACAAGGTGAGAGAAAACCCGACAGGTGACTGCTATATCAACACTTCTTAGTAGGAAACGATGTTCTCTTCCCGGGAAGCAACCAAAGCAATAACATCACAACCAGAGTATAAGATTCTGCGTGGGGATTCCACATCAAGGAGAGGTGGAACTAAAAACTGCTCAACTGCCTGATCACAACCTGGTCGGAGAAAAGAAACATACTCAGCTGGAGAATATCTGAATCAAGACTTGGATAGAGAACACCCAAATAATACTTGTTTGGGGAAAATACGAACTGGCGTTCAATTGAAGAATATTGGATTTCATGAGTCCAACACACCGTAACAATCTAAAGGGAATCCACTAACAAACGTAGGGGATGGAAAGATGAACCTTCCAGATACAAAATTCTGCTTGACATCACTGGGGCAGAACATGGATTTGATGAAGGTCATATCCTATCTTTCACAACCAATAGTAATAAATTCACAACCTCCGCTGGGGATCAACAAAGATAATTCTCTGGGTACTAACAACCTTGAGAGAAACATCTTGGAATCGCGGGGATAATTAAGAAGTTAACATCATATCAGAAAGTCAACCTGTAGGGGATTTTAAAACTTAAAACAGGGTGAGAGAAAACCCAACAGTTGTCTGCTATCTCAAGACTTCGTAGGAGGAAAATATAATCCAGATTGTCCACAAGAGCAACGAACCATAACAGAGAGGGTAGAAACCTGTCGGGGACTCCTCATCAAGTTTTATCACAAAACAAGACGGTTTCCAAAAATCACATTCGCACTTATATATGTTTGATCAAAAACAGGCCGAGGAAGAAGAAACACGCTCGGCTGAGGAAATCTGAATCAAGACTTAGCAGGGGAGTCCAAGTTCAGGATGCTTAAACTAACGCTTAACTGAGGAATGCATCAACAAGATCAAACTCTGCTCGGGAGATTATTAACAGACTCTACCAGGGTTATGCTTACAGTATACTGAGGAATGCATCAACAAGATCAAACTCTGCTCGGGAGAATAGTAAAACAGATTTAACCAATTCTGATTCTTCTTCTTCCTTCTTCTCTCCCTTTTGTAAAACCTAATAGAGTTTCTTGTTTTTTTTCAAGAAACTTAATCTTTTTCTCATATTTTGATTTGTTATTGACGACATCAATTCACAACAAGTTAGAATTACAGTTTCAAAAACCAAAGAGAATATTAAGGCAAAGGATGTGTCACACTTTTAATCCAAGAAGATAATAAGTCTTATGGAAGGAAGATCGCCACAAGAATATGAATTCTTGATAGGATCAAACTTGGTTCAAACCAAAGTAAAAAAGGGCAATGCTAAAAAAAATCAAAGAATCAATTGTTCTATCAAAATATTCTTTCTTTCTCATTATTATTTGCCCTCCACTTTTAAGTTAATAGGCATAGAATTTTGATACATTACTTAAATTATATTTTTTTTCGAAAGTATTGTTAGTCTTTTACCTTATTTAAATTCTATTTCTTTTTAACATATTTAATTAGTAATTTGATTTATGTTTAAATAAACTAACGAGATAAAAGACCGATGAAATTAAGAGTTTCTTTAAATTAACTTATTTGAATTTACATGGTAACATAAAAGTTAATGCAATAAAAATGATCTAATAGGTAGATTTGATGTTTTTATAAAATGCCTTCTTAGCTCAGCTGGTAGAGCACATGGCTTTTAACCATGTGGTTGTGGATTCAATTTTCACAGACGGCGCTAAATATTTTTATCACATTTTATGAAAAATACATGAGTTTCTTACTTGAAATCTTTTAGTTTGATGAGGAGTGACACTCTCTTTTAACACTAATTCCTCTTAGTTTGATTGAAATTAAAAGGCTAAGAGGAGTACAAATTATGTGAAAGATTTAAGAGATGGAATAATGCTTAAATTTTATGGATAACATGGAGTTAAAAAATGTGCCTTTTCTAAGGAAGGTCACGTATTATTAGCCTTAAAAAGTAATAACAAAGAACTAGAATGGTGTTTAGGGGGAGATTTTAATAGTGTTCTGGTAAGATAAAAAACAAAAAGGATCGACAATTACGTGGAAGACTTAAAAGATGAAAGAATTCTCAGAGTTCATGGTTGACACAGAGCTTTGTATTAAATGACACGCATATATTCACCGTGCAATTTATTAGGGAAACAAAATTTATGCGAGGAATTGCTAGCCTATGAAGTAATGACAACTCTACTCTCTCCAAAGTAAATGACAACTCTATTCTCTCCAAATCTACTCTAGAATTGGGTGAAGGTCATAATAGTCTTAAATATAAATTTAATTCTTAATAGTGTACCAATTTTTCTTCTTCTTTTCATAAGGCTCAAAAAAATGTGTCGTTAGAACTTACACAAATTCTACAAAGAAGAATATATGTTTGGCTGAGGTGGGAAAAATATACTTGCTGAAAGAACTGAAAGAAGAAAGAGGGTGGGAAAAACCTAATTCAACTTAATCTATTCACATACATTATCATAATTTTTCTTACACAATATTATGCTTACACTAAAAACATACACTATACAATATGCATTGTTCATTAATATGGTGAATACAACGAACAGTGCAAAAAAAACACATGAACAATACCAGATAAATAATATATATGTGCACAAACAGTACCATAAACAGTGTTCCGCGCACAATATGAACAATGACTTTTTAAGAGTGAACAAAGTTGATTAATGAAATGTAAAAAATTAATTAATGAAGTGATGCAGTTAGTTAATAAACGTTCAGATATTAAAAATAATTTTTAGTAGTAAATCAAAGTTGGTTAATGAAAAGTAGAAAGTTGATTAATGAAGTTATAAAATTGGTTAATAAACGTTCTGATATTAAAAATAATTTTGAGCAGTTATCAAAATTGATTAATGCAATGTAAAAGATTAGTTAATAAATTTATGAAATTGATTAATCACACAATTTTATATCAATACTCCTTAATTAAAATTAAAAAATAAAATAATAAATAATAATTTTAAAAAATAATATTATTATAATATTTCACTATATTTGAAAAGAGTAAAATATGATATAGGTATAAGAATTGAGGTGAAGAATATCATTTCTACCCACCAAACCAAAACTCCACACGCAAAGAATAATAACACATGCAACTATACAATACACAATTACGTGGCAGAATCTGAGTAGCTCACACGCATTAGCTTTTGTAGACCCGATTGCAGCGAAAAAAAATACTCCCGTCTCGTCTCGTCTCGTCTCATGACTTTTATTACCCAGTAACCGCTCTTTTTTATACTGTTAGATCTCCTCTCTCTCACTCTCTCTACAAGACTACAACTATCCTCTATATATATATCTAGAGAGAGAAAGCAAAAACGCGGTGAAGAAAACTAACACACGCCACTCTCAGATCTCTTCGTCTTAAATACACTTCTACTTCTAACTAACTAACTCATCCTCCATTAATGGCTTCTTGACAAGGTTTCATATATTCCTCATCTCTCTCTACTCGTATTCTTCATTTCTTTGCTCAATTCATCTTTCGCATTAGCTTTTCTTTGTATATAACTATATATTGCATTTGAACTTCAATTATTCTTTATTTGCTTAGGTTCTTCGATTTCCGTTCAATTCTAGGGTTTAATCTATGCTAAATATGGTAGAATTGCGTAACAAAATCGAACAATCGGTTCTTATTTACGTTTCACTGTATTGCTAGTTTGTTGAGAATGAATCAGTTCTGATCTGTTTATATGAACGCAGTGCCAGTTTTAGTAACGATTGTTTGGAGAAGCAATTGGATCATATGAGGTGTTCATTTGGTTGGATTGCTTCGCCGGCTATCGATTCAGATGTTCAATTTTTGCAAGCTTGTTGTAATAAGGAAATTTCACTCAGAGTTACACAGGTTAGTGTTGATTTTGGGATTCGTGTAGGATTGTGCGAAAATGAATTGGAATTATTTGAACGGGAGTTTATTTGCAGGTGAGCAGAGTGAAACTGTATCCTTTGATCCAAGGAAGTACTGTTTCCGCGAGATTTTTAGAGGTGGATATAGGTTATCATGGCAGAAGGAGAGGAGCGTATTGAGCTTAAATTCCGCATATATGATGGGACAGATATTGCACACGATACTTATCCAGCGTCTACTACAACAGTTGGTACACTTAAGCAAAAGCTAATTGCTGAGTGGCCTCAAGGTTAGTCGTTTTGGTGGGATATGTCTTTGTATTTTTCAGTGAATTAGGGGTTATCCATTAATAATGATCAAAATGATGTTACTTTGGAGGACTGATTTTAAGTTAATTGTGTTCTTTGAGCACCAAAATGCTAGTTTAGTCTTTTGTCACATTGATTTTATACATGTAGGAAGTTGATAATTCGTTTTTCTTTTATATTGAATCATTGTTTTCAAATACTGTATTATTCGTATTGTATTATTCAATAAAGAACTCATTTTTAACATATATCAAACTTACCTATTGCCGACTGATTGTCTTATGTATCTAGCTATTTTTTTGTTGCATAGTTGAGGATGATGATAACATTAACAACCATTATGCCTTGTTTCTATTACTTTTCAAAGGTTAAAAGTTTGCCAATCTTTTCTTATTACATATATCGATCCTTTTAGTTACAGAAATGAATATAGTGCTCTTCTGTTATTCTACTTGTGAGTCCTCTCACACTTGTTCAGCCAAAAAATAAAAGAAAGCATCGCTACTCTTGCAGATAAACGATTCCTTTTCCTTCTCTCCAAAATAATACATATATTCCTACCAATAAAAAAACATATATCGGTATATCATCATTTTTGTTTTCTATATCGCATGTTTGCCTTGACATTTAATGAAATCTTCCATTTACAGGAAAAACCGTAATACCAAAGTCAGTCAATGATGTAAAACTTATACATGCCGGTAAAGTTTTGGAAAACACCAAAACGCTTGCTGATTCCAGAATAACTTTCAGTGACATCCCTGGTGCTATTACCATGCATGTTGTAGTACAGCCTCCTATAGCTAAAAAAAAGACAGGTTTGTTCAATCTTTTTATCTGTGCTTTTGCTGAAGTAGTATGGCTCCGACCGAGTACCTGTTTTCTGGTACAGGAATAACATATTAATTATATGAAAAATAATAAGTAATTGGAATTAATCATGAGATAAATACAATTTCATAAATACTACTCTGAAGTTTTCAACATACTCTGTAAAATATATCAAGTAAAACTCACAAAAGATGATACAAGATTTGAAGGTTTTTTTATTTAGTAACAAACCGATCAACTTATTAGTTATTAATTATTATCAAAACTTGTTCTTTTGGTTGAACTAGCTTGTGAGATCAATAAGCAACCAAGGTTAAGTGACAGCAACAAATTTAGGAGAGAAAAAAAAGTTGTTATTATACATACAGTTATCATACATTATAATAACAAGAGCTTGTATTTAGCCCGTTACAGTTTAAAACAACCATTTAAAGATAGATAACTCATACATTATATATTAAAATTCTGTATAGTTATCATATAATTAATGTCTCGTTGCATTACTGCAAGTATATTTATTCAGTGATTTAGATTTAGTTACCTTTGTGCAAGAATATTCATTTAGTGATTTAGATTTAGTTGCCTTTGAGAAGTATTTTTAATGTTTGACAAACTGAAGCGATATATTGCGATATTTTTCATGTGCTTTTCTTTTGGCTTCTTTGCAGAGAAGAAGAAGGAGAACATGCAAAAGACGAATTCATGCTCATGCACTATCCTGTAGATTAGAAAGCACACCTTGTGGTTCCTCTGGAGGATGATGGGTAGGCAGTGAACTATCCAATGGTATTGCGACAAGACATTTATGGCTTTGTCATATCATTGTTGCTTCTATTAATGTCAAATATTCATTTCTAGTTTGTCTTCAGAATGAAATCAGATATCAGCATTGTAATATCTGTCCTCAAAAAGTACAATAAGGGTGTTGCATGCCACAAACCGAGCGCGGTGGCTATATAACTTCAGCTCATGCAGTCCCAAGCATTCAGTGAATGCATATTTGTTTGGCAGTAAATATTTTTAGGTAACTAAAATCAACCATCATTGTAATATTTGTTTGGAAGTAAATATACATATGATTTAGCTGGTTGCATTAAATGTATCTCGTCAATGTTTAATGACACCAGAAGAGGGTGAATTGATAAAAACTGCTATCTATGGAGGAGGAACTTGTGGATATTCTTCCAAAACAATCTGTCTAATGTAAAATTCATTTAACTGCATCTTCAATCCAGATTTATAAGGTTTATATAAACTTTTGGCCAAAATTACCATTTTAAATACCAAGGTGATGTTATCAAAGTTTAGACTATTAGATCATGTTTGGATGAGGTAATTGAGAATTTTTAAGGAATTCAAAATTATAATTTAAATGATTCAATTTAAATCTATTTATTTTTAAAATCTTTTGTTTGGATGAAGTATTAAAATGATTCATTATTAAAGTTTTAGGGTTATTTTCATAAATTATAAATTTTTTGAGCCAAATTTAAAATATGAAAAATAGAGATCAATTTGTAATTTTTGAAAATTTTAAGGGGGTAATATGTAAAATTTGAAAAAATTTAAGGAACTATTTGCAATTTTTAAAAAATTTTAGGGGTGAATTTGAAATTTTTATAAAATATGAGGACCATCTTGCAAAACTTGAAAAATTAATAATAAACAATCTAACAAGGGCATGATATAGAGTGAATGAACGATTTCAAATTTCTTACTTTTTGGTGTTATTTGAAATTCTTAAATTTAACTTGAATAAAATACTTCATAAATTTAAATCATTTTAACAATTCTCTATATTTTTTATCCAAACAATAGATTTTGATCAAGTCATTTTAAATTCTCTCAAAACAATAGAGTGTGTTTGGATGAGGTAATTAAGAATTTTTAAGAAATTTAAAATTTTAAGCAATTTAAATGATTCAATTGAAATCCATTCATTTTTAAATTCTTTTGTTTGGATAGAATATTAAAATGATTCATTGTTAAATTTTTTTGGTCATTTTCATAAATTCTAAAATCTTTTTGTCAAATTTAAAATATGAAAAATAAGGACTAATTTGTAATTTTTGAAAATTTTAAAAGACTAATTTGTAAAATCAGAAAACTGTTAGGGATTTATTTGCAATTTTTTTTAATTCAAGGGGTGAATTTGAAATGTTCATAAAATATGAGGACCATCTTGCAAAATTAAAAAAATTTAAAATAAACAATTTAACATTTGCATTATATAGAGTGGATGAGCAATTTCAAATTCTTTACTTTTTGATGTTATTTGAAATTCTTTCAATTTAACTTAAATAAAATACTTCATAAATTTATATCATTTTAACAATATGGGTTTGGCCAATGAATTTATTATCCTTCAATTTGCGTGGGGCAGGGATGCCGATCAAGAGGAAGTGAGTTAGGCATTTAATAAAAGAGTTAGAGTCTGATGTTTGTCTACTTCAGGAGACTAAGCTGCGTGGTTCCTGAGTCTATCATTTTTGAGTTGTGGGGTAGTAGAGAAGTGGAGTGGAGCTTTAAAGTTGCGGAAGGTAGTGTCGGGGGAATTATTACAATGTGGAAACCAAGGTTATTCCAGCTTGTTTTCAGTTTTTCTGGAGAAGGTTTCATTGGTATCAATGTTATTTGGCATGAGCAGTCAGTCTACTTGATCAATATTTACTCTTCCTGCTATTTGGCCAAAAAGAGGATCATGTGGAAGGAATTACAGATGTGCAAGGAAAACTTTCCCAAAGGTTATTGGTGTCTTGCAGGCGACTTCAATGCGGTCAAGGTGGATACGGAAAGAAAAGGGCGTAGAAATGCGGTGAATCAGAGGGAGATGTCGGAATTCGGTGAATTTATCCAATCCATGGATTTGGGAGATGTGGCCACTGCATGTAATAAGTTTACTTGGTTCAGTTTGGATGGTAAATCCATGAGTAGGTTGGATAGATTCCTCTTGTCTGATGAGTTGATTGCGTTGTGGAATGTCAACTGTCAACATGTTGGACCTAGGGATATATCGGATCATGCTCCTATATGGATCAAAGGGTGTAAGGTTAATTGGGGTCCCAAACCTTTCAAATTCTTCAATTATTGGTTTGAGAGTGAAGAATTAGTCCCGTTGATCAACGATTTTTGGGAATCTACCTATGTTGAGGGAAAAGCTGCGTTTGTTTTAAAGGAAAAGTTGCGCTTGTTGAGAGGCGTGCTTAGGAAGTGGAATAAGGATGTTTCCGGGTTAATTAACTTGGAGGTTGAAAATGCTACTAAGGACCTTAATTTATTGGACATGATGGCTGCCACAGGGGATGAGACGGAGGAAAACCTAAGGAGCAGTGATCTTGCTACGTCAAGGAGGGAGGCAACTAAGAAGGTTTAGAACTCCTTGTACAACAGAGAGAGTATTATATGACAAAAATCTAGGTGTTTCTGGATTAAAGAAGGTGACCGCAATACGAAATTTTTTCATCATTCTTTGAGAGCTAGACAAAGGAGAAACAACATTGCGGGTCTGTATACCGCTAGGGGTAGAATTGAGCAGGTGCACGAAGTGAAATCGGAATTCAAAAGGCATTTTGAGAGTAGATTTGATGAGTCTGATTACATTCGGCCAAAGTTGGATGGAGTTCGATTCAAACAACTTTCTTTGGAGGATAAAGTATTGCTTGAAAAGTCGTTTTCCTTGGAAGAGATTAAAGAGGTAATTTGGAGTGGTGATAGAGACAAAAGCCCGGGTCCGGACGGGTTCAACTTGGGATTCTTCAAGGCTTGTTGGGAATTTCTAAAAGCTGACATAATCAGGTTTGCAAATGAGTTCTATGATTCTGGTAAGGTGCCTAAAGCAATTACGGCTTCGTTTCTTGTTCTTATGCCGAAAGGTGATAATCCTCAAGAGGTCGATGATTTTAGACCAATCTGCTTAATTGGTAGTTTGTATAAAATTATGTCCAAGATCTTGGCCAATAGGCTCAAAAAGGTTATGAACTACTTGATTTCGAAAACTCAAACGGCGTTTGTGGCGGGGAGACAAATGCTTGACGAAATCCTTGTTGTGAATGAGGTGCTGGATTATGCAAGAAGGAATAAAGAGGAATGTCTGATCATGAAAGTGGATTTTGCGAAGGCCTACGATAGTATTTCATGGGACTACTTGAGAAACATATTAGGCAGGATGGGTTTTGGGCCAAAATGGTTGCTGATCGTGAAGGCTGGATCAGATCCTGTAGAAGTGGGCCACCAAGTACATCTGAGATGCTGGCCGTATGGAGAGGAGGAGGGGGTGTACCTGCAAGGTACTCCGACGCTCAAGTAAGAAAGGGTCAGAGAAAAGGGGCAAGTATAAAGTGTTAGTTCGTAGGGTGAATATTGGATACCTGACCCTCTCAAATGAGAGGGTTTATATAGAGCCTCCTAGCGCGTGGCCAACGGTCCTATTTTCGGGGCGAAATAACCGTTTTACCAAAGAATAGGTAACTGCCCAAAACTAGCCATTGTGTCGGGCAGGTGCCCAAAACTAGCCGTTATGTCGGGCATTAGCATAGTTTCGGGCACATGCCCTTAGCTGTTCGGGGAGCGAAGAAGACATGCATAACGGGCAGCGATTCCGGGGAGGGACGACGCAGCTCTTGCCCGGTTGAAGGGGCAGAAAGGTAACTTTTGCCCCCTTTTGTGGATTAGACTTAGGAAATTGGGCCGTTCTAGGAGCAGAAGTGGATTGGGCCGTGTCTAACCATCGGTCCAGTCCAGAACAGGAGCCCCCCAAGTCGTTGCTCCCGAGAATGGGAGTGATGACTTAAGGACAGCTCCCTGCTCCAGGGAGATAGCGTGAAGTCGTCGTTTGGAGATGAGGAGGATTGTCTTGTGGTGTCCGCGACCCCTGGTGTCCATGGCATTCATGACCATGACCGTGTTGCCCATCGTCCGGGGATGCTAACGGTTAGTCAGAATTGGAAACGTTAGGGTGCCACGTCTGCCTAGAGCTCCGTGTAGCAGTTGCTAGGCAATGATGGCTAGTTAATAGCCATCATAACCTACGAGTGCGTACCACTGCACGTGCCCCTCTGTATAAAAGGGGGAAATCGTTCCATTTTGAACTTTTCGTTCTGATTTCTCTTCGTCTTCTTCAGAATTCCTGCTCGTCGCCGTCGTCTGCTATTCCGGCCATCACATCAGCTTCCAGGGACCCTCTTTCATCTTCTAAATCAAGTAAGTTTGCTTATCCCGTGCTCTTTTACCCATTTAACGGTTGTTTGTAGTCTTTGCATGCGGTTAGGTTTAGGTTTATGAGATGAAATAGGCTGTTTTTCGCCGATTGTTGGTGGTAGATGGTGGCCGTGCCATTTTCCACTTCTAATACGTCGCCGGATGTTTTAGTATGTTTTAGTGAGGAGGGCGGTTCGCGACGTCGCTGAGACGGAGATGCATGTGTAACCGCCGTGATTGTTCATTTTCTGAGTTGGTGATGAATTATCTGGTCGAATACTCCCAGATTCCGGTGAAGCTTTGCGGTTTCCGGCAAAGCTTCAAACGGAAACTGGGTATGAGCGCGGGGAAGCTCTTCGCGAGCGTTTCTTCACGGGGAGGTTTCTGGGTTTCTCTTTTGATGTTAGGGCTCAGGCGGGGGATGTTGTCCTCAGCCCTTTGCGCGCCCTTTCACTTGGCTAGCAGAGGAAGGGTGGGTTTGATCTATTGTCGAATTCACTTTTTTCTCTGCTTTTCAGGTGATCGACATGGCGACGGAGCCAGATGGAGAAATTATCCTGGACACGTCCGAGGAAGAGGTGAGTTCCTCGGACAGTAGTAGTTCGACGACTTCAAGTATCCCCAGCGAGGTCGGGGAAGAAGAGGAAATGGAAGATATGGAAGAGGATGTCGTCGGTGATTCCGCGGAGGAGTGGGAGGTTGCCGAACCAGCCGAGCACGGGTCCACCTTCGCCACGTATCTAGGGGACGTTTTTACGGAGGTCGGACCGGAGGGGGAGTGAAAGGTGCACTTTCCCTCCGAAGATGATCGGGTCTACACGGATTTCGTGGATCGCTTTACTATGTACAAATATGCCTTCAAAGAGCCGGGGTTGAGATTGTCGTTCACTGATTTTCAGCAATCAGTGTTTGTGCACTTGAAGTTGGCCCCCACGCAGCTGCACCTGAACTCATTGGCCTTCATACGGGCGTTTGAGCTGACCTGTGATTTCTTGAGGATTGGGGCTACTCTTCCCTTATTCTTCACAGTCTTCCACCTTCAACGGCAGCTGTCGGGGAGGAAGTACAGATGGGTCTCGTTGAAGCAGCCACGTAAGCTGTTCAAGCCTTTCCCTGAATCGATACGGACATTTAAGGAGAGGTACTACATCATTGAGCTCGTATCGAAAGCTGCCCAGGACAGCACCTATCTCTGGGAGATCGAGGTTGACGAGGAGGGAAATGAGCTGCGCAACGAGTCTGGGAAGTTCATCGGGGAGAGAGTGTACAAGTTCCCCATCCACTGGAGACCTGGCCATTTCACCAAGAAGCCCGGCGATTACGTTCTTCAGTCGCACGAGTTAGACGGGCAGGATGCCGTTGCGTATGAGACGCTGGTGAAGTATGTTAACTCCTCCTGCTCGCTCAATGCTGGACGAAGAAGGGTGAACCGATCTTCGAGGAGGATGGTAGTCAGAGGGTTGAATACCGCTTTATTAATACCAAGGCACTCCTGGAGTGCAAGACTCCTGCGCAAGCCCAGAAGCTGCTCGGTAGACTTAGTTATTTTAATTTGCCCAAACTATTTTCCTTTCTCGTATCTAACATCCCGTATTCTGTTTGTGCAGGTGAGATGCCTCAGACTCATGAGAGGGTGGTGAAGAATGCTCTTGCGAGGAACAAGGTCGGGATGGCTCCTCCAAAGTCTCGATTTTCCAATGCGCGTGCTGCCACTCCTGCTCAGTCTGCTGCGGGGACCTCTTCTCCCACTCCTGCTCCTCGGGGATCTCCCCTGCCTTTGGCCTCGCGAACCAAGCGACCGAGGGCCAACGACGCCGTGGATCTCAGCCGAGCCCAAGAGAAAGGGAGGTTCGAACTTTCTCCTGGCATACTTGATAGAAGATACTTTGAGGGGAACTCCCTGATCGTGCCGCGGGCAGAATCTCTTTGGCTGGAAAGCATGGACCGTCCGAGCAAGAGGGCGTTGGTGGCCCAACATGCTTCTGCACTGGTCAGAGTTCTGGAAATGGCGGCCATATATGCGGAAGGGGACTCTGCAACTGAGTCTGAGCTCAAGGCTGCTCGGGCTACCGTGGCATCTCTCAAGGAGGAGGTGAAGAGTGCCGGCGATGCCCGGAAGAAGGCCGATGAGAAGGTGGCCAGGCTGAAGAAGGAGATTTTTGTGCTGGCGGCGGAGAAGAAGGCGGTTGAGGAGCTGGTCCAGCAGCTGAGGGTGGTTAATGCCCCGGGCAAAGATGAACTCGGGGATGTGAAGGAACTGAAGACAAGGTCCGAGCTAGTTGCCCGTATGTTGGCGGCCGAGGATGATAGTATCGTCATTACAGACGAATCCTTCAAGAATGTCGTGTCTCAACTGCGAGTGGTGAACCCCGGACTTGACATTTCTACTGAGGTTACTCATTATCTGGCGCATGTTGAGGATGGTCGGATCGCTATGCCTGCCGCCCTTCTTAAAGAGAATGTCGAGGATCATCCCGCGGAGAACCAGGAGCCTCAGCCCGTGCCTGCCGCCCAGATGGATGAGTGAGGGGTTTTTTATGTTGTTGTAATTTGTCCGGCCTGCGTGCCGTGTATTTGATGTAACCTATTTTGGGGGCATGGCCCCCGGTCTATGTAATTCAGTACAATCATGGCCCCAGTGGCCATTTATCATACTTAAATTATATGTCCGGTCTTGGTGGCCAGTTCTGTTATTTGCATGGTTTTACTTGCTTTTATTTTCTGCTTAGTGTTGTACTCGTGCTTGTTGTGAATGTATGTCTGCCCGTGATAGGGAGTATTTGACTTATGTGAAGTTTCAGGGGATTGCTCGTTGTAGATGTGTTCGACAGTGAGGGGTACTGGTCGAATGACCGGGGAATATCCTGGCGGGGGTGCGGAGCTCAGGTCGCGTTTGAGGCCTGAGTTCGCGGCGTGAACGTCCTATCGCTAGCTGGGGTTCTGCCAGTCATGGTACTTTGACGATGGCGATGCTCGATCGAGGACCGCTGTTGAGCAATTACTCAGCCCATTACTGAGCGGGGTTCTGCTTTATTGGTATGCGACGCTTGTACCTAGGCGTGTATAGTGGTCGGTAGCTGATGTTCGTCGTCGTGACGGGTCGAACCGAGAATTAGCTATAATATTGTTTTAGTTTTTCGGCGTTCCATGGTCGAGCAAGTTCTTCCCCATTGAGATGTTCTAGGTAATAGGCCTCATTCTTCGTTTTTGCTCGGACACGATAGGGTCCTTCCCAGTTGGCGGCTAGTTTGCCCTCGCGAGAGTCATTGTGGTTTCTCCTTAGAACAAGGCTTCCCACGTCGGACTCTCATCGTATCACCTTGGCGTTGTGCCTGATGGTAATTTTTTGTTTTAACGAGGCTTCGCGGAGAGCTGCCCCAGTTCGGATTTCCTCGATGAGGTTGAGTTCTTCTCTTATTGATTTGTCGTTCATCTCCTCGTCTAGGGGTGACTCTGTCCGCCTAGAGGGTACGTGAACTTCGACAGGCATTACCGCCTCGGTCCCGTATGCTAGATGGAAAGGTGTTTCCCCGGTTGTAGAGTGTGGAGTTGTGCGGTATGCCCACAACACACTGTGCAGTTCCTCGGCCCAAGCCTTCTTTGTTTCGTCCAGCCTTCGTTTGAGGCCTCAAAGGATGACTCGGTTAGCTGCTTCAGCCTTCCCGTTTGTTTGAGGGCGCTCGACGGATGCGAAGTGCTGCTTCGTGTCCAGTTGAGCGACGAAGTCCTGGAACTTCCTGTCTGTGAATTGCGTCCCATTGTCCGTCACTATCGTTGGGGGATGCCGAAATGTAACGCCCCAGTTTTGTCCGTTTTATTTAATTGAGTCGTTTTGATTATTTTATTATTATATTATTTTATTTTCGACTTTTATTTGGAAGTATGTTATTTTTCAATGTTGTGATATTTTATCGCGTTTTGGGAACATTTGCGAGATATTTGAGTGTAGGGGTATTTTGGGCATTTCACTTTATTTTCCTTAAGTTAGTAAAATAGAAATAGAAAGAGAGAAAAATAGAGAGAAAGAAAAAGAGAAGAAGGAAAAGGGGAAGAAAAGAGAAAGAAAGGAGAAAGAGAGAAAAACTTGGAAAAGAAGAAATCGAAACAACCGACTTTCCAAACACGATTAAATCGGGTAAGGGTGCGAAACTTGATTATTATATACTGGTGTATGATTATGTATGTATGTTTTTGGTTGATATTGGATTGAAATTGAATATAGAGTGAAAAACCGTAATATGTGGAAATTGTTACAATTCGATTAAATTGTGTCGGAAATCATGTTTTCAGGTCCCTTAATGTTGATACATGTTGGATACATGTTGTTAGGCATTGTATTGGTAATTTTTCTGGTGTATAGGTGAAAATTGGATTGATTTTGGGTTGAAAATGCAGAAAAAATTCTGCAGAAAAATTCTGGGTTTCCACTGCCGTTACGCGTATCAGGCACGTCCATACGCGTATTGGCTTGGGCAATACGCGTATGGGAGGTGCATTTGAGGGAAATACGCGTATTGAATTTCATTTTTCTCGGCCATCTGCTGAAACGCGTAATGATACGCGTAAGATTTTGGGCAATACGCGTATGGCTCAGGGCAATACGTGTATGGCCAGCAGGGGTGTAAAATGTTGTCTTTTCGCGATGTCTTTTCCGTTTACGTCCATAACTTGTGTTCCGATTATCCGTTTTGAACATTCTTGGTATCGTTGGAAAGCTAATAAAATGTAATTTCTTATTAAAATGGTTTTGAGATTTTTGGCCGATTTAATTATGTCGGAAATTTGGAATAGTGTCGTTTTGTCGATGTTTGTCGTTATAATTGTGTGTAATTGATGTGTATCATGCAATGTGCTGTTGATATGGATATGGTATGACTTGTGTGCTGTTGTATGGTGTAAATGCATGTGTTTAGATGGTGTGATGATGGTTTGTGGCCGTATGGCAAATAAATGCATTGTTTTGGGCTTGAATTGCAAAGCATGATTAGTGTTGAGTGAGATGATTGCATATATGTGTGCATTTGAATGTCATGAGTCATTGTATACCAAGCATCATGATATGCATTCTTGAGATGCCGTGTGTCCTAGTGCGTGTGAGCGACGAATCGATTCCAGAGGGAATCCGCTATAACATCATGTGCCTTATACAAAGAGGTGTGAGCGATAATTATGGACGATCGTGTGCCTTATACAAAGAGGTGTGAGTGATTGGGTCGTGTGCCTTATAAAAAGAGGTGTGAGCGATCCATAAACGTCGTGTGCCTTATACAAAGAGGTGTGAGCGACGGGGAACATCGTTTGCCCGACGGGGAGTTACACTAAGTAACAAGCGATGGTTCCAATAGTTGCTGAGTGAACTAGTGTTGAGATGATGGATAGATGGTACCGCATATGCATTGCATAGAGTCGTTGTTTCTGTCTCTGTGCATTTGTATAAATCATGAATGGATTGATTTCGTGTGGAATTGTGATTGGAATTGATGAGTTGAGATATGTATTGTGTTGTGTTGTATTTGGATTCTGTTGTACGTTGTGGTGAGAATATTTTACGTGTGTAATGTTGTGTTATTATATAATTATATGCAATTATATTATGATTGTGTTTCTCACCCTTCTGCTGTTTTGAATGCTCTATGAGGCATTGTAGATTAGATTGCTGGAGGTCTTTTTGTGAAGCTTAGGTCTTCATTCTTTTGTCGGTCGGCTCTGATATGTGACACCGGGTAGTCGGGGTGATCGAGCGTGATTATTTGTATCATGTATACACATGTTTTGGATTGTACTTGTGTGAATTTGTATATGACAGATACACTTTGTATGATGTATATATATGACATTCAGTTGCAGATTTTCCGCTTTTATTCTATAACTAAATTGTGGTTGTTAGGAACTGAGTTCCTTTGTTATGTGCTACCTGAATTGTTGCATATCTATATAAGCAGGTGATTGTATTTTGTTTCAATTGATGTGACTCCTCAGTCTATGCCATGAATGTTTTAATTATACTCTGATTAAATTTTTATCGTTTTATTTTATTTGGGGGTATAGATTGGGGGTGTTACATTAAGTGATATCAGAGCCAGTCCGTGTCAGTTTGTGTCAGTCCTTGTTGGTCGTTGTAGTTGGGTGAGTTATTTGTTTAACCATAGTTGCTGTTATTGGAAATGAACAAAATATGGCTGGTAGGAATGACGCTGCTTTGGCTGCTGCTATGCAAGCTATGGCTCGGGCTGTGCATGGTGCACCTAATGCTGCAGGTAATGATGAGTTCAGGAAGAACAAACCGCCTGTCTTCAAAGGAAGATATGATCCTGATGGTGCACAGATTTGGCTGAAAGAGATTGACAGAATCTTCTGAGTGATGGATTGTGCTGAGGATCAGAAGGTGAGACTGGGTACTCACATGTTACTGGAACAAGCTGATGATTGGTGGGTTAGTACACGTCATGTGTTGGAAGCTGCAGAGGAAGAGATCACTTGGGCGGTGTTTAGCATTGAGTTTCTGAGGAAGTATTTTCCCGAAGATGTAAGAGGAAAGAAGGAAATTGAGTTCTTGGAATTAAAAAAGGTAATATGTCTGTTGTTGATTATACTGCTAAGTTTGTGGAGCTTGTGCAGTTTTATCCACATTATGCTGAAACGACTGCGGAATTTTCTAAGTGTGTAAAGTTTGAGAACGGATTGCGTCCTGAGATAAAGCAAGCAATCAGTTACCAAAGGATTAGAAGGTTTTCTGATTTGGTGGATTGCTGTAGGATTTTTGAAGAAGATAGCAAAGCTCGTTCTACTCACTATAAGAGTACGAACGAGAGGAAAGGGAAGCAACCGTTTCGCAGTGGTCCTTATGTAACACCAGCTGATAAGGGTAAACAAAGAGGGAATTTTGAGAAAAGGCCAAGTGGGGGAGGAATGTCTAATCCTTCGAGATGTTATAGGTGTGGTGACTTAGGACATCGCCAGTTTGAATGCAGAAAATATATGAGGAAGTGTTCCAATTGTGGAGGTTTAGGACATATTGCAGCTGATTGTAAGAGGAACGTGGTGAAGTGTTTCAATTGTGGTGAACCTGGGCATGTTAGTACAAAGTGTCCGAAACCAAAGCAAGCTCCAGCTGGTGGAAAGGTTTTTGCATTGGCAGGAACTCAGACTTCAAGTGCAGATCGTCTGATCAGAGGTACTTGTTTTATTAATAGTACGCCTTTAGTTGCTATTATTGATACTGGAGCGACTCATTCGTTTATTTCGTCTGAGTGCGTGAAGCGTTTGAATCTTGTGTTGTCTTCGATGGGTGGTGAGATGGTTATTGATACTCCAGCAATGGGGTCAGTAACTACTTCTTTGGTTTGTTTAAGTTGTCCTTTGACCATTTATGGTAAAGACTTTGAGATGGATTTGGTGTGTTTACCGTTGGAGGGTTTAGATGTGGTTCTGGGAATGAATTGGTTGCAGTTCAATAGGGATCATATTGATTGTAATCATAAGCTGGTAAGATTTCCTTCTCTTGAGGAAGACGAAGACTCGAGTTTCTTATCTACCAAAGAGTTGAAGAAACTTTTGGCGGATGAAGCTCAGTTGTTTGGGTTGTTTGCATCATTGACCGTGGATAGTCAAGTTTCACTTGATGTGTTTCCTGTTGTGTGTGATTTTCTGGAAGTGTTTCCTGAGGATATTTCAGACTTGCCGCCAGAGAGAGAGGTGGAGTTTTCTATAGATCTAGTTCCTGGTACTAGACCTGTTTCTATGGCACCTTATCGAATGTCGGCATATGAGTTGGTTGAGTTAAAGAAGCAGTTGAATGAATTGCTAGAAAAGAGGTTTGTGAGACCAAGCGTTTCTCCTTGGGGTGCTCCAGTTTTATTGGTGAAAAAGAAAGATGGAAGTATGCGGTTGTGTATTGATTATCGCCAGTTGAATAAGGTGACGATTAAGAATAAGTATCCTCTTTCGAGAATTGATGATTTGATGGACCAGTTGGTAGGTGCTTGTGTGTTTAGTATGATTGACTTGAGGTCAGGGTATCATCAGATTAGGGTGAAAGAGGAAGATATTCAGAAGACGGCTTTTAGGACATGTTACGGTCATTATGAATATTCTGTGATGCCGTTCGGGGTTTCTAATGCGCCAGGTGTGTTTATGGAGTACATGAATCGTATTTTCCACGAGCATTTGGATCGTTTTATGGTTGTGTTTATTGATGATATCTTAATTTATTCTAAGTCTCGGGAGGAGCACGCGGAGCATTTGCGTATTGTTTTGCAGGTTTTGAAAGAAAGAAATCTTTTTGCTAAATTGTCCAAGTGTGAGTTCTGGTTGTCGGGTGTGAGTTTTCTTGGGCACGTGATTTCAGGTAATGGTATTTCTGTGGATCCATCTAAAGTAGAAGCAGTTCTACAATGGGAGGCTCCGAGATCCATTACTGAAATTCGAAGCTTTTTGGGGTTAGCCGCATATTATCGAAGGTTCATTGAAGGTTTTTCTAAGCTAGCACTTCCTTTGACCCAGTTGACTTGTATTGGGATATTCGGTGCGAGGAAAGTTTTAGTGAGCTGAAGAGAAGATTGACGACAGCTCCGATTTTGATTTACTGAACCATTTGTGGTGTATTGTGATGCGTCTTTGATTGGTCTAGGTGGGGTGCTAATGCAAGAAGGTAAGGTTATGGCTTATGCTTCGAGGCAGTTGAGAGTGCATGAGAAAAATTACCCTACTCATGATTTGGAATTAGCGGTTGTGGTCTTTGTGTTGAAAATTTGGAGGCATTATCTCTATGGTGCAAGATTCGAAGTCTTTAGTGATCATAAAAGTTTGAAATATTTGTTTGATCAGAAAGAGTTAAATATGAGGCAGCGGAGATGGTTGGAGTTTTTGAAGGACTACGAATTTGGATTGAATTACCATCCTGGTAAAGCGAATGTGGTAGCCGATGCGTTGAGTCAGAAATCGTTACATATGTCCGCTTTAATGGTTAAGGAGTGGGAGCTTTTGGAAGCTTTTAGGGACTTGGGTTTGGTGTGTAAGGTGACGTCCGACAGCGTGAGGCTAGGTATGCTAAAGGTTACTAATGATTTTCTGATGACTGTTAGTGAGAAACAGAAGCTGGATGTGAAATTTGTGGATTTGATGTTGGTGGGAGAAAAAGATGCGAATAGTGATTTTAAAGTGGATGTTAATGGTGTTCTGAGGTTCCGTGGTCAAATTTGTATTCCGGATGATTCGGATTTGAAAATGATGATTTTAGAGGAAGGACACCGGAGTAATTTGAGTATACATCCGGGAGCTAATAAAATGTACCAAGATTTGAAGAAGATTTTCTGGTGGTCTGGATTAAAGAGAGATGTGGCTCAGTTTGTGTATGCGTGTTTGACGTGCCAAAAGTCGAAAGTGGAAAATCAGCGACCTAGTGGTTTGTTGCAACCGTTGGATATTCTGAGTGGAAATGGGACAACATTTCTATGGATTTTTTGACAGGGTTGCCGAATACACTGAGGGGGCATAATGCTATTTGGGTGGTTGTGGACAGACTGACTAAGTCGGCGCATTTCATTCTGATTGACATCAGTTTTTCTTTGGAGAGGCTAGCTGAGATTTATATTAGTGTGATTGTGAAGCCGCATGGTGTTCCGTTGAGTATTGTTTCGGATCGAGATCCGAGGTTTACCTCGAGATTTTGGGAAAGTTTACAGAAGGCGTTGGGTTCTAAGTTGAGGTTGAGTTCTGCTTATCATCCTCAGACAGATGGTCAGACTGAGAGAACGATTCAGTCGTTGGAGGATTTGTTGAGGGCTTGTGTTCTTGAACAAGGTGGTGCGTGGGATAGTTATCTTGCATTGGTGGAATTCACGTATAATAACAGTTTCCATTCTAGTATTGGAATGACACCTTTTGAAGCACTGTATGGACAAAGATGTCGAACACCGTTGTGTTGGCACGAATCTGGTGAGAGTTCGGTGGTTGGACCCGAATTGATTCAACAGACTACAGACAAGGTGAAGCTTATTCGTGAGAAAATGAAGGCTTCTCAGAGTAGGCAAAAGAGTTATCATGATCGAAGAAGAAAAGATTTGGAGTTTCAAGAGGGCGATCATGTATTTTTGAGAGTTACACCGGTAACGGGTGTTGGTCGTGCATTGAAGTCGAAGAAACTTACTTCTCGGTTTATTGGTCCTTACCAGATATCCGCGAGAGTGGGTGCTGTGGCTTATAGGGTGGCGTTGCCGCCGAGTCTGTCGAATTTGCATGATGTGTTCCATGTTTCACAGCTTTGGAAGTATGTTCCGGATCCATCGCATGTGATTCCGATGGATGAGGTAGAGGTAAGGGAGAACCTTACGGTTGAGGCATTACCAGTGAGGATTTTGGATCGCGAGTTGAAGCGGTTAAGGGGCAATGATATTGCACTTGTGAAGGTAGCGTGGGGAGGCGCTGCTGAGGGCAATTTGACTTGGGAGTTGGAGAGTCGGATGCGGGAGTCGTATCCAGAGGTGTTCGTCTCAGGTATATTTTCAAGGACGAAAATTTCTAAATGGGGGAGAGTTGTAACGCCCCAGTTTTGTCCGTTTTATTTAATCGAGTCGTTTTGATTATTTTATTATTTTATTATTTTATTTTTGACTTTTATTTGGAAATATGTTATTTTTCAATGTTGTGATATTTTATCGCGTTTTGGGAACGTTTGCGAGATATTTGAGTGTAGGGGTATTTTGGGCATTTCACTTTATTTTCCATAAGTTAGTAAAATAGAAATAGAAAGAGAGAAAAATAGAGAGAAAGAAAAAGAAAAGAAGGAAAAGGGGAAGAAAAGAGAAAGAAAGGAGAAAGAGAGAAAAACTTGGAAAAGAAGAAATCGAAACAACCGACTTTCCAAACACGATTAAATCGGGTAAGGGTGCGAAACTTGATTATTATATACTTGTGTATGATTATGTATGTATGTTTTTGGTTGATATTGGATTGAAATTGAATATAGAGTGAAAAACCATAATATGTGGAAATTGTTACAATTCGATTAAATTGTGTCGGAAATCATGTTTTCAGGTCCCTTATTGTTGATACATGTTAGATACATGTTGTTAGGAATTATATTGGTAATTTTTCTGGTGTATAGGTGAAAATTGGATTGATTTTGGGTTGAAAACGCAGAAAATATTCTGCAAAAAAATTTTGGGTTTCCACTGCCGTTACGTGTATCAGGCATGTCCATACGCGTATTGGCTTGGGCAATACGCGTAAGGGAGGTGCATTTGAGGGCAATACGCGTATTGAATTTCATTTTTCTCGGCCATCTGCTGAAACGCGTAATGATACGCGTAAGATTTTGGGCAATACGCGTATGGCTCAGGGCAATACGTGTATGGCCAGCAGGGGTGTAAAATGTTGTCTTTTCGCGATGTCTTTTCCGTTTACGTCCATAACTTGTGTTTCGATTATCCGTTTTGAACATTTTTGGTATTGTTGGAAAGCTAATAAAATGTAATTTCTTATTAAAATGGTTTTGAGATTGTTGGCCGATTTAATTATGTCGGAAATTTGGAATAGTGTCGTTTTGTCGACGTTTGTCGTTATAATTGTGTGTAATTGATGTGTATCATGCAATGTGCTGTTGATATGGATATGGTATGACTTGTGTGCTGTTGTATGGTGTAAATGCATGTGTTTAGATGGTGTGATGATGGTTTGTGGCCGTATGGCAAATAAATGCATTGTTTTGGGCTTGAATTGCAAAGCATGATTAGTGTTGAGTGAGATGATTGCATATATGTGTGCATTTGAATGTCATGAGTCATTGTATGCCAAGCATCAAGATATGCATTCTTGAGATGTCGTGTGCCCTAGTGCGTGAGAGCGACGAATCGATTCTAGAGGGAATCCGCTATGACATCGTGTGCCTTATACAAAGAGGTGTGAGCGATGATTATGGACGATCGTGTGCCATATACAAAGAGGTGTGAGCGATCGGGTCGTGTGCCTTATACAAAGAGGTGTGAGCGATCCATAAATGTCGTGTGCCTTATGCAAAGAGGTGTGAGAGACGGGGAACATCGTTAACCCGATGGGGAGTTACACTAAGTAACAAGCGATGGTTCCAATAGTTCCTGAGTGAACTAGTGTTGAGATGACGGATGGATGGTACCGCATATGCATTGCATAGAGTCGTTGTGTCGGTCTCTGTGCATTTGCATAAATCATGAATGGATTGATTTCGTGTGGAATTGTGATTGGAATTGATGAGTTGAGATATGTATTGTGTTGTGTTGTATTTGGATTCTGTTGTACGTTGTGGTGAGAATATTTTACGTGTGTAATGTTGTGTTATTATATAATTATATGCAATTATATTATGATTGTGTTTCTCACCCTTCTGCTGTTTTGAATGCTCTATGAGGCATTGCAGATTAGATTGCTGGAGGTCTTTTTGTGAAGCTTAGTGTTGCGAGCGATTTTGGACGCGGTTCTTAAGCGCTGGTCGCTCTCTGCGGTTTGAGCTTTGACTACAGGTCAATTCATTTTTTATCCTATTGTGAGCTGAATAAGGAAGGGAAATAGATGTCTCCAATTAACCCTGCTTTGCATACTGAGTTTAAACAGCGGTCTGTTAGGTTACAGATGCTATCAATGTGGGGGGCCTTTGTACTGGTTATTTGTATTTTCGCCAATACTATTTTCTTTCTTTCATTTTCGACAGAAGGTTTCTGGCGGGGAACAAGGATTAGGATGTTAGGACTGATGCTTTTGAATTACTGCTTTTGATTGACTGAGATATGGGATTTGGGTTTTTTGTTGATTGCGCTTGCTAAGATCTTTTCTTTCGATCTTATGCCTACGTATTCCCGTTTACCGAAACAGGGAAATCAGAGCGTTCGTAGTTCCTCCTATTTTATGGGAGGAAATGGTTGTTTTTGGTGTCTTGTTCAAAGCCCAAGACGTGAAGCGAAAGGTGATTTGTATCTTGTTCAAAGCCCAAGATGTGAAGCTGAAAGACCTCGGCTTTAGAGAGAATTTGTCATCTCTAAAGAGGGGAGAAGGAGAATTACTTTAACTGGGATACGCGGATCCGAGCAATGCCATAATTTCCGAAGAAAGGGTTTTAACCTGAAGGAGAAGACTTTAACTCAGTGTAGAGCAATGCCATATTTCCTTAGGAATTTCTCATGCTAAAAGAGGGACAGTGGCATGGATGTAGATGATCCAGAGGCTTGCCGCTTACAGCGATTAGTTGAAGGGGAAGAAGTTGTTGATGTTTGTGTACTGTGAACGAGGCACAACTTTGATGCTAAAAGGTTGATTGGATTAACCAGTGGTTTTCTTATACAAAGCCTAAGAGGAGGCTAATTTCCGCTAGGAAAATCATTATACAAAGCCTAAGAGGAGGCTAATTTGTGTCTCGTACAAAGCCCGAGAAAGAGGCTAAAAGGGTTCGACCCAGTGGGGTATATCGTTATACAAAGCCTAAGAGGAGGCTAGCAAAGAGTTGACTCAGTTGGAGAATCTTTTATACTCAGTAAGAGAGTGTTTTTGTATCTCGTACAAAGCCCGAGAGAGAGGCGAAAAGGTTGTTTTGACTCCACTGGGGAGAATTTTTGGTATCTCGTACGAAGCCCGAGATGGAGGCTATTGTAACTGTTTCAGTTGAGTGACAGATCCAATATACTGATTTTAAAAGAGAAAATCAGTTCTTATATGAGTAACACTGTACCCAGGGGTTTGATTTGAGGATCAGGGATATTTCATTCTCTTTGAGGAAACAGGAAATCCAAAGGGTGTCGAGACTGTCCGAGTCTGCGGGTTTCCTTCCTATTTAACGAAGGGTGCTTGAGAATGTCTTTGAGACTCAAGGAAGTTAGACTGTCCGTGTCTAGAGTTTTATCTTTTGTACTATGCTTTGAGAAACAGTAGTAGACTCTATGAAAGGACTGTTCTATGAGGATGACTATGTTCTGTTCGTATACCTCTAGGAGGTCGTCGAGACAATTTGTATGAAGCCCAAGAGGAGGCTGGAAACTTTTAAGAAGCCGACGGGTCCTTGTACGAAGCCCAAGAGGAGGCTATCATTCCCGGAGGAAGAGATCATTATACGAAGCCTAAGAGGAGGCTGTGAATACTTCTAAGAAGCCGTTGTGTCCTTGAATAATGCCCAAGAGGAGGCCGATGCTTTTAAGAAGCCCGTGGGTCTTATCATCTCCTTTCCATTAGGAGAGATAACTCTTTTAAAGATAAAAACCACTGGTAAACGTGCGAGGTTTACTATCCAGCGACTTTTAGCTTTTAAAGAGGGTTCCTTAGTTAAGGTCCAAGATTATGACCGTAGTGGGTACCCAAACTCCGAGACATTCAAGGCAAGCTATCCACAAGGAATAGATCAAGTCAGGAAAGTTCGAGAATTGGGAAGAAACTCAAAGATGCCATTCACGGAGAATACATTCATCTTGGGGAGTAGAGCTTCTTGACGATTCCTAAGGAGGACAGCCGAAGAGAAGACTGTATCTGGTGCTCCTATTGGGGATCTAGGCGTCTATTTCTACGAATAAATGAAACGGCGTCACCTAGTTCTAGACGTAGTAGCCGGGGAAACTCGAAATATCTATACTATTATTACACAGTAGATATGAGTTTATGAAAGGAGACTTATAGTGAGCAGCCCCACAATACAGTTTATAATATGAAAGCAGTAAATGAAAGCGATAACCACTTACTCGGTTGGAGTGCTTCCATGCTGTTTGGTTAGTTGTTCAACAAAGAAAGATTGAAAACAACAGTATATTCAAAATCAAAGGAGAAAGTGCTTTGAAAAAGAAAGATTTGGGGCTTACAGCTCAAGGAGAGGCCCAGGGTTTTATCAGTGAGCGCACTGTTTGACTTTGTACAGCGGGACTTATACAAGTGACTGGGGCCCAAAATGGTTTTCTGTACAAAGGGATGGGTCTTACACTCTCTCAAGAGGCCCAAAAGGTTTAAAGAAAAAGAGTGGGGCTTATAACACGAGGGTAGACCCAAATGATTTTTCGTTAAAAAATGGCGATCGCGCCGAGGTTTTCTTTTAACGCAGAGGGACTTATACAATAAGTGAGGCCCAAAATGTTTTGGTTAAAAGGGGGATTGGGTCTTACACTCTAATAGAGGCCCAAAGTGTTTTGAATGGGTCTTATAGCTCAAGGAGAGGCCCAGATGATTTTTATTTTTAAACGGGCGATGATCGCGCCGTTTACTTGTACAGAGGGACTTATACAATGAGTGAGGCCCAAAAAGTTTTTGTACAAGGGGGATGGGTCTTACACTCTCTCAAGAGGCCCAAGGAGTTTTGAAAATGATTTATGAGGGTTGAATTAATCCAAAACCCTAATTTGTTTTCAAAATGTATTTAATTGAATAAAAATTCAATTAAAATGATCAAAAATTGTTTAACACATGGAAAACAAATTGTGATCTTGGATTAATGTTTCAAAAATTAAGTATTGACCTACAAAATAATTAGAAAGCATTAAAAGTTGCAAAAATCAATGTAGAAAAAATATTTAAAATGCCAAAAACAATGAAAATATTAATTCTTTGCAAAAATATCAATGATATGAAATAAATAATATTTTTGGGATTTTTTGTGAAAATAAAATATTTTAACATTTTTGTGAATTATTAAAAAAAGAATCAACTAAAAATCATTAAAACTCAGAGAGAAATTAATTTTTGAATCAATTAAACAAAATCACAAAATTCAAATATTTGAATTTATGAAAATGGCGCCAAGAACAACACCAAGAACACGCGCGTTTTTCAGTTTGCCCAGATTTGCATTTTCTATCCAATCTCCATGAATACGTAATCATATCATGCAATCCACATATCATTATGCCCGTCTCAACCTCACGATCATGTCTATGTACTTTAATTTCATTTAAATTAAACATACAACAAGAAATCACGAAGAGACC
Organism: Lathyrus tuberosus; assembly: GCA_022829125.1. Taxonomy (NCBI): domain Eukaryota; kingdom Viridiplantae; phylum Streptophyta; class Magnoliopsida; order Fabales; family Fabaceae; genus Lathyrus; species Lathyrus tuberosus. The sequence continues at coordinate 1,744,904 of JALAZF010000205.1, read as the reverse complement.
TCAAGAACCCTAATTTCTGCATGAAGGCTAGGATTTTTTATACACGATTCAAACAATGCAATTAATTGAGGGAAAACATTCCATGCATGATCATGAACATATGGCCAAATTATTGTGCGAGGAAATATGCATAGATTGAGAGATGACCAAGTATGTGCTTACCTCCAAGCCGTGACAGCAAGTGCAAAGTGATTTTTGATTTGGAGGTGTTACAGATGAGTGGTGATGATCTGAACAGCTTCCCTACACCCTATGGATTGTGTTTGGATGGTTGGACTTGATTCAAATTGGCTGGATCATTTTGTGGCACCTCAGCTGCAACTTGTTTGAAAATTTGAGCAACCAGCTGGTGATTTCATGAAATTGATGTTTCAGAAGTTATGTGAGTGTTTGATCAGCTCATATGTGATGTATGTGAGGTGTGTGAGTGATTGGTTTGTGCAGAATTGCTCTCAAACTCAAAACCCGATAGCTACCTTGCTAAGAAAGGCATTTTTTCCAAGAGAAAGAGATTTTGAGGAAAGCATCTGTTAGATGGCTTTGGTGTACTTAAACTGACCACAATTGAGCCCTATTTATAGTAGAGCAAGTTTGTTTTGCAAGGAATAGTGCATGGCAGCTGGTAAGTAGGTTTGGCCAATGTTGGCAAATGAAAATCCAAGTCTCTTCTAGCCATTGACTAGAGGTTAGGGCACAGAGCTTTGGTCCCCTTGGTCTTGGATAAGTCTTGAATGATTTCAGATGAGAATGGCTCAGTCCATGCCACCTTGATGGTTCCATTGAATGCCTCATTGGAAATTTGAAGTCTTGTCCCTATTTTGGCCATTCTAGGTTCAACATGCTATTTCTTGTTCCATGGACTTTGGAGGCTTGGCTCAGTGATTGTCCCCTTTAGATTCAATCCTCTGAGGTGTCCAAGTGGATTGGAGCAATTGAATTTGGCTGATTTTGGCAAATCGACCAAAGTTGCAAATTCTGCCTTGCCTTGACAGATTTCAGCAAGACAACTTGGCAATTTTGTATCTCATGGTGTAGGTTGAATTTGGCAATGTTCTTGGCCATTTTGGAAAGCTCTTACATGATACAACAACTGTTTGAACTAGTTTGGTTTTGATCTATTTTGATTCCAAGTGAAAAATCCCTCTACATTTGGCAAAAAGTGAGGCAGAATCTGACTAAGTGAAAATTTCACTAAGTGTTGGAAAAAGTGACATTTTCACTTTTCAGCCACTTTGATCACTCCATAACTCAAAATCCTTAATGAATTGGAATGACTTGTAGTTGAAGTTTTTGTAGGTGATAATGAGGGCTACAAACCCATCTTTGGATGAGAAAAAATGGCCTTGTGGTTTAGGAGTTATGGTCCTCCAAAGTTGGTACCTTTGCCACTTTATTTTTAACTTAGAAAAATTTCTAAGTTTTATGGTTACCCCTTTTACAAGTTATCTCACTTTTCTTGATTTTTCTTGATGAATGATGATTCAAATCATACATTAACATCATTTTAGGGTTAAAAATCCATTTTGGTGAAAAATCTCAAAAAGTCAAAGTTGACTTTTGTGCACAGTTGACTTTTTATCAGATGAATTCCAAATTGTGCAATTCTTCAGGAAATCATGTCCTTGACCTAAATCAAACTTGATGGACATGTTCCATGGGTGTCATAGGGTATATTCAAGCATGTATTAGGGTTTGGGAGCATGTCCTGGTCAAAAGTCAAAGTTACAGTTGACTTTTCCCTTAAAACCCTAATTGTGGTGCAGATGAAAATGAGACTTGTTGCTCAAGCTTCTTGGATCAATCCATTGTTCCAAATGGATCAATATGGTATATTAGAGACCCTCAAATCATCTCTTGAGGTCTTGGCTCATGGTTTGTCCCAAAAGTCAACTTAGGGGTGAATTAGGTCAAGAAACCCTAATTCCTGATTTTTGATGAATGCATCCCCTGAGGCAAAATTGACTTGATGCATGGGTTCATGAGGTTCCATGAAGCATATTAGGTTATGTTTTGGATCATTGCCTTGTGCCCAGATGAAACTTTTCATCTGGAGGCCCTGGGTGATCAAAACCCTAATTTGGTGATACTGTCGATCTTGAGACTTGATCCACCTAGAAGGGAGCAGCCTTGTGCTTAATCCTTGAAGTGGGAGTCCTTTTTGATCCATTGAGGATGTTTGAGAGATTAGACAAGTTGAAGATCATGTCATTTCTTGATTGATCCTTTGTCTAAAGCTCAGAGAGGGCTTGAAACCCTAATTTTGATTGTATTGGATGCTCACCCATCTTTGGGGAGACTGATGAAGCATGATGGTTCATCCATATTGTGATGATGATTTTCACAATGATGGGAAATCTAAGTGGTCAAAATTTGGGGTATTACAGATGCCTCTATTTACTCTTCTTGGACCCGAAGGTGTGAATGACGAAGGTATTTGGGCATTCGGGGTGCAAGAGGATTAAATATCGGAATATCCAAAATTTTGATGGTGGTTATGAATGGTAGCTTACGCATTCATCTTCTTTAGCTAAGCAATGATGCTTAGAAAAGGTAAACTTCCCCTCGATCCTGGTCTTCAGCCAAGGAACTGGTCTCAGTTTTCTTTTGGAATAAACCTCCCCTCGTTCTTGGTTTCCTACCAAGGAACTGGTCTAAGTTTCTTTTGAAATAAACCTCCCCTCGTTCTTGGTTTCCTACCAAGGAACTGGTCTTAGTTTCTGATTTAAACTTCCCCTCGATCCTGGTTTCCTACCAAGGAACTGGTCTTAGTTTCTTTTGTCAATAAACTTTATTGACAAGGGACGCTATGTGTAGCGGTTTTCCTTCAAACTTCTCGCCGAATTTTCCTGGAGAGATGCCATTTGAGGGAAAAAGGTTTGATGTCAGACTTGCTGGGGAACCCAACGTCTGAATTGTAGAGTTGTACAAACTTCTCCGTTGTGGAGACGCCATTTGTTTTTACTGGGGAAAGCGAGTCTCTTGAGAGACTGTTTTCGTTTGGGGTTACATCATACTTTTCTCGGGATCTTCCCGGAGAAATGCCATATGATGGGATCCAATTTTGAGGTGCCAATGTCCTTCTCATCAGTGGTTTTTCGGAGCAAAACTGGCGTGCTGCCGAATCTCTGATCACGAGGTTTTCTCTGCGGATTTTCCTTAATCCGGGAAAGCAAGGATATCATCTTCAATGGCGAAGAGTGATGTTTATTGAAAGTTTTCTCTGGCTTTTTAGAGGTTCAAGTTATCAAAGTGGTCGAGTGCCGACTCTGATCTAACGATACACTGGTGGCGAGATTGTTCAGACACAACGTTTCCTGACGAGGAAAGAGCTGACAAACTCGATTGAGAAAACTGTTATCACTAGGGGACAAGACCGACTAGAGTGATAGTGATGCAATATGAAATGCGAACGCAAATAAAAAATGCATGATGTATGTATGTATATGCTGACAAAACAGACGCGACATACAGACTAATGGATGAACATAATTGGATACTCGGCCATCGCGGGGCGAAGAAGTACCGTTGATTCAAAATAGCAATTTCACCTTGCTTAGGAGAGATAGTCCCGTTGGGAGCTATGTTGATCGGGCTTAGGAGATGAGAACTCGGCCGAGGCGTGTCAGACGAAACAAGGTCTCTGACACAGTTGATCCCTTCATTTAGGCATACTGGCTTAGAAGGAGTACTTTGATTCTGCAATTTGAAGTTCGCTTACTTCGGGAGAAGCGATCGATGTTCTTCTGATGTTCAACAGTCAAAAGAAATGCCATCTTTAATTTAAAAGCAGAAAAAGTTTAACAAGTAAATTCATTTTTGTTTTATTTCAAGAATCTCTGATTAAGTTTAAACAACGTCGTTCTGTAAAGCTAAAACAAGTAAAGAATTACAAACAAAAGCACAAGGGCTCAAATTTTTTTGATAAGATGGAGATCAGCCAAACGTGTGATTCCAAAGAGTATATACAAAGTTTGAAAATGGTAATTTACAGGGAAAAGGGCTACGTTGAAACATAACGACCACTATCCTTCTACCAACTTTGAATTCGGGGCATCCTGAGCTTCTGTCGAAGATGACCTTGACTGGAGATTTCCTCCGATAGATGATGTAACTACTGCTGAGGGACTTGCCTCTGTTGAACATAGTTACTTGCCATTATCCCTAATTTTTGCCTGGATTGTACTATGAGATTTCCAATCCATCAGGATGATTTTTTTCATGTCTCTAACTTTTGCCTGGACCGCCCTTTCGGGTTTTCAATCCACCGAGACGTTTTTTTTTTTTAGTTTAGGAGAAGTATTTCTTGACTACATCAACATTCGTGGGGTAGGCAAATTCTTCTCCGTCCATGGTTGCAAGTCTCAAGGCGCCGCCTGAGAAAGCTTTCGTGACCACATAGGGGCCATCATAATTTGGGGTCCATTTGCCCCGAGAATCAGTGAGAAATGATTGTATCTTCTTGAGCACAAGGTCTCCTTTTCTGAAGATGCGAGGTCGGACCTTTTTGTCAAACGCCCTCTTCATTCTATGCTGATACAACTGACCGTGGCATAGTGCCGTGACTCGCTTCTCTTCGATCAGGTTCAGTTTGTCGTGTCGACTTTGACACCATTTAGCTTCGGTGAGCTTCGCTTCCATCAATACCCGGATTGATGGGATCTCTATTTCTATGGGAAGCACTGCCTCCATGCCATACACTAGAGAGAAAGGGGTAGCCCTAATTCCGTTTCCGTAATGATTGACAGCTCCGTCAAAGATAAGTCCCCACTGGGAACCTGGTTCTGGCCCTTCACTGGGTAGCGGTTCATCGCAATCTTTCATCTTTAGATACATGACATCTTCGTCTGGGAAGTCAAACCCGATTGATTCTTGATCGTCAATCGGTTGATGAGCCAAATGATCGGCTAAAATACTTCCTTTAACCGCTTTCTAAGCATGGTACTCTATGTCATATTCTGATAGTAACATCTGCCAACGGGCAATCCTTCCCGTGAGAGCAGGTTTTTCGAAAACGTACTTGATTGGATCCATTTCGGAGACCAACCAAGTAGTATGACGAATCATGTACTGGCGAAGACGTTTGGCTGCCCAAGCCAAAGCGCAACAAGTTTTCTCAAGCATTGTGTACCGAGTCTCGCAGTCGGTGAATTTCTTGCTTAGATAGTAAATGGCAGACTCTTTCCGTTTAGTTTCGTCTTGTTGGCCAAGTACACATCCCATTGAGTCCTCTAGGACTGTGAGGTAAATGATTAGTGGCCTTCCTTCCACTGGAGGTGATAGAATCGGAGGATTCAACAGATATTCCTTGATACTGTCGAAGGCGGTTTGGCAATCTTCTGACCAAACGCAATCCTGGTTCTTTTTGAGTAATTTGAAAATCGGCGCACACGTGGCGGTCATAAGGAATATGAATCTGGAGATGTAGTTCAAACGTCCCAGGAATCCTCTGACTTGTTTTTCAGTTTTCGGAGAAGGCATTTCTTGAATGGCCTTGACCTTGTCAGGATCAACTTCAATTCCTTTCTGGCTGACGATGAACCCTAGTAATTTCCCTGAATGGACACCGAAGGTGCACTTGTTAGGATTCAAGCGGAGCTTGAATTTTCTTAGACGTTCGAACAATTTTGACAGATGTTCAACGTGCTCATCCTCTGATCTTGATTTTGCAATCAAATCATCGACATATACCTCGATTTCTTTGTGTATCATGTCATGAAACAGAGTAGTCATGGCCCTTTGATAGGTTGCCCCGGCGTTCTTCAAACCGAACGACATTACCTTGTAACAAAAGGTACCCCATGGGGTAATGAACGAAGTTTTCTCCATGTCTTTCGGCGCCATTTTGAACTGGTTATAGCCCGAGAATCCATCCATGAAGGAGAATACTTTGAATTTTGTTGTACTGTCAACCAACATGTCAATGTGTGGTAAAGGAAAGTCGTCCTTTGGACTTGCCTTGTTCAGATCTCTGTACTCAACACACATTCTTACCCTTCCGTCCTTTTTGGGAACGGGTACGATGTTGGCTAACCATTGAGGATATTCAGATGTAGCGAGGAAACCCACGTCGATCTGTTTCTGTACCTCTTCCTTGATTTTGATGGCCATGTCCGGGTGAGTCCGTCTCAACCTTTGCTTTACTGGCGAACATTCTGATCTTAACGGTAAGTGATGTTCCACGATGCTGGTATCCAACCCTGGCATATTCTGATAGGACCAAGCGAATACATCGGGAAATTCTTTGAGAAGCTTTATCAAACCCTCTCTGGCAGTTGGACTGAGCAATGCTCCGATCCTGATTTCTTTTCTCTCTTTTTCTGAACCCAAGTTTACCGTTTCCAACGGCTCTTTGTGAGGTTCGATGGACCTTTCCTCTTGTCTGAGTAGTCGGGAGATCTCTTCTGGAATTTGGTCGTCATTTTCTTCTTCAACCTCGAATACCGGGAACTCAAAGTTGGAAGAAGGCATCGGATCGTATGTTTCAACGGGGTATAAAACAAGCAATCTGCATGACGTGATGATTCGTGTTTAGAAGAGATAGAGAAAATGTAAGTGTGTGAAGTGTTTTGATTTTACTGCTTGTTTTTATTATTGAATGTTTTTTTAGGATTACCATTTTCTGAAAAAGCAAAAAGAGAAAACAGCAATTAATGCGGAAATTACAGAACGACGTTATTTTATTAATGAACAAGTCGAATCTTGAAACTACAGCCCTATAAAACAAAACTCTGTTGCTTCGGGAAAAGCGAAGAGGGAAATTTACAGAAAGCGAGCCCTATCAAAACATCTGTTTCACCTGGGCAGGGTGAAAGGTTAAAGATGGCAATTACTTTGACTGACGAACGACCTTCGGAACATCGACGGCAACCCATTGGCGGCTAACTCCTTGGTGAATCACAAAGTCTGGCACCTTCCTTGATTTGTCTTCAGAAATAACGCTGATTTCTGGTGGAGTAGGATCATTGGAATCTGTCTCCCAAGCAGAATTGTCGTAGGAGGATTCCTCTGTTGCATTTTGCATAGCATTTGTGCTCTCAGCTGTATCTCCCCATCCAGTTGACTGGATATCTTCGAGCCTGATATGAGAGCTTTCGGGAGCGGTGTACTTGACCATATAGTCGTATTTTCCACTCGGTTGACCCAAGGTGTCCCACACTTCTTTCGAACCGGAGGAGTCATCTCTCTCGATGACGTTGACCTCGGGAAAAGCATAGTTGACGAATTCTAGTCCTGCAAACGTTGCGAATTCATCTTCATGTTGAGTAGTTTCTGAATGACCTGAGTGTTGATCCCATGACATGGTGGGGACACAGGTATTCTGTTCAATGATGCTCAACTGAGTTTCATTACTCGGCTGACTTTCTTGCCCTGAGTTTCCTGGGTAAGGTTGCCACATTGGCAGGCCATCCATTGGACCATAGTAATTGTGGTCAAAGTCGTCTTTCATCAGAGTGTCTTCCTCTAATGAGTTTGGCAGAGCACGGCATCCTTCCGGATCACAATCCCCGTAGATCATTTCGACATCTGATCTGGGTATAAATCTCGGACTTTCTGTAGGAAAGCAAAAAGGCATAGGCACCTCTTCTTGCGACATATAGCCGTCCTTGTTAAGGTAGGACTTCCATTCTTCATCTGTGTCAGAGGGATCTTCCTCATTGATAGCATGTACTGCTTAAGACACTGGGTGGAGAAAACCTCCACTGTGGAAGAAGTTTTGAAGGGGATGAAGACTTTCATCGTTAGCAGCTGTCTGGGTACAGGTTGCAGAAAAACCAAGACCCTTCTTTGTTTTATTGTCAATAGGAATGACAAGCTGTCCCCATCCTTTTGTATCGGTACTCTCGACCGCTTTGATAGCATCGTTGTATGAAGAAATTGAAGTTCCTTCTTTGAACTGATCGTCCTTGCTCACCGATAGTGCTTGGAATTGAGTTCCAATAACCTCCTCGGGTTCCACACAAGTAGATGATAAGTTGCTCACAAGCAAGGCTTGTTCCCCACAAACCGTGACAAGTTGATCGTTCTTGACGAACTTTAGCTTTTGGTGGAGGGTTGAACTAACCGCTCCAGCCTGATGTATCCAAGGTCTTCCTAATAAACAACTGTATGTTGCCCGGATGTCCATGACCTGGAAAGTGATTTGGAAAGTGTGAGGACCAATAGTTATGGGAAGATCCACTTCGCCGATAACTGTTTTTCTGGATCCGTCGAATGCTTTGACGACGACCTCGCTGACTCTCATCGGAGGGCCCTTGAATGATAATTGCATCAAGGTGGACTTCGGCATAACATTCAGGGCTGACCCTGTGTCTACCAGTACGTTGGCTAAAGCATCGTCCTGGCAGTTAACTGTAATATTGAGCGCCATGTTATGACGGCGACCCTCTTCAGGTAATTCTTCATCACTAAATCCCAAATTGTTGCAGGAAGTGATGTTAGAGACAATGCTATCGAACTGTCTGATTGTTACATCCTGTTCCACAAAGGCTTGCTCCAAGACTTTCTGTAGAGCCTCTCTGTGTGCTTCTGAACTGAGTAACAGTGATAATACTGAGATCTTTGAAGGAGTCTGTAACAGCTGATCAACAATGTTATATTCACTCCTTTGGATGAGCTTTAGCATCTCATCTTTGTCTTTTGAAAAGTCTGGATTACTAGATTGACCGACTGGTGGATCAGGAATTTCTGCCTGAAGTTCCTTTTCTTTGTTGGATTCTCCAACCCCTCGGTTGAAGATTCGACCGCTCCGTGTTACACGACTGACGTCTGCAATGTTCACGACGGAGGGTAATGGAATTTCCTTTCCATTCTCGATTATTGTTGCACCGTATTTGTAAGGGATTGCCTTAGCTGATTCATACGGTAGTGGCCCCGGTAGATAGACGACTATGGGAACCATCTGATTTTTCTGACCATCATAAGTAACCTTGATCCGTTCCCGGTTGGGAACTCTAGATTCGTCAAGTAGAGGGATGATGGCAAAAACATCCCTGGTCCTGTGATGACCAGAGATCGTGACAACATCCACAACTTGCTCGGCAAGGTAGTTCGGCGACCAAATGATGGGTCCTGAACCTGGATATGGACGAATTTCTCCATGATCGACTTGACCCTGAAGAGCTGCTCTTACAAGGTAACACCCTTGGTTACTTTCCGAACAGACGCTGCAACTGTCATAGTTGTGTGGTGGTACCTGGCCACGCCCACTTTGAATGCAATGTAACCTTACTAAGTTATCTTCCATTGATCGGACATCCTGACTTTGACGACGAGTAGGATTCCCGTGATTGATACTAATCTGCTGAGTATCTTCGTCCATGTAGATTGGCATCCACCAGTGATTTAATAAGTGCTGAAGTGCCTCCTGGACAAGGGTACAACCCCGATCGTTTTCGCAACCTGCTTTACAGTTTTGGTACTCATGTGATATTAAGAATCCGAGTCGGACCTACTCAGCATGTAACTCTACCAGGTTGGTATTCATCACGCGAATATCGAAGATCTGAACCATGTTGATTTGATAGGAGTTCCTATCATGGTAGTCTTGGATCCATCCAAGATCCATCTGACGCTGGAGGTCCTCTTGTATGAAAGAGCATCCCTGTTTGTTTACCGAGCAAATCAGACAGGAACTGTAATCGTGCCGCGGCAGATTATGATACTGGCTTTGCCTTGAGTGCATCGCCACCCAGTTGACATTCATCGCACGGATGTCGTGGTTTTGAATGACGTCGGAATTCGTGTAAACCATGTTAACTCCACGAACTCGGTGCTCTTGGATCCATCCAAGATTCATTTGTTCCTGTAGAGCTGCTTGCACTACAGAACATCCCTGGTTGTCTTTAGAGCAGATATCACACTGGTGATAATTATAAGGTGGCACATAGCCATATCCACTCTGTCTACAATGCATCTTGACCAGATTGGTCCCCAATAAGAGTACATCGTGAATTTGATAGACATTGTTAGTCTCTTTCTCAATCAGGTTGACTGCAGCTTTCCCATGTTGAGGCAGCGGGTTCGTAAGAACATTAGGATTTGTATCTTTGAAAGATAAGAGCCCGCTCCTAACAAGCTTTTGCACGTCGGACTTGAAATTAAGACAAGTCTCTATGTTATGCCCTGATCCTCCTTGATGATAAGGGCATGTCTGTTCCGCTTTAAACCAAAAAGGCGGATTTTCCGGAACTGAAAAGGGAGACTTAGTCTGAATGTGCCCCTTAGCCAGCAGTAACGGAAACAACTCTGCGTACGTTACGAGTATAGGATCAAATCCTGGTGGCCGTGTCGTATGGTTGTTGTTATATGGAGGACGAGCCTGCTGAAGAGGCTGTTGTGTCCTTTGTTGGTCAGGTTGGCTCTGCGGAACCTGAGGTTGATACGTAGGAACAGGCGCGGGGCCGATAGCAGGAGTTACAGCTGCTACTGGCTGATAACGCCGCCTTTGCTTTCCGAGAGAAATATTCCCAATATCTTGCTCTTTTTTCTTAGGGAGAGCACTACCATATTTTTTAGTACCGCTCGTTGATCCAGTGTCTTTTACCAAACGTCCTTCTCGGACGGCTTCCTCAAGACGTACGCCCATGCCGACCATTTCGGTGAAATCACTGGGCGCACTGGCAATCATTCGGTCATAGTAAAATGAGCTTAAGGTTTTTAAGAAGATCTTTGTCATCTCTTTTTTCTCAAGAGGCGGACAAATTTGAGCGGCAATTTCACGCCACCTTTGAGCGTACTCCTTAAAGGTTTCCTTTTCCTTTTGCGACATTGATCTGAGTTGATCTCTGTCGGGTGCCATGTCCAAATTGTACTTGTATTGTTGGATGAAGGCAGTACCAAGATCTCTGAATGTACTGATCGTAGTACGGTTTAAACCCATGTACCATTTGAGTGCGGCACCGGTTAAACTATCCTGAAAGTAGTGAATCAGCAGGTCCTGATTCTTCGTCTGAGCTGACATCCGCCGAGCGTACATCACCAAATGGCTCTGAGGGCAAGAGTTACCCTTGTATTTTTCAAAGTCGGGCACTTGGAACTTGTGCGGGACTTTCACATTTGGGACCAAGCAGAGGTCTGCGGCGTCCTTTCCAAATAGATCCTGACCGCGAATGGCTTGCAGCTCTTTCTGCATTTCCAAGAACTGCTCCTGGAATTCATCCATTCTGTCAAACATAGTTTCCTTCTTACCAGAAGGTGTCTGTGGAATCTGTCCTTCCGGGACAGTGTGCACCACAGGGGGTGGTACCGTGACTACGGTAGTAAGTCTTGGCGCCTCCCGAAGTTTGTAACCTTCAGGAGTCTTGAGTATGCCTCTGGCATCTTCGCTTTCCCGAAGTTTGTAACCTTCAGGCCCAGCGGCTTCTGTTGCGATTCCCTGATCTTCAGTGATCGGCGGAACATATCCTTCTGGGATATAGTTAACAGGCATGCCCCAAGGACGATCTTTCGGCATCTGATACCTAGGATCATACTTTTCTATGATGGGCGTTGAGGTGATCTCTGAGATCACAGTTCTTTGTAGCTGAGCTTCTGCCATGGCTTGCATGTCGTTACGAAGCTTTCTCATATCCTCTCTCAGAGCGTCGATCTCTTCTTTCAACTCTCCGTTTTCTTCCTCAAGATCATCCATCTTTTTATGACGATTGGCCCAAGTATTATACGAATGAGACAGTTTGACTCTAGAATCAAGACATAAACGTGAGATTCATAGGTAAGGAGAATACGCGATGTGAGAATGATGAATGCAATGATTATATTAATTGTTTTTAGGTTTAATCAAAATAAACTTTGACAATTAGATTGCAAATATCAAACAGTGGGGAAACCCCTTTTTATTGAATTCCAAAGGATTACAGAAATGGAAATACAGTAGATTACAAAGTGCGGAAACAGAAACCTAAACTAATGGGTCCCGAGTCCTCTTCTTCGACCGGGGCGCTTGGGCCGTTGTCGGGTTGTCATTCCTTTGCTAGGTGAAAGGAGCGAGCAAATTCCTTTAGTCATCTTGATTCTCTACAGCATGCTGCTCCAAAATTTCAATCAGAGCATCTTTCTCTTTTAGTAGTTACTGTATTTGGATACACTCTACGTTGAGGGTGCGGTACTTGTTCTTCCAAGACCTTCTTTCCTTTTGAACTTTGTTGAGAGTAACCTGAAGCTTTTCAGTTTCCGTCATGAAGTACATGACAGTTTCCCTCGGCGGAAGAATTCCGTAACGAGGATAAGGCATCCTTAGCTTGAGAGCTCTAGTTTGTACCCAATGGAGATAAGGCTCCACCGAGACACAGTCCGGTTTTCCCAGAGACTCTCATCCTATCTTATGAACATGTTTCCAAGCTTGCACTATTTCCATCTTTAGTGCTCTGTCGTTTTCTCCTTCCTTGAAGAAAAGACCTTCCAGATGAACACCCAGTGGGATGTGTCTCATCGGGTATCCAAATTGACGAAGAACCAATATCGGATGATAGTTGATTCCTCCTTTAATTCCTATGAGGGGTACGCTGGGGAAGTTTCCACAATGGTTAATGATTCTGATTCCCTCATAAATCCTATTACACCAATCTATATCAGAGTTGGTAAGAGACATGATCTTCTGCGACCAACGTAAGACACTCTTGCAATCCCAAAAAGCAGCAGACTTGGGCAAGTGAGAGATAAACCATTTGTAAAGCAGAGGTACACAACATGTGATCTCCCCTCCGCTGTACAAATTTCCCAAGTGTACAGAATGATACGCATCTGCGAGCAAAGTCGGCACAGGGTTTCCAATGAGAAAAACCTTAATAGCGTTGATATCGACGAAGTTATTGATGTTGGGAAACAAAAATAACCCGTAGGTGAGCAAGACAAAGATGCTTTCAAAAGCAGTCGTATTCCCTATACTAGCGAAGTACAGAGCTTTCTTTGTCAGGAACTGGGCTGGCAAACCTTGGATGCCACCCTTAGTGGTCATGTGAGTCCTGACCTCAGACTCGTCCAAATGAATTGCTCTTGCAATGATCTGATTCTTTGGAATTTCTTCCAGTCCAGAAAATGGAGCTCGATCAGTGATATGTAAATCAGTCAGATGAGAATACTCCTCCAGCGTTGGTGCAAGCTGGTAATCCGGGAATGTGAAACAGTGATAAACCGGATCGTAGAATTGAATGAGCGCGTCCATGATCCCCTTAATCACATGGACTCTTAACAGTGGTAGCAAACCACCGTGCTTGGCTCTGAAAGCCTCTGGGTTAACGATCATCCTTGTTAACTTTCTCAAATCCCCTAATTTTGGAACCTTGAAGGTATACTGGTGAGTTCTCCTTCTACCGAAATCCATTAGCGTAATCCTCTTCTCTGATATTTGCAATCACAGTCTTAGTTTAATTTGAAAAACAGAGAGACTAGAAGAGAAAGTTTTTTGAATGTGTTAATGTTTTATTAAATGAATGCATGAATGCAGCACACAAAAACATAGAAAAAACATGGGGTCAAAGGGTCGTTGTCATGAAGTCAAGGCTCTACCCATCCCCAAAGGTTTATACTAGGGTGATTTTTGTACCTGTACTCATTATCATCAGCTCCTCCCAGGAAAGCAAGACAACAAGCGGATCGCCAGCGAGTTGTGTGCAATCTTAGAGTAAGTGCCATTCACCGAGAATAGATCACCAGCCTCAAATGAGGGTAGTATCGCGTAACAACTATTTCCGATAGCTTCCGCACTACGAAAGGGTTTGGCTTTTCTAGGTGTATCGTTATACAAAGCCTAAGAGGAGGCTAGCAAATAGTTGACTCAGTTGGAGAATCTTTTATACTCAGTAAGAGAATGTTTTTGTATCTCGTACAAAGCCCGAGAGAGAGGCGAAAAGGTTGTTTTGACTCCACTGGGGAGAATTTTTGGTATCTCGTACAAAGCCCGAGATGGAGGCTATTGTAACTGTTTCAGTTGAGTGACAGATCCAATATACTGATTTTAAAAGAGAAAATCAGTTCTTATATGAGTAACACTGTACCCAGGGGTTTGATTTGAGGATCAGGGATATTTCCTTCTCTTTGAGGAAACAGGAAATCCAAAGGGTGTCGAGACTGTCCGAGTCTGCGGGTTTCCTTCCTATTTAACGAAGGGTGCTTGAGAATGTCTTTGAGACTCAAGGAAGTTAGACTGTCCGTGTCTAGAGTTTTATCTTTTGTACTATGCTTTGAGAAACAGTAGTAGACTCTATGAAAGGACTGTTCTATGAGGATGACTATGTTCTATTCCTATACCTCTAGGAGGTCGTCGGGACAATTTGTATGAAGCCCAAGAGGAGGCTGGAAACTTTTAAGAAGCCGACGGGTCCTTGTACGAAGCCCAAGAGGAGGCTATCATTCCCGGAGGAAGAGATCATTATACGAAGCCTAAGAGGAGGCTGTGAATACTTCTAAGAAGCCGTAGTGTCCTTGAATAATGCCCAAGAGGCGCCCAATGCTTTTAAGAAGCCCGTGGGTCTTATCATCTCCTTTCCATTAGGAGAGATAACTCTTTTAAAGATAAAAACCACTGGTAAACGTGCGAGGTTTACTATCCAGCGACTTTTAGCTTTTAAAGAGGGTTCCTTAGTTAAGGTCCAAGATTATGACCGTAGTGGGTACCCAAACCCCGAGACATTCAAGGCAAGCTATCCACAAGGAATAGATCAAGTCAGGAAAGTTCGAGAATTGGGAAGAAACTCAAAGATGCCATTCACGGAGAATACATTCATCTTGGGGAGTAGAGCTTCTTGACGATTCCTAAGGAGGACAGCCGAAGAGAAGACTGTATCTGGTGCTCCTATTGGGGATCTAGGCGTCTATTTCTACGAATAAATGAAACGGCGTCACCTAGTTCTAGACGTAGTAGTCGGGGAAACTCGAAATATCTATACTATTATTACACAGTAGATATGAGTTTATGAAAGGAGACTTACAGTGAGCAGCCCCACAATACAGTTTATAATATGAAAGCAGTAAATGAAAGCGATAACCACTTACTCGGTTGGAGTGCTTCCATGCTGTTTGGTTAGTTGTTCAACAAAGAAAGATTGAAAACAACAGTATATTCAAAATCAAAGGAGAAAGTGCTTTGAAAAAGAAAGATTTGGGGCTTACAGCTCAAGGAGAGGCCCATGGTTTTATCAGTGAGCGCACTGTTTGACTTTGTACAGCGGGACTTATACAAGTGACTGGGGCCCAAAATGGTTTTCTGTACAAAGGGATGGGTCTTACACTCTCTCAAGAGGCCCAAAAGGTTTAAAGAAAAAGAGTGGGGCTTATAACACGAGGGTAGGCCCAAATGATTTTTCGTTAAAAAATGGCGATCGCGCAGAGGTTTTCTTTTAACGCAGAGGGACTTATACAATAAGTGAGGCCCAAAATGTTTTGGTTAAAAGGGGGATTGGGTCTTACACTCTAATAGAGGCCCAAAGTGTTTTGAATGGGTCTTATAGCTCAAGGAGAGGCCCAGATGATTTTTATTTTTAAACGGGCGATGATCGCGCCGTTTACTTGTACAGAGGGACTTATACAATGAGTGAGACCCAAAAAGTTTTTGTACAAGGGGGGATGGGTCTTACACTCTCTCAAGAGACCCTAAGAGTTTTGAAAATGATTTATAAGGGTTGAATTAATCCAAAACCCTAATTTGTTTTCAAAATGTATTTAATTGAATAAAAATTCAATTAAAATGATCAAAAATTGTTTAACACATGGAAAACAAATTGTGATCTTGGATTAATGTTTCAAAAATTAAGTATTGACCTACAAAATAATTAGAAAGCATTAAAAGTTGCAAAAATCAATGTAGAAAAAATATTTAAAATGCCAAAAACAATGAAAATATTAATTCTTTGCAAAAATATCAATTATATGAAATAAATAATATTTTTGGGATTTTTTGTGAAAATAAAATATTTTAACATTTTTGTGAATTATTAAAAAAAGAATCAACTAAAAATCATTAAAACTCAGAGAGAAATTAATTTTTGAATCAATTAAACAAAATCACAAAATTCAAATATTTGAATTTATGAAAATGGCGCCAAGAACAACACCAAGAACACGCGCGTTTTTCAGTTTGCCCAGATTTGCATTTTCTATCCAATCTCCATGAATACGTAATCATATCATGCAATCCACATATCATTATGCTCGTCTCAACCTCACGATCATGTCTATGTACTTTAATTTCATTTAAATTAAACATACAACAAGAAATCACGAAGAGACCTCAAGAACCCTAATTTCTGCATGAAGGCTAGGATTTTTGATACCCGATTCAAACAATGCAATTAATTGAGGGAAAACATTCCATGCATGATTATGAACATATGGCCAAATTATTGTGCGAGGAAATATGCATAGATTGAGAGATGACCAAGTATGTGCTTACCTCCAAGCCGTGACAGCAAGTGCAAAGTGATTTTTGATTTGGAGGTGTTACAGATGAGTGGTGATGATCTGAACAACTTCCCTACACCCTATGGATTGTGTTTGGATGGTTGGACTTGATTGAAATTGGCTGGATCATTTTGTGGCACCTCAGCTGCAACTTGTTTGAAAATTTGAGCAACCAGCTGGTGATTTCATGAAATTGATGTTTCAGAAGTTATGTGAGTGTTTGATCAGCTCATATGTGATGTATGTGAGGTGTGTGAGTGATTGGTTTGTGCAGAATTGCTCTCAAACTCAAAACCCGATAGCTACCTTGCTAAGAAAGGCATTTTTGCCAAGAGAAAGAGATTTTGAGGAAAGCATCTGTTAGATGGCTTTGGTGTACTTAAAATGACCACAAATGAGCCCTATTTATAGTAGAACAAGTTTGTTTTGCAAGGAATAGTGCATGGCAGCTGGTAAGTAGGTTTGGCCAATGTTGGCAAATGAAAATCCAAGTCTCCTCTAGCCATTGACTAGAGGTTAGGGCACAGAGCTTTGGTCCCCTTGGTCTTGGATAAGTCTTGACTGATTTCAGATGAGAATGGCTCAGTCCATGCCACCTTGATGGTTCCATTGAATGCCTCATTCCAAATTTGAACTCTTGTCCCTATTTTGGCCATTCTAGGTTCAACATGCTATTTCTTGTTCCATGGACTTTGGAGGCTTGGCTCAGTGATTGTCCCCTTTAGATTCAATCCTCTGAGGTGTCCAAGTGGATTGGAGCAATTGAATTTGGCTGATTTTGGCAAATCGACCAAAGTTGCAAATTCTGCCTTGCCTTGACAGATTTCAGCAAGGCAACTTGGCAATGTTGTATCTCATGGTGTAGGTTGAATTTGGCAATGTTCTTGGCCATTTTGGAAAGATCTTACATGATACAACAACTGTTTGAACAAGTTTGGTTTTGATCTCTTTTGATTCCAAGTGAAAAATCCCTCTACATTTGGCAAAAAGTGAGGCAGAATCTGACATAGTGAAAATTTCACTAAGTGTTGGAAAAAGTGACATTTTCACTTTTCAGCCACTTTGATCACTCCATAACTCAAAATTCTTAATGAATTGGAATGACTTGTAGTTGAAGTTTTTGTAGGTGATAATGAGGGCTACAAATCCATCTTTGGATGAGAAAAAATGGCCTTGTGGTTTAGGAGTTATGGTCCTCCAAAGTTGGTACCTTTGCCACTTTATTTTTAACTTAGAAAAATTTCTAAGTTTTATGGTTACCCCTTTTACAAGTTATCTCACTTTTCTTGATTTTTCTTGATGAATGATGATTCAAATCATACATTAACATCATTTTAGGGTTAAAAATCCATTTTGGTGAAAAATCTCAAAAAGTCAAAGTTGACTTTTGTGCACAGTTGACTTTTTATCAGATGAATTCCAAAGTGTGCAATTCTTCAGGAAATCATGTCCTTGACCTAAATCAAACTTGATGGACATGTTCCATGGGTGTCATAGGGTATATTCAATCATGTATTAGGGTTTGGGAGCATGTCCTGGTCAAAAGTCAAAGTTACAGTTGACTTTTCCCTTAAAACCCTAATTGTGGTGCAGATGAAAATGAGACTTGTTGCTCAAGCTTCTTGGATCAATCCATTGTTCCAAATGGATCAATATGGTATATTAGAGACCCTCAAATCATCTCTTGAGGTCTTGGCTCATGGTTTGTCCCAAAAGTCAACTTAGGGGTGAATTAGGTCAAGAAACCCTAATTCCTGATTTTTGATGGATGCATCCCCTGAGGCAAAATTGACTTGATGCATGGGTTCATGAGATTCCATGAAGCATATTAGGTTATGTTTTGGATCATTGCCTTGTGCCCAGATGAAACTTTTCATCTTGAGGCCCTGGGTGATCAAAACCCTAATTTGGTGATACTGTCGATCTTGAGACTTGATCCACCTAGAAGGGAGCAGCCTTGTGCTTAATCCTTGAAGTGGGAGTCCTTTTTGATCCATTGAGGATGTTTGAGAGATTGGACAAGTTGAAGATCATGTCATTTCTTGATTGATCCTTTGTCTAAAGCTCAGAGAGGGCTTGAAACCCTAATTTTGATTGTATTGGATGCTCACCCATCTTTGGGGAGACTGATGAAGCATGATGGTTCATCCATATTGTGATGATGATTTTCACAATGATGGAAAATCTAAGTGGTCAAAATTTGGGGTATTACACTTAGGTCTTCATTCTTTTGTCGGTCGGCTCTGATATGTGACACCGGGTAGTCGGGGTGATCGAGTGTGATTATTTGTATTATGTATACACATGTTTTGGATTGTACTTGTGTGACTTTGTATATGACAGATACACTTTGTATGATGTATATATATATATATATGAGATTCAGTTGCAGATTTTCCGCTTTTATTCTATAACTGAATTGTGGGTGTTAGGAACTGAGTTCCTTTGTTATGTGCTACCTGAATTGTTGCATATCTATATGAGCAGGTGATTGTATTTTGTTTCAATTGATGTGACTCCTCAGTCTATGCCATGAATGTTTTAATTATACTCTGATTAAATTTTTATCGTTTTATTTTATTTGGGGGTATATGTCACTCCCGAATGATTCGAATCCAACGGTACAAACGCGAGAGTGGGGCAGAAAACACAGAGTCGCCAGCAATGTGTATTTATCCCGAGAGAGGGAAAGGAAACACTGCATAAACCTGAAGAGAAAGGGGGAAAGACATGGTCATTGCAACCATAGTCCGAGTTCGGGAGTCGGTTATGCGAGGGGAAGGTGTTAGCACCCCACGCATCCATCGTACTCGATGGGATCCACGCTTGTTGTCTAAACAGAGGGTGAGTTGTCCTACTATCTATGGCTGTGAAAAAGAAAATGGGGATGGGGGTGACTAAGACGGACTCGGTAGGACATATTCGATGCCCTAGGCCTACGTACTCCCTCAGTGCAATGGGAAAGTCAGAGTCAACGTAGTTCGGACGGGAACTGTGGGGAAGGTTGCTCGCCAAGACAATCGCTGTCTTGTGCCTACATATCCTCAATCGGACGAGAGAGAGGAATCAGAGCTAATGTAGTTCGTGGGTACGACCACAAATGGGTAAGTGTTTTTTACGTGAGCGACGAGCTCTTTTCTGAAAATGAAATTTGAAACCCAACAATCCCGAAGGATAAAAAAAGATTTGAATTTGTTTTTGTGTTTTTTAGACAGAAGTGTTTTCTTAGTTAGTTCATAACTTGCATTGCACCAAAGTCTAGGGCACAGGGACGAATACTTAATGAATTGTCCCAAGACAGGACGCCCGCTAAGCACTCTATAAAGATGAGAGGAAGCCCCTCATTTCTCATTCCCCAAGCTTAAGGCTCGTGCGCAATACACTTTATCTTTATTAAGTGCTTTCAAGAATTTTTGAGATGAGAAGAGAGAAGACCCAAAGGAAACTCTAAAGGGAAACTAAGAGTCCTAATGTTATCATGCATGGATGACCTATGGTTAGTGAGGCTTAGGAGAGACGACTACCTAAAACCTAATGCTAATCCTACTCCAAGCTTAATCAAAAATTAAGTTGGACTAGGTAGCTCTAAAAGGAGAGAATCCAAGACTTAAACAAGTCTTGAGATTCATGGGAGAAAGAGAGTGAAAGAGAAGAAATGAGAAAGAAAAGGATGAAATAAGAAACAAGATAGGGCAGCAAGCACATCATATCAAGTATATCCAACTTACATCCCTAAACAAGTCTCAAAGATCATGCAAAACAATCTCAAGTAAACATGCAAAGGCAATCATGAAAGAATGCAAGCATACTTATATGAAATGCACAATTAAGCACCATTGAACTTCATATCAAGATGAAATGAGAAAAATAAGATGAAGATGAAAGCAATTCAGAACCAAGATCATACCAACATCAACAATTCTCATGTGCAAAAGAAGATCAAAACATGAAACATTATGCACCAAAGAAAGTCCACAAAAGGAAGTCAAAGTTCAAACACTTAGCACATGCCAAACATGATCCACAAATTGCAAAATTAAGTCTCAAAGGACCTCAACCAGGGGTAAACATCATATCCAAAACTCATGCAAATAATCACAAAGAAACTCAATCAATTAGGCATGGCAAATCAATTAGGGTTAAGAGATGTCATATGATGATCATGCAAATTTCACTTAAGCACAAATAATCAAACATATATCAAATGACATTCAAAAATTATGAAATCAGAACCCAAATGACCTAAGTCAGAGACTAACAACATGTCAAAATATCACACCAAAATTCAAAGTTTAAGTACCTCAAACAATTAGGAAAATATCACATAGGAACCATGAACCAATATGCAAAGGAGAGGGACTAAAATGCAATATGAAAAAGTTTTAAAAATTAAACAAAAATGTCTTTAAGAACCTCAAGATGTCTTCTGAAATATTCAAAAAGAATGGGATGCAAACCATACATCCATGATGAGAAAAAAAATCCACAAGGCAAGGTGTGCACAATTGAAGTAATTCACAAAGAAATTAAACAAACAATTAATTCAGAGGCACAAAATAAAATAAAAATGGAAAATAAAATTTTCCAAAATTTTATAAAATTCCAAAGATGATCCATGATTTTTTTCATAATTTTTGGATGCTTAAAACTATTTTTAAAAATTAAAATGCAAAACTATGCAAAAAATAAAATAAAAAGAAAATAAAACAGCCAGGGGGTGCAGACAAAGCAATTTACACGTTGGAAAAGTAAAATGGGCTCAAGGAGGGGTGGGAAAAGCAAGCCCAATCCAATCAAATATTCAGCGCATACCAAACAAAAAAAAGCAAGGACCCAGTCAACATGATTGACTCACACCAGCCACAAGATTAATCTCACGCATGATATCAAGTCAACAAACCACACAGTAATCAAGATGAAAGGCCAGGATTAAAAGGACATGGTAGCAACAATACACGCACGCACATCCAATCATCAGAAATTAAAATAAAAACACGTGAATAGCACATGGTAATTTAATGCGTTGGCACATCACAAACCATTAGATCAAATCAACGTTCCAGATCAAGTCAATCAAAACACAAAGCATGCAAGATGTGTGGCCAGATCTGAAGCACATGATAACTAGCATGGAGTAGCACATACGCACATTAAATAAAACACAAGAAAAATAAATGAAGTGGCAAGATCTGAACCATAAGATCTGGACCACCAACGGTCCAGATTACGTCTTCAACCTTGAAACCTCAGGTGACCTGAAACATAACCAGACGCCGGAGCCCTAGCTCCGGTCGTCTTCTCCGGCGACCTGCACTTCAAACATTTCTAGAAATTGCAAACATGTATACCATTCCACTCAGATTTTCACAAGGATCAAGACTATGCAATTTAAATCAACAGATCATTAACACACAAAGCAAATCGAAGAGATAAAGTTTAGATCTAAAAACTTTAGATCTACAATACAGCCATGATACACGTCCAAAATCACATCTAAACATATCAGCATGATCAGCAACTCATGAGGAACACAACGCACACCATAAAATCAAGTTACATGATGATGAATTTCACACTAACCTGAGAATTGCAGAGCTTAAAATACACAAAAACCCTCTGGAAGCTGCAGATCTACTCCTTAGAACCTCTTATTGCAAAATAAATGCAATTAGAGTGTGGAATCGTGCTAGATCTTGAGGTTTGAACTTGAACCTTCCAAAACTGAATATGATGAAAAACTCACTCTCAGCTTCAATCAATGGTTGATTCTTGCTCTATTTACTTCACTGATCAAGAATGTGAAATAAAATCTCAAAGAAACTCCAAGGAGAGTGAGTTTCGAAGAGAGAAAAAGTGAGAGCAATAATTAGATTTCTGAGCAAATGAGAGTGCATGAGGGTGAAATGAACGTGTGATCCTTCTTATATACACTTGGTTAACATTCTGAGCATGATTAGGGTTTAGTTAATCCCTTGATTAAAGCTATCCAAGGTAATTTGCAAAAATGCAAGTTGTGATGCACCTCTTAATCCACACGTGCCTTGGTCATGAAATAAGTGTGATTCATTCACATTTCACTTGCTGATCACAATGGAATTGAAATTGGGCCTTGTGGTTGATTGGTTTGTGAGTTTCAATCCATCTTGCCAATTTGCATTATGCGAAATAAGTGAGGTACATGGCATGAAATGAATTGATTCAAAGGTCAAAAGTGGTCCTCATGAAGTGTACTTGAGTATGGCAATATGACTTGAGGCATTAGAATCAATTACAAGTCATTTTGAACCAAAATGCCAAAGGTGGAAAAAATGAATACATGTGAAAACCTTAAAAAACACCTTGCCTTCTCTTGATCATAACTTGAGAACCACAAATGATATGGAGACAATCTAGTACTTTTTGGAAATGGGAGAGAAAGATCTTCAACTTTCATGTTTGAGGAAAATTGATTTGAAGCTTCCTTGATGATGAAAAGTCAAGTTGAAGATGGTTTGAAAAGTTGCCAAAAATGGAAATTTCACATTATAGGTCATTTTCCAAAAATAGTAACTTTTGTACAAACTCTTGATTCTTGATGAATAATGCCATCCATGCCAATCCTTGACCAAATAAAGGTACATGGACTTGGAAAACATGATTTGAACCCTTTGAAAACCCATGGTTGACTTTCCTTTTGAACTGTTGACTTTTGCTTACTTCACAAGTAACTGATCCACTGAATATCTTCCACAATGAACCATTAGCCAAGCCTTCCTCTATGAGTGTTTGTGAGCATATGGAACTCATGAGAGCATGCTTGAATCCACAAATTTTTCTCAAGAAGCTCTTTGAACCCAAAAACCCTAATTTGGTCCCTCTGGTTAGGAGGGAAAGATTCACTTGAAATCCTTTGCCATTCTTAATCTTATGAAGATATGATGAACCCCTCAAACCACCTTGAGGCTTGAGACTCCTTTGAGATGAATCAAGTACCTTGATCCCATGCTAAGAACCAATGCTATGCACAAATGCTAATGCAATAAATGCAAAGAAACATAAACCAGTTAGCTAAAAACAAGAAGGAAAATTTTGGGGTGTTACAGTATAGATTGGGGGTGTTACACGAAACGCGCGAGGATGTTTCGTTTGTAGAAGCGTAGTATATTGTGGGCAGTTATTTTGGCCAGAGCCTCTGCTTCAATCCATTTTATGAAGTAATCTACGCCCACTATTAGGTATTTATTCTGATTTGATCCTACTACGAAGGGTCCTAGGATGTCCAGGCCCTACCAGGCAAATGGCCACGGGGAGGACATAGTCTTGAGCTTGTTAGGTAGAGCCAGGTGTATGTCCCCGTGCCGTTGGCATTTATCGCATCTCTTTACGTGTTCTTTAGCGTCGTGCTGCATGGTCAGCCAGTAATATCCCGCTCAGAGGGCTTTTCGGGCAAGGGATCTTCCACCGAGGTGTTGGGCGTTGATACCTTCGTGGATTTCACGCAAGATGTGAGCGACCATTTCTTCCTCGACGCATTTGAGTAGCGGGATGGAAAATCCTCGCCGGTAGAGTTTATCTTCGACCAGGACATACGAGCAGGCTCTTCTCCTGACCACGTTGGCCTCCTTGGGGTCGGACGGGCGTTCAACCTTGGCGAGGTAGTTGTAAACGGGGTTCATCCAACAATGGTTGTCGCCGATCACCTGTACGTCGAGGGTCAGGGAGGCCCTCTCGATACTGGGTGGAGGAAGTACCTCCTGTATGACGGAGTTGTTGCCGCCTTTCTTCTTCGTGCTGGCTGTAACCCCCTTCTACCCCACATACAATTTTTAGGAAAAACACTTAATATTATCAGAGTAAAATCAGCGAGAAAGGTGTCACATATATTCAAACGACATTCAAAGACATTGTCCTGTCCCGTAACACGGGTTATTCATTCATCATTAACATAATTTGACAACTACGCAGCGGAATCAAACTTTTAAATTCAAATCAATAAAATGCTTCATAAAGAAATGTATCCACTCAACATAACATCAACAATAAGAAACTCCAAACATAAACCAAAAGTACACGAGGTTCACGAACAATTCCCAACCCGATGTTACATGACACAGAGCAGGACACCTCTAAACACTACTAAGAACAACGACAAGCGAAAACACTCCAAGGCTACATCCTCCAGCATCGCGAATCTACTCTTGGCTATCTGCAAGTTACCCACATAAGAGGCAACATTTTCAAGCAGGCAGGGTGAGAAATCATAATTCATTATAATAATATAAGGACATGGAAAAAATAAACAGAATAAGCGACAACAACATCATAGCATCATCAACATAATCTCCACAACACAATCACCATGACGTCATTAATATGCAATGTCAACTATAATGAAATGCAAAGGATGCATGTGGTACCAATTCAACGTGGTTGGACACTGACCATCAACCCTCCAAATGGAGCATAACGTAATCAACATATCACTCCAATCCGCACAATGGGATTGAAGCTACCAATGGACCGAAGCCCCAACATAAAAATGCTATGAAATGCAATGATGCTAATTCTCCTCAACTCATCAAAATCAACATGTGCATCATCCATTTCATATTCAACAAATGTTTATCATACAATCATGTTTGATCATCTTATATCAACAACAACTCAACAACAACATCATACAACCTCATAATTCACAATCACAACACACATTCATGCGACCGATGTCCACATTTCACGGTTCGACACATTGGAACATAAAAGAAAACACACATGGCTCGTCGAATAGTTGGAAATCTATCATTGAAAACAATTTTAACATAAAGTACATAAAGTCAGCTTTCCAACGATTCGAACGGCGACCCAAACAGACTTACGAATCAAAAGTTACGAATTTTCAAAGTTTTCAAAATAAGCTGCCCGAAGGGACCGCGCTGAGCGGGCTCTGCGAATTGGTCAAAAATTTCTGCGATGACAACACTTCTCCCACCTCGATTTCATACCCTTAAACTGCATTTTTCACCCCTATTAACCCAAATTAAGTCATTGTAACCTATATCTAACACACGTACATCATCACAACAACCACAACACAACAAATCATCAAAATCATTCCCTTTAACCTCTAAACCCTAGGTTTTTCCCCCAAAACCCCAATCACCCACCAACACCTAATCTATTCATAAACCAATTCCTATAAAATTATAATAAACCGTGAAAACTCCCCATACCTTAGAGAAATTTAGCAACTTTCCTCCTTCTCTATGATTCCTCAGCAACCTTCAAGCCTTAGGTTTCTTTTCCTTCTCTTCCTCTGCGTTCTTCATAAAACACGATCAGTTAGAAAAGTGGTCGGTCTTTTCCTCTTTAGACAAAATATCCCAGCTTATGAACTTCCAACTCTACCCTTACCTCTTTTCCTTTAAGACCACCTTACCCTTTTTATTAATATTTTTAATAATAATAATAATAGTATAAATAATACATTAATTATTCATCCTATTAAATTATTTAAAAATACTCTTTTGATCCCAAAATTACCAAGACTCCTTACTTCCTTCTAAATTAATTAAATAAATAAATAAATGATTAATCTAGATTTTTGGGGCATTACAACTCTCCCCCACTTTAAGAATTTTCGTCCTCAAAAATTTACCTGATTCGAATAACTCGGGATAGGATTCCTTCATTTTGCTCTCCAGCTCCCAAGTCATGCTTTCTCCGGTAACTCCTAACCAGACAACTTTCACCAACGCAATCTCCTTGCCTCTTAGAACCTTCACCTCACGTTCCGCAATTCGTACAGGCATCGTTTCCACAGTAAGATTATCCCGTACTTGCACATCATCCATATGAATCACATGAGACGGATCTAGAACATACTTCCGGAGTTGTGACACATGGAACACATCATGTAAATTCGACAGATTAGGCGGTAAAGCCACTCTATAAGCAACATTTCCAACTCTGTCCAAAATTTGATACGGACCAATAAATCGAGGAGAAAGCTTCTTAGACTTCAGCGCACGCCCAACACCTGTCACAGGTGTAACTCTAAAAAACACATGGCCACCTGCTTGGAATTCTAAATCCTTTCTTCGCTTGTCATGATAACTTTTCTGCCTACTTTGGGAAGATTTCGTCTTTTCTCGGATCAACTTCATCTTCTCAATAGTATCTCGAACAACTTCAGGTCCCAGCACTGCACTCTCTCCAGATGCATGCCAACATAAAGGAGTCCAACATCTCCGACCATACAATGCTTCAAAGGGTGCCATTCCGATACTAGGATGGTAACTGTTATTATAAGTGAATTCTATTAACGGTAAATGAGTGTCCCAAGAACCTCCCTGCTCGAGAACACATGCTCGCAACAAATCCTCCAATGACTGAATAGTCCTCTCAGTTTGACCATCTGTCTGAGGGTTATACGCCAAACTCAACCTCAACTTAGAACCCAACGCTTCTTGCAAACTCTTCCAAAAATCAGAAGTGAACCGCGGATCTCTATCCGACACAATACACAAAGGAACACCGTGCAGCTTCACAATTACCCGAATATAAATCTCTGCCAACTTTGATACTGGAAAAGTGATGTTAATAGGAATAAAATGTGCCGATTTTGTAAGCCTATCAACAATCACCCAAATCAAATCGTGCCCTCTTGAAGTATTAGGCAATCCCGTCACAAAGTCCATTGAAATGCTATCCCATTTCCACTCTGGAACTTCTAACAGTTGCATCAACCCCGCAGGCTTTTGATGTTCAACTTTCGACTTCTGACAAGTTAAACATGCATACACAAAACGAGCTACATCACGCTTCATCCCAGGCCACCAAAACAAATTCTTCAAACCTTGATACATTTTTGTAGCTCCCGGATGAATACTCAAATTGCTTCTATGACTCTCCTCAAGAATCGCTTTCTTCATTTCCGCATCATCAGGAATACAGATTCGATTACGGAATCTTAACACACCATGCGCGTCCAACTTAAAATCACTATTCTCAGACTGATCGATCCCAACCATCGAATCTACCAGTTTTACATCTAACTTCTGAGCTTCTTTGATACTATCCAGAAAATCATTGTTAATCTTCAACATTCCCAACATCACACTCTGCGGTGTCACTTCGCAAACTAAGCTCATATCGCTGAATTGCTCAATCAATTCTAACTCTTTGACCATCATCGCCGACATATGTAAAGTCTTTCGACTTAAGGCATCATCCACAACATTACCTTTTCCCGGATGATAATTCAAACCGAAATCATAATCTTTTAATAACTCCAACCATCTTCGCTGTCTCATATTTAACTCCTTCTGGTCAAATAAATACTTTAAACTTTTATGGTCACTAAATACTTCAAATCTAGAACCATAAAGATAATGTCTCCAAATCTTCAGTACAAAAACAACCGCAGCAAGTTCTAAATCATGTGTAGGATAATTCTTTTCATGAACCCTCAACTGCCTCGACACATAAGCAACCACCTTGTCATTCTGCATAAGTACACCTCCTAAACCCATTTTAGAAGCATCACAATATACCACAAAAGGTTCTCCTGGGTTAGGTAATGTCAAAACCAGAGCCGATGTCAATCTCTTCTTCAATTCGTTGAAACTTTCTTCACATTGAATGTCCCACACAAAAGCTTTACCTTTACAAGTCAACTTAGTCAGCGAAAGTGATAACTTAGAAAATCCCTCGATAAACCTTCGGTAATAACCGGCTAGTCCCAAAAAGCTTCTAATCTCGGTAGCCGACTTTGGGGTTTCCCATTGCAACACAACATCCACTTTAGACGAATCCACTGCAATGCCACTACCTGAAATGACATGACCGAGAAAACTAACCTCCTTTAACCAAAACTCACATTTGGACAGCTTTGCATATAAACTCTTCTCTTTCAAAACGTTCAACACTAGTCTTAAGTGTTCCACATGCTCTTCTTCCGATTTAGAGTAAATCAACATATCATCAATAAACACCACCACAAACCGATCCAAATAAGTATGAAATATACGGTTCATGTACTCCATGAATACTCCCGGTGCATTAGTAACACCAAAAGGCATCACCGAATACTCATAATGTCCATAACGCGTTCTGAAAGCCGTCTTCTGAATATATTCATCCTTCACTTTAATCTGATGATATCCCGACCTCAAATCAATCTTGCTAAACACACGAGCACCTACCAATTGATCCATCAAGTCATCTATTCTCGGAAGCGGATACTTGTTCTTAATCGTCAATTTATTTAGTTGTTTATAATCACTTCGCGAAGAAGAAGGACACTCCTCGGTAGGACGCCCAGGAGTCCAAGAAAATAGAGGAAGAGGTACCCTCCTCGGGAGAAGCCAACATCCAGGTCGCTATGTCCATATCGTGACCAGAGGACTTCTACGTCCCGGACGAGCTCAGGGCCCCTGCTTATTTCGCGGCCCACAGCCCGTGGGAGACGTTTCCCTCCGCCATGGTTATCTCTGGCGGGGGCTTCAACAAAATCACGGTGGGCTCCGTGAAACAAAAATTCGAGCATCTGATCAACACAAGCTCTAATAAGGTGACCACGCTCGATCAGGCCCAGAAGGGCTCTATCCCCATCTCCTTCTATCAGGAAGAGCTCCTCGGGGGGTCGCCAAACTCGAGCATACCTTTGCTCGTCAGAGCCCGAATGGCGAACTTCGACGTTCATAGAATCCTCGTCGACCAGGGCAGCTCGGTCGACATTATGTACTCCCAGCTGCTTTCGACACTTCAGCTGGACGAATCACACCTTACCCCCTATGTGGGATCTGATTTAAAGGGATTCAACGGATCAGTGACCAAGCCATGGGTGTCGCTCCCGGGATTTTTCATCCAAGTACAAACGCGAAAGTGGCACCGAAACAGAGTTGCCAGCAATGTGTATTTATCCCAAGAGGGAAAGGAAACACCGCATAAACCTGAGGGGAAGGAAAAGCATGGTCTTGCGACCAAGAGAAAGGGTAAGGGAGTCGGTTACGCGAGAGGAAGGTATTAGCACCCCCTCACGTCCATCGTACCCGATGGGATCCACTCTTGCTTGTCTCGATCAAAGGGTGATAGAAAAGATACTGGAAAAAGGAACTGAAAAAGGAATGGAAAGAGAAAGAGAAACAAATGTAGGGAAAATAAAAGAAGTGCTCGCATGGGCCCTACCCCACTGCCTACGTATCTCATCGGGAGCATGAGAATCAGAGCGACGTAGTTCCCCTCACCTAAGGGAAAGTTGTTTGTGTTATTTTTTAGTGGAATACGTCAGCGTTCGCGTCCTAGCAGTTTAGGTGTCGCAACTCGCTGTAGGGGGACTTAGGCGTTACCTGTTTGCAGTAGAACGGAAATGACGCATCCTTAAGGAATGAATGAATGAAATGAGAAAAGAATTCCCGAAGGAAAGACGTTATTGTTGTTTTTTGTCTTTTAAGAATTTTTGTGATTTGTATGCATATGATAGTGTATCTAAATCTTAGCCATTGGAATGTGTACATTCTCACATTCCAAGATGGAATGGGTAAGAAAGCACACTAAGAGTGAAGAAGACCCCCACACTTAGTTCCAATTGTCAAGGTTCAAACACACTAGCATATTTGTGTTTATTAAGTGTTTTTGTTGATTATTAAATGAAGAAGTGTTTTTTATTTGTACCTTCAACAAGTATTGCATTTAAGTCCCTCATACAAGATCAAATGTTTAACACATTGACCCAAGATGGGTTATATGCTATACATTCTAATATTATAAGAGAAGACCCCTTATAATCTTTTCTTTATATGAAAGGCCTAAATGCAATAAATGCTTACCTTTATTAAGTATTTTGAATCTTCTCTTTGAGATGAGAAGAGAGACTCAAGAGAGGAGCAAAGGTAAAATCTATATGAACTAAGACTCAATCCTAATTGAAAATTAAAGGGAGTGGTCCTAATGGTTTGTGAGGTTTAAACCTAAAGTCTAAAGAAAGAATGAATTAAACAATTCACTTCTAAAGTAGAAGATGAATTGTAATTCAAAAAGGGAAAGTGATGAGTTATTAAAAGAAAGCACATAAGTGCTTAACAAAACACAAAATGGAATTGTAAAAGAGATGAGAGGAAAGAAGTTTGAATGTGGATTCCTTATCCACACTCAATTGCAACTTACCAAAGCCCCTACATGGTTAGTAAACATGTATAAGAAGTATAAGAAGTAAAAGAACATTTAATGCACCATAAAACTCAAAAGAATTAGATGAGAAATTGGTTACAACCAGAATGTACATCACATGGAAAGCAAATGATCATTATCATGCAAGTCCAAGTGGATAGGCAACAAACATCATCCATGACATTAGAACATGCTACCATAAGAAAAGGGAGAATGAAAGATGAAAAGAAATGGAAGAAACATGCCTAATTGGAACATGTAATCCAAGGATCAAAATTGAAATGAAATGAAGAATGATATATAAACACATCACAAGCATTCATGAAACACCTATCAAGCCATTCAAGAAGCAATAGAAGAAGAAAGGAAATGGACACTCAAAAGATAACACAAGTACTTCATATTAAGAACACACAAAGTTCAAATGAAAATGAACATGCAATGATGACACATAACATGTACCAATGACCTGTAATGTCAAATGGATGGTTCACAAAGTAGGCAAATGATCATGCAAGTATATACAAAAGAAATCATGTAAACATGCACAAAGATTACAAGTATATGACATGTTGTAATGCTTCAAATGAAATGTTTTAAACAAAAACCAAATGAGTTCATGAAAATTATGAAAACATGGTATTGAGGTTCACAAATCAGAGATGAATCACATATCAAAGTAGCATGCAAGAAACCAAGGAAAAATGATGTCAAACAATGCACTTAGGTCAAGTATACACATCATACAAAGTAGCACAAAAATGAACACCAAACATGCCATAAACTGACCTAAAAAAAATCAAATAAAAATAATTTAACATACCTCAAGATGATAATGACTCAATGCAAAAAGAAGAGCATCAAAACAATTTTTAATGATCAAGAACAAAATTAGACAAAATCATGTACCACATTAGGAATGCATACAAAAGAAAATCAAAGAAAATTATAGAACAGGGGTAAAAAGGTCATAAAATCAAGAAATAAAATCATGAAATATTTTCTAAAGGTTTTAATGATGCTCATGAATTTTTGTGGAATTTTATAATGCCATTTGGTATTTTTAAAAATTGACAAATGAAACATGTAGAAAAAATGAAAATAAAATGAAGTAGTAAATGACAGGGGGGTATGAACATAGTAAAATGATAGTTCTAATTGGTTTGGGCTTGTAAAGGAGGGGTGCAGATAGCATTTTGGCTAAGTCCAATTCAGAAATTCGTGCACATGACTTGCACATGATTTTTAATGCGTTGTCAACTTTAAGACCACACGATCATGGAAAAATAAACGGACACGATTAAAACATACATAAACCCTAGTCATTTGAAGTCACCGGCCGGAGGTGACCTCCGGTCACCTTCTCCGGCCAACAGCCACCACCTGCAACTTTCACATTTCACCACAATGCACAATCCAAATACCAAATTGAAGAGGAAGTTATGGAGATCAAGGATTCAACACTATTTTTCACATACCACACATACACAGAGAGAACAGAGAAGAGTAAAGCAAGCCCTAGGTTTTGCAACTAAGCCTTTAGAAGGCCTATCAACTAGCCGGTTTGAGTAGAGCCTCTAGCAAGCTTAAAGCACCAAAAACAAAGTAAAAATAACCAGATATCGTGCAATATAATTTCAAGAGTTCAAACCTGAAGATGATGAAACTTGGAATGCACAAGAACACCAGAAAGATATGCTTCTTCCTTGAGTTTCACTTGGCCAAATAAAGGCTTGAGAGCTTGAATTCATGCAGAAAATCAATTGGAATGTGATGCTAAACCTCTTTAACTGAACCTATGCACTCTTGTTCTTGATCTCCCAACTAGAATAATGATGAAGATGGAGATGAAATGTAGAAGAAGATGGTGAAACTCGTGTGAAATCAGAGGAAAAGTGGAGCGAATGTGAGAGAGATTTTGAAGTGTTTTGAGAGAAAAAAAGTGATAATGAAGTGCTAGCTCGAAACCGTGAGGTGAAGTTTTGTTTTATAGTGAGCTAGGAAGTGAGTTGGGTGACTGAGTTGGGGTGAGTTCACTCTAACTAACTGAGTCAGTTAGTTAGAGGCGAGTTGATCTTGGGTTTTTTATGGTGTGGTTAATGCTTAGAGTGTTATGGTGAGGATGAAGAGAATGAAGCTGCAGCAAGCAACTTGTTATACAAGTTTGTATTCTTTCCACTTCTATGCATGAGCAACACACGTGACCTGGTGAATGTAAAGGTGTTTGGCTAAATGAAGCAAAGGTTGGTGAGTGTGATCAAGCATGCGCAAACTAATTCAATCAACAATAAATTCCACTTGCTTTTTCTGGTTTTATGTGACAGTTGAAGACAGATGGAGATAGGGTTGCTTGAAGATGCATTACTCCATGAAATGTGGATGGTTTGGTGAGTTCATGGGTTCATTTGAAAGAGGGTACACTGGGGAACAATATTGGTTTGAAAATTGAAGTGAAATGAGGTCTCAAACATGCCTAAAAATGACCACAAACAGATGGACAAAGAACTGGTACATATGCGTACGAAGCAAGTCATGGCATGGCAAGTGACATGCATGGAAGTTCAGCCTAATCAACCTATCTTGAGACCACTATAACCCACTCATAACTTGATCAATTCAAAATTTTCCCAACATCAATATTAAAGATGACACTACAAAGAACAACTTTGATGTTGAAAACTTTTCCATTTGAGGCTTTTATCTTGATGAAAAATGGGTGGACATTTGGCTCACCAACTGTTTGAGAAAATGATTGCGCGCGTGACCTGAAAATCTTGGCCATGACCTAGTTTTGGACTTACTTTGCTCAAACTTTGATCAATCATATCTCACTCAATTTTTATCCAATAGAGATGTTCCACATATGGATGTGAAGCTTAAAACAAGATCTTTTGTTGTGGCCGAGTGGAATTTTCATTTGGGGCTTCAATTTTAAATGGCCTTGGTTCAAACTCTGATGCAAAATGGCCAAAACTTGTTATTTTTAGTAACCCTTCTTCTTCCAAAAATGGCAACTTTCCACCTCTTGATTTTTTCATGATTCCTTTGGAGTTTCTTGACCAAATTTTGTACATTGGACACATATAACATGAATTTTATGAACTTGGCCTCAATAAGTCAAGAGTTGACTTTTTCCTCTGATTATTTGACTTGGCCCCAATTTCTCTGATTTTTTATTTTTCTCCCAATTGAACCACTTCTAAAACCAATTGAGATGTGATTTTCCACATACATACACTTAAGAACATATAGAATACCATGACATCAATTTTTGTCCAAAAATTCAAAGATATCCTGATTTTATTAGAAACCCTAATTTTGACCTCCTCTGGTTAGGAGGGAAAGGTGCAGTCTTCAATTTCAAATTCCTCGAAGTATGTTGTGTATCCTTTTAAAGGATGATGGGATATGCCATTTGAGGATGATTTTGGATCAATGAGCTATCTCTTTTGAGGGTTTTCCTTCAGTTTTTGAACCTCTTGCATGTTGAAGTATGTATTGTTTCAATCTCCCATTGGATCTCACTTCCTTGAGATTGTGGATGATCAATTGAGATGGTATGAGACATGAGAGACTCTTGGCTTGCCTTGAGGCAACTTGATTGACCTTTTTGTGCTTTGAATGATCCCTTGATTATCCACCT
Source organism: Lathyrus tuberosus (assembly GCA_022829125.1). Taxonomy (NCBI): domain Eukaryota; kingdom Viridiplantae; phylum Streptophyta; class Magnoliopsida; order Fabales; family Fabaceae; genus Lathyrus; species Lathyrus tuberosus. Next base: position 1,710,721 of record JALAZF010000205.1, on the reverse strand, counting down.
TCCACCTGATCACATGCCTTGATGGTAAGAGGAATGCTATGCTTCATTTTTCTTTGTTAAATGCAATGCAATGCTAATGAGATGGATATGATATTGTAAATGATAATGCTATGCTATGATGCAAAAAAGGGAGAGCAAATTTTGGGGTATTACAGCTGCCCCTATTCGAACGCTGTAGACCTGAATGTCTGAAAGCGAATGCTTTCAGACTTTCAAGGTATATAGTGATTGAATACCAAATATAACCAAAAATTTGCTCTAGATGATGAAGAACAAAAGGGATATAAACCCAACGCGATTGTTGGATTGAATCTTCAAGTGAAACGTTGTCGGAGAAGTCTGTCTTTTGAACGACGCCAAGCGACTACTGGCTTGCCATACTGTTGATGGACTTTAACAAATGTCTTTTTGAACAACGCCAGACGACTACTGGCTCGCCACACTGCTGGTGGACTTTAGAAATGTCTTTTTGAATGACACCAGATGACTACTGGCTTGCCACACTGCTGGTGGACTTTAGAAATGTCTTTTTGAACGACGCCAGACGACTACTGGCTTGCCACACTGCTGGTGGACTTTAGAAATGTCTTCTTGAACGACGCCAGACGACTACTGGCTTGCCACACTGCTGGTAGACTTTAGAAATGTCTTTTTGAACTACGCCAGACGACTACTGGCTTACCACACTGCTGGTGGACTTTAGAAATGTCTTTTTGAACGAAGCCAGACGACTACTGCCTTGCCACACTGCTGGTGGACTTTCATAACGTATTTTGTACGACGCCAGACGACTATTGGCTTGCCACACTACTGATGGACTTTCATAACGTCTTTTGTACGACGCCAGACAACTACTGGCTTGCCACACTGCTGGTGGACTTTCATAACGTCTTTTGTACGACGCCAGACGACTACTGGCTTGCCACACTGCTGGTGGACTTTCATAACGTCTTTTGTACGACGCCAGACGACTACTGGCTTGTCACACTGCTGGTGGACTTTAATGATTACCAAACCGGCTTTGGAAGCTTTACCAAATAATCATCCCACCTGCTGGGACAACCACCTGCAATATTACCCCACATGCTGGAATAATATAAACAAACTGTATATAATGATCATCCCACTGGCTGGAACAACCATCTGCCATACTATCCCACCTGCTGGAATAATATGAACAAACTGTATACCCAAAAATAAATTGGACTTTGAGCTGTAAATGAGCACTGCTGAGAATTACACCACCGACTGGGTAATATCATATGCTGACACTTTGCTGAAAAAGAGATTCCGCTGATCCATATAGACCAAGTTGGGGAAATTACCGTGACTCGGCTGGGGAGTATAGCGGACAAGATTCAATGCTGAACTCTGTGGGGATATCATTACCAAAGATATGATCTTGCCGGGGACCAGGGCTACTTTGCGGGGAATATCCAAATCTTGGCTGAAAGACAATCCGTTGCAACGTACTGAGAAAGAGTCCCTAGAGATCTGCTAAGGAAACCCAAAGCAATTCTTCGGTAATCTGCTGAGGAAAATAACTGTCGAGCTTAGGGTAAATGTCACAATGCCCCCTGTTGGGCGAACTTTCCCTTTGACGACTCCACTGGGAATAATGAGTTTATAACACACTCTGCTGGAGAAAAAACCGCCTTAAAGCGTCTTTTGTTGGGGCTTCCCTTCGAGAGGATTTTACAGAAGACCAAATGTCCTCAAACTCTACTAGGGATTATAGATCTGGAACATCTTCTGCTGGGGAAATTCAGATAACATGCCCCATGCATGGGATGGTCAATAACTCCGCTGGGGATTATTCTTTGACAAATTTCCCCCGCCGAAACCTACGGGAGACATGATACTACCACTTGCTGGTACATCCTGCCAAGAGTAAACTCCACAAGGGATGTTAGTACCAAAAGTTTCGTCTCTTAAGAGGATTTTATAGAAAACCAAGCGTTTTCAAACTCTTAGACAAACACTCTGCCTTGAACTACCTTTCACATCGTCTGCAAGGTACTGGAGGATTGGCACTTGTTGTCGACCTGGAGTATTCACTGTATTAATAACCGTTATCAACACAGAAGAAATCCATCTTTGAACACCGTTGCCATCACGAAACTTAGTGGGAACTCCTGAATGGAAGAATCGACTTAATAAGATACAACAGTATCAAGTCATAGCAAATATCTGTTCGTGGTTACGATCATGCTGTTTGGATCGATCGTGCTCATTACCTGCAACAGAAAAAGAATATGCACATGCCCCAGGATATTGCGTGGTCTTTTGGGTCCACCATCCAAGGTTGTTCAACAAGCAGAAGTAATTTCAATTGTCTTTGTGCATGTTTTTGCAAAGCCAAGATATTTTCAAAGTAACGTTTTATTATAAAAAATCAGACGTTTTTGCAAACAAAACAGTAAAATGAAAATAAAAGCCCGTGACTGAATATTCAACTTTATTGATGAAATGCCAAAAATTGGCGAATTTACAATCAGAAGCAAACCCCTGAAAGAGGTGATTGCCATAAAATTGAGAAAAGAAATCTATCCTAATGACAATGCGGAAATTGGATTCCAACTGATTTCTGATTCTGTTATAGCCAGTATGTACTCCAACTCTCCTGATTATCTTTGCCTTCACAAGCTCATGATTGGACCAATTCCTCCTTTGGAATTTTGCCAGTTTGCTGAAGAGTAGAAAACGTACATATTAATTCAGACTGCAGTCATTCACTTTAATCCCTCTTTTGTGTGGATCGCCTTTTCAGGTTTTCAATCCACCGGGATACCCATTCTTGCCTAAGTTGCCCTTTCGGGTTTTCAACTTACCGGGTGTACAATTCTTTTCAATTATATCCCTAATTTTTGCCCGAACCTTTATTCTGTTTTTGGTTCGCTAGGATGCCCTTTTTTGCCTGGATTCTTTTTTTTTTTTATCCAGCAGGTCTCTTTATACGAAGTATTTTTTAACTGCATCTGAATTAACAGGGGATGAAAAATCTTCACCATCCATGGTTGTCAGCAACAAGGCTCCACCTGAGAAAACCTTTTTTACCACGAACGGACCTTCATAGTTAGGAGTCCATTTGCCCCTGTGATCTGTACTCGGAGGAAGTATTCTCTTGATTACCACATCCCCGACCTTGTAGACTTGAGGTCAAACCTTTTGATCGAATGTCCTCTTTATTATGCGCTGATATAGCTGGCCATGGCATACCGCTGCTAATCACTTCTCCTCAATAAGGCTCAGCTGATCAAATTTGGCTCGTACCCATTCAGCTTCATCTAGCTTAACATCCATCAATACTCGGAGAGAGGGAATCTCCACTTCTATCGGTAGAACTGCCTCCATACCATATACAAGCGAGTATGGTGTTGCCCCAGTGGACGTGCGGACTGATGTTCGATACCCATGCAAAGCCAGTGGTAACATCTCATGCCAATCTTTGTACGTGACAACCATCTTCTGCACAATCTTCTTGATATTTTTGTTAGCCGCTTCGACCGCGCCGTTCATCTTCGGGCGGTACGGAGAAGAATTGTGGTGCTCGATTTTGAAGTCCCGACATAGCTCAGCCATCATCTTGTTGTTCAAATTAGAACCATTATCAGTAATGATTCTTTCAGGCACTCCATATCGACAAATGATATCTCGCTTCAAGAAACGAGCCACTACTTTCTTAGTGACATTGGCGTAAGATGCTGGTTCAACCCATTTAGTGAAGTAATCAATGGCGACCAAGATGAAACGATGGCCGTTTGAAGCAGTAGGCTCAATTTTCCCGATCATATCAATGCCCCACATTGCAAATGGCCACGGAGAAGACATGATACTCAACGGATTGGGAGGAACGTGCACTTTGTCTGCATAGATCTGGCATTTGTGGCACTTGCGAGTATACTTGCAGTAATCTGACTCCATGGTCAGCCAATAATACCCTAATCTCAACAATTTCTTAGCCATCGCATGTCCTCCGGCATGGGTACCGAAAGAGCCTTCGTGCACTTCAATCATCAACAGGTCTGCCTCGTGTCTATCCACACATCTGAGCAGAACCGTGTCAAAATTCCTTTTATACAGCACACCATCTTTGTTCAAGAAGAAACTACCAGCTAGCCTTCTTAATGTCTTCTTGTCATTGGAAGATGCCCCAGGCGGGTATTCTTGATTTTTTAAGAAGCATTTGATGTCATGGTACCAAGGCTTATCGTCAGACACTGCATCAACCTCAAACACAAAAGCAGGCCTATCAAGACGAGATACATCAATCCTGGGCACAAAGTTCCAACCATGCACTTTGATCATCGAAGAGATAGTGGCCAAGGCGTCTGCAAACTTATTCTCATCTCGGGGAACATGGTATAACTTGACGGTTGTAAAGAATGTCAGCAATCTCCTCGTATAATCTCTATACGGAATCAAATTCTGCTAATGTGTGTGCCAAGTTCCCTTTACTTAATTGATTACCAATGCTGAATCACCAAAGATATCGAGGGTCTTGATTCGTAAATCAATAGCTTCCTCGATCCCTAATATGCATGCTTCATATTCTGCTTCATTGTTGGTACACCCGAAAGTTACTCGGGCAGTGAAGGGCATGTGAACACCTTCTGGCGTAATAGGGACTGCACCAACTCCGCACCCATTCATATTAACTGCCCCATCAAACATCAAACTCCATTTGGATTCAGGGTCAGGCCCCTCCTCCAGAAGTGGTTCCTCGCAGTCTTTCGCTTTGAGAAACATGATGTCCTCATCAGGGAAATCAAATCTCATGGGCTGGTAATCATCAAGAGGCTGTTGTGCAAGATAATCTGACAGTATACTTCCTTTGATTGCCTTTTGCGAAGTAAATTGAATATCGTACTCTGTCAGTACCATCTGCCACGTTGCAACTCTGCCTGTAAGTGCTGGTTTCTCAAAAATATACTTGACCGGATCCAATTTAGAGATCAACAGGGTTGTATGTGTGAGCATGTATTGTCTCAATCGCTTGGCGGCCCATGCGAGTGCACAACATGTCTTCTCAAGCATTGAATAACGCGATTCACAATCTATAAATTTCTTGCTTAGGTAGTAGATAGCATGTTCTTTCCTACCTGTCTCGTCGTGTTGACCGAGAACACAACCCATGGATCCTTCGAGCACTGTCAAGTACATAATCAGTGGTCTCCCTTGAACTGGAGGCATCAGAATTGGAGGTTCCTGCAAATATCTTTTTATTTTATCGAATGTATTTTGACAATCATCATTCCACCTAACCGTTTGATCTTTTCGTAGCATTTTGAATATCGGTTCGCAAGTGGCAGTTAGGTGAGATATGAACCTTGAAATGTAGTTCAATCTTCCTAGAAAGCCGCGAACTTCTTTCTCAGTCCTTGGTACAGGCATATCTTGTATAGCTTTCACCTTAGCAGGATCAACCTCTATCCCTTTTTCACTGACAATGAAACCAAGCAATTTTCCGGACCGCACGCCGAAAGTACACTTGTTAGGATTCAGTCTCAACCTGAATTTCCTCAGCCTCTCAAACAACTTCTTCAAGTTGATCAGATGTTACTCTTCTGTCTTTGATTTAGCAATCATGTCATCCACATAGCACTCGATCTCTTTATGAATTAGATCGTGGAATAACGTCACCATTGCTCTTTGATAAGTTGCCCCTGCGTTCTTCAACCCAAAAGGCATTACTTTGTAACAGAAGGTACCCCACGGGGTAATGAATGTCGTCTTCTCCATGTCTTCAGGCGCCATCTTTATCTGATTGTACCCGGAGAATCCATCCATAAATGAGAACACTGAAAACTGAGCGGTATTATCAACCAGCACATCAATATGAGGGAGTGGAAAATCATCTTTAGGGCTCGCCCTGTTGAGATCTCTGTAATCCACACACATTCTGACTTTTCCATCTTTCTTCGGCACCGGTACTATATTGGCCACCCAGGGAGGATAGTTGGTTACTGCCAGAAAACCTGCATCCAACTGTTTATGTACTTCTTCCTTGATCTTCAAAGCCATTTCTGGTTTTGTCCTGCACAGCTTTTGCTTGACCGGTGGACAATCCTCTTTCAATGGTAGTCTATGCACAACTATGTCTGTATCTAAACCTGGCATATCTTGATATGACCAAGCAAAGATGTCGACGTATTCCCGTAGCATGACTATCAACTCTTGCTTTACATCAGCCCGCAGACTCGCACCAATCTTGATCTCTTTCTTGCTTTCCTCTGACCCAATATTGATGATCTCAAGAGCTTCCTGATGAGGCTGAATGGTCTTCTCTTCCTGTTTCAACAACCTAGCCAACTCTTCCGGGAGTTCATAGTCTTCATCACTTTCTTCCTCAGCTTGATAGATCGGATTGTCGAAATCATACGTGGGCATAACAGAATCATTCTCAGAGAAATCCACAGAATCCAGTCTGCATGATTGGGTTTATGCTTTATTTTAGATTAATTTTTGCTTGAAAACAAAAGAAAAGAAAGTGCATTATCATTTTTAATTTTCTTTGTGCAAAAATAAAATAAAGAAAGAGTAAAGGAACACAAATTTGTAAACAAAAACGTCCTTTTATTGATATTTGAACATTATATGAGAAAATATGGTGGCCCTACAAATGGATCCTCACACCTTGGGCAGAGTGTGGGATTTCATGCATTATGAAAGACAAGAATTATTACTCTGAATGGTGAACAACATGAATGATTTCTTCACTAGACCAATTTTGCAACGCCTCGCCTGGAGCCAGTGCATATACCCATCTGTCCAGATAATCTGAGCTTCCAGCGCCATCTTCTATTGCTGAGCAGGACTGGTTGGGATTGATAATTCCTCCACTGTTGAAGTTGATTGGCCCACGGAATCGGGGAACTGGCATCCGTCCCGGCTGGTATCCAATGCCAAACTTATCTTCTTTCACGAACACATCTATAGCTTTACCCCAACCTTGGGAATTTCTGCTTTCGACCACTTCTCTGGCCTGCTTGTACGATGCAATTGACGCACTCGACCCACCTGGCACGTTCGACACCATCGCTGCTGAAGTAGACTCTGGTAAGTTATTGATATTCAGGGCTTCAAAAGATTGGCACAAAGTTTCATGAATCTCTCCATCCATTTCCACATATTTGAAAGTGGATAGATGACTCACGAATATATCTTCCTCGCCGCAAACAGTAACCACTTGACCCTCGAACACATACTTGAGCTTCTGATGAAGTGTGGAGGTAACTGCGCCTGCTGCGTGAATCCACGGTCGGCCCAACAAACAGCTATAAGTAGGCTGAATGTCCATAACATGAAAGGTCGTCTTGAATATCTGTGGACCAACCTGTATTGGTAATTCAACCTCCCCAAACACCGATCTTTGGGATCCATCGAAAGCTCTCACAATCAGATCGCTGGGTCTCAGAACCAATCCATCTACTTCAATTCTCATCAGGGCTTTTTTGGGTAACACATTTAAGGAAGAACCTGTGTCAACCAGCACATGCGACAAAACTGCTCCTTTGCATTCAAGTGTGATGTGCAGTGCTTTGTTGTGGTTACGTCCGTCCGGTGTCAAATCCCTATTTGTAAATCCCAACATGTGGCTCACATTCACATTAGAAATTACTCCCTCCAACTGATTCACTGTAATCTCTTGGGGAACGTATGCCATATTCAGAACTTTCAACAAAGCAGCCCGGTGTGCATCTGAACTCATTAACAGGGATAATATCGAAATTTTAGAGGGTGTCTGATTAAGTTGGTCAATGATCTTGTAATCACTCTTTTTGATAACCCTCATAAATTCCTCAACATCATTATCAAAATTGACTTTAGGGTCCTCTTCCTGAGCGGGCACCTTGTCATCAACAACCTGTTTTCCTTTTGCTCTTACAGCGGCTTCAGCCTCTTTATCATTCCTTAGAGTCTGGGGAGCAAACAGTCGACCGCTCCTAGTAAAACCACTTGGTCCACTGACATTCTCAATGCTAGTGCCAACAGCCTCTGCCTTCTGCCGACTTCCTCCTTGACGAGTATCAGTTCCATACTGCCACGGAACTGTCCTATTAGACACATAAGCAGTCGATTCAGGAACTATAATCGTAACTGGTCTCGGTCTCTCGGGCACGATGATAGCGACAGGCTCCTCAACAGGCACCTGTATCTCGACTGGATTATAGTAAATGCTAACGGAAGAAACGTCCTGTTCTTTCTCTACTTTATCAAACTGAAGACTTCCCTCGTCCATAAGATCCTGCAGTCCAACTCTCAACTTACTGCAGCCATTAACCTGCTTTGAACAATCCTCGCAATCAGAGGCGCATCCAGGAAATACCTTTCCTTTTAACAAACATTCTTTTACAATCAACAACAGAGTCTTCACCAAATTAACATCAGTAATCAAATTCAACTTCTCGCCATCAAAAATGGCATTTGTGCCTGCACCTCCATGATGAGGCATTGGATTGTCACGAACATTCGGCGGCCTAGAGAAGTTGATAGCTTTTGCGTCGATCAGATCTTGAACCTTATGTTGAAAGGTCCAGCACTTTTCTATTGAATGACCTGGCGCACCAGAATGATATTCACATCGAGCATTAGCATCGTAACCTTGAGGCAATTTTCCGGAATCCAGCGGCTTCATAGTCCGAAGTTTAACCAACTTCTCTTTGAGCAGTTGTGGTAACAAAGCAGCATATGTCATAGGCAAGGGATCAAACTTACGGTCCCTTTGTCTATTGTTCTGAAATCGGGGTCTACCTTGCTGATCTGGCGTTTGCTGTCCAGCTGGAACCGGAATGGTTACCGCATCCACCTGATGATAGGACTGATTCCTTCCTCTGCCCCCTCCTCTATACACAGCGCTGGACTCCCCTTCTCTTTTCCTTGGTCCATTGGCAAAGGGTTTCTTCGAACTTAAAGCAACATCTTGAATCTTACCCAATTTCAGCAGACTTTCTATTCGTTCCCCAGCAACGACAATGTCGGCAAACCCGGTGGAAGGACATGCAGCAAGTCTATCCAAATACGTCCCTTGAAGTGTGCTCATGAACATATCAGCCATCTCACGATCACCCAAAGGTGGTTGAACTCGAGCAGCCAATTCTCTCCATCTCTGTGCGTACTGCTTAAAGCCCTCCTTGTTATCCTGAGTCATACTCTGCAATTGAGTACGATTAGGTGCCATATCCAGATTATATTGATACTGCTTCAGAAACGCAGCGCACAAATCTTTCTAACTCCTTATATGAACCCTGTCCAGCTTAATGTACCATTCCAGGGAAGCGCCTGACAGGCTATCCTGGAAAAAATACATCCAGAGCTTTTGGTCCTCCGTATAAGCGGCAATCTTGCGATTGTAAGCTTGCAAATGTGTTTTGGGACAGGTACTGCCGTTGTACTTATCCAAAGCAGGAAGCTTGAACTTGGGAGGAATTCGCACACCCTGCACGAGACCCATGTCTTCTACATCAATTCCAAGAGGATTTTGGCTCTCAATAGCCTTGAGTCTTTCATCCAGCCCTTCATACTTCCGGTCGTCATTGTAGAAACCCATGTCATTGTTGAATGTAGTGAACTGGTCCTCCTGACCATCCTCATTGTTATCAAATCCCAGATGTACCCCACCAGCAGGGATTGTGCCGACAGGAGGAGTGCGCACGTTGCGATTTGGGATTTCAGTTTCCAGCCTCTGGATAGTGGTTCTCATAGCTTCTTGTCCAATCCTCATGTTTTCTTGACCGGTTCTCAGCTCTTGCTGACCTTGAGCAATCCCCTGCATGAGGTTCATGAACTGTTCCATCCTTCCCCTCAAATCGGCTAACTCTGTCTGAACTTGCTCCATTACTCTTGCTTGATTGCGTCGGGTAGAATATCGGTGAACTGGGGTATCAGCTATCGTGCCTGAAAACCAAATAAAGGTTAGCAGGCGCCTGCAAAAGGAAAACCTGCGATGCAAAAATGATATGCAAATGCAAATGCAAAGTTATGTTTGTCATTTCAAAATACTTTTCATATCCTGATTCCAATCGTAACCAAGAATTCCTGAAGACCAGGAGTCATGATTACTGAGTTTTGCCATGAAGAGATATTCATATACATCGATCACAGATGTCTGAAGACCAGAAATAGTGATTTTGTAGTGTGCCAGTGTGCAGATATCACATCACATATATCTGAAGATCAGAAATTGTGAACAGAAGTAACCTATTTCATACAAATTCCCAAAACTTCTCAAGCACGTTTGTCGTAGTTTCAGCAACAAAATAAGAAACAGGCAGTCAAATGGATCCATCAATAATTCTGATGGTAACCATTACAAATTACAAAGAAATGACAAAAATCACTAATCCGACAGCTCTACATCCTTCAGCTTCTGGCTGGAGTACTTAATCTCCTCAAACAGGATGCGGGTACGCTGATGATGCGGCTTCTCAATCAGCTCTTTAATCACTACGTCCCTTTTTTCCAATGCATCCTCTAATGACCCCACGTGCATCAGCAAGGCTTCATCTTCATTGGCTCTTTTACGCCTCTTGATTCCAGCTTGAATTTTAACCAGTTTCAGCTCTGCTGTGACATCTTCAAGCTCCTTGTTGGTGATTTTCAGCTTACCTTCAGCATTTCTCACTTGTTCTTGGCTTTTGTCAAGATCTTCTCGATACTTTCTTCTTTCCACGTGTGCTTTCTTCAGCTCTTCATCTTTATCTTTTAAACGGGCCTGCAATTCAGAGTTCTCAATTCTGACCTCATCCCAAGCTTGACGAAGTTTAGCTAACGAATCCTTGCTTCGTGCCAGCGCCTTCTTTGTAGCCTTATGAGCCTGACTAGTATCATCTGCTCCCAAGGTAAGCTTCCGGAAGTATCGAGCTCTCTCATCAAAATCTTCTTCTTTATCCGCCAGGGTTTTTTTTTGCTTTCAACGCTCTCTTTTCCAACTCTTTGTTGTCAGCTAGAGCTTTCTGAAGACATCTGCTCGTTCCAAAGTTCTCTATCTGCAGATCTCTAACCATTTTCTTCAACTTCTCGTACTCCTCGGCCGGTACCATGGAATGTTGATCTGGACATAAGAGAATTTCTCGGGAAAAGGGTAACAACAGTTTTTTGACCTTCATCTCAACCCAAGCATCGTAGTCAGGGTATGATCTACAGTCTCCTTTGCCGAAAGTCAATTTTCCCTCTCTTTGCCTAAATTTCCAAGCATTTATTACTTCCCGCACTCTTTCATTCTTGGTCCCTACGAAAAACAGAGAAGCGCTAATCTCTTCATCAGCAGGAGGATGTCTCGAGGCATAACCAAATTGTCTAACTGCCAACACTGGGTTGTAATTAATCCCACCTCTTCTTCCAAGTAGAGGCACATTAGGAAAACTTCCACATTTGACAGTAAGCTCTATCGTCAGTAATTTGGGGTCAAACCAAATAATATTATTGGCAGTCAAACCGATCAGTCTCTTGGACCACTTCATTGTCTCAGCAGTTTCTACAAACGCACCAGTCCGGGGTAAATGTTTGAAGAGCCAATGGCATAACAAATGGGTACAACAACTAACCAAACTCCCTCTTGCCTTCTCATTTTTGTAGTGTACGGAGTGATAAAAATCCCCTAGCAGGGTAGGAATCGGATTCTTCGAGACAAACACTTTCAACGCCTGCATATCAACAAAATCAGGCTGACCGGGGAAAAGCACCAATCCATAGATACAAAGAGCTAACACAGCGTTGAAAGTAGTCCAATTGTTAGCCTTGGCAACTTCCTGAGCTTGTCGAAAAAGAAACTCCAAGTGAAATCCTTCATCTTCTTTGAGTCTGCTTAGGCCACTTTTCACAACAAACAGGTCCAGATGCAGGACAGCAGCGATTACTTCAGGGGCAAGAGCACCTTCAGAAAAATACGGTATAGCAGACGTGATTTGAATTCCCAAAATAAATGAGAATTCCTCCAGAGTGGGCATCAGAATGTAGTCAGGGAATAGGAAACATCTCATTGATGGCTCATAGAACTGTAAGAAAGTATGCAACCCATCCTTCTCATACTTTGTGAACGCACAGACCATCTTAATCAGTCGTCCATACTCCTTCTGAAAAGTGCTGAGAACATCAGAACCAGCCATACCTATCATCTTGTTCAATACATCCAGCTTAGGATCAGGGAATTTGTATGACACATTATTCTTCCTTTTAACCTCAGCATTTTGGGAACTCATGATTGGAATCAGACAATATGGTAAGTACCTAAAAATGACAAACATAACCTATTATGATATGATTATGCAAATGCAAAAGGCATGTGATCAGGTATCCAGGTGTCGGTGTCTGTGTTGAACTGTGTGCACTGTGTCTCTGTACTGAATCTGGCAATATATCTGAGATGAATACTCAAACCACTGTCATAGGATACACTGTCTGTAATAATCATAGAATCACAAGTACGGTATGTAGGAGGCTGGGTTACCTGCAAACCTGTAAACATCCCACCCATACTCACATGTGGTTCCTAGAAAATAAGGCTTGTCAGCTTCGGAGGTTTGAGAAGCGATAGCACATTCAGCCCGTAGGATACAATACTATGCCAATCAAAGAGGTCGTCCACTGACTCACCTTAGAAGATAAAGGTCATCCTATGCAAGTACCAAAGTGGGCCCTCGGGTACGAGTGGGTTAGCCACAGAATGTGGTCTGCCACTGTCACCGCTAAAGAGAGATGTTTCCACTAAGGTCCTCATGATCGGTCACTAGAGTCGACAGCTCTCTAGATCGACATCCTGGAATACGCAAGATGCGCACGCCATGATGGGTCCCAAGATAGCCTCGTCTAGCTGTGAATTTCGTGATTACCCACGTACACAGATGGCACGTAGGTCCCTCTACTCTCCACTCTAAATCTAAGTGTATACTCGAGCCTGTGTACTGAGCTCATCCCTCAGAAATCCCATCCCGCCAAACAGACAGAACAGTGTAACACAGTATAATATATGAAATGTAAATGCTAACATGCTGTAAATAAGGTACAAGTAATAAAATACAATAAACAGCAAATACAATACAACAGTAAACACCCAATGAAAGAAAAGCAAACAAGCGCTAGGATTGACTAGCTTAGGATGGACCAGCAATAGGTCAACCTGTCCCCAGCAGAGTCGCCAGCTGTCGCTCCCGGGATTTTTCATCCAAGTACAAACGCGAAAGTGGCACCGAAACAGAGTCGCCAGCAATGTGTATTTATCCCAAGAGGGAAAGGAAACACCGCATAAACCTGAGGGGAAGGAAAAGCATGGTCTTGCGACCAAGAGAAAGGGTAAGGGAGTCGGTTACGCGAGAGGAAGGTATTAGCACCCCCTCACGTCCATCGTACCCGATGGGATCCACGCTTGCTTGTCTCGATCAAAGGGTGATAGAAAAGATACTGGAAAAAGGAACTGAAAAAGGAATGGAAAGAGAAAGAGAAACAAATGTAGGGAAAATAAAAGAAGTGCTCGCATGGGCCCTACCCCACTGCCTACGTATCTCATCGGGAGCATGAGAATCAGAGCGACGTAGTTCCCCTCACCTAAGGGAAAGTTGTTTGTGTTTTTTTTTTAGTGGAATACGTCAGCGTTCACGTCCTAGCAGTTTAGGTGTCGCAGCTCGCTGTAGGGAGACTTAGGCGTTACATGTTTGCAGTAGAACGGAAATGACGCATCCTTAAGGAATGAATGAATGAAATGAGAAAAGAATTCCCGAAGGAAAGACGTTATTGTTGTTTTTTGTCTTTTAAGAATTTTTGTGATTTGTTTACATATGATAGTGTATCCAAATCTTAGCCATTGGAATGTGTACATTCTCACATTCCAAGATGGAATGGGTAAGAAAGCACACTAAGAGTGAAGAAGACCCCCACACTTAGTTCCAATTGTCAAGGTTCAAACACACTAGCATATTTGTGTTTATTAAGTGTTTTTGTTGATTATTAAATGAAGAAGTGTTTTTTATTTGTACCTTCAACAAGTATTGCATTTAAGTCCCTCATACAAGATCAAATGTTTAACACATTGACCCAAGATGGGTTATATGCTATACATTCTAAGATTATAAGAGAAGGCCCCTTATAATCTTTTCTTTATATGAAAGGCCTAAATGCAATAAATGCTTACCTTTATTAAGTATTTTGAATTTTCTCTTTGAGATGAGAAGAGAGACTCAAGAGAGGAGCAAAGGTAAAATCTATATGAACTAAGACTCAATCCTAATTGAAAATTAAAGGGAGTGGTCCTAATGGTTTGTGAGGTTTAAACCTAAAGTCTAAAGAAAGAATGAATTAAACAATTCACTTCTAAAGTAGAAGATGAATTGTAATTAAAAAAGGGAAAGTGATGAGTTATTAAAAGAAAGCACATAAGTGCTTAACAAAACACAAAATGGAATTGTAAAAGAGATGAGAGGAAAGAAATTTGAATGTGGATTCCTTATCCACACTCAATTGCAACTTACCAAAGCCCCTACATGGTTAGTAAACATGTATAAGAAGTATAAGAAGTAAAAGAACATTTAATGCACCATAAAACTCAAGAATTAGATGAGAAATTGGTTACAACCAGAATGTACATCACATGGAAAAAAAATTATCATTATCATGCAAGTCCAAGTGGATAGGCAACAAACATCATCCATGACATTAGAACATGCTACCATAAGAAAAGGGAGAATGAAAGATGAAAAGAAATGGAAGAAACATGCCTAAATGGAACATGTAATCCAAGGATCAGAATTGAAATGAAATGAAGAATGATATATAAACACATCACAAGCATTCATGAAACACCTATCAAGCCATTCAAGAAGCAATAGAAGAAGAAAGGAAATGGACACTCAAAAGATAACACAAGTACTTCATATTAAGGACACACAAAGTTCAAATGAAAATGAACATGCAATGATGACACATAACATGTACCAATGACCTGTAATGTCAAATGGATGGTTCACAAAGTAGGCAAATGATCATGCAAGTATGTACAAAAGAAATCATGTAAACATGCACAAAGATTACAAGGATATGACATGTTGTAATGCTTCAAATGAAATGTTTTAAACAAAAACCAAATGAGTTCATGAAAATTATGAAAACATGGTATTGAGGTTCACAAATCATAGATGAATCACATATCAAAGTAGCATGCAAGAAACCAAGGCAAAATGATGTCAAACAATGCACTTAGGTCAAGTATACACATCATACAAAGTAGCACAAAAATGAACACCAAACATGCCATAAAATGACCTAAAAAAAATCAAATAAAAATCATTTAACATACCTCAAGATGATAATGACTCAATGCAAAAAGAAGAGCATCAAAACAATTTTTAATGCTCAAGAACAAAATTAGACAAAATCATGTACCACATTAGGAATGCATACAAAAGAAAATCAAAGAAAATTATAGAACAGGGGCAAAAAGGTCATAAAATCAAGAAATAAAATCATGAAAAATTTTCTAAAGGTTTTAATGATGCTCATGAATTTTTGTGGAATTTTATAATGCCATTTGGTATTTTTAAAAATTGACAAATGAAACATGTAGAAAAAATGAAAATAAAATGAAGTAGAAAATGACAGGGGGGTATGAACATAGTAAAATGTTAGTTCTAATTGGTTTGGGCTTGTAAAGGAGGGGTGCAGATAGCATTTTGGCTAAGTCCAATTCAGAAATTCGTGCACATGACTTGCACATGATTTTTAATGCGTTGTCAACTTTAAGACCACACGATCATGGAAAAATAAACGGACACGATTAAAACATACATAAACCCTAGTCATTTGAAGTCACCGGCCGGAGGTGACCTCCGGTCACCTTCTCCGACCAACAGCCACCACCTGCAACTTTCACATTTCACCACAATGCACAATCCAAATACCAAATTGAAGAGGAAGTTATGGAGATCAAGGATTCAACACTATTTTTCACATACCACACATACACAGAGAGAACAGAGAAGAGTAAAGCAAGCCCTAGGTTTTGCAACTAAGCCTTTAGAAGGCCTATCAACTAGCCGGTTTGAGTAGAGCCTCTAGCAAGCTTAAAGTACCAAAAACAAAGTAAAAATAACCAGATATCGTGCAATATAATTTCAAGAGTTCAAACCCGAAGATGATGAAACTTGGAATGCACAAGAACACCAGAAAGAGATGCTTCTTCCTTGAGTTTCACTTGGCCAAATAAAGGCTTGAGAGCTTGAATTCGTGCAGAAAATCAATTGCAATTTGATGCTAAACCTCTTTAACTGAACCTATGCACTCTTGTTCTTGATCTCCCAACTAGAATAATGATGAAGACGGAGATGAAATGTAGAAGAAGATGGTGAAACTCGTGTGAAATCAGAGGAAAAGTGGAGAGAATGTGAGAGAGATTTTGAAGTGTTTTGAGAGAAAAAAAGTGAGAATGAAGTGCTAGCTCGAAACCGTGAGGTGAAGTTTTGTTTTATAGTGAGCTAGGAAGTGAGTTGGGTGACTGAGTTGGGGTGAGTTCACTCTAACTAACTGAGTCAGTTAGTTAGAGGCGAGTTGATCTTGGGTTTTTTATGGTGTGGGTGATGCTTAGAGTGTTATGGTGAGGATGAAGAGAATGAAGCTGCAGCAAGCAACTTGTTATACAAGTTTGTATTCTTTCCACTTCTATGCATGAGCAACACACGTGACCTGGTGAATGTAAAGGTGTTTGGCTAAATGAAGCAAAGGTTGGTGAGTGTGATCAAGCATGCGCAAACTAATTCAATCAACAATAAATTCCACTTGCTTTTTCTGGTTTTATGTGACAGTTGAAGACAGATGGAGATAGGGTTGCTTGAAGATGCATTACTCCATGAAATGTGGATGGTTTGGTGAGTTCATGGGTTCATTTGAAAGAGGGTACATTGGGGAACAATATTGGTTTGAAAATTGAAGTGAAATGAGGTCTCAAACATGCCTAAAAATGACCACAAACAGATGGACAAAGAACTGGTACATATGCGTACGAAGCAAGTCATGGCATGGCAAGTGACATGCATGGAAGTTCAGCCTAATCAACCTATCTTGAGACCACTATAACCCACTCATAACTTGATCAATTCAAAATTTTCCCAACATCAATATTAAAGATGACACTACAAAGAACAACTTTGATGTTGAAAACTTTTACATTTGAGGCTTTTATCTTGATGAAAAATGGGTGGACATTTGGCTCACCAATTGTTTGAGAAAATGACTGCGCGCGTGACCTGAAAATCTTGGCCATGACCTAGTTTTGGACTTACTTTGCTCAAACTTTGATCAATCATATCTCACTCAATTTTTATCCAATAGAGATGTTCCACATATGGATGTGAAGCTTAAAACAAGATCTTTTGTTGTGGCCGAGTGGAATTTTCATTTGGTGCTTCAATTTTAAATGGTCTTGGTTCAAACTCTGATGCAAAATGGCCAAAACTTGCTATTTTTAGTAACCCTTCTTCTTCCAAAAATGGCAACTTTCCACCTCTTGATTTTTTCATGATTCCTTAGGAGTTTCTTGACCAAATTTTGTACATTGGACACATATAACATGAATTTTATGAATTTGGCCTCAATAAGTCAAGAGTTGACTTTTTCCTCTGATTATTTGACTTGGCCCCAATTTCTCTGATTTTTTATTTTTCTCCCAATTGAACCACTTCTAAAACCAATTGAGATGTGATTTTCCACATACATACACTTAAGAACATATAGAATACCATGACATCAAGTTTTGTCCAAAAAATCAAAGATATCCTGATTTTATTATAAACCCTAATTTTGACCTCCTCTGGTTAGGAGGGAAAGGTGCAGTCTTTAATTTCAAATTCCTCGGAGTATGTTGTGTATACTTTTAAAGGATGATGGGATATGCCATTTGAGGATGATTTTGGATCAATGAGCTATCTCTTTTGAGGGTTTTCCTTCAGTTTTTGAACCTCTTGCATGTTGAAGTATGTATTGTTTCAATCTCCCATTGGATCTCACTTCCTTGAGATTGTGGATGATCAATTGAGATGGTATGAGACATGAGAGACTCTTGGCTTGCCTTGAGGCAACTTGATTGACCTTTTTATGCTTTGAATGATCCCTTGATTATCCACCTTCCACCTGATCACATGCCTTGATGGTAAGATGAACGCTATGCTTCATTTTTCTTTGTTAAATGCAATGCAATGCTAATGAGATGGATATGATATTGTAAATGATAATGCTATGCTATGATGCAAAAAAGGGAGAGCAAATTTTGGGGTATTACAATGGGGATACGTCGAACTGATCGTAACCTTCAGATCAGCCGAGACGGCCAGATCCGTCAAGGTACAATTTTTGGTAATCGACTGTCCGTTGCTTTACTAGTGCATATTCGGAAGACCAACTCTGGCTGAGTTGGTAGTTGTGCCTTCAATAGTCCACCTCAAGATGAAGTATTACACTTCAAAAGGGATGGTCACCACTCTCCATGGCGACATCGAAGCTGCACGACGGTGTTTCGAAGCATCCATAAAGGGGCTCAACGCCATTGCATCCATGCCAAAGGTATCAAGCAAGCCATCCTTACCCAGCAGCTCCGAGGAAGCCAAGCCACTGCCTCAGGTTGACTCCATCGACCTCGACAGCCGCTTCACCAAAGAGGACCAACAGGAGGACTGAGCAGCTTCAACCGACTCGTCCAGCAGTAGCTCCCATCGATGCACCCAATCCCGGATGGCAACTTCGAGCTCATTCTGTTTGGCGATGACCCTCAGCGGGGAGTGAAGATTGGAGCAGACCTGCCCGACATCGCGAGGAAGCAGCTCAAAGCATGCCTCTGTGAGAACGCCGACCTATTCTCTTGGAGCGCCGCCGAGATGCCTGGCTTGGACCCGTCCGTCGCCTGCCACCAACTGACGATTAACCCGACCGTCAAGGTTGTAGCATAACGTAGGAGAAACCAGTCTCCGGAGAAAACAGAGGCTGCAGAAAAAGCTGTAAAGGACCTCCTCGAGGCCAAATTTATTTCGGAGGCCAAGTACACCACTTGGCTGTCCAACGTTGTACTTGTGAAAAAATCTAATGGCAAATGGCGAATGTGCATTGACTACACCGATCTTAATAAGTCATGCCCGAAGAATGTCTATTCCCTCCCCAATATTGATAAACTTGTTGATAATTCTGCTGGTTTTAAACTTCTGTCATTCATGTACGCCTACTCAGGCTATAATCAAATTCCAATGGCGATGGCCGACAAAAAATACACGGCCTTCATGACCGAATCGGGCAATTATTACTACAACGTAATGCCCTTCGGTCTGAAGAACGCCTGAGCGACCTATCAAAGAATGATGAACAAAGTCTTCCAGGGAGAGATAGGCGACATGCTCGAAGTCTATATGGATGACATGATCATAAAATCCCACAAGGAAACCGATCACACTGCCCAGTTAAGGAAGGTCTTCGAACAGGCCAGAAAATACAAAATGCGTTTCAACCCGGAGAAGGGCACGTTCGGTGTCCGGGAAGGAAAGTTCCTCGGCTTCTATTTAACATAGCGGGGAATCGAGGCCAATCCCGTTAAGTGTCGAGCATTCTCCGAGTTTCCAATGCCCAAGTCAACGAAATCCATCCAGTCCCTCAACGGGTGGTTCACGCCACTATCTCATTTCGTGGCCAAATCTGCCCAGCACGCCCTACCGTTCTTCAAACTCCTCTGCAAGAAGGTAGCATTCGGATGGACCGAGGAATGTGACAAGGCTCTTCTCCATCTGAAACGGGCACTCTCAGAGCCACCAGTCCTCTCTCACCCGGACAATGGCGAAACTTTATACCTATACCTCGCCGTAGCAACCGAAGCAGTGAGCGCCACTCTCATCCGCAAGACTCCTGACGGACAGAAGCCTATATATTTCACGAGCAAAGCACTGCAAGGACTAGAGTTAAGGTACCAACATATAGAGAAAGTGGCTCTGTCCCTCATCAACGCAGCCAGAAGATTAAGACACTACTTCCTGGCCCACATGATCGTGGTTCGAACAGATTAACCCATAAAACAGCTGCTGGGACGACCAGACATGGTCGGTCGAATGCTCAAATGGTCGCTTGAACTATCCGAATTTGAAATCCAGTATGAAGGCAGGAAAGCCCTCAAAGCCCAAGCTCTGGCCGACTTCGTCGCAGAAATGACATTCATAGCCCCCCACCCCCCCAGCGAGCGAAGCGCGCAAATGTGTGAGAGCAAGAGTTATCTCTACAAGTCTATCTATGTTTTGATGATAACAATACATATTTATGAAAGAACCATTTTATGGTCTAACGTATGTTGTGTGCAGATCATAATTATAGAATATACCAGATCCAATAAGCACCAGCCAGATGAGCGTAATTGATAATATGCGAAGTTACTATGTGCGACACAAGTCGCAAGAAGCAAGAATGCTTCTGTATCTGATCGCGATTAGTCAGATCCAAGGATGCCGATATTGCTGATGCAATGCTCTTGTGGATGCTCTCTGAAAGTGGTCGAGATTCTGAAGATTGCGAAGCTTATGAAGAAGAGAACCGAACTGCTGAAGACTCTCATGACTTGAAGTTCTGAAGGCGGAAGGCTCTGAAGACCAAGTGCAGAAAGACTCTGAAGACTTATGCATTCTGAAGATTAAGGTTCTGAAGATCAAGTATTGAAGACTCTGAAGACAGATTCTAAATGGACATGTTCTGAAGTTTCAGAAGACTTGAAGAAGTAAAGGATAATGTGCTTAAAGACAAGTGCTGAAGTTCTGAAGACTGATTCCTAATGGACTTCTTCAATTGACTGAAGACTT
The DNA here is from genome assembly GCA_022829125.1 of Lathyrus tuberosus. Classification (NCBI taxonomy): domain Eukaryota; kingdom Viridiplantae; phylum Streptophyta; class Magnoliopsida; order Fabales; family Fabaceae; genus Lathyrus; species Lathyrus tuberosus. The sequence goes on along the minus strand of JALAZF010000205.1, from coordinate 1,689,920 downwards.
GACATATCAGATATCCTGATTAAGAAGACTCTACTCATGCTTCATCTATTAACCATTAGAAGCCTCTGAAGTTCAGAAGTCAAATGTTACCGTTGTGAGTAACTGTACACGACGCCTAAGAAAGATCTATCACTTCTCCCACAGCAAAAAGGTGATGTGTCAGTACAGCTAATTATTATACAACGTCTCTTTTCCAATAGCCAACAGTATTTCAAACGAATATATTGTGGGGGAAGATTCTCTCTATGTACTTGATTTTAATGATGTCAAATCTATCATGATTAGAATATAGAGATTCAAGTGAAAAACGTCATATGAAATGCTCATTAAGTGGTCTAAGAGTGTTTGATCATGATTAGTAATGGTCTAGGTTCATTAGATATGGTTTAACACTTTTAGGAAAGTCAAAAATGGATTTTTGCATGTTCCAAGGGTGTGAGTCGACTCACAACCCTGTATTGGTCGACCTAAACATGTGGCATATGTTAGTACAACCAGCGGGAGTGCTCGCGTCGACCTACCAGTCGACTCACACCTTCTACACTAATGTTTGCCCAAAACTGGGAGCTATGAGTCAACTCATAGCCTGGTTCGGTTGACGCATAACATGCAGTTTTGCGCAGTGAGCGCGCTGCCTTGCTCAGGTCGACTATACCATCTGTATAGGTCGATCTCACTGAATGTCACCTAAATTTTGTCATGTTATTCATTTTAAAATTCTGTTATTTCTATTGTATTGTCCAAGATAGTATATATATAATTTTAGCTCATTTTTTCAAAACCAACAAGAAACGTGAAATTACATTGCCATTTCTCTTCATCTTCATCTTTAACATTGAATGAACAAACAATTACACATAACAATCTTTGTTTGAGTTATTCATTGTTTCAAGGTGATAACATTCAGATTTTGGAAGCGCGTGATCTTCATTTCTGAGTTGAGATTTTGGTAGGTGTTTCTTGAATAAAACCCTAGGTTTTCTCCTCAAAGAATCGGGAAGATTATGGGGGTTTTGTACAAGCCGTTTCATTCTACAGGGATTCAGCCGGGTGAAGGTAACCAACGATTGGAGCAATTATTCGGTTTAGTAGTTGTAATCGGAGGATCGTAGAGCAGAGGTTTGGGTTCGAAGTTTGGTAGATTGCAATTGATCGAGTGAAGGTAACCTAAGAACGGGGGTTTCTTTCGGTTTAGTAGCGTGGGACGGTAATTTGATCAACCATATTTGAAGCACTTGATTCATCTTGAATCAAGGGGAGAGAAAATTCTGCATCAACGATAGAAGACGTTCGAGGGTTTGGATGTTCATAGTTTTCTCTTGTAATAAACAATTTGCAACAGCTATATATATATATATATATATATATATATATATATATATATATATATATCAATTCCAAATGTGGATTTGGGGGCAGAGGTACCCAAAGTGAGGATGATTGGGGAACTTCCTAATCAAATCTCGTTTGTTCTCTCTTTCCCTTAACTCTTTTACATTTCAGTTTGTTCGAATTTGTGAAGTGTCAATTTATCAAAATTTCTGTCGTATTGTAATTTTGAGCTGAGAAACTATTTGTTAAATTGATACGATTCCTTGAATTGTATCTTGGAGCAGCTTTATCTTACATTCCATAGAAATTCTGCACTTAGTGTGTTTACGCACACTAGGTGTTTGATAATTTGTTTCAAAGCAAAATTCGAACACGTTGCCTTTAATTGCTTATCACTTTACCTCATTGGATTGGATTAAACATCAAACAAGCAATATTTTGTTGATTGCGTTTTTAAGTGTAGTAATCAAACTGAATTTTTCTCTTCCATACTCATTCTCGATATATTTGTGCATATCCGATCCTTTTAGTAGATGGTTCGTTGTAGACATTCTATCCAGTGGTTGCTTCCGTTAAACATTTTTTTTAAACTAAATTTTTGGAAACCATTTGGGTGTAAAACTCAAGGGATCTATTCAACCCCCCTTCTAGATCCATAGCCATCGTTTAACATATATTTTTATCGGGCTATTTAATGGAAAGAGTATTCACTTCTAATTGACGACACAGTCCACAGATCGATTCCGCCATGAATGGGGAATTGATCAAGTCATTGTGTAAAGATAGCAACAACGATGAGTTCTCGTTGTAACACTTAGAATATCCAAAGCTATCACCATTTGCACATGGCCATTGTTGTTTAAGCTCAAAGATCATCATTCAACACAACAACAATGAATTGGTTTAGAAGCTGTTGATGAAGAAGACAACATTGCAAATCAGTCAAGTCATCAACCACCTTCTCGTCAGCGCTACATTAAAGATCTGAAGCAAGGAGTTGTTGCTCAAAGCTTGCTCACCCCGAAGATGAAAAAGAAGAAGATCTACAAGATGTCAACAACTATCAAATCATTATACATCTCTGTAGTTTCTTAGAATAGCAAGGAGTTGTTGCTCACATCTTGCTTGAACACTTGTGTGTTCTTTGTACATAAACTTAGGAGTAATCTGTTTGTTAAGAAGCATCTTTGTAATCTCCTGTATAACTAATTCTTGGTGAATTAGGATTCCTTGAGTAGTCAGTGTGACCGGAGACTCGAGAAGACAATGGCGAGATGTCATTGTGGGAAAAGCCTGAAATAGGGTCAGTAGCGTTATATTCATTGCGATGAATCCCTGAACGTATAGCTGTGAAAGCCTTGCAGTAGATCTTACAAGATTGGAACCTGCAGGTCAATGTTCGTTATATTCATTAAGTTGAATCCCTGAACGGTTCATTGTATGTTAGTCACAGTGCGGTTGTGCAAGTGGTTAGTCACCGGCTGTTGCCCGTGCATATGTAATCGAGATTGATTATAGTGGATTAAGACTTTGTGTTCAAGGCGAAATCACCTGATGAGGGTGGACTGGATTAGCCTTTGTGGTGAACCAGGATATATCGCATGTCCTTTACTCTTATGCTTAATGTTCTTATTTATGTTTCTATATAGAGTATCAGAACCCTACACAAGTAAGTCTGAACCTTGCAGCTTAACTCTGATAAGCTTCCGCACTGCAAGTTCTGAGAAATGGATCTTATGTTCAGACTCTTGCTAGTTTTGAAGCCTCATGCTTAGTAAGTCTGAATGTAACGTTGCCAGTCAGAGTCTCTCAACGAACTCTGATGTACTCCTAAGTGATTCAATGACAAGAAACGAAAAAGTAGTCAAAAGAGAAAATACACAATTAAAACCCCTCCTTTCTTGTGTCTTTCTCGCACCTTCAATTGGTATCAGAGCGCCGGTTCTGTTATTGATGGATATCAAACACTTAACAGTGTCAAAAAAAGATCCAAATGAGGTGAGTAGAAATACTCTGGGTAAGAATGAAATCCACTTACAATTTCTGTAACAGTTCAGAAGTTGATTGTGTATAAAATTGTAATCAATCTGACTACTTGAGCAAATCACTGATTCTGGAAGCTTTGCTGATCAACAAAATCTTTTCTCACCTAAAGCCTTGTTGAAGATTAAAGAATCAGGTGATTAGAAGGACTCATCAGATAAGGAGTAGTATCTGCTGAATGCTCATCTTGGAAGATACGTGTAGAAGAACGACATATTTGCTCAAGGTTAAATTATTAGAAGACAGGAAATCTGGGCTGCTGAAGAATAACTCTCTATAAGCTCCTGAGATGTTTTCAAGAAACGGACTAGGTCCACCCTTGACTTTCCCGGTTAAAGCTCATTCAGAACTTCTTCATGTATAGAAGAAAAATTGTTGGTCTATGAATTTGAATTTCAAGAAAAGTCTGTTAAAGTCAGGAAGCTGAAGAATTCAAAACTCTTAGAATTGATTCAACATCAGAATCCTGGAATGATCAGAAGTTAATGAACTCAATGAAGAACTAAACATTGTTTTCTTGAAAGCTATACAAGGAACTGAAAGAATATTCAGGAAGAAGATTTTCATGGATTCATCAAGTACTTAATCAAGATTGATCACTTAGAGTCTTGATCAAATCAGTGCAACCAAATTCTGATGACTTGAGACTACCTCAGTCAGATCAAACATTATTGATCAGATCTCTATCTGATAAAATTTTCAGAACATTCTTAGTTCAGAATTCAAAAAATGTTTGCATTCCTCAGTAACCAGAATGCGAGAAAATCATGAAGAATCCATGAACCTACAGAAGCTCACTCAGAAGCAGGCAGAATCTGAAAAATAATAATATCTCAGAATGGAAAGCACTCAGATAAGTCTGCAAAGAATCTCAGCAAAAAGATTTCTGGATCCCCAAGGTATGATCTTCTCTACTTTGAATATTTAAACAATATTGCATGAATTTGGTTTGGTAGAAAGAAATAAATAATCTGAAACATTCTGTCTTACATGGAAATTTCTTTACTATGCGTGCACTCTAAAGTAACCTCAATCATAATTGCGAATCTTTGGAAACCATACCATATCTCTGACAACATAATATATTCTAAAATCTTATTAAATCCTAATGTACAAATCTATAATTTTCCTAGACTAGGTATAACTCATCCTACCCATTTACATGTATAAAATCGCGTCTCCCTATCAAACAACCTCATACTCAAAGTTCTCTATCATAAAGCCTTCATTGTTAAAACTCTGTCTGCCATCATGCCTCCACTAACCTTTCTTGGAGATCAAGATCTTCTTGAAATCATTTCTGAAAAACAATTTGTAATCAATACCCCTCCACTTTCGAGTTGCATTGCCTGTAGTCTAGCAGATGTGCTTTACACTCAACAATGGACTAGATACTCCATGATGCTAGAAAAACCTCTCTATGTAAATCTTGTCAAAGATTTCTGGAAACATGCCGATCTTGATCTTGAAAGCAAGTGCATTACCTCCTTTGTTTTTGAAGTCCCAATCATCATCAACCTGTTCTCAATCACTCTTGCAACTAGGTGTGAGGATGTTGGAATTCCTGTTGATTTTGACAAAAACAAATTCTTTGCTGCCAAAAATTTTGCATCTCTTCATGACCTGACTTTAGGATACATACCCTTCGATCCTGAAAATCTTCTACACATTTCCAAAGCTTGGTACAAGCTCATGTTGTCCAATTTTCTTCCCAGAGGAGAGAGTCATGACATAATCAGATTTCATGACCATGAATTCATTTATTTACTAATGAATGAATTTCAAATAAATCTACCACACACTATCTTTAACTGTCTCTGGAAAACCATCTCTGAGTCCAGAAACCTCACAAAGTCCTACATTCCTTATGGAAGAGTTTTGTCTGAGATTTTCTTTAGAGATGGAATTGTGGACATGATCAAAGAGAGAATTAAATAAAATGGTCCTGAAGACCTTCCAGATAACTGCTTGTTGAAGACTAAGTGTGAGATCTTCAGTGACTAGGAAACCTAAACCTGACTGTGTTTCAACTATGTATGCAGAGTGTATGTTTTGAAATTGCAGTTGCTCTAAGTCAAATCGATGGTATCAGTTTGTCCTGAGATATTCAAAGATTAATGAACTGTATCCATGAATCATTTTTTGATTATTGAATTCTTAATTCTAAGATGTTTGACAAAGCACTAATTGATATTAATTATTGAAAATTCTTGGAAAATATTTTAGTGGCTCAAGACACCGTCATCATTAATATAGCAGCCACAATGGCCACTCACGGCAAAGCAGCTGTTAACATATTAACTCCTCTCAAAATAAATAAGTAACTGCTCTGTTCTCTTTTTCGACACGTTCACGCCTTTTAGCATACTCTAATTAATCATGACTACCTAGGAAATAGTAAACCCAAATCCTTGTGTACTAATTTAGTCATCACACTCCTCACTCTCAATCGCCTATAAATAATAGGATTCTGCCTCATCCTCGCTCATCCTCATCTAAACCAATCCTCATTTAAAATCCTCTGTGTGTTAACAAATGGCTTCTCCAACATTTAGAGGGAATGTAGAAACCCTAGAAGTTATCCCAGAGAAAAGACCAAATCTAGATAGACTTCAAAATAATGGTCTGGAAATTGTAAGAAGCGTGCATATTCAATCTTGGCATTATCATTATTCACTGCTAAACGGCCCTGTCTTTCCAGTTCTTGTGAAAGAATTCTGGAAATACACCAGAATCAGTAATGATGGTAACACTATCTGGTCTGAAGTATATCGCCTTCCAATCACTATCTTCATGCCCTCATTAGAAAAGATCATAAATTGTGTCGCCTCTGGAGTCACTGTTGGAGACTTTCAATCTGACCTGAGCTTAGTAGAGAGATGCAAGATTTTATTTGATGATTCGGTTCCTTATGAACCAAACAACCCTGAGAAACTTCTTCCTTCACCTAGAACATGGTTCAGATTCTCTTTAACCAACCTTCGACCTCGTGCGACTGCAAGGAGCACGCTGTCCCAAGATGACCGAGTAATCGTCTTCCTCCTAACACACCACTTTAGGATCAATCTTCCCAAAACTATTTTCAATCACCTGAAACATTCTATAAGAGTTTCAAGAACTCAGTTGAACTCTTACGTTCCTTATGGGAGAATAATATCTAAAATTATGCTGAAAGAGAAATTCTGGGGGTTAGTAAGCAGACTCGGACCAGAACCTTCAGTAACTGAGACAAGATGTGAAAGGGTGGACAACGTTGAAGATTTTGATGACTAAAATTTCAAATCCTGATGTAGTGTCAAATAGTGATATGACTTGTTGTTTTTCGTTCTATTTTGTGCTGATGTTTTTGTCTCTCTTTTAATCAATGAAAATATAATGTCTTCTGTTTTCTATGACTATACCAACATCAAATTCATAATAATCTGAGATGCTTACTTTGCTCAAACAAATGATTAAAATACCCAAAACATTATAATAACTTATAGAATCAAACAGTAATGCATTAGCATCCCTCAAGGATAGTGCAATCTAAAAGATTCAAAGCTTAGTAGAAGCTTCCAGTTCTTGTATGGACTCCATGGAAATAAGAAATATCTGGACTGAGTTCCATGAATGGATCTCAGAAGAAACTGTGAAGAGCAAGAAGTTGGCAATTACTCAAGTAGAAGAGAGGTTGCATGTCTCAAGAAATGATGATTCTGAAAACCCTCCCTTATCTTCTTCATCATCCTTAGGCTCGCTCTAGTCTAACTCATAAGGACCCATGAAAACTCAGTTTTATTAGGTCTACGATTACTTAAAACGTTTCTAATTAGGAATATGTGTTTGAATTATTTATGTTTTGGTTATCTTGAACATTTCAAGATAAAGCTCAACCTATGTTATGCATCTTAAAAGCTATTTTATGTTGATCTGATTGTTCTTAAATGAAATGTTGTAATTAATCTTTACTGATGATCTAAAACCTTCAATTAGTAAGCAGATGATTCCATCTAAAAACCCTTCAAATGAATTTATTATGGTTATAGATGGTTATCACTAAATGACTTGGATTGCTCTTAACTGCTCAAATGCTGGCTCTATGGTTCTATTTTGTTTAACATATCCAGTATATATATGATGATGTTAATATGCTTAAATGCTTAAATGCTCAAATAAGGAAGAAAAGTATGATGTTCATTGGAAAGAGGAATTATATGCTTAAATGCCCTTATGCTCTAGCACTCTTTGATGATGTCAAAAAGGGGGAGAAATATAATGATTTTGATTGAGATGAGGAAATAATTGAGAAGAGGAAATCTAAAGAATGCAACTCAAACAAGTAATGAATCATATAAAAATACGTTGCTACTAACAGTTGTTGTTTGATATTATCCGAGGAACTCTAAACAAGTTCACTAGGCAATCTACGAACATGAACAGGTTAAGAATGAAGAACTCCGATCATATAATAGAAGTTGTCTAAGAATCAGAAGAAGTAAGAAAACTCTGAAAGCAGTCAAGATAAAGTACACATTCTCAAGATGCTTACTCAGAGGAACTGTGCAAATCAGAAGTCAAGATCTGTCTAAAGATCCAGATTGAAGATCCAAGAACAAGTAGTTCTGATGTTTACCAGGAACCAATTAAAATGAAAACGATTTGGTATCAGACTAAATCAATAATTGGTAATCAGACTCAGTACACAAAGATTAGTATCAGACTCATCAATCAGAGTAAAGCTGTGAATTATTATCAAAATACCTTCACTGGTATCAATTCAGCACATTAAGGAAATACCTCTCAAGTGGTATGAGAAGAAATTCTTCACTTGGTATCAGACTCAACATACTCTAGTATAAGACTCAATACATCACGTGATATCAGACCAGAATCAAATCATGAGTACCAGATTCAGAATAAAGCATTGATTGATCACTATAATTAAATCTTCAATTGGTATCTGATCAAAAATCAAGCCTTGATGAACCACTGAGTTGTGACAATAACAAGGTTCTGAGATGAAGACCTGCGTTCAAAAGTCAAACTCCGAAACAGTCATGATCTACATTGGTGATTAAAATCTTATCATCCTGATTATGATTCTGAAGATCCCAATATCTGACTTATAGAAATTAGGGGGAGACTACCCTGAAGATCAAATTGCAAAATCTCAAATCTTCGCAAAGTCTGAAACTCAGGGGGAGTTTCTTAAAAGACAATGTTTGTCTCTGATAGATAGCAAGGCTACATTATCAGATAAGAACTGATCTGCTTGTGCTTAAATGAATATGCTGAAAGGTAGAACTGCTTTAGAAGTCTCTGTATAAAATGTTCAATCAAAATACTTGGTTTTGTCATCATAAAAAAGGGGGAGATTGTGAGAGCAAGAGTTGTCTCTACAAGTCGATCTATGTTTTGATGATAACAATACGTATTTGTGAAAGAACCATTTTATGGTCTAACGTGTGTTATGTGCAGATCATATTAATAGAAGATATTAGATCTAACAAGCACCAGCCAGATGAGCGTAATTGATAATATGCGAAGTTACTATGTGTGACACAAGTCGCAAGAAGCAAGAACGCTTCTGTATCTGATCGTGATCACTCAGATCCAAGGATGCTGATATTGCTGGTGCAATGGTCTTGTACATGCTCTCTGAAAGTGGTCAAGATTTTGTAGATTGCGAAGCTTCTGAAGAAGAGAACCGAAGTGCTGAAGACTCTCATGACTTGAAGTTCTGAAGGCGGAAGGCTCTGAAGACCAAGTGCAGAAAGACTCTGAAGACTTATGCGTTCTGAAGATTAAGGTTCTGAAGATCAAGTATTGAAGACTCTGAAGACAGATTCCAAATGGACATGTTCTGAAGTTTCGTAAGACTTGAAGAAGTAAAGGATAACGTGCTTAAAGACAAGTGTTGAAGTTCTGAAGACTGATTCCTAATGGACTTATTCAATTGACTGAAGACTTGACGTATCAGATATCCTGATTAAGAAGACTCTACTCATGCTTCATCAATTAACCATTAGAAGCCTCTGAAGTTTAGAAGTTAAATGTTACCGTTGTGAGTAACTGTACACGGCGCCCAAGAAAGATATATCACTTATCCCATAGCAAAAAGGAGATGTGTCAGTACAACTAATTATTACACAATGTCTCTTTTCCAACAGCCAACAGTATTTCAAACAGATATATTTCTACCGGGCTATTTAAAGGAAAGACTATTCACTTCTAATTGACGACACAGTCCACAGATCGATTCCGCCATGAATGGGGAATTGATCAAGTCATTGTGTAAAGATAGCAACAACGATGAGTTCTCGTTTTAACACTTAGAATATCCAAAGCTATCACCATTTGCACATGGCCATTATTGTTGAAGCTCAAAGATCATCATTCAACACAACAACAATGAATTGGTTTAGAAGCTGTTGATGAAGAAGACAACATTGCAAATCAGTCAAGTCATCAACCACCTTCTCGTCAGCGCTATATTGAAAATCTAAAGCAAGGAGTTGTTGCTCAAATCTTGCTCACCCCGAAGATGAAGAAGAAGAAGATCTACAAGATGTCAACAACTGTCAAATCATTATACATCTCTGTAGTTTCTTAGAATAACAAGGAGCTGTTGCTCACATCTTGCTTGAACACTTGTGTGTTCTTTGTACTTAAACTTAGGAGTAATCTGCTTGTTAAGAATCATCTTTGTAATCTCCTATATAACTAATTCTTGGTGAATTAGGATTCCTTGAGTGGTCAGTGTGACTGGAGACTTGAGAAGACAGTGGCGAGATGTCATTGTGGGAAAAGCCTAAAATAGGGTCAGTAGCATTATATTCATTGCAATGAATCCCTGAACGTCTAGCTGTGAAAGCCTAGCAGTAGATCTTGAGAGATTGGAACCTGCAGGTCAATGTTCGTTATATTCATTAAGTTGAATCCCTGAACGGTTCATTGTATATTAGTCACAGTGCGGCTGTGCAAGTGGTTAGTCACCGGTTGTTTCCCGTGCATCAGTAATCGAGATTGATTATAGTGGATTAAGACCTTGTGTTCAAGGTGAAATCACCTAAGGAGGGTGGACTGGATTAGCTTTTGTGGTGAACCAGGATATATCGTGTGTCCTTTACTCTTATGCTTAATGTTCTTATTTATGTTTCTATATAGAGTATCAGAACCCTACACAAGTAAGTCAGAACCTTGCAGCTTAACTCTGATAAGCTTCCGCACTGCAAGTTCTGAGAAATGGATCTTATGTTCAGACTCTTGTTAGTTTTGAAGCCTCGTGCTTAGCAAGTTTGAATGTAACGTTTCCAGTCAGAGTCTCTCAACGAACTCTGATGTAATCCTAAGTGATTCAACGACAAGAAACGAAAAGTAGTCAAAAGAGAAAATACACAATTCAAACCCCCCTTTCTTGTGTCTTTCTCGCACCTTCAAAATGGACCATTTTTGTGGACGGTGCCTCCAGCTCGGCAGGGAGCTGCGCGGGCATCATACTGGAAAGAAACAAAGGAATCATCGTTGAAGTATCGCTCACCCTGTCCTTCCAAACCTCTAACAATCAGGCCGAGTACGAAGCCTTCCTCGATGGATTGCGCCTAGCCGAGGACCTAGGCGCAGAAGAAGTCGTCATTTGCACAGACTCACAATTCGTGGTCCTTCAGGTCCGAGGAGAATATCAAGCCAAAAACGACAACCTGACCGAATACTTAGCCCTGGTCAAAAAGAAAATGGCGAAGTTCGCAACGGTAGAAGTGAAACATGTTCCCCGCGAACATAACGTGCGAGCAAATGTCTTGTCCAAATTGGACAGCACGAAGAAGAAAGGCGGCAACAAGTCCGTCATACAAGAGGTACTTCCTCGACCCAGTATCGATAGGGCCTCCCCGACCCTCGACGTACAGGTGATCGGCGACAACCATTGTTGGATGACCCCCGTTTACAACTACCTCGCCAAGGACGAACTCTCGTCCGACCCCAAGGAGGCCAGCATGGTCAGGAGAAGAGCCTGCTCGTATGTCCTGGTCGAAGATAAACTCTACCGGCGAGGATTTTCCATCCCGCTGCACAAATGCGTCGAGGAAGAAATGGTCGCTCACATCTTGCGTGAAATCTGTGAAGGTATCAACGCCTAACACCTCGGTGGAAGATCCCTTGCTCGAAAAGCCCTCAGAGCGGGATACTACTGGATGACCATGCAGCACGACGCTAAAGAACACGTAAAGAGATGCGATAAATGAAAATGGCACGTGGACATGCACCTGGCTCCACCTAACGAGCTCAAGGCTATGTCCTCCCCGTGGCCATTTGCCTGGTGGGGCCTGGACATCCTATGACCCTTCGTAGTAGGATCAAATCAGAACAAATACCTAATAGTGGGCGTATATTACTTCACAAAATGGATAGAAGCAGAGGCTCTGGCCAAAATAACTGCCCACAATATACTACGCTTCTACAAACGAAACATCCTCGCGCGTTTCGGCATCCCCCAAGCGATAGTGACGGACAATGAGACGCAATTCACGAACAGGAAGTTCCAGGACTTCGTCGCCCAACTGGGCACGAAGCAGCACTTTGCATCCATCGAGCACCCTCAAACAAATGGGCAGGCTGAAGCAGCTAATCGAGTCATCCTTCGAGGCCTCAAATGAAGGCTAGAAGAAACAAAGAAGGGTTGGGGTTGAGGAACTACACAGTGTGTTGTGGGCATACCGCACAACTCCACACTCTACAACTGGGGAAACACCTTTCTGTCTTGCATACGGGACCGAGGCGGTAATCCCCGTCGAAGTTCACGTACCCTCCAGGCGGACAGAGTCACCCCTAGACGAGGAGATAAACGATGAATCATTAAGAGAAGAACTCGACCTCATTGAGGAAATCCGAACTGGGGTAGCCCTCTGCGAAGCCTCACTAAAACAAAAAATTACCATCAGGCACAACGCCAAGTTGATACGACGAGAGTTCGACGTGGGAAGCCTTGTTCTAAGGAGAAACCACAAAGACTCTCGCGAGGGCAAACTAGCCGCCAACTGGGAAGGACCCTATCATGTTCGAGGAAAAACGGAGAATGTGGCATATTACCTAGAACATCTCAACGGGGAAGAACTTGCTCGACCATGGAATGCCGAAAAACTAAAACAATATTATAGCTAACTCTCAGTTCGACCCGTCACGACGATGAACGTCAGCTTCTGACCACTATGCACGCCTAGGTACAAGCGTCGCATACCAATAAAGCAGAACCCCGCTCAGTAACGGGCTGAGTAACTGTTCGACAACGGTCCTCGATCGAGCATCGCCGTTGTCAAAGTACCATAACTGGCAGAACCCCAGCTCGCGATGGGACGTTCACGCCGCGAACTCAGGCCTCAAACGCGACCTGAGCTCCGCACCCCCGCCAGGATATTCCCCGGCCGTTCGACCAGTACCCCTCACTGCCGAACACATCTACAACGAGCAATCCCCTGAAACTTCACATAAGTCAAATACTCACTATCACAGGAAGACATACATTCACAATAAGCATGATTACAACACTTAGCAAAAAAAATAAAAGCAAGTAAAACCATGCAAACAACAGAACCGGCCACCAAGACCGGACATATAATTTAAGTATGATAAATGGCCACTGGGGCCATGATTGTACTGAATTACATAGACCGGGGGCCATGCCCCCAAAATAGGTTACATCAAATACATGGCACGCAGGCTGGACAAATTACAACAACATAAAGAAAACCCCTCACTCAACCATCTGGGCGGCGGGCTCAGGCTAAGGCTCCTGATTCTCCGCGGGCTGAACCTCGGCATTCTCTTTAAGAAGGGCGGCAGGCATAGCGATCTGGTCATCCTCAACATGCGCCAGATAATGAGTACCCTCAGTACAAATGTCAAGTCCGGGGTTCACCACCCGCGGTTGAGACACGACATTCTTGAAGGATTCGTCCGCAATGACGATACTATCATCCTCGGCCGCCAATATACGGGCAACTAGCTCGGACCTTGTCTTCAGTTCCTTCACATCCTCGGGTTCATCTATGCCCGGGGCATTGACCACCCTCACCTGCTGGACCAGCTCCTCGGCCACCTTCTTCTCTGCCGCCAGCACAGAATTCTCCTTCTTCAGCCTGGCCACCTCCTCATCGGCCTTCTTCCGGGCATCGTCGGCACTCTTCACCTCCTCCGTGAGAGATGCCACGATAGCCCGAACAGCCTTGAGCTTAGACTCAGTTGCAGAGTCCCCTTTCGCGTATATGGCAGCCATTTCCAGAACTATGACCAGTATAGAAGCATCTTGGGCCACCAACGTCCTTTTACTCGCACGGTCCATGCTTTCCAGCTGAAGAGATTCTGCCCGCGGCACGATCAGGGAGTTCCCCTCAAAGTATCTTCTATCAAGTATGCAAGGAGGAAGCTCGAACCTCCCTTTCTCTGGGGCTCGGCTGAGATTCACGGCGTCGTTGGCCCCTGGTCGCTTGGTTCGTGAGGCCAAAGGCAGGGGAGATCCCCGAGGAGCGGGAATGGGAGAAGAGGTACCTGTAGCAAACTGAGCAGGAGTGGGAACACGCGCATTGGCAAATCGAGACTTCGGAGGAGCCATCCCGACCTTGTTCCTCACAAGAGCATTCTTCACCACCCTCTCATGAGCCTGAGGCATCTCACCTGCACAAACAGAATACAAGCATGTTAGATACGAGAAAGGAAAATAGTTCGGGCAAATTAAAATAACTAAGTCTACTGAGCAGCTTCTGGGCTTCCACAGGAGTCTTGCACTCCAGGAGCGCCTTGGTATTAATAAAGCGGTATTCAACCCTCTGACTACCATCCTCCTCAAAGATCGGTTCACTCTTCTTCATCCAGCATTGAGCGAGCAGGAAGGAGTTAACATACTTCACCGGCGTCTCATACGCAACGGCATCCTGCCCGTCTAACTCGTGCGATTGAAGAACGTAATCGCCGGGATTCTTGGTGAAATGGCCAGGTCTCCAGTGGATGGGGAACTTGTACACTCTCTCCCCGATGAACTTCCCGGACTCGTCGCGCAGCTCATTTCCCTTCTCGTCAACCTCGATCTCCCAGAGATAGGTGCTATTCTGGGCAGCTTCCGATACGGGCTCAATGATGTAGTACCTCTCCTTAATAGTCCGTATCGATTCAGAGAAAGGCTTGAACAGCTTACGTGGCTGCTTCAACGAGACCCATCTGCACTTCCTCCCCGACAGCTGCCATTGAAGGTGGAAGACTGTGAAGAACAAGGGAAGAGTAGCCCTAATCCTCTAGAAATCACAAGTCAGCTCAAACGCCCGTATGAAGGCCAATGAGTTCGGGTGCAGCTGCGTGGGGGCCAACTTCAAGTGCACAAACACTAATTGCTGAAAATCAGTGAACGGCAATCTCAACCCCAGCTCTTTGAAAGAATATTCGTACATAGTAAAGCGATCCACGAAATCCGTGCAGACCCGATCATCTTCGGAGGGAAAGTGCACCTTCCACTCCCCCTCCGGTCCGACCTCCGTAAAAATGTTCCCTAGGTACGTGCCGACGGTGGACCCGTGCTCGGCTGGTTCGGCCATCCCCACTCCTCCGCAGAATCACCGACGACATCCTCTTTCATATCTTCCATTTCCTCTTCTTCCCCGACCTTGCTAGGGATAATTGAAGTCGTTGAACTACTGCTTTCTGAGGAACTCACCTCTTCCTCGGACGTGTCCAGGATAATTTCTCCATCTGGCCCCATCGCCATGTCGATCACCTGAAAAGTAGAGAAAAAAGTGAATTCGACAATAGATCAAATCCACCCTTCCACTGCTAGCCAAGTGAAAGGGCGCGCAAAGAGCTGAGGACAACATCCCCGATATGAGCCCTAACATCAAAAGATAAACCCAGAAACCTCCCCGCGAAGAAATGCTCGCGAAGAGCTTCCCCGTACTCATACCCAGTTTCCGTTTGAAGTTTCACCGGAAACCGCAAAGCTTCACCGGAATCTGGGAGTATTCGACCGGATAATTCATCACCAACTCAGAAAATGAACAATCATGGCGGTTACACATGCATCGCCGTCGCAGCGACGCTGCGAACCGCCCTCCTTACTAAAATATACTAAAACATCCGGCGACGTATCAGAAGTGGAAAATGGCACGGCCACCGTCTACCACCAACAATCACCGGAAAACAGCCTATTTCATCTCCTAAACCTAAACCTAACCGCATGCAAAGACTACAAACAACCGTTATATAGGTAAAAGAGCACGGGATAAGCAAACTTACTTGATTTAGAAGATGAGAGACGGTTCCCCGGAAGCTGATGCAGTGGTCGGAATAGTAGACGACGACGACGAGCAGGAATTCTGAAGAAGACGAAGAGAAATCAGAATGAAAAGTTCAAAATGGAACGAATTTCCCCCTTTTATACAGAGGGGCACGTACAGTGGCACGTGCTCGTAGGTCATGATGGCTAATTTAAATTCTGGTATCAGACGTGTGATGTTAAGGTGCGATGTCACAACAACACACTCTGCACAATGGACAACAATAACAGTAAAATAACACCAAGAATTGTTGACCCAGTTCAGTTACAACCAACCTACTATGGGGGCTACCAAGCCAGGGATGGAATTCACTACTTGTAGATATAATTTACAGACTCAACAACCCGTTGACAATCTCCTAAACTTATACTCTACTAATGACTTCCTACCTAAGAATCCACTTAGGTATGAGAACACCACTCAATCCCTTACAAACTCTCAAAGAAACCACTTTGAGTAACCTTGATTTTACTTCACAGCTTCGATCAAGCAACCACTCTCTATTGCTTCACAGCTTCTAGAGAGGAGAGAATACGACACAGCAATTCACCCTAGAATTCTGGTTATACAACTCGTACGAAATACTCAAGACACTCAGCCTCTGCTCTTGATCTTCTCTCTGTATTTCTGTACCTTTTCCTTTGGTCTTGTGTGCTTTATAGAGCTCCTTGAATTGGTCTTGGACTTGCTACAATATCTCCCAGATTTGTTATTTAAAACTGAATATTTAAAACAGATTTTCTCCTAAAATCTTTTTAAATCTTCAACCTTTTAAATCTCCTACAAATCTGCACCAGATCTCCTATGCAGCAGCAAATATCTATCCCAAGATATTCGCATCCAATGAGACAGCTTGCTCTCCACAATTCCAGCTAATACGCAACCCTAACAACATCACAGCCTACTGTTGTTAATTCTGCAGGTCTGATGTTACAACATCACCTATGTGACATCAGACATCCAACTTCAGCAATTAATTACTTAACACAGCCCAATGTTAAGACTTCAATGTTGCAACATCAGCACCTTGACATCAACATTGAACATACTTTGTTTTACCAAAATTCCAGCCAATCCAAGAACTAACACTATTAACTAGCCATCATTGCCTAGTAACTGCTACACGGACCTCTAGGCACACGTGGCGCTCTAACGTTTCCAATTCTGACTAACCGTTAGCATCTCCGGATGACGGGCAACACGGTCACGGTCATGAATGCCACGGACACCAGGGGTCGCAGACACCACAAGACAATCCTCCTTGTCTCCAAACGACGACTTCACACTATCTCCCCAGAGCAGCGAGCTGTCCTTAAGTCATCACTTCCGTGCTCGGGAGCAACGACTTGGGGGGCTCCTGTTCTGGACTGGACCGATGGTTATACACGGCCCAATCCACTTCTGCTCCCAGAGCGGCCCAATTGCCTAAGTCTAATCCACAAAAGGGGGAAAAAGTTACCTTTCTGCCCCTTCAACCGGGCAAGAGTTACGTCGTCCCTCCCCGGAATCGCTGCCTGTTACACACGTCTTCTTCGCTCCCCGAACAGCTAAGGGCATGTGCCTGAAACTATGCTAATGCCCGACGTAACGGCTAGTTTTGGGCACCCTGCCCGACACAACGGCTAGTTTTGGGCAGTTACCTATTCTTCGGGAAAACGATTATTTCGCCCCGAAAATAGGACCGTTGGCCACGCGCTAGGGGGCTCTATAGAAACCCTTTCATTTGAGAGGGTCTGGTATCCAATATTCACCCTACGAACTAACACTTTGTACTTGCCCCTTTTCTCTGACCCTTTCTTACTTGAGCGTCGGAGTACCTTGCAGGTACACCCCCTCCTCCTCTCTATGCGCCCAGCATCTCAGACGTACTTGGTGGCCCACTTCTATAGGATCTGATCCAGCCTTCATGATCAATGTCGATTTTGGTTAATGGTAGTCCTACGGAGGATTTCACGATTCATAGAGGCATTCGTCAGGGTGATCCACTATCCCCCTTCCTATTTCTGATAGCGGCTGAAGGCTTAGCGGGCCTGATGCGGAATACAACCACTTTGGGGCATTTTAGAGGTTTCACGGTGGGAGATACAACAAGTTTCGATCTGCTGCAATTTGCAGACGATACGGTGGTATTATGTGAAGGGAAGTGGGAAAACTTTTGGAGTTTGAAAGCAATTCTTAGAGGGTTCCAATTGGCTTCTGGTTTAAGTCTCAACCTAAACAAAAGTTGGATTTATGACTGGAATGTTTCTGTAATTTATTTACAGTCTGCTGCAACTTTTCTGGCATGCAAAGTAGGAAACATCCCGTTTGTGTTTTTGGGCTTGCCGGATGGAGCTAACCACCTGCGGAAAATCTTATGGAACCCCATTATTTCAAAGATGAGGTGGCATCTTTCGGAATGGCATATCAACTCCCTAACTCTGGCCGGTAGAGTAGCGTTATTGAATGCGGTTTTGGTTAACATTCCAATTTATTTCCTCTCTTTCTTCAGGGCTCCAAAGGTTGTTATCCAAGAGTTGATAAATATTCAGCGGAGATTTCTTTGGGGACGGTTCAAGGAGGAAAAAAAGGTTTGCCGGGTTCGTTGGGATGACGTTTGTAAATCTAAAAAGGAAGGTGGGCTTGGAGTGAAACATATCGGCAAATTTAACGTTGCTCTTCTAATTAAATGGTTATGGCAAATATTGGATGAGAAGAATAACTTGTGGTATGAGCTTCTAAAGGAAAGGTACGGAAATCTGACTTTTAATATCCTTTCTGATCATTTCGAATCGAAGGCAGTATTGAGGAAACAATCCTTGTAATGGAGGGACATTAGTGGTATTTGTAAGGCTTCCGATACGGGAACAAATTGGTTCAACAAGGCAATTTATGGGATTGTCGATAACGGTAATCAAATTGATTTTTGGCAGCAGGCCTGGCACGGTCCCCCTTTTGCCACCAGTTTCCCTGACCTTTACTGCAGGTACGTTTCTGGGCCAGGTTCCATTGCGGCAATGGGTGCTTGGAGAGGGGAGATTTGGGAGTGGTCTATCCCAATCCTTAACAGCGATACCACTGATCTGGAGGAGCAGGAGCATGCGAAACTCCTTGAGCAGCTGGAAAATGTTCAACCGAATCGACTTGGGGAAGATTCTTTTGTGTGGAATTTGGATTCTAAAGGCTTTTCGACATCTAGTTGCTCTTCTCTCCTAGGGGCGACAAACCTGAATGCGACTATAACGGATGCGTTAATCCTATAGGGATTGTCGGACATTTGAAGTTCGAAAGCGCTGAGTAAAATTCAGTTTTTTGGTTGGAGAGCTTTGTTGGACAAATTACTTACAAAGCAGAATTTATTGAGAAGAGGTATAAATCTTTGTAGTTCTATATGTTCGTTTTGTTATAATGCCGATGAAACTTTATTTCACCTATTTTTCTACTGTGATGTTGTGCATTCGGTTTGGGACGGAGTTGGCGGATGGCTTGGGCTTGATATAAGTGGGGAGCAGAGTTCCTTGGAGTTATGGTATGTTCAATTCAAGAGCCTATTCTCCAAGAAGTTCAAAGTGGATTTTCATAGCAGTATGTGGCTTGCAACCTGTTGGGTTATTTGGACTTCTAGAAATGCAGTTATTTTTTATGAAGGGAGGGTGGAGGAGATGGATATGTTGATGGCTATTAGAAGATTAACTAGGGACTGGTTCTTCATTTTTTGTAGAGGTCATACTGTTATTGATATCTTGGTGTGGAATAATAACCTGTCGGTTTACTTACTCAGTTAGTTTGGGTTGTTGTTTCTCCTTCACCGTTATCGGTTTTGTAATTTTCCTTGTGAAGGTTAAGCACCCCTTGTGCTTTTATTATTATATCCTTTTGCTTATAAAAAAAATTATCATTTTAACAATTCTCCATTTTTTTTATCTAAAAAATAAATTTTGATAAAATTATTTTAAATTCTCTTAAAAAAATTACCTTCCCTCATTAAAATATCTCATCCAAACATACTTTTTAGAGTACGAGACTATTAGTTAACTTAGTTAAAAAAAATTCTACATCTTAGCTTAGCTTAAAAAGTAGTTTATTTAACTTTTCTGTAAAAAAATTGTATGCTTATAAATTATTTCTAAGTTACAGACTGCTGTATAAATTTAGTTGACAAATTAATAGGAAGTTTCTCAATTTACTCTCTAAAACATGAGAAGGATTGAGAAATCCCTAATTATCATAAATTAGTAACTAAATGTACCAAAACTACTAACAAATTGATGCTCAAATGGTCATTTAGCTTAGTTAGTAAAGAACTTCTTTTTAAAGGGCATTACTTTATTCCCCATGGGTAAGTAATCCATCCCATGGGATGCTAGTTTACCAAGATGAAAAGTCACAAATATCTTAAGATTTCAAAGATATATCTTTAGATGCGTTTGTATTATACACTTCAAACGCTTTAGTGAGTGAGCCACCTTATTTTTCCCAAAAATGTGTTTATAGATACATTTCAGTAGAAATACTTATTTCAAAACTCAGTGTTTTGCGCTCATTGAGTATACGGAGATGCATATCTGAACGAGTTTTAATTAAAATTGTTCTGGACTGGACCAAGGGCTAGACATGGCCCAATCCACCTCTGCTCCAGAGCGGCCCAAATTGCCTAAGTCCAATCCACAGAGGGGCAAAAGTTACCTTTCTACCCCTCCAACCGGGCAAGGAATGCAACGTTCCTCCCCGAAATTACTACCCGTCACGCAAGGCTTCATTGCTCCCCGAACTACTATGGGCAGGTGCCCAGAACCATGCATATGCCCGACACAACGGCTAGTTTTGGGCACCCTGCCCGACATAACAGCTAGTTTGGGTAGTTACCTATTCTTTGGGGAAAACAGTCATTTTGCCCCGAAAATAGGACCGTTGGCCACGCGCTGGGGGTTCTATATAAACCCTCTCACTTAAGAGGGTCAGGTATCCAATATTCACCCTACGAATTCATACTTTGTACTTGCCCCTTTTCTCTGACCCTTTCTCAGTTGAGCGTCGGAGTGCCTTGCAGGTACACCCCTCCTCTCCATACGACCAGCATCCCAGACGCACTTGGCAGCCTGATTTTACAGGATCTGATCCAGCCTTCACGATCAGTGGCGCCGTCAGTGGGAATCTTTGTTCTCCCCATCTTTCTTTCCTCAGTAATCGAAGATCAAAACAATTCTCGAACATCATCACGATCATGGCCTCCCAAGATCGCACCAAGGATGCTCTCCAATCAACCATCCTCCCCGTCAACAAATCTGATGTTGACGGCCAATCATCTTTCCTCCAAGATGCTCGTTTCCTTAGGGATGGAGCCACTGCTTCTCCTTCCCCTGCCCCTGCTGATCGCAACAACGATCAACCTTCTCTCGACCTCCAGTCCGTTCCTGTTCCGCCCAACACCGACCCGGCCGTGGCAGCCCTCCTGGAGGTGCTCAACAAAACTAACACCCTGATCCTGCAGCAGAACGAGAGGATCGGGGCACAAGAAGAGTCTCGCCGTCCAAGATCACCTCCTACGCGGAGGAACCAGCGACGATAAAGAAGCCCGCAGCCACGGAGAGAAATCGATCGAAGACTGCGCCAAGAGCATGATCCTCGCGTAGCCCTAAAGCGTGACCAGATCTCCCTGCGTGACCAGCACACTCATGACCACAAAAGGACTCGAAGGAACGAGGAATCTCCTCCGATCAAGTCCAAAGGACGGACACGTTCACCTTCTCCTTGAAGGAACCGCTCACCTTCTCCTCGAAGGAACCACTCACCTTCTCCTCGAAGGAACCGCTCACCTTCTCTGCGAAGGAACTGTCAACGCGAGTATCTCGTCCAGTCACCATCATACACCAGTTCTAGTGACGACGATGAGCCTTGCGGCCCGTTGTCCCAGGAGATCTTGGCTACCCGTCTTCCAAAAGGCTTGGAGAAACCCCCGTCACTTGGCACATACGACGGGACCACCGACCCCGACGAGCACATCAAGAACATCGATACGCTGCTAGACTACCGTGGCGTACGGGGCGTCATCAAATGCAGACTGTTCCTGACCATGCTTCGGAAGGGAGCAATGACATGGTATAAACAATTGCCCGAGGAGTCCATTACCTCGTGGAAACAACTGGGCAGGATGTTCTCGCCGCACTTCACAGCATCTCGCCGTCATCCCAAAACTGAGGCCTCCCTCGGAGCCATAATCCAGGGGAAAGACGAACCTCTCCGCGTATATATCGAGAGGTTCAACAAGGAAGCTGTGCAGGTCCCGACGACAGATAAGATGAAGAAGTTCCTGCTCGAACAAGGGGTCCGCCCGGACTCCGAGTTCTCTAAAGCAATTGGCCTCGTGCCACCGAGGAACTTAGATGCCCTCCTCCTCAAAGCCCAATCTCATATTCAGTACGAAGAGAAGATTGCGGCCTGCAACGTCCGAGCATCCTGCCGCCAGGAGAACGCTCGGGCCTCTAAAGGAGAAGAAGCCTCGACATCTCGTCGGGGTGAACGAAGGCACGAGGACCGTCCCCACGACTCCCGTGACAGCAAAGGGCCCTCCGGGCGCTTCCATGACTACACTCCCCTGACCGTTTCCAAGGAGAAGATTTTGATCGAATGTGCCAATTCGGAGTTCAAACAGGCTGGGGTCTGCTTCCCCAAACAGCTTCCGAACACACCAAACGTGGACAAATCAAAATACTGCCGTTTCCACAAAAGTCACGGCCATACCACGGAGGACTGCATCCACCTGAAGGATGCCATTGAAATACTGATCAGGGACGTCCACCTGAAGCAGTTCGCGAAGAAGAAGGACACTTCTCGGCAGGACGCCCAGGAGTCCAAGAAGGTCGAGAAGGAGGTACCCTCCTCGAAAGACGCCAACATACAGGTCGTAATGTCCATATCGCGACCCGAGGACTTCAACGTCCCTGACGGGATCAGCGCCCCTGCATATTTCGCGGCCCACAGCCCGTGGGAGAAGTTTCCCTCCGCCATGGTCATCTCTGGCGGGGGTTTCAACAAAGTCACTGTGGGCTCCGTGAAACGGAAGTTCGAACACCTGATCAACACCAGCTCGAACAAAGTGACCATGCTTGATCAAGCTCAGAAGGGTTCCGTCCTCATCTCCTTCTACAGGGAGGAACTCCTCGGCGGCTCCCCGAACTCAAGCATTCCATTGCTCGTCAGAGCCCAAATGGTAAACTTCGACGTTCGCCGAATCCTAGTCGACCAGGACAGCTCGGTCGACATCATGTACTCCCAGCTGTTCTCAATGCTTTAGCTAAACAAATCGCACCTTACCCCCTATGTAGGGTCCGATTTACAGGGATTCAATGGGTCTGTGACCAAGCTGTGGGGTTACGTCGAGCTGATCGTGACCTTTGGATCAGCTAAAATGGCCAGATCCATCAAGGTGCAATTTCTAGTAATCGACTGCCCATCGCTTTATCATTGCATTTTCGGAAGGCCAACTCTAGCTGAGTTAGTAACAGTGCCCTCGATCGTCCACCTGAAGATGAAGTATTACACTTCGAAAGGAATGGTCGCCACCCTCCACGGTGATATAGAAGCTGCCCGACGGTGTTTTAGAGCAGCTACAAAGGGGCTCAACGCCATTGTGCCCAAGCCAAAGGCACCGAGCAAGCCAGCACTGCCAAGCAGCTCCGAGGAGGCCAAGCCTCTGCCCCAGGTCGACTCTATCGACCTCGATAGTCGCTTCCCCAAGGACCAACAGGAAGAACGAGAGCTTCAGCCGGCCCATGCACATCATCCAGCAGCAACTCTCATCCGATGTGCCCAATCCCGAATGGCAACTTCGGGATAGTTCTATTCGGCGAAGACCCCCATTGGGGAGTGAAGATCGGAGCTGACCTGCCTGAAGTCGCGAGGAAGCAGCTCAAAGCATGCCTCAGAGAGAATGCCGAATTCTTCGCATGGAGCACCACAGAAATGCCCGGCTTGGATCCATCTGTCGCCTGTCACCAGCTGACAATTGACCCGGCCATCAAGGCCGTAGCACAACGTAGAAGAAAGCAGTCTCCGGAGAAGACGGAGGCTGCTGAAAAAGCTGTAAAGGACCTCCTTGAGGCCAAATTTATTTCGGAAGCCAAGTACACCACTTGGCTGTCCAACGTTGTATTGGTTAAAAAATCTAATGGAAAATGGCGCATGTGCATTGATTATACCGATCTCAATAAGGCATGCCCGAAGGATGCCTACCCCCTCCCCAATATTGATAAACTTGTTGATAATTCTGCTGGTTTTAAACTTTTATTATTCATGGACGCCTACTCAGGCTACAATCAAATCCCAATGGCAATGTCCGACAAAAAATACACGGCCTTCATGACCGAATCGGGAAACTATTACTACAACGTAATGCCCTTCGGCTTGAAGAACGCCGGAGCAACGTACCAACGAATGATGAACAAAGTGTTTCGGGGAGAAATAGGCGACATGCTCAAAGTCTACATGGACGACATGATCGTAAAATCCCACGAGGAAACCGATCACACCGCCCATCTACGAAAAGTCTTCGAACAGGCAAGGAAATACAAAATGTGTTTTAATCCGGAGAGGTGCACGTTCGGCGTCCGGGAAGGAAAATTCCTCGGCTTCAACTTAACAAAACGAGGAATTGAGGCCAACCCCGACAAATGTCGGGCATTCTCCGAGTTTCCTACGCCCAAGTCCAAAAAATCCATCCAGTCCCTCAACGGGATGCTCGCCTCACTATCTCGTTTCGTGGCTAAGTCCACCCAGCACGCCCTACCATTCTTCAAACTCCTCCACAAAGAGGCAGTATTCGATTTAACCGAGGAGTGCGACAAAGCCCTTCTCCATCTGAAATGAGCACTCTCAGAGCCACCAGTCCTCTCTCGCCCGGAAAATGGCAAAACGTTGTACCTGTACCTGGCCGTAGCAACTGACACTATGAGTGCTGCTCTCATCCGCGAGACGCCTGACGGGCAGAAGCCCATTTATTTCACGAGCAAGGCATTGCAAGGACCAAAGTTAAGATACCAGCAGATAGAGAAGGTGGCGCTTGCCCTCATCAACGCAGCCAGAAGACTAAGACACTACTTCCTGGCTCACACGATCGTGGTTCGAACAGATCAGCCCATAAAGCAGCTACTCGGATGACCAGATATGGCCGGCCGAATACTCAAATGGTTGTTAGAACTGTCCGAATTTGACATCCAATACGAAGGCAGAAAATCCCTCAAGGACCAAGCTCTGACCGACTTCGTCGCCGAGATGACGTTCGCAGACTCCCCCGTGAGTGAAGCACGTAAATGAACCATCTTCGTCGACGGTGCCTCAAGCTCGGCAGGAAGTGGCGCGGGCATCATACTGGAGAGCGACGAAGGAATTATCGTCGAGGTATCACTCACACTGTCTTTCCCAACCTCCAACAACCAGGCTGAATACGAAGCCTTCCTCGCTGGGTTACGCCTAGCCGAGGACCTGGGCGCAGAGGAAGTCGTCATTTGCACGGATTCACAACTCGTGGCCCTCCAAATTCGGGGAGAATACCAAGCCAAAAACAACAATCTAACCGAATACTTTGCTCTGGTGAAGAAGGAAATGGAAAAGTTCACAACAGTGAAAGTGAGGCACGTTCCCCGCGAACATAACGTACGAGAAGACGTGTTGTCTAAACTAGCCAGCACGAAGAAGAAAGGCGGAAACAAGTCCGTCATACAGGAAGTACTTCCTCGACCCAGCATCGAGAAGGCCTCCCCGACACTCGACGTGCAAGTGATCGGCGACAACAACTGTTGGATGACCCCCGTCTACAACTATCTCGCCAAAGATGAGCTTCCCTCCAACCCAAAGGAGGCCAGTACAATCAGGCGAAGAGCCTGCTCTTATGTCTTGGTCGAAGATAAACTCTACAGACGGGGATTCTCCCTTCCGCTGCTCAAATGTGTCGAGGAGGAAATGGTCGCACACATCCTGCGCAAAATCCATGAAGGAATCAATGCCCAACATCTCGGAGGAAGAGCCCTTGCTCGAAAGGCTCTCCGGGAAGGCTATTACTGGCCGACCATGCAAAACAACGCAAAAGAGCACGTGAAAAAATGCGATAAATGCCAACGGCACGGGGACATGCACCTGGCTCCGCCTAACGAGCTCAAGGCTATGTCATCCCCGTGGCTATTCGCCTGGTGGGGCCTAGACATCCTAGGGCCCTTCGTGGTAGGATCAAGTCAGAAAAAATATCTCATAGTGGGCGTGGACTATTTCACAAAATGGATAGAAGTAGAAGCTCTGGCCAAGATAATTGCCCTTAACATCCTGCGTTTCTACAAACGAAACATCCTTGCACGTTTCGATATCCCCTAAGCGATAGTAACGGACAACGGGATGCAATTCACGGACAGAAAGTTCCAAGACTTCGTCGCCCAACTGGGCACGAAACAGCACTTCGCATTCGTGGAGCACCCTCAAACAAATGGGCAAGCTGAAGCGGCCAACCGAGTCATCCTTCGAGGCCTCAACCGAAGGCTGGACGAAACAAAGAAGGCATGGGTAGAGGAACTGCACAGCTTGCTGTGGGCATACCGTACGACTCCACACTCAACGACCAGGGAAACACCTTTCCGTCTAGCATATGGAACCGAGGCTGTAATTCCTGTCGAAGTTCACATGCCCTCTAGGCGGACAGAGTCGCCCCTAGATGAGGAGATGAACGACAAGTCTATGAGAGAAGAACTCGACCTCATCGAGGAGATCAGAATCGGGGCAGCCCTCCGCGAAGCCTCACTAAAACAAAAAATTACCATCAGGTACAATGCCAAAGTGATACGGCGAGAGTTCGACGTGGAAAGCCTTGTTCTAAGAAGAAACCATAAAGACTCTCGCGAAGGCAAACTAACAGCCAACTGGGAAGGACCCTATCGCGTCCGGGCAAAAACGGAAAATGGGGCCTACTACCTAGAACATCTCACTGGGGAAAAACTTGCTCGACCATGGAACGCTGAAAAGCTAAAACATATTACAGCTAAGTTATCGGTTCGACCTGTCGCAACGACGAACGTCAGCTACCGACCACTATACACGTCTAGGTACAAGTGTCGCATACGATTAAAGCATAACCCCGCTTAGTAACGAGCCGGGTAATTGCTCGACAGCGATCCTCGATCGAGCATCGCCGTCGTCAAAGTACCACGATTGGCAGAACCTCAGCTCGCGATGGGATGTTTACGCCGCAAACTCAGGCCTCAAGCGCGACCTGAGCTCCGCTCTCCGCCAGGACATTCCCCGGCAGTTCGACCAGTTCCCCACACTGCCGAACACATCTATTACGAGCAATCCCCCCAAAAATATTCACACAAGTTAAATACCCCCTATCACAGGCAGACATACATTCACAGCGAGCATGAATACGATACTTAGCAAAACTAAAAGCAAGTAAAATCATGCAAACAACAGAACTAAATATGTGATAATTTAACAAGTGGCCGCAAGACCACAATTGTACGTTGTTACATAAAACGGGGCCATGCCTCCCAAAAATAAATTACAATGATTCAACGGCACGCAGGCCAGACGAATTACAACAACATCAAAATAACAAATTCCTCACTGATCAGTATGCTCAGGAGGCTCTAGCTCGGGTCCCTGGTCCTATGTGGGCTGATCCTCGGGGGTACTTTCAAGAAGACCGTCGGGCATGACGATACGGCCATCCTCAACATGGGCGAGGTAGTGAGTACCCTCGACAGAAAAATCGAGGTCAGGGTTCACCACCCGCAATTGAGCCACGGCATTCTGGAAAGACTCTGCCGCGACGACGACGCCATCGTCTTCGGCCAGCAGCAGACGAGCAACCAGCTCGGATCTAGTCTTCAATTCTTTCACGTCATCCGGTTCGTCGGCACCCGGGGTATTGACCGCTCAAAAGCCCGGATGAAGGCCAACGAATTGGGATGCAGTTGGATAGGGGCTAACTTCAAGTGCTCAAACACTGACTGCTGAAAATCAGTGAAAGGCAGCCTCAGGCCCAGCTCTTTAAAAGCATACTCGTACATTGTGAAGCGGTCCCCGAAGCTCGTACATACCCGCTCATCCAGAGAAGGGAAATGCACCTTCCATTCTCCCTCCGGGCCCACTTCCGTGAAAACGTCCACCAAGGACTTCGCGAACGTGGACACATGCTCGGAAGGCTCGGACACCTCTCATTCCTCAGCGCAGAACCCTTCAACATCCTCCTCCATGGCATCCAACTCTTCCTCTTCCCCAACATTGCTAGAGGAACTCGAAGTCGCCGAACTAGAGGCCGTCGAGCTGCTCCTATCCTCGGAGCCCGTCTCTTCCTCGGACGAATCTATAACAACTTCTCTTTCTGGCCCCGTCGCCATTTCGATCACCTGAAAAGCAGAGAAGAATGTGAATTCGACAGCAAATCAAATCCACCCTTCCACTGCTAAGTCAAGTGAAAGGGCGCGCAAAGGGCTAAGGACAACGTCCCCGGCCTAAGCCCTAACATCAAAGGAAAGGTTGGAACCTCCCCGCGAGGAGCCGCTCGAAACATATCCTCGAATGACGAGGAGCTTCCCCGCACTCAATCCTAGTTTTCGTTCGAAGCTCCGCCGAAAATCACGAAGCTTCACCGGAATCTGGAGTTATTCTGCCGGAAAACTCATCATTCGTTTAGAAAATGAAAAATCACGACGGTTACGCAAGCGTCGCCATCGCAACGCTGCCGTCAACCTCCCTCCTAACCGGAGCACGCAGACACGTCCGGTGACATGTCAGAAGTAGAAAAGTGGCACGACCACCGTCCACCACCAACAGTCACCAGAAATCCACCTATTTTGTCCTATAAAGCTAGCCCTAACCACATGCAATCTACCACTAACAACAAACAGAAGCAGAACAAGTTCCAGATCAGAAAACTTACTTGATTTAAGCAAAGAAAGGTGCTGCTCGGAAGCCTGTTACTGTGGTCGGAGAGGCAGAGGACGCTGACGGGCAAGAACTTTAAGGAGGCGAAGAGAAATCAGGAAGAAAAAGTCCCAAATGGAACGATTTTCCCCTTTGAATACAAAGGGGCACGTGCAACCACGCGCTCATAGGCCATAATGACTACCCACTATCCATCATTGCCTATTAACTGCTACACAAAGCTCGAGGCACACGTGGCAGCCCAACGTTTCCAATTCTGCCTGACCCTTAGTATCCCCGAACACAGGGCAATAAGGTCACGACCACGAATCTCGCGAACACAGGGAGCCATGAGCACTTTGAGACAATCCTCCTCGTCTTCGGACGACGACTCCATACTAGCTCCCCAGAGCAACGAGCAGTCCTTAAGTCATCACTCCCATGCTCGGGAGCAACGACTTGGGGGGCTCCTGTTCTGGGCTGGACCAAGGGCTAGACATGGCCCAATCCACCTCTGCTCCAGAGCGGCCCAAATTGCCTAAGTCCAATCCACAGAGGGGCAAAAGTTACCTTTTTGCACCTCCAACCGGGCAAGGAATGCAACGTTCCTCCGCGGAATTACTACCTGTCACGCACGACTTCATTGCTCCCCGAATTGCTATGGGCAGGTGCCCGGAACCATGTCTATGCCTGACACAACGGCTAGTTTTGGGCACCCTGCCCGACATAACGGCTAGTTTTGGGCACCCTGCCCGACATAACGGCTAGTTTGGGTAGTTACCTATTCTTTGGGGAAAACGGTCATTTCGCCCCGAAAATAGGACCGTTGGCCACGCGCTGGGGGCTCTATATAAACCCTCTCGCTTGAAAGGGTCAGGTATCCAATATTCACCCTACGAATTCATACTTTGTGCTTGCCCCTTTTCTCTGACCCTTTCTCACTTGAGTGTCGGAGTGCCTTGCAGGTACACCCCCTCCTCTCCATACGACCAGCATCCCAGATGCACTTGGCGGCCTAATTCTACAGGATCTGATCCAGCCTTCACGATCAAAAATAAATCGTGTCAGACCCTTCCCCATTTCTTCTTCATTGGCTACACTTTTACAAACCCTTCAAAGAGATACTGAGCAAGATTCAAGTGCGTCATTTTTCAAACTTCAACACCACTTCTATCTCATTGCAATCAATCTCAGAACATTTCATTCACTTCATTCAAGATTTTGCACAACAACTCTCAATCGGTAAGTTTCTCATTTCCTTTCTATTTTTGAGTTGTGATGTATGTATTAGGTAAAATAGGTTATTTAAAATGCATTAGGTTGTAGTTAAAATCAAAATAGGTAGTTTTTATAGGCATGCATTCACATTTGTGGTTATATAGGAAATCACAGGGGATCTTCTGCATTTTCTGCTATCGTGCAATTTTACAGAGACGCGTCTCCGAATTTTGCCTTTCCCGTTTTAAAGAGATGCATCTCTGAATTTTACTTGCCTTGATTTTGATATGATTTTTTATTTTGTATTATAGGAATAATGGTTGAAAACCAGGACAAATTGAGGCACGGTCGTGTATCCCAACATGCATTTGTTCGTAGGGAAAAGACAGGGCGCCCGAGTCCACGAGTTAGTGCTAGTTCGTTTGACGCAGAAGCGTCAACTTCACATGGTCGCGTGTCTCAGACTTCACAAGGTCACATGTCTTAGACTTTGACCTCTTGAGGGCGCGTGTCTCTTGCTGAACTTGAAGCCTCTGAAGCCCAATAAGAGGAATTTATTATTGTTGTTGCTACTCCCGTTTCTGATAGTTTTCCAGGAGGCCCCAATGACACCCCTTTACTTCCTTTAAATGTGAAACATGCTTTTAGGCATGTGTGGGAAGGAGGTATATATTTATTTACTTTTATGTTACATCTGTTTCGTACTAATTGAGTTGCGATTATGTTGATATATTTATTTTTCACAAGAGTGTGAAACGATAAAATCTGTAAACCATGCCAGGAAGATTTTGAACCTGGAACATAATGAAGACACTTAGTTTTAAAAGGTAGCTAAGGGATGGTAGGTTTATGCGCCACTAGACACAAGACCATTAACCATGACATGTTGGTTACTTTTGTGGAGAGATGATACAAGGAAGCGTCATCTTTCCACATCCCTCATGATGAGATATCCATCACCATTAATGATGTCTCATGCCTTTAGCATCTTCCATTTAGGGGAAGATTACTAAACCATTCTTATATCAACATATATATGAGGCACTTGAAATGATGGTGAACTATTTGGAAGATGACCCAGGTTAGGCCTGAATAGAGCTTGATGCCACGAGAGGCGCTCATGCCCAATTTTCATACCTCACAGAACTGTACAAATACCACATGGTTGCGGAAGTGGATGTCGAAGGTTATGACAAACAAGTTTTGTTCCACAGACAATGTGCATTAAGCTCATACTTCATTTACTTGGTTGACACGTTAATATTTGTCTCATCTGAGGGACTTAACTAAAGTTTTGTCTGAGAGACTCAACTTAAAGTCTCGCTCGAAGATAAATGATATTCTGTCTAGACTAAATCACTTCGTCCTTTTGAAAAGCACTTGTGCTTGAGGGGCTGTGTACCGGTATAATTTTATTAGGCCCTAAGAGAGGATAACCTACGACGATGAATGGAAAGCCGGACATGCTGGGTGAGGCGAGTTTACTGGGTAGTACCTTAGGTCGCCGAAGGCTTCACCCATAATGCCAATAGATGATCAATATTAGTCCGACAAGGATACCTAGTCACCCAATTAGGCTTAGGTCATCCGAATTAGCTTCACTCGTACAGTAAGCGTGCCCAGTGACGTGTCCCAAATATCAACTTACTAAGGGTCTGTCAAAGGTGAAAACCACTCTTCCCACAATCCTAAGAGACTAAGTCCTCCTATGACCACGTTCCTTAGTCATGAAGCTAAGGTAAACCACTATACGAATCTCTAGCCCATACCCAATAAGTCTCTATAAATATCTCATTCCTAGATTGGGGAGGACAATTTCATATTCGCAAAATACACCTCCAAAAACAGAGCTTCTCACCCTTGCGAGCTTGCTCTAATCTCACGAAAATACTAAAGCCTTTGACAATCCTTATCAACCGAGGGTTGCTATACATCAGTACTTTTTTAGCAAGTATAACACTAATTAGTTCAACATACTAAATTAAGAAATTTTACCCAATACTCCTATAGTAATCTTTCACCCCTACAATTTATAAAATATTCTCATTTTATCATTTTCACATATTAAATAATTTATCATCCAATTTTTATTATCCCATTTAACTTTTTCGAAATTGGTAAATTTGCACCCTTACACTAGTGTACTAGATTACTTTGCTTAAAGAATTTTGATACTTATTTTCCTTCATTAGATAACTTGTTTTTAAGTACTTTGACGTTAAGATTCTTTAATCAAATAACTTACATCATATTTATCCGATATTATAATCATACCGTATAACTTGGTGTCGCAGCGGGAAAAATCACTGAGTCGCCATAATATTTTATTCATTCTTAAGGAACGGGGAAAATAATGATAAAACACTAAAGAAAAGGATAAGACGGTCATCACAACTGAATATGGGTTCGGGAGTCAGTTAAGTGAGGGGAAGGTGTTAGGCACCCCTCACATCCGTTGTACTCAACGGGAACCTCCTATAGCCTTGGGTTAAGGGTGTTTGCTAATGTTTGCTTAATTGTTTGTTTCTTACTTTTTATTATTTGTAAAGAGAGAAGCATGTACAAAAGGATAAAATGTGAAAATAGTTAGTTTTAAATTAGGGGGCTCGCCTTGGTTTTGCAACCTAGTGCCTACATATTTCTTACTGAGTGATGAGAAAAATCCGAGTCATTATAATTCGTATTTTTATTGGTTGATTGTTTTAGTTTGTGAAAAAAAAAAAGAGTTTTACCGCACGGGGGTGAAAATGGGATTTGTCGTGCGGGGCGAAAACTTAGTTTGATGAGTTGAGTTGATTTTGGGATGTTTTGAGAAAAAAGGTATTATTTTGTTGATTTTTATGAAAATATTATTTTTTATTAATTGAGAGTGTAATATATCTCTTTTTTTGTATTTTATTAATGAATGAAAATGTCATTTTTAATTAAAAAAATCTAAGTCAAATAATAAACAAAAGCTAATTCTTTTTTGTATTTTATTGAGAATTCGAGCATTTTGTGTTTTTAGTCATTTTTATTAATTGAAAAAAAAAAACTACTTTGAATAACTAGACTAACACTAAAATAACAGTTTAACTATAAAAAAGCAATATCGATCTAAATTGACTAGCATTAAAACTACCAAAAATTTCATCAAGTAACTAAAATAAATAGATAAAAGAATCAAAGGATGCATTTGATAGGAAGGGTGTAAATAGAGAATGCTTATGAGCCCAATCCATTTAACCTTAATCAAAACAAAACCTAATTACTACATAATTAATAATAATAATAATAATAATAATAATAATAATAATAATAATAATAATAATAATAATAATAATAATAATAATTATTAAAAAAAAAAACCTAAAACAAGAGTTGTACAAAAAAAAAGAGGAGCCCCACCTTACAACCACATGCCTTCCTTTTTTATCAAATTAACCATAAAAAAGTGATTTGATCACGATTCTAACTTCGGTCCATTCAATTTCAATTAATTTTTTAACAATCTTATAGTATTTCAAATAATGATAATTAAGGATTACGTTTCAAGCATTAAAGAATAAATTGTTGTGTCATAGATATGTTCTAAACACAAAAAAGAATCGTCATCATGGATTTAGGTACGTTTTTATTGTATCTTATAAAAATTAGAGTACCGTGAAAATTATGATATCAAGATTTTAAACATAAATTTTTTTAACAATTGATATAAGATCTAAGTTACCGATATTACAATTTTTCGATAATGAGTATTTGATGAAATGACATTTTATCATGCGTTTAGTTTTGCTTCGGAATAATTGTTTAACTATAAATGAATAAAATTTGGAAACAAATTGTTTGACCTGAACATGAAGACATTGTTAATGAAAGAGGATTTCTTATCACACCAACCTTGTTTCTTAGGCACCGTTTGAATTTTCGGTTTTGTCTCTTGATTTCGGATGTGCACATCCGGACGCACCAATTTTTTAAAAAAACTTTGATGCGTTCCGGAAGTGCATATCCGGAAACATTCCTGATCTGCAGATCCGGAAAACAGCAGAACTTTATTTTATTTTTTAATCTGTTTTTTTGCTTGGTCGCATATGTTAATAAATCGTCGCAACTTAATATACATTTGACAACATCCATATATAAAATAAAATGATATATATATATATATATATATATATATATATATATATATATATATATATATATATATATATATATATATAAAATAAACGTCTGTCAAAATACAGTGCATACATGTAATATAAATATGATACATAAAAAAAAACTACTGCGTATGGCGAAGGATCCCTCCTGGCTCCCGTGCTCCTCTGCCCCTACCCCCCAACCTGGATCGATGTCTGCGGTACTGAAGTGCCCCCCATCAATCGCAATCATCCTATCCACGGCAAGTCTGGCACCAGAGCCCTCAGGGAGGTGACCAGCCTCAATGGCATGCTGCCCTATCTGTACTATCTGACGACAATGTGGTAGGACATCCTGAGTATGGTCCAGCTGAGACTGTCGCTCCTCTAATATCTCCTGATGAGCAGGTCTGGGTGGCGATCCCTCAGCAGTGGACACCATACATGGGTGTGAGACGGTGTAGAACTACACGATGTACCCGGCAGCAACACTCCAGTCTGTCTCCGCTCTGGTCGCTCGAGCCTCCTCTGGTACCAATTGGGACTAGTAGTCAGCATATAGCTCATCTATCTGCCTGCGGGTCAAGCCTAGAGGAGCATACTCATGAGGCATCCTGGGGATCGTCTGAGTGTAACCAAACTGACGCAAGATGCGCTCCGGCAGGTATCGGGCAGTAACGGTCGAACTGCATGCCAACCATCCTGAGAACAAACAACCCTCATCGAATGGGCGCGTCACACGGTGAGCGGCATAGGGGCAATACAAAACGTCCTCAGCAGCCATCCGATCTAGATACACTCTGAAGGGGTCCGACGCCTGGTTCCCTCTGAGCAGGACAAATGCAGCAGCACGTGGCATATCCTCGGTGTACCCTTGGACACTCCCCCAACCAGTAATGTAGGGAAAGTGCTGTAAAATCCACACTTGAAATGGAAAATATAACATGGGTGTCAAACATTATAATGAATACAGAAAGAAAAGAAATGAAAAAATCACTTAGAATATTATATTGTAACCACGTATAGTGTACAGCTGCCTGCCACAGTCTTGGCTGCCCAGCGGCAACCATCAAAGAGCCTAGAATAGGTGAATGCCAGCGCAGCCGCCCCCCAGTTGTACCCATGGATCTCTGTCTGATCCGAAAGGTACCTGAGGTAGACGATATCGACATAATAGGCGCTGGTGTCCACAAACACCTGCGTGCCCAGCAAAAACAAGTAGTAGCATCTAAGGGCACGCGTCTTGTGGATCTCCACCTCAGCCGGATCACCTGCTGTCCATCCTGCCTCTGCAAGCACCTCACCAAATCTATCCATCAGAAACGAGAACCGAACGTGTGCGCCCCTCAACTGGTGCACCTCCGCATGTGCCTTCTCTGGGATAGCCCCAAGCTCTGTAACCAGCAACTCCATGTCATCCGCCTTCGTCATCCTACCGTGACGGAGAAGGGTACCCGTGATTGGTAGATGTAAAAGGCACGAGATGTCGTCCAGCGTGATCGTGATCTCGTCGTTCGGTAGATGGAATGAGGATGTCTCAGGGTGCCATCTCTCAACAAATACCATCAGGATACCGTACTGGATCTGGGAATACCCAATCCTAGACAGGCCTCCAAGACCAGACTCCGCAAGTGCAGACGTGAACCACTCAGCCTCTGGCAGCATCTCAATCGTGTCCATAACTTTGCCCCTATGGTTATAGAACTTCTGTGAATCATTCTCCTGAAAATTTCCAAATAAAAGAATGTTACAAATGAACATATTTTCAACGAATACAATTCTATAAATAAACCGAGAAAGGTTACATGTCCTAGCCAGATATATCTGGAAGTATGCTCACAGTACCCCACGAGTAGGGACATATCAGACGGTCCCCCGGGGTAACCGCCCAGCTCATCGAAATCGTCATCAGCGTCAACACCCTCATGTGCTGGGTGATCACCCTCTGGAACAGGAACAGGAACAGGGGAACGAGGAGGAGCAGCTGATGGAGCTGGAGTCTCCCGACGACGCCTGCGTGCGGGCTGGGACCCTAATGAACTAGCAGTAGAATCCTGACGCCTCAGAGATGTAGAATCGGCGGCTGACGGGGGAGTGGCCTGAACCTGTGATGTGGAAGTGGTCTGAACCTGAGATGTGGATGGTTGTGGTGTAGGATGTGGTGTAGGATGTCCCTCAGCTGTAGGGGCTACCCTAACTCCCTCTGCGCCGGAAGCCTCGGCTGTAGACTGCATCCGCTCACGTCGAACAGATGCGTGTTGAGTTGTCTGTCCATGTATGGTACGATCGTCTCTGCCAGCCATCTAATCTGCAAAGCATAATAAATAAATTAAATTTTGTTTAAAAATAATTAAACAAAAACAAACAAAAAAAATAGTCTTCCGGATGTGCACATCCGGAAGGACACAGAATTTTTATCGTTGGGTATTTCCGGATGTGCACATCCGGAAATACTCAGAAAACTAAACGTTAAAATCTTTCCGGATCTGCACATCCGGTACGTATTTTGAAGTTTAAAAATGGCAGTCATGACCACTGTAACATGCAAAAGGGCATTTTAATGCCCTGATCGTCCGTCTGAAGCAGTAAAAATGACCTACATTGTCTCTAACATATGTTATTCATACAACCTAACAATTTCTACACCTAAATGTCTACTCTAAATCGATTACTCGAAAATTACTCCGAAACTCTAAAATTTAAAAACTTACCGATTAAAATGAGATACGGAGGATTTGGAGTGTGTTGATCGTTGTAGAAGTTGCTCTGCGCCGAACTCGAGTAGAAAAAATCAAGATTTGTGGTGATTGAAAATTTGAGAGTTTG
Organism: Lathyrus tuberosus; assembly: GCA_022829125.1. NCBI lineage: Eukaryota > Viridiplantae > Streptophyta > Magnoliopsida > Fabales > Fabaceae > Lathyrus > Lathyrus tuberosus. The sequence continues at coordinate 1,653,196 of JALAZF010000205.1, read as the reverse complement.
AGAGAGTTTGAGAGATTTTGGAAATGGAAAAGTGAAGAATGAGGGGGAGTAAGAACGTCTGACGCGAATTAATAAGAAATTCTTCCGGAAGTGCACATTAGAATTGTTTTCGGATATGCATATCCGGAACACATAACATTTTTTAAAAAATTGATGTGTCTGGATGTGCACATCCGAAATCAAGGAGAAAAAATAATTTCACGTGGTGCCTAACAAACTTGAGTTGTGCATTAAGAAACCCTCTAATGAAATGTGTATTGTGCGATAAAATTTTGAAAAGCAAATTTATATGTGGAGAAACAATCAACTTTTATACACTACATTTGAACGGCATAATCACATTATATCATAGCATTAAAATATATATGAATATAAATATAATGTCACCTTTGAGAATGTAAACTTGAATGCATATATCATTATCCATGGTGCATTGTATGTTGCCGCAATGTACCGTAGTCTTCCTATATACGAAAATATTATAATATTATTCAATTTTTTATTCTATGCATTACATAATGAAATGGCTTCAGGTACAATTTTTTTACAGTAACAGTTATTTGCTTTTCTCCTTAATGTATTATATTTGTTATACTTTTGGAAATTTTCATTTGATACATAATCCCAATATTATATATTACTGCATAATATATTGGTGTAAGTATTGGTGTGCAATATTAAAAAAGTTTTCAAATGCCCAATACATACAATAAATAAATTCATAATGGACTTGGAAAGTAGAAAGCATCTAGAAATTATAATAGATTTTATTGTACATATTGTAAATGTTGAATTAATTTTGCTTGCCTCAATTATAATCAATTTTCAAATACACATCTCTGGTGATTTGATTTTAAAATTGTGTTCTTTTGATTATTTTACAAAATTAATCTGTATAAAGAATAATAATTCTATCTTGTTTAACTAAATCGGTAAAAGATAAATGAAATTGAAAATTTAAGTTAGAAATTTGTTAATCATTAAAGTGGTTAAATTAATTAAAGTTTATAATTTTGAATGCAATTGAATTATGGTCTATATGCTATGTGAATTGTTTGTTTTCAGTGAAATTTATTATTATAAAGCATATAAAGATCATCCGAAAATGAATAATGACTTATATACACTTCTGAATTTTGAGTCTAATGTAATTATTGAATCTTAAAATGTGAAAATTTGAGAACCTTATCACGGAGGATATGGAATTCGAGATTTCCACAAATAAAGAATCTTGTGAGAAGGTTCTCCACGGATTATTAAAACACAAATCGAAAGTTCGTCACTGATTATTGAAAAACAACCAGAACTTATTAGAATAAATAAGAGAGTGCAAAAGGATATGGATATAAGACCGAACAAAATTGATAATCAATTTATTTCTTTTATCTAATGGAAAGAAATAGTAAGAATTTTTTTTGTAAGATACATATTATTCTTCGAGTGGAAGATGATCCTAAGACTTATAAGAAAGCAATAGCTTCAAGGAACTCCTCTTGTTTAGAAGGAAGTATCATAGTGTGATGGTGCACTAAACACCTACAAGTCTAGATTATTGACCAAAGGTTTTAAACAAAAAGAATGTGTTTATCATTTGACACATATGCACTAGTAGCAAGCAAAACGAACATTCAGTACTACAGAAAAGTCATACCACATCGGTTGGAAAAAGGATACCACAACGCATGACTAACCATTGTGAGGTAAAGGGTGATTGTATGTATGATGATTTCCCCCACAGTCACGAGACCATGAAAGTAAGGCATGACGCACGCTACCTGCCACAACGATTACTTGTATCAACCATTTTGGTATATACATTTAGGTAAATAACATTTTGTGAGTGCAACTTCTCCATTAGATATTTTACATGATGTCAAAACTATAAGAAAACTTAGCAGTTATGTATGTTGAAGTATGATGTCAATTGGTATCTCTGAGTATGTGTGGAACTCTTGCATTAAAGGTCTTAGGAATCATCAAAAACCACTTCAAAATTGTCCAAAATCATGAAAATCAGTTTCAGCACAAAAATGCACTGCATGTGCCGACACATACGCAACTCAGGCCGACACATGTAACTCATTTTTGAAGCTTGTGGCATCTGTTTTAATTCGGTCGACACACGCATTCTTCAGGTCGGCACATAATGGAAGTTTCAACATTATGTGCTGGCACATACGTGTTTCAGGCCGACACATCTATTGTCCTAAATAAGGCTGTAGGTTCTGTTTCTTTTGGGTCGGCACATATGTCCTTTCAGGCCGGCACATGCTGTTATTTTTTACAGTATGTGCCGACACATATTGTTTAAGTTTGTCAATTTTTTTAATTCCTTTTATTCTGAAAGTTTCCTCTTTGCCACCAATCTTCCGAAAACTATAAATACATCATTCATGCTTCATTCCAAACTGATGATACCATAAAATTCGTCTGCATTTGCTCATCATCTTCAACCTCTGTCCTATGTCTACACACTGACAAATCACACATAATAATCTTTTGTTGGGGTGCCAGCTAGGCGAAGGTCTGATAAGGTCCAATTGGGTTCTTGTGTGGCCGAGATATTGGGTTGAGATTTGTAGGGGTCTTCATCCGGAAAAACTGCGGGTTTGTCCTCCAAGATCATGTTTAGATTTGGAGGTTTTCGTGCAAGACGTTCAAGAGAGGATTTTGACGTTGTGAAAGGCTTTGGAGATAAAATACGCAAAGGACCGTTTGGAGATAAAGAACACAAATGAAGTAGTGGATAACGACGAATCAAATTGAAGTCTTGTGGAATAATCAGCACAATTGATTGTGTGTGAAAGCTTTGGAGATAAAGAACATAAATAAGTAGCAATATCAACAAGTGAATCGGCATTCATTGTTGTCTTGGTCTTACTAAATATCAGAAGAAGAAAAAGGGTTGAATCAACATCTGAACCAGTAGTGTTTGTATGGTTGCTCTGAACACTTTTCTTGTATATCTACTTTTTGCATAGTAAGAAAGTATCCTAATTCCACATTGGAAATTAGGTACAGACGTACCCACACGCGAGGACGAAAGTGGGGAACTGCGTGAACAAATCCTCGTGTCGATCTCTCTATTATCTCTTTACTCGTTTTATTTTTCATTACGCAATTTATCAAATAGCATTAATTAATCGATCGACTCGTAAGAATTTTCATGTGATCTTTTTGTTTTAAACTTGATTGTTGATAAGCTTATAATCACTTTTGATTATAAGAGGTTTTCATATCAACAAAAACACAAAGGAAATTCTGAAAATTCGTTCGCACACCAAGTGTTCGATAAATTGCATTGTTCAATATTTGTGCTTATTATCATTGGAAATAGCATTACTAAGTTCATTAGTTTAAACGAGCAATAACGTGATACTCAATTAAAGGTTAAATTTGATTATTGTGTTTGTCATTCTATATTTGGCTTTGCATATCCGAGTTCCAATAACTAGGTTCGTATAGACGACTTTTATCGATCCATACCGAAACCTTCCACGCGCTCTCTTTTTCAAACAAATTTAAAACCCAAATTTTATTTGGTGATTTTGGCTTGGATGTCTATTCACCCCCCTCTAGACAAGTCGTCATCGTCTAACAAGTGGCATCAAGAGCCCGATTTATTCTGTGCTTCGAAACGCTTATTAGAAAATGGCTCACGAACTTAAAGGGGACTATAAAAGAGCTCCAATTTTCACGGGAGAAAACTATAGTTATTGGAAAGCTTGTATGCAAATTCATGTGAACTCTTATGATAAGGGTGTTTGGGAGGTCTTTCAAAATGGTCCTACACCGATAACACATCATGTTGATGGTGTTGATGTTCCTAAGCCCGAAGCACTTTGGAATAAGGAAGATAATAAGAAGTGGGCACATGATTGGAAAGCGAAAAACATTATCGTATCCGCTCTTGGTGTTGATGAGTTTTATCGCATTTCTCATTGTGAGACCGCTAAGGCTATGTGGGGCACTCTACAGGTTGCCCATGAGGGAACTAATGAGGTCAAACAAGCCCAGATTAATACATTTAATCAAGAATTCAAACTCTTCCGCATGAAGCATGGTGAAACCATTGCTCAAATGCAAAAGCAGTTGTCACATCTTATTAATCGGTTAAACTTGCTGGGTAATTCTATTTCAAATTCTATTGCTACTAACAAGGTTTTGATGTGTCTTACTAAGAATTGGCAACCAAAGGTTACGGACACCAAAGAAGTTATCGATCTTGCAACACTTGATCTCACCACCTTGTTCGGAAAGTTAGAAGAACACGAGCAAGAACTAAATTGCTTGGATGAACATGAAAAGAAGCTTGAGAAAAAGAACAAAAAGGAGAAGGAAATAAATAAGGAGGAAGGAATGAAGTCTAAAGCTCTTAGGGCTTCAAACTCTAAGTCCTCAAAGGATGAGCATCTTTATGACAATGATGGTAGCAACAAATATGTTTCGAATTACGAAGAGATAAGTTTGTTTGTCAAAAAATATCATAAATACTTACAAAAGAAAGGTGAAAATGACTTAAATAAAGGGGGTACTAAGTCTAAAGGACAATCTATATCCTCAAGGGAAGATAAGTCCAAAGGAAGAAATACAATACCATCACACTCCAACAAAAACGAGAAGAGAAATCAACGTAAATAACATGTCACACCTAGGAAGACCTATGTGGCACGGGGAAGCGACATTGAATCCTTGAGAGATGAAGAATCTAATGATGATGAAGAATTATCCAACTTATGTATTTCAACTCACATAAAAAATAAAAAGAAGAAGGAGTACAAACCATCAAAGCATGATGAAGTTTGTTTCTACGGTCATTATTGTGAAGACAAGAAGAAGGACTATGAATCATCAAGACGTGATGAGATATGTCTCTCTAGTCATCATCAAGGAGGTAAGAAAATTAAGGTAAATTCCTCTCAAAATAAATATGTTGATGAATTGGCTCATTTAGAGTTATTTAATGCTTTTGAGGTCTTACACAAAGAATCTATTGAAGCATTCAAAAAGTTGACCTCAAATAGACAAATCTTTTCATACTTTGAGGCAAAATTTTCAAAAACGGAAAAGAAAATGAAAGCGTTAAAGGACTCGTTAGTAGATGATCAAAAAGTCAATAATAAAGGAGATGAAAATCCATTTAACTTTGGATGTGATACTTGTTATATTTGGCAAAAAGAGGCTAGGACTCTTAAGGAAAAGTTAGTCAAGGCTCAACAACCAAAGATCACCTATGCTATAGATACAACAAAGTTTAACAAACCTTTGAAACCACTGTATAGTAAGTACAAATTTGTTGAAAAGAAATTGAATAGGAAACATGAGATTTCTCGAAATATAACTTGTTACTACTGTTGTATGAAAGGTCATATTATTTCCAAATGCAAACTTAGGAGATTTTCAATCCCTAATGGCATTTCTCAGTGGTCACCTAAGTGTAACAATTATGTTACTCACCCTCAAGGACCCAAGAAATATTGGGTACCTAGTTTATCTTATTGATTTTGCAGGAAGTAGTGTTTTGATTCTATGAAGAAGCTGTGGGGCTTCATTCATAGTAATATCAAGACACTAGCTAGATAACATATTTAAATCAAATTGACTTGGTGTCAAGAAGAAGGAATATGTTTTCTAGAAGCATAAACAAACAAAAAAAAGGCCCTTTGGTAAAAGATATTAAAACAACTTAGAGAGGTGAAGATGAATGAAGATATGTTGAAAAGATTTTGTTGATGGTACGGTTGGCATTTGTTAAAGCTCTTGTTCTAGAGCTTCTCGTGAAATGCTTGTGCATACTCCGTTTGTACGGTGAGGTTATATCGTTTCATTTTCTTTCTAAAATTAAGCTATGTCTTTTATCCTATTTTATTTAAAGGTATTTTAAATACATGTTGGATGTTATTTGTTCTTGTGTTTACTTCGAAAATTTCTATTGAATCTGTGATTATTTCAATTTACATGCTTATAGTGACCTAGATCAAACGATGCAAATATGTTTGTTTTTGCCGTTTTATTTCTTATCTATGCATGCTTGTTTCTCTAAATTGTTCAAATACATAGCCTTAATAAATATGGTTCAAAACATACATATAAGTCTTTTTCAGTCATGCATAAGTCAAGTCACATGTCTCAAAATATGTAAAATTGTGTCTCTTGGTGTTTCTCTAAAAACCTGTAAGCATGTGTCGACACATGATGCAGTTAGGTCGGCCTGAGATGAGGTCATTTTAAGTTTGTTAAGTTTGTCTTAGTATGTGCCGACACATAATTCGTATGTGCCGACACATAATGTTGACACATAAATTCCTTTTTCAACTTTGTTTTAGAAACTGGTTCAGTATGTGCCGACACGAAAGTCGTACAGGTCGACACATAATGTTGAATTTTTTAAAAATGCTTCAGTACAAGTCGGCGCGTGAGACACATGTGTCGACACATAATCAAATTGGGCTGGCACATGTTAAAGGAGAGTAAGGGTTTTTATCTCTTTTCATCTTCTCTATCTTTTCATTATCCTTCTTGTTCATAACTTCAAATCAAAGTCCTCTTCTCATCTAAAATTTTTTAGTCAAACTCTATTCACTCTTTTAATTTGGCCATCAAAGCTATTCAAAACCCACTATAACTCCTTAAATACTTCCTCTTTAATGTCATTCAACACCCATTAGTGTGTACTTTCGTTTCCCCTCTTCATACATTGCATCTTCATACGAAAATTCTATATATTATGTGTTTATATGTTGTTTCTTTGCATCTATATTTGATATAACAACATTGTTGGTTGTGGGTTGCCTTCTACCTCTCAAATTCCAACTGTTTTGGTTGGGTCATTTTGTCAAACACCTTGCGTGCGTCTTCTGTTTGAGAAATTTCTTCATGGCTCCTAAACTTGTAAGAAGTAAGGCTGCTGGTAGAGGCAAAGACAAGGTTGGGTCTTCGTCTAGGGCACCAGAAACTGTATTTGATATGGTTGACCAAGAGAATTTGGAGTTCTTCGAAGAAAAGTGTCGAGGCAGGAGTGTGTCAAGGCAAAATTACTACAAGGTACAAACTGCTGAGAAACTACACATGCATAAGGTCGTGGATCGCATCAATCATCAAGAAATCAATTCCTTTCTGTCATTGAACCAAGACTACAATGAATACTTGGTTCGAGTCTTTTATGTGGGGCTGCACAAGCGCAACAAAGCTGAGTTTAGCTTTCATATCAGAGGTAAATCCTACACATTTACGAATGATTTGTGGAAATCTGTCTTTGGTATTACGATAGGAAATGAGCCTTTAGTTAAGGACACAAACGTTCATTCCGATTTCAAGTGGAGATTGCACTCAAATGAGCAGTTGAAAGCTCCGAGAGATGAGTACAATAATGAGCAAATCACTACGGGGTGCCTTAAGAAATTGCCACGCATTCTTCATTGGATTGTTTCTCATGTATTACATCCCAAAAGTGGGGGTTTTTCAAGGGTTGATAATACAGAGATTCACCTTGTTTATCTTCTTCTCAACAAGATTAAGATAAATTGGTCGTATTATTTTGTACATCGTATGTTCAGCATTCAAGCTTGCAATAAAGAGACTGCATTTTGCTATCCATCTATGGTTGCCAAGATTCTCAATAATTTTAACATCACCTTCCCAAACTTGGTCTATGTCTCTCCAAGTGCAACAAATGAGTTCACTCAAAGGACTCTAACTAATATGATATATCATTGATATTCCAAAAGAAAAGTGTATTACTATCAAATTCCTTTATCAAAGAAGAAAATCTACAACTTTGATGATCCTTTTGAGTCTACCGAAGTAGGTGATGATCATGGGGTGGAAGGTTATGATGAAGAAGTTGGTGATGATACTCAAGAAGATGTTCATATGATTGATGTGAATCCTAAAGGAAATGCAGCTTGGATAAATGCTACTGCAGGTGTTCAACAAGAAAATCAACAGACTTGGGAAGATAATTGGCAGCAAAATTGTTGGATTGCACAAGGTGCAAATTACAGAGGTTGTGATGGAGGCTACATGGGGTATGAAGGTGAATTTTATGAGTATGGATCTGGGTCTCATGAAAACAGATAAGAATCTGATGCTGGAAATAACAGTGCAGTTATGGCAATGCTTCAAACTATGCAGAAACAACAAAATCAAAGATATGAAGAAGACCAAAAGTGGCGGGCTGAATTTTAAGCTGGTGTGTATGAAAGGTTGAACGCTCAGGACACTAATTTTGAGATTTTTTCATCAGTTTCTACTGCGCAATTCAAATCAATCCATGATGCCATGAGCAAGAACAATGGGATTGTCCAAGGAAAGATTAACAACGTGTACTCCGCAATTGTTCAGCATGATGAGGAATCCTCTTACTTTTATGAAGAAATGCGTAGGGGTGGAAGAACCTATCGCAGACGTCATGATGGAGCTGGTGGACGTTGATGTGTTATGTTGTTCTGTGATGTTTTGCTGTCTTTGTTTCATGCATTTCGATTTCATTTTATTTCTGTTTTGAACAAGTTGTTGTTTTGGTTATGTTATTTGAACAATGTGTGCAACCTTACTTGGTTTATGTATTAATGGATGATCTATTTTGATATTGTCCTTATCTATTATTATTTCTTCTAGCATGATAATTGGTTGTTATTGTTCTTGTTGTGGATGTGTTATATGTTATGTCACATTTTCACGTTGGAATGAGTAGTGACATGTTCTTGTCACTATGCTAGGCACATGCGTGTGCGGCATCGGGAGTTCCATTGTGTTGTGTTACATAGTTGTGATGCTATTAGAAGAAACTTGAATAGTTTTATCTTTAATGCTGGTTATTTATCAATTTTGCAACATTACATATATATGGGGATATATGATTGTTGCTCGTCTGTGCAAAAACGCCTCTGAGTGATATATTACTATTTATATTGGAATATGATATCTCTCATGATTTGTATTTCTTCTTTTTGATGTTGCCAAAGGGGGAGAAGAATATGCGAGATGAAGAAGGAAAACACTAAGTCAGGGGGAGCTTTTGATATCAGCATGAAATGCCTTGTTGCAAGTTTTGCCATCATAAAAAAGGGGGAGTGTGTGAGTGCAACTTCTCCATTAGATGTTTTGCATGATGTCAAAATTATAAGAAAACTTAACAGTTTTGTACGTTGGAGTATGATGTCAATTGGTATCTCTGAGTATGTGTGGCACTCTTGCATTAGTGGTCTTAGGAATTATCAAAAACCACTTCAAAATTGTCTAAAATCATGAAAATCAGTTTCAGCACAAAAATGCACTACATGTGCCGGCACATACGCAACTCAGGCTGGCACATGTAACTCATTTTTTAAGCCTGTAGCTTATGTTTTCTTTCGGTCGACACACACCTTCTTCAGGTCGGCACATACTAGAAGTTTCAACATTATGTGACGGCACATACGTGTTTCAGGCCGGCACATCTACTGTTATAAATAAGGCTGTAGGTTCTGTTTCTTTTGGTTCAGCACATATGTCCTTTCAGGTCGCCACATGTTGTTATTTTTTAGAGTATGTGCTGGCACATCCAACCTTCAGGCCAGGACATACTATTTAAGTTGGTCAATTTTTATAATTCCTTTAATTCCGAAAGTTTCCTCTTTGCCAACAATCTTCTAAAAACTATAAATACATCATTCATGCTTCATTCCAAACTGGTGATACCATAAAATTAGCCGACATTTTCTCATCATCTTCAACCTCCGTCCTATGTCTACACACTAACAAATCACACATAATAAAATTTTGTTGGGGTGCCAGCTAGGCGAAGGCCTGATAAGGTCGAATTGGGTTCTTGTGTAGCAGAGATATTGGGTTGAGATCTCTAGGGGTATTTATCCAGAAAAATTGCGGGTTTGTCCTCCAAGATCGTGTATAGATATGGGGGTTTTCGTGCAAGACGTTCAAGACAGGATTGTGACGTTATGAAATCCTTTGGAGATAAAGTGTGCAAAGGACCGTTTGGAGATAAAGAACGCAAAGGAAGTAGCAGAGAACGGCAAATCGAATTGAAGTCTTGTGGAACAATCAGTGTAATTAATCATGCGTGAAATCTTTGGAGATAAAGAACGTAAAAGAGTAGCAATATCGACAAGTCAATTGGCATCCATTGTTGTCTTGGTCTTACTCAAGATCAAAAGAAGAAAAGGGGTTGAATCAAATCAGAACCAGTAGTGTTTGTATGGTTGCTCTGAACACTTTTCTTGTATATCGACTTTTTGCATAGTAAGAAAGTACACTAATTGCATATTGGAAATTAGGCGCAGACGTACCCACACGCCAGGACAAAAGTGGGGAACTGCTTGAACAAATCCTCGAGTCAATCTCTCTATTATCTCTTTACTCGTTTTATTTTTCATTATGCAATTTATAAAATAGCATTGATTAATCGATCGACTCGTAAGATATTTCCTGTGATCTTTTTGTTTTAAACTTGATTGTTGATAAGCGTATAATCATTTTTTATTATAAGAGGTTTTCATATCAACAACAACACAATGGAAATTCTGAAAATTCGTTTTCACACCAAGTGTTCGATAAATTGCATTGTTGATAAGTGCAAAATGTACCTATTTTTGTATATAAGTTTTGTTGCACTTATCGATACTTTATGTTAATTTTGGTTGAATAAACCCCACTTTATGTGTGAATACGTTTACTTTACGTTTTCGTGTGTATATTGCGTTTTCTTGTATATATCGTTGAGTTTAATTGCTTTTCATTAATTTTTATAGTTATTCAATTATTGGGATTTTGCCATTGTTTTGAAGAGCATTGAATAAGCTTTCCAGCGCTTCTGACTATGCGTCAATCCGAGCTACGGTTTAGAAGTTGTGGTCAAAATAAGGACTGGTTTTTTGTCATGTTCGCTTAGCGAGTGGCAGCGAGCATTCGCTTTGCGAAGGCCAGCGAAGGCCCCAACGAAGGAGTCCAGAAAGAAACAGAGGAGAAAGAGACCAAAGTTCACTTTGCGAACTTCCTAGCGAGCATTTGCTAGGCGAATAAATCGTTCGCTTAGCGAACTTCTGAAGACAGCAAGAGGCAGTTTAACTTATTGTAGGCACTTAAGTGCCATTTTCGTGCATTCGCTTAGCGAATGGAAGGGTTCGCCTAGTGAACCTGCGGAAATTCTGATTGTATTTAAGAGATTTTAGACATTTTGTTAGGGATGGTTTTGGGGATTCTTGCTCCAACTCCATCAAACTTCATTTTTCAGTAGATTAGCTTAGAAAACAACATGGAAGCTTGCATATGGATGAACCGGGGTGGATTGATCGTCGATCGACTCTGACAAACCGCGAGATGTTTGTGTCATACCCTAAAATTTGACCACTAATATTTCCCATCATTGTGAAAATCATCATCACAATGTGGATGAACCATCAGTTTCACCAAAGATGGGTGAGCACTCACTACAAACAATAATTAGGGTTTCAAGCCCTCTTTGAGCCTTAGACAAAGGATCAATCAAGGAATGACATGATATTCAACTTGTCTAACCTCTCAAACATCCACAATGGATCAAGAGGACTCCCATAGCAAGAATCAATCACAATGTTGCAGCATTCCAGGTGGATTAAGCCTTAAGTTCACCAGTGTCACCAAATTAGGGTTTGGTCGACCAGGGCCTCCAGATGGAAATTTACCTCTGAGCATGAGGCAATGCTTCAAAGCATAACCTAATATACTCCATGGGACATCATGGACCCAATCATCAAGTCAATTTTGACCTCAGGGGATGCATTCATCAAAAATCAGGAATTAGGGTTTCTTGACCTAACTCACCCCCAAGTGGACTTTTGGGACAAATCATGAGCCAAGACCTCAAGATAGGATTTGAGGGTCTCTAATAAACTACCTTGATCCATTTGCAACAATGTATTGATCCAAGAAACTTGGTTCCCAAGTTTCAGGTTCATCAGAACCATAGTTAGGGTTTCGCGGAAAAAGTCAACTGTACCTTTGACTTTTGACCAGGACATGCTCCCAAACCCTAGGACATGATTCAATACACCCTATAACACCTATGAAATCAATCCATCAAATTTGATTTAGGTCAAGGACTTGATTTCATAGAGGATCGCACAGTTTGGAATTCATCTGATAAAAAGTCAACTGTGCACAAAAGTCAACTTTGACTTTTTGAGATTTTTCACAATTATGGTTCTTTAACCCTAAAATGATGTTAATGTGTGATTGGAATCATCATTCATCAAGAAAAATCAAGAAAAGTGGGATAACTTGTAAAAGGGGTAACCATAAAAACTTAGAAATTTTTCTAAGTTATGGAACAAAGTGGCTAGGGTACCAACTTTGGAGGATCATAACTCCTAAACCACAAGGCTATTTTTCCCCATTCAAACCTGGATTTGTAGCTCTCGTGGCCCTCTAAAAAAGCTTCAAACACAACTCATTCCAATTCCTCATGGATTTTAAGTTATGGAATGATCAAAATCACAAAAAGTGAAAATGCCCTTTTCTTCCAACACTTAGTGAGATTTTCACTAAGTCAGAATCTGTCTTACTTTTTTCAAAATGTAGGGGAATTTTTCACTTGGATCCAAAAAGTATCAAAACCAATTATGATAAAAAATTTGTTTATCATATGAGGGCTTTCCAAAATGGCCAAGAACTCCATCAAATTCCACTTGGGCCATGAGATATGACCATGCCAATATGCCTTGCTGCAAACTGTCATGGCAAGGCAAATTTGGGAGTTTTGCTCGATTTGCTCAAATTTTGCAAAGGGTAAGTAAATCTATCCATCTGAACACCTCAATGGGGGACCAAGGAGGGACAAACCCTGATCCATAAGCCTCCCAAGTCTTTGGAACCAAAAGTAACATGCCAAACCTAGAAATGCCTAAAAGAGGGACAAGACTCCAATTTTGGTTTGGAGCATTTAATGGATGCACCAAGGTGGCATGGACTAAGCGATTTCCAACTGAATTCATTCAAGACTTATCCAAGACCAAGGGAACCAGCAGCCTGTGCCCTAACCTCTAGTCAATGGCTAGAGGAGACTTGGATTCTCATTGAGCAACATTGGCCAAACCTCTGCTACAGTTGCCATTCACTATTGCATCAAAAACAAACTTGCTCTACTATAAATAGAGCTCAATCGTGTTCAGTTTGAGTACACCAAAGCACTACAACACTTGCTTTCCTCAAAATCTCTTTCTCTAGGAAAAAATACCTTTTTTAGCAAGGTAACTCTGAGTTTTTGAGTTAGAGAGCAATTCCACCATAGCTCATGATGCAAACACATCCAATATGTCATATCTAAGCTGTGCAAACTCTCACAAGTGACCTGTAACCCCAAAATCACAAAGTCACCTCTCAAAACCTCAAAAATAGGACTTTTGTGCATTTTTCAAGCCATGTCTTGATTCAGTCTCTTTCCAAACCAGATAAAACCTCAAACACACTCCAAATATCATCCTTGAACTGTCCCAAATGGTTCCCCCCATCTGGAACACCATTTGAGAGAGTTGCTATTTTGGCCACTTTTTCCCCTTTTGCAAGAAAGAGCTCAAACTTGTTCCTGAGGTTTCCAGCTGATTCCAACCATCCTAAAAGCTTCTAAGGGATCATTTGAGGTTGTTCAAAGCATCAAATCATTTCTGGAACAAAGCCCTTGACAGATTGCTTAAAAGCTCCAAAAAGAGGTAAGCATCACAACTTGGATTCTTTGAATCATGCTTTATTTTGATGTCCACTGATCATGCATCTCTTATACATGTTATATGTGTTGTGTTTGCACCAATTTATCATGTAATTCATGCTTGTACCAAGAGATGGCACAGAAAATGCAAATCATGGCCTATTTCAAAACCACTATCGGGTTTTTTAATAGGAGCATGATCTGGAAAAAAACACCACCACCATTGGATTCCTTGTGAAATTCTAGGCAGGATAGACCTAAATTTTGTCCGAATCCATGAAGAAATGAGAAAGTTATGGTCTTCACATTTTCAACCAAAATCTTGCCTTGCCTTGCCTTGGGCCAGGCCAAAAACAAGGCAAGCCTTGTATATTTGTAGCTGTATTTCAATCAACGGATGTATCACCACCCCAGTGGTAAGGCGCGCGCCCTATACACAAGAGGTCTGGGGTTCGAATCCCCCTCGCCCCAGATCCTCTTTTTGCTATTTTTTCCACTTTTTATTGTTTTTCTTATTATTTTTAATGATTTGAAAAATTAATAACTCTCTCAATTTTAATTATTTTTTATTGGTCCTTTTTATAAAAAATCACAAAAATGTTGAAATATTTTATTCCATAAAAAAATCAAATTTATATTAGTCATGTAATATAATTAGTATTTTTGTGAATAAATTCCTTTTTAATTGTTTTTAAACATTTAAAAGTGAATATTTACTTTGAAAATCAAAACCAAATGAGTTTAATTCATCTTGTCATTAAAACCTCATTTTTTCAAACCTTAAACAAAAATCACAAGTGGTTTATTCAAATTTATTTGGTATTTTTATCATTTTATTTGATTTTCTTTAAACGTTTACTTTTAAAGGAAAAAAAAATTAGGGTTTCTTTGATTTTCACCCTCGCAAATCATTTTAGAACACTCATGGGCCTCTATTAGAGTGTAAGACCCATCCCCATTGTAAATACACCACTTTTTGGGCCTCAGTCATTGTATAAGTCCCACTGTATTTTCAAAAACAACGGCGCGATCGTCACCTTTTTTAGAAAAATCATCTGGGCCTCTCCTTGAGCTGTAAGCCCCACCACTTGTATAAAAATAAATCATTGGGCCTCTAATAGAGTGTAAGACCCAACCCATTTTTTAAACAAAACTTTTTGGGCCTCAATGCATTGTATAAGACCCAGTATGTTAAAGAAATCTCCGCGAGATCGCCAATTCAAAAAACAAATCATCTGGGCCTACCCGCATGTTATAAGCCCCATTCTTTTTCTTTAAACACCTTTGGGCCTCTTAAAAGAGTGTAAGACCCATCCCTTTGTACAGAAAACCTTTTTGGGCCCCAGTCACTTGTATAAGTCCCTGTACAATTTCAAACAACAGTGCAATCACTAATAAATCCTTGGGCCTCTCCTTAAGTTGTAAGCCCCAACAACCTTTTCAAGGCACTTTCTCCTTTGATTTTGAATATTATATTGTTATCAAAGCTTTCTTTGTTGAACAAACTAACAAAACATCATGGAAGCTCTACAACCGAGTAAGTGTTTACCCGTTTTCTTTATCCGCTTTCATATATATAACTGTATTGTGGGGCTGCTCACTGTAAGTCTTCTTTCACAAACTTTTATATACTTGTCAAATATCCAATGTGTAATACTAGTATAGTTATTTAGAGTTTTCGTCGGCAACTACGTCTAGCACTAGGTAAAGCCCTGTTGGTCAATCTTAAATACAAACAAAACTAGATCCCCATAAGATTACCAGACACAGCCTTCCCTCCTCTTGGGGTTAAACAATATGGAGACGTGAAAGGCAGCATTCTCGGTGAACCCTTTCTCAGACTGTCACTCTTAGAAATTGTCAAAGAGACTCTACTCCCCAGGGATGATCTTTTCTCCATGAATGGCATCTCTTGAGTTTCTTCCAAATTCTCGGACTTTCCTGGCTTGATCTATTCTCGGTGAATGGCATGTCTTGAACTTCTCGGGGTTTGGGGACCCACAAGCTTCTTAAAATCATCCTCGCCTCCTCTTGGGCGTTGTACAAGGACCCTTCGGCTTCTTAAAAGCTCTCATGCCTTCTCTTGGGCTTAGTACAAGGACCCAGAGACCTCTACAGGTATAGGAACAAAACCTAGTCATCAATTAGCTAGATCTGTCTTTCTGAGTCAAGTGCCAGACCTGTTAATGGGTTGACCTTCATCCCTTAACATACCAGCCTTCTCTTGGGCATCATACAAAGATCATTCACTACCTGAGAATCGATTTCTCAAAACACCAGTAGACTTGGACAGTCTCAATACCCTTTGGATTTTCCATTTCCTTAAAGAACATGAAATAACCCTGATCCTCTGATCAATCCCAAAGCACAACAATACCTTTAATCGTTCCCTTTATAAGAACTGAATCTCTCTTTTATCCAACATACTGGACCTGTCACTAAACTGAAACAGTCACCAGCACAATAGCCTCCTCTTGGGCTTTGTACAATGATTCTCCCCAGCGGAGCTAACCTTTTCACACTCTCTTGTTGAGTATAAAAGACTCTCTTGTTGGGTCAAACCTGTTTAGCCTCCATCTCGAGCTTCGTACGAGATAAAAATCACTCTCTTATTGAGTATAAAAGACTCTCTTGTTGAGTCACTTCCCTCTCAGCCTCCATCTCGGGCTTGGTACGAGATACAAAATCACTCTCTTGTTGAGTATAAAAGACCCTCATGTGGAGTCAAAACCTTTTCGCTTCCGTCTTGGGCTTCGTACAAGACACATATAAAAGCACTCTCTTGTTGAGTCAGTCACTTGTTAGCACTCTCTTGTCGAGTCAACCCCTTTTAGCCTCTCTCTCGGGCTTCGTACGAGACACATAAAAACACCCTCTTGTTGGGTCAATAGCCTCCTCTTAGGCTTTGTATAAGAAAACCCCGGTTGAGTCAATCAACCTTTTAGCATCAAAATGTGTGCCTTACTCACAGTATACAAACATCAACAACTCCTTTTCCTTCATCTAATTGCTGTAAGCGGCAAGCCTCTGGATTATTTACATCCACGCCACTGTCCCTCTTTTAACATGAGAAATTCCTAAGGAAAGATGACATTGCTCTAAACTGAGTTAAAGTCTTCTCCTTCAGGTTAAAAATCCCCTATAAAGGAAATTATGGCATTGTTGGATTCACATATCCCAGTTAAAGTAATTCCCCTTTATAATCAGTCACCCAGCAGTTGTGACAAACAAACCAAATATCCCCTTTAGAGATGACAAATTCTCTCTAAAGTCAAAACCCTTCAGCTTCACATCTTGGGCTTCGAACAAGATACAAATAGACCCTTCAGCTTCACATCTTGGGCTTTGAACAAGATACAAACCACATTTAGCTTCACGTCTTGGGCTTTGAACAAGACACCAAAACAACCTTTTTTTTCCTCCCATAAAATAGGAGGAACTACGATCGCTATGATTTCCCTGTTTCGTTAAACGGGAATACGTAGGCATAAAATTGAAAAAATCTTAGCGAGCATACTAATCAAAAACCCAAAACCCAGTATCTCCACCAAATCAACCCAAAAGCATCAAATCTAAACACATTAACATCTTACCTCACAAATAGTCCAGGCACTCTATTTTTTTAACAAAATAACCTAAGAGAGACCCACAATCTTAATAGCATCTATAAACCAATCATCACCTGTTTAAACTCAGTATGCAAACAGGGTTAATTGGAGACATCTATTTCCTTTCCTTAATCAGCTTAACAGGATAAAAAATGAATCGAATTGTAGTACCCCAAAGCGATAGTGCTTCGCAACCACGCAAAAATTCGCGCTAAAGAAAAATGGCGACTTCATTGGGGAGCGCGGGATCTTGTTCTCTTCCCATCTCTTAGGTAGAAACCTTAAGAAAGTGCCACAAGAAAAAATGGCGCCCACCGTGGGGCCCGTCTTCTCTTTCCTACAATCGTTACGGTAGAAAGCCCTGAGTTCTCGAAATGTCACAGGAATGGCGACTCTGCTGGGGAGTCATTGTCTGTATAGGACCATAAGACTAGAGGTCTAGGATGATTAGGACAAATATATATAATGCTTTTCCTAATTGATATCTGTGTTTATTTTTCTGCTAATGGGAATGCGTGTGATGTCGCATGTGGAAAGATTGAGTATACACCTAAGATAGGTGATGGCAATGCGGGTAATCTTGCGGGGAGTGAATCCTAGTTAAGAGCCCCCGATCAACCATCAAATTCAGTGGAGACTCCTTTTGCAGATACATTGCCTATACGAATTCGGTTGTTGAAAGTAGTGTGGTCGACTGGGTTATCTGAGAAGCTGAGGTTTTTAGTAGACTTAAGCCATTTTGTAGTGCGAAAGCTATCGGAAATAGTTGTCACGCAATACTACCCTCATCTGAGATCGCTCTAGGATACATCATCCGCTTGCTGTTGTTATCCCAAGAGGGGTCAATGATTTTGCGGACAGGTACAAAAAATCACCAGTATAAACCTTTGGGGGGGGGGGGGGGGGGTAGAGCCTTGACTTCATGACACCGACCCTTTGACCCCGTATTTTTTCTATGTTTTTGTGTGCTGCATTCATACATTCATTTAAAAAACATTAAAACCAAAAAAAAAATCTTCTCTTCTAGTCTCTCTTTTTCAAATTAAACTGAGACAATGATTGCAAATATCAGAGAAAGGAGATTGCGCTAATGGATTTCGGTAGAAGAAAAACTCATAAGTACACCTTCAAGGTTCCAAAGTTAGAGGATTTAAGAGGTATGGCGAGAATGATCACCAACCACGAGGCATTCAGAGCCAAGTATGAAGGACTGCTATCTCTATTAAGGGTCCATGTAGTCGAAGGAATCCTGTCCACACTAATCCAGTTCTATGATCTGGTCTATCACTGTTTCACATTCCCAGATTATCAGCTTGCACCAACGCTGGAGTAGTATTCTCACCTGACTGATTTACATATTACTGATCAAGCTCCCTTTTCTGGACTGGAATAAATTCCAAAGGATCAGACCATTGCAAGAGCAATTTATTTGGACGAGTCAGAAGTCAGGACTTACATGACCACTAAGGGTGGCATTCAGGGTTTGCCAGCCCAATTCTTGATAAAGAAAGCCCTATACTTTGTTAGTATAGGGAACGTGGCTGCTTTCGAGAGCATCTTTGTTTTGCTCACCTACGGGTTATTTTTGTTTCCCAACATCGATAACTTTGTAGATATCAACGCCATTAAAATTTTCCTGATCGGAAACCACGTACCGACCTTACTCGCAGATGCGTATCATTCGGTACATTTAAGGAATTTATACAGCGAAGGAATGATCACGTGTTGTGTACCCTTGCTTTATAAATGGTTCACTTCCCATTTGCCCAAGTCTGCTGCATTTTGGGATCAAAAAAAATTCTTTACGTTGGTCGTAGAGAATCATGTCTCTTACCAACTCTGACATCTGGTACAATCGAATCTACAACGGGATCAGAATCATTGACCAGTGTGGAAATTTCCCAAATGTACCCCTTATAGGAACTAAGGGGGGGATCAATTATCATCCAGTGTTAGTTCGTCGTCAATTTGGATACCCAATGAGGCATGTCCCGCTCAATGCTCATCTGGAAGGTGTTTTCTTCAAGGACGGAGAAAATGACAGGGCACTAAAGACGTAAATAGTGCACGCTTGGACACACGTTCATAGGAAAGGACGAGAGTCACTAGGAAAACCAGATTGTGTCTCGATGGAGCCGTATCTCCACTGGGTACAAACTAGAGCTCTCAAGCTGAGGATGCCTTACCCTCGTCAGGAAGTTCTTCCATTAAGGGACACTGCCCTTTATTTCATGTCTGAGACGGAAAAACTTCAGTTTACTCTCAGCAAAGTTCAGCAGGAGAAGAGGTCTTGGAGGAACAAGTACCGTATTCTCAATGTGGAATGTAAGAAAATACAGCAGCTATTAAGAGAAAAAGATGCTCTGATTGAGATTTTAGAGCAGCATGCTGTAGAAAATCAGGATGACCAAAGGAATTTGCTCGCTCCTTTCACTTGGCAAAGGAATGACAACCCAACAACGGCCTAAGAGCCCCGGTCAAAGAAAAGGAAAGCACCTGAACCAGCATCTGAGCTCTCTTCAGAGAGGACTCAGGATCCATTAGTTTAGATTTCCTTTTTCATCACTTTGTAATCTACTGTATTTCCATTTCCGCAATCCTTTGAGTTCAATAAAACGGGGTTTCCCCACTGTTTGATATTTGTAATCCAATTGTCGAAGTTTACTTTGAATAAACAAAAATAATTAATAATCATTGCATTCATCATTCTCATAAACACATTCTTCTTACCTACGAATCTCACGTTTGCGTCTCAATTCTAGAGTCAAACTGTCTCATTCGTACAATACTCGGGCCAATCGTCAGAATAAGATGGATGATCTCGAGGAAGAGAACAGAGAGTTGAGAGAAGAGATCGACACTCTGAAAGAGGATCTGAGAAAGCTTCATAACGACATGCAAGCTCTAGCAGAAGCTCAAATGCAACAACAAAGGACTGTGATCTCGGAGATCACATCTATGCCCATAGTGGAGAAGTATGATCCTAGGTACAAAATGCCGAAAGATCGTCCCTGGGGCATGCCTATTAACTATATCCCGGAAGGATATGTTCCACCAATCGCTGAGGATCAGGGAACCGCAGCAGGAACCGCTGGGCCTGAAGGTTACAAACTTGGGGAAAGCGAAGATGCCAGGGGCATGACAGGAACTCCTGAAGGTTACAAACTTCGGGAGGCACCGAGAGTCTCGGCCATAATGACTATACCACCACCCGTGGTACACACTGTCCCGGAAGGACAGGTTCCACAGATACCCTCTGGTGGAAACGACAGCATGATCGATAGAATGAATGAATTCCAGGAACAATTCCTGGAGATGCAGAAAGAACTGCAGGCCCTTCGCGGTCAGGATCTATTTGGAAAGGACGTCGCGGACCTCTGCTTGGTCCCCAATGTGAAAGTTCCACACAAGTTCCAAGTGCCCAACTTTGAAAAGTACAAGGGTAACTCTTGCCCTCAGAGCCATTTGGTGATGTACGCTCGGCGAATGTCAGCTCAGACAAAGAACCAAGAGCTACTGATTCACTACTTTCAGTGTAGTTTAACCAGTGCCGCATTAAAATGGTACATGGGTTTAAAGTGCGCTACGATCAGCACGTTCAGAGATCTTGGCGCTGCTTTTGTTCAACAATATAAATACAATTTGGACATGGCACCGGACAAAGATTAACTCAGATCAATGTCACAAAAGGACAAGGAAACCTTTAAGGAGTACGCTTAGAGATGGCGTGAAATTGTCGCTCAGATTTCTCCACCTCTGGAGGAAAAAGAGATGACAAAGATCTTCTTAAAGACCTTGGGCTCATTTTACTACGACATAATGGTCACCAGTGCGCCCACTGACTTCATCGAAATGGTGAGCATGGGAGTTCGTCTTGAGGAAGCAGTCCGGGAAGGAAATTTGGTTAAAGACACTGGATCATCAAGTAGTACAAAACGATACGGTAGTGCTCTCCCTAAGAAAAAAGAGCAAGATATCGGGAATATCTCTCTCGGAAAGCAAAGGCGACGATATCAACCAGTAGTAGCTGTAACTCCTGCTATCAATCCCACGCCTGTTCCTACGTATCAACCTCAGGTTGCTCAGAGCCAACCTAATTAACAACAACTTCAGCAAAAGACACAACATTCTCTTCAGCAGGCTCGTCCTCAGTACAACAACAACCGTACAACGCGACCCACAGGGTTTGACCCTATACCCATGTTGTACACGGAGCGGCTTCCATTATTACTGGTCAAGGGGCATGTCCAAACTAAGTCTCCTCTTACAGTACCAGAAAATCTGCCTTTCTGGTTCAAAACGGATCAGACTTGTCCTTACCATCAAGGAGGACCAGGGCATAACATAGAAAATTGTCTCAGTTTCAAATCCGACGTACAAAAGCTTGTTAGGAGCGGGGTCTTATCTTTCAAGGATACAAATCCTAATGTTCTCACAAACCCGCTGCCTCACATGAGAAAGCTACAGTCAATTTGATAGAGGGAGAGTCTAACAACACCTATCAAATTCATGATGTACTCTTGTTAAGAGCCAACTTGGTCAAGATGCATTGTAGACAGAGCATATATGGCCATGTGCCACCTCATAATTATCACCAGTGTGATATCTGCTCTAAAAACAATCAAGGATGTTTTGCGGTACAAGCAGCTCTACAGGAACAATTGGATCTCGGATGGATCCAAGAGCATCGAGTTCGTGGAGTCAACATGACCTATACAAATTCCAACATCATTCAGAACCACGACATTCGTGCAATGAATGTCAACTTGGTGGCGATGCACTCAAGGCAAAGCCAGTATCATAATCTGCCACGGCACGATTATAATTCCTGTCTGACTTACTCGGTAAACAAACAGGGATGCTCTTTTATACAAGAGGCCCTCCAGCGTCAGATGGATCTTGGATGGATCCAGGACTACCATGATAGAAATCCTTATCAGATCAACATGTTTCAAATCTTTGATATTCGTCTGATGAATACCAGCTTAGTGGAGTTACATCCCAGGCAGGTCCAACTCGGTTTTCTCACTTCACATGATTATCTGAGCTGTAAAGGATGTTGTGAGAGTAACCAAGGGTGCGCTCTCGTTCAGAGAACTTTATAACACTTGTTAAACCACTTGTGGCTTCCAATCTATCTGGATGAAGACACGCAACAAATCAGTTTGCTTAATGGAAACCCTACTCGGCGTCAAAGTCAGGATGTCCGATCTATGGAAACTAACCTGGTAAGGTTGCACTGTATTCAAAGCGGACGTGGCCAGGTGCCACCACACAACTATGAATGTTGTAGAGTCTGCTCGGAGAATAACCAAGGATGCTACCTTGTGCAGGCAGCCCTTCAAGGTCAGTTGGATCGTAAAGAGATTCACCCGTGTCCGAGTTCCGAGCCAATCAACTGGACGCCATACTACTTTGCTGATCAAATCAAAGAGGTGGTTGTAATCTCTAATCATCAACAGAACAAGGATGTTCCATCATCCCTCTACTGGACGAATCAAAGGTTCTTAGCCAGGAACTGATTGAAGTTACTTACGACAGTCAGAAAAATCAGAAGGCTCCTGTAGTTATCTATCTACCGGGACCATTACCATATGAATCAGCTAAGGCGATCCCTTACAAATACTGTGCAACAATAATTGAGAATGGAGAGGAAATTCCATTACCCTCCATCGTGAATATTGCAGACATCAGTCGAGTAACACGGAGCAATCGAATCTTTAACCGAGGAGTTGGAGAACCTAACAAAGAAAAGGAACTTCCGACAGAAGCTCATGATCCACCAATCGGTCAATCCAGTAATCCTGACCTTTCAAAGGACGATGATGAGATGTTGAAGCTCATCCAAAGGAGTGAATACAACATTGTTGATCAGCTGTTACAAACCCCTTCAAAGATCTCAGTGCTATCACTGTTACTCAGTTCCGAAGCCCACGGAGAGGCTCTACAGAAATTCTTAGAGCATGCCTTTGTAGAACAGGATGTGTCAATACGACAGTTCGATAGCATCATCTCTAACATCATTTCCTGCAACAACTTAGGATTCAGTGATGAGGATTTGCCAGAGGGGGGCAAAACTCCCAACATGGCGCTCAATATCACAGTTAACTGTAAGGACGATGCTTTAGCCAGCGTACTGGTAGACACGGGATCGGCCATCAACGTTATGTCAAAGTCCACTTTAATGCGACTATCATTCAAAGGGTCCCCGATGAGGGGCAGTAAGGTCATCGTCAAAGCATTTGAAGGGTCTCGGAAAGCAGTTATCAGCGAAGTCGACCTTCCCATAACTATCGGTCCTCACACTTTCCTAATCACTTTCCAGGTCATGGACGTCCGGGCAGCGTACAACTGTTTATTAGGAAGACCTTGGATACACCAGGCTGGGACAGTCACTTCGACAATGCACCAGAAACTAAAGTTCGTCATGAACGATCAACTTGTCACAGTCTATGGAGAACAAGCCTTGATCGTGAGTAACCTGTCATTATCTACTTGTGTAGAACCCGAGGAGGTTATTGGGACTCAGTTCCAAGCAATTTCGGTGAGCAATGAGAATCAATTAGAGAAAGGAACCTCGATTTCCTCATATAGAGATGCTCTCGAAGTGATCGAGAATAACAATGCAAAAGGATGGGGACAGCTTGTCATTTCTACTGATAATAAAACAAAGAAGGGTCTTGGTTTTTCTGCAACCTGCACCCAGACAGATGCTAACGATGAAAGTCTTCATCCCATTCAGGACTTCTTCCACAGTGGAGGTTTCCTTCACCCAGTGCCTCAAGCAGTCCATACCATCAACGAGGGAGATCCCTCCAATACGGATGAGGAATGAAAGTCCTATCTCAACGAGGACGGTTATATGTCTCAGGAAGAGGTGCCTACGCCCTTTTGCTATCCCACACAGAGTTCGAGATTTATACCGAGGTCAGATGTCGAAATGATATACGGAGATTGTGATCCGGATGGATGTCGTGCTCCACCAAACTCATTATAGGAGGACACTCTGATAAAGGACAACTTTGACCACGACTATTATGGTCCAATGGATGGCCTGCCTATCTGGCAGCCGTACCCAGGAGACTTGGGGCAAGAAAATCAGCCGAACAATGAAAATCAGATGTGCGTCATTAAACAGAATACCTGCATCCCCACCATGTCATGGGATCAACACTCAGGGTATTCAGAACCTATCCAGCACGACGATGAATTCACAAAGTTCGCCGGACTAGAATTCATCAACTATGCTTTTCCCGAGGTTAACGTCATCGAAAGAGATGACTCCTCCAGTTCCAAAGAAGTGTGGGACGCCTTAGGACAACCAAGTGGAAAATTTGACTTCATGGTCAAGTACATCGCTCCCGAAAGCTCTCGTATCAGGTTCGAAGTTATCCAGCCAACTGGATGGGGAGATATACCTGAGAGCACAAATACTATGCAATATATAACTGAGGAATCCTCCTACGGCGACTCTGCCTGGGAGACAGATTCCAATGATCCTGCTCCACCAGAAATCAGCGTTATTTCTGAAGACAAATCAAGGAAGGTACCAGACTTTGTGATTCACCGAGGAGTTCACCGCCAATGGGTTGTTGTCGATGTCCCGAGGATTGTTCATAAGTCAAAGTAATTGTCGTCTTTATCTTAACCTTTCACCCAGCCCAGGTGAAACGGATGTTTTGATAGGGCTCGTCTTTTGTAAATATCCCTCTTCGCTTCGCCCAAAGCGACAGAGTTCTATTTTATAGGGCTGTAGTTTCAAGAATCGACTTGTTCATAAATAAAATAAAGTCGTTCTGTGATCTCCGCATTAATTGTTGTTTTCTCTTTTCGCTTTTCTCAGAAAATGGTAATCCTAAAAAATAATTCAACATAAACAAGCAGTTTTTCAAAAAAAAAATACACTGCACACACTTGCATTTTCGCTATCTCTTCTAAACACAAATCATCACGTCATGCAGATTGCTTGTTTTAAACCCCGTTAAAACATACGATCTGATGCTTTCTCCCGACTTTGAGTTCCCGGTATTTGGGGCTGAAGAAGAAGTTGACAACAAAATTCCAAAAGAGATCTCCCGATTACTCCGACAAGAGGAAAGGTCCATTGAACCTCACAATGAGCCGTTGGAAATGATCAACGTGGGTTCAGAAAAAGAGAGAAATGAGATTAGGATTTGGGAACTGCTCAGTCCAACTGCCAAAGAGAGTTTGACAAAGCTTCTCAGAGAATTTCCCAATGTGTTTGTTTGGTCCTACCAGGACATGCCAGGGTTGGATACCAGCATTGTGGAACATCATTTACCATTGAAATCGGAATGTTCGCCAGTAAATCAGAGGTTGAGACGGACTCACCCGGACATGGCCGTCAAAATCAAAGAGGAGGTACAAAACAGATTGACGCGGGTTTCCTCGCCACATCAGAATATCCTCAATGGTTAGCCAATATCGTACCCGTTCCAAAAAAGGACGGCAAAGTCAAAATGTGTGTCGATTACAGAGATCTGAACAAGGCTAGTCCAAAGGATGACTTTCCTTTGCCGCACATTGACATGCTGGTAGACAGTACAACAAAGTTCAAAGTTTTTTCCTTCATGAATGGATTCTCGAGCTATAATCAAATCAAAACAGCGCCGAAAGACATGGAGAAAACTTCCTTCATCACCCCATGGGGTACCTTTTATTACAAGGTAATGTCGTTCGGTTTGAAGAACGTCGGGGCAACCTATCAAAGGGCCATGACAACTCTGTTTCATGACATGATACACAAGGAAATCAAGGTATATTTGTGATGACATGATTGCCAAATCTAAGACAGAAGAGGAGCATGTGACCCACCTGTCAAAACTATTCAAGCGTCTGAGAAAGTACAAACTCCGCTTGAATCCCAACAAGTGCACATTCGGTGTTCGTTCAGGAAAACTGCTAGGGTTCATCGTCAGCCAAAAAGGAATTGAGGTTGATCCTGACAAGGTCAAGGCCATTCAAGAAATGCCTTCTCCGAAAACTGAAAAACAAGTCAGAGGATTCCTGGGACGTTTGAACTACATCTCCAGATTCATATTCCTCATGACCACAACATATGCGCCAATTTTCAAATTACTCAAAAAGAATCAGGACTGCGTTTGGACAGAGGACTGCCAAACCGCCTTCGACAGTATTAAGGAATACCTATTGAACCCACCGATTCTATCACCTCCAGTGGAAGGAAGACCACTGATCATCTACCTCACATTCCTAGAGGACTCAATGGGTTGTGTGCTTGGTCAACAAGATAAAACAAAAACAAAAGAGTCTGCCATCTACTATTTGAGCAAGAAATTCACCGACTGCAAGACTCGGTACACTATGCTAGAGAAAAATTACTGTACTTTGGCTTGGGCAGCCAAACGTCTTCGCCGGTACATGATTCGTCACACTACTTGGTTAATCTCAGAAATGGATTCAATCAAGTACGTCTTTGAAAAACCTGCTCTCACGGGAAGGATTGCCCATTGGCAGATGTTGTTATCGGAATATGACATTGAGTACCACGCTTAGAAAACCGTTAAGGGAAGTATTTTAGCCGATCATTTGGCTCATCAACCGATTGACGATCGGGAATCAATCGGGTTTGACTTCCTATATGAAGATGTCATGTATTTGAAAATGAAAGATTACGATGAACCGCTACCTAGTGAAGGGCCAAAACCAGGTTCCCAATGGGGTCTAATCTTTGACGGAGTTGTCAATCATTACGGAAATAGAATTGGGGCAATCATCATAACACCTCAGGGTACCCACATTCCTTTCACTGCCAGACTTATATTCAAGTGCACAAACAACGAGG
The DNA here is from genome assembly GCA_022829125.1 of Lathyrus tuberosus. Lineage (NCBI taxonomy): Eukaryota > Viridiplantae > Streptophyta > Magnoliopsida > Fabales > Fabaceae > Lathyrus > Lathyrus tuberosus. Next base: position 1,626,081 of record JALAZF010000205.1, on the reverse strand, counting down.
CCGAATATGAAGCTTGTATTATGGGTCTCGAAGAAGCGATTGATTTAAGGATTAAGAACTTGGATGTATATGGCGACTCAGCCCTGGTTATCAATCAAATCAAAGGAGATTGGAACAGATACCAATCCAGATTGATTCCTAACAAAGATTATACAAGAAGGTTGTTACCTTTCTTCAATAGAATCGATTTTCATCACATCCCTCGTGATGAGAATCGCATGGCTGATGCATTAGCAACCCTTTCTTCCATGATTAGTGTAGGTCAATGGACCGACTTACCTAAGATCGACATAATACGCCTTGAACGGCCCGCTTACATCTTCGCGATTGAAGCAGTCATAAATGACAAACCTTGGTATCATGATATCAAATGCTTCCTTTAGAAACAAGAGTACCCACCTGGGGCACTAAGAAAAGACAGAAAAACCCTCAGAAGGCTGGCTGGCAGCTTCTTCCTGAGCGGCAATACACTCTATAAGAGGAACTTTGACATGGTCTTGCTTCGATGTGTAGACAGACTAGAAGAAAACATGCTGATGAAAGAAATTCATGAAGGATCCTTTGGCACTCATGCCAATGGACACACAATGGAGAGAAAAATTCTAAGGGCGGGGTACTATTGGTTAACCATGGAATCCGACTACTACAAGTACATGAGGAAGTGTCACAAGTGTCAGATATACTCCGACAAAATCCATGTACCGCCAACACATCTGAAAGTTCTTTCTTCCCCATGGCCTTTTTCCGTAAGGGGAATCGACATGATTGGCATGATTGAACCCAAAGCTTCGAATGGACATCAGTTCATCCTGGTAGCCATTGACTACTTCACCAAGTGGGTCGAAGCAGCGTCATACGCCAATGTAACCCGACAAGTGGTAGTCCGATTTATCAAAAACAATATCATCTACCATTATGGTGTTCCTAGCCTGATCATTACTGATAATGGATATAACTTGAATAATAAGATGATGAAGGAGTAGTGCGCAGAGTTCAAGATCGAACTCCATAACTCATCTCCCTACCGACCCAAGATGAACGGAGCGGTAGAAGCGGCTAATAAGAACATCAAGAAGATTGTTCAAAAGATGGTCGTAACCTACAAAGATTGGCACGAGATGTTGCCCTTTGCTCTTCACGGTTATCGCACATCTGTCTGCACTTCAACAGGGGCAACCTATTTCTCTCTAGTATATGGCATAGAGGCAGTGCTCTCCATCGAAGTAGAGATCCCATCGATCCGGGTATTGATGGAAGCTAAGCTAACAGAGGCTGAATGGTGTCAAAGTCGACACGATGAATTAATCCTGATCGAAGAGAAGCGGATAACGGCACTATGCCATGGTCAATTGTATCAACAAAGAATGAAGAAGGCCTTCGACAAAGAGGTTCGACCTCGTGTCTTCAGAAAAGGAAACCTTGTGCTCAAGAAGATACAATCATTTCTCACTGATTCCCGGGGAAAATGGACTCCGAATTATGACGGCCCCTATGTGGTCAAGAAAGCTTTCTCAGGCGGTGCCTTGAGACTTGTAACCATGGACGGAGAGGAATTTTCCTACCCCACAAATGTTGATGTAGTCAAGAAATACTTCGCCTAAACTAAAAAACAAAAACAAAAACGTCTCGGTGGATTGAAAACCCGAAAGGGCGGTCTAGGCAAAAATTAGAGACATAATCAAAAAAATCATCCCGGTGGATTAGAAATCTCAAAGTACAATCCAGGAAAAAGTTAGGGATAATGGCAAGTAACTACGTCCAACAGGGGCAAATCCCCTAGTAGCAGTCCTGCCATCCATCAGAAAACTCCAGTTAAGGTCATCTTCGACAGAAGCTCAGGATGTCCCGAATTCAAAGTTGGTAGAAGGATAGTGGTCGTTATGTTTCAATGTAGCCCTTTTCCCTTAAATTACCATTTTCAAACTTTGTAAATACTCTATGGAATCAAGCGTTTAGCTGATTTCCATCCTATCAATAAAATTTGAGCCCTTGTGCTTTTGTTTGCAATTCTTATTTGTTTTACCTTTACAGAACGACATTTTAACATGATCAATGATTCTTGAAACGAAACAAAAACGAATTTACTTGTCAAACTTTTCTACTTTTAAAATAAAGATGGCAATTTCTTTTGACTGTTGAACATCAAAAGAACATCGATCGGTTTGCCAGAAGTAATCGAACTTCAAAGTGCAGAATCAAAGTACTCCTTCTAAACCAGTGCGCCTGAACGAAGGATCAGTTATGTCAGATGTGAATACTCCATCTGACATCTTCGGCCGAGTTCTTACTTCCTAAGCCCGATCAACGGTTGTTCCCCCACAGGGACTACTTCTCCTAAGCAAGGCAGAATTGTTATCTTGAACCAGCGATACTTTTTATCTCCCACTGTGGCCGAGTATCCAGTCATGTTCATCTACTAGTTTGTATGTCGTGACAGTTTTGTCAACATATACATACATGCATCATGCATTATTGATTTACATTCATATTCATATTGCATCACTATCACTCTAGTCGGTCTTGTCCCCTAGTGATAAAAGTCTTCACAATCGAGTTGTCAGTTCTTTCCTCGTCAGGAAATGTTGCTCTAAGAAAACCAGAGAAACTATCGGCAAATGTGACTCTTCGCCATTGAAGATGATATCTTCGCTTTCCCGGATTAAGGAAAATCCCCAGAGAAAGCCTCTTAATCAGAGATTCGACAATACAACAGTTTTTCTCCAAAAAATCCGCTGACGAAAAGGTCATCAGCACCTTAAAATTGGATCACATCATATGGCATTTCTTCGAGAAGATCCCGAGAAAAGTATGATGTAAATACCCAAGTGGAAGCAGTCTCTCAAGAGACTCGTTTTCCCCAGATAGAGTCAACAAATGGCATCTCCAACAGAGAAGTTTGTACCCCTCTAAAATTTAGACAGATGGGTTCCCCAGCAAGTCTGACATCAAAAGTTTTTTCTATCAAACGGCATCTCTCCAGGAAAATTCGGCGAGAAGTTTGAGGAAAACTGCTACGCATAGCGCCCCTTGTCAAGAAAGTTTATTGTCAAAAGAAACTAAGACCAGTTCCTTGGTAGGAAACCAGGATCGAGGGGAAGTTTATATCAGAAACTGAGACCAGTTCCTTGGTAGGAAACCAGAATCGAGGGGAAGTTTATATCAGAAACTGAGACCAGTTCCTTGGTAGGAAACCAGGATCGAGGGGAAGTTTTCACCTTTTCTAAGCATCATCGCTTAGCAAAATAATATGGATGAGCGAACTACCGTTCATAACCACCATCAAAATTTCGGGTATTCCGATATTTAATCCTCTTGCACCCCGAATGCCCGAATACCTTCGCCATTCACACCTTCGGGTCTAAGAAGATTAAATAGGGGCATCTGTCATACCCCAAATTTTGACCACTAAGATTTCCCAACATTGTGCAAATCATCATCACAATATGGATGAACCATCAGTCTCCCCAAAGATGGGTGAGCACTCACTACAAACAATAATTAGCGTTTCAAGCCCTCTTTGAGCCTTAGACAAAGGATCAATCAAGGAATGACATAATCTTCAACTTGTCTATCCTCTCAAGCATCCACAATGGATCAAGAGGACTCCCACAACATGAATAAAGCACAATGTTGCAGCATTCCAGGTGGATTAAGCCTTAAGATCGCTAGTGTCGCCAAATTAGGGTTTGGTCGACCAGGGCCTCCAGATGGAAATTTTCCTCTGGGCATGAGCCAATGCTTCAAAGCATAACCTAATATGCTCCATGGGACATCATGGACCCAATCATCAAGTCAATTTTGACCTCAGGGGATGCATTCATCAAAAATCAGGAATTAGGGTTTCTTGACCTAATTCACCCCCCAAGTTGACTTTTGGGACAAATCATGAGCCAAGACTTCAAGAGAGGATTTGAGGGTCTCTAATAAACCACCTTGATCCATTTGTAAAAATGGATTGATCCAAGAAGCTTGGTTCCCAAGTTTCAGATTCATCAGAACCACAGTTAGGGTTTCACGGAAAAAGTCAACTGTACCTTTGACTTTTGACCAGGACATGCTCCCAAACCCTAGGACATGATTCAATACACCCTATAACACCTATGAAATCAATCCATCAAGTTTGATTTAGGTCAAGTACTTGATTTCATAGAGGATCGCACAGTTTGGAATTCATCTGATAAAAAGTCAACTGTGCACAAAAGTCAACTTTGACTTTTTGAGATTTTTTACAATTATGGTTCTTTAACCCTAAAATGATGTTAATATGTGATTGGAATCATCATTCATCAAGAAAATCAAGAAAAGTGGGATAACTTGTAAAAGGGGTAACCATAAAAACTTAGAAATTTTTCTGAGTTATGGAACAAAATGGCTAGGGTGCCAACTTTGGAGGATCATAACTCCTAAATCACAAGGCCATTTTCCCTCATTCAAAGTTGGATTTCCAGCTCTCATGGCCCTCTACAAAAGCTTTAAACACAACTCATTCCAATTCCTCGTGGATTTTAAGTTATGGAATTATCAAAATCACAAAAAGTGAAAATGTCACTTTCTTCCAACACTTAGTGAAATTTTCACTAAGTCAGAATTTGTCTTACTTTTTTCAAAATGTAGGGGCATTTTCACTTGGATCCAAAAAGTATCAATACCAATTATGATCAAATAGTTGTTGTATCATATGAGGGCTTTCCAAAACAGCCAAGAACTCCATCAAATTCCACTTGGGCCATGAGATATAACCATGCCAATATGCCTTGCTGCAAACTGTCATGGCAAGGCAGATTTGGGAGTTTTGCTCGATTTGCTCAAATTTTGCAAAGGGCAAGTAAATCTATCCATCTGAACACCTCAAGGGGGACCAAGGAGGGACAAACCCTGATCTATAAGCCTCCCAAGTCTTTGGAACCAAAAGTAGCATGCCAAACCTAGAAATGCCTAAAAGAGGGACAAGACTCCAATTTTGGTTTGGTGCATTTAATGGATGCACCAAGGTGGCATGGACTGAGCCATTTCCAACGGAATTCAGTCAAGACTTATCCAAGACCAAGGGAACCAGCAGCCTGTGCCCTAACCTCTAGTCAATGGCTAGAGGAAACTTGGATTCTCATTGATCAACATTGGCCAAACCTCTGTTGCAGTTACCATTCACTACTGCAGCCAAAACAAACTTGCTCTACTATAAATAGAGCTCAATTGTGTTCAGTTTAAGTACACCAAAGCACTACAACACTTGCTTTCCTCAAAATCTCTTTCTCTAGGCAAAAATACCTTCTTTAACAAGGTAACTCTGAGTTTTTGAGTTAGAGAGCAATTCCACCACATCTCATGATCCAAACACATCCAATATGTCATATCTAAGCTGTCCAAACTCTCACAAGTGACTTGTAACACCAAAATCACAAAGTCACCTCTCAAAACCTCAAAAATAGGACTTTTGTGCATTTTTCAAGCCATGTCTTGATTCAGTCACTTTCCAAACCAGAAAAAATCTCAAACACACTCCAAATATCATCTTTGAACTGTCCCAAATGGTTCCCCCCATCTGGAACACCATATGAGAGAGTTGTTATTTTAGCCACTTTTGCCCCTTTTGCAAGAAAGAGCTCAAACTTGTTCTTGAGGTTTCTAGCTGATTCCAACCATCCTAAAAGCTTCTAAGGGATCATTTGAGGTTGTTCAAAGCATCAAGTCATTTCTGGAACAAAGCCCTTGGCAGATTGCACAAAAGCTCCAAAAAGAGGTAAGCATCACAACTTGGATTCTTTGAATCATGCTTTCTTTTGATGTCCACTGATCATGCATCTCTTATACATGTTATATGTGTTGTGTTTGCACCAATTTATCATGTAATTCATGCTTGTACCAAGAGATGGCACAGAAAATGCAAATCTTGGCCTATTTCAAAACCACTATCGGGTTTTTCAATAGATGCATGATCTGGAAAAAACACCACCACCATTGGCTTCCTTATGAAATTCTAGGCAGGATAGGCCTAAATTTTGTCCCAATCCATGGAGAAATGAGAAAGTTATGGCCTTCAAGTTTTCAACCAAAATCTTGCCTTGCCTTGCCTTGGGTCAGGCCAAAAACAAGGCAAGCCTTGTATATTTGGGGTTGTATTTCAATCAACGGATGTATCACCACCCCAGTGGTAAGGCGCGCGCCCTATACACTAGAGGTCTAGGGTTCGAATCCCCCTCACCCCAGATCCTCTTTTTGCTATTTTTTCCACTTTTTATTGTTTTTCTTATTATTTTTAATGATTTGAAAAATTAATAACTCTTTCAATTTTAATTATTTTTTATTGGTTTTTTTGCAAAAAGTCACAAAAATGTTGAAATATTTTATTCCACAAAAAAATAAATTTATATTAGTTATTTAGTATAAATTCATCTTGTTTTTATATTCTTATTTTTAAATTAGTATTTTTAAATTAGTATAAATTAGTATTTTTGTGAATAAATTCCTTTTTAATTGTTTTTAAACATTTAAAAGTGAATATTTACATTGAAAATCAAAACCAAATGAGTTTAATTCATCTTGTGATTAAAACCTCATTTTTTTTCAAACCTTAACAAAAGTCACAAGTGGTTTGTTCAAATTTATTTGGTATTTTTATCATTTTATTTGATTTTCTTTAAATATTTACTTTTAAAGGAAAACAAAATTAGGGTTTCTTTGATTTTCACCCTCGCAAATCATTTTCAAACACTCATGGGCCTCTATTAGAGTGTAAGACTTATCCCCATTGTAAATACACCATTTTTTGGGCCTCAGTCATTGTATAAGTCCCACTGTATTTTCAAAAACAACGGCGTGATCGTCGCCTTTTTTAGCAAAATCATCTGGGCCTCTCCTTGGGCTGTAAGCCCCACCACTTATACAAAAATAAATCATTGGGCCTCTAATAGAGTGTAAGACCCGACCCCTTTTTTAACCAAAACTTTTTGGGCCTCAATGCATTGTATAAGACCCAGTATGTTAAAGAAATCTCGGCGCGATTGCCAATTCAAAAAACAAATCAACTGGGCCTACCCTCGTGTTATAAGCCCCATTCTTTTTCTTTAAACACCTTTGGGCCTCTTGAGAGAGTGTAAGACCCATCCCTTTGTACAGAAAACCTTTTTGGGCCTCAGTCACTTGTATAAGTCCCTGTACAATTTCAAACAACAGTGCAATCACTGATAAATCCTTGGGCCTCTCCTTGAGCTGTAAGCCCCAACAACCTTTTCAAAGCACTTTCTCCTTTAATATTGAATATAATATTGTTATCAAAGCTTTCTTTGTTGAACAAATTAACAAAACAGCATGGAAGCTCTACAACCGAGTAAGTGTTTACCCGCTTTCTTTATCCGCTTTCATATATATAACTGTATTGTGGGGCTGCTCACTGTAAGTTTTCTTTCACAAACTTTTATATACTTGTCAAATATCCACTGTGTAATACTAGTATAGTTATTTAGAGTTTTCCCCAGCAACTACGTCTAGCACTAGGTAAAGCCCTGTTGGTCACTCTTAAATACAAACAAAACTAGATCCCCATAGGATTACCAGACACAGTCTTCCCTCTTCTTGGGGTTAAACAATATAGAGATGTGAAAGGCAACATTCTCGATGAACCCTTTCTCAGACTATCACTCTTAGAAATCGTCAAAGAGACTCTACTCCCCAGGGATGATATTTTCTCTGTGAATGGCATCTCTTGATTTTCTTCCAAATTCTTGGACTTTCCTGGCTTGATGTATTCTCGGTGAATGGCATGTCTTGAACTTCTCAGAGTTTGGGGACCCACAGGCTTCTTAAAAGCATCCCCGCCTCCTCTTGGGCGTTGTACAAGGACCCTTTGGCTTCTTAAAAGCTCTCATGACTTCTCTTGGGCTTAGTACAAAGACCCAGAGACCTCTACAGGTATAGGAACAGAACCTAGTCAGCAATTCGCTAGAGCTGTCTTTCTGAGTCAAGCGTCAGACCTATTAATGGGTTGACCGTCATCCCTTAACATACCAACCTTATCTTGGGCATCATAAAAAGATCATTCACTACCTGAGAATCGATTTTTCGAAACACCAGTAGACTTGGACAGTCTCAATACCCTTTGGATTTTCCATTTCCTTAAAGAACAGGAAATAACCCTGATCCTCTGATCAATCCCAAAGCACAACAATACCTTTAATCGTTCCCTTAATAAGAACAGATTTTCCCTTTTATCCAACATACTAGACCTGTCACTAAACTGAAACAATCACCAGCTTAATAGCCTCCTCTTGGGCTTTGTACAATGATTCTCCCCAGCGGAGCTAACCTTTTCACACTTTCTTGTTGAGTATAAAAGACTCTCTTGTTGGGTCAAACCTAATAGCCTCCATCTCGGGCTGTGTACGAGATAAAAATCACTCTCTTGTTGAGTATAAAAGACTCTCTTGTTGAGTCACTTCCTTCTCAGCCTCCATCTCGGGCTTCGTACGAGATACAAAATCACTCTCTTGTTGAGTATAAAAGACCATCATGTGGAGTCAAAATCTTTTAGCCTCTGTCTTGGGCTTCGTACAAGACACATATAAAAGCACTCTCTTGTTGAGTCAGTGACTTGTTAGCACTCTCTTGTTGAGTCAACCCCTTTTAGCCTCTCTCTCGGGCTTCGTACGAGACACATAAAAACACCCTCTTGTTGGGTCAATAGCCTCCTCTTAGGCTTTGTATAAGAAAACCCCGGTTGAGTCAATCAACCTTTTAGCATCAAAATCTGTGCCTTACTCACAGTATACAAACATCAACAACTCCTTTTCCTTCATCTAATTGATGTATGCGGCAAGCCTCTGGATTATTTACATCCACGCCACTGTCCCTATTTTAGCATGAGAAATTCCTAAGGAAAGATAGCATTGCTCTAAACTGAGTTAAAGTCTTCTCCTTCAGATTAAAAATCCCCTATAAAGCAAATTATGGCATTGCTGGATTCACATATCCTAGTTAAAGTAATTCCCCTTTATAATCAGTCACCCAACAGTTATGACAAACAGACCAAATATCCCTTTTAGAGATGACAAATTCTCTCTAAAGTCAAAACCCTTCAGCTTCACATCTTGGGCTTTAAACAAGATACAAATAGGCCCTTCAGCTTCACATCTTGGGCTTTGAACAAGATACAAACCATATTTAGCTTCACGTCTTGGGCTTTGAACAAGACACCAAAACAACCTTTTTTTTCCTCCCATAGAATAGGAGGAACTACGATCGCTCTGATTTCCCTGTTTCGTTAAACGGGAATACGTAGGCATAAGATTGAAAAAATCTTAGCGAGCATACTAATCAAAAACCCAAAACCTAGTATCTCCACCAAATCAACCCAAAAGCATCAAACCTAAACACATTAACATCTTACCTCAAAAATAGTCCAGGCACTCTATTTTTTTTTTAACAAAATAACCTAAGAGAGACCCACAATCTTAATAGCATCTGTAAACCAACCGTCGCCTGTTTAAACTCAATATGCAAGCAGGGTTAATTGGAGACATCTATTTCCCTTCCTTAATCAGCTTAACAGGATAAAAAATGAATCGAACTGTAGTACCCCAAAGAGATAGTGCTTCGCAACCACGCAAAAATTCGCGCTACAGTTTAGTTCATTTCTCTTCTTCTTTGTGTTTTTCTTTTATGTTGGGTTGTTGTATATGTATTTGTTCTGAACTCATGTATATTTGTCGCCCATGGCGTTGTATAAAACTTGCTTTACAAATCTTTATTGGTGATTGTCTCTGATTTTTGCTTTATGCGCGGGGTTTGGGTTGCGTTAGACATAACCCTCGCAAACTTCGATTAGGGATGATTGTCGGTTAGTTTCTGGACTCTAGAGATAGATTTAGAGCTAACAATCTTCAATAGGCGTCGAAGCTTAATGCATCTGTGCCTTGATCTAGCGTGCGAAAGTATCGACAATGGTAACACGGTTGTTTTCTCAATTTTGTGTTAGACATAACCTTTGTTGTGAGCGATGCTGGGTGATATTAAGGAGTATTGTATGTGGAGTATAACTGGTCGGTAGGTTTAAGTTTGTGAGGAGTCGATTATGTGCATGCCGGATAAGTTTGTCTTGCTGAAGAATGAATTTGTTTTATGTTTTAATATTTACTTTTTTGTTTTTTTGTTTTAAACCATTTTAAACCCAAACTCATAAACGCGAGAGATTGTCGAACGACATTCTTTCCCTCGAACCGATCTCTGTGGACATGACATAAATCCCGGAGGGAATTCTTCTGAAAATAAATAATTTTGTTGCTTGCCCTATTCTGCATTCAACAAAATGGCGTCGTTGTCGGGGATTGGTTTTGATATTGAATCGCATTGCGATAGTTTCTTTGTTTTTGAGTTTTGTAGATATTGTACATGTTGTATATTTTCACTTGTTTATATATTGATACTTGTACATTTTGACGTTTGTTCAAGTGTTTGGTTAGGACACTTGCTTTTGGTTTGTGCGGTGAGGCATCACTATGGCATGAAGGAAGGAAGTTACTAGCTAAGCATTGTAAAGGCGTCGAGCTTACGACGTAAAACAAGCATGTTTTCTTTTGTTTTTTTGTTTGTTTCGTTATTACTTTTTCATTTTAGCTTAGGTAGTGTGGTGAACATTCATTAAACAAGTTGTACTCGGATTTTTCATAAATTCTCAAATCTTCACTTTACAACTTGTTTAATGAATTTTCTGCCGGTTTTTCAGTTTGTTTATATTAATAGTTTTCGTGTTTGTCAATGAGCTTTTTTTGAGTAGCTTGAGGAAATTTGGTGATGTTCCAAGTTTGAGCGTTTCAACTTGCGGATGTATGGTAATGATATTGTTAAGTTTTGCACATGTCCAAGGTATGTGTTTATCGCTTTCTATACTTTAGCATATTCATGTTACTTAGGCATTTTACAAACTTTCAAGCCATTCATTCTTTTGTATACTTGTTCTTGTTGTGAATCACTTTAGTTCCCATCCTTTTTGTGAGGTAGCTTTCCATTGTTCAAATATGCGCGGAGTACCAACATTCTTGTTTTAATTGGATTTTATTATGCTTAATCTTTCGTTTGTGTTGATTATATGAAAGCATAAAAAGGATCAAGGCATTTTGTTTCATTTTGAGCACAACTACCTAGCCGAATAGTCAATTCACCTTGTGAGTGTGTGATCATTTATAACCCCATTGAGCCTTTGGTCATTATCCATGTTGTTTGAGTTTGATGTTTGTCTATGGGTGTCAAATTCATTTTTTGTGTGGATCTTGATTGTTGTTTTTACTTGAACCCTCAACTTTGTGTTGTTGTATGAATTTTTTACTTTCCTTAGAAAGTAGGGAGTATTCACATGATGATGTGGTTGAATTCAAGTTAGGGAGAGAATGATTATTTACTCATTGGTTGTTTTCTATGAGGATGAAAAAGAAAAGAAAAAAGAGAAAAATATGACAAAGCAAAGAAAAGAAAAAAGTGAAAAAGAAAGAAAAAGAAAATCCTTGAGAAAGGAAACAAAAAGAGTTCAAATAATTGTGCTAAATAAGTATTGTGTTTTGTGTAACACTTGGGATTTTGGAAGAAGTTGATTGAAATTTTGTGTTTGAACTTTTGTGAGTTAATCACTCCCTTAGGTTTAGGCAAGTTTTTGTTTCAATTACCTTTAGAAATTGCCCCTTGTTTGTTTACCCGACCACGCTACAACCTTGAAAAGCCCTTGTGATTCCCGCCTTTGTATGTTCAATGCGAATTTTTGGATGAGTGCATAATTTAGTCTTTTGTTTGCAAGATTGTTGTGTGAGTGAAAAGAACCTCATTTTGTGTTTTTCATCTACCGATGATTGTTTTTGCTAGGTGTGATTCACATTTGAACTTGTGTTGTTTTATAATTTTTTGCATGATTTTTGTGTTTTGCATTTGTTTCGTGACTATGTTACCGCCGCAGTGTAGTGGTAAGTATTTACTTTGTGTGTACCGTTATTCATTTGAACCATACATTTGTTTTTCGTTTTTCAAAACTTGTTGATTCGTGATTCTTTGGTTTTCACTCAGTTTCGTTGAGTTGTTTGATTTTTCTTTGAGGACAAACAATTATGTAAATTGGGGAGAGTTTGATAAGTGCAAAATGTACCTATTTTTGTATATAAGTTTTGTTGCACTAATCGATACTTTGTGTTAATTTTGGTTGAATAAACCCCACTTTATGTGTGAATATGTTTACTTTACGTTTTCGTGTGTATATTGTGTTTTCTTGTATATATCATTGAGTTTAATTGCTTTCCATTCATTTTTATAGGTATTCAATTTTTGGGATTTTTCCATTTTTTGAAGAGTATTGAATAAGCTTTCCAGCGCTTCCAACCGTGCGTCAATCCGAGCTACGGTTCAGAAGTTGTGGTCAAAATAAGGACTGGTTTTCTGTCATGTTCGCTTAGCGAGTGGCAGCGAGCATTCGCTTTGCGAAGGCCAGCGAATGCCCCAGCAAAGGAGTCCAGAAAGAAACAGAGGAGAAAGAGACCAAAGTTCGCTTTGCGAACTTCCTAGCGAGCATCCGCTAGACGAATAAATCGTTTGCTTAGCGAACTTCTGAAGACAGCAAGAGGTGGTTTAACTTTGTGTAGGCACTTAAGTGCCATTTCCGTGCATTCGCTTAGCGAATGGAAGGGTTCGCCCAGCGAACCTGCGGAAATTATGATTGTATTTAAGAGATTTTAGACATTTTGTTAGGGATGGTTTTGGGGATTCTTGCTCCAACTCCATCAAACTTCATTTTTCACTAGATTAGCTTAGAAAACAACATGGAAGCTTGCATACGGATGAACCGGGGTGGATTGATCGTCGAACGGCTCTGACAAACCGCGAGATGTTTGGTTCATTTCTCTTCTTCTTTGTGTTTTTCTTCTATGTTGTTGTATATGTATTTGTTCTGAACTCATGTATATTTGTCGCCCATGGCGTTGTATAAAACTTGCTTTACAAATCTTTATTGGTGATTGTCTCTGATTTTTGCTTTATGCGCGGGGTTTGGGTTGCGTTAGACATAACCCTCGCAAACTTCGATTAGGGATGATTGTTTGTTAGTTTCTGGACTCTAGAGATAGATTTAGAGCTAACAATCTTCAATAGGCGTCGAAGCTTAATGCATCTGTACCTTGAGCTAGCGTGCGAAAGTATCGGCAATGGTAACACGGTTGTTTTCTCAACTTTACGTTAGACATAACCTTTGTTGTGAGCGATGCTGGGTGATATTGAGGAGTATTATAGGTGGAGTATAACTGGTCGGTAGGTTTAAGTTTGTGAGGGGTCGATTATGTGCATGCCGAATAAGTCTGTCTTGCTGAAGAATGAATTTGTTTTATGTTTTAATATTTACTTTTCTGTTTTCTTGTTTTAAACCATTTTAAACCCAAACTCATAAACGCGAGAGATTGTCGAACGACATTCTTTCCCTCGAACCGATCTCTGCGGACATGACATAAATCCCGGAGGGAATTCTTCTGAAAATAAATATTTTTGCTGCTTGCCCTATTTTGCATTCAACAAAATGGCGTCGTTGCCGGGGATTGGTTTTGATATTGAATCGCATTGCGATAGTTTCTTTGTTTTTTAGTTTTGTAGATATTGTACATGCTGTATATTTTCACTTGTTTATATTGATACTTGTACATTTTGACGTTTATTCAAGTGTTTGGTTAGAACACTTGCTTTTGGTTTGCGCGGTGAGGCATCACTATGGCATGAAGGAAGGAAGTTACTAGCTAAGCATTGTAAAGGCGTCGAGCTTACGACGTAAAACAAGCATGGTTTCTTTTGTTTTTTGTTTGTTTCGTTATTACTTTTTTATTTTAGCTTAGGTAGTGTGGTGAACATTCATTAAATAAGTTGTACTCGGATTTTTCATAAATTCTCAAATCTTCACTTTACAACTTGTTTAATGAATTTTCTGCCGGTTTTTCAGTTTGTTTATATTAATAGTTTTCGTGTTTGTCAATGAGCTTGTTTTGAGTAGCTTAAGGAAATTTGGTGATGTTCCAAGTTTGAGCGTTTCAACTTGCGGATGTATGGTAATGATATTTTTAAGTTTTGTACATGTCCAAGGTATGTGTTTATCACTTTCTATACTTTAGTATATTCATGTTGCTTAGGCATTTTACAAACTTTCATGCCATTCATTCTTTTGTATACTTGTTCTTATTGTGAATCACTTTAGTTCCCATCCTTTTTGTGAGGTAGCTTTCCATTGTTCAAATATGCGCGGAGTACCAACATTCTTGTTTTAACTGGATTTTATTATGCTTAATCTTTCGTTTGTGTTGATTATATGAAAGCATAAAAAGGATCAAGGCATTTTGTTTCATTTTGAGCACAACTACCTAGCCGAATAGTCAATTCACCTTGTGAGTGTGTGATCATTTATAACCCCTTTGAGCCTTTGGTCATTATCCATGTTGTTTGAGTTTGATGTTTGTCTATGAGTGTCAAATTCATTTTTTGTGTGGATCTTGATTGTTGTTTTTACTTGAACCCTCAACTTTGTGTTGTTGTATGAATTTTTGACTTTCCTTAGAAAGTAGGGAGTATTCACATGATGATGTGGTTGAATTCAAGTTAGGGAGAGAATGATTGTTTACTCATTGGTTGTTTTCTATGAGGATGAAAAAGAAAAGAAAAAAGAGAAAAATATGACAAAGAAAAGAAAAGAAAAAAGTGAAAAAGAAAGAAAAAGAAAATCCTTGAGAAAGGAAACAAAAAGAGTTCAAATAATTGTGCTAAATAAGTATTGTGTTTTGTGTAACACTTGGGATTTTGGAAGAAGTTGATTGAAATTTTGTGTTTGAACTTTTGTGAGTTGATTACTCCCTTAGGTTTAGGCAAGTTTTTGTTTCAATTACCTTTAGAAATTCCCCCTTGTTTGTTTACCCGACCACGCTACAACCGTGAAAAGCCCTTGTGATTCTTGTCTTTGTATGTTCAAATCGAATTTTTGGATGAGTGCATAATTTAGTATTTTGTTTGCAAGATTGTTGTGTGAGTGAAAAGAACCTCATTTTGTGTTTTTCATCTACCAATGATTGTTTTTGCTAGGTGTGATTCACATTTGAACTTGTGTTGTTTTATAATTTTTTGCATGATTTTTGTATTTTGCATTTGTTTCGTGACTATGTTATTGTCGCAGTGTAGTGGTAAGTATTTACTTTGTGTGTACCGTTTTTCATTTGAACCATACATTTGTTTTCCGTTTTTCAAAACTTGTTGATTCGTGATTCTTTGGTTTTCACTCGGTTTCGTTAAGTTGTTTGATTTTTGTTTGAGTACAAACAATTATGTAAGTTGGGGAGAGTTTGATAAGTGCAAAATGTACCTATTTTTGTATATAAGTTTTGTTGCCCTTATCGATACTTTGTGTTAATTTTTATTGAATAAACCCCACTTTATATGTGAATACGTTTACTTTACGTTTTCGTGTGTATATTGTGTTTCTTGTATATATCATTGAGTTTAATTGCTTTCCATTCATTTTTATAGGTATTCAATTATTGGGATTTTGCCATTTTTTTTAAGAGTATTGAATAAGCTTTCAAGCGCTTCCGACCGTGCGTCAATCCAAGCTACGGTTCAGAAGTTGTGGTCAAAATAAGGACTGGTTTTCTATCATGTTCGCTTAGCGAGTGGCAGCGAGCGTTCGCTTTGCGAAGGCTAGCGAAGGTCCCAGCGAAAGAGTCCAGAAAGAAACAGAGGAGAAAGAGACCAAAGTTCGCTTTGCGAACTTCCTAGCGAGCATTCACAAGGCAAATAAATCATTCGCTTAGCGAACTTCTGAAGACAACAAGAGGCGGTTTAACTTTTTGTAGGCACTTAAGTGCCATTTTCGTGCATTCGCTTAGCGAATGGAAGGGTTCGCCTAGCGAACCTGCGGAAATTATGATTGTATTTAAGAGATTTTATACATTTTGTTAGGGATGGTTTTGGGGATTCTTGGTCCAACTCCATCAAACTTCATTTTTCAGTAGATTAGCTTAGAAAACAAAATGGAAGCTTGTATACGGATGAACTGGGGTGGATTGATCGTCGATCGGCTCTGACAAACCGCAAGATGTTTGGTTCATTTCTCTTCTTCTTTGTGTTTTTCTTCTATGTTGGGTTGTTGTATATGTATTTGTTCTGAACTTGTGTATATTTTTCGCCCATGGCGTTGTATAAAACTTGCTTTACAAATCTTTATTGGTGATTGTCTCTGATTTTTGCTTTATGCGCGGGGTTTGGGTTGCGTTAAACATAACCCTCGTAAACTTCGATTAGGGATGATTGTCTGTTAGTTTCTGGACTCTAGAGATAGATTTAGAGCTAACAATCTTCAATAGGCGTCGAAGCTTAATGCATCCGTGCCTTGAGCTAGCGTGCGAAAGTATCGGCAATGGTAACACGGTTGTTTTCTCAACTTTGCGTTAGACATAACCTTTGTGTGAGCGATGCTGGATGATATTGAGGAGTATTGTAGGTGGAGTATAACTGGTCGGTAGATTTAAGTTTGTGAGGAGTCGATTATGTGCATGCCGGATAAGTTTGTCTTGCTGAAGAATGAATTTGTTTTATGTTTTAATATTTACTTTTCTATTTTCTTGTTTTAAACCATTTTAAACCTAAACTCATAAACGCGAGAGATTGTCGAACGACATTCTTTCCCTCAAACCGATCTCTGTGGACACGACATAAATCCCGGAGGGAATTCTTTCGAAAATAAATATTTTTGTTGCTTGCCCTATTCTGCATTCAACAATTGTTCAATATTTTTGCTTATTATCATTGGAAATAGCATTACTATGTTCATTAGTTTAAACAAGTAATAATGTGATACTCGATTAAAGGTTAAATTCGATTATTGTGTTTTTCATTCCATATTTGGCTTTGCATATCCGAGTTCCAATAACTAGGTTCGTATAGACGACTTTTATCGATCCATACCGAAACCTTCCGCGCGCTATCTTTTTCAAACAACTTTAAAACCCAATTTTTATTTGGTGATTTTGGCTTGGGTGTCTATTCACCCCCCCCCCCCCCCCCTCTAGACAAGTCTTCATCGTCTAACACATTTCATCACGGTAAAAATAAATAACCGTTGTTGAAAGTACCCAGAGTTTGTTATATAATGTGTAGATTATTTGTTTTTCAATAAACCTCACAACAACATACAACCATTCAAATTGATGAAGAAGTATATAATCTGAAAATTAAACTATTCTTGGAAACCAACTTAAACAAACCACTGTTTTCCAAATTTCATGCGTATCATCATTCATTTCCCGCTCTTTAACATATAAAATGTGGTTTAATGGTCTAAGTCATTCATGGCATCGATTCCTTCTATTATAGTTTAATTTGAATAATATCAATAAATTGTTGTTATTAAAATTACACTATAAGAGAAGATATGGATGTAATGAAGGAATCAAGTCATTGAACCACATTTTAAATGTTAAACATCGTGAGATGAATGGTGAGACAGATGCAATTTTGAAAGCATTGATTGATACAAGTTGGTTTTCAAATACAACTTAATTTTCAGATTATAAGTTTCTATGTCAATTCAAATGAAATTTATTTTTAGTGAAGGGTTAGTGAAACAAACAATCTACATAGAATATAATAAACTAAACTTCATCTACTGTGCAACCTGCATAAGAATTTAAAGAACAAAACATTGCTAAGTCACAAGAAACTCCTTTCTTGAGACTTAGCAATGTTTTGTTCTTTTTCTGAAAACATTAATCAACAATAACAACATACAACAACATTTATCAACAACACAACAATATACAACAAATAAAAAAATAAGGTTCAAGAACGCAAGATATAATAAACAAAAACAAAAATAAATTATGAAGTTCTGAGAAAATTAATCAACAACAACATACAATAACACAATATATAATAAAATGTTTCAAGAATGCACTGAAGGGGTGAGAAACACAAGAAATGAGGTTTGAATAGGGTTTCACCAACAATGGTATTTTCTGCGGAATTAAAGATCAATGCTAACAAGACAATAAAAATAAATTGACACAGTTATTTTTATCATGGTTCACTGTTAACAAAGTTACTCCAGTCCATCCACCAAGGTGATTTTGCCTCAGACAAGGACTTAATCCGATAATCTCAACATATTACAACCACTAAGAGTTAAACAACAACTTAGTCCTCTCAAGTATCCAGACTAACAACTTAGTCACTTGAGGAATATACACTTTGAAAAGTGTTTACAAAGGTGTGTACATAAATTGCTTCTAACAAGCAGGTGACACAATTGAAGTACAATAACACAAAAGTGTTTCTAGCAAGATATGAGCAACAACTCTTTGCTATTTTACAAGACTATGTTTGTCTCATTTTTGTAGAGCAGCACTCTAATTTGTTGAGCTTGAGCATCTTCTTCTTGAGCTTTGAAATTTGGTGCTTGCTTCTGCCTTGCACACATACTGTCGTGTATTCCTCAGCTCTTGAACTTCTTTGTTCAGTCTTGTTTTTTTTCCTGCTATTGCAAAATTTTGCACTTGGACATTTTATATTTTTTCTTGGCTCATAGCAGCTACAACAGCAGCATTTTGCTCGGCACTTTTGTAGCTTCTAAGCAACTCAAGCACACACGCACTCATGCATACTTTTGTAAGCAACTTGGCTTCTCTTGTCTTTCGCATTCAACGTTTATCTCTTGAGCACACCAACCTTAGCTTTTTCGTCTTTTTCTTAGCAAGTCTTTAAGTCTTCATATCTTCAATAAATAGGACTTGAGAATAGATCCGTGGGAGGGTATAATTGGAAACATATTCCAACTGTAATATCCCAACGTTCACTTACAGAAATAGTCACATCATAATACAAAAAGTTGTCCTTGTGCCACCTAATCTGGGTAGAGGTCACATACTACTTATATTATCATATTCATTGAAGCACGCAAACCATTTTCCTGTCTTCTAATCTTCATAGGCTTCAGATGTATATTTGATGAAGCTTGTAGAGAGATCAATACTTATAACTTCAGAATCTTAGATCTTCGTTAAGCAGAACTATTATAAGAGTCTTTAGCACTCTGTCTTTAGAAGGATGTCTTCAGATACTTCAGAACTTGTTCAGCAGAACCTCATCTTCAAAACTTCAGAACACAGTTGAGCGCATATTTGTCTTCAGAGACTTCATAACTTAGTTCAACAGAACCTAGTCTTCAGAGTCTTCAAAGCTTGATCTTCATAAATGATATCTTTA
The DNA here is from genome assembly GCA_022829125.1 of Lathyrus tuberosus. NCBI lineage: Eukaryota > Viridiplantae > Streptophyta > Magnoliopsida > Fabales > Fabaceae > Lathyrus > Lathyrus tuberosus. The sequence continues at coordinate 1,606,833 of JALAZF010000205.1, read as the reverse complement.
GAATCTCCAGGACTTCGTTCAACAAACCTTGTCTTCAGAAACTTTAGATCTTGATCTTCAAAAATGGTATTTAGAATCTTCAGAACTTCGTTCAACAGAACCTTGTCTTCAGAAACTTCAGAACTTGTTTATTATAAAAGCACATTTCTAAGAAAGCTTTCAAGGCTTACTTACAATGTCACAATCAGAAGCTTTGATACACATGTTCTTCAGAATCGTTGTATTAGAAAGCATTCATGAATATAGACTTTAAATCTTGTACACAAAATATGTTTTCTTCCAGAGTGTTTAGATAATGATCTGTTGACGTCACACACCTTTGAATCAGATACTTATCTTGTTTAGCAAAAGCTATATGTCATACCCCAAATTTTACCCCTTATATGTCATCATCTCCTGCATAAGCATTCTAGTTCAATCATTCTTGCATAGCTAACCAAATTATCAGACTTTGATTGTTTTGTTTAACTTGTGAATTAAGGTTTGCTTCAAAAGTTCATTGGAATGATCAGTTAAGGTTTTGGATAGATCCTCAATTAATCAAGTTCTCATACTCTTAAGAGACCTCTCTTCATCAACAATCTAGTTCTTTGAGGTTCAGGTCTTGCAAGGCTGAATCAAGAATCAAAAGGAAAGATTATCAGGTCAAAGAGTGTGTGAGGTGTGGTTTAAGATTCAATGGAAGTTTTGACCTAATCTTGGTCAAACAAGTGGTTCATTTCAGTATCAAGTTATCAGCCTGTGGCAGAGATTCTGAATTAGGGTTTTGGTTTTCATCAAGTCTTTGTTTCATCAGTGTGCACTCAATGCACGAAGATTAGGGTTTCTCACCCTTTGTGTTTGAGATGGGCGAGTGTCATTCAGTCGAGTTTCACTTAAGGCTATCAGGGTCAATGCTATTTCGGATCATTTTAAGATGTATTTAAGGGTTGATTCAGGGTGGATACTTTTTGTTTCAATTCGAGAATTGTGGCATGCAAGTTCAGTCGTCAGAGGTTTTGAGTATCAATCAAAGATGGAGGCACATTACCATTACCCACATCCATCCCCGTAACCATTTTATATATCCACCCATTATCCAATTCTTTTTATCCAATTACCCATTTCTTTTTAATCCATTTTCCATTTTAGTTGCAAAGTCCATTCATAACTAATTTCATAATCCAATTCATTTTTGCCCATTTCATTTTAAGCCATTAAATCCATCCATATTCCATTTTTGATTTCATATCCATTTTCAATTCTAATCAAATTCTATTTTTCCAGATTTAATTTATCCATTTCCATCATCTTTACTCAATTTATTTCCCCATTTTTTCTAAATCCATTTTCTAATCCATATCCACATTTTCATATCAATAATCCATTTAACCAATTTTTCTAAATCCACTTTTTTAATCCACATTTCAAAACGAAGTCAATTCTAAATCAAATTCCATTCAAAGGTCCATATTTAAAACCAATTTAAATCCAAGTCCATCAAACCAATTTTCCACTTTTGTTACAACATTTCACAAAAAATTCCAAATCATAGTTCATTGAGTCCATACAATAAAAGCCCATGGTCCAAATACTTCATTTTTAATTTAAAATTTTGTGAACAAGAAATGTTTCATAAATGTCCTTGTTACAAGTGTTGATTTTGTTCAAGTCCTAAAGTATTGCATTGTTGATACAAACGGAACATAACCACAAAGATAACGCTTCATGCTACATCACTTTCATCAACATGTTTTACACTGCTACCTTATAGTAAGCCTACTAAAATCTCTGCAAATTTTGACCAAAGTTATGCTTCACTTATCACACCAAAACAAACAATGCCAAACCGGTTTCAGTTTCATTGGATAGCTACAATCCATCTTATTTTCTACAGCAACTTACAGCCTGCATAAGTCGTACAAATTACTGCTTCCAAGGCCCACAAGACTCCAAAACTCCTACAACAAAACTATGTACAAAAATTAAATCAGACTCTGCCATAGCCTCACCACCACACCTTGCCTAATTGGTGTAAGTACAACCATGTTACATCCTGCAAAGTTGTTACACAAAAAAAAGGCAAACACTTTGTGAACAAGTTATTATCAAGCCATAAACTTGCTGCAAAAAAAAAGAGAACCAATAGACCCTGCTCTTGAAGGCGACGCATCCACACAATGAGAAAAAGTGAATACTTAACCAACAAGTCAAATCTTGGTTTAAAAAAGACAGTAGAAACAATTTGAAAAGAAGGAGAAGAGGAGGGAGAATAGAATACTCACTGGTGAAGAAATAGAAATCTAGAAAATAGAGTTTTTGCAAAAGAGAACCACACGGTTCTTCTACATTTTATCTTAATCGCAACTCATCCAAAAGTACCTCAACCCAAATCTGAACCTCCACAAATTTCATTCAACACCATCACCCCCTAGAATGCCCTAAAATCCTCATGCTACACATCAAGTCCAAATCACTCAAGACCAGTTGCTGAAACCATCACAACAATAACCACAGAGATACTCATGAATCAAAGAAGAAGAAAAAGAAGAGGAGTGGAATAAAAGAGAAAATTGAAACTCACAGCGTATTACCGGAGGTTCGCCGAAATATTTATTAGAATCTGAACTAACAAAAGCTTCAAATCGGTATTGTTCTAGCTAAAAATGGATAGACCACCAAAAGTGCTAGTTCTCCTTATTCTGGACAAGGAGAGCTATATTGTGTATACTATAGAGTATGTTTGGGGATTTTAGAGCTATACAGGTTCTGTATATTGTCTTAAGAATGAATGTCTTACTTAATCCTCATGTGGGAGCCCCATTTATAGCCTTCTTCTACCTTCATTTAAGCCAGGCCATTAAGAGAAGCCTTTTGGCCTTCAGACATTGCATGACCATCATTGCTGTAACTCTTCTTCATGAATGCACGCTTTGAATACAGGATAACATCTGCATTGATGCGTCGCCGCCGTTACAACTGTTGGAACGATGCTTGTTGAGCTTATGACCGGCATCGGTGTCGGGTTTGTGGGGTATTGTACCCAGCCTTGTAAGAACTTGGCTTATGGGTGTCAGGCTCCCTGACCGGGCCGAGTTGTGTATGATGCTTGTCTAGCTCTCTTCATTATATGATCTTTCCTGCTACTATAGTCTAGTCCGTGCTCACCTTTATCCGACTACTCAACTCGGCATCAAATATATTTGGCATGTAGATAAGCCCCCCGGGTACTATATCCATTTATAAGGGTACAGTACTCGGCAGTGACATAAGGCCGAATATATTTGCTAGGTGTCGTGCTATAGATCGGCCCTTTCTTCTTAGGTCCTTACGTGTCAAAAAGTTTCAAACGGCCGTGTCCCTTAATCTTCCCTAGCGTTATGATGACTTTAATACATCATGAGTAGCTATTCTCTAGCCATTTTTTCAAACGTTGGGCTTCTATTAAAGTCAGTCTTCTCTTTTCTTCACTCCTATGTTCTTCTTTAAGCGAATCTGATCTCATCTCCAAGCGCTCTTCACTTCAGGTATTTTTTCCTTTCCATCTTGATTTTCCTCTATTTTTTTAACACAAACATGGTAGTTCTTAGGGAATGTGATAATGAGAGTAAGGTTATTCGTAAGAGTGACGAGGAGAGAAAAAGACTATGGGAAGAAAACATGTAAGAGATTCTGTAGGGGTAGAACAGTATAGGTGAGTCATGGATAAGTTTTATAATTAGATTCTCACTTCTGAAAGTGACTTTGCCTCTGACTCTTCAGGTTCTGTAGAAATTCTAATGGAGACTACTGCTCCCTTTGATTCTGAGGTTATGAACCATAAGAATAGTACTGCTGACGACTTGGAAATTGCTAAAATCCGATCCCTGAGGATTATATCCTCTATTGGTTTCGAGGATGGCGTTATTTTGGAATCGTGCGGCCCAAAGGAAAGAGTATGTATACTCCGGCCAAAGTATGTTTCTAAAGACTTTTTCTACTTTTATCCTAGTATTATGGAAAATTTCAACATCCGTATCCATTTTTCCGATTTTGAGGTGGACGTGTTGAAGACCGTCAACATAGCACCTTCCCAACTCCGTCCCAACAGTTGGGAGTTTATAAAGGCCTTTGAGAAGGTTTGTGAGGTTTTAGATATTGTTCCGACTATAGGTTTATTCTTTTCCCTTTTTTAGGTAAAAGGAATTGATAACCGGAGCTGGGTTCAAATTAGTGGAATTCCCGACCGAAGTTTCCTTCAGGCCTACACCTCAAATTACTAGAATTATAAAGACCGTTTTTTGAGAGTTCGTTGTGGTCTGAGATGTCCACATGTGTTATACGCCTTAGATAGGCATCCCCGCTTTCCTCATTACTAGACCAAAGATCCCTTATCAATCACTGGTTTTAATTATGATAAACTGAATGATTTGGAACTCCAGCCCCTGGCTATTCTTGATTCATTTCGTTTGATGAGGATTAAGGAATTGTTGCCCTTAGATGACGACCGACTCCTTTCCTTCTTGAGTAATCATTATTTTTCATTTCAACTATTCCTCGCCTTTCTTTTTATTCTAACCTTATGTTGTTTGTTTGTAGACAAGATGACTGACCTATCTGTAGCCGAGCAAAAGAAATTGATGCAAGCAGCTCGGGAATCCGGGAGAGGAACTGGGGGTGCATCTGTATCTAAGTCCGACTTAGGTGGATTAGAAGTCCGGGCACCAAAACGGCCCAGGGGTACGAGCACTAAAACTGCCCCAAGCAAAGCTGAGCCCTGGCCTCTTATTTTACCTGCTCAGGACGAGGTTTCTCAAGGTGACCCGAAGAAGCTGAAGGTTCAAATGAATGAGGAAATTCATCAAGCTGAAATGGAGATTAACTCCCTCATGAGAGGCCTAAGGGAGAACTTCGCGTTTGGGGAATTCAAGTTTTGGTCTAATGATTTTGATGGATTTAGATACCTGCGGATCATCTTAATGCTACCGAGGATGTTAATAAAGTTAAATCCATTGGTCAACAGAAAATCACTCAGAATCTTAGCTCTTATCTGATAAGGTGTACTGTCCTCGCCCGTGGTTTGTTTGAATTATCTGATGACTCTGAAAGGCTTGAGTCAAAATTCAAAGATGAAGTCGCTCAGTTGAAGAGCTCCCAGGAATCTCAGTCTAATAAACCTTCCAACTTGGAGAAGGATTTGGCTAACTCAAGAAAGGAAAAAAAGACTTTGGAGTCTGATCATAAGTCAGCCTTAGCCAAACTTACTGATCAGTTGAAGATATCCAGGGCCTCTTATGTCGAGCTCTTATCGTCCAATAATGATCTTAAAGAAGCTCTAAAGAAATCTCAGATCGATAATTTGTCTGCTGGTGACGAAGCTTTTGAGATAGATAAAGATTAAGTTCTCTGTCTCCATCCTGGCCTGGATTTGTCGGAGATGGATTACTTCAAGGTGGTGCAGGATGGCCATCTTGTGGATCTTGGCGAGCTGGAGAAGGATAGCCCGGAGAGGTCTCAAGGCCTGGTCAATGTTGCTGACGGGAATGTGAACCCGACCCAAAATGATGTTACCAATGATACTTTGGCTGCTACTTAATCTTGTTGTTCTTTGTTTTAGTTAGTCATCCTTCTGGATGCACTTTTATATTTTGGCAAGGGAGTGTGGTGTTTTCCCCCTCATGCTCATGACTTTTTAGCCTTCGGGCTTTATAACGTACAATGTTTTGGGCCTTCTGAGGCTTAATTTTTATTGCTTATGTTATTTTTGTTTATCGTGTTTTATTTCTTTGTAAAATAATCCCGTACATATATCCAGCCCCTCGGGCACTAAGTTAGATAAACTTAGGGTGTCCGATTATAGATTGCCTGGTATTATTTTTACTTTGCTTTTGCTTGATTTCCCTGACCTTTCAGGTAGCTTACTATGAGGCTAATTATTAAGGAGCCTTTAGTTATCTTGTGTGTATAGTCTTCACACTTTTGAGAGTTCTGGACTCTTGTAGGCTTAGGCGCCGATTATGGTATATATCCGGGCGTCCTTTCTACAGAGATTTGCCTTTTTCTTATTGGCAGTTTTCCATGTATGACTTTTTACTTACAAGCCCCAAGTATCTTTTGACGTATTTTAGGCTTAGATGTTTTATCATTTTTATGTTAGATTGTCCGGCTTGTGTGTAAGGAGCTATTTAGACATGTTTGTTCAACCCGTGTACGCGGAGCGTTTGTGGGCAACATATGTACGCGGAGCAAGTCGACACGTTTATAGGAGCTTAATTAACCCGTTTATGGGCGACCTATGTACGCAGAGCAAGTCGACACGTTTATAGGAGTTTAATCAACCCATTTATGGGCGAGCTATGTACGCGGAGCAATTCGACACGTTTATAGGAGTTTAATCAACCCGTTTATGGGTGACCTATGTACGCGGAGCAAGTCGACACGTTTATAGGAGTTTTATCAACCTGTTTATGGGCGACCTATGTACGCAGAGCAAGTCGACACATTTATAGCAGTTTAATCGACCCGTTTATGGGCGACCTATGTACGCGGAGTAAGTCGACAAGTTTATAGGAGTTTAATCAACTCGTTTATGGGTGACATATGTACGCGGAGCAAGTTGACACGTTTCTAGGAGTTTTCCGAGTTATAACTCATCATTTCCAGCCAATCACCTATAACAAGACATAACAATTTTTTAAGTCTGGGTGCCTCGATAAAAACACTTGCCCTTGCAAGGGAAAAAAGTGCAACCCAGATCCTTTATTCATTATTGGATTACATAAGATTTAGCTGAACTATAACCTAAGATTGGATACATTCCATGTCCTAGGTATTTCTATTCCTTCTAATGTTTCTAGCTTATATGTTCCGTTGTTTAGCTTTCAAATTACCCTGAACGGGCCTTCCCAATTGGGGGCGAGCTTTCCTTTGTTTTTTGGGTCTGTGATTTTCTTCAAGACCAGGTCGCCTATATTAGCTCCTAATTTCGACGCCTCATATTGGATTGAGATTCTTATTCAAAAGAAATGAAAATTTTGGGGTTTCAGAAGATTTTGACAGGAATGTTGTTTCCAGAAAGTCCAGTCGAAAAGTGTTCTTATATAGAGGAGACATGGTTTATGGACTTAGAAATATTTCTAATAATTTGGAGATATGTTTCGACGGAAGCTTAACTGGTGTCGTTTAATTGAAGATTCAAATTCAAATAATGGAGGGAATTTTGTCCTTATCCACTTAATAGAAGGAGACACGTGGAGAGCAATTGAAGGACGAAGCCATGCAGAATGACATTTGTCTCACTCTAATTAGTAGGCCGTTAGTGGGTAGTTATTTCTTACTATTATAAATAGCAGGTCTTAGTTTAGTGGGTAGTTATTCCTTTATTTTGTTAAGTTATTTTCCAATGCACTTTTAATTACTTCCTCGTATCATTTTATCTTTGGTATTGTCGAAATAGCGTTTTCTAAATTATGAAGACTGACGAATTATTTATCTTTTATCAAATACCCTTTTAAATTATTTTAGCACATGTCATAGGATTTAGTTTGGTCGATTCTGCAAGTTATCCATTTTTCTTACAAATTTGGTAGACCAGAGGTTGTTTGCTATTTTTCACAATAAATAAATTGGCACGCCCAGTGGGACAGTGCTAAAACGATTCGTGAAAACAATTTTCTATGTTTTCAAAGAAACCTACAATTTTGCATTTAATTATCCTTCCTCTGTCGAAAAATTCGTTGTATGTTATTAAGAAGTGGAAAAGTAGCCACCACAAACGAAGATAGACCAAGGAGGAGATATACGAGGAAAATGGCAAGTACTGATCAGCCAAATAGTTTGAATCCTCAAACTACGCCCAGTATCAATGTAGAACCAACCCCAGGGTCTTCGACTGGAGGACCAATGGTTTCTGTGCCCGTGTCTGAAGCTATACCATCTATGGCAAGTTTGATGCCTACACATTTGATTGCCCATACTCAGCCTATTCTGAGTTATGTTGGATCAAGGGGTCCACCAAGGACTCCCTCACCAGTGGGAAATGCCAACTTCCAGCCATTTATTCCCCCTGGATTTTCTATGCCTTTGCCTAGTCGAGACCCGCCTTATGGGATGCTAACTTCGATGATGGCGAACTTACAGAGTGCTCCTCTAGTATTTACAGAACCCATAGTGACTTCACCTTTACAAGGGTCAGGATCTGGGGTTAACATAGGTCAAAATAACCAATCCTTAGGAATGGGATATTCAACCCAAATGCCAAACTTGACAAATACTACGACATCATACTTAAGGCAACAAATGGATGAAATTAACCATCAAATGGTCCAAATGATGTCCCAAACTATAAGAAAAATCTTTCAGCCTCTAATCCAAAATACCACCCAGACTAATCAGCCTTGCAGATTTCTTTGGTGTACCTAACCCTCCTCGACACCCTCAGAGGGAGTATATCACCGGAAATCAAGGGGTAGTGTTCGAAGAGGACCCCACTATTAATCAGGGCCAACAAAACCTAGAAAATCTACCTCAGGCGAATTTAGCAAACCAGGGAGTATTCGAACCCCCTAGGAATCAACCACAAATTCCTGTAGGAGAACAACCAAGGGTGGTTTTGGTAAATAGAAACCAGGACGCTGACAACGTTATACAACAGGTTCGATGTAATGATGTGGCAACAGATAATAATTTGGCAGCCATGGTCGAAAGGATTATGGCCCAAAATGGAGTAAACTTTGGCCTTCGAAGGCCAAATTATACATCTTCATTGTCAGAATATATTCTCCAGTCGGAGTTACCCCCTAGATCGAAAGTCCCTAAGTTCACTTAGTTTTTTGGGGACATCACTGAGTCCACTGTCGAACACGTGGCCAGATATGTGATAGAGGCTGGAGAAATAGCAAATAATGAGAATCTTAGGGTAAAATACTTCCCAAGTTCTCTGACGAAGAATGCTTTCACTTGGTTCACAACTTTGCCACCAAATTCGATCCACAATTGGAACGGTTATTTCATGAGTAGTTCTATATGGGACAAACTAAGATCAGTCTAAAGGATTTGGCTAATATAAAATGAAAATTCACTGAGCCAATAGATAACTATTTGAACAGATTCCGACTGCTCAAGGCTAGATGTTTTACACAAGTACCGGAACATGAGTTGGCCGAAATGGCCGTTGGAGGCCTAGATTATTCCATTAGGAAGAAGTTGGATACCCAACATTTAAGGGATATGGCTCAATTGGCTGATAGGGTTCGACAACTAGAACGCCTGAAGGAAGAAAAGGCTAGGGCAAATCAGAATAAAAGGGTGGCCTACGTCGAAGTTAATGAAGAAGACGAAAAATATTATAATAAGCCACTAAGTTTCGACGAAGGCGAGATTGATCTTGCTGAATTGAAACAAGGCCCGCCTTATTCTTGTAAGATGTTGGCCCCTTTGAATGGAAAAATCATGTCGAACCAGAAAAGAATGATAAATTTCCGAAGAAAACTTAGACTTTCGACGTTACTACGTGTGCCGAAATTTTCGATTTGTTAGATAAGGACGGTCAAATGATAGTGCCTCCTGGTGCTAAAATGCCTCCTTTAGAACAAAGGAAAAATAGAGGTTTTTGTAAGTATCATAATTTCTTGGGCCATAAAACTTCTTAATGTTTTCTTTTCAGGGATCATGGCCAGAATGTTATCCAAGAAGGAAGGCTCAAGTTTGGTGAGAAGTCTAAAAGCCAGATGAAGATTGATGTTGATCCCTTACCGGTGGCTGACGCTTACTACGCAGAGCCAACGGAGGTTAACATGATCGAGGTCACTGAAGGTCTCGACAAGAATGTCAACATGGTAGAAGTCGCTGACGACTTCAATAATGGAGCAGTCATGGTCAGGATCACTGAAGGTCTCGACCAAGAGTTCATGAAGAGTTTTGCTAGTGAGGCTGTCTAAAGCTTCACCAAAGATACTGCTGATGGTTGCGACATAGGGGTTACTGAAGACTCCGACGAAGGAATCACTGAGGATTCCCATTGAATGATGGTAACCAGAGAAACCGCTGACGGTTTCGTTCAAATGAATAAGGCTGCTGAGGGCCTGTAGATGGAATTACATAAGCTTGACATCACTGACGATGTCAAAATGGAAATTAACATGGTGGAGTTTTCGAAAGAGGCACCCATGGAGGTCGATGACAAACGTCGATATGAAGAGTACAACAAATTGGCCTTCCCAAAAGAGGAGGAAAATCTGATTGACTTCATACACAGGTGTCAACAGAAGAGGTCAGAAGTCATGTTGTGTCCCAGATGCAGCGCGATATTTAACAAGAAGGCAACGCAAAATATCGAGGGAGTTCGAAAGGCCAAACAAAGGCGCAAGGAGAAAGCCCTTCATGGCCAGCGGGATTTCGACCCAAGGAAATCTGCTTCGAAGCAAGAACAGCCAAAGACAAGAGTTCCAGGGGCAAGGACCGCCACCTTTAAACCATTTGCAGAACTTTCCAATGGCAAGTGGATAAAATGGAATGAAAATAAGGAAAAGAACCAACAGAAATGGCACAGTTTTGATGTAGACAGAGGCTCTTTGATGGTCTCAAAGAAACCAGCCTATGTCTCAGAGAACTAATAAGGGAAAAATCCTATATCCAGGTCCCAGTAGAGGAGGAAACAAAGACGAAGGAAAGCCCAGAGAGAAGCTAAGGCAAAAGCAGAATCCAACACCAACGTGCCAGTCGACAGGAAGGAGCCAAAGCCTGTCGAAAAGGCGACTACCGCTACACAAGAGCAAGCAGCCAAAGAAGAGCACAATCGAAAGGTTGCTGAAGACGAATTTTTCACTGATAATTTTAATTCAGGGTCAGAGCAGTCTCTCGACATTTTGGTTAACGTGGTATCTGTCCTACCAAGGGAATTCGACCAGATATGTGAAGTCGAAGAGACGGGAGATAATACTGATATAGAGATGGCCACACATAAGCCAGTTTACTACTATGTGATGAATAACGGGTGTGTCGAAGAACAAAATGCATTCTTTGAAAGACCCAGTGAGGCTATGAAAAGTCATCTGAAGCCTCTTTTTATCACGGGGAAGATTGAAGACGTACCACTTAACAAGATCCTGGTGGATTATGGCGCAATGGTAAACTGGATGCCGCATTTTATGTTAAGGAAAATAGGGAAGTTCGATACAGACACCAAGCCTCACAACATAGTGTTATCCAATTATGAAGGTAAGGTTGACAACACATTTGGGGTAATTCAGGTTTATTTGACGGTAGGGATAGTCACAAGATCAACCATGTTTATGGTTGTAGAGACGAAGGCAAACTACAACCTATTATTAGGAAGAGAATGGATTCACGGAATAGGAGTCATGCCATCTTCGATTCATCAGAGAATCACCATTTGGCGAATAGATGGTATTGTTGAGAACATTGAAGCCGACCAGAGCTATTTCCTGGCTTCGGTTAATCATGTCGATAGACGAAGCTTCGACAGAAATTTGGCTAACATAGCTCCATATAACCTAGCCAATTTTGTATTTACTCCAGACGATAACGCGTACTGTTCACTGTACCTACATCCAACAAATGGGTTTTAGTGGGACCGGGAAGTTGTAGGAGAGGATGACTTCGCTTACGAAGGGACATCCGGAGTTAACCCCACAGGTTAGGGGAGTGAATTCGACGATGATTCCTGAGTTTGAGGCGTTAAAAAAGGATTTCGGCTTACATAGCCGAAAATAAACTATAGACGGCCCTGGAGGCCGAAGATAAGCATATGGCTGTCAAAGCCAACAAAAGATTAAACCAAGAAGGTCCTGGTAAGGACTTCAATCCAGAACCGTCTGATAAGGATTAGGACGAAATACAAAGCCAGAGGCTCGACGCCATTTATGATGACGAGCCTTTAGGTTTTGAGAAGGATCCGTTGGCAGCCAACATCAAAATGCTAGCGCAAGATCCTTTGGAATAAATCGACTTGGGAGAAGGGGCAACAAAAAGACCAACATATATCAATGCAAATATCATCCCAGAACTCAAAGTCGAAGTGATCCAGTTGTTAAAGGAGTTTAAAGACTGCTTTGCATGGGATTATGAGGAGATGCCTGGTTTAAGCAGAGAGCTGGTCGAATTGAAGCTTCCAATTAAATCTGGAAAGAAGCCAATCAAGCAGAATCCAATACGGTTTTCACTGGCAATTCTCTCAAAGATCAAGGAGGAGGTCGAAAGGCTTCTTCGTTGCAAATTTATTCGAACGGCCAGGCATGTCGAATGGCTAGCAAATATTGTGCCTGTTATCAAGAAGAATGTTACTTTGAGGGTTTGCATAGATTTTAGAGATCTAAATGTTGCGACCCCAAAGGACGAATACTCAATGCATGTGGCAGAAATGCTAGCCGATTATGCCGCTGGCCATGAATACCTCAGTATGCTCGACGGGTATTCTGGATATAACCAAATATTCATTGCTAAAGAGGATGTCCCTAAAACAGCGTTTCGATGCCCCGGGGCCTTTGGCACATACGAGTGGGTAGTTATGCTTTTTGGCCTAAAAAATGCTGGGGCAACATATCAAAGAGCCATGGATACAATCTTCCATGATTACATAGAGACTTTCATGTAAATTTACATTGACGATATTATTTTAAAGTCTATTTCAGGGAAGAATCACATTGACCATCTTCGACGATCATTCGAAAGAATGAGAAGCCATGGTCTGAAAATGAATCCTCTCAAATGTGCTTTTTGTGTGCAGGCAGGAAATTTCTTAGGCTTTGTGGTCCACAAGAAGGGAATCGAAATAAACCAAAATAAGACCAAGGCCATTATGGAGGCGAAAGCGCCATCAACAAAGAAGGAATTGCAGTCACTGCTGGGAAAGATCAATTTCTTAGGGAGATTCATCTCGAACCTCATCGGAAAAACTCAAACCTTCTCACCTCTGCTTCGACTAAATAAGGAATGGTTTGAATGAGGGCAAACTCAGCAGGAAGCTTTCGACAAAATCAAGGAGTACTTGAGTCATCCTCCACCTTGTAGAAATAGGAGCATGAGACTGTACATATCTGCGTCGGACAAAACTTTAGGGAGCATGTTGGCTCAAGAAGATGAAAATGGCATCGAAAGAGCCATTTACTACCTTAGTAGGGTTTTAAACGATGCAGAAACTAGGTATAACATAGTTGAAAAATTGTGTTTATGCTTGTATTTTTCTTGTACAAAGTTGAAGCATTATATAAAACCAGTTGACGTGTATGTTTCGTCTCATTTTGATATTATTAAACATATGTTGTCTAACCAATTTTTCACAGTCGAATTGGTAAATGGGCATTGGCTTTAACTGAGTATTCCCTAACTTATATGCCTTTAAAGGTTGTTAAGGGACAAGTGGTAGCTGACTTCATCGTCGACCACTCTATAAGCGAAAACATATCAAATTATCTTGAGCTTGAACCTTAGAAATTGTATTTCAACGGTTCTAGTCATAAAGATGGTACAGGCGTAAGAGTCCTGATCATTTCTCCTAATAAAATTCCAACAAAATTCAAGTATAAAGTCAAAGGTATTTGTCCGAATAATGAGGCTGAATATGAGGCTTTAATAGCTGGACTTGAAATATTGTTGGGGTTGGGGGAAACTCGAGTTGAAATAATGGGAGACTCAGAGTTGGTCAGAAAACAAATTACAAGGGAGTACAAATGCGTCAAAGAAAATCTCATTATGTACTTTGTAATAGCCAATCGATTACTGAAAAAGTTCAAAGTAGTGAATATTCGTCACATACCACGATTGGAAAATCAAGTGGTAAATGACCTGGCTCAGATTGCTTCTGGATATAAGGCTTTGAAGGAAAAAATAGAAGATGCAATCAAAGTCAGAGGAAGAGTTGTATCAGCCAGATTGTCCCCATCAGATTTGGAAACGACGAAGCTAGGATACGCTGATAAAGAGAATTTTGAAATCTTAGCAGTAGATAGCTTGACGGACGAAGAATGGAGAAAACTAATAGTTAAATATGTGCAGAACCCAATGGCGTCCGTTGATCGAAAAATCAGGTATCGAGCTTTAAGTTATGTTCTTTTAGGTAACGAGTTATTTAAAAAGACTCCTGAGGGAGTCTGCTTAAGTGCCTTAGTGAGTCAGAAGCATACTTATCCCTTTCGACTGTTCATAGTGGGGAATGTGGGGCTCATCAGGTAGGCCACAAGATGAAATGGCTTTTATTTCGACAAGGGATGTATTGGCCTACTATGTTAAAGGTTTGCATCGAATTCACTAAGGGATGCCAAGAGTGCCAAGTGCATGCAGGTATACAACATGTCCCTGCAAGCGAATTACACTCTATAATCAAACCATGGCTCTTTAGAGGTTGGGCTTTGGATTTGGTTGGTGAAATTTGACCAGCGTCATCTAAAAATCAAAGGTACATTATGGTAGGCATTGACTATTTTACGAAATGGATCGAAGTTGTGCCATTGCCAAATGTTGACCAAGAAGACGTGATCGAGTTCATTAAAAAACACATTATCTATAGGTTTGGAATCCCATAAACCATTATGACAGATCAAGGATCAGTGTTCACTGGTCGAAAAATGCAAGAATTTGCTAAAGAAATGGGTTTCAAACTTTTAACCTCTACACCTTATTACGCTCAGGCTAATGGTCAGGTCGAAGTAGCAAACAAGGTTGTAATTAGTCTGATTAAGAAACATGTGGGAAAGAAGCCTAGAAATTGGCACAAAACTTTGGACCAGGTTCTTTGGGCATGTCGAACTTCTCCCAAAGAGGCGACTAATTCTACACCATTTCAATTAACCTTTGGTCATGATGCAGTATTACCAGTTGAGATCTACCTTCAGTTGACGAGAATCCAGAGGCATCATGAAATCCTATCTGAGTTATATTGGAACATGATGTTAGATGAATTGGTAGACTTAGATGAGGAAAGGCTTAATGCTTTGGAGCTATTGAAAAGGCAGAAGAAGATAATAAAACAGTCTTATAATAAGAACGTTAAAGTTAAAACTTTTTCGCCTGAAGAGTTGGTTTGGAAAGTAGTTTTTCCTATGGATCAAAAAAATAGATCTTTGGGGAAATGGTCTCCTAAGTGGGAAGGCCATTTTCAAATCACACAAGTCTTTTCAAATGGTGCTTATGAGATCGAAGAGTTAGATCAAGATAGAAGAATCTTGAGGGTAAATGGGAAGTATTTGAAGAAATAAAAACCTGTACTTCGAGAAGTAGAAATAGCCAGAGAATAATCATGCATGCAAAATAATTGAAGCTAACATGATAAAACAAAAATTGTTTGCCAAAATGGCTAAATTCGTTACAAGCAAAGGAACCACGAAGGGTTCAAAAAGTCATTACATAATGCGTAAAGTGATGATTAAATAAAAAGAATTAAAATGGAAGAGAGGCCTTCATGCTGAGGTATTTCGACTTCAAAAGATCCAGCCGCTTCTCATAGACAGATTTTGTTGACCTTATGACCTCCAGTTCTGCTTCCAACTTTTGAGCCTTATCAGCAAAGTCAAGAACAACTTCAAATTCTTTCGCCATTTGGGAATTATCAAATTTTTGGAGCTCAGCATTCTTCTTTTTGGCCTCCGAAATTTTGGCTTGAAGTTCTCTAATTTGTTCTTCCCAGTAACGGATATTCTTATTGTTGGTTTCGATTTCAGCTTTGTTGTCTTCTTGGGCTTTCTCTAAGTCAGCTAAGCGATTGGTCGACTCTAAGGCAGAATCCCATGCAGCCGCCACAGAGCTAGTATATCTTTCGATGTCTTTCGAGCTTTGCTTAATTTTAGCAACATCGGCAGCAACTTGGTCGATCATAGAAGTCAGTTCCAAGATGACATTTGCAATTTCAGGGGAAGCAGTCAGAATGTCGACTTTCTTAAGAAAATTCTTTAAAGCCAGAGGAGAAGTGGAATCAGACTCAATAAGTCGAAACAGGTCACCTTTGAAGATCTTTTCTTTGATCTTGGCATGAAGTTCGTTAGTAGGGTCATTGGCCGTTCGACCACCAGACACTGAGGGAGAGCTGAGACTTTTTTCAGACGAGCTTCCCCTAGAGCCAATTAAAGCCTTCAAGTATGCTCGAGGGTTGCTTTTCTTCAAGGCCGCCAATTCTTATGCAGAAAGGGTCGCGGAGGCGCTGCCTGAATATTTTGCAGTCGACGGACCAAGATTAGGATTCGGTTCGACGACTATTTCCTCATGAATGTCTTCATCATCTTCCTCCTATTGCTCATTATCTTCCTCAACATGTTCAGGATTATCTACGAATTCCTCAAGGGGCATTGAATAGTTCTGAAGTACAGAGTGTGTTTCCTTTTCTTCCATGTCATCATTTGGATCTGGTTGAGTGATGTCCATACGTTCGACCCTAGGAGAGCCATCTTCGATGGGAGCATGAGGGTTGTCCACTTCCGTGACTGCTTCAGTGCCCATATCCTTCTCTTGATTACCTTCGTGTTCTGAGCCACTGGTGTGAGAATTTTGCGTAGTGGTCTTGGGTGGCGAAGTTTCACGTTGTTCCCTAGCCATTTGTTTGATTTTGCTTATTGAGCTCTTCTCAGAATCCTTCACATAAGTGGGATGATATGTTGGTTCACCTTCACTATTGAGGATTATTGGGTTGGTTGATTTAGCGACTGGTTGAGCGAAACTCTTGCATCGTTCTGAAAACATAATCGAAGTTAGTAATCGAACAAGAATACTAAGGACAATGAGATATAAAAAATTTCAGTACCTTAGGAGCTTCTGCCCCAGGACTTGAGTTATCACTTTTAGGCTGGTCTTCTGCCCTCTTCGACATTTCTTTAGGAGTTGGTTCCAAAATGGTTAAGTTGGTGGGTTTCTTGGTCAAAAACTTCACACCTTTGGCTTGAGATTGAGCAATGGCTTCGCTCATCTTGAGTTGTCTTCTCTTCTTCTTAAGGGGTTGTTCAGTAGTCGGAAATAAGTCCTTATCATCCGATTCGACTATCACCAATGTATCATCATTTGCTTTCCTTTTTTGAGGAGTTGGGGGCAGTTTTCGAGCGCCCTGAAATGGAAAATGTTAGAGAATATTGGAATATAAAAGTGGCAAAATTAATAGATGGTGCAAAATACCTTTGTTGTCGTTGATGTCTTGCTTCCTTCTTCTTCTTTCACTTCTGCAGGCTTCCTAACTGGTGGTTTCTTTGGAGGAACTTTCAAGGCTAAAATAAAACAGAAAATAGTTATTATATGTGAAAGCAAATAAACAAGGAAATGTTGGGTCGAAATCCTCCCGTTCCACACCTTCATATATTTCAGATTCGATGCGAACATCTTCGATCCCAATATGAAGATGCCCTTTGAAACTGTCTAATGTATGTTTGGTCGGAACCACCCGCTGCGCTTTTGCTTTTGATTGCTGGCGAAGGATTTTGATAGAATCCCCAAAGACGAACCAGTCTGGAAATGGAGGGGCAAGGGCCACTCCAAAATCAGCGCTTGGCTGTCGAGGGAATTTGGGAGGAAACATATTAAAATTCGTTTCGTATCGTTTCTTAGGAGGAATGTACGAAGGGATCTTTAAGTTCTCCATTTTCTTTAAAAAAAATTCCTTTAGAGTAATAGTTGCGTCGCAGATGGTTCGACCAAGATCATCTGGTCGATAAACAATTTCAAAGTATTTTTGGAAGGCCTGGATTTCTTTAATGTGCATCGAAGTACCTTTCTTCACTCTTTCCTACACAGAGAGGAAAGCCTTGTTAATGTGGTGTGTAAATGCAGCCACGTCGAAAAATTCCTCGGCATAGTAAGCCTTCCACCAGTCATCGAACTGTTGAGTATAGAGAAAGCTTGGTTCGAAAGCTACTGGAAGAAGCTGCGTTCGACTAGCATACCGTGCGATTTTCGTAATAGCCACTGCTTCAGTATTAATTGCGTTGTAAAAAAGGAGAGCACTTTTCTTGTCATAAATCGGTCGGGGTAAGACTTGAACCAATCCAAACTGTCGAGCGACAAGATTTGGTTGGTAAGTAATTAATGTGACTTGGATTTTGGAGAGGTTAAATCAGAGGGTTAAGACCTTGGGAGTTAAAAAGGGTTCCCAAATTGCTATAGATTCTGCTGTTTGAGCCTTCGACGGCGCTGGGAATGGCCTAGTAAACCATTCAGGACCATACTTCCTTGCCGCGAAAGGAGCCATGTTGGGTGTAAAATCATAACGTTTGGCGAACATCATGATGAAGTTGGTGAAAGCCTGTTGGATAAGTCGACCATCATCAGCAGGTGTCAGTTTTGCCAAACGCGGGCCTTCCACTCTTTGATTCCTCACGTCATCAGCATCTTCGTTAATTGGGTTCTTGTGGGGAAGGCAAGCTTCGAATGAAGCATTCAACCACAGCTGAAGAAGCTGGAAGGGTCTAGAGAGTAGTAGGTTTCCCTTGTCACAAAGGCATTTGAGTTGAGTGGCTCCTTCGCTCATGGACTCATAGAGGCTGGATAAGATTAATTCGCTTAAACATAAGTCATGGCCAGAGTGTAGTTGGTTAGCCATGGTCATAAAGTTTCTAGAAACTTGCAGTGACTTCGAGCAGAAGACACAGCGTGACATCCACAGAGCTAGGAAAGCTATATGTTCAACGCCTGATACTTCCTCTATGCTTTTATCATGATAGTGAGCTATGTGGGTCGAATAAGCTGCCTTAGAGGTGGTAAAACCTATGGTATCCTCAGCCATAAAGTCAGGGTCGTAAGTATTCCCAGTAGGTTTGAGCCTTGTGATAGCGGTTATGTCGAAAAGAGTATGTGTCATCATGCCACATGGGAGATGGAGAGTGTAGTGGGTGTTGTCTCAGAAGTATAAGGACGAAATAAGCATATTCGAGCAGTAGTCAGGTCCTACTTTCAACAGCATGATTAGATCATAAATACCCATTTTCTTCCAGACATCAGATTTTATTTTTTCCAACTTGTTCAACCACCCTAAATAATAAGAGGGATCCTTAAAGGATGTAATCACTCTAAAAAACCTAAAGTTGTTCATGTATCTAAGGTCAATAGCCTCCTCAGTTGGAGGATTGCTTTGATTAGCAGGGTTTGGGTCTTCATTGCTAGCCCTAGGTTTCTTACATTGACCTACGAGTTTGTATTTATGGTAAAAGGGGAAGAACTCCCTAAGCCTGCTAGAATCTACTTTTAAATCAGACAAAGGACCAAATAAAGCCAACGGTTTGTCAAAAACGGTTAAAGGAATAAGTACCTGGGAAGCTTAAATTCTCCTTTTCTCTTCAGCAAGAGGTTCAGGTAGATATTGTTGGTTTCCCACCATGGCAGGTCCAGAGATGGAATCAAACGGAGGAAGTTGAGAGATTTTTTTTGGAGCTCACGCAGGTTTTCCAGCATCCTTGGTGACCTTGGTAGCATCTTTGGTAGAGAGCGTGGAGGAAGCCATTGTTGGAAAAAAGTGAAGAAAACTGAGTTTTGAAATGCAATGGTTTCTGGAGAAATTTGAGAGTAAGGGAGCGTAAAAGTGAAAATAATTGTTGGAGAAGGTATTTATAAGTTGGGAAGTGGAAATGATTGTAAAAATTATTGTAATGTTTAAACTGATGGTGGGACGCGTGTCTTCCCCACGATTCCTGATGAAGTGGTGGTAATAAGTGCATACTCCCTATGATCTCCTAGACTCTAGGAAAGGTAATGATGATGGAGATTCTTGTGTGATTTGAAGAGACGTGTCAGAGGTAGTAATAATGGCTATGACATCCTAGGTCTGCTGATGGAAAGTGAACAGTTGGAACTATAAGCAATCGTCGAAGCATCATAAGGACTGAATGAGGCATCGAATGACATTCTCAAAAAATGCATTTTTCTTCAATGGTGTCAAAAATGACATTTTTGGGGGGCAATTTGTTAGCTCCTAATTTCGACGTCTGATATTGGATTGAGATTCTTATTCAAAAGAAATGAAATTTTTGGGGTTTCAGAAGATTTCAACAGGAATGTTGTTTCCAGAAAGTCCAGTCGAAAAGTGTTCTTGTATAGAAGAGACATGGCTTATAGACTTAGAAATATTTCTAATAATTTGGAGATATGTTTCGACGGAAGCTTAACTGGTGCCGTTCGATTGGAGATTCAAATTCAAATAATGGAGGGAATTTTGTCCTTATCTACTTAATAGAAGGAGACACGTAGAGAGCAGTTGATGGACGAAGCCATGCAGAATGACATTTGTCTCACTCTAATTAGTAGGCCGTTAGTGGGTAGTTATTTCTTACTATTATAAATAGCAGGTCTTAGTGTTAGGATTTGTGTGTGTTAAAGTTGTACAAATTTCTCAAAATCACTCAGAGTATTCGTGTGCAAGAGAGAAAAGAGTTTTTGAAGAAATGTACGTTTTATATAACACCATTTTTCTTGTTCAATGCAATCCAATTAATCTTTACCAAGAAATTTATCTTCTTTCCTTTATTTTGTTAAGTTATTTTCCAATGCACTTTTAATTACTTCCTCGTATCATTTTATCTTTGGTATTGTTGAAATAGCTTTTTCTAAATTATGAAGACTAACGAATTGTTTATCTTTTATCAAATACCCTTTTAAATTATTTTAGCACATGTCCTAGGATTTAGTTTGGTCGATCCTGCAAGTTATCCATTTTTCTTACAAATTTGGTAGACCAGAGGTTGTTTGCTATTTTTCACAGTAAATAGCCTTCTTGGAACTCCCTTTGTCGGACTTTTAGGTTGTACCTTCTTGCCAACCTTTGTTTCGCAACAGCTTCTCTGATCCGTGCTATCTCTCTGACTTCGTCTATCTGATCAGCCGAGATGTTCAAATTCTCCATATTGGTGATTTCATCAAAGTGTTTTCGTCTCCAAGTCGGAGTGTTGATTTCCACCGGTATCATTGCATCAGCTCCATATACCATCCTAAATGGTGTTCCATTAGTGGTAGAATCTGGTGTTGTGTGGTATGACCACAAGATCTCTGGAAAGTACTCGACCCACATTCCTTTTGCTTTCTCCAGCTTCTTTTTTATCCCACCCAGGATAATCTTGTTGGCGGCCTCTGCTTGGCCATTGGCTTGTGGGTGTTCTAGCAATGTGAACCTGTTTTGTATTCCATAATCCTTACAATAGTCTACAACTGAGGTGCTTGCAAATTGAGCTCTATTTTCTGAGACAATAACTCCTGGCAAACCAAATTGGCATATGATGTTCCTCCAATAAAACTTGTAAACCTTCTCGGCAGAGATCCGAGCAACAGCCTCGGCTTTCACCCATTTTGTAAAATAATCGACTGCAATAATTAAGAACTTGAGTTTTCCTGAAGCAACTGGAAATGGACCTAGGATATTTGTTCCCCACTGTTAGAATGACCATGGGGAAGTAATCAGATGGAGCGACTCAGCTGGTAAGTGTTTGAATGAAGCGAATACTTGGCACTTTTCCCACTTGTTAAAGTATTCGAAGTAATCTTGCATCATATGTGACCAGTAGTACCCGGCTCTTAGGATCTTTCCGGATAGTGTTCTCCCACCGATGTGGCTACCACAAGCTCCTTCATGAACCTCTTTAATTACTAGTTCCATTTCAAATTCTGACACATATCTGAGCATAGGTGTCGACCTGCCCATCTTATACAGCGTGTCCGAGATTATGATATACCGGGAAGCTATCCTTTTAACCTTCGGGGCTTCATTGACGTCTTCGGGTAATACTTCCTGAGTCAAATTACTGATAATGGGTCTCATCCACCCTTGGACATTCTCTATGGTCAATACTTCTTCTGATTGAATGTTGGGTGCTTCGAGAACTTCTTGAATCACGATCTTATTAATTCCTAAATTTTTTGAGCTGGTTAGCCGGGCTAGGAGGTCGGCCTGGGCATTATCTTCTCTTGGGATGTGGACAACTTCAAATTCTGAGAATGCTTTGGATATCCCTGAAGCTTTCTGAAGGTAATTTATTAGAGTAGAATCCTTTGTCTAGTACTCGTTCTTCATTTGACCGACCACCAGCTGGGAATCAGTTTTCACCAACAATTGTGTTACTCCGACTTCTCTTGCCAATTTCATTCTAGCAATCAAGGTTGCGTACTCTGCCTGGTTGTTACTAACCTGAAAATTGAAACATAAAGAATATTCTAATGTTAGATCTCCAGGTTCTTCCAAAATGATTTCAGCTCTGCTTCCCTTGAGATTTGAAGACCCATCCACATAAAGGATCCATTGGTTTGAGATTTCTTCTCTAGTCGGTGCACTTAATTCAACCACAAAATCGGCCAGTGTCTGTGACTTAATACTGGTCCTGGGTATAAAGTTGATGTCGTACTCGAAAAGCTCTATTGCCTACTTGACCATTCGTTATGCCAAATTAGGCTTTCTCAGTATTTGTTTGATTGGGTAATTCGTCTTTATTGTGATGGGGTGACCTTGAAAATAATGTCACAACTTTCAGGTTGTGATGACCACTGCTGACGCTAAACGTTCAATCTTCTGGTACCTTAGTTCTGCTCCTTTTAGAACTTTACTGATAAAGTATACAAGTCGTTCTCCGTCTTCTCCATCTTGTACCAAAGCCAAGCTCCGGGCTTTATTAGTGACCGACAAGTATAGGACTAGAGGTGTATTTTCTTTGGGCCTTACTAGGATATGAGGCGAGGATAGGAAACACTTTACTTCTTGGAAAGCTTCTTCACATGCATTTGTCTATTCAAACTCCTTAGATTTCCTTATGGCTGCAAAGAAATGTATTGACTTGTCTCCTGCACATGATAGAAATCGTGATAATGCAGCCAACCTCCCTGTCAGCTGTTGGACCTCCTTTTCGTGGTTGGACTTCTCATATCTATTATCTCCTGACATTTGTCCGGGTTTGCTTCTATTCCTCGGTTGGTGAGCATGAATCTGAGGAACTTCCCGACTTGTACTTCAAAGGTACACTTATCCGGGTTCAGTCTCATGTTGTAGCTTCTAATGGATGCAAAGGTTTCAGTTAGATCTTTCACGTGTGACCGGTTTTGACTCGTCTGAGTAGTGAATACCTTATCCATTAACCTCTGGTAAGTAGCCCCAACATTTTTTAGTCCAAAGGGCATGACCTCATAGTAGTAATTACTCTGATGGGTCATGAAAGTAGTTTTTGGTGAGTCTATTAGATTCATGTGGATCTGGTTGTACCAGGAGTATGCATCCATGAAATTAAGTAGACGAAAACCTGATGTAGCATCTATTAGTCGGTCAATATTTGGCAGTGGATACAGATCTTTAGGACATGCTTTGTTGAAGTCCGTAAAGTCCACACACATTTTCTATTTTCCAGATTTCTTTTTTACCATCACTACGTTGGATAACCAGGTCAGATACTTGATCTCCTTGATGAACCCGGCCTGTAACAACTTCTCGAATTCTTCTGCAATTGCCTTCCTCTTTTCATCTCCACCATTTCTTTTCCTTTGAGAGACCGACTTGATGTCCGGGTCGATTGCCAAATGATGGTACATGAAATTGGGATCTATCCCTGGCATGTCTGAGGGCTTCCATGCGAAAATTTCTGTGTTGTCCTTTAGCGCTTGGACGATCTCTTTATTTTCTTCCAGGGACAGGTTGACTCCGATGTGTGTAACATGGGATGGTAGATGCCCAATCGGAACTTGCCTAGTTTGTTCGTTGGCCACTATATTCTCTTCAACTGAATCATCACGTGGGTCTATGTCGACCAGGTTGACTTTGAGGGAATTCTTGGGATCTGCTTCTCCTGTGGGTTCATTTCTTTTCAACTTCAAGTTGTCCTTATAACACTTTCTCGCCAGCCCCTGGTCGCTTTTGACAATCCCAACCCGACCATCTCCAAGTGGGAATTTCATGGTCGAATATAGTGTTGAAAGCGAAGCCTCGAGGGTGTTGAATGATGGCCGGCCTATAATGATGTTATAAGGTGAAGCAACATTGACTATCAAGTACCTTACCCGGACAGTCTTTGCATTATCAGTGTTACCGAAGGTAGTCGGTAATACTAGATGTCCGAGCACCTGGACCTGTTCTCTCGAGAATCCTACTAGACTGCCTTGGAATGGCAATAACTCGATCGCATCAAGCCTCATTTCTCTGAAAGCATCCCAATACAGCACGTCGACTGAACTTTCAGGATCTGCCAGTATCCCTTTCACACTCCGACCTCGTACCTACACTATGATAACCATAGGATCATTTTCGTGAGTTAGGAATCCTATGGTGTCCGTTTAAAGAATGTTACAACATCTAAGTTTCCTTTCGGTTTTTATGGGGACCTCTGGTTGACATGCATAACTTCTCTAGCATATCTCTTTCTGGATGGACTTGTCTCTTCTTTACCAGCAAACCCTCCAGAAATGGTGTTTAGGGTGTGCCGGACTGCCTTTGTCTCGTGACCCTCCTCGGTATCTGAACCCTTCTTTTGGGATGACTTTTTCTGGTCCCTGATCATCTCGACGAGGACTTCTCTTGTTATTTTGTGGTCGAGAATCCTTCACATATGTCAATAGATGTCCCCTCTGGATTAGGGCTTCAATTTCTTTTTTCAACCGCTGACAGTCCTCGGTGTGATGATCCCATACACGGTGGTAATTACACCAAGCCTCAGGTTGCCTTCCCATGATTGTGTTGGCTCTTTTGGGACGATGAGGCTATGGTAACAAATTCATGTGGCCGACTTCTTTGAGGATATCTCCCCTGCTTGTATTTAGTGGGGTGGGGTCTTTGTCCGACTCGTACGGTTGTCTGTATAGTCTGGGAACCTGTCGCTCGTGCGCAACTCCCCGAGGATGCTCCTTCCTCCTATTTGACACCTCTTCTTTGCTCTTTGTCTTTTCATTGTTGTCCCGGGATCTTTTCCTTTGGTTACTTTCTTCTCCTTTGATGTAACATTCATCCCGGGTAGTGATCTCGTCCATGTTGATAGCCGGCTTCTGAGCCAATGACTCATTGAATTGTTCGGCTCGCAGTCCATGCTGAAAATCCCCCACAAACAGCTCCTGATTCGGATGAGATATGTAACACCCTTCTAAACCCCGCGGAAAATATATAAATAAATCAGAGTAAATATCAAGCATTTCACATAAATGGTGTCACGTGTATTTTCAAAACATCACACAAACACCTGTCATGCTCATTAACACTAAAAAAATCATATTTTTTATAAACTTTCACTTAGCATGTAGCAGCGGATTTGTTTCAAACATAATAGACATAATGAAGTCTCATGCTCATCTCATTCATTAACAATACTTAGGCATAAACGATGATACTTCATACAATTCAAATAAACATGAAAACATAAAGTAGAGTACAAATTGTATCTCTAAAACATAAACTGACACGATCCCAGTGTTACATGATCAGAGCATGACTCGACCCAACATAAATAAAGAAACTAATCAACTACTCCAACGGCTACCTCGCGCTACGAGCAACTCTACTCCTCGATACCGGAGTGATGTCGTATAAAACATCATTCCAACAGAAGGGTGAGATTTCACATAATTATTGAAATTATAAGATAATGATTAATGTAAAGCATACAAACATAAGTACAATCAATCTCGCCCTTTAAAGTTTCATCAACAAAGTATTACTCAAGTAACCATACAATTCACCATTTCACCAATTCAATAAGTCGCATACATACACATAAATCTCATATCACAAACATATACACAATGAGACTCAATGCAACTCATGCAATGTGGTACCAACACTTGTTATTATTTTTCGGTTTTTACACTTAAATCGGGTTCGTCCCCTAGACCAATAACAAACAAAAATCCGTCCCCTAAGCTTTCAAACCCCACTCTAGGTTTAGGACAAGTCACTAGCTCCCACGGAACTAACAAGCATTGCCTCTTGACACAAATGATGTGTATACAATCAACATCCATATGCAATTAAGACCATTCCTTAATCTTAATATCCGAGCATATCATCAATGATTCATCACACTTGAATTATCACACAATTGCACACACAAACACATTTTCATAATCAAAGTACTCATACTTTAAACATCATCACCACAATTAACAATTAACACACAAGGATCGACTCGATCCAATCGCAACTCACAAAACACAAATTACCGATTAAATATAGAATAATTAATCAATCACTAATAATTGAATACAATATTCAATAAAACTCCACTATTCCATAAATAATAATCAATATGTGAATAACCAATTAATAATTAAATAAATAATCAATACCTAAATTAAATAATTAGTATTTAAATAATAATCAATAATTAAACTCATTATTAATAGGATAACTAAAAAGAAATGTTCAATCATTAAATTTAAGAGGTATTATTATTATTATTATTATTATTATTATTATTATTATTATATAATATAATATAATATAATAAAATATATATTACTAGTAAGTTTGAACAATTGGAACAGTTTCTCAATTCACTCCCAATTGCCGTTACAGTAACGTACTTCATGTAATCTCCATCATGTTTTTCCTATGGCTATAAGTACCTCACATTGGCCTACTATATATATATATATATATATATATATTTTTTTTTTACGCCACAGCCTGGGAACATCTATACATATTTTAGTTCATTTGCTTCCTATCTAATTGTCAAGTGGGAGTCCACAAAAGCTACCATATTAAGACCAACTCCAACGGGAGTTTTTCAAATAGTTTTCCAACGTGGCAAACGGATTATTTAATTTTTGTGCCATTGGAGTTGGCCACTGTGGCCATCCATAATAATACATTGATGTTGCTTTAGAATAAAATAATAATAAAATTTATGATGGTGAAAAATATTATTTTATTTTTAACTGAACCTTTTACTTTATTCAAACTAGCCGTTAAACGGCTAGTTTTTTTTTTTTTTTTTCTTTTTTTTTTTACTATATTTATAGTTTTTTATTAACACAAATTTTACCAACACAAATTTTCTCTCTTTCATTTTCTCTTAAATTTCATCCAAATTTCATCCAAATTTTCATTTTTTACTTCATATTAAAATTGTTTAGGCCAAATAAGATGAAAAAGAAATATGGAATGTAGTTAGTAGCACTTATGTAAAATGGTCATTAGTATCTCTTTAATTTATCAACACCTATGTCATTGTAATAAATATTATATTATTCAGACTAGCCGTTACTCAAACTAGCCGTTATTCAAATCATTATATATACTACCACGTATGTCATTATTTTATCATTCTCATCTTATTCTTCTCTCATTTATCTCTCATTCTTTACTCACTAAAATGGATTCAGACAATTCAGATAATTACGATCAAGAATTTTGGGAGTTGGTTGAAGAAGAATTTATGGACGACAGTGATGAAGAACAACAGCTTGAGAATGAACGTCAATCTGGAAGTTCCTCTAGGCCAAAGAGAAGAACAACGGTAGATCGAAGTTGTGAAGAAGGGCACAATCGATTAGTCAATGACTACTTATCAGAAAATCCAGTATACACAGATGTTCAATTCCGAAGAAGGTTCAGAATGCATAGGCATGTATTTTTTCGAATTATAGATGCCCTTGGAAATCATGATGAATATTTCCAAATGAGGGTCGATGCAACTGGTAAAATGGGTCTTTCACCATTGCAGAAATGTACATTTTCTATTCGTATGTTGGCGTATGGGTCTCTTGCTGACCTTGTAGATGAATATGTTCGAATCGGTGAAAGCACTTCAATTGAGTGCTTTCAAAGATTCGTTCAGGGCGTGAATGTTGTATTTGGGGCTGAGTATTTGAGAAAGCCTAACAACACTGATATTGAACATCTTTTACAAATGGGAGAGTCATGTGGCTTTCCAGGTATGTTGGGTTCCATTGATTGTATGCATTGGGAATGGAAAAATTGTCCTGTTGCATAGAAAGGACAGTTTTGTCGAGGTGATCATGGTAAGCCCACAATCATCTTGAAGCAGTGGCATCACAAGACTTATGGATTTGGCATGCTTTTTTTGGTATTGCAGGTTCAAACAATGACATTAATGTGCTAAACCAATCCAACGTGTTTAACGATATTTTGGAAGGACATGCTCCCAATGTGCAATATACAATCAATGAGACACCATATAATATGGGGTATTATTTAGCAGATGGTATATATCCTGAGTGGGCTACATTTGTCAAAACCATTTCAATGCCATAGGGGGAAAAGAAAAAATTATTTGCTCAACATCAAGAATCAGCTAGAAAAGATGTGGAACGGGCATTTGGAGTGCTTCAATCTCGATTTTCAATTATACGTGACCCAGGGCATGCCTGACACATGGACACCCTTAAGCATACCATATATGCCTGCATCATATTGCACAACATGATTGTGGAAGACGAACGACATACATATGGAGGTAATTTTGATTACTCTTATGATAATGTGGATACCAACAACTCAACAACTGAAACATTTAGCGGTCCTCATCCGAATCTTACAACAAGACTACAAAAAAGAGCAAGTATTCGTGAAAAACAAGTTCATCGTCAACTTCAAGGAGATCTAGTCGAGTATATTTGGGAACGTTTTGGACATGAAGACGGTGAAATTTAAGTTTTATTAATTATGTGATGTTATTTATTTTTATTGTTTTTAATTATATGTCATGTATTTGAGATTATTTTTAATTATTATTTTAAATTATAAGTTTAATTTGAATTTTATTTATTTTATATCAATTTTAATTTAAATAATTAAAATTATTATTTTAAGTGATATAAAATTTAATAGGAATAAAATATTAATATATAAAGTAAAGTTGTGGGACTCAATATGAGTTCTTCAGAGTTGCACCATTGAAATAAAAAACTAATTGAGTTGCTTTAAGCTGACGTGGCTTAATAGGTCCCACAAAGAACCCAAAAATTGGTTCACGGTTGGAGATGCTCTCAGAATTAAGTAGAAGACTTCCTATCCAATATCTTTCCATATATAATTAAATAATCAATCTCTAATTAAATAATCCATATATAATTAAATAATCAATATCTAATTAAATAATTAATATTTAATAAAATAATTAATATTTAATAAATAATCAATTTTAAATTAAATAATCAATATTTTAATAAATAATCAATATTTAGTAAATAATCAAAATTTAATAAAGTTTCAATAATGAATAATCATTCAATTATTAATATAAAATCAGTATTTAATAATCAAATAGTAATTAATAACTATACCACTTTTTAATTTATTGTTACAGCAAGTGAAAGAAACAAGGGTCACATTATACGCTACAATGGAATATTGATATCACTTTCCATTCCCTAATGTTCACTTCCTATTAAAATAATAATGGCAAGGTAAGAAAGTGCCACAATTCTCACTATTATTCTAATCAATTGCTACGGATAATGGATAAGAAATGTTACATTTCATTGCCATTGCTACGGATAATGGATAAGAAATGTTACATTTCATTGCCATCATTTAAAATATAAATAACTAGGGGTAGGCACTTTTCACATTGCCCTTATCTCCTAGACGCTACAGCACATGAAAGATAGAAAAGAGATTACATTCATTGCCTTACACACTACAACATAGTATCACTAAAAATAAAAGAAACACATTGCCTATAATATATGTGTTATGCGCTACAGGATGCAATAGGAGGCATTCAATAATTCCATTACCTATGCCATGCTCATACGCTATAGTGTAAGGCCACATATAATCATTTTTATTTATTTTTTATTTTTTCAACTCTAATAGGTATTCTAAATATTAAATAGGTCTCTAAAATATCATTAAAAATCAATTTTAAACATCTAAAAATTAATAATTTCAGAAATGAACATTAACCTAATCATTTTCAATTTCATAGAAAATTTTTGGGGATTTTATTCTAACACTATTTTTACCCAATAATCATCACCCAATAACCCAAATAATAAGTAAAAACCCACATTTACCTTGGATTTTCTTGATAAATTTGCTATTTGTTCTTGAGTTCCTCTCATTTTTACCTTTCTACTCTTTCTTCTCTTCTCTTCTAATTTCTCCTCTCCAATTTCTTACTAACTTTCTTTCTCTAAAACCTTAACTTGTCTTAACCAAGTGGGTCTAACTTAACCCATTACACTTAATATTAACACACCACCTTAAGCCCAACCAATCTCTAGTAATTTTATAAAATTCTATCAAATAGAATAATTAAATAAGGTACTTAATTCTAATCATCTAATTAAATTAAATAATTAGATAAATCCAACAATTCAATTATTATCAAATAATTCAATAAATCACACATTTCAATTTAATCAATTAAATCAATTAATTCACATAAATTAAATAAACCAATTAATTTATATAAACTCAATAAATTATATAAATCAAACAATTCATATAAATTCACTAAATCAAATAATTCATTTAAATCAAATAATTCAAATAAATTTAAATCACATAAATCAATTAATTCATAAAATCACTCAATTAATTAATATAAATAAATAATTACTAAAAATCGGGGTGTTACAAGATACTTTGAGGGTTTTCTCATTGAATCGAGCTAGGTACTCACGTAGTGATTCTGCCTGCTTCTGTCGGACACTGAACAATGCGGCCGTGGACACATTCCGGCGTTTGCTTGCCGAGAAGTGTTGTACTAACTTCTTAATTAGGTCTTGATAGTTGTACCATCTGAAAGCTACGTCCTTAAAGGTCCTGACCATAAGTTTGCACTTCAGTGAGTCTGAAGGGGCAACTATGACCATCTGATTGTTGATAGCAATGAAATGCTCCTGTGGATCTGTCTTCCCATCATAAGAGGTTAATGATGGTGCTTTGAAGTTTTCTTGTACGTGGTCGTTCCAAATCTCTTGAGAGAGAGGTTGAGGTTCGAAAACCTCCTCCTCACTATCACCGTCAGCTTGAGTTTGCTGTTGCAGCACTTGTATGTTGTCTTGCAGCGTTTCATTCTGTTGTCTCATGGTCTCCATCATTGCTAGTAGTTGAGCCATGTCTGGAGGATCTCCATCAGAAGACATGTCATCAATGAGAAGTGTGGCCTGGGAAAATTTTACCTAAGCCCCACGGTGGGCGCCAAATGTTATAGCAAAAAATGGTTAGACCACTAAAAGTGCTAGTTCTCCTTATTCTGGACAAAGAGAGCTATGTTGTTTATACTATAAAGTATGTTTCGGTATTTAAGAGCTATATAGGTGTCGTATATTGTCTCAAGAATGAATGTTTTGCTTAACCCTCACATGGGAGCCCCATTTATAACCTTCTTCTATCTTCATTTAAGCCAGGCCATTAAGAGAAGCCTCTTGGCCTTCAGACGTTGCATGGCCATCATTGCTGTAACTCTTCTTCATGAATGCACGCTTTGAAGACAGGATAACGTCTGCATTGATGCGCTACCGCCGTTACAACTGTTGGAACGACGCTTGTTGAGCTCATGACCGACATCGGTGCCGGGTTGGTGGGGTATAGTACCCGGCCTTGTAAGAACTCGACTGATGGGAGTCGGGCTCCCTGAACGGGTCAGGTTGTGTATGATGTTTGTCTAGCTCTCTTCATTGTACGATCTTTCCTGGTACTATAGTCTAGTCCGTGCTCACCTTTATCTGACTACTCAACTCGGCATCAAATATATTTAGCATGTACAGGTATGATTTCTCACCGTTTTTTATGTAACTCACTTCTAAAACATCATTTAATTGAACCCCTTGGTATAACACGCTGATACGATGTGAATATTGAAGATCCGTTTGTTAGGTCTTGTTTTTTATACTGCAGCCATTATCACATTGCTATTGTAGTTGTGAGAAGATGGAAATGATAGGAACTAGGGCCAGGTTTTTGTCTCTTTGAGTTCGCTAGTTTTTTAAAGAAGAGGAGAAATCAGATTGTTTGAGTTTAGCAAAGGAATTTTGAACCATGGAAACAAGGAGATCGTGGGAGGAAGGATATTGTAAGCAGAGAGAAAGAGAAATAACGAGAGTGAGGGTGCGATGTAATTTTTAGAGAGAGTATTAATGTTAGGATTTTGGTTTGAAAAGTTTACTCTGATCTTTTTATTATTATTATTATCTTCCTCATTATAACCTTTCCTTTTTTTTAATATCATTTAATCTCATTCACTATAATGTTTAATGGCCATGTGATTACTGATGAATTATTGAACGATCAATTCATGATAAAGGCATTTACTTGATTCATTTTTTTCTCTCACGCGTGAACCCAAGGGCTGTTAGGGTTACAACACAAATCTTCTCCTTTGTTTATTTTATGTTGGGTCAACCCACATCTCTCAATCCTGGAGCGCCCCATCATGGGCCTACGCCCCTGATTCGATTCTTCTACCCCCAGGCCCATTAATTAGTTTTTTTGTTAGTTTGTTTTAGAGATTAGTTTAGATTTCATCTAATTTTAAGTTTAAGAATAAAAACTCTTATTAGATTAACCCTTAATTTTTAAAAGTCATGTTTAGAAATTAAATATCTAGGATTTATTTTTTAATTTAATCTTCACTAACTTTCTTGACTATAAACTCTTGACATGTCATAATGCTTGATCCTTGTTACTTTATTTATATCACGAGTTAATCATTACTTTTAGCAGATACCTTGCTCATAATGTCATTTCATCCTTGATTGTAATCGTTTGCGCTTAAGTTGTATCTCTTGGCTCCCTGTTGTTACAAGTTTCCTGTGCCTAATTCCAAAGGAAAGGATTCTCTATTGACTTGTAAGTCAGGCTTTAGGATAACTTAGTGCGTCATACCCTTGAGACCTTGTTAGATTCTTCCCTTTATCCTAGCCTTAGGATTGGAGTCGCCGCACTCCATGTAAGTGTCACGGTGATGAACACTTACTTTCCTTGTTTATCATAGCCTTAGGTTTGGATTCGCCGCACTCCATGTAAGTTTCATGGTAATGAACACTTACTTTCCCCGTTTTAACCTAGTCTTAGGATTGGAGTCTCCGTACTCCATGTAAGTGTCATGGTGATGAACACTTACTTCCCCCTTGGAACCTTGACCATAGTCAAGAGTTTCTCACCCCTAGTTAGGCGAACTACGGAGGCTCTGATTCCTCATTTCTAGTCAGGATACGTAGGCACGAGACGCGATGTCTTGTCGAGCCCACTAGCCCACTAACCCACTAACAACTAATAACTAAATCCTTTATCTCACACCGCTGTGCGAATGAGACTAGTTTATCTTTCCCTTTATCCTAGCCTTAGGATTGGAGTCGCCTTACTCCATGTAAGTGTCATGGTGATGAACACTTACTTTCCCTGTTTTGATCCAGTCTTAGATTTGGAGTCTCCGCACTCCATGTAAGTGTCATGGTGATGAACACTTACTTCCCCCTTGGAACCTTGACCATAATCAAGAGTTCCTTTCCCCTAGTTAGGTGAACTATGAATACTCTGATTCCATCCTAGTCAGGATACGTAGGCACGAGATGCGATGTCTTGGCGAGCATACTCAGTGTATATACGATAGGTCTTTACCTTAGCACATTACCCTTAGCAAGCAAACTTTAACATAACACAAATACTAACAAGAGGTTCATGTAGAGTACTACAGATACTTAGGATGCTAGCACCTTCCCTAAGTATAACCAACCCCCGAACCATAGATCTCTTAGCTTTGTTATTACATAGCTCACTTAGGTTTTTCTTCGATCTTTACCCTTTCCTTTGGATAAATCAAAGATCGGTGGTGAACTTCATGATTTGTGATTCAAGTTAACTAATAGGTTGATATCTGATTCTCACCGCAACAGAAATGGCGACTTCACTGGGGATGATGTTTCCCCTAAGAGGTTTAAGCCCACCTTATTTGCACTTGTGTTATTTTATATGTTTGCTAGCTTATACACTTGTATATTTGTAAATATCTGTATATATCTGTTGTGCTTGGTTTTTTCTGTATGCATGGTTGTTACCTTGAGTGGAGAGGATAAGTCCTATACCCGGACTTGAGTGTACACTTATGATAGGATGGTGGGTACAGTCAAGGAGTTGACTTGAGATCCCCCGCTCAGTTGAGGCCATCTTGGGAGTAATAGTGTTGAACGAGCCATCGTGAATACACTATTACTTTCGACCTAGGAGCTCGTGAGACTGAGGACCTTTAGATTACCTTTTTACCCCACTTTAGCCTTATTAGGATGTAGTGCGATGACTATGAGAGTGTAAACCCAAAGTAGTTGAAACGCGATACTACGCTCAGACGAGACTCTCTTGAGAATATTATTGGTTCCCAAGTTAATTGGCGTGCCGATAATATCCAAAAAGATGGGTTGTTGACTATGGGAACCTTTAAGAACCCTGTTCTGCAGATACAAAAACCTAGTACACACCTTTTGGGACGGGTAGACCATGGATTCATGCTCGTGATCTTCAAACCTAGGCCCTTGTTTGCTTGTCAGCATATATGTGAATATATGTATATGTGTGTTTGTCCATACATTCATGCATTCATGAATAGCCCTTTGGTTTCAAGGAATTCAGTTTTTCATTCCTTTGCAAAGATCAATAGAGATCATGGATTATGGAATGAAACTTTTTCAGTTTTTCCAAAAAAAAGTTTGCAACTTGCTTTGAGTTCCTTGAAACCATTTGGCTTACATTTGCATTGCATGCGCATGTCATCACATTTGCATCTCCCTTGCATTTCTCAGCCCTGAGTCTCATCTTTCTCTTCCTATATCTCTAGAGGGATACCTGTCATACCCCAAATTTTGACCACTAAGATTTCCCATCATTGTGCAAATCATCATCACAATATGGATGAACCATCATGCCTCATCAAAAGCCTCAAGGAATTGGTGAGCATTCACTACAATCAAAATTAGGGTTTCAAGCCCTCTCTGAGCCTTACACAAAGGATCAATCAAGGAATGACATGATCTTCAACTTGTCTAACTTCCCAAACATTCACAATGGATCAAGAGGACTCCCACTTCAAGGATTAAGCACAAGGTTGCTCCCTTCTAGGTGGATCAAGCTTCAAGATCGCCAGTATCACCAAATTAGGGTTTTGGTCGACCAGGGCCTCCAGATGGAAATTTTTCATCTGGGCACAAGGCAATGATCCAAAACATAACCTAATATACTCCATGGAACCTCATGGACCCAATTACCAAGTCAATTTTGCCTCAGGGGATGCGTACATAAAAAATCAGGAATTAGGGTTTCTTGACCTAATTCACCCCTAAGTTGACTTTTGGTGTAAATCATGAACCAAGACCTCAAGAGAGGGTTTGAGGGTCTCTAATGAACTATATTGATCCATTTGGAACAATGGATTAATCCAAGAAGCTTGAGCAACAAGTCTCAATTTCATCTGCACCACAATTAGGGTTTCGCGAGGAAAGTCAACTGTAACTTTGACTTTTGACCAGGACAAGCTCTCAAACCCTAGGACATACTCAATACACCCTATGACATCCTTGGAACATGTCTATCAAGTTTGATTTAGGTCAAGGACATGATTTCCTAAAGAATTGCACAGTTTGGAATTCATCTGATAAAAAGTCAACTGTGCACAAAAGTCAACTTTGACTTTTTGAGATTTTTCACCAAAATGGATTTTTAACCCTAAAATGATGTTAATGTATGATTTGAATCATCATTCATCAAGAAAAATCAAGAAAAGTTGGATAACTTGTAAAAGGGGTAACCATAAAAACTTAGAAAATTTTCTAAGTTAAAAATAAAGTGACAAGGATACCAACTTTGGAGGATCATAACTCCTAAACCACAAGGCCATTTTTTCTCATCCAAAGATGGATTTGTAGCTCTCATTACCCTCTACAAAAAATTCAACTAGACCTAAGTCTAATTCATTAAGGATTTTGAGTTATGGAGTGATCAAAATGGCTGAAAATTGAAAATGTCACTTTTTCCAACACTTAGTGAAATTTTCACTAAGTCAGAATCTGTCTTCACTTTTTGCCAAATGTAGGGGGATTTTTCACTTGGATTCAAAAGAGATCAAAACCAAACATGTTCAAACAGTTGTTGTATGATGTAAGGGCTTTCCAAAATGACCAAGAACATTGCCAAATTCCATTTGAGTCATGAGATATGACATTGGAAAGTTGCCTTGCTGAAATCTGTCAAGGCAAGGCAGAATTTGCAACTTTGCTCGATTTGCCAAAATCAGCCAATTCCAAATGCTCCTATCCACTTGGACACCTCAGAGGATTGAATCTAAAGGGGACAATCACTGAGCCAAGCCTCCAAAGTCCTTGGAACAAGAAAAAGCATGTTGAACCTAGAATGG
Organism: Lathyrus tuberosus; assembly: GCA_022829125.1. Classification (NCBI taxonomy): domain Eukaryota; kingdom Viridiplantae; phylum Streptophyta; class Magnoliopsida; order Fabales; family Fabaceae; genus Lathyrus; species Lathyrus tuberosus. The sequence goes on along the minus strand of JALAZF010000205.1, from coordinate 1,570,624 downwards.
CCAAAATAGGGACAAAACTTCAAATTTGGATTAAAGCATTCAATGGAAGCATCAAGGTGGCATGGACCGAGCCATTCTCATCTGAAATCAGTCAAGACTTATCCAAGACCAAGGGAACCAAAGCTCTGTACCCTAACCTCTAGTCAATGGCTAGAGGAGACTTGCATTTCCATTGGCCAAACACCTGCTGCAGTTGCCATTCACTGTGGATCCCAAAACAAACTTGCTCTACTATAAATAGAGCCCAATTGTGTTCAGTTTGAGTACACCAAAGCCATCTAACAGATGCTTTCCTCAAAATCTCTTTCTCTTGGCAAAAATGCCTTTCTTAGCAAGGTAGCTATCGGGTTTTGAGTTTGAGAGCTTTTCCAATCAAACCAATCACTCACACACCTCACATACATCACATATGAGCTGATCAAACACTTAAACAACAACTGGAACACTGATTTCTTAGAATCACCAGTCAATTGCTCAAGGTTTTAACCAAAATGCAGTTGAGATGCCATGAAGTGATCCAACCAATTTCAATCAAGTCCAAGCATTCAAACACAATCCATAGGGTGTAGGGAAGCTGTTCAGATCATCACCACTCATCTGTAACACCTCCAAATCAAAAATCACATTGCACTTGCTGTCACGGCCTAGAGGTAAGCACATACTTGGTCATCTCTCAATCTATGCATATTTCCTCGCACAATAATTTGGCCATATGTTCATAATCATGCATAGAATGTTTCCCCTCAATTAATTGCATTGTTTGAATCGTGTATCAAAAATCCTAGCCTTCATGCAAAAATTAGGGTTCTTGAGGATTTTTCGTGCTTTCTTGTTGTATGTTTAATTTAAATGAAATTAATTGACATAAACATGATCGTGAGGTTGAGACGAGCATAATGATATGTGGATTACATGATATGATTAAGTATTCAGTGAGATTGGAGAGAAAATGCAAATCTGAGAATCCAAGAACACGCGCGTGTTCTTCAGCTTGTTCTTGGTGCCATTTTTCCAAATTTGAATATTTGAATTTTGTGATTTTATTTAATTGATTCAAAAATTAATTTCTCTCCGAGTTTTAATGATTTTGAGTTGATTCTTTTTTTAATAATTCACAAAAATGTTAAAATATTTTATTTTAATAAAAAATCCCAAAAATATTATTTATTTTATATAATTAATATTTTTACAAAGAATTAATGTTTTAATTGTTTTTAACATTTAAAATATTTTTTCCACCTTGATTTTGCAACTTTTAATGCTTTCTAATTATTTTGTAGGTCAATACTTAATTTTTGAAGCATTAATCCAAGATCACAATTTGTTTTTCATATGTTAAACAATTTTGATCATTTTAATTGAATTTTTATTCAATTAAATACATTTTTGAAAACAAATTAGGGTTTTTTGGATTAATTCAACCCTCATAAATCATTTTCAAAACTTTTTGGGCCTCTTGAGAGAGTGTAAGACCCAATCCTTTTTTTAACCAAATCACTTTTGGGCCTTAGTGTATTGTATAAGTCCCAATACCGTCAAACACAAACGGCGCGATCGTCGCCTTTTAAAAATAATCTTGGGCCTCTCCTTGAGCTATAAGACCCATTCAAATACACTTGGGCCTCTAATAGAGTGTAAGACCCAACCCCCTTTTAACCAAAACATTTTGGGCCTCACTTATTGTATAAGTCCCTCTGCGTTAAAAGAAAACCTCGGCGCGATCGCCACTTTTTTAACGAAAAATCATCTGGGCCTACCCTCGTGTTATAAGCCTCACTCTTTTTCTTTAAACCTTTTTGGGCCTCTTGAGAGAGTGTAAGACCCATCCCTTTGTACAGAAAACCCTTTTGGGCCTCAGTCACTTGTATAAGTCCCTCTGTACAAATTAAAACAGTGCGCTCACAGATAAAACCCTAGGCCTCTCCTTGAGCTGTAAGCCCTAAATCTTTCTTTTTCAAAGCACTTTCTCCTTTGATTTTGAATATACTGTTGTTTTCAATCTGTCTTTGTTGAACAACTAACCAAACAGCATGGAAGCTCTACAACCGAGTAAGTGGTTATTGCTTTCATTTACCGCTTTCATATACATATAACTGTATTGTGGGGCTGTTTCACTGTAAGCCTTCTTTCATAAACTCATATCAACTGTGTAATAATAGTATAGATATTTCGAGTTTCCCCGGCAACTACGTCTAGAACTAGGTGACGCCGTTTCGTTTATTCATAGAAATAGACAACTAGATCCCCAATAGGATCACCAAATACAGTCTTCTCTTCGGCTGTCCTCATTAGAAATTGTCAAGAAACTCTACTCCCCAAGATGAATGTATTCTCCGTGAATGACATCTTTGAGTTTCTTCCAAATTCTCGAACTTTCCTGGCTTGATCTATTCCTTGTGAATAGCCTCTCTTGAATTTCTCAGGGCTTAGAAGTATTCACAGCCTCCTCTTAGGCTTCGTATAAGGATCTCTTCCTCCGGGAATGATAGCCTCCTCTTGGGCTTAGTACAAGGATCCGTCGGCTTCTTAAAAGCTTCCAGCCTCCTCTTGGGCTTCGTACAAATTGTCCCGATGACCTCCTAGAGGTATAGAAACAAAACTTAGTCATCCTCATAGAACAATCCTTTCATAGAGTCTACTACTATTTCTCAAAGCATAGTACGAAAGATAAAACTCTAGACTTGGACAGTCTAATCTCCTTGAGTCTTAAAGACATTCTCAAGTGACCCCTTCGTTAAATAGGAAGGAAACCCGTAGACTCGGACAGTCTCAATACCCTTTGGATTTCCCGCTTCCTTAAAGAACAGGAATAACCCAGATCCTTGAAACAAATCCTTGAGTACAGTGTTGCTCATATAAGAACTGATTTTCTCTTTTAAAATCAGTATATTGGACCTGTCACTTAACTGAAACAGTCACCATAGCCTCCTCTTGGGCTTTGTACAATGATTCTCCCCAGCGGAGTCAAACAACGTTTAGCCTCTCTCTCGAGCTTTGTACGAGACACATAAGAGACTCCCTCGTTGAGTCAATCATCCTCAATAGCCTCCATCTCGGGATTTATGCGAGATACCAAAAGACTCCATCGTCGGGTCAAAACCTTTTAGCCTCTCTCTCGGGCTTTGTACGAGACACATATTAGCCTCCTCTTAGGCTTTGTATAAGAAAACCACTGGTTACTCCAATTAACCTTTTAGCATCAAAGTTGTGCCTCGTTCACAGTACATAAACATCAACAACTCCTTCCCCTTCATCTAATCGCTGTAAGCGGCAAGTCTCTAGATCATCTACATCCATGCCACTGTCCCTCTTTTAGCATGAGAAATTCCTAAGGAAAGATAGCATTGCTCTACACTGAGTTAAAGTCTTCTCCTTCAGGTTGGAACTCCCCTATAAAGGAAATTATGGCATTGCCGGATTCACATATCCCAGTTAAAGTAACTCTCCTTTATAAACAGTTGTGATAGACAAACCCCTCTTTAGAGATGACAAATTCTCTCTAAAGTTGAGACCTTTCAGCTTCACATCTTGGGCTTCGAACAAGATACAAATAAACCCTTCAGCTTCACATCTTGGGCTTTGAACAAGATACAAACTACCATTTCGCTTCACGTCTTGGGCTTTGAACAAGACACCAAAACAACCACTTTCTCCCATAGAATAGGAGGAACTACGAACGCTCTGATTTCCCTGTTTCGGTAAACGGGAATACGTAGGCATAAGATTGAAAGAAAAATCTTAGCGAGCACACTAAACAAAAACCCAAAATCCCATACTCTCATGTATCTATCAAAAAGCATCAGTCCTAACATCCTAATCCTTGTTCCCCGCCAGAAAACTTCTGTCTAGGTAAAAAGAGAGAAACCGTATTGGCGAAAATACAAATAACCAGTACAAAGACCCACCACATTGATAGCATTCGTAACTTAACAGACCGCTGTTTAAACTCAGTATGCAAGCAGGGTTAATTGGAGACATCTATTTCCCTTCCTTATTCAGCTTACAATAGGATAAAAAATGAATCGACCTGTAGTCAGCCCAACCGCAGAGAGCGACCAGTGCTTAAGAACCGCGTCCAAAATCGCTCGCTACAGAAAAATGGCGCCCACCGTGGGGCCGGTCTTTCTTTTTCCTTCTTCCCTCTTCACTTATGTGAAAACCACAGATTGGGGCTTCCGCCGGGGAACCCATTTTCTGTCAGGAACTTAGGATTCATAGCTTTAAAGGTCTAGGATGTTTAGGACAAATATATATACTGCTTTTCCTAATTGTTATACGTGTTTATTTTTCTGCTAATGGGAATGCGGGTGATGCCGTATGTGGAAAGATTGAGTATACACTTAAGATAAGTGGTGGCGACGGGGTCGACCATCAACCTCAGTGGTGGCTGACCAACGCAACCCATTCTCTCACCTAGACAATGGGCCGATTGTTAAGTCTGAGAAGCTGAGGAGCCAAACCCTTTCGTAGTGCGGACACTATCAGGAATAGTTGTTACGCGATACTACCCTCATTTGAGGCTGGTGATCTATTCTCGGTGAATGGCACTTACTCTAAGATTGCTCTACAACTCGCTGGCGATCCGCTTGTTGTTTTGCTTTCCTGGGAGGAGCTGATGATAATGAGTACAGGTACAAAAAACACCCTAGTATAAACCTTTGGGGATGGGTAGAGCCTTGACTTCATGACAACGACCCTTTGACCCCATGTTTTTTCTATGTTTTTGTGTGCTGCATTCATGCATTCATTTAAAAAAACATTAAAACATTCAAAAAACTTCTCTTCTAGTCTCTCTATTTTTCAAATTAAACTAAGACTGTGATTGCAAATATCAGAGAAAAGGATTGCGCTAATGGATTTCGGTAGAAGGAGAACTCATAAGTACACCTTCAAGGTTCCAAAACTAGAGGATTTGAGAAGGTTAGCAAGGATGATCACTAACCCTGAGGCTTTCAGAGCCAAGCACGGAGGTTTGCTACCACTGTTAAGAGTCCATGTGATTGAGGGAATCATGGATGCGCTCATTCAGTTTTACGATCCGGTTTATCACTGTTTCACATTCCCGGATTACCAGCTTGCACCAACGCTGGAGGAATTTTCTCATCTGACCGATTTACACATTACAGATCGAGCTCCATTTTCTGGAGTGGAATAAATTCCAAAGAATCAGACCATTGCAAGAGCAATTCATTTGGACGAGTCTGAGGTCAGGACTCACATAACCACTAAGGGTGGCATCCAAGATTTGCCAGCCCAGTTCTTGACAAAGAAGGCCCTATATTTTGCCAGTATAGGAAACATGACTGCTTTTGAAAGCATCTTTGTCTTGCTCATCTACGGGTTATTTTTGTTTCCCAACATCAATAACTTCGTCGATATTAACTCCATTAAGGTTTTTCTTATTGGAAACCCTGTGCCGACTTTGCTCGCAGATGCGTATCATTCTGTACACTTGGGAAATTTGTACAGCGGAGGGGAGATTACATGTTGTGTACCTTTGCTTTACAAATGGTTTATCTCCCACTTGCCCAAGTCTGCTGCTTTTTGGGATTGCAAGAGTGCCTTACGTTGGTCGCAGAAGATCATGTCTCTTACCAACTCTGATATAGATTGGTGTAATAGGATTTATGAGGGAATCAGAATCATCGACCGTTGTGGAAACTTCCCCAACGTACCCCTCATAGGAACTAAGGGAGGAATCAACTACCATCCGGTATTGGTTCGCCGTCAATTTGGATACCCGATGAGACACATCCCACTGGGTGTTCATCTGGAAGGTCTTTTCTTCAAGGAAGGAGAAAGTGACAGAGCACTAAAGATGGAAATAGTGCACGCTTTGAAGCAGGTTCATAAGAAAGGACGAGAGTCTCTAGGAAAACGGGATTGTGTCTCAGTGGAGCCTTATCTCCATTGGGTACAAACTAGAGCTCTCAAGCTAAAAATGCCTTATCCTCGTTACGAAATTCTTCCGCCAAGGGGATCTGTCATGTACTTCATGACGGAAACTGAAAAGCTTCAGGTTACTCTCAACAAAGTTCAACGGGAGAGAAGGTCTTGGAAGAACAAGTACCGCACCCTCGACATAGAGTGCATCAAAATACAACAATTACTGAAAGAAAAAGATACTCTGATTGAAATTTTGGAGCAACATGCTGTAGAAAATCAAGATGACCAAAGGAATTTGCTCGCTCCTTTCACCTGGAAAAGGAAGGACAACCCGACAACGGCTCAAGAGCCCCGGTCAAAGAAAAGGAAAGTCCTAGAATCAGCACCCGATTTCTCTTCAGAGAGGACTCGGGACCCATTAGCTTAGGTTTCTATTTCCGCACCTTGTAATCTACTGTATTTCCATTTCTGTAATCCTTTGAATTCAATAAAAAGGGGTTTCCCCACTGTTTGATATTTGCAATCTAATTGTCGAAGTTTATTTTAATTAAACCAAAAGAACAATTAATATAATCATTGCATTCATCATTCTCACGTCACGTATTCTTCTTCCCTACGAATCTCACGTTTGTGTCTCGATTCTAGAGTCAAACTGTCTCATTCGTACAAAACTCGGGCCAATCGTCAGAAAAAGATGGATGATTTTGAGGAAGAGAACAGAGAGTTGAAAGAAGAGATCGACACTCTGAGAGAGGATATGAGAAAGCTTCGTAACGACATGCAAGCCATGGCAGAAGCTCAGCTACAAAGGACTGTGATCTCAGAGATCACCTCAACGCCTATAGTGGAGAAATATGATCCTAGGTATCAGATGCCAAAAGATCGTCCTTGGGGCATGCCTGTTAACTATATCCCGGAAGGATATGTTCCGCCGATCGCTGAAGATCAGAGAATCACAACAGAAGCCGCTGGGCCTGAAGGTTACAAACTTCGGGAAAGCGAAGATGCCAGGGGCATACTGAAGACTCCTGAAGGTTACAAACTTCGGGAAGCGCCAAGACTCACTGTCGTAGTCACGGTACCACCCTCTGTGGTGCACACTGTCCCGGAAGGACAGATTCCACCAACACCTTCTGGTAAGAAGGAAACTATGTTCGATAGAATGGATGAATTCCAGGAACAGTTCCTGGAAATGCAAAAAGAACTGCAGGCCATTCGCGGTCAGGATTTATTTGGAAAGGACGCCGCAGACCTCTGCTTGGTCCCTAATGTGAAAGTCCCGCACAAATTTCAAGTGCCCGACTTTGAAAAATACAAGGGTAACTCTTGCCCTCAAAGCCATCTGGTGATGTACGCTCGACGGATGTCAGCTCAGACGGAAAATCAGGACCTACTGATTCACTACTTTCAGGATAGTTTAACCGGTGCCGCCTTAAAATGGTACATGGGCTTAAACCGTACTACGATTAGTACATTCAGAGATCTTGGTACTGCCTTCGTCCAATAATACAAATACAATTTGGACATGGCACCCGACAGAGATCAACTCAGATCAATGTCGCAAAAGGACAAGGAAACCTTTAAGGAGTATGCTCAAAGGTGGCGTGAAATTGCCGCTCAAATTTGTCCGCCTCTTGAGGAAAAAGAGATGACAAAAATCTTCTTAAAAACCTTAAGCTCATTTTACTATGACCGAATGGTTGCCAGTGCGCCCAATGATTTCACCGAAATGGTCGGCATGGGCGTACGTCTTGAGGAAGCCGTCCGAGAAGGACGTTTGGTAAAAGACACTGGATCGACGAGCGGTACTAAAAAATATGGTAGTGCTCTCCCTAAGAAAAAAGAGCAAGATATTGGGAATATCTCTCTCGGAAAGCAAAGGCGACGATATCAGCCAGTAGCAGCTGTGACTCCTGCTATTAGCCCTGCGCCTATTCCTACGTATCAACCTCAGGTTGCGCATAGCCAACCTGATGAGCAAAGGACACAACAGCCTCTTCAGCAGGCTCGTCCTCAATACAACAACAACCGTACAACACGGCCACCAGGATTTGATCCTATACCCGTAACGTACGCAGAGCTATTTCCATTACTGCTAGCCAAGGGGCACATTCAGACTAAGTCCCCTCTTACAGTACCGGAAAATCCACCTTTTTGGTTTAAGGTGGATCAAACTTGCCCTTATCATCAAGGAGGTTTAGGGCATAACATTGAGACTTGTCTTAATTTCAAATCCGACGTGCAAAAGCTTGTTAGGAGCGGGGTCTTATCTTTCAAGGATACAAATCCCAATGTTCTTACGAACCCGTTGCCTCAACATGAAAAAGCTGCAGTCAATTTGATAGAGGAAGAGATTAACAATGTCTACCAAATTCACGATGTACTCTTGTTAAAAACCAATATGGTTAAGATGCATTGTAGACAGAGTGGATATGGCCATGTGCCACCTCATAACTATCACCAGTGTGATATCTGTTCTAAAAATAACCAGGGATGTTTTGTAGTGCAAGCAGCTCTACAGGAACAGATGGATCTAGGATGGATCCAAGAGCACTGAGTTCGTGAAGTTAACATGGTCTATACGAATTCTAACGTCATTCAGAACCACGACATCCGTGTGATGAATGCCAACTTGGTGGCGATGCACTCAAGGAAAAGCCAGTATCATAATCTGCCGCAACACGATTACAGTTCCTGTCTGACTTGATCGGTAAACAAACAGGGATGCTCTTTCATACAAGAGGCCCTCCAGCGTTAGATGGATCTTGGATGGATCCAAGACTACCATGATAGGAATCCCTATCAGATTAACATGGTTCAGATCTTCGATATTCGCGTGATGAATACCAACCTGGTAGAGTTACATGCTGAGCAGGTCCGACTCGGATTCTTAATATCACATGACTATCAAAGCTGTAAAGCGGGTTGCGAAAACAATCGAGGTTGTACCCTTGTCCAGGAGGCACTTCAGCACTTGTTAAATCACTGGTGGATGCCAATTTATATGGATGAAGATACTCAGCAAATTAGTATTAGTAACAGGAATCCTACTCGTCGTCAAAGTCAGGATGTCCGATCAGTGGAAGCTAACCTAGTGAGGTTACATTGTATTCAAAGTGGGCGTGGCCAGGTGCCACTACACAATTACGACCGTTGTAGCGTCTGTTCGGAAAGTAACCAAGGGTGTCACCTTGTGAGAGCAGCTCTTTAGGGTCAGGTAGATCGTGGAAAAATTCGTCCATATCCGGGTTCTGGACCCATCAACTGGATGTCGAACTACCTTACTGATCAAGTTGAGGATGTTGTCACCATCTCGGGTCATCATAGGACCAGGGATGTTTTTGCCATCATCCCTCTACTTGACAAATCTAGAGTTCCCAACCGGGAACGGATCGAGATTACTTACGATGGTCAGAAGAATCAGAAGGTTCCCATAGTCATCTATCTGCCGGGACCACTACCGTATGAATCAACTAAGGCTATCCCTTACAAATACGGTGCAACGACAATTGAAAATGGAAAGGAAATTCCATTACCCTCCGTCGTGAATATTACAGACATCAGTCGAGTAACACGGAGCGGTCGAATCTTCAACCGAGGGGTTGGGGAACATAACAAAGAAAAGGAACTTCAGACAGAAGCTCCTGATCCACTAGTCGGTCAATCCAGTAATCCCGACCTTGCGAAAAATAATGATGAGATGCTGAAGCTCATCCAAAGGAGTGAATATAACATTATGGATCAGCTGTTACAGACTCCTTCAAAGATCTCGGTATTATCACTGCTACTCAGTTCAGAAGCACACAGGGAGGCTCTACAGAAAGTCTTGGAGCAAGCCTTTGTGGAACAGGATATAACAATTAGATAGTTCGATAGCATTGTCTCTAACATCACTTCCTGCAATAATTTGGGATTTAGTGATGAGGAATTACCCGAAGAGGGTCGCCGTCATAACATGGCGCTCAACATTACAGTTAACTGCTAGGGCGATGCTTTAGCCAGCGTACTGGTAGACACAGGGTCAGCCCTAAATGTTATGCCGAAGTCTACTTTGATGCAGTTATCATTCAAGGGCCCTCCGATGAGAATCAGCGAGGTCATCGTCAAGGCATTTGACGGATCCAGAAAAACAGTTATCGGCGAAGTTGATCTTCCCATAACTATCGGTCCTCACACTTTCCAAGTCACTTTCCAAGTCATGGACATCCGGGCAACATACAGTTGTTTATTAGGAAGACCTTGGATACATCAGGCTGGAGCGGTTACTTCGACCCTCCACCAAAAGCTAAAGTTCGTCAAGAACGATCAACTTGTCACGGTTTGTGGGGAACAAGCCTTGCTTGTAAGCAACTTGTCATCGTCTACTAGTATAGAACCCGAGGAGGTTATTGGAACTCAGTTCCAAGCATTGTCGGTAAGTAAAGACAATCAGTTCAAAGGAGGAACCTCGATTTCCTCATACAAAGATGCTATCAAAGCGGTCGAGAGTACCGATACAACCGGATGGGGACAACTTGTCATTCCTATTGACAATAAAACAAAGAAGGGTCTTGGTTTTTTTGCAACCTGTACCCGGACAGCTGCCAACGATGAGAGTCTTCATCCGCTTCAAAACTTCTTCCACAGTAGAGGTTTCCTTCACCCAGTGTCTCAAATAGTTCATGCTATCAATGAGGAAAATCCCTCTGACACGGATGAAGAATGGAAGTCATACCTTAACAAGAACGGTTATATGTCTCAGGAAGAGGTGCCTATGCCTTTTTGCTTTCCTACAGAAAGTTCGAGATTTATACCAAGATCAGATGTCGAAATGATATATAGAGATTGTGATCCGGAAGGATGTCGTGCTCCGCCAAATTCATTAGAGGAGGACACTCCGATGAAAGACAATTTTGACTACAACTACTATGGCCCGATGGATGGTCTGCCAATGTGGCAACCTTATCCAGGAGACTTGGGGCAAGAAAGTCAGCCGAACAATGAAACTCAGCTGACCGTCATTGAACATAATACCTGTGTCCCCACCATGTCATGGGATCAACACTCAGGTCATTCAGAAACTACTCAACATGAAGATGAATTTGCAACGTTCGCCGAACTTGAATTCATCAACTATGCTTTTCCAGAGGTTAACGTCATCGAGAGGGATGACTCCTCCAGTTCCAAAGAAGTTTGGGACACTCTGGGAGAACCAAGTGGAAAATACGACTATATGGTCAAGTACACCGCTCCCGAAAGCTCTCGTATCAGGCTCGAAGATATCCAGCCAACTGGATGGGGAGATACAGCTGAGAGCACAAATGCTATGCAAAATCCAACAGAGGAATTCTCCTACGACAATTCTGCCTGGGAGACAGATTCCAATGATCCTGCTCCACCAGAAATCAGTGTTATTTCTGAAGACAAATCAAGGAAGGTGCCAGACTTTGTGATTCACCGAGGAGTTCGCCACCAATGGGTTGCTGTCAATGTTCCGAAGGTCGTTCATCAGTCAAAGTAATTGCCATCTTTAACCTTTCACCCTGCCCAGGTGAAACGGATGTTTTGATAGGGCTCGCTTTCTGTAAAATTCCCTCTTCGCTTTGCCCGAAGCGACAGAGTTTTGTTTTATAGGGCTGTAGTTTCAAGAGTCGACTTGTTCATTAATAAAATAACATCGTTCTGTAATTTCCGCATTAATTGTTGTTTTCTCTTTTTGCTTTTTCAGAAAATGGTAATCCTTAAAAATAATTCAATAATAAAAACAAGCAGTAAAATAAAAACACTGCACACACTTGCATTTTCCTCTATCTCTTCTAAACACGAATCATCACGTCATGCAAATTGCTTATTTTAAACCCCGTTGAAACATACGATCTGATGCCTTCGAGGCTGAAGAAGAAAATGACAACGAAATTCCAGAAGAGATCTCCCGACTACTCAGACAAGAGGAAAGGTCTATTGAACCTCACAAAGAACCGTTGGAAACGGTAAACTTGGGTTCAGAGCAAGAGAGAAAAGAAATCAGGATCGGAGCACTGCTCAGTCCAACGGCCAGAGAGGGTTTGATAAAGCTTCTCAAAGAATTCCCCGACGTGTTCGCTTGGTCCTATCAGGATATGCCAGGGTTGGATACCAGCATCGTGGAACATCATTTACCATTGAGATCGGAATGTCCGCCAGTAAAACAGAGGTTGAGACGGACTCACCTGGACATGGCCATTAAAATCAAAGAGGAGGTACAAAAATAGATTGACGCGGGTTTCCTCGCTACATCATAATACCCTCAATGGTTAGCCAATATCGTACCTGTTCCCAAAAAGGACAGAAAGGTCAGAATGTGTGTCGATTACAGGGATCTGAACAAGGCAAGTCCAAAGGACGACTTTCCTTTACCACACATTGACATGCTGGTAGACAGTACAACAAAGTTCAAAGTTTTCTCCTTCATGGATGGATTCTTGGGCTATAACCAAATCAAAATGGCGCCAAAAGACATGGAGAAAACTTTGTTCATTACCCCATGGGGTACCTTTTGTTACAAGGTGATGTCGTTCGGTTTGAAGAACGCCGGGGCAACCTATCAAAGGGCCATGACTACTCTGTTTCATGACATGATACACAAAGAAATCGAGGTATATGTCGAATATATGATTGCAAAATAAAAAACAGAGAGTGAGCACGTTGAACATCTGTCAAAATTGTTCGAACGACTAAGAAAATTCAAGCTCCGCTTGAATCCCAACAAGTGCACCTTCGGTGTCCGTTCAGGGAAACTACTAGGGTTCATCGTCAGCCAGAAAGGAATTGAGGTTGATCCTGACAAGGTCAAGGCCATTCAAGAAATGCCTTCTCCGAAAACTGAAAAACAAGTCAGAGGATTCTTGGGACGTTTGAATTACATCTCCAGATTCATATTCCTCGTGACCGCCACTTGTGCGCCGATTTTCAAATTACTAAAAAAGAACCAGGATTGCGTTTGGTCAGAGGACTGTCAAACCGCCTTTGACAGTATTAAGGAATATCTGTTGAACCCACCGATTCTATCACCTCCAGTGGAAGGAAGACCACTAATCATTTACCTCACAGTTCTAGAGGACTCGATGGGATGTGTACTTGGCCAACAAGACGAAACTAAACGGAAAGAGTTTGCCATTTACTATCTAAGCAAGAAATTCACCGACCGTGAAATTCGGTACACGATGCTTGAGAAAACTTGTTGCGCTTTGGCTTGGGCAGCCAAACGTCTTCGCCAGTACATGATTCGTCATACTACTTGGTTGGTCTCCGAAATGGATCCAATCAAGTACGTTTTTGAAAAACCTGCTCTTACGGGAAGAATTGCCCGTTGGCAGATGCTGTTATCAGAATATGACATAGAGTACCACGCTCAGAAAGCCGTTAAGGGAAGTATTTTAGCCGATCATTTGGCTCATCAACCGATTGACAATCAAGAATCAATCGGGTTTGACTTCCCAGACGAAGATGTCATGTATCTAAAAATGAAAGATTGCGATGAACCGCTACCCAGTGAAGGGCCAGAACCAAGTTCCCAATGGGGACTTATCTTTGACGGAGCAGTTAATCATTATGGAAAAGGAATTGGGGAAATCATTGTTACCCCTCAGGGTACCCATATTCCTTTCACCGCTAGACTTACGTTCAAATGTACGAACAACGAGGCCGAATACGAAGCTTGTATTATGGGTCTCGAGGAAGCAATTGATTTAAGGATCAAAAACTTGGACGTATACGGTGATTCAGCCCTGGTTATCAATCAGATAAAAGGAGATTGGAACACATACCAATCAGGATTGATTCCTTACAAAGACTACGCGAGAAGGTTGCTACCTTTCATCAACAGGGTTGAGTTTCATCACATCCCTCGTGATGAGAATCACATGGCTGATGCTTTAGCCACTATCTCTTCCATGATTAGTGTAGGTCAATGGAATGACATACCTAAGATTGACATCATGCGCCTTGAACGGCCCACATACATCTTCACGATTGAAGCAGTCATAGACGACAAACCTTGGTATCATGATATCAAATGCTTCCTTTCAGAAACAAGAGTACCCACCTGGGGCATCCAGGAAAGATAGAAAAACCCTCAGAAGACTGGCTGGAAACTTCTTCCTGAGTGGTGACACTCCCTATAAGAGAAACTTCGACATGGTTTTGCTCCGATGCATCAACAGACCAGAAGCAAACATGCTGATGAAAGAAATTCACGAAGGGTCCTTTGGCACTCATGCCAACGGACACACAATGGCGAGAAAAATTCTAAGAGCAGGGTACTATTGGTTGACCATGGAGTCCGACTGCTACAAGTACATGAGGAGGTGTCACAAGTGTCAGATATACTCCGACATAATTCATGTACCGCCATCATATCTCAAAGTTCTCTCTTCCCCATGGCCTTTTTCCATATGGGGAATCGACATGATTGGCATGATTGAGCCCAAGGCTTCAAACGGACATCGGTTCATTCTTGTAGCCATTGACTATTTCACCAAGTGGGTCGAAGCAGCGTCATACGCTAATGTAACCCGACAAGTGGTGGTCTGATTTATCAAAAACAATATCATCTGCCGTTATGGTGTTCCAAGCGAGATCATTACTGATAATGGATCTAACTTGAACAATAATATGATGAAAGAGTTGTGCGCAGAGTTCAAGATCGAACACCATAACTCATCTCCCTACCGACCCAAGATGAACGGAGCGGTAGAAGTGGCTAACAAGAACATCAAGAAGATCGTTCAAAAGATGGTTGTAACCTACAAAGACTGGCACGAGATGCTACCCTTTGCTCTTCACGGTTATCGCACATCTGTCCGCACTTCAACAGGGGCTACCCCTTTCTCTCTAGTGTATGGCATGGAAGCAGTGCTCCCCATAGAAGTAGAGATCCCATCAATCCGAGTATTGATGGAAGCTAAGCTCACTGAAGCTGAATGGTGTCAAAGTCGACACGACGAACTGAATCTGATTGAGGAGAAGCGAATCACGGCACTATTCCATGGTCAGCTGTATCAACAGAGAATGAAGAGGGCGTTCGACAAAAAGGTTTGACCCCACATCTTCAGGAAAGGAGACCTCGTGCTCAAGAAGATACAATCATTTCTCACTGATTCTCGGGGCAAATGGACCCCAAATTATGATGGCCCCTATGTGGTCACGAAAGCTTTCTCAGGCGGCGCCTTGAGACTTGCAACCATGGACGGAGAGGAATTTGCCTACCCCACGAATGTTGATGTAGTCAAGAAATACTTCGCCTAAAAAAATGTCTCGATGGATTGAAAACCCGAAAGGGCGGTCCAGGCAAAAATTAGAGACATGAAAAAAAATCATCCCGGTGGATTGGAAACATCATAGTACAATCCAGGCAAAAATTAGGGATAATGGCAAGTAACTATGTTCAACAGAGGCAAGTCCCTCAGCAGCAGTTACACCATCCATCGGAGGAAAACTCCAGTCAAGGTCATCTTCGACAGAAGCTCAGGATGTCCCGAATTCAAAGTTGGTAGAAGGATAGTGGTCGTTATGTTTCAACGTAGCCCTTTTCCTTGTAAATTACCATTTTCAAACTTTGTAAATACTCTTTGGAATCACGCGTTTGGCTGATTTCCATCTTATCAATAAAATTTGAGCCCTTGTGCTTTTGTTTGTACTTCTTATTTGTTTTAGCTTTACAGAACGAAGTTGCTAATATGATTAACGATTCTTGAAATAAAACAAAATGAATTTACTTGGTAAAACTTTTTCTGCTTTTAAAATAAAGTCGGCAATTTCTTTTGACTGTTGAACATCAAAGGAACATCGACCGCGTCTCCAAAGATGTTCGAACCTCAAAGTGCAGAATCAAAGTACTCCTTCTACGCCAGTACGCCTGAATGAAGGATCAACTGTGTCAGAGACCTTGTTTCGTCTGACACACCTCGGCCGAGTTCTTATCTCCTAAGCCCGACCAACATAGCTCCTAACAGGGACTATCTCTCCTAAGCAAGGTGGAATTGCTATCTTGAACCAGCGATATCTCTACACGCCCCGCGATGGCCGAGTATCCAGTCATGTTCATCTTTTAGTTTGTGTGTCGCGTCAGTTTTGTCAGCATATACATACATACATCATGCATTATTGATTTGCATTCACATTTCATATTGCATCACCATCACTCTAGGCAGTCTTATCCCCTAGTGATAACAGTCCTCTCAATCAAGTTGTTAGTTCTTGCCTCGTTAGGAAATGCTGCGTTTGGACAATCTTGCTTCTAGTGTATCTCTGGATTAGAGTCGGCACTCGACCACTTTGATAACTTGAACCTCTGAAAAGCCAGAGAAAACTTTCAACAAATGTCACTCTTCACCATCGAAGATGATATCCTTGCTTTCCCGGATTAAGGAAAATCCACAGAGAAAGCCCCTTAATCAGAGATTCGGCAGCACGCCAGTTTCGCTCCGAAAAAACTACTGATGAAAAGGTCATCGGCACCTCAAAATTGGATCCCATCATATGGCATTTCTCCGGAAAGATCCTGAGAAAAGTATGATGTAAGCCCCCAAACGAAAACAGTCTCTCAAGAGACTCGTATTCCCCAGTAGAATCGACAAATGGCGTCTCCAAAACAAAGAAGTTTGTGCAACTCTACAGCTCAGACAACTGGGTCCCCCAGTAAGTCTGACATCAAAACATTTTCCGTCAAATGGCATCTCCCCAAGAAAATTCTGCGAGAAGTTTGAGGAAAACCGCTACGCATAGCGTCCCTTGTCAATAAAGTTTATTGACAAAAGAAACTGAGACCAGGTCCTTGGTAGGAAACCAAGATCGAGGGGAAGTTTACAACAGAAACTGAGACCAGTTCCTTGGTAGGAAACCAGGATCGAGGGGAAGTTGACAAAAGAAACTAAGACCAGATCCTTGGTAGGAAACCAGGATCGAGGGGAGGTTTATCTCAAAAGAAGCTGAGACCAATTCCTTGGCTGAAAACCAGGATCGAGGGGAAGTTTTACCTTTTCTAAGCATCATTGCTTAGCAAAAGAAGATGGATGCGTAAGCTACCATTCATAACCACCATCAAAATTTCGGGTATTCTGATATTTAATCCTCTTGCACCCCGAATGCCCGAATACCTTCGTAATTCACACCTTCGGGTCCAAGAAGATTAAATAGGGGCATCTGTCATACCCCAAATTTTGACCACTAAGATTTCCCATCATTGTGCAAATCATCATCACAATATGGATGAACTATCATGCCTCATCAAAAGCCTCAAGGAATTGGTGAGCATTCACTACAATCAAAATTAGGGTTTCAAGCCCTCTCTGAGCCTTACACAAAGGATCAATCAAGGAATGACATGATCTTCAACTTGTCTAACTTCCCAAACATTCGCAATGGATCAAGAGGACTCCCACTTCAAGGATTAAGCACAAGGTTGCTCCCTTCTAGGTGGATCAAGCTTCAAGATCGCCAGTATCACCAAATTAGGGTTTTGGTCGACCAGGGCCTCCAGATGGAAATTTTTCATCTGGGCACAAGGAAATGATCCAAAACATAACCTAATATACTCCATGGAACCTCATGGACCCAATTACCAAGTCAATTTTGCCTCAAGGGATGCGTACATCAAAAATCAGGAATTAGGGTTTCTTGACCTAAGTCACCCCTAAGTTGACTTTTGGTGTAAATCATGAACCAAGACCTCAAGAGAGGGTTTGAGGGTCTCTAATGAACTATATTGATCCATTTGGAACAATGAATTAATCCAAGAAGCTTGAGCAACAAGTCTCAATTTCATCTGCACCACATTTAGGGTTTCGCGAGGAAAGTCAACTGTAACTTTGACTTTTGACCAGGACAAGCTCCCAAACCCTAGGACATACCTCAATACACCCTATGACACCCTTGTAACATGTCTATCAAGTTTGATTTAGGTCAAGGACATGATTTTCTAAAGAATTGCACAGTTTGGAATTCATCTGATAAAAAGTCAACTGTGCACAAAAGTCAACTTTGACTTTTTGAGATTTTTCACCAAAATGGATTTTTAACCCTAAAATGATGTTAATGTATGATTTGAATCATCATTCATCAAGAAAAATCAAGAAAAGTTGGATAACTTGTAAAAGGGGTAACCATAAAAACTTAGAAAATTTTCTAAGTTAAAAATAAAGTGACAAGGGTACCAACTTTGGAGGATCATAACTCCTAAACCATAAGGCCATTTTTTCTCATCCAAAGATGGATTTGTAGCTCTCATTACCCTCTACAAAAACTTCAACTAGACCTAAGTCCAATTCATTAAGGATTTTGAGTTATGGAGTGATCAAAATGACTGAAAATTGAAAATGTCACTTTTTCCAACACTTAGTGAAATTTTCACTAAGTCAAAATCTGTCTTCACTTTTTGCCAAATGTAGGGGGATTTTTCACTTGGATTCAAAAGAGATCAAAACCAAACATGTTCAAACAGTTGTTGTATGATGTAAGGGCTTTCCAAAATGACCAAGAACATTGCCAAATTCCATTTGAGTCATGAGATATGACATTGGAAAGTTGCCTTGCTGAAATCTGTCAAGGCAAGGCAGAATTTGCAACTTTGCTCGATTTGCCAAAATCAGCAAAATCCAAATGCTCCTATCCACTTGGACACCTCAGAGGATTGAATCTAAAGGGGACAATCACTGAGCCAAGCCTCCAAAGTCCTTGGAACAAGAAAAAGCATGTTGAACCTAGAATGGCCAAAATAGGGACAAAACTTCAAATTTGGATTGGAGCATTCAATGGAAGCATCAAGGTGGCATGGACTGAGCCATTCTCATCTGAAATCAGTCAAGACTTATCCAATACCAAGGGAACCAAAGCTCTGTACCCTAACCTCTAGTCAATGGCTAGAGGAGACTTGCATTTCCATTGGCCAACATTGGCCAAACACCTGCTGCAGTTGGCATTCACTGTGGATCTCAAAACAAACTTGCTCTACTATAAATAGAGCTCAATTGTGTTCAGTTTGAGTACACCAAAGCCATCTAACAGATGCTTTCCTCAAAATTTCTTTCTCTTGGCAAAAATGCCTTTCTTAGCAAGGTAGCTATCGGGTTTTGAGTTTGAGAGCTTTTCCAATCAAACCAATCACTCACACACCTCACATACATCACATATGAGCTGATCAAACACTTAAACAACAACTGGAACACTGATTTCTCAGAATCACCAGTCAATTGCTCAAGGTTTTAACCAAAATGCAGTTGAGACGCCATGAAGTGATCCAGCCAATTTCAATCAAGTCCAAGCATTCAAACACAATCCATAGGGTGTAGGGAAGCTGTTCAGATCATCACCACTCATTTGTAACACCTCCAAATCAAAAATCACATTGCACTTGCTGTCACGGCCTAGAGGTAAGCACATACTTGGTCATCTCTCAATCTATGCATATTTCCTCGCACAATAATTTGGCCATATGTTCATAATCATGCATAGAATGTTTCCCCTCAATTAATTGCATTGATTGAATCGTGTATCAAAATCCTAGCCTTCATGCAAAAGTTAGGGTTCTTGAGGATTTTTCGTGATTTCTTGTTGTATGTTTAATTTAAATGAAATTAATTGTCATAAACATGATCGTGAGGTTGAGACGAGCATAATGATATGTGGATTACATGATATGATTAAGTATTCAGTGAGATTGGAGAGAAAATGCAAATCTGAGAATCCAAGAACACGCGCGTGTTCTTCAGCTTGTTCTTGGCGCCATTTTTCCAAATTTGAATATTTGAATTTTGTGATTTTATTTAATTGATTCACAAATTAATTTCTCTCTGAGTTTTAATGATTTTGAGTTGATTCTTTTTTTAATAACTCACAAAAATGTTAAAATATTTTATTTTAAAAAAAAATCCCAAAAATATTATTTATTTTATATAATTGATATTTTTGCAAAGAATTAATGTTTTAATTGTTTTTAACATTTAAAATATTTTTTCCACCTTGATTTTGCAACTTTTAATGCTTTCTAATTATTTTGTAGGTCAATACTTAATTTTTGAAGCATTAATCCAAGATCACAATTTGTTTTTCATATGTTAAACAATTTTGATCATTTTAATTGAACTTTTATTCAATTAAATACATTTTTTAAAACAAATTAGGGTTTTTTGGATTAATTCAACCCTCATAAATCATTTTCAAAACTTTTTGGGCCTCTTGAGAGAGTGTAAGACCCAATCCTTTTTTTGACCAAATCACTTTTGGGCCTCAGTGTATTGTATAAGTCCCGATACCGTCAAAAAAAACGGCGCGATCGTCGCCTTTTAAAAATAATCTTGGGCCTCTCCTTGAGCTATAAGACCCATTCAAATACACTTGGGCCTCTAATAGAGTGTAAGACCCAACCCCCTTTTAACCAAAACATTTTGGGCCTCACTTATTGTATAAGTCCCTCTGCGTTAAAAGAAATCCTCGGCGCGATCGCCACTTTTTAAACGAAAAATCATCTGGGCCTACCCTCGTGTTATAAGCCTCACTCTTTTTCTTTAAACCTTTTTGGGCCTCTTGAGAGAGTGTAAGACCCATCCCTTTGTACAGAAAACCCTTTTGGGCCTCAGTCACTTGTATAAGTCCCTCTGTACAAATTAAAACAGTGCGCTCACTGATAAAACCCTGGGCCTCTCCTTGAGCTGTAAGCCCCAAATCTTTCTTTTTCAAAGCACTTTCTCCTTTGATTTTGAATATACTGTTGTTTTCAATCTGTCTTTGTTGAACAACTAACCAAACAACATGGAAGCTCTACAACCGAGTAAGTGGTTATTGCTTTCATTTACCGCTTTCATATACATATAACTGTATTGTGGGGCTGTTTCACTGTAAGTCTTCTTTCATAAACTCATATCAACTGTGTAATAATAGTATAGATATTTCGAGTTTCCCCGGCAACTATGTCTAGAACTAGGTGACGCCGTTTCGTTTATTCATAGAAATAGACAACTAGATCCCCAATAGGATCACCAGATACAGTCTTCTCTTCGGCTATCCTCATTAGGAATTATCAAGAAACTCTACTCCCCAAGATGAATGTATTCTCCGTGAATGGCATCTTTGAGTTTCTTCCAAATTCTCGAACTTTCCTAACTTGATCTATTCCTTGTGAATAGCCTGTCTTGAATTTCTTGGGGTTTGGGGACCCACGGGCTTCTTAAAAGCATCGGCCTCCTCTTGGGCATCGTACAAGGACTAACAGGCTTCCTAAAAGCAACCTCGCCTCCTCTTGGGCTTAGTACAAGGACCCTACGGCTTCTTATAAGTATTCACAGCCTCCTCTTAGGCTTCGTATAAGGATCTCTTCCTCCGGGAATGATAGCCTCCTCTTGGGCTTAGTACAAGGACCTGTCGGCTTCTTAAAAGCTTCCAGCCCCCTCTTGGGCTTCGTACAAATTGTCCCGACGACCTCCTAGGTATAGGAACAGAACTTAGTCATCCTCATAGAACAGTCATTTCATAGAGTCTACTACTGTTTCTCAAAGCATAGTACGAAAGATAAAACTCTAGACTTGGACAGTCTAATCTCCTTGAGTCTCAAAGATATTCTCAAGTGACCCCTTCGTTAAATAGGAAGGAAACTAGTAGACTCGGACAGTCTCAATACCCTTCGGATTTCCCGCTTCCTTAAAGAACAGGAATAACCCAGATCCTTGAAACAAATCCTTGAGTACAGTGTTTCTCATATAAGAACTGATTTTCTCTTTTAAAATCAGTATATTGGACCTGTCACTTAACTGAAACAGTCACCATAGCCTCATCTTGGGCTTTGTACAATGATTCTCCCCAGCGGAGTCAAACAACATTTAGCCTCTCTCTCGGGCGTTGTACGAGACACATAAGAGACTCCCTCATTGAGTCAATCATCCCCAATAGCCTCCATCTCGGGATTTATGCGAGATACCAAAAGACTCCATCGTCGGGTCAAAACCTTTTAGCCTCTCTCTCGGGCTTTGTACGAGACACATATTAGCCTCCTCTTAGGCTTTGTATAAGAAAACCACTGGTTACTCCAATTAACCTTTTAGCATCAAAGTTGTGCCTCGTTCACAGTACACAAACATCAACAACTCCTTCCCCTTCATCTAATCGCTGTAAGCAGCAAGTCTCTAGATCATCTACATCCATGCCACTGTCCCTCTTTTAGCATGAGAAATTCCTAAGGAAAGATAGCATTGCTCTACACTGAGTTAAAGACTTCTCCTTCAGGTTGGAACTCCCCTATAAAGGAAATTATGGCATTGCCGGATTCACATATCCCGGTTAAAGTAATTCTCCTTTATAAACAGTTGTGACAAACAAACCCCTCTTTAGAGATGACAAATTCTCTCTAAAGTTGAGACCTTTCAGCTTCACATCTTGGGCTTCGAACAAGATACAAATAAACCCTTCAGCTTCACATCTTGGGCTTTGAACAAGATACAAACTACCCTTTCGCTTCACGTCTTGGGCTTTGAACAAGACACCAAAACAACCACTTCCTCCCATAGGATAGGAGGAACTACGAACGCTCTGATTTCCCTGTTTCGGTAAACGGGAATACGTAGGCATAAGATTGAAAGAAAAATCTTAGCGAGCACACTAAACAAAAACCCAAAATCCCATACTCTCATGTATCTATCAAAAAGAATCAGTCCTAACATCCTAATCCTTGTTCCCCGCCAGAAAACTTCTGTCTAGGTAAAAAGAGAGAAACCGTATTGGCGAAAATACAAATAACCAGTACAAAGGCCCCCCACATTGATAGCATTCGTAACTTAACAGACCGCTGTTTAAACTTAGTATGCAAGCAAGGTTGATTGGAGACATCTATTTCCCTTCCTTATTCAGCTTACAATAGGATAAAAAATGAATCGACCTGTAGTCAGCCCAACCGCAGAGAGCGACCAGCGCTTAAGAACCGCGTCCAAAATCGCTCGCTACAATACCTAGCACGCATTCTGGACAAATGGCGACGATGAATGAGCTTTTGAAAGGTCAGAAAGCCATGAAGGAGGAGATCAGAGTTCTCAAAGGTCAGATGAACTGGATCTTGGAGACTTTGTAGAATTTGATAAAGAAAGAGGGGCACTCTTACCCTGTTGCATCCAGAGAAGTTATCATTTCATCTTCTCATGTGGTTCTTCCACATCAAGGACCTTCTCAGTGTCAATAGGCATATCACAGTCAGTCGCGTCAACACGCCTGACAAAGGCCAAGGAAGCCAAAGAGGCATTTCACTCTGTTGCCAATGTTGTACAGTCAGATATTACCAGATTTAATCAAAGGTGGATTGATAGTGCCGAAGGAAATAGATCCAATGATCCCTCCATACCCACCAGGCTTTAACACCAACGCCCAATGTGACTACCATGTTGGGGCACATGGGCATTCAACTGAAGACTGTAAGGTGCTCAAGAGCAGGGTTCAGACTTTTCTTGACTCTGAGATGTTCTCATTCACGTCTCAAGGCATTCAAGTCAACAATCCTTCACCCAATCAGGCAGTCCATCAGTCCTGGTTATGGAAGAAATTGTCGAGAATTGATGTGAAGATGATTATCAGACTGATCTCGACAATCAACTTTGAATATGGTTAGCTCAGTGGTAAATCAAGAAAGGAAAGCCTAATTCCCTAGAGCTGACAATCTTTCGGTTGTTTCAGCATTTCCTATTGTATTTTCTTTGCATGTTGAATTTGTATTTGCTTGTAAGCTGTTGTTTTTTTGAATTAGCAAGATTAATAAAATTTTTATGCATCTTTTGATTAAGTCCATTTGTATTCACTCTTTCTCTTTCCTTTCATTGTTAAAAAAAACAAACAAAAAGATTTTTTTCCATCCACTTATCTTTACCAAATTATTGTTTAAGCAAAGATTAGGGAGGATGACGAAAACATTATACCCATAACTTCTATTGGTATGCTTTCAATTAAACTTTATCGATGATGTAAGGCATTGTTTCAATCCCCAAACACTGGAGAAATAAGGAAGATAATCCCTTGTTAACCACTTCGAGCTTAGAAGTATGAGTTTTCTTTCTTTACAAAAAATCTGTAATCTCAACCTTGAGGTGGGTAGTTCTCAGTTAACTTGGCGATATGTGCATACAAGAGACCTTTCATATAAAGGTTGTGCTCACAGGTTTTCCTTCGCACAAAGCAAAAAAGTGTCGAAGATGTTGTCCAAGCCTAAATGCCAATGATGGTTCACTGTAGCCATTAAACCGGGTAGTCATCTTCTTGCTCCTGAATATATAGTCGGAGTTAACTGAACATAGGATTGAAGTTCATTATGAAGATTGGGTAGGGGCAAACAAACTTTGAGCCTTTATCCTTTGTTTCATGAGCCGTGAACCAAGCCACATTACAACCTTTAAAATAATTAAAGTAAGGTTGTTTTGAAAGCATACTACAGCAAGGTTGGATAACCTGACTCCTAATGATCTTTGTTAATGGTTTGTGTTGATCACTTTATCCATCATTCGGTAAATGCTTAGATCTACTTCATTTTGATCATTTGATCACTCCACTGCGTGTTTTATCAATAAACTTTGATTTCAAAAGCTTGCATGAATGTTGCATTGAAACTTCCAATTTTTAATGAACAATACTGTTTGCAAGACAACTTAATATCAAAGGAATCCCAACAAATGCATCCATCTAGAGAATTTGACTTGGTAAAGGAAGCTCAGCCTGGGGAAACCAATTAGGAGGATTTGTTAATCAACCATTCCGAGAGTTGTGGAATCAGGGGCAGAACTCTTCAAAGTTCAAAATATTTTGGGCAAGTCGTCCTGAGGTCATCTTATGGCAAGTTATTTCCCAAGTCCTTTCAATGCAAGGACTCCAAGGACCCACCAACAGGGGCAAGTCTGTTTCCCATCTGTCACTCCCATAGTTTGAGGACTTTGTTGGGAAAATACAGCTAATCAGAAGCAATCAGGTCGAGATTAGACAAATCTCTCAAATGTTATTAGTCTGGGGAAACTCCTTCACAGATCAACCAGCTAACAGGGGTAAGTTTCTTCCATAGTTGTTACTCATACAGTCTGATGGACAAGTTTGAGGACTTTGTCTTGCAAATACAGTTAAACTGGGGCAGTTACGTCGAGGTTTGTTTAATCTCTCCAAGAGTTTGAAGACATTGAGACATCTTGTATGCCAATTCTTCTATAAAATCCTCTTGGTGGCTTCTTCTCACAGACCATGTAATCTGAGGCAGGCAAGACTTGAAGATGATCATCATGCAATTAAAATGCAGAACTACATTTCTTGTGATATCCTCTATTAGCTCCCCAGTAAGTTGTTACTCCTGCTGATCTTGGAAATTTCCCATGGATCTCCTCCACCAACAAGGAAATCAAGCTCATGATGGCAATCCCTCGGGTGAAGTCATGATGTTATACCCCGAATGGAGTACTTTTTTCCCTTGAGAAGGTTGTAACCTTAAAGTAGAACTGTTTGTTCTGCATATTCATCCCTAACGATTTTCCAATCTGGTGAGGTTGGCTGGGTATCCTTTTCGAGATGTTTATTTCATCTTCAGTTTTGCTTCCCCTTGTCTGTTTTGTCAGCATAAGCATAAACATGGCATACATGCATTCATACATATGCATGGCATCTATGCATTGTGCTACAACTATGGAGTTTACCTGTTTCGTTCACTTTGGTGTTTATTCCCCAAGTGACTGGGTTTGTCTCTTCTCTCCAATAGGGTTGCCAGCCTTAAGCATAAAGTGCATACCCTTTCTAAATTCTCCATAGAGTTTGATCCTCGTGGATGATGGTTATTTCAGTTATCTTTTCCATGTTTGGATAAGGTAAACTCCCATTTGAGTTTATTCCTCAATGGTAGAGTCTTGTTTAACCGTTTCTTTCTAGCTTGTTCCTAGATTGAACTTTGGTCCCTAAAAATGTTGCTTTTGAACCTGATTAGGTCGTCGAACCTAGTTTGAGTGTGCATTTATTTTGCACTGTGTCTCGCAGGAAAAATCTATTACAGATCCTCATTGAAGATAGAAGACATTCTCCAACAGTGTTGTTGTAACAACATCTCCTTGGAATTTATTCCCAACAACAAGTGGCAGTCTCCTTGAGAAGCTTATTATGTCCTTGATATTTTTACAACGATAAGTGGCAGTCTCACCCGAGAAGCTTATCCGTCCTTGGTGTTTCTTTCAAATCCTACAATAACAAGTGACAATCTCTTGGAGAAGCTTGTTTTATATGGCGATAAGTGGAAGTCTCTCCCGAGAAGCTTATCCGTCCTTGGTGTTATTTAACCTGTTGCAATTACAATTGGTACTCCCCTAGAAGTCTGTCAGAAGGATTTTGTTGAAGACCTTACAAATGATTTCTCTTTATTTGAGTTACCCAATCCACAAGGATTTTATTCTAAGAGATGATTCCTCAGCAAATCCTTTATCTAGTTTACTTCTATCAAATGGCGTCTCTTTGAGAAAGTTGATGAAAACTCTGATTGGTTCTTCTCTTTATTTAAGAAAATTTGCTCATAATGCAACCAGCCCGCATCTCTTTTATGAGATCCCAAGTAAAGTCCACTTGTGACTGAAATCTTAGTTAAGATCTTTGGTTGTCACTAATTTCTACCCCAAGTCCAGTTGTGACTGGCATTTTTGTTAAGATCTTCAGTTGTCACCAATTTCTTTCCCAAGCCCAGTTGAAACTGGCACCTATGTTGAGATCTTTTGTCGTAACCAATTTCCTGCCTGAGTCTAGTTGTCACTAAAATTTTGTTAAGCTTTGGTTATCACCTATATTCCCTTGAAGCCTAGTTATCACTAACATCTTCGTTTTTAAATCCAATCGTTATTGGTATTGTTGAAACTGGTCGTTACCACATCTTTGAAGTCTAGTCGTTACTAGCAGCCTCCGGTGAAAGTCTAAATGTTATTGACACTCGTTGCAAATCCAATCGTTATTGATATTGTTTGTTTGTTCGTCACCAATCTCCCCTTTGAAGTCTATTTGTTACTGACTCCCTATTGATTTTTCTTGTTTGGTCGTCACCAACTTCTCCTATGAAGTCTAGTTGTTACTAGCGTTCCTTTTGATATTATTTGTCTGGTTGGTGCAAGTGCTCCCGTGAAGTTTAGTTGTTACTAACACCGATGTTTGCAAGTCCAATTGTCATTGGCCTATTCGAGTTTGTTGTTATCAGTTTCTGTTCATCTGGTTGTTACCAATATCTTTGTGAAGTCCAGTGGTTAGTGGCATTGTTTAAAATCTAATTGTTATTGGTATTGTTAATCTGGTCGTCACCAGTTCCTTTTTAAAGTTCAGTAGTTACTGGCATTGTTTAACAGTCCAATGGTTACTGGCATTGTTTAAAATCCAATGGTTTTTGGTATCTAAAGTCCAGTGGTTACTGGCATTGTCTAAAGTCCAATAGTTATTGGCATTGTTTAAAATCCAATCGTTATGGGTATTGGATTCTTTGATTGTCACAGTCTTCCTTTAAAGTCCAGTAGTTACTGGCATCAGTTAAAATCCAATGGTTATTGGTATCTAAAGTCCAGTGGTTACTGGCATTGTTTAAAGTCCAGTGGTTACTAGCATTGTTTAAAAGTCCAATGGTTACTGGTATTATTTGAAATCCAATGGTTATTGGTATCTAAAGTCCAGTGGTTACTGGCATTGTTTGAAAGTCCAGTGGTTATTGGCATTATTTAAAATCCAATGGTTATTGGTACCTAAAGTCCAGTGGTTACTGGTATTGTTTGAAATCCAATGGTTATTGGTATCTAAAGTCCAGTGGTTACTGACATTGTTTAAAGTCCAGTGGTTACTGGCATTGTTTGAAAGTCCAGTGGTTACTGACATTGTTTGAAATCCAATGGTTATTGGTATCTAAAGTCTAGTGGTTACTCGTATTGTTTGAAAGTCCAGTGGTTACTGGAATTGTTTAAAATCCAATGGTTATTGGTACCTAAAGTCCAGTGGTTACTGGTATTGTTTAAAACCCAATAGTTACTGGTACCTAAAGTTCAGTGGTTACTGGAATTGTTTAAAATCCAATGGTTATTGGTATCGAAATTCCAGTGGTTACTGACATTGTTTGAAAGTCTAGTGGTTACTGACATTATTTAAAATCCAATGGTTATTGGCATCTAAAGTCCAGTGGTTACTGGCATTGTTTGAAAGTTCAGTGGTTACTGGCATTATTTAAAATCCAATTGTTATTGGTATTGTTAACCTGGTCGTCACCAGTTCCTTTTCAAAGTCCAGTCGCTTACTGGCATTGCTTAAAATCCAATTGTTATTGGTGCCTAAAGTCCAATTGTTATTGGCATCCTTATCCAGTTTTTTGTGGTACCGGAAGTTTGGTCGTCACCAATACCCCTGAAAGCCCAGTAGATACTGGCATCGATCAGTCAAAAGTTGGTTGTTACTCTTGCTTGTGGTTTAAGTCCAAATCTTTTGGCACGTAAAAAGTTTGTATTTTCCCTGTCTTTTTCTGGTGTTTCCTGAAGATTCCTTTTGAACTCTTCATTTTAAGGAATTCTTAGAAATTTGGATGTCCGTCCCCTTGTGAGAACTCCATTGTTTGCCTGACCTCTTGTCAGAGGATCATTTCTCAGCTTCTTTGATCTCTTGTCAGAAGATCATTTTTCTTGTTTTGTTTGATTTCTTGTCAGAAAGTCAACCCTTTGTTTAACCTGATCCCCAGAGGAGATCATAGTTCTTTCTAGTTTTATCCCCAGTAAAGAGTTTGTATATTCGTCTTTGTTTTAGCACATCATCTGTTATGACTGAACCTATTGATTAACCTGCTCCAGATATTCCCCAGTGGAGACCATATGTCTTGGTTCTATCTCCGGTAAGGATTCTTGCTTCTAAATGTTGTCTGGTCATGTCTGAACCTGGTGCTCGATCGCTTTAGATTTCCCCAGTGTTGTTGTTATCCCGAGTGAGTGGTTACTCATTGTGTTGACATTATCCTTGTTTTCTCGCATTTAGTATTCCATCATTATCATCATATTAGAGTTCATGGCATGTCAGCATTTGCATAGTTTTCTTTTGTCCATAGCATAGCATGTCATTGCATCTAAGGGAAATTTTTTTGGTTATTTGTATTTAAATACTTTTCAACTTGATTTCATGAGGATGGTCATCACTTATGTCATCAAGTAAAGATATTTAAATAGGGGCAACTATCATACCCCAAATTTTACCCCTTAGATGTCATCATCTCCTGCATAAGCATTCTAGTTCAATCATTCTTGCATAACTAACCAAATTATCAGACTTTGTTTGTTTTGTTTCACTTGTGAATTAGGATTTGCTTCAAAAGTTCATTGGACTGATCAGTCAAGGTTTTGGATAGATCCTCAATTAGTTAAGTTCTCATACTCTTAAGAGACCTCTCTTCATCAACGATCCATTTTTTCAAGGTTCAGGTCTTGCAAGGCTGAATTAAGAATCAAAAGACAAGGTTATCAGGTCAAAGAGTGTGTGAGGTGTGGTTTGAGATTCAGTGGAAGTTTTGACCTAATCTTGGTCAAATAAGTGGTTCATTTCAGTATCAAGTTATCAGGCTGTGGCAGAGATTCTGAATTAGGGTTTTGGTTTTCATCAAGTCTTTGTTTCATCAGTCTGCACTCAAGGCACGAAGATTAGGGTTTCTCACCCTTTATGTTTAAGATGGGCGAGTGTCATTCAGTCGAGTTTAACTTAAGGCTAGCAAGGTCAATGTTGTTTCAGATCATTTCAAGATGGATTTAAGGGTTGATTCAAGGTGGATACTTTTTGTTTAAATTTGAGAATTGTGGCATGCAATTTCAGTCTTCAGAGGTTTTGAGTGTCGATCAAAGATGGAGGTACATTACCATTACCCACATCCATCACCGTAACCATTTTCTATATTTACCCATTATCCAATTCTTTTTATCCAATTACCCATTTCTTTTTAATCCATTTTCCTTTTTAGTTGCAAAACCCATTCATAACCAATTTCATAATCCAATTCATTTTTGTCCATTTCATTTTGAGCCATTAAATCCATCCATATTCCATTTTTTGATTTCATATCCATTTTCAATTCTAATCCAATTCTATTTTTCCAGATTTAATTTATCCATTTCCATCACCTTTACTCAATTTATTTCCCCATTTTTTCTAAATCCATTTTCTAATCCATATCCACATTTTCATATCAATTATCCATTTAACCAATTTTTCTATCCACTTTTTTTTATCCACATTTCAAAACCAAGTCAATTCTAAATCAAATTCCATTCAAAGGTCCATATGTAAAACCAATTTAAATCCAAGTCCATCAAACCAATTGTCCACTTTTGTTACAACATTTCACAAAAATTTCCAAATCATATTTCATTGAGTCCATACAATAAAAGCCCATGGTCCAAATACTTCATTGTTAATTTAAAATTTTGTGAACTAGGAATGTTTCATCAATGTCCTTGTTACAAGTGTTGATTTTGTTCAAGTCCTAAAGTATTACATTGTTGATACAAACGGAACATAACCACAAAGATAATGCTTCATGCTACATCACTTTCATCAACATGTCCTAAACTGCTACCTTGTAGTAAGCCTGCTAAAATCTCTGCAAATTTTGACCAAAGTTGTGCTTCACTTATCACACCAAAAAAAATCATGCCAAACCGGTTTCAGTTTCATGGGATAGCTACAAACCATCTCATTTTCTACAGCAACTTACAACCTGCATAAGCCGTACGGATTACTGCTTTCAAGCCCCACAAGACTCCAAAACTCCTACAACAAAACTATGTACAAAAATCAAATCAGACTCTGCCATAGCCTCACCACCACGCCTTGCCTAATTGGTGTAATTACAACCATGTTACATCCTGCAAATTTGTTACACAAAAAAAGGCAAACACCTTGTGAATAAGTTATTATCAAGCCATAAACTTGCTGCAAAAAAAAAGAGAACCAACAGAACCTGCTCTTGAAGGCGACGCATCCACACAATGAGAAAAAGTGAATACTAAACCAACAAGTCAAATCTTGGTTTAAAAAAGACAGTAGAAACAATTTAAAAAGAAGGAGAAAAGGAAGGAGAATAGAATACTCACTGGTGAAGAAATAGAAATCCAAAAAACGGATTTTTTGCAAAAGAGAACCACACTGTTCTTTTACATTTTATATTCATCGCAACTCCTCCAAAAGTCCCTCGACCCAAATCTGAACCTCCACAAATTTCATTCAACATCATCACCCCCTAAAATGCACTAAAATCCTCATGCTACACATCAAGTCCAAATCACTCAAGACCACTTGCTGAAACCATCACAATAATAAACACAGAGATACTCAGGAATCTAAGAAGAAGAAAAAGAAGAGGAGTGGAACAAAAGAGAAAATTGAAACTCACTGCGTCTTACCGGAGGTTCGTCGAAAGATTAGTTGGAATCTGAACCAACAAAAGCTTCAAATCGGTATGATTTCTCACCGTTTTTTACGTAATTCACTTCTAAAACATCATTTAATTGAACCCCTTGGTATAACACGCCGATACGATGTGAATCTTGGAGATCCGTTTGTTAGGTCTTGTTTTTTTATACTGCAGCCATTACCAAGTTGCTATTGTAGTTGTGAGAAGATGGAAAAGATAGGAACTAGGGCCAGGTTTTGTCTCTTTAAGTTCGCTAGTTTTTTAAAGAAGAGGAGAAATCAAATTGTTTGAGTTTAGCAGAGGAATTTTGAACCGTGGAAACAAGGAGATCTTGGGAGGAAGGATACCGTAAGCAGAGAGAAAGAGGAATAACAAGAGTGAGGGTGTGATGTAATTTTGAGAGAGAGTATTAATGTTAGGATTTTTTTTTTTGCTTTACGCACTCTGATTCCTAGGAGAAAGGGGCCCTAGTAATCCAGAGCTCGTGCCGAGAGGTACTGACACTGGCCAAGTATTGTTCCTACCAGGAATCAAACTCGGTATTCCCCGAACCTTCGTCCCTTAAGAGGAGCTCATTTACCACTTGAGCCCAAATACTTGGTTTTAATGTTAGGATTTTGGTTTGAAACGTTTACTCTGGTCTTTTTATTATTATTATTATCTTCCTCATTATAACCTTTCCTTTTTTTAATATCATTTAATCTCATTCACTATAATGTTTAATGGCCATGTGATTAGTGATGAATTATTGAGTGATCAATTCATGATCAAGGCATTTACTTGATTCATTTTTTCCTCTCACGCATGAACCCAAGGGCTGTTACGGTTACAACATAAATCTTCTCATTTGTTTGTTTTATGTTGGGTCAACCCACATCTCTCAATCCTGGAGCACCCCATCATGAGCCTACACCCCTGATTCGATTCTTCTAACCCCCAGGCCCATTAATACGTTTTTTTGTTAGTTTGTTTTAGAGATTAGTTTAGATTTCATCTAATTTTAAGTTTAAGAATAAACACTCTTTCTTATTAGATTAATCCTTAATTTTTAAAAATCGTGTTTAGAATTTAAATATGTAGGATTTATTTTTGAATTTAATCTTCACTCATTTTCTTGACTACAAACTCTTGACATGCCATAATGCTTGATCCTTGTTACTTTATTTATATCACAAGTTAATCATTTCTTTTACCAGATACCTTGCTTATAATGTGATTTCATCCTTGATTGTAATCGTTTGCGCTTAAGTTGTATCTCTTGGCTCCCTGTTGTTACAAGTTGCCTGTGCCTAATTCCAAAGGAAATGATTCTCTATTGACTTGTAAGTCAGGCTTTAGAATAGCTTAGTACTTCATACCCTTGAGACCTTGTTAGAGTCTTCCCTTTATCATAGCCTTAGGATTGGAGTCACCTCACTCCATGTAAGTGTGATGGTGATGAACACTTACTTTCCTTGTTTAGCATAGCCTTAGGTTTGGAGTCGCTGCACTCCATGTTAGTGTCATGGTGATGAACAGTTACTTTCCCTATTTTAACCTAGTCTTAGGATTAGAGTCATCGCACTCCATGTAAGTGTCATGGTGATGAACACTTACTTCACCCTTGGAACCTTGACCATAGTCAATAGTTACTCACCCCTAGTTAGGCAAACTATGGAGGCTCTGATTCCTCATTCCTAGTCAGGATACGTAGGCACGAGACACGATGTCTTGTCGAGCCCACTAGCCCACTAACCCACTAATAACTAACAACTGACTCCCTTATCTCACGCTGCCATGCGACTGAGACTAGTTTACCTTTACCTTTATTTTAGCCTTAGGATTAGAGTCGGTGTACTTCATGTAAGTGTCATGGTGATGAACACTTACTTTCCCTGTTTTGATCTAGCCTTAGATTTGGAGTCGCCGCACTCCATGTAAGTGGCATGGTGATGAAAACTTACTTCCCCCTTGGAACCTTGACCATAGTCAAGAGTTCCTCACCCCTAGTTAGATGAACTATGAATTCTCTGATTCCATCCTAGTCAGGATACGTAGGTACGAGATGCTATGTCTTGGCGAGCATACTTAGTGTATATACCCTAGGTCTTTACCTTAACACATTACCCTTAGCAAGCAAACTTTAACATAACACAAATACTAACAAGAAGTTCCTGTAGAGTACTACAGATACTTAGGATCCTAGCACCTTTCC
This sequence comes from Lathyrus tuberosus, assembly GCA_022829125.1. NCBI lineage: Eukaryota > Viridiplantae > Streptophyta > Magnoliopsida > Fabales > Fabaceae > Lathyrus > Lathyrus tuberosus. Next base: position 1,537,142 of record JALAZF010000205.1, on the reverse strand, counting down.
TAGGTATAACCAACCCCCGAACCTTAGATCTCTTAGCTTTCTTGTTACATAGTGAACTTAGGATTTTCTTCGATCTTTACCCTTTCCTTTGGATAAATCAAAGCTCGGTGATGAACTTCATGATTTGTTATTCAAGTTAACTAATAGCTTGATATCTGATTCTCACTGCAACACTACACACTAGATATAAACCATAAAGTACCGAATTATTCTCTGAGATAACATGTGCAGTTATCATCAAAACTTAAGGTCAGATGCAGAACCACTCTTGTTCTTACCAAAAATAAAGAAATTCTATTAAGAGGCCCACAAGGGAAGAGTACATAAAACATAATCTTTTCATTATATAATTTTGTCAAGATCGGAACAATATCCCATAGCACTACATGAATCTTCCCAATCTATGACTCAGTCCTCACTACCCTCATCTGAATCATAGTAAAAAGTCTTCATCAATACCTTTCTCTTCTTCTTCTTATTCATCTTCATCTTCTTCTTCTTGGCCTTCCTCACCCTCAGCACATCTCTGACAGTAGTCGAGGAAGATGGTTGGACCTTATCGATTGTCTGCTGATGGTGTTGTACTGTGGTAGTTGTTTGGTTCTCAACAATGACTTCTATTGAGCCATTTCTCTTACCCGCTGAGATGGAGAACTCGTGTTGTTATAGCAAGGAAGTTAAGAAGAATAGTTTGAAGAAGTGGAAATTCATTATATGAAAGTGTTCATTTATAGAAGAGGTTGAAGATGAAACATCTGATGATTTAATGCTTGCAATGATTACTTCTAATGGTTGATATCCTTGAAAGACTTGTGATCATCTTGAGAAATGAAGAAAAATATAAATCATCATTGTAGTCGTTTCTCTCTTTTGGGAAGAGCAAAGGTTATACATATCATATTACAACGGTTGAATATTAAAATCGTGGTTAAATAATTTTCAAATTTTTATTTAATTATGAACTTAAGTGATACACGCTTTTTGTAATTGGAAAAATGGGAAAAAAATATAGTTGTTGGGATTTGAATCTTGTAACATTTACTTTATTACCACGATTATTTATCTCAACCGTGATTAAATAACTTTCAAAAAAATAAATAAACATCAGGCGCATCCAGTTTGTGATATTACAACGATGGAAAGCATAAACGTAGTAGTATTATGTTACTGAAGGTGTATTTTGTAGTAGTGATTAGAGCATCGTTTGCATTACCTTCTTTGCATAACCTTATAGTTCCTGAAATGGATGTAAAAATAAAATTCCTAAATAGAGATCTTGATGAGGAGATTTACATGGAACAACTATAAGGTTTTGTGGAAATGAACAAAAGGTGGGTAAGTTTGATAAATCCTTGTATGGATTAAAACAAGCACCGAAACAATGACAACAAAAGTTCGACTCTGTCATTGTAAGATTCACCAATTAAGGGGAGGCACGCAACTTAAGAGAGACTTTTCAATCATTATCAAAACACGAATTCAAAGAGTTTGTCATCATCAAAAGAGGGAGATTTTGAGGAATACATCTTATATCTAGTTCTTTTTTTATGAAGACAAAGATTATCAAAGAAGAAAAGGTTCAAAAGTGTCATGCACATCAATGATGAAATTGATCAAGAAGGTTTAGCATATAAATTCAAGTGAATATTTGAGAAAAAAAAACATAACTAAGGTGTTCATTTTAATTCATACTATACTCCTTTAAATTACTCATAATTTCATCTCTCACACCATCTAAAAACATTCTTGCATCATCATGTATGATTATCTAAAAACCTTCTTCATCTAATTCTTGTTACAAGTGTTTGTACACAAAGTTGTGTGAGAATATTGTGATATTCATTTGTCTCTATGTTGGTTATATGATTGATCATTAGCAACGAGATGAATGGAATTTTAGAAACAAAGAGATTTATAACTTCCACATTCAAGATGAATGATCTTGGACTAGTTGACAACTTTTGGGGATCAAAGTAAAGCAAAATAGTGGGGGTTATGAACTTAGTCAAATACATTATGTTGAGAAATTACTTGATAAGTTCAATCCCTTATGCTTTAAGGAAGTGACCACTCTATTTGATTCTAATGTCAAACTTCAAAAGAATGGTGGAAGAGTTGTGGCTCAGTTGGAATATGCAAGTGTATACAATGTACTAGAACTGACATAACATTTGCAATTAGTAAAATGAGTAGATTTTACTAGCAATCCAAATGGTGAGAACAGGAAGGCCATCATTAGGATTTTAGTTTATCTTATGAAAGCCAAAAATATTTTCCTTCATTATGGTAGAATTCCTGCCATATTAGAAGAATATACCCATGGGAGTTGGATACCGAGTGTTGAATATCATAAATCTGCATTTGGGTGGATATTTACACTAGCTAGGGGTGCAATTTTTTGGAATAGCAAGAAAATAAATGTGGATCACTCTCTCAACCATAAAATCAGAGTTCGAGGCTCTTACTTCCACTGGTGAAAAAGCTGAATGGTTAAGGGATCTTCTGCTGGAAGTTTCATTGACTAAAGACAATGTTTCAAACATGTTGATACATTGCGCTAGTCAATCCATTTTACCTAGAGCATATAAAAAGTGTATAACAGAAAGTCTAGGCAAGAAGAATAATTTCATTCATATATGATTTAACTATAATTTGCTTGATTCATTTACTAAATCACTGACCAGAGATTTAGTAAAGAATACCTTGATAGGTGTGGGATTGAAACTCCTTGAATAAGGGTTCCGACAACAGTAGCAACCCGATCTGAAGCTAACAAACATTAACCTAAGATTCAATGAGTAATAACAAGTCATTGATTTAGATGTTTGTGCAACATTATGTGACAATGTTGACTATTACATATTGAGGGTTGAGTTTTTTCAAACTCTAAATGAAGTTCTATATCGAGGATATGTATCTCAAGAAATAGATACAAAATGAACTTCACCTATATGAATTTCGAGATGGTGTCGTCTCAAAGTGAGATTTAGAGTTTCCTTCATGAAAAATTCACAAAAACGGGAAAAACACATGGCCATAAATAGTGCTAGGCGAGATATGTAGGCGAAAAACCATTAAAGAATGTGTGTAAAGTAATGTCGGTATAATCACAAGGGATAACAGTTCAAAGCATGACCACCTAACATTCCGATTAAACTTTGCGTTATCCTTACTAAGGTAAAGTTCAAATTGAAAGATACTTAAGTGTATTAACATTCTTTGCTTTATTCTTTGTTTTTGGACTTTGCGTTATCCTTTCGATTTTTCTAGAATTGGACTTGTCATTATTAGAACAAGTGAGGGATTGTTGTAAATTATTAACAATTAATAATCTTGAGTGTGTTCCAAAATGACCAGAAAATATTCAAGTGAAGATTAATTTTTGAATTCAAAAATAAGCAAAACTTGTGAAGTGTTGCAGTAGGTTTGAATTCAGAAATAGGCAATACTTCATAAAGTGTTGCAAAATGCGAAACAATGCAACCTTTGAAAATTGTTGTTGTAAGTGAAATAGTGCAACATTTGGTAAAAGTGATGATGTAGGCGAAATAGTGCAACGTTTAAAAAGTGTTGTTATAGGTGAAATAATGCAACATTAATGTTGTTTCATCAAAGGCCATAACCTTATTAAACAACATCAGTTTGGCCTATAAATTGGACATTCCAGATTCAAAAAAACATATTAGAAAAGGCTATCTTCTTCACACAAAATTCAGAATTTCTTCTTCCTTACATTCAAGTTTTCATCGTTCTTGTGCAAACTCGAGTATTGTTGAATTCCAAACATGTCTTATTTTGATCCATATTTCTTGGCATTTTTCATCTCATTTGTTATGTTTCAATGGATTTATTCCATGTTTCCATGCTATTCTTCAAGTGTGTTACAAATACCTTTGGTTGCTTTGATTTGTGTGTTATTGTGCAGGAATTAGGCATAAAACATCAAAGAGTAAGACACAAGTAAATTGACAAGAAAGCCAAAGAAAATGTAAACATTCAGCATGTTCGCTAGGCAAACAACAGCGAGCAGTCAACGAATATTTGCTGGGAGAAGTAGCAACGAAGCCCCTGCGAACCATCTTAGATTAGAGGCAGTAAGAAAAGGACTCTAAGTTCCCTGGGCGAACTTGTAGCGAGTGTTCGCTGTGCGAAGTTTCAGCGAGGTCCCAACAAGGAGGAAATCTTGGATGACATTAAGAAAAGGGCTATAAGTTCCTTGTGCGAACTTGTTGCGAAGGAGCTCGTTGGGCGAAGAAATGTTCGCTAGGCTAGCTTAAATATTTTCCTAGGGGCGGTTTAACTGTTCATAGGCACTTCAGGTGCCATAAAGTAGTCCTCGCTGGGTGAATAAAGCGTTCGCTGGGCGAACTTGGCAGACTTTAGTTGTACTATATGTCACACCTTCATTTTCACCCTAGCCCTAGCTTTGCATATCATATCATTTTCATCATCTATGCATCCCATTAGGTCATAATTAATCATGTATTGCATTGGTCTTCTAATGCACGGGCTCAAGAGGATCTTGGAATTATGGTTCCTATTGACTTTGAGATACTTTCATGCAAGTTTGAAGCAAGGGTTGATTTCTCATCGTCATGAGCATATTTCTATCAAGTGGAGGCTAAGTAACCAAGGTTTTGCTGGTTGTCGACATATCAGGCTGTTTTTCTTCATCAGTATGCACATGAAGCATGAAGTTTAGGTTTTCTTACTCCTTGGTGTTCAAGATGGGCATGTGCTGTTCAATTCAGATTTACTTGAGGCTGATAGGTCAATGGTGTGTGCAGTGAGGTTTCAATTCATTGGTTGTGACCTAATCTTGGTCAGGAAAGATTTTGTTTCAAGGTAAAGGCCAGGGAATGTGTGATTCGAGTGGTGTATGCCTGAAGTTTCAATTAGGGTTTCTGTGTGAACTCAAGTTGTCTGTGGATCAGGTTATCAGGCTGTGATAGGTCAAGCGCTTCGTCAATGACTGGTTCATTTTAATTAGGGCTTTATGCAAAGTATTGAGATCTATGTGACAAGTCATTATCTTATGACTGGGCATTTAGTTCATTATGAAGGACTTGTTCATCGACGTTTAAGTGTCTAGGTGCAAATGGATTCATTGATTCAAGGTCCCAGTTTATCCCAAGTTCAACGTTAATTCAAGATTCAAAGATTGGTTCGTGGTTTCTAAAAAGTAGTACACTCATAACTATTTTCATATATCCGTTTCCATTTTCATGTTAATATCCATAAAAATCCAACTACATATTCCACCTTCAAATTTCAAAACTATATCCATAATTTTTCATTTTTTATTTTCTATCCATTTTTCATTTTTCATTTTGTCTAATTATTCAAGCCATTTTCCATTTATTTTTCCAATCCAAATTATTCACAAAAAGATCTATTTCTTTTCTTACTCAAATAAAATCATTAAAAAAAAAAGAAGGACTAGTTCATTACATTCTAAAGCCCATTACAACACCAGTACACAAAATTATAAAAAAAAAAAAGCATCCCAAGTGGAGACCATGTTGTTGGCATCTTGTGTTTGTTTTCTCTTCACTTTCTGCGCAAAACAGAGATATTTCTTCCTTCCATCTGCTACAATACCCGTACCAGACTTGCACCAACCAACAACATGCCAATGACACCTTCTGCACACCTGCACCACCAACGACTTGTCAACAACAATAGAAAACATGCATCGAAAGAGACTTATCACAAGCAATACGACAAAGTTGTTGTACAACAAACTTAATAAACAAGTTTAGGTTTCGATTTAAAAGGGAGAAGAAGCACATCATAAAAGGGGAACAACAGAAAGAGAGGGGGAGATCCAAAAATTGAGAAGAGGAGATAACAGCAACATAAAAACCAGAGAGAAATTTGAGAGAAAAAACCAAAAAAAAAGGTTGTGCCACTGATATTGAAAAAATCGAGTCCCAGAACTTCAAAGATAAACAACAATTTTCAATCGTACAAAAGAGCATACATCAATTCACAGGAAGGGAAAGTAGAGTAGCGGAGAAGATCGAAGTGTACCTGTTGATTTGTGCAGAGCGTGTTCTGTGTTTTTTGAGGGGGAACTTGTTCATAAAAATGACAGTGAAAACGAAAACCTGGATATTGATTTTGTTCCATTTTCTACGCTGCCTTCATCTTCATAAATAAATCACCATACACAACCTTCTCCCTAAGACTCATCACGTAAACATCAACCTTCTTCATCCTCAAATCACAGCTCAACCTCTTCGTTACCAAACTGCCATCTCCAAACCACACTAAACCTCAACTGTTTTGACGCCGCCGCCACCTAACCGTTTTCGCCGTCACACTTTTTCCGGTGAGACCTTCACCTCCATTAAACCACAACGTACAAAATCAGCATCATCACGAATCCGACACCACACATACAGCCGCGACAACAACGGCACACCACCATAACAACACCGTGAGCGAAGAGCAAGATCGCGCAACGAGAAAGGCAGAATCGCGGGTGAGTGCGACGGTTTGCGAGAGAGATGAAACGATTTCATCGTATCTTTGTTTGTTCTGCGAACGGCTAATAGGGTTTTCCAGTAACCCTTCTCCTTATGCTTAGCCGACCGGGTTTGGGCCCAAGGTGGTCCGACCCGGGTCTGTATTCATAGCCCATTATCATGTGGCTTTTGATCTTTGTCTTTCTCACTTTCTCACTATTTCTTTTTTTTCTATAAATTTGTGATTTTAATAACTTTTAATTTTAGGTTAATCATTTTTCATAATCTTGTTATTTTTGTTAATATTCTTGTTAATTCTTACTTTTTTTTAATTTAACCATTTTCGTTAATAATCTTATAATAAAAAAATGTTTTGTTAATATTTTAGTTTATAACATTTTTAGAGTAATTTTCTGTAAATAATATTATTAAATTTCATTAACTATTTATTTTGTTAATAGTCTTTATTAATATCTTATTAATTTTATGATTAGGATTTCTATAAGTTATTTTGCTAAATACTTTTTGTAAATTTTTTAGATATTTTGTTAATTATATTCTTTATTAGATATTTTGTGTAAATTATTTTTATTCTGATTTTCTCAAACCTTTCTTGATTACATTTTGATTATCATTTTGTTTAGATCTTATTTCTAGATTCATTCTCACTTTTCATTTCGTCTTTGTTCTTTCTTTTCGATTTTATTTTGGTCGATGATATAACAAAAGATTATAGATTGCAAAATCTTGATCAATATGAGACCACTTTCTTTCTTACTTTTCGATTTTATTTCCATTTCGATTTTATTTCGGTTTCTATTTCATTTCTCATTTTCATTCTCTTCTTAAGTCAAAAACCTTGTTCTTGTACCAGAAGTGGCATTTTTCTCAAAAACTCAAAACACTTCCTTAAATAAGAGAGTAAGGTTCTCTTTGTATTGAACTAAAGAGAGAGGATTGGGTGAAGACCTTTTCCTCTTCGAGTGTTAGGATGCTCACTTTAGAGTGTGTGGTCTCGATACTCGTCTTTCAATACGAAGACGTGACTATATTCACCACCCATTCTTTCAAAAACCTTTTTCTCTCTTTATTTCATCTCCTTGTGTGTAAAAACCTTGGTCTTGTACCAAGTGCATTTTCAAACCTTTTCGTAATAAACTTAGATGGTCGTGGAGTGGTTAGGCGAAGGCCTTCTCCTATCCCGAGTGCTTGACATTACCTTTAGGGTTCACTGTCGTAAAGCACTTACCATCTAAAATCAAAACACTTCTTTAATAAGAGAATAAAGTTCTCTTTGCATTGAACTAAAGAGAGAGGATTGGGTGAAGACCTCTTCCTCTCCGAGTAATAGGATGCTCACTTTAGAGTGTGTGGTCTCGATACTCTTCTTTCAATACGAAGACGTGACTATATTCGCCACACCATTTTCGAAATAAACCTTTTGAGATAAAGAATTGGGTACTACCCGAAGGGGTTCCTATCCGAGGACTTATTTTGCCCTTAAAATTAACCTTCACAAATCAAATGTGACATCTTGCCTTGATGGCGAAAATCAACCTTTTCCAAAAGGACATGTTACGTCCGTTCTACCGCAAACAGGTAACGCATAAGACTCCACAAGCGAGCCGCAAAACACCTAACTGCTAGAACCCGCACGATAACATCGTCCATAAAAAACACCAATAAATCGTAGGTCGAACTACGATTGCTCTGATTCTTCATTCTTGTCCGAATGTAAGATACGTAGGCACAAGATCGCAACGATCTTGGCGAGCCCCCCTTCCATTTTCTTCACCCGTAGTCCTCCGAACTACGTCGACTCTGACTTTCCCATTGCACGAGGGAATACGTAGGTGTAGGACCGCGAAGTCCTATCGAGTCCCCTCTTCTTCTCCCCACCTTTTCCTTTATTCTTTCACATTCTTTATTCTTTACCTTTCTCTCTCCCTATTTAGAACCCTCTTAGCAAGCAATATCCTTTAGCAAACATCCTTACACATAGACAAGCAAATGGTTCCCATCGAGTACGATGGATGTGAGGGGTGCTAATACCTTCCCCTCACATAACCGGCTTCCGAACCCATAATTTGGTTGCAAGACCATCTTATCCTTTCCTTCTTTGGGTTTTATCGATGTTTTCCCTTCCCTTCATGGGATAAATAAAGTTCGATGGCAACTCTCATATTTCTTTCCTTTTCGCCTTCGGTCGACTATTTTCGAGTAGTGACAGCTGGCGACTCTGCTGGGGATGTGGTTCACCCTAGCAAGCCAAGCCTAATTTGTTTGTCATATGTGTACTTTTGTTTGCTTTATTATTGCTTTGTTATGTTTTGTTCCTCTTATCTGTTGGGTATATTGGGGATGGTTTGTGAGGAGAAAGGCTTTCTGCCCGAGCTTTTCGAGTATACACTAAGCTAGGAGGTGGTTGCTTACTGATTTGCGAGACTTAGGACTCGTCGAGTTGGTTTGACTTCCACCGCTCAGATGAGGCCCCTTTGGGAATGATTATGTCTTACGATCAGTCGTAATGGCGTCTTTGTTTCCGACCTGGGAGTCTGTGATTCTGAGGACCTTTAGAACCCTATTCCAAAGGTTACTAAGGCATAACTATGTGCTCATCCTTTGAAGGGATTACCGTCTTACGAATCATCGTTATGATGGAAAACTTTTGAGGGTTAGTGGATGGGACCTTGTTTGAAAGCCCGTGGAATGCCCTATTATAAACCAATAGATAACCTATCCGAGGTGAGGGATATCTTGTTGTGTTGTTCTGCAGAATCTGTGACCTTGACACCTGTAGTGTGAACCTCAGATTCAGTGATCTTTGATCCCATTTGCATTCATAACATTTCGTTTGCATCAGCATATTTTGCATCATTTTGCATATCATTTTCCAACCTTAAACTAGAGAACTCATCCATCCTTTGTCCATAACCCGCAGTTGACTTCCTGAAGCCCGTATTGAACTTGAAGTGGCTTTTGAAGGATCATGGCCTCCGAAGAGCAGAACCAGTTTGCGTCAATAGCAGATGTTGAATTGATGAAAAGCCAGTTGGACCAACTTGTGGAAGCTATGACAACCTTGGCAAGGAAAGAAGGCAACATTCAAAGGACTTCAGCCACTGGAGATGTCATTTCACCTCGAGTGAATAATGTTGCTCAAGCTCAGCCCGTGCAGATCCCCATTGATGATCCTATTATACGCGAACATGCCATTGTCCAAGATGGAATTCCTTCTTCTCTTGACGCCATGGAATATCATAGTTTTGCATTCTTTGATCCAAATCCCCAAGGGGCAGTCCCTGTGATGAAAACTAAGGATCCGCAAGCTGTTGAGCTTATGGAAAAGTGTCGAGTGCTGGAAGAGAAGCTTAACGCCATAAAGAGTCGTGATACTTTGGATCTGAATGCTTCAAGCATGTGTTTGGTACCCGACCTTGTAATACCTCCAAAGTTCAACACACCGAATTTTGAGAAGTATAAAGGGGATAGTTGTCCAAAGCAACATTTGCTGATGTATTGCAGAAGAATGACCTCACATGTCCATGACGACAAACTTATGATTCACTATTTCCAAGATAGTCTGAGTGGGGCATCATTGAGTTGGTATATGCATCTAGAGAGCAGCCACATCAAATCATGGACAGACTTAGCTAACGCCTTTGTGAAGCAGTACCAATACAATCTTGACATGGCTCCCAGTCGCATGCAATTGCAAGGCTTATCTCAAGAGGACGATGAATCCTTCAGAGGATATGCTCAGAGATGGAGAGAGGCAGCTGCCCGTGTTCAACCACCAATCTTAGATAGAGAATTGGTTGATATGTTCTTGAATACCTTGCAAGGTTCGTACTTGGAAAAGATGGCTGGCACTGGGACATCAAACTTCTCTGACCTGGTAATAGCTGGAGAACGCCTCGAGTGCATCCTCAAGAATGGAAAGATCCAAGGCTCCTTGAACATCTTAGCTAGCGAAAGTGAATCATTTGTCAGTTCCCAAGAGGAAGAAGAGGATGGTGAAATTAACTCCATTTGGGAAGCTCCACATGTCCCACCTCCATTACCTTATCACACAAGCATCTCAACTATTCAAAGTCAGCAATCCTATGGGTCTACCTGTGTGACTCCATCCTCTCCACATGGTCAATATCTTCCTGTAAATAGAGGTCCCCCTCATCAACAACAGATTGCACGGCAGCATGCTCCGCAACGCCGACGCTACTATAATAAAAAGCCAAAAAGGAATTTTGATTCATTGCCAATGCCATTCAGTCACATACTGCCACGTTTGATCAATAGTGGGCTGATAGTGCCAAAGGACTTGGACCCTGTGATCCCTCCATACCCACCAGGCTTTGACGCCAATGCACATTGTGGTTACCATGCTGGCGCAATGGGGCATTCAACCGAAGATTGCAAACAGCTCCGAAACAAGATCCAAGATTTGATGGAGTCCAAGCTAATCTCATTTACACCTCAAGGTCTTCAAATCAACATCGATTCTTCATCCGATCAGGCGGGTCCGTCAGCCCATGTTGTGGAAGAAGTTGCTGAGAGTAGGTGTGAAGAAGGTTATCATACTAGTCTCGACGAGCAATAATGCTAGCCCAACAGCAACTCAAGAGAGAAAGGCCCAGTTCCTCAATGATGGAAATTTTAGATCATGTCATTTACTTTGCATTTGTAATTTCTTTTTGTTAAAGGCTATTTGCTTCTAGACATTGTACTTTATTAATGGTATTATTAATGTAATGATCATGCATGTTTTGAACAAGTCCATTCGTATTCACTCGTCTTTTCTCATTTATTAAAAAAAAATCACAAAAATATTTCTACACTTCACTTCCTTGATCGCATAGTTGCTTTTAGCAAAGATTGGAGGGAGGATGATGAAAACAAAATACCCATAATTGCAAACTGTATGCTTTCGGATAAAATCCTGCTGATGATGTACATGCATTGTTTCAAATCCCCTAAACACCAGAGAGATAAGGAGTTAGTCCCTAGTCAACCCCTCCGAGCCTAGAAGTAGGAGTTTCCTTTGGATTTCTAAACCCTTACGCTTAACCTGGGGCATGGGTAGTATTCAGTTATCCTGATTACACATTTGAATTTCAAGATGAAACCTTTTATTATGGCGGTTATTCTTCTGAGACCAAAGACTTGGTAGTCACGACCCTTCAAAAAAAAAAAGAAGATAGCCCGCTAAGTCCGCCACCCCAAAGGGAAAACTTAGGCAAAATTAGGGCAATCCCGATGGACTAGAAAAGTGAAGTCGGTCCATGCAAAAGTTAGGGATCAAAAATAAATGAAGCAAAAGAGGCCCTCAAATCCTCAGCAAAAGCAAAACTCAATTCAGTGGCCACCAAAATGGATTAGAAAGGTCACTGACATCCACGAAAATAAAATAAGGTGACTGTCATTCCAAGAAAATTCGCCCTTACACCGTCAACCCTTTTGGAAGATAAATGTGTGTAATTTAACGGAACGTAGGACTGGAGAATCATCATGAAGAAGGGGTGGGTACCAAAATAAGTTTTGAGCCTAATATCCTTTGTTTCAATAACCGTGAGCCAGGCCACGTTACAACCCTCGAAAGACCTAATTAAGGCAGGGTTTATTCTGAAAGCATACTACAGCAAGGTTGCGTAAACTGACTCCCAAATATTTTCTAATCTTCAGCACTGGTGTCACTCTTCTTGCTATATCTTTCACACCATCAAAATCAGCACACGTCTGGACTAATGGTCCACTCGTCACACACTGTCACATCATTCCAATAAATAACTTTTCAAAACTTGCATGAATGTCGCATTAAAATTACCATTTCTGAATTATCAATTTTAACTGCAAATTAGTACTTGACATTATGGAAATTCCAACCAAGAGAAATCAAAGAGGAACTTGAACATCTATTGGTGCTGACATGAATCAAGACTTTCTCGTGACCTTGTGGATCTGGGGCAAGTTTTTCAAAGGCCAAGAATGGGGGCAGACCACTGCAAGATTCAGACACTGGGGCAAATCATCTCAGACTATGTCATGGCATAAACATTTCGAGGAAGAACTCCTTCAGAGACCCTACGGGCTGGGACAAACATTTTGCGAAGGATCAAATTTCCTTCATACTTTCAAGTTGGTCAAGCTGACCAAGTCATACACTAAGAAACCTTGGAGTTCAACAAGTGTCAAAAGGCCTTGGGGCAGAGCAAAAACACGATCAACATACATTAGATAAGTTGCTACGCTCCACTACTTTTTGCAAGCCATTAGGACACATTAGCTAGAAGCGAGGTTCTCTCAAGAACAAGTACGCAACTGCTGCAAATAATTAAGCTTGGAGCACCAGAAGCATCCACATCTGTCTTATGATCATCGCACCGTCAAATACCGAGTGTCGGGAAGTCAAATCCTTTCACCAAAAGTCCAACCCTGCTTGGCAACCTACCAAAAGCCCAGCCTTCCTTGGCACCCCGAAACCAAAGTCCAAACCTGCTTGGCACCAACCAAAGTCCAACCCTGCTTGGCCACCTGCCAAAAGTCCCCCCTTTGGCACCTTCATAAAATCGATCACCTGCTTGCATTCATATATGCATCGCATACCATTAACATGCACCATATGCATACATAACCCAATCAATTTCCTTCCTCAACCCATGCGTTGATATTTTGATTTGTTTTTGACCCCTGAGTCAATGTTGTCTTTATTCTCTTGACCCCTAAGTCAATGTTGTCTTTATTTCCTTGACCCCCGAGTCGATATCATCAATTTCCTTCCTCAACCCCTGCGTTGATATCTTGTTTTTGTTTTTGACCCCTGAGTCAATCTTGTCTTTATGTTCTTGACCCCCGAGTCGATATCAGTGTTACTATTTTCACAACCCATGAGTTGATACCTTATTTTTATTTTTGACCCCTGAGTCAATCTTGTCTTTATTTTCTTGACCTCCGAGTCGATATCATTGTTATTTCCTTTCGCAACCCCCGAGTTGGTATCTTGTTTTAGTTCTTGACCTCCGAGTCGATATTGTCTTTGTTATCTTCTTGACCCCCGAGTCGATGTTGTTACCGTTACATTTTTTTAATCCCCGAGTTGATGACAGTTTATATATTTGTTTTCTCAACCCCCGAGTTGATATGCCATATTCCCAGCAAATTCCAGACTCTCACATCTTCATATCCCCAGCATTTTGCACACATTTCTGCATCATTAGCACTCATGTTCATCCCGCGTTGCATTTCAAGCATTATCATATCCTTCATAACCAATTACCATTTCCCACGGACAGATGCGTTTTTCATGCCATCCCACTGATTCAACACCTTTCATTCCACACCTTTTCGGCTGAAAATTCTGGGTATTCTTATATTTAATCTCCTTGTACCTTGACTGTAAGAAAGCCTCTGCCACTCTCACCTTCAAGTTCAAGAAGATTAAATAGGGGCATTTGTCACACCCTCATTTTCACCCTAGCCCTAGCTTTGCATATCATATCATTTTCATCATCTATGCATCCCATTAGGTCATAATTAATCATGCATTGCATTGGTCTTCTAATGTACGGGCTCAAGAGGATCTTGGAATTATGGTTCCTATTGACTTTGAGATACTTTCATGCAAGTTTGAAGCAAGGGTTGATTTCTCATCGTCATGAGCATATTTTTATCAAGTGGAGGCTGAGTAACCAGGATTTTGCTGGTTGTCGACATATCAAGCTGTTTTTCTTCATCAGTATGCACACGAAGCATGAAGTTTAGGTTTTCTTACTCCTTGGTGTTCTAGATGGGCATGTTCTGTTCAATTCAGATTTACTTGAGGCTGATAGGTCAATGGTGTGTGCAGTGAGGTTTCAATTCATTGGTTGTGACCTAATCTTGGTCAGGCAAGATTTTGTTTCAAGGTAAAGGCCAGGGAATGTGTGATTCGAGTGGTGTATGCCTGAAGTTTCAATTAGGGTTTCTATGTGAACTCAAGTTGTTTGTGGATCAGGTTATCAGGCTGTGATAGGTCAAGCGCTTCGTCAATGACTGGTTCATTTTAATTAGGGCTTTATGCAAAGTATTGAGATCTATGTGACAAGTCATTATCTTATGACTGGGCATTTAGTTCATTATGAAGGACTTGTTCATCGACGTTTAAGTGTCTAGGTGCAAATGGATTCATTGATTCAAGGTCCCAGTTTATCCCAAGTTCAACGTTAATTCAAGATTCACTCAAGATTCAAAGATTGGTTCATGGTTTCTAAAAAGTAGTACACTCATAACTATTTTCATATATCCGTTTCCATTTTCATGTTAATATCCATAAAAATCCAACTACATATTCCACCTTCAAATTTCAAAACCATATCCATAATTTTTCATTTTTTATTTTCTATCCATTTTTCATTTTTCATTTTGTCTAATTATTCAAGTCATTTTCCATTTATTTTTCCAATCCAATTTATTCACAAAAAGATCTATTTCTTTTCTTACTCAAATAAAATCATTAAAAAAAAAGAAGGACTAGTTCATTACATTCTAAAGCCCATTACAACACCAGTACATAAAATTATTATAAAAAAAAAAGAGCATCCCAAGTGGGGACCATGTTGTTGGCATCTTGTGTTTGTTTTCTCTTCACTTTCTGCGCAAAACAGAGATATTTCTTCCTTCCATCTGCTACAATACCCGTACCAGACTTGCACCAACCAACAACATGCCAATGACACCTTCTGCACACCTGCACCACCAACGACTTGTCAACAACAATAGAAAACCTGCATCGAAAGAGACTTATCACAAGCAATACGACAAAGTTTTTGTACAAAAAACTTAATAAACAAGTTTAGGTTTCGATTTAAAAGGGAGAAGAAGCACATCATAAAAGGGGAACAACAGAAAGAGAGGGGGAGATCCAAAAATTGAGAAGAGGAGATAACAGCAACATAAAAACCAGAGAGAAAATTTGAGAGAAAAAACCAAAAAAAAAGGTTGTGCCACTGATATTGAAAAAATCGAGTCCCAGAACTTCAAAGATAAACAACAATTTTCAATCGTACAAAAGAGCATACATCAATTCGCAGGAAGGGAAAGTAGAGTAGCGGAGAAGATCGAAGTGTACCTGTTGATTTGTGCAGAGCATGTTCTGTGTTTTTTGAGGGGAAACTTGTTCATAAAAATGACAGAGAAAACGAAAACCTGGATATTGATTTTGTTCCATTTTCTACGCTGCCTTCATCTTCATAAATAAATCACCATACACAACCTTCTCCCTAAGACTCATCATGTAAACATCAACCTTCTTCATCCTCAAATAACAGCTCAACCTCTTCGTTACCAAACTGCCATCTCCAAACCACACTACAACCTCAACTGTTTTGACGCCGCCGCCACCTAACCGTTTTCGCCATCACACTTTTTCCGGCGAGACCTTCACCTCCATTAAACCACAACGTACAACATCAGCATCATCATGAATCCGACACCACACATCCAGCCGCGACAACAACGACACACCACCATAACAACACCGTGAGCGAAGAGCAAGATCGCGTAACGAGAAAGGCAGAATCGCGGGTAAGTGCAACGGTTTGCGAGAGAGATGAAACGATTTCATCGTATCTTTGTTTGTTCTGCGAACGGCTAATAGGGTTTTCCAGTAACCCTTCTCCTTATTCTTAGCCGACCGGGTTTGGGCCCAAGGTGGTCCGACCCGGGTCTGTATTCATAGCCCATTATCATGTGGCTTTTGATCTTTGTCTTTCTCACTTTCTCACTATTTCTTTTTTTCTATAAATTTGTGATTTTAATAACTTTTAATTTTAGGTTAATCATTTTTCATAATCTTGTTATTTTTGTTAATATTCTTGTTAATTCTTACTTTTTTTTTAATTTAACCATTTTCGTTAATAATCTTATAATAAAAAAATGTTTTGTTAATATTTTAGTTTATAACATTTTTAGAGAAATTTTCTGTAAATAATATTATTAAATTTCATTAACTATTTATTTTGTTAATAGTCTTTATTAATATCTTATTAATTTTATGATTAGGATTTCTATAAGTTATTTTGCTAAATACTTTTTGTAAATTTTTTAGATATTTTGTTAATTATATTCTTTATTAGATATTTTGTGTAAATTATTTTTATTTTGATTTTCTCAAACCTTTCTTGATTACATTTTGATTATCATTTTGTTTAGATCTTATTTCTAGATTCATTCTCACTTTTCATTTCGTCTTTGTTCTTTCTTTTCGATTTTATTTTGGTCGATGATATAACAAAAGATTATAGATTGCAAAATCTTGATCAATATGAGACCACTTTCTTTCTTACTTTTCGATTTTATTTCCATTTCGATTTCATTTCGGTTTCTATTTCATTTCTCATTTTCATTCTCTTCTTAAGTCAAAAACCTTGTTCTTGTACCAGAAGTGGCATTTTTCTCAAAAACTCAAAACACTTCCTTAAATAAGAGAGTAAGGTTCTCTTTGTATTGAACTAAAGAGAGAGGATTGGGTGAAGACCTTTTCCTCTTCGAGTGTTAGGATGCTCACTTTAGAGTGTGTGGTCTCGATACTCGTCTTTCAATACGAAGACGTGACTACATTCACCACCCATTCTTTCAAAAACCTTTTTCTCTCTTTATTTCATCTCCTTGTGTCTAAAAACCTTGGTCTTGTACCAAGTGCATTTTCAAACCTTTTCGTAATAAACTTAGATGGTCGTGGAGTGGTTAGGCGAAGGCCTTCTCCTATCCCGAGTGCTTGACATTACCTTTAGGGTTCACTGTCGTAAAACACTTACCATCTAAAATCAAAACACTTCTTTAATAAGAGAATAAAGTTCTCTTTGCATTGAACTAAAGAGAGAGGATTGGGTGAAGACCTCTTCCTCTCCGAGTAATAGGATGCTCACTTTAGAGTGTGTGGTCTCGATACTCTTCTTTCAATACGAAGACGTGACTATATTTGCCACACCATTTTCGAAATAAACCTTTTGAGATAAAGAATTGGGTACTACCCGAAGGGGTTCCTATCCGAGGACTTATTTTGCCCTTAAAATTAACCTTCACAAATCAAATGTGACATCTTGCTTGATGGCGAAAATCAACCTTTTCCAAAATGACATGTTACGTCCGTTCTACCGCAAACAGGTAACGCATAAGACTCCACAAGCGAGCCACAAAACACCTAACTGCTAGAACCCGCACGATAACATCGTCCATAAAAAACACCAACAAATCGTAGGTCGAACTACGATTGCTCTGATTCTTCATTCTTGTCCGAATGTAAGATACGTAGGCACAAGATCGCAACGATCTTGGCGAGCCCCCCTTCCATTTTCTTCACCCGTAGTCCTCCGAACTACGTCGACTCTGACTTTCCCATTGCACGAGGGAATACGTAGGCGTAGGACCGCGAAGTCCTATCGAGTCCCCTCTTCTTCTCCCCACCTTTTCCTTTATTCTTTCACATTCTTTATTCTTTACCTTTCTGTCTCCCTCTTTAGAACCCTCTTAGCAAGCAATATCCTTTAGCAAACATCCTTACACATAGACAAGCAAATGGTTCCCATCGAGTACGATGGATGTGAGGGGTGCTAATACCTTCCCCTCGCATAACCGGCTTCCGAACCCATAATTTGGTTGCAAGACCATCTTATCCTTTCCTTCTTTGGGTTTTCTCGATGTTTTCCCTTCCCCTCATGGGATAAATAAAGTTCATTGGCGACTCTCCTATTTCTTTCCTTTTCGCCTTCGGTCGACTATTTTTCGAGTAGCGACACTATATAAGTACTTTTCACACCTTTTGGGGATTATAACCCCATTTTCACATAGAAACCTCATTTTTCAGCATTTCTTCGCGAAAGAGTAATATTTTTCAAATAGAAGTTGGATTCGCATCCGAGTTCGATTCTTTGATGTGGATGCTCATTCATCTTCTCTTAAGACTTGTAAAGCAAGCTACCATGGTTATGGGTAGCTAATTTCCTTTGTATCAAAGGTAGAGGTAGTCTACCTTAACTTTATGTATTTCTTTTGATTGGCCTTGTATGTGAAGAAGTGATGATTAATATAAGATGAATATTTTTGTTCTTAATGATTCATTCTTATTTTGTAAAACTCTAGACATAGATTTTATGGAACTTGATCTAAAATATTCATCTATTGATTTATAGATTGAAGAGATTAGTCTATGGTCGATATTTGCTTTGTATTGAACTTAAAGCTTACTATATTGGTTGTTATATGGAGAGATCGTGTAGCGATGAATACAGTATTTCTCACAATGTCGCTCTAGAGATATACGATATTGAGAGAATACATGATGATATTAATCTGATCCGACTTCACATGCAAGATTGAAAGAATATGTATTAGTTAGGGTAGATGAAAACTACTTTTGATATACTTTGTTAATCAAACACTTTAGAATTTATAAGCTTTACTACTAAAATTGTGATAATTTATGAAACAAACTTTGAAAACTATTTTTCTTAGAATGATAAACTATTGAACCACATGCATCCCATATCAGAACAATTCCTGTAGAAACGATAACAAAAAACCCCTTTAACTACGATTCAAACAAGTATATGCTGAATTATCTAGTATATTCCTGCGTAGAAACTCTAAGACAATTCGAGAGTGCTTGAAATACTATAAGAAAAGTGATTCGTTCATGATTTAAACCTCGATCCATTCGATTTAAATTATATATATATATATATATATATATATATATATATATATATATATATATATATATATATATATATATAGATAAAAGGGTGATGCACTGACAGTGTAAAGTTTTTTTACACTGTCAACCAATGACAACCATGCATCCCGACAAGTCATACTGAAAATTTTAAAATAATTATATGACATGGTATAATGACATATTCCTATTAAATTACAGTGTAAAATATTTTTACAATATCAGTGCATAATAAAGAATGAGTCATATGCTACTCACATGCTAACTTTTCACTCTCATTTTCTTTCTCTTTCATAAAGACATAACCTCTTTATCTTCACCTCTTACATGCTGATTTTTTTTCTCACATTCACTTTCCCCCTCTCCAGTGTTGACGACTCTTCCTCTCCATTGCTGATAGACAACTCTACTTTTCTGACGCTGTCCAACGACTCGAATTGAAGTGTTTGTAATAGAGATTGAAAAAAAAATTAGTCACAAATTTGTGAAGTCTTTATAAGTTGAAGAGTTATTTAAATGTGAAGGGAGAAAGCGCGTCCAACCAATAGAATATGAATGACGACCCTTGTTTTGTGATCAGTGTCGAAGGATTGGGCACAAATATAGGGAACAAGGAAAGAGGATTGAAAAACAATGGAAGCCAAAGCAGCGCCATAAAGAGATGGAACCACAAGTCAGCAGCAATGTGGAGAAGTTGATGGAGAACTCAATGAACATATTGGAAGCTAACTCAACCCCAAATAAAGATAACACACCAATTGAAGATGCAGGTAATGAAGAGAGAGAGGATCAGTGGACAATAGTGAACAAATTAAGAGATAGAGGTAAGAAAATCCACACTAGATCTCCATCAGGGGTACACAGTTTGAACGGATTCGGGGCATTAGGGGTTTTGAATAACCCTTTAATGACCTTAGACAGGGGACCATGATTATATCATGGAACACCAGCGGGCTGAATAAACCAGGTAAGCTTCGTGAGATAAGCTCTCGTCTCAAAAAGCTGAAACCTGATATCATGATTCTGATTGAAACAAGAGTTAAGGAGGCTAAGGCAAAAAGTGTAAGAAATACTCTTAATATGTATAGCAATTATCTGGATAACTACAACAAGCATGAGAATGGTAGAATTTAGATATCTTGGAATGACACCAAAGTTGATATCACCTTAGTGCATAGTACAGATCAAGCCATACATTGTGGAGTGTATGATAGGAAGGGTGTCCTTAAATTCTGGCTGACAGCAGTGTATGCACACAACCAGTTAGAACAAAGGAAGGTTCTTTGGAGTACAAGAGAAAATCTGAAGCAGTACTCTCAGGGCCCTTGGTGCATTATGGGAGATTTCAACAATGTTATGAATCCTCATGACAGAATAGGAGGAAGGATGGTGACTGAATCAGAATATAGAGACTTACATGACATTATGGAAAGAGTAGGATTAAGTGAAATGGATAGTTCAGGGGACTACTTTACATGGAACAATGAGCATAGTAAAGGGGCTATCTACTCAAGAATAGACAGAGTTATTGGCAACACTGACTGGTTCCAGCATAGTAATGACAAGATCCTTAAAGTTTTGGCACCAAGTGTGTCAGACCATGTTATGCTTAGCTTGGAGGACAGGGCACAAAGACTGATAAGGAGAATGAGGTTTAAATTCAGTAATTGCATTACAGATTTGGCTGGCTATGAGGAAGTGGTTAGAGAGAACTGGAACATACCAATAAATGGGACTGCAATGTATATCCTATGGGAAAAACTTCAAAGATTGAAGCCCACCCTTACAGAATTTAGCAAGAACATATCCCAAATGAAGGTGAAATTAGATAAAGCAAGGGAGAACCTGGAGAAGGCTCAGATTCACCTCACCAATAATAGAATGAATGCTGAAAACATGGAAAGAGTGAAGCAGTGCACAGAGGAAGTAATAAAATGGAATGATATAGAGCAGAAGGCTTTGATGCAGAGAACAAAATTGGAATGGTTGAGACAATGTGATAGCAACACTGCCTATTACTATGCCACTATAAAAACCAACCAACAGCATAAGAACCTGGAGTTCTTACAGAAGGAAGATGGAACAGACATAAATGACCATGAGGATATTAAGCAAGAAGTACTGAGATTCTATAGTAGCCTCATGGGAACCAAAACTACACAGCTTAATCATGTGGACATTGATGTTATGCGAAAAGGTAAGCAGGTTACTCAGGATCAATGTGAGTATCTTATTGCCCCTGTAACAGTATAGGAAATTAAAAATGCACTACATGACATAGGTGACCTGAAAGTCCCTGGAATAGATGGATATAGGGATAAATTCTTCAAGGCCAGCTGGCATATTATTAAGGGAGATGCGGTAGCTGCTGTCCAGGAATTCTTCCAGAGGAAACATATACATAAGGCCTTCAACAGTACCATTGTGACTCTTATTCTAAAACATGATCAAGCAAAAACTATTAGGGACTACAGGCCCATTGCTGGGTGTGCTATTGTGTATAAGATAATATCAAAGATAATGACCAATAGATTGGGCAAAGTTTTAAAAGGGGTTGTTCATGAAAGTCAGGCAGCATTCATTCCTAGTCAGAACATACACAACCACATCTTGCTGGCCTTCGAATTACTCAAGGGATATGCTAGGAAAGGGATGATACCCAAGTGTATGCTTCAGCTGGATTTACAGAAGGCCTATGACATGGTTGATTGGTCAGCCTTAAAGTGTGTTCTACAAGAGATTGGATTGCCAGGACAATTCATTGAGTGGATAATGTTGGCTACCACATCAGTAACCTACAGATTCAATGTCAATGGGGATCTTACTGATGTGATGGAGGCAAAGAGAGGTATTAGGCAAGGAGATCCCATCTCTCCCTTGATATTTGTAACCCTAATGGAGTATATGAACAGACTCATGGTTAAAATGCAGACTAACCCAAACTTCAACCATCATAGCAGGTGTGAGAAACTTGGTATAACCCACCTTGCATTTGCAGATGATGTACTGTTGTTCCGTAGAGGTGATGCACTCTCAATTGATTTGATTCTAGGAGCCAACAAAAGCTTCTCTGACTCCACAGGGTTAAATGTAAATCCTTCAAAATGCAAACTGCATAATTAGGCACTGGACTACTAGGTTGCTCAGTACTGCAGGAAGAATTCTTTTGGTCAAGAACATCATTGTAGCCATGGCACAATATTGGATGATGTGCTTCCCACTACCTAAGGGTGTGATTCAAAAAATCAATGATATATGCAGATCATTCATCTGGGCTGGTAAGGATAATAGTAGAAAGTCCCCTGCAGCATGGGATAAAATTTGAGGCCAATAAATCAAGGTGGTTTGGGCTTGATAAACTTGGAGATTTGGAACAATATATCCATGATGAAGTGCCTATGGAACTTGTGTATGAGGCAAGACAACTTATAGGTGAAGTGGGTGCATGTGTACTACTTTAGAAATGATGTTGCCATGGCTGCTAACCTCAAATCCAATAGTTCTTGGATAATGGTAGCAATACTTGACAAGCGAAAATACATCCAAGACCATCACCAGAAATGGGAAGACATGAAGCAAAGACAGAAGTTTTCCATTCAAAGCTTGTATGAGGACTTTGTTGGTCTAGCTAATAAGGTTGAATGGAGTCATTTGATTCAGAATAATTATGCCAGGCCAAGGGCAGTCTTATACCTGTGGATGGCCTGCCAAAAAAGAATAGCAACAAAAGCAAGACTCAGGAAACTCAATCTGCTGCAGGAAGATACATGTGTGCTCTGCCAGAAGGAACCGGAAACAATCGACCATCTGTTGTTTTGTTCAGAGTTACAAAAGAAATATGGGGTAAGGTGCTCCAGTAGCTGGATGTAAAACATGGTCCTCTTCATTGGGAGGGAGAATTTAAATGGCTTATCATGAACACAAAAGGAAAGGGAATTAAATCTAGCATGCTGAAGATAGCCATTGCTGAAGCAATCTATGGTATATGGGGGTATAGAAATACACTTGTCTTTGGAAATGCTAAAGACGATAGCGAAACACTACGAAGTATTATAGTTAACACTAAATATAGAGGATTGATGAGAAATAAGTACAAAAAATATATAGCTCAGTTATTATTATAGGTTTCTTTTGTCTTGCATTGTTTTGGTAGGTTGATGGATCCATTGGATTTCGTTTTGTACTTAACTGTTTTTTTGGAATATATATAATCTTTTATTTCAAACAAAATATTTTTTTTTTATTCATTTGATGGCAGTACAATACTTAAAGCAATTGGAAAAAAATTGAATTTCCTTCATAATTAATAACAAGTCTTATACTTTAACTCTGTTATGCAACCGGTTAAATTGCAAATTGCCATGTAACTAATATCAAGTCTTATACTTATCATATATAATTTAATACAACTCCAATTATGGTCTGTGAATCTCATCTCTTCACCTATACACTTTAACAAGTTGATGCTAATAAATATGATAAACAAGCTTAAGAAATGGATTGTTAAATATTTTTGTTCAATTATTTTTATTAAACTAAATAAGTACCAGAAGTAGAATAAAACTTGAATTTCATGTCAGTATCTCTTCAACGTATAGTGATTATTTTTTTTTTCAATCTCTATTACAAACACACTTCAATTTGAGTTGTTAACTAGCATCGGAGAAGGAGAGTTGACAATCGGTACCAAAGAGAGAGTCATCAACACTAGAGAGGGGGGGAAAGTGAAAGTGAGAAAAAAAATTCAGGATGCAAAAAGAGAATATGAAGATTATGAAAGAGAAATAAAATGAGAGTAAAAAGTTAGCATGTGAGTAGCACATGATATGTTATCCACTTCATTTAATCTAATGCTTAGTTTTTATTCTTATCATTCTCATATATATATATATAGGAGAGAGAGAGGTTGAGGAATCAATTAACTAATCTAATGGTTAATTAAATAAAAAGTTAATCAACTCATTAGATTAGATTCAATTCAAAAGCTATGATTTGGAGTAAGTTAAAAAAACTTACTCTTGAGATAAGTTGATCCATGTAAGTGTGCATTAACAACATACATCTTAGAGTATTTTTATGTGGGGCCCACCAATTTTGGGTGGAACCCACATTAGAAAGATGAACAAAAAAAAAGAAAAAGAAAATAGATGTAATTTGTTTTTGTATGGGGTCCACCACTTTTGAGTGTGTGTTAGCATTTTCATATATATATATATATATATATATATATAATGTGAAAATGAATAAGAACATCTGATTTAAAAAGGAAAGTTTAAGATTAAAAGATATTTTTAAAATTTTATTAATGATTTCTCTTTCCACTTAATGATACATATTTTATTGAAAACTGCGATTTAATCTCAACCTTTTATTTTTAAATTGGATGGTTCTTATTCATTCTCACATTTTTAATATAACTTATTCATTCTCACTATATATATATATAGAGAGAGAGAGAGAGAGAGAGAGAGAGAGAACGTATCATATGAGAATGTTATTTATATGTGAGGAAATGAGAATGAATCTGAATTATTAGATTCTAAAATAAACGGTGGAAATTTTGTGTCAGGTTTTTTTCTCTCTTCTCCTTCATTTATTTTAATAATGGAGGAGAGAGAAAAACAAAAACTATACATAATCTCCACCATTTATTTTAAAATCTAATGACTCAGATTCATTTTCATGTTCTCACATAAAAATAACATTCTCATAGAATATGAACCCTATATATATAGTGTTATGTTAATGCACACCCATGTAGGTGTGCATTAACAACTTACACCTTAGTATATTTTTTTGTGGGACCCATCAATTTTGGATGGGACCCATATTAGAAAGATGAAGAAAAAAAAGAAAAAATAGATTTAGTGTACTTTTGTGTGGGGCCCACCAATTTTGGGTGTATTTTAACATTTCCCATATATATATATATATATATATATATATATATATATATATATATATATATATATATATATATATATAATGTGAAAATGAATAAGAACCATCGGATTTAAAAAGGAAAGTTTAAGATTAAAAGATATTTTTAAAATTTTATTAATGATTTCTCTTTGCTCTTAATGATACATATTTTATTGAAAACTGCGATTTAATCTCAACCTTTTATTTTTAAATTGGATGGTTCTTATTCATTCTCACATTTTTAATATAACTTATCCATTCTCACTATATATATATATATATATATATATATATATATATATATATATATATATATAAAGAGAGAGAGAGAGAGAGAGAGAGATAGAGAGAGAGAGAAAACGTATCATATGAGAATGCTATTTATATGTGAGGAAATGAGAATGAATCTGAACTATTAGATTCTAAAATAAACGGTGGAAATTTTGTGTCAGGTTTTTTTCTCTCTTCTCCTTCATTTATTTTAATAATGGAGGAGAGAGAAAAACAAAAACTATACATAATCTCCACCATTTATTTTAAAATCTAATGACTCAGATTCATTTTCATGTTCTCACATAAAAATAACATTCTCATAGAATATGAACCCTATATATATATATATATATATATATATATATATATATATATAGTGTTATGTTAATGCACACCCATGTAGGTGTGCATTAACAACTTACACCTTAGTATATTTTTTTGTGGGACCCATCAATTTTGGGAGGGACCCATATTAGAAAGATGAAGAAAAAAAAAGAAAAAAATAGATGTAGTGTACTTTTGTGTGGGGCCCACCAATTTTGGGTATATGTTAGCATTTCCGATATATATACATATATATAATGTGAAAATGAATAAGAATCATCGGATTTAAAAATGAAAGTTTAAGATTAAAAGATATTTTTAAAATTTTATTAATGATTTCTCTTTCCTCTTATTGATACATGTTTTATTGAAAACTGCGATTTAATCTCAACCTTTTCTTTTTAAATTGGATGGTTCTTAATCATTCTCACATTTTTAATATAACTTATCCATTCTCACTAGATATGCCCTATATATATATATATATATACGACGTATCGTATGAGAATGCTATATTTATACGAAAACATGATAATAAATCTGAACCATTAGATTTTAAAAAAAATTGTGGAGATTATGTGTCATTTTTTTCTTTCTCCTCCATCATTTATTTTAATAATGGAGGAGGGAGAAAAAAATCACAGATAATCTCCACCATATATTTTATAATCTAATGGCGTTCTCACATAAAAATGATATTCTCATAGAATGTGTTTTATATATATATATATATATATATATATATATATATATATATATGTGTGTGTGTGTGTGGGAAATGCTAACATACACCCAAATTTGATGGGCTCTACACAAAAATACAATATATCTATTTTCTTTCTATTTTTTTTCTTTATCTTTCTAATGTGGATTCCACCTAAAATTGGTGGGTCCCACACAAAAATACACTAAGGTATATGTTATTAATGTACACCTACATAAGTGTGCATTAACATAACCATATATATATATACACTAAAAGGGTATGATTGATATTTGAATTAGAAAGACCAAATGATTAAAGCAAGACTAAAGAAAATGTCTTTGGTTTTTTCGTGAAAAACCTTTTAAAAATAACTAAATTTGAAGGATTCTAAACGAATGAGTTCCTCCTCTGTGTAAGTAGGCAATTCGTTAGTCTAGGAAAATATCATGCTGTCAAAAAGGTGCTGTGGTCAGTTTTATTTATTAATTTATACTGAGCATGTATTTTCTCGTAATTATTAGAAAACGAAAACTAACATGAGAGAGTCTAAAATATACTCTCTCTATTATTGAATAATTAATGTATTTGATTTATATATTAGATCAGATACATTAATTATTCAATATATCTGAAAAATAATTTTTGTTTATAATATAAAACAGAGGGAGTAAATCATAATCTTAAACCTTATTTTTATAAATCATTAAAACTCAACCAATCAATCATAGCCTTAGATAATTATAAAAAATAATAAGTTCGGTACTATATACTCTATCTATTTCATATTATAAGTAAAAGTTATTTTTTAGATATATTTAATAATTAATGTATCTAACTTATATATAGACTAGATACATTAATTATTCAATGTATCTAAAAGGTAATTTTTGTTTATAATATGAAACAGAAGGAGTATCAATGTTTTAAAAATGGACCGAATCGATCGGTTCAATCGATTAGATCGGGAATCAGATATGAATCTAGTTCGGTCAACCTTTCAAAACCGGTAGTGGATCAAAATCAGAGTAAAATCAAAAAAACCGGATTGAATCATACAAAATCGTTCGAACAAAAACAAAGAAGCTGATATTGTAAAATCGCCCGATTTTTAAAAAATGCATCATATTAGTCATTTTTTAATAATTTTTTTGAAAAAGTTTAATGTGTCAATTTCAAAAGTTAAATCATTCTTTGTTCACAAAAAAAATTTCTTGTTTTTTTTACAATCAATCAAACTTTTAAGTTTTATTACTGTTATAGTTTTTCTTTCAACCACACTCTATAGTGTCAATTATTTGAATTTTATTTTATTTATTATGTTCTATTATTTTAATGTGGGTTAATACCTATTTTGCCCCCTGCCATATAGGCGCTTTTTGAAAAAACCCCCTGCGAAAAAAAAAGTTGCAAAAACTTCCCTAACATTTGAAAATTCTCTCAATTTTGACCTTCATCACATCCAGTCACCAAAAAATCTATGTGGCAGCGTTTTTTTAACTGATGTGTCACGCCATGTTGGCTTTTTATTTTTATTTTGAATTATTTTAATGCCATGTGGCACTTTATTTTATGTTTATTTATTATTTAGATTAGAAAATATGTTAAATGTTCAAAAACTTGCTAGTTGTAGGATTTGAATCCACCCCCTTTCACTCATTGTTTCAATAACTTACCACTAGGCTAGAAAGTGTTTGTTGAAATATTGTCTCCTTTAATTGATTTTAATACATGTTTTTCGTTTTTTACTTTTAAATGATGTTAATATATTATAACTAAATAATATATTTAGTTTTAATTTTTTTTAATGTTACATATACTGTACCAATTTTAGTTTATTAAAATGCTACAATTATTAATTTTTCAAAACTAAACTAGACTAATCCTTTATAAAAACTAAACTATTAATGTTTGAACTATTAAAATAAAATAAATTAAACTAACATTAATATAATTAAGAAATAAATTATTTTATTAATTTTTAAATTAATAAATACTGTAAGTACTGTAGCTAATTTAATTTACGTTTTAATAATAATAAACTAATTAATAAATTTATAAATTAATAAATACTGTAATTAATAAACTAATTTAATAAATTAATTAATAAACTAATTAATAAATTTATAAATTAATAAATTTATAATTGCTGTAGCTAATTTAAAAATTTATTAATTAGTTTATTAATTTCTAAATTTATTAATTAGTTTACTAATTTCTAAATTTATAACTAATAAACTAATTAATAAATTTATAATTATTGTAGCTAATTTAATTTATAAATTTATTAGTTACACTATTGTAAATTTATAATTACTGTAGCTTATTTAATTTACGTTTTAATAATAATAAACTAATTTAATTTACGCTTTATTAATTACAGTATTTATTAATTTATAAATTTATAATTACTGTAGCTAATTTTATTTCTTAATTATATTAACGTTAGTTTAATTTAATTTATTTTAATAAATACTGTAATTAGCTACAGTAACATTAATATAATTAAGAAATAAAATTAGCTACAGTAATTAAACTAACGTTAATTAGCTACGTTTTATTAAAATAAATTAAATTAAACTAACGTTAATATAATTAAGAAATAAAATTAGCTACAGTAATTATAAATTTATAAATTAATAAATACTGTAATTAATAAAACGTAAATTAAATTAGTTTATTATTATTAAAACGTAAATTAAATAAGCTACAGTAATTATAAATTTACAATAGTGTAACTAATAAATTTATAAATTAAATTAGCTACAATAATTATAAATTTATTAATTAGTTTATTAGTTATAAATTTAGAAATTAGTAAACTAATTAATAAATTTAGAAATTAATAAACTAATTAATAAATTTTTAAATTAGGTACAGCAATTATAAATTTATTAATTTATAAATTTATTAATTAGTTTATTAATTAATTTATTAAATTAGTTTATTAATTACAGTATTTATTAATTTATAAATTTATTAATTAGTTTATTATTATTAAAACGTAAATTAAATTAGCTACAGTACTTACAGTATTTATTAATTTAAAAATTAATAAAATAATTTATTTCTTAATTATATTAATGTTAGTTTAATTTATTTTATTTTAATAGTTTAAACATTAATAGTTTAGTTTTTATAAAGGATTAGTCTAGTTTAGTTTTGAAAAATTAATAATTGTAGCATTTTAATAAACTAAAATTGGTACAGTATATGTAACATTAAAAAAAATTAAAACTAAATATATTATTTAGTTATAATATATTAACATCTTTTAAAAGTAAAAAACGAAAAACATGTATTAAAATCAATTAAAGGAGACAATATTTCAACAAACACTTTCTAGCCTAGTGGTAAGTTATTGAAGCAATGAGTGAAAGGGGGTGGGTTCAAATCCTACAACTAGCAAGTTTTTGAACATTTAACATATTTTCTAATCTAAATAATAAATAAACATAAAATAAAGTGCCACATGGCATTAAAATAATTCAAAATAAAAATAAAAAGCCAACATGGCGTGACACATCAGTTAAAAAAACGATGCCACATAGATTTTTTGGTGACTGGATGTGATGAAGGTCAAAATTGAGAGAATCTTCAAATGTTAGGGAAGTTTTTGCAACTTTTTTTTTCGCAGGGGGTTTTTTCAAAAAGCGCCTATATGGCAGGGGGCAAAATAGGTATTAACCCTTTTAATGTTGGTAACTTTAACTTATTTTATTGTAATTGTTTAATTTGTTCAAATTATTCTTAAATGAAGGTTGAAATCAAGTGTACAACTATACTGTGTTATTATATGTACTATTGAGTGATATTGTTGTATTAAGTTTGTAAAGGATTTTGAAATATTTATGTTTTTAAGTTACGAAAATATGATTATGTGTGACGTATCTATGAAATTTAGTTTTATATTATTAGTTTATTGAATAAATAGTTCGATCGTATGTTTAATCGGTTGAACCAATTGAACCATAAACTAAATGTTTTACCGATTCGATCTCTGGTCTGATTCTTAAAACATTGTTATATATATATATATATATATATATATATATATATATATATATATATATATATATATATCCTTAGTAAAACAATAAAATTTTAATATTACTATAAGTGAACCATGCACTTGAATGATAACTCAAGCTAACACTTATTTTCTCAAGCTCAAATATAAGCAACAACAAAAAATGTAGTGGTCTTAAATATAAACAAAAATCATCTATAATTATTACATTCAATGTCACTATTCCAAATACATCCCTACTTTTTTATATTTTTATATTTATAATGATTTCCAAAGCAAAAAATATGGATAAAATTAGAAAAAGTGTAAGAATTAAATACATTCAGACATTTTTTTAAAGGGTGGATTTTTTTATAAATTCTCTTATATATGAGACCAAATAGAGTACTATTTATATTAATGTTTCATTTTTTTTTCCTTTCTACTACTCATCTGAGACTTAAATGAATTAATTTTTTTTCTTCGATCAAAGGGAGGCCAAAAGATCAAAACTACACAGGAACAACTCTCTCCACTAAAACACCCTCTAAATCTTCTCTACGCTTTTTAATGGCCACTAATAGGCACTTATCTTACATTTGAATATTCATACTATATCTATTCCTAAGTTTAATCAATTTGTCAGCACAACAGGTAGCCTCGCGAAGAATGTTCTTAAGGACGGATTCCTTGAATTTACTTAAGTCCTGCTGGATCAATCTCACCAGATTTCCCCTTACACCTTCAATCTTAATGCATCTAGTGATGGCTTCAAAAGCCTACTTACAGTCAGTTTGGACACATAACTTCATAGTAGATTTGCACTTGATCATGCTCAAACCTATAAAAATCCCCAAAGCTCAGCTTGCAAAGTATTAGTTTTACCCAACCCTTTAGAGAACCCACCTATCTAATTGCCTTTGTTGTTTCTCAAGACTCCTCCACAGCTAGCATATCCCCTTTTCCAAACCGCTCCATCCGTATTGAGTGTAACCCATCCCAGATCCGAAGGATCCCATTTGATATCGATACCCTCGGTTGGCCATTTATCATTTTAATGAATCAACACTGACCGAGTCCTATACTAATGCAACACCTGCCAAATGATGGAAATAGGATATAAAGACATGGTAAAATGCTCATCATAGAAGCGCTTATTACGCCACAACCAAATACACTGAATAGTGGCCCAAATTTCTTGCTGTTGCACCTCAGGATTTTTACTGAGATTAAAATTCATATTGAGGTGTATCCAATCTTGCGTAGTAGAATTGAAGAAGTCTATTTTCTTTGTAGTCTTCACAAGATTGGTCCAAATGTGTCTTATGGTGTTGCAATCTCTTAAGGCATGACAAAGGGATTCAACTTTCCCGCTGCAATTTTTTGACTCAACAATATCAAATGAGAAAGTGGTTAGCATGAGAGATGTGAGTATTGATGATGATTTCTTGATTAAAACAAAATGATGAATTTATATTTTCATTTAATTTTAGTGCATCCCTTTCTTCCTTACCTAATCGCAATAATTTTTATTTTTATTTTTTATATATTTTTTATAGATTGTGTTTATGCATATAAACACAATATAACTACAACACGTAAGTTATTTAGTAAAATACCCTAAAAATAATATGAAAAGTATTATGGTCTCTCACTTTTTTATGGATTTATATTTTATCCCTTTGTAAATATAAAATGCTATAAATTCATGAACATTAAATGTCCATGTGTGCTCCAAAATGATAAGAAAAGTGGAATGGAGTAAATGCTAATAAATGCAAGTGAAATAGTCCTACATAAAAATATTTATTCACATTCAAAGCCTTTATAAAGAGTTAAGAACATTAACTCAACAAAAGGAAAAAAGAGAATAAAATGTCCATGGACAAATGTGGTGGTCCCAAGCATTATGCCATTTGTCTCTTCCATACACCCTTCGCAGGTGCTCAAGCTCAGGGATCGGATCCGAGGGCATGGGCGTAGAGGCGCTAGTGGCGGATTGTAGGCGGCACTTAAGCACTTAGGCACGATGCATCAGAGAAATCAAGCTATTTGCGACGTTATGAGGCAACTGAATTTTGGTCGATGCATGCATTTGAATTTTGAAATTGAAAAGAAGAAACACTTCGTGAAGTGTTCTTGAATGAAAATAGACAACGCTTGGAAACAATGCAACTTCCAGTTAAAAGATGTTGTTTCATCAAGGGTCGCAGCCTTGTGAAACAACACATACATGACCTATAAATACTTCATTCCGAATTCAGAAAATGGTCATCATAATCTGAATATTCTCTTGAACAAATCCCAAACTCTCTTTGCTACAAATCGAGTTTTTGTCAGTTTTGCGCAAATTCGATATAAGTCTGAATTATCTTGTGTATTTCTGCTTTTCAACTCTAAGACATATTTAAGGGTGCTTAAAATACTTTTAAAAAAAGTGATTTCTTTCACGATTCAAACCTAAATCCATTCAACTTTACCGATATTTTCTAACATAAATATTATTTTCAGGTCTGACCTTGCACATGTGCAGAGAACTCCACAACACTAGAGTCAAAATCTTAGAAGGCTCAATATAATATGTCAAAATAAATAAATAAATAATATTAAAAACACAAAATTTGTATAAAACGATTTATAATTTAAACAATACTTTAACTTTTTTTTTATGTTTTATTTAATTAATATACAATTGTAATTTTAATGTGTTATTTTTAATTATTAAAATTATATATTTTTTTAAAATATAGGCCTATATTGACTGTGTCTATCCTATTTGCTTTAGATAAATATAATTTCTCCTTTTCTCTTTAATTTATGTCTCTCGTTGAATTGAGCTTTGTGACTGACGGATCTTATTAAACTGTTTGACTATTCCGAAAGAAAACAAAGACCTTTTTACTATGTTAGGTAAAAAGAGTCACGATGCCTAATTAATTTATCACGCTTTCTCCACAAAACTCCATGCAAAATATGTGAAAACTTTTATTTTAAAGAAGAATAAATTTTAACTTAAAATAACATGTTATTCCTCCTAAATATCGGTGATGACTAACTTTACATGATTCTTCAATGTTTCTTTCAATGTTGTGAAGGAGGGGCCCCTATTATGTTTCCAGCAAGTTCGGCTAAAAGTCCTTTTTTATCCCACTTGGCCCACTAGCTTTGAAAGATAAAAGAGACGAAATATCTCTCTCTGTCTTTTTCCTCAATTCATTTTGAAAGGATTCACCAAGATTTTTTTTAATATAATAAACATAAAAATATGAAATTATTAGTTTCCAAAAGTCAAATTTCAATCTCATTTCGATTGTAGTCGCCTATAATCAAACTGTTTTTTAGGGAACAAATCCACCGTCCATTAACGGGGACCGCGTTTTAAGCAGGAGCAAAATTCCGTATGGACCTGAAACTTTGAGAGAAACACACTCTCAAGACCCAAGCCTCCACCACTAAACCAAATCTTTAAAGTTAAAACTGTGATCCTCAATATAATTTTCACGAAAAATTACTCGAGAGTGACATCATTTATCAATATTTTCTTTTTGTTAAATCAATAACCACAAAAAGTGAATTGAATTATCCACAAATGCACCTAACTACTCCTTGTTCTCCAAGTAACAACTCACATGCCAAATTCTTCTTTGCCACTCTCTTTAAACCATATCTCAATCCTCTCACCTAACATTTTCTCATACTTCTCTCTATCTCTATCTCTGTCACACACACTCACACTAACAAGCTATCATCAACTATGGATGATTCTCCTCCAAACCCCAACCCTTCCCACAAACCAAACCAACCACTTCGACCCTGCGACTATTGCAGCAACTCAACCGCAGTTCTATACTGCAGAGCCGATTCCGCCAAACTCTGTTTATCCTGCGACCGCGAAGTCCACTCCACAAACCAGCTTTTCTCAAAGCACACACGCTCTTTAATCTGCGACTCATGCGATGATTCCCCTGCTACTATACTCTGTTCGACAGAATCCTCTGTTTTCTGTCAGAATTGCGATTGGGAAAATCATAATCTAACGCTTTCTTCTCCGCATGAAAGAAGACCTCTTGAGGGTTTCACCGGGTGTCCTTCGGTTACTGAGCTGTTGGCGATTGTTGGGTTGCAGGATGTTGAGAAAAAATCGTTGCTTTTTCCTGAAGAAAGTTTTGGGGATGGGTTTTTAGGGTATGAGATGGAAGGGGTTTCTGATTTGTTTGTTTGGGATGCTCCTACTTTTGTTAGTCTTGATGATCTTGTTTCTTCTTCTCCTTCTTCTCATAACTATCATGCTATGGAGGTTCCTCCTTTGCCCAAGGTATAATCTCTCTATGGAAATTCATGTTTCTTTTAGTGGCTTTTTGATAATTTATTAGTTTATTTTTGAGATCTTGAATATAAACTAGGCTTGATGGGATTGGTGCTAAATTGTGAAAGAGTGAAAACATGAATAGTTTGTGAATTTCTTATTTTGGATAGGAAGAGCATATAGAATTGAAGTATATATTGTTTCGATTCGATTTTAACTCTCCGGTTTCTATGGGAAATGAGCCTCTAATCCGGATTCTGACTAGAAGGTAAGTAAAGTCGGGTCAATAGAGCTTCGAGAAAGATGGCGACTTTGTTGTACCGACCTCTTTGAGAAAATACGTAAGTCAGGCACGGACACTTGTGATTTCCTTCGATTTATTATTTTTTTCAAAGAATTATTGGTGTTGACGTGTTAGTGAGGGTGTGTTTGGTGTTTGTGTCTATGTTTGTGCTTTATAGGAACTGAACATGATTGCTCACGAGTTATTAACTATTTGAGTTCAACTATTTGATTAAATTATGTGTGTATTGCTACAATTTGACATGTTTCGGGTTATTGAAACAGAATCGTAAGGCTGCTTGTGGGAGACAGAAAGAAGAGATTTTAAGTCAGCTTCGCGAGATGACAAAATCTGAGCCATTGGATCAGGAAGATTATATGCCATCAAGGAGTTTGTCTATAGATTTTGAACATGACACAAAGACTGATATTGTTCCTTTAAATGAGGTATAGCTTCTATTTCATTCGACGTATTCACATTGCGTTATCATTCCTAATTCATCGATTGAAAATAATTCTTAATAGTTACTAAGTTTAGTAACATTATCTTGTCTATTGACTGTGTATTCCAGTGGCTCAGAGAAAGCAGCGAACCAATGTATCAAGTTGTACCTGTTGATACGTCAATCGGAGCTCATACCGAAGAAATTCCAGTTAAACATTCTGTATCTTCTGTCGGGGAATCTCATACCCACATGACACCTTCAGAACCTCTCAAGTCTGAAACCTTGTCGACTACTCTTAAACCTCTTCCTCCTCCATATGAATTAGCGAGTCAAGAAAGGGATTCTGCGTTGTTAAGGTACAAGCAGAAGAAGAAAACAAGAAGGTATGTGAACATGATGACACCAGATCTTATATTAATTCACAACCGACCCATGTTTATATTAAAATTAACATTTTTGCATGGAAAACAAACAGATACGACAAGCATATAAGGTATGAATCACGTAAAGTTCGGGCAGAGACTAGAACCCGGGTTAAGGGCCGATTTGCTAAGATAGAGCATTGAAATCACGGTAGGCTGCCTGCTACAACAACAACGTAGCTAAAATTCTTGGCTCGTGTCACATAAATCATGTAACATGTCTCTTGTATAGTGAACTTATTTAAATTTTGCATGTAATGTAAGACGTATTGACCCTTGGATTCCGAGGTTTTGAAGTTATGCAAATATCAAAGTAGTATTATTATTATCAGATTTTGTCTGATAGAAAAACACAGTATCAGTTTTGTTCTTTCTGTATTTGAATTTGAATCACCCTTGTATTGGTGTTGGAAGAGCTTGAATAATGAATGCTTTGGAGCATATTCCTACAGTAGTGGAAATGTGTCCCTTTTTGCATTGAATTGAGAGTTGATGAATGCTTCTGCCTACCAAACATTACGGTGCAACCTTGATGTAAGCAAATGCATATAGAAGCTGTAAACGTGTTTTATAATTTATTTAGTTAAGCAACTTTGAAAACTTATACAAAGTATTAAACAAGACAAAGAAAAAAAGGTGTTTAATGCTTGAAGCCCCTACTTTGAGCAAGTTCACAATACTTTATAATAAATTGTCGGCAAACAAATCTTGTAGTGGAGACACAGCTCAGCTATTAAATCACGAGTTGGAAAATTTGCTATCTTATAACATCATAGTAAAACCGGGATTACTTTTTCCGCCGTTGCTCTTCCACTTCCGTTAAAAGTCACAGTTATTCTTAACGTATAGAATGAATTTTTGGATGCACATTTTTTAAGGACTTTTCATAACAAGATGATGAAGCACTTTATTTTTGTCAAAATCTACCATCAACCAATTAAAAATTAATTGTATTAACTTCCTAAATTACCATTTTATTATAAATTATTTACATTAAAAAAAGCCAATTAAGTAATTATATATTTTTCATTCTTATTATATTATATTGTGTCAGGGGATAGTTTCAATCAACTTTTATTTTTTTTTTAATTTTTTTTAATTTAAATTTCAAATTTTTTTCACTTTCTTCTTTATA
The DNA here is from genome assembly GCA_022829125.1 of Lathyrus tuberosus. Taxonomy (NCBI): domain Eukaryota; kingdom Viridiplantae; phylum Streptophyta; class Magnoliopsida; order Fabales; family Fabaceae; genus Lathyrus; species Lathyrus tuberosus. The sequence goes on along the minus strand of JALAZF010000205.1, from coordinate 1,500,144 downwards.
TTTTAAAATTTTCTCTTTTCATCTTTTCTTTCCTTTTTATATTTTTTAGTATATAAATAAATAAAATTGAACCCTTTTTAATGAAATGAATAGAAATCCATACAAATATTTGATTTTCAAAACACAAATTTTAGTAGAAAACATAATTATTTTATGGTTATTAAAAAATTAATCATAATTACTTTAAATAATTCATAAATATAAAATTAACAAAATATTTTGTAAAATTGTTCAAACAACTAACAAGTTGTTATCAACACAATATTTATTTTATTTTTAATTAATTATTATCTTTATTTGAGAGATAAAAATTTTATTTTTAAATATCAATTTATTTTTCTTTTTCCATCACACGAGTTTTTTTTTTTTTTTTTTTTTTCGTATAGCTTGAATCTTGGCATCCACCCCTTGGTGATTTAATTAGTTGATCAAGCTTGTTTTGATCAATTAATAAAATTTGTGGATTAGGACTTTTTGTATGACTTTAAAAAAAAGTTGTATGCTCCCTTAGGATTCACATTCAATTAAGTTATCATAAGTCCCGTGATCACTTGATTAGAATTAGATCTTTATACTTGCACCTACACTTGGTCCATTAAGTCAACTCTAATCTCATTCTCATTCAAAGCCCAAGAAATAGGTGAACATCAAAACATGATCATATTAAGCTTCATTCCATTCTTTCAAACACATTTTGTTTTATCCCTTAAAACAAAATTCCTCATTTCTTTTTCAAACTTCAAGACACTTGTTAATTATGATGCCAATTGTGCGCCACGAGTCTTAAGAAATAGAGAAGAATGAGAGGGATCATTCCTACCCTTATTATAAATACCTTTGAATATGGGACGTAGGCCCCAATTATTCAAAGTATTCACATCTATTCATAGACTTTAGTGCAATTCAAATCAAAGTAACTTTTAACTTTCATCCTCAGACCAACAATTCAACCATCAATAACAAAAACACCATTCTCTCTGGACCAAACACAATACTCTTTTGACACACATACTATCTCTTGGTTAATCACCACTTCTTGGTTAAAATACCTATCTTTGGGTTAATCATCTTCTTATGGTTAAAATACCCATCTCTGGACCATACATTCTTGAGGTTAATCACCATCTCTTGGTTAAAACACCTATCTTTGGTTTAATCACCTTCTCACGGTTAAAATACCCATCTCTTACATGTTTTCCGTGTGAGTCACAGAGCTTAGGAAAACCCCCATCTCTTGCATGTTTGCCTTGTGAGTCCCAGAGCTTAGGCAAACCCCAATCTCTTGCATGTTTGCCTTGTGATTCTCAGAGCTTAGGCAAACCCCCTTCTCTTTCATGTTTTTCTTGTGAGTCTCAAAGCTTAGGCAAACCCCCTTTGTAGGCCTTGACCTCCGAATCTAGGTAAAACCCTACAACTATGCATTGGTTAATCACCATTTATTGGTTAATATACCACACTATTGGTTTAGAGACCTCATGCATGTTTAATCACCATCTCTTGGTTAACATACCTCTCATTCTTGGTTTAGACACCACACCTTGGTTCAGATACCTCATTCTGGGTTCAAACAATACACTATTGGTCCAAACAACACCTTCACTACAACATTTTCACCACATTCACAAAACTTTTCAATTCATTAACCAAACAATAATTTCTCATCATAAAAGAATTGTTATTATTCATTCCTTATCTGTCACACTAATAGCTTAGAGTATCCAAATTACGATCAAACTAGATAACGTCAAAACACTTCTAGGATATGATTATAACTGTTCCCTAAAATCAATCAACAAATACTTTTTTCTACTACGTGTTTACTGGTAAAAATGGTCAACAACCGCTGGTCTATCAATTTCATATAAAACTGAGTAACTTGCAGGATCGACCACACAAATCCTAGGACATGTGCTAAGTTGATTTCTTGTGTAAACTTCTATGTTTCGACTAAGTAAAGGAATGGAAAAGGGCTTTCTTCAAGAAACTTAAAGTGACTGAAAAGTAAAAGACTTTGAGAAAAAGGTTTAAATCGAAGAGGCTGGTAAAGGCATGAATTTAACTTGCGTGAAATTAAAGGGACTTTTAATAAAAAATGCGTAAAGACTCTGAGTCGAAATAACTGGAAGTGTAAAGACTAAATGAAATGCAGAAAAATAACTTGGATGAAGTAAAGATAAACTCTTAGTAAAAAACTTAAAGAAATTGCATTGAAATGGAAAATGGTGTTTACATCACGTACATTCTCACAAAAATCGTTTCTCTACACGCGGGTACTTTGAGTAATTTCTGAGTAACTTGTACAAATTCAACAACACACGGATCCTATTGCTAGAACTCCTATTTATACTAATTAGACTAACTGTTGTTAACTGCCGAAACAATTAACATACGACAAGTGTCGCCCTGCATGCTTCTAATCCTCTGGATGTGCGCCACTTGTCTTTTTCAAAAGCGGATAAGAATGAGCATTCTCTCCTTTATTTGAATTTGAATTACTTCGCGTCGAACACCATCAACAGTATCCGTCGAAGGATATTTCCCAATGCTTGAAAATATTTCTAAGTCCCACGCTTATCTTTCCTTATGCAAGCATACCTTCGACTCAACCCCCATCATGAAAATCCAGTCGAACGCCTTCAAACTTCTTCAAAGAGTTTAATACTTTAATTAATTCCTCTAAATCAATATAGGCTTCGAATTTAGGAGCTAACACTACGCGAACTACGGAGCTCTGATTTTCTCATTGCACTATAAGAATACGTAGGCACGGGATTTCGAAATCTTGACGAGCACATTAATTAATAAATTATTTTTCCCCTTAATTAAAACCAATCACAAGTAACCTTTAGATAATAACACTCATCCGTGCAAAGAACAATTATAACAGTTCCCGTTGAGTACAACGAATGTGAGAGATACTAATACCTTCCCTTTTCATAACTAACTTCCTTACCCATTTCTCTTCCCTAAGGATTTTATTGATATTTCCCTTTCTCTTAGAATAAATAAAATCCAGTGGCGACTCTGTTGTATTTTCGGGCGTGTGACACGCTCGGGTATTTTTCGCACCGCGACAGCTGGCAACTCTTCTGGGGAGTCCTTGAGTAAGTCAATCCTAGTTTTGTTTGTTTTCTTTGCATGTTTAGGTGCTTATCTAGATCACTTTACTTGCTCTATTTTATTGCTTTCACTACTTTATATATTCATCATATTCTGGATATCTGTTATCTACTTTACATGAGAGAAAAGCATTATACCCGAGCTTGAGTATACACACAAGATAGTAAGTGGTAGAGTCGTGTTGACCTCTTTAACGTTATGTCCTGATTATGGTCAACACGAGACACCACGCCTAGAGTAGATCCTTTTGGGAGCATCACTATCTTACGAGTCATTCGTTTCAGACAGTGGTATCTCAAGATGGGCCCATGACTCTAGGGACCTTTTTAGGAGCCTCCTTCTTTGAAGAACAGTACCTACCTGTGAGGTGATATGGGTTTTTGTAGGAAACATAAGATTCTACCCAACTTGAATATCATGAATACGTTGAACCTTTGAACCTGCATTGAGAGTCACATACAATTTATCCAGAATATGGAGAACCTTTGAATCAATGAATGTTGGATGCATGCTTATATTTGGTCCACATGAAAATCATTTTTAGCATGTGCATAATTTTCAGGGAATCCACACTCATCCAATCATAGTGGAGCATTCAATTATGGAAAAATTTGACAGAAGAAACACTTTCCAATACAAACTCAGGGAACCCAAGCTAGATGAGTTAAGGAAGCTTAGATCCCACTTGGTTGATGATGACAAAGATACTTTCAAGAAGGATTATGGCAACTTACTGGGCATTCTTCTTACCGAGGAGGACACTAGCTTGACCCTCGCATTGGCATAATTCTATGACCCTGCTCTACACTGTTTCAAATTCCAAGATTTCCTATTGCCCTACACTGTGGAAGAGTTTGCTCATATCTTACGTATTCCAATCAAAGATCAGGTTCTATACACAAGCTTAAATAGGTTTCCAGAATCTGCACTGATAGCTCAAGGGAGGAATAATCAACTATTGTATTCCTTTACTATATAAGTAGATCATGCCCACTTACCAAGGAAATGACCTTTTATTGATAATGTGGGAGCTTTGAAATAGTCTCAAAGGTTGATGTCTCTAAATGCAGAGGATATAACGTGGTACAACCGGGACTATGATGGGATAGAATCCATATTCAGTTATGGTGACTTTCCTAATGTAGATCTCATTGGTACTAAGGGAGGGATTTCCTACAACCATGTTCTTTCATTACGCCAACTTGGTTACTAATTGAAGGACAAACTTGAGGACAGATTATTGGAGGAGTTTGTGTTAGTTGAAGGGGTTGATGATCATAAATTGCTAAAACGGATATGCCGCACATAGGGAAAAGTCCACTTCACAGGGAAGAAAGAACATGGAAAGAAAAACTGCATTGTTATGGAACCCTACACTAACTGGCTCAAGGAAATAGTCAAAGTTGTCAAGCTTCCCTACCCTTGGGAACCATCCATGAGCATTAAGCCGCCAAGACCTTCTTTAGTCCCTACCTCAGAAGTTGATAAACTTAAGGGTACTATTAAGTTGTTGGAAAAAGATAATGCAGATTTACTATCCGACCTTGGTTGACTCACTCAAGAAAAGAAAGACCTGAAGATCAATTTCAACCAGAAGAGGGAGCGTATGCTCAAAGATGTTGAAATTTCCCAAGATGAACAGAACAAACGGAGAAAGGTTGATGAAGCTTTTAGGGGAACTTATGTTGGCCTCTCTAAAAAAAGAAGCAACTTGCAAAGACCCAATGTCATACTAACAAAGTGGTAACCGTTTAGAACCAAACTCTGAAATCTCGTAAAGAGATGGAGAAGAGCTATAAAGCCCAACTCAAGGAACTTCGAGACAAGCTAAAAGATTACAAAGAACAGTTGAAGAAAAAGCAAGGCCATACTGAAAAGCTTGAAGCTTCTCTCTCCCAATGCCAATGTGATCTCGAAAGGGTTTTTGAAGAAATCAAAGAGTTGAAAGGGCAAGCACATCAGAGCTAGGAAATTGTTCACTAACTCAGCAAAGAAACCACTTAATAAGAATGACATTGTCGTCACCTTGAAGTTCTCCTTGACCAGAAAGAAGTGTTTCTACAAAGCCTTTTACAAGGGCCCAATCTCACTTTATTGCATAATCTCCTCAATTATGCACAATATTGGAGGGAAAGACATGCACGTTTGGCTAAGTTTGTTGACCATGCAATTGAAGACCTCTCAGGAATGATGAAGGAAGCTCATGATGACATGTTTCCATATAATACCCCTAGGTTTGTCTTTCATTTTGTCTTTGTTTGTAAGGTTGTATTTGAGATCTTTAAAGCTGGTCTTCATGTAGCTCATCGAGCAAATCCATGAGTTGTAATAATTGTACTCCTTATTCCTCCCTAATGAATAAAACGAGCATTGTTCATTACTGGCTTTATCTTCTATCTTATTTTCTGCAATTTATGTCTACTCATATGCAATTAACAATCCCCGGATTCCCTAGAGACCAAAAAACTTCCTTTTGCATGTTGGGACTCCAAGTGAAATTGAAACGGTTGCTCAGCCGATACCCAACCAGTCAGGCTCTCTGCTTGGACCTAGTGGACATGTTGTTGTCTATCCCTTGGGGATGCCACAAAACTTTACTCCGCAAATTGCTAATGGTGGATCTTTCATTCCTTATCAGCTAGGGCATTTGCCTCTGGTTAATGGAAATACTGCCATTCATCCTTGGGGAATGCCTCCTCATTTCACTCCTTTGATGATTGATCTCGATAAAAATGAAGTTCTACAAGATCAACCTCGACAAAATTCTATACATGTGGCCGGTGAAGCACCTGTTGAAACAAAAAATGAGTATAGAGGTCCTCCCATCAACTTGCAGATTCCTCCACCGATTGTTCAACCGGGTACACAATATCCTTATCAAGGTATTCAACCTGCTAATCCTGGAATGCCACTTGTTCACCCTGGGGCACCATATGCAAATACTACTCCCCAGTATGTTCATCCTGTGGCACCATATGCTCCATATGTTAACCCTGGGGCACAGTATGCTCAAGCTGCCAATATTGGAGAACAATTTGCTAATCTTGGTATGATGTATGCTCCTCAAGGAGCAATCATAGTTCAGTTCCTATAAGCCAATAATGATGTAAAACGACTAGATATATTTTCCTTCCTTGAAGATAGAAATAATCGTTTGTAAGTTCCATAAAAGGAAGGAAAATATATCTAGTCGTTTTACATCATTAAGGCATTGTCTAAATTTCTTGGGGCATAAGTTTGAACTAAAATAATCGATTAGACAAAGGACCTAATTGATTAGATAAGCTAAGTTTTCCCCTCTAGTTATTTTAACATCTCCCAAGTCATCTGGCACAACTTCAAGACATTTTTAAATATGTTTTCTTTGATAAAAGAGTTTGAAAAATGTTTTTGTGTGTGTGCTTTTAACCATGTATTTTTATGATAAAGTCTTTTTGCCTTACTATCGGTCACTTATTACTAAAATAGAAGATCATTAATACTAAGTTAGGAGATCACCAAATAGCTTCAAGACTTTGTCAGATATTACTCTTTATGTTGACACATGCTTGAGTAGCTTGAGATGAGGCTTTAGTTGTATTCTTTGTTTGCCATCATCAGATCGTCAAGTTTATCAAACCCTAAAGATAAGTTTGCATCTTTGTCCGTTTAATTGTTCATGCTTAACTTATCATAATAATTTAGTTGTCATCGTCAAAAATTGATGTCCTTGTTAAAAGCATATCACCTGCAAAACAAGGTTCCACACTCTCCCCCTTTTTGATGATGATAACACAGCTCTCAGGGGAGGTGTTTAAAGAAATAATATAGATATATTTGGAGTGATAAATTCCCCCTTAGTTATATAAAGAACATACCCTACTCATCCTGAGAGTATAATTCTCCCCCTTTGTAAAAATAAAAAAGGCGGGTAAAGATGCATTGCAAAAAATAAATATGCAAACAAAGGCATTTTAGACATATAGAAAGATGAAAGCATCACACTTATATTATTAATAGAGAATCCAAAATACATAATGGAAATACTAAATTTAAAATATGGAAACAAAATAAGTTGAATCTAAAGCACAAGTACAAGAATGAAAATCTCAGAAAAATGCAAAGCAAGGCAATTTAGAAATACTTTAATTCATCTCATCATCATCCTCGCTAGATCCGGTTGGGGCTGGAGATGGCTAGTTTATACCTGAGTGAATCGCACACTCAAAGATAACACAGAGTCGCCACCGAACTTTATTTAGTCCCAAAGGACAGGGAAAATATCGATAAAACCCAAAGGAAAGAGAAACGGGAACGGGGTCGGTTATGCAAAAGGAAGGTACTAGCACCTTACGCATCCGTCGTACTCGACGAGAACCATTTTGCTTGCTTCTAGGCTTGGATGGGTTATCTATCTAAAGGCTTCTAGCTAAAAGAAAGGAGGAGAGAGAAGAAAAGAAAAGAAAGAAAGAAAATGAGAAAGAAATAGGAGTGCTCATGGAGGATTGGGGCCCTCGTGCCTACGTATCCTCATAGTGCAATGAGGAAATCAGAGCGCCAAAGTTCATGGGACCAGGGAAAAGAAAGGAGAAATGGAAGAAAGAAGGAAGTGGAAGTGTGCTCGCCAAGATCATCGCGATCTCATGCCTACGTATCTGATATTTGAACGAATACAGAATCAGAGATTTCGTAGTTCATGGAACTAAGACGGAAAAGGAAAAGGAAAGTGGTGTCAAAACCAAGAGCAAAAGAGGTAAAGAAAGATCCGCTGAGGATGCAAAAGAATTGGTGTCAAAACCAAGAAAGGAATGCAAAGGAAACGACAATAACTGTGTTAAGGATAACGTGCAAGAATGGTGTCGAAACCAAGAAGATAAAGGAGCAAAAAGGAATAGTAAAGACTCCATCGGGGAGTGAGCAAAGGGAAGGTGTTGAAATCGAAAGAACGGGTGTAGGACCAAGCGAAGGTCGTGACCCAAAGGATGGGTGTGGGACCGAGCGAAGGTCGTGACCCAAAGGACGAGTGTAGGACCGAGCGAAGGTCGTGACCCAAAGGAAGGGTGTGGGATCAAGCGAAGGTTGTGACACAAAGGACAGGTGTGGGACCAAGCAACGGTCGTGACCCAAAGGACGGGTGTGGGACCAAGTGAAGGTCGTGACCCAAAGAACGGGTGTGGGACCAAGCGAAGGTCGTGACCCAAAGGACGGGTGTGGGACCAAGTGAAGGTCGTGACCCAAAGAATGGGTGTGGGACCAAGCGAAGGTCGTGACCCAAAGAACGGGTGTGGGACCGAGCAAAGGTCGTGACCCAAAGGACGGGTGTGGGACCGATCGAAGGTCGTGACCCAAAGGACGGGCGTGGGACCGAGCAAAGGTCGTGAGCCAAGGGACAGGTGTGGGACCAAGCGAAGGTCGTGACCCAAAGGACGTTCGGTACACTAACTGAACAAACAGTACCTGACCGAAGAAAAGGGTATTCGAACCAAAAGAAGGTTGCTAACCCAAGGGTACAAGTATTCGAACCTAGAGAAGGTTGCTAACTGCTGGGGATTCGGTTTAACAGAAAGACTGTGATTAACCGGGAAAAATGAGTGATTAACCAAGAGAAGGTGATTAACTCGAAAGGAGCTCAGTGTTAACAGATAGACTGTGATTAACTGAAAAATGGTTGATTAACCAAGAGAAGGTGATTAACCCAAGAGGAACTTAGTATTAATAGATAGACCGTGATTAACTGAGAAGACGCGCAAATTGGTGTTTTAACTGACAGGCAGTCGTTAACCAATCAAAGGGAGAAGAACCAAGATGAGGTTGCAAACTCTGCTAGGGTTTCGGTTTAACAGAAAGACTATGTTTAACCGAAGGAAGAGCGCGATTGCAGGGGAATAGAGCATTGGTTTTAACATTATGACTGTGATCAACCAAGGAAGAATGATTACAACTCTCATGGGGAATCACCAAAAGAAGTGACTAGACACAAGGAAAGGTAATTGAAACTCTCTTGAAGAGAAGAAAGGAAAGGTATTGAACAAGAGCAAGAGATTGACTCTTTGCCGGTTGCTAATGTCGTGAACCAAGGGAATGGTGATAGATCAAGAGACTGATTGAAAGAGGTTAGAGTGATCAAGGATCGACTTGGCTGGGGATGAAAGATACGTTACCGCCTGGAGATAGAGATGACTAAGCCAGGAACAAGGTCATTCGTCCCCTACCTGAAGTGGTCAAATGAGAGTAGGAATTCTCCATTCTCATTCTTTCTCTAACACACAAGGTGTAGTGCAGAAGTTGAAACTGACAGCGTAACAGCTCCAAGTTGTACAATGCTCCAGTGCGTGTGTTATGCATCATGTGTTGTGCGCCGTGTGTTGTGTGTTGTGCGAATCTCCGACTCAGTAGGGAAAAAGAGAAAGAAAGCTCTAAAGGAAGCCTAAAGAGAAGAGCAAAGGAAGGATCAACCAATCGAAATAAGGTTTCGATTAATTGATCAAGGGGAATTAATATGCTAATAATTTTCCAAAGAGAATGGAAAACCATTAAAGCAAAAGGTGTAAATTATAGATTATGCATGATTAAATTTGCTCAATAAAGAACAAACTTAATGTGCTCAAGAAATGAAAGTGCAAAACAGTGCCAAACAAATATTAGCATGTATCACAAATCATGTGTCAAGTGATTCAAGATTGTGCAAAAATTAGTATGTTCAAACAAATATCAAGAACATACCTAATTGCAAGATTTGATAAATCAATCATTGAATTATTGTAAATATTCTTTAACAGAGGTTAACAACACTTAAAATATCCATAAATATCAAGTACGTCAATCCATGGAAGTTAGAGGAAGAAAGAATGTCAAACATGCTTGAGAAAACTAAAAAATGGCCATTCTGTGCAGTGGTAACCGGTTACTCACCACAGGGTAACCAATTACTTGCTTGAAAACTGCGCTTTTTGGTGAAAAATACACTGAGTAACCGGTTACTCACCATAGGGTAACCGGTTACCACTGTGATAGTGGCAAAAATAACAGCAAAAACAGCTTTTTAAAAGTGATTTTCAGCACTTAATCAGTTATGCCAACCACCACATGCTAGGGTATGAACTTGTGCACGAAAATTACATCATGTAAGAGCAATTAAGCACAAATTACAAGCATCAATCATGGAGATCAAAGATCAAGCAAATGCATGGCAAATCAAACCGAAAACAATCGAAATTACATCGTAAATGCGCGAAAATGATCGAAACAATGAGTAAAGTAAGATCTACCAACCTACAAGCCAGAGAATTGGCTTGGTAATTGTTGCAAAGGATTCTTGATGCAGAAAATCAAAGAAAACCAGAGGAATCTTCAATCGTAGCTGAATCGTATCGAAATCGAGCAAATTGCGACGAAGCTCCGAAATGCATATTCGAACCGTAGAATCTTGAAGCAAACACTTGAGATGAATCCAAAAATTAATAAAACTCCAGAAACTCAAGTATAATAGCAAGATGATGAAGATAATCAAAGAAAACCAGAGGAAATCTTCAATTATAGCCGAAAGGTATCGAAACCGAGCAAATTGCGACGAAAACTCTGAAATGAGAATTATCACCGAAGAAGCTTGAAGTGATCACTTGAGATGAATCCAAAATCTACTGAAGCTCCAAAAAATCTAGTAAAATGGAATGATGATGAAGGTTAAGCTCAAGAAAAAGCACTTTCAAGGTGAAAGTAGTTTTTCTTCAATGGTGAATTAAGAGCTTTAGTGTGGTTTCGGAAGAGAGTTGTGATGAAGATGAAGAAGTAGTAGAAAAATTCAGAGAGAATATGAGAGAATAGAGAGTGAAGAAAGTGTGAAATTGTGTGAATGATTGTGGAGGAGTTGTGAAATGAGTGAAGCTTTATTTATATAGAGTTTTGGTTCGGAGTGTGAAAGGTTTGGAATTAGGCTAAGAGCTAGTTTAGGGTGGTTTGGAATTAGGCTAGGAGTTAGTTACACTTGACTCACCGAGTCAAGCGGTTAACTCAGTTAGTTAGGAAGTTAACTCAGTAGCAATCCCAATGTAAGCTTCAAATCAAAGGTTGACATGCTTGGAAATTAAGGAACATGGTGCACTTAATTTAAAGTGAACCATTGGAATAAATGTAAGTGGAATGTCTTGAGTAGTCTTGAAATGTCTAGAGATGTCTAGAATGTTCCACACACTGCTAGAATCAAGTAGAATCCCAAAACAAAGAGAGTCCAGAGTTGCTGTCCCAAAAATGCAGCAGAATCTGCAAATCTGTATTGAGTAACCAGTTACTCACCATAGGGTAATCGGTTACTTCAGCCAATTTTGCCCAAATTTGCTTGGGAAATGATGTTGGAGTGCCGGTTTCGATTTTCCACCTCTGATTTTGATAAATAGGCACAAAAACCCTTATTTTGTGCTTGTTTTGATGATGTAATAACCTTGTGAAGATTCGATTAATCGGGCTTGAAAAACCTGAATATTCCTGCAACAAAATCAAAGAGAAAAAGTGCGAGTGTGTATGCTGGCGATGCGAATGCACATGCTTATGCAAAAAAGAAAAGAAAAAAAAAAGAGGTCAAATTTTGGGTTACGACAGCTGCCCCTATTTAATCCTCTTGGACCTGAATGTTCGAATTGCGCTAGCTTTTTCGATGATTCGAGGTAGAAGGGGATTAAATAAGAGAGTAGCTCAAAAATTTGGCCGACGGCGGCAAAAGGGGGGTGCTAGTGTAGAGAGTTGAAAGAAGTTTGGCTGAATATCTGTTGGGGAGATGAATCAGGCCAAAAGAAAGGGAGTATGCTTGATGCAGATGCTATGTTATGTGTTGTTCTACATGATGCTTGATATCAAGTTATGCAAGGATACAAGTTGAGCTACAGTGTCGCAAGATTGCAGGTGCTAGACGGACCAGAGAGAACTAGAAAGGTTTGGACGGACCCAAGAATTGAAAAGGTTCTGAAAAAGTTTACCAGATGAGAACTGGACTTTGAAAAAGATGCCAGACGCAAACTAGACTTGAAAAGTGAGCCAGACGAGAACTAGAAAAGTTTTCTAGAAGAGAACTGGAGTTTGAAAAAGTCTGCCAAATGAGAACTGACTACCAGACGAGAACTGGGTTTGAAAGAGACAAGACAGATGAGAGCTGACCTCCAGACGAGAACTAGATATTGAAAAAGTTTGCCCGACGAGAACTGGACTTTGCAAGGATAAGCCAGGCGAGAACTGGGTTTTGAAAAAGTGCTCAAGATGAGAATTGGATCTGAAGAAGTTTGCTAGACGAGAACTAGACTTTGAAAAGGTGTGCCAGACAATAACTGGGTTTTAAAGAGATAAAGCAGACGAGGAATGACAACTAGACGAGAACTGGAATTTGAAGGGCAATGTCAGATGGGAATTGACTATCAGACGAGAACTGGGATTAAGTTTACCAGACGTGAACTGGAATTAAGTAAAGATGAGCCAGACGGGATCTGACTACCAGACAAGAACTGGGATTAAGTTTTCCAGACGAGAAATGAGCTTTGAAGGGACAAGTCAGACGAGAACTGACTACCAGGCGAGAACTGGATTTGAAAGAGATAAGTCAAACGAGAATTGACTACTAGACGAGAACTGGGTTTTGATAGAGATAAGTCAAACAAGAATTGACTACCAGGCGAGAACTGAGTTTTGATAGAGACATGTTCGAACCTGTACGACGTAATGCTCTACCTTGATGAATATGTTGTGCATTTGAGTATGCAATGCTATGCGATGATGATTACTATATGCAAAATGTTAATGATTAGGTTTTGAAGAGATGTCAAATGTGATCGGGCTTATGTCAAGGCTTCATGCTATGCCAGATGAATGATATGCATGAGTGAAGCGACATGATCAAAGCATGAGAAAGGTCTATGCAATGGTTCTTGAGAATCTGTCAAGTTCTTTTGTTGTGGGAGACGAAAAAGTTGACGTTAGGGTGTAAGCCACAAAGACGCGATTCACTGACACCTACTTCAGGATCAGCAGTTGTTGATGCACCATTGCTCTTACCCCAAAATAGGGAGAGAATTTGTACTTTGGTAGCCTGTTGTATCAGAACAGTATGCCCCTGATCATTTGTCTCTTGGAGAGGTTAGCTTCTTGTGTTTTTGGGATGGCCCGCCCTAGTATGAGCTCTGAAGTGATTTTGCCCCTGGCTGATCGACTTTAGAGGGATGCCCCTGACCAACTGATCTTTGAGAGATTTGTTGAATCTCGACGTAATTTCCCCAGATAGACTGAATTTTGAGATGGCTATGCCCTTTTGCTCAACAGAGTTTTCAGGAGTTTTGCCCCTTGAGATGATCCAACTTTCCATTGCGGAAACTTTCGTGATGTCAAGTGCTTGTTCGGAAGTAAAAAGTGTTGGCTTTGAAAATGATAATGTTAATGTTATGCATATGTCAGTTTTGAAATCCAAGTATGTTCACTAAGATTATGACATATAGTGAATGGATCACCATTTAGAATGCCATGTCAGTATCGACACAAAAGATAAGCAAATATTTAGGAGTCAGCTCTGACATGATCCTACGGTAGTATGTTTTCGAAATAAACCCTGCTTCAGTTAGGTCTTTTGAGGGTTATAACGTGGCCTGGTTCATGGTTTAAGAAAGAAAGGATATAAGGCTCAAAAATCATTTTAACCCACCCATTCTCCTTGATGCTCTCCAGTTCTACGTTCAACTAGTTTGACACAAGCGTTCACCTTTCCAAAGGATTTTGAATAGTAGATGTGATGGTAGAGGAACTGACGAGGGTTTTGGAATAGCAGTCACTCACCTTTTATTTTTATCACATGTGATCACACGAACTTGTTCTTGTTGAGGATTTTTCTTTTTTGATTCTTTGTTTTGTTCTTTTTGTTTTCCCTAATTTTTGCGTAGACTGATTATTTTGAATTTGCAGTCTACCGAGATCCCCTAATTTTTGCCTAAGTCATTTGTTTTTGACTTAGCGGGTTTTTTTTGTCTCTTTTTTTTTGCTTTTGCTTTTTTATTTTTTTTGGACAAAGTCGTGTGACATGTGTTTGTTTGATTTGTAAGGGTGAGTTGTGACTGCCTCATTCCTTTGGTCGGTGAGGGACAACCAATGTGGATTTGTGATTTTTCCGACCTCTTACGAGGGATAGGATGTGGTTGATCCGCAGATGGGGTGCTCCTCTTTTGAAATTTGAACGCATGGTCAAACTAGTTGAAAACTACCCTGCCCCTGGTTGAGATTGAGGGTTTTATCTGTACAGAAAGAAACTCCTGCTTCAAGGCCCAAAGGGGTTGACTAGGAATTATCTTCCTTATACCCCAGGTGTTTGGGAATGGAACCAATGCCATACATCATCAGCAAGGTTTTATTGTAAAGCATACAGACAATGATCTCATGTCCTTTTGATTTCGTCATTCTCTTTTTGATTTTGCTTGATCAAATGTGTGATACGGATAAAAAGTATGAGTGAACACGAATGAATTTATTCAAAACATACATATTCATTTCATTATTATTATCATTTGAAAACAAACAAGTTTTACAAGTGAACAATGCTTGACAAATAAAAAGATTACAAATGGAAAAGATGGAATTACATGATGATTGCCGATGTTGAGGAAGTGCTCACAGGCTTATTCATGGGATTCCTTTGCAATCTTGGCCCTTACACGGACAAAGGAATTCCATTCACCCACATCTTTTCACCTTGAACAGTTAAGTGTTTCTTGTCAATCAAATTCTGGACCTTAGCTTTGAAAGCGTTGCAATCCTCAGTCGAATGCTCAGTCGAACCAACATGATATCCGCATTGCACGTTAGGATCATAACCAGGTGGGGATGGTTCTGGTGGAGGCTTCAGAGCTTTGGGCACCACCAATGAGTTTTGAATCAGATGTGGCAAAAGTTGACTGTATGTCACAGGAATCGGATCTAGAGGAGCATTCCTTCATTCTAGATTGTTTCGGGGCTTGTGTTGATTCTAGCGTTTTTGGCCTTGGGCTTGCTGATTATGAGCCTGAGGAAGCTGTTGATATTGTGTTGCAGCAACATGCGAGAATGAATAGTATGGCGTAGGAGCAAGAGGTGCTTGAGGATGAACCTGACGAGTAGCGTATTACAGGAACACTTGACCCATCCGATTAATAGTCTGACCAAAATGGATCCCCTAGGGTGCCCCAGGATAAACAACTAGAGGTGCAATAGCAGAGGGTTCCCCAGGATAGGCAAAAGGAATTCCAGAGTTAGCAGAATGAACACCTTGGTAGGGTATTGCCCAACAGGTTGAACAGCTGGAGGAATCATCGCATGAATAGGAGGACCTCTAGTCTTAGCTTCGGCAGATGTTTCAGCAATCATAGGTGCATAATTCTGGCAAGGTTTCTCTGTAAAGCAAAGCAACTTCTGATCGAGGAGCTCTTAGACTTTGTTCTTAAAGACAACACAGGCTTCTGTAAAATGCCCCACATATCCAGCATGGTATCCACATGTGGCATTAGGGTCATGTTTAGGGTGATAAGGAAACTTGGATGGCGCGATCTCTTTAGGAACTATTGCCTCATCATGAATCAGAACAGGAAATAGATGCGTGTAAGTCACGGGAATTGGATCATGACGAGGACGTCTCCTCCCTTGATTGTTGTTTCCTTTGCTAATTTGCTTACGCCTTTGTTTGTGATTGCCTTTAGTAGTCTTCTGATTAGACAAGGGGTGTACCGGCAGAATGCTTGCATCCACATTCATGATCTTATCCACCTTTGGTCTATTATGGGCTTGCTCATCAATCACAACCTGATCCAAGGAGTTCTCTGTCATACTGTCCAGAAGTAGTTCCACAACCATGTCAACCTTGCCTTCCTTGCACATCGCGCTCTCATACTCAACCTGTTCCATGATCCTTTGGCTTTCGGTGTCGGAGAATCGTTGTCTTTCGGCTGATGAAGGGAAGAAAGTGAGCTTTCTCTGGTTTGTATGTATGCGATGCAAATGTATGTATGCATATGTTCTTTATGCAGATGGAATGCAAATGAAATATGCAACACCCAATGATGCAAAGGTTAGATGATACACAAGTTCAGCACACTTATGGTGATGCAATAACTCATGCTCGACAATGCGGTACATACAATGATGCCATAACTCTAGTTAAAAAATTCGGCATACATGATGATACAATAACATTATGCAATAAAATTATGCAATAACATTATGCAATAATGTAAGTTAGGGTTGCAACATCTTCTAGATAATCTGCCCATGTAGCTCTGTGTAGATGGGAAGATCTGACGCGCATGAGAGAACAAAGGTATGAAGTGGCTTGGTTTCCTGCAAAAACCCATATCCCTCTCACAGGTGTGATCTAGACACAACAAGGTGGTCCCTAGAAAGGTCGCCCAAACCATAGGACTCAGAATGAAAACCCCCCGATGTTGCGAATTCTCGCAGGACGGAAGTATTCTCAAGCGAATCACGATCTGGGATGTGGCTCTCGTGGTAACCTAACGCGTGAAATGCTGGCCTCACGACTATCCACGTTCTAGCCTATGTGTATGCTAAGTTCGGTGTTAGGACTTTTCTCTCCAATAATATCTACCCATCCCAACAACAGCAGAAAAAAGCAGATATCCAGAATATACAGCATATGAATATTTAAAGCAGTAAAAAAATGCAGTAAATAAACATAAAGCTAAAACATAAAGATAAAGCAAGTAAAGCGCGAAAGGTAAACACCTAAGCAACCAAGAAAGCAAACAAAACTAGGCAAGACCCCAACCTGCAAGTGCAAGGACTCCCCAGAAGAGTCGCCAGCTGAAGATGGGGAGTCCCACCTTGCCAGGAGACAAGCAATACGAGGCAAAACTCAAGAGCAAGAACTCCCCAGCAGAGTCGCGAGCTGAAGATGGGGAGTCCCACCTAGCCAGGAGACAAGCAAAGTGAGGCGAAGCTCAAGAGTAAGAACTCCCCAGCAGAGTCGCCAGCTGAAAATGGCTGGTTTATACCTTAGTGAATCGCACACTCAAAGATAACACAAAGTCGCCACCAAACTTTATTTAGTCCCAAAGGACAGGGAAAATATCGATAAAACCCAAAGGGAAGAGAAACGGGAATGGGGGTCAATTATGCGAAAGGAAGTACTAGCACCTTACGCATTCGTCGTACTCGATGGGAACCATTTCGCTTACTTCTAGGCTTAGATGGGTTATCTATCTAAAGGCTTCTAGCTAAAATAAAAGAGGAGAGAGAAGAAAAGAAAAGAAAGAAAGAAAGTGAGAAAGAAAGAGGAGTGCTCGTGGAGGATTGGGGCCCTCGTGCCTACGCACCCTCATAGTGCAATGAGGAAATCAGAGCGCTGTAGTTCATGGAACCAGGGAAAAGAAAGGAGAAAGGGAAGAAAGAAGGAAGTGGAAGTGTGCTCGCCAAGATCATCGCGATCTCGTGCCTACGTATCTGACATTCGAACGAATGCAGAATCAGAGCTTCTATAGTTCGTGGAACTAAGACGGAAAAGTAAAAGGAAAGTGGTGTCAAAACCAAAAGCAAAAGAGGTAGAGAAAGATCCGTTGGGGATGCAAAAGAATTGGTGTCAAAACCAAGAAAAGAATGCAAAGGAAACGACAATAGTTGTGCTGAGGATAACGTGCAAGAATGGTGTCGAAACCAAGAAGACTCCACCGGGGAGTTAGCAAAGGGAAGGTGTTGAACCCGAAAGAACGGGTGTGGGACCAAGCGAAGGTCGTGACTCAAAGGACGGGTGTGGGACCGAACGAAGGTCGTGACCCAAAGGACGGGTGTAGGACCGAGCGAAGGTCGTGACCCAAAGGACGGGTGTGGGACCAAGCGAAGGTTGTAACCCAAAGGACGGGTGTGGGACCAAGCGACGGTCGTGACCCAAAGGACGGGTGTGGGACCAAGCGAAGGTCGTGACCCGAAGAACGGGTGTGGGACCAAGTAAAGGTCATAACCCAAAGGACAGGTGTGGGACCAAACGAAGGTCGTGACCCAAAGAACGCGTGTGGGACCTAGCGAAGGTCGTGACCCAAAGAATGGGTGTGGGACCGAGCAAAGGTCCTGACCCAAAGGACGGGTGTGGGACCGAGCGAAGGTCGTGACCCAAAGGACGGGTGTGGGACTGAGCGAAGGTCCTGACCCAAAGAACGGGTGTGGGACTAAGCGAAGGTCGTGACCCAAAGGACGTTCGGTACACTGACTGAACAAACAGTACCTGACAGAAGAAAAGGGTATTCGAACCAAAAAAAGGTTGCTAACCCAAGGGTGCAAGTATTCGAACCAAGAGAAGGTTGCTAACTGCTGGGGATTCGGTTTAACAGAAAGACTGTGATTAACCGGGAAGAAATGAGTGATTAACTAAGAGAAGGTGATTAACTCGAAAGGAGCTCGGTGTTAACTGATAGACTGTGATTAACTGAAAAATGGGTGATTAACCAAGAGAAGGTGATTAACCCAAGATGAACTCAGTATTAATAGATAGACCGTGATTAACTGAGAAGACGTGCAAATTGGTATTTTAACTGACAGGCAGTGGTTAACCAATCAAAGGGAGAAGAACCAAGATGAGGTTGCAAACTCCGCTAGAGTTTCATTTTAACAGAAAGACTATGTTTAACTGAAGGAAGAGCGCGATTGCAGGGGAATAGAGCATTGGTTTTAACAATATGACTGTGATCAACCAAGGAAGAATTATTACAACTCTCATAGGGAATCAGCAAAAGAAATGACTAGCCACAAGGAAAGGTAATTCAAACTCTCTTGAAGAGAAGAAGGGAAAGGTATTGAACAAGAGCAAGAGATTGACTCTCTGACGGTTGCTAATGATTGTGAACCAAGGGAATGGTGATAGATCAAGAGACTGATTGAAAGAGGTTGGAGTGATCAAGGATCGACTCGGCTGGGGATGAAAGATACGCCACCGCCTGGAGATAGAGATGACTAAGCCAGGCACAGGGTCATTCGTCCCCTACCTGAAGTTGTCAGAATGAGAGTAGGAATTCTCCATTCTCATTCTTTCACTAACACACAGGGTGTAGTGCAGAAGTTGAAGCTGACAGAGTAACAACTCCAAGTTGTACAATGCTCCAGTGCGTGCGTTATGCATCGTGTGTTGTGCGCCGTGTGTTGTGTGTTGTGTGATCTCTGACTCAGCAGGAAAAAAGAGAAAGAAAGCTCTAAAGGAAGCCTAAAGAGAAGAGCAAAGGAAGGATCAACCAATCAAAACAAGGTTTCGATTAATTGATCAAGGGGAATTAATATGCTAACAATTTTCCAAAGAGAATGGAAAACCATTAAAGCAAAAGGTGTAAATTATAGATTATGCATGATTAAATTTGCTCAATAAAGAACAAACTTAATGTGATTAAGAAATGAAAGTGAAAAACAATGCCACACAAATATTAGCATGTATCACAAATCATGTGTCAAGTGATTCAAGATTGTGCAAAAACTAGTATGTTCAAACAAATATCAAGAACATACCTAATTGCAAGAATTGATAAATCAATCATTGAATTATTGTAAATATGCTTTAACAGAGGTTAACAACACTTAAAATATCGATAAATATCAAGTACGTCAATCCATGGAAGTTAGAGGAAGAAAGAATGTCAAACATGCTTGAGAAAACTCAAAAATGGCCATTCTGTACAGTGGTAACAGGTTACTCACCACAGGGTAATGTTAGGTGCTAAATTGTGTTAATATTTAGTTTAGTTTTTAGCCCCTTTTTGTGATCTTTATTTGATAATCGATGCTTTTCCCCATTGTTTCCCGTTAATAACCGTAGTATAGTTAATTACATTCGTAGACTTATTTATTTAACTTTTGTGTTTTAATTGTAGGTTTTTACATGGAAAGGTGAAGCTTGGAGCAGGGAAGACTCCTTAGAAGCAGTTTTTGAAGAAAACAATTTTTGGAGCATGCTTGTAGCGCGCTAAGCGCGCTCCTAGCGCGGGGATGAAGCTAGTTACAGATAGTAGCCCGCTTAGCGCGGTCCTGAGCCCGCTAAGCACGCTCTTAGGTCGGTTTAGAAATAAATGAGACCGCGCTTAGCGCGCTCTGTGATTCTCAGCCCCTTATAAATTGAATTGATCAGATCTTTTGAGGGTACTATTTATTTTCCTTAAGAGTAAAAACATTGTAAACACTGTAGCATCCTATTTTGGAAGATTGAAAGCATCATTCGTCGAGAGATCGTCATTGATGCTTGTTTCTCTTCTTCATCTTCTTGTTTGTAAAGCTTCCATGTCAATGGAGAGCTAATTACTCTTTTATGTCAAGGTTAGAAGGTAGACAAACCTTTCTTTTGTATGTATAGGTATTGATTCTAGCTTATGAACTCTTGGATGATGAATGTATGGTGATAAACTTTGTCTTTATGGTTTATTCTTTGTGTTGGTTCATGATTGAGAAATGTGTTCTTACACTTTATCTAGGTTTTTCATCCATAAATGCACATTGGCCAGAGATAGTTATGAGTGTTGATGTTCATAAATATTGAACTTGAATGTTGTCATTTTGATAGTTTGAGTGAGAGATCATCAATGGATCAAAATGTTAAAACTCACAATATGTGTTAGAGATAAACATATTGGGAGGATATGTGATTGCATTTACCTTCTAAACGAGTTCATTAGCTTTGTCGATTCTATCCGTGCAAAACGGTTTGTCGAACCCTAATCTTGGCATGTTTTTACAAATCGTTAAAACCAATCTTTTTTACCGTTCATTACTTAATTTTGAATGCAAGCATTCCGACTGAAAACAACCAAAACCCCTTGTTACTTTGAAGTTTAAAACGTATACAACTGTAGAACGGCTGCGATATCACGAACAATCTCTGTGGAACGATAACAAAACCCTAACTCTATTTGTATACCAATAAATTGGCGCCGTTTCCGGGGATTGTTAATTGATATTGCAAGCATTGCAATAGTTGTGAAGTTTTAGACTTGTTAAAAATTTTTCCTGTGCTAGTTGATTTGTTTTGTTTAGTGTGCAAACTTTGTTTATACGAGGGAAACTACCGGCGGACCAACTTCTATTCGATCCCGAGATTGAAGGAACCGCTCGTAGAATCAATAGCAGAACTAGACGGAGGAGGCAACTAGCTAGACAAAGGCAAGAACAAGGAGAAAGTTCAACTTCTACACCACCACCAATTCCACAGTTCACGCCAATCATGGAGCATTCACCACCACCCGCTTCTACACCATGTGTAAATAGTCCGCGTCACACTGCTCAGTTTACTCACAATGCAAATAATGGAAGGCAAGCTGAGATGAAAACGGGAACTCTGAATTTGTTATATGGAAGTCCGTTCACGGGAATGGATCATGAAGACCCTTTCACTTTTCTCACCAAATTTTATGAGATAGCGTTAGCGGCCGGAGTGGATCAAGCGCAAGAGTTAACTTTATTCAAGAGACTATTTCCTCATGCTTTGCTAGGCAAAGCTAAGGATTGGTATCTTGACCAAACTCCTGCTGTGATGACCGATTGGAATGTTCTGGAGGAGAAATTTATCGAAAGGTTCTTTTCTCACAATCGTTTTATGGAATCAAAAACTGCAATTTCTGTGTTCTCTCAGGGTGCTAATGAGTCTTTAAATGAAGCATGGGAAAGATTTAAATCCATGATTCGAAAATGCAAAGGCCACGGGTTTGACGAGTTAACTCAAATTCACATCTTCAGAAATGGTCTCCAACCAAATTGCAAGTTATTATTGGATGCCACTTCTGGTGGAGCTTTGATATCAAAGAGTGCCGAAGAAGCTACGGATATCATCAATAGAATGACTCTTAATGACCTTCAAAGTCAAAACCGTACCAACTCGCAAAAGAAACCCGGGGTACTTGAATTAGGAACTAATGATGCAATCCTAGCGCAAAACAAGCTTATATCTCAACAGGTGGAACTTTTGACTCAACAAATTAAGGAAATGAAGGAGCAACCAAGCAAGAGTAAACAAGTTGCATGTTGTGAACTTTGCAAAGGAGAACACGACATCGGATTTTGTCCTCCACCGGGATTTGAAGAAGTGAACTACATGAACAATCAACGAGACTATCAAGGAAGACAACAACAACAACCTTATCAACAACACAATCCTCAACAACATTACCAAGGCAATCAAGGATATCAACCGAGGGGGAACTATCAAAATAATCAAGGTTATGGTGGCGGTTCTTCAAGCCGGCAAAATCCTTATCAACCTCCACCACCTCCGGTTGCTAGCTCTAAGTTGGAAGACACTTTGACTCAATTCATGCAAATATCTATGGCCAACCAAAAGAGTAGCGATGCGGCGATAAAGAATCTCGAAAATCAAGTTGGGCAACTTGCGAAACAACTAGCCGAGCAACAATCGGGTCCTTCATTCTCAGCAAATACTCAAGTGAATCCTAAGGAGCATTGCAAGGCAATCGTTACTAGAAGTGGGAAGGAGTTAGCAAAAGAAAATGAGAGGGTGGAAGAAGAAAAAATTGATGGTATTGTTGAGGAGGATAGTGATGAGGAAGTAGTTGAAAATAAAAATAGTGATAAGGTTGTGGTTGAAAAGAAAAATGATGATATTGTTGAAGTTGAAAATGAGAGTGTGGAGGAAGTGAAGAAAAAAGAGAAACATGTGAGAGTTAAGAAGGGGAAGGAGATGATAAATCCGATACCGATTCAAAATATGCCTTACCCTCATGTGCCGACAAGGAAAGAAAATGCTAGGCAATACTCAAGATTCATTGATATCTTTAAGCAACTACAAATCAACATCCCTTTTTCCGAAGCTCTAGAGCAAATGCCGAAGTACGCCAAATTTATGAAGGATATTCTTACAAAGAGGCGGAAATATTCGGAGCCGGAAACCATTGTTCTTGCGGAAAATTGTAGTGCTATTATTCAAAGAACTCTCCCGAAGAAGGAAGCCGATCCGGGGCGAGTTACCTTACCCGTTACAATTGGTAATGTCTTTGTTGGAAATGGCCTTATTGATTTGGGCTCAAGCATCAATCTCATTCCATTATCTATTATGAAAAAGCTTGGGAACATTGAAATTAAGGGCATCCGGTTGACATTACAATTGGCGGACAAATCTACCACTCATCCGATTGGGTTGGCGCAAGATGTGTTGGTGAAAGTTGACAAATTTTTCTTTCCAGTGGACTTCATTGTTATTGATATGGAAGAAGATGAGGATGCTCCTCTAATTCTTGGACGACCTTTTATGAAGACGGCTCGCATGATGATAGATGTCGATGATGGCCTTATGAAAGTGCGGGTTCTAAATGAAGAGGTATCTTTTAATCTATTCGAGGCAATGAAGCATTCCAAAGACAAGCATGATAGCTTTCGTATCGATGCAATTGAAGAAGCAACTTTGGAGGTTTCTAAGCATGTTCATATAGTGTCTCCTTTGGAATTGGCTCTTGATGATTCTTTTGAAGTGTTTTTCGATGAAGAAGAGAGAGCTCTTGAGGAATGTTTGAAAGAGCTTGAATCTCTCAAAGAATTACAACCGTGGGAAGTTGAGAATGAATAGTTGAAAAAAGAACCAAGTGATGAGAAAGTTCAACTTGAATTGAAGGTGCTTCCTTCAAATATGAAGTATGCATTCCTTGATAAAAGTGGGAACAAGCCAGTTATTATTAGCAATGTTTTGTCCGATAAAGAAGAAACCTGTTTGATTCAAGTGTTGAAAAGAAATCAAGAAGCTATAGGGTGGGTTCTTTCTGATCTTAAAGGAATTAGTCCATCTTATTGTATGCACAAGATTCTTATGGAAGAGGATTTCAAGGCGGTTGCTCAACCACAACGCCGCTTGAATCCTACTATGAAAGAGGTTGTTCGGAAAGAAGTTGTGAAGCTTTTGGATGCGGGAATGATCTACCCGATCTCTGATAGTCCATGGGTAAGCCCCGTGCACGTTGTTCCAAAAAAGGGTGGCATGATCGTTATCCGAAACGATAAGAATGAGTTAATCCCAACAAATATTGTGACAGGGTGGAGAATGTGTATTGATTATAGAAGGTTGAACACCGCACCAAGAAAAGACCATTTTCCACTTCCATTCATAGACTAAATGCTCGAGAGGTTATCCGGGCAACAATTCTATTATTTCTTGGACGGATATTTGGGGTATAATCAAATTGCGGTTGACCCAACGGATCACGAGAAGACGGCTTTTACTTGTCCCTTTGGCAATTTTGCCTATCGAAAGATGCCTTTTGGTTTATGTAATGCGCCGGCAACTTTCCAAAGGTGTGTTCAAGCAATATTCTCCGACCTCATAGAAAAGACAATGGAGGTGTTTATGGATGATTTTTTCGTGTTTGGAGCATCTTTCGATTTGTGTTTAAAGAATTTGGAAACCGTCATTGAGAGGTGTGTAAAGACTAACTTGGTGTTGAATTGGGAGAAGTGTAACTTTATGGTGACGGAGGGAATTGTGCTTGGCCACAAAGTTTCTTCCAAAGGCCTTGAAGTCGATCAAACGAAGATTGAAGTAATTGAAAAGTTTCCTCCTCCTACCAACGTCAAGGGAATCAGAAGCTTTTTGGGGCATGCGGGATTCTATAGGCGTTTCATCAAAGATTTTGCAAAGGGAGCAAGGCCATTGAGCAACTTGCTCAACAAAGATCATGTATTTCTCTTTGACGATGAATGTCTTATTGCTTTCCAAATTTTGAAAGAGAAACTAATTACCACTCCAATAATCATCGCGCCAAATTGGACTTTAAATTTTGAACTAATGTGCGATGCGAGTGATTATGCTGTTGGAGCGGTGTTAGGTCAAAGGAAGGACAAAACTTTTCATGCTATACATTACGCAAGCAAGGTATTAAATGAGGCGCAAGTAAATTACGCCACAACCGAAAAAGAATTGCTTGCGATTGTATACGCATTTGAGAAGTTTCGTTCTTACCTAATAGGGTCAAAAGTGGTTATCTACACGGATCATTCAGCTGTCAAATATCTGCTCACTAAACCGGATTCGAAGCAGAGGCTCATCCGTTGGATCCTTTTACTTTAAGAATTTGATTTGGAAATAAAGGATAAAAAGGGTTCAGAGAATTTAGTGGCGGATCATTTGTCTCGTTTGATCAATGTGGAGGTAACCAAAGCTGAAAAGGAAATCCGAGAGGAATTTCCCGATGAAAAATTGTTTAGAGTCCAAGTTAGGCCATGGTTTGCGGATATTGCTAACCACAAAGCAACCATTTGGATATCCGAAGACCTAACTTGGAACCAACAAAGGAAGTTCTTGTCGGATGCTAATTACTATGTGTGGGATGACCCTTATTTGTTCAAATTAGGAGGTGACAACCTTTTGAGAAGGTGTGTCACGAGTGAAGAAGCTCAAAGTATTCTTTGGCATTGTCACAACTCGCCTTATGGCGGCCATTTTAATGGTTCGAGGACGGCCACGAAAGTCTTGTAATCAGGCTTTTATTGGCCTACTCTCTTTAAAGACGCAAATCTTCATGCGCAAAGTTGTGACACTTGTCAAAGAAGTGGGGGAAATGGAAAAAGAGATGAAATTCCCCTTCAAAATATACAAGAAGTTGAAATTTTCGATTGTTGGGGCATAGATTTTGTTGGTCCATTTCCACTCTCTTTTGGAAACGAGTACATCTTAGTGGCGGTTGACTATGTGTCGAAGTGGGTTGAAGCGATTGCTTCACCTAAGGCTGATGGCAAAACGGTGATAAATTTTTTGAAGAAAAACATCTTTTCCCGTTTTGGTACTCCTCGGGTTCTTATTAGTGATGGCGGGTCACACTTTTGCAATGTATCTCTTGAAAGTGTTTTAAAACATTATGGTGTATCGCATAAAGTGGCAACCCCTTACCACCCATAGTCGAACGGTCAAGCCGAGGTGTCAAACCGTGAAGTGAAAAGGATTTTAGAAAAAACCGTGTCAAGTTCTAGAAAAGATTGGTCGCAGAAATTGGACGAAGCTTTGTGGGCATACCGTACTGCTTACAAAGCTCCAATTGGCTTAACTCCATTTCAAATGGTTTATGGTAAAACATGCCATTTACCAGTTGAAATGGAGCACAAAGCACCGTGGGCCCTTAAGCTATTAAATTTTGATACGAACTTGGCCGGAGAAAAGAGAAAAATACAACTTCAGGAATTGGAAGAAATGCGGAATGCCGCCTATCATTCAAGTTGGTTGTATAAAGAGAAGGTGAAGAGTTATCACTACAAGAAGATCCGGCAAAAGGACTTCAAGGTCAGGCATTTGGTACTGCTGTTTAATTCCCGGTTGAAACTTTTTCTGGGAAAATTAAAATCAAAGTGGTCCGGATCATTTCGTGTCAAGGAGGTAAAGAGTTATGGAGCAATTATGATCGAGGATTTGGAAAAGAAAGACTGTTGGACCGTAAATGGTCAACGCTTAAAAATCTACCTTGATGGTAACTTTGATCGTGACAATTATTCTATTATCCTCGACGTTCTTCATTGATCCTCTTGTACCGTCGAGCTTATCCGACGTTAAACAAGCGCTCGTTGGGAGGCACCCCAATTTTGTAAGTTTTTATCGTTTTCTAGTCCATTTGCTGTTTAAATCATGTTTTTTTGTAAAGTTGATGTTTTATGCTGCTCTAAATGATGTTTTGAACTGCTGGAAGTTGGATTTGAGCTGCTGGAAGTGGTTTGTGTTTTGCAGTGCACGCTTAGCGCGCAGTAGCCCGCTTAGCGCAATTTCAAGAAAAAGGACCCTATACTTCCAGTGGGCAGTGCACTTAGCGCAGTCCAAAGCCCGCTTAGCGCGGTCTGCGTTTTTTTGAAAAAAAAATATGACTTTTTCTGGGCCCACTAATGCTGACCCGGCCCAGAATGTGTTTTATGAGTTAGGGTTCTGATGTTTGTGCCTCATTTCACGCTTTCTCACCAAAAAGTCTCAAGTTCTCTCTTTTTCGTCAAATTCTTTTTAGAGTTCTTTGGATTTTCTTGTGCCCTAACTGCATTTCTGCCAAATTCTTGCTAAGCATCTTCTTCATCAACTGTAAGTTCTTCGTTTTTCTTTTTAATTTTTCATCAACTGCCACTTTGGGTTGTATTTCTTTGAACCTTTGTTGTTCAAAGTTCTTATTCATTGTTTTCTATTGTTTGTTTGTCAATCTCCATTATTGTTTGTTTTCTATTGATTGCATGTGTAGAATTTAGGGATTGTGATTTAGAAATTAGGTTGTGTATAAATTAAAGTTTTGATTTTGTGAATTCGTGACTGTGCATATCTCTGTGAATATGGCTGTTTTTAGGTAGTAGAAGTATCCGTGGAAACCATCTGTTGCAGAGGGGATTTTTTCTGCATTTCGTAGAGCCCGCTTAGCGCGCTCCTGCCCGCTTAGCGCGGTCTGAGATTTGCAGAAAAATTCCCCTTTTCTTAATTCTGTTTTTCTTTCCTTGGGTTATTCTTAGTATTTTTTTAGGAATTTAGAGATATTTTAATGCAATTTTCATTAACATTTGTGGTTGTTTTGTGTGTGTTTCATTTTTTCTTTTCAGATGTGACGTAAGAAGCAACGTGTTGTTGGTTCTTCATCAAACCCACCCAGGCGCCCTCCATCAGGCCAGTTTGACAGTACTAGATTCCTTGGTCTTGAACAACAACAAAGATATCAGCAACTTGAAAGGAGAACAGTTTGGGCAGACCGAATTATTCTGATTGATCCTGAAGGAAGCTATCGCAACATAGCTACTTATGTTCAAGGTAAAGGCTGGAACAAGCTATCTTCACCTTACCCCAAGTACTATTTAGACATCGTGATGGAATTCTTCGCGAATGCCTTGCCCTCCGATGGTAGGCCTTTCAACTTCAAAACTTGGGTTAGGGGGAAGGAAATTGATTTATCAAGGGATGCGATTAACTCATACCTTGGTAACCACCTTGAGCTGGCCGAAGATGAATTGTGTGATTTTGGAAGGATGATGGCTCGGCGTAGCTGGAATGCCGAGCAGTTAAGGGAACTGTTATGTATGAGGGGGAAAACATACCAATTAAGCGCTAATGGAGCGCCTCTCAAGTTCTTGAGGAGTGTGTTGACTACGGTTGCTCAAGTTATAATGTCGGCTGTTTTGCACAACCTAAAGCCACGTAGCCATACCTCCTCCATTCCTATGGAGGCAGCAACTCTTATAGCTTATATCTTTGACGACGAGAAGACCGTGGACTTAGCACAGATCATTTCCAATAAGCTTAAGAGGATAGTTGTGAGTGCTACACCGTTAGGTGATAGGGTGGCCTGTACCTTGACATATCCTGGACTTATTATGGCCTTATGCAATAGGGCGCATGTCACCCTTCCTACTCATGGGAATGTAAATTTGGTTGTGCTGGATGATAATTATATCACTCGTCATTGTTTGCAGGCACTTAATTTAGATGATGTTGTTCCTGTAGCTGCTGCTACCCCTGCAGGGCGTGCTCGTGA
This sequence comes from Lathyrus tuberosus, assembly GCA_022829125.1. Classification (NCBI taxonomy): domain Eukaryota; kingdom Viridiplantae; phylum Streptophyta; class Magnoliopsida; order Fabales; family Fabaceae; genus Lathyrus; species Lathyrus tuberosus. The sequence goes on along the minus strand of JALAZF010000205.1, from coordinate 1,471,594 downwards.
TTCAAGTGCTGAGGCCAATTGGGCCATGCACGAGGCTCACCAGCGGGCCTTCTTATTCATGCATGATTCGATGAGGCAGTTGTAGCTCCAGATCTGGGAGCCACATATTGATCATCCTTTGAGGTCTCGAGAGGACCTCATGGCTTTTGCTAGATGGCCTGAGGGCAGGCCTAGTTTTCCGGAAGGGGCAGGCGATCATGATGACGATGGTGATGATGGTGCTGGTGATGGAGCGTCTAGCTCGAGTTCTTATTGATGATGGGTTTGATGTGTCTATTTTTGTATTTTGTATATTGCTATGATTAATATGTTTCTATTATTATCTACTTTTGTTTAGGATTGTTGTATTCTCCATCCGGGCGGATGTTGATTTTGGATAATTGTTACAATACTTTTTCGGTTATTAGTGAATTTTCAATCCGGGAAGATGATGTTCTATGTTTATAATTTTTGGTACACAAATTTTTGTTGTTTGTTCTCTATTTTAAGGTAATTAATGGATGAAGCAAGTTAGTTTCTTTGTACAAAAGTGATGTGCTTCACCATACATTGATGGTGATGATAAATTTCTGAATTGATGCACAAAAAGGTACTCTGTTTTGTGCTTTGTAGAATGTTAATACGTACATGAACTTTTTGATGTACATAATTTTCAAGCTTTTCTTCATTTTGGATATTTGTTCATATTGGAATCAATTAGGACATAACCACAAATGTGAGTTTCCTCCATTGTTCACAAATTATTGAGGGATTTAAGTAGTTGTTGCTTACTCAAATTTTTTATGTTTAATCTTACTTTTTCTTTTGAAATTTTGGAAACTTGGAAATGATCAAGGCATTTTTTGAGTACTATGAGTAGAACCACTTTTCCAAAAATCACTTCAAGTCACCTTGTGAGTGTGTGATCATTAGAAACCTCTCTTGAGCCTAAAACGAAAAATTTTGTATCATTGAAGCATTAACCCGAACTTTAACTGTTTTGAAGAGCATTTTGATTTAAGTTGTAGTATTGTTGAAGTTGGGGAGATTGGTTCATTGTGAAAAGAGAAGAAGGAATTGTGGGCAATGCATTCTCAAATAAAATCGAAAAATGAATGAAAAAGAAAAAAAAAAGTGTGAAAAATCATAAGAGAAAGAAAAAGAAAAATTTTGAAAAAAAAAACAAAAGAGAAAGAAATAGAATGCATTGTGAGAATAATTTGGAAGTTTGAGCAGGAATGGTTGTTTAGAAAAGAGAATGCTCTTCATGAAATTTACCCTTTCTTGTTCAATGACCGTGTACATATGACCCTTGTTTCTTAACCCCGGCCAAGTTACAACCAATAAAAGTCCTTTTGTGATATTTTTTTTCGTTAATTGTGAGATGATTGCATAAATTATTTTGGATGTGGCACAATTGCTTATGAGTGTGTTTTGTCCCTTGTATGTATTGAGCATGGCTCATTTGAATAAAGTAGGTGATTCCCATTTGAACATTTGTTTGCTTATGATGAGTGCTTGTTATTTATGTTTAGAGGTTAGTACATATACATATTTTTATTCTGTCGGAGCTGAGCAATACTTGCAGGCATATCAATTCGGTTTGAACCATTTATTTTTGTTTGTGTTTGCTTATCCGATTTTCCTCCTGCTTCTGTTCTATTTTACCTTTGTTTGAGGACAAACAAAGAAACAAGTTGGGGAGAGTTGTTAGGTGCTAAATTGTGTTAATATTTAGTTTAGTTTTTAGCACCTTTTTGTGATCTTTATTTGATAATCGATGCTTTTTCCCATTGTTTCCGGTTAATAACCGTAGTATAGTTAATTACATTAGTAGACTTATTTATTTAACTTTTGTGTTTTAATTATAGGTTTTTACATGGAAAGGTGAAGCTTGGAGCAGGGAAGACTCCTTAGAAGCAGTTTTTGAAGATAGAAATTTTTGGAGCATGCTTGTAGCGCACTAAGCGCGCTCCTAGCGCGGGGATAAAGCTAGTTACAGAGAGTAGCCCGCTTAGCGTGGTCCTGAGCCCGCTAAGCGCGCTCTTAGGTCAGTTTAGCAATAAATGAGACCGCGCTTAGCTCGATGCCGCGATTCTCAGCCCCTTATAAATTGAATTGATCAGATCTTTTGAGGGTACTATTCATTTTCCTTAAGAGCAAAAACATTGTAAACACTGTAGCATCCTATTTTGGAAGATTGAAAGCATCATTCGTCGAGAGATCGTCATTGATGCTTGTTTCTCTTCTTCATCTTCTTGTTTGTAAAGCTTCCATGTCAATGGAGAGCTAATTACTCTTTTATGTCAAGGTTAGAAGGTAGACAAACCTTTCTTTTGTATGTATAGGTATTGATTCTAGCTTATGAACTCTTGGATGATGAATGTATGGTGAAAAACTTTGTCTTTATGGTTTATTCTTTGTGTTGGTTCATGATTGAGAAATGTGTTCTTACACTTTACCTAGGTTTTTCATCCATCAATGCACATTGGCTAGAGATAGTTATGAGTGTTGATGTTCATAAATATTGAACTTAAATGTTGTCATTTTGATAGTTTGAGTGAGAGATCATCAAAGGATCAAAATGGTAAAACTCACAATATGTGTTAGAGATAAACATATTGGGAGGATATGTGATTGCATTTACCGTCTAAACGAGTTCATTAGCTTTGTCGATTCTATCCGTGCAAAACGGTTTGTCGAACCCTAATCTTGGCATGTTTTTACAAATCGTTAAAACCAATCTTTTTACCGTTAATTACTTAACTTTGAATGCAAGCGTTCCCCGACTAAAAACAACCAAAACCCCTTGTTACTTTGAAGTTTAAAACGTATACAACTGTAGAATGGCTGCGATATCACGAACAATCTCCGTGGAACGATAACAAAACCCTAACTCTATTTGTATACCAATAGGTAATCGGTTACTTGCTTGAAAACCGCGCTTTTTGGTGAAAAATACACTAGGGTAACCGGTTACCACTGTGACAGTGGCAAAAATAACAGCAAAAACAGCATTTTAAAAGTGATTTTCAGCACTTAATCACTTATGCCAACCACCACATTCTAGGGTATGAACTTGTGAACGAAAATTACATCATGTAAGAGCAATTAAGCACAAATTACAAGTATCAATCATGGAGATCAAAGATCAAGCAAATGCATGGCAAATCAAACCGAAAACAATCGAAATTAAATTGTAAATGCGTGAAAACGACCGAAACAATGAGTAAAGTAAGATCTACCAACCTACAAGCCGGAGAATTGACTTGGTAATTGTTGCAAAGGATTCTTGATGCAGAAAATCAAAGAAAACCAGAGCAAATTACGACGAAGCTCTGAAATGCGTATTTGAACCGTAGAATCTTGAAGCAAACACTTGAGATGAATCCAAAAGTTAATAGAACTCCAGAAACTCAAGTATAATAGCAAGATGATGAAGATAATCAAATAAAACCAGAGGAAATCTTCAATTATAGCCAAAACGTATCGAAATCGAGCAAATTGCGACGAAAACTCCGAAATGAGAATTATCACTGAAGAAGCTTGAAGTGATCACTTGAGATGAATCCAAAAGCTATTGAAGCTCCACAAAATCCAGTAGAATGGAATGATGATGAAGGTTAAGCTCAAGAAAAAGCACTTTCAAGGTGAAAGTAGCTTTTCTTCAATGGTGAATTAAGAGCTTTAGTGTGGTTTTGGAAGAGAGTTGTGATGAAGATGAAGAAGTAGTAGAAAAATTCAGAGAGAATGTGAGAGAATAGAGAGTGAAGAAAGTGTGAAATTGTGTGAATGATTGTGGAGGAGTTGTGAAATGAGTGAAGCTTTGTTTATATAGAGTTTTGGTTCGGAGTGTGAAAGGCTTGGAATTAGGCTAGGAGCTAGCTTAGGGTGGTTTGGAATTAGGCTAGGAGTTAGTTACACTTGACTCACCGAGTCAAGCGGTTAACTCGGTTAGTTAGGAAGTTAACTTGGTAGCAATCCCAACGTAAGCTTCAAATCAAAGGTTGACATGCTTGAAAATCAAGGAACATGTTGCACTTAATTTAAAGTGAAGCATTGGAATAAATGTAAGTGGAATGTCTTGAGTAGTCTTGAAATGTCTAGAGATGTCTAGAATGTTCCACACACTGCAAGAATCAAGTAGAATCCCAAAAAAAAGCGAGTGCAGAGTTGCTGTCCCAAAAATGCAGCAGAATCTGCAAATCTGTACTGAGAAACCGGTTACTCACCATAGGGTAACCGGTTACTTAAGCCAATTTTGCCCAAATTTGCTTGGGAAATGATGTTGAAGTGCCGATTTCGATTTTCCACCTCTGATTTTGATAAATAGGAATAGAAACCCTTATTTTGTACTTGTTTTGATGATGTAATGACCTTGTGAAGATTCGATTAATCGGGCTTGAAAAACCTGAATATTCCTGCAACAAAATCAAAGAGAAAAAGTGCGAGTGCGTATGCTGGCGATGCGAATGCACATGCTTATGCAAAAAAGAAAAGAAAAAAAGGAGGTCAAATTTTGGGTTACAACAGGGGTGATAAGGTTTTTACTCGCCATTTTCTCAATAAACCTATTAATTTTAACCTTCATCTTTTTTTCTCTCATCACATATTTCATTGAGGGTGTTGGATGGACGTGTGTTTCTTTGTTCCCTTTCTCTTCTAGGTTTTTGCGGGACAAATTCTCCTTCTTAAATTGCATAGCCCATTTTTCTTATCACAACTTGTCCTATCTTGTTTAAAGATTCTTCTTCTCCAAAGGGATAACCGATGTAATTTAGGATTTTGGTAATGAGTTATGCATAGGGTATAGGGCTTGTTTTTCTTATGCTATCTAGCATATGGTGGAGAATTGCATCTTCCAAATTTTTATGGACTTGGTTTTCCAAGAACCTGACAATAGATATATATGATTTTGAAAGGGTGTTATAATTTCCTTATGACATAGCACATGCTTTATAGTGTAGTGGATTAATCTTACATTTGACCGAATAAGTACTACATTGAAGGGATACGAAATAGGAGAGGTGGGATTAATGAGGATTGTGTAAGCAAGAGAGTCTCGGTTAAATTTGTTACCTTCAGAATCTAACTGATCAAAATCTTTCTCAATGAAAGGTAGGTTGCACACTAGAACAAAGTATTCAAGAGACAAGGTTATGGGGTGTTTCTTGACTTTACAAGAGATGATATCATTGTTGTAGGAGAGATTTTCATAGAACATTTTCACTAATTATGGGTACCTCTCTTGAAGTTTCTAAACGACAAAGTTTCTTAACCCTGCAACATTGAATGCTTCCATGAATGAGTAATTTTTGAAGTGATCCAAATCTAGGTAGCGAGTGTTGAAGAGGTATCTATAAAAGTAGTTGATTCTAGTTTATTTCTTATGCTTGAGTGGAAAAGTCTTCAGAGAAGTAAGAGGATGAAGGCTGGGAAGAACGAGTTCTTTTTTGGGGCCATTTGTAGTGATGATGATGAATGAGTGAGCTTAATGTGTTTCTAATGTAATGAATAAGAAATAGAATGATGATATGAGAAGGATGAGAAATTACTTCCTTTTATAGCCTCTGTCCAATCGATTAGAAATTGTAATTTTTGACTTTTTCCTGTTGCAAGTATCTATTACGGTAATAACTCACCCAACTAGCTGTTTTGGTGAGCTCCAACGTTATAATTTTTGAATTTTCAAAGGATCTAATCGATGCGACAGTTGGTAAAGCTAAAAAGTAAATAGGTCCGTTACAAACATATTTATTCAAATTGATCACTACGGATCATATACTTTGAGATTTCTGATCAGAAAAATAGCAAGTGTACTATTTTAACGATGTAGTAATAAAAGGGGTTATCCCCATAATCAATCTCTCGAGGACTGCTCGTCATTATAAGTGCAAATGCTAATTCAATTAAACAAAAGTTCCTTTTGGGGGTTTTGATTTTGAAAATAATTATAACAACAGTATATGAAATAAGCAGAATAATAAAAATGACTTTAACAAATATGAGAAAATATGCTAGGGAAAGGTGTATGAATTGCTCTGTAAGAACCCTAAATTATTTCTCAAAGAGACATGCCTAAAACCTTAATTTACTGAATCTCAATAATATTTTTCTTTAATTTCTTAACAGAAAAACCTTTGAGATTCTACCTTGACCCTAATTCCTCAGAAGTCAAGGAAGAACTTCAAGCGTTTGTTTTAACAAGATTATATCAGTTACTACAGGATATCCCCATTCCTAGGCAATATCTACCGTAATGTTATTACGCAAAAGTATTAGGTTGGTTTTTCAGGCCTAATCCCTAATCGTAAATCATTCCCGATTTGTCCGATCTAAAAAGCGTTAAACACATTGCATAATAAAAGATTAAGGTAAAAAGTATAGTCTCATCGAATAATTCAAAAGATAGTCATTACATAACAATTCAGGGACACCCCCTAGCATTGGGGGGTTTAGCCTCTCATAGTATTCAAAACAAAAACAATAAGATAAGAAATAGACATTACAATAGTTATCAGATTACATTGATCTTCAATTGCTTCCGTAAATCGATGATCTCCGTTCTCCGGGAACTCTTGAAAGCATAAACTCTATCGTAAATTCTTTGTGAAAGTAAAAGTTCCCTTCTTTTTCCTCAAAACCTAGCCTAAGTTGTTCCAGATCAAACATAATAGTGTGCAATACCCAGAATACCCCTCAGGACACTTAACTCAGAAAATAAGAAAAATACAAATTTGTCTCTCCCAGGCCTACTGACACAGGCACCCGTGTCAGCCCTCTGACTCTCTGCGCAAATATTCTTCCACTCCAGGTGTGCTGACACGGTCCGTGTCAGCTGACACGGGCACCCGTGCCAGCTCTTTGACTTCAGCCCAAATCTTCAATTTCATCTTTTCTCCTGACACGGCCCGTGTCAGGCAACACTAGGGCCCGTGTCAGGCTTCTGACTTTTTCCAAAAAACTTTCGAAACACTCCGAACTTTTCCATTCTTCGCGTAAGTCATCCGGGGTTTCCCACTATGATATGGAAATACTTAAAAACAACAAAACACACGTAAAGTGCAACAAAATCATAAAAACTAATGAAAGAAACAATAATAGACAGTTGAAACGAAAAGTAGAAATAAGGTGAAAAACAACAATAAGAACCTACAATGTGTTACCGATTGTACTGTTTCGTGCCGAATAATAGACGAAAGACAAGAGAAAACGATGACCGATCATAACCCCAAACTTATATCATTGCTTGTCCTCAAGCAATGCTCAAGATAGCAAATAAGTCACCCCCAAATTTATTAATAGCCATAGTACCGATGAGATCTTTCACAACTCTCTTTCACTTTCCTTTCAACCTTTCCTTCTTACCCGACTGATGACGATCAACTACACTTTCACATCAAAGTACCTCTTTACCTGTATGCTTTTCACACTCTCACCAAATCTCTCGGGTTAAAAGTGTTTACACTCAATAATCATAGCATGCAAAGTCAACTCATCAGCTTGAATAACATCTATTTTCATATCATACGCACACAACACACACTTTTTGAGGGCTTTTACAGTTGTAATGGGGCTTAGGGACAAGGTGGGATAAATAAAACAAAAAGGGGAACAACGAGTGGTTTTCGGCTCAGAATCAGTCTCGTTATTCTTCTCATTGTGTTATTTGTTCTGTTTCACAATCACGGGTATCGGGCACCATTTTACTAGGATTCTTTAGTTTCTACTCAATTGTTTCTTTGAGCTTACTTTTGGAATTCTTCAAACTAAATCCTCCTCTAGGTAAGTGCTTTATTCAACTTCTTTTCTTTTCTTCATTCCTTTTTTTTCTTTTTCAAAACTTTTCTTTCTCTCTTTTTTGTTTCTTTTTGCACTTACCTAGTTCTTATAAGTATCCCAACCCCAAACTTAGAATTTTTTATAGATCAAAAATCAACAACACTTATCTGAGCATGGTGAGGGAGTGTTTGGGCTCATGGTTTAATTATGTGGTTAATAAACAAACAAAGGGAAAATGGCTCGAAGGGGGTTAACGAAGGGTAACATAAAAATGGATGGCTAGAAAGGCTCGGGGTTAAAACAAACAAATGCCTCAGTGTGTATTCGTGTGGATTGAAATTCCAACAGATAAGTACGCAAACCAAGAGTGACAGAGACATATACCTGAAGAACTCTCATGATGATAATGTGTTTGGCTTTTATGATCCTCACCATGTTTGGTATAGCTTACATGTTCCAAAGTTCCTTCAGTGTGATGTAGTGTCCTTTCACCTCGGGTGCACAGTACTCCGGTCTCGGTCCAATGTCGGAAAGTCACGTCCAATCTTCTATTTAACCAGTACCAACCTTCGGGGATTTCCTGGAGAGTAATTATGGGTTGCGTCTTTTCCTCTACTAACTACTAGCCTCGTCAATCACCTGGCACAAATACTTCCAATCTGCAACACACGTAAACACAATACCCAACCAAATACAAATAACAGAAAGAAAACAACAAATTGAAAACTGAAAGCCTACAAAAAAAATCCCTCCCCACACTTGAACCAAACATTGGCCTCAATGTTTTAGAACAAGCATAAGAGGGCACTCACAAAGATCCTAACTCAGGATGCTGACAGTAATGCCACAACACTGCTACATCATTGTTTGCACAGGTAGGATCCGGATTATTTCCTGCAACCAAAACAAACACAAACAGCAAATAGAAAGTAATTAATCAGACAAGCATGGGTTGCCTCCCACGTAGCGCTTCATTTAACGTCGCATGGCTCGACGGGTTACTCCCCAATGCTATGGGGGGTACTTCAGCTTACACGTTTTATTGCTTTTGTTGCTTGACCTTTCCGTAACAGAGCACCAGTCAGATTCAGGACTACGAGCTACATTGTGATTCAACTCATATCCAACTTCCACATTCTTCCTTTGATGTTTTTTTTTCACTTCTTTCTTTGATGCTTCTTCCTCTTATTGACTTCTTGACTGCGGGGTTAAAGTACCAACCTCAATATCCACACTGCACCGACTAGTCATCAAGAATGGTCGATCCAGTATGATGGTCGTCTCCTCATCCTCAGGTAGATCAATGATCTCAAAGTCTACTAGATATGTGAAGTTATCAATAGTCACAAGCACATCTTCTGCTAAGCCATATGACCGCTTGGTTGTGAGGTCGGCAAACTTCAGATTTGTTCCTGTTTCACTTATTTTCTTTATACCCAACTTTTTGAAAATTGAGAGGGGCATGAGACTCACTCTAGCACCCGAATCAATCAAGACTCTCTTAAAGTCACGTCCTTTATGGTACAGGGGATTGATACAAAACCATGATCTTTCCGTTTGATTGGAATTCTCCTACCTTGTGATTCCCCACTACTCTCCTCAATTAGACTCTTTACCTCCTATCCACTAGGCTTCTTTTTTCCAATGACCTCCTTCATGAATTTCTTGTATGGAGGCAATTGTTCAAGTGCTTCAAAGAAGGGCATATTAATCTCTAACTTTTTGAACAATGAGCTGAATTTCTCAAAGTCTTTTTCTTGTGTCTCCTTCTTTGTCACTCTTGAGGGGTACGATAACTTGATCTTAGGTTTAACCGCTTCTTTTCTTTTCTCTTCGGTTGGCCTGGCTTCTTCTTCTGCAACTTCCTAGCTTTTTGTGGTAACAACATTGACATTCTCATGATTCTTCAGATTGGGGATTGTAGCGCTTGGGAGGGCGCCTGGTGTCTGAGAACTTGCTAATTGTTGTGCTATCTGGCTCATTTGAACTTCAAGATTTTTAATGGAAGCACATGTGTTCCTTAGATTACTTCTTGTCTCTTCTTGAAATTGGAAGCTTTGAGCGGCCATCTTCTCAATGACAATCTCCCATTGTACTTTTTGGGGAGCTTGTTGCTGCTGAGGGTATTGTTGTTGATTATGATCTTTCCAGGAGAAGTTAGGATGATTCTTCCACCCTGGATTATAAGTTTGAGCGTAGGGATTATTCTGCTTCAGGAATTTTATCTCTTCAATTTGTTGCAGATTCGCAACTCAATGTGCAGTGTAATGAGGTCCACTACAGATCCCACAACTCATGGGTTGACCAGATTGAACTTGTGCCACACTTTGAGTACCTAATTTCACAGCCTTTAACCTTCTTTAAACTTCCGCAGCAATCTGATCTTCTACCTTCACAACCTGATTATTCAACTTCAAATCAATCACACCCTCAGATTTACTCCCACTTCGATCATATAACTCTAAATGTCCATTGGCTGCAATTGCTTCAATAATTTTCTTGATACCGGTCGCGGTGGTGAAGTTGGATGATCCACTAGCAGCTGTATCAATAAGTTGCTTAGTTTTCATTCGGAGGCCATTGACGAACACCTGCATCTGCTCAGTTTGATCCATGTTGTGAGTCGGACAGGCTACCAAAACCTTCTTGAACCTCTTGTATGCGTCTCCGAGAGATTCTCCGTCCTTCTGTTTAAAGTTCACAATATCATATCTTTTTCGGATATAAACAGAGGCCGGAAAATACTCATTCAGAAATGCCTTCTCCATCTCTTCCCAAGTGGTAATACTCCCAGCAGGTAACGAGTAGAACCACTCAGCCTCTTCCGCCAGAGTGAAAGGAAACATTCTTAACTTCTTTGCTTCCTCCGTGTGCCCCTCAATCTTGAGAGTGGTGCTCATAGTCAGAAATCTTTGCAGATGTTTGTTGGCATCTTCATTAACCTTTCCGGTGAAAGGTCTCTTCTCAAGTTGAGTGATGGTGCTAGGATGCAGCTGGAAATTCGGCACATTCACCGGTTGGTTCACAATGGTCAACCTACCAGTTGGTGCATTTGTCCCACCGTAATCGCCTAGAAGTCTCTCTGTTGGTTGATTTCCAGCCATAATCACAGTATCTCTGTCCGCCTCTGAACCTGAATCTGATTGTTCTGAGTGAACAACAACTTTTTCTTCTTCTGGAGTTTGGACTGACGGTTCTGTTTCTGACGCTTCCAGTCTTGCTCGTCTACGCCTTGCGTGTAAAGTTCTTTCGATTTCTGCGTCAAAATTAAAATTTGTTGAGGGTTCTCCTCGCATAAAAATGTTAGACGCAGGTTAGTAGTAACAGTAATAATCCAAAATCTATAAAATAAAAAAAATTAAAAAAAAAATTAAAATAAAAATAAAAGATAAAAATAATAGAAAAATAAAATTTTAGTCACAGAGTGACAAAATTTCAATTAAATTAACACACGAACTTATAATTTGGCAGTACCCGACAATGGTGCCAAAAACTTGATCGGAAAAATAGCAAGTGTACTATTTTAACAATGTAGTAATAAAAGGGGTTATCCCCAGAATCGATCTCTGGAGGACTACTCGTCACTATAAGTGCAAATGCTAATTCAATTAAACAAAAGTTTCTTTTGGGGGTTTTGATTTTGAAAATAATTATAATAACAGTATATGAAATGAGCAGAATAATAAAAATGACTTTAACAAATATGAGAAAATATGCTAGGGAAAGGTGTATGAATTGCTCTGTAAGAACCCTAAATTATTACTTAAAGAGACATGCCTCAAACCTTAATTTACTGAATCTGAATAATATTTTTATTTAATTCATTAACAAAAAAACCTTTGAGATTCTACCTTGACCCTAATTCCTCAGAAGTCAAGGAAGAACATCAAGCGTTTGTTTTAACAAGATTATATCAGTTACTACAGGATATCGCCATTCCTAGGCAATATCTACCATAATGTTATTACGCAAAAGCATTAGGTTGGTTTTTTAGGCCTAATCCCTAATCGTAAATCATTCCCGATTTTTCCGATCGAAAAAGCGTTAAACACATTGCATAATAAAAGATTAAGGTTAAAAAGCATAGTCTCATCGAATAATTCAAAAGATAGTCATTACATAACAATTTAGGGACACCCCCTAGCATTGGGGGGTTTAGCCTCTCATAGTATTAAAAAAAAACAATAAGATAAGAAATAGACATTACAATAGTTATCAGATTACTTTGATCTTCAATTGCTTCCGCGAATCGACGATCTCCGTTCTCCAGGAACTCTTGAAAGCATAAACTCTATCATAAATTCTTCGTGAAAGTAAAAGTTCCCTTCTTTTTCCTCAAAACCTAGCCTAAGTAGTTCCATATCAAACATAACAGTGTGCAATACCCAGAATACCCCTCAGGACACTTAACTCAAAAAATAAGAAAAATCACAAAATTGTCTCTCCCAGGCCTTCTGACACGGGCCGTGTCAGCTGACACGGGCACCCGTGTCAGCCTTTTGACTCTCTGCACAAATATTCTTCCACTCCAGGTGTGCTAACACGGGCCGTGTTAGCTGACACAGGCACCCGTGTCAGCTCTCTGACTTCACCCCAAATCTTCAATTTCATATCTTCTCTTGAAACGGCTCGTGTCAGGCAACACTGGGGCCTGTGTTAGGCTTCTGACTTTTTCCAAAAAACTTTCGAAACACTCTGAACTTTTCCATTCTTCGCGTAAGGCATCAGGGGCTTCCCACTATGATCTGGAAATACTTAAAAACAAGAAAACACGCGTAAAGTGCAACAAAATCATAAAAACTAATGAAAGAAACAATAATAGACAGTTGAAACAAAAATTAGAAATAAGGTGAAAAACAACAATAAGAACCAACTATGTGTTACCGATTGTGCTATTTTGTGCCGAATAATAGACGAAAGACAAGAGAAAATGGTGACCGATCAATTTCTCTCAAAGGAAATGCTTTGATCACAACTGTTGGCATTTGCCATCATCGTTCATCTTTAAGATCAAAGAATTTATCAAATGTATACTTAAATGGTATAATGTTGCTTCACACTGCTTTCAATGATGAATGTCAATAATTTTGAGCATCAAAGCCTACCTGCAAAACACTAAGGTTTCACCTTTGGTGCCCATATCTTCTTGGGCTCAAGTGCATTAGTCACAAAAGATCTAAGGTGGTTACCGTTAGATCTTTTCAATTAAAACAAAACGATTATAAATAATATATTCTCTTACATGATTGCATTTATATATGTAATGCTTCTTTCTAGTTTCTCTTCTTAACATTTATATTATTTATATTTAAAGAGAATATTTGACTAGATAAAAGTTAGGTGAAACATCTTTTTACCTTGGCGAACATTCCTAAGGTTTCTTACAGGTTAACTACTTCTTTTATCATATTGCTTACATTCTATAAGCTTAGTTATCTTTTGTGAGATATTGGATCGAACTCTAGTTAGCATGTCATCGAAGTTTGCTCACATGCTGTTGTCGAATACCTACATGCTGTAGTCAAATTGTGGTCTAGTATGTAGTTGTCGATTTGGGTCTCGTGTTAATGATCAAATTATTTAAGTTATCTTGTACCCTAAGTTAGCTTGTAACGGGTAATTGTTAAAAAGCCCATTAGTTTAGTATGTTAGGTTTTATTATAAATAGCATACTAGTCTCTTATCTTAAATGTGGTATGGAAAATCCTAATTAGGGTGAGAGGGTTATTTGTTATTCTTGAGTACTTGTAATCTGTTTTATAGAGAAAGTAAAGAATAAAAGTTATAATCAATCCTTGTTGTTTTTCCTTGTTTTTCCTTAGTAACCCTAACCCTTGTGTGTTTCTTGCCTATAAAGAAATCGAGTATATTTTGTTTTAAGGCATCCTAATTCACAACAAATTGGTGTGGTGAACATGGAGAAGATGCCTTCAACAAAGTATGAGATTGAAAAGTTCACCATAGTGAATGATTTCGGTCTGTGGTGCTTGAAGATGAAATACCTACTGGTTCAGCAGGGTTATTTGCAAGCGTTGAAGGGAGAGGCATCAATGGACGTTGCGTTAACGAAAAAGAAAAGACGGCCATGATAGAGAAAGCCCACAGTGCAATATTGTTTAGCCTTGGTGATAAAGTTCTCTGACAGGTATCAAAGGAGACCACGGCATCGGGGTTATGGTTGAAACTTGAAAGTTTGTACATGACCAAATCTCCGGTGAATCGACTCTACCTGAAACAAGCTTTGTATTCATTCAAGATGAGTGAAGACAAAGTGTTGGCTGAGTGTAACACCCTAAACCCCCGCGTCATAATATTAATAAAATAATAAAAACATCAGAGTAAATTCGAAACAACAAGGGCATTCAAGATGCTACTTCAACAAAAACCTGCTCATGAAATAGACATATAACACTTAAATCATTTTTCAAAAGTAAAATTCTTTTAATCTGCAGCGAAAGAATAGTTATTTAACACCATAACCAAAATATTAGTTCAAATCCTTCAAGTTAAACATCAACCAAATAAACAAAACAACTAAGCGTTCCAAAACCCCGGTGTTACACATCAGAGCAAACAACGACACAACAAGCAAAGTAGAAGACTTCATCTTCACTCACTCTGACACATCACTAATCCTGATCACCTGCACGTTACCCACGTGGAGGCAACATTCAAACAGAAGGGGTGAGATTCTCAATCAATCAAAAGAATAAGATGATATCATATGCAAGTATAAATCATCAAGTAATTTACTCATATCATGACATTCGACAATAATCTCACACTTTAACACCACCACAGATAATCATTCGAAGCACAATGCAACACAACTATAAAAAGAAATGCAATGAGACACCCACTAGACTCAATGCATGTGGTACCATTTTCGATCCCTGTTTCATGATCACAATTCCCGTCGGAAAGTCAATTAATCGCTCACACCCCACATGGGCACACGACAATCATGATTGCTCACACCCCACATGGGCACACAATCACCTCAACAACAACAACAACATTGATTCCATCAAGGAATCCGGATAAACGCTCACACCCCACATGGGCACACGCCATCCCTCAACTCATGCATATGCTTATGCACCTTCAACGACAACATGCAACAATGACTAACGCGAACACGAACACGTGGCATACCATTATTCCATCACATCATCAATCAACAATCAACACGCATTTATCGAACATACCTCATTATGCCCTACAACCACTACACACCTCTGCATCTTTTAATCATGCATTTCATATTATCACATCAACATCAACAAAACAAGCATATAATACTTCAATACATGCTCACGACATCACAGCAACAAAAAAACATTTACATAATATAAAGTATACAATTTCCACCATTTTTCAGCAATTAAAATAATGTTTTTCAGTCCCAGGCTGCGCTAAGCGGGCCCACATCCGCGCTAAGCGTGCTACTCACTGCCTCGAGGAGGCGAAATTCCTCCAGACCGTACTAAGCGCGCTCGACTGCGCTAAGCGCCCTATGCGATTTTAGCAGAAAAACCCTGCGATAACAGCATCTCCCCAACTGCGATTTTCTGCACTCAAACTAATTTTTAACACACTTTTTCCACAGATTATGCCATTACAACCTATTTCTAACATATACATTCCAACAGTACAAATCAACTACACTAATTTCATCAATCCCAATCATGTAATTATGAATTATCCTCAAAACCCCAATCAACCCACAAACAACATTCTTATGGATTCAACCTAACAATTCTACCCACATACATGTATCATCAAACCCTTAAGAGAGAAAGAATTCTCACCCTTACCTTAAAGAGATGAGCTTTCCTAACTTCAATAGATTCTCCCTTTCTTCCTCTTGCCCTAGCTCTTCTCCCTCTTTCACTTTTTCACGTGGAATCAGAATAATGAACTCTCACTCTCTAATTCTCTCATATACCCTAATTAATGAATTGCCTTATTTACCCTCACTTAACCCTCGCCTAATTACCATAAAGCCCTTCCACTCACTACACCTCTTAATTATTTTAATTATCTTATTATATTAACATTATCACTCAACTAATGAGATGAATTAGTCAATAAATGATAAATTTAACTAATCCAATCAACATTACTCAATGCACCGCTAATCTCTATGTTATTAGTCATACCCCCTACTACCCTCAAGACTTACTTCTTAAGGCTACTACCCTTCACCACGGGTACACAACCACAACGAAGGCACAACAACACATAATCGATCACAACAACATATAATTATTCACAAATAATAATAAAAAGAAAATGGGGCGTTACACTGAGCAGTTGGATATGTTCAACAAGCTAATTCTTGATCTTGAAAATATTGATGTGAAGATCGATGATGAAGATCAAGCGTTGTTGTTGTTGTGTGCTTTGCCCATAACACATGCTCACTTCAAAAAAAACTCTCTTGTATGGAAGGGAGCCCCTGAGCTTTAAAGAAGGTCATTCAGCCTTGTATTCTAAGGACCTGAATGAACAAAAGGAGCATAAACCTTCGATAGTGGGTGAAGGTTTGGCCATTAAGTTAAAATTCTTGCGAAAGGATGGTAAGTTCGACAAGAAGAAAGGTAAAAGTCAGTAGAAGTCTTATAGCAGCGAAGCATCTGGTATTAGATGCTATCATTGTAAGAAGAAGGGTCACACCAGAAAGGTGTGCCCTGAACGCCTAAAATATCATGGATGTAAGGATAATGACAACGCACCCATTGTTCAAGATGACTTCGAATCATCTGATGTTCTTGTGGTTTCAAGCAGTGACTCAAGAAAGGAGTGGATTATGGATTCAGGTTGCACTTGGCACATGACTCCAAATAGAGAATTGTTTGAGGAGCTATGTGATCAAGATGGTGGATCAGTGCTACTGGGAAACAACAAAGCTTGCAAAATTGCAGGTATTTAATCTGTGAGATTCAAGCTCCATGATGAGTCAATAAGGTTATTGACTGAAGTCAGGTATATACCTGATTTGAAGAGAAATTTGATTTCTCTTGGTGAATTCGAAAAGACGGGATATGTTTTTCAAGGAGAGAAAAGTATCCTAAGAGTCATGAAGGGGTCGAAGGAAGTCTTGAGAGGCGTGAAGAAACAAGGCTTGTATACCCTTGAGGTTGAAGTTGTAATTCGTTTGACAAATATTGCGTCCACGAAACCTTTGTCGAAGACAGAAATTTGGCACATGAGATTGGGCCATGTCAGTGAAAGGGGCTAGTCGAATTGGGGAAACAAAATCTGCTTGGAGGAGACAAAGTTGGACAACTGAAATTTTTTGAACCCTATGTACTTGGAAAATATTGTAGAGTGAAGTTCAACAAAGACAAACAAAGAACTCATGGATCCCTTGATTACGTCCATGCTGATCTTTGGGTGCCTGCAAGGTGTCCATCACATTCAGGAGCAAGGTATTTTCTATCCATGGTTGATGATTATTCCAGAAAGTTACGGGTATTCATCCAGAAGACTAAGGATGAAACTTTTGAGAATTTCAAAGGTTAGAAGACTCTGGTCGAAAATCAGACTGGCAGAAAGGTCATGAGGTTGAGAATCGACAATGGCCTTGAATTTTGCAATGAGGCATTCGACAGTTTTTGTGTTGCCTCAGGTATTCCAAGGCACAAAACTACTGCAGATACTCCACAACAAATTGGTTTGGCAGAAAGGTTTAATCGAACTATTATTTGGAAAGAGTAAGATGCATGTTGACTAGTGTTGGGTTAAAGAAGGTGTTTTGGGCTGAGGCTGTTTTGACAGCAACATATCTGATAAACAGATGTCCTTCAATTGCGTTAGATATGAAGACACCTGAAGAAGTTTAGTTGGGACATCCACCTAGTCTCGACAGACTGAGAGTATTTGGCTGCGTGACCTATGCTCATATTAGGCATGACAAGGTCGAACCTAGAACTCTGAAAGGCATGTTCATGGGATACCCTAAAGGAGTCAAAGCTTATAGGCTATAGTGCCTAGAGCCAGGTCACAGAAGATGTATCACCAGTTGAGATGTAGTTTTCAATGAAGCTGAGATGGCTTTCAAGAAAATTGATGATGCTGGCGAATAGCTGGAACATGGAGAGATTCCTGTTGAGGTGGAGCATGTTGATGCTAAATTGCGTATCCCAGATGCAGTCGAAGAAGAAACAGAAGCTGCTGTCGAAGATGAGGAGACTGATAATGACTACCTGCTAGCAAGAGACATGTCAAGGAGAGTCATCAAGCCACCTTAGAGACTTGGGTATACAGATCTTATAGCTTATGCCTTAATCTCTGCAAGTGAGGTTCTCGACGAAGAACCTAGAGACTATAAGGAAGTTATGAGGAGTCAAAAGAAGACTCAATGGCTGAAGGCGATTGATGATGAGATGAAATCTCTTCATGATAACAACACATGGGAATTTATCAAGAAACCTGTTGGAGCCAGGTTAGTCAGGTGTAAATGGATTTTCAAAGTTAAGGAAGGAATCGAAGGAGTGGCGTCGAAAAGATACAAGGAAATATTGGTCGCTAGAGGGTTCACTCAAAAAGAAGGTGTTGACTTTAATGATGTGTTATCTCCTGTTGTGAAGCACATATCTATTCGAATGTTGCTTGCCACAGTGGCATAGTTTGACCTTGAACTAGAACAGATGGATGTGAAGACTGTGTTCTTGTATGGTGATCAAGATGAAAGAATCCTGATGAGGCAACCTGAAGGGTATGTCGAAAAGGGGAAGGAATATTATGTGTGCAAGCTGAAGAGATCTTTATATGGACTGAAACAATCTCCTCGATGGTGGAATAGGAGATTCGACAAGTTCATGGCACGCATAAGTTTCATTAGAAGTCAGTTCGACCAATGTGTTTACTTCAGATTTCGACTTGGTAATTCATTTGTTATTTTGTTGCTTTATGTGGATGATATTCTAATAGCAAGTAATAATATCGAAGATGTAATGAGGGTGAAGGCTGAACTCAATAAGGAGTTCGACATGAAGGATCTGGGAGCTGCATCCAGTATTCTTGTGATTGACATCTGAAGAGATAAAAAGCAGTAGAAATTATGCTTATCTCAAGAGGCATACCTACGGAAGATTCTCGAAAAGTATGGTATTTCGAATTCAAAGCCTGTTGTGACTCCGACAAACCATCAATTCAAGATGAGTATAGATCAGTGTCCCAGTACCGATGTTGAAAGAGCCTATATGAATAGCATTCCATATGCTAATATAGTGGGTTCTTTGATGTATGTTATGGTCTGTACTAGACCTGACATAGCATATGCAGTAAGTCTTATAAGCAGGTACATGGAGAATCCTGGAAAAGCTTACTGGAAAGCATTGAAGTGGATTCTAAGGTACTTAAATGGGTCTCTGAACAAATTTCTAATTTATAGTGGAGCCTTGGGTGAAGATAGTAAAGCAGCAATCGAAGGATATGTCGACTCTGATTATGCAGGTTGTATGGATTCCAGAAAATCTATTTCTGGATATGTGTTCACTATGTTTAGCATAACAATCAGTTGGAAAGCAACTCTTCTGAAGGTTGTTGCCTTATCAACCACTAAAGCGGAATATATTGCCTTAACTGAAGTTATGAAGGAAGCATTGTTGCTTGAAGGTTTTGCAAAGGAGCTGAAACTTCAAGGCCGAGTTGTCACTGTTAAATGTGATAGTCGAAGTGCAATACACCTGTCAAAGAATTCAACCTATCATGAGCGAACCAAGCACATTAATGTGAGGATGCATTTCGTCAGAAGGGTAATCGAGCATGGAGAAGTCCAAGTGCTGAAGGTTTCGACAAATCATAATGCTGCTGATATGATCACCAAGACGTTGCCCAGTTGCAAGTTCTTTCACTGTATGCATTTGATAAAGCTGCATGAAGAAAACTAGTTTGTTTCTTGATGGTAGAGTTAGATCCAAGGTGGAGATTTGTGAGATATTGGATCGAACTCTAGTTAGGATGTCGTCGAAGTTTGCTCACATGCTGTTGTCGAAGACCTATATGCTGTAGTCGAATTGTGTTCTAGTATGTAGTTGTCGATTTGGGCTTTATGTTAAGGATCCAATTGTTTAAGTTAGCTTGTACCCTAAGTTAGATTGTAATGTGTAATTTTTAAAAAGTCCATTAGTTTAGTATGTTAGGTTTTATTATAAATAGCATACTAGTCTCTCATCTTAAGTGTGTTGTGGCAAATCCTAATTAGGGTGAGAGTTTTATTTGTTATTCTTGAGTACTTGTAATCTGTTTTATAGAGAAAGTAAAGAATAGTAGTTATAACCAATCCTTGTTGTTTTTCCTTATTAACCATAACCCTTGTGTGTTTCTTGACTATAAAGAAACCGAGTATATTTTGTTTTAAGGCATCCTAATTCACAACATCTATATTTTTGAAGGATTTGATGACCTTCTCAAAGTATCTTTAAGGATTCCCTGAGACCTAGGGTGCGCTCTTCTAGTTTTTCATATTCTTATACTAAATGATTACTCAATTTAAACAAATGTTTATAGGAAGTTTTTGATACTTGGAAAAGTGTCTTCCTCGTAGGATGCCTTTAAGCACATTTTATCGTCTTCGTTGGAACATGTTTCTTTTAGATTTTTCTCTGAGGTTCATATTTCTCCTCCTCTTATTTGTTTGGGTATTTAAGAAATTTCTTCATCTTCTTTGTCATTTCTTGAGCAAGAGGATCCTCCATTTTATGTTGAATTTTTCGAGCATCGTTCAACTGTTGAGTGTGTTAGGAGCATGATGAGGATGATGATGATTTTACAGTTTGGACTTTCTCATCTTTGATTAGTTGAAATTGTTCGCTCATCTTCTCAACAACTTTCTTCATTCTTGATTTTTCCTCAAATTCATGAAAGCTCTCGTCTATTGATTTAAGAACTGGATTAAAACTCCAATTCTTAGTTCTAAGATATTTGCTAGTAATAAAGTTTCCAACAAACTTCCCAATACTTATATATTTAAAAGAGAATCCAAGATTATCTTATTTTCCCCGTGTGTTCATCTTCTCTTGTTTAATACTTGGAGAATCTCCATATACCAGTTTAAGAGCATCCCACATTCCTTTAGCGGTTTTGCAAAGATGAACACAATGAAAAATTGTGTTATTTAAAAACATTGTTATAAATCTTTTGGTTTTGAAAAATATTTAAAATTTTCTTTTTTCCTCTTTGGTCCAAAAAAATTGGGTTTATCTACTATTTCACCATTCACTTGATGAGTATGGATAAACAGATCTTTTGGCAATAGTTTTCCTTAAGTTATAGTTTATATTTTGAAGAGAAGTTTTAAACCTAGCTTGCAAAAAAAAATTCTATTTTTCAAAAAGTGGTGGTGTTTAAAAAATCTCTCGTCATAAGTCATCTTCCTCTTGAGACGATTAGTCCTTAAATATGAGTTAGACTCTGATGCCACTTGTTGGACTTGTGATTTTACACACAGGAGGGGGAGGCAAGCTGAATTGTATGGTTTAGAAAAATGTGGTTTTGAAAAACTTTGGGGGGGGAGGGGAGGGAGAGAGAGAGAGAGAGAGAGAGAGAGAGAGAGAGAGAAATGAAAGTGTCAAAACACGATTCTGGATGATTTGAAATGAGAAATGGAACCTCTATTTATAGGCTTAGGTTGGTTCAAAAAAAAATTTCATTTAACGCATTTTGTAACAATCTAATCGATTAACACCTATTCCTAATCGATTAAAAGATAGAAATAGTTATTTGTAAGTTCCATAAAAGGAAGGAAAATATATTTAGCCATTGCACATCATTAAGGCGTTGTCTAAATTACTTAGGGTGTAAGTTTAAACTAAACTAATCGATTAGACAATTGACCTAATCGATTAGATAAGGCCAAATTTTCCCTCTAGCTATTTTAACAGCTCCCAAGCCATCTGACACAACTTCAAGAAAATTTTGAAGATTTTTTCTTTGATAAAACAATTTAAAAATGTTTTAGTGTGTGTGCTTTTAGCCATGGGTTTTTACAATAAAGTACTTTTGCCTTACAATCGTTCGCTCATTACTAAAATAGGATATCACTAATACTAAGGTATGAGATCACTAAATAGCTTCAAGACTTTGTCGGATATTACTCTTTATGTTGATATATGCTTGGCTTGAGATGTGGATTTAGTTGTATTCTTTGATTGCCATCATCGGATCGTCAAGTTTATCAAACCCTAAAGATAGGTTTGCATCTTTATTCGTTTAATCGTTCATACTTGACTTATCATAATAATTTAGTTGTCATTGTCAAAAGTTGATGTCCTTGTTAAAAGCATATCACTTGCAAAACAAGGTTCCACATTAACAACATACAACTTTTATTAATAAAATAAAATCATCAACAACATATAATATACAACTTTTATTACTAACAACATAAAACTTTTATCGACAACAACATACCTTAAATAACATACAACATACCATAAAAAACTTACAATATACATTACCAACAACATAATACATTTACCAACAACAACATACCTTAAACAACATACAACATATATTAAAAAACAAAATCATCAACAACATACACATACAACTTTTATTACCAGCAACATACAAGTTTTTATCAATAATAACATACATTAATAGTAACATACAACATATATAAAAAAAAATAAAATCATCAACAAAATACAACTTTTATCAACAACAACATATCTTAAACAACATACATCATATATCAACAAAAACAAAATAAACAACAACATAAAATGTACCTGAAATGTGACGAGGAAGTGAAAGAAATTAGTTTCGTGTAACATATTTCCTTGATCCATAAGATATGAAGAAGATATATTGAAAATTTGTGAAGAAGTGGTATGCAACGGTTCACGGAGTTAGGATGAGGCGTGAGAGAGAGTTAGGGTTTCGTTTGAGAGGGACGACTGCGTTCTGTCTGGAATGAGCGAACTTTTGCTTAAATATATGTTATACTTTTCACCATGGTTTATATAAACGACCGTGATAACATTTATGTACATTTAACAACGTTTGTTTATATGGACAACGGAGAAAGATATTTTAGTTTTAATATAAATATTATGATTATAAATGGCACGCCCATTTTGTAAGCAAAAAAGGAAAACTACTGGTGATGGAATTCAAAATCTGTATGCCTTAACATATCACTATAGTTCTTAATAAAGATCGTAGTGAAATGTATTTTAATAAAAGAAAAAAAAATTTGCACATGCCTTAACATATCACTATGTTATGTGTTTTTTCTAGTAGCGAGGGATTTACTGTGTGGTTGATTGTGTCTTCGGTTTTATTGTTGTTCGTTTTATCTTTTTTCAACCTAATTTTCTTGTGTGGTTATATATATATATATATATATATATATATATATATATATATAATTATTTTGAAATGACCTTAGTTTTATTTCGCTTTGGAATAAATCGACAGTGACAGAGACAACTGTTAGCCTATAATTAATTTTGTAAGAGTTGTTAACCTTCAATTTATCAATACTTTATCTTATCTTCCATTCTTTATTGGGAGCTTCTATGGTGAAGTCACATAATTGACTTCTTTAATGAAGTCACTTTAATCACCCAATGGAAAAAAGCCCTAAGCCACATCAGTTTTATAATGCAGTAAATTTACAGTGGGTAATTTTCAAAAGAAAGTTTTAATGATTGCATATCAGTCCCCATTCATTTAATAACAATTTACAAAATAAAAATAAATTTTATTAAATTTTAATATTTTTTAAACAAAAATCATTTGTTCTTCTTCTTCTTCCTTCTCTCAACTTCAGAGTTCAAACACCTTATTCAGCTTCTTCCTTCTCCCAATCAAAGAATTCGAAATTGCAATTAAACTCTGCAACTCATCCTGTTCTTCGAACTCCAAATCCATAAATTTCACCTACCTATTCTTCGAACTCCTTCTTCATCATTCTCCCACACAATTTTGTAATTGTGTTCATGTTCGATGTTTAGCCTTCAAAGTAAATGTTCATGTAATTCGTATTGGTTGTGGTTTTCATCAGATCGTATATGTCGTCGTCTCCTTTCACAGGTAATTGTTCATATCCATCCCAATATGTATATTTTCCCAAAATCAATTAGATTTTACTTTTTATACATAAATTATTGAATTGGGTTTAAGGATTTGTATTTCAAGTTGAAGTTGATTAGAAATCTTACCAGAAATAATCGCTTTGGGGATTAGGTTTGTATCTTATGAAACTCATATATTTTGAAATGGATTTGAATTCCTACCCTGAAATTATGTAATTGGAGATTAAGGCTTGTATTCATGAAATTAAATTGAATTAACCAGAAATTATGTAATTGTGGATTAGGAATTGTATTTTATCATAAAATTCTGAATTTGCATTTGCATTGAATTGGGAGATTGTTAAATAAGATTCGTTCAATTGAATCTTTAGGGGTTGACTTGAATTATGAGTTTATATTTTGGTGTTGTGTTATTGAGTTGTTAGCATTTGAATTGAAATGTGAAATTAGATTGTGATATTATTCAAATTTAGTTTGTGTGCTGTTTTGAATTATTTTGATCATTTATCTTCACATTTTCCGCAGTTAAGTAATGGATGCAATATCTTAACTCTATCCCATGTAAGGAAGGTTGTTGTATTAGGTTCTTATGAGAGAAAGGAAATAAAGGGGCTAACAGATGACACTTGTTTGAATGGGTAAAATAATTCTCACTTATTGGATGGTATTGACAGGCCCACGTGCTTTCTCTACGTGGGATGCAAGGACTCAACATAAGATATACCAGCCTGTAAGTTTGATATAAGTTCTTGTACATATACTTCTATAGAACGATATCGTGGATAATACTCTGTGTTTTTGATCAATAACATAAACTCTATAGTTACAAGTGAATGTTGTTCAATGTAGTCCATTTTATGGTTAGACAAGTCCAAAAGTTTGAGAAAATATGATTTTTCAAATGTAATGATAAACGTGTAACTTGTATATACCGATATCGTAGATATTGTTCTATTTTGAGTTCAAATTTACAGGCATGTTGTTACATGAAAATTGTTACTCTATTCCAATGTCAAATTTTGATTTTCAATATCAAATTGTTAAAGAGCTTCGATTAATACATGAAAAGTTTTGCTTGGTTTCCAAAATCAAAATTTGTCAAAGTGGTCAATATTCACTTTATTGCCTAAGGTACTCTTCCGTTGTTAGATATTAACATAAGTTGTTTTACAATTTGAAACAGCTTAGATGATTATGAAGCATGGTGAATAGAGATGAAGTCAGCATGTGAAGGAGGAGTATGTGAAATGAGTTTAATTCAATTGTACTTAGCAAGATCACAAAGAGGTATGTCAAATCCAAACGTCAAAAATGTTAAATTCTGACTTCAAATTAGTAATGTACTAGTAACCATAATATGCCATTATGCTATATGTTAGTCTTGGTGGTATTCTAGAGGTGGTATGTGATAAATTATATTGTTGCAGAATTTAGGGTAAGAAAATCTTTTTGGGGTTGAAAATTCTTATATTTTCACTTATCAAAATGCATCTCATACACAGAATATATATACCATGAGTAGTGATGGTTACAACTATCAAAGAGTCACCACTACTAGGTACATAATTCATAATTAAACAATCCACTAAGATAAATAGAATTTGACAAAGAAAAAGAACACAACATTAAGATAGAATGGAAATTTCATTAATACAAAATAAGTAGTAGTTATGATGATCAAACAGAGATGGAGAGACTCGAGTAGTAGTGAAGAAGTCGTAGATATGGTTACAACTATCAAAGAGTCACCACTACTAGGTACTTAATTCATAATTAAACAATCCACTAAGCACTAATTACTTCCACTAACAACATTGACAAATTAACAACAACTACCCATAACATCTTGGACTGAAATATGACATCATTCAAAATACTCCACCAAACATTAAACAAATTTCATAAATGCAGATATCCAAATCTTTCTATTTAAACTTTTGTGATACCCTGTGTCTTGGGAACATATGAAGTCCTTTTGAATGACATTGTCACTAATTACTGTTATGAGGACTCCTACCCCCTTGATTTATTTAAATTTTCATTTTGCTCCACTTCTTCTCTCCTCATATTTTTTCCTCTTATCTTCTCTTCATTTTTGTGTGCCCATTAATCCTCTCTATTTCTTTCTTCTCTATCAATATGTCCTCTTTCAACAACAAGGAAACCGTGCTATTTGTCCTCCCAGAGAAAATTGTGTCTGCTGACGATTTGAAAGAACATGGAATCGATTTTACTAAAATGTGCTCTTCACAAAACATGGAACACTACTTTAACATTCTAGATGGAGCCATCTATCCTGTTGTTGTTAAATAATTCTGGATGAATGCATCTATTAAACTAAACGGCAAGGGTATGTGTGTTATTTGGTCTAATGTTTTTGGTTTTCCTATCACTATCACTCCAAAACTTATTTCAAGGATGATGAAATGTGAAGATAGTGGAACTTGTGTTGAGCTCTACCACGGTGACTTCATTTATGATGTTCTCAATGAGGTCTTCACCAACCCTGATAACTCCTTCATTGCTCTCTTGGCAAAGATCTGGCATCAACTTTTGGTGGGAAACTTTCGCCCAAGAATAGAATATCAGAAAGTGATCACTCATGATGACTTTCAATTACTGTATTTCTTTCTTCTTAAGAAGAAAGTCAACATACCGCCTATCATCTTTAGCTATCTTAAAGAGAAAATCCCGAGTTCTCGCAAAGGCAAGATTTTCTACATTCCATACGGAAGACTTTTATCTGAAATCTTTATTCGGAAAGGGATTGTCAAAAAGATGCGGATGACAGGGTTAACTGATGCCCTTGAGACCGAATGTGGCTAAATGCTGGGTCTACATGAAATATAAGTTCAAAATAATTGATGATGTATTTAAGGTTCTGTTGTATTAATCCTTTGCAATCAATAAAAATTTCTCTTCTATTTCCAATATTCTAAATATCCTTTATATTTAATCTAAAAACAAAACCAACCTAATGCGACATTATACCAAATACTTAATAAAAACATCATACTTAAATTGAGTGTAATATCACATCATCCAGAATACAGACAAATTGTCATCCAAACAAGGAAAAACAACCAAATTATCCTTAATGCATTGAGAATTCACATTCTTAACAGAATTAATAAAGATCATATGTCACAGATGCATCCATGAGTGTTATTCAACCGACGTTTTTCAACATAAATTGCAAGCATTACTTGATAACATAACTTATAAGTTTATACATTAAAACATCATTTGAACCACAACTTCATTACATAATATCATATTTTAGAACCACAACTTAATATATATCTTCACCAGAGGAAATTCATCGCATCATTGTTTCACCAAATGCACACTAATCACGTTGGATAAGGGAGTCATGCTAAAGAACAACACATCTCCTGATTTAAGCATATTATCTGTTGCATATTTGTACCATTCGTGTCCAATTTTTATCTCAAAGTCATCCCTTACAACCCTATGAATCACACAGTTGTAACCTTTGCCAGCTTCCAGGTCTACCATCTTTATAAAATCTTGCTTTTTACTGAAACATTGGGTTGCAATATCTTTTGGAATATACTACAACATAGGAAACACCAGTTTGCAGTATCAAATTAAATCATTAATTAGAAGAAAAGATGAAGTATAATGTGTGTTATATATGCATACCAGTCCATTTTGTCCTAGCATATTAGAGTATGTTATTTGGGTCTTCCATGTTACTTCATTGCTACTATCAGTCATTCTGTAGGTCTAATCAAGAAAATCATCTTTTATTAGACATTCAACCTTTTTTTCAAGCTCTTCGTTAAATTCTTGCGTTGTCCTACGCGCAAATTGAATCATGTCTTCCTCTGAGTTGCTGCAAAGACAAGAACAGCAAAAATTATTCAGTGAAAACATCATTGCACTTTATATACTTGACATGATTCAGGATTTAGGAAAGAAAAATTGTATAAAAATGTTATGTGCTTGCAACATACCTACTGGATGCAGATGGTTGGAAGTATTCACCAAACTTCACCATTGAAAAAATGAGAGATAAGTTAATGTAGTTAGACCCTAAACCCTAATATATTGTAGTACATATATACCTCTAGCGTTGGGCCTACCCGGTTTGGACTGACCCAATGATAAATGAAATTGAAAACTTCATTATATTTTAGTTTTATGATTCTTATTATATGGGCTATTATAATAAAATCTTTAATAAAATTTTTATCTTTAATAAAATCTATATTCAACCAACTTTAATAAAACATATCAGACCTTATATAAAAAAACATTTAATACCTTCACAACTTGGCTTAAAGAATCAGTTACTGACAATGACTCCAACTCAACATTTCGTTCAGACGACGCGTTTTTTGTACCCTGCAAATTTTACCATAGAAACTATCCTGTTTATTGAAAGAACAAGACATTGACTCAATCGAACAGAATATAAGTATTGAAATTACCGGACAACTCATTGCATCATGAGTTGTACGACGCCTCATAGCTTTTGTGTCATTCTTTTTTTTCTTTGGAGCACCTTTGCTCTTCACCGTCTTTGGATCACCTACGGCTGACTTCGCTGCCCCAATAGGATCGTCTGTACTACAATACTTTTTTTGTAAATTCAGAACGTCATCCATTATTTCCCCATAAACACCTTCCTTTTTTGAAGCTTGTTTGCAAAAAGTAGTAAAAGCAGAACAATATGCACCAAACCGAGCTTCCTGAATCATATTAGAATCAACTGTACCATTACCATTCATGTTCAAATATTGAATTTTTTCATCCTTCATCCATCGTGACAAAATCAAAACGGTAGGAATACGATCAACATGTTCTTCCTTCATGACATAAAACATATGAGAACATGGAATCCCACAAGAATCAAATAACATACACTCACATTGAAGTGTGTCACCAACATACAAAACCTCAATTTCATAGTTGTCCCGACAATATTTTGTAAGTTTATAAGTCATAAATGCGCTGTGAATTAATTTTACCTTCACAATCAATGATCCAGCCTTCATGATTTCCTGTTTGACTTCTTTGAAAATCTCCGCAATATAAATTTTCGCGACATGGCTCTCAATCAAACCCAGGTGAGTAGTCAACACAAGTTCTGTAAACTTTGATTTAAAATCGGTAACTAGTTCATTGTTTCTATAATCTCTCAAAGCCTGCTCAAAATTGTGCATAAATTCAAAAGTGCAGCCTTTCTTCCTGACATAACTCTTGATTATTGCATTAGCAGCTTCACATTGAGACATAGTTCTTATACGTCCAAAAAACTTCTCACGTAGATATGTAGTTGCCCATAGTGACTTGTTCTCATACGTTTTTTCAACCCAATGATTTCCTTCAAGTCCGTTTTCTTTAATTAGCTCAGACCAAAACTCTTCAAATTGATCCTTTGTAAAATTTGAGTACATGGCTTTTTGAAAACCTTGCAAAAATTCGGAGTTCTTTACATTCTCACCTGCATTCTTATTCAAATGCCAAGCACATAAATGATGGGTCGCATTCGGAAACACCTATTTTATAGCTTCCCTTATTGCCCCATCTCCGTCTGTTACAACTGCTTCTGGGTATTTATCTTCCATGTACTCTACAAAACACTCCAACAACCACTTATACGTCTCTGTCGTTTCATCTGATACCAATGCATCACCAAATATAACTGTCTGTGTCGAATGCAACCATGTCACCAAAACAAAAATAGTCAGATCTACTACTCCCATCAGCCCAAAAAAGAGACTTCATTCGTCCATCACTGTCGACGGCATATTTAGCATATAGCATGGGATCAGTAGATGACTTCACATTTAGATAATTTAAAGCAGCGGCAACGTCACCATCTTTAATAGTAGCACGCATTTTTCTATCAAAATAATTGTACAGATCCTTCTTTGTAAACCCAACACGAGCGTATCCACCCTTCTGAGCAACCATGTACCCCATTATATGACAAGTTCTAATTCCATGTGACTGAAGACTGTTAATCTGAGTTCTATCTGCTTCAGAAATTTCACGATAAATGGGGTGTAAGTGCATAAAACTAGATGGGGTTAATTCATGGTTGTGAGCCTCTTCAAACAATGACACCACATATATATCCGTGGCGTCTTTGTAATGCACACGAAGCCTAGCGGGACAATTAGTACAGGTCAAACGTCTGTGATCTCTTTTCCTATCAATCCTACTAAAGTGTTTCTTCTCTCTTAGACCATGTTTATTGCATACAAACTGTCTCATTACTGTTATTTTACTACCCTCTTGTCCTAACATCACTTTTCCTAATGGCAAAACCTTTACATTTACTATACTTAAAATAAAATTCATTAGCCTCAACAACTGTACTGAATTCCATATCACGAATTTCATCAGCAGTAACGACATTAATATTCACCATTCTATCACCTACAACTGCATCTGATTCAATAAAATCTTCTTTGTGAATGTTACCAGCGCCATCGCCATCATCTGAACTTTGATACTCATTGGACACCGAATAACTGTCATTCTGAGCATAGTCCGATTCAACATCAGATGCATCAGTATCACGACAACGAACGTCGTTGCAATCAAAATGGTCGCAGTTTTCCATAGTAAACCTAAATTAACAAATTTGTTAACATACCAAAACTCAACATCAATCACAGTACCTAATTTCCTATTCAAATCAAAGGAACCTAATTCATAAAATTTAAATTAAAGTTACACCTAACTCACAATTTTTAACACAACAAAACTCAACATCAATCACAATTCCTTGTTTCCTAATTAATTCAAGGGACCTGATTTAAACTTAACTCATTCAATTCAACACAACTCTAAACATATCAAACTCAATTCTATCAAATAACTCAAAGAATCAACTCATTCAATTCAACACAACTCTAAACATATCAAACTCAACTCTATCAAATAGCTCAAAGAATCAACTCATTTAATTCAATACAACTCTAAACACATATCTAACTCAGTTCTAAACATATCAAATAACTCACTCCGCAACTTAACTCTGAACATATAAAATGACTGAAACTTAACTCATTTAATTCAAAACAACTCTAAACATATCAAACTCAGCTATATCAAATAACTCTAAAATTAACTCATTTAATTCAATACAACTCTGTGTCCCAAAACATTAACAACTTAATTCACATAGCATCTTATCAAAACAACCCCAATACAAATTCAAGCATAAACCCTAATTTCCAATTTGAAATCGAATTTAACACCCCTATTTATACTTTATTTGAAATCAGTAAATATAACAAACATTTTCGCATTTACCTTAGCAATAGTGTGCTCAATACGAACACAATCATATTTTTGGTCATGTTATGTTTGATGAGTGATTGAATGAGCCAAAAATGGCGGACGAATATGGAAACTGAATATGGTGTTGATGAAGTGAGGAAGATGAATTTCATGTCACGATGAATGTTTTGTTAATGTTTCTCAGCAGAAAATACGAAAAGATGAGCTTCAGGTTGTTCAAAAATGGCGGACGAATATGAAAGCTGAATATGGTGTTGATGAAGTGAGGAAGTTGAATTTTAGGTTGTTAACAATCATGTGTGTAATGTTATTTTAATTGATTTTTATTATAAATATTAAAATTTAAAAACAATATTAATATATTAGGGACTTAACTGCAATATTTATAACTATAAAATTATCATAATAAGTGGCATTTATGATACAGTCCTATGTGACATTTTAGAGCTTAGGGCACAATTTTAATTGGCCGGAATGTGATTTCACCATAGAAGTCATTTTAAGGACTTCACCATAGAATTTTCCTTCTTTATTATATATTCCATCTAACATTAATTTCCTTTCAAGGGCGGAAGGTGAAGAAGGTCACACATTAATGTTGGAGTTGTATCTTCTCTTTTCTTAGGTAGCCTATATGGTATTACTTCATTTCCACACTTTCAAAAAATAAAAAACATAACTTAACCATTATCACCATGCATTCATAAACAAAGTAGCCATGTGTTTAGTGTACTCCTCTTAAATGATTAAACCTACCATCTTGTAAAGTACTATATATATCTCTCTCCCAAATTATAAGTCATTTTTTAAAAAATATTTGTCTCAAATTATAAGTCACTTTATAATCCCAATATAACATTAATGACATTTTTCTTAATATACCCTTAACAATTTATTTCTTTTTCTTCTTTTGATTCTATTAATTTCTTTTTCTTCTGTAATTAATAAAGGACAATAGTGTAAAGTCATACATAATTTCTCTTTCCCATAGAACATTAACTACTTTTCTTAAACTGTGTGAAATGCTCATAACGTCTTATAATTTGAGACGGAGGGAGTAGGATACAATATTTACTACTAATACAAACCAAATTACATATTGAATCTATATTTAATACAAACAACTTTAATAATTAAAAACAGTCTAATAACACATTAACCCTAATAATAGTATATTGATCTAGTATGATCTATGATAATGGAGTTTGAAAATAGAGTGAGCCACAAGCAAAAGGAAGACAGATGAACCAATGATAGAGAGAACCAAAGCAGAAGTCATGTGACGACAATAGGCATCAAATACATTACACACTTTCATCCATTGCACGTGCGAGTTTCCTTTCTGCCCTAACACTCCCACTGCAGCAGCTGCTCCATTGGCTGAGAAGTGTAATGCAGATATCACAAGATCTAGTATTGTTATCATCAATAGTAAAGTTTTATTTCCACTACTTCTTGCAATAGTTGAAATCACTATTGTTGTTGCTGCGTATGAACATCCTATAGCATTTGTCACCAAGAAAAACCTAATATTACAGAATAAAGTTACATTTAACATTTCAAGAGCAGAAAGGGAGAGAAGAGAATGATGAACTTACACACTGGCAGACATATATTCCCACTTAGCAGTAGCTTTGAACTGAAACGAAGCATAGGAAATAACCTTAGTTTCCTTATCAACAGCAACAATGATAGTAGCAGTGAGAGTAAGCAAGAAACAAAGAACCCTAAGCAACAAATCATAAACACCACTCTTCTTAGTTTCCATATTCTCTACAACCTTCACATCACTTTGAACTCCATCCACACCCCCCTTAGATTGGCTTCCCATATAGTAGTAAGCAAGTACACTTGAAGAGTTAAGCAATAAATATTTTAGTTTTCTTGTGTAACGAAAGATAAAGTATATGTATATATACAAAGATGTGTATAATAACTGTGAGAAGGAAAGGAGGGTCAATGAGTGAATGAGAAAGGTGGGGAGGTTGGAAGTGCATTCATGACAACATGTACGAGCTGTAGATTTATATTTAATGCCATCGACCATCTTTTTTTATTAACATTTTATTGTTCAAGTAATGTACAAGGCATTTGAAATTTAAAGTACAGTGGTGCTCACAGCTCACTCACCATATAGGATTTGGATTTAAACCTACATCGCATTTTTTATGGGATATAAAGTTGTTGGAAGATCTTAATGTTGGAGCATTTAATGTTAGAACGTTGCAGAAGTAGGTGCTAAAGTCTAAATGTGGGAAGTAATTTGAAAAAACTCATTTTAAGTTTTACATTTGACAGTTTTAAATCCTATTTATATAGTGGAGAAAGTCTTTAATGTTGCAATTGGAAGAAGCAATGTAAATCGTTCTAGTTAGAAACCAAAAATGACAGGTGGCATATGTGATGAGATTTTGGATCGGTGGAATAAACAAGAGGCAGTAAGGTTAGTATTCAAACGTCCGAGTCAGTGAGTGAATAAAAAATAATGCGGGAGTAAGAGTAGATCCGAATCATACCATTTTTTTCACGTGAGACACTATATATGAAATTCGGTTAAGGTGTAACATGCTCTAAGACTTGGAATGCGGGAGACCTTTAGATTATATCTAAAGGTGGTCAAATAACCATGGCCTGAACTAGGTGTGAGACTCTCCAACATGGTTAGACTATACATCTCTCGTTCAAGCTGAATAGTCTTGGGTTGATGATGACTTCTCGGTAAGTGTACTAATAATGTCACAATAATACAAAGATCAAACCCACAAAGACTGTGTTCGAAGTGAACAATGATTTGTGCAATATCAAATAAAAGTAGTAAAAAATGGGGGCTTTGCAAGTTTTCAGTGCAAAAAGTAATAAACGAGAAAATTATGTCACGAAGGCGGTCAGGTTGTGTTTTATAATCCCTTTATCCCCTATTGTTGATGTACGATGCCTTGTATGAATGATCTTAAAAGGGTTTTTTTGCAAGTTTTCAGTGCAAAAAGAAGTTGAGGAGCTTCAGAGTCTTTGGCCTCAACTTCTTTTGCTTTTGGAGTCTTTTCTTCAGAACCAGAGTAAGTGATCTCCAAATCTGCAAATTTCTCAAATAACTTTGAATTTTCAGGGTCAAGCTCATCATCGAATCTGACATGGATTGACTCTTCAACAATATGTGTCTCAGTGTTATATACTCTATAACTTTTTGAGCGTTCAAAGTATCTTAACATGATACACTTCTGTGCCTTAGAATCAAGCATGCCAATATTCTCTTTAGTGTTCAACATAAAACAAGAACATCCAAAAGGATGTAAATAAGAGATGTTGGGTTTCCGATTCTTCCATAATTCATAAGGAGTCTTTCCCAAAATAAGTCTTATAGAGACCCTGTTCTGAATATAACCACTACTACGAAAAACCCATTTAACAACGGTTAGAAATGACATATACTGACGCGAGCAAATGCGTTGTTATGTAGAGTGTTGTTGTATATGTGGTACGTACAATGACGGTCCTGGGACCGTTGTTGTAAATTGGAAAATGCGCTACCTATTATGACAGTTATTTTAAAAACCGTTGTTGTATGTCTTTTAATAAAATAAAATAAAATTGCAGCATTAGAACAAGAACAACAACAAGAACAAGAACAACAGCAAGAACAACAAAAACATCAAGAACAACAATAAGAATAACAACAACAACATCAATAACAACAACATCAATAACAACAATAACAACAACAACAACAACAACAACAACAATAACAACAATAACAAAAAGAACAAGAACAAGAACAAGAACAACAACAAGAACAACAACAATAATAATAACAATAATAACAACAAGAACAACATTAATAAAAAAGAACAACAAGAACAACAATAATAAAAAAGAAAAACAAAGAACAACAATAATTAAAAAAGAACACCAACAACTAACATTGCTAACTCGAGTTCTGAAATTTATTTTGAAATTTGGTTTAGTGGAGAAATAGAGTATCATAAATGAAAGATGGTGTTTGGAGGTAGAAGATGTCTAAGTTTTAGGTTTCACGCGGATCGCTAGTAGTAGTGTCTTGGCCGTTGATAATCACTAAATGGACAGCCAATATTTGTTTAAGGATAGTGGATAAACACAATATGCACGCCACCTATAATGTTGGTAACGAGAATTGAAAAAATAAGTAAAAAAAACCAAAAATGCTGGTGTTGAGACTTGAACCCATGACAAGACGCTACCTATAATGACGGTTGGTTTAAATTACCCGTGGTGAAAGGTCTGTGAGCATTTTGAAAAAGTAAGTAAAAAACGCTACCTATAATGACGGTTGATTTAAATACCCGTGGTTAAAGGTCTGTCAGCATTTTGAAAAAATAGGAAAGAAGTAACATGATTAAAATAAATTCAGAAAAATCTAAAAACACGAAATTTAATCTAATTAGGTAAAATAAGAATTTTGAGAATTTTTTTGGAATTTTTTGAGACTGTGAAAACAGTAAAAAATTCATTAAAAATAGAAAAAAGATGAATTTGGGGTTTTGAAGATCTAAAAAAGGAGACGATTTTCCCCAAAATCGATTTTTTTGAAGAGCAAGACCTAAAACTAAACTATAGGTTATACTGACGGTTTTGCAAATACCCATGGTGAAAGGTTGTGGGCATTTTGAAAAAATATGTAAAAAAACCATAAATGTTGGTGCTGGGAATTGAACCCATGACCAGGCGCTACCTATAATGACGGTTTTTTAAATACCCGTGCTGAAAGGCCTCACATTTCACCACGGTTGGAATATTAACCGGCATTAAAAGCCTTTTAATGAGATTAAAAAAATGCGCGCATCTATTACAACGGTGTATAGGCAAGCCGTTGTAAGCCTGACATTGTTGTATGCGCGTTTTGTAGTAGTGAACATGTTGTGTTTACTGCCTCTGCCCAAAAGTGATTGACCATATTAGTCTCATTAATCATGGTCCTTGTCATTTTCTGCAAAGTCTATTCTTCCTCTCTACAACTCCATTATGTTGTGGAGTTCTAGGGTAAGAGAAATCATGGGAAATTCAATTCTCATCTAAGAGTTTCTCAAAATCTTTATTTTCGAATTCACCACCATGATCACTTATAACTTTTACAATTCTGAGATTTTTCTCATTTTGCATTTGGGAGCAGGAGGTAGAAAACACAGAATGTGACTCATCCTTGTGTCAAAGAAATTTCACCCATGTCCATTTGTTGTAGTCATCAACAATGACTAGTTCATACTTATTACCATTAACATAGGCAGTTTTCACTGGTCCAAACAAGTCAATGTGAAGAAGCTCCAATGGTATGGAGGTGGAAACTACATTCTTAGCTTTGAAAGAAGTTTTAGAAAACTTGTCTTTCTAACATGCTTCACAATGAGCATCTGAAGAAAACTTCATATTTGGAAGGCCTTAGACTAAATTAAGCTTGTTAAGCTGAGAAATTCTCCCCATGCTAACATGACCCGATCATCTATGTCATGTCAATTTCTCTTCTTTAACAAACACAAGACATTTAACGTTCTGATTCTTCAAATCAGAAAGTTTAATCTTATGAATGTTGTTTTTCCTCTTTCCATTGAAAAGAATTGAGTCATCCTTTTAACTGAAAGCTTTACAAGACTTTTGATTGAAAGTAATGTCATAACCATTGTCAATTTGACTTATCACTACTATGGAAAACCCCTTTCACAACGGTTTGAAAAGGGGTACCATCACTCCTGACATATTGTTGTTAAGTAGAGTGTCATTGTAAGTTCGCTGTTTCTACAACAGTCTGGAAACCGTTATTGAAAGGTAGGATGCGCGCCACATCTCACAATGGTTATGCTAATAAACCATTGTGATATATACACTTAGGTACTGGGTTCAAAACCCATCAGCAGAAAATTATGTAAAACATAAATTATCTTTGATCTCGGTTACAATAGATAACCGTTATCGAAAGTACCCAGAGTTTATCATATTATCTTTGATCTCGGTTACAATAAATAACCGTTGTTGAAAGTACCCAAAGTTTATCATATTAAATGTAGATTGCTTGTTTTCCATACACCTCACTAAAGAAATACAAGGATTCAATTTGATGAAGAAGTCTATAATCTGAAAATTAAATTATTTTTGAAAACCAACTTAAACAAACCATTATTGTTT
This sequence comes from Lathyrus tuberosus, assembly GCA_022829125.1. NCBI lineage: Eukaryota > Viridiplantae > Streptophyta > Magnoliopsida > Fabales > Fabaceae > Lathyrus > Lathyrus tuberosus. The sequence goes on along the minus strand of JALAZF010000205.1, from coordinate 1,434,344 downwards.
TCTGATTGCATTCGTCTCATTGTGCATTTCACGCTCTTTTACATATATATTATGGTTTATTGGTCTGACTCCTTCGATATATTTCTATCTTCGATTATAGTTAAATTTCCATAAGAACAAGACATTGGATAATCTGCCTCATCATCATCACTTATCATCACAATTTTTATAATCGTAATTTTTACGATTATAAGTGTTGATGGTGAGGCAGATTATCAAATAAATTGTTGTTAATGAAATTTAACTATAATGGAAGAAAGTGATGCATCTAAGGAGCCAGATCATTATACCATAATCTATATATAAAAGAACATGAGATGAACAATGAGACACATGCAAACTTCAGCAATGAGCATCCTCAGTTGAAACCTGAAATTCTGGTACCAGATATGTGATGTTACGTGTGATGTCACAACAACACACTCTGCAATGGACAATGTAAAACAACAGAAGAGACATAAAGAATTGTTCACCCAGTTCAGTTAAACAACTTACTCTAGGGGCTACCAAGCCAAGGATGAATTTCACTATCAGTAGTATTAATTTACAGACTCAACAACCCAGTTGACATCTCCTAAACTTAATCACTACTTAATGAACCTTCTACCTAAGAGACCACTTAGGTATGAGAACACTACTCAATCCCTAAATCACTTCAGTGATATAGTTCAAAGATCACACACTTTGAAAAACACAACTTGATTCTGCTTCACAGCTTTGATCAAGAACAACTCAAAACAACAACACCAATTCACACTAGAATGGTTTACAACACATACACGAAGACACAAACGACTCTCAGTCTTTAGCTCTCTTTCTTCGTTACTTTTCCTTCAGGATTAATGCGCTTTATATAGCTATTTGATTTGGGCTTGGACCTGCTACAATATCTGACCTGATTTTTTATTTAAAACTGAATCTTCAAAACAGATTTTCTCTCAAAATCTTCTTAAATCTTCAGGCTTTAAACACTCCTACAAATCTGCATCAAATCTGTTTGCAACAGAAAATATCTCCTCCAAGATATTCGCATCCAATAACTCTAACATCTCTCCCAAAATCCAGCTAATACGCTTAACACTAAAAACATCTCAAACCTGATGTTTTAATGATCTGCATATCTGATGTCATGACATCGCATGTGACATCAGACTTCAAAACTTCAACAACTTAAACACTTAACATTATCCAATGTTAAGAGTCAATGTTAAGACATCACCCATGTGACATCAACATTGAACAACTTTGTTTTACCAAAATTCTAGCCAATCCAAGAACTAACAATCTCCCCCTTTGGCTAATTTTGCCTAAAACAAACTCTGCCATCATCAGAGAACCCAGCAGCGGATAAAAATTGATAAATATTCAAAACACCTAGCAGCACCTTTTCAACAAGCTGCACAAACTCACTAACCAGCACCAACAAGCTGCAGAAATCACCTTCACATCAGCAAAGGGTAAACTCCCCCTCAAAACAAGAACCAGCTCACAGCTGTTCAAACACTCTCCCCCTCAACTTCTGCACCATCATCAGAAAAAGGCTTTCACAACCACACATAGGTAACTCTCTCCCCCTTTTTAGCCATAATTGGACAAACATCAATCTGTTAGTCCTACTAACTACCAGTTAGTCCTAAGTTAGCTCTCATTGTCAGTCAAAAGTCAGCATTATGTGACAAGACAAATCACAGAACATAAACCAGAAGTACTTAAAAGCAACAATATTCAGAATACATAGCAAGCACACTAAGTGCAGAAGTAAAACTAAACTTCAAAAAAAATAAACTGGATAAAGAGACAGCAAATTAATCTTCATCAGCATCAGAGCCATCAGAACTAGCTGCCACATCTTCATCCTCAGTGCTAGGGTCACCTTCTTCACAACCTGATCCTTCAACATTGTTTTGGAAATCATCATCATTTTGGCTAGCATTGACTGCTTCAACTTCTTTTTCTGTCAATCTCAGAGTCATGAGAAGTTTTTCAAATTTTAGCTTTCTTTCAGTACTCACTCTGATGACTTCATCCAACTCCTTGCAAGCCTCCTCCAGTTCTGAAATCAACCCATTTTTGGCAGGTGGCTGTTGTGATGTTGAAGTTGATGTCTTGACAATGTCAGGAACATACTTCCCTTCAAACAGCTTATAATGAATTGACAAGGCAGGTTCCCTCTTACACACCACATCAGATTGATGAAGAATACCAGGATGTTGTGACAAGATGATCCCACGAATGAGAGAGGGAAAGGCAATAGGCATCTTCACTGCATTTGTAGCAGCATGCTTAATAGTCTGATCATATATATAAGCCCCATAATTAAATAACCTCTTTGTCCCAACAGCATAAATAAATTTTCCCAATCTAACAAAGATAGTTGTCTTGTGATTGGTAGGGACCCAATTAGGTGCTCCTATTCTGTGCAGAATAGCATATTTGACACTTAACAAACTGGCAGACAATTTTCCTTTCAGAGGCCAGACTTTCACTTGTCCTGCTGTGATTTCCTTACACACAGCATTGTCTGTTTCTTCTAACTCTCTATACTCCTTCTCATCCCTTCCTAGGTATGTGTTAATGACCTCAGGAGAAAAATTAACACATTGACCTCTTACATAAACCTTCCTAAAATCCATATTTCTGCTGTCATTAATAGCCATAGGAATGTTTACAATGAATTCCTTGACTAATCCATCATAGCACTTGGACATTCCAGACACGGTCTTCATTAACCCTGCAAACCTAATCAATTCAATGACTTCCTTAAGATCCAAGGCATCTCCACCAAGTTCTCTTTCCAGCGCTAGTCTTCTCTGACAGACAAATTTCCACATGGATGCACTACTAGCATAGTGGAATAAAATATTGTCAACAGGGATATCAGGAATCTTATCTGCAATTCTCTTCAATATAGACCTTCTCACAGGAGTGATGTCTTGAACATCATCCTCAACATCAAATTCAGACTCTGAATCCTCCCTCACTTTTCTCTTTTTGGAATTCACAGCAACTTAGCTTCAAGTCTTAGCAGGTCCTACCATAGTTGACTTCTTCTTTTTGTTCTCAAGTCTCTCCTTAGGTGAGTACTCTACTGACTTCCCTCTTCTAGACCTCATTCTACTGGCAATACCAGGGACAGCTTTTCCAATCACTTCATTATCAGAAAGATCAATCACATCCACCTTATCAGTATTCTTCTTTTCACTAGGGCTAGCTCCAACATCCGTAGCATGTGATGTTCCAGTATCATGTCCAACATCTACCTTAACATCACTTAATGAGCTGGACTCTTGAGGTACCCATAGATAACAGTTATCTATGGTTCTGACTCCCTTCATAACACCTTCATTCTTCCCATTAGTCACTAAACACTCATCTCTAGTGTAGCTGACCTTGTATCCTTCATCACATAGCTGACTGATGCTAATCAAATTAGCAGTCAATCCTTTGACAAGAAGAACATTTTCCAAATTTGGTCCATCATGACACCTCAATTTTCCAACTCCTTTTACTTCCCCTTTCTCTCCATTACCAAAAGTAACCTCATTTGTGGAGCAAGTTTTGATATCCACCAAATGATTTTTGAACCCTGTCATATGCTTTGAGCAGCCATTGTCAAAGTACCAACCATCCTTGACAGAATGTCTATCAGATGTGTGAGCCAATAGACATGTAACAGTAGCTTTAGGAACCCATTGTTTAACAACCTTAGACCTGTTCTGAGACTGTCTAGGTTGATGGACAGATTTGGGATAGCCATGCAGTTTAAAGAAAGAATATTGCATATGGCCAAAACTTCCACAATAGAAACACCTAACTCTTTTAACTTCTTCTCTAAAGTGATTAAACTTCCTGCCACCTTGATGATGAAACTGTTGTGGCTGCCATCCAAAGTACTGGGGTTGTCTTCTTCCATAGTTAACCTGTCTTCTGTAGTGATGATTCTGTCTCGTTGGCTGTCTTCTACCATGATGATGTGGCTTTCTTCTACCATAATAATGAGGCACTGCATTATTAGGTCCAAAGTCATACATATTCCCTTGATGTGGAGACCTCTGATGGAACATGTTAAGCCTAGAAGCCTGCATACTCCTATGGTATTGTGGAGGCATGTACTGACTAGCTCCAGAAGTCTGTGCCTTCCCGTGATGAGGATCATGAGCATACCCTTTCCCAATATTTTGAGGAAGTTGATGAACAACCTGCTTAGGTTTAGGATTATGTCTACTTCTGTTATGTTGAGACATTGGTTGAGACATGTCTTTTTGGGTTCCAGAAGTACTAGCTTCACTAGAGACCTTCTCCTCAACAACAAATCCTAAGCCAGACTTGTCTCCTGCCACCTTTTCAGCCTGAAGAATCTTATCAAGAGTATCAGACCCACTGTTCAACATTCTGACAGACTTGGTCATTTGATCAAGTTGAGATTTAACTAACAAGACTTCATTTTCAAGATCAGCTTTAACAGTCTCAAGCTGGACTATTCTTTTCTTTTGTTTCTCACTTTCTTGACAAACCTCTGCACTCTTCAGACATAACTCTTGATAGGATGCTGCTAACTCCTCAAAAGTCAATTCCTCATCACTAGATTCTCCATCAGAAATACAGGTTCCTGTCAATGCCCTAACATGCTTGGTAGACTCTTCTTCACTTTCACTGTCAGTCTCAGACCAGGAAACGGCCATGCCCTTTTTCTGCTTCTTAAGGAATATAGGACATTCTTTCTTGACATGCCCATAACCTTCACACTCAAAGCATTGGATCCCTTTGTCTTGAGCAGTCTTTTCTTCATCCTTTTCTTTTAACTCGCTGATGTCAGAGGAGATGTTATTAACGTTAGGTTTGTAGTTTCTATTCATTCTCTTGAACACCTTGTTGAACTGTCTTCCCAGCATAGCAATAACCTGAGATAGCTCCTCCTGAGATTCAGCACCATTCCCTTTCTTCTCTTCTTGAGTATTAGATACCAAGGCTATACTCTTGGTCTTCTTTTCAGGTTCCTCTTCATTCAACCCTAACTCAAAAGTTTGAAGAGATCCAATTAGCTCATCAACTCTCATTTTGCTGATGTCTTGAGCTTCTTCAATTGCAGTCACCTTCATCTTATATCTCTTGGGAAGGGACCTAAGGATTTTCCTCACCAGCTTTTCTTCAGTCATCTTTTCTCTATGAGCACTAGAGGCATTAGACAGCTCAATAATACTCATGTGAAAATCATGAATAGTTTCATCTTCCTTCATCTTTAGACTTTCAAACTTTGATGTCAGAAGTTGAAGTCTTGACATCTTAACCTTTGAGGTTCCTTCATGAGTAGTCTTTAAGATGTCCCAAGCTTCCTTAGCAACTTCACAGGTGTTGATCAACCTGAAGATGTTCTTATCAACTCCATTGAAAATAGCATTTAGAGCTTTAGAATTACCAAGGGCAAGCTCATCTTCTTCCTTGGTCCATTCTTCTTCAGGTTTCAGTTTTGAGCTACCCTCTACGTCCTTTCCATTCTCGTCCTTTTCCACCATAACAGGATGTTTCCATTCTTTCACAATAGCCTTCCAAGCCCTGCTGTCTAAAGACTTCAAGAAGGTAACCATCCTTGGTTTCCAATTGTCATAATTAGAACCATCTAGAATAGGGGGTCTATTCACAAATCCACCAACTTCCTTGTCCATCTTACCAGAAAGTATCAGCCCTAGATCTCACCCAGATGCAGAGCAGGATGCCTGCTCTGATACCAATTGAAATTCTGGTACCAGATATGTGATGTTACATGTGATGTCACAACAACACACTCTGCAATGGACAATGTAAAACAACAGAAGAGACACAAAGAATTGTTCACCCAATTCAGTTAAACAACTTACTCTGGGGGCTACCAAGCCAGGGATGAATTTCACTATCAGTAGTATTAATTTACAGACTCAACAACCCAGTTGACATCTCCTAAACTTAATCACTACTTAATTAACCTTCTACCTAAGAGACCACTTAGGTATGAGAACACTACTCAATCCCTAAATCACTTCAGTGATATAATTCAAAGATCACACACTTTGAAAAACACAACTTGATTCTGCTTCACAGCTTTGATCAAGAACAACTCAAAACAACAACACCAATTCACACTAGAATGGTTTACAACACATACACGAAGACACAAACGACTCTCAGTCTTTAGCTCTCTTTCGTCGTTACTTTTCCTTCAGGATTGATGCGCTTTATATAGCTATTTGATTTGGGCTTGGACCTGCTACAAATCTGACCTGATTTGTTATTTAAAACTGAATCTTCAAAACAGATTTTCTCTCAAAATCTTCTTAAATCTTCAGCCTTTAAACACTCCTACAAATCTGCATCAAATCTGTTTGCAACAGAAAATATCTCCTCCAAGATATTCGCATCCAATAACTCTAACAGCTCTCCCAAAATCCAGCTAATATGCTTAACCCTAAAAACATCTCAAACCTGATGTTTTAATGATCTGCATATCTGATGTCATGACATCGCATGTGACATTAGACTTTAAAACTTCAACAACTTAAACAATTAACATTATCCAATTTTAAGACTCAATGTTAAGACATCACCCATGTGACATCAACATTGAACAACTTTGGTTTACCAAAATTCTAGCCAATCCAAGAACTAACAAAACCAAACCCTAAAACCATAAACCAGTGAAGAGTAAAGAGAGATCGAAAGAGATATATTATAAATTTCCAGGACGCACCTTTTAATGAAACTAATCGCGGAACACGAATCAATTATGATGTTTATCTAGTTTGGGAAGCAATGAAAAATAAATATAAGGAGGAAGAAGCTTACACAAAAGCTTCATACTTCTTATATTACTTTTCATTGTTTCTAAAACTAGATGAAGTTTGCTGCCACTGTTGTTTCTTCATTTACTAACATCTTGTTTGTGAAGCTATGAAGAAGTACAAGGTGGATGAAGTTTCCATCATAGCTTCATGGTTCTTGTACTTTTTTCCATTGCTACACAAACATTATGTACCATAGCCAAAGTATGGTATTTGTTAAGGCAGTGAAGACGAATCTGAAAAAATGAGAATAATCAACAAAAACAACATGCAACAAACGAGATAATGGGAAATATCTAACAATAGATGGAAGAAGAAGAATACCTTAATGTATGAAGCACAAGATTCACAGCTAATGGTGAAGACAAAGAGAAAAAATGGGTTCTAGGGTTTCGCTGTGAAGGCAACGACGCTACTGTCAATAAGTGAAAGTTAATTCCCTTATATATAGGTAAACTATTTCACAACGGTTAACAATACCAACCGTATAGATAAGTATTTATTTATTATAAATATATCACTATGGTTAACCAGAAGAACCGTAGTGATATCCCTTTTATTTATGAATTTTAAAATAAATAAAATAGAAAAGGTGCGCCTTAACGTTAAAGGAATAAAATATTTTATGGCGCTGAGGTTCGAACCGATGAAGGTTTGATTGTATCACAACGGTTAGTTCTGTAACCGCTGTTATATACAAATAATTTTTAATCAAACAAAATAAATATGGTAGCGCCTTAGTTAAGATATGTCACCACGGTGTAGGGAAAACTGTGGTGACCATGGCGTTGTTGAATGCGTGTTTTGTAGTAGTGTATGGACAGAAGGTTACGAATTAGTCCTTCAACAAGAATAACATTAGGAATGGAGGGGAGAGAGTCATTACCTACTATTTCAAAGCCAATGATCGTCTCTTTCTGACCACCTTCGAAACCGACAATGCCTCTAAGCTTAAGTTCCAGGTCTTGGAACATATGCCTTCTTCCCGTCATGTGCCGCAAGCATCCAGAGTTCAGGTACCATGACTGGTGTAACGCCCCGGTTTTTCTTAGATTTATTTAATCGAGTCGATTTAATTATTTTTGTATTTATATTATTTTATTCTTGGTTTTTATTTGGTAAATATGTTATGTTTATCGTTATTATGTTTTATCGCGTTTTGGGAACGTTTGCGAGGAATTGAGTGTAGGGGTATTTTGGTCATTTTGCTTGGTTAGATATTATTGTTTTTCTTAAAATAGAAACATAGAGATTAGAAAGTGAGGAAAGAAGTTTAAGAGAAATAGAGAGTGAGAAGAAGAAAAAGAGGAAAACTTGGAGTTTAAGAAATCAATTCAACCGACACTTCAAAGCACGATTAATCGGGTAAGGGTGCGAAACTCGATTACTATATGCTTGTGTATGAATATATATATGTGTGTGTTTGAATGTTTACTTGTTTCTCATAGTTTTTCAATTATAGGTCGAAATGAGAAAAATTAATAGAAATCGATGTTTTCACGGTCGAAAATTGATATGAATCACGTAGTATGATCGTATTATATGTATGAACATTGTTGATACTTGTTTTGATTGATTGAAAACGTTTTGGTTGGAGAAAGTTGGATTTTGGGGTTTTGGAACCATGTAACCCGCAGCAGAAAATTCTGGTTCTGGTGCGATTCGCCAGGCGAATTAGGTCTCACCACTAGTTCGCCAGGCGAAGTGCTGGCGAAGGGGGATTCGCCAGGCGAAATCGTAAGTCGCCAGGCGAAAACGGGGAGATAGAAATGTGTTAGCTACTGGAACTCTTGGGCTTTTTCTAAAATGGTGGTTCGCCACTAGTTCGCTAGGCGAAGTGCTGGTGAAGGGGTATTCGCCAGGCGAAATCCTAAGTCGTGAGGCGAATCTGGTTGTTTCTCAATAAATTCGTTTCTTTAAAAATTCATAACTTTTGATCCGTAACTCGGATCGAGACGTTCTTAGTACCGTTGGAAAGCTAATGAGATGTTATTTCTTATAAAAATGGTTTTGAGATTAGTGGTCAATTTAATTATGTCGGGAATTTAGAAACGTGTCGTTTTGTTGACTTTCACCGTCGTAATTGTGTGCGATTGATGTGTTATCATGCGATATGGTTTTGATATATAACGTATAGCTTGTGTGCTATTATATGATGTGAATGCATGTGATGAAATATGGTGATGATGGTTTGTGGCCTTATGGCAAATAAATGCAATGTTTTGGGTTTGATTGCAATGCATGATTATTGATGTTGAGATGGTTCACATGGTTATATATGTACATGCATTTGATTGTCATAAGTCATTAGTATGCCATGCATCATGATATGCACCATGTGATGTCGTGTGCCCTTGTGGGGTGTGAGCGACGAAACGATTCCAGAGGGAATCTGCTGTAACGATCGTGTGCCTTATACAAAGAGGACCTAAAGCGACGTTATAGACGATCGTGTGCCTTATACAAAGAGGACCTAAAGCGATCGGATCGTGTGCCTTATACAAAGAGGACCAAAACCGATCCATAAACGTCGTGTGCCTTATACAAAGAGGACCTAAAGCGACGGGGAACATCGTTTTCCCGACGGGGAGTTACATTAAGTAACAAGCGATGGTTCAAATAATTCCTGAGTGAATTAATGATGATGAGAATGATGGATGGAATGGTACCGCAAGCATGGAGTCGTTGTGTCGGTCTCTGTGCATTTGCATAAGTCATGAATGGATTGATTATGTGTGGGAATTTGTGAATGGGATTGATGAGTAGATATATATATATATATATATATATATATATATATATATATATATATATATATATATATATATATATATATTGGTGATAAATGTATTGAGCATGATTGATATGCCTTTGTGATGGATGCATGAGTTATGAATTGTTTTGTTTTGTATTTGAACTATGGTGTACATTGTGGTGAGAATGTTTTGCATTCGTATTTCATGTTATTACATAATTGTATGCAACTATATTATAATTGTGTTTCTCACCCTTCTGCTGTTTTGAATGCTCTATGAGGCATTCCAGATTAGATGCTAGAGGTCTTTTGTGAAGATTATGTCTTCATTCTTTTGTTGGTCGCCTCTGATATGTGGCACCGGGTAGTCGGGGAGATCGTTATGTGATTATGTGTATATATATCTTTTTGGATTGTACATGTATGACTCTGTATATGACAAACAAACTTTTATGTTTATATATGAGATTTCAGTTGCATATTTTCCGCTTTTATTCTGTATCTGAATTGTGGGTGTTAGGAATTGAGTTCCTCTGTTTATGTTGCTACCTGATTATTGCATATCTATATGAGCAGGTTGTTATATTTCATTCCTTTGATGTGACGCTTCTGTCTATGTCATGAATGTTTTAATTATACTCTGATTATTTGTTATTGCTTTAATTACTCAGGGTATAGATTGGGGGTGTCACATTAAGTAGTATCAGAGCCAGTCAGTGTCGGTCAGTTTGACCAAGTTGTTTGTTGTGCGATAGTTGTGTTCTGGTGAGCTGATTGTTTAACCATAGTTATTGTTATTGGATATGAACATAATATGGCTGGTAGGAATGATGTTGCTCTTGTTGCGGCTATGCAAGCTATGGCTCAGGCTGTGCGAAATACACCTAATTCTGGAGGGAAAGCAAAGGGCTAATTTTGTTAAAAGGCCAAGTGGGGGAGGTATGTATAATCCTCCGAGATGTTTTAAGTGTGGTGACTTAGGACATCGTCAGTTTGAATGTAGAAAAGATATGAGGAAGTGTTCCAATTACGGAGGTATAGGACATGTAGCAGCTGATTGCAAGAGGAATGTGGTGAAGTGTTTCAACTGTGGTGAACCTGGTCATGTTAGTACGAGGTGTTCGAAACAAAAGCAAGCTCAAGCTGGAGGGAAAGTATTTGCATTGGCAGGAACTCAGCCTACTAGTGCAGATCGTCTGATCAGAGGTACTTATTTTACTAATAGTACGCCTTTAGTTGCTATTATTGATACCGGAGCGACTCATTCGTTTATTTCGTCTGAGTGTGCGCGGCATTTGAATCTTTTGTTGTCGTCGTTGGGTGGAGAGATGGTTATCGATACTCTAGCATTGGGGTCGGTAACTACTTCTCTGATTTGTTTAAGTTGTCCTTTGACCATTTATGGTAAGGATTTTGCTATGGATTTGGTGTGTCTGCCGTTGGAGGGTTTAGACGTAGTTCTGGGAATGAATTGGTTGCAGTTTAATCGAGTTCATATCGATTGTTATCATAAGTTGGTAAGATTTCCTTCTCTTAAAGAAGACGAGGAATCGAGTTTCTTATCTACCAAAGAGTTGAAGAAACTTTTGGCGGATGAAGCTCAGTTGTTCGGGTTGTTGGCGTCGTTGACTGTGGATAGTCAAGTGGCAATTGATGTGTTTCTAGTCGTGTGTGATTTTCCGAAGGTGTTTCCGGAGGATATTTCTGATGTGCCGCCAGAAAGAGAGGTGGAGTTTTCTATAGATCTAGTTCCTGGTACTAGACCTGTGTCTATGGCACCATATCGTATGTCGGCATCTGAGTTGGTTGAGTTGAAGAAGCAGTTGAATGAATTGTTAGTAAAGAGGTTTGTGAGGCCGAGTGGATCGCCTTGGGGTGCTCCAGTTTTATTGGTGAAGAAGAAATATGGAAGTATGCGATTGTGTATTGATTATCGCCGGTTGAATAAGGTGACGATTAAGAATAAGTATTCTCTTCCGAGAATTGATGATTTGATGGACCAGTTGGTAGGTGCGTGTATGTTTAGTAAAATTGATTTGAGGTCAGGCTATCATCAGATTAGAGTGAAGGAGGAAGATATTCAGAAGACAACTTTTAGGACACGATACGGACATTACGAATATTCCGTGATGCCGTTCGGGGTTTCTAATGCACCGGGAGTGTTTATGGAGTATATGAATCGCATATTCCATGAGCATTTGGATTAATTTGTTGTTGTGTTTATTGATGACATCTTGATTTATTCTAAGTCTCGGGAAGAACATGCGGAACATTTGCGTATTGTGTTGCAAATTTTGAAGGAGAAGAAAATTTATGCCAAGTTGTCCAAGTGTGAGTTCTGGTTGTCAGAAGTGAGTTTTCTTGGGCATGTGATTTCAGGTAATGGTATTGCTGTGGATCCATCCAAAGTAGATGCAGTTCTACAATGGGAGGCTCCTAGATCTGTTACTGAAATTAGAAGCTTTTTGGGTTTAGCTGGATATTATCGAAGATTCATTGAAGACTTTTCCAAGTTAGCACTTCCATTGACCCAGCTGACTTGTAAAGGTAAGGCGTTTATTTGGGATATTTGGTGTGAGGAAAGTTTTAGTGAGCTAAAGAGAAGATTGACTACAGCTCCGATTTTGATCTTACCGAATCATAGTGAACCGTTTGTGGTGTATTGTGATGCGTCTTTGAGTGGTTTAGGGGGAGTGTTGATACAAGAAGGTAAGGTTGTGGCTTATGCTTCAAGACAATTGAGGGTTCATGAGAAGAATTATCCTACTCATGATTTGGAATTAGCTGCGGTGGTTTTTGTATTGAAAATTTGGAGACACTAACTCTACGGTGCAAGATTCGAAGTCTTTAGTGATCATAAGAGTTTAAAATACTTGTTTAATCAGAAAAAGTTGAATATGAGACAACGGAGATGGTTGGAATTTTTGAAGGACTACGATTTTAGCTTGAATTACCATCCTGGTAAAGCTAATATGGTAGCCGATGCGTTAAGCCGGAAATCTTTGCATATGTCTACTTTGATGGTTAAAGAGTGGGAACTTTTGGAAGAATTTAGATATTTGAGTTTGGTGTGTGAATTGACATCTGATAGCGTGAGGATTGGTATGTTAAAGGTCACTAATGATTTTTTGTTGACCGTTAGCGAGAAACAGAGGCTGGACGTGAAATTTGTTGATTTGATGACGGTTGGAGGTAAAGGTGTGAATGGTGACTTTAAAGTGGATGATCAGAGTGTTTTGAGATTCCGTGGTAGAATTTGTATTCCTGATGATTCGGAATTGAAAAAGATGATTATAAAGGAAGGACACCGGAGTAGTTTGAGTATACATCCGGGAGCTAATAAAATGTATCAAGATTTGAAGAAGATCTTTTGGTGGTCCGGATTGAAGAGGGATGTGGCTCAGTTTGTTTATGCTTGTTTAATGTGTCAGAAGTCAAAGATAGAACATCAGAAGCCTAGTGGATTATTGCAACCGTTGGATATTCCCTAGTGGAAATGGGACGGCATTTCTATGGATTTTGTGACAGGGTTTCAGAATACTCAGAGGGGACATAATGCCATTTGGGTGATTGTGGATAGGCTGACTAAATCGGCGCATTTCATTTCGATTGACATCAGTTTTTCTTTGGAGAGGTTGGCTGAGATTTATATCCGTGTGATTGTGACATTACATGGTGTTCTGTTGTGTATTGTTTCAGATCGAGATCTGAGGTTTACTTCCATATTTTGGGAAAGTTTGCAAAAGGCGTTAGGTTCCAAGTTGAGATTGAGTTCTGCTTATCATCCTCATACGGATGGTCAGACCGAGAGAACTATTCAGTCATTGGAAGATTTGTTGAGAGCTTGTGTTCTTGAGCAAGGTGGTGCTTGGGATAGTTATCTTTCGTTGGTTGAGTTCACGTATAACAACAGTTTCCATTCGAGTATTGGAATGGCACCTTTTAAAGCATTGTATGGAAGAAGATGTCGAACACCTTTGTGTTGGCATGAATCTGGTGAGAGTTCGGTGGTTGGACCGGAGTTAGTTCAACAAACTACGGAAAAGGTGAAACTTATTCGTGAGAAGATGAAGGCTTCTCAGAGTAGTTAGAAGAGTTATCATGATCGAAGAAGGAAAGATCTTGAGTTTCTAGAAGGCGGTCATGTATTTTTAAGAGTTACGCCGGTGACGGGTGTTGGACGTGCATTAAAGTCGAAGAAGCTTACTTCTCGGTTTATTGGTCCTTATCAGATATCCACGCGAGTGGGTGCTGTAGCTTATCGGGTGGCGTTGCCACCGAATCTTTCGAATTTACATGATGTGTTCCATGTTTCACAGCTTCTGAAGTATGTTCCAGATCCGTCGCATGTGATTCTGATGGATGAGGTTGAGGTAAGGGAGAACCTTACGATTGAGGCATTACCGATGAGGGTTTTGGATCGCGAGTTGAAGCGGTTAAGAGGCAAAGATATTGCGCTTGTGAAAGTAGCGTGGGGAGGCGCTGCTGAGGGCAATTTGACTTGGGAGTTGGAGAGTCGGATGCGAGAATCGTATCCGGAGTTGTTCGTCTCAGGTAATATTTTCGAGGACGGAAATTTCTAAGTGGGGGAGAGTTGTAACGCCCCGGTTTTTGTTAGATTTATTTAATCAGGTCGATTTAATTATTTTTGTTTTTATATTATTTTATTCTTGGTTTTTACTTGGTAAATATGTTATGTTTATCGTTATTATGTTTTATCGCGTTTTGGGAACGTTTGCGAGGAATTGAGTGTAGGGGTATTTTGGTCATTTTGCTTGGTTAGATATTATTGTTTTTCTTAAAATAGAAACATAGAGATTAGAAAGAGAGGAAAGAAGTTTAAGAGAAATAGAGAGTGAGAAGAAGAAAAAGAGGAAAACTTGGAGTTTAAGAAATCGATTCAACCGACACTTCAAAGCACGATTAATCGGGTAAGGGTGCGAAACTCGATTACTATATGCTTATGTATGAATATGTATGTGTGTGTTTGAATCACGGTCGGAAATCGATATGAATCACGTAGTATGATCGTATTATATGTATGAACATTGTTGATACTTGTTTTGATTGACTGAAAACGTTTTGGTTGGAGAAAGTTGGATTTTGGGGTTTTGGAACCATGTAACCCGCAGTAGAAAATTTTGGTTCTGGTGCGATTCGCCAGGCGAATTAGGTCTCGCCACTAGTTCGCCATGCGAAGTGCTGGCGAAGGGGGATTCACCAGGCGAAATCGTAAGTCGCCAGGCGAAAACGGGGAGACAGAAATGTGTTAGCTACTGGAACTCTTGGGGTTTTTCTAAAATGGTGGTTCGCCACTAGTTCGCCAGGTGAAATCCTAAGTCGCCAGGCGAATCTGGTTGTTTCTCAATAAATTCTTTTCTTTAAAAATTCATAACTTTTGATCCGTAACTCGGATCGAGACGTTCTTAGTGCCGTTGGAAAGCTAATGAGATGTTCTTTCTTATAAAAATGGTTTTGAGATTATTGGCCAATTTAATTGTGTCGGGAATTTGGAAACGTGTCGTTTTGTCGACTTTCACCGTCGTAATTGTGTGCGACTGATGTGTTATCATGCGATATGCTTTTGATATATAACGTATAGATTGTGTGCTATTATATGATGTGAATGCATGTGATGAAATGTGGTGATGATGGTTTGTGGCCTTATAGCAAATAAATGCAATGTTTTGGGTTTGATTGCAATGCATGATTATTGATGTTGAGATGGTTCACATGGTTATATATGTACATGCATTTGATTGTCATGAGTCATCAGTATGTCATGCATCATGATATGCACCATGTGATGTCGTGTGCCCTTGTGGGGTGTGAGCGACGAAATGATTCCAGAGGGAATCTGCTGTAACGATCGTGTGCCTTATACAAAGAGGACCTAAAGTGGCATTATAGACGATCATGTGCCTTATACAAAGAGGACCTAAAGCGATCGGATCGTGTGCCTTATAAAAAGGGGACCTAAAGCGATCCATAAACGTCGTGTGCCTTATACAAAGAGGACCTAAAGCGACGGGGAACATCGTTTGCCCGACGGGGAGTTACACTAAGTAACAAGCGATGGTTCCAATAATTCCTGAGTGAATTAATGATGATGAGAATGATGGATGGAATGGTACCGCATGCATAGAGTCGTTGTGGTGGTCTCTGTGCATTTGCATAAGTCATGAATGGATTGATTATGTGTGGGAATTTGTGAATGGGATTGATGAGTAGATATATATATATATATATTGGTGATAAATGTATTGATCATGATTGATATGCCTTTGTGATGGATGCATGAGTTATGAATTATTTTGTTTTGTATTTGAACTATGGTGTACGTTGTGGTGAGAATGTTTTTCATGCGTATTTCATGTTATTACATAATTGTATGCAACTATATTATAATTGTGTTTCTCACCCTTCTGCTGTTTTGAATGCTCTATGAGGCATTGTAGATTAGATGCTGAAGGTCTTTTTGTGAAGATTATGTCTTCCTTCTTTTGCCGGTCGGCTCTGATATGTGGCACCGGGTAGTCGGGGAGATCGTTATGTGATTATGTGTATATATATCTTTTTGGATTGTACATGTATGACTCTGTATATGACAGACAAACTTTTATGTTTATATATGAGATTTCAGTTGCAGATTTTCCGCTTTTATTCTGTATCTGAATTGTGGGTGTTAGGAACTGAGTTCCTCTGTTTATGTTGCTACCTGATTGTTGCATATCTATATGAGCAGGTTGTTATATTTCATTACTTTGATGTGACGCTCCCGTCTATGCCATGAATGTTTTAATTATACTCTGATTATTTGTTATTGCTTTAATTACTCGGGGTATAGATTGGGGGTACACAACTGGTGTCTTAACTCCTTTGCTAAGGATATTTTCAATATAGATTATTTTGTCCTTAGGTACCCATATCTTTTTGGGTCATTTTCGGTTAGTCTTCCCAGAATTTTTTACAACTTTGGGTTTTTGTGCAGGATATTTATACATGAACGCATGATTATACGAGGCATGAGGTTTTGCTTTAGCCTTGTGTTTTGCAACAACTTTACCTTTAGGCCCAACATCATTTTGTTTCTCATAAGGAACAAAATGAGATTCAAGAGTATTAGGCTTATCATCTTTTTCAGAATCATATTCTTTGTTAGAATCATAGCCAATACTCAATGTCTCGTTCCTGCTAACCCCATAATCATGCAAGCCATTAAACTTATATTCAGGATTCTAGCGAGAAACTTCTGGAAAGATTTATCATACTTCTGTGTGATATCAACAGAACCTGTAGAGGCTTTAGAAATGATTTCTCTTTCAGGTTTGAGACTCTTTCTTGGAGGCACAAAGTTGTTTTTCAAAATAAGATTTTCTTTACTCAAACTTGAAAAATATTTCTTAAGCTTACAACATGCTTCTGATTCAGATACATGTATCTTCTTCAGATCCCTGTATTTTTCCAAAAGGTTCTGATATTTTTCCAGAACTTCAGTTAGACTAGATTCAAGCTCAGAACGAGAAAGTTCAGAAAATATCTCTTCAAAATCAGACTCCGATTGTGATTATGATTGACTAGTTTATGTAGAAGTTTATGTGAATGCCATTAGAGCCACATTAGTTTGCTCTTCTTCAAAGTCATCTTCAGAAGACTCTGAATCCTCCCATGTAGCCATAAGACCCTTCTTCTTCCCACAAAAGTTTTTCTTATTGGGTATGTCCTTAATCAGCTTAGGGCACTCATTCTTATAATGACCTAGCTCTTTGCATTCGTAGCAGATAACTTATTTGATGGCTCCAGCTTTCTTAAATCCAGAAGTGGACTAAGAACGAACACCTGTCCTTCTTTGTCCTCTGAATTTGTCTTGCTTTTTCTTCCATAGTTGATTCACGCATCTGGAAAGAAGAGACAATTCATCTTCTTCTTATTCATCTTCATACTCTTCATTAGTATCATCTTGAAGAGCTTTTATTTTCTAAGATCTTCCTGAAGAATTCATAGCAACAGACTTGATCTTTCTCTTGGGCTCATCTTCTTCGATCTCAATCTCACGGCTTCTTAAAGAACTAACCAGTTCTTCAAGAGAAGTGTTGTTGAGGTCCTTTGATAACTTCAGCGCAGTTACCATTGGTCTCCAATGCTTAGGTGGACTTCTGATGATCTTTTTGACAAGATCAACAATAGAATACCCTTTGTCCATAACCTTAAGCCTTGTGATAAGATTTTGAAATCATGAGAACATGTTTTCAGCAATTTCCTTGTCCTCCATCTTGAACGCTTCATATTTTTTAATCAAGGCAAGAGCCTTGGTTTCTTTGACTTATGCGTCCCTTCATGTGTCATCCTCAGAGAATCAAATATGGATTTAGCAGTATCTCTGTTGGTGATCTTTTTATACTCAGTGTATAAAATAACATTTAGCAAGATTGTTATTGCTTTGTGATGATTCTTATAATCCTTTTTCTATTGATACGTCATCACTTTTCTTTCAATTTTGTTGCCACTTGCATCTACTGGGTGCACGTAGCCATCAACTATTATGTCTTATAGATCAACATCGTGACCTAGAAAGAAGCTATCTATTATGTCTTTCCAATAATCAAATATGTCTCCATAAAAAACAGGAGCTTTAGCATTGTAGTGATCTTTATCATTTGTTTGAGCAACTGGAGGTGGAATGACAACCATTGTGTTTCACACTAGATCTTTATCTGACACTATTAAGTGTTTGACAATTTTATCAAGACCAGAACCAGAGCTCTAACGCCAATTGATGGTGGCAAGAAACACAAGAAAGGGGGTTTGAATTGGGTTTCTAAAATCAAAACTTTTTCAAAACCAATTCAATACACAAATATATGAACAATAAAAATAACACTTTATTTTTATACTGGTTTGTTATTAACTAAGTTATCTCTAATCCATCCTATCAAGGTGATTTTGCCCTCTCAATAAGGACATAATCCACTATAACCAAACTGATTACAGACACCACAAAGACAGCCGTCTTTGTCTTCTTGAGTATACAGACTAAACCCTAGTCACTCAAGATAACCACTCAAACAAAATTGAGATTTACATATTTTGTTTACAAAGAATGCATCTAGTAAGCAGATTAACACAAGTTTAGGTACAGTGAAAATGATTACAAAACGAACAACAACTCTATGTGTGTTACTATACAACATTTACAAGAATAATATTTTCAGAGAAAATGATACAGCGTAAATAATATTGAGTAGCGTGTGAATAAGCAGCAAATTCGCAACCTCATTCAGTCTTCCAAGTCTTCCTTATATAGCCAAAGAAAAATCCGTTAGAGAATAGAATAGGAATCTTCATGAATAAGCTATCACCTTGAATAACCGTCATCAATAGGTGGGAGACAAAATCGTACAATATAAATGTCCTTACTCCATGAATCTACGTAATGGAAGGAATGTTTTGATCTTGTACAGTGTACTATTTATCTCACATAAATCCTTTTGAACTTATCTTCAAATCTTCAAAGGCTTCTGAATAAAGTTGTTTGAAGCATGTTTAGAAGAGTTAAGGGCCTGGTTAAGAGTCTTCAAAACTTAAGTCTTCAGAGTCTTGACACTGTTTCTCAGAACCTGGTCGTCAAAGTCTTTAACACTTTGTTCTTCAGAATCTACATAACTTGAGCACAGCGTCTTGAAGATAGACGGTTCTTCAGAGGCTCTTCGAGCAGAGTCAAAGTCAGAAGCTTTATCACGAACGTTCTTCAGAACCGTTTTCTAAGAGCGTTCTATAACTTGACAACATCTTGTGAAGTACTTGTATATCTTTAGAATCAAAGTGTGTTGATTCTAGAATTGATGACGTCACATGTCAGAGCTTCAGAGTCAGAACATGTTTAACAAAAGCTACACAGTAGAAAAAAAATCATTAGTGTGCAAAATTGTTCTCTAAGAAACAATATATTGTTATCACCAAAACTAAAGGTCAGATGCAGAACCAAAACTGGTTCTCAGACATGGGACCTCATATGTCAAAATGTAAAAGTTCATAACATTGAATAGTTCTATTTTTACTAAGCTGAAAAGAAATTTTCCTATGCTTTGCATAGTGACATATATCACATGAAGCGTTCTTATCAATGGTTATAGAAAGGAAAATGATTATGTAAAGTAAGAAATCTCTTATTGAAAATGTGTCTCAATTTGAAGTGCCAAATGGCTTATTTGGGAATGGAAATAATGTTAGGTTAAGCTCATAAATAAGATGATGCTATGGTGGCTTGGGGGTGAATCTTGTGTAGTAATAAAATACATTCCCTCTATCAAATCACTCGAACCAATCATCCTCAAGCTCCTCTTTTCTTGAATTAAATGTTTATCATTATCAAAAAATATTATGCATTCAATATTAAGACATAGTTTAGGTACAAATAGAAAATTAAGATTAAAGTCAAGCGCAAAAAGAATATTGTGAGCTATCAGTTTTGGTGAAAATTTCACAGTGCTTGGATGTTTTGTTATTGCCATGTGTCCATTAGTTAACCTGATATTGACTAGCACAATTTTCTTGTAATCATCAAAAAATATTATGGATGAACATATGTGGCACTTACACTAGAGTATACAATCCATGATCCAATATTTGCATGATTAAAGGAGTATGCAATTTGAGTAATACCTGATGTAATGTGGTTATTTTATGAGATACAAGATTCACTTTGCTAGTGGAAGCATTGTGATTTGCATTTTATCTTGATGCATAAATTAAATGTACACGTTGATCGTATTATTCCTTGGTGAATCCATAGTTGTCATTACCTCTACAACTTTTGGAATCATCAACATCCTCCTTTTCTTCATTCGATTCAAGGTAAGATTGATTTGCCACAAACAGAATTTTTACCAAAATGTGGAGGAAAACCATGTTTCTTATAGAAAGTGTAAATAGTGTGGCCCTTTCTTCCATGATGTGTACATATCTTCTTGCTTCTAAGCATGAATGAAGAGTTATTGCCACGACCTCTTCCTTGAGGTTTACGATAATCAACTGCATTGATGTGAATCTTCGATTCATCTGAGATGGAAGTCTTGAATTGACGTTCATGCTGCATGAGCATTGAGAAAATCTTATTGGGATTAGGCAAGGTATTCATGAGAAAAATTTGAGAATGTACCAAATCAAATGAGTCATTTAATCCAGTAAGATATCGAATTGAACAAATATTATTATGTTGATGTTTTGCATTGCTTAATCTTGTATGCAAACACATCAATGCAAACACGAACAAGTAGGAATAGGGAGATATGCTTTGAGTTCTTCCCAAAGAACTTTTAAATTTATGTAAAACTCTAAAACTGAACGAGAATCTTGCTTCGACTAAAGATTTTGCATTTTAATTTAGATATGTGAATGTAATCACCTTGTGAGAAGCATTATTTGAGCTCATTCCACACGTCAACTACATTTTTAAGAAAAATGATTCTTTGTGTGATTGATTCTTCAACTGAGTTCATAATTCACAAATGAACTAACATGTTGCAATGATTTCAAGCTTTGAATCTTGTATCAAACTCCATTGGAACTGATATATATCCATCAATGAAAGCAAACTTATTTTTACTCCCAAGTGCACGTCTCATAGATCTTGCCCATGCGTGATAATTGGAATGTGTGAGAACTGGTGTAACAGAAATGGATGAGGGAACATCTAAAGGATGCACATAGTATATATTTTAAGTCTACTAAGAATTAGAGAAATCGGTGCTGCAACGTTATTGGCGCCATTGATTACATCATTAGCTATACGCATCATCCTGTATGTAACACCCCAAAATTTGCCCTCCTATTTATACCCAATAAATGGCTTATGCATCACATTTCATATGCATTCAGGTCATAAGCATTGCACATGCATCATTGGTCTTCACAAGGCATGGTATCAGGGGTTCCTTCATCATTGATTGATCAAAGCAAAGAGAATGGGATATGCTCAATCACTCAAGCCACAAAGGCCCCTCAAACCTCAAGACATCTCATTTGGTCCACCATTTCAGTCAGAAGGATTTCAATTGGCCAGATGATTAAGAATCAGACGAATTGGGAATAAAGTCAACCGATCAAGGAAAAAGTTAACTCTTAACTTTTTAGGTCAAACTCATGTTCATCATGTCAAATATGGTCAATGGGAGATATTTGATCAAGAAATATCAAAGGAATCATGAAAAATCAAGAATTATGGAAAGTTGCCATTGTTGGTAAGTTAGGGTTTTAGAAACTTTCCATTTATGGAAAGTTCTTTATACCATGCAGCCATCTTCCAAGCCATTTTTCAGCATGATGCAAGCTTCATTTCAACTTTTGTTAAGCATGAAAGTTGTAGTATGGATTCCAAGCTTTCCATCCATATATAGAAATTTCCATTTGGATTTCTACATCAAAAGTTATGATCAATCAAAATTGGGATTATCAAGTTGTTCATATGAAAAACTTAGAATTTTTCTAAGTCCCAAAACTCAGCTTGTGACATAGCAACTTCAATGCCATTTTCCATGAGATTTTAGACTTCAACTCCGATTTTTTTTCACATTAAACATGTTGTATCAAATCCAATCTTTCCAAAGCATCAAAAACCACACAAAATGGTCCATTAATCACCAAATTATAAGCTTTCAAAGTCACCTCCATGGACATTTTTTCATGTCATAAACCATAAAACTTCATTTTAAGTTGCAAGATTCTCGCATTACTTATTGTTGCAGCATGTTATATACTACACACACATCATAATTACCCTTTTAAGCCACGCAATTACTTTCCCACACACACATTTTAAACACATTTTCCTCTTATGTCAAAAAGAGATAAATTGCAAAACTTGGTGAGCAAGTTGTTCTGGATGTACTAACCATCATCTTACACCATTACCATCATCATAATGCACTTCATGGTAACAATAATACACCATACACATAGTAAAATTCATACACCACCATAAACCCTCACTTTTTCAACTTTCACTAATCCACCTCTAACTAACTTTTTAGCTAGAATTAGCTTTTAACCACACTCGAACTCACCATATAAAATCTCATTCTCTCTCTAACAGAATTTAGTTACACCATTAGGGAAAGATAGATCCAAAAACGAATTTCACACCCACAACTTCAAGCATCAAAATCCCCCTCATCTTGGGGTCTTTCTCTGGATTTCTTTCACCATCTTCATCACCTCATGAAGTAGAAGTTTCTGTTTGCATCTATTTTCATCTGGAACCATTGTATCATCATCTACAAGCTCATCTTCTTCCATCACCAATTTGCAATTCATTCAAGATTTGAAGAGTTTAAGCATTTATTTTGCTTAAGGGAGATCTCAAGACATTACATTGAAGTTTCCTGGGTTTCTTGATCTCTAAACACCACAAAAGGAAGTGAACAAGTTTCCATTTGGTAAGTTGATTCATATTTATCTCTCTCATTTTAGGGTTTAAATGTATGATAGAAGCATCCACATCTTGCATCTGAAGCCCTTTACAAGAAGGCATTGGAGCTAGGCTCAAATATTTCTTGTTAATTTTGAATGTGTGTTGGTTTACATATTTGGATCCTCATGTTCTGAGCACTTTTCTCTATGATTAAATGCTTGGTTGTGAAAACTAATGGTGTATTGTTGTTCTACATATTTGGGGCTTCAAGTTGGTGTATTATTTCGCTAAAATTGGTCAAGAATTGATGATGAAACTTGGTGGTGAAATGTGTGGAAATCATCTTTTTTTTGCTGCATTTTTTTCTCCATGATATTACTGTTCACGCGCATGGCTGCTTGTAGAGGGAGGGGACGACCACGTGTCGCCTCCTGAGTGGCCCGGATTTGCACTTTTGTCTTATTCCAACTTAAATGAGACCCTTGACCAATTGATGTAATGTTGTGGAATGGGGTAATGTTTCAATAGCTTACTGTAAGTAAAAGGAAAAGCAAATAATAATAAAGAACATTATTAAGACATGGGCCCCACATGATACACAGCATGGTCACGTGTTTCTTTTGTTTTTCACTGCAATGAAATAATAGCTATAAATGAATAAGCATCTAAGTGTAATGGCAAGTGGAAAACGATGCATAACATAACATTGTTAAGACATGTGACGTTTTTCCTCTTTCATTTGCTGCAAGTGGAAAACGAATAATAATAAATGTAATGGCTAGTGAATTATTATTCTGGTAATGGGCCCACGCAGAAATGATGTCCGTACCCCTCTCACCTGGCCCGTCCGCAAAACTAGCTTAGAAATTACTTGCTTCACACCCCTTTTTTCTTTGTGCATTTTATTTTATTTTTGTTTGATTTTCGTTTGCTTTTGCTATTTTAGAAATAGTGAAAATTATCTAAAAATTCTATAAAATTCATGGGTTAGCTTAAGGACTTTAATTAATTTTTGATGATTTTTATTTTCATTTTTAGATACAATTAGTATTTTTCTCAATTTCTGATTGGAGAGTGTTTATATTGACATACCTTGTGAATCAAGCCTTGAAAAAGGACCTTCCCTTAATAGTTTTGAGCCCAATTTTTGTGTGCACTTTGAAACTTCATAATAGGACCCTTACATGTTCAATTGGTGTTTTGGTCATGATTTTTGAGTCACTTTTTAAATGCTTTTTGTGACTTGTGTTTGTATGATCCCTAATTGTAGCATGCCTAATGATTCTAATTGTTTGAGCACCTTTGGTGCATGTTTTTGAGCCAATCTTTTGAAAATGATTAGCTACTCACCTTTTCATTCCATGACTAATTTTCCATATTTTTTCAAAGCTTTTAACCATTTTTCATGTACATTCCATTTCATGCCTAATATGTGGATGCATGTTTAGACATAGGTTGAGTTTGATGTTTGTGTGTGACCTTTTTAGGCCACTTTTCTTGGCATGTTTAAGAAAATTCATGATGACATTTTGGATAACTTTGTGATGATTTAACATTGGTTTTGATCATGATTTGGATTTTTGTTTTGAATCCTAAATACATGCCTTTCCTACTTGAGTTTTTGGGTGTGAATACTTAGGATGTTTGAGGATGCATTTATGCAATCCATTTGGAATCTTTAAATCATTGATTGATACTTGTTATAACATTATGTCAATTTTGTGCATTCCACTTCATAGGTTCTTTTTTATGAACTCTAATTGATGCTACCTTTGTGTGAACTTATACATGCTAACTTGTCCACTTTGCCCACTTTTTGCTTGAGCCTTTGCATGCCAATTCTGCTCAATGTTTTTGTGATCTAATTATGACACATTAGAGGTCATTTGGTACTGACTTGTATGGTTTGACACTTACTTGACATGAATTTTATCCCTCTTTTACATGATTGAAGTTCATATGCTTTTTGAGGACACTTAAGATAGTTTTGTTCCCTACTTACACTAAACTTTGGAAGTGTGTTGCCATGCTAACTTTGTGAGGTCTTTATGTTCATTTTATATGTCAACCACATGTGTACATTGGTTTAGACTTTAATCAAAGTCTCCTCATCTTATTTTATAGAGCATTACATGTTCCTAATTGAGGTTTCATTTGTGCTTACTTGTTAACTTTGACAATTCCTTTAAGTGTTTTTTGTAGCGAGCGATTTTGGACGCGGTTCTTAAGCGCTGGTCACTCTCTGCGGTTTGAGCTTTGACTACAGGTCGATTCATTTTTTATCCTATTGTGAGCTGAATAAGGAAGGGAAATAGATGTCTCCAATTAACCCTGCTTTGCATACTGATTTAAAACAGCGGTCTGTTAGGTTACGAATGCTATCAATGTGGGGGGCCTTTGTACTGGTTATTTGTATTTTCGCCAATACTGTTTTCTTTCTTCTTTTTTTTTTACCTGGGCAGAAGGTTTCTGGCGGGGAACAAGGATTAGGATGTTAGGACTGATGCTTTTGAATTACTGCTTTTGATTGATGGAGATATGAGATTTGGGTTTTTTGTTGATTGTGCTCGCTAAGATCTTTTCTTTCGATCTTATGCCTACGTATTCCCGTTTACCAAAATAGGGAAATCAGAGCGTTCGTAGTTCCTCCTATTCCATGGGAGGAAATGGGTGTTTTGGTGTCTTGTTCAAAGCCCAAGACGTGAAGCGAAAGGTGGTTTGTATCTTGTTTAAAGCCCAAGATGTGAAGCTGAAAGGTCTATTTGTGTCTTGTTCAAAGCCCAAGACGTGAAGCTGAAAGACCTCGGCTTTAGAGAGAATTTGTCATCTCTAAAGAGGGGGGAAGGAGAATTACTTTAACTGGGATACGCGGATCCGAGCAATGCCATAATTTCCGAAGAAAGGGTTTTAACCTGAAGGAGAAGACTTTAACTCAGTGTAGAACAATGATTAGTGTAGGTCAATGGAACGACCTACCTAAGAAAGGAATCAATCCTGATTGGTATGTGTTCCAATCTCCTTTTATCTGGTTAATAACCAGGGCTGAGTCGCCATATACGTCCAAGTTTTTGATCCTTAAATCAATCGCTTCTTCGAGACCCATAATACAAGCTTCGTATTCGGCCTCGTTGTTCGTACATTTGAATGTAAGTCTGGCAGTGAAAGGAATGTGGGAACCCTGAGGGGTAACAATGATTGCCCCTATTCCGTTTCCATAATGATTGACTGCTCCGTCAAAGATAAGTCCCCACTGGGAACCTGGTTCTGGCCCTTCACTGGGTAGCGGTTCATCGCAATCTTTCATCTTTAGATACATGACATCTTCGTCTGGGAAGTCAAACCCGATTGATTCTTGATCGTCAATCGGTTGATGAGCCAAATGATCGGCTAAAATACTTCCTTTAACGGCTTTCTGAGCACGGTACTCTATGTCATATTCTGATAGTAGCATCTGCCAACGGGCAATCCTTCCTGTAAGAGCAGGTTTTTCGAAAACGTACTTGATTGGATCCATTTCGGAGACCAACCAAGTAGTATGACGAATCATGTACTGGCGTAGACGTTTGGCTTCCCAAGCCAAAGCACAACAAGTTTTCTTGAGCATTGTGTACCGAGTCTCGCAGTCGGTGAATTTCTTGCTCAGATAGTAAATGGCAGACTCTTTCCGTTTAGTTTCGTCTTGTTGGCCAAGTACACGTCCCATTGAGTCCTCTAGGACTGTGAGGTAAATGATCAGTGGTCTTCCTTCCACTGGAGGTGATAGAATCGGAGGATTCAACAGATATTCTTTGATACTGTCGAAGGCGGTTTGGCAATCTTTTGACCAAACGCAATCCTGGTTCTTTTTGAGTAATCTAAAAATCGGCGCACACGTCGCGGTCATAAGGAATATGAATCTGGAGATGTAGTTCAAACGTCCCAGGAATCCTCTTACTTGTTTTTCAGTTTTCGGAGAAGGCATTTCTTGAATGGCCTTGACCTTGTCAGGATCAACTTCAATTCCTTTCTGGCTGACGATGAACCCTAGTAGTTTCCCTGAACGGACACTGAAGGTGCACTTGTTAGGATTCAAGCGGAGCTTGAATTTTCTTAGATGTTCGAACAATTTTGACAGATGTTCAACGTGCTCATCCTCTGTTCTTGATTTTGCAATCATATCATCGACATACACTTCGATTTCCTTGTGTATCATGTCATGAAACAGAGTAATCATGGCCCTTTGATAGGTTGCACCGGCATTCTTCAAACCGAACGGCATTACCTTGTAACAAAAGGTACCCAATCGGGTAATGAACGAAGTTTTCTCCATGTCTTTCGGCGCCATTTTGATCTGGTTATAGCCCGAGAATCCATCCATGAAGGAGAAAACTTTGAACTTTGCTGTGCTGTCAACCAGCATGTCAATGTGTGGTAAAGGAAAGTCATCCTTTGGACTTGCCTTGTTTAGATCTCTGTAATCAACACACATTCTAACCTTTCCGTCCTTTTTGGGAACGGGTACGATGTTGGCTAACCATTGAGGATATTCAGATGTAGCGAGGAAACCCGCGTCGATCTGTTTCTGTACCTCCTCTTTGATTTTGATGGCCATGTCCGGGTGAGTCCGTCTCAACCTTTGCTTTACTGGCGGACATTCCGATCTCAACGGTAAGTGATGTTCCACGATGCTGGTATCCAACCCTGGCATTACCTGATAGGACCAAGCGAATACATCGGGGAATTCTTTGAGAAGCTTTATCAGATCCTCTCTGGCAGTTGGACTGAGTAGTGCCCCAATCCTAATTTCTTTTCTCTCTTGCTCTGAACCCAAGTTTACCGTTTCCAACGGCTCTTTGTGAGGTTCAATGGACCTTTCCTCTTGTCTGAGTAGTCGGGAGATCTCTTCTGGAATTTCGTTGTCAACTTCTTCTTCAGCCTCGAATACCGGGAACTCAAAGTTGGGAGAAGGCATTGGATCGTATGTTTCAACTGGGTTATAAAACAAACAATCTGCATGACGTGATGATTCGTGTTTAGAAGAGATAGAGAAAATGCAAATGTGTGCAGTGTTGATTTTACTGCTTGTTTTTATTATTGAATGTTTTTTAGGATTACCATTTTTGAAAAAGCAAAATGAGAAAATAGCAATTAATGCGGAAATTACAGAACGACGTTATTTTATTAATGCACAAGTCGAATCTTGAAACTACAGCCCTATAAAACAAAACTATGTCGCTTTGGGCAAAGCGAAGAGGGAAATTTACAGAAAACGAGCCCTATCAAAACATCTGTTTCACCTGGGCAGGGTGAAAGGTTAAATATGGCAATTACTTTGACTGATGAACGACCTTCGGAACCTCGACAGCAACCCATTGGCGGTGAACTCCTCGGTGAATCATAAAGTCTGGCACCTTCCTTGATTTGTCTTCAGAAATAACACTGATTTCTGGCGGAGCAGGATCGTTGGAATCCGTTTCCCAGGCAGAATTGTCGTAGGAGGATTCCTCTGTTGCATTTTGCATAGCATTGGTGCTCTCAGTTGTATTTCCCCATCCAGTTGGCTGGATGTCTTCGAACCTGATACCAGAGCTTTCGGGAGCAGTGTACTTGACCATAAAGTCGTATTTTCCACTTGGTTGTCCCAGGGTGTCCCAAACTTCTTTGGAACTGGAGAAATCATCCCTCTCGATGACGTTGACCTCGGGAAAAGCATAATTGATGAACTCAAGTCCTGCGAATGTTGAGAATTCATCGTCATGTTGAGCAGTTTTTGAATGACCTGAGTGTTGATCCCATGACATGGCGGGGACATAGGTATTCTGTTTAATGACGCTCAGCTGAGTTTCATTGTTCGGCTGACTTTCTTGCCCCAAGTTTCCTGGGTAAGGCTGCCACATTGGCAGGCCATCCTTCGGGCCATAGTAATTGTGATCAAAGTTGTCTTTCATCAGAGTGTCTTCCTCTAATGAATTTGGCGGAGCACGGCATCCTTCCGGATCACAATCTCCGTAGATCATTTCGACATCTGATCTTGGTATAAATCTCGGACTTTCTGTAGGAAAGCAAAAAGGCATAGGCACCTCTTCCTGAGACATATAACTGTCCTTGTTAAGATAGGACTTCCATTCTTTACCTGTGTCAGAGGGATCTTCCTCATTGATAACATGTACTGCTTGAGACACTGGGTGGAGAAAACCTCCACTGTGGAAGAAGTTTGGAAGGGGATGAAGACTTTCATCGTTGGTAGCTGTCTGGGTACAGGTCGCAGAAAAACCAAGACCCTTCTTTGTTTTATTATCAATAGGAATGAGAAGCCGTCCCCATCCTGTCGTATCGGTACTCTCGACCGCTTTGATAGCATCTTTGTATGAAGAAATTGAAGTTCCTTCTTTGAACTGATTGTCCTTGCTCACCGATAGTGCTGGGAACTGAGTTCCAATAACCTCCTCGGGTTCCACACAAGTAGATGATGATAGGTTACTCACAAGCAAGGCTTGTTCCCCACAAACCGTGACAAGTTGATCCTTCTTGACGAACTTTAGCTTTTGGTGGAGGGTTGAAGTAACCGCTCCAGCCTGATGTATCCAAGGTCTTCCTAATAAACAACTGTATGTTGCCCGTATGTCCATGACCTGGAAAGTGACTTGGAAAGTGTGAGGACCAATAGTTATGGGAAGATCAACTTCGCCAATAACCATTTTTCTAGATCCGTCGAATGCTTTGACGACGACCTCGCTGACTCTCATCGGAGGGCTCTTGAATGATAATTGCGTCAAAGTGGACTTCGGCATAACATTCAGGGCTGACCCTGTGTCTACCAGTACATTGGCTAAAGCATCGCCCTGGCAGTTAACTGTAATGTTGAGCGCCATGTTATGACGGCGACCCTCTTCAGGTAATTCTTCATCACTAAATCCCAAATTATTGCAGGAAGTGATGTTAGAGACAATGCTATCGAATTGTCTGATTGTTACATCCTGTTCCACAAAGGCTTGCTCCAAGACTTTCTGTAGAGCCTCCCTGTGTGCTTCTAAACTGAGTAACAGTGATAATACCGAGATATTTGAAGGAGTCTGTAACAGTTGATCAACAATGTTATATTCACTCCTTTGGATGAGCTTTAGCATCTCATCTTTGTCTTTTGAAAAGTCGGGATTACTAGATTGACCGACTGGTGGATCAGGAATTTCTGCCTGAAGTTCCTTTTCTTTGTTGGATTCTCCAACCCCTCGGTTGAAGATTCGACCGCTCCGTATTACACGACTGATGTCTGCAATATTCACGACGGAGGGTAATGGAATTTCCTTTCCATTCTCGATTATTGTTGCACCGTATTTGTAAGGGATTGCCTTAGCTGATTCATACGGTAGTGGCCCCGGTAGATAGATGACTATGGGAACCTTCTGATTTTTCTGACCATCATAAGTAACCTTGATCTGTTCCCGGTTAGGAACTCTAGATTCGTCAAGTAGAGGGATGATGGTAAAAATATCCCTGGTCCTGTGATGACCAGAGATCGTGACAACATCCTCAACTTGCTCGGCAAGGTAGTTCGGCGACCAAATGATGGGTCCTGAACCTGGATATGGACGAATTTCTCCATGATCGACCTGACCCTGAAGAGCTGCTCTCACAAGGTAACACCCTTGGTTACTTTCTGCACAGACGCTACAACTGTCATAGTTGTGTGGTGGCACCTGGCCACGCCCACTTTGAATACAATGTAACCTCACTAGGTTACCTTCCATTGGTCGGACATCCTGACTTTGACGACGAGTAGGATTCCTGTTATTGATACTAATCTGCTGAGTATCTTCGTCCATATAGATTGGCATCCACCAGTGATTTAACAAGTGCTGAAGTGCCTCCTGGACAAGGGTACAACCTCGATAATTTTCGCAACCCGCTTTACAATTTTGATAGTCATGTGATATTAAGAATCCAAGTCGGACCTGCTCAGCATGTAACTCTACCAGGTTGGTATTCATTACGCGGATGTCGAAGATCTGAACCATGTTGATTTGATAGGAGTTCCTATCATGGTAGTCTTGGATCCATCCAAGATCCATCTGACGCTAGATGGCCTCTTGTATGAAAGAGCATCCCTGTTTGTTTACCGAGCAAATCAGACAGGAACTGTAATCGTGTCGCGGCAGATTATGATACTGGCTTTGCCTTGAGTGCATCGCCACCAAGTTGACATTCATCGCACGGATGTCGTGGTTTTGAATGACATTGGAATTCGTGTAAACCATGTTAACTCCACGAACTCGATGCTCTTGGATCCATCCGAGATCCATTTGTTCCTGTAGAGCCGCTTGCACTACAGAACATCCCTGGTTGTCTTTAGAGCAGATATCACACTGGTGATAGTTATGAGGTGGCACATGGCCATATCCACTCTGTCTACAATGCATCTTGACCAGATTGGTCCCCAATAAGAGTACATCGTGAATTTGATAGACATTGTTAGTCTCTTTCTCAATCAGATTGACTGCAGCTTTCTCGTGTTGAGGCAGCGGGTTCGTAAGAACATTAGGATTCGTATCTTTGAAAGATAAGAGCCCGCTCCTAACAAGCTTTTGCACGTCGGATTTGAAATTGAGACAAGTCTCAATGTTATGCCCTGAACCTCCTTGATGATAAGGGCATGTTTGATGCAATTTAAACCAAAAAGGCGGATTTTCCGGAACTGAAAGGGGAGACTTAGTCTGAATGTACCCCTTAGCCAGCAGTAACGGAAACAGCTCTGCGTACGTTACGGGTATAGGATCAAATCCTGGTGGCCGTGTTGTACGGTTGTTGTTATATGGAGGACGAGCCTGCTGAAGAGGCTATTGTGTCCTTTGCTGATCAGGTTGGCTCTGCGCAACCTGAGGTTGATACGTAGGAATAGGCGCAGGGCCGATAGCAGGAGTAACAGCTGCTACTGGCTGATAACGTCGCCTTTGCTTTCCGAGAGAGATATTCCCAATATCTTGCTCTTTTTTCTTAGGGAGAGCACTACCATATTTTTTAGTACCGCTCGTTGATCCAGTGTCTTTTACCAAACGTCCTTCTCGGACGGCTTCCTCAAGACGTACGCCCATGCCGACCATCTCGGTGAAATCACTGGGCGCACTGGCAACCATTCGGTCATAGTAAAATGAGCTTAAGGTCTTTAAGAAGATCTTTGTCATCTCTTTTTCCTCAAGAGGTGGACAAATCTGAGCGGCAATTTCACGCCACCTTTGAGCATACTCCTTAAAGGTTTCTTTGTCCTTTTGCGACATTGATTTGAGTTGATCTCTGTCGGGTGCCATGTCCAAATTATACTTGTATTGTTGGACGAAGGCAGTACCAAGATCTCTGAATGTACTGATCGTAGTACGGTTTAAACCCATGTACCATTTGAGTGCGGCACCGGTTAAACTATCCTGGAAGTAGTGAATCAGCAGGTCCTGATTCTCCGTCTGAGCTGACATCCGCCGAGCGTACATCACCAGATGGCTCTGAGGGCAAGAGTTACCCTTGTATTTTTCAAAGTCGGGCACTTGGAACTTGTGCGGGACTTTCACATTTGGGACCAAGCAGAGGTCTGCGGCGTCCTTTCCAAATAGATCCTGACCGCGAATGGCTTGCAGCTCTTTCTGCATTTCCAAGAACTGCTCCTGGAATTCATCCATTCTGTAAAACATAGTTTCCTTCTTACCAGAAGGTGTCTGTGGAATCTGTCCTTCCGGGACAGTGTGTACCACAGGGGGTGGTACCGTGACTACGGCAGTAAGTCTTGGTGCCTCCCGAAGTTTGTAACCTTCAGGAGTCTTCAGTATACCCCTGGCATCTTCGCTTTCCCGAAGTTTGTAACCTTCAGGCCCAGCGGATTCTGTTGCGATTCCATGATCTTCAGTGATCGGCGGAACATATCCTTCCGGGATATAGTTAACAGGCATGCCCCAAGGACGATCTTTCGGCATCTGATACCGAGGATCATACTTTTCTATGATGGGCGTTGAGGTGATCTCTGAGATCACAGTTCTTTGTAGCTGAGCTTCTGCCATGGCTTGCATGTCGTTACGAAGCTTTCTCATATCCTCTCTCAGAGCGTCGATCTCTTCTTTCAACTCTCTGTTTTCTTCCTTAAGATCATACATCTTTTTCTGACGATTGGCCCGAGTATTATACGAATGAGACAGTTTGACTCTAGAATCGAGACACGGACGTGAGATTCGTAGGGAAGAAGAATATGCGATGTGAGAATGATGAATGCAATGATTATATTAATTGTTCTTTGGTTTAATCAAAATAAACTTCGACGATTAGATTGCAAACATCAAACAGTGGGGAAACCCCTTTTTATTGAATTCCAAAGGATTACAGAAATGGAAATACAGTAGATTACAAAGTGCAGAAACAGAAACCTAAACTAATGGGTCCCGAGTCCTCTCTGAGGAGAAACCGGGTGCTGATTCTGGTATCCTCCTTTTCTTTGACCGGGGCTCCTGGGCCGTTGTCGGGTTGTCATTCCTTTGCCAAGTGAAAGGAGTGAGCAAATTCCTTTGGTCATCTTGATTCTCTACCGCATGCTGCTCCAAAATTTTAATCAGAGCATCTTTCTCTTTTAGTAGTTGTTGTATTTGGATACACTCTACGTCGAGGGTGCGGTACTTGTTCTTCCAAGATCTTCTTTCCTTTTGAACTTTGTTGAGAGTAACCTGAAGCTTTTCAGTTTCCGTCATGAAGTACATAACAGTTTCCCTCGGTGGAAGAATTCCGTAACGAGGATAAGGCATCTTTAGCTTGAGAGCTCTAGTTTGTACCCAATGGAGATAAGGCTCCACCGAGACACAGTCCGGTTTTCCCAGAGACTCTCGTCCTTTCTTATGAACATGTTTCCAAGCTTGCACTATTTCCATCTTTAGTGCTCTGTCATTTTCTCCTTCTTTGAAGAAAAGACCTTCCAGATGAACACCCAGTGGGATGTGTCTCATCGGGTATCCAAATTGACGAACAACCAATATCGGATGATAGTTGATTCCTCCTTTAGTTCCTATGAGGGGTATGCTGGGGAAGTTTCCACAACGGTCAATGATTCTGATTCCCTCATAAATCCTATTACACCAATCTATATCGGAATTGGTGAGAGACATGATCTTCTGCGACCAACGTAAGACACTCTTGCAATCCCAAAAAGCAGCAGACTTGGGCAAGTGAGAGATAAACCATTTGTAGAGCAAAGGTACACAGCATGTGATCTCCCCTCCACTGTACAAATTTCCCAAGTGTACAGAATGATACGCATCTGCGAGCAAAGTCGGCACAGGGTTTCCAATGAGAAAAACCTTAATGGCGTTGATATCGACGAAATTATTGATGTTGGGAAACAAAAATAACCCGTAGGTGAGAAAGACAAAGATGCTTTCAAAAGCAGTCCCGTTCCCTATACTAGCGAAGTATAGAGCCCTTTTTGTCAAGAACTGGGCTGGCAAACCTTGGATGCCACCCTTAGTGGTCATGTGAGTCCTGACCTCAGACTCGTCCAAATGAATTGTTATTGCAATAGTCTGATTCTTTGGAATTTCTTCCAGTCCAGAAAACGGAGCTCGATCAGTGATATGTAAATCAGTCAGATGAGAATACTCCTTCAGTGTTGGTGCAAGCTGGTAATCCGGGAATGTGAAACAATGATAAACCGGATCGTAAAACTGAATGAGCGCATCCATGATCCCCTTAATCACATGGACTCTTAACAGTGGTAGCAAACCACCGTGCTTGGCTCTGAAAGCCTCTGGGTTAACGATCATCCTCGCTAACTTTCTCAAATCCTATAGCTTTGGAACCTTGAAGGTATACTGGTGAGTTCTCCTTCTACCGAAATCCATTAGCGTAATCTTTCTCTCTAATATTTGCAATCACAGTCTTAGTTTAATTTGAAAAACAGAGAGACTAGAAGAGAAGTTTTTCGAATGTTTTAATGTTTTATTAAATGGATGCATGAATGCAACACACAAAAACATAGAAAAAACATGGGGTCAAAGGGTCGTTGTCATGAAGTCAAGGCTCTACCCATCCCCAAAGGTTTATACTAGGTTGATTTTTGTACTTGTACTCATTATCATCAGCTCCTCCCAGGAAAGCAAGACAACAAGCGGATCGCCAGCGAGTTGTAAAGCAATCTTAGAGTAAGTGCCATTCACCGAGAATAGATCACCAGCCTCAAATGAGGGTAGTATCGTGTAACAACTATTTCCGATAGTTTCCGCACTACGAAAGGGTTTGGCTCCTCAGCTTCTCAGACTTAACAACCGGCCCATTGGCTAGAAGAGTGAATGGGTTGCGTTGGTCAGCCTCCACTGAGGTTGATGGTCGACCCCGTCGCCATCACTTATCTTAAGTGTATACTCATTCTCACCACATGCGGCATCACACGCATTCCCAGTAACAGAAAAATAAACACGTATAGCAATTAGGAAAAGAAGTATATATATTTGTCCTAATCATCCTAGACTTATAAAGATATGATTCCTAAGTTCTTGACAGAAATGGGTTCCCCGGCGGAAGCCCCAATCTGTGGTATTCACACAAGTGAAGAGAAAAAAGGTTTGTCCAAGGTTTTCACCTTAAACGTTTAAGAAAGAAGATTTGGCCCCACGGTGGGCGCCACTTTTCTGTGAAAAATGGGGACGACCGTGCCTAGATCTAACTTTGAACGGCCCCACGGTGGGCGCCACTTTTCTGTAGCGAGCGATTTTGGACGCGGTTCTTAAGCGCTGGTCGCTCTCTGCGGTTTGAGCTTTGACTACAGGTCGATTCATTTTTTATCCTATTGTGAGCTGAATAAGGAAGGGAAATAGATGTCTCCAATTAACCCTGCTTTGCATACTGAGTTTAAACAGCGGTCTGTTAGGTTACGAATGCTATCAATGTGGGGGGCCTTTGTACTGGTTATTTGTATTTTCGCCAATACTGTTTTCTTTCTTCTTTTTTTTTTACCTGGGCAGAAGGTTTCTGGCGGGGAACAAGGATTAGGATGTTAGGACTGATGCTTTTGAATTACTGCTTTTGATTGATGGAGATATGGGATTTGGGTTTTTTGTTGATTGTGCTCGCTAAGATCGTTTCTTTCGATCTTATGCCTACGTATTCCCGTTTACCGAAACAGGGAAATCAGAGCATTCGTAGTTCCTCCTATTCTTTGGGAGGAAATGGGTGTTTTGGTGTCTTGTTCAAAGCCCAAGACGTGAAGCGAAAGGTGGTTTGTATCTTGTTTAAAGCCCAAGATGTGAAGCTGAAAGGTCTATTTGTGTCTTGTTCAAAGCCCAAGACGTGAAGCTGGAAGACCTCGGCTTTAGAGAGAATTTGTCATCTCTAAAGAGGGGGGAAGGAGAATTACTTTAACTGGGATACGCGGATCCGAGCAATGCCATAATTTCCGAAGAAAGGGTTTTAACCTGAAGGAGAAGACTTTAACTCAGTGTAGAGCAATGTTATCTTTCCTTAGGAATTCCTCATGCTAAAAGAAGGACAGTGGCATGGATGTAGATGATCCAGAGGCTTGCCGCTTACAGCGATTAGATGATGGGAAAGGAGTTGTTGATGTTTGTGTACTGTGAACGAGGCACAGTTTTGATGCTAAAAGGTTGATTGGATCAACCAGTGGTTTTCTTATACAAAGCCTAAGAGGAGGCTATTTGTATCTCGTACAAAGCCCGAGAGAGTGGCGGGAAGGTTTTGACTTGACGATGAAGTCTTTTGGTGTCTCGTATAAAGCCCGAGAGAGAGGCTAAAAGGGTTGACTCAACAAGAGAATCTTTTATACTCAATAAGAGAGTGTTTTTGTATCTCGTACGAAGCCCGAGATGGAGGATAAAGTTTGTTTGGCTCAAAAAAAGAACCTTTTTGTATCTCGTATAAAGCCCGAGATAGAGGCGAAAAGGTGATTGACTCAATGAGGGAGTCTCTTATGTGTCTCGTACAAAGCCCGAGAGAGAGGCTAAAACGTTGTTTGACTCCGCTGGGGAGAATCATTGTACAAAGCCCAAGAGAAGGCTAAGGTTACTGTGTC
Organism: Lathyrus tuberosus; assembly: GCA_022829125.1. Classification (NCBI taxonomy): domain Eukaryota; kingdom Viridiplantae; phylum Streptophyta; class Magnoliopsida; order Fabales; family Fabaceae; genus Lathyrus; species Lathyrus tuberosus. Next base: position 1,397,346 of record JALAZF010000205.1, on the reverse strand, counting down.
AGTTAAGTGACAGGTCCAGCATACTGATTTTGAAAGAGAAAATCAGTTCTTGTATGAGCATCACTGTACTCATGGGTTAGATCTGAGGATCGGGGTTGTTTCCTTTTCTTTGAGGAAACTGGAAATCCAAAGGGTATTGAGATTGTCCAAGTCTGCAGGTTTCCTTCCTATTTAACGAAGGGGGTCACTTGAGAATGTCTTTGAGACTCAAGGAGATTAGACTGTCCAAGTCTATAGTTTTTTCTTTTGTACTATGCTTTGAGAAACAGTAATAGACTCTATGAAATGACTGTTCTAGGAGGATGACTAGGTTCTGTTCCTATACCTCTAGGAGGTCGTCGGGACAATTTGTACGAAGCCCAAGAGGAGGCTGGAGACTTTTAAGAAGCCGACGGGTCCTTGTACGAAGCCCAAGAGGAGGCTATCATTTCCGAAGGAAGAGATCATTATACGAAGCCTAAGAGGAGGCTGTGAATACTTCTAAGAAGCCGTAGGGTCCTTGTATGAAGCCCAAGAGGAGGCGGGGTTGCTTTTAGGAAGCCTGTGGGTCCTTGAACAATGCCCAAGAGGAGGCCGATGCTTTTAAGAAGCCTGTGGGTCTATCATCTCCTTTCCATTAGGAGAGATAACTCTTTTAAAGATAAAAAACCACTGGTAAACGTGCGAGGTTTACTATCCAGTGACTTTTAGCTTTTAAAGAGGGTTCCTTAGTTAAGGTCCAAGATTATGATCGTAGGGGGTACCCAAACCCCGAGACATTCAAGGCAAGCTATCCGCAAGGAATAGATCAAGTCAGGAAAGTTCGAGAATTTGGAAGAAACTCAAAGATGCCATTCACGGAGAATACATTCATCTTGGGGAGTAGAGCTTCTTGACGATTCCTAAGGAGGACAGCCGAAGAGAAGATTGTATCTGGTACTCCTATTGGGGATCTAGGCGTCTATTTCTACGAATAAATGAAACGGCGTCACCTAGTTCTAGACGTAGTTGCCGGGGAAACTCGAAATATCTATACTATTATTACACAGTAGATATGAGTTTATGAAAGGAGACTTACAGTGAAACAGCCCCACAATACAGTTATATACATATGAAAGCGGTAAATGAAAGCGATAACCACTTACTCGATTGTAGTGCTTCCATGCTGTTTGGTTAGTTGTTCAACAAAGAAAGATTGAAAACAACAGTATATTCAAAATCAAAGGAGAAAGTGCTTTGAAAAAGAAAGATTTGGGGCTTACAGCTCAAGGAGAGGCTCAGGGTTTTATCAGTGAGCGCACTGTTTGACTTTGTACAGCGGGACTTATACAAGTGACTGGGGCCCAAAATGGTTTTCTGTACAAAGGGATGGGTCTTACACTCTTTTAAGAGGCCCAAAAAGGTTTAAAAAAAAGAGTGGGGCTTATAACACGAGGGTAGGCCCAAATGATTTTTCGTTTTAAAAATGGCGATCGCGCCGAGGTTTTCTTTTAACGCAGAGGGACTTATACAATAAGTGAGGCCCAAGATGTTTTGGTTAAAAGGGGGATTGGGTCTTACACTCTAATAGAGGCCCAAAGTGTTTTGAATGGGTCTTATAGCTCAAGGAGAGGCCCAGATGATTTTTTATTTTTAAACGGGCGATGATCGCGCCGTTTACTTGTACAGAGGGACTTATACAATGAGTGAGGCCCCAAAAAGTTTTTGTACAAGGGGGGATGGGTCTTACACTCTCTCAAGAGGCCCAAGAGTTTTGAAAATGATTTATGAGGGTTGAATTAATCCAAAACCCTAATTTGTTTTCAAAATGTATTTAATTGAATAAAAATTCAATTAAAATTATCAAAAAATTGTTTAACACATGGAAAACAAATTGTGATCTTGGATTAATGCTTCAAAAATTAAGTATTGACCTACAAAATAATTAGAAAGCATTAAAAGTTGCAAAATCAATGTAGAAAAAATATTTAAAATGTCAAAAACAATTAAAATATTAATTCTTTGCAAAAATATCAATTATATGAAATAAATAATATTTTTGGGATTTTTTGGGAAAATAAAATATTTTAACATTTTTGTGAATTATTAAAAAAAGAATCAACTCAAAATCATTAAAACTCAGAGAGAAATTAATTTTTTAATCAATTAAACAAAATCACAAAATTCAAATATTTGAATTATTCAAAAATGGCGCCAAGAACAAGCTGAAGAACACGCGCGTGTTCTTGGTTTCTCAGATTTGCATTTTCTATCCAATCTCCATGAATACGTAATCATATCATGCAATCCACATATCATTATGCTCGTCTCAACCTCACGATCATGTCTATGTACTTTAATTTCATTTAAATTTAACATACAACAAGAAATCACGAAGAGACCTCAAGAACCCTAATTTCTGCATGAAGGCTAGGATTTTTGATACACGATTCAAACAATGCAATTAATTGAGGGAAAACATTCCATGCATGATTATGGACATATGGCCAAATTATTGTGCGAGGAAATATGCATAGATTGAGAGATGCCCAAGCATGTGCTTACCTTTAGGTCGTGACAGCAAGTTCAAAGTGATTTTTGATCTGGAGGTGTTACAGATGAGTTGTGATGATCTGAACAGCTTCCCTACACCCTATGGATTGTGTTTGGGTGGTTGGACTTGATTGAAATTGGTTGGATCATTTTGTGGTACCTCAGCTGCACTTTGGTTAAAACCTTGAGCAACCAGCTGGTGATTTTGTGAAATTGATGTTTTAGAAGTAATCTAAGTGTTTGATCAGCTCATATGTGATGTATGTGAGGTGTGTGAGTGATTGGTTTGATTGGAATTGCTCTCAAACTCAAAACCCGATAGTGACTTGCCTTAGAAGGCAAAATTGGAGTGAAAGAAGAGATTTTGAGGAAAGCATCTGTTAGATGGCTTTGGTGTACTCAAACTGACCACAATTGAGCTCTATTTATAGTAGAGCAAGTTTGTTTTGCAAGGAATAGTGCATGGCAGCTGGTAAGTAGGTTTGGCCAATGTTGGCAAATGAAAATCCAAGTTTCCTCTAGCCATTGACTAGAGGTTAGGGCACAGAGCTTTGGTTCCCTTGGTCTTGGATAAGTCTTGACTGATTTCAGATGATAATGGCTCAGTCCATGCCACCTTGATGGTTCCATTGAATGCCTCATTCCAAATTTGAAGTCTTGTCCCTATTTTGGCCATTTTAGGTTCAACATGCTATTTCTTGTTCCATGGACTTTGGAGGCTTGGCTCAGTGATTGTCCCCTTTAGATTCAATCCTCTGAGGTGTCCAAGTGGATAGGAGCAATTGAATTTGGCTGATTTTGGCAAATCAACCAAAGTTGCAAATTCTGCCTTGCCTTGACAGATTTCAGCAAGGCAACTTGCCAATGTCATAACTCATGGTGTAAGTTGAATTTGGTAATGTTCTTGACCATTTTGGAAAGCTCTTACATGATACAACAACTGTTTGAACAAGTTTGGTTTTGATCTCTTTTGATTCCAAGTGAAAAATCCCCCTACATTTGGCAAAAAGTGAGGCAGAATCTGACTTAGTGAAAATTTCACTAAGTGTTGGAAAAAGTGACATTTTCACTTTTCAACCACTTTGATCACTCCATAACTCAAAATCCTTAATGAATTGGAATGACTTGTAGTTGAAGTTTTTGTAGGTGATAATGAGGGCTACAAATCCATCTTTGGATGAGAAAAAATGGCCTTGTGGTTTAGGAGTTATGGTCCTTCAAAGTTGGTACCCTTGCCACTTTATTTTTAACTTAGAAAAATTTCTAAGTTTTATGGTTACCCCTTTTACAAGTTATCTCACTTTTCTTGATTTTTCTTGATGTATGATGATTCAAATCATACATTAACATCATTTTAGGGTTAAAAATCCATTTTGGTGAAAAATCTCAAAAAGTTAAAGTTGACTTTTGTGCACAGTTGACTTTTTATTAGATGAATTCCAAACTGTGCAATTCTTCAGGAAATCATGTCCTTGACCTAAATCAAACTTGATGGACATGTTCCATGGGTGTCATAGGGTATATTCAATCATGTATTAGGGTTTGGGAGCATGTCTTGGTCAAAAGTCAAAGTTACAGTTGACTTTTCCCTTAAAACCCTAATTGTGGTGCAGATGGAATTGAGACTTGTTGCTCAAACTTCTTGGATTAATCCATTGTCCCAAATGGATCAATATGGTATATTAGATACCCTCAAATCATCTCTTGAAGTCTTGGCTCATGATTTGTCCCAAAAGTCAACTTAAGGGTGAATTAGGTCAAGAAACCCTAATTCCTGATTTTTGATGAATGCATCCCTTGAGGCAAAATTGACTTGATGCATGGGTTCATGAGGTTCCATGAAGTATATTAGGTTATGTTTTGGATCAATGGCTTGTGCCCAGATGAAACTTTTCATCTGGAGGCCCTGGGTGATCAAAACCCTAATTTGGTGACACTGGCGATCTTGAGGCTTGATCCACCTAGAAGGGAGCAACCTTGTGCTTAATCCTTGAAGTGAGAGTCCTTTTGATCCTTTGAGGATGTTTGAGAGATTAGACAAGTTAAAAATCAAGTCCTTTCTTGATTGAGCCTTTGTCTAAAGCTCAGAGAGGGCTTGAAACCCTAATTTTGATTGTAGTGGATGCTCACCCATCTTTGGGGAGACTAATGAGGTACAAAGGTACATCCATATTGTGTTGATGATTTGCACAATGATGGGAAATCTTAGTGGTCAAAATTTGGGGTATTACACTTTTGTGTGCCATCTTTGGTTGATGCTTGCATGACTCAAATGTAAGATATTACATGTCATTTGCTACTACCTTATGTGCTTGGATACCCATTTAACTTAACTTAGATCATCATTTACTTGCTTGACAATTAACATGCATTTATGTAGGTGTTTAGACATTGTTTTGTTCCATGCTTGCCTTAACTTTTGAGAATGTGTTTGACATGAACTTTTGTGATAACTTGAGACACTTGTGGACATTCACTACATGCTTCAACTTCTGACCTAGGTCATTCAAATGCTAATCTCATGCTTGCTTGACCATTGTATGTTCATTAGTGGTTAACATATATGTGATATAGTAGGTTTAGGTACTTCCCCTCTTAAGCGCATACACCTTTAGGACTCATTTCTCTTTGCTTATTGTTTTACTTTACTCCTAGATTAGAATTAGGACATTTACTTGTGCATTGGTGCATAGTTTTGCATTTTGCTTTCAACTATTTAATAGTTGAGCTTGGCTTGGAGTTGATAAGCACTTGTGTACCCTAACTTAATGTTTACACTTACATGACTTCTCTTTCATCTCACTTCTTCTTTACTCCTCTCTTTTGCGATTGAATCATCTGATGTTTACTTGTGATGTTCACATGATCCCTTAGGATTCCTAGCTCCACTTAATTTCCGATTAAGTTGGAGGTAAGAAATACATTAGGCTTTTAATCCTAGTATGCTAACATAGGTAGCAATTCCCCTTTCATCCTCAACTATAGGGCCACAATGCATGATAACTCTTAGGATGAAGATCCCCATTAGAGTTTTCTTTCAACCTTTGAGTTTCTCTTCTCTCTATAAAAGAAAAGCCAAAAACAGTTAATAAATATTGTATATGGAGTGCGCCACGAGCCTTAAGCACATGGGAAGTTATAAGCGGAAGTCCCTCCTCACCTTATCTAAGGATGCGTTATTTCTGTTCTACCGCAAACAGGTAATCGCGTAAGACTCCACGCAACGAGCAGCAACACCTAAACTACTAGAATGTGAACGTTAGCGTCATCCACTTAAAACAAAAAAAACAAACAAAGACCCTATAGGTCGAACTACGACTGCTCTGACTTCCTCTCTCCTGTCTGATTGAGGATACGTAGGCACAAGACAGCGAAGTCTTGGCGAGCAACCTTCCCCCAACAATCTCGTAGTCCCCCGAACTACGTTGACTCTGATTTTCCCACTCCTGAGGGAATACGTAGGCCTAAGACGACGATGTCCTACCGAGTCACCTTTTCTCTTCTTTCCCCGTTTCCCTGTTTCTATTCCTATCTAGTTAGCAGTTGAGCTTCAGATACCTACACCTTTGATTAGAACAACAAGCGTGGATACCATCGAGTACGATGGACGCGTGGGGGTGCTAATACCTTCCTCTTGTGTAACCGACTCCCAAACCCAGGCTATGGTTGCGATGACCATGTCTTTCCTTTCTTCAAGTTTTCCTCGATCATTTCCTTTCCCTGCGTCGGGATACATAACGTTCGGTGGCGACTCTTCTGTCTTTTCCGCCGGTTGATTTTTGCAGATGTGACAGCTGGCGACTCTGCTGGGGATTCTGGTTCTCTAAGCGAGTCAATCCTAGCGCTTGTTAGTTTTTTGGTTATTGGGTGTTTACCTGTATGCTTTACCTGCTTTATTTATCGCTTTTATTGCATGTTTATCACTTTTATCGTATTTACTTGCTTTATTACATTCATTGCTTCCATATATACTAGACTGTGTTGGACTGTTGTTTTCTTTGGTGGGATGGGTGTTCTAAGAGATAAGCCCAATACCCAGGCTTGAGTATACGCATAGGACTAGAGTGGAAAGTGGTGTGGCCTACGTAGCGTCTTGGTACGTTTGGTTTACACGAAACCCACACCCAGGCGAGGTTTTCTTGGGAGATATTCTTATTTGTGCGTCTTGTGCATTTCGGAGTGTTAACTTAGAAAGTTGTCGATTCTGGTGACCATTTCTGAGGACTCGGCTAAGGCACTCCTCCCAAGGGGCGATAATGTCAGACCAGAAATGGCAAACACATTACGCTTCTTGATCCGAGGACCCGAAATTGGGAACTTGCTATAGGATGACCTTTTTGAGGGGAATAAGTTGAGATCTCCTCGATTGACGATGATGCCAAACCAGAAATGGTGAACGTATCATCATTTTTCGACCTGAGAGTCCGTGACACTGAGGATCCTCGGTTTTAGAACCCACGTGTGAGAGGGGCTGGGTGTTTACAGGTTTGCAGGAAACTTTGACCTCCAACCTACCCGGTATTTTGGTTTTCTTATCAGTATGGACTTATCATCTTGGTATTCAGGTATTCTAGTTATGCCGATATTCTGGGTATTCTGGTTTTCTTATCAAAGCAGACCTTTGAACTTAGTCCATTAGCAGCACAATCGCTAGTCAGAATTTATGAAAACTTTGATCCCATGCCTCTGCATCCATATCATCATTCAGACATACATGTTCTTTTATTTCCAAGGATCTTAACTTTGGGTCTTGTCAGTCTATCTTTTCCTCGTGGTGTTCTTGTGAAAAACTTGAATAAAAGCCGAAAGATTTCTCAGAAATGATTGAACATGGCATATGAATGCATTCATACATTTCATTTTGCATATTAGGTGCTTATTTCTGGATTTCCTAACCTTGTTTGATTAACAGGCAGGATTGTTGATTCTTATATCCACCGCTATTCAACGCGTCAAAACTAACAACAAGCTATGGAACAACTACAGGCAGAGATGGCCGAAATGAGGGCCCGTATGAACCAGTTTATGGACCTAAAGCAAGGGGTGGCTCAGGGCCAACAAGAGCTAAGGGCAATGGTGCAGAGGCCCGAGGTCGAGGTTCCAAACGCTGATGATCAAGTTGACCCTCCGGTTGGAGGTGGTATTCCTATTGGCAAAGTTAATGGTGGTATTCCTGTTGGTGGGGTTAATGGTGGTATTCCCGTTGCTGGTGGTATTCCTGTTGGGGGAGCTGCTGGGGGTGCTATCCCCATTCATATTCCTATTCTTCATCTGGAGGACAACCACGTGGATCAGTTTTCTTTTATGAACGCAGATTTGGGCAGTAACAATGGTGACGGAGATTGCAGGTATCAATTGCTTGCTGAAAGGCTCAAGGCCGTAGAGTGTCAGAATACTATGGGTATTGACACGGCAGACATGGGGCTGGTTCAAGGAGTGGGGATTCCTCCTAAATTTAAGGCTCCATCTTTTGACAAATACAACGGCAGCTCATGCCCGAAAACTCATTTGCAAGCCTACTTCAGGAAGATATTGTAGCGCGATTTTTGTGGTCCTGAGTCACTATCGCTTGGGTACTATAGTTCGATTCATTTTTTATCCTATTGAGCTGATTAAGGAAGGGAAATAGATGTCTCCAATTAACCCTGTTTGCATACTGAGTTTGAACAGCGGTATGTTAGGTTACAGGTGCTATGTGGATGTGGGGCCCAATCTTCGGTTATTTTGTTAAGAACACAATGTCTGGATTATTTGTGAGGTTTTTGGTAATGTGCTTAGATTTGCTGCTTTTGGGTTGATTTGGTGGAAATACTGGGTTTTGGGTTTTTGATTAGTATGCTCGCTAAGATTTTTTCAATCTTATGCCTACGTATTCCCGTTTGATGAAACAGGGAAATCAGAGCGATCGTAGTTCCTCCTATTCTATGGGAGGAAAAGAGGTTGTTTTGGTGTCTTGTTCTAAGCCCAAGACATGAAGCTAAAGGGGTGATTTGTATATTATTCAAAGCCCAAGATGTGAAGCTGAAGGGTCTATTTGTATCTTGTTCAAAGCCCAAGATGTGAAGCTGAAGGGTTTTGACTTTAGAGAGAATTTGTCATCTCTAAAGAGGAGTTGTTGATGTTTGTATGTTGTGAGCAATGCACAACTTTGATGCTAAAAGGTTGATTGACTCAACTGGGGTTTTCTTTATACAAAGCCTAAGAGGAGGCTATTGACCCAACAAGAAGGTGTTTTTATATGTCTTGTACGAAGCCCAAGACGGAGGCTAAAGAGGTTTGACTCCGCAAGAGAGTCTTGAACAGGTGATTGACTCAACAAGAGAGTCTGGAGGTTGTTTGACTCAATGAGAGAGTCTTTTATCCTCAACAAGAGAGTGTTTTCTATCTTGTATGAAGCATGAGATGGAGGCTAAAAGTGGTTGACTCAACAAGAGAGTCTTTTATACTCAACAAGAGAGTGATTTTTATCTGTCTTATACGAAGCCTAAGACGGAGGCTAAAAAAAGGTTTGACTCAACAAGAGAGTCTTTTATACTCAATAAGAGAGTGATTTATATCCCGTACGAAGCCCGAGATGGAGGCTAAAGGGATTGACTCACCAAGAGAGTCTTTTATACTCAACAAGAGAGTGTTTTTTATCTCGTACGAAGCCCAAGATGGAGGCTAAAGAGGTTGACTCAACAACAGAGTCTTTTATACTCAACAAGAGAGTGTGAAAAGGTTAGCTCCGCTGGGGAGAATCATTGTACAAAGCCCAAGAGGAGGCTATTTGTGCTGGTGACTGTTTCAGTTTAGTGACAGGTCCAGTATGTTGGATAAAAGAGAAAATCAGTTCTTATGAAGGAAAGATTAAAGGTATGGTTGTGCCTTGGCACTGATCAGAGGATCAGGGTTATTTCCTATTCTTTAAGGAAATGGGAAATCCAAAGGGTATTGAGATTATCCTAGTCTACAGGTGTTGTGAGAAATTGATTCTCAGATAGTGAATGATCTTTGTATGATGCCCAAGAGAAGCTGATATGTTAAGGGATGAAGGTCAACCCATTAACTGGTCTGACACTTGACTCAGAAAGACAGCTCTAGCAAATTGATGACTAGGTTCTGTTCCTATACCTGTAGAGGTCTCTGGGTCCTTGTACTAAGCCCAAGAGAAGGCATGAGAGCTTTTAAGAATCCAAAGGGTCCTTGTACAACGCCCAAGAGGAGGCGGGAATGCTTTTAAGAAGCCTGGGGGTCCCAAACCGAGAGAAGTTCAAGAAATGCAATTCACCGAGAAGAGATAATTTCATGAAAGTCTGTGGTTTGAAGAAACTCAAGAGATGCCATTCACCGAGAATAGATCACCTCTGGGGAGTAGAATTTCTTTGACAATGTCTAAGGGTGACAGTCTGAGAAAGGGTTCACTGAGAATGCTGTCTTTCACGTCTCCATATTGTTTAACCCCAAGAGGAGGGAAGACTGTGTCTGGTAATCCTATGGGGATCTAGTTTTGTTTGTATTTAAGAGTGACCAACAAGGCTTTACCTAGTGCTAGATGTAGTTGTCGGGGAAAACTCTAAATAACTATACTAGTATTACACGGTGGATATATAGCAAGTATATAAAAGTTTGTGAAAGAAGACTTACAGTAAGCAGCCCCACAATACAGTTATATATATATATATATATATATATATATATATATATATATATATATATATATATATATATATATATATATATATATATATACATATATGAAAGCGGATAAAGAAAGCGGGTAAACACTTACTCGGTTGTAGAGCTTCCATGCTGTTTTGTTAGTTGTTCAACAAAGAAAGCTTTGATAACAATATTATATTCTAAATCAAAGGAGAAAGTGCTTTAAAAAGATTTTTGGGGCTTACAGCTCAAGGAGCGGCCCAAGGTTTTATTAATGATTGCACTGTTGAATTTGTACAGGGACTTATACAAGTGACTAAGGCCCAAAAAGGTTTTCTGTACAAAGGGATGGGTCATACACTCTCTCAAGAGGCCCAAAGGTGTTTAAAGAAAAGGAATGGGGCTTATAACACGAGGGTAGGCCCACATGATTTAATTTCTGAATTGGCGATCGTGCTGAGGTTTCTTTAACGTACTGGGTCTTATACAATGCATTGAGACCCAAAAAGGTTTATTTACAATAGATTGGGTCTTATACTCTACCAAGAGGCCCAAAGAAATTTAAAGAAAATAAATGGGGCTTATAACACGAGGGTAGGCCCAAATATTTTGATTTTTTGAACTGGCGATCGCGCCGAGATTTTCTTTTAACGTAGAGGGACTTATACCATATCTGAGGCCCAAAATTGTTTTGGTTAAAAGGGGGTTGGGTCTTACACTCTATTAGAGGCCCAAAGTGTTTAAAAAAGTTTGATGAGGTTTGAATTAATCAAAACCCTAATTTGTTTTCAAAAATATATTTTAATTGAATACAAATTCAATTAAAATGATCAAAATTGTTAAACATGTGTGAAAAACAAATTGTGATCTTGTATTAATGTTTGAAAAATCATGTTTATATCCACAAAATGATTGGAAATCAATCAAGTTTGGAAAATCAAGGGAGAAAAAATATTTCAAATGTTAAAAATTAATAAAACATTAATTCTTTGCAAAAATATCAAATATATGAAATAAATAATATTTTTGGGATTTTTTGGTAAAATAAAATATTTTAACATTTTTGTGAATTATTAAAAAAAGAATCAACTCAAAATCATTAAAACTCAGAGAGAAATTAATTTTTGAATCAATTAAATAAAATCACAAAATTCAAATATTCAAATTTTGAAAAAGGGCGCCAAGAACAATGGCTAGAACACGCGCCACCCTCTGTTTCTGCAGATTTGCGTTTTCTATCCAATCTCACTGAATACTTGATTATATCATGCAATCTACATATCAATTTGCTCGTTTTCACCTCACGATCATGTCTATGGTCTTTAATTTCATTTATTTTAAGCATGGAATAAGAAATCAAAGAGAAACCTCAAGAACCCTAAAATTTGCATGAAGGCAGAAATTTCATACACGATTCAAACAAAGCAATTGATTGAGGGAAAACACTCTATGCATGATTATGAACATATGGCCAAATTATTGTGCAGCAAAAAATGCATGGATCGTAGAGTTAGAAGAGCTCGTGCTTACCTCTTGCAGCTGGTGATCGTGTTTTGTGTTGGAGGTGTTACAGCTAGGTTCCAATGATGTGGATAGCTTCCCTAGGTGCCAAGTGATGTGTCTGAATGCTTGGAATGGTTTGAAACAAGCTGGAACTGAAGATGGTATCCCAACTGCAAATCGGTTAAAACCTTGAGCAGTTGGCTGGTGATTCTGAGAAATCGGTGTTCCAGATGTTTTTTAAGTGTTTGGATCACTTCTATATGATGTTTATGAGGTGTGTGTATGATTGGTTTGGTTGGAATTTCTCTCAAACTCAAAACCCGATAGTGACTTGCTTTGGAAGGCAAATTTGGAAGTGAGAAGGTGATTTTGAGGAAAGCGTCTGTTTGATGGCTTTGGTGTACTTAAACTGATCACAATTGAGCTCTATTTATAGTGGAGCAAGTTTGTTTTGCAAGCAATAGTGAATGGCAACTGCTGCAGAGGTTTGGCCAATGTTGATCAATAGGAATCCAAGTCTCCTCTAGCCATTGACTAGAGGTTAGGGCACAGGCTGCTGGTTCCCTTGGTCTTGGATATGTCTTGACTGAATTCAGTTGGAAATGGCTCAGTCCATGCCATCTTGGTGCATCCATTAAATGCTCCAAAACAAAATTGGAGTCTTGTCCCCTCTTTAGGGATTTTTAGGTTTGGCATGCTACTTTTGGTTCCAAAGACTTGGGAGGCTTATGGATCAGTGTTTGTCCCTCCTTGGTCTCCCCCTGAGGTGTTCAAATGGATAAGTGTGTTTGTCATTTGCACAAATTTGGAAAATCGAGCAAAATGCACAAATCTGCCTTGCTTTGACAGTTTTTAGCAAGGCATATTGCCATTGTCATATCTCATGGCCCAAGTGGAATTTGATGGGGTTCTTGGCCATTTTAGAAAGCCCTCATATGATACAACAACTATTTGATCATAATTAGTTTTGATACTTTTTGGATCTAAGTGAAAAATTCCCCTACATTTGGAAAAAAGTGAAGGCATATTCTGACTTAGAGAAAATTTACTAAGTGTTGGAAAAAAGTGACATTTTCACTTTTTGTGATTTTGATCATTCCATAACTTAAAATCCATGAGGAATTGGAATGAGTTGTGTTTGAAGCTTTTGTAGAGGGCCATGAGAGCTACAAATCCAGCTTTGGATGGGGAAAAATGGCCTTGTGGTTTAGGAGTTATGATCCTCCAAAGTTGGTACCCTAGCCACTTTGTTCCATAACTTAGAAAATTTCAAAGTTTTTTATGGTTACCCCTTTTACAAGTTATCCCACTTTTCTTGATTTTTCTTGATGAATGATGATTCCAATCACACATTAACATCATTTTAGGGTTAAAGAACCATAATTGTGAAAAATCTCAAAAAGTCAAAGTTGACTTTTATGCATAGTTGACTTTTTATCAGATGAATTCCAAACTGTGCGATCCTCTATGAAATCAAGTCGTTGACCTAAATCAAACTTGATGGATTGATTTCATAGGTGTTATAGGGTGTATTGAATCATGTCCCAAAGTTTGGTAGCATGCCTGGATCAAAAGTGAAAGATACAGTTGACTTTTTCCCGCGAAACCCTAGTTCTGGTTCTGATGAGCTTGAAACTTGTTGATCAAGCTTCTTGGGTTAATCCATTGTTTCAAATGGATCAATGTGATGTATTTGAGACCCTTAAATCCTCTCTTGAGATCTTGGCTCATGTTTTGTCCCAAAAGTCAACTTAGGAGTGAATTAGGTCAAGAAACCCTAATTCCTGATTTTTGATGAATGCATCTCCTGAGGCTAAATTGACTTGATGGTTGGGTTCATGATGTCCCTTGGAGCATCTTAGGTTATGCTTTTAAGCATTGGCTAATGCCCAGAGGAAAGTTTCCATCTGGAGGCCCTGGTCGACCAAAACCCTAATTTGGTGACACTGGCGATCTTGAGGCTTAATCCGATCAGAATGCTGCAACCTTGTGCTTAATTCTTACTGTGGGAGACCTCTTGATACATTGGGGATGTTTGATAGGCTAGATAAGTTGAAGATCATGTCATTCCTTGATTGATCCTTTGTCTAAGAGCTCTGAGAGGGCTTGAAACCCTAAATTTGATTGTAGTGAAGGCTCAACAATCTTTGAGGAGATTGATGAGGTATGATGGTACATCCATATTGTGATGATAATTTGCACAATGATGGAAAATCTTAGTGGTCAAAAGTTGGGGTATGACAGATATCTGCACATTCTAATGAGGAAATGTTGTGGATGTACTTCTTCCAAGATAGCCTGTCTGGGGCGTCTCTGGAATGGTATATGAAGCTTGAGATAGCTTACGTCAGGAACTGGAAAGAGTTGGCAGAAGCATTTCTAAAACAGTATCAGTATAATATCAATATGGTGCCTAATCGGACTCAGTTGCAGAGTATGACGCAGAAGAGCAAGGAAAACTTTAAGGAATACGCCCAGCGGTGGCGTGAGTTGGCTACACGGGTGCAACCACCGTTACTGAAAGAGAAATGGCTGGCATATTTATCGGAATATTGCAAGGTCTGTTCCTGGAACGCTTTGCAGGGTGTCCATCGACTGGTTTTTCTGATAGTGTAGTTGTTGGAGAGAGAATCGAGAATCTGATTAAGTTGGGAACGATTCAGGATAGTATTGGGTCGTCCTTCGAAGTGAGGAAACCCTTTGCGGGCACAAGTAAAAAGAGTGAGGGTTAAACTAATGTGACGTCTTCTCAGAGGAGCAGAAACAGAGGGTATCATGCCCTATATCATCAGACAGCCGTTGTAACAATTCTGGATGCGCCACAACAACAAAATGGTGCTCCTCGTTGGTATCTTGATAGACCAAAAATGGCAGACAAATGTTTTGAAACTCCGCATATGTCGTACGCTCAGCTATTGCAACATCTGCTTCAGTTAGAATTGGTCCAAAAGAGAACTTTAGCCCCACTAACCGACACTCTTCCACCCGGTTATGATGCCAACGCCACTGCAATTTCCATTCTGGAGCGCCGGGACATCACATCGAAAATCGCAAAGCATTCAAGTACAAGGTCCAAGACTTGCTTGATTCAAAAGTAATTAATTTTTCCAACGATATTCCAAATGTGATCCAGAACCCTATGCCTAATCATGGTGGGGCATAGGAGCAGTCAATGGATGCTGGGGTCATTACTTTCATGGAAGATGGTCTGCACACCAATTGAAGCCTTCCAAGTGAAGCACTCATGCTGCAAATAAGTCCAGGCGGAGGCAAACCTCCCCAACAATGGCAATTTTTAGCTTCTTTACTGTATTTTCAGTTGTTAATACGTTGTATACATGTAAAACTTATTTGTACTGAATGGTAGTTTTAATGCAATGAATATCTTTTTCTTGAAGTAATTCATTCTTATTCATTCATGTGATATTTCTGTGCATTACAATACCAATTTATGTGCTTAAACTCTTAGAGGGAGGATAACGAATTAAAAACGTAAACTTTTTGTTCGTATGCTTTTGGAACAAAACCTTGCTGATGATGTACATGCATTATTTCAAATCCCCAAACACCGGAGATATAAGGGACATAGACCCTCGTTAACCCCGTTGAGCCTAGAAGTAGGAGTTTCTTTTCGTATAAAAAAACCCTAACATTTAACCCAGGGGCAGGGTAGTTGTTAGTTGATTTGACCAAGCGTTCAAATTTCAAAAGGAATGTGCATCTTAAGATCCATGGGCGTAAAACCACAATGGTTATCCTTCACCACAAGGAGTGAAGCAGTCACAATCTTTTCAAAGAAGTCAAGATAGCCAGTGTCACACGATTTGTTCAAAAAAAAAGAAAAAGAGAAAGAAAGTCCGATAAGTCGAAAGCTTGAAAACAAATGACTTAGGCAAAAGTTAGGGCATCCCGCTGGACGTCAAAATCAAAAAGGAATCAAAAGAATCAGTCCAGGCAAAATCAGGGAAACAAATAAAAAAGAAGAAAATAGAAAAAAGCAAAAAGGATTATAAGAGAAAAATCCTTGAGCAAGAACGAGTCGTGTGACTACAGGCTCAAAGACGAAAGGAGCGATTGCCACTCCAAAAGTAGTGTGGGCTCCTTAACCATTGCTGATGACATGCAATGACCTTTTGGAAGGTGAGCGTTTGTGCCAAATGAACTGAATGTAGGACTGAAGGACACCAAGGAGAATGGGTAGGTACAAACAAAAACTTGAGCCATAAACCCTTCTTTCTCAAACCGTGAACCAAACCACGTTACAACCCTCAAAAGTCCTAATTGAGGTAAGATAATTCCAAAGGCGTACTTCTGATAAAACAACGTTCCTGACTCCCATGAGTGTTGCTAAAATAGTTTGTTGGTATTGCATGTGCATAATGTCTTTTATTCAAAATTAGTGTCGCATCTTAACTAGTGATTCGTTCACAAGGTTTGGCGAAGTCTTTTCAATGAAAACTTCAAGATTAACATGTATATGGTATTAGAATTATCATTCTCAGAATAAACATTTTCTGTTTGCATACATTGTACTTGACGCCAATGAAGCTTGCATAATGAGCATCAGTCAAGAAGTCTTACTTTGCTAAGAGGAAATTCCTGGATAATCATATTGAGGAGCATGTAGTCAAAAGACTCAGTCAGGTAACAATTTTCTCATGTGGCCAATCCGGGGCAATCACGTCGAGAAATCTCTCCAAGTTCATCCAATCTGGGGCAATCACGTCGAGGAATCTCTCTAAGTTCAGCCAATCTGGGGCAATTATGCCGAGATTCAGCAAATCTCTCAGAGACAGGGATATAATTACTGCAAGACTCGTACTGAGGCAGGCCACCTCAGGAGCGAGAAGTTGTCCTCTCCAGATGACAGTTAATCAAAAACACCTCTTCTAGATTCAGAATACTAGGGCAGAATATTTCAAGTCATTACGAATCCTCTCGAGGTAAATTCCTTCATAGATTATGCAGTCTGGGGCAGTTACGTCGAGATCCGATAAATCTCTCTAAGATTTTGAAGACCATGGGGCATTTGGAATGCCAGGTTTTCTGTAAAATCCTCTTGAGACAATTTCTCCCAGTATACCAGGTGGTCTGAGGAGAGTGGAGAGTTCGCTTATGATAATTGGCATGCAGTTGATCAGTAGAAGCGTGAAGTGCCAAAGTAGTTCCCAGTATGAGGTTTCTCTTCTCGGTAAGGCGCCATAAGGCATCTTTCCCCAGCGAGATGTTAGAATCGTTGTTCCTCCCCGGCAGAAATAGCTAAGGTGAAATCGTCCTCGGCAGAGTGTTATTATTCTCCCCAGTGAGAGTCCAAAGGTTTGGTTTCCCCATCCAGAATTGGATTTATCTTTTCTTCAGTAAGAGTTCAAGCCCCGGACAGGGTGAAGGTGATTTGTTTGTTCTCCAAGCAGGTGGGCATCCCCAGCAAGAAGCTCATTTAAGATCCTGTCCCCAATGATTATTCAGAAGCTGATTGTCCCAGATAAGACAAGGTTGCATTTCCAGCTATTGATTTGTTGGATGTCTCTCCTTGGTAGAAATATATATTCCTCACATAGTCTTGGTGCATACTTTCCTCGTCAAGTCAGGAAGTGTGATTTCGCTAATAACAAGGTGCTCTTATCCCCAGCAGGGTAAGGTTAAAGTCGTCTCCCCAACAGCAGTTAAAGGTTATTCCCCAGCGGTTTGGTACTATTAGCCTCAATCCCCAGCAGTGTGGAAGCTCATTTTTAGAAGGCCGTTCAGTGGCCACTTCATCAGTAGAGTTGTTAATCATCATCCCCGACAGAGGTTCCTCTTTGCATTGTGCATATGGTAATCATCATTGCATTGCATCCTCAAAACGCGTAGCATTTCCATTTCATATAGAGCATTACGTCACGAAAAATTCAAACATATGCATTCGAAGCATAAGCCAGGTTTAACATTATTTTTACTAGACGTTTCTCAGCAGAGAATGGCATATTTCAGGAAATTCAATCTTTCTCTATCCCCGATGAATTTGCTGATGAATTCGCTCATCATGCTTGTACTCCCCTGCATAGTTGTTTGGTTAAACTTCTCTTTGCCCCAGCGGAGTCATCTTCCCTTCAGGTCGTAAATCTGTGAAGTCTACTTCCTGTATATCTTGGTCATTATCCTAACTATTGGTTAGTATATTTTATCCCAACTATTGGTCGGTATCTTTTGTTATGAGTTCTCCTTTGGTCGGCGTTCTCGTTTATCCTAACTATTGGTTAGTATCTTCTATCTCAACTATTGGTTGGTATCTTCCATTGTGAGTATGCCTTCGATCGGCGTCCTCGTTATCCTAACTATTGGTTAGTATTTTCTATCCAACTATTGGTTGGTACCATACCCTTTATCCCGACTCTTGGTTGGTAATCTTTGGTTTCATCCTAACTATTGGTTAGTATCCTTTATCCCAACTATTGGTTGGTATCTTTTGTGGTGAGCACGCCTTTGATCGGCGTCCTCGTGATCCTAACTATTGGTTAGTACCCTTTATCCCAACTATTGGTTGGTATCTTTCGTTGCGAGCTTGCTTTCGGTTAGTTCCCCCTTTCCTGACTCTTGGTTGGTAATCTCTTCTTGGTGTCTTCTTTCCCAACTCTTGGTTGGTAATCTTTGTTTGGTGTCTCTCATCCCAACTCTTGGTTGGTAATCCTTGGTTTCATCCCGACTATTAGTTGGTATCCTCCATTGTGAGTACGATCCTCGTTTATCCTAACTATTGGTTATTATCCTTTATCCCAACTATTGGTTGATATCCTCCATTGTGAGTACGCCTTTGATAGGCGTCCTCGTTATCCTAACTCTTGGTTAGTATTCTTCGTTGTGAGTTCGCCTTCGGTCGGCGTCTTGGTTATCCTAACTCTTGGGTAGTATCTTTTATCCTGACTCTTGGTTGGCATCTTTCGTTATGGGTTCACTCTCGGTCGGCGTTTCGGATGTCCTAATTCCTGATTAATGTTCCTTTATCCTAAATTTTGGTTAGTATACTTCATTCCATCGTAACTCTTAGTTAGTATCTTCTTTCCCAACTCTTGGTTGGTAATCCGTTGGTCGGTATCTTGTATCTTAATCTCCTAGTTAGTTTCCTCTTTCCCAACTCTTGGTTGGAAGTCTATTGGTTAGTACCCTTCATGACATCCTAACTTTTGGTTAGTGTCCTTCATTTCATCCCAAATTTTGGTTAATATACTTTACTCCATCCTAAATCTTGGTTAGTATCTTCTTTCCCAACTCTTGGTTGGTAATCTCTTGGTCAGTATCTTTTATCTTAATCTCCTGGTTAGTTTCCTCTTTCCCAACTCTTGGTTTGTAATATCTTGGTTAGTTACCTTTATTCCGACTCTTGGTTGGTGTATTCTATCTTTTCCAATTATTGGTGGACAATTTTCGGTTTTATCTCAACCTTTGTTTGATACCCTTGGTGAGCTCGCCTTCGGTCGGCA
Organism: Lathyrus tuberosus; assembly: GCA_022829125.1. Classification (NCBI taxonomy): domain Eukaryota; kingdom Viridiplantae; phylum Streptophyta; class Magnoliopsida; order Fabales; family Fabaceae; genus Lathyrus; species Lathyrus tuberosus. The sequence goes on along the minus strand of JALAZF010000205.1, from coordinate 1,378,234 downwards.
GCCTCGTTGTACTAATTGTTGATTAATGTCCCATATCCCAACTATTGGTTGGTACTTTGTCTTTTACCCTAGATCGTAGTAGATATCACGTCTGTCATTCCAATTCTTGGTCAGTATTCCTTGTCAAGAATTCACTCTGCAGCAGTGTCTTTTTTAATCCCAACTCTTGGTTGGTGTTTTTTTGTTGACTCATCTGTTACCTTTCACTATCTCAACTTTTGGTCGGTATCCGCTATCTTAGAGCCCACCTTTGGCTAGAAATCACTTCATTATATCTCCCTGCAGTTTGCAATTTTCTGGGTGCTGTTGGTATTTAATCCCTGTGTACCATGAATGTCTGAAAGTCGCTGCTCTCATCCTTTCAGGTCCACAGTTGATTGAATAGGGGCAACTGTAACACCCCAAAATTTTCCCTCCTATTTATACCCAATAAATGGCTTATGCTTCACATTTCATATGCATTTAGGTCATAAGCATTACACATGCATCATTGGTCTTCACAAGGCATGGTATCAGGGGTTCCTTCATCATTGATTGATCAAAGCAAAGAGAATGGGACATGCTCAATCACTAAATAGGGGTGTTCATTGGTTTGGGCAAATCCGAACCAAACCGGAATCCAAACCAAACCATTGTGTTTGGGTCAGGTATTTTTTTAGTTCCAGCATTAACCGAACCAAGCCAATAAAACCCGATGTTAATTGGTTCGGGCAACAGATTTTCAAAATTCTACCTGCGAGCCCGTCTACCCGAACCAACCATATTAACTCATATAATACATATCATTATAAGGGAAACTAATATAAAATATTTAACATTAAGAAGGAAGCAAAATGAAACATCATTTGTGACATTCACAATCTATATGAAAACACGAAAATAAATAAAAAATTATATTATTATAGAAAATTAGTTGATGTAAATTAGAAAATTCAAAAAATATTTTTCGCATATTTTTTTTCTAATGTATCCGACTAATCCAACCCAAACCAATCCGTTATTTCTCAGTTTGGTTCGGTTTGGGTTTTATAGAAAAAAATGTGAAAATCCAATCCAAACCAATCCATATATTTTTGACCGATTTGGGTATCGGATTCACTCAAAACCGAACCAAACCGGCCCGCGAACACCCTTATCACTCAATCCACAAAGGCTCCTCAAACCTCATGACATCTCATTTGATCCACCATTTCAGTCAGAAGGATTTCAATTGGCCAGATGATTGAGAATCAGACGAATTGGGAATAAAGTCAACCGATCAAGGAAAAAGTCAACTCTTGACTTTTTAGGTCAAAATCATGTTCATCATGTCAAATATGGTCAATGGGAGAGATTTGATCAATAAATATCAAAGGAATCATGAAAAATCAAGAATTATGGAAAGTTGCCATTGTTGGTAAGTTAAGGTTTTAGAAACTTTCCATTTATGGAAAGTTCTTTATGCAATGCAGCCATCTTCCAAGCCATTTTTTAGCATGATGCAAGCTTTATTTCAACTTTTGTTAAACATGAAAGTTGTAGTATGGATTCCAACCTTTCCATCCATATAAAGAATGTTCCATTTGGATTTTTAGATCAAAAGTTATGATCAATCAAAGTTGGGATTATCAAGTTGTTCATATGAAAAACTCAGCTTGTGACATAGCAACTTCAATGCCATTTTCCATGAGATTTTAGACTTCAACTCCAATTCTTTTTCACATCAAACATGTTGTATCAAATCCCATCTCCATTAATCACCAAATTATAAGCTTCCAAAGTCACCTCCATGGACATTTTTTCATGTCATAAACCATAAAACTCCATTTTAAGTTCAAGTGTCTTGCATTACTTATTGTTGCAGCATGTTATACACTACACACACATCACAATTACCTTTTTAAGCCACACAATTTCTTTCCCACACACACATTTTAAACACATTTTCCTCTTATGTCAAAAAGAGATAAATTGCAAAACTTGGTGAGCAAGTTGTTCTGGATATACTACCCATCATCTTATACCATTACCATCATCATAATGCACTCCATGGTAACAATAATACACCATACACATAGTAAAATTCGTACACCACCATAAACCCTTATTTTTTCAACTTTCACTAATCCACCTCTAACTAACTTTTTAACTAGGATTAACTCTTAACCACACTCTAACCCACCATATAAAGTCCCATTCTCTCTCTAACAGAAGTTAGTTACACCATTAGAGAAAGATAGATTCAAAAACGAATTTCACACTCACAACTTCAAGCATCAAAATCTCTCTCATCTTGGGGTCTTTCTCTGGATTTCTTTCACCATCTTCATCACCTCATGGAGTAGAAGTTTCTGTTTGCATCTATTTTCACCTGGAACCATTGTATCATCACCTACAAGCTCATCTTTTTCTATCACCAATTTGTAATTCATTCAAGATTTGAAGAGTTTAAGCATTTATTTTGCTTAAGGGAGATCTCAAGACATTGCATTGAAGTTTTCTGGGTTTCTTGATCTCTAAACACCACAAAAGGAAGTGAACAAGTTTCCATTTGGTAAGTTTCTTCATATTTATCACTCTCATTTTAGGGTTTAAATGTATGATAGAAGCATCCACATCTTGCATCTCAAGCCCTTTACAAGAAGGCATTGGAGCTAGGCTCAAATATTTCTTGTTAATTTTGAATGTGTGTTGGTTTACATATTTGGATCCTCATGTTCATGAGCACTTTTCTCTCTGATTAAATGCTTGGTTGTAAAAACTAATGGTGTATTATTGTTCTACATATTTGGGGCTTCAATTTGGTGTATTATTTTGCTAAAATTGGTCAAGAATTGATGATGAAACTTGGTGGTGAAATGTGTGGAAATCATCTTTTTTTACTGCATTTTTTTCTCCATGATATTACTGTTCACGCGTATGGCTGCATGTAGGGGGAGGGGGACGACCACGTGTCGCCCCCTGAATGGCCCGGATTTGCACTTTTGTCTTATTCTAACTTAAATGAGACCCTTGACCAATTGATGTAATGTTGTGGCATGGGGTAATGTTTCAATAGCTTACTGTAAGTAAAAGAAAAAGCAAATAATAATAGTGAACATTGTTAAGACTTGGGCCCCACATGATACACAGCATGGTCACGTGTTTCTTTTGTTTTTCACTGCAATGAAATAATAGCTATAAATGAATAAGCATCTAAGTGTAATGACTAGTGGAAAACGATGCATAACATAGCATTGTTAAGACATGTGACGTTTTTCCTCTTTCATTTGCTACAAGTGGAAAACGAATAATAATAAATGTAATGGCTAGTGAATTATTATTCTGGTAATGGGCCCACGCGGAAATGATGTTCGCACCCCTCTCACCTGGCCCGTCCGCAAAACTAGCTCTGAAATTACTTGCATCACACCCCTTTTTTCTTTGTGCATTTTATTTTTTTTGGTTTGATTTTCGTTTGCTTTTGCTATTTTAGAAATAGTGAAAATCATCTAAAAATTCTATAAAATTCATGGGTTATGTTGAGGACTTTAATTAATTTTTGATGATTTTTATTTTCATTTTTGGATGCAATTAGTATTTTTCTCAATTTCTGATTGGAGAGTGTTTATATTGACATACCTTGTGAATCAAGCCTTGAAAAAGGACCTTCCCTTAATAGTTTTGAGGCTAATTTTTGTGTGCACTTTGAAACTTCATAATAGGACCCTTACATGTTCAATTGGTGTTTTGTTCATGATTTTTGAGTCACTTTTTAAATGATTTTTGTGACTTGTGTTTGTATGATCCCTAATTGTAGCATGCCTAATGATTGCAATTGTTTGAGCACCTTTGGTGCATGTTTTTGAGCCAATCTTTTGAACATGATTAGCTACTCACTTTGTCATTCCATGACTAATTTTCCATATTTTTTCAAAGCTTTTAACCATTTTTCATGTACATTCCATTTCATGCCTAATATGTGGATGCATGTTTAGACATAGGTTGAGTTTGATGTTTGTGTATGACCTTTTTAGGCCACTTTTCTTGACATGTTTAAGAAAATTCATGATGACATTTTGGATAACTTTGTGATGGTTTAACATTGGTTTTTGATCATGATTTGGATTCTTCTTTTGAATCCTAAATACATGCATTTCCTACTTGAGTTTTTGGGTGTGAATACTTAGGATGTTTGAGGTTGCATTTATGCAATCCATTTGAAATCTTTAAATCATTGATGGATACTTGTTATAACATTATTTCAATTTTGTCCATGCCACTTCATAGGTCCTTTTTGATGACTTCTAATTGATGCTACCTTTGTGTGAACTTGTACATGCTAACTTGTCCACTTTGTCCACTTTTTGCTTGAGCCTTTGCATGCCAATTTTGCTCAATGTTTTTATGATCTAATTGTGACACATTAGAGGTCATTTGATACTGACTTATGTGGTTTGACACTTACTTGACATGAATTTGATCCCTCTTTTACATGATTGAAGTTCATATGCTTTTTGAGGACACTTAAGATAGTTTTCTTCCCTACTTACACTAAACTTTGGAAGTGTGTTGCCATGCTAACTTTGTGAGGTCTTTATGTTCATTTTATATGTCGACCACATGTGTAAATTGGTTTAGACTTGAATCAAAGTCTCCTCATCTTATTTTATAGAGCATTACATGTTCCTAATTGAGGTTTCATTTGTGCTTACTTACTTGTTAACTTTGACAATTCCTTTAAGTGCTTTTGTGTGCCATCTTTGGTTGATGCTTGCATGACTCAAATTTAAGATATTACATGTCATTTTCTACTACCTTATATGCTTGGATACCCATTTGACTTTACTTAGATCATCATTTACTTGCTTGACAATTAACATGCATTTATGGAGGTGTTTAGACATTGTTTTGTTCCATGCTTGCCTTAACTTTTGAGAATGTGTTTGACATGAACTTTTGTGACAACTTGAGACACTTGTGGACATTCACTACATGCTTCAACTTCTGACCTAGGTCATTCAAATGCTAATCTCATGCTTGCTTGACCATTGTATGTTCATTAGTGGTTAACATATATGTGATATAGTAGGTTTAGCTACTGCCCCTCTTAAGCTCATACACCTTTAGGACTCATTTCTCTTTGCTTATTGTTTTACTTTACTCCTAGGTTAGAACTAGGACATTTACTTGTGCATTGGTGCATAGTTTTGCATTTTGCTTTCAACTATTTAATAGTTGAGCTTGGCTTGGAGTTGGTAAGCACTTGTGTACCCTAACTTAATGTTTACACTTACATGACTTCTCTTTCATCTCACTTCTTCTTTACTCCTCTCTTTTGCAATTGAATCATCTAATGTTTACTTGTGATGTTCACATGATCCCTTAGGATTCCTAGCTCCACTTAATTTCCGATTAAGTTGGAGGTAGGAGAGACATTAGGCTTTCAATCCCAGTATGCTAACATAGGTAGCAATTCCCCTTTCATCCTCAACTATAGGGCCACAATGCATGACAACTCTTAGGATGGAGATCCCCATTAGAGTTTTCTTTCAACCTTTGAGTTTCTCTTCTCTCTCTAAAAGAAAAGCCAAAAACAGTTAATAAATATTGTATATGGAGTGCGCCACGAGCCTTAAGCACATTGGAAGTGATAAGCGTGAGTCCCTCATCACCTTATCTAGGGTGTTTTGCATACGTCTCGTCTTGGGTCGATTTGCAACGCATTCGATCCTATGTCATAGTCTTTAGCAGGATACATATCATAAACAATACAAATCAAAACACTTTCTTCTAAAAAACATAATCAAATCAATCGTCTTCCTTCAGGATTCTCTTCTCACCTCACTCATTCCAATCGTAAGGATGCGTTATTTCTGTTCTACCGCAAACAGGTAATCGCGTAAGACTCCACGCAACGAGCAACAACACCTAAACTACTAGAATGCGAACGTTAGCGTCATCCACTTAAAAATCAAAAAACAAAGACCCTATAGGTCGAACTATGACTGCTCTGACTTCCTCTCTCCTGTCTGATTGAGGATACATAGGCACAAGACGACAAAGTTTTGGCGAGCAACCTTCCCCCAACAATCTCGTAGTCCCCCGAACTACGTTGACTCTGATTTTCCCACTCCCGAGGGAATACGTAGGCCTAAGACGACGATGTCCCACCGAGTCACCTTTTCTCTTCTTTCCCCGTTTCCCTGTTTCTATTCCTATCTAGTTAGCAGTTGAGCTTCAGATACCTACACCTTTGATTAGAACAACAAGCATGGATCCCATCGAGTACGATGGACGCGTGGGGGTGCTAATACCTTCCTCTTGTGTAACCAGCTCCCGAACCCAGGCTATGGTTCCGATGACCATGTCATTCCTTTCTTCAGGTTTTCCTCGATCGTTTCCTTTCCATGCGTCGGGATACATAACGTTCGGTGGCGACTCTTCTGTGTTTTCCGCCGGTTGATTTTTGCAGATGTGCTAGCTGGCGACTCTGCTGGGGATTCTTGTTCCCTAAGAGAGTCAATCCTAGCGCTTGCTAGTTTTTTGGTTATTGGGTAATTACCTGTATGCTTTACCTGCTTTATTTATGGCTTTTATTGCATGTTTATCGCTTTTATCGTATTTACTTGCTTTATTACATGCATTGGTTCCATATATATTGGACTGTGTTGGACTGTTGTTTTCTTTGGTGGGATGAGTGTTCTAAGAGATAAGCCCAATACCCAGGCTTGAGTATACGCATAGGACTAGTGTGGAAAGTAGTGTGGCCTACGTAGCATCTTGGTACGTTTGGTTTACACGAAACCCACACCCAGGCGAGGTTTTCTTGGGAGATATTCTGATTTGTGTGTCTTGTGCATTTCGGAGTGTTAACTTATCAGAGCAGACTTTTGAACTTAGTCCATCAGCAACACAGTGGCTAGTCAGAATTTGTGGAAGCTTTGATCTCATGCCTCTGCATCCATATCATCATTCAGACATACATGTTCTTTTATTTCCAAGGATCTTAACTTTGGGTCTTGCCTGTCAATCTTTTCCTCATGGTGTTCTTGTGAAAAACTTGAATCAAAGCTGAAAGATTTCTCAGAAATGATTGAACATGGCATATGCATACATTCATACATTTCATTTTGCATAACAGGTGCTTATTTCTGGATTTCCTAACCTTGTTTGATTAACAGGCAGGATTGCTGATTCTTATATCCACCGCTATTCAACGCGTCAAAACTAACAACAAGCTATGGAACAACTACAGGCAGAGATGGCCGAAATGAGGGCCCGTATGAACCAATTTATGGACCTAAAGCAAGGGGTGGCTCAGGGCCAACAAGAGCTAAGGGCAATGGTGCAGAGGCCCGAGGTCGAGGTTCTAAACGCTGATGATCAAGTTGACCCTCCGGTTGGAGGTGGTATTCCTGTTGGCAAAGTTAATGATGGTATTCCTGTTGGTGGGGTTAATGGTGGTATTCCCGTTACTGGTGGTATTCCCGTTGGTGGACCTGCTAGGGGTGCTATCCCCATTCATATTCCTATTCTTCATCTGGAGGACAACCACGTGGATCAGTTTTCTTTGATGAACGCAGATTTGGGCAGTAACAATGGTGATGAAGACCGGAGGTATCAATTGCTTGTTGAAAGGCTCAAGGCCGTAGAGTGTCAGAATACTATGGGTATTGACGTGGCAGACATGGGCTGGTTCAAGGAGTGAGGATTCCTCCTAAATTCAAGGCTCCATCTTTTGACAAATACAACGGCAGCTCATGCCCGAAAACTCATTTGCAAGCCTACTTCAGGAAGATATCTGCGCATTCTAATGAGGAAAAGCTGTGGATGTACTTCTTCCAAGATAGCCTGTCTGGGCGTCTCTGGAATGGTATATGAAGCTTGAGAGAGCTCACGTCAGGAACTGGAAGGAGTTGGCAGAAACATTTCTAAAACAGTATCAGTATAATATCAATATGGTGCCTAATCGGACTCAGTTGCAGAGTATGACGCAGAAGAGCAAGGAAAACTTTAAGGAATACGCCCAGCGGTGGCGTGAGTTGGCTGCACAGGTGCAACCACCGTTACTTGAATGAGAAATGGCTGGCATATTTATGGGAATATTGCAAGGTTCGTTCCTGGAACTCCTTGCAGGGTGTCCATCGACTGGTTTTTCTGATATTGTAGTTGTTGGAGAGAGAATCGAGAATCTGATTAAGCTAGGAAAGATTCAGGATAGTATTGGGTCGTCCTTCGAAGTGAGGAAACCCTTTGCGGGCGCAAGTAAAAAGAGTGAGGGTGAAACTAATGCGACGTCTTCTCAGAGGAGCAGAAACAGAGGGTATCATGCCCCATATCATCAGACAGTTGTTGTAATAATTCCGGCTGCGCCACAACAACAAAATGGTGCTCCCGTCAGTATCCTGATAGACCGAAAATGGCAGACAGATATTTTGAAACTCCGCATATGTCTTACGCTCAGCTATTGCAACATCAGCTTCAGTTACAATTGGTCCAAAAGAGAACTTTGGCCCCACTAACCGACACTCCTCCACCTGGTTATGATGCCAACGCCACTGCAATTTCCATTCTGGAGCGCCGGGACATCACATCGAAAATCGCAAAACATTCAAGCACAAGGTCCAAGACTTGCTTGATTCAAAAGCAATCAATTTTTCCAATGATGTTCCAAATGTGATCCAGAACCCTATGCCTAATCATGGTGGGGCATAGGAGCAGTCAATGAATGCTGGGGTCATTACTTTCATGGAAGATGGTCTGCACACCAATTGAAACCTTCCAAGTGAAGCACTCATGTTGCAAATAAGTCCAGGCGGAGGCAGACCTCCCCAACAATGACAATTTTTAGCTTTTTTACTGTATTTTCAGTTGTTAATACGTTGTATACATGTAAAACTTGTTTGTACCGAATGGTAGTTTTAATGCAATGAATATGTTTTTCTTGAAGTAATTCATTCTTATTCATTCATGTGATATTTCTGTGCATTGTAATACCAATTTATGTGCTTAAACTCTTAGAGGGAGGATAACGAATTGAAAACGTAAACTTTTTGTTCGTATGCTTTTGGAACAAAACCTTGCTGATGATGTACAGGCATTGTTTCAAATCCCCAAACACCGGAGATATAAGGGACATAGACCCTCGTTAACCCCGTTGAGCCTAGAAGTAAGAGTTTTTTTTTGTATAAAAAAAACCCTAACATTTAACCTAGGGGCAGGGTGGTTGTTAGTTGATTTGACCAAGCGTTCAAATTTCAAAAGGAATATGCATCTTAAGATCCATGGGCATAAAATCACAATGGTTATCCTTCACAATAAGGAGTGAAGCAGTCACAATCCTTTCAAAGAAGTCAAGATAGCCATTGTCACACGATTTGTTCAAAAAAAAAAGAAAAAGAGAAAGAAAGTCCTCTAAGTCGAAAGCTTGAAAACAAATGACTTAGGCAAAAGTTAGGGCATCCCGCTGGACGTTAAAATCGAAAAGGAATCAAAAGAATCAGTCCAGGCAAAATCAGGGAAACAAATAAAAAAGAAGCAAATAGAAAAAGCGAAAAGAATTACAAGAGAAAAATCCTTGAGCAAGAACGAGTCGTGTAACTACAGGCTCCAAAGACGAAAGGAGCGATTGCCACTCCGAAAGTAGTGTGGGCTCCTTAACCATCGCTGATGACATGCAATGACCTTTCGAAAGGTGAGCGTTTGTGCCAAATAAACTGAATGTAAGACTGAAGGACATCAAGGAGAATGGGTGGGTACAAACAAAATTTTGAGCCATAAATCCTTCTTTCTCAAACCGTGAACCAGACCATGTTACAACCCTCAAAATTCCTAATTGAGGTAAGGTTATTCTAAAGGCGTACTTCTGATAAGACACCGTCTCTTCTGTCTTTTCCGCCGGTTGAGTTTTGCAGATGCGACACTGTACATTGAAAGAAATGAGAAAAAAGGAAAGCGATGTGTAGCAGAGCTCAAAAGAGCTCTGATACCATCATGAAGCTTTCCATGTACATGATGAAAAATAAGAGAGAATAAGAACTCAATGGAAAATAAAGAGTGAAAATGATAGTTTTGTGATTGAATCAACTTGAGAGGTAGTTACACTATGTGTATTTATATTTGCTAAGTCATCTAACTACTTTTAACAACCTATTAATTGAATAACTAACTCTATAATGACTATGATACTCTACATGTGATACATCTTAACAATGGTGTAACATCAGTAACTTGTCTTCTAAGCTATTTCTTGTTAATAGCTTTAATACAACTCAAGTTGTGAAGTGATTCGAATCAAGTAAGCAAGATGGTGAAATTTCAAGGGCAAGAACGGGAAGTCAATTTCACATGGGCACTAGAGAAGCTTAGGAAGTTGTTCAACTCTAAGAAGTTGGTTTCCAAGGTAATGGTGACTGATCGAGAATTTTCTTCGATGAATGTAATTGAACTTACTTCGAATGTGAATGTGAATGTGAACTTCAACCTCTTCTTCATCCACACCTTCTAGGTCATCATGATCGTGTTGAGGCACATGCTCATACACATAATTAGTTGTCTCGTCAACATGATCAGGCACACGTGCTCATGTTTTTACCAAATCCCCATCTGTCTCAACTCTGTAACATATTTTTTCGCCTCTACAATAGAAAGTATGTGGTTCAAGAACCTCATGTGTCCTCCTATAATGCAAGTCACTAGGAGCTAGTTTACTTGCCTGAATGACAATGTGACTAAATCTTACTCAGTCAACATCTGCATTTTTAGTATGTGGAGATGTGATAGGTCTATCACTCAATCGCTGAATAATATTGTCGTCGGCTCCTTTATTCCTCATTGCAAAATGTTAATTAAATTTTAAATAATTAAATAATAATTTTACTTAAAGAAAATAGCTGACTATATTAGATTTATGGGTTAATAGCCATTTTGCCCCCTGCTATATAGACGATGTTCGAAAAACCCCCTATAAAAAAAACTTGCAAAAAAAATCATAACATTTGAAGATTCTCTCAATTTTGACCTTCATCACATCCAGTCACTAAAAAAGCTAATGTGACAACGTTTTTTTTTTATTTTGACCCCTGTCATTTTGGCAGCGTTTTATTTTTACCCCTACCATTTTGGCAGCGTTTTTATTTTGACCCCTGCCACATCAACTTTTTTGGTGACTGGATGTGATAAAGGTCAAAATTGAGAGAATCTTCAAATGTTAGAGTTTTTTTTGCAAGTTTCTTTTATAGGGGGATTTTTCGAACAGCGCCTATATGGCAGAGGACAAAATGACTATTAACCCTAGATTTATTCTCAAAATTAGTATGTGGTATTTCTCACACCCAACGCTAAATTTTCTAATAAATGCGGTGAAAGTGGATAATGTCAATTCCTAAAAATGTGATGTAATACTATATTCATAACAAGGAATGTTATTCCTACACCACCTTTTATACCAAATACATACACCGTATATACTGCTCACCGTATTTATACGGCGAATACTTTTTTTTTTAAATATATTTTTTTATCAACAATGCATAAACAGTACCCATGAACAGTGTGTGAATAATATCAGCGAACAATGCCTTTAAAGTAGTGAAACAAAGTTGATTAATGAAATATAAAAAGTTGGTTAATTAAGTGAGGAAGTTGGTTAATAAACGCTCATATATTAAAAATAATTTTTAATAGTAAACCAAAGTTGGTTAATGAAAAGTAAAAAGTTGGTTAATGAAGTTATGAAATAGGTTAATAAACGTTTTTATATTAAAAATAATTTTTAACAATAAACAAAGTTGGCTAATAAAATGTAAAATGTTGGTTAATGAAATTATAAAGTTAGTTAATTACACAATTTTATATCAATATCATTTAATCTAAAAATTAAAAAATATATATATATATTACAATAATAATTTTTAAATATATATATATATATATATATATATATATATATATATATATATATTTCACCATATTGACAAATAATAAAATACGGTATAATTGTAAGAGTTTGATGTAAGAATATCATTTTTCATTCATAATTTTTAACGAAGGTGTGCTATGTTGACACCAAATAAACCTACACCGTATCTACACCATAACTTTTTTAGGACATTTAGACTGTAACAAAAAAACAAGGCAAGAAAAATATTATTAAAAAACAAAACTGCATGTAATAGTATATAGCTACCGTATTGTTGTAATATTTTGGTGTCATCCAAGCATTTCTCTTCCTAATGTATGAAAAGTGGTGTAAACACAAAAACTTATAAATATATGATATTTATCACATTTATCTCTAATTTTTTTTTGAATAATAATAAATTTATATTACCAAAAAAACAGTTCGTTACAAACGCCGATCATTTGATCCAGGCCAAAAGGACAAAACACAAACTAGAGCGGGATTCCTAACATACAAAGTTTATCCTTTTACAAAAATCAGTCATCTTCTTATTCTTTTCTACCCTGCGTAAAACCATTTCCCTGATATCACTGCCCCTCAGTTCATGTCGAACCTCAGGTTGGAAAACTTTTTTATTGCGAATAGACCATATAACATAGATAGTCTCTGCCAATAAAGTTTTAAGTATTCTAGCTTTCGTACATTTACCTCTTGTTGTTGAACTTATCCAATTCAACTCATCATCCCATCCCGCAGGCTCTCTAAAAATTGATATGGTTCTCAGTTGGTTTTTCCACACAGGTTTAGTGTCCGGGCACTCAAATAACAGGTGTTGGATTGTTTCAGGTTCCATGCAGAAGACACATTTGCCGTCAGTTGCGATGCCCCAATGTTGCAGTCTGTCTTTGGTCATAAGCCGTTTGTGACACGCCATCCAAAGTGTAAAGATTGCTCTAGGCCTTGCTAAGTTGCCAAACAGTAGAGACCTCCATTCTACCTTAGGTTTTTCCTCCTTCAGCTCATGATACATGGTGACTACTTTGTATTTTTTATTTGAAACAAAATTGTGCCAGCACCTTGTATTCGTAAGAGCCTCTCTATGCTTGAAAACAACTCGGACCACCCACGAGACATTGGCGCCAGGGTTAAATGTATGTACATCATTCTGTTTCAGATAATAGTGGTGGATTCATTTAATCCAAAGTACATCCTTCTTGGTCCAGATTTTCCACAGGATTTTCCCCAACGTGGCTTTATTCCAATCTTCAAGCGAAACCATATTCATCCCTCCTACTGCAACCTGATCACAGACTCGTTCCCACGAGATGGGGGCCTTTCTACTCTTCATATGCTTACCAGTCCACAAAAACGTTCTACATAATGTTTCAATATTTTTGAGCACCTTTTTGGGCAGTGGAAAGATCTGCAGCCAATAGTTGCTAATGGAAAGAACCACACTTCTAATGAGTTGCAGTCGTCCCGCATAAGACAACAACTGGGTACTCCAATTTGTAATTCTGTTCGTCATCCTCTCAATAAGGGGTTGGCATGCCTGAATGGTTAGTTTTTTGCTATTCAATGGAACCCCGAGATACTTGACTGGAAGTGTACCTGTTGTTAAACTAGTCTCCTGACAGAAGGATTGCCTCAATTCCTCTGAAACACCTGCAGCAAAGATCTTACTTTTTGAATTGCTCACGTACAGGCCCGTCGCCTCAGAGAAGCCCTGGATCTTCTCCATGATTAACCTTAAAGATATGCTATCTCCTCTGACAAATAAAAGGATATCATCTGCAAAAAACAAATTAATTATTCTCAAATTTTCACACTTAGGGTGATAATTAAAGTCTGGATCAAGGTGCAAAGACTGCAGGGTTCTGTGAAGGTACTCCATAATGAGTACAAATAGCAAGGGGGATATGGGATCCCCTTGCCTCAATCCTCTTTTTGCTTTGAGTAGCTTCGTTGGGGCACCATTTACTGAGAATTTGTAAGAAACCGAGCAGACACAGGCCATAATCCATTGAGTAAAAACCACTGGAAACCCTAACTCACTCATTATGTGATTCAATGCTTGCCAGTCTACCATGTCATAAGTTTTTTGAATGTCTAACTGTATCATACATCTGGGAGACATATACTTCCTACCGTAGCCTTTCACCAGTTCTTGTGCCAGCAATACATTATCTTGAATGTTTCTACCTGGTACAAAAGCTGACTGGGACTCATCAACTACCTTACCAATAACTCTAGCTAGCCTTGTGGTCAGAATCTTAGATATCACCTTGTAAATCGTGCTGCAGCAAGCAATAGGTCTCAAATCTCTTATTGTTTTTGCATTTGGACCTTTGGGAATAAGAGTTACTAGTGTACAATTCACTGCAGGGTACATAACACAGCTCTTGAAGAAATACTGAACAGTTGCCTTCATGTCATATTTCACAATGTTCCAAGCCATTTTGAAAAAATAGGCATTATAGCCATCTATCCCAGGGGCTTTATTGTTTCCAATGCTAGTTAGGGTTGTCCAGATTTCACTCTCCTTAATGTCTTGAATAAGCTCTTGTGCATCCTCTCTAGGCAGGATCATCCCCTCCCTGATAGTATTGATGTTAATACCTCTCATGTCATGAGTTTTGGTGCCAACCAAGCTACCATAAAAGTCAAGAATCTCTGCCTCCAATTCTTCAGGGCTATTAAGGTCCTTACCATTCAGACTTTGCAGTGTGGTGAGGTTGTTCTGTTTATTTTTCTCTCTCAGCAAAGCGTGGAAGTAGGCAGTGTTTTGGTCTCCAAGTTGAATCCAATCAGCTTTTGATTTTTGTTTCATAATTTCCTCCTCCACTTGATTCAGGTTGATAAGTTGGGTCGTTTTCTCTTTAATATGCAAAATTGTCTGGTCATTGGAGTTATCATCTGTCAGGTTTACTTGAGCCATATGAAGTTCCTCCCTAACTGCAGTGATCTGCTCTTGGATCTGTGTATATCTTCTGGTTAGGGTCTTCAACTTAGGTTGGAGCCTCTTCAGTTTCTCCCAAACAATGAACATAGGTGTACCTGGTATATCCTCTTTCCAAGTCTCTTCAACCATTCTCAAGAAATCCTTGTCCTTGGTCACACAATTCAGAAACTTGAACATAGATTTTCTTCTAGGCTGCTGCATCTGGTAACTGACTTTTACAGGGGTGTGGTCAAATATATTGGGAGGAAGATTTTCCACTATAGCAGTAGGGAATGCTTGGTACCAGAGGGTATTTCCAATAGCTCGATCAATTCTAGATTGGATGAATCCACATTTATCTCTAATTGCGATAAAAAAACCGTATTTTTTTATATAATGACATGCATAGTATAAACGTAAATATTAAAAAATATTAAAAAAAATTATGTCAATATGTAAAGTTAGTTTTGAGAAATTTTCACATTATTTTTGAAGAATCAGTTAAATTTTGATAAAATAGAGTGTGCATTAAGAATGTAAAATAAATTTACACATTCAATTTGTATTCTGCCACATTAAACATAAATAGTGATGCACTGACAGTGTAAAAATATTTTACACTATCATCGAACAAGAATATATTTTATTGTCATATTATAAAATATTTTAAATTTTACAATATGACTTAGCAGGATGTATCGTCGTCATTGATTGACAGTATAAAATTAATTTACACTATTACTGTTAGTGCTCAGTCCCTTTTTCTCTTAAACATATAAATTTAAATTACTTGAGGAATTGATATTTTTCTATTGAATGTGTAAAATTATTTTTACTTATTTTTTAATAAGAACAAAATCGTCATTATAGATTACAACTATAATGGGCCGGGCTTATTGAAAGTCAAGCCCACAGTAGAATCTTCTGCTTCAGGGAGCACCGGCTTCATCCTCTGTAAATTAGGGTTTCTTCAATTTCTCTGAAGTTCGTTCACCAATCTTCCATCAATGACGAAACATGATAATCAACGAAACTTTAATTACGAAGAGAAGAATAAACGAATGACAATGACGAAGAATAAGAAGAGGAATATTTCGAGGTTGGGTGGAAGTGGACTTTCGCTTGACGCTTTCGCTAATGCCAAATCCAATAACAGTCAATACAATCCATCGCTCATAAGTATGCAATTTTCTCTCTTTTTTTTTTTTTTTACATCATTCATAGTTTATTTTTGTGTATACTGGATTTGTTACTGTTTTGAATTATAGTTTATAAAATTTGATGTATAGAAAAGGAAAATAGTAGAAGAAAAATTAGGGTTTTCTATTTCGTTTGAGTTATGACTGCAATTGAATGTTTAGGTTAGTAGTAGCAGTTTAGTACTATATTATTTTGATTACTTTTGTTTAGTATGAGAGTTGATGATGAAACTTTTATCTTTGATGCCTAATTAGATCCTCAATTTAGAAAGAGGAAAATTATGCCACCTGTGCTGATTTTGGTGTTAGCTTTCTCCGGAATAAGGTTGATGAGTTTCTATTTGGTATGTTATGTTTGGATTGATAGACTAGAATAGAGCGGAATGGAATCGAGTTTAGCATAGCGGAATGGAACATGGATTCCATTCCATTGTTTGTGTATTTTTTATAATTTGACAAAACATAACTAATTAGTTCATTTTGGATTTGCAAATAAAATTACCACTCTGCTGTTTGGATGTTTATATAATGGAACGGAGAAAAGTTTGTTCCCTTACAACATGCCCTCAAATTCGAGGAGAAGAAAAATGGGATATTGGATGTAATGGAATTGAGTGTATTCCATTGCATATTTAAATATTTTGGCAGGGAAGCATAATGCCATTTCATGAAATTGCACTCCATTCTGTCCTTTAACATATCCGGTTAGTCTTTTTTTGTTGACAATTCCACCTTCTTGGGCAATTTTTTTTACTAAACTCCTCTCCCAAGTTACGTATCAAATTTCCTCTTGGTGATTGTATATTTATATTTGTTTTATAAATGCATATTTTTTGGTCTTAGTTATTTTATACACCACTAAGATTATTGGTCTAAATGTGAGGGGAACATATGTTCAACCCTTATTGCCTCCATTGTATCCAGCGCAATCCTATCTACACTTAATTAGAGGCTATCAAGGTACCGTAAGTGTTATCAAATATTGGCGCCATGGCCGTTATCTCGGATATACATGGTGGTTTTTGGCCTTGCCACAATGGTAAATATCAGCCGATGTTGTGGGTTTTTCCACCATAATCCGCTTTAATGGCGCTGAAAAGTGGCCGGTAAGGCGAGATTTTGGCTATCCGCCATACTGCCATCTGCCACCATCGACAAACACTGGCTTCATGTGGGGATATTTAAGTGTTTAACATTTCTCAAGTAAAATTGTCAGATTCATGGAGTTATTTGATTCGACACATGGAAATGTTATAAAGCCAATGTGGTTAATGAACCCAATTTTATTGGTGCTTTCAGTTCATGTAAAAAATTATATATTTTGTTGGTGTTTCTAGTCTCCATGTTATATAGTTCTTCTCCTCCCAGTTTCTTCCGACATTGGTATTCATTGTTATTTTGAAAAATAAGGTGCAATGATCTTAATTAATTTTCAAATCATGATGGGGTCTAGCGATATGTCAGGACCAGACTCATTTAGGTTACATTATAAGTCATACCTAGCATTTACAAGATTCACAGGAAGCTGATTTCACAATTTGAACTAGTAATCTTCTATCATGTAATAGCATTTCAGTGGTTTTGTGTCAAGTCTCTTTTGAAGGAGAAAGGAGATGTTGGGCTTCGAATAAAAAGAATGAAGTACTATGTAGACCATATGAATTAAGGTTCTTCTTTCCTTATTGTAGAGTTTGTGTTAATCATGTCTTTTGAGAAGCTAATAAGATTCCTGATGATTATGCTATTTCGGGGGTGCTCTTTAGCTGATTATTTGGTTATGGAGCAGTCCCACTTCTCTGTCAGGGAGTTGTTACTTGCTGATGTTTTCAGAGTTTCTACTCTAAATATAGTTTCCGTCTAATTTTGTTTTATTGGGCTCTGATCTTTTCCTCGAAAAAAAAATCAAACCAGGGCAATAAGTATAGTACATTGGTAAAGTTTTACAATTTGCAACTAGCCTCTAGAGATAGTTCATGTGGTTTGGTTTGGTTTTATCAACATAATTAAATTTATGTGTGATAAACAAACTGTAATTCCCAGAGTTGATTTTTTCAAAATATTTGATGAATAAAAAATACATCAAAAACTCCTTTCTTTCGGTACTCTCCAAATATAATTTGTTCTCAAGAGGCTTTTTTTTTCTTGTCATGACAGGGATATACTGTTTTTAAGGTTTTGGACCCTTACCCTGATTCTGAATACTTATATGAACTTATGATTTAGGATGAGAATAAAGATCGGCCATTTCTAACTTATGTTCTTTTTTCATGTTAAATAAGTTAGTACATGCTTGTCATGGATGTTCTTTTTCCTTTTCTTTCAGAGAAGCAAAGGGAGTTATACAGGAATGCTAAGAATGTGCAGAAGTATAAGAAGATGCTAAAGCAGCAAAACCAGCATAATGATCCCTTGGTGGCCCAGAGACATGTTGAGGTTTGATATCTTATTTGCTGCCTACTGCGGGGTTGTTCTTTTTACTTGTCTATAGGTCAAGACCGGCCTAATACGTAATATCCACATTTATCTAGTCATGTGGAGCTGTTGTGGCGGCCCGAGCCTTAACGTTGATCTATCTAGTCAACAAAATACTCTCTAGAATCTTTATTGTTTTAGCGTACTATTCATGTTCCTTTCTGCTTGCTGTTGCAGAATTTGAATGAAACTGAAGCGAACAACAACAACAACGACAAGAATGAGAAGAGGAAGAGGAAGAAGGATAGTGCTTTTAGTTTGGAAGAATTATACAAGAAGCAGCATGAAGAAAAAGAGAAAGAAAGAATGGAGAGGGAAGCAATTTTCCAGGAAAAGAAGGAACAGCGAGAAAAAGCCGAAGCTCACAGAAAAACTTTACGACAAAAAATGCTTAAGAAAACACGAAAAGGACAACCTGTCATGAAATACAGAATTGAACATCTTTTGGAGACAATTCAAAGCTCAACTAAAAATGCAGCTGGCAACTAATCCTAACTAGTGGAATAGAGAAGGGCCAAATGCAGTTAACATCTACATCCCTTGAATATCATGAGCATGATAATACTGTTTTTACATAGAACTGTTATTCATCAGAATTCTGTTACCGACAATGAGTCAGTGTAGGTCACCTGTATTTATCAGGTTGTATCAAATTTTGCACTTTAATTTATACCGTCGTAGTAACTGCAGTAGATAGTATGATAAAAAATCATGCAATAATCATTATTAATGCCACAACTCTAGTAAATAAAATCAAGTTTGCAAATAAAATCATTTATGTAAACAATTTTCCAGAACACAAGATAAAATACAGAGTAGGGAAACCAAAATAATAACAATAAACATTATTTTTTTATTGATATTGGCCATAACTTTAGCAAAATAAATTACACTTCAAAGCTTCAACAAAATCAGGGTACACGATTCGAACCATACAATTACATAAAATATAAGAAGATTAAGATCAATAGAAACTGTTGAGTCTTGTAACCTAACAAGAGAATGAAGATTGTTGAGTAGAGTTGAGGAGGAAGAAAGGTCAACAAGGGTAACGACAGACCACAAGTCTCCTCTTAGGCTGTGGATTACATATGAACATAAAAATGATAGCAAGAAGTAGCACCATTAGAAGTCCTGTGAAATCAATACAGTACTCCTTGCACGCCATCACTAATTCTTGTGTAGAAAATGAAACAAAGACTAAACAAGTTAATGTGTGAGTATGGTTTTCTTTATTTATAATAAAATGAGTCTCTACTAACTTATATATATTGACTTGAACATGATATTTCCAAGTCTTCTTTAATTGTGTTTATGACGAAGTTTCTAGAGTTAGGAAATTTCAAGGTTGTGTGAGTTTCAATATTTTTTGGCCGAATGAAAGACCATGAAAGGAGTGGGTTGGGTTAGGTTTTACAAGTCTAATAATGATTTAGTTAAAAATTAAAAGAAAAACTTATATTTATTTTAAATTTTAAATAAATTTAATTTTTTTTATATAGTTTGTAAAACATAATTAGTTAATTATATTAATTTAAAAAGTTTATAGGTTTATAAATATCAATAATATGTATCGATAGTCATGGTTATGATACAATTTTCTTAATAATTTTTATTTTGTTTTCTTCTTCAAGTTGGTACTAATTTATTTAATGTCTACTGATTTCAGCCATGTTTGTAAATTATTAAATTAAAGATGATCCATTTTTTTAATTTTAGAAATATTCCAAGATCAATCCATCTCAACCACAAGCTTAACATTTAGTTAGTTTAGTTGACTTACTATGGCTTTTGTTTTTTGTTTTTTTTTTTACTTTCATTTACATTCTTACAACCAAATCAAAAAATTAAAATTTGAAAAAGTTAAAATAGACGCGTTAATATACAAAGATACTATTTAAAAAAAAAAAACCTACATATAAAATAGATATATTTAGTTCAATAACCATTTTTGTTAATATAAATAACAAAAAATTAAAACAAAGGACGGTGGATTTGATTATGATTAATTTAAATTGATAATGACTATTTTTAGACAACCAAAAAAACAAAAATATTAAGCACAAGTTGAGCCGTATAGAGTCACGCAAAAGTCTACTTATGAAATTTAAAGTTCTCTCTTATTGGTATATATATATATATATATATATATATATATATATATATATATATTCTTTTTTTTTTTAACATATATGTATATTTTTGAAAAAAGTTTTAAATATTTATAATTTCAATGAAAACTTTTAGATATTTATAATTCGAATAAAAACATACTTGGATATTTTTTAACACGTGTTTCACTTTTTTTTTCTTCATGTTAATACAAAAGTACTAGAGATGATAAGAATTCTTTTCAGTTCAATAAAACTTTTGGAACTTGAATTTAATCTCAAAAAGTAAAATATTTTTTTTTCGAATTAATTTATTAGTCTTTACGCATGTATGTAGATGCACCAAATTCATATAAAAAACTTATGTCAAATATTATCTGATTGACAATTCTGATTTTACATCTATCATATAAGAATATTTTATGTTTTGGAAATTACATCAATGTTTTTTTGCCTTTTCAAGCTTTCATGTGGCTATCGTAACTAAGTCATGTCGCGACGCAAAAAATACCCGAGCACATCGCGCGCTCGATGATACAACAGAATCACTACCAAACTTTATTTATTTCAAAAATAAAGGGAATATCGATAAGACCCAAAGGAATGAGAAACAGGTAAGGGAGTCGACTATGCGAGGGGAAGGTATTAGCATCCCTCATATCCGTTGTACTCAACATAAACCATTTTGCTTGTTCTTTGCGTGGATGTGTGTTATTATCTAAAGGTTACTTGCGAAAGGGAAAAAAAAATAAGTTTTTAATTAGTGTGCTCGCGGAGGATTAAGACCCTCGTGCCTACGTATCCTCATAGTGCAATGAGGAAATTAGAGCTCTGTAGTTCGGAGTAGAAAATAAGTATGTGTTGGTTGCTTTTAGGGAACAATTATAACTGCATCCTAAAAATATGTAGACGTTAGCTCATTTGATCATAGTTCGGATGCTTCAAGCTTTTAGTCTGACTGCTAAGGAACGAATTATAAAAGTTCTTTTATGAAAAGAAGAGGTGTTTTGCAAAAAGGTTTAAGTGTCAAAAGGAAAAGAAGGAGTTGATTGAATAGGGTAAGTGTCTGAACCAAATAGTGTGGCTAATGCGGAAATGTAGGATTTTGCCTAGATCCAAGGATCAAGACCTACAAAAGGGGGTGTTTGCCTAAGCACGAGGTCTGACAAGGCAAACAAAGCAAGAGATGAGGGGTTTGTCTAAGTACGAGGTCTGACAAGATAAATAATGCAAGAGAAGGAGGTTCGCCTAAGCATAGGGTATGGTAAGGCAAACATGCAGGGGAAAATGAGTTTGTCTAAGTACAATGTCTGATAAGACAATAGATGCAAGAGATGAGAGTTCGTCTAAGCACAAGGTCTGACAAGACAAACATGTAGGGGAAAGGTTTGTCTAAGCACAAGGACTGACAAGACAAACATGCATGAGGAAGGTTTTAGCCATTTGGAAATGATCAACCCAAAGATACGAGTTTGGTTCAGAGACCAGTATCCAAAGGGGAGTGTGTTTGGCGCAAGGAGGAGCTTGTTGTTGTGTTGAATATGGGGAAAAAGACTTGTCAATTATTTGATTTGAATTGTACTAAAGTCTATGAGTGAAGGTAAATACTTTGAACAACTGGGTCATTCGTCCTGTATCTCACCCAGATGCAGAGCAGGATGTCTGCTCTGATACCAATTAAAATTCTGGTAGCAGATCTCAAATGTTCTAAGAGATGTCGAGACACTTGATCTCTGCTTCAAACACAATGACAATAAGGACCAAAATACAAATTGCAGAAAATAAATAAACACACAATGATTGTTTACCCATTTCGGTGAACAACAACACCTACGTCTGGGGGCTACCAAGCCAGGAATGAAAATCCACAAGATAGTATTAATTCTAAGCTAAACACCTCTGGTTTACAACTTATCACTTAATCACTACCCGTGCTTAATTTCTACCTAAGACACTTCCTAGGTATAAGACCATTCTCAATTCCCTTTCAATCACAGCAGTGACAGAAATTACAACTCAATGTAAACAGTCCAGCTCTAGTATCAACACGACACAAGAGAGGCTTACAAAATACAAACCCTAAACTCACTAGGCAACAATGTATTTTTTTTTCACTCTTTTCCTAGGTTAAATCCATCATATTTACAATTATAAACCAGACTGGATTTGGGCTTCAAAGCGTAGTAATTATGTTCCACAGAATCTACAACTAATTCTCCTCTAAAATAGTTTCTTCAATCCTAAGTTTCCTAAAGTGTCTCCACACTTAGAAACAACATCTTCAAATTATAATCAGAGTCTCTGATTCCTCAATCTTGGACGCCACCTAGGAAAAACAAATAGTCCCAAAATAATCTGAAATCTGGAATAGCATAATTAAAAACTGAAAAGTAACAGACAAAGATGTCGAATAATCATGATATGAGATCTTGTCTAACATCTTGTTCTTCAGTTAGTTCTTCATGTTAGGACATCTTGTCCAACATCTTGCTGTCAAGTTAGTTTTACCAAAATTGATGCCAACCTCAAAGGCTTGAACTCATCAATCTCCCCCTTTGGCAGATTTTGGCTAAAACTAACTAAATAAAACTTGAAGACAGAAAAACAAGGTCTGAAGCCAAAAGTCAGAACATCAGCAGCGGAAAAAAACTAAAGCCTCCCCCTCAATCAGTTCCTTCTTCTGCAAGAAAAATATTAGAACACTCCCCCTCAATGGCAGCAGCACCAGCAAAGCAGACAGTGGCTAGCAGTGGAGTGGTTAGTAAAGTTAGTATTACTCTCTCTTTTTAGCCATAATATGACAAAGGTAGTTAGACAAACTAAATAACCAAGCAATAACATAAGGATTAAAGTACAAAACAAGCACAAAAGTGCCAAAAATTATCCTGGGCATTAAGCCCTTACATAACCACACAAATAAAAATAAGACTACATTAAGATGTCATCTTCAATAGCCTCATGATCCTCTTCCTCTTCTTTATACCAGAATATTGTTGACAAGTAATGCTAAAACTGAGAGTTGTCTTTGAAGACCTCTCGCTATTTGAAGGGAACACATATACACTTACTTGAATAGCATTCCCACACCAAGTTGCACTACTACAAAACGCGCAAACTACAACGCCAGGTTTACAACGGATTCATCTAAATCGTTGTAATAGGTTAAAATTTTCGTGCCTAGTAACTAGCCGTACGTATAAATGAAATATAATGACGGTTATGTTAGAAGACCGCAGTAATAAATATGCTTCGATTCCCTGCAGTTACACCTGCAGCTCCCGGGATTTTCATCCAAGTACAAACGCGAAAGTGGCACCGAAACAGAGTCGCCAGCAATGTGTATTTATCCCAAGAGAGGGAAAGGAAACACTGCGTAAACCTGAGGGAAAGGAAAGAGCATGGTCTTGCGACCAAGAGAACTGGGTTCGGGAGTCGGTTACGCGAAGGGAAGGTATTAGCACCCCCACGCGTCCATCGTACCCGATGGGATCCATGCCTGCTTGTCTCGATCAAAGGGTGTCGTTGACTGGAGCTTCGCTACCGAGAACTGGAAAAGAAAGGTAGAAAGGAAGGGGGGAAAAGAATGAGAACAAGAAGCAAATGTAGGGAAAATAGAAGAAGTGCTCGAATGGGCCCTACCCCACTGCCTACGTATCTCATCGGGAACATGAGAATCAGAGCGACGTAGTTCCCCTCAGCTAAGGGAAAGTTGTTTGTGTTTTTTAGTGGAAACGTCAGAGTGCGCGTTCCAGCAGTTAGGTGTTGCAGCTCGCTGTAGGGAGACTTAGGCGTTACCTGTTTGCGGTGGAACGGACGTGACGAATCCTTAAGGAATAGAATGAAGGAGATGAGAAGAGAATTTGTTTGTTTTTGTCTTTTAAGGAGAAGTGTTTTGTTTATTGGTGTTTAGTAACACGTATTGCATTCAAGTCTATGATATAGGATCGAATGCGTCGCATGGTCGTCCTAACAGGACGTATGCTAAACATTCTAGGAAGGTGAAGAGAAACCCTCCTCCTTCCATTTCCCATGTTCTAGGCTCACATGTAATATGCGTCAACCTTTGCTAAGTATTTTTTGCTTTTTGTTTTGAGATGAGGAGAGAAAGACTCAAATGGTTGAGAAAGGTAAAATATAATGATGAAGACTAAGACTCAAACCCTAAAGTTATCATACATGGATGTTTCTATGGTTAATGTGGTTTAAGAAACCTAATCCTAAGATAAAGGAGAAGAAGATTGAATTAAACAACTCACTTCTAAAGTAGAAGATGAGTTATAACTCAAAAGGGGGAAGAAAGAAGTTATCCAAGGAAAGCATATAAATGCTCATCATGATCACAAGTAGAATGATTAAAAGAGATAAGAGAAAATAGAAGAAAGAAGTGTATGTGGAAGCATGTCCACACACTTACTTACCCTTAGCACCTACATGAAAAGGTTAGTTCAAAAACTATTTACAAGTAGTGAAATAAGGAAAGAATACCAAATAATGATCAAACAAAATAAGAATCAAAGAATAAAGATCCTAAGAGATGAAAATCAATCAAGGTCAGAACCTATGCTCTAAGGATGTTCTCTAATGTTAAGATATCTAACCCACACAAACTATGCACAAGCAAAGTCTTAAACATCAAATAAAAGCACCTATGAAAGGAATAGATGAAAGATGAGTGGACATGCAAAGTGATCATGCAATAATGCTTCACAAAAGATCAAGGTCAGAACCACATACCATTTATAAATGTCTCACAATGCATATGAATCATCATACAAATCATGGATGCAATGATACAAATAGAGGAAGTAAGATGAAGAAGAGATAAGGAGAAGAAACAAGTTTCTAATTAGATGCACAAAGTGACATACCAAAAGTGCATAACATGTGAAATGATTAATGAAGTCATATGGGCAGTGGCATACTATTAATGAGATGCAAATGGAAGGTATGAAATGGCATACAAAAATGCACACATAAAACATGTAGAGCTTAAGAAGAGATAGGATGCAAGTTTAATTCAATCAAGTTCATGTAATGGAACAAATTGAAACAAGCATGTTTAAGTGGCAAGAAGTGAAAGTAAATGACCTATAATCATGGTTTAATATGACCTATAATATCATAGAAATGAGCTATAATATCATACAAATGAGCACAAAAGGTGGCACAAATGCCTCATCAAAATCATATGAGAATGAAGTAGAAGAATGTGCATACATGTTACTTCAAGTGCAAGGCATTAAAAAAATATCAAAGCACATGATAAAATAGTAAAAATAAGGTCCTAAACAATCCAAGTCAGAAGCAAAACATGTACCAAAACTCATAGCAAAACTCAAAAGAAAACATGACCACAGAATTTCACAAAACCACATTGAACAAACCAAAAGGAAGTGCAAAGATGAACATGCAAACATGTGATAACATGACTTTAAAAATCAAAAGGAAATTGGTTTAGGTACTTTAATGTGTTATATAACTAATGCAAAAAGAATGAGTCAAAAATGTTGTATGAGATGGGAGAAATAAAATGTACAAGTTCAAGTGTCAAAGAAAGGTTCAAATGAAAAAGAAATTGAAAAGAAATTGTGGAATCATGCTAAAAAATTTATAAAACCAGAATTAAAAATTTCAGAAAATTATTTAAATGAGTAAAGATGTCACATGAATTTATTTAGAATTTTTCAATGTGTTTTGGTATTTTTAAAATTAGCAAATGGAAATAATATGGAAAAAGAAAAGAAAATATGAAAATAAAATGGAGAGGGGGTGCAGCGTGAGTAATTTTCAGTTGAAAAGTGGCATTGGGCTTAACATGTGGGGTGCAAATAACAAATATCAACCCAGTCCAAATATGCGCGTATTTGTGTGTGGAATGGTGTACGTGCAGTCAAATGTAGATGCATGGTGTACGTGCAGTCAAATGTAGATGCAATAAGAGCCACACAATCATGTTAATCACAATCAGTCAACAAAGTCACCCAATCCAATGGTCCACAAGGCAAGCCCATGATAACTAATACGCACGCACTCACATGCTAACAATCAAAGTCAACAATCTGAGAGAGAGAGAAGATCATGTGAGGGAGAGTGGGTTCATTAATGTGGTGGCGCATTATTAAGCGTTGGATTAATTTCATGATGATCAAACATGCAAGATGAGTGGATCAGATGTTAGGCACACAATAATAAGCATGATGTACATGTACACAAGCATTCAGATCACAAAATAAAGCACGTGAGATGCACATGATCATTAATGCGCTGGCATATTTATAACCACACGATACAAACAATCCAACGACTATGATATAAAACCAGAAACCCTAGCTGATAAATGTCACCGGCCGGAGAAGGACCTCCGGTCATCTTCTCCGGCGAAACGCCACCGTCTGCAACTTTCAAATCTTCTAGAAATTAACAAACCGTGTACCATTCGAAAGAGGAAGTTGAGGAGATCATGAATCCACAATTGAAATCATCAAACCATGCACACACAGCAAGGAACATCCACAAACATTTTGCCCGAAGAAACACCACTACGCTCCTAATGATCCTATCACTAGCCGGAGTACACACACTGCCTCTAATAAGCCACAATCATCATGAAACCAGCTATACACAGTGAAAAAAGTCGAGAAAGAGGAACCTGAAATTTGGAGAAGCTTTGGATCTTCAGAAATCCAGAGATGATCTTGTTCTGGAGCTTAAACTGAGCAAAATAAATGCTATTGAATCTTGAATTCTTGATGGAAACTGAGATTCAGCTTGAGAAATATGGTTTCCTTTAATGTTGATTCAACTTGCTCTTCATAAACAATGGACACTTGATGATGTCAGTGATGAGAGATGAGTGAAGATGATGATGAAATTGATGAATTTGTGCAGTGAGAGAGAGAGAGAGAGAGAGAGAGAGAGAGAGAGAATTCAGAGAGAGTTTGAGAGTGTTTTTGGAGGGAGAGTGAAAAATGAAGTTGTCGTTCTATTCTAAGTTAGTTTTCATTATATATGTTGGGTTAGTTGTTTAACTCGCGGTTAAGTGAGTTGGTTAGATGAGTTGGAGCTTGGTTAAATGAGTTCATCCTAACTAACTAAGTTAAGTTAGTTAGGGGCGAGTTGGGAAGGTTTTGATATGGTGTGGGTGAGTTCATGGCCAATGGTGAGGGTGAGAGTGAATGGTGTTGATGTTGTGTTGCTGCAGAAACTTGTACAGCAAGTTTTTTCACTTTTCTTCTTTATGTATGATGGCATGGTAAGTACATAGTGTGTAGGAGAATGTTTAGCCAAATGAAGTAAGGAATGAATAATGTTTGAAGCACGCGTATGACTGGTGTGAATCATCAACAACAATGCACAATAATCTCACCTTTGGATTAGCAAGATCAGAATGCAAATGGTGGACTTTAAGGAGGGATATCTCTCACATTAATGAATGGAAATGTGCGATTTTGGTGGCAAATGAAAGAGTAGACATAGGAGAATAAGTTTGATGTTGAAATGAGATCAAATGGAGGTTGGTAAAATGGTGTAAAATGACTTGTAACATAAGAATGTGGGACTGCATCATGGGCACGCATGACCTGCATGGTATGCATGGCTATGGCTTGTGAATTTCAGCATGAACACATCACCTTTGGACCACTATAACTCCATCATAACTTGCCCAAATGGAAAAATGTTCAACATCAAAGTTGAAGAGAGCATTGAGATGAACAACTTTTATGTTCAACATTTTTTCATTTGGAGCCTCCATCGTTGAGAAAAGTAGCTTTACATTTTTCCCACCATGTGTTTGATGAAATTATGGCCTATGGGCCTGAACTTGCCTTGCCATGACTTGGTTTTTGCCTTGATTTTACCAAACTTTGATTGATCATAACTCCCTCAATTTTGATCCAATGTAAGAGTTCTTTATATGGATTTGAAGCTTAGAATGTGAACTTTAATTGGCTCAACTTGGGCCTGAGGTTTGGAGCTTTTATCATGGAGAAAGAAAGCCTCAAAGTGTGGTGCAAAATGGTCCAAACTTGCCATTTTTGGAAACCCTAAGTTTCTAAAAATGGAAACTTTGTACATTTCTTGATTTTTCATGATTCCTCCATCATTTCTTGATCAAATCTTGTACAATGAATATATACAACTTGAATTTCATGACTTTGACCTTAAAGAGTCAGGAGTTGACTTTTTTCACTGCACAGTTGACTTTTTCCCCAATTTCTTGATTCTCAAGCAACTGATCAATTGAACCTCTTCTAAAATGAACCAATGATCAATCTTTCACCCTTAGATACTTAATATCATGTAGAAAACATCGAGATCAAGTTTGAATCAAAATTTCATCAGGAGAATGCTTGAACCCAACACCCTAATTTGAACTGTTTTTGATAGGAGGTGATGCACTGCCCAATCTTCTTGATGAATTCCCATCTTCCCATGACTTGTGGGATCAATTGGGATGATATATGATGTAAGAGACCCTTGAGACTTGTTGAGAGACCCTTGGCTCTTGTTCTCTTGCTTTGGATGATCAATACCTTTGAGAAACAACTGATCACATGCCCTTATGCAAGATGCAATGCAATGCTTTGTGTTTTATTTTTCTATGCTTGAATGCAATGCAATGAAATGAAAGCATATGCTAAATGATATGAAAAATGAGAGGGCAAAATTTGGGGTATTACAACTGCCCCTATTCAATCACTGTAGACCTGAATGGATGATAGCGATTGCTTTCAGACTTTCAAGGTATAGAGGGAATGAATACTAAAAATAACCAGAAAATTTGCACTCTGTGGAGAAGAAGAAAAGGGATATAAACCCAACCAAATGAACTCTGTTTGGATAAAAACTCTAATGGGAAGAATAGCATTGGAGAGGTGTCTTTTAGCACGATGTCAGGCGACTACTGGCTTGCCATACTGCGGATGGACTTTAACAATGTCTTTTAGCACGACGCCAGACGACTACAGGCTTGCCATATTGCGGATGGACTTTACCAATGTCTTTTGTACAACGCCAGACGACTATTGGCTTGCCACGCTACGGGTGGACTTTACCAATGTCTTTTGTATAACGCCAGACCTCTACTGGCTTGCCACACTGCGGGTGGACTTTAACAATGTCTTTTGTACAATGCCAGACGACTAATGGCTTGCCACGCTGTGGGTGGAATTTACCAATGTCTTTTGTACAACGCCAGACGACTACTGGCTTGACACACTGCGGGTGGACTTTCGCCAATCTGCGGTTGGTATTGAAACTGTCTTTTTAAATGGAGTCAGACGACTACTGACTTTCCACACTGCGGGTGGACTTTGCCTTCTTGCCACCCTAAGATGGACTTTTGCCAATCTGCGATTGGACTTTGATGCTTTGCCACCCTTAGATGGACTTTTGCCAATCTGCGGTTGGACTTTGCTGATTTGCCACCCTAAGATGGACTTTTTCCAATCTGCGGTTGGACTTGGAACTGTCTTTTAAATGGAGTCAGACGACTACTGACTTGCCACACTGCGGGTGGACTTTGCCTTCTTGCCATCCTAAGATGGACTTTTGCCAATCCGCGGTTGGACTTTGATGATTTGCCACCCTAAGATGGACTTTTGCCAATCTGCGGTTGAACTTAGCTTTGTCTTGGATGAAATCAGTTGACTACTAACTGGCCACACTGCGGGTGGACTTTTGCAAAATTCCAATACTGGATTACGCTCTGCATGCATATCAGACATCTCTGCTGACTCTGCTGAGGAACAATAGTCAATGATGTGACCTTAGAGACTCCTGAAAGGATGATATCTCTGCTGGAGAAGGAATGAACAATCCGTCTGCTTTGAATTGTCACGCTTGCCAAAAATAAATTGGACTTTGAGATATAAAGGAGTGATGACTCTGCCAAGAATGATTTCATCTGCCTGGGGATGAGTTCTGATCATGGCAACTCTACTGGAGGAATGACAACCTTCCGACTTAGCTGGGGAAAGAATGTACTAACACTCTGCTGAGGAAGAGATTTTGTTGACCTGCTAAACTTCTGCGGGGGGAGAAAAACAACTCAGCTGGGGAGTATTACTGACAAGATTCAATGCTGAACTCTGTGGGGATACCACTACCAGAGATACGATCTTGCTTGGGATCGAAACTACTCCATTGGGGATACACCAATCTTGGTTAGAATACGTCCTGTTGCGAAGAAAATGCACGATAATCTGTTGAGGAACAGAGTTGTCGAGCTTAAAATAAGAGCCATAATATCCCACGCTATGCGAACCTTCTGCTTGACGACTCCATTGGGGATAATGAGTTGACAACAAACTCTACTGGGGAGAACCGCTTCAAAGCGTCTCGTGCTGGAGATGTCTCTTGAGAGAATTTTACAGAAGACCAAGCATCTTCCAACTCTTAGACAAATACTGAGACTTGAGCTAGACGAATTAACCGGGAGGCACTCTACTGGGGATAATAGATCTGGAACGTCTCTTGCCAGGGAATTTCATGATGCCCCATGCGTGGGAGGGATCACAAACTCGCTTTTGCCCCAGATTACGCGGATGATCTGAAGAAATAGTCCCAAGAGAATTTTACAGAAGATTTGGCATCTTCAAACTCCTGGACACTCACTGAGTCTTGAACATTAACTACGAGGTCTGCGAAGCAACTCTACTGGGGAATTTGTAACCGTTATCGACACAGAAAAGCTTGTAACTATTGGAAGTACTGAATAGGAGAATCGACTTAATAAGATGCAACACTATCCAGTTGAAATTTACTCGTCAATATCAAATTATCGTGAGTGACCGTCAGTTGACGAATGGACTCAATTAGTAAACGTTGTGACAAAAGAGTGACATGTGAACCCTTTCCTGAACTTGACTGCCCCAGTATTCTGCATGGGAATAAGTGATTACTCGTCTAGGAGGAATGACTCTTGTGCTTGAAACCACCTGGATCTATTACCTACAACAAAAGAATACACACACATGCCCCGGAATATTGCGTGGTTTGAATCCACCATCTAGGATTACTTAACATTCAAAGTAATTTTAAATGTTTTTTTGCGCATGTTATTGTAAAGCCACAATGTTTTCAAATGCAATGTTTTATCAAATATTCGGACGTTTTTGCAAACAAAGCAGTAAAACAAAATAAGAAGCTTTTGACTGAAATTCAATTTATTGATTGAAAATGCCTGAAATGGCAAGTACAACAAGAAGCAAGTCCTGGAAAGAGGAGATTGCTGTAAATTGAGAAAAGAAACTATCCTAATGGCAATGTGAAAACGACATTCCACTGAGTTTCAATTCCACTATGGCCAGTATGTCTTCAAAACTCTCCGACCTTCCCTTCTGAGGAGTGATCAGACCGATTCCTACCCTTCGGAATGTCTGTTGCTGAAACGGTAATGGAGTACAGATAACTCAGACCACAATCATTCGCTTAAATCCCTCTTTTGCGTGGACCGCCCTTTCGGGTTTTCAATCCACCGGGATACCCTTTTTTGCCTGAGTTGTCCTTGCGGATTTTCAACTCACCGGGTGTACAA
The DNA here is from genome assembly GCA_022829125.1 of Lathyrus tuberosus. Classification (NCBI taxonomy): domain Eukaryota; kingdom Viridiplantae; phylum Streptophyta; class Magnoliopsida; order Fabales; family Fabaceae; genus Lathyrus; species Lathyrus tuberosus. The sequence goes on along the minus strand of JALAZF010000205.1, from coordinate 1,346,109 downwards.
TTTTTTTTTATTTTATCCCTAATTTTTGCCCGAACCTTTTTATTCTGTTTTTATGGTTCGCCGGGATGCCCTTTTTTTGTCTGGACTTTTCTCTTTTTTTTTTGTCCAGCGGGTCTCTTTATGCGAAGTATTTTTTGACTACGTCTGAGTTGACAAGGGATGAAAAGTCTTCGCCGTCCATGGTTGTAAGTAATAAGGCTCCGCCCGAGAAGACCTTTTAAACCATGAATGAACCTTCATAGTTGGGAGTCCATTTTCCCCTGTGATCTGTACTAGGAGGAAGGATCCTTTTGAGTACCACATCTCCAACTTTGTAAACCCGAGGACGCAGCTTTTGGTCGAATGCCTGCTTCATCCCCCGTTGGTATAACTGCCCATGACACACAGCTACCAGTCTTTTCTCTTTAATAAGGCTCAACTGGTTAAATCTGGCACGAACCCACTCAGCTTCATCTAACTTGACATCCATCATGACTCTGAGGGACGAAATCTCCACTTCAACCGGTAACACTGCCTTCATACCGTATACAAGTGAGAATGATGTTGCCCCAGTGGACGTGCGTACTGACGTTCGGTACCCATGCAAGGCGAACAGTATCATCTCATGCCAATATTTATATGTGACAACCATTTTCGGCATAATCTTCTTAATATTCTTGTTGGCCGCCTCCATAACGCCATTCATCTTCGGGCGATACGGAGAAGAATTGTGATGTTTAATTTTGAAGTCCCGGCACAGCTCAGCCATCATTTTGTTATTCAGATTAAAACCATTATCAGTAATGATTCTCTCAGGCACTCCGTACCGACAAATGATATCCCGTTTCAGGAAACGAGCTACCACTTGCTTAGTGACATTGGCATAAGATGCTGCTTCAACCCATTTAGTGAAATAATCAATGGCGACCAAGATGAAATGATGGCCGTTTGAAGCAGTAGGCTCAATTTTCCCATTCATATCAATTCCCCACATTGCAAAGGGCCAAGGCGAGGACATGACACTCAACGGATTTGGAGGCACATGCACTTTGTCTGCATAAATCTGGCACTTGTGACATTTACGGGCGTACTTGCAACAATCTGTCTCCATTGTCAACCAATAATACCCCGACCTCAATAGTTTCTTTGCCATTGCATGTCCTCCGGCATGGGCACCGAAAGAGCCTTTATGCACTCCTGCATTAACAGGTCTGCTTCGTGTCTATCCACGCATCTGAGCAGAACCATGTCAAAATTTTGTTTGTACAGTACGTCATCTTGGTTCAGGAAGAAGCTACCAGACAACCTTCTCAACGTCTTCTTATCTTTGGTAGATGCCCCAGGCGGGTACTCCTGACTTTTCAAAAAACACTTGATATCATGAAACCACGGCTTGTCATCAGACGTTGCATCGACAGGAAACACAAATGCAGGTCTGTCAAGACGAGACACTTTAATCTTGGGTACATGATTCCACCTTTGCACTTTGATCAAAGAAGACAATGTGGCCAAGGCATCAGCAAACTTATTCTCATCTCGGGGAATATGGTACAGCTTCACTGTTGTGAAAAACGTCAACAATCTCCTCGTATAATCTCTATACGGAACCAGAAGCGCCTGGCGCGTGTACCAACTCCCTTTCACTTGATTAACTACCAAAGCTGAATCACCAAAGATATCGAGGGTCTTAATTCGCAAATTAATCACCTCCTCAATCCCCATTATACAAGCTTCATACTCTGCTTCATTGTTGGTGCATCCGAAAGTTACTCGGGCGGTGAAAGGCATATGAACACCTTCCGGCGTGATAAGAACTGCTCCAACTCCGTACCCATTCATGTTGACAGCCCCATCAAACATGAAACTCCATTTGGACTCAGGGTCTTGCCCCTTCTCCGGGAGTGGTTCCTCGTAATCTTTAGCTTTGAGAAACATGATGTCCTCATCAGGGAAATCAAATTTCATGGGTTGGTAATCATCAATCGGCTGTTGCGCAAGATAGTCTGACAAGATACTTCCTTTGATGGCTTTTTGAGAAGTATACTGGATATCATATTCTGTCGAAACCATTTACCACCGTGCAACTCTGCCTATTAGTGCTGGTTTCTCGAAGATGTATTTGACATGATCCATTTTGGAAATTAACAAAGTTGTGTGCCTGACCATATACTCCTCAATCGCTTAGCAGCCCATGCAAGTGCACAACATGTCTTTTCAAGCATTGAGTACCGGGACTCGCAGTCATTGAACTTTTTGCTTAGGTAGTAGATAGCATGCTTCTTCCTACCTGTCTCGTCGTGTTGACCGAGAACACAACCCATAGAACCTTCGAGCACTGTCAAATACATTATCAAAGGTCTCCCTGAAACTGGAGGCATGAGAATTGAAGGTTCCTGTAAGTATTCTTTTATTTTATCGAATGCCACTTGGCAATCGTCATTCCACCTGACCGTTTGATCTTTTCTTAGCAGTTTGAATATTGGTTCGCATGTGGCTGTTAGGTGAGATATGAACCTTGCAATGTAGTTCAATCTTCCTAAGAAACTACGAACCTCTTTTTCTGTTCTCGGTTCAGACATCTCTTGTATTGCTTTAACCTTGGTAGGATCAACCTCAATTCCCTTTTCACTTACGATGAAACCTAACAGCTTTCCAGAACGTACCCCGAAAGTGTACTTGTTCAGATTCAACCTCAAGTGGAACTTTCTCAACCTTTCAAACAACTTTTTCAAATTAATCAGATGTTCTTCCTCCGTTCGCGACTTGGCAATCATGTCATCCACATAATATTCAATCTCTTTGTGAATCAAGTCGTGAAATAAAGTTACCATTGCCCGCTGATACGTTGCCCCTGCATTTTTCAACTCAAAAGGCATCACTTTATAACAATATGTACCCCATGGGGTAATGAATGTGGTCTTCTCCATATCCTCAGGTGCCATCTTAATCTGGTTGTACCCGAAGAAACCGTCCATAAACGAGAACACTGAAAACTGAGCTGTATTATCAACCAGCACGTCGATGTGAGGTAGTGGGAAATCATCTTTTGGACTCGCTCTGTTAAGATCTCGATAATCCACACACATTCTAACCTTTCCGTCCTTCTTTGGTACCGGCACGATGTTGGCAACCCAGGGAGGATAATTGGTCACAGCAAGAAACCCTGCATCCCACTGCTTCTGAACTTCTTCTTTGATTTTTATGGCCATATCGGGATGAGTCCGACGAAGTTTATGCTTGACTGGCGGGCATTCTTCTCTCAATGGCAGCCTGTGCACAACAATATCGGTATCCAATCCCGGCATGTCCTGATACGACCAGGCGAAGATATCAACATATTCACACAACATTTCAGTCAAAGCTTTCTTTACATCTGCCTGCAGGCTGGCGCCAATCTTGATCTATTTCTTAACATCCATGGTGCCAATATTGATGATCTATATGGTCTCTTGATGAGGTTGGATGGCCCTTTCCTCTTGTTTTAACAATCCGGCCAGTTCCTCAGGGAGTTCACAGCCTTTCTCATCCCCTTCTTCGGCTTGATAAATCGGTTTGTCAAAGTCATACATAGCCATAGCAGAACCGTTATCAATGGAATCCGGAGGATCAAGTCTGCACGAACGAGTTCATGCTTTATTTTAGAATTTATTTTAGAACAAAAAGAAACGAAACATTGCCATTTTTAATTTTTTTGTGCAAAAATAAAAAAATGAAAGATGGGGAACAAAATCTGAGTGCAAAACGTCCTTTATTAATGATTAAACTTGCAAATGAAAATGGGTGGCCCTACAAATGAATCTGAATACCTTGGGCAGTGCGCCAAATTTTAACATGCATTATGATTAAAGAAAAACAAAGAAAATTACTCTGTTTGAAGAGTAACTTGGACGATTTCTTCAACGGACTAGTTTTGCAATTGTTGTCCCGAGGCACGTGGGCGTACCCAATTATCTAAGTCACAGTCACTGTCAATGCCATCTTCTGTAGCTGCACAAGACTGGTCTGGGTAAATGATTCCCCCACTGCTAAAAGTGATGGGTCCACTGTACTTTGCAACCGAATCCATAGAGGGTTGATAACCAATACCAAACTTGTCCTCCTTCATTGATGTCTCTATCAGCTTGCCCCAGCCTTGGGCATTACCTGCTCTAACAACCTCGACAGCTTGCTTATAAGACGAAATGGACGTGCCGACTCTATCTGGTGTAGGGGAAGATTCAGGCACTTTATCAATGTTCACTACCTCGAACGACTGGCAAAGCATTTCGTGGATTTCCCCATCCATCTCAACATACTTGAATGTGGATAAATGACTGACAAAAATGTCCTCTTCACCACATACATTCACTACTTGTCCCTCAAACTCGTATTTCAGCTTTTGATGTAATGTGGATGTAATAGCCCCGGCCGCATGAATCCATGGGCGACCTAATAAACAGCTATAAGCAGGCTGTATATCCATCACGTGGAATGTAGACTTGAACACTTGAGGTCCAATTTGCACAGGTAATTCCACTTCACCAAACACAGATCTCTTCGTCCCATCGAATGCTCTGACAACCAAATCACTTGGCCTTAAAATCAATCCATCAACTTCCAGCTTCATCGGCGCCTTCTTAGGCAAGACATTGAGCGAGGAACCAGTGTCTACCAACACGTGGGACAACACCGCACCCTTACACTCCATTGTAATATGCAGAGCTTTTTTGTGGTTTCTACCTTCAGACATCAAATCTCGGCTCGTGAAACCTAATCCATGACTGACATTGACATTAGAAATCACACTCTCGAGCTGATTGACGGTAATTTCCTGTGGAACATAGGCTCTCTTCAACACTTTCAGCAAAGCCTCTCGGTGTGCATCAGAGCACATCAATAATGACAAAATTGAGATCTTCGAGGGCGTCTGATTCAATTGATCGACGATTTTGTAATCACTTTTCTTTATTATTCTTATAAACTCTTCTACCTCATTGTCAAAGGTAATCTTGGGCTCTGTCTCAGGCACGGGCACACTCTCAGCCACCTGTTTTCCTTTAGCTTTCGCCGCCGCCTCGACTTCTTTATAACTTCGAAGGGTTTGGGGAGCAAACAACCTTCCACTCCTGGTAAAGCCACCTACACCACCCATGTTATCAATATTTGAACTGGCCGATGTCCCGACTTCCTGCTTTTTCCCCTCATAGTACACATCTGCTCCATAGTGCCATGGGATTTCTTTCTTAAAAGTAAAAGGAACTGGTCCTGGCACCGTGATGGTAACACGACTGGGTCTTTCTGGCACAACGCTTGCTACAGGAGCTGCCCTTGCAGGTACCTGAATTTCAGCAGGAGTATAATAAATGGTCACAGTTGACACCTCATCAATATCTTTCACAACCCGTTCAAACTGTAGACGGCCTTCATTGATCAGATTCTGCAAACCAACTCTCAATTTATTATAGCCATTCTCTTGACCCATACACTCAGAACAATCTTGGTCACAACCCGAGAACACCTGTCCCTTCAACAGACGATCTTTCACAACCAGCAATGAAGTCTTCACCTGATTGATATCTGCCACCAAGTTCAATCTCTTTCCATCCTCAATGGCATGCACATCTTCCACACCGTGATTAGGCATGGGGTTCTGAAGATCATTAGGAGGTAAAGAAAAATTGATTGCTTTAGCATCTATCAGATCTTGCACCTTATTTTGAAATGCCCAACACTTTTCGGCGGTGTGCCCCGGAGCACCTGAATGGAAATCGCAGCGAGCATTAGCATCATAATTAGGTGGCAAGTTACCAGCAGTAGAAGGTCTCATGGTACGAAGCTCAACCAGCTTCAATTGGAGTAACTGGGGTAACAATGCTGAGTAGGTCATAGGGAGAGGGTCAATCTTGCGGTCCCTCTGCCTAGACCTTTGTTGGAAAGGAGGTTGCTGCTGTTGCTGCTGAGCCTGCTATTGTGGCTGCTGTTTCTGAACAGATGGTGTTGGGATCGTCACTGCACCTACTTGGTGATAAGCCTGAGAACGTCCTCTTCCCCTTCCTCTATACACAACGTTTGTCTCACCTTCTCTCCTTTTCTGACCATTAGCAAAAGTTTTCTTTGTTTCTGAAGAACCAGTACCACTTACATCTTAAATATTCCTGAATTTCAACAGACTCTCGATCCTTTCACCAGCAATCACGATATCAGAAAATCCTGTCGATGGGCAAGCAGCCAATCTGTCAAGAAATGCCCCATGCAGGGTGCCTATGAACATATCTGCCATTTCTCGCTCAAGCAAAGGGGGTTGAACCTGGGCGGCCATTTCTCTCCACCTTTGAGCGTATTCTTTGAAACTTTCCTTAGCATTCTGTGACAACCCTTGCAGTTGAGTGTGGTTGGGAGCCATGTCAATATTATACTGATATTGCTTCAGAAACGCTTCTGCCAGATCTTTCCAGCTTCTCACAGCAGCTCTGTTCAATTTCATGTACCAAGTCAATGAAGCTCCAGCCAAACTGTCTTGAAAGTAATGCATCCACAACTTCTCGTCATCAGTGTGGGCTGAGATCCTCCTAAAATAAGCCTGAATATGTGTCTGGGGACACGTATTGCCATGATATTTGTCAAAAGTGGGTGGCTTGAACTTTGGAGGAATTCTGACCCCTGGTACCAGACCCAAATAAGTAACATCAATGCCTAGAGAATTCTTGCACTCCATAGCCCTGATTTTCTCAGCCAGCTCATCATACCTTCTGTCATTGGGATTACCCATATCAGCATCCAGTAGGGTGAATTAATCTTCCTGAACATCTTCCTGAACAACACCAACATTTCTGACATTTCCATTACCCAGATTACCAACAGGAGGAGGGTTGCCAACAGGAGGAGGAGTGACCCTTGTCTGTGAATTGTCAACTTGATTACGTTCAGGAGTGGTCTCTGGACGCTCGACCAGAATCCTCAATCTCTCTTGAGTCTGTGCTATACCAGTTATGAGAGTCATGAACTGATCCATGTGTGCCCTCATCTCAGCCAAATCACTCTGCATTTGATCCATGATCTTAGCTTGATTTCTACGAGTTGCGTATCGGTGGACGTGATTCTCAGCAATAATGCCTGAAACCAAATAAAGGTTAGGAAAAACCGGAACAAGTACCTGTTATGCAAAAATACTTATGATTATGAAAATGCAAATGTCATGTTTTTCATCCCCAGGGCGTTTTACACCCTGATTCCAGTCTTAATCACAAGAATATCAATAATAGTCACATAATGTTGAGAGAAAAATATTGCGAAGAACTGTGCTGTGATAATGTGCTGGTGAATAGCATGATGCCGAAGAAACCCCTTTGAATAAGCCATTCATTGAATTTAGCAGAAAACTAATAAGTGCTGAAGCATTTTACAACGAGTCTGTAAATGGGAAGTACATCAAGGAAATGACTCCATCAACAAGCCTGATGGTAGCCAACAGTACATCAACAAAACTACATTAAAAAGATGGGAAAGTAAGATCAAACATCTAACTCCAAATCTTTCAATTTCTCACTAGAATGCTTGATTTCTTCAAAAAGGATTCTGGTGCGCTGATGACCCGGCCTTTAAATCAACTCTTTGATCAAAATGTCTCTCCTCTTCAAAGCTTTGGCTAATGACTCTGCATGCATCAAGAGAGCTTCATCAGTACTCACTTCCTTAAACCTTTTCACCTCAGCTTGTATCTTGAGTCTTCCCATCTCCACCATGGCATCCTCAAGATTTATCTTGGACACTTTCAGTTCATCATTAACATTCTCCAGCTGCTCTTGGCTTTTTCTAAAGTCTTCCCGATGCTTTCTCCGTTGTTCATGCGCTCTAAGAAGCTCATCGTTTTTGGCCTTTAATTGCTCTCGCAGCTTTACATTCTCTAGTCTGACCTTATCCCAGGCTTGCTGAAGCTTGGCTAGCGTGTCTTTAGTCTGGGATAAAGCCTGTTTGGTCTTCTTATGAGCTTGAGTGGTAGCATCGGCACCCTTACTAATTTTCTGGAAATGTTGAGCTCTTTCTGCAAAATCCCTTTCGCTTGCTGTTAAGATTTGTTCCGCGTCTTGGGCTTTCAGTTCCAATCTTTTGTTGGTATGTAGCACTTCTTGAAGACGGCTGCTCAGCTCAGAATTCTCTCCTTGAAGCTTTTTCACCGAGGCTTGCAACTTATCAAATTCTTCCACAGTGGCAGTACTTCTTTCTTTCTCACCCTCAGGATACAGAAGGGGCGCCTTACCAAAAGGCAAGTGAAAATCTTCAACTCTTTTCTTCACCCACTCTTCATATGCTGGATAAGCCCGATTGTTGGGTTTGCTTAGAGCAACTTTCCCTTTCTTCAGTACGCTAACCCAACTTTCAGAGACTTTTTGTGCTGTTTCTAAACCATCTGATGTGTGGAAATACAGGGACTCTTCCACATCTCTCTTAATGGGCGGACCCGTCAGAGCGTACCCAAATTGTTGGACGACCAAAGAAGGATTGTAGTTAATTCCCCCATTTCTTCCTATTAGTGGAACATTAGGAAACTTACCACAGCTGTGGATAATATTCTTGCCGATTAGCCCATGATCTACCCATATGATGTCCTTGGTAACTAGTCCCATTAAGCGTTGACTCCATTCTAGAGAATCTTTAGAATCCACAAAAGCTCCTGATTGCGCTAATCGACTTACAAACCACTTATAGAACAAAGGTGCACAGCAACGAACTACCCCTCCTCTTTTCTTTTCATTTCTGTTGTATAAGGCGTAGTGAAGGTCTCCCAATAGCGTTGGTACCAGATTTTTCATCATGAATATCCGAATGGCATCCGCATCAACAAAATCAGGCTCGTTGGGAAACAATACAATGTCGTATACACAAAGGGCTAGCAAAGCATTAAAAACAACCCAATTCCCGTCTTTCGCAGCCTCCTGAGCCTTCTTTATTAAATACCCCATCTTGTAACCATGAAGCCTTCCTTTGTTGGAGATATTGGCTTCTAGTTCTGACTTGCTCAAATAAAGAGCACCAGCCACTTTTCCAAAGTCAAGATCATCCACAGACCCAAAGAAAGGAGGCTCCTCCTTGATTGCAATCCCTAGCATGTTGGAATACTCCTCTAAAGTAGGTACCAACAAATAATCTGGAAATAAAAAACACCTCTGCGGAGGGTCGTAGAACTGCATCAAAGTATGAAGACCCTTGTATTCGTAATCACTGATATTGCAGACAAAAGATAAAATCCACCCATATTTTTCTTCGAAAGCTGTCCGCACTTCAGGGCTCTCCATTCCTTTCAGGACAATAATAAGACCTAGAGTAGGTGTGAGGAATTTGTAACTGATGATATTCTTCCTCTCTTTAGTATTCATCCTTGTGAGAACCTGATGACTGGAATCGGGGGTAAAATATGCACCTGGAAATGAATAAACATGTATGTTAGGATATGTAAATGCAATGCAAAGGGCATGGTATCAAGGTGCCAAGTGTCTGTGCTGGATTGTGAACGGTGTCAGTGTAGCTCTGAGAACAATATAGAACCATAGATAGGGACCATCTAAATACAATAGGATGAATTCTCCTTTCGTGTAATGGCAACAGAAAACCGGGTATGTAGGAGGTTATGGTTACCTACAAACCTGTAAACAACCTGCCCTTCTTACGTGTGAGTACTAAGATCCTCAGTATCCCAGGCTCTCAGGTCGAGAAATGATGATACGTTCACCATTTCTGGTTTGGCATCATCATCAATCGAGAAGGCCTCAACTGATTCTCCAAAACGAAAGGTCCTCAGCTTCAGGCACTGAGGTCGAGAAGCAATAGTACATTCATCCCTCGGGGTACAGTACTATCGCCAATCGAGGAGTGCCTCCACTGATTCTCTTTCAAAAAGGACATCCTATAGCAAGTTCCCAGCATTGGGTCCTCGGATCAAGAATGTGCAATGGGTTTGCCACAGAACGTGGTCTGCCGCTATCACATCTCGGAAGGAGTGCCGCAACTGGGTCCTCGGGAATGGTCACCAGAGTCGACAGTTCCTCAAGAGAATAACTACTGGCCTGTATAACATACAATAGCAGATAGCTCCTGATAGAACCTCGTCTGGTTGTGGGTCTCATGAACAACCATACGTGGTCACCACCATGCAAGCGTCACGACTATCCACTCTAATACCTATGTGTGTACTTAAGCCTGGGTAGTGGGCTTATCTCTCAGAACACCCCATCATGCCAAACAGAAAACCAGCACAGCACAGCATAATACAGTATATGAAATGAAAATGCTAAAAGGCGGTAAATACAGTAAAGTACAGTAAAGCGATAATACGATAAACAGCAATACAGTAAAACAATAAATACAGCAAAATACAGCATCAAAGTAAACACCCAATGAATGAAAAATAAACAAGTGCTAGAATTGACTCGCTTAGGGAACCAGAGATTCTGGGTTCGATCCCCAGCAGAGTTGCCAGCTGTCGCTCCCGGGATTTTCATCCAAGTACAAATGCGAAAGTGGCACCGAAACAGAGTCACCAGCAATGTGTATTTATCCTAAGAGAGGGAAAGGAAACACTGCGTAAACCTGAGGGAAAGGAAAGAGCATGGTCTTGCGACCAAGAGAACTGGGTTCGGGAGTCGGTTACGCGAAGGGAAGGTATTAGCACCCCCACGCGTCCATCGTACCCGATGGGATCCATGCCTGCTTGTCTCGATCAAAAGGTGTCATTGACTGGAGCTTCGCTGCCGAGAACTGGAAAAGAAAGGTAGAAAGGAAGGGGGGAAAAGAATGAGAACAAGAAGCAAATGTAGGGAAAATAAAAGAAGTGCTCGAATGGGCCCTACCCCACTGCCTACTTATCTCATCGGGAACATGAGAATCAGAGCGACGTAGTTCCCCTCAGCTAAGGGAAAGTTGTTTGTGTTTTTTAGTGGAAACGTCAGAGTGTGCGTTCCAGCAGTTAGGTGTTGCAGCTCGCTGTAGGGAGACTTAGGCGTTACCTGTTTGCGGTGGAACGGACGTGACGAATCCTAAGGAATAGAATGAAGGAGATGAGAAGAGAATTTGTTTGTTTTTGTCTTTTAAGGAGAAGTGTTTTGTTTATTGGTGTTTAGTAACACGTATTGCATTCAAGTCTATGATATAGGATCGAATGCGTCGTATGGTCGTCCTAACAGGACGTATGCTAAACATTCTAGGAAGGTGAAGAGAAACCCTCCTCCTTCCATTTCCCATGTTCTAGGCTCACATGTAATATGCGTCAACCTTTGCTAAGTATTTTTTGCTTTTTGTTTTGAGATGAGGAGAGAAAGACTCAAATGGTTGAGAAAGGTAAAATATAATGATGGAGACTAAGACTCAAACCCTAAAGTTATCATACATGGATGTTTCTATGGTTAATGTGGTTTAAGAAACCTAATCCTAAGAGAAAGGAGAAGAAGATTGAATTAAACAACTCACTTCTAAAGTAGAAGATGAGTTATAACTCAAAAGGGGGAAGAAAGAAGTTATCCAAGGAAAGCATATAAATGCTCATCATGATCACAAGTAGAATGATTAAAAGAGATAAGAGAAAATAGAAGAAAGAAGTGTATGTGGAAGCATGTCCACACACTTACTTACCCTTAGCACCTACATGAAAAGGTTAGTTCAAAAACTATTTACAAGTAGTGAAATAAGGAAAGAATACCAAATAATGATCAAACAAAATAAGAATCAAAGAATAAAGATCCTAAGAGATGAAAATCAATCAAGGTCAGAACCTATGCTCTAAGGATGTTCTCTAATGTTAAGATATCTAACCCACACAAACTATGCACAAGCAAAGTCTTAAACATCAAATAAAAGCACCTATGAAAGGAATAGATGAAAGATGAGTGGACATGAAAAGTGATCATGCAATAATGCTTCACAAAAGATCAAGTTCAGAACCACATACCATTTATAAATGTCTCACAATGCATATGAATCATCATACAAATCATGGATGCAATGATACAAATAGAGGAAGTAAGATGTAGAAGAGATAAGGAGAAGAAACAAGTTTCTAATTAGATGCACAAAGTGACACACCAAAAGTGCATAACATGTGAAATGATTAATGAAGGCATATGGGCAGTGGCATACTATTAATGAGATGCAAATGGAAGGTATGAAATGGCATATAAAAATGCACACATAAAACATGTAGAGCTTAAGAAGAGATAGGATGCAAGTTTAATTCAATCAAGTTCATGTAATGGAACAAATTGAAACAAGCATGTTTAAGTGGCAAGAAGTGAAAGCAAATGACCTATAATCATGGTTTAATATGACCTATAATATCATACAAATTAGCTATAATATCATACAAATGAGCACAAAAGGTGGCACAAGTGCCTCATCAAAATCATATGAGAATGAAGTAGAAGAATGTGCATACATGTTACTTCAAGTGCAAGGCATTAAACAAATATCAAAACACATGATAAAATAGTAAAAATAAGGTCCTAAACAATCCAAGTCAGAAGCAAAACATGTACCAAAACTCATATCAAAACTCAAAAGAAAACATGACCAAAGAATTTCACAAAATCACATTGAACAAACCAAAAGGAAGTGCAAAGATGAACATGCAAACATGTGATAAAATGACTTTAAAAATAAAAAGAAAATTTTTTTAGGTACTTTAATGTGTTATCTAACCAATGCAAAAAGAATGAGTCAAAAATGTTGTATGAGATGGGAGAAATAAAATGCACAAGTTCAAGTGTCAAAGAAAGGTTCAAATGAAAAAGAAATTGAAAAGAAATTGTGGAATTATGCTATAAAATTAATAAAACCATAATTAAAAATTGTAGAAAATTATTTAAATGAGTAAAGATGTCACATGAATTTATTTAGAATTTTTCAATGTGTTTTGGTATTTTTAAAATTAGCAAATGGAAATAATATGAAAAAAAAAATAAAATATGAAAATAAAATGGAGAGGGGGTGCAGCGTGAGTAATTTTCAGTTGAAAAGTGGCATTGGGCTTAACATGTGGGGTACAAATAAGAAATATCAACCTAGTCCAAATATGCGCGTATTTGTGTGTGGAATGGTGTACGTGCAGTCAAATGTAGATGCAATAAGAGCCACACAATCATGTTAATCACAATCAGTCGACAAAGTCACCCAATCCAATGGTCCACAAGGAAAGCCCATGATAACTAATACGCACGCACTCTCATGCTAACAATTAAAGTCAACAATGTGAGAGAGAGAAGATCACGTGAGGGAGAGTGGGTTCATTAATGTGGTGGCGCATTATTAAGCGTTGGATTAATTTCATGATGATCAAACATGCAAGATGAGTGGATCAGATGTTAGGCACATAATAGCAAGCATGATGTACATGTACACAAGCATTCAGGTCACAAAATAAAGCACGTGAGATGCACATGATCATTAATTCACTGGCATATTTATAACCACACGATACAAACAATCCAACGGCTATGATATAAAACCAGAAACCCTAGCTGATAAATGTCACCGGCCGGAGAAGGACCTTCGGTCATCTTCTCCGGCGAAACGCCACCGTCTGCAACTTTCAAATCTTCCATAAATTAACAAACCGTGTACCATTCGAAAGAGGAAGTTGAGGAGATCATGAATCAACAATTGAAATCATCAAACCATGCACACGCAGTAAGGAACATCCACAAATATTTTGCCCTAAAAAACACAACTACGCTCCTAATGAGCCTATCACTAGCCGAAGTACACACACTGCCTCTAATAAGCCACAATCATCATGAAACCAGCTATACACAGTGGAAAAAAGTTGAGAAAGAGGAACCTGAAATTTGGAGAAGCTTTGGATCTTCAGAAATCCATAGATGATCTTGTTCTGGAGCTTAAACTGAGCAAAATAAATGCTATTGAATCTTGAATTCTTGATGGAAACTGAGATTCAGATTGAGAAATATGGTTGATTTTGATGTTGATTCAACTTGCTCTTCATAAACAATGGACACTTGATGATGACAGTGATGAGAGATGAGTGAAGATGATGATGAAATTGATGAATTCGTGCAGTGAGAGAGAGAGAATTCCGAGAGAGTTTGAGAGTGTTTTTGGAGGGAGAGTGAAAAATGAAGTTGTCGTTCTATTCTAAGTGAGTTTTCATTATATATGTTGGGTTAGTTGTTTAACTCGTGGTTAAGTGAGTTGGTTAGATGAGTTAGAGCTTGGTTAAATGAGTTCATCCTAACTAACTGGGTTAAGTTAGTTAGGGGCGAGTTGGGAAGGTTTTGATATGGTGTGGGTGAGTTCATGGCCAATGGTGAGGGTTAGAGTGAATGGTGTTGATGTTGTGTTGCTGCAGAAACTTGTACAACAATTTTTTTCACTTTTCTTCTTTATGTATGATGGCATGGTAAGTACATAGTGTGTAGGAGAATGTTTAGCCAAATGAAGTAAGGAATGAATGATGTTTGAAGCACGCGTATGACTGGTGTGAATCATCAACAACAATGCACAACAATCCCACCTTTGGATTAGCAAGATCAGAATGCAAATGGTGGACTTTAGGGTGGGATATCTCTCACATTAATGAATGGAAATGTGCGATTTTGGTGGCAAATGAAAGAGTAGACATAGGAGAATAAGTTTGATGTTGAAATGAGATCAAATGGAGGTTGGTAAAATGGTGTAAAATGACTTGTAAGATAAGAATGCGGGACTGCATCATGGGCATGCATGACCTGCATGGTATGCATGGCTATGGCTTATGAATTTCAGTATGAACACATCAACTTTGGACCACTAATACTCCATCATAACTTGCCCAAATGGAAAAATGTCCAACATCAAAGTTGAAAAGGGCATTGAGATGAACAACTTTGATGTTCAAAATTTTTTCATTTGGAGCCTCCATCGCTGAGAAAAGTAGCTTGACATTTTTCCCACCATGTGTTTGATGAAATTATGGCCTATGGGCCTGAACTTGCCTTGCCATGACTTGGTTTTTGCCTTGATTTTACCAAACTTTGATTGATCATAACTCCCTCAATTTTGATCCAATGGAAGAGTTCTTTATATGGATTTGAAGCTTAGAATGTGAAATTTAATTGGCTCAAATTGGGCCTGAGGTTTGGAGCTTTTATCATGGAGAAAGAAAGCCTCAAAGTGTGGTGCAAAATGGTCCAAACTTGCCATTTTTGGAAACCCTAAGTTTCTAAAAATGGAAACTTTGTACATTTCTTGATTTTTCATGATTCCTCCATCATTTCTTGATAAAATCTTGTCCAATGAATATATACAACTTGAATTTCATGACTTTGACCTTAAAGAGTCAGGAGTTGACTTTTTTCACTGCACAGTTGACTTTTTCCCCAATTTCTTGATTCTCAAGCAACTGATCAATTGAACCTCTTCTAAAATGAACCAATGATCAATCTTCCACCCTTAGATACTTAATATCATGTAGAAAACATCGAGATCAAGTTTGAATCAAAATTTCATCAGGAGAATGCTTGAACCCAAAACCCTAATTTGAACTGTTTTTGATAGGAGGTGATGCACTGCCCAATCTTCTTGATGAATTCCCATCTTCCCATGACTTGTGGGATCAATTGGGATGATATATGATGTAAGAGACCCTTGAAACTTGTTGAGAGACCCTTGGCTCTTGTTCTCTTGCTTTGGATGATCAATACCTTTGAGAAACAACTGATCACATGCCCTTATGCAAGATGCAATGCAATGCTTTGTGTTTTATTTTTCTATGCTTGAATGCAATGCAATGAAATGAAAGCATATGCTAAATGATATGAAAAATGAGAGGGAAAAATTTGGGGTATTACAGCTGCCCCTATTCAATCACTGTAGACCTGAATGGATGATAGCGATTGCTTTCAGACTTTCAAGGTATGGAGGGAATGAATACTAAAAATAACCAGAAAATTTGCACTCTGTGGAGAAGAAGAAAAGGGATATAAACCCAACCAAATGAACTCTGTTTGGATAAAAACTCTAATGGGAAGAATAGCATTGGAGAGGTGTCTTTTAGCACGATGTCAGGCGACTACTGGCTTGCCATACTGCGGATGGACTTTAACCATGTCTTTTAGCACGACGCCAGACGACTACAGGCTTGCCATATTGCGGATGGACTTTAACAATGTCTTTTGTACAACGCCAGACGACTATTGGCTTGCCACGCTACAGGTGGACTTTACCAATGTCTTTTGTATAACGCCAGACGTCTACTGGCTTGCCACACTGCGGGTGGACTTTAACAATGTCTTTTGTACAACGCCAGACGACTAATGGCTTGCCACGCTGTGGGTGGAATTTACCAATGTCTTTTGTACAACGCCAGACGACTACTGGCTTAACACACTGCGGGTGGACTTTCGCCAATCTGCGGTTGGTATTGAAACTGTCTTTTTAAATGGAGTCAGACGACTACTGACTTTCCACACTGCGGGTGGACTTTGCCTTCTTGCCACCCTAAGATGGACTTTTGCCAATCTGTGATTGGACTTTGATGCTTTGCCACCCTTAGATGGACTTTTGCCAATCTGCGGTTGGACTTTGCTGATTTGCCACCCTAAGATGGACTTTTTCCAATCTGCGGTTGGACTTGGAACTGTCTTTTAAATGGAGTCAGACGACTACTGACTTGCCACACTACGGGTGGACTTTGCCTTCTTGCCATCCTAAGATGGACTTTTGCCAATCCGCGGTTGGACTTTGATGACTTGCCACTCTAAGATGGACTTTTGCCAATCTGCGATTGAACTTAGCTTTGTCTTGGATGAAATCAGTTGACTACTGACTGGCCACACTGCGGGTGGACTTTTGCAAAATTCCAATACTGGATTACGCTCTGCATGCATATCAGACATCTCTGCTGACTCTGCTGAGGAACAATAGTCAATGATGTGACCTTAGAGACTCCTGAAAGGATGATATCTCTGCTGGAGAAGGAATGAACAATCCATCTGCTTTGAATTGTCACGCTTGCCAAAAATAAATTGGACTTTGAGATATAAAGGAGTGATGACTCTGCCAAGAATGATTTCATCTGCCTGGGGATGAGTTCTGATCATGGCAACTCTACTGGAGGAATGACAACCTTCCGCCTTAGCTGGGGAAAGAATATACTAACACTCTGCTGAGGAAGAGATTTTGTTGACCTGCTAAACTTCTGCGGGGGGAGAAAAACAACTCAGCTGGGGAGTATTACTGACAAGATTCAATGCTGAACTCTGTGGGGATACCACTACCAGAGATACGATCTTGCTTGGGATCGAAACTACTCCATTGGGGATACGCCAATCGTGGTTAGAATACGTCCTGTTGCGACTCGCTGGGAATGAGTCCCTAGAGATCTGCTGGGAAAAAACAAAGAAAATGCACGATAATCTATTGAGGAACAGAGCTGTCGAGCTTAAAATAAGAGCCATAATATCCCACGCTATGCGAACCTTCAGCTTGACGACTCCATTGGGGATAATGAGTTGACAACAAACTCTGATGGGGAGAACCGCTTCAAAGCGTCTCGTGCTGGAGATGTCTCTTGAAAGGATTTTACAGAAGACCAAGCATCTTCCAACTCTTAGACAAATACTGAGACTTGAGCTAGACGAATTAACCGGGAGGCACTCTACTGGGGATAATAGATCTGGAACGTCTCTTGCCAGGGAATTTCATGATGCCCCATGCGTGGGAGGGATCACAAACTCGCTTTTTCCCCAGATTACGCAGATGATCTGAAGAAATAGTCCCAAGAGAATTTTACAGAAGATTTGGCATCTTCAAACTCCTGGACACTCACTGAGTCTTGAACATTAACTACGAGGTCTGCGAAGCAACTCTACTGGGGAATTTGTAACCGTTATCGACACAGAAAAGCTTGTAACTATTGGAAGTACTGAATAGGAGAATCGACTTAATAAGATGCAACACTATCCAGTTGAAATTTACTCGTCAATATCAAATTATCGTAAGTGACCGTCAGTTGACGAATGGACTCAATTAGTAAACGTTGTGACAAAAGAGTGACATGTGAACCCTTTCCTGAACTTGACTGCCCCAGTATTCTGCATGGGAATAAGTGATTACTCGTCTAGGAGGAATGACTCTTGTGCTTGAAACCACCTGGATCTATTACCTGCAACAAAAGAATACACACACATGCCCCGGAATATTGCGTGGTTTGAATCCACCATCCAGGATTACTTAACATTCAAAGTAATTTTAAATGTTTTTTTGCGCATGTTATTGTAAAGCCACAATGTTTTCAAATGCAATGTTTTATCAAATATTCGGACGTTTTTGCAAACAAAGCAGTAAAACAAAATAAGAAGCTTTTGACTGAAATTCAATTTATTGATTGAAAATGCCTGAAATGGCAAGTACAACAAGAAGCAAGCCCTTGAAAGAGGAGATTGCTGTAAATTAAGAAAAGAAACTATCCTAATGGCAATGTGAAAACGACATTCCACTGAGTTTCAATTCCACTATGGCCAGTATGTCTTCAAAACTCTCCGACCTTCCCTTCTGAGGAGTGATCAGACCGATTCCTACCCTTCGGAATGTCTGTTGCTGAAACGGTAATGGAGTACAGATAACTCAGACCACAATCATTCGCTTAAATCCCTCTTTTGCGTGGACCGTCCTTTCGGGTTTTCAATCCACCGGGATACCCTTTTTTGCCTGAGTTGTCCTTGCGGATTTTCAACTCACCGGGTGTACAATTTTTTTTTTATTTTATCCCTAATTTTTGCCCGAACCTTTTTATTCTGTTTTTATGGTTCGCCGGGATGCCCTTTTTTTGCCTGGACTTTTCTCTTTTTTTTTTGTCCAGCGGGTCTCTTTATGCGAAGTATTTTTTGACTACGTCTGAGTTGACAATGGATGAAAAGTCTTCGCCGTCCATGGTTGTAAGTAATAAGGCTCCGCCCGAGAAGACCTTTTAAACCATGAATGAACCTTCATAGTTGGGAGTCCATTTTCCCCTGTGATCTGTACTAGGAGGAAGGATCCTTTTGAGTACCACATCTCCAACTTTGTAAACCCGAGGACGCAGCTTTTGGTCGAATGCCTGCTTCATCCTCCGTTGGTATAACTGCCCATGACACACAGCTGCCAGTCTTTTCTCTTTAATAAGGCTCAACTGGTTAAATCTGGCACGAACCCACTCAGCTTCATCTAACTTGACATCCATCGTGACTCTGAGGGACGAAATCTCCACTTCAACCGGTAACACTGCCTTCATACCGTATACAAGTGAGAATGGTGTTGCCCCAGTGGACGTGCGTACTGACGTTCGGTACCCATGCAAGGCGAACAGTATCATCTCATGCCAATCTTTATATGTGACAACCATTTTCTGCATAATCTTCTTAATATTCTTGTTGGCCGCCTCCACAACGCCATTCATCTTCGGGCGATACGGAGAAGAATTGTGATGTTTAATTTTGAAGTCCCGGCACAGCTCAACCATCATTTTGTTATTCAGATTAGAACCATTATCAGTAATGATTCTCTCAGGCACTCCGTACCGACAAATGATATCCCGTTTCAGGAAACGAGCTACCACTTGCTTAGTGACATTGGCATAAGATGCTGCTTTAACCCATTTAGTGAAATAATCAATGGCGACCAAGATGAAATGATGGACGTTTGAAGTAGTAGGCTCAATTTTCCCATTCATATCAATTCCCCACATTGCAATGGGCCAAGGCGAGGACATGACACTCAACGGATTTGGAGGCACATGCACTTTGTCTGCATAAATCTGGCACTTGTGACATTTACGGGCGTACTTGCAACAATCTGTCTGCATTGTCAACCAATAATACCCCGACCTCAATAGTTTCTTTGCCATTGCATGTCCTCCGGCATGGGCACCGAAAGAGCCTTTATGCACTCCTGCATTAACAGGTCTGCTTCGTGTCTATCCACGCATCTGAGCAGAACCATGTCAAAATTCTGTTTGTACAGTACGTCATCTTGGTTCAGGAAGAAGCTACCAGACAACCTTCTCAACGTCTTCTTATCTTTGGTAGATGCCCCAGGCGGGTACTCCTGACTTTTCAAAAAACACTTGATATCATGAAACCACGGCTTGTCATCAGACGTTGCATCGACAGGAAACACAAATGCAGGTCTGTCAAGACGAGACACTTTAATCTTGGGTACATGATTCCACCTTTGCACTTTGATCATAGAAGACAATGTGGCCAAGGCATCAGCAAACTTATTCTCATCTCGGGGAATATGGTACAGCTTCACTGTTGTGAAAAACGTCAACAATCTCCTCGTATAATCTCTATACGGAACCAGAAGCGCCTGGCGCGTGTACCAACTCCCTTTCACTTGATTAACTACCAAAGCTGAATCACCAAAGATATCGAGGGTCTTAATTCGCAAATTAATCACCTCCTCAATCCCCATTATACAAGCTTCATACTCTGCTTCATTGTTGGTGCATCCGAAAGTTACTCGGGCGGTGAAAGGCATATGAACACCTTCCGGCGTGATAAGAACTGCTCCAACTCCGCACCCATTCATGTTGACAGCCCCATCAAACATGAAACTCCATTTGGACTCAGGGTCTGGCCCCTCCTCCGGGAGTGGTTCCTCGCAATCTTTAGCTTTGAGAAACATGATGTCCTCATCAGGGAAATCAAATTTCATGGGTTGGTAATCATCAATCGGCTGTTGCGCAAGATAGTCTGACAAGATACTTCCTTTGATGGCTTTTTGAGAAGTATACTGGATATCATATTCTGTCGAAACCATTTGCCACCGTGCAACTCTACCTATTAGTGCTGGTTTCTCGAAGATGTATTTGACATGATCCATTTTGGAAATTAACAAAGTTGTGTGCCTGAGCATATACTCCTCAATCGCTTAGCAGCCCATGCAAGTGCACAACATGTCTTTTCAAGCATTGAGTACCGGGACTCGCAGTCATTGAACTTTTTGCTTAGGTAGTAGATAGCATGCTTCTTCCTACCTGTCTCGTCGTGTTGACCGAGAACACAACCCATAGAACCTTCGAGCACTGTCAAATACATTATCAAAGGTCTCCCTGAAACTGGAGGCATGAGAATTGAAGGTTCCTGTAAGTATTCTTTTATTTTATCGAATGCCACTTGGCAATCGTCATTCCACCTGACCGTTTGATCTTTTCTTAGCTGTTTGAATATTGGTTCGCATGTGGCTGTTAGGTGAGATATGAACCTTGCAATGTAGTTCAATCTTCCTAAGAAACTACGAACCTCTTTTTCTGTTCTCGGTTCAGACATCTCTTGTATTGCTTTAACCTTGGTAGGATCAACCTCAATTCCCTTTTCACTTACGATGAAACCTAACAGCTTTCCAGAACATACCCCGAAAGTGTACTTGTTCAGATTCAACCTCAAGTGGAACTTTCTCAACCTTTCAAACAACTTTTTCAAATTAATTAGATGTTCTTCCTCCGTTCGCGACTTGGCAATCATGTCATCCACATAATATTCAATCTCTTTGTGAATCAAGTCGTGAAATAAAGTTACCATTGCCCGCTGATACGTTGCCCCTGCATTTTTCAACCCAAAAGGCATCACTTTATAACAATATGTACCCCATGGGGTAATGAATGTGGTCTTCTCCATATCCTCAGGTGCCATCTTAATCTGGTTGTACCCGAAGAAACCGTCCATAAACGAGAACACTGAAAACTGAGCTGTATTATCAACCAGCACGTCGATGTGAGGTAGTGGGAAATCATCTTTCGGACTCGCTCTGTTAAGATCTCGATAATCCACACACATTCTAACCTTTCCGTCCTTCTTTGGTACCGGCACGATGTTGGCAACCCAGGGAGGATAATTGGTCACAGCAAGAAACCCTGCATCCCACTGCTTCTGAACTTCTTCTTTGATTTTTATGGCCATATCGGGATGAGTCCGACGAAGTTTCTGCCTGACTGGCGGGCATTCTTCTCTCAATGGCAGCCTGTGCACAACAATATCGGTATCCAATCCCGGCATGTCCTGATACGACCAGGCGAAGATATCAACATATTCACACAACATTTCAGTCAAAGCTTTCTTTACATCTGCCTGCAGGCTGGCGCCAATCTTGATCTATTTCTTAACATCCATGGTGCCAATATTGATGATCTATATGGTCTCTTGATGAGGTTGGATGGCCCTTTCCTCTTGTTTTAACAATCCGTCCAGTTCCTCAGGGAGTTCACAGCCTTTCTCATCCCCTTCTTCGGCTTGATAAATCGGTTTGTAAAAGTCATACATAGCCATAGCAGAACCGTTATCAATGGAATCCGGAGGATCAAGTCTGCACGAACGAGTTCATGATTTATTTTAGAATTTATTTTAGAACAAAAAGAAACGAAACATTGCCATTTTTAATTTTTTTGTGCAAAAATAAAAAAATGAAAGACGGGGAACAAAATCTGAGTGCAAAACGTCCTTTATTAATGATTAAACTTGCAAATGAAAATGGGTGGCCCTACAAATGAATCTGAATACCTTGGGCAGTGCGCCAAATTTTAACATGCATTATGATTAAAGAAAAACAAAGAAAATTACTCTGTTTGAAGAGTAACTTGGACGATTTCTTCAACGGACTAGTTTTACAATTGTTGTCCCGAGGCACGTGGGCGTACCCAACTATCTAAGTCACAGTCACTGTCAATGCCATCTTCTGTAGCTGCACAAGACTGGTCTGGGTAAATGATTCCCCCACTGCTGAAAGTGATGGGTCCACTGTACTTTGCAACCGAATCCATAGAGGGTTGATAACCAATACCAAACTTGTCCTCCTTCATTGATGTCTCTATCAGCTTGCCCCAGCCTTGGGCATTACCTGCTCTAACAACCTCGACAGCTTGCTTATAAGACGAAATGGACGTGCCGACTTTATCTGGTGTAGGGGAAGATTCAGGCACTTTATCAATGTTCACTACCTCGAACGACTGGCAAAGCATTTCGTGGATTTCCCCATCCATCTCAACATACTTGAATGTGGATAAATGACTGACAAAAATGTCCTCTTCACCACATACATTCACTACTTGTCCCTCAAACTCGTATTTCAGCTTTTGATGTAATGTGGATGTAATAGCCCCGGCCGCATGAATCCATGGGCGACCTAATAAACAGCTATAAGCAGGCTGTATATCCATCACGTGGAATGTAGACTTGAACACTTGAGGTCCAATTTGCACAGGTAATTCCACTTCACCAAACACAGATCTCTTCATCCCATCGAATGCTCTGACAACCAAATCACTTGGCCTTAAAATCAATCCATCAACTTCCAGCTTCATCAGCGCCTTCTTAGGCAAGACATTGAGCGAGGAACCAGTGTTTACCAACATGTGGGACAACACCGCTCCCTTACACTCCATTGTAATATGCAGAGCTTTTTTGTGGTTTCTACCTTCAGACAACAAATCTCGGCTCGTGAAACCTAATCCATGACTGACATTGACATTAGAAATCACACTCTCGAGCTGATTGACGGTAATTTCCTGTGGAACATAGGCTCTCTTCAACACTTTCAGCAAAGCCTCTCGGTGTGCATCAGAGCACATCAATAATGACAAAATTGAGATCTTCGAGGGCGTCTGATTCAATTGATCGACGATTTTGTAATCACTTTTCTTTATTATTCTTATAAACTCTTCTACCTCGTTGTCAAAGGTAATCTTGGGCTCTGTCTCAGGCACGGGCACACTCTCAGCCACCTGTTTTCCTTTAGCTTTCGCCGCCGCCTCGACTTCTTTATCACTTCGAAGGGTTTGGGGAGCAAACAACCTTCCACTCCTGGTAAAGCCACCTACACCACCCATGTTATCAATATTTGAACTGGCCGATGTCCCGACTTCCTGCTTTTTCCCCTCATAGTACACATCTGCTCCATAGTGCCATGGGATTTCTTTCTTAAAAGTAAAAGGAACTGGTCCTGGCACCGTGATGGTAACACGACTGGGTCTTTCTGGCACAACGCTTGCTACAGGAGCTGCCCTTGCAGGTACCTGAATTTCAGCAGGAGTATAATAAATGGTCACAGTTGACACCTCATCAATATCTTTCACAACCCGTTCAAACTGTAGACGACCTTCATTGATCAGATTCTGCAAACCAACTCTCAATTTATTATAGCCATTCTCTTGACCCATACACTCAGAACAATCTTGGTCACAACCCGAGAACACCTGTCCCTTCAACAGACGATCTTTCATAACCAGCAATGAAGTCTTCACCTGATTGATATCTTCCACCAAGTTCAATCTCTTTCCATCCTCAAGGGCGTGCACATCTTCCACACTGTGATTAGGCATGGGGTTCTGAAGATCATTAGGAGGTAAAGAAAAATTAATTGCTTTAGCATCTATCAGATCTTGCACCTTATTTTGAAATGCCCAACACTTTTCGGCGGTGTGCCCCGGAGCACCTGAATGGAAATCGCAGCGAGCATTAGCATCATAATTAGGTGGCAAGTTACCAGCAGTAGAAGGTCTCATGGTACGAAGCTCAACCAGCTTCAATTGGAGTAACTGGGGTAACAATGCTGAGTAGGTCATAGGGAGAGGGTCAATCTTGCAGTCCCTCTGCCTAGACCTTTGTTGGAAAGGAGGTTGCTGTTGTTGCTGCTGAGCCTGCTGTTGTGGCTGCAGTTTCTGAACAGATGGTGTTGGGATCGTCACTGCACCTACTTGGTGATAAGCCTGAGAACTTCCTCTTCCCCTTCCTCTATACACAACGTTTGTCTCACCTTCTCTCCTTTTCTGACCATTAGCAAAAGTTTTCTTTGTTTCGGAAGAACTAGTACCACTTACATCTTGAATCTTCCTGAATTTCAACAGACTCTCGATCCTTTCACTAGCAATCACGATATCAGAAAATCCTGTCGATGGGCAAGCAGCCAATCTGTCAAGAAATGCCCCATGCAGGGTGCCTATGAACATATCTGCCATTTCTCGCTCAAGCAAAGGGGGTTGAACCTGGGCGGCCATTTCTCTCCACCTTTGAGCGTATTCTTTGAAACTTTCCTTAGCATTCTGTGACAACCCTTGCAGTTGAGTGTGGTTGGGAGCCATGTCAATATTATACTGATATTGCTTCAGAAACGCTTCTGCCAGATCTTTCCAGCTTCTCACAGCAGCTCTGTTCAATTTCATGTACCAAGTCAATGAAGCTCCAGCCAAACTGTCTTGAAAGTAATGCATCCACAACTTCTCGTCATCAGTGTGGGCTGAGATCCTCCCAAAATAAGCCTGAATATGTGTCTGGGGACACGTATTGCCATGATATTTGTCAAAAGTGGGTGGCTTGAACTTTGGAGGAATTCTGACCCCTGGTACCAGACCCAAATAAGTAACATCAATGCCCAGAGAATTCTTGCACTCCATAGCCCTGATTTTCTCAGCCAGCTCATCATATCTTCTGTCATTGGGATTACCCATATCAGCATCCAGTAGGGTGAATTAATCTTCCTGAACATCTTCCTGAACAACACCAACATTTCTGACATTTCCATTACCCAGATTACCAATAGGAGGAGGGTTGCCAACAGGAGGAGGAGTGACCCTTGTCTGTGAATTGTCAACTTGATTACCTTCAGGCGTGGTCTCTGGACGCTCGACCAGAATCCTCAATCTCTCTTGAGTCTGTGCTATACCAGTTATGAGAGTCATGAACTGATCCATGCGTGCCCTCATCTCAGCCTAATCACTCTGCATTTGATCCATGATCTTAGCTTGATTTCTACGAGTTGCGTATCGGTGGACGTGATTCTCAGCAATAATGCCTGAAACCAAATAAAGGTTAGGAAAAACCGGAACAAGTACCTGTTATGCAAAAATACTTATGATTATGAAAATGCAAATGTCATGTTTTTCATCCCCAGGGCGTTTTACACCCTGATTCCAGTCTTAATCACAAGAATCTCAATAATAGTCACATAATGTTGAGAGAAAAATATTGCGAAAAACTGTGCTGTGATAATGTGCTGGTGAATAGCATGATGCCGAAGAAACCCCTTTGAATAAGCCATTCATTGAATTCAGCAGAAAACTAATAAGTGCTGAAGCATTTTACAACGAGTCTGTAAATGGGAAGTACATCAAGGAAATGACTCCATCAACAAGCCTGATGGTAGCCAACAGTACATCAACAAAACTACATTAAAAAGATGGGAAAGTAAGATCAAACATCTAACTCCAAATCTTTCAATTTCTCACTAGAATGCTTGATTTCTTCAAAAAGGATTCTGGTGCGCTGATGACCCGGCCTTTAAATCAACTCTTTGATCAAAATGTCTCTCCTCTTCAGAGCTTCGGCTAATGACTCTGCATGCATCAAGAGAGCTTCATCAGTACTCACTTCCTTAAACCTTTTCACCTCAGCTTGTATCTTGAGTCTTCCCATCTCCACCATGGCATCCTCAAGATTTATCTTGGACACTTTCAGTTCATCATTAACATTCTCCAGCTGCTCTTGGCTTTTTCTAAAGTCTTCCCGATGCTTTCTCCGTTGTTCATGCGCTCTAAGAAGCTCATCGTTTTTGGCCTTTAATTGCTCTCGCAGCTTTACATTCTCTATTCTGACCTTATCCCAGGCTTGCTGAAGCTTGGCTAGCGTGTCTTTAGTCTGGGATAAAGCATGTTTGGTCTTCTTATGAGCTTGAGTGGTAGCATCGGCACCCTTACTAATTTTCTGGAAATGTTGAGCTCTTTCTGCAAAATCCCTTTCGCTTGCTGTTAAGATTTGTTCCGCGTCTTGGGCTTTCAGTTCCAATCTTTTGTTGGTATGTAGCACTTCTTGAAGACGGCTGCTCAGCTCAGAATTCTCTCCTTGAAGCTTTTTCACCGAGGCTTGCAACTTATCAAATTCTTCCACAGTGGCAGTACTTATTTCTTTCTCACCCTCAGGATACAGAAGGGGCGCCTTACCAAAAGGCAAGTGAAAATCTTCAACTCTTTTCTTCACCCACTCTTCATATGCTGGATAAGCCCGATTGTTGGGTTTGCTTAGAGAAACTTTCCCTTTCTTCAGTACGCTAACCCAGCTTTCAGAGACTTTTTGTGCTATTTCTAAACCATCTGATGTGTGGAAATACAGGGACTCCTCCACATCTCTCTTAATGGGCGAACCCGTCAGAGCGTACCCAAATTGTCGGACGACCATAGAAGGATTGTAGTTAATTCCCCCATTTCTTCCTATTAGTGGAACATTAGGAAACTCACCACAACTGTGGATAATATTCTTGCCGATTAGCCCATGATCTACCCATATGATGTCCTTGGCAACTAGTCCCATTAAGCGTTGACTCCATTCTAGAGAATCTTTAGAATCCACAAAAGCTCCTGATTGCGGTAATCGACTTACAAACCACTTATAGAACAAAGGTGCACATCAACGAACTACCCTTCCTCTTTTCTTTTCATTTCTGTTGTATAAGGCGTAGTGAAGGTCTCCCAATAGCGTTGGTACCAGATTTTTCATCATGAATATCCGAATGGCATCCGCATCAACAAAATCAGGCTCGTTGGGAAACAATACAATGTCGTATACACAAAGGGCTAGCAAAGCATTAAAAACAACCCAATTCCCGTCTTTCGCAGCCTCCTGAGCCTTCTTTATTAAATACCCCATCTTGTAACCATGAAGCCTTCCTTTGTTGGAGATATTGGCTTCTAGTTCTGACTTGCTCAAATAAAGAGCACCAGCCACTTTTCCAAAGTCAAGATCACCCACAGACCCAAAGAAAGGAGGCTCCTCCTTGATTGCAATCCCTAGCATGTTGGAATACTCCTCTAAAGTAGGTACCAACAAATAATCTGGAAATAAAAAACACCTATGCGGAGGGTCGTAGAACGCATCAAAGTATGAAGACCCATGTATTCGTAATCACTGATATTGCAGACAAAAGATAAAATCCACCCATATTTTTCTTCGAAAGCTGTCCGCACTTCAGGGCTCTCCATTCCTTTCAGGACAATAATAGGACCTAGAGTAGGCGTGAGGAATTTTTAACTGATGATATTCTTCCTCTCTTTAGTATTCATCCTTGTGAGAACCTGATGACTGGAATCGGGGGTAAAATATGCACCTGGAAATGAATAAACATGTATGTTAGGATATGTAAATGCAATGCAAAGGGCATGGTATCAAGGTGCCAAGTGTCTGTGCTGGATTGTGAACAGTGTCAGTGTAGCTCTGAGAACAATATAGAACCATAGATAGGGACCATCTAAATACAATAGGATGAATTCTCCTTTCGTGTAATGGCAACAGAAAATCGGGTATGTAGGAGGTTATGGTTACCTACAAACCTGTAAACAACCTGCCCTTCTTACGTGTGAGTACTAAGATCCTCAGTATCCCAGGCTCTCAGGTCGAGAAATGATGATACGTTCACCATTTCTGGTTTGGCATCATCATCAATCGAGAAGGCCTCAACTGATTCTCCAAAACGAAAGGTCCTCAGCTTCAGGCACTGAGGTCGAGAAGCAATAGTACATTCATCCCTCGGGGTACAGTACTATCGCCAATCGAGGAGTGCCTCCACTGATTCTCTTTCAAAAAGGACATCCTATAGCAAGTTCCCAGCATTGGGTCCTCGGATCAAGAATGTGCAATGGGTTTGCCACAGAACGTGGTCTGCCGCTATCACATCTCGGAAGGAGTGCCGCAACTGGGTCCTCGGGAATGGTCACCAGAGTCGACAGTTCCTCAAGAGAATAACTACTGGCCTGTATAACATACAATAGCAGATAGCTCCTGATAGAACCTCGTCTGGTTGTGGGTCTCATGAACAACCATACGTGGTCACCACCATGCAAGCGTCACGACTATCCACTCTAATACCTATGTGTGTACTTAAGCCTGGGTAGTGGGCTTATCTCTCAGAACACCCCATCATGCCAAACAGAAAACCAGCACAGCACAGCATAATACAGTATATGAAATGAAAATGCTAAAATGCGGTAAATACAGTAAAGTACAGTAAAGCGATAATACGATAAACAGCAATATAGTAAAACAATAAATACAGCAAAATACAGCATCAAAGTAAACACCCAATGAACGAAAAATAAACAAGTGCTAGAATTGACTCGCTTAGGGAACCAGAGATTCTGGGTTCGATCCCCAGCAGAGTTGCCAGCTGTCGCTCCCGGGATTTTCATCCAAGTACAAACGCGAAAGTGGCACCGAAACAGAGTCACCAGCAATGTGTATTTATCCTAAGAGAGGGAAAGGAAACACTGCGTAAACCTGAGGGAAAGGAAAGAGCATGGTCTTGCGACCAAGAGAACTGGGTTCGGGAGTCGGTTACGCGAAGGGAAGGTATTAGCACCCCCACGCGTCCATCGTACCCGATGGGATCCATGCCTGCTTGTCTCGATCAAAAGGTGTCATTGACTGGAGCTTCGCTGCCGAGAACTGGAAAAGAAAGGTAGAAAGGAAGGGGGGAAAAGAATGAGAACAAGAAGCAAATGTAGGGAAAATAAAAGAAGTGCTCGAATGGGCCCTATCCCACTGCCTACTTATCTCATCGGGAACATGAGAATCAGAGCGACGTAGTTCCCCTCAGCTAAGGGAAAGTTGTTTGTGTTTTTTAGTGGAAACGTTAGAGTGTGCGTTCCAGCAGTTAGGTGTTGCAGCTCGCTGTAGGGAGACTTAGGCGTTACCTGTTTGCGGTGGAACAGACGTGACGAATCCTAAGGAATAGAATGAAGGAGATGAGAAGAGAATTTGTTTATTTTTGTCTTTTAAGGAGAAGTGTTTTGTTTATTGGTGTTTAGTAACACGTATTGCATTCAAGTCTATGATATAGGATCGAATGCGTCGTATGGTCATCCTAACAGGACGTATGCTAAACATTCTAGGAAGGTGAAGAGAAACCCTCCTCCTTCCATTTCCCATGTTCTAGGCTCACATGTAATATGCGTCAACCTTTGCTAAGTATTTTTTGCTTTTTGTTTTGAGATGAGGAGAGAAAGACTCAAATGGTTGAGAAAGGTAAAATATAATGATGGAGACTAAGACTCAAACCCTAAAGTTATCATACATGGATGTTTCTATGGTTAATGTGGTTTAAGAAACCTAATCCTAAGAGAAAGGAGAAGAAGATTGAATTAAACAACTCACTTCTAAAGTAGAAGATGAGTTATAACTCAAAAGGGGGAAGAAAGAAGTTATCCAAGGAAAGCATATAAATGCTCATCATGATCACAAGTAGAATGATTAAAAGAGATAAGAGAAAATAGAAGAAAGAAGTGTATATGGAAGCATGTCCACACACTTACTTACCCTTAGCACCTACATGAAAAGGTTAGTTCAAAAACTATTTACAAGTAGTGAAATAAGGAAAGAATACCAAATAATGATCAAACAAAATAAGAATCAAAGAATAAAGATCCTAAGAGATGAAAATCAATCAAGGTCAGAACCTATGCTCTAAGGATGTTCTCTAATGTTAAGATATCTAACCCACACAAACTATGCACAAGCAAAGTCTTAAACATCAAATAAAAGCACCTATGAAAGGAATAGATGAAAGATGAGTGGACATGAAAAGTGATCATGCAATAATGCTTCACAAAAGATCAAGTTCAGAACCACATACCATTTATAAATGTCTCACAATGCATATGAATCATCATACAAATCATGGATGCAATGATACAAATAGAGGAAGTAAGATGTAGAAGAGATAAGGAGAAGAAACAAGTTTCTAATTAGATGCACAAAGTGACACACCAAAAGTGCATAACATGTGAAATGATTAATGAAGGCATATGGGCAGTGGCATACTATTAATGAGATGCAAATGGAAGGTATGAAATGGCATACAAAAATGCACACATAAAACATGTAGAGCTTAAGAAGAGATAGGATGCAAGTTTAATTCAATCAAGTTCATGTAATGGAACAAATTGAAACAAGCATGTTTAAGTGGCAAGAAGTGAAAGCAAATGACCTATAATCATGGTTTAATATGACCTATAATATCATACAAATGAGCTATAATATCATACAAATGAGCACAAAAGGTGGCACAAGTGCCTCATCAAAATCATATGAGAATGAAGTAGAAGAATGTGCATACATGTTACTTCAAGTGCAAGGCATTAAACAAATATCAAAGCACATGAGAAAATAGTAAAAATAAGGTCCTAAACAATCCAAGTTATAAGCAAAACATGTACCAAAACTCATATCAAAACTCAAAAGAAAACATGACCAAAGAATTTCACAAAATCACATTGAACAAACCAAAAGGAAGTACAAAGATGAACATGCAAACATGTGATAAAATGACTTTAAAAATAAAAATAAAATTTTTTTAGGTACTTTAATGTGTTATCTAACCAATGCAAAAAGAATGAGTCAAAAATGTTGTATGAGATGGGAGAAATAAAATGCACAAGTTCAAGTGTCAAAGAAAGGTTCAAATGAAAAAGAAATTGAAAAGAAATTGTGGAATTATGCTATAAAATTAATAAAACCATAATTAAAAATTGTATAAAATTATTTAAATGAGTATAGATGTCACATGAATTTATTTAGAATTTGTCAATGTGTTTTGGTATTTTTAAAATTAGCAAATGGAAATAATATGAAAAAAAAAAAAATGAAAATAAAATGGAGAGGGGGTGCAGCGTGAGTAATTTTCAGTTGAAAAGTGGCATTGGGCTTAACATGTGGGGTACAAATAATAAATATCAACCTAGTCCAAATATGCGCGTATTTGTGTGTGGAATGGTGTACGTACAGTCAAATGTAGATGCAATAAGAGCCACACAATCATGTTAATCACAATCAGTCAACAAAGTCACCCAATCCAATGGTCCACAAGGCAAGCCCATGATAACTAATACGCACGCACTCACATGCTAACAATTAAAGTCAACAATGTGAGAGAGAGAAGATCGCGTGAGGGAGAGTGGGTTCATTAATGTGGTGGCGCATTATTAAGCGTTGGATTAATTTCATGATGATCAAACATGCAAGATGAGTGGATCAGATGTTAGGCACATAATAGCAAGCATGATGTACATGTACACAAGCATTCAGGTCACAAAATAAAGCACGTGAGATGCACATGATCATTAATTCACTGGCATATTTATAACCACACGATACAAACAATCCAACGGCTATGATATAAAACCAGAAACCCTAGCTGATAAATGTCACCGGCCGGAGAAGGACCTTCGGTCATCTTCTCCGGCGAAACGCCACCGTCTGCAACTTTCAAATCTTCCATAAATTAACAAACCGTGTACCATTCGAAAGAGGAAGTTGAGGAGATCATGAATCAACAATTGAAATCATCAAACCATGCACACGCAGTAAGGAACATCCACAAATATTTTGCCCTAAAAAACACAACTACGCTCCTAATGAGCCTATCACTAGCCGAAGTACACACACTGCCTCTAATAAGCCACAATCATCATGAAACCAGCTATACACAGTGGAAAAAAGTTGAGAAAGAGGAACCTGAAATTTGGAGAAGCTTTGGATCTTCAGAAATCCATAGATGATCTTGTTCTGGAGCTTAAACTGAGCAAAATAAATGCTATTGAATCTTGAATTCTTGATGGAAACTGAGATTCAGATTGAGAAATATGGTTGATTTTGATGTTGATTCAACTTGCTCTTCATAAACAATGGACACTTGATGATGACAGTGATGAGAGATGAGTGAAGATGATGATGAAATTGATGAATTCGTGCAGTGAGAGAGAGAGAATTCCGAGAGAGTTTGAGAGTGTTTTTGGAGGGAGAGTGAAAAATGAAGTTGTCGTTCTATTCTAAGTGAGTTTTCATTATATATGTTGGGTTAGTTGTTTAACTCGTGGTTAAGTGAGTTGGTTAGATGAGTTAGAGCTTGGTTAAATGAGTTCATCCTAACTAACTGGGTTAAGTTAGTTAGGGGCGAGTTGGGAAGGTTTTGATATGGTGTGGGTGAGTTCATGGCCAATGGTGAGGGTTAGAGTGAATGGTGTTGATGTTGTGTTGCTGCAGAAACTTGTACAACAATTTTTTTCACTTTTCTTCTTTATGTATGATGGCATGGTAAGTACATAGTGTGTAGGAGAATGTTTAGCCAAATGAAGTAAGGAATGAATGATGTTTGAAGCACGCGTATGACTGGTGTGAATCATCAACAACAATGCACAACAATCCCACCTTTGGATTAGCAAGATCAGAATGCAAATGGTGGACTTTAGGGTGGGATATCTCTCACATTAATGAATGGAAATGTGCGATTTTGGTGGCAAATGAAAGAGTAGACATAGGAGAATAAGTTTGATGTTGAAATGAGATCAAATGGAGGTTGGTAAAATGGTGTAAAATGACTTGTAAGATAAGAATGCGGGACTGCATCATGGGCATGCATGACCTGCATGGTATGCATGGCTATGGCTTATGAATTTCAGTATGAACACATCAACTTTGGACCACTAATACTCCATCATAACTTGCCCAAATGGAAAAATGTCCAACATCAAAGTTGAAAAGGGCATTGAGATGAACAACTTTGATGTTCAAAATTTTTTCATTTGGAGCCTCCATCGCTGAGAAAAGTAGCTTGACATTTTTCCCACCATGTGTTTGATGAAATTATGGCCTATGGGCCTGAACTTGCCTTGCCATGACTTGGTTTTTGCCTTGATTTTACCAAACTTTGATTGATCATAACTCCCTCAATTTTGATCCAATGGAAGAGTTCTTTATATGGATTTGAAGCTTAGAATGTGAAATTTAATTGGCTCAAATTGGGCCTGAGGTTTGGAGCTTTTATCATGGAGAAAGAAAGCCTCAAAGTGCGGTGCAAAATGGTCCAAACTTGCCATTTTTGGAAACCCTAAGTTTCTAAAAATGGAAACTTTGTACATTTCTTGATTTTTCATGATTCCTCCATCATTTCTTGATCAAATCTTGTCCAATGAATCTATGCAACTTGAATTTCATGACTTTGACCTTAAAGAGTCAGGAGTTGACTTTTTTCACTACACAGTTGACTTTTTCCCCAATTTCTTGATTCTCAAGCAACTGATCAATTGAACCTCTTCTAAAATGAACCACTGATCAATCTTCTACCCTTAGACACTTAATATCATGTAGAAAACATTGAGATCAAGTTTGAATCAAAATTTCATTAGAAGAATGCTTGAACCTAAAACCCTAATTTAAACTGTTTTTGATAGGAGGTGATGCACTGCCCAATCTTCTTGATGAATTCCCATCTTCCCATGACTTGTGGGATCAATTGGGATGATATATGATGTAAGATACCCTTGATACTTGTTGAGAGACCCTTGGCTCTTGTTCTCTTGCTTTGGATGATCAATACCTTTGAGAAACAACTGATCACATGCCCTTATGCAAGATGCAATGCAATGCTTTGTGTTTTATTTTTCTATGCTTGAATGCAATGCAATGAAGTGAAAGCATATGCTAAATGATATGAAAAATGAGAGGGCAAATTTTGAGGTATTACAACACCTTTTTCATTTTTTAGAGTACATTAAACGTTTGTCACTTAAGTCCATTATTTATAAAATAAATTGTAAATGATTTTACAACGATTTTTAAACCAACCGTTGTTATAGAACTTAACTCCATTACTTTAAAAATAAATTATAAAATAGTTCACAACGGTGAATTAAAAAACTGTTGTAAGAGGTCTTCAATTCCACTACGATTGTGTTTCACAACCGTAATTAAAGGTTTTCACTGATAAATTAAAACAATACTTATTCTATATTATTTCTTCCAAAAGACGCCCTAGAGACGACAGTGGCGGCGTAAACTTTACCCTCTTCGTAGCTCAAATCTTTACACCGTCTTTGTTCATTTGATTCTTTAGTTTCGAAGTACGACATTCTTCAACATCTTCATTTCTCTTTTCTTTGTTTATATGCTCAAGTCAGTACTAGTGTAAATGTTTTATATGCGTTAGGTTTAGATTTGCAAATGCATTAAGTTTTTGGTGTGTCATTCACATTATTATATGGGTATAAATTTAAGAAGTTGTTATGGATCGTAGTTGGATGAAAGCCGATAGATTAGGTCCGGTTTATGAGAAAATAGTTATTGAATTTCTTGAATACGCTGATAAACATCTTCTCGAAAATAATGGTATCTTTTATTGTCCTTGTGTTCTTTGCGCAAATATCAAAAAGTGCATAAAGGATGAAATATTTCATCACATTTGTTGTGATGGTATATGTCAAAATTATATAATATGGACGTGGCATGGTGAAGTGGAGGAAAGTCGTGCGTCACAGATTCAAAGAGTCGAGGAAGATGAATATATGGATGATCAACTAGATGATATGTTCTGTGATATTGGGAAATATTCTTTTAAGAATGCTCATATTTATGATACTTTATGTAGTGATAAAGACACCCCTTTATATAAGGGATGCACGGATTTTACACGATTGTCTGCAGTGTTAAAGTTGTTTAATCTGAAGGAAAAAAATGGATGGTCGGATAAAATTTTCACGGAATTACTTGAACTGCTAAAGGAAATGTTACCAAAAGATAACAAATTGTCGGATCGTTGTTATGAGGCCAAGAAGATATTGTGTCCAATGGGTCTGGAGTATATCAAAATACATGCTTGCCCTAATGATTGCATATTATACCAGAAAGAGTATGAAAACTTGTATCAATGTCCAAAATGTGGTGTGTCGCGTTACAAGCTGAAGGCCAACAGTGGTGATGACAATGACTATGACAATGTTAGTAGGAAGCATCCTCGTGCTAAAGTGTTATGGTACTTGCCAATAATTTCATGATTTAAGAGACTTTTTGCTAATTTGAATGACGCAAAAAAATTTAGATGGCATGCAGATGAAAGGAAACATTCGCCATGTTGTTGTTTCGTTGCAATGGAAGAAAATTAATTTGTTGTTTCCGGATTTTGGAGTTGAGCCAAGAAACCTTAGGCTTGGACTTGCAACCGATGGAATGAACCCCTTTGGTAATCTGAGCACTAATCATACTTTGTGGCCTATTCTTCTCACTATTTATAACCTATCTTCTTGGTTGAGTATGAAGCACAAGTATATACTGTTAAGTATGATGATTTATGGACCACGACAACCCGGTAACGACATAGATGTTTATCTAAGTCCATTAATTGATGATTTACAACTCTTGTGGGATGAAGGCATTGAAGTTAATGATGCATATTCTGGGGAAAAGTTTAAGATGCGTGCAATGTTATTTTGCACAATCAACGACTTTCCTGCTTACGGTAACTTGGCTGGATATAGTGTCAAAGGACATAGAGCGTGTCCTATATGTGAAGATGATACTTGTTATCACCAACTTGAGTTTGGAAAAAAGACTGTTTACCTTGGGCATCGAAAATTTCTAAACCCCGGTCATCCTTATCGTAGATTGCAGAAGGTTTTTAATTGGGAGTAAGAGTTTGATGAGGCACATAAACCTTTAACCGGGGAAGAAGTCTGCAGGAACACATTAATGTTGTCTTTGGAAAGAGAAAAAAAGAAAAAGGGGAGGTTGCGAAAAATATTTGGAAAAAGAGGTCCATCTTCTTTGATCTTCTGTATTGGTCAAGTCTTGATGTTAGACATTGTCTTGATGTGATGCACGTGGAGAAAAATGTGTGTGATAGTTTGATTGACACAATTCTAAATATTCCAGGCAAGACTAAAGATAGTAAGACTTCCCATATTGATATGGAGAAGATGGGTATAAGAAAACAGTTGGCTCCAATAGAGAAAGGAAAAAGAACTTATCTGCCTCCAACATGTCACACTCTTTCTAAAAAGGAGAAGAAAATTTTCTGCGAGTGTTTGCAAGGTATTAAAGTTCTGCAAGGTTACTCATCAAACATCAAGAAACTTGTATTAATGAAAGATCTCAAGTTAATTGGTTTAAAATCTCATGATTGTCACGTATTGATGCAACAACTTTTCATATTGAATAGGGTTAATAGCCATTTTGCCCTCTGCCATATAGGCGCTTTTCGAAAAACCCCCCTATAAAAAAAAACTTGCAAAAAATACCCTAATATTTGAAGATTCTCTCAATTTTGACATTCATCACATCCAATCACCAAAAAAGCTGATGTGGCAGCGTTTTTATTTATTTTTTTATTTTTTTAGTGATGTGGAATGCCATGTTGGTTTTTTATTTTTATTTTGAATTATTTAATGCCACGTTGGAACTTTATTTTATGTTTATTTTTCATTAATAGAAAATATGTTAAAACTTCAAAAACTTGCTAAAGGTGGGATTCAAACCCTCCCCTTTCTTTCATACATTCAATGTCTTACCACTAGGCTAGAATGCTCATGTTGTAATCTTGTTTCCATTAATTGATGTTAATACATATTTTTCGTTTTTTACCTTTAATTGATGTTAATTGATGTTAATATATTATAACTAAATAATATATTTAGTTTTAATTTTTTTTAATGTTAAATATACTGTAGCAATTTTAGTTTATTAAAATGCTACAATTATTAATTTTTCAAATTAGTGTATTTTTACCTTTCGTTTTTTTGTGTATTTTAATTTCGTTTTTTAACATTGGTTTATTAATTTGTGTATTAGTTTCGTTTTTTGTGTAGCAATTTCGTTTTTAATTATATACTAATTTATTTCAAAATTATTTTAACATAAGTTTATTAATAATCCCAGTTTATTAATTTATATTAATAATTTTTAATTTAGTTTAATTTAATTTATATTAAAACGTAAATATTAATTTATATTAATAACGTTAATAGTTTAATTCCAGTTTATTAATTATTTTAGCATTAATTTATTAATAATTCTTGTTTATTAATTTAAATTAATAACGTTAATAATTTAATTTATTAATTTATACTAATTATTTACTGTAAATATTATTTAAATAGTTATCATAAATTATAAAAGCTACAGTAATAATATTTGTAAACTATTCTAAATTAATATTAATAACGTTTTAATAAGCTACAGTAATAGTTATTAATTTATATTAATAATGTTAATAATTTAATTCCAGTTTATTAATTTATTCTAAACTATTCTACTGTAAGTATTCTAAATTATTTTACTGTAAATATTAATATTTGTAAATATTATGTTTTAATCTAAACTATTCTATTTTATTAAACTATTTAATCTATTTAATTATTATGTTTTAATATTAATATTAATTTAATCTATTTAATCTAATTAAAATGTTAATTACTGTACCATATTAATATACTAAATTAATATACTAAATTAACTTTTTATTACTAAATTAATATACTAAAACATTTTTAAACTAACATAATTTTTAACATTTTAAAACTAAATTATAATTATTTTTTAACATTTTAACTATATTATTAATAGTTACAGTATATTAAGAAAAAAGATTAAATAGTTTAAGAAAAATGATTTAAGAAATTATTAACTAGTTAATTATGTATTATGTATATTATAGTTGCAAATAATATCATAAAACACAACATAGCCTAGTGGTGGTGAGTGGTGCTTTGTGTTGAGAGGTCATGGGTTCTATTCCCATCTCTAACATTTTTTGAACATTTAACATATTTTAAAAAATAAACCAAAAATAAATGAAAAACGAAACGCCAACGTGGCATTTAAATAAATCAAATATAAAATTTAAAAACCACTTGGCCTTCCACATCACAAAAAAAAAAAACGTCGTCACATCAGCTTTTTGGATGACTGAATGTGATGAAGGTCAAAATTGAGAGAATCTTTAAATATTAGGGTATTTTTTGCAAGTTTTTTTTATATGAGGGTTTTTCGAAAAGCGCCTATATGGCAAGGGGCAAAATGGCTATTAACCCTATTGAATAATATAGATGAAGTTCAACCTTTCATAGATACTCACAAAGGACTTTTGAGGAAAAAATATCCCCGAATGAGTGACAAGTTGTTGTTGATAGAGCATAACAAGAGATTCATAGAATGGTTTAATAAAAGTGTATCTAATGATCGTAGTGCATCCGAGATACTTAAATGGTTGTCGTACGAGCCAAAATTGTGTGTCATTACTTGGACCGTATACGACATTGGTCATTATACCTTTTATACAAAATCAAAAGATGATCGTAGTACAATGCAAAATAGCGGGGTTATGCTTAAAGCCGAATCAATGTATTTCTGTAGTTCGAAAGATAAGAATCTTGTATTGGCAACTACCGCGTTTTATGGTCTCATTGATGAGATTTGGGAGATTGATTATGTTATTTTCAAAGTGGCTTTATTTAAATGCAAATGGGTTCCCAATAATAGTAATGGTGTACACATTGATGACTTAGGATTCACACGGGTCGACCTTGGCAAGGCATCTTTTATGACAGAACCATTCATCATGGCTTCTCAAGCAAAACAAGTTTTCTATGTTACCGACCCATCGGACATATCGGGAAAATGGTCAATCGTTCTCCAAGAAAAACACATTCCTCTTAGTGATGGAAGTCTTGATATTCCGTCCACACCTTCTTACACAACACAAGTCCCTAACTCATATGATGAAGTTGATGGAGATGTCGTGCACGCTGTTCGAATCGATCATGAATAAGGCATATGGGAAAATTAACAAGTATGTAATTTACTCTTTATTCTAATATATTAGTTGTATATTACAGTTTCTAAATATTTTTACTAACAAGTATAATTATTTGAAATTATAGGTCTTTAGAGTCAAGAAACCAAGAGACAAGAAACCAAAACACCAAGTTACAATTATGTGATGTTATGTACTGTGTAAACTGTAGGTTGTTTGTTCTGATAAATTGTAAGATATTTGTTACAATTGAATACAATTAACTATGTGATGTTATGTAATGTGTAAACTCTAGGCTGTTTGTTCTGATAAATTGTAAGATATTTGTTACAATTGAATACAATTAACTATGTGATGTTATGTAATGTGTAAACTGCAAGTTATTTGTTCTGATATATTGTAAGATATTTGTTACAATTGCATATGATACAGTTATGTGATATTATGAATATGATACAATTAACATTATTATGATTACTTTATCACAAATGTTAGTTTTATTTTCTGCTTTTAGATGGTGAACAATAATACAGGTAAAAAAGGGAATAATTATAAAATCAGGAATCTTTTTCTTAAATCTGTAGAATATGTAACAACGATTATACATGATAACCGTAATAATAACTTATGCTTTAATAACGGTTATACTACACAACCGTTATAATATCTCGCACGTTGTCCAGAAAAAAATAAATATCAAAACAGCGTAGCTGGGAATCGAACCTTGGCCAATTGATTTATCACAATGGTTATTTGTATCAACCGTTATGATATGTAGTGCTCTTTACAGTTTAATACAACGGTTACTGGTATGTGATTGTACGTGTCATATATACAACGACACTCTACATAATAATGCATGTGCAAGCGTGATTACATACCTTTCCCAACCGTTGTTGAATTGGTTTTCCGTAGTAATGTTGACTACTACAAATCTTCAGACAGGCAAACTCTAAGCTTGCCCCTCAACACTTCAAATTGATTAGCATCCAAGGCTTTAGTGAAAATGTCAGCTAACTGATTCTCTATGGCAACATGTTCCAAGGTTATAACTTTGTCTTCCACAAGATTTCTGATAAAGTGATGCCTGATGTCAATATGTTTGGTCCTGGTGTGCTAAATAGGATTTTTTGAAATATTAATGGCACTTAAGTTGTCACAGAAAAGCGTTATGACATCTTGAGTGACATTATTCACAGTCAGCATCTACTTCATCCACATCATTTGAGAACAACTGCTACCTACAGCTATGTATTCAACCTCAGCAGTAGACAAAGAGACATAATTTTGTTTCTTACTAAACAATGAAATCAAGTTGTTTCCCAGAAAGAAACATCCACCAGAGGTGCTCTTCTTATCATCAGCACTCCCGGCCCAATCAGCATCATAATATCCTATTAGCATTGAATTAGAACTTTGAGAGTATAATAAACCATAGTCGCATGTACCATTCACATACTTCAGAATCCTTTTGACTTGATTAATATGACTAACTTTAGGTTCAGCCTGATATCTAGTACAGACTCCTACCGCAAAAGTTATGTCAGGGCTGCTTGTAGTAAGGTAAAGAAGACCGCCAATCATGCTTCTATACAAACTCTGATCAACATTATCACCTTTTTCATCCTTAGACAACTTCAAGTGTGTAGGAGCAGGAGTCTTTTTGTGGTTAGCATTCTCCAAGTCAAACTTATTCACAATACTCTTAGCATATTTCCCTTGACAAAGGAATACGGAGTCTTCCAGCTGTTTGACATGGAGACCAAGAAAGTAGGTTAATTTACTTACTAAACTCATCTCAAACTCATATTGCATTTGCTTAATAAAACGTTGAACCATCTCATCTGACATCCCTCCAAACACAATATCATCAACATATATTTGAGCTATCATGAGTTTTCCACCCCCTCTTTAACAAAGAGAGTTTTTTCAATTCCACCTTTTCTCTATCCATGGTTGACGAAGAATTCAATTAGCCTCTCATACCAGCTCTTGGAGCCTATTTCAACCCATACAAGGCCTTCTTCAATATGAACATAAGATCTGGAAATGTAGGATCAACAAATCCTTTATGTTGTTCCATATATACTACTTCATTCAAGTATTCATTCAGAAAGGAAATCTTAACATCCATCTGAAATAACTTGAATTTCAACAGGAAAACCACTCCAAGAAGCAATCTAACAGACTCTAGTCTAGCAACAGGAGCAAAAGTTTCATCAAAGTCCACTCCTTCAATCTGAGTGTATCCTTGAGCAACGAGTCTAGCCTTGTTTCTAGTGACCACCCCTTGCTCATCAGAATTATTCTTGAACACCCATCTTGTACCAATAACATTTGACCCTTCAGGTCTTGGTACAAGATCCCAGACATCATGCCTTTTGAACTGCCCTAGTTCCTCTTGCATAACATTGATCCAGAATTCATGAGTCAAGGCCTCTTTGACATTCTTGGGTTCCAACTTTGAGACAAAGCAAGCGCCAGCAACAACATCTCATGACCTAGTCATTCTTACACCATTTGAATATCCTATTATAAGCTCATTAGGATGATCTTTTTGAATTTTGGTGGAGGGCCCTTATCAACCTTTTCAGTCTCTGCAGATTCAGGATCAACATTATTTGAGTCTGCAGCATCTTCAAGAACATCATGTGATGTTTCAACATCCTCTGTGATATCTTCATCACTCATGAGAAAGAATGCTCCAATATCATCTGTGACACCAGCTTCTGTAGTTTAGTCATCAACCACAACATTTATGGATTCCAGCACAACCTTAGTTCTTGAGTTGAAAACTCTGTAGGCTCTGTTATTTGTAAAGTATCCCAGAAAGATTCCTTCATCACTTTTGGGATCCATCTTCCTTCTTTGCTCACGGTCAGCCAAAATGTAACATTTGCTTCCAAAAACATGGAAGTATTTCACAGTTGGCTTCCTTCCTTTCCATAGCTCATATGAGATGGCAGATGTGTCAGATCTGATGGTTACACTGTTTAGAATGTAGCAAGTTGTGTTCATGGCTTCAGTCAAAAAAATGATAAGGAAGTTTCTTGGCATGAAGCATGACCCTTGCACATTCTTGAATTGTCCAATTCTTTCTCTCAACCACATCATTATGTTGAGGAGTGATGGGTGAAGAAAACTCGTGACTAATTCCTTTAGAGGAACATAAATCATTAAACTTGTTATTTTCAAATTCCTTCCCATGGTCACTTCTGATTCTAACTATGCCACAATCCTTCTCTCTTTGAAGTTTCTAACACAATCCTTTGAACATTTCAAATACTTCTGACTTCTCCTTGATAAAGTGCACCCAAGTGTATCTATAGAATTCATCCACCACAATATAAGCATACCTCTCTCTGCCAAGACTTTCAACCTGAATTGGTCTCATCAAGTCCATATGAAGTAGCTCCAAGATTTTTGAAGTGGTTAGATGTTGAAGCTTCTTATGTGACATCCTTGTCTATTTTCCAATTTGACATTCGCCACGTACTCTTCCTTCGTCAATTTTTAGATTAGGAATACCTCTGATAGCCTCCTTAGATAAGACTTCTTTCATTCCCTTTAAGTGTAAGTGGCCAAGTTTCTGATGCCACATCTTCACCTCATCTTCTTTTGACATCAAGCATGTGGAGGGACACTTTGTTTCAAGAGGAGTCCACAAGTAAAAATTATCCTTGGATCTGGTACCCTTCATGATAACTTCCTCTTTATCATTTTTTACTAGACACTCAGATTTAGAGAAGTTAACCTTGAGACTCTGGTCACACAATTGGCTAATACTTATCAGATTAGCAGCTAATCCTTTGACAAACAACACTTTATCCAGGATAGGTTGCCCAACATAATCCAACTTCCCAACACCTTTTATTTAACCTTTTGACCCATCTTCAAAGGTGACATATCTAGTAGAATGTGGTTTAATATCAACCAAAAGCTTCTTTACACCAGTCATGTGTCTAGAACAACCACTGTCAAAATACCAGTCTTCTTTGGCAGAGGCTCTTAGAGAGGTATGAGCTATGAGAGCAACAATTTCATTCTTAGGAATCCACTTCTTCTTCGCTTTAGCAGCATCCTTTCTACTTCTGGGTTGAGTCGCTGATTTGGGATAACCATGTAATTTGTAGCAGTAAGGCTTTATGTGACCATACTTACCACAGTGATGACATTTCCTGTCTTGATTCTTTCTTCCTGGGGAGTTCTTCTAAGGTCTTTGTCGATGTTGGGACATCTTGCTTGACATCGTTCGATCCTGCTCTCTTTTCTGATGGACAGAGTTCACACCAGACCTTTTTCCTTTATTCGCAACTTGATCAGTGTAACTAAGTCCTTTAACATTTAAAGTATTTCTTTCTGATTTAAGAATTTCATCTAACACATCTGAACTGCTATTGAGCATTCTTATATACTTAGCCATATTGTCAAGCCTTGAATTTGAGCAACACAACTTCATCCTCCAGATCAGAAATGGTAGCCAAGTGCTTAGTCTTTTATCACAGAGTTGAGCAATAAGATCCTGCTGATCCTGCTCTAATTGACAAACTTCTACACTTTCGATGCACAACTCCTTATAAGAGGCATCCAGTTCATCAGAAGTGAGATTTTCAACATCTGATTCCTTGTCAGAATCATATACTCCAGTAAGTGTAGAGACACGTTTAGCAGTTTCTTCTTCGCTTGAGGTGTCGTCTTCAGACCAAGATGTAGACAAGCATTTCTTCTCTTTCATGAGTAAGGTAGGACACTCAACTCTTGTGTGTCCAAACCCCTTGCACTCATAACATTGGATTCATTTTCCCTGGTTGGATTTCTTATCATTATTGGTTCTACTTCCAA
Source organism: Lathyrus tuberosus (assembly GCA_022829125.1). Lineage (NCBI taxonomy): Eukaryota > Viridiplantae > Streptophyta > Magnoliopsida > Fabales > Fabaceae > Lathyrus > Lathyrus tuberosus. The sequence goes on along the minus strand of JALAZF010000205.1, from coordinate 1,301,736 downwards.
AAAAATTCCTTCTGTTGATGTCGGATGACTGAGTCTTGACATTAGATCTTGACTTCTCGTCCAGTTTCTTCAATAGTTGGTTATACTTTTTTTCAAGAAGCCCCACGGCCTTGGATAATTCCTCATTGGAATTAGGATCTCATTATTCTTGATTAGACACCAAGGCTATACTTTTCTTCTTGTCAGATTTCTCACTGATTGTCAGTTAAAAAGTCTGAAGAGATCCCATGAGCTCATCCACCTTCATGGTGTTTATATCCTGGGCTTCTTCAATAGCAGTCACCTTCATATCAAATCTCCTTGGAAGAGAACTTAGAATTTTTTGAACCAACTTGGCTTCTGGGATTTTTTCTCCAAGATCACTTGAAGTATTGACAATATCAACAATGTTCATATGAAAGTCTTGAATACTTTCATCCTCCTTCATCCTCAAGTTCTCAAACTTGGTGGTGAGAAGTTGAAGTCTTGAAGATTTCACCCTAAAAGTTCTTTCATGAGCAGTCTTCAAAATCTCCCAAGCATCCTTGGCAACATTGCAGTTCTTGATCAACCTGAAGATATTCTTGTCAACACCATTGAACAAGGCATTCAATGCTTTTGAGTTAGCTTGAGCAAGCTTGTCATCTTCATCATCCCAGTCTTCCTCAGGCTTTAACTCATAAGTGATCTTTCCATCCTTATCTTTAGCCTTTGGTGGGTCCCACCCTTTGACCACAGACTTCCAAGCTTTACCATCCATAGACTTGATGAAGGCCACAATGTACACTTTCCAATATTCATAATTGGATCCATCAAGAATGAGTAGTCTATTTAATATCCCTCCTTCTTTGTCCAGTGAACCAGAAAGTAACTTCCCCGAATCTCACCCAGATGCAGAGCAGGATGCCTGCTCTGATACCAATTGAAATTCTGGTAAAAGATCTCAGATGTCCTGAGAGATGTCGAGACACTTGATCTCTGCTTCAAACACAATGACAATAAAGAGCAGAATACAAATGGCAGAAAATAAACAAACACACAATGATTGGTAACCCAGTTCATTGAACAACAACACCTACGTCTGGGGGCTACCAAGCCAAGAATGAAATCCACTAGATAGTATTAATTCTAAGATAAACACCTTCAGTTTACAACTTATCACTTAATCACTACCCGTGCTTAATTTCTACCTAAAACACTTTCTAGGTATGAGACCCTTCTCAATTCCCTTTCAATCACAGCAGTGACATAAATTACAACTCAATGTAAATAGTCTAGCTCTAGTATCAACACGACACAAGAGAGGCTTACAAAATACAAACCCTAAACTCACTAGGCAATAATGTATTTTTCCACTCTTTTCCTAGGTTAAATCCATGCTATTTATAACTATAAACTAGACTGGATTTGGGCTTCAAAACGCAGCAATTCTGTTCCACAGAATCTACAACTAATTCTCCTCTATAATAGTTTCTTCAATCCTAAGTTTCCTAAAGTGTCTCCACACTTAGAAACAACATCTTCAAATTATAATCAGAATCACTGATTCCTCAATCTTGGACGCCACCTAAGAAAAACAAATAGTCCCAGAATAATCTGAAATTTGGAATAACATAATTAAAAACTGAAAAATAACAGACAAAGTTGTCGAATCATCATGATAAGACATCTTGTCTAACATCTTGATTTTCAATTAGTTCTTCATGTTAGGACATCTTATCCAACATCTTGATGTCAAGTTAGTTTTACCAAAATTGATGCCAACCTCAAAGACTTGGACTCATTAGTTAACATGTCAAAAATATTTTTCCTTAGAGAAAGTAAAATGCATTAAAAAGTAAAGAGAATTAACAAATATCAAAAGAAGAAATAAGAAAAAAGAAAGAAGATAGGAAGGGGGTGTATGCGCTAGGTAGTGTGGTGCAGCCTGAAAAATGGTATTGGGCTTAAATCATAAAACCTACCGTTGCTAAGCCATGTTCAGAGGGGTGTAGTGTAAAACAAGGGTGTAATGATTGAAGCCATATGGGCTTAGGGGTCTGAAGCCACACAAATGAATCCAATTTGAATCGGGGGAAGATAACCTCATAATGGTTGATGTTAGTGGGTTCCACGATTTTTGTGGACAAGACCTTTACGCTTGTCGAGGCACGATACCTCCCACTATTTATGGACTTGGAGGGCTTATCAAGATATAGTTGGGGAGAAGCTGTGTTGGTTACCCTTTATAGATATCTCGGAGATGCTTCCATGTTCAGTCGTAAGCAGCTCGGTGGTTATCCGATTCTCCTACAGGTATTTATTTTAATTTAGTTTAGTTTGTTTTAATTAATTTTATTTAGTATATTAATTTTATTTATCAAGTTTATTATGTTATAATTAATTATTTTAAATTAACTAATAGTATTAATTTTGTAACAATGCTGGATTCATGAGTATTTTCCAACACTTGGAAAAAAAGGAGAGAATTAGATACCAGCTAATAATGCTGGTCTCCCTCGAGCGATGAGATGATCCTATAGGCAAGGTGACAGAAGGTGGATGGCTTGCGGCCTATTTTGGACGAGCTGACATCTGACGATGTCATATGGCGCCCATTCGAGAACCATAGAGTATGGCGTCAGTTTGATGAGTTATGTCTATACAGGGGGTGTCTGAGGTGGGTGACACTATTGTTCCATAGTTTCCTGACAGATGTATGCGTCATTTTGGATACAGTCAGTATGTTCCACCTCCACCTCTTGATTATACGATGGCTGGTGATATTGATGTTGAGTGGATTAGTTACCATTAGAGTGTTGGGGATGTGATTCGTTCGACAACACTAGCCACCACCCATCTGAGACAGATGATGGATATCTTCAGTGGTATTATCGTGTTTCGCATCCTCGTCTGATCCCACCCCATCGTGATGCGCCAAGAGAGGTGCCAGTTCCTGTTTACGAAGCAGGACCATCTGATCCTAGTTGGGCTCGTGTTTCTTCATTGATTCATCATTATCTTCAAAAGGCTGGTGTTGAAGAGGATGATCCACAGTTTGCTGAGTTGTTCGAAGCTTTACGTATTGCTCGTTCACATTGACTTATATTTATGTTTATTTTTATGTGTTAACATTTAGACTTATTGACTTATGTTTATGTATTAACTTTTAGACTCACTTGACCTAGTTGGGATATGTTTATGTGTTAACTTGTAGACTTATGTTTAGTTTTGAATCTAGTTATGTGTTATTGAAATTAAAAATGAATAACATAATTCATGATTCATGTTTTGAAATTAAAAATGAATAAAATAATTCATGATTCGTGTTTTGAAATTAAAAATGAATAACATAATTCATGATTCATGTTTTGAAATTAAAAATGAATAACATAATTCATGATTCGTGTTTTGAAATTAAAAATGAATAACATAATTCATGATTCGTGTTTTGAAATAAAAAATGAATAACATAATTTATAATTCATAATGCGTTGGTAATATAGGCGTAAGTTGTTGCCAATGTTGTAGACGTCCTGCAAATCCTAGCATCCAAGATATTGCTGCTGGGGAACGAAACTTCTTCCAATCTACTGTCACTGGTGGCAATGGAAACCCTTCTTTCATGTTTACCTGAATAAAAAAATAATCAACACGTTAAGTAAAAATAACTAAAAAATTAGGTTAATCACATTAACTAAAAATAACTAAGTACCTGAACCCAATGATTTGTGTTTACAAAACCAATGCAGTAAAAGGATACATTTGGTGAAAATGAAGTTGTCATAGGGAAGAAATTCAAGCATTCAAATCCTAAACAGACAAGTACAACATTATGACGATTCGCTATCAAGTAACCCATATCTGGTAGACTAAACCATTTATGTGGTGGTTGAGGACCAAATGCCTCTATCATCTAAGATTCTCTCACTTTTTCTAACCGATCAGCAAATAAATTGGCATACAAACTTGATCTTTCATTATGTATTATGTCCAACCCCAAGTCTCGACGAACCATTTCCCAACCATCTTCACCATATCCATGCAATGAAGCAATGACTCTAAATCCACAATTACCATCTGGTACAACATTAACTACATCATCAATATATGACCTGATGTGATTAAGAAACTGAAGGATAAACTGCTTAGATGACTGTGAAGATTGTGATAATTTCAACTTCTTCGAAGCCTGTGATGGTTGAGATTTCTTCTGTGAAGATTGTGATTATTTCAACTTCTTCGTAGTCTGTGATGGTTGAGATTGCCTCTGTGAAGATTGAGATGCTTGATCAACATACTCATGATACGAAGAGTCCCTATAAACATCATACCCTACTGGTTTTTTGCCTTTCTTCTTGACTCCCCCTTTGATTTTTAATTTCTCAGGTGGTGGACACAAAGAAGTCATTGTGGGGAAGACAAGTTCAAAAATCCTACTTTTTAATGCCCTTTTTCCAACAACATCTAGTGACCTAAACCTTTTTCATAACTCATCTATTGCACTACTCATATCCACCTCTGATCCTTCATCTACGTCTTCCTCCAACTTAACTTTCATACATAGTTTCCTCCAATGAACATGCACAACATCTATTGGTATCGGTATACAACCAATTCTATATCCCGTCAACTCACAAGTACAAGGTAATTCATAGGTTGTTCTAAGAGTACAACGACATATTTCCTTGTTAGTTCCAACATAATTAACTTGTGTTAACTCTTCAGCAATGCGTCTCAATGCAGCTCGAGACACTGAATCACGTAAATTATTGTAAAATGGACTTACGCGGGCGTGCTCAACTTCATAAAACTCTTTTGAAAAGAAACTCTAATGTTGCCCAGTTGTAACTTTAAGTTGTCATTCATAGCCTCCCAACATTTGACCATGTCACGAATACTGTTCCCCAACATCTGCTTTAACTTCCAATGAGCAGACCCAACCCTAAAAATAATACATATTAAAAATACTTAAAAAATACAAAAAAATACAATTTACAAATACTAAAAATAAATACATATCGATTATTCGTGATGTTACCCAAATGTAGCACTCGATTAATCCATGCTCCAAAAAATCTTTGTCTATGTGGTGTTGATAAGTGCAAATTGTAACTATTTTTGTATATAAGCTTTGTTGCACTTATCGACACTTTTTGTTAAAATCGTTCGAATAAACCCCACTTTGTTTGTAAATACATTTACTTTACTTTATAGTGTATTTATTGCGTTATCGTGTAAATATCATTGAGTTTAATTGTTTTCCATTTATTTTTATAGGTATTAAGGCATTGATATTGGAGCATTGTTAGATAGAGCATTGAATAAGCTTTCCAACGCTTCAAACCGGGCGAAAAACAGAGTTACAGTTCAAAAGTTATGAAGAAAACAAGTGCAGAAATTTTTCATTCCCGAGCAGACCGGGCTAAGCGCGCCCAACCGCGCTTAGCGGGCTTTTAAGGCGGTTTAACATTAATAAGGGCGTGCTTAGCGCCCAAAACCGGGCTAAACGCGGTCTGCGATGATGACAGCAATAAATAGGGGTAAAAACACATTTTTTAGGGATGGTTTTGGGAATTTTTTTATCCCAACTTCATCAAACTTCATTTTTTAGTAAGATTAGCTTAGAAAACAACATTGAAGCTTCCATACGGATGATCCGAGGTGGATTTCTCATCGACCGGCGTTGACAAACTGCGACATGTTTGGTTCATTTCTCTTCCTCTTTGTGTATTCTTTTTTGTTGGATGTTGTATAATTACTATGAACATATGTATCTTTGTTGATCATAATATTGTATAAAATCTGCTTTACAAATCATTATCGATGTCTTCCTTGATCTTTTTGCATTTATGTTTAGATTTGTGTTGTGTTAGAGATAAACATCATGAATCTTGATTAGGGATGGATATCTATTGTCTAGATGCTAGAGATAGATTTAGATAATAATCTTTATGGTGTCAGAACTTAATGCCTTCCGTGTTTCGAGGCGTCGTGCGCGAGAGCGACAAGGAGAGTGATACGGTTGCTCTCTCATCTCAGTGTGCCAGAGATGGACACTGTTGTGAGCGATACTGGATGATTTTGACGAGTATTGTAGTAGAGTGAAAATGATCGATAAATTTATGTTTGTGACGAGTGGATTATATGTATGCTTGATAAGTTTCTTTTCTCCGAAGAATGAATTCTTTTTATGTTGATATTTACTTTTCCGCTTTTATTCAAACCATTTTATCCCAAACTCAATAACATTTAAATTGTCGAACGGTAGTTCAGTAGCACAGATCTCTGTGGACACGATAAATTCCCGAAAAAATACTTCCAAAAACTTTCGTTGCTTGCCGCTACTCCGCTTCCAACAAAATTGCGCCGTTGCCGGGGATTGGTGTTTTTATTGGATCGCATTGCGATAGTTTCTTTGCTTTTGAGTTTTGTAGACATCGTATATATTGTTTATTTTCACTTTTTTATATTGATACTTGTATATGTTTACCATATTTGTAAATTTTACATGTTTTGCATAATTGTGAATATAGTGTATATATTTGTTTCTCTTCACGTTTGCCAAAAGTGTGGTTAGATATGTAGTTCCGGTTAGAGCTCGAAGAGATGAGAGCAAAGGCGGGAGTGAAAGCATTTGGCTCTTCCAAAGCAACGTGTTGGTTTGTAAATAATAGGCGTCGAACTTATGACATAAAACAAGCATGTTTTATTGTTGTTAGTTTCTAATGTTTTTTTTCTCCCATTCTTTTAGTATGTTTATGGTAGTTCGTGTTAAGGTGTTAAGTTTTGTTTTCCTCAAGCTTGTCGTGTTTAACTTGAGGAAGTTTGTATGTGTAAATATTGTATGTTTTGTAATTGAGTTGTGTAGGTGATAGTGGAGGTAGCATGAAATGTATTTTTGTTGTCCTGTTTTTCTGCTTCTGGTGTAGCGCGCTTAGCGCGGGTGTGCTCGCTTAGCGCGCTCTGCTGAGATGAGCCAGTGAGTTCTTTTTGTTTCACTTGCCTTCCTTTTTCCCACTTTCTCCTAGGATTTAGATAGTACATAACCGTAGTATAACTAATTCTTTTGTTGTTGTTTGGACTCAAATTTTAGTTCGATAGCTTGAAGTCGCATTCGGTGATTTTCCGATTTTGAGTGTTTCAACTTGCGAATGCGTGGTGATGATAGTGTTTAAAGTTTTGTACACGTTCAAGGTATGTGTTTATTGCTTTCTAGACTTTAGCATATTCATGATACTTAGGCTTTTTACAACTTCTATGCCATTCATTCTTTTATATACTTGTTCGTATGTGAATCATTTTAGTTCCCACCCTTTTTGTGAGGAAGCCTTCCATTGTTCATATATGCGCGGAGTACCAACATTCTTGTTTTAACTGGATTTTATTATGTTGAATCTTTTGTTTGTGTTGATTATTTGAAAGCATGAAAAGGATTAAGGCACTTGTTTCATTTTGAGCACAACTACCTTAGCCAAATAGTCAATTCACCTTGTGAGTGTGTGATTGTTTGTAAACCCTTTAAGCCTTTGGTCATTATCCATGTTGTTTGAGTTTGATTCTTGTCTATGAGTGTCAAATTCATTTTTTGTGTGGATTTTGATTGTTGTTTTTTTCTTAAACCCCCAACTTTGTGTTGTTGTACGAATTTTTACCTTGCCTTAGAAAGTAGGGAGTATTCACATGATGATGTGGTTGAATTCAAGTTGGGGAGAGCAATGTTTGCTCACTTATGTTGTTGGTTGTTATGAGGTTGAAAAAGAAAAGAAAAAAGAAAAAAATATGAAAAAGAAAAGAAAAGAAAAGAAAAAGAAAGAAAAAAATTAAAAAAGCTTTGAAAAAGAAAAACAAAAAGATTAGAATAATGTTGTGCTAATAAGTTTTATGTGTTTGGTGTAACACTTGGGATTTTGGAAGAAGTTTGATTGAAATTTTGTTTTTGAACTTTTGTGAGTTGATCACTCCATTAGGTTTAGGCAAGTTTTTGTTTTGATTAGCTTTAGGAATTATTCCTTATTTGTTCACCCAACCACATTACAACCCTGAAAGTCCTTTTGATTCTTGCTTTTGTGTTTTCAACATGATTTTTGGATGATTGCATAATTTAGTCTTTTGTTTGCAAGATTGTTGTGTGAGTGAAAAATCCCCCATTTTATGTTTTTCATCTACCGATGATTGTTTTTGCTAGGTGTGATTCACATTTGAACTTGTGTTGTTTTAGAATGTTTGGCATGACTTTTGTATTTAGCATTTGTTTCGTGATTATGTTATCGTTGAAGTTTAGTGGTAAGTATTTACTTTGTGTGCACCATTTTCGATTGAACCATTGCATTTGTTTTTGTTTGTAAAAACTTGTTGCGTGATTTCTTGGATTTCGCTTTTGTTCCTTTAGATGTTGGTTTTGTTTGAGGACAAACAATTATGTAAGTTGGGGAGAGTTGATAAGTGCAAATTGTAACTATTTTTGTATATAAGTTTTGTTACACTTATCGATACTTTTTGTTAGAATCGTTCGAATAAACCCCGCTTTGTTTGTAAATACGTTTACTTTACTTTATAGTGTATGTATTGCGTTATCGTGTAAATATCACTGAGTTTAATTGTTTTCCATTTATTTTTGTAGGTATTAAAGCATTGATATTGGAACATTGTTAGATAGAGCATTGAATAAGCTTTCCAATGCTTCGAACCGGGTGAAAAACGGAGTTACGGTTCAAAAGTTATGAAGAAAACAAGTGCAGAAATTTTTCATTCCTGAGCAGACCAGGCTAAGCTCGCCCGATCGCGCTTAGCGGGCTTTCAAGGCAGTTTAACATTAATAAGGGCGCGCTTAGCGCCCAAAACCGGGCTAAGCGCGGTCTGCGATGATGACAACAATAAATAGGGGTAAAAACACATTTTTTAGGGATGGTTTTGGGTATTTTTTTATCCCAACTTCATCAAACTTCATTTTTTATTAAGATTAGCTTAGAAAACAACATTGAAGCTTGCATACGGATGATCCAAGGTGGATTTCTCATTGACCGCCGTTGACAAACCGCGACATGTTTGGTTCATTTCTCTTCCTCTTTGTGTATTCTTTTTTGTTGGATGTTGTATAGTTACTATGAACATATGTATCTTTGTTGATCATAATATTGTATAAAATCTGCTTTACAAATCATTATCGATGTCTTCCTTGATCTTTTTGCATTTATGTTTAGATTTGTGTTGTGTTAGAGATAAACATCATGAAACTTGATTTGGGATGGATATCTATTGTCTATACGCTAGAGATAGATTTAGATAATAATCTTTATGGTGTCGGAACTTAATGCCTTCCGTGTTTCGAGGCGTCGTGTGCGAGAGCGACAACGAGAGTGATACGGTTGCTCTCTCAGCTCAGTGTGCCAGAGATGGACACTGTTGTGAACGATACTGGATGATTTTGATGAGTATTGTAGTAGAGTGAAAATGATCTATAAATTTATGTTTGTGACGAGTAGATTATATGTATGCTTGATAAGTTTCTTTTCTCCGAAGAATGAATTCTTTTTATGTTGATATTTACTTTTCTGCTTTTATTCAAACCATTTTATCCCAAACTCAATAACATTTAAATTGTCGAACGGCAGTTTAGTAGCACCGATCTCTGTGGACACGATAAATTCCCGGAAAAATACTTCCAAAAACTTTTGTTGCTTGCCACTATTCCGCTTCCAACAAAATGGCGTCGTTGCCGGGGATTGGTATTTTTATTGGATCGAATTGCGATAGTTTCTTTGCTTTTGAGTTTTGTAGATATCGTATATATTGTCTATTTTCACTTTTTTATATTGATACTTGATGTTGAGTACAATCAAATGTAAGTATTTGTTTTTATCGTATCCACAGGGATTGGAGCGATATCAAAACCGTTCAATATTCTCTATGATTCTAAGTAAAAGTTTCAAGATGTTTGGTTTGTAAATTGCAAAAAATAAATGCGTATGATAAATGAAGATAGTTTTCAGAGGAATAGACTTGTTGGGAATTGGTGTTCATCCACCGAATCAATATGTATATCACAAATCAGTTATACACAATTTAAGCATGTTTCGATATTATCACGTACCGCTTACAAACAAAGTTCATGTCTGAACTTTGATGAGAGTTCTACCTTATGGTTCAATCGACGATTTCTCAGCCTATTAAACAATACGGTAGCATTAAGATTCGATACTCTTTGTGAATATTAAACCTAAATCTATGTCTAGCATTTAGGATTTAATAGATGTTATCTTATATCGAGATTAGAATCGTATTTGTCAATATCAATTCGATCCATGAAATAAACGGTAAAACAAAGATAACATCAATAACGATTCATACATAAATTGCGTATAACGCCATGATTAAAGAAAATATCTACTGTTTCGGTGAACTACGACCAATCCCAACAAGAGAGGGATTTAGCTACTCATGGTAGCTTGATACACAATGGAAGAATGGAGTTGAACCAACATCAACGACGATTTCCTGACGCTTGATGTGTATCCAGCTCCTTCTCCTTACAAACTCTCAATTCCTCCTCTCCTAATCTATTGCAAAGTATTCTTAATAATAAATTACAAAATTCTCTTTTTGCATTGCCTCTGATCTCCTTTTATAGAGTTTTTGGCCGCCTAAGTTCGCTATGCGAAGTTCTGGTCGCTATGCGAACTTCCTTTCTTCTCCATTAAGATTTTAAACTTTCAAACCGCCTTTCTGGGACCGCCATACTTTGCTATGCGAAGTAAAGTTCGCATCGCGAACTTTCGCTACCTCTCGCGTTCTTCGCTTCAAGGACAATTTGGTTCTATTTTGCATCGTTGTCCATCGCTGTCCATCACTTCCTGTCGCTTTGCTTCGCTATGCGAACTAGATTTGCTTATGCTTCGCTTGGCTTCACTATGCGAAGTCTGCAGGGCACAAATTTTCTTTGTTCTTTCTTTGATGCATTCTTTAGCCTTTTCCTACACAAATGTAAACCAAACCAAGAAGACTTTGCACCATATTATTTTCATTCATTAGTTGAGGTGTTTATGTTAAAATCTTGTCATTCAAGTAAGATAAATGCCCCATTTTATGTGCTATTTTATCATGAATAAAACACTTATCAAACTCTCCCAACTTGAATCTTTGTTTGTCCTCAATCAAAGCTATATAAAAGCAAGAGTTTCTATACCATTTGTCACATGATCAACCAAAATTGTTTCAATGAAGTACATGGTTCCATGGTGAATTTCACATCCAAGTTATTATGCACTACTACTTTCCAAGCATTTAGACATGTTTATGAAACAAGTTTTCCACATAAAGTTCTTTGTCAATCAGTCCAAGCAATAAACATGTCTTATCATGAATCACAACTATCACACTTTTTGTACAAGTGGAAATATCAAGGTCTTTTGAACTCTCACTTGATAAACTTGCTAACATCTAGATTAATTCATGCATTCATCTTAAGCACAAAATGTCGATAAGCAAAAACATAGATCACTAAGGTCTTTTTAAGGTTGTAATGTGGCCAAGGTACCAAGGAAATGTCATTTCTAAGGCTAGTGGAAACAAAGTGGTTTTTGATTTTTTCTTTCTTTTTTAGAAGAGCATTCATAAATTTTGAGTCTTTGTACCATATTACTCCTTCAAACCTTCCTTGTTTCTTTCTTTTGAATATATCCATCTTTTGGTATTTGCCTTTTTCTTTTCTTACTTTTATTTTTCTTTCATATTTTTCTTGATCTCTTTATTTTCTAATTTTTCTTTTCTTGACAAAGGAATTTTTCTTCCTCTCCACAACTTGAATAAAACCTTTCTTTTTACTTTGAATGCTCTTCAAGATTTGGCAATGGTTTCAAGGGTTTTAATTCAAGAAGATTGTGAATCTATCATGGATGAACTTTTATGAATTTTCAAGATGTGGAACAATATCCATTAAGTGGTTTACTTAATGCATTGCTCAGTCCATCAATGATGGATTCAATGTCATATGGCTCAAAAGGGGTTGCAAATGCTCACTCACTCACAAGGGACAATGAGGCTCCATTTGGTTTACTAGTTATGCTCACTTTGAAGAATTGCCTTGATCCTTTCCATGTCTCCACAATTATTAACATAAATGCAAGATTAAGCATGAACCAAACGAGTTAAAACAAGAATGTATCAGTCTCTTAAGCATATAGTAATCAATGAAAGGTTACCTCACTTTTTCTAGTTTTGGAACTACGTGATTCACAATGAAAACATGTTATTGTAAGAGCTTGAATGACTTGATTTTATGTAGACTACTCATGTCATAATCATGCTAAGTTCAAAGAAAGCAATAAACAAGTACCTTGGATTGTGTGATTCTTCCAAAATTTGTATCATTACAATTGTACCTTTGTTGATTCATGTGAATGTGATCATCCACTCTTTTGCTTTTCCAATCTCATTTAGAGGAAAAGTATCAAGTATATGGATTGGTCATATGACACCCACAACTGAACTAAAAGAAAAACATTAAAGTGAAGGAGAATGGCATGAATGGCATTTTTGTTGATTCTGCTACTTTCGCTATGCGAAGTATATTTCGCGATGCGAAATCTGCAGAATTCAGTTTTATGCAGAATTTTCTTTTGGCTCATTCATGCTGTTTTCTTCTTATCATTTAAACTAGTTATGCAATAGGAAACAAACATAAACAAATAAAAAGGTTGGGTTACCTCCCAACAAGTGCTTGTTTAACGTCGTTAGCTCGACACCCGTTTCGCGTAAAATCAAGGTGGCTTGTACGAATTTTCCAAAGCATCTATGCCACCCTCTTCTGGCCTTCCTTTATCATTCTTTATCCTTAATTCCAGGCTTGTTTCATCAGGAGCTTCAATCTTGGAGTAGTTATCCTCTTTGTATTGAAATAATTTGAAGTTGGCTTCTTTATTATTGGATCTTACTTTCATCATTCCTTCATCAATGTCAATCATCATTCTAGCTGCCTTTATGAATGGACGGTCTAAAATCAGAGGTGTGTCTCTATCCTCATCATTGTCCATCACCAAAAAATCTGTCAGGAATAGAAAGCTTTCGAGTTTCACCATTACACCTTTTACCCTGCCAATTGGTTTTGTGATAGATTTGTTAGCAAGTTCTAACAACATTGTTGTAGGCTCTATTTCAGGGTTACCAATCTTTTTAAGAACGGATAACGGAAGAAGATTGGTGCTTGAACCAAGATCAATCAACGCTTTATCAAAGTGGATTCTTCCAATGGTAACTGGTACGGTGACTTTTCCAGGATCAGCATTGTTTTCTACCTCATTTTTCTTATTTTTCTCTTTTTCTTGATTTTCCTCCACAACCATCTTTTTTGAATTTTCCTCAACTTTGTTTCCTTAGGATTATTTTGAGTGGTAGCAGAAAATATACCTTTTTGTTGCCCATTCAACTGTTTTGCAATTTGCCCTACTTGCGTTTCCAGATTTCTGATCGATGCATCAGTATTTTTCTGGTTTTCCATGAACATCTGCATAAATTAATTCAAGGTTTCTTCTATCTTTGTAAGCTTATCTGGTTGAGCGTAGCTTTGGTATTGGTTCTGTCTGTTTTGGCCATAGCTTGCATTGTTGTTGGATGAGTAACCTTGATTGTTCTGGTATGGGATCTGTCTCTGCTACTGGTTTCCCACATAATTAACCTCTTCATTAATCGGGGGACAAAAACCAGTTGGGTGGTCTCCTGTACAAAGTTCGCACATGGCTACTTGTTGTGGTTTTGGTGCTTCGTGCAGTTGTTTGAGTTGTTGTGGAAGAGTGGATAATTGCTTGGTGAGCTCTTCCACTGTTTGGGTAAGAAGCTTATTTTGTGCCAAGATTGCAGTGTTTGTATCAAACTCAAGAATTCCAGGTTTCTTTTGTGCGTTTCCTCGATTATATTGAACTTGATGATCGGTGAGAGCCATTCGGTTGATAATTGCAACTGCTTCTTCTGCACTTTTTGCCAATAAAGAACCACCAGATGTTGCGTCAAGTAGGAGCTTTGGTTGGGGCTGCAATCCATTGCGAAAGATGTGGACTTGTGTTAGGCTGTCAAAACCATGATTTGGACATTTCCGTAGCGTGGATTTGTAACATTCCCAAGCTTCACATAAAGTTTTATTTGCAGTTTGAGCAAATGCGGCAATGGATGTTTTCACATCCATGAACCGGTTGTGAGGGAAGAATCTGTTAAGAAAATTTTCTTCCAAAACATTCCAGTTTGCCATGGTTTCAGTAGGTTGGTCAAGATACCAATCCTTCGCTTTACCGATCAAAGAAAGTGGGAATAACCTCATAAACACTGCTTTCTCTTCAGCTTCGGGTGCACCTAACGTACCGGCAAGTTCATAGAACTTTGTGAGGTGGGAATATGGATCTTCATGATTCAAACCTATAAAAGGGTTAGCATAAATGATCTGCAGTAGGCCTGTTTTCATTTCAGCTTGTCGGTTATTTAGAGTATTGGTGAGACGAGCTAATCGTCTTGGACTGCTCCGACAAGGTCCACCGTTGACAACTTCAGCCATTGTTTCTTTTGTTGAGGATGTTGATGAGGAAACTCCTTTCTGCTTTTTCTTTTTGGATAGTTGTTTCTGTTTCGTCTTTTGTCTTTTGTTATTTCGGATGGTTCTTTCGATCTCGGGATCAAAAAGAAGTTGTTCTTCCAAAGTCTTGCCTCGAAGCATAAACAGAAGTTTCACCACCTATCCAACAATTGAACCCACGTTGTGAGAAACAAATATATACAATATATAATAACTTAGAAGTATAGAAACTATTGCGATGTTTTAATATCTTAAACGCCAATCCCCGGCAACGGCGCCAATTTTATGTTGAGTACAATCAAATGTAAGTATTTGTTTTTATCGTATCCACAGGGATTGGAGCGATATCAAAACCGTTCAATATTCTCTATGGTTCTAAGTAAAAGTTTCAAGATGTTTGGTTTGTAAATTGCGAAAAGTAAATGCGTATGATAAATGAATATAGTTTTCAGAGGAATAGACTTGTTGGGAATTGGTGTTCATCCACCGATTCAATATGTATATCACAAATCAGTTATACACAATTTAAGCATGTTTCGATATTATCACGTACCGCTTACAAACAAAGTTCATGTCTGAACTTTGATGAGAGTTCTACCTTATGGTTTAATCGATGATTTCTCAGCCTATTAAACAATATGGTAGCATTAAGTTTGATACTCTTTGTGAATATTAAACCTAAATCTATGTCTAGCATTTAGGATTTAATAGATGTTATCTTAGATCGAGATTAAAATCGTATTTGTCAATATCAATTCGATCCATGAAATAAACGGTAAAACAAAGATAACATCAATAACGATTCATACAAAAATTGCGTATAACGCCAAGATTAAAGAAAATACCTACTGTTTCGGTGAACTACGACCAATCCCAACAAGAGAGGGATTTAGCTACTCATGGTAGCTTGATACACAATGGAAGAATGGAGTTGAACCCACATCAACGAAGATTTCCCGACGCTTGATGTGTATCCAGCTCCTTCTCCTTACAAACTCTCTATTCCTCCTCTCCTATTGTATTACAAAGTATTCTCAATGATAAATTACAAATTTCTCTTTTTACATTGCCTCTGATCTCCTTTTATAGAGTTTTTGGCCGCCTAAGTTCGTTATGCGAAGTTCTGGTCGCTATGCGAACTTCCTTTCTTCTCCATTAAGATTTTGAGCTTTCAAACCGCCTTTCTGGGACCGCCATACTTCGCTATGAGAAGTAAAGTTCGCATCATGAACTTTCGCTACCTCTCGCGTTCTTCGCTTCAAGGACAGTTTGGTTCTGTTTTGCATCGCTGTCCATCGCTTCCTATCGCTTTGCTTCGCTATGCGAACTAGATTGTCTACGTTGTCATGTGAGTGTAGATGTTTGGATGCATTAGTGCGTGTATTGATTTGAGTATGTGCTTATGTATTGAATTTTTAATCTTGTACGGTTATTGTGCGTAGTGATGAAAGGAGGCAAGGCTTGATCAAATCATGGAAAAATCATTGAGGAAACTTGAAGACCAAGATAAGATGGCTTGTGGAGGAAGGAATAGAGGGACTTAGGGTTAGGGTTAGAAAGTTGGCTTTGGTTAACTAATTGACCTAAAAGTCAACAGTTGACTAGAGTCAACTATAAGTCAAAAATTTGGCTTTTTTGTATTATTTTAATGATTTGGATTTTGATGTTGTAATGAATGATGACTTGTAATGTTTGAAAGTTTGTAATGAAATTGGTCTCTCTTGAAAGGCAATGTGGCGTGATTCTTAAGAAACAATGATTTCCCAATTAACATGCTTGAACTTGTCTTTAGGATATGAATTAATCTTGAAATGAACTATCATGTTTTTAAATAGAATCAAAGCCCGTAAAAATTACCAAGTAACCTCATAAGTAAAAGGTCAACTTTGAGGCTAACTTTGTTTCACCAAGGTCAAAACCTGAGAATACCTTCCCAATCTCAATGCCATTATGTAGTCTAAACAACCAACAGATCACAAACCAAGGATTAGGGTTCCACCAGCACTGATCCATAAGAAATGAACCAAACATTATTGTTATGCCCATGATCCATAATGCCAAAATGAAGCACAATAACTATAAGCTTACCAATCATAATTTAGTGCACTGTATCTTAAACAACAAGAAACCTTTGAATCAAGGATTGTTATTTGAAAGATGCAGTTGATAACGAATGTATTATGATGGATGATTAGGGCATGTGGTTATGTATATGCAATTAGTAATAAGCCAGAAAAAAAAATTGGAGAAAGAGGGCAGATTTTGGAGTATGACAAGTTCCCATTCCTTTTGTTTTGCCACACAACACACCTAGTAGATATCACTTATAACTCCTTTGCAAACTATAAGCCATTTTCCATTATTATATTTTGTAACACCCCCAATCTATCCCCCGAGCAAATAAAGGGATAACAAATAATCAGAGTGTAATTAAAACATTCATGGCATAGACGGAGGTGTCACATCAATTGAAACAAAATACAACAACCTGCTCATATAGATATGAAAAAATTAGGTAGCAATGTAAACAGAGGAACTCAGTTCCTAACACCCACAATTCAGATACAGAATAAAAGTGGAAAATCTGCAACTGAAACTCATATATATATATATATAACATAAAAGTTTGTCTGTCATACACAGATTCATACATGTACAATCCCAAAAAGAACATATACATATACACATAATCACAAATGATCTCCCCGACTACCCGGTGCTACATATCAGAGCCGACCGACAAAAGAATGAAGACCTAAGCTTCACAAAACGACCTCCAGCATCTAATCTGCAATGCCTCATAGAGCATTCAAAATAGCAGAAGGGTGAGAAACACAATCATAATATAATTGCATACAATTATATAATAACACAAAATACATATGTAAAACACTCTCACCACAACTTACACCATAATTCAAATACAAAACAACACACATCATATCTCATATATCCATCACAAAGGCATATCAATCATGCACAATACATTTATCACCAACATATATATATATATATATATATATATATATATATATATATATATATATATATATATATATCTCAACCCATCAATTCCATTCACAATTCCACACAAAATCAATCCATTCATGATTTATGCAAATGCACAGAGACTGACACAATGACTCTATGCAATGCAATGCGGTACCGTTCCATCCATCATTCTCATCATTAGTTCACTCAGGAACTATTGGAATCATCGCTTGTTACTTAGTGTAACTCCCCGTCGGGAAAACGATGTTCCCCGTCGCTTTAGGTCCTCTTGGTATAAGGCTCACGACGTTTATGGATCGCTTTAGGTCCTCTTTGTATAAGGCACACGATCCGATCGCTTTAGGTCCTCTTTGTATAAGGCACACGATCATCTATAATCATCGCTTTAGGTCCTCTTTGTATAAGGCACACGATGTTATAGCGGATTCCCTCTGGAACCGTTTCGTCGCTCACACCCACTAGGGCACACGACATCACAAGAATGTATATCATGATGCTTGGCATACAATGACTCATGACATTCAAATGCACACATATACACATCCATAATCATGCATATACAATCAAACACAACACAATGCATTTTCTTGCCCTTAGGCCACAAACCATCATCACAACATTTCATCACATGCATTCACATCATATAACATCACACAAGTCCTACGATATATATATGAAGCATATTGGATTATAACACAACAATCACATACAGTTAAGATGGTAAAAGTCGGCAAAACGACACATTTCCAAATTCCTGACATAATTAAATCAGCCAACAATCTCAAAACCATTTTAATAAGAAAGAACATCTCAAAATATTTCTAACGGTACCAAGAACACCTCGATCCGAGTTACGGATCAAAAGTTACGGCATCGAACGTGAAATCGAGAACCATTCTACACCCTCTCTGGTCATACGCGTATTGCCTTAGGCCATACGCGTACTGCCCAGCTCGCTCGCCCATTCCATACGCGTAATGCCCAAAGTGCTACGCGTATGGGCAGAGACTAATTTCTCCCCAAAATTCCACTAAAACTCCATACGCGTAATGCCTCACTTGATACGCGTAATACCTTGCCAAGTACGCGTACCATTACGCAAATCAGCAGAAGGCCATGAAAAATGTGTTCCATACGTGTATTGCCCTCATCCCCCCTTGCCATACGCGTATTGTCCAAACCAATACGCGTAATGCCAAGCCTGATACGCGTATGGGCAGCGAAACCCAGAATTTTTCCTGCAGAATTTCTGCTACAAAAATCAACCAAAATCATCTCCAAATCTCATCTAAACACCAGCAAATTACCAATTCAAGGCACAACAACATCTATCTAACATGTCTCAGCAATTAGGAACATTAAAACATGATTTCAGACACAATTTGAATCAAATTCTAACAATCTCAACATATTAATGGTTTTGGTTCTATATCCAATTTCAACCAAATATCACACAAATACATACATACATAATCATACACAAGTATAGGATAATCGAGTTTCACACCCTTACCCGATTAATCGTGTTTTCAAAAGTCGGTTGGATCGTTTCCTTACTCTCCAAGTTTTCCTCTTTTTTCTTCTTTCCTTTCTCTTTTCCTTCTTTCTCTTTTCCTTCTTTCTCTTTTCCTTCCTTACTATTTTCTCTCTTTTTTTCTCTTTAAGTTTCTAACTTAAACAAAATAAGTAAAATGACCAAAATACCCCTACACACTCAAATATCTCGTAAACGCTCCCAAAACGCGATAAAACATAATAACGATGAAAAATAATATATTTCCAAATAAAAGTCAAAAATAAAATAATATAAAAACAAAAATAATTAAATCGACTCAATTAAATAACTCTAACAAAAACTGAGGCGTTACAACTCTCCCACACTTAGAGATTTTCGTCCTCGAAAATATTACCTGAGACGAACAACTCCGGATACGACTCCCGCATCCGACTCTCCAACTCCCAAGTCAAATTTCCCTCAGCACCGCCTCCCCACGCTACTTTCACAAGCGCAATATCCTTGCCTCTTAACTGCTTCAACTCGCGATCCAAAATTCTCATTGGTAATGCCTCAACCGTAAGGTTCTCCCTTACCTCAACCTCATCCATCGGAATCACATGCGACGGATCCGGAACATACTTCCGAAGTTGTGAAACATGGAACACATCATGCAAATTCGAAAGATTCAGTGGCAACGCCACCCGATAAGCCACAGCACCCACTCTCGCGGATATCTGGTAAGGACCAATAAACCAAGAAGTAAGCTTCTTCGACTTCAATGCACGTCCAATACCCGTCACCGGTGTAACTCTCAAAAATACATGATCCCCTTCTTGAAACTCAAGATCTTTCCTCCTTCGATCATGATAACTCTTCTGCCTACTCTGAGAAGCCTTCATTTTCTCACGAATAAGTTTCACCTTTTCCGTAGTTTGTTGAATTAACTCCGGTCCAACCACCAAACTCTCACCAGATTCATGCCAACACAAAGGTGTTCGACATCTTCTTCCATACAATGCTTCAAAAGGTGCCATTCCAATACTCGAATGGAAACTGTTGTTATACGTGAATTCCACCAACGAAAGATAACTATCCCAAGCACCACCTTGCTCAAGAACACAAGCTCTCAACAAATCTTCCAACGACTGAATAGTTCTCTCGGTCTGACCATCCGTCTGAGGATGATAAGCAGAACTCAATATCAACTTGGAACCTAACGCCTTTTGCAAACTTTCCCAAAATCTGGAAGTAAACCTCGGATCTCGATCTGAAACAATACACAACGGAACACCATGTAGCTTCACAATCACACGGATTTAAATCTCAGTTAACCTCTCCAAAGAAAAACTGATGTCAATTGGAATGAAATACGCCGATTTAGTCAGCCTATCCACAACTACCCAAATGGCGTTATGTCCCCTCTGTGTGTTCGGCAACCCTGTCACAAAATCCATATAAATGTTGTCCCATTTCCACTCGGGAATATCCCATGGTTGCAATAATCCACTAGGCTTCTGATGTTCCACCTTCGACTTCTGACACGTCAAACACGCATAAACAAACTGAGCCACATCCTTCTTCAATTCGGACCACCAAAAGATCTTCTTCAAATCTTGATACATCTTATTAGCTCCCGGATGTATACTCAAATTACTCCGGTGTCCTTCCTCTAAAATCATCTTTTTCAAGTCCGAATCATCAGAAATACAAATTCTACCACGAAATCTCAAATCACCCTTATCATCCACTTTAAAGTCACCATTCACACTTTGATCTCCAACCGTCATCAAATCAACAAATTTCACATCCAACTTCTGTTTCTCGCTAACGGTTAACAGAAAATCATTAGTAACCTTTAACATACCAAGCTGCACGCTATCAGATGTCAATTCACACATCAAACTCAAATCTCTAAATGCTTCCAAAAGTTCCCACTCTTTAACCATCAAAACAGACATATGCAAAGATTTCCGGCTTAACGCATCGGCTACCACATTAGCTTTACCAGGATGGTAATTCAAGCCAAAATCGTAGTCCTTCAAAAATTCCAACCATCTCCGTTGCCTCATATTCAACTCTTTCTGATCAAACAAGTATTTCAAACTCTTATGATCACTAAAGACTTCGAATCTTGCACCATAGAGATAATGCCTCCAAATTTTCAACACAAAAATCACTGCCGCTAATTCCAAATCATGAGTAGGGTAGTTCTTCTCATGAACCCTCAATTGCCTCAAAGTATAAGCCACAACCTTACCTTCTTGCATCAACACCCCACCTAAACCACTCAAAGACGCATCACAATACACCACAAATGGTTCAGTAGGATTCGGTAAGACCAAAATCGGAGCTGTAGTCAATCTTCTCTTCAGCTCACTAAAACATTCCTCACACTGAATATCCCAAATGAACGATTTACCTTTACAAGTCAGCTGGGTCAAAGGAAGTGCTAACTTGGAAAAGCCTTCAATGAATCTTCGATAATATCCAGCTAAACCCAAAAACCTTCTAATTTCAGTAACCGATATAGGAGCCTCCCATTGTAGAACTGCATCTACTTTGGATGGATCCACAACAATACCATTACCTAAAATCACAAGCCCAAGAAAACTCACTTCTGACAACCAGAACTCACACTTGGACAACTTGGCATAAAGTCTCCTTTCCTTCAAAATTTGCAATACAATACGCAAATGCTCCGCATGATCCTCCCGGGACTTAGAATAAATCAAGATGTCATCAATAAACACAACAACAAATCGATCCAAATGCTCATGGAAAATCCGATTCATATACTCCATAAACACTCCTGGCGCATTAGAAACCCCGAACGACATCACATAATATTCGTAATGTTCGTAGCGTGTCCTAAAAGCCGTCTTCTGAATATCTTCCTCTTTCACTCTAATCTGATGATAACCTGACCTCAAATCAATTTTACTAAACACACACGCACCTACCAACTGGTCCATCAGATCATCAATTCTCGGAAGAGGATACTTATTCTTGATCGTCACCTTATTCAACTGGTGATAATCAATACACAATCGCATACTCCCATCTTTCTTTTTCACCAATAAAACTGGAGCACCCCAAGGTGATACACTCGGCCTCACAAACCTCTTTTCTAACAATTCATTCAACTGCTTCTTCAACTCAACCAACTCAAATGCCGACATACGATATGGTGCCATAGATACAGGTCTAGTACCAGGAACTAGATCTATAAAAAACTCCACCTCTCTTTCTAGCGGCACGTCTGAAATATCCTCTGGAAACACCTTTGGAAATTCACACACAACTGGAAACACATCAAGTGCAACTTGACTATCCACAGTCAACGATGCAAACAACCTGAACAACTGAGTTTCATCCGCCAAAAGCTTCTTCAACTCTTTGGTAGATAAGAAACTCGATTCCTCGTCTTCTTCAAGAGAAGGAAATCTTACCAACTTATGATAAAAATCAATATGCACTCGATTGAACTGCAACCAATTCATCCCCAGAACCACATCTAAACCCTCCAACGGCAGACACACCAAATCCATCTCAAAATCTTTACCATAAATGGTCAAAAGACAACTTAAGCAAACCAAAGAAGTAGTTACTGACCCCATTGTTGGAGTATCAATAACCATCTCTCCACCCATCGAAGACAATAAAAGATTCAAACGCTTCGCACACTCAGACGAAATAAACGAATGAGTCGCTCTGGTATCAATAATAGCAACTAAAGGCATACTATTAATAAAACAAGTACCTCTGATCAGACGATCTGCACTAGTAGTCTGAGTTCCTGCTAATGCAAATACTTTCCCTCCAGCTGAAGCTTGCTTTGGTTTCGAACACCTCGTACTAATATGACCAGCTTCCCCACAGTTGAAACACTTCACCACATTCTTCTTGCACTCAGCTATTACATGTCCTATACCTCCACAAATGGAACACTTCCTCATATCCTATCTACATTCAAACTGACGATGTCCTAAGTCACCACGCCTAAAACATCTCAGAGGATTAGACATACCTCCCCCACCTGGCCTTTTATCAAAATTAGCCCTTTGCTTACCCTTGTCAGCTGGTGTCACATAAGGACCACCACGAAACGGTTGCTTCCCTTTCCTTTCGTTCACACTCTTATAGTGAGTATAACGAGCTTTGCTATCCTCTTCATAAATTCTACAACAATCCACCAAATCTGAAAACCTCCTAATCCTTTGATAACCAATTGCCTGCTTGATCTCAGGACGCTGTAATACCCCAAAATTTGCTCTCCCTCTTTGTCATCATAGCATGGAATTATCATTTATCATATCATATCCACCTCATTAACATTGCATTGCATTTAACATAGAAAAATGAAGCATGGCATCCTCCTTACCATCAGGGCATGTGATCAGGTGGGGGATGGACAATCAAGAGATCATTCAAAGCACAAAAAGGTCAGTCAAGTTGCCTCAAGGCAAGCCAAGAAGCTTTTCATGTCTCATACTATCTCAATTGATCATCCACAACCTCAAGGATAAGAGATACAATAGGAGATTGAGGCATTACATCCTACACTATGCAAGAAGTCCAAAAATTGAAGGAAAATCCTCAAAAGAGATAGCTCATTGATTCAAAATCATCCTCAAGTGGCATTTCTCATCATCCTTTAAGAGGATACACAACATATTCTGAGGAATTTGGATTTGGAAGATGTACAATTTCCTCCTAACCAAAGGGGGTCAAAACTAGGGTTTCCCATTAAATCAGGGAATCTTTGATTTTTTGAACAAAAATTGATGTCATGGTATTCCATATGTCCTTAAGTGTATGTATGTGGAAGATTGCATCTCAATTGGTTTTAGAAGTGGTTCAATTGGAAGAAAGATCAAGAATCAGAGAAATTGGGGCAAAGTCAAATAATCAGAGGAAAAAGTCAACTCTTGACTTTTTGAGGCCAAATTCATGAAATTCATGTTATATGTGTCCAATGTGCAAAATTTGGTCGAGAAATTCCAAAGGAATCATGAAAAATTCAAGATGTAGAAAGTTGCCATTTTTGGATGAAGTAGGGTTACTAAAAATAGCAAGTTTTGGCCATTTTGCATCAGAGTTTGAACCAAGGCCATTTAAAATTGAAGCACCAAATGAAAATTCCACTCGGCCACAACAAAAGATCTTGTTTTAAGCTTCAAATCCATGTATGGAACATCTCCATTGGATAAAAATTGAGTGAGATATGATTGATCAAAGTTTGAGCAAAGTAGGTTCAAAACTAGGTCATGACCAAGATTTTCAGGTCACGCGCGCAGTCATTTTAACAAACAGTTGGTGGGCCAAATGTCCACTCATTTTTCTTATGGTTAAAGGCCTCAAATGAAAAACTTTTCAACATCAAAGTTGTTCCTTGTAGTGTCATCTTCAATACTCATGTTGGACAAAATTCCATTTGATCAAGTTATAGTGGAGATATATTGGTTCAAAGTCATGTTGATTGTGCTAAAATTTTGTGTGCCAAGTTGCCATGCCATGACTTGCTTGCCACGCCCCATAACCAGTTCCCAAACTTGTGTATTCCAAGTTGCTTTTCACCAATTTCCAAGCCTCAATTCAATTCAATTTTCACCCCAAACTTGTTCCATGATATCTCCTCTTCCATTTGGCATCAATACCTCTTTGTTTCATTCACAAACTAGAGATAAATTCTTGGTCAAACCATTAAACCTTGGGCTGCTAAAAACCAGAAAAAATGAATGTTGTTGTTGTTGTCTCAGCTTGCTCGTGCATTGCTCACCCTCCAACTCTTTCTTCATTTAACCAAACACTCATCACATGTCCATGCACATGAGCACGTATCATGCACGAAAATAGAAAAAAAGCAACTTGCTGAACAAGTTTGGTGAGACAGCCGTGCAATGTCAGTTCATTTTCACTTCCACCATAACAACATGGACCTCCACCACTATAGCACAACCACAGCTGACTCGCCCTAACTAACTTGGCTCAGT
The DNA here is from genome assembly GCA_022829125.1 of Lathyrus tuberosus. NCBI lineage: Eukaryota > Viridiplantae > Streptophyta > Magnoliopsida > Fabales > Fabaceae > Lathyrus > Lathyrus tuberosus. Next base: position 1,276,718 of record JALAZF010000205.1, on the reverse strand, counting down.
TAGTTAGAGGCAGCTCAGTTAACTCAACTTGGACTCAGTTGACTCACTCACTTAACCACCTCTGGTTCATTTCTAACTCACACTATAAAGCCAAATTTCACTCACATTTCTAAGGAGAACACTCATTTTCTCACATTCACTTCAGAATTCTCCTCTCACTCTCTCTGATTTTTCTCATCTTCTTCTCCACGATTTCAACTCCATTGTGCTTCCATTAATCGTTGCTTGGTGTGGTTGAATCAAGAGCAACAAGAACAACTCCATTTCTGCAAGTTCAGCATCATTGCAAGCTTCAACATCCTTCATCTATTTACGAATCCATAGCATTTATTTTGCTAAGTTTGAAGATCTAGAAGCTCAGCATATCAAGCTTTCCTCTGGTTTTTCTCAACATCTCCAATTGCTCCACATTTTCAGGTTTCATCATTCAACTTTGCTTCAGTTGATTTTCATTAATTTTAGCTTGTTTTTGTTAATTTAAGCTTAATAGAAGCTCTGCTTACTCCGGCTAGTTGATAGAGCTTCTTAGAAGCCTAGATCCAAAACTTAGGGCATGATTTAATCTCCTCTGTTCTCTATGTGTGTGCTTGGTATGTGAAAAACAATTGTGAATTCTTAATCTACGTGAGCTCAGCTTCATTTTGGTATAATATTTGTGCATTTCTAGGACATGTGAGAGTTGCAGACGGTGGTGCATGGCCGGAGAAGGTGACCGGAGGTCCCTCTCCGGCCGGTGATCATGTGTTAGGGTTTGGTTTGCAGTTTTAATCGTGACCGTGGATTTACTTGCATCGTGTGGTGTAGGATTGGCCAACGCATTAAAAAAGGTGTGCACCTCACGTGCTCCATTTCTGATTTCACTTAAACAAAATGTGGCGCAGTGCATGTTAGTAATTGTGTTCCCTCACGTGTGTGCATTGATCTTGCTTACTTTGACTATTCTTTGACCTTGACTTGATCCAATGGCCATGAGCGAGTCAATTTTGTTGACTGAGTGTACATGGTAGTTAGTGTGTGCTACGCGTAATTGGACCTATGGCAGATTGCTTTTCGCACCTCCTTTTTAAAAAGCCCAAACACTTTGAACTGTTGGTTTACTATATTTGCACCCCACTCTTGTTTTCTATTTCCTTTTATTTTCTTTATTTTATGCACGTTTACTTTTTAATTTTTAAAAATATCAAATAGCATCATAAAATTCCATAAAAATTCATGAGTATCACTAAAACAGTTAGGAAATTTTCCATGATTTTATTTCTTGATTTTATGACCTTTTTACCCCTGGTCCATAATTTTCTTTGAATTTCCATTTAGATGCATTCTAAGCATGATACATGAATTTGTTTAATTTTGTTCTTGCTCATTACAAACTGTTTTGACATGATTCTTTTTGCATTGATTCACTAATACATTGAAGCATGCTAGATGATTTTTGTTTGATTTTTTAAGTCACTTTATGACATGTTTTGATGCCTATATTTGCACCACTTTGCATGATGTTTCAATTTGACCTAATTGCTTTGTTTGAAGTCATTTTGCTCTGAATTTTTACATGCTATCTTGATGTATGATGCATTTCTGACCTAGGCATTCCAATAATATGCTGGCATAATTTTCATGAATCCATTTGGTCTTTGTTTGATGCATTATATTGGAAGTATAATCCATGGCATGTCATTACAACTTTAGTGCATGTTTACATGAATTCTTTTGTGCATATTTGTATGAGCATTTGCATATGTTATGAGCCATTCATATGATATTATAGGTCTTTGATACACATTATATGTCATCCTTGCATGTTGACTTTCAATTTGAACTTTGTGCATCATTAACATGTATTGTTTGCACTTTCTTTTTGAACTTTCATTTCAATTCTTCTTATATTACTTCTTGAATGTCTTGAAGTTGATTCATGAATACTTTTGAGATGTTTATAAACCATTTTCCATTTAGTTTCAATTCTGGTTGTTGATTTACATGTTCCATGTATGCATGTCCTCTTCATTTCTTTCCATCTTTCATCTATCCCTTCTTCTTGTGACATGTTTAAATGCTAATGGATGATGATTATTGCTTATTCACTTGCACTTGTATGATGATATTCACTTGTTGTCCACATGATGCTCATTCTGGTTGTGGTTCTAGGATTTGTTTTCTCATTTAATTCTTTTGAGTTTCATGATGCATTACATGTTCTTTTACTTCTTATACTTCTTATACATGTTTACTAACCATGTAGGGGCTTTGGTAAGTTTCAATTGAGTGTGTATAAGGAATCCACATTCAACTTCTATCCTTTCTCTTTTACAATTCCATTTTATGTTTTGTTAAGCACTTAGGTGCTTTCTTTTAATAACTCATCACTTTCCCTTTGTGAATTACAATTCATCTTCTGCTTTAGAAGTGAATTGTTTAATTCATTCTTTCTTTAGACTTTAGGTTGAAACCTCACAAACTTTAGGATCACTCCCTTAACTAATCAATTAGGATTGAGTCTTAGTCCATATAGATTTTTACCTTTACCCTCTCTTGAGTCTTTCATCTTCTCATCTCAGAGAAAATTCAAAATATCTAATAAAGGTAGGCATTTATTGCATTTAGGCCTTTCATATAAAGAAAAGGTTATAAGGGGTCTTCTCTTATAATCTTATAATGTATAGCATATAACCCATCTTGGGTCAATGTGTTAAACATTTGATCTTGTATGAGGGACTTAAATGCAATACTTGTTGAAGGTACGAATAAAAAACACTTCTCCATTTCTTAATTAACAAAAACACTTAATAAACATAAGTATGCTAGTGTGTTTGAACCTTGACAATTGGAACTAAGGGTGGGGGTCTTTTTCACTCTTAGTGTGCTTTCTTACCCATTCCATCTTGGAATGTGAGAATGTACACATTCCAATGACTAAGATTCAGATACACTGTCATATGCAAATAAATGGAAAAAACTTCTAAAAGGCAAAAACAAACAATAACGTCTTTCCTTCGGGAATTCTTTTCTCATCTCATTCATTCTCAACGCACGAACGCGCTTCTACTCGTTCTCTTGCAAGATGGTAACGCACTCGGACCAGCGAGCCTGCAACACCTGAGCTAGAACGTAAGCCGTTCTCTAAAAAACACAAACAACTTTCCCTATTGAGGGGAACTACGTTGCTCTGATTCTCATGTTCCCGATGAGATACGTAGGCAGTAGGGTAGGGCCCATGCGAGCACTTCTTTTATTTTCCCTACATTTGTTTCCCGTTCCTTTTCTTTTATTTCTCCTTTCTTTCTTTCAGTTCCTTTTCCAGTATCCTTTCTTTACACCCTTTGATCGAGACAAGCAAGCGTGGATCCCATCGGGTACGATGGACGTGTGGGGGTGCTAATACCTTCCTCTCGCGTAACCGACTCCCTTACCCTTTCTCTTGGTCGTAAGACCATGCTCTTTCCTTTCTCTCAGGTTTATGCAGTGTTTCCTTTCCCTCGCATGGGATAAATACACATTGCTGGCGACTCTGTTTCGATGCCACTTTCGCGTTTGTACTAGGATGAAAATCCCGGGAGCGACAGCTGGCGACTCTGCTGGGGACAAGAGGTTGACCTATTGCTGGTCCATCCTAAGCAAGTCAATCCTAGCGCTTGTCTGTTTTTCTTTCATTGGGTGTTTACTGTTGTGCTATATTTACCATTTTATTGTATGGTTATTTACTGCTTTACTGTACATTACTGTATTTACTGCTTTTTAGCATTACATATCATATTATTACTGTTGTGTTGGACTGTGCTATTTTCTGTTTGGCGGGATGGGATTTCTGAGAGATAAGCCCATTACACAGGCTTGAGTATACACTTAGAATTAGAGTGGAGAGTAGTGGGACCTACGTGCCGTTTGGAGTGCGTTGGGTGTTCACGAAATTCACAGCTAGACGAGGCTATCTTGGGACACGTCGTGGCATGCGCATCTTGCGTATTCCAGGATGTAGATCTAGAGAGCTGTCGACTCTAGTGACCGATCATGAGGACCTTAGTGGAAATATCCCTCTTTAGTGGTGACAATGGCAGACCATATTCTGTGGCAAACCCATTCGCACCCGAGGGCCCACTTTGGAACTTGCATAGGATGACTTTTATTTTCTAAGGGGAGTCAGTGGACGACCTCTTTGATTGGCATAGCATTGTATCCTACGGGCTGAATGTGCTATTGCTTCTCAAACCTCCGAAGCTGACAAGCCTTATTTTCTAAGAACCACATGTGAGTATGGGCGGGATGTTTACAGGTTTGCAGGAAACCCAGCCTCCTACCTACCTTACTTGTGATTCTATGATGATTTCAGACATTGTATCCTATGACAGTGATTTAAGTGTTCATCTCAGATATTGCCAGATTCAGTACAGAGACACAGTGCACACAGTTCAATACAGACACCGACACTTGATTACCTGATCACATGCCCTTTTGCATTGCATTATCATATCATAACAGTTATGTTTGTCATTTTCAGGTGCATAATACATTTCCGATTCCAATCCATGGGTTCAACAGAGATCGTTGCCGAGAGAAAGAACAATGTGTCTTACAAGTTTCCAGATCCTGTCTTGGATTCATTGCTCAAAGTTATAGATATGGCTGGTCCGGGTATTCTTGATAGGTTTCAGAAGAGCTACGGGAATTTGGTTGGGATGGTCCGTACAATCACCAAGTATGAACATGATGCTTTGCACACTCTGCTGCAGTTCTACGAGCCTTCGTTGAGGTGCTTTCTTTTTTCAAATTACATTTTGATGCCAACACTGGAAGAATTCTCATTTATTTTGGGAATTCCGATCACGTCGGCAATACCATTCTTCTCTGGTAGTTCTCCCAGCGTAAAAGAAATTGCTGCTGCTTTACAAATGGATCAGGCGGTGATAAAGAGTGGTGTGAGCAGTAAAAATGGAGTTAGCGGATTTCATTTAGAATTTCTGTCTGGACAGGCCCAAGAGGCTGCAAGTGCTAAAAATTGGACGATTTACAATTCCATTCTGGCTCTCTGCATATATGGCCTAGTTTTCTTTCCCAATCAGCAAGACTTTGTGGATATGCAAGCGACAAGAGTTTTCGTTCTTAAAAATCCAGTCCCTACTTTGTTAGGAGATTTTTATCATTCCGTGCACTATAAGAATGAGAAAAGGAGGGGAGGATCTGTCAGTTGTTGTACTCCACTGCTGAGTCATTGGTTTTTCAAACATTTGCCTCAGACAGGTGCCTTTGTGGAAACCAAAGATGTGGCGAAATGGTCTAAACGATTGATGAGTTTAACTGCTGATAACATTGTATGGTTTGACCACCGGTTATTGAGAATAGAGCTTGTCACAAGATGCGGAAATTTTCCAAATGTGCCTTTGATTGGCAGAAAAGGAGGGATCAATTATAATCCAGTTTTGGCCATCCGACAGTTTGGGTATGCTTCCAGGGATCCTCCTACAGAGCAAGATGTGGAAGAATCTTTATTCTTTACAGGAACTAAAGATGCGAAGGTGGTAGAAGTAGTGAATGCTTGGAAAGATAAGCACAAAATTGGAAAAGCAGTTTTTGGAAAAGGAGATTGTAGATCTTATCCTGAATATGACAGGTGGATTGAGACAAAAGTAAAGGAATTGCTTTTACCCTTTTCAAGGGGACCTCTTTTATGTTCAGTACAGCCAGAACAACCCACTATGGTGGCTATTGAAGAATGTGAGAAGTGGAAGAAAATGGTCAGAGAGTTGCAGATAGAGAATTCTGGAATGAGCAGATGTCTTCAGAAAGCTCTAGCTGACAACAAAGAGTTGGAAAAGAGAGCCTTGAAAGCGGAAAAAACCTTGGCTGACAAAGAGGAAGATTTTGATGACCGAGCTCGGTACTTTCGGAAACTTACTTTGGGAGCAGATGACACTAGTCAGGCTCACAAGATTACAAAACAGGCTTTAGCCCGAAGCAAGGATTCATTAGCTCAACTTCGTCAAGCTTGGGATGAAGTCAGAATTGAAAATGCCGAGTTAAAGGATCAGTCGAAGACTAAAGACGAGGAGCTTAAAAAGGCACATGAGCAGAGGAGAAAGTATCGGGAAAGTCTCGATAAAAGTCAAGAACAGTTAGAAGAAGTTAGAAGCCAGTTGAAGAATACCAAGAAAGAGCTTGAAGAAGCCATGATAGAAAGAGAGATACTCAAGACGCAAGCCGGCATAAAGAGACACAAAGGAGTGTGTGATGACGAAGCTCTGATGCTGCATATGGGTTCTTTAACTGAAGCTCTTGAGAAAAGGGATGTCTTGATCAAAGAGATGATTGAAAAGCCGAATCACCAGCGTACCCGTATACTTTTTGAGGAAATCAAGTATTCAAGTGATAAGCTGAAGGATGTGGAATTGTCAGATTGATGTTCTTTTCCCTGTATTTTGTTGTTAATGGCTACCATCAGGCTTGTTGATGGATCCATTTTTCCTTGTATTGCATTTGCGGTTGAACCTTTCTTAAATGTACTTGAATATTTCGTTGAATGAGTATGAGCAGTTTTATTCAGAATTATTCCTTATCAGATAGCTGCACACAAGCACATGACCACGACACGTCTCTTTATATCACGATTTCTGGTCTTCAGATTTCTGTGGATTGGATTGGAATCAGGGTATAAAAGCACCTAGGAAATGACAAACATAGCATTGCATGGCATTGCATATCATTTTGCATTTTTGTTACTTGCTTTTCAGGTACTCGTTGCAGGGTCTCTAACCTTTATTTGGTTTCAGGCAGTATAGCGGAGAATCATATTCACCGATATTCGACGCGAAGAAATCAAGTAAGAATCATGGATCAAGTGCAGAGTGATTTGGCCGAAATGAGGGCGCGTATGGACCAGTTCATGACCCTCATGACTGGCATGGCGCAAAATCAGGAGAGGTTGAGGCTTCTGGTCGAGCGTCCAGACAATGGGCCCGAAGGTGATCAACATGACAATTCACAGGGACACGGCATCCCTCCTCCCGGTGGCAACCCTCCTCCTGGTGGTAACAATCGGGGTAATGGAAATGGTAGGCATGCTGGTGTTACTCTTGAAGATACTCTGGAAGACCAATTTACTCTACTAGATGCTGATGTGGGTAATCAAGGTGATCGAAGGTATGAGGAGTTAGCAGAAAAGATCAGGGCCATAGAATGCAAGAACTCTATGGGTATTGATGTTACCATCTTGGGGCTGGTCTCAGGAGTCAGAATTCCCCCTAAATTCAAACCTCCCACTTTTGATAAGTATCACGGCAATGCGTGTCCCCAAACGCATCTTCAAGCTTACTTTGGGAAGATTTCAGCCCATACGGATGACGAGAAGCTATGGATGCACTATTTTCAGGACAGTCTGGCTGGGGCATCCTTGACCTGGTACATGAAGTTGAATAGAGCTGCTGTGAAGAATTGGAAAGATCTGGCAGAAGCGTTCCTGAAGCAATACCAGTATAATATCGACATGGCGCCCAACCGCACCCAATTGCAGGGATTGTCCCAGAATGCCAAGGAGAGTTTCAAAGAATATGCACAGAGGTGGAGGGAAATGGCTGCCCAGGTCCAACCTCCCTTGTCAGACAGAGAAATGGCAGATATGTTCATGGGCACCTTGCAAGGGGCCTATCTGGATAGATTAGCTGCTTGTCCGTCAACTGGATTTGCTGATATTGTGATTGCGGGAGAAAGAATAGAAAGTCTGTTAAAGCTTGGAAAGATCCAGGATGTGAGTGGGGCTGGCTCTTCGGGGACGAAGAAACTGTTTGCTAGTAACCAGAAAAGAAGAGAAGGTGATACGAATGCTGTGTTTAGAGGACGAGGCAGAGGGCGTTCTCGAGCTTATTATCAGGTAGATGCTGTAACAATCCCCACACCGTCTGTTCAGAAACAACAACCCCAACAACAAGTTCAATAGCAACAACCTTTTTTCCAGCAAAGGTCTAGACAGAGGGATCGTAAGATGGATCCTCTCCCTATGACTTATGCCGCGCTGTTGCCCCGGCTACTCGAGTTAAAGTTGGTAGAACTCCGTACTATGAAAGCTCCGGTTGCTGGAAACCTGCCACCTAACTTTGATGCTAATGCTCGTTGTGAGTTCCACTCAGGTGCTCAGGGGCACTCCATTGAAAAATGCTGGGCTTTCCATCATAAAGTACAAGATTTGATTGATGCTAAAGCCATCAATTTCTCTCCCGCTCCTAATATTACTCAGCATCCCATGCCTGATCATAGTGCAGCAAATGTGTACGCTATTGAAGATGGGAGGAGATTGAATTTGGTGTTAGACATTCATCAAGTGAAAACTTCTTTGTTGATTGTAAAAGATCGTTTATTGAAGGGACAGGTGTTCCCGGGCTGTAATCAAGATTGCTCTGAGTGTATGAATCAGGAGAACGGCTGTGATAAGTTGAAGATGGGTTTACAGAATCTGATCGATGAAGGATGTCTACAGTTCGACAGAGTCGTGAAAGACACTGATGAGATATCAACCGTGACCATCTATTATACTCCCGCTGAGATTCAAATGTCGGTCAATGCAGTTCCCGTGGCGAGTGTTGCGCCAGAAGGGCCCAGTCCTGTCACTATCACGGTGCCAGGACCAATTCCGTTCACATCTACGAAAGCTATCCCATGGCACTATGGGGCAGATGTATATTACGAAGGTAAAAAGCAGGAAGTTGAGCCGTCAGTCAGCCCAAATATTGATAATGTAGGGGGTGTAGGGGGCTTTACAAGGAGTGGAAGGTTGTTCGCTCCCCAAACCTTGAGAAGTGATAAAGAGGCAGAAGCTGCAGCAAAGGCTAAGGGTAAACAGGTGGTTGAAAGTGCGCCTACACCTGAAGCAGAGACAAAGATTACTTTTGATAAGGAAATGGAAGAATTTATGAAGATAATCAAGAAAAACGATTATAAGATTGTGGACCAACTGAATCAGACCCCTTCAAAGATTTCAATCTTGTCACTATTGATGTGCTCTGATGCGCACCGACAGGCGTTGTTGAAAGTGTTGAAGAGTGCGTACGTGCCACAAGAAATTACTGTTAATCAGCTCGAGGGCGTAATCTCCAATGTCAATGTTAGCCATGGCTTGGGCTTTACAAGTAGAGATTTGACTGTTGAAGGAAGAAACCATAATAAGGCTTTGCATATCACGATGGAGTGTAAGGGCGCAGTGTTATCTCATGTACTGGTAGACACTGGTTCATCACTCAATGTCTTGCCCAAGAAGGCATTAATGAAGCTGGAAGTTGATGGTTTGATCTTAAGGCCTAGTGAATTGGTGGTCAGAGCATTCGATGGAACTAGACGATCTGTGTTTGGTGAGGTGGAATTGCCCGTACAAATTGGACCACAGGTATTCAAATCCACGTTCCATGTAATGGACATACAACTTGCATATAGCTGCCTATTGGGACGCCCTTGGATTCACGGAGCCGGGGCTGTTACTTCTACTCTACATCAAAAGCTGAAGTATGAGTTTGAAGGGCAGGTTGTGACAGTGTGTGGGGAAGAAGACATCTTTGTGAGTCACTTATCCACGTTCAAGTACATTGAAATGGATGGGGAAATTCATGAGATGCTGTGCCAATCATTTGAAGCAGTCAATATTGACGATGCACCTGAGTCTTCTTCTGTACCAGCTGGGGCCGGTACCTCCATTTCATCTTACAAACAAGCTGTCGAAGTCGTCAGGGCAGGCAACGCCCAAGGTTGGGGCAGGTTGATAGAGACCCCAATGAAGGAAGACAAATTTGGTATTGGTTATCATCCCTCTACAACTTCAGATGCGGGGAGCAGGGGACCCATTACTTTCAATAGTGGGGGAATTATCTACACGGACCAGTCTTGTGCAGCCACAGAGGATAGTATTGACAGTGATTGTGACCTGGACAACTGGGTACGCCCTCATGCTCCGGGACAACAAGTGCAGAACTGGTTCGTTGAAGAAGTCATCCGGGTTACTCTTCAGACAGAGTAATTTTTCTTTGTTTTTTCTAACCATAATGCATGTCAAAATCTTGCGCTCTGCCCAAGGCGTATAGATTCATTTGTAGGGCCACCATGGTTGCATTTGCAATGTTTAATCATTAATAAAGGACGTTTTGCAATCAAATTTTGTTCTCTGTCTTTCAGTTTTTATTTTTGCACAAAAAAAATAAAATGGCAATGTTTCATTTTCTTTTGTTTTGCTTAAAAATAAATTCTAAAATAAGGCATGAACCCGTTCATGTAGATTTGATCCTCCGGATACCACTGATAACGATTTTGATATGGCTATGTATGACTTTGACAATCCGATTTATCAAGCCGAAGAAGGGGATGAGAAAGATTGTGAACTCCCTGAAGAACTGGCCAGATTGTTGAAACAAGAGGAAAGGGTCATCCAGCCTCATCAGGAGACTGTAGACATCATCAATATTGGTACCAAGGACGCCAAAAAAGAGATCAGGATTGGTGCCAGCTTGCAAGCAGATGTGAAGCAAACTTTGACGGAAATGTTGCGCGAGTATGTTGACGTCTTCGCCTGGTCGTATCAAGACATGCCGGGGTTGGATACGGATATTGTCGTGCACAGGCTACCATTGAGAGAAGAATGTCCGCCAGTCAAGCAGAAACTTCGTCGGACTCACCCCGACATGGCTTTAAAGATTAAGGAGGAAGTCCAGAAGCAGTGGGACGCTGGTTTTCTTGCTGTGACAAAGTATCCTCCATGGGTAGCCAACATCGTGCCAGTACCGAAGAAAGATGGAAAAGTGAGAATGTGTGTGGATTATCGAGATCTTAATAAAGCTAGCCCGAAAGATGATTTTCCACTACCTCATATTGATGTACTGGTCGATAATACAGCTCAATTTTCAGTGTTCTCCTTTATGGACGGGTTCTCCGGGTACAACCAGATCAAGATGGCACCTGAAGATATGGAGAAGACCACGTTCATTACTCCGTGGGGTACATATTGTTATAAAGTAATGCCTTTTGGGTTGAAAAACGCAGGGGCAACGTACCAGCGGGCGATGGTGACATTGTTTCATGACTTGATTCATAAGGAGATCGAATGTTATGTAGATGATATGATTGCCAAGTCGAGAACAGAAGAGGAACATCTGATTAACCTGAAAAAGCTGTTTGAAAGGTTGAGAAAGTTCCGTCTGAGATTAAATCCAAACAAGTGCACGTTTGGGGTGCGTTCTGGAAAGTTGTTAGGTTTCATTGTGAGCGAAAGAGGAATCGAGGTTGATCCTGCCAAGGTGAAAGCAATACAAGAAATGCCTGAACCGAGAACAGAAAAAGAGGTTCGTGGTTTCTTGGGTAGATTGAACTACATTGCAAGGTTCATATCTCACCTAACAGCCACGTGTGAGCCAATATTTAAATTGTTAAGGAAAGATCAAACGGTCAGGTGGAATGACGATTGCCAATTGGCATTCGATAAGATAAAAGAATACTTGCAGGAACCTCCGATTCTAATGCCTCCAGTTGAAGGGAGACCGCTGATAATGTATCTGACAGTGCTTGAAGGTTCCATGGGTTGTGTTCTCGGTCAACATGACGAGACAGGTAGGAAGGAGCATGCTATTTACTACCTGAGCAAAAAGTTCAATGATTGTGAGTCCCGATACTCAATGCTTGAAAAGACATGCTGTGCGCTTGCATGGGCCGCTAAGCGATTGAGGCAATATATGGTTAGGCACACAACCTTGTTGATTTCAAAAATGGATCCTATCAAGTACATTTTCGAGAAACCAGCATTGACAGGCAGAGTTGCACGGTGGCAAATGGTTTTGACAGAGTATGACATTCAGTACACTTCACAAAAGGCCATCAAAGGAAGTATCTTGTCTGACTATCTTGCGCAACAGCCGATTGATGATTACCAACCCATGAAATTTGACTTCCCTGATGAGGACATCATGTTTCTCAAAGCTAAAGACTGTGAGGAACCACTCCCGGAGGAGGGGCCAGACCCTGAATCCAAATGGAGTCTGATGTTTGATGGGGCTGTCAATATGAATGGGTGTGGAGTTGGAGCAGTTCTTATCACGCCGGAAGGTGTTCATATGCCTTTCACTGCACGAATAACTTTCGGATGCACCAACAATGAAGCAGAGTACGAAGCTTGTATAATGGGGATCGAGGAGGCGATTAATCTACGGATTAAAACCCTTGATATATTCGGTGATTCAGCTTTGGTAATCAATCAAGTGAAAGGGAGTTGGTACACGCACCAAGCAAATCTAGTGCCGTATAGAGATTATACGAGGAGATTGCTGACATTTTTCACAACAGTGAAACTGTACCATATTCCTCGAGATGAGAATAGGTTCGCGGATGCCTTGGCCACTTTGTCTTCCATGATCAAAGTGCAAGGATGGAACCATGTACCTAAGATTGAGGTATCCCGCCTTGACAGACCAGCATTTGTGTTTGCGGTCGATGCAGCGTCTGATGACAAGCCATGGTTTTATGACATTAAGTGTTTCTTGAAAAGTCAAGAGTACCCGCCCGGGGCATCATCCAAAGACAGGAAGACGTTGAGAAGGTTAGCCGGTAGTTTCTTCTTGAACAAAGATGGCGTGCTGTATAAAAGAAATTTTGACACGGTCCTGCTTAGATGTGTGGATAGACATGAAGCAGACTTGTTGATGATTGAAGTGCACGAAGGCTCTTTCGGTACCCATGCCGGAGGGCAGGCAATGGCTAAAAAGTTGTTAAGGTCGGGATATTATTGGTTGACTATGGAGTCAGATTGTTGCAAATATGCCCGCAAATGCCATAAATGCCAGATCTATGCAGACAAGGTGCATGTGCCTCCAAATCCGTTGAGTATCATGTCGTCGCCTTGGCCGTTTGCCATGTGGGGCATTGATATGATCGGAAAGATTGAGCCTACAGCTTCCAATGGTCATCGTTTCATCTTGGTGGCAATTGATTACTTCACCAAATGGGTTGAAGCCGCATCCTATGCCAATGTTACAAAACAAGTGGTCGCTCGTTTCTTAAAACGGGATATCATTTGCCGATATGGAGTTCCCGAAAGAATCATTACTGATAATGGTTCTAATTTGAACAATAAGATGATGGCTGAGTTATGCCGGGACTTCAAAATCGAACATCACAATTCTTCTCCGTACCGCCCAAAGATGAATGGCGCGGTCGAAGCGGCCAACAAAAATATCAAGAAGATTGTGCAGAAGATGGTTGTCACGTACAAAGATTGGCATGAGATGTTACCATTTGCTTTGCATGGGTATCGAACGTCGGTACGCACGTCCACTGGGGCAACCCCATTCTCACTTGTATATGGTATGGAGGCAGTGCTACCGGTTGAAGTAGAGATTCCGTCCCTCAGAGTTATGATGGATGTTAAGCTAGATGAAGCTGAATGGGTACGAGCCAGATTTGATCAGCTGAGCCTTATTGAGGAAAAGCGATTGGCGGCTGTATGTCATGGGCAACTATATCAGCGCAGAATGAAACAGGCATTTGACCAGAAGGTGCGTCCTCGGGTTTATAAAGTCGGAGATGTGGTACTCAAAAGGATCCTTCCTCCCAATACAGATCACAGGGGCAAGTGGACTCCCAACTATGAAGGTCCATTCGTGGTTAAAAAGGTCTTTTCAGGCGGAGCCTTATTGCTTACAACCATGGATGGCGAAGACTTTTCATCCCCTGTCAACTCAGACGTAGTCAAAAAATACTTCGCATGAATAGACCCGCTGGATAATAAGAATAAAAAAAATCCAGGCAAAAAAGGGCATCCCGGCGAACCAAAAACAGAATAAGGTTCGGGCAAAAATTAGGGATATAATTGAAAAAAGATTTGTACACCCGGTAAGTTGAAAACCCGAAAGGGCAACTTAGGCAAAAAAGGGTATCCTGGTGGATCGAAAACCTGAAAGGGGCGGTCCACACAAAAGAGGGATTTAAGCGAATGACTACGGTCTGAGTTATCTATCCCCCATTACCGTTTGAACAACTGACGTTTTGAAGGATAGGAATCGGTCTGATCATTCCTCAGAAGGCAAGGTCGGGGAGTTTTGAAGACATACTGGTCATAACAGAATGGAAACTCAGTGGAATTCCGTTTTCACATTGCCATTAGGATAGTTTCTTTTCTTAATTTTTAGCGATCACCTCTTTCCAGGGATTGCTTCCGGATGTAATTGCCTATTCTGGGCTCTCAGTCAATAAATTGAATTTCAATAAAAAGTTTTCTATTTTTGTTTTATTGCTTTGTTTGCAAAAACGTCCTAATTTTTGATAAAACATTGCATTTGAAAACATGGCAGCCTTGCAATAACATGCGCAGAAAAAACATTTGAAATTACTTTGAATGTTGAATATTCCCGGATGGTGGATTCTAGCCACGCAATATTCGGGGCATGTGGGCATATTCTTTTGTTGCAGGTAGCAGGTGCAGATGATTTTAAGCACAAGACCAGCAATAAATCACCCCACGCAAAAGACTGGGGCAATTATGGGTGAGGAGATCGGCGTTCATCGTTCGGTCGACGATTGTGCATAACGGGTCGATATCAGTGAATTAAGTTCAACTGGGTACCGTTGCATCTTATTAAGTCGATTCTCTTATTCAGTCCTTCCAACGGCTACAAGCTTTTCTATGTCGGTAACGGTCACAGGTTCCCCAAAAGAAGGGTCTCGTCGACACCGAAACTGATGGTCATTATCCCCAGCGAAGTCACAAGAGTTTGAAGAGGCTAGATCTTCTGTAAAATCCTCTTATGACATCCTCTTCGGGGACGAATTGTTGTTTTGTCCAAGCATGGGGCATGTTTGTTTCCCCAGCATGAAGTGTTGATCATCCCCAGTAGAGTTTGGGGACAGTTGGTCTTCTGTAAAATCCTCTCAAAAGGCATTCCCCAGCACGAGACGTTTTAATGCAGTTTCCGCCAGCAGAGTTTGTTATAAACTCGTCATCCCTAACGGAATTGTCTAAAGGGAAGCTTGCCTAACATGGGGCATTGTGGTACTTATCCTAAGCTTGACAGTCATATTCTTCAGCAGACTACTGTGGATTTGCTTTGGGTTTCCCCAACAAGGACTCTTTCCTAGCAAGTTGCAGGGGAATGTTCTAACCAGGATTCGCATATCCCTGGCAAAGTAGCCCTGGTCCCCAGCAAGTTTGTGTCTCTGGTAATGATCCCCCACAGAGGTCAGCATCGAATCTTGTCAGCAATACTCCCCAGCTGAGTTGTTGTTCTCCCCGCAGAGGTTTATAAGATCGGCAGAATCTATTCCTCAACAAGGGTGGCACAGTCTTTCCCCAGCCGGGTCAAAAGGTGGATAACCCCTACAAAGGGTCTTGGACTGGATAGATCCTCAAGCAGAGTTTTTCTTTATGACTTTTCTTCCTTAGCAAGACGCCATGCAAAGAAATTCTCATCCCCAGCGGAGTCGCTGTGACCAGAATTCATTCCCCCAGCAGATGAAGTGATTACTGGCAGATCTATTATTCTTCAAGTCCAATTTATTTTTGGCAAACTTGACAATTCGGAGCAGACGGATTGTTCATTCATTATCCAGCAGAGATGCTATCCTCTCAGGAACCTATAAAGTCAAGTCATTGATCATTGTTCCTCAGCAAAGTCGGCAGAGATGTCTGACACGGATGCAGAGTGTAATCCAGTATTGGAATTTTGCGAAAGTCCACCCGTAGTGTGGCAAG
Source organism: Lathyrus tuberosus (assembly GCA_022829125.1). Lineage (NCBI taxonomy): Eukaryota > Viridiplantae > Streptophyta > Magnoliopsida > Fabales > Fabaceae > Lathyrus > Lathyrus tuberosus. Next base: position 1,261,021 of record JALAZF010000205.1, on the reverse strand, counting down.
CCAGTAGTCGTCTGGCATTGTTAAAAGACGTTAGCAAAGTCCAACAGTGGATTGGCAAAGGTCCATCTAAGGGTGGCATATTCTAAAAGTCCAACAGTGGATTGGCAAAAGTCCATCTTCGGGTGGCAAAGCAGCTAAAAGTCCAACAGTGGATTGGCGAAAGGTCCATCTAAGGGTGGCATATTCCAAAAGTCCAACAGTGGATTGGCAAAGGTCCATCTAAGGGTGGCATATTCTAAAAGTCCAACAGTGGATTGGCCAAAGTCCATCTTCGGGTGGCAAAGCAGCTAAAAGTCCAACAGTGGATTGGCGATAGGTCCATCTAAGGGTGGCATATTCCAAAAGTCCAACAGTGGATTGGCAAAAGTCCGTCTTCGGGTGGCAAAAGTCCAACAGTGGATTGGCGAAAGGTCCATCTAAGGGTGGCATATTCCAAAAGCCCAACAGTGGATTGGCAAAAGTCCGTCTTCGGGTGGCACGAAGCTGCAAAGTCCACCAGTAGCGTGGCAAGCCAGTAGTCGTCTGGCGTCGTTCAAAAGACGTTATCAAAGTCCACCAGTAGCGTGGCAGGCCAGTAGTCTTCTGGAGTTGCATAAAAGACATTATTAAAGTCCACCAGCAGCGTGGCAAGCCAGTAGTCGTCTGGCGTCATTCAAAAGGCAGATTTCTCCGACAATGTTTCATTGAAGATTCAATCCAGCAATGTCGGGGGGTTTCTTTCTCACCATCCAGAGCAAATTTTTGGTTATATTTGGTATTCAATCACTATATACCTTGAAAGTCCGAAAGCAATTGCTTTCAGGCATTCAGGTCTACAGCGCTTGAATAGGGGCAGCTGTAATACCCCAAAATTTGCTCTCCCTCTTTGTCATCATAGCATGGCATTATCATTTATCATATCATATCCACCTCATTAACATTGCATTGCATTTAACATAGAAAAATGAAGCATGGCATCCTCCTTACCATCAGGGCATGTGATCAGGTGGGGGATGGACAATCAAGAGATCATTCAAAGCACAAAAAGGTCAGTCAAGTTGCCTCAAGGCAAGCCAAGAAGCCTTTCATGTCTCATACTATCTCAATTGATCATCCACAACCTCAAGGATAAGAGATACAATAGGAGATTGAGGCATTACATCCTACACTATGCAAGAAGTCCAAAAATTGAAGGAAAATCCTCAAAAGAGATAGCTCATTGATTCAAAATCATCCTCAAGTGGCATTTCTCATCATCCTTTAAGAGGATACACAACATATTCTGAGGAATTTGGATTTGGAAGATGTGCAATTTCCTCCTAACCAAAGGGGGTCAAAACTAGGGTTTCCCATTAAATCAGGGAATCTTTGATTTTTTGAACAAAACTTGATGTCATGGTATTCCATATGTCCTTAAGTGTATGTATGTGGAAGATTGCATCTCAATTGGTTTTAGAAGTGGTTCAATTGGAAGAAAGATCAAGAATCAGAGAAATTGGGGCAAAGTCAAATAATCAGAGGAAAAAGTCAACTCTTGACTTTTTGAGGCCAAATTCATGAAATTCATGTTATATGTGTCCAATGTGCAAAATTTGGTCAAGAAATTCCAAAGGAATCATGAAAAATTCAAGATGTAGAAAGTTGCCATTTTTGGATGAAGTAGGGTTACTAAAAATAGCAAGTTTTGGCCATTTTGCATCAGAGTTTGAACCAAGGCCATTTAAAATTGAAGCACCAAATGAAAATTCCACTCGGCCACAACAAAAGATCTTGTTTTAAGCTTCAAATCCATGTGTGGAACATCTCCATTGGATAAAAATTGAGTGAGATATGATTGATCAAAGTTTGAGCAAAGTAGGTTCAAAACTAGGTCATGACCAAGATTTTCAGGTCACGCGCGCAGTCATTTTAACAAACAGTTGGTGGGCCAAATGTCCACTCATTTTTCTCATGGTTAAAGGCCTCAAATGAAAAACTTTTCAACATCAAAGTTGTTCCTTGTAGTGTCATCTTCAATACTCATGTTGGACAAAATTCCATTTGATCAAGTTATAGTGGAGATATATTGGTTCAAAGTCATGTTGATTGTGCTGAAATTTTGTGTGCCAAGTTGCCATGCCATGACTTGCTTGCCACGCCCCATAACCAGTTCCCAAACTTGTGTATTCCAAGTTGCTTTTCACCAATTTCCAAGCCTCAATTCAATTCAATTTTCACCCCAAACTTGTTCCATGATATCTCCTCTTCCATTTGGCATCAATACCTCTTTGTTTCATTCACAAACTAGAGATAAATTCTTGGTCAAACCATTAAACCTTGGGCTGCTAAAAACCAGAAAAAATGAATGTTGTTGTTGTTGTCTCAGCTTGCTCGTGCATTGCTCACCCTCCAACTCTTTCTTCATTTAACCAAACACTCATCACATGTCCATGCACATGAGCACGTATCATGCACGAAAATAGAAAAAAAAGCAACTTGCTGAACAAGTTTGGTGAGACAGCCGTGCAATGTCAGTTCATTTTCACTTCCACCATAACAACATGGACCTCCACCACTATAGCACAACCACAGCTGACTCGCCCTAACTAACTTGGCTCAGTTAGTTAGAGGCAGCTCAGTTAACTCAACTTGGACTCAGTTGACTCACTCACTTAACCACCTCTGGTTCATTTCTAACTCACACTATAAAGCCAAATTTCACTCACATTTCTAAGGAGAACACTCATTTTCTCACATTCACTTCAGAATTCTCCTCTCACTCTCTCTGATTTTTCTCATCTTCTTCTCCACGATTTCAACTCCATTGTGCTTCCATTAATCGTTGCTTGGTGTGGTTGAATCAAGAGCAACAAGAACAACTCCATTTCTGCAAGTTCAGCATCATTGCAAGCTTCAACATCCTTCATCTATTTACGAATCCATAGCATTTATTTTGCTAGGTTTGAAGATCTAGAAGCTCAGCATATCAAGCTTTCCTCTGGTTTTTCTCAACATCTCCAATTGCTCCACAATTTCAGGTTTCATCATTCAACTTTGCTTCAGTTGATTTTCATTAATTTTAGCTTGTTTTTGTTAATTTAAGCTTAATAGAAGCTCTGCTTACTCCGGCTAGTTGATAGAGCTTCTTAGAAGCCTAGATCCAAAACTTAGGGCATGATTTAATCTCCTCTGTTCTCTATGTGTGTGCTTGGTATGTGAAAAACAATTGTGAATTCTTAATCTACGTGAGCTCAGCTTCATTTTGGTATAATATTTGTGCATTTCTGGGACATGTGAGAGTTGCAGACGGTGGTGCATGGCCGGAGAAGGTGACCGGAGGTCCCTCTCCGGCCGGTGATCATGTGTTAGGGTTTGGTTTGCAGTTTTAATCGTGACCGTGGATTTACTTGCATCGTGTGGTGTAGGATTGGCCAACGCATTAAAAAAGGTGTGCACCTCACGTGCTCCATTTCTGATTTCACTTAAACAAAATGTGGCGCAGTGCATGTTAGTAATTGTGTTCCCTCACGTGTGTGCATTGATCTTGCTTACTTTGACTATTCTTTGACCTTGACTTGATCCAATGGCCATGAGCGAGTCAATTTTGTTGACTGAGTGTACATGGTAGTTAGTGTGTGCTACGCGTAATTGGACCTATGGCAGATTGCTTTTCGCACCTCCTTTTTAAAAAGCCCAAACACTTTGAACTGTTGGTTTACTATATTTGCACCCCACTCTTGTTTTCTATTTCCTTTTATTTTCTTTATTTTATGCACGTTTACTTTTTAATTTTTAAAAATATCAAATAGCATCATAAAATTCCATAAAAATTCATGAGTATCACTAAAACATTTAGGAAATTTTCCATGATTTTATTTCTTGATTTTATGACCTTTTTACCCCTGGTCCATAATTTTCTTTGAATTTCCATTTAGATGCATTCTAAGCATGATACATGAATTTGTTTAATTTTGTTCTTGCTCATTACAAACTGTTTTGACATGATTCTTTTTGCATTGATTCACTAATACATTGAAGCATGCTAGATGATTTTTGTTTGATTTTTTAAGTCACTTTATGACATGTTTTGATGCCTATATTTGCACCACTTTGCATGATGTTTCAATTTGACCTAATTGCTTTGTTTGAAGTCATTTTGCTCTGAATTTTTACATGCTATCTTGATGTATGATGCATTTCTGACCTAGGCATTCCAATAATATGCTGGCATAATTTTCATGAATCCATTTGGTCTTTGTTTGATGCATTACATTGGAAGTATAATCCATGGCATGTCATTACAACTTTAGTGCATGTTTACATGAATTCTTTTGTGCATATTTGTATGAGCATTTGCATATGTTATGAGCCATTCATATGATATTATAGGTCTTTGATACACATTATATGTCATCCTTGCATGTTGACTTTCAATTTGAACTTTGTGCATCATTAACATGTATTGTTTGCACTTTCTTTTTGAACTTTCATTTCAATTCTTCTTATATTACTTCTTGAATGTCTTGAAGTTGATTCATGAATACTTTTGAGATGTTTATAAACCATTTTCCATTTAGTTTCAATTCTGGTTGTTGATTTACATGTTCCATGTATGCATGTCCTCTTCATTTCTTTCCATCTTTCATCTATCCCTTCTTCTTGTGACATGTTTAAATGCTAATGGATGATGATTATTGCTTATTCACTTGCACTTGTATGATGATATTCACTTGTTGTCCACATGATGCTCATTCTGGTTGTGGTTCTAGGATTTGTTTTCTCATTTAATTCTTTTGAGTTTCATGATGCATTACATGTTCTTTTACTTCTTATACTTCTTATACATGTTTACTAACCATGTAGGGGCTTTGGTAAGTTTCAATTGAGTGTGTATAAGGAATCCACATTCAACTTCTATCCTTTCTCTTTTACAATTCCATTTTATGTTTTGTTAAGCACTTAGGTGCTTTCTTTTAATAACTCATCACTTTCCCTTTGTGAATTACAATTCATCTTCTGCTTTAGAAGTGAATTGTTTAATTCATTCTTTCTTTAGACTTTAGGTTGAAACCTCACAAACTTTAGGATCACTCCCTTAACTAATCAATTAGGATTGAGTCTTAGTCCATATAGATTTTTACCTTTACCCTCTCTTGAGTCTTTCATCTTCTCATCTCAGAGAAAATTCAAAATATCTAATAAAGGTAGGCATTTATTGCATTTAGGCCTTTCATATAAAGAAAAGGTTATAAGGGGTCTTCTCTTATAATCTTATAATGTATAGCATATAACCCATCTTGGGTCAATGTGTTAAACATTTGATCTTGTATGAGGGACTTAAATGCAATACTTGTTGAAGGTACGAATAAAAAACACTTCTCCATTTCTTAATTAACAAAAACACTTAATAAACATAAGTATGCTAGTGTGTTTGAACCTTGACAATTGGAACTAAGGGTGGGGGTCTTTTTCACTCTTAGTGTGCTTTCTTACCCATTCCATCTTGGAATGTGAGAATGTACACATTCCAATGACTAAGATTCAGATACACTGTCATATGCAAATAAATGGAAAAAACTTCTAAAAGGCAAAAACAAACAATAACGTCTTTCCTTCGGGAATTCTTTTCTCATCTCATTCATTCTCAACGCACGAATGCGCTTCTACTCGTTCTCTTGCAAGATGGTAACGCACTCGGACCAGCGAGCCTGCAACACCTGAGCTAGAACGTAAGCCGTTCTCTAAAAAACACAAACAACTTTCCCTATTGAGGGGAACTACGTTGCTCTGATTCTCATGTTCCCGATGAGATACGTAGGCAGTGGGGTAGGGCCCATGCGAGCACTTCTTTTATTTTCCCTACATTTGTTTCCCGTTCCTTTTCTTTTATTTCTCCTTTCTTTCTTTCAGTTCCTTTTCCAGTATCCTTTCTTTACACCATTTGATCGAGACAAGCAAGCGTGGATCCCATCGGGTACGATGGACGTGTGGGGGTGCTAATACCTTCCTCTCGCGTAACCGACTCCCTTACCCTTTCTCTTGGTCGTAAGACCATGCTCTTTCCTTTCTCTCAGGTTTATGCAGTGTTTCCTTTCCCTCGCATGGGATAAATACACATTGCTGGCGACTCTGTTTCGATGCCACTTTCGCGTTTGTACTAGGATGAAAATCCCGGGAGCGACAGACGCAACCCGTTCTCAAACTTCATACATTTGGAAAACTTCGCTGTTGCTTCAGCATAATGTGGATAAAACTGTACAAGCTCCACAAACTTAGCAGTGTAATCCACAACAGACATGTTACCTTGTTACAACTCCAAGAACTTTATCTCTTTCTTTCCTCTAACATCTTCAGGACAATACTTCCTCAAAAACTCCCTGCTAAACAAAGTCCAAGTGACCTCTTCACCTGTAGCTTCCCACACATGGCGCTTACTAACCCACCAATCATCAGCCTCCTCCTGCAACATGTGAGTACCCAATCTCACCTTATGTTCCTCAGCACAGTCCATCACTCAAAAGATTCTTTCAATCTCCTTAAGCCAAATCTGAGCACCATCAGGATCATGTCTCCCTTTGAAGACAGGCGGTTTGTTCTTCCTGAACTCATCATTTCCACCAGTATTAGGTGCACCCCGCACAGCCTGAGCCATAGCTTGCATAGCAGCAGCCAAAGCAGCATCATTCCTACCAGTCATATTCTGTTCATATCCAATAACAACAACTATGGTTAAACAAACAGCTCACCCCAAACACAAAGACCAACATGGACTGGCACGAACTGACACAAACTGGCTCTGATACCACTTAATGTAACACCCCCAATCTATCCCCCGAGCAAATAAAGCGATAACAAATAATCAGGGTGTAATAAAAACATGCATGGCATAGACGGAGGCGTCACATCAATTAAAACAAAATACAACAACCTGCTCATATAGATATGCAACAATTAGGTAGCAACGTAAACAGAGGAACTCAGTTCCTAACACCCACAGTTCAGATATAGAATAAAAGCAGAAAATCTGCAACTGAAACTCATATATATATAACATAAAAGTTTGTCTGTCATACACTGAGTCATACATGTACAATCCCAAAAAGAACATATACATATACACATAATCACAAACGATCTCCCCGACTACCCGGTGCTACATATCAGAGCCGACCGACAAAAGAATGAAGAACTAAGCTTCACAAAAAGACCTCCAACATCTAATCTGCAATGCCTCATAGAGCATTCAAAACAGCAGAAGGGTGAGAAACACAATCATAATATAATTGCATACAATTATATAATAACACAAAATACACATGTAAAACACTCTCACCACAACTTACACCATAATTCAAATACAAAACAACACACATCATATCTCATATATCCATCACAAAGGCATATCAATCATGCACAATACATTTATCACCAACATATATATATATCTCAACCCATCAATTCCATTCACAATTCCACACAAAATCAATCCATTCATGATTTATGCAAATACACAGAGACCGACACAACGACTCTATGCAATGCAATGCGGTACCGTTCCATCCATTATTCTCATCATTAGTTCACTCAGGAACTATTAGAATCATCGCTTGTTACTTACTGTAACTCCCCGTCAGGAAAATGATGTTCCCCGTCGCTTTAGGTCCTCTTGGTATAAGGCTCACGGCGTTTATGGATCGCTTTAGGTCCTCTTTGTATAAGGCACACAATCCGATCGCTTTAGGTCCTCTTTGTATAAGGCACACGATCGTCTATAATCATCGCTTTAGGTCCTCTTTGTTTAAGGCACACGATGTTATAGCGGATTCCCTTTGGAACCGTATCGTCGCTCACACCCACTAGGGCACACGACATCACAAGAATACATATCAAGGTGTTTGGCATACAATGACTCATGACATTCAAATGCACACATATACACATCCATAATCATGCATATACAATCAAACACAACACAATGCATTTTCTTTCCCTTAGGCCACAAACCATCATCACAACATTTCATCACATGCATTCACATCATATAACATCACACAAGTCCTACGATATATATATATATATATATATGAAGCATATTGCATGATAGCACAACAATCACATACAGTTAAGACGGTAAAAGTCGGCAAAATGACACATTTCCAAATTCCCGACATAATTAAATCGGCCAACAATCTCAAAACCATTTTAATAAGAAAGAACATCTCAAAAGATTTCTAACGGTACCAAGAACGCCTTGATCCGAGTTACAGATCAAAAGTTACGGCATCGAACGCGAAATCGGGAACCATTCTACACCCTCTCTGGTCATACGCATATTGCCTTAGGCCATACGCGTACTGCCCAGCTCGCTCGCCCATTCCATACGCGTAATGCCCAAAGTGCTACGCGTATGGGCAGAGACTGATTTCTCCCCAAAATTCCACTAAAACTCCATACGCGTAATGCCTCACTCGATACGCGTAATGCCTTGCCAAGTACGCGTACCATTACGCAAATCAGCAGAAGGCCGTGAAAAATGTGTTCCATACGCGTATTGCCCTCATTCCCCCTTGCCATACGCGTATTGCCCAAACCAATACGTGTATGGGCAGCGAAACCCAGAATTTTTCCTGCAGAATTTCTGCTACGAAAATCAACCAAAATCATCTCCAAATCTCATCTAAACACCAGCAAATTACCAATTCAAGGCACAACAACATCTATCTAACATGTCTCAGCAATTAGGAACATTAAAACATGATTTCAGACACAATTTGAATCAAATTCTAACAATCTCAACATATTAATGGTTTTGGTTCTATATCCAATTTCAACCAAATATCACACAAATACATATATACATAATCATACACAAGTATAGGATAATCGAGTTTCACACCCTTACCCGATTAATCATGTTTTCAAAAGTCGGTTGGATCGTTTCCTTACTCTCCAAGTTTTCCTCTTTTTTCTTCTTTCCTTTCTCTTTTCCTTCTTTCTCTTTTCCTTCCTTACTATTTTCTCTCTTTTTTTCTCTTTAAGTTTCTAACTTAAACAAAATAAGTAAAATGACCAAAATACCCTTACACTCAAATATCTCGCAAACGCTCCCAAAACGCGATAAAACATAATAACGATGAAAAATAATATATTGTCAAATAAAAGTCAAAAATAAAATAATATAAAAACAAAAATAATTAAATCGACTCGATTAAATAACTCTAAGAAAAACTGGGGCGTTACATAGTTCAGAACCATGTTTCCATTTTCTCTGCCATAACACTGCCTTCTTCTATTTTCTCATCCCTTCAACTACATTTCCTCCATCTTTTCTACATGGCCAGACCTTTTGAGAAGATTAACGACATCAACGACACAAAGAAAATATGGAAAATAGTTGTTAAGGTACACCATAAATGGTTGGTTGTTTCCAACAAGGATCACATTGAAATGATCGTCGTAGACACACACATGTAAGTTTGCTTATTGAGAGTATGTTTTGTTCTAAAACTATTTGCTTATATATCATTCTTTTTGCCATTTTTTTTTGTTATGACGCTTTTTTCTAAAGGATTATCCTATTTTAATGTATACTTTTTTTTTTGGTTTTGCATTTTTCTTTGGTTTCCCATTTAGTGTAACAAAGGCTTTTTTATTTATTTGATAATGCCTTTTTGTTGTCCATCATTCGATCTTCAAGATTTATAGTTTTTACGCAACAATACTTTTGCCTTTTTGGACGTTGTGAGTTATGTATATGAGTAACACTGCATTTGAATGTCTATTTGTTAACTAATTTGTAGGTCTCAGTGTTAAAAAAGGGTTCAATGTGTATTTGTTGTTAAAAGGAATGTTTTTTATGGGCTTTTTACTTTCTTTTATTTGGCAAGGGAATGATATACACGTCGTTGTGCCAACAACGTTTATGTCGGCATTTAATGACAAGTTAATGGTAGGTCACACGTACACTGTGTTAAACTTCAAGGTTCAAGCAAATGATCTGGTCTTTAAACCTTCGAGCCAAAACTATATGGTGAATTTCACTGGAGGGACATCCATTAATTATGTTAATAAACATGACATTCCACCAAAACCTACCAACTTCACTAGTTTTGTTGATATCATGACGAGATAATTTAATAAGGATTTACTCATAGGTGACAAATGTTGTTTATGCGCTTATACTATTATCTTTTTTTAGTTATACCATTTATTGAATGCAACTTATTTTCCTGACATAATAGGAATGGTTGATAGTATAGGTTTCACACATACCCAATCAGGGGGAAAACACCAAGTCAACTTCACACTAAGAGACCATAGGTATCTTACTTCTCTACAAATACCACGCTAATCTAACATAACACATACTTCATCTTTTGTCACACTCTAATTAACATTCTCATACTAATTTCAGCAACAACACAATCAACTGCACTCTTTGGAAGTCGTATGCCTCATAATTCATGAAATTCAACCAAGAGCGGTCAACACGTCCGATCTAACTGTCATTTTGTTTTAGTGCAAGAAATTCAAGAAAGAATGTTAGCCTAATTATGTTTCTATTAACATGTATCCTGAAATGGTTTTAAACTGTTATATACTCAAGCCGAACTATGTCTATTAAAATGTAGGGAAATGTCCACTTTATGTTACAAATACTTACAACATAACCAAGTGGTACATCAATAATGATATGCTTTCAATCAATCATTTTATTGACAGGTTCCTTCGACTGAATATTTTTTGTTACATTACTGCTGACAACTCCTTGATATTATATATTACGATTTTTTGTTGATATTTTCATGCAGGATCTCTTAGGACTCTTTGGTTAACGTTTCGGGCCAGCTAAGCTCTCATTCTCAACTCTATTCACAAAACTCGGAAAATTCTCAACAAACCCCAACTCAAAAGTTAATTACAAAGGCTATTGTGCTTCCGCTCCATGAGATTGTTATACTTTTTGAAGTATACATTAATCCTCATGGTTTAAACAATTTGAATATGCATCAATTTATTATGAAAATTCAATTTTTTTTGTTTTAAACAATTATTGCATATTTCTTTCTGTGCTATTGTGGCCACCACTAAAAAATTCATTGCATCTCAATATGGCTGGTATTATCAGGCTTGCCATCAGTGCACGAAGGTTGCTCGCGGTGACAAACCTCCATTCTTGTGTGAAGTTGGACATTCCACAAAGGCATAAATTTTTATGTAACACGGTTTGGCTGTGTGATATGATATATGATCGTACCTGGATCAGACAGTTACTGGTGGCCAACGACGTCCGTTGAACTCCGGCTCCGGTGAGGTTGAAGGACGGCGGGGGGGTGTACCTGCAGGGCACTCCGACGCTCAAGTAAGGTGGTTGTCAGAGAAAAGCAAGTACAGAGGTGAGTAAGAAAAGTGACTTAACCTGACCCTCTCAAGTGAGAGGGTATTTATAGAGAGCCCCCAGCGCGGGGCCAACGGTTACTTGCACTGGACTGGATTGTCAGGCCCAATCCAAGTAACTGCCAGGGCTTACGTGGCGTAGTGAAGACCAGCACGTGGTCTTCGCCCTGGGGTAACCGCTCCTAGATTTCCGGGACTAGGGCGGACCGAATCCTTCGGGAGTGGAGTGGTTACTTGGAACGTGTCTACGTGGTACGGTCAGTTAGGCACTCCTCGCTGGGGAGGAGCCCTCTGTGTCGAGGACCCGTCAAGCCGTACGACGGACATAGCCTCGCGGGGAGGAGCCATGTCTGTCGAGGAGTGACGTGCGGTATTCTCGCGGGGGAAAAGCTGGTATGTCGGGGATGTACCTATCCGCTGGGGTGCGAGGTCCTCCTGCTCTGTTGGTCCAAGTGCCCGACACTGTAAAGTGTTCGGGGGAAACGTTGGTATGCTTGCAGCAGTCAAGTGCCCCGCGGAGGGGTCTTATTGGGCCTCCCCATGCTATATGGGTTGGGCCTGCTCGACTGTTGGGCAGCCTCGGCCCAGTCCAGAACAGGAGCCCCCCAAGTTGTTGCTCTGAGGTGTCGGAGTAATGACTTAAGGGTTATTGGCATGTCGGGGATACGCCAAGAGGGGAACCGAGGAAGTCGTTCATATGCGCGAAATTCCTTCGGTCAGATGAGAGTCGGGCATCGATACAGTTGTGTCTGATCGTATGGTCGGGGATATGAAGGGTTTTGGACTCGAAGCGTTGGGGAAAACCGAAGCGACACGCATGGGGAGATGGGCAACTGCATGCGTGCCACGTGTCGCCTGCCATAATTACCTAGGGAAGCTAGGGCGGCTGGCTAGGGTAGCACACTCGAGTGCCCTATGCCCCTCGAGTCTCGCGAGGACCGCCTATAAAAGCCGTTCCCCTTGCCCATTTTTCACTTTTCCACTTCTCTCTCAAGAATCCCCTCCTTCTCTCTCTACTCTCTTCCGCCGTAGCTGGCAGCCGTCATCCGCCGGACGTTCCTTGCCGGAGACCCTTTTCTCCTCAACAACCGTCGTTCACCGTCGTGAAACCGCCGGAGACTCCGTGCCGGAACCCTAATTCGCCGTTTAACAGGTACTTGTTCCAAACTTGACCTTTATTTTGCGTCTTTCTTCAATTTCAACTAGTGTAGGACGTTTCTTTGGTGAATTGATGATATTCCCATGAGAAACGAGAGGATTCCTGGCGAATACGGTGGGAATCTCTAGTTGTTGAGGGAGAGAGTGCGGAGAACTTCGCTCTCTTTTGATGAATATCTCGGGGATCAGGGACAAACACGTCGAGGACCCGTTGAATGTCTCGGGGTCCCCAATAATCAGTATATCTGTTAGTGCCGCGGGGATACGGGGCAGATCCTTTCGGGGAGGCGATAAATTCCCCGGTGGACAAGTTGATCCTCGGACGATCGTGTCGGGGAGCTGAGAAAGTCTCGTCCCTTCTTCGCCCATTCGCTTGAACAGCGGTGGAGGGGTGAATTTGATACGACCAATCGAATTCACCGTTTCCTTATGCTTTTCAGGTAAATGGACGATTTGGCTGCGGAGGTGGCCGTAGGATATTTCGAGGAAAACGACGACCAGCCCGACTCCCCCATGGCTCACATGGCCTTTGCGCAAGAGAGGCCGCTTGAGGATTGGGTCTGCGACGAGGCCCTGGAGATGTCGTCCATCTTCTTCTACCCCGATGAAGACGACGCTTTCTGTACCGTCGAGCACAGATTAATCGGATCTGGCAAGTCTTGGAAGGTTTTTCGTCCCGAGGAGAGTCATCGAATATGCTCCTCTTACCGGGGAATGTGCATCCCCTTGTACGAGTTTATGTTCGAGAAGGCGGGGTGGAGGCTGCCCTTCACGGATTTACAAGAGGGGATCTTCGACTGGTTGAAGTTGGCCCCTTCACAGATTCACCCGAACTCGTTGGCCTTCATCCGGGCCTTCGAGCTCGTATGCAAGTATTTGAAAATCGTGCCGACCGTTCGCCTCTTCTTCCGCATATTCCATCTCCAAAGGTCGTCGGCCGGTGGACGACATGGCTGGGTGTCTTTCAAGCAGAGCAAGGCACTGTTCCACACTTACTTGGATTCCATCTGGGATTTCAAGTTCCGCTATTACTTCGTGAAACCGGTCACCATCGAGGCTATCTATTCGTTGTACCGGAAAGTCACCCGCGAGGTCAACGGTTGTTCCGAGGAGGTGCTGGAGCCAAAGTTCCCTCTGTACTGGACGGAGGAACATTTTAAGATAGGAGTCGACAAATACAAGACGAAGCATGTTCAGATGGAGGCCTTCGAGCGGGAAGCTTACGATAAAATCGTCGCTTTTGTTGAAAGTTTTTCCGAAGCTCAGCACGAGACGCTGGACGGCCGGCCTATAATGGGTGCAGACAGGCAGGTGAAGAAAGAACGTCGCCTGATAAATACCCGCGTTCTGCTCGAGACCTTCTCCGACGAGGAAGTGATCGAGTTGTTAGGTGGTGAAACCGTCCTCGCTTTAGGTCTTCCTCGCATCTGTGTTTCTCGTATTACTAACGTTTTCTTTCCTTTTGCAGGAACAATGGCCGGAGCCGAGGAGAGGTTGAAGAAGCTGAAAGCGAAGAGGGCCCGGGAAGCGCAGGCCCGGGAAGAGGCGTCGCACTCAAAAGACCAAGAGGTTGTCCCTTCTGGGGCCCCGCCCGAGGGTGTTTCCACGGCCGCCGTGCCCGAAGGATCCAATCAGTCTCAGCCTACTGCCGCTGTGTCGGGGACCGCGGGTGGTCGCACAACTCCTGCGGGAATCCAATCCCCGGCTACCCAAGGGACTCCGAAGAGGCAACGCGTTGCGGAGGTCGTCGACCTGGGTGGTGAAGACATTCCCCCGGTTCCTTCCAGCTTTGACCTTCCACCCTGTCATCAAAAACCTCACTTCTTCTCCGAGGTCACTTATCCTCGCACCCTTCCCTCCGAGATCCAAACTGTGCTGGGGACTGCTACTGAAGTGAGGAGGATGATGATTTTTGAGGATCTGTCGGCCGTCATGCGTATCTGCTCGACTGCTATCATTCTCAATGACGAGACCCGCCCTGCTGCTGAACTTTCCCGCCTGCAGGAAAAGCTGGATACCTTGGGCGCTGAGATGCTCGGTATGCGCAAGGAACTAAAAGAGTGCTGAGATCTGAACAAAGAGCAAAGCGAGCAGCAGCAGTAGGTCGAGGCCAAGCTTAATGAAGCCGAGGAGATGGAGAAAGGCCACCTTGACCGAATCGCTGAACTGGAGTTGGAGGAGAAGCGGCTTAAGGAAAGGATTGCCGAGTTGGAAGATGTTGTGCGGCCGGCCGAGGGGGAAACTGAGGAAGACAGGCTCCTAACCACTCGTGCAGCATTAGTGGCCCATCTCTGAAAGCTCGAGCAGGATCTCCGGTTGTCCGAGGATGATGCTATTGAAACCGCGGGTATAGGGTTCCGCAGTGCCGTGGCTCATCTTCGGGTTCTCAACCCTGATCTCGTCACCGAAGGGATTGACCCCGACGCTGAGGTGGTGGATGGCCAGATCGTGCATCCTCTGCGGGAGAACGACATTCAAGTGCACGAGGAGCCTGACGGGGCCGCAGCTGAGTAGGTTTTTTAACTTTGTTTTGGTCGGCCTGCGAGCCGTTTTGTTTTCGCCCGGCTTGTGGGCTTAGTTGATGTACTATTTGCACAATGGTTATTTTTGCCCGGCTTGTGGGCTTATATTTGTAACTTTTTTGTACTACGGGTTTTGCCCCATATTTGTACTTCGTAATACCTCTTTATTGATTTTGATCGTGTGTGATGTGTTATTTGTTATACTTTATTTTTGCCCAAGTAATAAGGCTTTGGGATTTGCTCGACTTAAACAGTCCCTGACCGTGTGGAGAGCTGGTCGGGCGGCCGGAGGAGGACTCCGACCTTCAACGAGGCTAAGAGCTCGGTCGAGGTCCTAGTCTCGTGGCATGAACTTCCCATCGCGAGCTGGGTGTTATGCCCGGTTGGCACGACGACGGTGGGCCTCGATCGAGGTATCCCCGTCGGATCAAATGTCCTCGCGCACACACAACGCGGTCTCTGATCGTCGTGTACTTATAGGGGTGTCGCGCTTATACCCTAGCGCGTCCCCGTAATCGCGGTGCTAGTGAGCCGTGGGCAGTGTTTAACTGTAATATTGTTTTAGCTTTTCAGCGTTCCATGGTCGAGCAAGTTCTTCCCCGTGCAGATTTTCGAGGAAATAGGCTTCTGTCCCCGTTTTCGCGCGGACGCGGTACGGGCCCTCCCAGTTCGCGGCGAGTTTGTCTTCTCGCGAGTCTTTCTGGTTCCTTCGTAGGACGAGGGTGCCCACCTGAAAATCACGTTTAATGACTCTGTCGTTATAACGTAGTGTTATTTTTTGTTTAAGTGACGCCTCTCGGAGAGAAGCGCCCGAGCATGTTTCCTCGACTAAGTCGAGTTCTTCCCTCAAGGCTTCATCGTTCGCGTTCCCGTCGAGGGGGGCTTCTGTCCTCCTCGAGGGTTCCCTGATCTCCACGGGGATCACTGCCTCCGTTCCATAGGTCAAATGGAAAGGGGTCTCCCTGGTCGTGGAGTGTGGGGTTGTTCGGTAGGCCCAGAGAACGCTGTGTAGCTCTTCGACCCACCGTTGTTTGGCGTCGCCCAGTCGGCGTCTTAATCCTCGAAGGATCACTCTGTTCGCGCCCTCAGCCTGTCCGTTCGTTTGAGGGTACTCGACCGACGTGAAGTGTTGCTTCGTGCCTAGTTTTGCGACGAAGTCCTGGAAGTTCATGTCGGTGAACTGGGTTCCGTTGTCGGTGACGATGGCTTGAGGCACTCCGAACCAGGCGAGGATATTTCTTTTGTAGAAACATAGTATGTTGAAGGCAGTGATTTTGTCCAATGCTTCTGCTTCAATGCACTTCGTGAAGTAATCTACCCCGACGATGAGGTATTTGTTTTGATATGACCCCTGGACGAAAGGTCCGAGGATATCCATCCCCCACCATGCGAACGGCCACGGGGAGGATAGCGACGTGAGCTCGCTGGGATGAGCGAGGTGCATGTCCCCGTGCCGTTGGCATTTATCGCACTTCTTGACGTGCTCCTTGGCGTCTTGTTGCATGGTGGGCCAGTAATATCCTGCCCTGAGTGCTTTACGAGCTAGCGATCGTTCGCCGAGGTGCTGCGCATTGATTCCCTCATGGATCTCCTGGAGTATGCCAGGGACCTTGGTATCCTCGACACATCTGAGGAGGGGAATAGAGAATCCTCGCCGGTATAGCTTATCCTCGACTATAGTGTACGAGCACGCCCGTCTCTTGACCATTCTTGCTTCTTTGGGATCTTCGGGCAGTTTGCCCGTCGTGAGGTATTCGTATACCGGGGTCATCTAGCAATCGCTGTCCCCGATGGCGTTGATGTCCGAAACCATGCTTGGTTTGTCAATGCTCAGGCGGGAAAGGACCTCTTGTATGACGGACTTGTTCCCGCCTTTCTTTTTCGTGCTCGCCAATTTTGACAGGACATCCGCTCGGGCATTATGCTCCCGGGGGATGTGAGTCACTTCCGCCGAGGTGAACTTTTTCATCTTCTCTTTTACCAAGGCCAAGTATTCTATGAGACTGTCGTTCTTGGCTTGGTACTCTCCTCGGACTTGCGAGGCTACGAGCTGAGAATCGGTGAAAAGTTTGACCTCTTTGGCGCCAAGGTCCTCGGCCAGCCTGAGTCCCGCGAGGAAGGCCTCGTATTCGGCTTGGTTGTTCGAAGTCGGGAAGGACAGTTCGAGGGACACCTCGATGAGGATGCCTTCCTCGTTTTCGAGGATGATTCCCGCTCCGCTTCCTTTCGGGCTGGATGCTCCGTCGACATAGATTGTCCATTTCTGCGACCCGTTGGTTGAGGGTTCCGGGACGGTCATCTCTGCTACAAAGTCGGCCAGTACCTGTGCCTTCAAGGCTTTCCTTCCTTCATATCGGATGTCGAATTCGGCCAGCTCGAGTGACCACCTGAGCATCCTCCCCGCCATATCCGGTCGTCTGAGGAGTTGCCTGATCGGCTGGTCGGTCCTCACGATGACGGTATGGGCGAGGAAGTAGTGGCGTAGTCTTCTGGCCGCGGTGACGAGGCCCAGTGTGACTTTCTCGATCTGCTGATACCTGAGCTCGGGGCCTTGGAGAGCTTTGCTCGTGAAGTAAACTGGCTTCTGTCCGTCCGGGGTTTCCCGAATGAGGACGGCGCTGACCGCTTCGCTCGTGATCGCAAGATATAAGAAGAGTGTTTCCCCGTTCTCGGGTCGCGAGAGGACCGGGGGTTGCGATAGGACTTGTTTCAAGTGTGCGAGTGCTTGTTCGCATTCCTCGCTCCACTCAAACTCCGCTTTTTGCCGAAGAAGTTTGAAAAAGGGGAGTGCGTACTGTGCGGATTTGGCGACGAACCGGGAAAGGGCGGTGAGCATTCTGTTCAATGATTGTATTGACTTCTTCGAGCACGGAGTAGGGAGCTCGGAAAAGGCTCTACACTTGTCGGGGTTTGCCTCGATTCCTCGTTCCGTGAGGTAAAATCCGAGGAACTTTCCCGCCCGGACACCGAAGGTGCATTTGTCGGGATTAAACCTCATGCGGCATCTCCTCGCCGTGTCGAACACCTTCTGGAGGTGTGCGGCGTGGTTGACTTCTTCTGCAGACTTGATGATCATGTCGTCCATGTAGACTTCGAGCATGTCGCCGATTTCAGTCCGGAAGACCTTGTTCATCATCCGTTGATAGGTCGCACCGGCATTCTTCAGACCGAAGGGCATTACGTTGTAATAGTAGTTGCCTGACGTGGTCATGAAGGCCGTGTGTTGCTTGTCGACCTTGTCCATGGGAATTTGGTTGTATCCTGAATAGGCGTCCATGAAAGATAGTAGTTTGTAACCTGCAGAATTGTCGACCAGTTGGTCGATGTTAGGCAAGGGATAACAGTCTTTCGGGCAAGCCCGGTTGAGATCAGTATAATCAACGCACATTCTCCATTTTCCATTATTTTTCTTAACAAGCACAACGTTGGACAGCCATGTCGTGTATTTGGCTTCCGAAATAAAATTTTCCTCTAGGAGGTCTTTTACAGCTTTCTCAGCAGCCTCCGCTTTCTCGGGAGACTGCTTGCGCCTACGTTGTGCTATGGCCCTAGCGGCCGGATCTACTGCGAGCTGATGGCAAGCCACCTCGGGGTCGAGGCCAGGCATCTCGGATGCGCTCCACGCGAAGAGGTCAGCGTTCTCCCTCAGACATGCTTTCAGCTGCTCTTTGGCTAGGTCGGGGATCCCGGTGCCGATCTTCACGTTGCGATATGGGTCGTCTCCGAGGGCCACGAGCTCGAAATCTCCATCTGGGATGGGGCGCGCTGGGTGGAGGGGCTGCCCGTTGTTTTCCGCCTGGTGGTCGGGGTCTTCGACTCTGTCTTCATCGGTCTCGCCGGAGAACCTGTTGTCGAGGTCGACCGCGTTGACGCGCGGGAGAGGTACCTGTCCGACGTCCGGGGGTGGTTTGGCCCCGGCCTTAGGTTTGGGACCAATGGAACTTAGGCCCTTGACGACGGCGTCGAAGCATCTTCTGGCCACGTCGATGTCCCCGTGCACCGTCACTACTCGTCCCCTCCTCGTGTAGTACTTCATTTTGAGGTGGACCGTCGACGAGACCGCCGTGAGTTCAGCAAGGGTGGTCCTTCCGAGGATGCCGTTGTAAAGGGATGGGCATTCAACCACCAGGAAACAGATCTTCACCTGTCGGGCCGTGTCTTCGGCCCCGAACGTAACCATTAGCTCCACATAACCCCATGGTCTGGTGGTGGTTCCATTGAACCCCTGCAGGTCTGACCCGACGTACGGGGTCAAATGCCTCTCGTCCAGCTGAAGGGTCCTGAACAAATGAGAATACATGATGTCGACCGAGCTCCCCTGGTCGACTAGGATTCTTCGGACGTCAAAGTTCGCCATTTGTGCCCTGACCAGGAGGGGAATAGTGGCGTTTGGTGCTCCCCCAGGGAGTTCCTCGAGGTAGAAGGTGACGGGATTGGAGTTTCCCCGCACTTTCTCGAGGGTGGTCGCCTTCGACGATGTCGCAGATTCCAGTTCGTCAAACTTCCGTTTGATCGACCCAACCGATATTTTCCCGGGATCGCCTCCGGAGATAACCATTGCTTTGGGGAAGCCTTCCCAGGTACTGCGGGCCGCGACGAGGCCCTCGTCGGGGAAAGTCGCCCACATGTTGCGGATTGCCTCTTCGCCCTCGACGATTGGGGGGACGAAGAAGTCCTCGGGTCGAGTGACGCTGAGGGGACCTGGAGCTGGCTGTCGACGGGAGGAGGTGTTGCCTCCTCGACGTTCTGTGCTTCCTTTGAGCTGGGACGAGGAGGGTCGTTCTGTTGGGCATACTTCTTCAAGTGCCCTTCTTTGATGAGAATCTCAATGGCATCCTTGAGGTGGATGCAATCTTCGGTCACGTGCCCGTGGCTTCAGTGGAACCTGCAGTACTTAGATTTGTCAACTTTTGGTTTGGGAGCCGCGGGCTTCGGGAAGCGAACTCCTCCTTTCACAAACTCGGAATTCTGGCAGTCTGAGAGGATCCGAGACCGGGAAGTGTTGAGCGGCATGTGCTCCATGAATCGGCCAGCTGGCCCGCGCTGTTCCCGGGGATCTCGATTGCGGTTGTCTTTCTTCTTTTCTCCTCCCCGTCGGGGAGAAGCGTCATCGTCGTTGTGGCCGCGGGGGCCTTCCCTACGTCTCGTCTCAAGAGCGATCTGGGCTGCTTCCGTCTCTTTGAGTTCGATGTACTTCTGGGCTCGAGCGAGAAGGTCCTCGAGACGCCGGGGTCTTCGGAGGCCAATGGATTTGGCAAAGTCCGACCCGGCGCGTAGTCCGTGAATAATTAAGTATTTCTTCATGTCGTCGGTCGTATGGACCTCGACGGCTTCCTTGTTAAACCTCTTAATGTAATTTTGAAGGGATCCGTTCCTCCCTTGGAAGATCTTTTCTAGGGCAGCCTCTGTCTTCGGGTGTCGACGAGACGCGGTGAAGTGTTTGGTGAAGCGTTGCTTCAGTTGTTTCCATGACGTGATCGAACCAGGTTCCAGACCCTTGTACCATGTCATGGCTCCCTTCCGCAAGGTGGTGGGGAATAGCCTGCACCTGATGGCTCCCCTGACGTTTCGGAAGTCGAGCATCGCTTCGAAACTCTCCACTTGATCGTCGGGGTCGGTCAGTCCGTCGTAGGTCCCCAATGGTGGTGGTTTCTCCATGCCTGGAGGGATTGGGGCGTCCATGATTTCCCACGACAAGGGGGTCCTTTGGTCCTCGTCGTCGCTACCAGCCGAGGATCTCGAAGGTGATCCATGGTGCCGTGGAGGGGAGTTCCTCGAACGGTTCTTTGGTCTCTCTTCAGTCTGCTTAGACTTCTTGGAGATGGTGGAGGCCCTGGGTTCCTTCCGAGGCGGGGAACGAGGGCGCTTCTGGGTGATCACCGGCTAGGGGCGCTCGAGACGCGGTCGTCGACCATGGCGTACGGGAGACGGGGCCCGGGAATCTTCGGAAGGGGTCCTTCGCGGGGAAGGAGAGCGGCGAGGTGACGGGGGACGACGATGTCTTCGTGGGGAAGATCGTTGCGCCCGTCCTTGCTCCAAGGCTTCGATTCTGGCGTTCTGCTGCGCGATCAGCTGATTGGTCTGGTTGATCAATGCAAATAGGGCCACGGTGCTTGGGTCCGCGTTGGGCGGCGGAACAACTGGCTAGAGAGTGGTTTGCTGGTCGTCCATGCGGACGACGCGGTTGGTCGCATCCTGGGAGTCTGGGGAGGCGGTCTGTCCGTCTCTTATGTCGCCTTCGCCGCCGTGGAGGATGACGGCGTCCTCACGGTGGTTCCCGTTCTCCAGTTGCGCGAGCACGGTGTCCAGAGCCTGGTTGACGGTCGGATTGGCCATGTTGGTGATGAATAGAGGAAGCTTTGGTTTATCGAGGAGAAAACGGGGAAGCTTATAAAGTTTCCCACAGACGGCACCACTGATCGTACCTGGATCAGACAGTTACTGGTGACCAACGACGTCCGTCGAACTCCGGCTCCGGTGAGGTTGAAGGACGGCGGGGGGGGTGTACCTGCAGGGCACTCCGACGCTCAAGTAAGGTGGTTGTCAGAGAAAAGCAAGTACAGAGGTGAGTAAGAAAAGTGACTTAACCTGACCCTCTCAAGTGAGAGGGTATTTATAGAGAGCCCCCAGCGCGGGGCCAACGGTTACTTGCACTGGGCTGGATTGTCAGGCCCAATCCAAGTAACTGCCATGGCTTACGTGGCGTAGTGAAGACCAGCACGTGGTCTTCGCCCTGGGGTAACCGCTCCTAGATTTCCGGGACTAGGGCAGACCGAATCCTTCGGGAGTGGAGTGGTTACTTGGAACGTGTCTACGTGGTACGGTCAGTTAGGCACTCCTCGCTGGGGAGGAGCCCTCTGTGTCGAGGACCCGTCAAGCCATACGACGGACATAGCCTCGCGGGGAGGAGCCATGTCTGTCGAGGAGTGACGTGCGGTATTCTCGCGGGGGAGAAGCTGGTATGTCGGGGATGTACCTATCCGCCGGGGTGCGAGGTCCTCCTGCTCTGTTGGTCCAAGTGCCCGACACTGTAAAGTGTTCGGGGGAAACGTTGGTATGCTTGCAGCAGTCAAGTGCCCCGCGGAGGGGTCTTATTGGGCCTCCCCATGCTATATGGGTTGGGCCTGCTCGACTGTTGGGCAGCCTCGGCCCAGTCCAGAACAGGATATTTATATTCTTATATTGGGAAATGTTGTAAGTTTATTTTCTGGGACAGAGAGTGCTCACAACTATTGGGTATATCAGCTGCTCGAATGCGCGATACAATGATTAAGGTTTATTTCTGATTTTCCATTTGGATACTTAATTATTTCCTTACCTACTTATCTATTTTCTAATGATGTTACTTTCTTATGTAGGCTGGAATTGATGATCCCTTATGATTCCCATTAGCACTGGATGTTTTGTTGGGTTTGGAGATTGCTTTTAAAGTTAAGTGGCAACCCCGATGGGAAAGTTGCTTTGTTGTCATGATTGTAAGGGATGACCCGTTCATCAATTAGCTAAAGGCTTCATGGGAACAAATCCGGGTATTTATTCTTCATCCTAACAATATTGGGTCATTTTGTTTCATCAACCTTATGCTTATCCTTATCTGCTTTTGACATCAAGGTAACAACATTGCATGTATTGTCACCACTTATCTTTATTTTAGTCCGGATTGATTTTATGTGTTTTCATGTTTCTCAATTTCATGCATATGTTCTTAAGATTAAAGAGAATGTTGATGAGGCAGAATCTGGTGTCGTTGATGAACACAAAATTCCTACAGTATCTTTGTAACTTATGTCAAACTGTATTTATTTTATCGCTTTGCTTATTTATCTGTTGTTAAACAATTATTGATAATTTTTCTCAATTTCCCAATGATAAGACTGAAAATTACATCAAAGCATAACCCAGAACCAGTCCCACCCACTGCAAAAAAACCAATACCTGATGGTTCAAGTGAATCTACTACCTTGATTAGCATGGAGAACTCTCCTCAACAAAACTTAAGAAGATTATCAAATTAGAAAAGAAGAATTAGTTCACTCTTATTATTCTTTAGTTATCTTGGCATGTAGTATTTTGCATACAATGTGTTTTGGTGTTTGCATTTGTAGGATACTCTAATTGTGTTTGACTATGGCTAATATCCCTCAACAATATCATGGCATCTTATAGTTGCCGAAACTCAATCAATTTGTAAATTTTTTGGATGATAGTCTATTTCAGCCCTTATGCAGTTGTTTTATTTAACCATCTTATACTAGTATGCCTGATATTGCTTGTGCATTATTGTTCCAATTATGTTTGAGTTACTTTATGGATGTAATGACTGATACATGTTGTGCTGAAGGCCCTTTAAAATAGTTCTACGTTTATAAAACATGGTTATTTGTATAACAATTCAATTATTCTTTCTTTAACACAATCATCTTTATACCATTTTTAACGAAAGACCAAACATAACTGATTAAACATGACACATATGGAAGGGGAGTTTTAAGATACTTTATATATCAACCCATTGCTATGTTCATTTTCATTTGCTAACAGTAACTGACATTGTATGTTTTTCTTCTTTTCTCCTTTTCTTTTAGTGGCGTTTTTCTGTTACAGCACTTTCTTTTGGTTTCTTTTTGTCTGCCAAATTGTATATGACACTTTTCATTTTATTTTGGTTTATTTTTTACTATTGCCACAATTAAGCACCATGTTATGGTTTATATATCTAAAAATGTACACTTCTATGCCATTATATATAAGTTTTATATTAAAGGTTTGGTCCCCCTAGTTTGGGCATTTTAAACTATTTGGTCCCCCTATTACAAAATCTGCGATTTTGGTCCCTCAATTTTGGTGGTCTTTGCATTTTTGTAGTCCCCCTCCAATTTTTCATACATGGCAGTGATGACTAAGATTTAAAAATTATTTTTAATTACATGGCAAGATGACTAGGATATTTTAATATTTAATAATATTTTTAACTAATTTAATATTTTTAATATTTTTATAGAGAATTAATAATTTAAATTGATATTTAATTAATTAAAATTTTGGAAAAGTATTATGGGTCCAAAGCCTATTTCTCAACAGCCCACTTCCATCTCAACCTACTTATGCAATACTATAGATTTGATCAAGCTTTATAAACACTTCCATAATACTTGAAAAAACGATGTGGGACTAAAGCTTTATAAACCTATGCATAACACCAGCAATACCACGCTTCAGTCAACACTGTAGTACTTCCTCATGTTGCAGTGCTTCCTCAAGCCATTGATTGTGCTTCCACTACTCTTCCCTGCTACAATGCAACTATAACTCTCCATCTTCTCTTGCATTCCATATGTGGTCAGCATAGCAGCGAAGTGTTTTTCGCCCTCTTCAACAAGACCGACATGAACACACGCTGATAACACATTGACAAATGTAACATATTTCATCAATATATCATCAAACACTTTACTCAAAGCTTCTTACTCTCTTAAAAGGGTAATTATGATAATAAAAAGGGTAATTGTAATAATACCATAACCATGAAATCAACCTTAAGAGCAGGACCAAAAACTGATTCCAGATTAACATTATCTTGAAATATAGTTGGCAAACTATCTAGGAAAGCTTCCACCACACTTCTTGACTCAGATAAGTTAACAAAAAGATCATCTAGGAGTAGAATAAATATATCATCCAAGTCTGAAACTACAAACATCTGTGGTTGATTCAAGGTTGACTGCAAAAGCATTATACACGGAATGTTTAGTGCAAAAGCATTATACACAGAATGTTTAGGTCCCTCTAAATATAGCGATTTTCAATTTTAGTCCCTCAAAAATTTTCCTTTAAGAATTGGTCCCTACAAGATTTTCCGTCTCAATGAATAGTCTCTGACATCAAATGGGAGTAACGGCTGTTGATGTGGCTGTGCCACGTGGAAATTTCTTCCATTTTTTATTTTTTATATTTCATAAATCCAGAATTCGTAGCTAATTTGTAGCTAATTCGAAACCAATTCCTAGCTAATTCTGAAAATTGAGACTTTCTAAACCCAGTATTCGTAGGTAATTCGTAACTAATTCTGAAAATAATTATCAATAACTAACACACCAACATTCTTGATAACATAATATTTAAATATAAATAATTTAATATTAGTAACGAAATGGCTAATGTAATATTGGAGAGTGATAATAATATAATAATTTTTTCCATTAATTAGTTTGAGATGGGAAGGGTAAGGTGAACCCGGTCCTTCTACTATTCTTTCATAATTGTTATCCCTATTGTGTTATAACTTTGTTAGGCCATACTTATTGCTTTAGGACTGGGACAAGTTACTTAGACGGGGACAGGACAACAAAGTAGCAAAGCACATTGTTATACTATGGCAACAATGGTGAAATCATCTTTTCTCTTGACAACATTAATAATTGTCATATCTATTTCAACAGCAATATCACATTCACCAATTCAAAATTTTCTCAATTGTCTTCATCAAAACTTAGTAGCTTCTAATGTCATTTACACACCATATATCTTCTTCCAAGTCTTCACTGTCCTCGGAGGACGATTCAAATATGTCAGCATTCATATTATAACCAAGTGGAAAGGATGAACATAAACTATCCAAAGCATCTAAAGAGCATTTGGTTCTCTGTTGTATCATTGTAGCTAGGGCCCCGACAATTCTTCCTAGTAACTCAGATTCTGGAACCTTTTCTGTTTCCTTTTTGATAGTAAAGTCATCAGCAGCTTCGGCTCTGGTAAGAAGATCTTGGCACAAAAACCCCAATCCAACACCACATGCTCCTTTAACAAGGGAACTTTTGCTAACAAAAAGTACCTGGAAGATCACAAAATCAGTGAAACACTTCTAAATAATCTTATTGGTTACTCTCAAAATGAACCAAATAAATAAAATTGCAGGATACATTTCACAATTAATGATTTTAGCTTCTCAGTGAGTGTGCATATGTGTGTAATATGTATGTCATAGCCCTCTTCATTTTTCTTAGAGGTCTGAATCTGTACTTAATTCTCTTAAGAGTTTTCACATGACTAGTAAAAGCTAAGGAAATGGAATAAGGCAGAGTAACACTCTTTCAATATCTAAATGTAAGAAAGAAGACTCTCTATATCATAATAAACATAGACAATAGATAGACAAAAAGAAGAAATAAAAAATACCTCAAGAAGTCCTATGATGTTATGATATCTTTCTATATGATCGGTTACATGAAGGCAACTTAAGATCAATCCAAGAGAAATTGCAGCAGACCATTGGCGATGTTCATGTTCATGTTGGAGCAACCACTCTAAAAGAAATTTTTAAGCAGCAGATTTAACAGTGTGAACAGATGGAGGCAAAACCTGACAATAGTAATGTCAAAGACCGTAACAATCAAATGTATTATTCTATATGTTACCAGCCAAAAGGATTATTAGAGAATTGGCTCATTAATTCAACACTTATTTAATTAAGCATAGCTTTAAGTGAAATCCTATAGATTGGTTACTACTTACTACAACAGATATTGGATTGGATAGGGGGATATTCAATACAACACTGAGACTGAATTACTTCCAAGATCATCGATATTGTAAAACTGTTCATTTAAAGCGTTGTTAATACCCATGGACATTTCCATTGCACCAACAATGACTTATAAGTGTAGTGTAGCCATGAAAAAGCTTCTCACCACACAGAGTGCAATAATAGACATGCTTACCTATGTGCAATAATAGGATAATCTTTGTAGCCTTGCACGTGCTTTGCATTGACATCCCATGCAGTGTAAAAATCTAGGCACATGAGACAGCATTCACTTTTAGAATGCTTTCATTTGATATTAAAAAAGTAAAATAAAAGTAACACAATCTAATATCAGACTTCATGAATAAATAACTATTCCTAAATATATTACTTCGTTAAATATATTTTGAGAGTAACATCCATTACCGATCACATCTACTTCACAAAGGTGGACAAGGCTTTGCAAGCCAAGAGCTTTAACTATAGGATCTTGACACTCAATGCAAGATTGTTTTTATTCATCAATACAAACAAGTATTTCTTAGGAAAATACAGAAGCACTGGAAAGTGATTGTTTATCAATGTCTTGGGTTAATTCCACTCTTTTTTGGTATGACAAGCCAATTGGTACTCCCCTTGAAGCATTGTTGGATGAACCAAAAGTGCCTCAAGTAATTTATGTCAAAAGTCAATCGGATTATGTGAAGAAACCTATTCCAAAGGTAGTTAATTGGTGTTAGTCATTGATAATTATTTTCAGAATTAGCTACGAATTGGTTTCGAATTAGCTACAAATTAGCTACGAATACTGGATTTAGAAATTCTCAATTTTCAGATTTAGCTAGGAATTGGTTTCGAATTAGCTACAAATTAGCTACGAATTCTGGATTTATGAATATAAAAAATAAAAAATGGAAGAAATGCCATGTGGCGCAGCCACATCAGCAGCCGTTACTCCCATTTGACGTCAGGGACTATTCATTGAGACGGAAAATCTTGTAGGGACCAATTCTTAAAGGAAAATTTTTGAGGGACTAAAATTGAAAATCGCTATATTTAGAGGGACCTAAAACTTATTTAACCCTTTTAATAATTTTAGTACAAGTCAAATCATCTTTGTAAAGGTGTTGAAATACAAATAGAGTTAGGGTTTTTGTTATCGTTCCACAGAGATTGTTTAAAGATGTCGCAGTCGTTCTACAGTACGTTTTAAACTTCAAAGTAACAAGGGTTTTAGTTGTTTTTAGTCAGAACGCTTGCATGCAAATTTAAGTAATAGCGGTAAAAAGATTTGTTTTAACGATTTATAAAAAGCATGTCAAGATTAGGGTTCGACAAACCATTTTTGCACGGATAGGATCGACAAAGCTAATGAACTCGTTTAGACGATAAATGTAATCACATATCCTCCCAATATGTTTATCTCTAACACATATTGTGAGTTTTACCATTTTGATCCTTTGTTGATCTCTCACTCAAACTATCAAAATGACAACATTCAAGTTCAATATTTATGAACATCAACACTCATTACTATCTCTAGCCAATGTGCATTGATGGATGAAAAACCTAGGTAAAGAGTAGGAACACATTTCTCATTCATGAACCAACACAAAGAATAAACCATAGAAACAAATTTTTTCATCATACATTCATCATCCAAGAGTTCACAGGCTAGAATCAATACAAATACATGCAAAAGAAAGGTTTATCTACCATCTAACCTTGACATAAAAGGAAAATTAGCTCTCCATTGTCATGGAAGCTAAACAAACAAGAAGATGAAGAAGAATATCAAGCATCAATGACGATCTCTCGACGAATGATGCTTCCAATCTTCTAAAATAGGATGCTACAATGTTTACAATGTATTTTTCTCTGAAAAGTATCAAGAACCCCAAGAAAAATACAGAAAAATCTATTTATAAGGGGGAAGAGGATCGCAGAGCGCGCTAAGCGTGCTGCACCACGCTGAGCGCGACCTCATTTATTTCCAAACCGACCTAAAAGTACGCTTAGCGGGCTCAGGACCGCGCTAAGCGGGCTACTCTCTGTAACTAGCTCCATGCTTAGCGGGCTCCAAGCATGCTTCAAAAATCATTTTCTTCACAAACTGCTTCTAGGGAGCCTTCCTTGCACCAAGCTTCACCTTTCCATGTAAAAACCTTCAATTAAAACACAAAAGTTAAATAAATAAGTCTAATAATATAATTAACTATACTACGGTTATTAACCGAAACAATGGGAAAAAGCACCGATTATCAAATAAAGATCACAAAAAGGTGCTAAAAACTAAACTAAATATTAACACAATTTAGCACCTAACAACTCTCCCCAACTTGTTTCTTTGTTTGTCCTCAAACAAAGGGAAAATAGACTAGAAGCAAGAGGAAAAACGGATAAGCAAACACAAACAAAAATCAATGGTTCAAACCGAATTGATACGCCTGCAAGTAACGCTCAGCTCCAACAGAATAAAAATATGTATATGAACTAACTTCTAAACATAAATAACAAGCACTCATCATAAGCAAACAAATGTTCAAACGGGAATCACCTAATTTATTCAAATGAGCCAAGCTCAATATATACAAGGGACAAAACACACTCATAAGCAATTGTGCCACATCCAAAACAATTTATGCAATCATCTCACAAATTAAAGAAAACAATGGAAACAAAGATCACAAAAGGACTTTTTATAGGTTGTAACTTAACCGGGGTTAAGAAACAAGGGTCATATGTACATGGCCATTGAACAAGAAAGGGTACAATTCATGAAGAGCATTTTCTTTTCTAAACAACCATTCTTGCTCAAACTTTCAAATTATTCTCACAATGCATTCTATCTCTTTTTCTTTTGATTTCTACAATTTTCTTTTTCTTTCTCTACTGATTTTCATTTATTTTTCCTTTTCTTTCTTTTTCAATCTATTTTTTATTTCAATTGAGAATGCATTGCCCACAATTCCTTCTTCTCTTTTCACAATGAACCAATCTCCCTAACTTCAACAATACTAATACTTAAATCAAAAATGCTCTTCAAAGCGGTTAAAGTTCGGGTTCATGCTTCACGGATACAAAATTTTTCGTTTTAGGCTCAAGAGAGGTTTCTAATGATCACACACTCACAAGGTGACTTGAAGTGATTTTTGGAAAAGTGGTTCTACTCATAGTACTCAAAAACTGCCTTGATCATTTCTAAGTTTCCAAACTTTCAAAACCAAAAGTAAGATTAAACATAAAAAAACTAAGTAATGCAACAACCACTTAAATCCCTCAATAATTTGTGAACAATGGAGGAAACTCACATTTGTGGTTATGTCCTAATTGATTCCAATATGAACAAATATGCAAAATGAAGAAAAGCTTGAAAATTATGTACAGCAAAAAGTTCATGTATGTATTAACATTCTACAAAGCACAAAACAGAGTACCTTTTGTGCATCAATTCAGAAATTTATCATCACCATCAATGTCTGGTGAAGCACATCACTTGTACCAAGAAATTAACTTGCTTTATCCATTAAATACCTTAAAATAGAGAACAAACAACAACAACAAAATTTTGTACCAAAAATTATAAACATAGAACATCATCCGCCCGGATGGAAAATTCACTAATAACCAAAAAATATTGTAACAATTATCCAAAATCAACATCCGCCCGGATGGAGAATACAACAATCCTAAACAAAAGTAGATAATAATAAAAACATACTAATCATAGAAAAATACAAAATACAAGAAAAAAAAGACACATCAAACCCATAATCAATAAGAACTAGAGCTAGATGCTCCATCGCCCGCTCCACCATCACCATCGTCATCATCAACGCCTGCCTCATAACCTGCCTCCTCCGGAAAACCATGCCTGCCCTCAGACCATCTCGCATAAGCCATGAGGTCCTCTCGAGACCTCAAAGAATGATCAATATGTGGCTCCCAGATCTGGAGCTACAGCTGCATCATCGATTCGTGCATGAATAAGAGGGCCCGCTGGTGAGCCTCATGCATTGCCTAATTGGCATCAGCACTTGGACCACGAGCACACCCTGCAGGGGCAGCAGCAGCTACAGGAACAGCATCATCAAAATTAATTGCCTGCAAACAATGACGAGTTATATAATTATCATCCAGCACAACCAATTTAACATTCCCATGAGTAGGAAGGGTGACACGCGCCCTATTGCACAAGGCCATGATAAGTCCAGGATACGTCAAGGTACACGACACCCTATCACCCAACGGTGTAGCACTCACAGCTATCCTCTTAAGCTCATTGGAAATTATCCGTGCTAAGTCCACGGTCTTCTCGTCGTCAAGGATATAAGCAATAAGAGCAGTTGTCTCCATAGGAATTGAGGAGGTATGGCTACGTGGCTTAAGGTTGTGCAAAACAACCGCCATCACAATTTGCGCTTCTGTAGTCAACACACTCCTCAAAAACTTGAGGGGCGCTCCATTAGCGCTTAGCTGGTATTTCTGTCCCCTCACACATAACACTTCCCTCAACTACTCGGCACTCCAACTACGCCGAGCCATCATCCTACCAAAATCACATAATTCATCCTCGGCCAGCTGAAGGTGATTACCGAGGTAAGTATTTATAGCATCCCTTGAGAAATCAATTTCCTTCCCCCTAACCCAAGTTTTAAAGTTGAAAGGCCTACCATCGGAGGGCAATGCATTTGCGTAGAATTCCCTCACAATGTCAAGATGGTACTCGGGGTATGGCGAAGATAACTTGTCCCAGCCTTCACTAGAAATAAGAGAAGCAGTGCGGCGATAGCTTCCTTCTGGATCAGTTAGAATAATTCGGTCCGCCCACACCGTTCTCCTTTCAAGTTGTTGATATCGCTGTTGTTGTTTGAGCCCAAGGAATCTAGTGCTGTCAAACTGACCGGATGGAGGGCGCCTAGGTGGGTTTGATGAAGAACCAACGACTCGTTGCTTCTTACGTCCAGACATCTTAAAAGAAAAACAAAACAAAACAAACACAAAACAGCAACACATGTTAATGAAAATAGTATTAAAATATTTCTAAATCCCTAAACAAATACTAAGAACGACCTAAGGAAATCAAAACAGAATTAAGAAAAAGGGGAATTTTTCTGCAAATCTCAGACCGCGCTAAGCGCGCAGGAGCTCGCTGAGCGGGCTCTGCGAAATGCAGAAAAAAATCCCCTCTGCAACAGATGGTTTCCATGGATTCTCCTACTTCCTAAAAACTGCCCTATTCACAGAGATATGCACAGAGTTACGAATTCACAAAATCAAAACCCTAATTTATACACAAATCCTAATTTCTAAATCACAATCCCTAAATTCTGAAATTAAAGTCTCTAACCACATGCAAATTCACTATTCTAGTACCAATAATGGAATTTGACAACACAAAAGAAAACACAATGAACAAGAACATTAAACTTAAAGGTTCAACCCAAAATGGGTTTTGTTCATGAAAAATTAAAAAGAAATTGAAGAACTTACAGTTTGTTGATGAAGATTCTGAGCAAGAAAATGAAGTTAATGCAGTTAGGGCACACGAAAATCCAAAGAACTTTTGAAATTTTTTGAAGGAGAAGAGAGAACTTGAGACTTTTTGGTGAGAAAGGGTGAAATGAGGCAGAAACCTCAGAACCCTAACTTATAAAACGCGCGCTGGGCCGGGTCAGCATTAGTGGGCCCAGAAAAACTCTTTTCTTTTTCAAAAATTCGCAGACCGCGCTGAGCGGGCTCAGGACCGCGCTAAGCGCGCTGCCCACTGGAAGTATAGGGTCCTTTTCTTGAAACCACGTTGAGCGGGCTACTGCGCACTAAGCGCGTACTGTAAAACACAAACCCCTTCCAGCAGCTCAAATCCAACTTTCAGCAGTTCAAAACATCATTTAGAGCAGCATCAAACATCAACTTTACAAAAAACATGATTAAAACAGCAAATGGACTAGAAGACGATAAATACTTACAAAATTGGGGTGCCTCCCAACATGCGCTTGTTTAACGTCGGATAAGTTCGAC
Organism: Lathyrus tuberosus; assembly: GCA_022829125.1. NCBI lineage: Eukaryota > Viridiplantae > Streptophyta > Magnoliopsida > Fabales > Fabaceae > Lathyrus > Lathyrus tuberosus. The sequence goes on along the minus strand of JALAZF010000205.1, from coordinate 1,228,444 downwards.
GGTCCAAGATGATCAATGAAGAACGTCGAGGAGAACAGAATAATTATCGTGATCAAAGTTACCACCAAGGTAGATTTTCAAGTGTTGACGATTTACGGTCCAACAGTCTTTTTTCTCTAAATCTTTGATCACATTCGCTCCATAACTTTTCACCTCTTTCACACGAAATGGTCCTGACCATTTTGATTTTAATTTTCTCGGAAAAAGTTTTAACTGGGAATTAAACAGCGGTACCAAATGGCCGACCTGGAAGTCCTTTTGCCGGATCTTCTTGTCGTGATAATTCTTTACCTTTTCTTTATACAACCAACTAGAATGATAGGCTGCATTCCGCATTTCTTCCAATTCCTGAAGTTGTATTTTTCTCTTTTCTCCGGCCAAGTTCGTATCAAAATTTAACAACTTAAGGGCCCACAGTGCTTTGTGCTCTATTTCAACCGGTAAATGGCATGTTTTACCATAAACCATTTGAAATGGAGTTAAGCCAATGGGAGCTTTGTAAGCGGTCCGATATGCCCATAAAGCCTCGTCCAATTTCTGCGACCAATCTTTTCGAGAACTTGACACAGTTTTTTCTAAAATCCTTTTCACTTCACGGTTCGACACCTCAGCTTGACCGTTCGCTTGTGGGTGGTAAGGGGTCGCCACTTTATGCGATATACCATAATGTTTTAAAACACTTTCAAGAGATGCATTGCAAAAGTGTGACCCGCCATCACTAATAAGAATCCGAGGAGTGCCAAAACGGGAAAAGATGTTTTTCTTCAAAAAATTTATCACCGTTTTGCCATCAGCCTTAGGTGAAGCAATCGCTTCAACCCACTTCGACACGTAGTCAACCGCCACCAACATGTACTCATTTCCAAAAGAGGGTGGAAATGAACCAACAAAATCAATTCCCCAACAATCAAAAATTTCAACTTCTTGTATATTTTGAAGGGGCATTTCATCTCTTTTTCCATTTCCCCCACTTCTTTGACAAGTGTCACAACTTTGCGCATGGAGATTTCCGTCTTTAAATAGAGTAGGCCAATAAAATCCTGATTGTAAGACTTTCGTGGCCGTCCTCGAACCATTGAAATGGAAGCCTTAAGGCGAGTTGTGACAATGCCAAAGAATACTTTAAGCTTCTTCACTCGTGACACACCTTCTCAAAAGGTTGTCACCTCCTAATTTGAACAAATACGGGTCATCCCACACATAGTAATTTGCATCCGACAGGAACTTCCTTTTTTGGTTCCAAGTTAGGTCTTGGGGCACCCAACCAGATGCTTTGTGGTTAGCAATATCCGCAAACCAAGGCCTAACTTGAACTTTAAACAATTTTTCATCGGGAAATTCCTCTCGGATTTCCTTTTCAGCTGTGGTAACCTCAACATTGACAAGGCGAGACAAGTGATCCACCACCAAATTCTCAGATCCTTTCTTGTCACGAATTTCTAGATCAAATTCTTGTAACAAGAGGATCCAACGAATAAGCCTTTGTTTTGAATCTGGCTTGGGGAGCAAATACTTAATCGCCGAGTGATCTGTATAAACTACGACTCTAGACCCAATCAAATAAGAACGAAATTTTTCCAACGCATACACTATTGCAAGCAACTAATTTACAATTGTTGCATAATTAACTTGAGCTTCATTCAAGACTTTGCTCGCATAGTGTATAGCATGTATAAATTTTTTTTTTCTTTGACCTAATACCGTACCGACCGCATAATCACTCGCGTCACACATGAGTTCAAAATTAATTTTCCAATCGGGCGCGATGACTATGGGTGCGGTAGTCAAACTTTGCTTTAAATAATTAAAAGCGACCATACAAGACTCATCAAAATCAAAATACTTATATTTAATGAGCAAGTTACTCAACGGCCTTGCAACTTTGGCAAAGTCCTTGATGAACCTCCGATAGAATCCCGCATGGCCAAGAAAACTTCGGATGCCTTTGACATTTGTTGGAGGAGGCAACTTTTCAATCACTTCAATTTTGGCTTGATCAACCTCAAGACCTTTAGAGGAGACTTTGTGGCCAAGCACAATCCCCTCCGTCACCATAAAATTTCACTTCTCCCAATTCAAAACTAAGTTTATCTCAACACACCGTTCAAGAACGGCCTCCAAATTCCTCAAACAAAGATTAAAAGATGCTCCGAAAACAGAGAAGTCATCCATGAACACCTCCATCGTTTTTTCAATGAGATCGGAGAAAATTACTTGAACACAACGTTGAAACGTCGCCGGTGCGTTGTATAAATCAAAAGGCATCTTACGGTATGCAAAAATCCCAAAAGGACAAGTGAAAGCCGTCTTCTCATGGTCTTCCGGGTCAACCACAATTTGGTTATAACCGGAGTAACCATCCAAGAAGCAATAGAATTGTTGTCCCGACAATCTTTCCAACATTTGGTCCATAAACGGAAGAGGAAAATGGTTTTTCCTTGTAGCGGTGTTTAGCCTTCTATAATCTATACACATCATCCAACCCGTTATCGTTCTTGTAGGGATCAACTCATTTTTTTCATTTTGGATCACGGTCATTCCTCCTTTCTTAGGTACAACTTGGACCGGACTTACCCAAGGACTATCGAAAATCGGGTAAATCATGTCGGCATCCAAGAGCTTAACAACTTCTTTTCTCACTACCTCTTTCATTGTTGGATTCAAGCGGCGTTGTGGTTGGGCAACCGCCTTGAAATCCTCTTCCATCAAGATACGATGCATGCAATAAGCCGGACTAATTCCTTTTAGATTGGAAAGGACCCAACCTATAGCATCTTGATATTTCTTCAAAACTTGAATTAAACGGTCTTCCTCGTTTTTGGACAAAACGTTACTAATGATAACTGGCTTGTTACCACCGTTATCAAGAAACACATATTTTAAATTGGAAGGCAAGACCTTCAATTCAAGTGGTGACTTCTCATCTTTCACATCCTTCTTTAACTCTTTCGTTTCTACTTCCCACGGTTGCAACTCTTTGAGAGATTCAAGCTCTTTTAAACATTCTTCAAGAGCTCTTTCTTCTTCATTGGAAAATACTTCAAAAGATTCATCAAGAGCCATTTCCAAAGGAGATACTATATGAACATGCTTTGAAACCTCCAAAATTGCTTCTTCAATTGCATCGATACGAAAGCTATCATGCTTGTCTTGAGAATGTTTCATTGCTTCAAAAAGATCAAAGCAAACTTCTTCGTTTTGAACCCTCACTTTCATTAAACCGTCATCCACATCAATCATCATTCGTGCGATTTTCATGAAAGGTCGCCCAAGAATTAAAGGCACATCCTCATCTTCCTCCATATCGATAACAACAAAATCAACCGGAAAGAAAAACTTGTCAACTTTTACCAAGACATCTTGATCCAACCCATAAGGATGAGTTGTGGACTTGTCGGCCAATTGTAACGTCGTCCAAATTGCTTTCATCTCAATGTTCCCAAGCCTCTTTACAATGGACAATGGAATTAGATTAATGCTTGAGCCCAAATCGATTAGGCCTTTGCCAACATAGACATCACCAATGGTTACCGACAAAGTAACACGCCCCGGGTCAACTTCTTTTTTCGGAAGAGTTCTTTGGATGATGGCACTACAACTTACGTCAAGGATAATAGTTTCCGATTCTGAATACCTCCGCTTCTTTGTGATAATGTCTTTCATAAACTTAGCATATTTTGGCATTTGCTCCAAAACTTCGGCAAAAGGAATGTTAATTTGCAATTGTTTAAAAATATCCATGAAACGAGCGTAATGTCTTTCATTTTCTTTCTTTGACGGAGCATGAGGGTATGGTAAATGTTGGATCAGAATAGTGCTCACTACTTCCTTTCCCTTCTTCATTCTCCTATGTCTCTCTTTTTTCTTCACCTCCTCACCATTCTCATTTTCAACTTCAACTATTTCATCATCTTTCTTTTCAACTACACCTTCATTTTCAATTTTATTTTCAACTACTTCCTCATCACTATCCTCCTCCACAAGACCATCAATTTTTTCTTCTTCCACCTTTTTCTCATTTTCTTTTTCCAACTCCTTCCCACTTCTAGTAACGATTGCCTTGCAATGCTCCTTAGGATTCACTTGAGTATTTGCGAAGAATGAAGGACCCGATTGTTGCTCGGCAAGTTGCTTGGCAAGTTGCCCCACTTGATTTTCTAGATTCTTTATCGCCGCATCACTACTCTTTTGGTTGGCCATAGACATTTGCATGAATTGAGCCAAAGTGTCTTCCACCTTAGAGTTAGTAACCAGAGGTGGTGGAGGTTGATAAGGATTTTTCCGGCTTGAAGAACCGCCACCATAACCTTGATTATGTTGATAGTTCCCCCTCGGTGGATATCCTTGATTGCCTTGGTAATGTTGTTGAGGATTGTGTTGTTGATAAGGTTGTTGTTGTTGTTGTCTTCCTTGATAGTCTCGTTGATTGTTCATGTAGTTCACTTCTTCAAATCTCGGAGGAGGACAAAATCCGGTGTCATGCTCTCCTTTGCAAAGTTCACAACAAGCAACTTGTTTACTCTTCCTAGGTTCCTTCAATTCCTTAATTTGTTGAGTCAAAAGTTTCACTTGTTGAGATATAAGCTTGTTTTGTGCTAGGATTGCATCATTAGTTCCCAATTTAAGTACCCCAGGCTTCTTTTGCGATTTGTTATGGCTTTGACTTTGAAGATCATTGAGAGCCATTCTATTGATGATATCCGTAGCTTCTTCGGCACTCTTTGATATCAAAGATCCTCCAGAAGTGGCATCCAATAATGTCTTGCAATTTGGTTGGAGACCATTCTTGAAGATGTGAATTTATGTTAACTCGTCAAACCCGTGGCCTTTTCATTTTCGAAGCATGGATTTGAGTCGTTCCCGTGCTTCATTCAGAGATTCATTAGTGCCCTGAGAGAACACAAAAATTGCATTTTTTGACTCCATAAAACGGTTGTGAGAAAAGAATCGTTCTATAAATTTTTCCTCCAGAACATTCCAATCGGTCATCACAGCGGGAGGTTGATCAAGATACCAGTCCTTAGCCTTGCCAAGCAAAGCATGAGGAAATAGTCTCTTGAAAAGAGGTAACTCTTGCGCTTGATCGACTCCGGCCGCTAACGATATCTCATAAAATTTGGTGAGAAAAGCGAAAGGGTCTTCATGATCCATTCCCGTGAACGGACTTCCATACAACAAGTTTAAAGTTCCAGTTTTCATCTCAGCTTGCCTTCCTTGATTATTGTTAGCAAACTGAGCGGTGTGACATGGACTATTCACACATGGTGTGGAAGCGGGTGGTGGTGGTGGTGGATGCTCCATGATCGGCGTGAACTGTGGAATTGGTGGTGGTGTAGAAGTTGAACTTTCTCCTTGTTCCTGCCTTTGTCTAGCTAGTTGTCTCCTCCGTCTAGTTCTGCTATTGAGTCTACGAGCGGTTCTTTCAATCTCAGGATCGAATAGAAGTTGGTCCATCGGTAGTTGCCCTCGCATAAACAAAGTCTACACACTAAACAAAACAAATCAACAAGCACAAGAAAAAAAAGTTTTAACAAGTCTAAAACTTCACAACTATTGCAATGCTTGCAATATCAATTAACAATCCCCGGCAACGGCGCCAATTTGTTGAAATACAAATAGAGTAGGGTTTTTGTTATCATTCCACAGAGATTGTTTAAAGATGTCGCAGCCGTTCTACAGTTGTATATGTTTTAAACTTCAAAGTAACAAGGGGTTTTGGTTGTTTTTAGTCATAACGCTTGCATGCAAATTTAAGTAATAGCGGTAATAAGATTTTTTTTAACAATTTATAAAAAGCATGTCAAGATTAGGGTTCGACAAACCATTTTTGCACGGATAGGATCGACAAAGCTAATGAACTCGTTTAGATGATAAATGTAATCACATATCCTCCCAATATGTTTATCTCTAACACATATTGTGAGTTTTACCATTTTGATCCTTTGATGATCTCTCACTCAAACTATCAAAATGACAACATTCAAGTTCAATATTTATGAACATTGTAACACCCTTCTACCTGTCGCTCCCGAAAGATTCGCATCCAACGGTACAAACGCGAGAGTGGCGCAAAAGAACACAGAGTCGCCAGCAAAGTGTATTTATCCCAAGAGAGGGAAAGGAAACACTGCGTAAACCTGAAAGAAAGGGAAAGAGCATGATCACGCGACCAAGAGAACGGGTACGGGAGTCGGTTACGCGAAGGGAAGGTGTTAGCACCCAACACGTCCATCGTACTCGATGGGATCCACGCTTGTTGTCTGCATCAAAGGTCGTCGTCATCTGGAACTCCACTGCTACTGGACCGAAGAAAGAACGAGAACGGGAAAGAACGGAGAAACGAAGAAGAAAGGAAAAGGAAGTGACTCGATAGGACGATATCGTTGTCCTAGGCCTACGTACTCCCTCAGTGCAATGGGAAAGTCAGAGTCAACGTAGTTCGGACGGGAACTGTGGGGGAAGGGTGCTCGCCAAGACATCGCCGTCTTGTGCCTACGTATCCTCAATCGGACGAGAAAGAGGAAATCAGAGTAGTCGTAGTTCGTGGGTATGACCACGACATAAGGGGAGGAAATTGGTGAAAAATGGAGAAGGTAGCCCGCCAAGATCTACGCAATCTTGTGCCTACGTATCTTTACTCGGATGAGAATAAAGAATCAGGGCAGTCGTAGTTTGTGGGTATGACCACGGATGGGTAAGTGTTTTTTACGTGAGCGACGAGCTCTTTTCTGAAAGAAGAAGAAGTTTGAAACCCAACAATCCCGAAGGATCAAAAAAAAGATTTGAATTTGTTTTGTGTTTTTTAGACAGAAGTGTTTTGAGTTAGTTCGTAACTTACATTGCACCAAAGTCTACCATGCGGGAACGAGTGAGTCGCATGGTCGCCCCCGAATGAGACGTATGCTAAACACCCTAGAAGAAGAGAGGAGACCCCTCGTTCTTCACTTCCTACACTTAAGGCTCGAGCGCAATATACGTTATATTTTATTAAGTGTTTTCAAGAGGTTTGAGATGAGAAGAGAAGCGACACAAAAGGAAACTCTAAAGGGAAACTAAGAGTCCTAATGTCATCATGCATGGATGTCCTATGGTTAGTGAGGTTTAGGAGAGACGACTGCCTAACCTAAGGCTAATCCTACTCCAAGCTTAATCGAAAATTAAGTTGGACTAGGTAGCTCTAAAGGGAGAGAATCCAAGACTTAAACAAGTCTTGAGACTCGAGGGATGAAAAGAGTGAAAGAGAAGGAGGAGAAAGAGAAGTGAAACACAAGTGGCCTAAGCTCACTTCAAACACAAGTATGAAAGTTAAAAGATAAAGGAAGAAAGTAAAATGTGGAAGCATATCCACACTCAAACAACTTACCATTTGCCCCTGAAAATGTTAGAAGTATTCACATATGGCAAAATGAAACTCAAACAAGCATAAGGCAATAAAGAAACAAGTTCTAAGGTAAATCAAACATCAAGTTCAGAACCTAATGGTCCTACTGACCTCTAATATTAATCATGCACAATTAGTCAAAAAGAAAAGGGAGAAATCACTCAAGTACCATTCAAGTCATTAAAGAAGGAGTGAGATGAAAATAAGTGATTATGTAAAGCAACCAAGTCAAAATTCCACAAAGTAAACCAAGTCCAGAAGTGACACAATCCTAAATATGTGCCTAAACAAGATCTTCAAACATCATTCAAGTCATACAAACACTTTCACAATCAATTAAGAAGCAAAGAAGAAGAAGTGAAGTGAAGTGAAACATGATTCATTCTTGTGAAACAAGTGACTTAAGGTGCAAGGTAAACATCAAACATGCAAAGATGAGATCCAAATATCACAACCAGAGGTCAATTAACATGCTATCAATTCTCAAACAAGACCCCAAATTATGGCACAAGTGCCTTCATGATCAAGCAAACCAAACATGAAGCATACATTCACAAGTTGGACAAGTTAAAGTTCATGCTTCAAAGAAATAACAAACATGCCTCAAAAATTATGTCATTCAGTATTCAAGCATCTCAAACATGTATAATTGACATATCAAATCCACAAGCAATGAATCAGAACCAAAGTCAATCAACAATTAGGTCAAAGCATCAATAGGATTTCATGCATTCATGCTCAAAGCCACACATCAAAAGTCATCCAAAAAGGACCTAAAAATCATTCCAAAAAATCTCAAACATACCTCAACATGTTAAGAACACAACCCAAAAAGAATCAGGATCAAATCACTTTCCAAATGAGAGAAATAAAAAATGCAACATGAAGTATGCAATATGAAATGCAAATGAGAAAAAATACTTTGGAAAATTAATATTTAATGCAATTTAAATGCAAAAATAATAAAATAAAATGTGAAAAATTAATTTTAATGATGAGGAGGAATGATGAATTTTTTTGGAATTTTTTAGCACATGCAAGTATTTTTTAACAATTAATTATGAAATGGTATGAAAATAGAAAATAAAAAGAAAATGAAATGAAAACAGGGGTGCAAAAAGAAATCCAAACGCGTGCAAATGATCATGGGCTCAGAAACGGGGGTGTAAACAGCAGAAAAGGCCCAAGCGCTATCAAGCCTTCAGAAACAACGAACGACTAAGATTGAGTCAAACATAAAAAGTCTCCAGATCCACAGGCTCATGCTCTCAGTCAAACAAAGTAAAGTCAACAATCCAATGGTCCACATTCAAATGCACTAATTAAATGAAATCAAACGGTCATGACTTAATCAGATCCACTAAACCCTAATCAACTTAATTAACATCACATAATCAATATCCAACGCACGAGAATCAAACTGGAAAATTAATCACAATCCAACGCATGAGATTCAAACTGGAAAACCACAAACCCTAATTAAACCCTCACCGGCCGGAGAAGCGCCGGTCATCTTCTCCGGCCACTCTCCGGTCACCAAACTTCAAACAATAACCAAAAACAACAAATCATACATCAAAATGTTCAGCAACTCACGTAGATCACAAATATGCCACTCAAAATCATTTAGCATGCATATATTTCAAGAATCGAACAAAACAAGTTTGGATCTGAAAATTTCAGATCTAAATTCCAGCCATGATTCACGTTGAAAATCAAATCCAAACACATATATGAGCTCAGTACATCAAGATGGACATTAAACACACAACAAAAATCAATTCTAGATCTATGAATTTGGAGCTCACCTGAGATTTGCAGAACCGGAAATACGTCAAGAAACTCCAAGATAAGCTGCAGATCAACTCTTTCAACCGTCTAATTGCAAAATAAATGCAATTAGACCTTCAAACTGGCCTGAATCCTTGAATCCGAAAGTTGAAACTCTGAACTCAACTTGATGAATTCCTTGCTTAAACTTCAAAACAGTGGTGGATTTCTCTTCCTTATGCTTTACTGATCATAAACCAACCAAAAAAAATGGAGGAACCTTGAAGGATTGGGAGAATCGAAGGAGAGAAAACTTGAGAGCAAAACTTTGAAAAGTGACGAAAATGAATAGTAGCTGCTGAGAAATTCGTGTGAGTTAGCTTATATAGTGTGCCAATGCTACTGTTTAGGGTTTTAAACTTCAAGGACTTGAGAGCAATGAGTTTTGGGCTGTTTTGCAAATTTGCAAATGTGTGCACATGAGGTATTTGGCTCGTGCATTCTTCATGAAAAGTGCATGACTGTTTTCCTTTTGATGCAAGGACCACCTTTGGATTGATCTTGGGGCTGGAGAGTAACTGAATTATGAATTCCAAGTGAACTTGCAAAATTACATAATGATGAATTATGACTATGTAATCCACGGATTCATTCAATTCTTGGCTCAAAATGATGCTAAATGAGGTGCATTGGAGTGTGGTGAGATGAACTGAACAATTAGAAGCCATATTGGTGAGTTAAAATGCATCTTGCAAGTTATGTCAAAATGGTATGCATGGTGGAACACCAAATGCCCTTTAACTTCAAATGCCCATAACTCTTGATCTAAAAATGATATGATCATGATCCACCACTCTTTGGAAAGAGGAGAAAGAGATCTACAACTTTGGTGTTGGGAAAAAATTCGTTTGAAGCATTTTTTATCATGAAAAGTTTGGTTAAAGTTGGTTGAAAATATGCCAAAAATAGTAACTTGAAATTACAAGTCACTTTCCCAATTTAGCAACTTTTTACCAAAGCTTGATTTTTGCAAATTGTGATCATGAAAGCCTTCCATAGACCAAATAAAGGTCTCTTGACTTGATTACCATGATGAGGATCTCTCAAAACCCTAGTTTGACTTTTCAGTTGACCAGTTTGACTGATTACTTCATCTGTAAGCTACTGAATCATCTGAGGCCTTCCATGGTGAATTTTTGGCTCAAAATCCATCCTTAGACTTGTTTTGACATATGGAGAACCTTGGTGAAAGGTTTGAATGAACTCCTTGAGCTTAGGACCCTTAACCATAAAACCCTAGTTTTGGTCATCAGTGTAAGGACACCAACCCTTGATATAACCACTTGGAGAATCCCTCATTGAAATACCCTTGGGCCACCATATAAGGATGTGAGAAGCTTATGGAGCTCATAAGAAGCTTTTGCCCTTGAGTTGAACCAAATACCTCGATCCCATGCTAAGAACCAAATGCTATGCACAATGCAAATGCAAGAAATGAAAAGAAACCTAAGCCAGTTATCTAAAAACAACAAGGCAAATTTTGAGGTGTTACAGCTGCCCCTATTCAATCAACTTGATCCTGAAGGTATGATAGTGACGGCTATCATGCGTTCCAAGGATTCACGGAGATTGAATACCAAAAGAAACCTAAAATTTGCAATCCTCAAGGGAGGGACGACTCCACTGGGGAACAAACAAAAAAATGTTGCACTGTCACGCCACGTACGAGTGTTGGAAACCAAAACTGTATTGAAAAGTCCTGAAATAAACACAAACGAGTGTTAGCTATGCTGGGGATGAACACGGACGGGTGTCAAGGAATCTAGGATGTCAAATACGGACGGGTATTGAGAAGATACACGGACGGGTGTAAAATGTCAATGCGGACGAACATTGAAATAAATGTTCAAACACAGACGGGTGTTGAAAATGGTACACGGACGGGTGCCAAATGGGTTCAATACAGACGGGCATTGAAAGAAGTACACGGACGGGTGTAAAAGATTTCAATACGGACGGGTATTGAAAAAGGTACACGGACGAGTGTAAAAGATTTCAAGATGACCTCTCTGGGGATTGAAAATGTATACGGACGGGTGTCGAAAATTCAATACGGACGGGTACTGAAAAAGGTACACGGACGAGTGTAAAAGATTTCAATACGGACGGGTACTGAAAAGGTACACGGACGAGTGTAAAAGGATTCAATACGGACGGGTATTGAAAAGGTACACGGACGGGTGTAAAAGGATTCAATACGGACGGGTATTGAAAAGGTACACGGACGGGTGTAAAAGGATTCAATACGGACGGGTATTGAAAAGGGTAAAATAACTATAACGGGAATTAAATTTGCTGGGGGAACGGAAGGCAACACAGACGAGTGTCGTCAGAAGGTCAATACGAACGGGTATTGAAATCAAAGATTCAAACACGGGCGGGTGCTGAAGGAAACACAGACGAGTACCAAATATCAATGCGGATGGGCATTGAAACAAAAGGGTCAAACACGGACGGGTGCTGAAAGAACACGGACGGGTGTCTGACGGTAAAATCTTGAGGGAATAAACCAAAGGACCACCTGGACGGAGGGGTACAAATAGAATCAAGGACAAACAATCCTGGCAAGGCATTCTGCCGGGGAACTGTCAAGTATTGTTTAACCCAACACCTGTGGAGTAAAGACATCTTTCTGAAATCCGGCTTCTCCTGACGAAGGAAAACTCAAACCTGGCTTACGCTTCGGATGCATATGTTTGAATTTTGCCGTAATGCCCCACATGAAGTGGAAATGCTACGCATTTGGGAGGATGCTATGCAAAACAAATGCTTATGCAATGCAAAAGAGACGTCCCAGCAAAATAAATGCTGAAGACCAGAAGTAACTCCGCTAGGGACGGCAAACTAAATTTCCCCTGAAACAAAGGAAAACTTGTTGAGGAAAACTTCTCCCTGCTAGGGAATATCACAATCACCAACTCTGTCGGAGATGGATGAAACTCCAAGAGAATATCCACTCTGTTGGGGAATGTCAAGATCAACAACTCTGCTGGAGATGGACGAAGCTCCGAGAGAATACCCACTCAGCTGGGGAGGGATATGAATACTGAAGATGGAAATTCCACCGCTGGGGACGACCAACTATTTCAGAACTTGGCTTCAGCGCCTGCCAAAAACGATTGGCCTTAAGACCTGCTGGGGATACCACTCACCACCAGACTCTGATTGGGGAAATGAGCTTAATCTGCTGCTAGGGAAGTAACTTTACCCTCACCCTGCTGGGTACTAGATCAAACCATTGTCGTCGAGACTATACTTTCTGACCCACCGAGGAAAGTAGACATCAGGACCCTGTGGGGATAATAACATCTTCGTCCACAAACTTCCTGTTGGAGGTACGGCAACATTCACCTCAAAGCAATCAACTTCTGAGTACTTGCTGGGGAATAATAATCCAAACATGACTTCGGCTGGGTATATAATCCTCTGTACTTTGTTGAGGAAGACGATCCTCAACGACTCCGCTTGGGAGAGAAAGTAATTGTCAACATTCACCTGCTAGGGGACAACACATGCTTCCTGGCTAGCTGGGGGACAAATAGCTGTCCCATGCTTCGTGGGGAGACATCGCTTGCTGAAGAAAGATGTGCCAAGTCACAACTCTGGCCTGGGAAAAAAACCTCTTATATCCTGCTAAGGAAGATGATCCTTAACGACTCCGCTTAGGGAATTACTTCTTTACACTCTGGTTGAGGAAGACGACCCTCGATACTCTGATGGGGAAGAGTAAAAACCTGCTGAGGACGATCAGACTTCAAAGATGGAGAGAGCAACTCTACTGGGGAGGTACATCTGTTATCCTGCAAAACCAACAAAAAGTCTACGTGCAAGAATGAATACATTGATTATCCACATGGTGACTATCGCCTAAGCAATTGCCACTGTTTTCCATCTTGTGTCATAAAGCTCAACGTTTTAGCATGAAATGTTTTTATCAAAAATATCGGACATTTTCACAAACAAAACAGGTAAAACAGAAAACAAAAGCTCTTTAACTGAAATGCAAACTTTATTGAATGAATTGGCCTGTGAATAGGCATTTACATCTGGAAGCAATTCCTGAAAAGAGGTAATTGCACAAAAAGCAAAAGAAAATACAAATGTCGGCAATGTGGGGAACAGACATCCACCATGACTCAACTCAGCTATAACCCATATGACTTGTTCATCCGCAGATACTTTGGCCTTCGAAGACGACTAACTGGACTGATTCCTTTCCTCCGAATTTTCCAAGTGCGAACAGTGATCACAGATCGAACGCGGATCGTAGTCTTTGCTTTAAAATCCCTAACTTTTGCCTGGATCGCCCTTCTCGGGTTTTCAATCCACCGGGATACCCATTTTTGCCAAGGTTGCCTTTTCAGATTTTCAACCTTACGGGTTTATTCTTTTTCTTTTTATCCCTAATTTTTGCCCGAACCTTTTCTTTTTATGGTTCGCCAGGATGCCCCATTTTTGCCTGAACCTTCTTTTTATGTTCAGCGGGTCTCTTTTATGCAAAGTATTTTTTGACTACATCCGCGTTCACAGGGGACGTAAAATCTTCGTCATCCATAGTTGAGAGTAATAAGGCTCCACCAGAGAAAACCTGTCTTACTACATATGGCCCTTCGTAATTCGGAGTCCACTTGCCCCTGTGATCTGTTTGAGGAGGAGTGATCCTTTTCAGAACTAATTCACCAGCTTGAAAACACCGAGGACGCACCTTCTGATCAAAGGCTTTCTTCATCCTGCTTTGATACAACCGGCCATGCACAATGGCTTTCAATCTCTTCTCTTCAATGAGGTTCAATTCATTCAGCCGGGAATGCATCCACTCAGCTTCATCCAGCTTCACATCTGTCAGAATTCTCAAAGAAGGAATCTCAACTTCTAATGGCAAGACTGCTTCCATGCCATACACCAGTGAGAAAGGAGTTGCCCCAGTCGAGGTGCGTACCGAAGTACGATATCCATGCAAAGTGTAAGGCAACATCTCATGCCAGTCTTTGTATGTCACTACCATCTTCTGCACAATCTTCTTTATGTTCTTATTAGCCGCTTCAACAGCCCCATTCATCTTCGGACGATAGGGAGAAGAATTGTGATGTTCGATTTTAAAGCTCTGGCATAGCTCCTTCATCATCTTGTTATTCAGATTTGAACCATTATCAGTAATGATTCTCTCCGGGACTCCATACCGGCAGATGATGTCCTTCTTAATAAACCGGGCTACCACTTGTTTGGTGACGTTGGCATACGATGCTGCTTCCACCCACTTCGTGAAATAATCAATAGCCACCAGGATAAAACGATGTCCATTTGAAGCAGTCGGCTCGATCTTCCCAATCATGTCAATGCCCCACATAGCAAAAGGCCAAGGTGACGACAAAACATTTAGAGGAGTAGGCGGTACGTGCACCTTGTCAGCATAAATCTGGCATTTATGACATTTCCGGGCGTATTTAAAATAGTCAGACTCCATAGTCATCCAATAATACCCTGCTCTCAACAATTTTCTGGCCATAGCATGCCCATTGGCATGAGTACCGAAGGAACCTTCGTGAACCTCTTCCATTAACAAGCCTGCCTCGTGTTCATCAACACAACGTAGCAAGACCATGTCAAAGTTTCTTTTGTACAACACATCATCCTTGTTCAAAAAGAAGTTTCCTGATAACCTCCTCAATGTCTTTTTATCCTTGGAAGATGCCCCAGCTGGGTATTCCTGACTCTTCAAGAAGACTTTGATGTCATGATACCAAGGCTTGCCATCTGATACCCCTTCAACTGCAAATACAAAAGCAGGTCTATCCAAGCGCATGATTCTGATTGAGGGAGCTTCATTCCAAAGATTCACTTTATACATTGATGACAATGTTGCCAACGCATCAGCCATCTGATTCTCTATCCGGGGAATGTGATGGAAGTCTACCCTGTCAAAGAAAGGTAACAATCTTCTGGCATAATTGTTATATGGAACGAGATTTACTTGACGAGTCTCCCATTCTCCTGTAATCTGATTCACCACCAACGCAGAATCACCATAAATATCGAGGTTCTTGATTCTCAAATCAATTGCTTCTTCTAACCCCATGATGCATGCTTCATACTCCGCCTCATTGTTGGTGCATATGAACGCTAATCGGGCAGTAAAGGGTATATAAGAACCCTGTGGAGTCGTAATGATTGCCCCGATCCCGTTGCCATATGAATTAACAGCCCCATCAAAAACCATCTTCCATTGAGATCCAATCTCAGGTCTTTCATCAGGCAAAGGCTCTTCACAATCCTTCATCTTCAGATACATGATATGCTCATCCGGAAATTCAAACTTCATCGGTTGATAATCCACAATTGGCTGTTCGGCAAGATACTCTGACAACACACTTCCCTTAATGGCCTTTTGGGAAACATACTAAATATCATATTCTGTCAGAACCATCTGCCAACGGGCTATTCTACCAGAAAGTGCTTGCTTCTCAAACACATACTTGATTGGATCCATCTTCGAAATCAAAAGGGTTGTATGGTTTAACATGTACTGCCTCAAACGCTTAGCGGCCCAAGCGAGTGCACAACATGTTTTCTCCAGCATCGAGTATCTTGACTCGCAATCAGTAAACTTCTTACTCAGGTAATAGATGGCGTGCTCTTTTTTACCTGACTCGTCTTGTTGACCGAGCACACAACCCATTGAATTCTCAAGAACCGTGAGATACATAATCAAAGGTCTTCCTGGCACTGGCGGCATAAGGACCGGAGGTTCCTGCAAGTATTCTTTAATCTTTTCAAATGCCTTTTGACAATTTTCATTCCACCTGACCGCTTGATCTTTTCTTAGCAACTTGAAGATTGGTTCACACGTGGCTGTGAGATGCGAGATGAACCTAGCAATGTAATTCAATCTCCCCAAGAAACCACGAACCTCTTTTTCTGTTTTCGGCACAGGCATTTCTTGTATGGCTTTTACCTTTGCAGGATCAACCTCAATACCTTTTTCACTAACAATAAACCCCAGCAATTTTCCTGATCTCACCCCGAAGGTGCATTTGTTTGGATTCAACCTCAGTCTGAATTTCCTTAACCTTTCAAATAATTTCTGAAGATTCACCAGATGTTCTTCTTCCGTCTGTGACTTCGCAATCATGTCATCAACATAGACTTCAATCTCTTTGTGAATCATATCATGAAAGAGAGTCACCATCGCCCGCTGGTAAGTTGCCCCTGCATTTTTCAATCCAAAGGGCATCACTTTGTAGCAGAAAGTTCCCCACGGTGTTATGAATGTAGTCTTCTCCATGTCCTCTGGGGCCATTTTGATTTGGTTATACCCAGAGAAGCCATCCATGAAGGAAAACACAGAATACTGAGCAGTATTGTCAACTAACACGTCAATGTGAGGGAGCGGGAAATCATCCTTTGGGCTGGCTCTATTCAAATCCCTGTAATCAACACACATCCTGACCTTCCCATCCTTCTTAGGTACAGGCACGATGTTAGCAACCCATGGAGGATAATTCGTTACGGCAAGAAATCCGGCGTCCAACTGCTTCTGAACCTCTTCCTTGATCTTGACAGACATCTCCGGTTTAGTTCTTCTCAACTTTTGCTTGACCGGAGCACAACCTTCTTTGAGTGGTAGCCGGTGTACAACAATATCAGTATCCAGCCCGGGCATGTCTTGGTAAGACCAGGCGAAGATGTCCACATACTCACAGAGCATTTCAATCAATCTTCCCTTGACACTGTCTTCCAATGCAGCCCCTACTCTTACTTCCTTTCTGGCGTCCTCGGTTCCCAGATTCACAATCTCAATTTCCTCCTGATGAGGTAGGATGACTCTCTCCTCTTGCTTCAACCATCTGGCCAACTCTTTGGGCAGTTCACAATCTTCGTTAGCCTCTTCTTCAGCCTGATAGATTGGATTGTCAAAGTCATACCGAGCTATAGCTGAGTCATGATCGGTGTCATCTGAACAAAAAGACCTACAATGATTTATGAGGTATGTTTTATTATGATGCAACAAAAGAAACACATTGCCATTTTGATGTGGGTTTTTTAATGCATAAAAATAAAAACAGAAAGACAGAGATCAAAATATTTGAGTGTGAAAAGTCCTTTATTGATGATAAAGCAAAACATGCGACAGTTAAAAGCCCTACAAACAGAATCACTACGTCATGGGCAGAACGTAGGATTAACAAAATATGAAAACAAAGCAATTACTCGAAGCCTGTCACTTGAATGACTTTCTCGGAAGACCAGTTGTGCAGACTTTCCCCTGGGCCACAAGGACGGATCCAGCTATCCATGTCACAATCACTGTCTCCTTCTTCATCAATAGCATTAACTCTGTCGAAGAAAACTCCAGCGCTAGTGAATCGGACAGGGCCATAGAATTTTGGGGGATCCTCATCTCTTTTGGATGGCTTATATCCCAATCCATAAGTATCCTTCTTTTTCTGGACTTCAACCACCTGGCCCCACCTCTGTGAGCTACCCGCTTCAACCACAGCTTTGGCGTCTTTTAACGAAGACATGGAACCCTCAGGTTGTACCACTACAGGCTGCACTACAGCTTCAGACTGAACAACTTCTTCAGAAATTTTCACCTTCTCAAATCCCTGGCACACGTCTCGTGGATTTCCTCATCCACTTCCACGTATTTGAAGGTTGACAGCTGACTGATCATTATGTCTTCTTCTCCGCATACTATCACTACGTGACCATCAACCATATACTTCAGCTTTTGATGCAAAGTGAAAGTTACAGCACCTGCCCCATGGATCCAAGGACGACCCAATAAACAGTTGTACGCTGGCTGAATATCCATAATGTAAAACGTTGCATTAAAGATTTCCAGTCCAACCTTGATTGGAAGCACAATCTCGCCAAAAACAGATCTCTTCGAGCCATCAAAAGCTCGCACCACCAAGTCGCTTGGTGTACAAATAAGTCCTCGAGTATCCAACTTCATTAACGCTTTCTTGGGCAATACATTCAACGATGAACCAGTATCAACCAAGACATGTGACATCAACGAGCCACGGCATTCGATCGAAATATGCAGGGCATTGTTATGATTCCTGCCAGTAGATGTCAGGTCAAGATCTGTAAAACCCAGGCCGTTACCCGCATTCACGTGCGCTACAACCCCTTCCAGCTGATTAACAGAAATCTCTTGAGGAACGTATGCTGCATTCAAAACCTTCAAAAGAGCATTCATGTGAGCCTCAGAACACAAGAGTAGAGACAGAATAGAGATCTTGGACGGGGTCTGATGTAATTGGTCCACGATCTTATAATCACTTTTTCGGATGAGCCTCATAAATTCCTCTACATTTTCCGAAAAAGCATCATCAACCGGTTTCACTGTAGATTCCACAATCACTGGAGTCTGAACAGAACCATCCATCGCCTGTTTTCCTCTATCTTGCCTAGAGGTACTGGGTTTATCGTTAACTGGAGGGAGCACTCTACCACTTCTGGTTATAGCATCAGTCTCAACTTTAACCCCTGAACTAGAACCCACTGGTGAAGTATTCATTAGCTCTTGCTTTTGCCCATTGACAAACACCTCTGCACCATAATTCCATGGAATGGCCTTAGAACTCTCGTACGGAATGGGTCCAGCCCTTGTGATAATGACTGGAGGTGGCCTTGCTAGACCAGAAATAGTAATTGTTTTGAACGGAATAGTGATAGTCGCAACCTTCTCACTAACAACCTCTTCTAGCTGATTACCTCTGTCAAACTGTAAACAGCCCTCATCAATCAGATTCTTAATACCCCTCTTCAACGAATCACAACCATTAGCCTTTATCAAACAATCTGAGCAGTTCTCACCACAGCCCGGATAGACATCACCTTTCAGTAACCTGTTCTTAACCACCACCAATGGAGTCTTCAGTTCCTCCACATCCACGATCAAATTTAAAGTTTCACAGTCCTCGATTATAGCATTCACCCTTGGCCCATTGTGATTAGGCATCGGGTTTTGAATAACATTGGGTCCGTCATTCGAGAAATTGATGGCTTTAGAGTCCACAAGGTCCTGCACCTTGTGCTGAAACGCCCTGCACTTCTCCACCGTGTGCCCAGGAGCACCAGAATGAAAATCGCAGTGTGCGTTAGCATCGTAGCCTCGTGGGAGTTCCCCTGTTGGTGGAGCCAGGGTACGAAGCTCAACTAGACGCAACTGCAATAAATGTTGCAACAACTGTGCATATGACATTGGGGGTTGATCAAAATGCCTCTCTGCATTCCTCTGTCTGTTCTGATACTGACCCTGCTGCCTATTCTGATTAGCATTACCCTTTTGCTGTTGTGGTGGAGGTAATGTTGCTGGAATGGTTACTGATGCTACCTGTTGATTGTTAAACTGGCGCTGTTTCCCTTTTCCCCTGTGGGATGATACAGCGTTGGTCTCTCCTTTCTTCTTATAATTATCAAACGGCTTTTTTCCTTGTCCGGAAGACGATCCATCACCGCTAGAAACCTTCCCAGCCTTAATTCCCACCTCTATCTTCTGTCCAATAGCAATCACATCTGCAAACTTTCCTAGAGAGCAAGGCAAAAGCTTCTCATAGTAGTGCTTAAGCAGTGTGTCCATGAACATATCCAGCATCTCTTTCTCTAGCATTGGTGGCTGCACCCTAGCCGCCAACTCACGCCACCTTTGCGCGTATTCTTTGAAACTCTCACCATTCTTCTGGGACATGCTCAACAGCTGGGTTCTGTTGGGAGCCATGTCCGTGTTGTACTGATAATGCTTGATGAAAGCTGCAGCTAGCTCTCTCCAGGTACGAACATCTCTGCTTTCTAGCCCCATGTACCATTCCAAAGACGCGCCAGACAGGCTGTCTTGGAAGAAGTGCATCATTAACTTTTCATCCTTAGCGTGAGCAGCCATCTTCCTGGTATAGGCCTTCACATGAGTCCTTGGGCAGGTAGAACCATTGTACTTTTCTAGCGTAGGAATCTGAATCTTGTGTGGAATAACAATATCAGGGACCAACCCTAGGTCGTCCAAATCAATCCCCAAATCATCCTATTTCACCACTCCTTTCAATTGAGCTTCGATTAAATGGATTCTTTCATCACTGACCACAGGAAGGGCAGCATCTAAACTTCTGACTGAGAACACATCGTCCTGTTGATCATCAAAATGATGGCCATGGATAGCCCGAACAGTACTTCCCTCTCCAACCACTATAGGAATTCTGCCCTGTCCACCAGCATCAACTCCGCCCAGAGGGATATTACGGTTAATAAGACCACCGTGTAGGATACCATTTTCGTCGACCTGCGCCACTAACGGCTGAACCAGAGTTCTGAACTCGTTCTGACTTTGCACCACACCCTACATCATTTCCATGAACTGGTCGATGCGAGCTTGCATAGCGGCCATATCTGCCTGAACTTTGTCCATCACTCTGTTTTGATTGAGCCGAGTAGAATAACGATGAGTTGGTTGATCAATCCTGACTGAAAGAAAGAGAGAGCATAAGAAAACCAGAGAAACCAAGATAACCTGTAATGCAAAAATGATTATGATTATGCAAATGCAAATGCAAACATGTTTGTATATTCGCAGGGTGATCCACCCCTTGATTCCAGTTTAAAGGTGAAATAGAATGAAACTGCTGCTCATATAAATCAGAGTGAATCACTGTCAGAAATTACAACCCAAAGTACCAAAAAAATAGCCTGAAACAAAAATAAGCAGAGGTCCCAGCCAACAATTCTGGTGGTGACCCAAAATACAAAGAAAAAACAAAATACAAACTGCTGAGTAAAGTTCCCTTCAAGGATCTTGCACCGTATGAGGGCCACTGCCTGAGCTAGAGCACTCCCACTTAGACCTCTTCACTCCTGCTTGTATTTTCAGCTCTTCCATGGTTGCTATGGCTTCTTTGAGCTGTTCCTCAACTGCGTGTCTTCGGAACGTCCCTGACAAGATCTCCTCGTCCTTCTTCCTGAGCTTCAACTTCAGACTCTCAATCTGCTCCAAATGCTTATCTTCTTTCTGCTTGTTGGCCGTGATTGCAGTATCTCGGTAAGCATTGAACCTGTGAATCTTCACCCAATCCCTGGCTAAGTCATCCTTCTTGGATTTGAGAGTCTTGCAAACGCCTTTTAGAGCTTGTCCTACCCTTTTCCTAGCTGCTATCTCTTCAACCAGCTCCCTTTCTTTCTCAGCGAGACGTTCTGTCTTCAGCTTGGCAATATGAACAGCCTCACCTCGCTCATGTTTCAACTGGTAGATTTCCTTTTGCAACTCACGGTTCTCCTCTTGAATCTTCTCCTTTTCAGCCCATAATTGGTTATACTTCTCCATCTCAATCATGGTTGGGGGTTCAATCAGCAAAGGGTAAGAAGGAGGTTCCCTGCAGAATGGCAAAAGTACACTCTCTACTCTGCTCTGAACCCAGTCTTCATACGCAAGAAAAGCTTTGTTGTTACACTTTCCAAAAGAAGTCTTTCCTTTCTTATGGCGATCTCTCCAAGCGTTCGCAGCTTCTTTCAACACCTCCAGATTGGCTTCCTCACCCAAAAATAGAGACTCTTACATCTTGGCCTTTTGGCGGCTCCTTTAAAGCATACCCAAATTGCCTAATAGCAAGAATGGGGTTGTAGTTAATTCCCCATTTCCTTCCTATTAAAGGTACGTTTGGGTAACCTCCACAACTAACCAGGATCTCTCGGCCCAACAAATCACGATTGATCCAAACTAAGTTGTCGGCCCTTAACCCCATTAATCTCTTTGCCCAATCTAAAGTTCCTTTAGTGTCTTCGAATGCCCCAGATTTGGGAAGACGATCAGCAAACCACTTATAGAAAATTGAAGCACAACAATAAAGACGTCCGCCTCTCCTTTTCTCATTCTTATAGTGCATCGAATAATACAGATCCCCAAGCAAGGTAGGTACCGGATTCTTCGTGGTGAATATCCGGACAGCATGTGCATCTACAAAATCCTTCACATTAGGGAATAACGTCGTTCCATAAACACACATAGCCAGAATTGCATTGAACACTGACCAACACTTAGCCTTAGCACAAGTAGCAGCCTGTTCGATCAAAAACTTCGTGTGAAAACCTTGATAACCCCCTTTACTAGCAATATTTTTCTTCAACAGTGACTGATCCAAACGTAAAGTAGCAGCAACCCTTTCCAAATCAGGAAACTCCTTAGAAGGATAGAAGGGAGCTCCCTCTTTGACCGAAACATCCAAAATAAGAGCAAATTCTTCCAACGTTGGAGCCAAAAGATAATCAGCAAATAGAAAACACCGGAGTTGAGGGTCATAGAACTGTGCCAGAGTGTGCAGGGCCCTAAACTCATAATTGGTAACATTCCGAGCGAAACTCAGAATCCTCCCATATTCTCCTCTGAAATCTGCCAATACCTCAGGTTTTGCCATAGCCGAGATCTTGTGCACAGCGTCTAGATGAAGCTCTGGGAACTTGTACGGGATGATGTTCTTTCTTTTTTCAGCGCTAATACTCATCATGGACAGTCTTCAGACAACCGGAATCAAAGTTAGGATGCAACCCTACAAATGAACAAACATGTCAGAATGCAAAAAGATGATGCAAAATGCAGGCATGGGATCAAGGTATCCAAAATGCTCAAACTGCTGCTGTTCTGCTGACTGAATAAGACCCAGAATACCAGAAACCCAAAAATCCAGAATAACAACCCAATCAAACCGTCAGAATATCAGGATAATATTCACAGATGAGAAACCCAGAAACCAGGTAGGTTGGAGGTCTCGGTTACCTGCAAACCTGCAAACACCCATCCCCTCTCACATGTGGGTACTAGGATGTTCAGTATCCCGGGCTCTCAGGTCGAGAAATGATGATACGTTCACCATTTCTGGTTTGGCATCATCATCAAAAGAGGAGGCCTCAACCGATTCTCCAAAACAAAAGATCCTCAGCTTCAGAGGTTTGAGAAGCAATAGCACATTCAGCCCGAAGGATACAATGTTATCGCCAATCAAAGAGGTCATCCACTGATTCACTACAAAAGGGAAATCCTATAGCAAGTTCCCAGCATTGGGTCCTCGGATCGAGAATGTGCAATGGGTTTGCCACAGAACGTGGGCTGCCACTGTCACATCTCGGGAGAAGTGCCGCAACTGAGTCCTCGGGGATGGTCGCCAGAGTCGACAGCTTTCCAGGTTATATTCCATCGTCTGCCCCAAATGGACAGGACAGAATATTACCAAGAAAACCTCGTCTGGATGTGGAGTTTTCATGTATACTTCGTCTGGCCAAATGCCAAACAAGTCACACTACTTTCCACGCTAATCATAGGTGTATGCTCAAGCCTTGGTATTGGGCTTTTCTCTCATGAATCCTACCCACCCTGCAAACAGAAAATCCAGCAGCAGAACAGCACAGCAATATCCAGTATGACAGTAATAAATGAAATGCAATGCAATGCAATAAAGAGCTGTAAGTACAGTAAAGTAAATAAGACAGTAAAGACAGTAATATACAACAAAGCAAAGCACCATAAAAACAAACACCCAGAGAAAATAAACAGACAAGCGCTAGGATCGACTCGCTAAAGGGGAAGGACCAGCATAGGTCAACCAGAGTCCCCAGCAGAGTGGCATCCAGCGGTACAAACGCGAGAGTGGCGCAAAAGAACACAGAGTCGCCAGCAAAGTGTATTTATCCCAAGAGAGGGAAAGGAAATACTGCGTAAACCTGAAAGAAAGGGAAAGAGCATGGTCACGCGACCAAGAGAACGGGTACGGGAGTCGGTTACGCGAAGGGAAGGTGTTAGCACCCAACACGTCCATCGTACTCGATGGGATCCACGCTTGTTGTCTGCATCAAAGGTCGTCGTCATCTGGAACTCCACTGCTACTGGACCGAAGAAAGAACGAGAACGGGAAAGAACAGAGAAACGAAGAAGAAAGGAAAAGGAAGTGACTCGATAGGACGATATCGTTGTCCTAGGCCTACGTACTCCCTCAGTGCAATGGGAAAGTCAGAGTCAACGTAGTTCGGACGGGAACTGTGGGGGAAGGGTGCTCGCCAAGACATCGTCGTCTTGTGCCTACGTATCCTCAATCGGACGAGAAAGAGGAAATCAGAGCAGTCGTAGTTCGTGGGTATGACCACAAAACAAGGGGAGGAAATTGGTGAAAAATGGAGAAGGTAGCCCGCCAAGATCTACGCAATCTTGTGCCTACGTATCTTTACTCAGATGAGAATAAAGAATCAGGGCAGTCGTAGTTCGTGGGTATGACCACGGATGGGTAAGTGTTTTTTACGTGAGCGACGAGCTCTTTTCTGAAAGAAGAAGAAGTTTGAAACCCAACAATCCCAAAGGATCAAAAAAAATATTTGAATTTGTTTGGTGTTTTTTAGACAGAAGTGTTTTGAGTTAGTTCGTAACTTACATTGCACCAGAGTCTACCATGCGGGAACGAGTGAGTCGCATGGTCGCCCCCAAATGAGACGTATGCTAAACACCCTAGAAGAAGAGAGGAGACCCCTCGTTCTTCACTTCCTACACTTAAGGCTCGAGCGCAATATATGTTATATTTTATTAAGTGTTTTCAAGAGGTTTGAGATGAGAAGAGAAGCGACACAAAAGGAAACTCTAAAGGGAAACTAAGAGTCCTAATGTCATCATGCATGGATGTCCTATGGTTAGTGAGGTTTAGGAGAGATGACTACCTAACCTAAGGCTAATCCTACTCCAAGCTTAATCGAAAATTAAGTTGGACTAGGTAGCTCTAAAGGGAGAGAATCCAAGACTTAAACAAGTCTTGAGACTCGAGGGATGAAAAAAGTGAAAGAGAAGGAGGAGAAAGAGAAGTGAAACACAAGTGGCCTAAGCTCACTTCAAACACAAGTATGAAAGTTAAAAGATAAAGGAAGAAAGTAAAATGTGGAAGCATATCCACACTCAAACAACTTACCATTTGCCCCTGAAAATGTTAGAAGTATTCACATATGGCAAAATGAAACTCAAACAAGCATAAGGCAATAAAGAAACAAGTTCTAAGGTAAATCAAACATCAAGTTCAGAACCTAATGGTCCTACTGACCTCTAATATTAATCATGCACAATTAGTCAAAAAGAAAAGGGAGAAATCACTCAAGTACCATTCAAGTCATTAAAGAAGGAGTGAGATGAAAATAAGTGATTATGTAAAGCAACCAAGTCAAAATTCCACAAAGTAAACCAAGTCCAGAAGTGACACAATCCTAAATATGTGCCTAAACAAGATCTTCAAACATCATTCAAGTCATACAAACACTTTCACAATCAATTAAGAAGCAAAGAAGAAGAAGTGAAGTGAAGTGAAACATGATTCATTCTTGTGAAACAAGTGACTTAAGGTGCAAGGCAAACATCAAACATGCAAAGATGAGATCCAAATATCACAACCAGAGGTCAATTAACATGCTATAAATTCTCAAACAAGACCCCAAATTATGGCACAAGTGCCTTCATGATCAAGCAAACCAAACATGAAGCATACATTCACAAGTTGGACAAGTTAAAGTTCATGCTTCAAAGAAATAACAAACATGCCTCAAAAATTATGTCATTCAGTATTCAAGCATCTCAAACATGTATAATTGACATATCAAATCCACAAGCAATGAATCAGAACCAAATTCAATCAACAATTAGGTCAAAGCATCAATAGGATTTCATGCATTCATGCTCAAAGCCACACATCAAAAGTCATCCAAAAAGGACCTAAAAATCATTCCAAAAAATCTCAAACATACCTCAACATGTTAAGAACACAACCCAAAAAGAATTAGGATCAAATCACTTTCCAAATGAGAGAAATAAAAAATGCAACATGAAGTATGCAATATAAAATGCAAATGAGAAAAAATACTTTGGAAAATTAATATTTAATGTAATTTAAATGCAAAAATAATAAAATAAAATTTAAAAAATTAAATTTAATGATGAGGAGGAATGATGAATTTTTTTGGAATTTTTTAGCACATGCAAGTATTTTTTAACAATTAATTATGAAATGGTATGAAAATAGAAAATAAAAAGAAAATGAAATGAAAACAGGGGTGCAAAAAGAAATCCAAACGCGTGCAAATGATCATGGGCTCAGAAACGGGGGTGTAAATAGCAGAAAAGGCCCAAGCGCTATCAAGCCTTCAGAAACAACGAACGGCTAAGATTGAGTCAAACATAAAAAGTCTCCAGATCCACAGGCTCACGCTCTCAGTCAAACAAAGTAAAGTCAACAATCCAATGGTCCACATCAAATGCACTAATTAAATGAAATCAAACGGTCATGACTTAATCAGATCCACTAAACCCTAATCAACTTAATTAACATCACATAATCAAGATCCAACGCACGAGAATCAAACTGGAAAATTAATCACAATTCAACGCATGAGATTCAAACTGGAAAACCACAAACCCTAATTAAACCCTCACCGGCCAGAGAAGCGCCGGTCATCTTCTCTGGCCACTCTCCGGTCACCAAACTTCAAACAATAACCAAAAACAACAAATCATACATCAAAATGTTCAGTAACTCACGTAGATCACAAATATGCCACTCAAAATCATTTAGCATGCATATATTTCAAGAATCGAACGAAACAAGTTTGGATCTAAAAATTTCAGATCTAAATTCCAGCCATGATTCACGTTGAAAATCAAATCCAAACACATATATGAGCTCAGTACATCAAGATGAACATTAAACACACAACAAAAATCAATTCTAGATCTATGAATTTGGAGCTCACCTGAGATTTGCAGAACCGGAAATACGTCAAGAAACTCCAAGATAAGATGCAGATCAACTCTTTCAACCGTCTAATTGCAAAATAAATGCAATTAGACCTTCAAACTGGCCTAAATCCTTGAATCCGAAAGTTGAAACTCTGAACTCAACTTGATGAATTCCTTGCTTAAACTTCAAAACAGTGGTGGATTTCTCTTCCTTATGCTTTACTGATCATAAACCAACCAAAAAAAATGGAGGAACCTTGAAGGATTGGGAGAATCGAAGGAGAGAAAACTTGAGAGCAAAACTTTGAAAAGTGACGAAAATGAATAGTAGCTGCTGAGAAATTCGTGTGAGTTAGCTTATATAGTGTGCCAATGCTATTGTTTAGGGTTTTAAACTTCAAGGACTTGAGAGCAATGAGTTTTGGGCTGTTTTGCAAATTTGCAAATGTGTGCACATGAGGTATTTGGCTCGTGCATTCTTCATGAAAAGTGCATGACTGTTTTCCTTTTGATGCAAGGACCACCTTTGGATTGATCTTGGGGCTGGAGAGTAACTGAATTATGAATTCCAAGTGAACTTGCAAAATTGCATAATGATGAATTATGACTATGTAATCCACGGATTCATTCAATTCTTGGCTCAAAATGATGCTAAATGAGGTGCATTGGAGTGTGGTGAGATGAACTGAACAATTAGAAGCCATATTGGTGAGTTAAAATGCATCTTGCAAGTTATGTCAAAATGGTATGCATGGTGGAACACCAAATGCCCTTTAACTTCAAATGCCCATAACTCTTGATCTAAAAATGATATGATCATGATCCACCACTCTTTGGAAAGAGGAGAAAGAGATCTACAACTTTGGTGTTGGGCAAAAATTCGTTTGAAGCATTTTTGATCATGAAAAGTTTGGTTAAAGTTGGTTGAAAATATGCCAAAAATAGTAACTTGAAATTACAAGTCACTTTCCCAATTTAGCAACTTTTTACCAAAGCTTGATTTTTGCAAATTGTGATCATGAAATCCTTCCATAGACCAAATAAAGGTCTCTTGACTTGATTACCATGATGAGGATCTCTCAAAACCCTAGTTTGACTTTTCAGTTGACCAGTTTGACTGATTACTTCATCTGTAAGCTACTGAATCATCTGAGGCCTTCCATGGTGAATTTTTGGCTCAAAATCCATCCTTAGACTTGTTTTGACATATGGAGAACCTTGGTGAAAGGTTTGAATCAACTCCTTGAGCTTAGGACCCTTAACCATAAAACCCTAGTTTTGGTCATCAGTGTAAGGACACCAACCCTTGATATAACCACTTGGAGAATCCCTCATTGAAATACCCTTGGGCCACCATATAAGGATGTGAGAAGCTTATGGAGCTCATAAGAAGCTTTTGCCCTTGAGTTGAACCAAATACCTCGATCCCATGCTAAGAACCAAATGCTATGCACAATGCAAATGCAAGAAATGAAAGGAAACCTAAGCCAGTTATCTAAAAACCACAAGGCAAATTTTGAGGTGTTACACTACCCCACATACAATTTTAGGAAAAACACTTAATATAATCAGAGTAAAATCAGAAAGAAAGGTGCCACATATATTCAGCCGACATTCAATATCATTGTCCTGTCCCGTAACATGGGTTATTCATTCATCATTAACATGAATTAACAACTACGCAGCGGAATCAAACTTTTAGTTCAGGTCAACAAAATACTTCATAGATAAAAGTCTCCAATTTAAAATGGCATCAACGATATAAAAAAAAGAAACTCCAACATATAACCAAAAGGAAACACAAGGTTCACAACTAATTCTAACTCGATGTTACATGACACAAAGCATGACACCATGTAATACACGACTAAAACGACCAAAGGATGCTTCGAGACTCAATCCTCCAGCACCGCAAGTCTACTCTTGGTTATCTGCAAGTTACCCACATAAGAGGCAACATTTTCAAGCAGGCAGGGTGAGAATCACAATTCATTATAGTAATATAAGGACGTGGAAAATAAACAGAATAAGCAACAACAACATCATAGCATCATCAACAACAACATCATAGCATCATCAACGACAACATCATAGCATCATCAACAACAACATCATAGCATCATCAACGACAACATCATTATATGCAATGTCAACTATAATGGAATGCAAAGAATACATTTGGTATCGATTCAACGTGGATGGACACTGGCCATCAACCCTCCAAAAGGAGCACAACGTAATCAACGTATCACTTCAATCCGCACAATGGGATTGAAGCTACCAATGGACCGAAGCCCCAACATAGAATGCTATGAAATGCAATGATGTTAAATCTCCTCAATTCATCCAACATCAACGTGTGCATCATCCATTTCATATTCAACAAGTATTTATCATACAATCTTATTTTAACATCTTACATCAACAACAACTCGACAACCAAAGATCAGCAAGTTAAAACGTCAAGAATCCTCAAGAAAAACAACAAAAGAAAACAGCAAAACATTTGTCTGACATGGCCACCTGTGTCCGGTGACACGGCCCGTGTCAGAAGGCCTACACCAAAAATCCAAAACAGAAAAATTTACAGCAGAGACAGTAGCCTGACACGGCCGCCCGTGTCCTGTGACACGGCCCGTGTCAGAAGGCCTGTAACAAAAAATTTGTTTTCCCCCAATCAGCAAGCTGACACGGGTGCCCGTGTTGTGGGACACGGCCCGTGTCAGGATGCGACCAAAACCCCAATTTTCCAAAAAGTGATTTTTCTGCTGCGATTTTGACTCAAAATACCCCTAAATTCAATGTTGTCCAATACTAAAATCTGACCAAAAGACTCACACAATACACATACTTCAAATACATCAATTTTTTTCACTCATTCTCATCACAACACTCGCTCCTAACACAATCTATATCATCAAACACCACAATTACTCAAGAATCCACAAAACCTAATCTATTCATAAACCAATTCCTATAAAATTATAATAAACCGTGAAAACTCCCCATACCTTAGAGAAATTTAGTAACTTTCCTCCTTCTCTATGATTCTTCAGCAACCTTCAAGCCTTAGGGTTCTTTTTCCTTCTTCTCTCTTCTTCCGCGTTCTTCACAAAAACACGATCCGTTAGAAAAGTGATCGGTCCACTCCTCTTTAGACAAAATATTCCAGTTTATGAACTTCCAATTCTATCCTTACTCTTTTTCCTTTAAGACCACCTTGCCCTTTTTCTTAATATTTTTAATAATAATAATAATAGTATAAATAATACATTAATTATTCATTCTATTAAATTATTAAAAAAAAAATACTCTTTTGATCCAAAATCCTCCAAAACTACCAAAACTTCGTAATTCCTTCTAAATTATTTAAATAAATAATTAAATGATTAATTTAGATTTTCGGGGTGTTACAACTCTCCCCTACTTTAAGAATTTTCGTCCTCAAAAATTTACCTGATTCGAATGACTCGGGATGGGATTCCTTCATCTTGCTTTCCAGCTCCCAAGTCATGCTTTCTCCGGCAGCTCCTAACCAGGCAACTTTCACCAATCCAATCTTCTTGCCTCTAAGAATCTTCATCTCACATTCCGCAATTCGTACAGGCATCGCCTCCACAGTAACATTATCCCGTACTTGCACATCATCCATATGAATCACATGAGATGGATCTGGAACATACTTCCGGAGTTGTGACACATGAAACACATCATGTAAATTCTACAGATTAGGCGGTAAAGGCACTCTATAAACAATATTTCCAACTCTGTCCGAAATCTGATAGGACCAATAAAACGAGGAGTAAGCTTCTTAGACTTTAATGCACGCCCAACACCTGTCACAGGTGTAACTCTCAAAAACACATGGTCACCCGCTTGGAATTCTAAATCCTTTCTTCGCTTGTCATGATAACTCTTCTGCCTACTTTGGGAAGATTTCATCTTTTCTCGGATCAACTTCACCTTCTCAGTAGTATCTCGAACAATTTCGGGTCCCAGCACTACACTTTCTCCAGATTCATGCCAACATAAAGGAGTCCTACATCTTCGACCATACAATGCTTCAAAAGGTGTCATTCCTATACTAGAATGATAACTGTTATTATAAGTGAACTCTATTAACGGTAAATAGGTGTCCCACGAACCTCCCTGCTCGAGAATGCATGCTCGCAACAAATCCTTCAATGACTGAATAGTCCTCTCTGTTTGACCATCCGTCTAAGGGTGATACGCCGAACTCAACCTCAACTTAGAACCTAACGCTTCTTGCAAACTCTTCCAAAAATCAGAAGTAAACCGTGGATCTCTATCCAACACAATACACAAAGGGACATCGTGCAGCTTCACAATTACACTAATATAAATCTCCGCCAACTTCGATACTGGAAAACTGATGTTAATAGGAATAAAATGAGCCGACTTCGTAAGCCTATCAACAATCACCAAAATAGAATCATGTCCTCTTGAAGTATTAGGTAATCCCGTCACAAAGTCCATTGAAATGCTATCCCATTTCCATTCTGGAACTTCTAATGGTTGCATAAACCCAGCAGGCTTCTGATGTTCAACTTTCGACTTCTGACAAGTTAAACATGCATACACAAAACAAGCTACATCACGCTTCATCCCAGGCTACCAAAACAATTTCTTCAAGTCCTGATACATTTTTGTAGCCCCCGGATGAATACTCAATTTACTTCTATGACTTTCCTCAAGAATCGCTTTCTTCACCTCCGTATCGTCAGGAATACAAATTCGATTACGGAACCTCAACATACCATAGGCATCCAACTTGAAATCATCGTCCTCGGACTGATCGATCCCAACTATCGAATCTACCAGTTTCACGTCTAACTTCTGAGCTTCCTTGATGCTGTCCAGAAAATCATTGTT
This sequence comes from Lathyrus tuberosus, assembly GCA_022829125.1. Taxonomy (NCBI): domain Eukaryota; kingdom Viridiplantae; phylum Streptophyta; class Magnoliopsida; order Fabales; family Fabaceae; genus Lathyrus; species Lathyrus tuberosus. The sequence continues at coordinate 1,196,594 of JALAZF010000205.1, read as the reverse complement.
AATTTTTAGCATCCCCAACATCACACTCTGCGGTGTTACTTCGCAAACTAAGCTCATATCTCTGAACTGCTCAATCAATTCTAATTCTTTAACCATCATCGCCGACATATGCAAGGTTTTCCGACTTAGGGCATCAGCCACAACATTAGCTTTACCCGGATGATAGTTCAGACTGAAATCATAATCTTTTAATAATTCCAACCATCTTCGCTGTCTCATATTCAACTCCTTCTGGTCAAATAAATACTTTAAACTCTTATGGTCACTAAATACTTCAAATCTAGAACCATAAAGATAATGTCTCCAAATCTTCAGCACAAAAACAACTGCAGCAAGTTCTAAATCATGCATAGGATAGTTCTTTTCATGAGTTCTCAACTGTCTCGACGCATAAGCAACTACCTTGCCATTCTGCATAAGTACACCTCCTAAACCCATTTTAGAAGCATCACAATATACCACAAAAGGTTCTCCTGGGTTAGGTAATGTCAAAACCGGAGCCGATGTCAATCTCTTCTTCAATTCGTTGAAACTTCCTTCACATTGAATGTCCCACACAAAAGCTCTACCTTTACAAGTCAACTTATTCAACGGAAGTGCTAACTTAGAAAATCCCTCGATAAACCTTCGGTAATAACCGGCTAGTCCTAAAAAGCTTCTAATCTCGGTAGCCGACTTTGGAGTTTCCCATTGCAACACAGCATCCACTTTAGACGGATCCACAGCAATGCCACTACCTGAAATGACATGACCGAGAACACTAACCTCCTTTAACCAAAATTCACATTTAGACAGCTTTGCATATAACTTCTTCTCCTTCAAAACTTGCAACACTAGTCTTAAGTATTCTGCATGCTCTTCCTTAGATTTAGAGTAAATTAATATAACATCAATAAACACCACTACAAACTGATCCAAATAAGTGTGAAAGATACGGTTCATGTACTCCATGAATACTCCCGGCGCATTAGTAACACCGAAAGGCATCACCGAATACTCATAATGTCCATAACGCGTTCTAAAATCCGTCTTCTAGATATCTTCATCCTTCACTTTAATCTGATGATAGCCCGACCTCAAATCAATCTTGCTAAGCACGCGAGTGTAATACCCCAAAATTTGCTCTCCCTCTTTGTCATCATAGCATGGCATTATCATTTATCATATCATATCCACCTCATTAACATTACATTGCATTTAACATAGAAAAATGAAGCATAGCATCCTTCTTACCATCAGGGCATGTGATCAGGTGGAAGGTGGACAATCAATGGATCCTTCAGAGCACAAAAGGTCAATCAAGTTGGCTCTAGGCAAGCCAAGAGGTCTCTCATGTCTCATACTATCCCAATTGATCTTCCACAACCTCAAGAAGGTGAGATTCAATAGGAGATTGAAGCATTACATCCTACATTATGCAAGAGGTTCAAAAAATGAAGGAAAACCCTCAAAAGAGATAGCTCATTGATCCAAAATCATCCTCAAATGGCATATATCATCATCCTTTAAGAGGATACACAACATACTCTGAGGAATTTGAAATTGAAGACTGCACTTTTCCCTCCTAACCAGAGGGGGTCAAGATTAGGGTTTCCAATTAAATCAGGGAATCTTTGATTTTTTGGACAAAACTTGATGTCATGGTATTCTACATGTTCTTAAGTGTATGTGTATGGAGAATTGCCCCTCAATTGGTTTTGGAGGTGGTTCAATTGGAAGAAAGATCAAAAATCAGGAAATTTGGGGCCAAGTCAAATAATCAGAGGAAAAAGTCAACTCTTGACTTTTTGAGCCCAAAATCATGAAATTCATGTTACATATGTCCAATGCACAAAACTTGGTCAAGAAACTCCAAGGGAATCATGAAAAAATCAAGAGGTGGAAAGTTGCCATTTTTGGAAGAGGAAGGGTTACTAAAAATAGTAAGTTTTGGCCATTTTGCATCAGAGTTTGAACCAAGGCCATTTAAAATTGAAGCATCAAATGAAAATTTCACCAGGCCACAACAAAAGGTCTTGCTTTAAGCTTCAAATCCATGTGTAGAACATCTCAATTGGATAAATATTGAGGGAGATATGATGGATCAAAGTTGGAAGAAAGTAGGCCAAAACTAGGTCATGACCAAGAATTTTCAGGTCACGCGCGCATCATTTCCTCAAACAGTTGGTGTGCCAAAAGTCAAGCCTAATTTCTCCAAGAAGAAAGCTCCAAATGAGAAAATTTTCAACATCAAAGTTGTTCTTTGTAGTGTCATCTTCAATATTGATGTTGGGAAAATTTTGAATTGATCAAGCTATGAGTGAGTTATAATGGTCTCAATTTAGTGTGTTCAGACTGAAATTCCATGCACCAAGCTGCCTTGTCAACCGACCAACTGTCTTGCCTACAAACCAGTCCCAAACCTTGATGTTCCAAGTTGCTTTTCACCAATTTCCAAGCCTCAATTCAATTCAATTTTCACCCCAAACTTGTTCCATGATATCTCCTCTTCCATTTGGCATCAATACCTCTTTGTTTCATTCACAAACTAGAGAGAAATTCTTGGTCAAACCATTAAACCTTGGGCTGCTAAAAATCAGAAAAAAGAATGTTGTTGTTATTGTCATGTTTTAATCCACACGCATACAGTCTGTATTCCTTTCCACTTTTAACCAAACACCTTCCTTACACTAGCCTCATCATGTTGCATCATACATGAGAAGGGAACGAATGAAACTTGCTGAACAAGTTTATACTACATAGCCGTGATATTGCAATGTTACTTTTATCACCACCATAGTTTGTCATGTGCGGCCACCACCATATCATTGCTCTCCCTAACTAACTTGACTCAGTTAGTTAGGGATGACTCACTCAAACCATTGTGACTCAGTTAACCTCACTCAGTTTAACCTTGGTTAACTCACACTATAAAACCAAATCTCACCTCACAACTTCATTGGCTACCACATTCTCTCAAAACACTTCAAACTCTCTCTCACATTCTCTCTACTTTCTCTCTGATTTCACACGATTTTCACCATCTTCCATTCACATTTCATCTTCATCCTCATCAAGGTTTCACTTCTGATCAAGAACAAGAGAGAAGAAGTTCAGTTCATCAATGGCAGCTTAGTTCAGTTGAGTTTTCGTTGTGGTTTTCTTCAAGATCTCAAGTTCAGTGGCATTTATTTTGCTCCACTCAAGCTCAAGAGCATAGGAGGATCATCTCTGGTCTTCTGTTACTTTGAAGAACTTCAAATTCAGGTTTCTTCTCCAACCTTCGTTTTCTGAAATTTCACTTGTTTTCTATTGGTTTGAGCTTCTTAGAAGCTATGTTGAATCCGGCTAGTTGATAGGCCTCTTAGAGGCATAGTTTCAAAGCCTAGGGCATGATTTGATCTCCTCTGTTCTTGCTATGTGTGTGTGTTTTGTGATTTTTATGAGCATATTCGTGATGTGCATAAGCTTAGCTTTCGATTGGTACACATTTTGTGCATTTTGGTGACGTTTGAAGATTGCAGATGGTGGTGAGTGGCCGGAGAAGGTGACCGGAGGTCCCTCTCCGGCCAGTGGTCTTTATGTTAGGGTTTCTTGCAGTTTGAATGTCAGCCGTGTGATTTTGTTGATCCAAGGGTGGAAAGCTTGCCAGCACATTAAAACGCATGTGCATGTCATGTGCATCATTTCTGAATTCATTTAATCACTGTGTGGTGTAGTGTATGGTATGGAGTGTGCTCACTCAGGTGCGTGCGTTGATTTGGACTACTTTGACTTGCTTGTTGACTTGACCTGATCCAAGGGTGATAATTGCTTGACTTGTGTTTGACTGAGGGTGCATGATAATTGATATGGATTGCACACAAATGGACCTAATCAGATTGCTATCCCCATCCCCTTGTTTAAGGCCCAATTTAATTTGAACTGCATGATTGCTATGTTCACACCTCCCCTTCCCTTTGCATTTCATTTTATTTTTTTATTTTCCATACACGTTTGCTTTTCAATTTTTAGAAATATCAAATGACATTAGAAAATTCCACAAAAATTCATGGACATCAATAAAACATTTAGAAAATTTTTGGTGATTTTATTTTCTGATTTTATGACCTTTTTGCCCCTGCTCTATAATTTTCTTTGAATTTCCATTTGTATGCATTCCAAATGTGGTACATGAACTTGTGGAATTTTGTTCTTGCTCATTACAAAGTCTATTGACTTGATTCTTTTTGCACTGATTCACTAATACATTGAAGCATGTTAGTTGATTTTTTTTTTTTTTAGAACACTTTATGACATGTTTTTATGCTTGTCTTTGCACCACTTTGTTTGATGTTTCAACTTGACCTAATTGCTTTGTTTGAAGTCATTTTTTATTTGAATTTTGACAGGCTATTTTGATATATGACTTGCTTCTGACTTAGGCATTCCAATACCATGCTTGCATAATTTTCATAGGTCCATTTGATTTTTGTTTGATGCATTACATTTGAAGCATAATCCATGGCATGTCATTACAACTTTAGTGCATGTTTACATGAATTCTTTTGTGCATATTTGTATGAGCATTTGCATATGTTATGAGCCATTCATATGATATTATAGGTCTTTGATACACATTATAGGTCATCTTTACATGTTCATTTCAATTTGAACTTTGTGCATCATTAACATGTATTGTTTGCACTTTCTTTTTGAACTTTCATTTCAATTCTTCTTATATTACTTCTTGAATGTCTTGATGTTGATTCATAAATACCTTTGAGATGTTTATAAACCATTTTCCATTTAGTTTCAATTCTGGTTGTTGATTTACATGTTCCATTTATGCATGTCCTTTTCATTTCTTTCCATCTTTCATCTATCCCTTCTTCTTGTAACATGTTTAAATGCTATGGATGATGATTGTTGCTTGTTCATTTGAACTTGTATGATGATATTCACTTGTTGTCCATATGATGCCCATTCTGGTTGTGATCTTAAGATTTGATTCTTCATCTTTTTCTTTTGGACTTTAATGTGTATTAAGTACTTTTTGCTTCTTATACATGTTTCCATGTTTACTAACCATGTAGGGGCTTTGGTAAGTTTCAATTGAGTGTGGATAAGGAATCCACATTCAACTTCTATCCTTTCTCTTTTACAATTCCATTTTATGTTTTGTTAAGCATTTATGTGCTTTCTGTTAATAACTCATTACTTTCCCTTTTTGAATTACAATTCATCTTCTACTTTAGAAGTGAATTGTTTAATTCATTCTTTCTTTAGACTTTAGGTTGAAACCTCACGAACCATTAGGATCACTCCCTTTAATCTTCAATTAGGATTGAGTCTTAGTCCATATAGATTTTTACCTTTATCCTCTCTTGAGTCTCTTTTCTCATCTCAAAGAAAATTCAAAATATCTAATAAAGGTAGGCATTTATTGCATTTAGGCCTTTCATATAAAGAAAAGGTTATAAGGGGTCTTCTCTTATAATCTTAGAATGTATAGCATATAGCCCATCTTGGGTCAATGTGTTAAACATTTAATCTTGTATGAGGGACTTAAATGCAATACTTGTTGAAGATACAAATGAAAAAACACTTCTTCATTTCTTAATCAATAAAAACACTTAATAAACACAAGTATGCTAGTGTGTTTGAACCTTGACAATTGGAACTAAGTGTGGGGGTCTTCTTCACTCTTAGTGTGCTTTCTTATCCATTCCATCTTGGAATGTGAGAATGTACACATTCCAATGACTAAGATTTAGATACACTATCATATGCAAACAAATAACAAAACTTCTTAAAAGACAAAAACAAACAATAACGTCTTTCCTTCGGGAATTCTTTTCTCACCTCATTCACTCTTAGCGTACGAACGCGCTTCTACTCGTTCTCTTGCAAGATGGTAACGCACTCAGACCAGCGAGCCTGCAACACCTGAGCTAGGACGTCAGCCGTTCCCTAAAATGCAAACAATCCATCCCTAGTGAGGGGAACTACGTCGCTCTGATTCTCATGCTCCCGATGAGATACGTAGGCAGTGGGGTAGGGCCCGTGCGAGCACTTCTTTTATTTTCCCTACATTTATTTCTCTTTCTCTCTCTTTCCTTTTCCATTCTCTTTTCAGTTCCTTTCTCAGTATTCTTTTCTATCACCCTTTGATCGAGACAAGCAAGCGTGGATCCCATCGGGTACGATGGACGTGGGGGGGTGCTAATACCTTCCTCTCGCGTAACCGACTCCCGAATCCAGTTCTCTTGGTCGCAAGACCATATTCTTTCCTTTCCTTCAGGTTTACGCGGTGTTTCCTTTCCCTCTCATGGGATAAATACACATTACTGGCGACTCTGTTCGGTGCCACTTTCGCGTTTGTACTAGGATGAAAATCCCGGGAGCGACAGCTGGCGACTCTGCTGGGGATTATGTTGACCTATTGCTGGTCCAACCTAAGCGAGTCAATCCTAACGCTTGTCTGTTTTTCTTTCATTGGGTGTTTATTGTTGTGCTATATTTACCGTTTTACTGTATAGTTATTTACTGTATATTACTGTATATTACTGCATTTACTGCATTTTTACCATGTTTAGTCCATATGATATATTATGCTATGCTGGACTGTGCTGTTTTCTGTTTGGCGGGATGGGATTTCTGAGAGATAAGCCCATTACACAGGCTTGAGGATACACTTAGAATTAGAGTGGAGAGTAGTGGGACCTACGTGCCGTTTGGAGTGCGTTGGGTGTTCACGAAATTCACAGCTAGACGAGGCTATCTTGGGACACGTCGTGGCATGCGCATCTTGCGTATTCCAGGATGTAGATCTAGAGAGCTGTCGACTCTAGTGACCGATCATGAGGACCTTAGTGGAAACATCCCTCTTTAGCGGTGACAATGGCAGACCACATTCTGTGGCAAACCCATTCGCACCTGAGGGCCCACTTTGGAACTTGCATAGGATGACTTTTATTTTCTAAGGGGAGTCAGTGGACGACCTCTTTGATTGGCATAGCATTGTATCCTACGGGATGAATGTGCTATTGCTTCTCAAACCTCCGAAGCTGACAAGCCTTATTTTCTAAGAACCACATGTGAGTATGGGCGGGATGTTTACAGGTTTGCAGGAAACCCAGCCTCCTACCTACCTTACTTGTGATTCTATGATGATTTCAGACATTGTATCCTATGACAGTGATTTAAGTGTTCATCTCAGATATTGCCAGATTCAGTACAGAGACACAGTGCACACAGTTCAATACAGACACAGACACTTGATTACCTGATCACATGCCCTTTTGCATTGCATTATCATATCATAACAGTTATGTTTGTCATTTTCAGGTGCATAATACATTTCTGATTCCAATCCATGGGTTCAACAGAGATCGTTGCCGAGAGAAAGAATAATGTGTCTTACAAGTTTCCAGATCTTGTTTTGGATTCATTGCTCAAAGTTATAGATATGGCTGGTCCGGGTATTCTTGATAGGTTTCAGAAGAGCTACGGGAATTTGGTTGGGATGGTCCGTACAATCACCAAGTATGAACATGATGCTTTGCACACTCTGCTACAGTTCTACGAGCCTTCGTTGAGATGCTTTCTTTTTTCAGATTACATGTTGATGCCAACACTGGAAGAATTCTCATTTATTTTGGGAATTCCGATCACACCGGCAATACCATTCTTCTCTGGTAGTTCTCCCAGCGTAAAAGAAATGGCTGCTGCGTTACAAATGGATCAGGCAGTGGTAAAGAGTGGTGTGAGCAGTAAAAATGGAGTTAGCGGATTTCATTTAGAATTTCTGTCTGGACAAGCCCAGGAGGCTGCAAGTGCTAAAAATTGGACGGTTTACAATTCCATTCTGGCTCTCTGCATATATGGCCTAGTTTTCTTTCCCAATCAGCAAGACTTTGTGGATATGCAAGCAACGAGAGTTTTTGTCCTTAAAAATCCAGTCCCTACTTCGTTAGGAGATTTTTATCATTCAGTGCATTACAAGAATGAGAAAAGGAGGGGAGGATCTGTTAGTTGTTGTACTCCACTGCTGAGTCATTGGTTTTTCAAACATTTGCCTCAGACAGGCACCTTTGTGGAAACCAAAGATGTGGCGAAATGGTCTAAACGATTGATGAGTTTAACTGCTGATAACATTGTATGGTTTGACCACCGGTTATTGAGAACAGAGCTTGTCACAAGATGCGGAAATTTTCCAAATGTGCCTTTGATTGGCAGAAAAGGAGGGATCAATTATAATCCAGTTTTGGCCATCCGACAGTTTGGGTATGCTTCCAGGGATCCTCCTACAGAGCAAGATGTGGAAGAATCTTTATTTTTTACAGGAACTAAAGATGCGAAGGTGGTAGAAGTAGTGAATGCTTGGAAAGATAAGCACAAAATTGGAAAAGCAGTTTTTGGAAAAGGAGATTGTAGATCTTATCCTGAATATGACAGGTGGATTGAGACGAAAGTAAAGGAATTGCTTTTACCCTTTTCAAGGGGACCTCTTTTATGTTCAGTACGGCCAGAACAACCCACTATGGTGGCTATTGAAGAATGTGAGAAGTGGAAGAAAATGGTCAGAGAGTTGCAGATAGAGAATTCTGGAATGAGCAGATGTCTTCAGAAAGCTCTAGCTGACAACAAAGAGTTGGAAAAGAGAGCCTTGAAAGCGGAAAAAACCTTGGCTGACAAAGAGGAAGATTTTGATGACCGAGCTCGGTACTTTCGAAAACTTACTTTGGGAGCAGATGACACTAGTCAGGCTCACAAGATTACAAAACAGGCTTTAGCCCGAAGCAAGGATTCATTAGCTCAACTTCGTCAAGCTTGGGATGAAGTCAGAATTGAAAATGCCGAGTTAAAGGATCAGTCGAAGACTAAAGACGAGGAGCTTAAAAAGGCACATGAGCAGAGGAGAAAGTATCGGGAAAGTCTCGATAAAAGTCAAGAACAGTTAGAAGAAGTTAGAAGCCAGTTGAAGAATACCAAGAAAGAGCTTGAAGAAGCCATGATAGAAAGAGAGATACTCAAGACGCAAGCTGGCATAAAGAGACACAAAGGAGTGCATGATGACGAAGCTCTTATGCTGCATATGGGTTCTTTAACTGAAGCTCTTGAGAAAAGGGATGTCTTGATCAAAGAAATGATTGAAAAGCCGAATCACCAGCATACCCGTATACTTTTTGAGGAAATCAAGTATTCAAGTGATAAGCTGAAGGATGTGGAATTGTCAGATTGATGTTCTTTTCCCTGTATTTTGTTGTTAATGGCTACCATCAGGCTTGTTGATGGATCCATTTTTTTCCTTGTATTGCATTTGCGGTTGAACCTTTCTTAAATGTACTTGAATATTTTGTTGAATGAGTATGAGCAGTTTTATTCAGGATTATTTCTTATCAGATAGCCGCACACAAGCACATGACCACGATACGTCTCTTTATATCACGATTTCTGGTTTTCAGATTTCTGTGGTTTGGATTGGAATCAGGGTATAAAAGTACCTAGGAAATGACAAACATGGCACCGCATGGCATTGCATATCATTTTGCATTTTGTTACTTGCTTTTCAGGTACTCGTTGCAGGGTCTCTAACCTTTATTTGGTTTCAGGCAGTATAGCGGATAGTCATATTCACCGATATTCGACGCGAAGAAATCAAGTAAGAATCATGGATCAAGTGCAAAGTGATTTGGCCGAAATGAGGGCGCGTATGGACCAGTTCATGACCCTCATGACTGGCATGGCGCAAAATCAGGAGAGATTGAGGCTTCTGGTCGAGCGTCCAGACAATGGGCCCGAAGGTGATCAGCATGACAATTCACAGGGACATGGCATTCCTCCTCCCGGTGGCAACCCTCCTCCTGGTGGTAATAATCGGGGTAATGGAAATGGTAGGCATGCTGGTGTCACTCTTGAAGATACCCTGGAAGACCAATTTACTCTGCTGGATGCTGATGTGGGTAATCAAGGTGATCGAAGGTATGAGGAGTTAGCAGAAAAGATCAGGGCCATAGAATGCAAGAACTCTATGGGTATTGATGTTACCAGCTTGGGGCTGGTCTCAGGAGTCAGAATTCCCCCTAAATTCAAGCCTCCCACTTTTGATAAGTATCACGGCAATGCGTGTCCCCAAACGCATCTTCAAGCTTACTTTGGGAAGATTTCAGCCCATACGGATGACGAGAAGCTATGGATGCACTATTTTCAGGACAGTCTGGCTGGGGCGTCCTTGACCTGGTATATGAAGTTGAATAGAGCTGCTGTGAAGAATTGGAAAGATCTGGCAGAAGCGTTCCTGAAGCAATACCAGTATAATATTGACATGGCGCCCAACCGCACTCAATTGCAGGGGTTGTCACAAAATGCCAAGGAGAGTTTCAAAGAATATGCACAGAGGTGGAGGGAAATGGCTGCCCAGGTTCAACCTACCTTGTCAGACAGAGAAATGGCGGATATGTTTATGGGTACCTTGCAAGGGGCTTATCTTGATAGATTGGCTGCTTGTCCGTCAACTGGATTTGCTGATATTGTGATTGCGGGAGAAAGAATAGAAAGTCTGTTAAAGCTTGGAAAGATCCAGGATGTGAGTGGGGCTGGCTCTTCGGGGACGAAGAAACCGTTTGCTAGTAACCAGAAAAGAAGAGAAGGTGATACGAATGCTGTGTTTAGAGGACGAGGCAGAGGGCGTTCTCAAGCTTATTATCAGGTAGATGCTGTAACAATCCCCACACCATCTGTTCAGAAACAACAACCCCAACAACAAGTTCAACAGCAACAACCTTTTTTTCAGCAAAGATCTAGGCAGAGGGATCGTAAGATGGATCCTCTCCCTATGACTTATGCCGCGCTGTTGCCCCGACTACTCGAGTTAAAGTTGGTAGAACTCCGTACTATGAAAGCTCCGGTTGCTGGAAACCTGCCACCTAACTTCGATGCTAATGCTCGTTGTGAGTTCCACTCAGGTGCTCAGGGGCACTCCATTGAAAAATGCTGGGCTTTCCATCATAAAGTACAAGATTTAATTGATGCTAAAGCCATCAATTTCTCTCTCGCTCCTAATATTACTCAGCATCCCATGCCTGATCATAGTGCAGCAAATGTGTACGCTATTGAAGATGGGAGGAGATTGAATTTGGTGTTAGACGTACATCAGGTGAGAACTTCTTTGTTGTTGGTAAAAGATCGTTTATTGAAGGGACAGGTGTTCTCGGGCTGTAATCAAGATTGCTCTGAGTGTATGAATCAGGAGAACGGCTGTGATAAGTTGAAGATGGGTTTACAGAATCTGATCGATGAAGGATGTCTACAGTTCGACAGAGTCGTGAAAGACACTGATGAGATATCAACCGTGACCATCTATTACACTCCCGCTGAGATTCAAATGCCGGTCAATGCAGTTCCCGTGGCGAGTGTTGCGCCAGAAAGGCCCAGTCCTGTCACTATCACGGTGCCAGGACCAATTCCGTTCACATCTACGAAAGCTATCCCATGGCACTATGGGGCAGATGTATATTACGAAGGTAAAAAGCAGGAAGTTGAGTCGTCAGTCAGCCCAAATATTGATAACGTAGGGGGTGTAGGGGGCTTTACAAGGAGTGGAAGGTTGTTCGCTCCCCAAACCTTGAGAAGTGATAAAGAGGCAGAAGCCGCAGCAAAGGCTAAAGGTAAACAGGTGGTTGAAAATGCGCCTACACCTGAAGCAGAGACAAAGATTACTTTTGATAAGGAAATGGAAGAATTTATGAAGATAATCAAGAAAAGCGATTATAAGATTGTGGACCAACTGAATCAGACCCCTTCAAAGATTTCAATCTTGTCACTATTGATGTGCTCTGATGCGCATCGGCAGGCGTTGTTGAAAGTATTGAAGAGTGCATACGTGCCACAAGAAATTACTGTTAATCAGCTCGAGGGCGTAATCTCCAATGTTAATGTTAGCCATGGCTTGGGCTTTACAAGTAGAGATTTGACTGTTGAAGGAAGGAACCACAATAAGGCTTTGTATATCACGATGGAGTGTAAGGGCGCAGTGTTATCTCATGTACTGGTAGACACTGGTTCATCACTCAATGTCTTGCCCAAGAAGGCATTAATGAAGCTGGAAGTTGATGGTTTGATCTTAAGGCCTAGTGAATTGGTGGTTAGAGCATTCGATGGAACTAGACGATCTGTGTTTGGTGAGGTGGAATTGCCCGTACAAATTGGACCACAGGTATTCAAATCCACGTTCCATGTAATGGACATACAACCTGCATATAGCTGCCTATTGGGACGCCCTTGGATTCACGGAGCCGGGGCTGTTACTTCTACTCTACATCAAAAGCTAAAGTATGAGTTTGAAGGGCAGGTTGTGACGGTGTGTGGGGAAGAAGACATCTTTGTGAGTCACTTGTCCACGTTCAAGTACATTGAGATGGATGGGGAAATTCATGAGATGTTGTGCCAATCATTTGAAGCAGTCAATATTGACGATGCACCTGAGTCTTCTTCTATACCAGTTGGGGCTGGTACCTCCATTTCATCTTACAAACAAGCTGTCGAAGTCGTCAGGGCAGGCAACGCCCAAGGTTGGGGCAGGCTGATAGAGACCCCAATGAAGGAAGACAAATTTGGTATTGGTTATCATCCCCCTACAACTTCAGATGCGGGGAGCAGGGGACCCATTACTTTCTATAGTGGGGGAATTATCTACACGGACCAGTCTTGTGCAGCCACAGAGGATAGTGTTGACAGTAATTGTGACCTGGACAACTGGGTACGCCCTCATGCTCCGGGACAACAAGTGCAAAACTGGTCCGTTGAAGAAGTCATCCGGGTTACTCTTCAAACAGAGTAATTTTTCTTTGTTTTTTCTAACCATAATGCATGTCAAAATCTTGCGCTCTGCCCAAGGCGTATAGATTCATTTGTAGGGCCACCATGGTTGCATTTGCAATGTTTAATCATTAATAAAGGACGTTTTGCAATCAAATTTTGTTCTCTGTCTTTCAGTTTTTATTTTTGCACAAAAATAAAATGGCAATGTTTCCTTTTCTTTTGTTTTGCTTAAAAATAAATTCTAAAATAAGGCATGAACCCGTTCATGCAGACTTGATCCTCCGGATACCACTGATAATGATTTTGATATGACTATGTATGACTTTGACAATCCAATTTATCAAGCCGAAGAAGGGGATGAGAAAGATTGTGAATTCTCTGAAGAACTGGCCAGATTGTTGAAACAAGAGGAAAGGGTCATCCAGCCTCATCAGGAGACTGTAGAAATCATCAATATTGGTACCAAGGACGCCAAGAAAGAGATCAGGATTGGTGCCAGCTTGCAAGCAGATGTGAAGCAAACTTTGACTGAAATGTTGCGCGAGTATGTTGACATCTTCGCCTGGTCGTATCAAGACATGCCGGGGTTGGATACGGATATTGTCGTGCACAGGCTGCCATTAAGAGAAGAATGTCCGCCAGTCAAGCAGAAACTTCGTCGGACTCACCCCGACATGGCTTTAAAGATTAAGGAGGAAGTCCAGAAGCAGTGGGATGCTGGGTTTCTTGCTGTGACAAAGTATCCTCCGTGGGTAGCCAACATCGTGCCAGTACCGAAGAAAGATGGAAAAGTGAGAATGTGTGTGGATTATCGAGATCTTAATAAAGCTAGCCCGAAAGATGATTTTCCACTACCTCATATTGATGTGCTGGTCGATAATACAGCTCAGTTTTCAGTGTTCTCATTTATGGACGGTTTCTCCGGGTACAACCAGATCAAGATGGCACCTGAAGATATGGAGAAGACCACGTTCATTACTCTGTGGGGTACATATTGTTATAAAGTAATGCCTTTTGGGTTGAAAAACGCAGGGGCAACGTACCAGCGGGCGATGGTGACATTGTTTCATGACTTGATTCATAAGGAGATCGAATGTTATGTAGATGATATGATTGCCAAGTCGAGAACAGAAGAGGAACACTTGGTTAACCTGAAAAAGCTGTTTGAAAGGTTGAGAAAGTTTCGTCTGAGATTAAATCCAAACAAGTGCACGTTTGGGGTGCGTTCTGGAAAGTTATTGGGTTTCATTGTGAGCGAAAGAGGAATCGAGGTTGATCCTGCCAAGGTGAAAGCAATACAAGAAATGCCTGAACCGAGAACAGAAAAAGAGGTTCGTGGTTTCTTGGGTAGATTGAACTACATTGCAAGGTTCATATCTCACCTAACAGCCACGTGTGAACCAATATTTAAATTGTTAAGGAAAGATCAAACGGTCAGGTGGAATGACGATTGCCAATTGGCATTCGATAAGATAAAAGAATACTTGCAGGAACCTCCGATTCTAATGCCTCCAGTTGAAGGGAGACCGCTGATAATGTATCTGACAGTGCTTGAAGGTTCCATGGGTTGTGTTCTCGGTCAACATGACGAGACAGGTAGGAAGGAGCATGCTATCTACTACCTGAGCAAAAAGTTCAATGATTGTGAGTCCCGATACTCAATGCTTGAAAAGACATGCTGTGCGCTTGCATGGGCCGCTAAACGATTGAGGCAATATATGGTTAGGCACACGACCTTGTTGATTTCAAAAATGGATCCTATCAAGTACATTTTCGAGAAACCAGCATTGACAGGCAGAGTTGCACGGTGGCAAATGGTCTTGACAGAGTATGACATTCAGTACACTTCACAAAAGGCCATCAAAGGAAGTATCTTGTCCGACTATCTTGCACAACAGTCGATTGATGATTACCAACCCATGAAGTTTGACTTCCCTGATGAGGACATCATGTTTCTCAAAGCTAAGGACTGCGAGGAACCACTCCCGGAGGAGGGGCCAGACCCTGAATCCAAATGGAGACTGATGTTTGATGGGCTGTCAATATGAATGGGTGCGGAGTTGGAGCAGTTCTTATCACGCCGGAAGGTGTTCATATGCCTTTCATTGCCCGAATAACTTTCGGATGCACCAACAATGAAGCAGAGTACGAAGCTTGTATAATGGGGATCGAGGAGGCGGTTAATCTACGGATTAAAACCCTTGATATATTCGGTGATTCAGCTTTGGTAATCAATCAAGTGAAAGGGAGTTGGTACACGCACCAAGCAAATCTAGTGCCGTATAGAGATTATACAAGGAGATTGCTGACGTTTTTCACAACAGTGAAACTGTACCATATTCCTCGAGATGAGAATAGGCTCGCTGATGCCTTGGCCACTTTGTCTTCCATGATCAAAGTGCAAGGATGGAACCATGTACCTAAGATTGAGGTATCCCGCCTTGACAGACCAGCATTTGTGTTTGTGGTCGATGCAACGTCTGATGACAAGCCATGGTTTCATGACATTAAGTGTTTCTTGAAAAGTCAAGAGTACCCGTCCGGGGCATCGTCCAAAGACAGGAAGACGTTGAGAAGGTTAGCTGGTAGTTTCTTCTTGAACAAAGATGGCGTGCTGTATAAAAGAAATTTTGACACGGTCCTGCTTAGATGTGTGGATAGACATGAAGCAGACTTGTTGATGATTGAAGTGCACGAAGGCTCTTTCGGTACCCATGCCGGAGGGCATGCAATGGCTAAAAAGTTGTTAAGATCGGGATATTATTGGTTGACTATGGAGTCAGATTGTTGCAAATATGCCCGCAAATGCCATAAATGCCAGATCTATGCAGATAAGGTGCATGTGCCTCCAAATCCGTTGAGTATCATGTCGTCGCCTTGGCCGTTTGCCATGTGGGGCATTGATATGATCGGAAAGATTGAGCCTACAGCTTCCAATGGTCATCGTTTCATCTTGGTGGCAATTGATTACTTCACCAAATGGGTTGAAGCGGCATCCTATGCCAATGTTACAAAACAAGTGGTCGCTCGTTTCTTAAAACGGGATATCATTTGCCGATATGGAGTTCCCGAAAGAATCATTACTGATAATGGTTCTAATTTGAATAATAAGATGATGGCTGAGTTATGCCGGGACTTCAAAATCGAACATCACAATTCTTCTCCGTACCGCCCAAAGATGAATGGCGCGGTCGAAGCGGCCAACAAAAATATCAAGAAGATTGTGCAGAAGATGGTTGTCACGTACAAAGATTGGCATGAGATGCTACAATTTGCTTTGCATGGGTATCGAACGTCGGTACGCACGTCCACTGGGGCAACCCCATTCTCACTTGTATACGGTATGGAGGCAGTACTACCAGTTGAAGTGGAGATTCCGTCCCTCAGAGTCATGATGGATGTTAAGCTAGATGAGGCTGAATGGGTACGAGCCAGATTTGATCAGTTGAGCCTTATTGAGGAAAAGCGATTGGCGGCTGTATGCCATGGGCAACTATATCAGCGCAGAATGAAGCAGGCATTTGACCAGAAGGTGCGTCCTCGGGTTTATAAAGTCGGAGATGTGGTACTCAAAAGGATCCTTCCTCCCAATACAGATCACAGGGGCAAATGGACTCCTAACTATGAAGGTCCATTCGTGGTTAAAAAGGTCTTTTCGGGCGGAGCTTTATTGCTTACAACCATGGATGGCGAAGACTTTTCATCCCCTGTCAACTCGGACGTAGTCAAAAAATACTTCGCATGAATAGACCCGCTGGATAATAAAAATAAAAAAATCCAGGCAAAAAAGGGCATCCCGGCGAACCAAAAACAGAATAAGGTTCGGGCAAAAATTAGGGATATAATTGAAAAAATTGTACACCCGGTAAGTTGAAAACCCGAAAGGGCAACTTAGGCAAAAAAGGGTATCCTGGTGGATCGAAAACCTGAAAGGGCGGTCCACACAAAAGAGGGATTTAAGCGAATGACTATGGTCTGAGTTATCTATCCCCCATTACCGTTTGAACAACTGACGTTCTGAAGGATAGGAATCGGTCTGATCATTCCTCAGAAGGCAAGGTCGGGGAGTTTTGAAGACATACTGGTCATAACAGAATGGAAACTCAGTGGAATTCCGTTTTCACATTGCCATTAGGATAGTTTCTTTTCTCAATTTTCAGCGATCACCTCTTTCCAGGGATTGCTTCCAGATGTAATTGCCTATTCTGGGCTCTCAGTCAATAAATTGAATTTCAATAAAAAGCTTTCTATTTTTGTTTTATTGCTTTGTTTGCAAAAACGTCCTAATTTTTGATAAAATAGTGCATTTGAAAACATGGCAGCCTTGCAATAACATGCGCAGAAAAAACATTTGAAATTACTTCGAATGTTGAATATTCCCGGATGGTGGATTCTAGCCACGCAATATTCGGGGCGTGTGTGCATATTCTTTTGTTGCAGGTAGTAGGTGCAGATGATGTTAAGCACAAGACCAGTAATAAATCACCCCACGCAAAAGACTGGGGCAATTATGGGTAAGGAGATCGGCGTTCATCGTTCGGACGACGATTGTTCATAACGGGTCAATCTCAGTGAATTAAGTTCAACTGGGTACCGTTGTATCTTGTTAAGTCGATTCTCTCATACAGTACTTCCAACAACTACAAGCTTTTCTGTGTCGATAACGGTCACAGGTTCCCCAAAAGAGTGGTTTCGTTGACACCGAAACTGATGGTCATTATCCCCAGCGAAGTCACAAGAGTTTGAAGAGGCTAAATCTTCTGTAAAATCCTCTTATGACATCCTCTTCGGGGACGAATTGTTGTTTTGTCCAAGCATGGGGCATGATTGTTTCCCCAGCATGAAGTGTTGATCATCCCCAGTAGAGTTTGAGGACAGTTAGTCTTCTGTAAAATCCTCTCAAAAAGGCATTCCCCGACACGAGACGTTTTAAAGCAGTTTCCTCCAGCAGAGTTTGTTATAAACTCGTCATACCTAACGGAATTGTCTAAAGGGAAGCTCGCCTAACATGGGGCATTGTGGTACTTATCCTAAGCTCGACAGTCATATTCTTCAGCAGACTACTGTGGATTTGCTTTGGGTTTCCCCAACAGATCTCTAAGGACTCTTTCCTAGCAAGTTGCAGTGGAATGTTCTAACCAGGATTTGCGTATCCCTGGCAGAGTAGCCCTGATCCCCAGCAAGATTGTGTCTCTGGTAATGATCCCCCACAGAGGTCAGCATCGAATCTTGTCAGCAATACTCCCCAGCTGAGTTGTTGTTCTCCCCGCAGAGGTTTATAAGATCGGCAGAATCTATTCCTCAACAAGGATGGCACAGTCTTTCCCCAGCCGGGTCAGAAGGTTGATAACCCCTACAAAGGGTCTTGGATTGGATAGATCCTCAAGCAGAGTTTTTATGACTCTTCCTCCCTAGCAAGACGCCATGCAAAGAAATTCTCATCCCCAGCGGAATCACTGTGACCAGAATTCATTCCCCCAGCAGATGAAGTGATTCCTGGTAGATTTATTATTCTTCAAGTCCAATTTATTTTTGGCGAACTTGACAATTCGAAGCAGACGAATTGTTCATTTATTCTCCCACAGAGATACTATCCTCTCAGGAACCTCTAAAGTCAAGTCATTGATCATTGTTCCTCAGCAAAGCCGGCAGAGATATCTGACACGGATGCAGAGTGCAATCCGTTATTGGAATATTGCAAAAGTCCAACAGTGGATTGGCAAAAGGTCCATCTCCGGGTGGCAAAAGTCCAACAGTAGATTGGCAAAAAGTCCGTCTTCGGGTGGCAAAAGTCCAACAGTGGATTGGCAAAAGTCCGTCTTCGGGTGGCAAAAGTCCAACAGTGGATTGGCAAAAGTCCATCTTCGGGTGGCAAAGCAGCTAAAAGTCCAACAGTGGATTGGCAAAAGTCCGTCTTCGGGTGGCAAAAGTCCAACAGTGGATTGGCGAAAGGTCCATCTAAGGGTGGCATATTCCAAAAGTCCAACAGTGGATTGGCAAAAGTCCGTCTTCGGGTGGCACGAAGCTGCAAAGTCCACCAGTAGCGTGGCAGGCCAGTAGTCGTCTGGAATTGCATAAAAGACATTATTAAAGTCCACCAGTAGCGTGGCAAGCCAGTAGTCGTCTGGCGTCGTTCAAAAGACATTATTAAAGTCCACCAGTAGCGTGGCAAGCCAGTAGTCGTCTGGCGTCGTTCAAAAGACGTTATCAAAGTCCACCAGTAGTGTGGCAGGCCAGTAGTCGTCTGGAGTTGCATAAAAGACATTATTAAAGTCCACCAGCAGCGTGGCGAGCCAGTAGTCGTCTGGCGTCGTTCAAAAGACAGATCTCTCCGACGTTTCATCGAAGATTCAATCCAGCAGTCTCGTTGGGTTTATATCCCTTTTCTTCTTCATCATCCAGAGCAAATTTTTGGTTATATTTGGTATTCAATCACTATATACCTTGAAAATCCGAAAGCAATTGCTTTCAGGCATTCAGGTCTACAGCGCTTGAATAGGGGCAGCTGTAATACCCCAAAATTTGCTCTCCCTCTTTGTCATCATAGCATGGCATTATCATTTATCATATCATATCCACCTCATTAACATTACATTGCATTTAACATAGAAAAATGAAGCATAGCATCCTTCTTACCATCAGGGCATGTGATCAGGTGGAAGGTGGACAATCAATGGATCCTTCAGAGCACAAAAGGTCAATCAAGTTGGCTCTAGGCAAGCCAAGAGGTCTCTCATGTCTCATACTATCCCAATTGATCTTCCACAACCTCAAGAAGGTGAGATTCAATAGGAGATTGAAGCATTACATCCTACACTATGCAAGAGGTTCAAAAAATGAAGGAAAACCCTCAAAAGAGATAGCTCATTGATCCAAAATCATCCTCAAATGGCATATATCATCATCCTTTAAGAGGATACACAACATACTCTGAGGAATTTGAAATTGAAGACTGCACTTTTCCCTCCTAACCAGAGGGGGTCAAGATTAGGGTTTCCAATTAAATCAGGGAATCTTTGATTTTTTGGACAAAACTTGATGTCATGGTATTCTACATGTTCTTAAGTGTATGTGTATGGAGAATTGCCCCTCAATTGGTTTTGGAGGTGGTTCAATTAGAAGAAAGATCAAAAATCAGGAAATTTGGGGCCAAGTCAAATAATCAGAGAAAAAAGTCAACTCTTGACTTTTTGAGCCCAAAATCATGAAATTCATGTTACATATGTCCAATGCACAAAATTTGGTCAAGAAACTCCAAGGGAATCATGAAAAAATCAAGAGGTGGAAAGTTGCCATTTTTGGAAGAGGAAGGGTTACTAAAAATAGTAAGTTTTGGCCATTTTGCATCAGAGTTTGAACCAAGGCCATTTAAAATTGAAGCATCAAATGAAAATTTCACCAGGCCACAACAAAAGGTCTTGCTTTAAGCTTCAAATCCATGTGTAGAACATCTCAATTGGATAAATATTGAGGGAGATATGATGGATCAAAGTTGGAAGAAAGTAGGCCAAAACTAGGTCATGACCAAGAATTTTCAGGTCACGCGCGCATCATTTCCTCAAACAGTTGGTGTGCCAAAAGTCAAGCCTAATTTCTCCAAGAAGAAAGCTCCAAATGAGAAAATTTTCAACATCAAAGTTGTTCTTTGTAGTGTCATCTTCAATATTGATGTTGGGAAAATTTTGAATTGATCAAGCTATGAGTGAGTTATAATGGTCTCAATTTAGTGTGTTCAGACTGAAATTCCATGCACCAAGCTGCCTTGTCAACCGACCAACTGTCTTGCCTACAAACCAGTCCCAAACCTTGATGTTCCAAGTTGCTTTTCACCAATTTCCAAGCCTCAATTCAATTCAATTTTCACCCCAAACTTGTTCCATGATATCTCCTCTTCCATTTGGCATCAATACCTCTTTGTTTCATTCACAAACTAGAGAGAAATTCTTGGTCAAACCATTAAACCTTGGGCTGCTAAAAATCAGAAAAAAGAATGTTGTTGTTATTGTCATGTTTTAATCCACACGCATACAGTCTGTATTCCTTTCCACTTTTAACCAAACACCTTCCTTACACTAGCCTCATCATGTTGCATCATACATGAGAAGGGAACGAATGAAACTTGCTGAACAAGTTTATACTACATAGCCGTGATATTGCAATGTTACTTTTATCACCACCATAGTTTGTCATGTGCGGCCACCACCATATCATTGCTCTCCCTAACTAACTTGACTCAGTTAGTTAGGGATGACTCACTCAAACCATTGTGACTCAGTTAACCTCACTCAGTTTAACCTTGGTTAACTCACACTATAAAACCAAATCTCACCTCACAACTTCATTGGCTACCACATTCTCTCAAAACACTTCAAACTCTCTCTCACATTCTCTCTACTTTCTCTCTGATTTCACACGATTTTCACCATCTTCCATTCACATTTCATCTTCATCCTCATCAAGGTTTCACTTCTGATCAAGAACAAGAGAGAAGAAGTTCAGTTCATCAATGGCAGCTTAGTTCAGTTGAGTTTTCGTTGTGGTTTTCTTCAAGATCTCAAGTTCAGTGGCATTTATTTTGCTCCACTCAAGCTCAAGAGCATAGGAGGATCATCTCTGGTCTTCTGTTACTTTGAAGAACTTCAAATTCAGGTTTCTTCTCCAACCTTCGTTTTCTGAAATTTCACTTGTTTTCTATTGGTTTGAGCTTCTTAGAAGCTATGTTGAATCCGGCTAGTTGATAGGCCTCTTAGAGGCATAGTTTCAAAGCCTAGGGCATGATTTGATCTCCTCTGTTCTTGCTATGTGTGTGTGTTTTGTGATTTTTATGAGCATATTCGTGATGTGCATAAGCTTAGCTTTCGATTGGTACACATTTTGTGCATTTTGGTGACGTTTGAAGATTGCAGATGGTGGTGAGTGGCCGGAGAAGGTGACCGGAGGTCCCTCTCCGGCCAGTGGTCTTTATGTTAGGGTTTCTTGCAGTTTGAATGTCAGCCGTGTGATTTTGTTGATCCAAGGGTGGAAAGCTTGCCAGCACATTAAAACGCATGTGCATGTCATGTGCATCATTTCTGAATTCATTTAATCACTGTGTGGTGTAGTGTATGGTATGGAGTGTGCTCACTCAGGTGCGTGCGTTGATTTGGACTACTTTGACTTGCTTGTTGACTTGACCTGATCCAAGGGTGATAATTGCTTGACTTGTGTTTGACTGAGGGTGCATGATAATTGATATGGATTGCGCACAAATGGACCTAATCAGATTGCTATCCCCATCCCCTTGTTTAAGGCCCAATTTAATTTGAACTGCATGATTGCTATGTTCACACCTCCCCTTCCCTTTGCATTTCATTTTATTTTTTTATTTTCCATACACGTTTGCTTTTCAATTTTTAGAAATATCAAATGACATTAGAAAATTCCACAAAAATTCATGGACATCAATAAAACATTTAGAAAATTTTTGGTGATTTTATTTTCTGATTTTATGACCTTTTTGCCCCTGCTCTATAATTTTCTTTGAATTTCCATTTGTATGCATTCCAAATGTGGTACATGAACTTGTGGAATTTTGTTCTTGCTCATTACAAAGTCTATTGACTTGATTCTTTTTGCACTGATTCACTAATACATTGAAGCATGTTAGTTGATTTTTTTTTTGATTTTTTAGAACACTTTATGACATGATTTTATGCTTGTCTTTGCACCACTTTGTTTGATGTTTCAACTTGACCTAATTGCTTTGTTTGAAGTCATTTTTGATTTGAATTTTGACAGGCTATTTTGATATATGACTTGCTTCTGACTTAGGCATTCCAATACCATGCTTGCATAATTTTCATAGGTCCATTTGATTTTTGTTTGATGCATTACATTTTAAGCATAATCCATGGCATGTCATTACAACTTTAGTGCATGTTTACATGAATTCTTTTGTGCATATTTGTATGAGCATTTGCATATGTTATGAGCCATTCATATGATATTATAGGTCTTTGATACACATTATAGGTCATCTTTACATGTTCATTTCAATTTGAACTTTGTGCATCATTAACATGTATTGTTTGCACTTTCTTTTTGAACTTTCATTTCAATTCTTCTTATATTACTTCTTGAATGTCTTGATGTTGATTCATAAATACCTTTGAGATGTTTATAAACCATTTTCCATTTAGTTTCAATTCTGGTTGTTGAATTACATGTTCCATTTATGCATGTCCTTTTCATTTCTTTCCATCTTTCATCTATCCCTTCTTCTTGTAACATGTTTAAATGCTATGGATGATGATTGTTGCTTGTTCATTTGAACTTGTATGATGATATTCACTTGTTGTCCATATGATGCCCATTCTGGTTGTGATCTTAAGATTTGATTCTTCATCTTTTTCTTTTGGACTTTAATGTGTATTAAGTACTTTTTGCTTCTTATACATGTTTCCATGTTTACTAACCATGTAGGGGCTTTGGTAAGTTTCAATTGAGTGTGGATAAGGAATCCACATTCAACTTCTATCCTTTCTCTTTTACAATTCCATTTTATGTTTTGTTAAGCATTTATGTGCTTTCTGTTAATAACTCATTACTTTCCCTTTTTGAATTACAATTCATCTTCTACTTTAGAAGTGAATTGTTTAATTCATTCTTTCTTTAGACTTTAGGTTGAAACCTCACGAACCATTAGGATCACTCCCTTTAATCTTCAATTAGGATTGAGTCTTAGTCCATATAGATTTTTACCTTTATCCTCTCTTGAGTCTCTTTTCTCATCTCAAAGAAAATTCAAAATATCTAATAAAGGTAGGCATTTATTGCATTTAGGCCTTTCATATAAAGAAAAGGTTATAAGGGGTCTTCTCTTATAATCTTAGAATGTATAGCATATAGCCCATCTTGGGTCAATGTGTTAAACATTTGATCTTGTATGAGGGACTTAAATGCAATACTTGTTGAAGATACAAATGAAAAAACACTTCTTCATTTCTTAATCAATAAAAACACTTAATAAACACAAGTATGCTAGTGTGTTTGAACCTTGACAATTGGAACTAAGTGTGGGGGTCTTCTTCACTCTTAGTGTGCTTTCTTATCCATTCCATCTTGGAATGTGA
This sequence comes from Lathyrus tuberosus, assembly GCA_022829125.1. NCBI lineage: Eukaryota > Viridiplantae > Streptophyta > Magnoliopsida > Fabales > Fabaceae > Lathyrus > Lathyrus tuberosus. Next base: position 1,172,700 of record JALAZF010000205.1, on the reverse strand, counting down.
GAATGTACACATTCCAATGACTAAGATTTAGATACACTATCATATGCAAACAAATAACAAAACTTCTTAAAAGACAAAAACAAACAATAACGTCTTTCCTTCGGGAATTCTTTTCTCACCTCATTCACTCTTAGCGTACGAACGCGCTTCTACTCGTTCTCTTGCAAGATGGTAACGCACTCGGACCAGCGAGCCTGCAACACCTGAGCTAGGACGTCAGTCGTTCCCTAAAATGCAAACAATCCATCCCTAGTGAGGGGAACTACGTCGCTCTGATTCTCATGCTCCCGATGAGATACGTAGGCAGTGGGGTAGGGCCCGTGCGAGCACTTCTTTTATTTTCCCTACATTTATTTCTCTTTCTCTCTCTTTCCTTTTCCATTCTCTTTTTAGTTCCTTTCTCAGTATTCTTTTCTATCACCCTTTGATCGAGACAAGCAAGCGTGGATCCCATCGGGTACGATGGACGTGGGGGGGTGCTAATACCTTCCTCTCGCGTAACCGACTCCCGAATCCAGTTCTCTTGGTCGCAAGACCATATTCTTTCCTTTCCTTCAGGTTTACGCGGTGTTTCCTTTCCCTCTCATGGGATAAATACACATTGCTGGCGACTCTGTTCGGTGCCACTTTCGCGTTTGTACTAGGATGAAAATCCCGGGAGCGACAGCGAGCACCTACCAATTGATCCATCAAGTTATCTATTCTCGGAAGCGGATACTTGTTCTTAATCGTCACTTTATTTAGTTGTCTATAATCAACACAGAGCCTCATACTTCCATCATTCTTCTTTACTAACAACACTGGAGCTCCCCACGGCGATACACTTGGCCTCACAAATTTCTTTTCAAGTAAGTCCTCCAATTGCTTCTTTAATTCCGACAATTCAAATGCAGACATCCTATATGGTGCCATAGAAACAGGTCTGGTACCAGGTACAAGGTCAATTGCAAATTCAACTTCTCTTTCTGGAGGCACATCAGGAATTTCATCAGGGAAAACTTCAGGAAATTCATGCACCACTTGCAACTCCTCAATTATATATCGGCTCTCAACAGATAACGACGCCATCACTGAGAACATATGAGCTCCTTCTTGCATCAACTGTTGTAACTGTTTAAAAGACAACAAACTAGTTTCTTCCTCTTCAGCAGTAGAAAATCTCACTGACTTGTTATAATAATTGATATGAACATAGTTATATTCTAACCAGTTCATTCCCAAGATTACATCCATTCCAGATAACGGCAAACACACCAAGTCAACAGTAAAGTCTCTGTCGAAGATTGACAAGGGACACTTTAAACACACCAGAGAAGTAGTCACCAATCCCTTAGCTGGAATCTCGACGGTCATTTCCCCATTCATAGAAGACAACACAAGACCCAATCTTTCAACGCATTCAGCAGCAATAAAACAATGAGTAGCACCGGTGTCAATCATAGCAATTAAAGGAGTGCTATTAATGAAACATGTACCTCTGATGAGTCTGTCCTCATTAGTTGTCTGAGTCCCAGCCAAAGCGAACACTTTCCCACCGGTTTACGCCTTCTTTGGTTTCTGACACTGACTACTAATGTGTCCTTCTTCGCCACAGTTGAAACAAATCATCTCTTTATGCTTGCACTCCGATATGGCATACCCAGTCTTACCACAACAGAAACACCTCTTCACTTCAGCAGTACATGCATTACTCTTATGACCAGGTTTCCCATATTTGAAACAAGTTATGCCAACAGGAACATCTCCCCCACTAGTCCTCTTGCCATCAACCACTTTATGTTTACCTTTTCCAGCTGGAGCATCATAAGGTTTGCCACGATTCTGTTGATGCTTGCCCTTCCTCTCATTAATGATCTTATAATGAGCATTGTTATCCTCTTCAAAAATTCTGCAACTATCAATCAAATCAGCAAAAACACGAATCTTCTGATATCCAACTGCCTTCTTGATCTCTGGGCGCAACCCACTCTCAAACTTGATGCATTTTGATAACTCGGCATCATCATCGTTATAGTGCGGATAAAACTTAGCCAATTGAACAAACTTTGCAGCATAATCAGTAACCGACATGTTCCCTTGCTTTTGTTCGAGAAACTCGATTTGCTTCTTACCACGAACATCCTCTGGATAATACTTCCTCAGGAACTCTCTTCGGAACACATCCCAAGTGATACCTTCACTGGTAGTTTCCAACCTCTGACGAGTCTCTAGCCACCAGTCATCAGCCTCGAATGCTAGCATATGAGTCCCATATCGAACCTTCTGCGCTGGAGTGCAGCCCATCACACGAAAGATTCTCTCCATCTCTTTCAACCAATCCAACGCCCCATCCGGATCATACTTGCCCTTGAAGGTAGGTGGATACTCCCTCTGAAAAGTTGCCAAACTGCGGGATCCAGCATTCTCGTCAGCGTTCGGCTGATTCTGCAAAGCCTGAGCCATTGCTTCCAACGTAGCAGCAATTGCAGCATCGTTCCTTCCAGCCATCTCAACTTATCACTACAACATAAACAAAAGTTAGGACTAGCTAACAATACTTGATTGTTAAACAAACACCGACCCGACAACTTGGCCAGACGGACCGACCTGCTCTGATACCATTAATGTAACACCCTTCTACCCCACATACAATTTTAGGAAAAACACTTAATATAATCATAGTAAAATCAGCAAGAAAGGTGCCATATATATTCAGCCGACATTCAATATCATTGTCCTGTCCCGTAACACGGGTTATTCATTCATCATTAACATGAATTAACAACTACGCAGTGGAATCAAACTTTTAGTTCAGGTCAACAAAATACTTCATAGATAAAAGTCGCCAATTCAAAATGGCATCAACGATATAAAAAAAAGAAACTCCAACATATAACCAAAAGGAAACATAAGGTTCACAACTAATCCCAACTTGATTTTACATGACACAGAGCAGGACACCACGTAATACACGACTAAAATGACCAAAGGATGCTCCGAGACTCAATCCTCCAGCACCGCAAGTCTACTCTTGGTTATCTGCAAGTTACCCACATAAGAGGCAACATTTTCAAGCAGACGGGGTGAGAATCACAATTCATTATAATAATATAAGGACGCGAAAAATAAACATAATAAGCAACAACGACATCATAACATCATCAACGACAACATCATAGCATCATCAACAACAACATCATAGCATCATCAATGACAACATCATTATATGCAATGTCAACTATAATGGAATGCAAAGAATGCATGTGGTACCGATTCAACGTGGATGGACACTGGCCATCAACCCTCCAAAAGGAGCACAATGTAATCAACTTATCACTTCAATCCGCACAATGGGATTGAAGCTACCAATGGACCGAAGCCCCAACATAGAATGCTATGAAATGCAATGATGCTAAATCTCCTCAATTCATCCAACATCAACGTGTGCATCGTCCATTTCATATTCAACAAGTATTTATCATACAATCTTATTTTAACATCTTACATCAACAACAACTCGACAACCAAAGATCAGCACGGGAAAACGTCAACAAACCTCAAGAAAAACAACAAAAGAAAACAGCAAAATAGTTGTCTGACACGGCCACCCTTGTCCGGTGACATGGCCCGTGTCAGAAGGCCTACACCAAAAATCTAAAACAGAAAAATTTACAGCAGAGACAGTAGCCTGACACGGTTGCCCGTGTCCTGTGACACGGCCCGTGTCAGAAGGCCTGTAACAAAAAAAAATTTCCCCCAATCAGCAAGCTGACACGGGTGCCCGTGTTGTGGAAAACGGCCCGTGTCAGGATGCGACCAAAACCCCGATTTTCCAAAAAGTGATTTTTCTGCTGCGATTTTGACTCAAAATACCCCTAAATTCAATGTTGTCCAATACTAAAATCTGACCAAAAAACTCACACAATACACATACTTCAAATACATCAATTTGTTTCACTCATTCTCATCACAACACTCGCTCCTAACACAATCTATATCACCAAACACCACAATTACTCAAGAATCCACAAAACCTAATCTATTCATAAACCAATTCCTATAAAATTATAATAAACCGTGAAAACTCCCCATACCTTAGAGAAATTTAGTAACTTTTCTCCTTTTCTATGATTCTTCAGCAACCTTCAAGCCTTAGGGTTCTTTTTCCTTCTTCTCTCTTCTTCCGCGTTCTTCACAAAAACATGATCCGTTAGAAAAGTGATCGGTCCACTCCTCTTTAGACAAAATATTCCAGTTTATGAACTTCCAACTCTATCCTTACTCTTTTTCCTTTATGACCACCTTGCCCTTTTTCTTAATATTTTTAATAATAATAATAATAATAATAATATAAATAATACATTAATTATTCATTCTATTAAATTATTAAAAAAAAATACTCTTTTGATCCAAAATTCTCCAAAACTACCAAAACTTCGTAATTCCTTCTAAATTATTTAAATAAATAATTAAATGATTAATTTAGATTTTCGGGGCGTTACAAACATCAACACTTGTTACTATCTCTAGCCAATGTGCATTGATGGATGAAAAACCTAGGCAAAAAGTAGGAACACATTTCTCAATCATGAACCAACACAAAGAATAAACCATAGAAACAAAGTTTTTCATCATACATTCATCACCCAAGAGTTCACAAGCTAGAATCAATACAAATACATGCAAAAGAAAGGTTTATCTACCATCTAACCTTGACATAAAAGGAAAATTAGCTCTCCATTGTCATGGGAGCTAAACAAACAAGAACATGAAGAAGAATATCAAGCATCAATGACGATCTCTCGACGAATGATGCTTCCAATCTTCCAAAATAGGATGTTACAGTGTTTACAATGTATTTTTCTCTGAAAAGTATCAAGGATCCCAAGAAAAATACAGAAAAATCTATTTATAAGGGGGCAGAGGATCGCAGAGCGCAGCCTCATTTATTGCCAAACCGACCTAAAAGCGCGCTTAGCGGGCTCAGGACCGCGCTAAGTGGGCTACTCTTTGTAACTAGCTTCATCCCCACGCTAGGAGCGCGCTTAGCGGGCTCCAAGCATGCTTCAAAAATCATTTTCTTCACAAATTGCTTCTAGGGAGCCTTCCTTGCACCAAGCTTCACCTTTCCATGTAAAAACCTTCAATTAAAACACAAAAGTTAAATAAATAAGTCTAATAATATAATTAACTATACTACGGTTATTAACCGGAAACAATGGGAAAAAGCATCGATTATCAAATAAATATCACAAAAAGGTGCTAAAAACTAAACTAAATATTAACACAATTTAGCACCTAACAAAAGGCTACGAGCAAATTCAACAATGGAGAATCAAAGAAAGGACATGTTTTAAATCATCATAAAAGGCATTATATAAATGAGTTTTATGTCAATAAAAAGAATCATGTTTTTAGACCTACTTGTTTCTATTGTAAGGCAAAATGTCATACTTCTAATGTTTGTTGCATAAGAAAGTATGGTATTTCTTATGGTGAGTATGAATGGGTGAGGAAGGTATCTAACCCAAAAGAACCCAAATAAAATTGGGCACCTAAGTATTATTAAGTACTTGAAGATCATATGTTAGTGTTATCAAATCATGATTGATCCTTCAAGATACAAGACCATATGATATGGTAGTTCTATAAGTTTTATTGAAAGAAAGATGTTTTGAAAAAACATCAACATTGATATCAACCTTGATTTTCATTAATTTTTATGAAGAAGATAAGTATCTAATTATGTGCTACTAATTTTCATTTGTCATGATATATGTTTTCTATATTATCACTTTGCTTTGGACTTTATTCTACTTTTTCTTCTTTTTATTGATATCAAAAGGGGTAGAAATAGTAGGTATTGTACTTGTTCTTGTTCATAATATTTTTAGGGGAGAAAACCTTAAATTGCAAAAGAAAGGGGAGATTCTAGCTGATGCACAAAATCGCAAAAGTCATATATATTTAAGCAACTCATTGATGAACAAAAAACTTTTAAAGGATGTTTGTCATCATCAAAAAGGGAGAGATTGTGAAGAAAAGTTCTTCTTAACCTTGGTTAAAGTTTTGATGAAGATAAACATGTCAACAAAAGGAAGACAAAGCTTGAATGTTAGCACAATCAAGATCAAATGATCATAAGCTTTGAAAATTAAAGGAAAGAATCAAGATGGTTAAACTATACATTATAATTGATCGTACCTGATCAGAAAGGAGATTAGTGGCCAGCAACGTCGTGAGGGGGGGGGGGTGTAACACCCTGATTTGGTTAATCGTATTTATTTATTTCTTTTATGGGAATTTTGTGAATTGTGTAAATGAAATGAGTTTTACCTGTTAATTGAATAATTTCTCAGATAGATAAAATAATTGCAATTGATAATATTTTATTATTAACTTTTTATTCCTAGTATATTTGGCATCACTGTTTATGTTTTATCGCATTTTGAGAGCGTTTGGGAGATATTGGAGAAAAAGGGTAATAGAGAGAGAGCAACTAGAGATCAATTATTTTATTAAAGAGACGAATTAATTATTAGTTCAAGAGAGTATTTAAGGTAGCTCTAATAATTGATCAATTGGGTTGAGATGACAAATATCAATTGGAGATGTTTTACCCTATCGGATTATATTATATAATATTAGATTATATATATATATATATATATATATATATATATATATATATATATATATATATGTTAGTAAGAAAAGAGGGAAAAAGAAGAGAAAGAAAAGAAGGGAAGGAAAAGAGAGAAGAGGAGGAAGAGGAAAATCGGAAGAACCTCCGTTTCCATCACGATTAATTGGGTAAAGGTGAGAAGTTCCGATTATATTTCGATTGTATATGTATATGTATGTGTTTGTTTGGTTTGTTTTTGGTTGAAAATGTTAGGGTTTAATATTTGATAAAAATGGTAATTTGAAGGGAAATTGATGTTTTCACAGTTGGAAATCGATATAAATCACGTAGTATGATCGTATTATATGTATGAACATCGTTGATACTTGTTTTGATTGATTGAAAACGTTTTGGTTGGGAAAAGTTGAATTTTGTGGTTTGGAAGCCATGAGGAGCGCAGAAACAGAATTCTGGTTCTGGTGCGATTCGCCAGGCGAATCAGGTCTTGCTGAAGCTTCGCCAGGCGAAGTGCTGGCGAAGAGGGATTCGCCAGGCAAAATTCTAATTCGCCAGGCGAAATTCAAGAAACAGAACTTGGTTCAGCTACTGGAACTTTTGGATTTTCAAAAATGACGTTTCGCCGCAGCTTCGCCACGTGAAGTGCTGGCGAAGAGGGATTCGCCAGGTGAAATTCTAATTCGCCAGGCGAATCTGGCAGTTTTTCAATAAATTCTTTTCTTTGAAAATTCATAACTTTTGATCCGTAACTCGGATCGAGACGTTCTTAGTACCGTTGGAAAGCTAGTAAAATATTCTTTCTATTAAAAATGGTTTGGAGGGCAATAGATGATTTATTTAAGTCGTGGTTTTGTAAAAGTGTTGTGTTGTCAGATTTTTATCGTGTAAAAAGGCGTGCGATTGGTATTTTATCGTGTGTTGTGCTATTGTGATATAATGTGGAGCTTTTAGGATATTTATATGACGTTGAATCTTGATATCGAATGTGGTTAGTGAATGATGGCCTTGTGGCATAAAGGTATTGAATAAATGATTTTCAACGTATGATATCGTATTGATGTTGCTGTGAGTGGCCTTTGTGGCGTGAATCCTAGTGAATTGTATTTTTGTGCATAATTCTTGTTATGTATGTGTTATGTTGAACTGATTGGACAGCTGTAGTAATACTATTGTGTATTACGGTGGGTATGTATCTCACGTGTGATCAAGGGGATCGTGAAGAGGTATAGTTGTTATTATACCTATGTTTTGTGCATCTTTTGTGCCGTGCATTTCATGATGTGTCTTGTGGAGACAGCTAGGTGGGAATCCATGATGGGTGCCTTGTATTGTCCGAACTCTAATGCGGAGTTGTATGGAGATAAATCATTGCTCAGTTGGAGTGTATGTGATTTATCTGGACTCCAATGTGGAGTTTTTTTGGAGACAAATCATTGCTCAGTGGGAGTGTATGTGATTTGTCCGGACTCTAATGCGGAGTTGTATGGAGATAAATCATTGCTCAGTGGGAGTGTATGTGATTTATCCGGATTCTTTATAAATCGGGTTCAATTGAATGAACTGTGTGTGTGGTACCACTTGCATTGCATTGTGTCAGTGTCTGTGTGTAACAGTGCATGGTGTATGTGGGGGAGTCCCAGCCTGGCTGTTACAACTTAAATATTTCATTGTGTTATTGAGTTGCATTGCATTGTGTCATTGAGTCACATTGCATTAGTATGTCTGTGTTTATTGAATTATGATGGACAATGACAAGTGTGTCATGATGGTGATTATTATGTGTTTGGTGTGAGACCTATAAGTCATATCTGTGAACATGAATATATGTGATGTGCTGGTGTATGTTTATATATATATATATATATATATATATCTGTATATCATGGTTTGTGTATATGAATATATGATATCTTTGTATGTTATATGTGTTAACATGTGGTGTGCGGGTGAGTTGAATAATATACGTGAATTTTGTGTTTACATATTATTATGCAATCTTGATTTAATTGTTATTTCTCACCCTTCTGCTGGAATATGCTTTTATGGCATAGTGCATATTAGCCGCTGTAGAGGCGTGGAGGCAAGTGCAGGAATTAGATCTTCATTTTGCTTAGATCTTTGGTGTCTGCTCTGATACGTAACACGGGAGTCGGGGAAAACGCTTGTGCTATTTATGTTTATGTGTGTAAATATATATATTTTGATGTTATGAGAAAACTTATTTTGTAAAACGAGTCAATTATGGAATGTTCCGCTTTATTCCATAATTGAACCTTTCTTTTGTTGGAAAAAGTTTCACGTTATTATTCAGTCTATTTTGTGTTATGTATCAAAGTTATAAGCGGGTGGATTACGTTTTTCTCTAATGTGGCACCCTTATTTCCGTCGGGAAAAAAAATTATTCCCTCTGATTTAATTATGTATTATTTATTCGCGATGGGAATTAGGGTGTTACAATTGGTATCAGAGCAGGTCGGTCCGTCCGGCCAGGTTGTCTAATTGTGTTGTTCCCTAGTAGGCGACATGCGTGTGAAAACGCTGTCGGTGCTTATTTTGTTTTCCATTTGTAGGTTGGGAATGAGATAAGTGGGGGAGAAGCTGGTGCTTCTCCAAGTTGCTTCAGTTGTGGAGCGTTGGCTTAGTGTGTCGTTGTTTGCAAGATTATAAGTGCTATTTGGACCGTGTTGTGCCCGATTCCAGAGGGAATACGGAGGTAAGGTTATGTCGACTAAGGATTTGTGCCTTAGGTAGTTTTGTGCACAAGATACAAGAAATGCTATTATGGTCTGGTGATGATGGTCTGTGCCCCATCATGATTGTCGGTTGTCTATTGACAAATTGAGGAACTGATCACCCTTAATCTCTTGTTGATAGTAGACGGAATTATGTTGGATGGAATAGACGTGTCTTTCCAGCTTAGATAGTGTGTGCAAAGAATTGTTTGGAATTAAGAAAATGATTACGGACTATTTTGATGAGTCGATGAAGATTCTTATATCGGAAGTTGAGGCGGATTAGAGGCTTTGGTAATGTTGGTTGTTGAAAGAGTAATAGTTTGGGTGTTTTTAATCGTCTCCACAGGGATTGCTTGATATACGATGCTTGCCTTTCAATAGTAGTGATGTTTTAAGTTCAATGGTTTCAAAAGGTTCTCAATTGTTTTTAACATTAATTTGTAACAAAAGTAATTGGTGACAAATGGTTTGGAAAAGTTTTTATAAAAGCATGTCAAGGTTAGGTTTCGCTAATCCTTTTTACGTATAAACAATTAATCAAGCATATGAACTTGGTTTCCGATCAATACAACCGCGTATCCTCCCGACTAAGTTTATGTCTAAAGCAAAGTCGTGAGTATCGTTGTTTAAACTGTTAGATGATGTCTCACGCTAACAATCTAAACAACGATCATTAAGACCAACACAAAGCGAATAGCAAATCCCAAATCTATGTCTAGAGTTTGGTTTTTAAGAGATGAAATTGTTAGGTCATGATTTGTAGAATCTATGTCTAGAGCAAAACAAATCACACATAAAGCTTTAAGAGAAAACAACTTCATCTATATTGATCAAAGACTTTGTTCATATACAATAGATCAAAAGCAATACATAAAAACAGGATCAACTACATCTAACCTCAACATTGAGTGTTTGGTTACCCATTCTCATGGTAGCTTGGATAACAAGTAAAGAGAGGAGATGAAGGACCATCCACGCCGAATAATCGAGAATGGATGCGAGTTCAGCTTCTCAAAGTGAAAATACAAGCTTCAATGGTCAAAAGACTGAAAACTATGATTTTGGATCAAAATGAACAAAATATCCCTTCTAAGAAAAGTGAAATTCTATTTATATATATCAGAATTCTGCAGGATTCGCACTGCGAGTAAATCTTTCACACTGCGAATGAGGAAAAAGGGCACCTTAAGTGCCTCTGAGACTTAAACCGCCTCAAGCAGAAATCGTGGGTTCGCACTGCGAACCATTCATTCGCACTGCGAGTCATTCGCTAGCTCATTCGCACTACGAACAAACTAGCGAGCCAGAACTCTCAAAACCCAATACTCTCTGCCACCATTTGCTAGCATCTTCGCACTGCGAAACAACCAGCGAGCCTTCGCTGGACCCTCGCCAGGAGTTCGCAGTGCGAACTCTTTGTAATTTCAAAAGTGGAACTCTCTGCCACCATTCGCTGGCGTCTTCGCTGACGTTCGAGTGCGAACCTTCGCTGGGCCTTCGCCAGATCCTTCGCACTGCGAACACCCTGTTGCAGCTACAAACTCAGTGGAAACTTGCATCCACTCCATGTGTCTCACTATTTTGCTCCTTTCATGCCTATACCTGCACATTTAACACACAAATTACAAGCTCCACACATATATCCCAATGTAAGCATTACAACACAATTTACCGCTTAAATTCACAATTTACCATTAGAAAGAAATGAAAAATGCCAAGTATTTCATACAAATATATAACATGTTTGACATCTAACATTGGTCAAGACGGGATGTCTCTGAGGGAGAACGATCGGGCATTTTAATGGTTTCTCCTCAGAGAGTAGAGAGTGAACTTAAGTTGGACGAAGGTGAATAGTTAAGGTTTATATCTTCTAAGTAAGTAGAAAAACTCTTAGAAGGTGAGACTAAGATGGTTGTAATAATAGTGTTTTGAAATTGACAGGAAAGCCACGGTGAAGGGCTGCCAGTGGTGTGTGATTTCCAGATGTGTTTTCGGATGGAATAACAAGCATGATGTGTATAACGGTATTAAGGCTATGGAAAGCAAGACTTAGAGTTTTGATGAGTTTTGAGAGTTTTTTTTGGTTGATTGTTGATATATGTTGGAATTTGTGGAATTTGGATTGTCCATAGAATGAAATTGTGTATGGATTACTGATAGTGGAATAAGGTAATGATTGAGAATAAGTGTCCACTTTCAAGAATGAATGATTGGAATGGTTTGGTTGAGTTTAATTGGAATTACAATTGTTTGGAACGTTTGACAAGAGTGGTGAATTTGTGTGAGTTGAGGCTTGGATCGATTTTATGTGACTGGTTATGTTGGTTATCATCGGAATAAGTTGTTACTTACTCGATTAAGTTTGTATGTGAGTCTGGACAAGTTTGGATGAGGTTGGTTTGGTTTGGTGGGGCATTACAATGTATAGTGATGTTGTTCGGTGTTAGTAATGCGTCTGGAATGTTTGTGGAGTATATGAATCGTATCTTCCATATTAAATTGGATAAGTTCAGAGTGGTGTTCATTGGGGATATTCTGATCTATTATAAAATCAGAAGGAGAGTGTGTAGGGAGTTTGAGAATCGAGTTACAAGTGTTGAAAGGAAAGGAATTTTATGCCAACTTATTCAAGTGAGAATTTTGGTTGAAAAAGGTTAGTTTCTCTTGGATATGTTATTTCAGATGATGGTATAGTTATGGATCCATCGGAAGTAGATGCAGTTCTACAATGAGAGGCCCCGAAGTCGGTTAAGGTAATTAGAAGATTGTTGGACTTTAATTGGTTAGTATCGGAGGTTATGGAAGGTTTTTCCAAGTTAGCATTTTCGTTACTTCAGTTGACTTGCAAAGGGTAAGTCGTTTGCTTTGGGTGTTTATTATGAGGAATGTTGGAGAGGGATAAAGTAGAATTTGTCTACAGCTCCAGTTTTGATTCTGCGTGACCCTAATAAACCGTTTGTGAGGTATTGGGATGCGTCTATGATGAGTTTAGTCAGTGTGTTAATGTAAGATGGTAAAGTTGTGGCTTATGCTTTACGACGATTGAGGATTCATGATTTCAAAATGGTGGCGGTTACTTTTGTGTTGAGAATCTGGAGGTATTATTTTTTATGGTTTTTAGTTCGAAGTGTTTAGTAATCACAGGAATATTGAGTACCTGTTTGGTCGGAAATAATAGTGTATGAGACAACGAGGATGGTTGGAATTCCTGATGAGTTATGACTTTAGTTGGAATTATCCTATTGGTGAAGTTAAGTCGGAAGTTTTTACACCTGTCTATTTTGATGGTCAGAGGATTAGAATTATTTGAGCAGTTCAGAGACTTGTGTCTGATGCGTGAAATAGCACAGTAGAGTGTGAGGTTGGGTATATTAGAAATGAACTATGATTGTTCTGGTGAATACTAGAGAGAGACAGAAGTTGGATATGGAATTGGTAGATTTGATTGTTGCGAGTAATCAGAGTATGCATCGAAAGCGTGATGTAGTACATTTCGTATATGCGAGTATGACTTGTAAGAGTTCATAGGTTGGACATTGGAAACATGTAGGGATGATGAGACCATTGGACGTTTCAGAATGGAAGTGTTAAGTGAAAAGTTTAAATATTATTCATGGGCTACTTTGTAGATGGATGTTGTGGTTATAGATTCGATTGGTGAATCATAGCATTGTTGTAATAATGTTGTGTCGGAGAACTTTATGTTCTTGTTTTTGTTGTTGCCTCGTTTCCATCGTGATGGTTCGAGTTTGCGTAGCTAATTCCAATGTGGGGAATTAGTGGAGTGTTACCTATGGTGAGGGTAACGATTTCGTTGTGTTCTGGTTCTAGAGTGAACCTACGTGTTCGTAACTTGGGTATTCTTTGAGTCGTGAGTTAGTCGTCAAGTGCATTATGTGGGCATTGCATCTTGTCGTTGTTGTAGTTGTTGTTAGCAAGGTGGGTTGTCAGTTTGTGTTATTCGTGGTGTGCCTAGTGTTGGCAGGATAGTTGGCTAGTCAGATGCGAGAGTCGTATCCGGAGTTGTTCGTCTCAGTTATATTTTCGAGGACGAAAATATTTTAAGTGGGGAGAGTTGTAACACCCCTATTTAGTTAATCGTATTTATTTATTTCTTTTATGGGAATTTTGTGAATTGTGTAAATGAAATGAGTTTTACCCGTTAATTGAATAATTTCTCAGATAGATAAAATAATTGCAATTGATAATATTTTATTATTCAATTTTAATTCCTAGTATATTTGGCATCGCTGTTTATGTTTTATCGCATTTTGAGAGCGTTTAGGAGATATTGGAGAAAAAGGGTAATAGAGAGAGAGAGAGAGAGAGAGAGAGAGAGAGAGAGAGCAACTAGAGATCAAATATTTTATTAAAGAGACTAATTAATTATTAGTTCAAGAGAGTATTTAAGGTAGCTCTAATAATTGATCAATTGGGTTGAGATGACAAATATCAATTGGAGATGTTTTACCCTATCGGATTATATTATATAATATTGGATTATATATATATTTGTTAGTAAGAAAAGAGGGAAAAAGAAGAGAAAGAAAAGAAGGGAGGGAAAAGAGAGAAGAGGAGGAAAAGGAAAATCGAAAGAACCTCCATTTCAATTGCGATTAATCGGGTAAGGGTGAGAAGTTCCGATTATATTTCGATTGTATATGTATATGTATGTGTTTGTTTGGTTTGTTTTTGGTTGAAAATGTTAGGGTTTAATATTTGATATAAATGGTAATTTGAAGGGAAATTGATGTTTTCACGGTTGGAAATCGATATAAATCACGTAGTATGATCGTATTATATGTATGAACATCATTGATACTTGTTTTGATTGATTGAAAACGTTTTGGTTGGGAAAAGTTAAATTTTGGGGTTTGGAAGCCTTGAGGAGCGCAGAAACAGAATTCTGGTTCTGGTGCGATTCGCCAGGCGAATCAGAATTCGCCAGGCGAATCAGGTCTTGCAAAAGCTTCGCCAGGCGAAGTGCTGGCGAAGAGGTATTCTCCAGGCGAAATTCAAGAAACAGAACTTGGTTCAGCTACTGGAACTTTTGGGTTTTCAAAAATGACGTTTCGCCGCAGCTTCGCCAGGCGAAGTGCTGGCGAAGAGGGATTCGTCAGGAAAAATTCTAATTCGCCAGGCGAATCTGGCAATTTTTCAATAAATTCTTTTCTTTGAAAATTCATAACTTTTGATCCGTAACTCGGATCGAGACGTTCTTAGTACCGTTGGAAAGCTAGTAAAATATTTTTTCTATTAAAAATGGTTTGGAGGGCAGTAGATGATTTATTTAAGTCGTGGTTTTGTAAAAGTGTTGTGTTGTCAGATTTTTATCGCGTAAAAAGGCGTGCGGTTGGTATTTTACCATGTGTTGTGCTATTGTGATATAATGTGGAGCTTTTAGGATATTTATATGACGTTGAATCTTGATATCGAATGTGGTTAGTGAATGATGGCCTTGTGGCATAAAGGTATTAAATAAATTATTTTCAACGTATGATATCGTATTGATGTTGCTGTGAGTGGCCTTTGTGGCGTGAATCCTAGTGAATTGTATTTTTGTGCATAATTCTTGTTATGTATGTGTTATGTTGAACTGATTGGACAGTTGTAGTAATACTATTGTGTATTACGGTGAGTATGTATCTCACGTGTGATCAAGGGGATCGTGAAGAGCTATAGTTGTTATTATACCCATGTTTTGTGCATCTTTTGTGTCGTGCATTTCATGATGTGTCTTGTGGAAACAGCTAGGTGGGAATCCATGATGGGTGCCTAGTATTGTCCGGACTCCAATGCGGAGTTGTATGGAGATAAATCATTGCTCAGTGGGAGTGTATGTGATTTATCCGGACTCCAATGTGGAGTTGTTTTGGAGATAAATCATTGCTCAGTGGGAGTGAATGTGATTTGTCCGGACTCCAATGCGGAGTTGTATGGAGATAAATCATTGCTCAGTGGGAGTGTATGTGATTTATCCGGATTCTTTATGAATCGGGTTCAATTGAATGAATTGTGTGTGTGGTACCACTTGCATTGCATTGTGTCAGTGTCTGTGTGTAACAGTGCATGGTGTCTGTGGGGGAGTCCCGGCCTGGCTGTTACAACTTAAATATTCCATTGTGTTATTTAGTTGCATTGCATTGTGTCATTGAGTCACATTGCATTAGTATGTCTGTGTTTATTGAATTATGATGGACAATGACAAGTGTGTCATGATGGTGATTATTATGTGTTTGGTGTGAGACCTATAAGTCATATCTGTGAACATGAATATATGTGATGTGCTGGTGTGTGTTTATATATATATATATATCTGTATATCATGGTTTGTGTATTTGAATATATGATATCTTTGTATGTTATATGTGTTAACATGTGGTGTGCGGGTGAGTTGAATAATATACGTGAATTTTGTGTTTACATATTATTATGCAATCTTGATTTAATTGTTATTTCTCGCCTTTCTGCTGGAATATGCTTTTATGACATAGTGCAGATTAGCCGATGTAGAGGCGTGGAGGCAAGTGGAGGAATTAGATCTTCATTTTGCTTAGATCTTTGGTGTCTGCTCTGATACGTAACACGAGAGTCGGGGAAAACGCTTGTGCTATTTATGTTTATGTGTGTAAATATATATATTTTGATGTTATGAGACAACTTATTTTGTAAAACGAGTCAATTATGGATCGTTCCGCTTTATTCCATAATTGAACCTTTCTTTTGTTGGAAAAAGTTTCCCGTTATTATTCAGTCTATTTTGTGTTATGTATCAAAGTTATAAGCGGCTGGATTACGTTTTTCTCTAATGTGGCACCCTTATTTCCGTCGAAAAAAATTCACTCTGATTTAATTATGTATTATTTATTCGCGATGGGAATTTGGGTGTTACAGGGGGTACCTGCAAGGTACTCCAATGCCAAAGTCGGGAAAAGGGAGTAAGCAAGTACAGAAAGTGAAAGTGAGTTAGAATGTTGTATGCATCATTAAAATGGATCAGAAAATATCATGCATATTCATCTCGAAGATTTTTTGCATCATTAAAATGTTTTGTCTTTGATTCAAAATCATAAAAAATAAGTATTTGGCATTATTGTAACATGTATAAACAGTTATTGTAACTGGTTACAAGTACGAAAAACATTTTTTTATAACGTTACAAGGTGTAACCGGTTACAGCATTATGGCAACCGGTTACCACTAAAGCAAGATGATTTTATCTAAACCCGCATGAGTCTAAAAGGTTGCAAACCTTCGTGGAATTGTTTCCAAACATATGCATCAATTCATATAGGTATTTTATGATGTAGATAAAGGTTCATACATCAGAATTCGAAATTATCTCTTAGATATATAATTTTTACATAATTCAAACAAGTTTTTCAAGTGTTCATATATCTATCAAATAATAAACTTTGTGCATAACTTTCATTTCATTGAAAAGAGTTTCATTCATATTATTCTGAGCACTTAAGTATATATGTTTGGATTGTGATCAAGAGAAAGAGAAGATTAATTTCTACATAATTGATTCAAGAGCAAAAACTTCTACATACATTATCAAAATTCTGCTATTGATCAGAAAGTGTTAAGTGATCATTGTTTGACATAGAAAGTGGTGTGCTTTATATTCAAGTGTAAAAGAAAGTGGTGTGCTTTCTTGTTTATGTTAGAAAATTGTATGAGTGATTTTAGTGTAAGGTTTGTACAGATTCTAATATAGTGAAAATCTCTCATGGAGTGTGAGGGGACTGGAATACTCTTGTTTGGAAAGAGGAACCATGATATATCAGTGTTCTTTACGTTCAGTACTTTAATTTTCTGTTATTCATCATTCAAAACAACCACCACATCTTATTATAATTTAGAAAATTAACAATAAAAGAAACTTACTTAAATATCAAGAAAAATCCAGCAAGTCTAACTCACTCCTCCGCTAGATTGCACACTCTAATACTTATAAAAGTTGCTAGGAAGTCTACACAAATTGTTTTGTAATGACATTGTATCATTTTTGTATTATATGTATATGTTTTATCTGATATAGTTTGTTAATGAATGTCCAAAAAAATGTTTGTTCTAATGATTTCACTATTGCCTATCGAATTTTTAAAAATTTCTGAAAAATTTTGAATATACCAAATTTTTCAAAAAAATCCTGCAGGTTTTATAGTTACCGAATTTTTTAAAATATCTAGTATAACTCAATTGAATTTATAAAAATTCGTTAATCAACCCCAACTTTTCTAGTATAACTCAATTGAATTTATAAAAATTCGTTAATTCAACCCCAATTTTTTCAAATATCCGATATTTCTTCAACAATTTTACTGACACTTCAGAAAATGTCTAATATTTCTTCATACAATTATAAAACATCCGATAAGTTTTCAAAATTTTTGGTATTTATTCATCTAAATGGTAAAATTTTTGAAAAATCTGATATATTCAAAAATTTGATATTTACCTAAACTTTTAAAAGTTTCAAAAAAAATTAATAAAGACATAAGAGTAATTGCAGTCTTCATTTGAGATGTCAGATGTAACCGGAAATGTAATTGCAGTCTTCATATGAAATGTCAGGATAAAATCTCCCATACTTCCACATTGTAATAGCTATTTGGGCTTTAAAATATGGCCAATGATAATGTGTTTCTGGTTTTTTTTTTTTAATAAATAAAAACAGATTTCTAGTGTGGAGGAAAATATTTCAAAATTTTTTTGTAAGAAGGATAGATCTAAAAGAAAAAAAAAAAAGAGGATAACATCAATAAAATAGAGAAAAACTCACGCCGGCTTTTCCAATACAAAAGTAGCTAATTTCAACCTCTTTTTTATTTTATTTAATACAATTATTTTTTATTTTTTATTTTTTATTTAAATGCTTTTAAGTAATATTAATACTTTTTTGCCAAAATTATATCATTTAATACATTTATTTTAAAACAAATAATTTTTTAAAATATGACATTTATTTTAAGATTGAAAATTTTAAGATTGAAAAGGAGGTAGTAATATTTTTTTGGTCAAATAGTAATATATTTATAAATGACCTTGCAATAATAGTTGTTCCTTATACAAATTAAAAAATACAATAAATTAAAAATATTTTACTAATTAACAAAATTAATTTAATTATTTATTGATTTGTTTTTCAGCATCATAAACTAGAAAAGAAATCTTACATTACAAAGTGAAAATGTAATTTATTTTGAAACAATTCTTTTTGAAATGGTGAAACGAAAGGAGGGTAGATGAGGACATTTACCTCTAGTTAGATTTCGTAAGATGAATAAATATCAGGGTGAGTATTGGTAGTAGATAGATATCTGTTGTGGAAAAGAGAGGTTGAAGGAACCAAAAAGCTGTAAACACCGAATCTCTCACGTGGCTCACCAGTCGATAACTTTGAATGGAAAAGCAGATTCATTCACCACATCCCGAGGCAATATTTTACCATTCACTCACACTTTTGCTTTTTTAAAATGCAACCACCACACCATTCTAGTAGTTCTAATTAATTCACCTCAAAATCTCATTGCTTTTTTCCACATCTCATATGACAGATTATAATCTAAACTGAAAAGGTGTTTTTTCCTCATGGAATGGAATCCGAATCCCTTAAAAAAGCTTACTACACAATCACTTCTTGGCAGAGAGAAATCACCCTAGAAACCCTTTATGGATTTTTCAGACAGGCTTTGGTTTTGGATAAGGCAATCTGTGTACACGAATTTTATCATCATGTCTACATTTCCACTATCTTTCCTAATCTGTAGAACTTGATTATAAGCCTGATGGATTTTTTCAAAAGATTCTAGGAATTGTCAAGGATAGCGTCAAGTGTTAACTGAGGTGTTGTATAAGAACACACAATTATTTCATGATGACTAACAATGATAAATGAGTGTGCCTGATATCTTAGACAAAAAATTAAGAAAACATGAATATAAATATGTATAAACTTAAGTCTGCAAACATTAAAGCATGAGAAAAAAATAATACAACAATTGTATCTAATGCACATACAAACAACATACTTTTGGTCTCTATTGATAAGTAAATGGACATCCCAGGGCTAGGCCAAACTGTAAAATAATGGCACGAGAGCTCAAACCCTCGATGCAATCCCATTGTACCTATAGTTCAACAAAATATCAAAACTGCAACAACATAACCCAAAGCAACAGAAAATTCATTTACAGATTTCTAAACTGTGTGTACCTGGCATTAAATATCTGCCACATCAAATTCACAAAGATTCGTTGGCTCTATAGACTGCTAGGTTGCTCGAGCCGTAGGGAGGAATCATCCTCCATTGTCCAGACAAAACCCGGCATGTCTAACCTTGGCCCAGCAGTACTCCTGTATATATAAAGCTTCTCGACAGCACAACTATCTGGCCTTGAATCTGGAGGTCCTCTTTCATCGATGACTTCAACATTAAGTCTGGGCATTTTCTGACCCAATAGCTTACACGCTCCATAACTCACTGGGCACGAGGACATCCAAAGGGATCGCATTGTCTCGAGTTTTGCCGCATTGGCCAAGAGAGGCTTGTCGCCAAAGGGGCAGTCCCTGATCTCTAGCTTCCTAAGATTGTCACACCCGGACAGCATATAATGGAGACCCAAATCGCTCTCTCCAGCAAAGGCAACAGATAGCATCTCCAGTTTCTTCGCATGAGTTCCAATATACTCAAAAACACGATCAGTTAGAAGGCCAGAAAGGGAAAGGCGCCGAAGATCCTTACAGTGCTCTACAATAGCTCCAAAACCAGAATCCAGTGGTTGAAGGGTAAGATAGTCAGGAGTTCGAGGTTCCAGAATACAAAGGCGAAAGCGAGTCAAATTAGGCCTATTCTGCGCAATAGTATTTAGAGCAGCGTTAGACATTTGACGACAAAAATATAGAATGGACTGGAGCTTTGGGCAGCCTTTAGATACAGAGACAAGACCCTGTTCTGTCAACGCAATATTTGGTTCTAAACCAAATGGATCAGAAGGAAACACCCTCAACTCCTGTAGATCCTTGCATGAAGCAGCAACAACATCAAGACCAGCGTCTTCTATGTAATCAAGCACCTGTATTAACAGACTTTAATTAGCACAAGAATATACAACATAATTTAAGGGTATTGAACCTGAGATGCACACAAAACATGGAACAGAACAGGCAATACATTGAAAAATATCATATAAATCCAACATACCCATAATCGCAACAAATTGGAGCATTGACCGACAAGCTTGATAAGATCAGAGCTTTGAATGACAGCATAACTCAGGTTTAGTGATGTTAGCCTAGAGCAGACCGGATTTAGTGCCGGAAGGTAGGATGGCAGAACTTGCCAAAAACCAGACAAGCTCTTCAATTGCTTGCACCCAGAAAATGCTGTTACTAGGTTTGAGAAGACCTCTGGACGCATCTCAGCTGAGTACATTCCTGTGCCTAACTCAGCCAGCTGGGGACATCGGCCAAGTAAGTTCGGCAGTTTATCAAGGGGCGCAGCATGATTGAGACGAAGAGTCTGGAGGTTAGGACACCTACCAAGCAGGCGCTCTAGTGCGGACAAACTCACCTCATTGTTCAAGCAAGAGATGTTCAGTGAAACTAATGATGTGTAGGAATCAGGGAATTGGCTTAGCCAATGCCCACTAAGGTCCTCCAGTTCACTCTCCTGCAAGTTCAATTCCTTCAAATTCCTACAAATCATGAGAAGACTAAGTCTTTAACAATGACACCTCAGAAACCAGTATCTCCTATGGTTTATAAGAAGTAAACAATGTAGTAAATTGAATCTCACTGAACCAAATTCAACATCATTAGCAACTGTCAATGGCTCAGTATTTATCAAGGATATTATCCCCATTTAACACTACAAACCAAGCATAAAGATAAGGTTTTAAAAAGCATACTTCTAATTTAAATTCAGGGAAACATGAAATATTGGTAATATTCACAAACTGTCGGAGTATTAAGTTAATCACATTTTCTGTTGACCATTAAAAAAAAAAGGTGAAAGGCATCAAAATTAAAAATGGAGTAAATCAGCATTTCTAACCTAAAAATTGAAGAGTCGACCATTAGTTCATAAAATTTACTAAATAAAAAACTAGTCCCTTTAAATAAATAAAAAAAAGTGTTTTATTCCCTCCGTCAAAATAATTCTTTATACACATTGACTTGAATAAACTCTTGCTACATCATTCAAAACAAACATAGAACCCTTAAAATTGTGGTCATAAATTTGACAAAATTAATATATTGATTGATTTTGTTCATTTTAAGGGAATAAATCCTAATTTCACAAATTTAATAACTTAATTCAAAGGACAAATAACTCATTATCACAAAAAAAAAAAAAAAAAAAAAAAAAAAAACAGCTTTCTTAAAATGAGGTGTTACTTTTAAGAAACTTTTTCAGTCTTATCTCTTTGGTTTTCCCAACAATCATTTGAACCAAACCAACATAACCCCATAACGAAGAAGAAGAAAAAAAGAGCTATCATATTTGATCCGTGGCGAGGAAAGTGAATAATGTGGTCATGACTCGTGAATGCATAATAGGAAGGAAAGGGGATCTAACCTGAAAATCGAATAAAATATAGTAAAAGTAATACATTTCAATATCATCATATAAGAATCCATAGAAAAAAAAAACATCCAAAATTTCACTGTACGAAATATGTGGGGGGAAAAATCATTTTTTTACTGTATAATATTCAAAAAGAAATACTCCCTCCGTCCCAAATTATAAGTCACTTTGCCAAAAAAATTTGTCCCAAATTATAAGTCACCTTACATTTCCAATGCAATATAAATGACATCTTCCCCAATATACCCTCATATATTTATTATTATTTATTCTTTCAACTTTTTTAATTTTTCTCTCCTATATAATTATGAGGGGCATTACTGTAAAATTATACATAATTTGTCTTTCCCATAAAGTAATAATTAAGTTTCTTAATTTATGTGAAAAGCCCAAAACGTCTTATAATTTGGGACGGAGGGAGTATACATGAATCAAATCTGACCAATGACGACAAAAAGTTCACTTAAAAGTTAAAACCTCACATGGCTAAAGACCAAGAGTACCTTCATCATAATTGCAAATAGAACACTAAAGCAAAAGCAAAGATCCAAACTTGAGATTATTCAATCAAATCATAATCAATTCACTTCAGCTCAATTCAACGCAACAAATGAGAAGAATTTGAAAGGTAAAAAAACCTGCAATTAGAAGCAATGGCGGCAAGTCCATCCGTAGTGAAACCCTCACACGAAATAAGAACCAAAACTTTAAAATTCTTAAACGATTTCGCAATAAGCTCCAAGCTCTCATCCGTTATAACCATCCTCTTGAGCCGAATCTCTTCAAGCAACGGCAAACCACACGCCATAGCCGCGATCCACGGACTCACGTAACCTCCCCAGCCTTCAGGCACCAAATTGAAGTCCGCAAAATGCGGCTTCCCTTTCAACGAAATGGATCTCAACTCCGGGAACCGTTTCGTCACCGTGACAGGACTCACGGCGTAGCAGTTCCCGACGAAAATCTGCCTCCTGCACCACCGTTCGATCTCGTACCACGACTTACACACTAAAGAGATAGCGTTTCGGTCTTTGTCACATTGAACGAACGAAAACACGTACTCGAGAAGTTCCTCAGGGAAACGGTTCGTCATTTTCTGCATGTGAAGAAACGAAACGGCGTCTTTTAGCTTGTGAGGAACGAGTGTGATGCAGAGTTAGATCTGAGACACCATTAAGGAGCTTAAAGTGTTTGTGTTAATGTCTGCGAGAGAAAGAGGATAAGAGTGGTTTATGTTGAGTTTGAGTAAGGTTAGAAATTAACTATGGTTAAATAAGTGATGGATTATTGATCATTGATGGTGGTGAGGGTTTATTTTGGAGAAGTGTTATTGGCAATTATTATAAGGAGGACACGTGGTTTGTGAGTTAATGATGACCGTTTGATGAGGATGTAGGAATTTGATCTTATCCGTTGAGAGAGATCGAAGAGGAGCCGCAGAAAACGGGTGGGTGTGAAAAGACGTGGACTAAAGGGGACGCTATTTTCAGTTTCTCGCGAGTTTTTGAAATTAGAAAAAACCGACATGGTTTTATATCTTGTGAATAATGAATATTATCTCTCCATTTCTAAAAAAGGAAAAATGAGGATTTTTTTTTTTAAGTTAAGAAATTAATAATTATGGATCTCATTTTGGTGTGGAATCCCCATTATATTTTGTGTTTATTTTTTAATTTTAGTTTTTTTTTATTTAGTTTCACTACGTTATTGTATAACCTGAAAAATGAACAAACAACAAAATTGGGAATTAGAATCTAAATGGATATAAATTAGGACTAATATTATAATATTTGTATATGTTATAGATAAGATATTTATATTTGTCATATATATATATATATATATATAAATTTAATTGATATGCACTGACAGTGTAAAAATATTTTACATTGTCAATCAATCACCCTCATACATTCCGCCACATCAGCCTGTAAAATTTAAATTAATTGTATGACATGGCAGATTAATATATTTCTATTGGTTGACAGTGTAAAATTATTTTACACTGTCAGTGCATACCAATTAAACTCTATATATATACAGATAATCCGCAGGTTTTACAGTATCCGCAAATATTTACATATATTTATGGATAATATTTTTTTTATAAAAAATAAATTTTGAAGAAGAAAAAAACATAATTTTAACTTCTTTTAAAGACAAAAAATTATTATCACATAATATTCATACAATTCGTTCTTAATTTAACAATAAAATTTCATCACATTAATTTTCTTGTTCAACAAAAAATAATTAGATCCAAACATAATATACATATATTTCATTTTTAACCAAACAAATAAAAGATATTGTGATTGTGAGTTATGATGGAAGAGCGAACGACAAAGGAGTAGGAAGGGAGACACTAGTTTGACAGATGAATGATGACATTAGTTAGTATGACTAAGACATTGTTGAAATGAGATATGAAGTATTGAAGAGTTTAAATATAAAATTGCTAATAGAATTTGAATGAAATGTGAAAGATTTCTTCAAAGAAAATTATATATATATATATATATATATATATATATATATATATATATATATATATATATATATATATATATATATATATATAGGGAATGTATCATATGAGAATGTCATTTTTATGTGAGAACATGAAAATGAATTTGAACAATTAAATTTTAAAATAAATAGTGAAGATTATGTATCAGTTTTTTTCTCTCTCCTCCGTCATTTATTTTAATAAAGGAGTAGAGAGAAAAACAAAAATCACACATAATCTCCACCATTTATTTTAAAATCTAATAATTCTGATTCATTCTCATGTTCTTACATAAAAATTGCATTCTCATAGGATATGAACTATATATATATATAAGAAGACTGATTTTTTTCAGAATATGAAAAGATAAGGTTTAATAAACTAATGATATTTAAATGACTTTTATAATTTATTAACGGATATGAATATCCGCGGACACGGATATCATTAAAACCGTATTCATATCCATTAACAAACGGATATTTAAATATTTATTTATTTTATCCATGGTATGGTATAGATTTTTTTGCCATCCTTATTAGAGATAGATTTTATTTTAGTTTTTTAATTTGATTTTTTATGCTATTGTATATAAGAATGATTAGAGAATAAAAAAAGGAAATTAAATCAAACATTTTAATTTAAATATTTTATTATATTTTTAAAATGAAACCGTTTATCATATTTTTACAAGAATGACCCTAAAATTCATTTAAACTCTCGGCTTTTTATTTTTTGACCAGTTTTCGACTGATTTTTTAGTTTAAATCTCAATTCTTCTGCATGCTAATTTTCAAGTTCAAACAGATCAAATAAAATTCTGATTATCAATCTAATCAACTGACCAGATTGATTCGGTCTGATTTTGATTACCGTAATTGCACCACTTAATTTTAAGAAAAAAAGGGGAAAATTTTAGGTGACTTTGTGGTCCTTAAGTTACCATAAGTTTAATGTAAATTATGTTGTTTATAATAATAAAAAATAATAATAATAAATAAATAAAGGAATGTTAAATGAGAGAGAAAAATAAACAAAGTCATGTGACTTTTCCGCTTGAAAGTCACCAAAATCTTTTTAAAAAAAAGTGATAGGTGTGGTAGAATTAAATATTATGTAATCTTAAATAAAGGATTTAGCAATTGCAATGGTCATAGTGGCAATTACTCTGGATCAGACAATTTTTGCACACCATAGGCCAATTGTATTTTTACCTATATTAGCAAGTAATTAGGTCATTTTAAAATAATATTAATCAGGTCATTTTAAAATAATAATATTAAATAAAATATCATATTTATATAGTAATAACTAGATCATTTTCATCTTCTTCTTCTTAGAAACCCAATAACAAATCCAACAACTTTGAACACCCGTTAACTTTAAACGTTATATACAAGAAATTATATCAATATCAATATAAAATCCTTAAATTTTGAATTCATTAATGCGTATATGTTACACTTTTATTTTCCTTTGTTAATACTTCTCTTGCTTTTCAATTTCATAAATTAAAATTACTTACTATGTTTTCAATTTCACGTGGTTGTTCTTTTTATTCAAAAATATGTTGAATTGATTTTGATAGACAAATATATGAGATTGCAAATATACATTATTTAGACATAGGAGTTCTGAACACAAATCTTAATAAAAGATCCATTATTTTTCTTTTCTTCATCTAGCTTATTTGTTAAAACAGCTTAAGAGATCATGCGCACACAAAAATTATTAAAGCAAGATAGATTAGGAGTTATCTTTTTCTCTTCAATATTTGATTTACTCCTGAATTCAGATACTTCTTTAGAAGATGTAATGGCTAGCAGTGTCGGATTATTCTTTTTATCTCTTTATGAATCCTCAACTTTGTCAGCTTCATCGGGATATGCTTTGAAGCTCTCTGACATTCTCTTTTTGGGTTTTTCTGTCTGGTAGCTTTTCTCCTTGGTCTGAAGATTGAGATAATCAGTTAAAATGTGATTATTTTTTAAGCTTCTGAAGTTACTCTTTTTATCAAGAGATTTCTCATTCTTTTTAGCCAGCTGATAGAATCTTTTGATAAGGAGGGTCATTTTCTCATCATCAGACATTCCATAGGAATTTTATTTAAC
This sequence comes from Lathyrus tuberosus, assembly GCA_022829125.1. Taxonomy (NCBI): domain Eukaryota; kingdom Viridiplantae; phylum Streptophyta; class Magnoliopsida; order Fabales; family Fabaceae; genus Lathyrus; species Lathyrus tuberosus. Next base: position 1,146,122 of record JALAZF010000205.1, on the reverse strand, counting down.
AGGCTTGATGGAAGTTGATTTCTTTGAAAGCTCATCTTCATCCAATTCCATTTCATGACTTTGAAGATTGCTAATCAAACTTTCAAGACTCAGCATATTCAAATTTTTAGCTTCTTGATTATCTGTGACTTTTAGTCTGAATCTAGCAGACAGACTTCTCGAAATTTTCTTGGCATGATTAGATGAAGTGTAACTATTGTTAAGCACTTGAAGACCAGATACAAGAACTCGAAACTAGGAGAACATGGTTCCAATATCTTCATCGTCCTTCATTCTGAACATCTCATATTGATGTACTAGAAGATTGGCTTTAGCTTCTTTGACTTGCTAATTCCTTTCATATGTTGAACAAAAGGATTCAAAGATAGTCTTAGCAGTAGACTTATCAATGATTTTGATATACTCAGAATGAGGTAGAGCATCTACCAGAATGCCTCTAACTCTATGATGATTTCTGTTATAGCTTCTTGTGAGCTAGTGTGAGAAATTTTCTATCTTTGATCATCCCAACACCATGAACTTCTATAGCAATACCCTCTTCAAGGATATTTCATAGCTCTTCATCAATACCAATTCAAATTCAGTGGAGTTACCACTGAAGATGGAAGGATTAACATAGTACTAATTTTTCATATGGTACTTGATTCCTTCTTGGAAAAAAAATCTTCAGCAGACATATTTTTCTCTTTGGATCTTTATATGCACCATCGTTAAGTGTTACACACAGACCATGCTCTAATGCCAACTGAAGGTGAAAAAAATACACGAGAAAGGGGGTTTAGTTGTGTTCTCCAATTTGCATTACTTCTGGTCTGAGTTCAGATTCTAAACAATAGTTCAGATTCTGATAATATGAATGCAGCAGAATAATAAACAGAAGCAAGTAAATGACAAAGGAACACACAAAATTTATCTTGGTTCCTCCCAAACCGAGAGTAGTTCAGTCCCTTTGTAGTACAAGAGATTTTCCACTATAATCAAAACTGATTACAATTGCTTATGCCCTTGAGCATAAGACTTTCATTTGCTCAGACCTACAGCCTAAGACTTACTTGCTTAGATTCCACGAATCCAAGACTTTCTTGCTTAAACCCCTTGGATTTAAGAGTTCCTTGCTTAGAACTACAGTCCAAGACTTCCTTTCTCAATCACCACCTGATTGAGACTCCCTGCATAAACCCCTCGGATTCAAGACTTCCTGCATATACTCTCAAGTACAAGACTTCCTACTTAGACTCAAAGTCCAAAAATTCCTTGCTTAAATCACACGGATTCAAGACTTTCTGCTTATACCCCAAAGTACAAGACTTCTTGCTTAATCAACAATTTGATCAAGGCTTCAATGCTCAAGCACATAGGAAGAGACTTACTTGGCTCAAGCTCATAGCAAGATACTTTGATGTTCAAGCACATAGCAAAATACTATTTTTTAAACTACTAAACAACATGTTTAGCAGAATAGAGAATAAAGAGTACCTGATATACAATCAGAGGTACGGGGCAATATCCTTAACAAAAATCATAACACTTAATATTTCTAAGATATACATTGTTTAAGAAATCTTAAGGTTTTGTGCAATTTACAACATATGATGTAACATGTAACACCCCCAAAAAGACCAAAATACCCCTCAGCTCAAATATCTCTCAAACGCTCTCAAAATGCGATAAAACATAAACATCGATGAAAAATAATATATTGTCAAATAAAAGTCAAGAATAAAATAATATAAAAAGAAAATAATTAAATCGACTCGATTAAATAAATAAGACAAAACGGGGCGTTACAATTCTCCCCCACTTAGAAATTTTCGTCCTCGAAAATCTAACTGAGACGAACGACTCCGGATACGACTCTACTACGCGATTTATTCCGACTTTCGTCCGTGAAAACATCGATTTCTACTCATTTTTCTCCTTTCAACCTAGAATGAAAACTATAAGAAAATATCCAAAACAATCCAAGAAAACATACACATATACATACACAAGCAAGATATAATTGAAACTTCTCACCCTTACCCGATTAATCGCGATTGAAACGGAGTTATCTTTGATTTTCCTCTTTTTCTCCTCTTCTTTCTTCCCTTCTCTTTTCTTTCTCTTTACTATTTTTCTCTCTTTTCTTTCTTTTTATGAAAATATCTACCCCCAAAAAGACCAAAATACCCCTCAGCTCAAATATCTCCCAAACGCTCTCAAAATGCGATAAAACATAAACATCGATGAAAAATAATATATTGTCAAATAAAAGTCAAGAATAAAATAATATAAAAAGAAAATAATTAAATCGACTCGATTAAATAAATAAGACAAAACAGGGCGTTACATAACACCCCATTTTAATTTATTTAATCGTCGTGTGTATTTTGATTGTTTGGCCTTGTTAAGGGTGTGTTGGTGTTTGAGCGCGTAGGGGTAGTAATAATATGGTAAAGAATAATATGGGGCATATCCAATAACATTAGAATATAATGTAATATTATCATTATTATGCTCAATATTATTATTATTATTATTATTATTATTATTAACATGAGTAGTATTATTATTATTATATTTATTATCACTATTACTATTATTATAATTAAAAATAAAAATCTGATTTAATTAGAATATGGTTAGTAGGAGAGAGATAAGGAAAAATAAACTTTAATCAGGATTAGGGGTAGTTTTAGTAATAATCACAATTTTCACCAAGAGGGAGTTAGAGAAGGAAGAACAAGGGTGCTAGGGCAAGAGTTCTTCACCAAATTCGCAGGAATTCAGACAAGATTCGAGGTAAGGGGGGAGAATGGGTTCAATATAGGTGCTAATACCATGTAAGGGTAGTGAGGGTTCCTTCCCCTCTTAGAAATTTTCGTATTGTGTTTGAATTCGAATTATCTACTTGATTGTGTGAAAATCCTTGATATGATGTTGATATGAATCTGAAATTCATGTGATTGAAACTCTGCTGTGTTGTTATTGTGTATCTGTTGCAGATCTGGTTTGTTGCAGGTTGAGGATACGGTTGTGGTTAGTGGATGTTAATTTGCTAGAATAATGAAATAGGATAGTAAGATGAGAATTATAAGTCCTAAAATCAATATAGAAACCAGTTTAGGAATCGATCTGGAGGTTAGAGGTGAGGGTGTAGTGCAGAACTTTGACTGAGATGAAAAATGGGTATTTTTCACAGTCTATGTCCATACGCGTAACAGGAAGGGCGTTACGCGTATGGCTTGCCGTGTTAGGGGGAATTACGCGTAACATACAGGTCATTACGCGTATGGTAAGGCGTTACGTGGAGATACGCATATGAAACAGCAATTTGACATGGCCCTCTGCCCGTACGCGTAATGGTACGCGTATGGAGGCTTGGCCTTACGCGTATGAGAAGGGTTACGCGTATTGGGATCTGAAGGATGGATTTGTAAGGGAGTGACACGCCTCTACCCATACGCGTACTAGGAAGGGCAATACGCGTATGGAGCTAGTCAATACGCGTACGGCCAGGGCAATACGCATATGACCAGCGAGAGTGCAGAATTTTTCCGTTTTCGCGATTTTTTTCCCGTTTTCGCGTCCAAAGCGGTTTCTTTTGGTTTGAGAGGTTGGGGATAGATGTCAGAACCTGAGAAATATAGAATTGGTGATAAAAATAATTGATTTAGTAATTTTAGGTGAATTGATTAGATAGTTAAATAATTATCGGCGTGTGAGGTGTTTTCTGTTGTGGTGCGTATCTTGGTGAATAGATATCTGATGTATGATCAGGAGGATCGTGAGGATGTGTAATTAATATTATACATGTGTGTCATATGCATAAATATCGTCATGCATTCATGGTGTATTGGTGGTGATGAGTCATTGCTCAGGAGGAGTGTATGTGGCTCATCTGGACTCCAATGTGGAGTATGGTGGGATAGATCATTGCCAAGTAGGGGTGTATGTGATTTATTCGGATTCTATTATGAATCGGGTTCGATTGAATGAACCATGGTGTTTTGGTACCACATGCATTGTGTCAGTTGTTGAGTCACATTGCAGCTGTTTATGTCTATTGAATTATGTATGAAGATGACAAGTGTGTCATGATATTATGTGATTATGTGTGATGGTGTGATTACTACTCTTATCATATATTATGCACTCTTATTTATTGAATGTAGTTCTCACCCCTTTGTTGTTTGTTGGGTCTGTGCTTCTTCGGAAGTACAGACAATTCAGGTACTTGAGTGTGCATGAAGTGTGTGTTGCTTGATCGAGTCTTAGGAGTCGCTCTGATACGTAACACGGGATTTTGGGGATTTTTATCATTTGTTATTCGTTATTCGTTATTTATTTTGTTACGTATCGTGTTGTTTTATTGAACTTATGGTGGACCACGTTTTATGTTGATTTTTGGACGTTGTTGGCATGTGACCGTGAATTGAATAAACAATTATTTTTCTGCTGTTTTATTTCATTAATGAGAGGAGTTTTGAATGTTGATTTTTGATGATGTGGCATCCTACTTTTGGTTGTAAACTCTGATTATTTTAGTAATATTTCTATATTTTATAAAAATGGGAAAGTGGGGTGTTACAATTGGTATCAGAGCAGGTCAGTCCGTCCGGCCAGGTTTAGTAGTAGAGTTTGTCCTTAGAACAGGAGTCGATTGTGTGTTCTAACCGTATGTTAATTGTTTAACTGTATGGCAGGAAGGAATGATGTTGCTCTTGCTGCTGCTATACAAGCTATGGCACAAGCGGTAGAGAACACCAATCAGGCTGGGGGTGCGCAGTTCCGCGACTTAGCACAGTTCCAGAGCAATAAGCCGTCTACTTATGAAGGAGGTATTCTGGATCCTGAGGCTGCACAGAAATGGCTGAAGGCTGTTGAGAAAATCTTCAGGACCATGGGATACAGCGATGCTCAGAAGGTACGGTTTGGCACTCATATGTTGGAAGGAGAGGCTGAGGTCTGGTGGGACAATAGCCGCTAGAGGTTGGAAGCTGCGGGTACTGAGATTACTTGGACAGTGTTTCAAACTGAGTTTCTGGAAAAGTACTTTCCGAAAGATATTCGTAGTGCAAAAGAGATTGAATTCTTGGAACTGAAATAGGGTGATATGACTGTTGCTGAATATGCTGCTCGGTTTGAAAAGTTGGTACAGTATTGTGCTCATTATAATACGGAAGAAGCTATGACTTCGAAATGCTTGAAGTTTGAGAATGGGTTGCGTCCCGATATCAAACAGGGCATTGCTTGTCTGAAGATAAGGAATTATCCAGAACTGGTTAGCAGAAGCCGAATTTATGATAATGACAACAGGGCCCGGATTGTTCACTATAAGGCTGTGAGTGACCGGAAGGGTAAGCAGAGGTTTGGGGGTACTCCTTACAGTGCTCCAGCTGATAAGGGAAAACAGAAAGTTGTTGTAGGAAAGAAACCAAAAGAGGGAGGAGTGGTTCCTGATACTCTCAAGTGTTTCCGATGCGGTGGCGCGGGTCACCGTGCTAATAATTGTCTGAATGAGGTGAAGAAGTGTTTCAAGTGTGGGCGACCAGGTCATGTTATAGCAGATTGTAAGGCCACTATGCCTACCTGTTATAACTGTGGAGAAAAAGGTCATATCAACACTCACTGTGAGAAGCCAAAGAAATCTCAGGCCAGTGGAAAAGTGTTTGCCTCGGTGGGAGCCCAATCCACCAATGAAGAGCGTTCCGTCAAAGGTACTTGTTTTATTAATGATATTCCTTTAATTGCTATCATTGACACGGGTGCAACCCACTCGTTTATTTCTGTTGACTGTGTGAAGAGATTAGGAATTATGTCGTCTACTCTAGATCAGAGGATGACGATTGAAACGCCGTCTATTGGTTTTGTGGTTACTTCCTTGGTGTGTATGAAGTGTCCATTGACTATGTTTGGTAGAGATTTCAGAGTGGAGTTGATTTGTTTGCCACTCAGTAATCTCGATGTTATTTTGGGGATGAACTGGTTGGAGTTCAACCGGGTTTACATTGATTGCTTTAGGAAGACGTTATTGTTTCTTACTCCTGAGGAGAAAGCGTTAGCGGATTCTTTGTCTAGCAGAGAGTTGAGAACATTGTTGGAGGATGAAGCTAAGATGTTTGCAGTGTTTGCCTTGTTATCTGTTGAAAGCAATACTTCAGTTAATGAGTTACCGGTGGTGAGTGAATTTCCTGAAGTATTTCCAGATGACATTACAGAATTGCCTCCGACGAGAGAAATTGAATTTACCATTGATCTTGTTCCTGGTACTAGACCCATATCTATGGCACCGTACAGGATGTATGCATCAGAATTGGCAGATTTGAAATCTCAGATTAGAGAATTGCTTGATAAGAAGTTTATTAGACCAAGTGTGTCGCCGTGGGGAGCTCCAGTGTTGTTGGTAAAAAGAAGGATGGTAGTATACGTCTGTACATTGATCACCGTCAGTTGAATAAAGTGACCATTAAAAACAAGTATCCACTTCTGAGGATTGATGACTTAATGGACCAGCTTGTGGGAGCTCTTGTTTTCAGCAAAATTGATTTGAGGTCGGGTTACCATCAAATTAGAGTAAAGGAAGATGATATTCAGAAGACTGCGTTCAGGACTCGCTACGGACATTACGGATATGCAGTGATGCCTTTCGGAGTGTCTAATGCGCCGGGTGTGTTTATGGAGTATATGAATCGTATTTTTCATTCTTATCTGGATCAGTTTATTGTGGTATTCATTGATGATATACTAATTTATTCTAAGTCTGACGAGGATCATGTAGAACATTTGAGGACCGCATTATAAGTGTTGAAGGATAATAAATTGTTTGCAAAGTTATCAAAATGTGAATTCTGGTTGAAGACCGTGAGTTTCTTGGGCCATGTTATTTCTGGTGATGGCATAGCGGTGGATCCATCTAAAGTAGGTGCAGTACTTCAGTGGGAGCCACCGAAGACGGCGACGGAGATCAGAAGTTTCTTGGGTTTGGCAGGTTATTACCGAAGGTTTATTGAAGGGTTTTCTAATTTGGCATTACCGTTGACGCAATTAACTAGAAAGAATCAAGCTTTTGTTTGGGATGCGGCTTGTGAGGAAAGTTTTGAGGAATTGAAGAAGAAATTGACTACGGCACCGGTGTTAATTCTACCAAGTCCAAGTGAACCTTTTGTGGTGTATTGTGATGCGTCTAAGATGGGATTAGGCGGTGTGTTAATGCAAGATGGCAAGGTGGTGGCATATGCTTCGCGGCAATTGAGGGTGCATGAGAGGAACTATCCTACTCATGATCTTAAATTAGCTGCGGTTGTTTTTGTATTAAAAATTTGGCGACATTATTTGTATGGATCGAGATTTGAAGTATTCAGTGATTACAAGAGTCTGAAGTATTTGTTCGATCAGAAGGAATTGAATATGAGGCAGAGAAGATGGTTAGAGTTCTTGAAAGATTATGATTTTAACTTGAGTTACCATCCAGGAAAAGCTAATGTTGTAGCAGATGCGCTAAGTCAGAAAACAATTCATATGTCGGCATTAATGGTAAAAGAAATGGAATTGATTGAACAGTTCAGAGACTTGAGTATAGTTTGTGAAACTACACCGGAGAGTGTTAGGCTGGGTATGCTTAAGGTGAATAATGACTTCTTGAATGTAATTAAGGAAAATCAGAAACTCGATGTGAAGCTAGTGGACTTGATGCCTACAGGAGGAGATGATCCTGATGGTGATTTTAAAGTGGATAATGTTGGATTATTGAGATTCCGGGGCAGAATTTGTGTACCGGATAATGTGGAATTGAAGAAGGAAATCTTAGAGGAGAGTCATCGGAGTAGCTAGAGTATTCACCCGGGAGCTACGAAAATGTATCATGACTTGAAAAAGTTATTTTGGTGGTCCGGTATGAAGAGGGACATAGCTCAGTATGTTTATGCTTGTTTGACATGTCAGAAATCAAAAGTGGAACACCAGAAGCCTTCGGGGTTAATGCAACCGTTAGAGATTCTGGAATGGAAGTGGGACAGTATTGTTATGGATTTTGTTACTGGTTTGCCAAGTACGGCAAGGGGCTTTGATGCTATTTGGGTAGTGGTGGATCGACTTACGAAATCTACACATTTTATACCAATTAACATCAGTTTTCCGTTGTCAAAGTTGGCGGAGATTTATATCAGGATAATTGTGAAGTTGCATGGTGTTCCGTCGAGCATAGTATCAGATTGAGATCTGAGGTTTACTTCAGAGTTTCGGAAGAGTCTGCAGGAAGCCATGGGTTCTAAATTGAAGTTGAGCTCGGCTTATTATCCACAGACCGATGGTCAGTCAGAGAGGACTATTCAGTCGTTGGAAGATTTGCTGAGAGTCTGTGTGTTGGAGAAAGGTGGTGCGTGGGATACTCATTTACCATGGATAGAGTTCACGTATAATAATAGTTACCATTCTAGCATTGGAATGACACATTTTGAAACTTTGTATGGTAGGAGGTGTAGGACGCCTCTGTGTTGGTATGAGACTGGTGAGAATGTGGTGCTTGGACCTGAGATTGTGCAACAGACTACTGAGACAATTCAGATGATCTGTGATAAGATGAAAGCGTCTCAGAGTGGACAGAAAAGTTATCATGATAATCGGAAGAAAGACTTGGAATTCAGTGAAGGTGATCACGTAGTTAACCCAGTGACCGGTGTGGGACGTGCATTGAAATCAAAGAAGCTGGATCCTAAGTTTATTGGACCGTATCAGATCCTGCAGAGAGTCGGTGCAGTTGCTTATAGAGTGTTGTTGCCGCCTAAACTTTCGAACTTGCATGATCTGTTTCATGTGTCGCAACTTTCGAACTTGCATGATCTGTTTCATGTTATCCAGAGGGATGAGGTGCAGATTAGAGATAATCTTACTGTGGAGGCGATGCCGATAAGGATCGAGGATCGCAAGATGAAGCAACTTTGAGGAAAGGAGATACCTCTGGTGAGAGTAGCTTGGGGAGGAGCTGCTGAAGGGAGTGTGACCTGGGAATTGGAAAGCAGAATTCGAGAGTCGTATCCGGAATTATTTCCATCAGGTACATTTTCGAGGACGAAAATAATTTAAGTGGGGGAGAGTTGTAACACCCCATTTTAATTTATTTAATCGTCGTGTGTATTTTGATTGTTTGGCCTTGTTTAGGGTGTGTTGGTGTTTGAGCGCGTAGGGGTAGTAATAATATGGTAATGAATAATATGGGGCATATCCAATAACATTATAATATAATGTAATATTATCATTATTATGCTCAATATTATTATTATTATTATTATTATTATTATTATTAACATGAGTAGTATTATTATTATTATATTTATTATCACTATTACTATTATTATAATTAAAAATAAAAATCTGATTTAATTAAAATATGGTTAGTAGGAGAGAGATAAGGAAAAACAAACTTTAATCAGGATTAGGGGTAGTTTTAGTAATAATCACAATTTTCACCAAGAGGGAGTTAGAGAAGGAAGAACAAGGGTGCTAGGGCAAGAGTTCTTCACCAAATTCGCAGGAATTCAGACCAGATTCGAGGTAAGGGGGAGAATGGGTTCAATATAGGTGCTAATACCATGTAAGGGTAGTGAAGGTTCCTTCCCCTCTTATAAATTTTCGTATTGGGTTTGAATTCGAATTATCTGCTTGATTGTGTGAAAATCCTTAATATGATGTTGATATGAATCTGAAATTCATGTGATTGAAACTCTGTTGTGTTGTTATTGTGTATCTGTTGCAGATCTGGTTTGTTACAGGTTGAGGATACAGTTGTGGTTAGTGGATGTTAATTTGCTAGAATAATGAAATAGGATAGTAAGATGAGAATTATAAGTCCTAAAATCAATATAGAAACCAGTTTAGGAATCGATCTGGAGGTTAGAGGTGAGGGTGTAGTGCAGAACTTGGACTGAGATGAGATAAAAATGGGTATTTTTCACAGTCTCTGTCCATACGCGTAACAGGAAGGGCGTTACGCGTATGGCTTGGCGTGTTAGGGGGCATTACGCGTAACATGCAGGTCATTACGCGTATGGTAATGCGTTACATGGAGATACACGTATGAAACAGCAATTTGACACGACCCTCTGCCCGTACGCGTAATGGTACGCGTATGGAGGCTATGCCTTACGCGTATGAGAAGGGTTACGCGTATTGGGATCTGAAGGATGGATTTGTGAGGGAGTGACACGCCTTTGCCCATACGCGTACTAGGAAGGGCAATACGCGTATGGAGCTGGTCAATACGCGTACGGCCAGGGCAATACGCGTATGACCAGCGAGAGTACAGAATTTTGCCGTTTTTGCGATTTCTTTCCCGTTTTCGCGTCCGAAGTGATTTCTTTTGGTTTGAGAGGTTGGGGATAGATGTCAGAACCTGAGAAATGTAGAATTGGTGATAAAAATAATTGATTTAGTAATTTTAGGTGAATTGATTAGATAGTTAACTAATTATCGGCGTGTGAGGTGTTTTCTGTTGTGGTGCGTATCTTGGTGAATAGATATCTGATGTATGATCAGGAGGATCGTGAGGATGTGTAATTAATATTATACATGTGTGTCATATGCATAAATATCGTCATGCATTCATGGTGTATTGGTGGTGATGAGTTAGTGCTCAGGAGGAGTGTATGTGGCTCATCTGGACTCCAATGTGGAGTATGGTGGGATAGATCATTGCTAAGTAGGGGTGTATGTGATCTATTCAGATTCTATTATGAATCGGGTTCGATTGAATGAACCATAGTGTTTTGGTACCACATGCATTGTGTCAGTTGTTAAGTCACATTGCATCTTTTTATGTCTATTGAATTATGTATGAAGATGACAAGTGTGTCGTGATATTATGTGACTATGTGTGATGGTGTGATTACTACTCTTATCATATATTATGCACTGTTATTTATTGAATGTAATTCTCACCCCTTTGTTGTTTGTTACGTCTGTGCTTCTTCGAAAGTACAGATAATCCAGGTACTTGAGTGTGCATGGAGTGCGTGTTGCTTGATCGAGTCTTAGGAGTCGCTTTGATAGGTAACACGGGATTTGGGGGATTTTTATCATTTGTTATTCGTTATTCGTTATTTATTTTGTTACGTATCGTGTTGTTTTATTGAACTTATGGTGGACCATGTTTTATGTGGATTTTTAAACGTTGTTGGCATGTGGTCGTGAATTGAATAAACAATTATTTTTCCGCTGTTTTATTTCATTAATGAGAGGAGTTTTGAATGTTGATTTTTGATGATGTGGCATCCTACTTTTGGTTGTAAACTCTGATTGTTTTAGTAATATTTCTATATTTTATAAAAATGGGAAAGTGGGGTGTTACAGATGACAGAAACTCTGCATACTCGATGTTGTTGTTTATTGTTGATCTTGTTATTCTTCCATATTGATGTAAGCGTGAAAACTCTTCTTTTTCTGCTCGGCCCTTTTTCTTTATTCCTTGTTGATTCTTCAGATTGAATCTTCAGCTACTTAAATAGCAAATACGCAAGAGTAACCGTTGGAAGAGATATCTTGCATAAGTGTCTTTGTCACTCCATAATACTAAGAGACGTTGATGATAGATACACAAAAAGATCTTTATCCATTGTGTAACTTATTTAACCGTAGCGTCTTCCTTGTGAGTTGTATTATAGATCTGTTGAGAGTAGATATTCGTAAAGCATGTCAACTCTCCTTGAGCCATGTGAACACAAACTCTAGCTGACAAACTTATTTGACAATTTAGCTTGCTTTATGCAGTACAAATCACTTAGCTTTGTCTATGGTTTTGAATGATTATCAGAAGCTGATACATTCAATGAGTGTAAAGATAACATGTTGCTCTTCTGATGCTGATACATTTAACTTCAGAGTCTACGCAATCATATATCATCATAATTCACTAAAGAACGTCCTTCAGTTCTGAACCATCAGAAGCCAAGAACTCGGCTTCTCTCAAATGTGTTCTCTTAATAGATTCTGAATAGATTCTCTTTAAGCTTCGGAACCTGCATACTTAGAACACACATTAGATAACACCATTGTTCTTTCAATACTTTGTTATCATAAAAACCTAAAGGATATATGTCATGAACAAATCTTCTTTTAACAGTATGAAATCTTACAAATATTTTTCAAATAAAAAGGAACAATGCAGGTTATAATGGAAAACCATTGAAGAGTGCACGTAGGCAAAACGAGGACAAACGCTGAAGCACTATAAGTATCGGTGTCATCTTTCTTCTTACTCTTGCATTTGATTTTTGTAGGGTTTGCATGCTTAGGTATTTCAATTATATCGTAGTTTATTGTTTATTCAACTGATAGCGATTTATTGCATAAGGTTATGTTTTGTTAGAATTAATGCCTAATCTAGTTGCACTGTTGATCAAAATCTGAGAAACAATTGAGGTTAGAATTCATTGTTATTGAATCATTATATAATCACATCTTGTGAAATATATAATTGAAGCAATTGTATACCTTTGTGTATCATCACGAAAACCATCCTTAGTATTTATAGATTGATTTAGTGTTAACGTGATCAAGTTTCGAAAAGTATAATTTTCATATTTTCACTTAAAACTTTTCGCGCGCACTTTTGAAAAATCTTTTATTTTTAGTTTTGAAAAAGTGGTTGAATTTTTCAATAAGGGTTTATTCACCCCCTCTAGACCATTTTTCTACTTCCATATTCTCACCCAACAACATGATAATTTTAATCCTACTCGTGGTGCAGCTAAAGAAACCATCTCACACACTCTTAGAGATTTTCCCTAAGACCATGCAAGTTGAACATTTTTAGTTTTCCATCTCATATTTATTTTTATGAGGATGATATATATAATTGGATGAAAATTAATGTGGTTGCTAATCACGGCCCTTTGTTTCTCATTTATTGTTTGATTATTTGACAATCTAGTAACAAAGAATCCTTCAAAAACAACAATCACTCTCTCTGGAATATTCTTATCTAAATAACTACTCTTTTACACTCTATTAGGAAATCTTTAGGTGGTTCTAATAAGATAGCAGCCCCTAAATTTGAGTCTTGGCACACTACCTGGGTCATTCGGCTTTGGTGGTCTTTTAAGAAACTCTTCTGGAGGTTGGATCTCATGTTTTGCAGGAAGTTGTGGTTTCACCTCAAATACTAATGTTGAGCTTCAAGTCATTTCTCATAGTCTTTATATTGCTTGGAATCATGGGTTCAAAAATGGAATTATGTTGCTCTGCAGTACATTGGACCATAACAACTCATGTCCCAATGTTTAAAATCCTACAGAGGCCAAATTAATGAAGTTCTATATATTCTTAAGTTCTCTTATAATTAAATACAACACTTGAATAGAACAATATACTTTTGCAAGAATAAATTCCATGAAACAAAGGAAAAGAAAAGAACTTTCCCGAACAAACATCAAGAGAAAAATATCTACAATACTAAAAAAACTACTCAAAAGCATCTATTGATACATTGTATACACAATTTCTGATGAAAGCTTAAACACTTGTATTTGTGTTAAAATTTATTTACATCTTTTATTGAGTGATATTTATAAATACGAATATTTAATTTTATTCGATTTCATTTCCTCAAATGGCTAAGCTGTAGTCTGATTCTTTAAGAAGACAAAGAAACTAAGTTGTAGTGAGTTCTTTGTAGCTGGAAAATTTAATGTAAAATTCAATTAGACTCTAAGATACCTTAGTAATATTCTAATCAATTTAACTATAAAGAAAATCTTTCAAATGTGAAGGGTCTAAACGATCTCTAAATTATGAGATGAACTAAGATAATTTTTTTTTGTCTATTGCCCGCCATACTCTTTCGCGATTTTGAAATGACTTTTTTGAAGATGTGTTTCACAATAATATTCTACAAATATATTTTCGAGTATTGTGTTGATTTTGTCTGTGACCATTGTGCAAAGAGTTACCAGATATTTGATAAAAATTGCAAAGAAAATGGAGTTTCTTATATTTTACATCAACATCCAGGGTTTATCATTCTCTTTTTCAATAAATAAATTTCTTGGATTTCTTAATGTATATTTTTAAAAAAGTTAATAATATCTAAATATAATATATAATAAATCTAAATAGTTTAACTAAAACATAATAAGACAAATGGTTTTTATTAGGAATGTACGTTGGCCGATTAGGGTTGGGTTTAGCCAAATTCAATACACATTTTATATATAACACTCTAGTTTGGGCGAGGTAAAATAACCACATGTTACATCAATAAGTCGGTTTAGGTAAATCCGCTAATTTTTGAATTGGATTGGGTTGGATAGTAGGTTGCCAAAATAATTTTTCTACTTTATTAATTGACAAAATGATGAGTCATCATATTTTTTCATAAAAATTACTCAAAATTTTTTTCTTCTTAAAAAAAATTAGATAACATATTTTTACTATATTTACCTTAGTAAAATAATAAATGATATAACATCAACTAATAAAAATTATCATAAAATACTAATAACAAACTAAAATTGCATGAAATAAATGTTAGTGCGTGAGACACTTTTAGTGAGGAGAGAATAAAGAAATAAGAATTGTATTATTGAATTGAATTATAATAACTAAATTATAAACTATGTATTTATATACAACTAACTTATCTACTAAGTAAAGTAACAAACCTTAAACCCTAATTAGCTTTAGGCTTGGATCACATAACTCAACTTGGATTATATTTAATATCTCAACATACCCCCATATAATCCAAATTGTTGAAACACACTAATCATTATCGATTTGAATTATTCTTAATTTCTTTCTCAATGTTAGGAACATGTCGATCTTCAATTCTTTGGTAAAAATGTCGACCAAATGTGTTTCACTTGAGCAATGCCTTACTTCAAGTTCACCCTGATTCACCTTCTCCCTTAAGAAGTGAAATATAGTTTAGATGTGCTTACTCCTTCTATGCAAAACTGGATTCCTTGCTAGATTTATGGCTGACATGTTGTCGATCTACAGTACTAGAGGTTTCTTTACTTCGACCTCTATTTCTTCCAACACATATCTGATCTAGATTTCTTGACACGCATCATAGGATCCTGCTATATATTCAGCCTCACACGATGACAACGCCACCACAGGTTGCTTTCTCGAGCACCATGAGATTGGTGCACCAAATACTTGAAAGAAATATCCAGCAGTGCTTCTTCGATCTTCCTTATCTTCACATCAATTAGCATCTAAATAATAGTTAACCATAGCTTATTTGCTTTCAGAGCCTTGTCGAAATAGAATTTCATAGTTTGTCGATCTTTTAAGTATCTCAGGATTCTCCTTGCAGCCTTCATGTGTGACACCATTAGTTCACTCATGTATATGCTCACTAATCCGACTGAGAAACATATATCAGGTCGACTGATGCACACATATCTCAGAGATCCGACAATTGTTTGAACAAAGTTACATCAACTTTGTCTTCCTCTCCATACTTCTCCAACTTCAAATTTGGTTCAACAGGCAAAGATCCAGGAGTTGAATCATCCATTCTGACACTTTTGAGTATCTCCTTGACATACTTTCTTTGATGTAGCACCATACTTTGCTTCGATATTTTAAATTCCATGCATAGGAATTATGACAACTTTCCCATAACTAACATTTTAATTTCCTTCTTCATCATCTCTTTGAACTTTAACAAGTTCTTCAAGCTATTTCCAGTTACTAGCAAGTCATCAACATATAAGCAGATGATTGTTATATCTTGTGCCACAACCTAAACATAAACACCATACTTAGATTTTCATTTGATAAATCCCAATTCGACCAAGTATGAGTCAATCTTCTTGTTTCATGCCCTAGGTGTCTGCTTAAGGCCATATAGCGCTTTGTGCAACTTGTATACTTTCCTTGCTTCCTCCTGAATCACGAACCTAGGAGGTTGCATGACATACATCTCTTCATCTAAAGGCCCATTAAAAAATGTCGATTTCACATCTAAGTGAAGTGTCGACCAACCTTGTTTACATGCAAAGGATAACATTAGTCGAACAGTTTCCAACCTCGTGACAGGTGCAAAGACTTCAGAGTAGTCAAGTCTTACTCGCTGAACAAATCCTCGAGCTACTGTTAAGTGAAAATTTTGAATTAAATTAAACCATCTTTCTTGGTACTTTTCAACTCAATTCTCATGTTTTCTAGATTTAATTCTTGTTCTTGTGTGATTCTTCAATTATATTGCAAATACCTTTGGATTCTTTGATGTGCGTGTTATTGTGAAAAATATAGGCATAAAACATCAATGATTAAGGCACAAAGGATTGGGCAAGGAAGCCAAAGAAATGAAGAAGAATCAGCAAGTTCGCCGTGCGAACACCAGCGAAGTGAAAGTGAATGCTCGCTGTGTGAGGTCCTGGCGAAGCCCCAGCGAACCATCTCGGATTAGAGGTAGTAGAAAAAGGACCCAAAGTTCGCTGGGCGAAGTTGAAGCGAAGCAGTTAGCTGTGCAAATAAGTGTTCGCACGGCGAACTCATATATTTTCCAAGTGCGGTTTAACTGTTCCTGGGGCACTTGAAGTGCCCAAAAGTAGACTTCGCTGGGCGAATAGGTTGTTCGCTAGGCGGACATGACAGATTTTGTAAATACTATTTAAGTACTTTTCTTGCTTTTTTAGACATAAATTGTACTTTTTGGGATCAGAATTTTATCTCTCTTCATTCCAAGTATATTTTAGAGATAGAAACATAAATCCTAAGGGAGAGAAGGTAAGATATTCGATCTCCTTTTGGGTTTGGATCTAATCTTTTGATACCTTGTGTATTTCTTCTAATTTATGTATTGTGAACTAGTTTTGATTCAATATTGATGTTGTCTTTGATTTCTTATTGGTTGGTCTTGACAAAACGTTTTCAAATCTTAAATCTTAGGTATTCATCTATCAATGAGCAAACTTTTGACATAATCTTGTAAGTTGATATTCACTAGTATCACTTTTACTTTATTGTGTTGATTAGTAGCATGAGTAGGATCAATACAGTAAAGACCACGATACCATTTTTGACACAAGCGGTATTGTGAGGATGCGTGATAATAGAGATGAAGAACTATGTTCACATACATTTGGCAAATTAGTTGAATACATGTAAAAAGGATTAATCATGTGTATGTATTTTGATCATGGCGTTATATATGAATCAAACCATTAATTTGATATGGATGTTATTTGAATATATGTTAGGTCTAAAATCTAGACATAGATTTAGGTTTAACATTCACGTGAGTATCAGTTCTTAATGCTCTGTGTTGGTTTTGTTGCGTGAGACATCACCGATGAGACAATACGGTTAGCCTATCGACTTTGCATTAGACATAACCTCTGTTATGGGTGATACGTGATGGTATTAGGCGAACATTTGAGTTGTGTATAACATGATCAGAAGAATGCATGTGTTATTAATTGATGAGATCTAATCTCAACAAGGCTTCGTTTATAATTCAGTCTTTACTTTATATTTTCCGTCATTATATTTTCTGCCTTTATTTTTTGTTCCTTAAATCTTTCAACCAAACTTTTGTACCACAAACTTAGAAATATAGAGACCGTTGAACGACATTCTTTCCCTCACACTGATCCCTGTGGAGACGATATAAACCCCGGAGGGAAATCCTTCAAAACTAAATTTTTGCTTCTTGCCGCTTTACTGCAGTTTGAACAGCTGTCAATCTCACCTTATGTCTTGCTATCAACCCATCAGCATTGTGCTTCAACTTGAACACCCACTTCACTTTGATAGCTTTTGTATATTCTGGAAATTCGACCAACTCCCATGTGTTGTTTCTTTTTATTTCTTGTAACTCTTCGACCATAGCAGACTTCCACTTCATATTCTTTGAAGCCTCGCTATAGTTGATTGGTTCAGCACCTGCAATTAAAGCAGAATGAACTAGTTCCCCATCTGTTGTGTCTTCATCATCACCAACCACTTCATAGTCTTGAAGTCTTATTAGACGAGATATAGTTCTTTGAGGTCTCTGGCTTGTGTCATTCATATCCTCCTCGACTTCGACTGTGTCGAGAATGTTAGCAATAGCTTCAACTTCAACTGGAATATCAACAATATCTTCAACTTTGACATCATTACTTGCTTTATCGAAATCATAGCTCATCAATGGCTTGTTAATTGGATCACCAGAATTCCAATCCCAAGCAGAATTTTCATCAATCACAATATCTCGAATAATCACAATCTTCTGATTAATTGGATTGAACAACCTGTATGCTCTAGTCTTTTGATATCCTACCAGAATCATAGGTTCATTCTTATTATCAAGCTTTCTTTTACTTGCATTAGGAACAACTTGTAACAAATAGAGCCAAACACCTTCAGATGACTCACTGATGGTCATTTTCCACTCCAAACTTCTTCAGGAACCTTGTTCTTCAGCTTCTTGGTAGGGCACATGTTCAGAATATAGACAGCAATCGAAACAGCTTCACCCCATAAGGAATTTGGCAAATCCTTCTACTTCAACATACATCTCGTTATGTCCAATATGGACATGTTTCTTCTTTCTGCTATTCCATTATGTTGAGGAGTATAAGGAGCAGTTACCTCGTGATCAATACCATGTTTTGCACAAAATTCTTCAAATATCTTGGATGTATATTCGCCACCTCCATCTGTTCGCAGAACTTTGATCTTCTTTTCAATCTGATTTTCGACAAGCATCTTGAATCTCTTAAAGATTTCAAATACTTTATCCTTTCTCTTGATCACATAGATCCACAACTTTCGAGTAAACTCATCCACAAACAAAACAAAATACTTGTTTCCACCAATGGTATGCTTCTCAAAAGGACCACATACATCTGAATGTACAACTTCGAGTATGTAGGATGATCTCATTGGCATAGTCAAAACGAAAGACTTCCTAGATTGCTTTCCGACTAGATAACCTTCACAGAGTTTGTCGGGCATCTCAAGACTTAGTATACCAATTATCATATCTTGAGTGATTAGTCGATTGAGCGGCCTAAAGTTCAAATGGACAAACTCAGATGCCACAACCAACTATTCTTGTGGTTGACAACTGTTTTCAGACATTGTACCTCAGTCAAACTGATCATGGTCTTAAATGTTCTAATCTTTGATAGAGGAGATTTCAAGACCAAGTTATTCTAGATGTCGAAAAGTTTTAAGGCTTCATCTATCATAACCAATGAGAACCCCTTTTCAACTAGTTGTCCAACACTTAGCAGATTGCACTTCATTCCAGGGACATAGAGTACATCTTTGATCAAGGCTTTCGCTTCATTACTCTTTTGAATAACTATGTTGTCAGAACCTTCTGCTTGCAATGAGTTATTATCAACAAGTTTGACATTGCTCTTCTTCGACTCGTCAAAATCTAATAACCATACTTTTCGACCAGTCATGTGATTCGAGCAGCCTGAGTCGAGGAATCAGGTCTTGGATTCGACATAGTCATCTGCAACTGCAGCCATAACCACCATATCATTAAAATAATTTGAATCTTGACGTTCAAGGTTCGCTCCTTCGTCCTCGCCCTTTGTCGATCCCTTGTCTTTCCTGTACCAACAATGCTTGGCCAAGTGACCCCATTTTTCACAGTTATAACACTGCACACCCTTTTTCTCTTCTTTGTCTTTCTGATAGGAATTTCCTTCTCCCATTTTCGAGGATTTAGAAGCTCTATCATTGACCTTATTTTTGTGAGGATTCGACCAAGACTTCTTGCCCCGAGTCTTGTCGATTTTGGCTTTGAACTTGTTGGAACCACCATTCTTTTTCTATGACTGAGCCTATAGTGCTTGTATCGAGTCTTTAACTCCTTTCCTTTCGACAATTCTAATCTCATGAGCCTCCAACGAAGCTACAATAACGTGATCAAAGTGAGAGGTCGACGTACGCATTACCTTTTCAATTATCATCTTATCAGTTAGGGTTTCACCATAACTATCATTTGTTTTCTCCATCGAAGCCAATTCTTGCCGTCAAGAGTTGGAAGAGAGTTTGGTAAATTTTTGTTACCATTCATCTTTGCAGCGATTGATCAACAATAACGCACGATCCCGAAAACTCGATTCATCAAAATCATTTAAAATTAATTAAAATCATGATTCACTAAAATAGTAAATGTTCAAGACATTAAAATTGCAACAACTAAATTAATATTTATCAAAATTATTAAAATTGTAATAATAAATATTTGATTATTGAATCCGTGAATTTTTTAAGTTTGAGTCCAATTACCTAAAATCCAATTTATTTAATGAAGTTTTTAATTTTTAAACTCATATTTATCCAATTACTTCATCTAACTCATCTAACTCATTTTATTTAAGTAGATTTGACCGGATTTTCTTTTATTGTTTATCTTATTTTTATCTATACCACATCATCAAAATTGACATGGACTAAAAAAACATTTCAAATATAAAATAAGGAAAGCACCAAATACTAGAATATATAAATAGAGGAACTAAAATTTATCTTTTGAAAAAAATTGAAGAATAAAAAAAGCATTTAATTGGCTGGCCATCACTATCTATATGCTTTTGATTTTTTTCTCACTTTTGATCGATACTGATCATTTACTTTTAAAATAAACTTTAGTCAATTTATTAAATAGTTTTATATCAGTATCGTAAACAAAAAGTTGTGTCAATTTTTGACAAGAAATAGTTATCTCAATTAAAATTATTAGATTAGCCTAGTTGGCGGCATCCAATAAAAAATTCAGTCGTATTATATATACTATTATTATTATTATTATTATTATTATTATTATTATTATTATTATTATTATTATGTATAATTTGCTACTAAAGCTTAATAATTACTCACTTCATTCCTAATTCTAAATCTCTTGAAGATTTTTATTCTTAAATACAAGCTTCATACAATTTACTAGGTGCGTTTATTATTATTTTCTAAAGACACCTTTTATCAGTACTACTAATTTATCTTAAAATATAAGAGTTAAATTTGCAGGTTTTAATAAATAAATGACATTTTTAAAGATTATTGTCAAGGTTTTAGATCAGTGGTTTTAATTGGGTGACCTAAGAAGTGGACCAATGTTTGATCAACACAAATCACAACCGATCTGCCACTAAACCGAAAAAAAAAACTCGTCAAAATTGGATAGATTTGGCAATTTGGATGGTTTTTGGAGAGGTAATATTAGGGATATTTGTGGTGCAATTTAATTTTAACAATAAAAGACATTTCAACTGCAAGAAAAAAATTGATTTAATTTTGTTCAATTAACTTTTAAAAATAAAATTAAACTAAATCAAATAAAATCAATAGGGTTTAAGTTGATCCTATTATTTACAAAAAAAAAATTATAGAGTCATAAATACACATATAGAGGATAATTAAATTTTGTATTTAGTCATTCATATATTACCATAAAATAAATGGATTTAATTGAAATGCACCGACAATGTAAAAGGATTTTACACTGTCAGTTAATAATAATCGTTGGATGTAAAGAGAAGGTTGACTTTTAATTTAATAATCTGTAAAGTAACTCAGACAGATGATGATGATGTATTGACAGTGTAAAACTTTTTACACTGTCAGTGCATAGTAATTAATCTCAAAATAAATTTATAATTATCAAAATACATTTATAATTTAATGCATAAATTTGAATTGCATCTTAGAATTTTATCTTATGTTTAAAGGATAATATACACGAACTTGCATTCTTATCTGATGTGAAGTTATTAAGCAAGTGTAATTCTTAGTGTAACTCTCTGGATGTAATTTAATATCTCTTTCCATATATATATATATATATATATATATATATATATATATATATATATATATATATATATATATATATATATATATATATATATATATATATATATATCACTCAAGCCCAAATCGTCGCAGAACCATTTCGCGTGTCCCAAGATATAAAATTCATCTCACACAAAATGCAAGATACACTTTTTGATCTTCATTTTCCACTACACTCATCTTGAATCTTGAACATACTTGTACGTTGGAGTGCTAACCTTGCAGGTACGCTCCTGCTCCACTGTATCAGAGATAAATACCACCAGTTCAGGATTCAAAATTACACTCCATTTATAGTCACAGTACCAAACAATGGCGCTGTATGTGGGATTTGACTCCTAATTCCCGCAAAAATTATACGAATAGATGATTCTAGATCCAAACCTATATATGTACAAGAATTATCGAAGATCGGAGGTGATTACCTCCTGGATCACACCAAAGGTTCCCAATCGACCTTCCAACCTCACATCGCTTCAATTATTCATCATCAACACGATCCTTACCGTGACAACTTTGAAAGTATGGTTAATCCATAACGACTTCGGACGTATATCAGTTACCTGGGCCTCTTCTCTACGTAGAGAAGAACATCTGAATGATGAACGAAGATCGTATCGCACCAGAGTTACTAGATCGCGACTGAGTAAACTAAAATCCAAATGCAGAATAATTAGAGATCAAAGCAGATACCATCGTGAATCGTGTTATGCGCCGCTACAATGTGAAGTGCTAGATATTCTAATTTTAGTATATTGTGTTGTGTTATAACCACTGAGAGCGATAACATTATTATATTTTAAGGAGATCTGTTGTAACACTTCGTTCTCCTAGCACTTTGACGTTGAGTCAAGATATAGAAATCTGAATGCTCGAAGACGTTCGAGGAATGGGAAAACTCCTTGAATCACAAATACAGAATTACTAGTGATCACAACAACTTCCACCGCTGGCAAAAGTCCTTACGAGATACCTCAAATGCAATACATTCATGATTATAACTTTCGATCTAATGCATCCGAACTCCCAGGCCTCCACCAACCAAAATCGGGCGTATATGATAACAGATATCCTTTGGTATCTAGTAACTCTATAGCTTATTATAGCAAAGCAACAGAGATCGTGCCCTCCGCTATGAATAGTATGTGGGGAAAAGGCACTTCGGGCTCCCAATGACATTGAAGCGAAATATCATTAAGGACACCTCTGGTAGGAATTTTCATCTAATTCCATGCTCGAATTCGCCGATCCACTAGAAGATAGTATTGCAAAAAAGGAGGCCGGACCCGAATTCACACGGATCGAGGAGAGGCTCACTGAAAAAGCCCTTGAGAAATTTTATCTCCATATAAAAATACTTTTAGCTTAGGTGAGATATGGTCTGACCCCAGGAGATAAATTCCTGCACCCCTTGTAAGCACGCTGCCACTTAAGCTTTGGAGGATTATGAAGAGCGTCTACCTCTAAATAAAGGGAGATAAAGATGCCACCATCCATATATTCATAAGATATAATACCACCAAAGAACAATATTGTCAAGCTATTCTTAGACATAGTCGGGCGTCTACGATCGTTAAAGCATAATATAGAACAAATCAAACAAAACATGGAGATGGGGCTTATAAGCAAAGAGCTGCAACTGATCTGGTAAGTACTTTCAAGAAGGAAGATAAGAAGACACTTACTAATAAGAAAGACTTGTGAATGGAAACTAGATCTTAGAGAATTTGAAAAGTTTCCTTTGCACTCAACAATCCATATATATAGGCGAAGGTGATCCAACGAACCAGATTAGCTAGAAAGAAATTACAAAATCAACGACCAGATCTTTACATTGGAAGCATTAAAAAACTCGAGTGCACTATAAGCAACATTGTGCCCAAGTTAGTCAATTTTTAGCCCATGTGTCATAAAGAAGCAGCAAAACGTTTCAACAATGGAAATACATTTAATTCACTTGCTCCCCATTACTTTTTCAACCGACTCCAAACATTTCACATCTTAGTTCAAAACAGAAGACATCTTTGAAGGCCGAACATGACCTCTAAAGACTTCCCCTACTCACTAAGTGCCTAGAAAGCATTGAGGAAAATATTTTGGACCGACCTAAGGCCCAAATCTACGCAAATCCATTCCTCATGATCCAATGTATAAAAGGCATCTCACACGAAATGCAAGGTACACTTTTTGATCTCTAATTTTTACCATAAACATCTTGAATGTTGAATTGAGTTGATCCTTAGAATGCTTATCTTACAGGTCCACCGTATCAAATATTAGCACCAGCGATTCAAAATTCAACACCATCAGATTATACTCAATTTTTTGTTCAAGTATGGGATATATATATATATATATATATATATATATATATATATAATACAATAGAATTTTACTGTTTCTTGGAGTCTTCTCACTATGTTAATAGCCCCGGGTTATTAACATTTTATATTTGAGTTATAGGGTATCTGATCTTCCGGGGCAAATTTCAACATTTTATGTTTGAGCTACGATCAAATTTCAATAGCTACGATTAAATAATCTATCAAATTTCAATAGCCCTGATTTATTTGACTATGTATAGTGAAATCTGTAACTTTGGAATAAACAAAGATGTCCTAGCTTTAAAGTTTTTCCAAACTGGTTTCTAGGATCATAGGTGGACCACATCAGGAGTCCTTCCAAAATTTGATGGAGGTTCCTTTTCCAAGAGACCAAGATGAATGATTTTCTATGGTGTTGTATCCATATTTGATGTAAAACTATAAACTTGAAAATATATGACGCTTAATTATTCCATAAGATTTGAAAATTCATTCCTTGAGGATTGTTGCCCAATAGTACTTACTTGTTATCACAACCAAGCTTTAGGTTAGATGCCTCATTAAGTTTAATAAGGTATCTCAAACCTAATCCACCATGGGACCTAGTCATGCACATTTTGTTCCAAACAACCATTACTAGCTTTCTTTTGTTGACTACTCCACTCCATGTGAAATTCCTAGAAACCCTCTCAATGTATTTTAATAAAGAAACACACCAATAGTAGATTGTAAGGGTGTGAGTAAGCATGCTTTGAATGATAGATTTTATAATCAAAACTCTGCCAGGTTTTGAGAGAATAAAGCCTAAGCATCCATTTTGAAAATGATTTTACATACAACATGATGTAAGTATGATGACCTAACTCTTCCTTTTAAAATTGGAACTCCAAGGTAATTAAATGGCATGGAGCCCCTAGAGAAATCTATCATGTTAAGGATGTGGAGAAGCCTTGCAGAGGGTGTGGAATCTGAATAAAAAGAAGTTTTGGATGTGTTTACTATCTGACCTAATGCAAGGGAATACCTGTTGAAAAGATTGACGAGGGTTTGAATGATAAATATATTTACCTTTCAGAAAATTAAGATGTTATCTACATACATGAGATGTGAAGGAATATATTTTTCTTTTCTACTTATGATAAGCTTTAGGGAATCATCCATAACTAACTTTGTAATGTTTCTACTTAAAACTTTTTATGTAAGGAAAAACAAAATAGGAGATAGTATATCTCCTTGCATTACACATCTTGTGTAATTAAAGAAACAATGATGAGTACTGTAACACCCTAAAACTCCGACTCTTAAATTAAAGAATGAAATCAACATTTTATGATCACTACAACAAATAACGCTTTTCACGACGAAGCTTTCACCTCGAACAATAGAAAACCAAGGTATAAAGCCAAAACGCACTATTTTTTTTTATTATTTAATAAAATAAAAACCATAAATTCCCTCGTTTTTTCATAACACCGAGGTGAAAAAATAACTCAGTACAAACTTCAATTCCAAACTATCACAGTTTATGGTTTTATTTGTTTATAAGCTTAAACAAAATGGTATAAACCTTCGGTTTTCTATTTAACCGAGACATAAAATAATAAGATTTTACAATATAAGCACTCGTTAAATAAATTTTACCCTAATCCTTACTAATATGAAGCCGCCCCAAACTCCCAAGTATCATTCTTTGGGATGGATTGTAAGACAGAAAAAATCTTTAATGTTCTTCTATCTTGAAATTTTTTTCTGCCCTTACAATCTATCTCACATAATGGTGATGTTGTCGTTGTTGTATTTTTGGAATAACCCTCAGTTAAATAAGGGAGCTCAATTTTTGAAGAGTACTCAGTTGATAGATTACAAATGCAGAAAATCATTCTTGCTTCAAGTTACACAAAAAATGGAGCTTAACCAACAAATAAGGGAGCTTAATCAACAAGGAAGGGAGCTTAACCTTTAAACAAAGAAAGGAATGCAACTAAATCTGGATATCAATGAAGATATTCAGTAATAAGAGCAAAGATTTGTTGTAAACAATTTATTTTAATATTATGTGTAAATAATGTAATTTCAAAATTAAAAAGAATTATTCACCTCAGTTTTCGCCATCACCAAGGTGATAGTTAAAAGAGAAGATAAAAAACCTATATTTTACTATAAAAACACTCGCTAAACAAATTTTACCCTAAGACTAACTTATATGTAGCCACCCTAAAGAGAGGAAATATTCACCACCATCCATTTGATCATGAGTTGCTACTATAGATATCTAGAATGGATTGCAAGTGCAGAAAATACAAATTTTCATGGGGAAACAGATCTTTAGCATATTGCATAAGACCTGAACATGGAAAATAAAAAATCTCATTGGAAAATGTATTTTACAATGTATATTTAATATTATGCGTGAACAATGTAATTTAAAAAAAACATCTCATTCACCTCGGTTTTCTTCGTGACCGAGGGGATAATTAAGCGTTTTTTATATTTAAGCCCTTAAACAAATAATTGTTGTCCATTTAATGTTTATCAAATCTCAAGAATCTGCCATTAGTGATCCGCGTGAAACCTAAGAGACATTCATTATAAAAG
Source organism: Lathyrus tuberosus (assembly GCA_022829125.1). Lineage (NCBI taxonomy): Eukaryota > Viridiplantae > Streptophyta > Magnoliopsida > Fabales > Fabaceae > Lathyrus > Lathyrus tuberosus. The sequence continues at coordinate 1,119,411 of JALAZF010000205.1, read as the reverse complement.
CATGCTGAATATTAACATTTCTCTTTTGAATAACTATGTTTCCAGAACCTTCTGCTTGCAACGAGTTATTATCAATAAGTTTGACCTTGCTCTTCTTCGACTCATCAAAATCTACTAACCATACTTTTTAACCAGTCATGTGATTCGAGCAACCTGAGTCGAGGAACCAGGTCTTGGATTCGACATGGTCATCTGCAACTGCAAACATAACCACCATATCATCAAAATCATTTGAATCTCGACGTGCAAGGTTCGCTCCTTTGTCCTCGCCTTTTATCGATCCCTTGTCTTTCCTGTACCAACAATGCTTGGCCAAGTGACCCCACTTTTCATAGTTATAACACTGCACACCTTTTTTCTTTTCTTTGTCTTTCTGATAGGAATTTCCTTCTCCCATTTTCGAGGATTCAAAAGCTCTATCATTGACCTTATTCTTGTGAGGATTCGACCAAGACTTTTTGCCCCGAGTCTTGTTGATTTTGGGTTTGAATTTGTTGGAACCACCATTCTTCTTCCATGACTGAGCCTGTAGTGCTTGTATCGAGTCTTTAACTCCTTTCCTTTCGACAATCTTAATCTCATGAGCCTCCAACGAAGCTACGATAATGTGATCAAAGTGAGCGGTCGACATACGCATTACCTTCTCAACTATCATATTATCCGTTAGGGGTTTACCACAAGTATCATCAGGTTTCTCCATCGAAGCCAGTTTTTGCCGTCAAGAGTTGGAAGAGAGTTTGGTAAATTTTCGTTACCATTCATTTTTGCAGCAATTGATCAAGAACAATCCACGATTCCGAAAACTCGATTCTTCAAAATCATCTAAAATTAATTAAAATCATGATTAACAAAAATAGTAAATGTTTAAGACACTAACATTGTAACAACTAAGTTAATATTTATCAAAATTATTAAAATTATAATAATAAATATTTAATTATTAGATCAGTGGGCTTTTAAGCTTGAGTCTGATTTTACTTAAATTTTAATTTATTTAATGAAATTTTTAAGTTTTTAAACTCATATTTATCCGATTACTTCATCTAACTCATTTTTTATATTTAATTATTTAAGTAGATTTGACCGGATTTTTCTTTATTTTTTATCTTACTTTTATCTATACCACATCATCAAAATTGACATGGACTAAAAAAACATTTCAAATATAATATAAGGAAAAGACCAAATACTAGAATTTACAAATAGAGGAACTAAAATTTAACTTTTGAAAAAAATTGAAGAATAAAAAATGCATTTAATTGGCTGGCCATCACTATCTATATTCTTTTGATTTTTTTTCTCACTTTTGATCGATACTGATCATTTACTTTTAAAATAAACTTTAGTCAATTTATTAAATAATTTTATATCAGTATCGTAAACAAAAAGTTGTGTCAATTTTTGACAAGAAATAGTTATCTCAATTAAAATTATTAGATTAGCCTAGTTGGCGGCATCCAATAAAAAACTCAGTAGATGGACAAGTTTATCAATGCATGAATTGGTTTGGCTTTTAACAAATAAACATATTCAGTCGTATTCTATATTCTATATTTTATATAGTAGGAATTCAATCAAGCAAATCAACATTCAAAATTAAAGAATTCAAAACACCAACTACCTCTTTTCAAAATTTTTTTTGTGCCAACTGAATATTTTTATTATTATTATTATTATTATTATTATTATTATTATTATGTATAATTTGCTACTAAAGCTTAATAATTACTCACTTCAGTCCTAATTCTAAATCTCTTTTGAAGATTTTTATTCTTAAATACAAGCCTCATATAATCTACTATCTACTATCTACTATCAATCCATTAAAAAAAGATTGCATGCATTGCCTCATTTATCCTTTCACCAAAAAATTATTATATTCTATTATGGAAAATTAGTAATTAACAAATGTTCCAATTAATTCTCAACCATCCCTCTATTTATATGCCAAATGTCAATCTTTATTATACACTCATTCTCTCTCTTCATTTAAATTTCAAATCTCCCACATATTTCTTTTTCCCACATTTTCTCACTTTCATTTTAATTTTTTCTTTATTTATTCATTTTCACTAAAAATATTAATAATCTATTTTTTAATTTTAATAAAATAACACTCTATATTTAACTCATGGATCACTAACAACACAATATCTATTTTATTTTAATCAACCATTATCTTAATTTAAAAGAAAAAATCTTTATTTTTAATTTTTTTCTTTTTACATCTCACGATTCTTTTTTTTTCTTTTTATATATTTATTAAATACAATTAAATTTGTATGATTATTGTTCATTTTACAATTATGTAAATCATTTTAAATTTTGCATTTGTATCTAAATATATTTATATCACATCAAATAATTTTTTTTATCTCAAGGGCATTATCGCATAAAAATTTTCTTTTTTGTCTTTCTTCATCTCACAAGTCTTTTGTTTCTTCTTTTTGCATCATTATTTAATACATTTGAAATTGTATAATTATTTTTCATTTTACAATTAAATAACTAATTTCAATTTTACATCTGTATATAAAATATTTTATATTGTATAAAATAAACATGATACATATTTTATTTTAGTCCATAATTATCTTAATTTAAAAGATAAATTCCTTATTTTTAAATATTAAGTATTCTATTGATTTCATCTAACGAATCCCTTTTTTTCTTTATATTTTAGTTTAATTGAATTTACATAATCATTGTTCATTTTAAAATTAATAGCTAATTTTAAATATATATATATATATATATATATATATATATATATATATATATATATATATATATATATATATATATATATAAATACATTTTACATCATATCAAATTCATATATATATTTAAATATATTTTATACAGTATCAAATAATTTTACCCGTACGGAAGTACGGGTATCTTACTAGTTTACTAGGTATGTTTATTATTATTTTCTAAAGACGCCTTTTATCAGTACTACTAATTTATCTTAAAATATAAGATTTAAGCTTGCAGGTTTTAATAAATAAATGACATTTTTAAAGATTACTGCCAAGGTAATAAAAATTACATATAGATTAGTGGTTTTAATTGGGTGACCTAAGAAGTGGACCAATGTTTGATCCACACAAATCACAACCGATCTGCCACTAAACCGAAAAAAAAAAACTCGTCAAAATTGGATAGATTGGCAATTTGGATGGTTTTTGGAGAGATAATACTAGGGATATTTGTGGTGCAATTTAAGCAGTTTTAACATTAAAAGACATTTCAACTGCAAGAAAAAAATTGATTTAGTTTTGTTCAATTAACTTTTAGAAATAAAATAAAATAAAATCAAATAAAATCAATCCAATTATTTACAAAAAAAATGTTATAGAGTCATAAATACACATATAAAGGACAATTAAATTTTGTATTAAGTCATTCATATATTACCATAAAATAAATTTATAATTGTCAAAATATATTTATAATTTAATGCAAAAATTAGAATTGCGTCTTAGAATTTTATCTTATGTTTAAAGGATAATATACACGAACTTGCATTCTTATCTGATGTGAAGTTATTAAGCAAGTGTAATTCTTAGTGTAACTCTCTGGATGTAATTTAATATCTCTCTCTTTCCATATATATATATATATATATATATATATATATATATATATATATATCACTCAAGCCCAAATCGTCGCAGAACCATTCCACGTGACCCAAGATATAAAATTCATCTCACACAAAACGCAAGATACACTTTTTTATCTTCATTTTCCATTACACTCATCTTGAATCTTGAACATACTTGTACGTTGGAGTGCTAACCTTGCAGGTACACTCCTGCTCCATTGTATCAGAGATAAATACCACCAGTTCAGGATTCAAGATTACACTCCATTTATAGTCACAGTACCAAGCATTGGCGTTGTATGTGGGATTTGGCTCCTAAGTCCCGCAAAAATGATACGAATAGATGATTCTAGATCCAATCCTATATATGTACAAGAATTATCGAAGATCGGAGGTGATTACCTCCAGGATCACACCAAAGGTTCCCAATCGACCTTCCAGCCTCACATCGCTTCAATTATTCGTCATCAACACGATCCTTACCGTGAAAACTTTAAAGGTATGGTTAATCCATAACGACTTCTGACGTATATCAGTTACCTAGGCCTCTTCTCTACGTAGAGAAGAACATCTGAATGATGAACGAAGATCGTATCGCACCAGAGTTACTAGATCGCGACTGAGTAAACCAAAATCCAAATGCAGAATAATTAGATATCAAAGCGGATACCATCGTGAATCGTGTTATGCGCCGCTACAATGTGAAGTGCTAGATATTCTAATTTTAGTATATTGTGTCGTGTTATAACCACTGAGAGTGATAACATTATTATATTTTATGGCGATCCGTCGATTGTAACACTTCGTTCTCCTAGCACTTTGACGTTGAGTCAAGATATAGAAATCTGAATGCTCGAAGACGTTCGAGGAATGAGAAAGCTCCTTGAATCACAAATACAGAATTACTAGTGATCACAACAACTTCCACCGCTGGAAAAAGTCCTTACGAGATACCTCAAATGCAATAAATTCATGATTATAACTTTCGATCTAATGCATCCGAACTCCCAGGCCTCCACCAACCAAAATCGGGCGTATATGATAACAGAGATTCTCTGGTTTCTAGTAACTCTATAGCTTATTATAGCAAAGCAACGAAGATCGTGCTCTCTGCTATGAATAGTATGTGGGGAAAAGGCACTTCGGGCTCCCAATGACATTAAAGCGAAGTATCATTAAGGACACCCCTGGTCGGCACTTTCATCTAATTCCATGCTCGACTTCGCCGATCCACTAGAAGATAGTATTGCAAAAAAGGAGGCCGGACCCAAATTCACACAGATCGAGGAGAGGCTCACTGAAAAAGCCCTTGAGAAACTTTATCTCCATATAAAAATACTCTTAGCTTAGGTGAGATATGGTCTGACCCCAGGAGATAAATTCATGTACCCCTTGTAAGCACGCTGCCACTTAAGCTTTGGAGGATTATGAAGAACGTCTACCTCTAAATAAAAGGAGATAAAGATGCCACCATCCATATATTCATAAGATATAATACCACCAAAGAACAGTATCGTCGATCTATTCTCAGACATAGTCGGGCGTCTACGATCGTTAAAGCACAACGTCTACGAAGACACAAATTGTCCAATGGCGCCTGTCAAGTATAGGTCCACAGAGAAATCTAAGATGAACCATTGCTCCAACGGGAAAACAAAGAGAAGGATGCCTTGACTGATGGAACCATCATTCGAGAATTAGGTAAAAGGAAAAAGGACATTGTATCCTTGTAGCTTCCCTTATGAGTTTAATACTCTATAAAGCTCATAGCTCAATTTCAATATTTAATCTATTTACTATGAAAAAATGCAATCACAAAGAGTCGTGTAATTCCATGCAAGATAGAATAAGCCATTATCTTAAGCAACTTCCCCAGACAACCGAGTCTATTTAGGAGAGTCCTCTCCTATAGGGGAATATTGGTCGACATCCCGACCATTCTTCACTAGAACAAGAGATGGTGGTGGATCTTCCATAGATAATGTAGCTGCATCACTTGTAAGTTGATCAACCATATGGTAGTTGCAGTAGCCTCGGTATGTGGGGTAGGAGCAAAGTAATAAGCCAATTGGTATAACTAGTCTTTTATCTTGAGCACTGGCCTGGTTATAGAGCATCTACAGTTTATCCATATTATCTGCAATATTCAATCACACATGTAAAAAAACTATGGGACTTCATCCTCACCGAAGATTTCTTTCCTCTCCAGGTGACCGGCAACATTCATGATGGCTTAAGTATCAATTTGTTCATTCCTATGATGGGAAGAAGGCAATTCACCACTATCGAACCCCTCGTCATAGCCAAGTCCTTGAAATAGGGAATGTAAGTCATCCTTCATTGTAAGCTCTTCGGGGGAAAGGGGTCCTATTTGAGGCAAACAAAATTGACAGTAAAGTTAAAGTGAGGCCAAAACCAATACTTTAGGAATATACTTTTACACAAGTGAGAAGACTCAGTCGGGGAATATGAGAAGGCAAGGCAGCCCTTTCGAATGAGGGGATTCACTAGTACAAAACTCCTTAGGAAATCTCTCCAGCCATTGGTGAAAGGGCTAAACCAAGGATCATCTGGGTGAAAAGTGATAAGCCATTATCGTGGATGTCGTTCTGGTAGGTGTGCATACTATAGAACAAATCAAACAAAACATGGAGAGGGGGCTTATAAGCAAAGAGCTGCAACTGATCTGGTAAGTACTTTCAAGAAGGAGGATAAGAAGACACTTGCTAATAAGAAAGATCTGTGAATGGAAACTAGATCTTAGATAACGTGAAAAGTTTCCTTTGCACACAACAATCCATATATATAGGCGAAGGTGATCAAACGAACCAATTAGCTCGAAAGAAATTACAAAATCAACGACCAGATCTTTACATTGGAAGCATTAAAAAACTCGATTGCACTATAAGCAACATCGTGCCCAAGTTAGTCAATTTTTAGCCCATGTGTCATAAAGAAGCAGCAAAACATTTCAATAATGGAAATACATTTAATTCACTTGCTCCCCATTACTTTTTCAACCGACTCCACACATTTCACATCTCAGTTCAAAACAGACGACATCTTTGAAAGCCGACCACGACCTCTAAAGACTTCCCCTACTCACTAAGTTCCTAGAAAGCCTTGAGGAAATTATTTTGGACCGAACTAAGGCCCAAATGCAAATCCACTCCTCATGACCCAATGTATAAAAGGCATCTCACACGAAATGAAAGGTACACTTTTTGATCTCCACTTTTTAATATAAACATCTTGAATGTTGAATTGAGTTGATCCTTAGAATGCTAACCATGCAGGTCCACCCTCACGTGGCCGTATCAGATATTAGCACCAACGATTCAAAATTCAACACCATCAAATTACACTCAATTTTTTGTTCAAGTATGGGATATATATATATATATATATATATATATATATATATATATATATATAATACAATAGAATTTTACTGTTTCTTGGAGTCTTCTCACTATGTTAATAGCTCCGGGTTATTAACATTTTATATTTGAGTTATAGGGTATTTAGTCTTCCGTGGCAAATTTCAACATTTTATGTTTGAGCTACGATCAAATTTCAATAGCTACGATTAAATAATCTATCAAATTTCAATAGCCCTGATTTATTTGACTATGTATAGTGAAATATGTAACTTTGGAATAAACAAAAATGTCCTAGCTTTAAAGTTTTTTCAAACTAGTTTCCAGGATCATAGGTGGACCACACCAGGTGTCCTTCCAAAATTTGATGGAGGTTCCTTTTCCAAGAGACTAAGATGAATGATTTTTTATGGTGTTGTATTCATATTTGATGTTAAACCATAAACTTGAAAATATATGACGCTTAATTATTCCATAAGATTTGAAAATTCATTCCTCGAGGATTGTTGCCCAATAGTACTTACTTGTTATCACAACCAAGCTCTAGGTTAGATGCCTCATTAAGTTTAATAAGGTATATCAAACCTAATCCACCATGGGACCTAGTCATGCACATTTTGTTCCAAACAACCATTACTAGCTTTCTTTTGTTGACTACTTCACTCTATGTGAAATTCCTAGAAGCCCTCTCAATGTATTTTAATAAAGAAACACACTAATAGTAGATTGTAAGGGTGTGAGTAAGCATGCTTTGAATGATAGATTTTATAATCAAAACTCTGCCAGGTTTTGAGAGAATAAAGCCTAAGCATCCATTTTGAAAATGATTTTACATGCAACATGATGTAAGTATGATGACCCAACTCTTCCTTTTAAAATTGGAACTCCAAGGTAATTAAATGGCATGGAGCCCCTAGAGAAATCTATCATGTTAAGGATGTGGAGAAACCTTGCAGAGGGTGTGGAATCTGAATAAAAAGAAGATTTGGATGTGTTTACTATCTGACCTAATGCAAGGGAATACCTGTTGAAAAGATTGACGAGGGCTTGAATGATAAATATATTTACCTTTCAGAAAATTAAGATGTCATCTACATACATGAGATGTGAAGGAATATATTTTTCTTTTCTACTTATGATAAGCTTTAGGGTGTCATCCCTAACTAACTTAGTAATTTTACTACTTAAAACTTTTAATGTAAGGAAAAACAAAATAGAAGATAGTATATCTCCTTGCATTACACATCTTGTGTAACTAAAGAAACAATGATGAGTACTGTAACACCCTAAAACTCCGACTCTTAAATTAAAGAATAAAATCAACATTTTAGGATCACTACAACAAATAACGCTTTTCATGACGAATCTTTCACCTCGAACAATAGAAAACCAAGGTATAAAGCCAAAGCGTGCTATTTTTTTTATTATTTAATAAAATAAAAACCATAAATTCCCTTGGTTTTTCATAACACCGAGGTGAAAAAATAACTCAGTACAAGCTTCAATTCCAAACTATCACAGTTTATGGTTTTATTTGTTTATAAGTTTAAACAAAATGTTATAAACCTTCGGTTTTCTATTTAACCGAGACATAAAATAATAAGATTTTACAATATAAGCACTCGTTAAATAGATTTTACCCTAATCCTTACTAATATGAAGCCGCCCCAAACTCGCAAGTATCATTCTTTGGGATGGATTGTAAGACAGAAAAAATCTTTAATGTTCTTCTATCTTGAATTTTTTTCTGCCCTTACAATCTATCTCACATAATGGTGATGTTGTCGTTGTTGTATTTTTGGAATATCCCTCAGTTAAATAAGGGAGCTCAATTTTTGAAGAGTACTCAGTTGATAGATTACAAGTGCAGAAAATCATTCTTGCTTCAAGTTACACAAAGAATGGAGCTTAACCAACAAATAAGGGAGCTTAATCAACAAGGAAGGGAGCTTAACCTTTAAACAAAGAAAGGAATGCAACTAAATCTGGATATCAATGAAGATATTCAGTAATAAGAGCAAATATTTGTTGTAAACAATTTATTTTAATATTATGTGTAAATAATGTAATTTCAAAATAAAAAAGAATTATTCACCTCAGTTTTCCCCATCACCGAGGTGATAGTTAAAAGAGAAGATAAAAAACCTATATTTTACTATAAAAACACTCGCTAAACAAATTTTACCCTACGACTAACTTATATGTAGCCACCTTAAAGAGAGGAAATATTCCCCACCATCCATTTGATCATGAGTTGCTACTATAGATATCTGGAATGGATTGCAAGTGCAGAAAATACAAATTCTCATGGGGAAACAGATCTTTAGCATATTGCATAAGACCTGGACATGGAAAATAAAAAATCTCATTGGAAATGTATTTTACAATGTATATTTAATATTATGCGTGAACAATGTAATTTAAAAAAAAAACATCTCATTCACCTCGGTTTTCTTCGTGACCGAGGGAATAATTAAGCGTTTTTATATTTAAGCCCTTAAACAAATAATTGTTGTCCATTTAATATTTATCAAATCTCAAGAATCTGCCATTAGTGATCCGCGTGAAACCTAAGAGACATTCATTATAAAAGCATGCTGAATATTAACATTTCTAACCTAAATGAAACATGAAGCACTTGAAACCTAAAGATGCTTGGAAAAGTTCTCTATGATGGATTGCAAGAGCAGAAAATTATCTGGGTTCAAGATTTGTTTTTTTAAATATTTATTTGAGCCGAAAGTCATATATTTGAATATTGATTTTAATTATCTTACCCTTTTTTCAATATAAACAAATGCATGAAAGATCCGTAGAGAATAATCTTGCACCCAACATTTGATCTTCCCCAAGATTCATTAATTCAAAGATTTAAAATCTAAATCTTCAGGGAATTTGATTTTAATATAGATCTTTAGGGAATTTGATTTTTATTTTAATATTTTGTGTAAACAATGTAATATTCTGGGTAAACAATGTAACATTTTATTTTAAAAAAGAAATAATCTTACCCCTCAGTTTTCAAGATAAATCGAGATATAAGATACGCTAGTTTTGAAAATAATAAAAGTGTTATTGCTGGGGTTCAAACCCATGTGTATATAACTATACCTCTCGGTTTTAATTCCATTGAGGTGATAAGTAGCGAATTTTCACGTCGCCCTTCGGTACCTCGCTTCTTTTGCCGAGATAGTATGCATTTCGCGTCCGAGATAAAAAGCTCTTTTTGTAGTAGTAGATGCTACTCAACCATAATATGCATACTTTCCAATTAATTTCAAAACTTCTAGCAGAATTCAAAATAGTAACATAAATTCATCTATCTCATTAAATTGAAATACTTAATGAAATTAACAAAATCCAATGATTAACGCAAAACAAGTAAAACGCCCCGCTCTCCGATGTTACAGATCAGTGCATTAAACCAACTAAATATGACTTGGTTCCCCAAAATTGAAGCAAGTTAGCACATTACTCTTACAATTAGTAATACATTGTCCTGTCTGCCCATTCTTGAAACATTTTTTACCTGAGCTCTTGCATTCACTAGCATGATGACCCATTCCTCCACAACTAAAACATCTGACATAAGCAGGAGTGCCTCCTGTAACACCCTTTTCTACTCCCAATAATGTTGCAGCAGAAATAACTCAAATTATCAGAGTAAAGCATCAAAATCACCTCAAAGGGTTCATATTTCTCATTTAAAATCAAAATAATACACTTGCCCTGTAAACAAAGGGGTTTCCTTAAAGTTTCGCAAAAAGCCTTCACCTGGCAGTGGAACTCAAAATTTTCAAATAAAAGGTTTTCAACAAAAGACCCTCAGAAGTAGCAGCAGAACCACCATAACCACAAATAATCAAAAAGGTTTTATAATAAACCATAACATCAAATAACAACAAATAAATCACATGATTCGACTCGGCGACTCAACCCGATGTTACACTATCAGAGCAAGACCCTCTACATCGATCAAAAGCAATAACCTCAAAAGTCCTCGAGGGCATCCACATCTAAGCCGGATCACCTGCACGTTACCCACGTGGAGGCAACATTCAAACAGGCAGGGTGAGTAATCACAATTCATAATAATCAATATAAAACAAGATATACATAAAATGGTATTATCTTCGTATACAACATCTTCAGGGTCATCACAAGGAAACATCAAAATCACAACCAACATCATAAAATACAACAATGCCAATTAAATGCAAATGCACAACAAGACTCATGCATGGAGTACCAATCGTCATAATCGATGGACACTAGGCCATCACGCCTCCAAAGATCCCCGTCAATAGGATCGATTCCGCATTGGAACCGGAGCACGTCATAATCACCTCATATGCGCACATGGGAATGAGGCTTCGTCACAGAGTATGCATATGAATGCATGATGAACAACGTCAATAATCACCATCGTCAAATAAACATCATTATATGCATCTTCATTCATCAACAAAAGCCATCATATACATCGTCATTCATCAAAACCTCATGTTAATTATATCATCATGTATTCATCAAAAACATCATGAATCATCATCGTCAAATCATCAATACACGCATCAAGATAATCATGTAAAATCATCAATGTACTCATGGTACTTCACATCGTCATTTTATCCTCAAATAAACACCTAATAATCATCAATAACATCATATCATCATTTAATCACGAAACATCACATATATAATTCTCTCACAATTCATCAGTCATATCATATCGTCATCTTTCATCAATTCTCATATAAATCATGTCATCATATATTCATCACAACATCACAAATCAACACCTCAATATCATCAAGAACATCATGGTAACTCATCATAAATATCACAACATCAAACACCGGAATAACACGACAACAGAAACAAAATTTCGCGAACAGCAGACGTTCGCTCCAGCATTCGCTAGGCGAACCTGTTCGCTACAACCTTCGCTTAGCGAAGCGGCCAGTGATTCCCACAGACACCAAACCAAGACACCAGAAACCACCATCTGTCGTACTCGCTGGTTTATTCGCTGTGCGAAGCCACTCGCTGATTCATTCGCTTAGCGAGACTTCCAGCGGATCCCTACTTCTACTCCAGAATCATCTCAGTACCCACACCATGTCATCGCGCTACACATCAGTAGCTCCATAACCTCCAAGGTACCTGCGATTACAGCTCCAAATGACCCAAAAACATCCCTATAACAGTCCTAATGCATCACAGAAATTAAATACCTAAAACCTACGTCTGTTAGGTCGATTCAGGACACTGTGGGAAACCTTAATTTCCCTAAACCTTCCAAACTTTCAAGCTTCCTATAAACTCCCAAAATCCCTTTCTCACAAGGTCGACACAACGCCAACAGGGAAATCAACCCCAAGGTTTATTTTACCCGCTTAAATTCAACTTTTAGTAATCGATTCACAAAATGCCCTTAAATCATCAGTTTACCTCAAAACCCATAAACCCTCATAAACCTCAAAATCCACTTTAAATGCATCGAAACCTATATTGAAAATAATGAAAGGTAATTATTCCCCATACCTTAGATTGTCGATCCGAAGTGTTCTCTCTTGAACCTTTGGAAACCTTCACGAATTCCTCGCCTTTTCCCTTTTTCCTTAGAGCTCTTCCTTCTTTCCTCCTTTTCACGGTTAACCAAAAGTGAACCCTATTCTCAAAATCCTCCTTTTATATTCACTCTAACCCTTGGGCTTCTAAATTGGGCTTTCTCCATAATACCCTCACTAAACTTCATCAAAAGTCCGTCTTACCCTTAATTCCTTTAATATTATTTAAAATAAATAATAATACATTATATCTCATAATATATACTATTATTTAATTAAATAACCAAAACTTCACAAAATCACCGACATCAACCCGAATCACCAAAATTCACCAAAATTCACGAATATAATATTTAAATAAATTAAATAAATATTCTTACGAAATTTGGGGTGTTACAACTCTCCCCCACTTAAAGAATTTTCTCCCTCGAAAATTACCTCAAGGAAACAAAGTCGGATACGACCCCCTCATTTGATCTCCACACCTCAAGTCCAACTTCCCTCTTTCTTAGATCCTCTTAACCTTTGCAGGTATCTCTTACAAAATTTCAGGTCCGAGTACAACACTCTCGCCCGACCCATACCAACACAATGGAGTCCTACACCTCCCTCCGCATAAAACTTCATACAACGTAATTCCAACACTAGCATGAAAACTCTAATGACCATCCCACGATCCACCTTAACCCAACACACAAGCCCTCGGCAATTCCTCTAAAGACTGGGTAACCCTCTATGCCTGTCCATCCGTCTGCGGATGATAGGCAGAACTCATCCTCAACTTAGTACTCAAAGCATTTTGCAACTCTTCCAAAACCTCAACAAAAATCTCGGATCTTTATCTGACGCAATACTCGAAGGTACCCCATGTAACTTCACAATCTCCTCAATATACATCTCAGCTAACTTCTGCATAGAATGGTTGATCTTCATCCTCAAGAAATGAGCCGACTTAGTTAATCTATCCATGATCACTCAAATTGAATCATTTCCCTTAGCAGTCTTCGGTAATCCCACCATAAAATCCATGGAAATACTATCACATTTCCATTCTGGAATCCTCAACGGCTGCATCATACCTAAAGGCTTCTGATGCTCAACCTTCGACTTCTGAAAAGTCAAACGCGCATAAACAAACTCCGCGACATTCTTCTTCATACCTGGCCACCAAAACAACTTTTTCAAATCTTGGTACATTTTCGTAGCACCGAGATGAATACTCAACCTACTTCGATGCCCTTTTTCCAGAATGCTCTTCTTAATATCTAGGACATTTGGAACACACACCCTGTCTCTGAACATCATCACACCATTCTCATCAATTCGGAGTTTTCCTCCGTTACCTTGGTTGTTCAAAGTCAACTGGTCAACCAACTTCAAGTCAGATTGTTGTCCCACTCTGGTATCTTCCAAAATACCACTACTCAACTTCAACATTCCCAACTTCACACTGTCAGAGGTCTTTTCGCATACCAAGCTCAAATCTCTGAATTGCTCAATTAAATCCAACTCTTTCACCATAAACATCAACATATGCAATGACTTCCTGCTCAATGCATCGGCCACTACCTTCGCTTTGCCCAGATGATAACTCAAATCAAAATGAAATCCTTCAATAGTTCTAACCACCTTCTCTGCCTCATATTCAATTCTTTCTGATTAAACAAGTACTTTAAACTCTCATGATCGCTGAACACTTCAATTTAGAGCCAAACAGATAAGTCTCCAAATCTCCAACACCAACACCATAGCGGCCAATTCCAAGTCATGAGTAGGATAATTCCCCTTATGAACTCGCAATTGTCTCAAAGCATAGGTAACAACTTGTCCATTCTGTATCAATACTCCACCAAGACCCATCTTCGATGCATCACTGCACACCACAAAAGATTCACTCAGATTAGTCAAAACCAACACCGGAGCGGTCATCAATCTCTTCTTCAATTCTACAAAACTTCCTTCACAAGCTACATCCTACACAAAAGCTTGACTCCTTCAAGTCTAATGAGTCAAAGGTAATGCCGACTTAGAAAAACTCCAATAAACTTGCGGTAGTAACCCGCCAATCCTAGAAACTTCGTATCTCGGTAGTAGACTTCGGAGTCTCCCACTGTAATACAACATCAATCTTAGAGGGATCAACAGCAATCCCACAACTTGAAATCACATGGCCAAGGAAACCCACTTCCTTCAACCAAAACTCACACTTCGACAGCTTCACCTACAACTTCTTCTCTTCCAACTCCTGCCACACAGTCCTCAAATGCTCAGCATGCTCTTCTTCAGGTTTAGAGTCTATCAGAAGATCGTCAATAAAACTCACTACAAGCTTATCCAAACACTCTAGAAAACTCCGATTCATATACTCCATGAATACCAGGTGCATTAGACACACCAAACGACATCACAATATACTCATAGTAACCATACCTCATCCCGAAGGCCGTCTTCGGAACACCATTAGACTTAACACGAATCTGATGGTAACCAGACCTCAATTCAATCTTGGTAAACACACAAGCATCTACTAACTGATCCATCAAATCCTCAATCCTCGAAAGCAGACACTTATTCTAGATCGTCACTTTATTCAACTGGCTAAAATCCACACACAATCTCATAATACCATCTTTCTTCTTCACCGACATCACATGGGCACCTCACAGGGAAACACTCAGTCGAACAACTTCCTCTCAAGCAATTCTTTCAGCATTTCCTTCAATTCACTTATTGAGAAACATACATTCTGTATGCAAACACCGACATCGAGCTTGCATCGAGTACTAGGTCGATAGCAAGCTACACTCCACACTACAGTGGTAAATCACTGATATCTCATGGGAACACCTCCACATAGTCACACACCATAGGTGGATCACGCCCCACCACATCCTTTATGCCTTCCAATAATCCAACATCATAACACCTTTGCACCATCTTTCACAGACTCACCCACTTTATTCACAGAACAAACAACTCTTCACCTTCGTCGAAATTAGATTCAGGTGATTGTCAGGAATTACACACCACCGACATATCACTAGTCATCACACTGTCCTCCATCCCTCAAAAGCAGACATCAACAATACCTGATCGTTCTCCTCAAGATATCCCAACTTGACTGTCAGACAAGAAACTCGAATTCGCCGCATCTTCAAACCTATTAGTCTGCATCGACTCATCAAAACAATCTGTACGCACCCGGCTTAACCCTAGACAATTCACTGCACACACTACTCAAGCTCGCAAGACACGTCTATCCCATCCAATATGATCCCGTCTATTATCAACAAGAGATTAAGGGTGATCAGTTCCTCAATTTGTCAATAACAGCCGATATCATGAGGCGGTATAAACTATCTCCACTAACTATCGCAGCGTCCAACACCACACTTAGCCAACGCTCCACACTCGAAACACCTTGGAGAAGCACCATCTTCTCCCCCACTTATTTCATTCCCAACCTGTAAATGGAAAACAAAACAAGCATCGACAGTGTTTTTACGCACATGTCGCACACTAGGGAAACAAACAACATTAGACAACCTGGCCGGACGGACCGACCTGCTCTGATACCACTAATGTAACACCCTTTTCTACTCCCAATATTGTTGCAGCAGAAACAACTCAAATTATCAGAGTAAAGCATCAAAATCACCTCAAAGGGTGCACATTTCTCATTTAAAATCAAAATAATGCACTTGCCCTGTAAACAAAGGGTTTTCCTAAAAGTTTCGCAAAAAGCCTTCACATGGCAGCGGAACTCAAAATTTTCAAATAAAAGGTTTTCAACAAAAGGCCCTCAGAAGTAGCAGCAGAACCACCATAACCACAAATAATAAAAAAAGGTTTTATAATAAACCATTACATCAAATAACGACAAATAAATCACATGATTTGACTCGACGACCCAACCCGATGTTACACTATCAGAGCAAGACGACCAAAAGCAATAACCTCAAAAGTCCTCGAGGGCATCCACATCTAAGCCGGATCACCTGCACGTTACCCACGTGGAGGCAACATTCAAACAGGCAGGGTGAGTAATCACAATTCATAATAATCAATATAAAACAAGATATACATAAAATGGTATTATCTTCATATACAACATCTTAAGGGTCATCACAAGGAAACATCAAAATCACAACCAACATCATAAAATACAACAATGCCAATTAAATGCAAATGCACAACAAGACTCATGCATGTGGTACCTATCGTCATAATCGATGGACACTAGGCCATCACCCCTCCAAAGATCCCCGTCAATAGGATCGATTCAGCAATGGAACTGGAGCACGTCATAATCACCTCATATCCGCACAATGGGAATGAAGCTTTGTCACAGAGTATGCATATGAATGCATGATGCACAACGTCAATAATCACCATCGTCAAATAAACATAATTATGTGCATCTTCATTCATCAACAAAAGCCATCATATACATCGTCATTCATCAAAACCTCATGTTAATTATATCATCATGTATTCATCAAAAACATCACGAATCATTGTAAACCCCAAAATTTTCCCTCTTGTTGTTGCCTAGCTTATGTTTCATTGCATTGCATTTAGACCTCATTTCATCTCATATATCATTTCATGTTGCATAAGGGCATGTGATCAGTGGATTACAGAGCATTGACTATTCAAAGCAAGAGAGCAAGAGCCAAGGGTCTCCCAACAAGCCTCAAGGGTCTCTTATATCATATATGATCTCATTTGATCCCGTAAGTCATTGGAAGAGGGGAATTCATCAAGAAAGTTGGACAATTCATCATCTCCTAACCAAAAGAAGTCCAAATTAGGGTTTATGGTTCAAGCAGTCTCCTGAGGAAATTTTGGTTCAAACTTGATCTCAATGTTTTCTACATGATATCAAGTATTTAAGGATGGAAGATTGACCATTGGTTCATTTCAGAAGAGGTTCAATTGATCAGTTGCTTGAGAATCAAGAAATTGGGGAAAAAGTCAACTGTGCATTGAAAAAAGTCAACTCCTGACTTTTTAAGGTCAAATTCATGAAATTCAAGTGACATATGGTCAATGGACAAGATTTGATCAAGAGATGATGGAGGAATCATGGAAAGTCAAGAAATGTACAAAGTTTCCATTTTTAGAAACTTAGGGTTTCCAAAAATGGCAAGTTTGGACAATTTTGCACTACACTTTAAGGCTTTCTTTCTCCAAGATAAAAGCTTCAAACTTCAGGCCCAAGTTGAGCCAATTAAATACCACATTCCAAGCTTCAAATCCATATAAAGAACTCTTCCATTGGATCAAAGTTGAGAGAGTTATGATCAATCAAAGTTTGGTAAAATCAAGGCAAAAACCAAGTAATGGCAATGCAAGTTCAGGCCTCCGGGCCATAATTTCATCAAACACTTGGTGTGCCAAATGTCAAGCCACTTTTCTCATTAAAGAAAGCTTCAAATGAAAAAATGTTGAACATAAAAGTTGTTCATCTCAATGTCCTCTTCAACTTTTATGTTGGACATTTTTCCATTTGAATAAGTTATGAATGAGTTATAGGGGTCCAAAGTTGATGGTTTCATGCTGAATTTTCACAAGGCCATAGCCATGCATGCCATGCAGCTTGCCACGCCCTTAATGCAATTTGGATCCCTTGTGTTCTAAGCAATTTTTCACCACTTTAGAGGCATTGTTTTACTTGGAATCAAACACCAACATTGTTCTATGATGCGTCCTTAATCCATAGTCGTCAAAAGCTCATGATTTCATGCCTTGTACATGAATAATTCCTCCCTCAAATCTCCATGTTTTCATTGATATCAAGCTGCCAAAGTTGGAAGTGTTTGACATTGTTGTTGTTGGTTTACATCAGGCCATGCGCATGAACACTATACCATCCACTCTTTACTTCTTTAAGCCAAACACATTCCCTTACACTATGTACCTACCATCCATCATACATCAAAGTGGAAAACTTGTCCACTAAGCATGCTACTACACAACATAACATCACACGGCTCCCTCTCTCATTTTCAAATTATTCAGCACACCATAACTCCAAGAAACCTCTCCACACCATAGCCAAACCTTTCCAACACGCCACTAACTAACTTAACTCAGTTAGTTAGAGTGAACTCATTTAACCCAACTCATTTAACTCTCCTCCTAACTGTTAACTGGACTGGTTAAACATTAACCCAACCTATATAAGCTACAATGCTCACAAAAACAAGGGAACACTTTATTTCTCACAGTTCACAAACTCTTCATCTCAAATTTTCTTCGAATTCTCTCTTTCTCTCTACACGATTTAATCATCATCTTCATCTATATTTCTTCTTGATCATCATCAATGGTTCATCAGTGAGCAAGAAAAAGGAAGATTCAGTTCAATTCATCAAGTGCAGTTTCGATTCAGTTGGAATCTCATTCTGATTTCTTCAAGATTTTAAGATTTAATAGCATTTATTTTGCTCAATTGAAGTTCAGGATCACAACTACACCTCTGGTTTTCTGAAGATCCAAGAATCTCCAAGTTTCAGGTTCTAATTTCTCCAACCTTTTTTTGCACGAATTCATGTTGTTAAGCTTGTTTCATGCTGTTTGAAGTTTACTAGAAGCAACGTGACATCTCCGGCTAGTGATACGCTCATTAGGAGCGTAGTTGTGTTTTTTAGGGCAAAATGTTTGTGTTCTGTTCTTGCTGTGTGTGCATTGTTTGGTAATTCTAAGCTTGGATTCATGATGTGCGTGACTTCCTCTTTCGATTGGTACCATTTTTACACATTTCTGGAAGATTTGAAGGTTACAGGTGGTGGCGTTTCGCCGGAGAAGATGACCGTAGGTCCTTCTCCGGCCGGTGGCATTTATCAGCTAGGGTTTCTAGTTTTAAATCATAGCCATTTGATTGTTTGCATCGTGTGGTTCTAATCTTGCCAGCACATAAATGAAGAGGGTTCCATTCGCGTGACTTTTTTTTGGTTTCAGTTAATCACATGTGTGTGCGTGCGTGACAGCTATTGTGTTCGTGCATTTTAATTCGTTTGATCTGATTGCTTTTAATATTTGACCATCATGACTTCATCCTATGGCCCTGATTGAATCCCATATTGACTGCATGTGCACCCTATCACACACAAACACATGCCTTAGTGGACTGAGCTCATATTGCTTTTCACACTCCCCATATTGGGCCCAAACTTTTTTAAACATGACATTTGCTTTCGCCACACCCCCTGCTCATTTTCATTTCATTTTATTTTATTTTTGTATATTGGTTCATTTTATTATTTTAAAAATACTAAAATGAATTAAATAATTCCATAAAAATTCATGTATTATCTTAACACATTTATCTAATTTTGCATATTTTTTAATTCTAATTTCATGAATTTTAGATCATAATTCCATAATTTCTTTCTAATTTCTTTTTGAGTGAACTTCTTCATGAACACTTGAGCTTGCACATTTTATTTCTCTCATTTCACACACTGTTTTTCATCCATTCTTTTTGTATTGATTAAAGGACACCTTGAAGCATCTAAAAAAAATTTCATTTGATTTTTAAAGTCATTTTATCATGTGTTTGGACGTGTATCTTTAAATATTTTTGTGGTGTGTTTCAATGTGCTTTCATGAGGTCTTTTGAGGCATCTTTCTTTTGAGTTTTGCTATGAGGTTTTGTTACATGTTTTGCTTTTGATCAGTGATGTATATGACCTCTTCCCATAATTTTATCATGTACTTTAATATTTGTTTGATGCCTTGTGATTGGAGTTACTTTTGTGCACTTTCTTCTACCTCATGCTAACATGTTTTGATGAGGCATTTATGCCACCATTTTATGATTGTTGGTGCATCTTTTATAGGTCATTTATATGATATTATAGGTCATCCTTGTTTCATTATAGGTCACTTTGACTTGTGTTTGCATTTGATATGAGTTTATGCATGGTAACTTGAAAGTTTGACATGGTTCCTTTTCTTGTATCTTCTTAAGCTCTACATGTTTCATGTGTGCATTTTTGTATGCCATTTCATACATTCCATTTGCATATCATTAATGGTATGCCAGTGTCCATATGCATTCATTAATCATTCCATATGATATACATCCTTAACATGTAAATTTGTGCATCTAATTGAAACTTGTTTCTTTCCTTTTCATTCCTGTTCATCTTGAGTTTTCTACTTGAACCATTGCATTTATACTTATATGATTGTCTATATGCATCATAAGAAATTCATAGGTGATGTATGCTTCTGAACTTAGCATTTCATTAAGCATAAATACATGTTCACTTTGCATTTCCATTCATCTTCCATCTATTCCTTTCATGGTGCATCTCTTGGATGTTTAAGGCATTATGTGTGCAAATTTTGGGTGTGTTTGATCTCTTAACCTTAGAGAGCATCCTTTGGATATAGGTTCTGACCTTGAATGATTTTCATCTTTTAGGATCTTTATCCATTGATTCATAATTTGTTTGATCATTACTTGTTATTCTTTCCTTATTTCACTACTTGTAAATAGTTTTTGAACTAACCTTTTCATGTAGGTGCTAATGGTAAGTGTGTGGATATGCTTCCACATACACTTCTTTCTTTCATTTTCTCTTATCTTCTTTAATCATTCAACTTGTGATCATGATAAGCATTTATATGCTTTCTTTGTTCAATCTCTTCCATCCCCTTTGAGTTCTTAACTTAACTTCCATCTTGGAAGTAAGTTAGAATTCATTCTTCTTCTCTTTTCTTTTAGAGTTAGGTTTTTAAACCACACTTAACCATTAGGAATATCCATGTATGATAACTTTAGGGTTGAGTCTTAGTCTCCCTCATTAGATTTTACCTTTCTTAACCTTTGAGTCTTTCTTCTTCTCATCTCAAAACAAAAAGCAAAAACACGTAATAAAGGATTAACGCATATTGCCTGTGAGCCTTGCATGTGGGAAATGGAAGGAGGAGGGTTTCCCTCCGCCTTTCTAGAGTGTTTAGCATACGTCCTGTTAGGACGACCATGCGATGTATTCGATCCTACATCATATACTTGAATGCAATACGTGTTATAAACACAAAATAATCAAAACACTTCTTCCTAAAATACAAAAACAAACAATTTCATTTCTCATCTCCTTCATTCTATTCCTAAAGGATTCGTCATGTCCGTTCTACCGCAAACAGGTAATGCCTAAGCCTCCATACAGCGAGCTGCAACACCTAACTGCTGGGACACGCACTTTGATGTTTCCACTAAAAAACACAAACAAAGCAACCCTTGTTGAGCCGAACTACGTTTGCTCTGATTCTTCTTCCTCGTCTGATTGAAGATATGTAGGCACGAGATGAGATATCTCGACGAGCAACCTTTCCCCGTGTCCGAACTACGTTGACTCTGACTTTCCCATTGCACTGAGGGAATACATAGGCCTAGGACAACGATAATGTCCTATCGAGTCACTTCTTTCTTCTTTTCTTCCCCGTTTCCTCGTTCTTTTCCGTTCCTGTTCATTTTCCTTTCCAGTAGCAGTGATTTCCAGTTCCTTACACCCTTTGATACAGTCAACAAGCGCGGATCCCATCGGGTACGATGGACGCGTGGGGGTGCTAACACCTTCCTTTCGCGTAACCGACTCCCGAACCCGGTTCTCTTGGTCGCAAGACCATGCTCTTTCCTTCCCTCAGGTTTATGCGGTGTTTCCTTTCCCTCTCTTGGGATAAATACACATTGCTGGCGACTCTATTTCCTTGCCACTTTCGCGTTTATACTTGGATGAAAATCCCGGGAGCGACAATCATCATCGTCAAATCATCAATACACGCATCAAGATAATCATGTAAAATCATCAATGTACTCATGGTACTTCACATCGTCATTTTATCCTCACATAAACGCCTAATAATCATCAATAACATCATATCATCATTTAATCACGAAACATCACATATATAATTCTCTCACAATTCATCAGTCATATCATATCGTTATCTTTCATCAATTCTCATATAAATCATGTCATCATATATTTATCAAAACATCACAAATCAGCACCTCAATATCATCAAGAACATCATGGTAACTCATCATAAATGTCACAATATCAAACACCAGAACAACACGGCAACAAAAATGAAATTTTGCGAACAACAGACGTTTGCTCCAGGATTCGCTAGGCAAACCTGTTCGCTACAACCTTCGCTTAGCGAAGCGGCCAGCGAATCCCACAAACACCAAACCAAGACACCAAAAACCACCATCTGTCATACTCGCTGCCACTCGCTAATTCATTCGCTTAGCGAGACTTCCAGCGGATCCCCACTTCTACTCCAGAATCATCTCAGTACCCACACCCATGTTATCGCACATTCACTGCGCTGTTCGCTTTGCGAACCTTGGCGAACATTCGCCTAGCGAAGCAATGGTTCGCTTAGCGAACCTGCGATTACAGCAAATCGTTGCTACGCATCAGTAGCTCCACAACCTCCAAGGTACCTGTGATTACAACCCCAAATGACCCAAAAACATCCCTATAATAATCCTAATGCATCACGGAAATTAAAGACCTAAAACCTACATCTGTTAGGTCGATTAAGGACACTACGGGAAACCTGAATTTCCCTAAACCTTCCAAACTCTCAAGCTTCCTATAAACTCCCTAAATCCCTTTCTCACAAGGTCAACACAACGCCAACAGAGAAATCATCCCCAAGGTTTATTTTACCCGCTTAAATTCAACTCTTAGTAATCGATTCACAAAATGCCCTTAAATCGTCAGTTTACCTCAAAACCCATAAACCCTCATAAACCTCAAAATCCACTTTAAATGCACCGAATCCTATATTGAAAATAATGAAAGGTAATTACTCCCCATACCTTAGATTGTCGATCTGAAGTGTTCTCTCTTGAACCTTTGGAAACCTTCACGAATTCCTCGCTTTTTCCCTTTTTCCTTAGAGCTCTTCCTTCTTTCCTCCTTTTCACGGTTAACCCAAAGTGAACCCTATTCTCAAAATCCTCCTTTTATATTCACTCTAACCCTTGAGCTTCTAAATTAGGCTTTCTCCATAATACCCTCACTAAACTTCATCAAAAGTCAGTCTTACCCTTAATTCCTTTAGTATTATTTAAAATAAATAATAATACATTATATCTCATAATATATACTATTATTTAATTAAATAACCAAAACTTCACAAAATCACCGACATCAACCCGAATCACCAAAATTCACCAAAATTCACAAATATAATATTTAAATAAATTAAATAAATATTCTTACGAAATTTGGGGTGTTACACCTCCCCTATTTGCCTCTTTACCACCTGAAGCTTTCCACCTCCCTTTATCAGTCGGAGCCCCATAAGGTTTTCCACAATTTTGATTTCCATTTTTCTTCTCGCTAATACTCTTATAGCGAGCAGATCTAGCACTGTTATCTTCATCGTAGATTCTACACTTGTTAACCAGCACAGAGAACTGACGAATCTCCTGGTACTTGATGAATTGCTTGATCTATGGACGCAAGCCAATCTTAAACTTGATTCACTTAGAATCTTCAGCTCCTACCCCCATTGTAATGCGGACATAATTTAGACACCTCCTCAAACTTTGCAACATAATCAACAACATTCATGTTTCCTTGTTTCAGCTCAAGGAACTTGATCTCTCTCTTGCTATGAACATTAACATGAAAGTACTTCTCAAGGAATTCGATCTTGAAAATTTCCCAAGTGATCTTAGTGCCTGCAGCCTCAAGCCTCTGACGAGCATTGTCTCACAAATACTCTGCTTCCTCAGCCATCATATGAGTACCTAATAGGACCTTTCACACATTTGAGCAAGTAATCACCCTGAAGATCTTCTCAATCTATTGCAACCAAACCTGGGCGCCCTCTAGGTCGTACCTTTCTTTAAACGTTGACGAATTATTTCTCTAAAATTTACTCAGCCCTCTGAACTCATCTCCTATCCCATTCGGATTGTGCAGCGCATGATTCACCTGGCCCATCATATGAGCCATGGCCTCCAAAGTATCAACGATTGCGCAATCATTTCTTCCAATCATTAGAATAAACAACGCATCAACGTTGTTTATACACACACGTCACATACTAGGGGGCATATAACATAATAAAACCTAGCCGGATAGACCGACCTATTTTGATACCACTATTGTAACACCCTAAAATCCGACTCTTAAATTAAAGAATAAAATCTACATTTCATGATGCTACTCAAACATAAGATGCATACTTTCTTTCCAATTAATTTCAAAACTCACAATGGAATTCAAAATAATAACATAACTTCATCTATCTCATTAAACTGAAAAACTTAATGAAATTACCAAAATCCAGTGATTAACGCAAAATAAGTGAATAGCGACAAACGATAAAATTAACGAAGAAAAGCTATATAGTCATCTTCCAACTCACAACAACACTTACTCCTCCTGAGTATCTATACAACAATGTACAATGCAACATAAAACATATAAGAAAAGGGGTGGGAATATGCTCAATTATATTAATGGTGTAAAAGAATGCAAGGGTAGCTTAAAATCACACAATCAACTGTATAAGTTCAATTTACACAACAACACAACAATCAACTCACTTAACCTTTATGTATGCAATGTGACTCATAACTCGAATCTATGCATGTCTTACTAATTTAGACATCAGAGGTTTGTTACTAATCTCTTCCAGTCAATAATGGTTCCTCATTCAAATCGGGTCCCCACTTCTGAACCCCAGGTCCCCACTTCTGAACCACGAACGATCATTGGTCCCCACTTCTGAACTCGTGACTCGCCTCTTTCAACACACTGACAGAAAATGATGCATGACATACAAAATAATGCAGCAGCAACAACAACACTTTTGGTTACACTTCTAACCATAAGCAACATGCAATACAATATTCATAGTAAACCCCACTTCTGAACTACCCATCTTAAACACGAATAATTATAATTACCTTCAAGCACACTATTATAATCACCAATTCACAACTCACATGCATAATCATATTCATAAAACACATCACAACTCACACATATAATTATACGAATAACTCAAATATTATTTAACTCATCATAATATTTCATCACAACAATTTAATCTTAATAAAACACCTCAAACAATAGCTATAAATCCACTGTACGCGAAAACAACATCATAAACTGAACTAACCACTTAAAAATGATCTCTGTCAGTCATGATGACCAGCCCGATACCTGGGTGACGACCGTCACCTAGCCCGTCGCCGTTTCCATCCATAACCCGACACCCCTGTGATGACCGGTGGGAGAAATCCTTCCTGGAAACCATGACGGTCTTCTCGTCACCCTGCTGACGACTGTCATCCATCCCAAACACATGACATGTATCCCGTCACACTCGTGAGGCCCGTCACGCTGTTGCAGAATGAATCATATGCATTTTGGCAATGAGATCTCATTCGAAGTTATGATTTCGATTTCCAGCACCCCAATTTGCACCGAAAATAATAGATGCATATTATACAACAATCAAACCACCATATATGCATCGATTATCATCCAATTTCATAAATTAATCACAATTTTAAGGTTATGTTCATAAAAACAATTATACAACAATGGCATTCATAATATTCAGGTTCACATCCATCCATCATGCATAAATTCCAACAATATACAAAACACAAAATTATACATTAAACATGGCAATTGTCATGGATTTTACACAATCATCGTCACAGTTCATAAAACACCACAATGGTGTAGAAAACCTAGAGGGGGTGAGGATTCCTCTCTACCGTTCATGCAATAACACCTATATTAGAGTAGTTTCTCCTTACCTGAATTTCCAGCAATTCCTCAAGCTTTAGCTATGGTGTTATCCTTCTCTCTCAAGCCCTAGTTCTATACTTCTTATAATTGCCTCTTTTTCTCTAATCTACATATTGACAAGTTTTGGCTCCTCTCCATTTACTATTTATTTTAACCTAAAGTATAATTAACTCATCTTTTCACACGTTTACCCCTTCAATACTCTTTACTTTCTCCTTTTTTTCCTTATTTTTCTAATAATTTTATTTTCTGCCCCAAATCACTATTTTCTCTTATTTATTATTATTATTCTATTATTTTAATGAAATAAAACTCTACTAAATTCTACCAAACCCTCACAATTGCTAAATAATCACATAACACACGTCATCGTCAATATAAATAATTAAAAGCATTTTAAATCACTTAAACAATTAAATTAAAGCAACAAAAATTCAATTAAATAAATTAATTGAATTCGGGGTGTTATAAGCACCATTAATGAAAACAAATTGGAAGGTTGAGGCTAATATGGTTTGCATCCAGTTTTAGAAAGTTTTAGAAGGTTGTGTTGAAACTAAATATTTTTAGAGCATGAAGAGAAACATCCAACTTATGGTATCAAAAGACTTTGCTATGTCCACTTTAAGGGCCGGTTTGCCACCAAAGATTTCTTATCAAGATGATTTGTGGCTTTAGAAGCAAGACAAATGTAGTCTTTGATGTAGGGGTGGCAAACGGGCATGTCCGCCCCGTTTTGGCCCGCCCCGTTTTGGCCCGCCCCGCAAATGTCCGCAAAAAAATGGGGCAGGGTTGTGCGGTCATAGTTGAGGATGCGGGCCTAAAACCTAGGCCCACCCCGCAAAAAAGTGAGGGTGGGACGGGGAAAGCCTGCGGGCACTGTACTTTTCAAGCCTAAAAACACAAAATTTTATGTAAATGCTTGTGCCCGCAAAAACCCGCAAAGAAAACGGGGAGGGGCGGGTCAGACACATTAGAGGGTGAGGGCCTAAACCCTTGGCCCACTCCACACTAAAGTGCGGGTAAAACGGGCATACCCAATAGGCCGGGCCCGTTTTGCCACCCCTACTTTGATGCATCTACATTAGACAAAACCTCTTTGCTCTTTAGAAATCAAAGATGGTTTGAAAGTAGCCAACCTATCAACAATGATCTTTGATATAATTTTGAACTTAAAAATTAGCCAATGCAATGGGTCTAAACTTGTCCATTATTTTAGCTTATTTGGATTTAGGCAGCATAATTATAGTGTTAGAGTTGTACTTAGGAAGCATCCAACCTATTTTGAATAATTGTAGGAATGTATTACAAGCATCATTCTTGATAATAGGTCAATATGTGTGATATAGCACTCCCCCAAAGCCATTAAGACCAGGAGCACCATCTTTTCTAAGATTAAAAATTTTCATTTTGATCTCCTCAAAATAAGGTTTTCTAGTGAGAAACTGGTTCATGTTAGAGTCCACTAAAGAAAGAATCACTTCATCCACCAAAGATAAGTCTTAAGGAACACCTGCAAGATAAAAATTGTTAGTAAAATAAATAACAACATGATTTACTAATTAATCAGGGGCATGAATCAAGTCCTCATTATTTATCAAGAAGGTAATTAAGATTTTGGAATTTTTAATTTAGATGTTATATGGAAGAAATCAATGTTTCTACCCCCCTAAAAATGCCATCTAACTTTTTATTTTTCTAACCAAAACATTTCTTCCTTAGAAAGAACTTGTTATAGATCATGCTGGGCCATAATTTATTGAGCTCTAAGATTCTGATTATTACCATCCATAATGATTTGGTTTTAAATGTTAACTAGTCTTTCAGGTGGAGTTTTAACCAAGATATGAATGTCTCCGTAGACTTCCCTATTCCAAGACTTTAGACTTGTTTTGAGTGATTGCAAATTCATACTAAGAATAAACAAGGGGAAACTTATGACTAAAGTAGTCCAACATTTAGCAATGAGATCCTCACATTTTTCATGCAAGGTTCACATGCTAAGGAAACTCAAATTTAAGGCATGCTTGTGTTGAAAGAAACTAGCTTCTAAAATCAAATGGTATTGGTTTGACCTTAAATTAGCTAGATTCGAGTCATTAATGATTGTGCTAGTGTTAAACCAATTTTGATTGCAAAAAGCCACGTCTAATTTGCTTACCACTAAACCAGGTGTAAGGAGAACCTTTTGTAGGAATATCTATTAGATTGTTATGACCTAACCAATTTTTTAAATCCTCCATGTGAGTTTGGTTTGGAGTATGATTAACTCTTTGTCCATGAAATCTAACTATTGCATTAAAGTCTCCAATAATGCACCATAGCATAATATTGTTAAGCAAGGAGAATGAGAGCTCCAGCCAAAGCCTTCTTCTAATTATGTGACAAGTAAAAGCATAAAAAATACTAATTCCTAATTGAATGGAGTGATGTATGATTGCCAAGGAGACTTCTTGGTATGAAATTAAGGTTACTTGAGGGTCAAGAGACTAGTTGCATATACACCACAAGTTGGGAATGAGACCAATTCTCAAATAGAAGGAAAAAGTTTTGAGACATAGTGAGTAAAAAAAAATTGAAAGTAAGGTTGGTTATGTTCATCCAGGGTTTGGATATGAAGCAAAAATGTGATTTATGTGTTTTGATATGATTCTTTATAGCCAATATTGTAGAGGGATTAGCTAGGCCCTAACATTCCAAAATAAGAACTTAATTGCAAAGTCTCAAAGCAAGCAACCTTTGCTTTAGTTATATAATTACTTTTTTGCTTTGGATCTTTGCCTCAATTTTTTCTTTTGAGATTTTGATATCGTTAATTGGAAATTCTATTGATCAGAGTTATGTTCTCCATCGGAATCAGATAGAACTTATTCCTCCTTCATATCAGTCATCTTGGCCCATGATTATTTTAGAAAATATTTATTAACCTTTTGTGTTAAAGCTAACCTATCCTCCAAATTTGTGGTTTGACTTGCATCCAAAAATTAGGAATCATCAGAACTAACACTATCCAAGATTGCTAACTATTTGTTATGCTTCAATGCAACATCTATATTTCTTTCTTTATTAGTCATCTATCTTTTCTAATTTTCAATCACTACTACAAAATATACCTTTGGTAACACCATATTACTACGTCCATTTAAACAACCGTAGTAATAACTCTATTTGACGTGTTTGAATTTTTTATTATTTTATTGAAACATATTTCTTCATGGTCCTTAATAACAGCTGTCGTGATAGATGAAAGGTTACACTATTATAAATACATTAATATTAAAATACTTATTACCACTGTACCAGAAACCGTTGTGAATAGTACTTATATTTTATTACGATTTTTGTTAACAGTTGCGGTGATAGGTTTTCATACATATAAGTGAAGTTATCAAGATTTCGCACATAATAGTAGTCACTCTCAAACCAAAAGCCTAACATCTCTCTCTTCCACATGCAACGAACTCGTCCTCATAAGCTTCTTCCTCTCAACATGAATCAAAATTTTGAAGATTTATCTAACCAATCTAGTGGGAGCGTATCTATCAAAGAAATTGAGGTTCCTAAGGTATTTCGTGATATGATGGAGTCTTGGATAAATAAGGCCAAGGAAGCAGAAGATGTTAGAAATAACATCATCATTGTTGAACCTTCTATTGGGATACCTAACACTGAGAAGATAATGATCACCAATTTGATTCCTAAGAATATAAGAAAGATAGAAGTTGTTATTGAAGAGCTAATGAAATCAAGTGACTCCGAGTCAGATGAAGACCAGGATAACTTCTTGGATTCAATTAGGCATGAAAACTGAAGGCTTTGATGATAAATGGAGCTTTTGATCCTGAAGATTTAAGTTTTTCTTTCAGTTTGATGTCCCTTGTATATGGGCATATTTTATTTCTGTTTGTAAAGGCTTTATAGTCTCATTGAACTCATGTACAATAACAGATCTAATGCTTGTGCATCTCTGGATGTTGTTCTAGTTGTTCTTCTCACAATTTGGCCATGTATATGCTAGCATACTAAGGGTTTAATAACAACTGCCTAGATTATTTATTCTTTTATAGTCTTATAAATATATTATTATTAAAATACTTATTAGCAAAGTTATTACCATAAATTGTTGTGAATAGTACTTACATTTTATTAGGGTTTTTGTAGTCGTGGTGATAAGTTATGTGTGTGTGTGTGTGCGTGCGGGTGCGCATATGTGTGTGTGTGTGTGTGTGTGCGTGTGTGCGCGCACACATATGTGTGTGTGTGTTTGCACGCGCGTGTGTGTGTGTAGGGTAGCTTCATGATTTGAAAGGAGTTGTGTATTCTGTAGTCGAAGTATGTTCGAGCATAATGTCAAAATATATTAACTTGTAATTTAAGTTAGTATATCGAATTGGGCCTTGCTTCTAAGCCCAATTTTTAAGTTAACTTGTATCCTAAGTTAGCTTAGTAGTCTATAAATAGAATAGTCCTCTCAAGTTGTTGAGAGAAGTTAATTGTTGGTATTCATCTTTGAACCCTTATTGAGAAAGTGAATAGAAAAACTGATTTAACCAATTAATGTTCTTCTTCTTTATTCTTCTATCCCTTTTGTAAAACCTAATAGGGTTTCTTGTGTTTGTTCTTGGCGACGACATCAATTCACAACAAACTGGTGCGGTGAGCATGGAGGAGAAGATGTCGTCAACAAAATATGATATTGAGAAATTTACCAGTGTGAATGATTTCGGTTTGTGGCGCTTGAAGATGTAAGCCCTTCTTGTTCAACGGGGTTTGTTAGAAGCGTTGAAAGGATCAGAGAAGATGGATAATGCCCTATCGGAGAAGGAGAAGATAATAATGGTTAAAAAATCCCATAGTGCCATTGTGTTGAGCCTTGGTGATAAGGCTCTCAGGCAGGTTTCAAAGGAGAAAACTGCACCTGGTGTGCGGACGAAATTTGAAGGTTTGTATATGAAGAAATTGTTGGTTAATCGTCTCTACCTGAAGCAA
Source organism: Lathyrus tuberosus (assembly GCA_022829125.1). Lineage (NCBI taxonomy): Eukaryota > Viridiplantae > Streptophyta > Magnoliopsida > Fabales > Fabaceae > Lathyrus > Lathyrus tuberosus. The sequence goes on along the minus strand of JALAZF010000205.1, from coordinate 1,088,045 downwards.
GATTTGCACTCCTTCAAGATGAGTGAAAACAAAGCCTTGGCTGAGCAACTAGATATGTTCAAAAAGCTGATTCTTGATCTTGAGAATATTGAGGTCAAGATTGATGATGATGATGATCAAGCGTTGTTGTTGTTTTTGTTGTGTTCTTTACCTAAGTCTCATACTCACTTCAAATAAACTCATTTGTATGGAAGAATCATTGACCTTGGAAGATGTTCAATCTTCCTTGTGCTCTAAGGATTTGAACGAACGAAAGGAGCACAAGCCATCTTCTGTTGGTGAAGGTTTGTCCGATAAGGGGAAATTCTTGAAGAAAGATGGTAGATTTGAGAAGAAGGAGGGTAAAGTTCTACAAAATTCTTATGGTGGTAATGCTCATACAATTAATTGTTATCATTGTAAGAAGGAGGGTCATACACGAAAAGTATGCCCTGATCGACTGAACAATCATGGTGGAAAGGATAATGGTAATGCAACCATTGTGCAAGATGGTTATGAATTATCTGATGTCCTGGTGGTTTTAAGCAGTGACTATAGCAAGGAGTGGATTATAGATTCAGGGTGTACTTGGCACATGACTCCAAACAAAGACGTGTTAGAGGAATTAAATGATCAAGATGGTGGATCATTGCTGCTGGGAAATAACAAAGCTTACAAAATTGCAGGTATTGGATCTGTGAGATTCAAGCTCCATGATGAGTCAATAAGGCTATTGACTGATGTTAGGTATGTACCTGATATTAAGAGGAATTTTATTTCTCTTCGTGAATTCGACAAGAAAGGATATGTTTTCAAAGGAGAGAAAAGCATCCTAAGGGTAATGAAGGGGTCAAAGGAAGTCTTAAGAAACGTGAAGAAACAAGGGTTGTATACCCTTGAGGTTGAGGTTGTAAGTGGTTCAATAGATGTGGCATCCATGAAACCTATGTCGAAGACTGATCTATGGAACAAGAGACTTGAAACAAGAGGTCTGGTCGAATTATCGAAATAAGAGACTGAGCTATGGAACAAGAGGTCTGGTCGAATTATCGAAACAAAATTTGTTGGGCGGTGACAAGATCAAAAAATTGGAGTTTTGTGAACCTTATGTATTTGGTAAATAATGTAGAATGGAGTTTAACAAAGGTAAACAAAGAACACATGGATCCCTTGATTACATTCATGCTAATCTTTAGGGGTCTGCAAGGAATACTTCACAGTCAGTTGCAAAGTATTTTCTATCCATAGTTGATGATTACTCTAGAAAGTTATGGGTATTCATCCAGAAGACTAAGGATGAAACTTTTGAAAAGTTCAAAAGTTAGAAGACTATGGTCGGAAACCAAATTGGCAGGAAGGTCAAGAGGTTGAGGACCGACAATGGTCTTGAATTTTGCAATGAGGCTTTCGACAGTTATTGTGCTGCTTATGGTATTGCAAGGCACAAAACTATTGTAGGAACTCCCCACTAAAATGGTTTGGCTGAAAGGTTTAATCGAACCATTCTGGAAAGGGTGATGTACATGTTTGTAAGTGTAGGATTGAAGAAGGTGTTTTGGGAAGAAGCTGCTGCGACTGCAACATACTTGATAAATAGGTGTCCCTCGATAGCCTTGGGAATGAAGACACCTGAAGAAGTCTGGTCGGGACATTCACCTAGTCTCGACAGACTTATATTATTTGGTTGTTTAGCCTATGATCATATTAGGCAAGACAAGGTCGACCCTAGAGCTCTGAGATGTATGTTCCTTGGATATCCTGAAGGAGTCAAAGCTTATAGACTGTGGTGCCTATAGACAGGTCATAGGAGGTGTATCACAAGTCGAGATGTAGTTTTCAATGAAGCTGAGATGACTTTCTAGAAAACAGATGACAATGGTCGAAGTTCGAAGATCTCTGAAGAAGAGCTGGAATAGGAAGAGATTCCCATTGAGGTGGGGTATAGTGATGTTGAATTGCATGACCCAGATGAAGTCGAAGAAGAAGCAGAAGCTGATGTTGAAGATGATGAGACTGATAACGACTACCTGCTGGCAAGAGACAAGTCGAGAAGAGTTATTAAGCCACCTCAGAGACTTGGTTATGTAGATCTCATACCTTATGCCTTAATCTCTGCAAGTGAGGTTTTTGACAAAGAACCTAGAGACTATAAGGAAGTTATGAGGAGTCGAGATAAGACTGAATGGCTAAAAGCCATGGATGATGAGATGAAATCTCTCTATGATAATAACGCTTGGGAGCTGATCGAGAAACTTGTAGGGGCCAGGTTAGTCAGCTGTAAGTGGATCTTCAAGGTTAAGAAAGGAATCAAAAGAGTGATGTTGAAGCGTTTTAAGGCAAGGTTGGTTGATAGGGGTTCACTAAAAAAAAAGGTGTTCAACTTCAATGATCTGTTCTCACCTGTTGTAAAGCATAGATCCATTAGAATGTTGTTAGCCATGGTGGCAAAGTTAGACCTAGAACTTGAACAGATGGATGTGAAGATAACCTTCCTGTATGGTGATCTAGATAAAACAATCCTGATGAGGCAACCTGAAGGATATGCAGAAAAGGGAAAGGAAGATTATGTGTGCAAGCTGAATAAGTCCTTGTATGGCCTAAATCAATCTCCTCGATAATGAAATAAGATATTCGACAAGTTTATGGAACACATTAGTTTCACTAGGAGCTAATTCGACCACTGTGTTTACTTAAGATTTTGACCTGGAAATTCACTTGTTATTTTGATGCTTTATGTGGATGAAATCCTCATAGCAAGCAACAGTTTCGAAGATGTTATGAAGGTGAAGGCTGAACTCGATAAGGAGTTCGATGACTTACGAGAAAAATAGTGAATACGGATACTCATCTTAGGCTACCACCTCTACTTCGGTTAAGTTGGTGTCGATAGGTACTTGCTCACACACTAAGGATATCGTAACAACACGATTTTGCTTTTACGGTCATCAACCTCCCTCCTATACAAACCAATCCGAATCATGTCATTATACCTAAGCCTAACTCACTCATCCTTCTTTTATCCCTTTTCATTCTGGCACAATCACATTAAGCCCGTTATCCTTTCACACTCATGGCGTGACGGTCGCCATGGACCTGTGATGGTCGTCATGCGCCCTTAGTGCAGAATCCTTATTCTGCTGTCAAACATCTTCTTTTCTTCTCTTTTCTTCTATTTTCTTCCTTCTTTCTCTTCTTTTCTCATACAAGTTGGTCTAGATGAAATACCTAAAAATAAGCTTAAATACTTGCATAATAAAATGTGAGTAAACAAAAAACGATAAAATAATTCATGAAAGTTAAGTCGATTTAACGATATAATTTCGCGTTATCATTCGACATGAAGGATCTGGGAGTTGCCTCCATAATTCTTAGGATTGACATCCGAAGTTACAGTAAGCAATCGAGATTATGCTTATCTCAAGACATATACCAGAAGAATATTCTAGACAAGTTTGGTATGTCGAATTTAAAGCCTGTTCTAACATCGACTAATCCTCAGTACAAGCTGAGTATGACTCAAAGTCCTAGCACTGAAGTCGAAAGATCCTATATGAATAACATTCCATATGCTAGTATAGTAAGTTCTTTGATGTATGTTATAGTCTGTACGAGGTCAAACATAGTATACGGAGTGAGCCCATTAAGCAGGTATATGGCCAATCCTGGGAAGACGCGCTGGCAAGCTTTAAAGTGGATTCTTAGGTACATAAATGAGTCTCTGAGCTGAGTCCTGATTTATGGTGGAGCCTGTGGTGATGATAGCAAAGTCGAAATTGAAGGATTTTTCGATTCTAGTTATGTAGGTTGTATGGATTCCAGAAAATATATTACTGGATATTTGTTCACTATGTTTGGTATAACAATTAGTTGGAAATCAATATATCAGAAGGTTGTGGCCTTATCAACCATTAAAGCAGAGTATACCTCCTTCTCTGAAGCTGTAAAAGAAGCATTGTGGCTTGAAGGTTTTGCTAAAGAGCTAAAACTTCAAAGTCGAGTTATCGTTGTTAAATGTGATAATCAAAGTGCAATACACTTGTTGAAGAATTCGGTCTATCATGAACGAACCAAGACATCTATGTGAGGATGCACTTCGTCAGAGAGATAATCGATCCTGGAGAAGTCCAAGTGCTGAAGGTTTCGACTGATGACAATGTTGCTGATATGATCACCAAGACATTGCCAAGTAGCAAGTTTTTCCACTGTATGCAGTTGATAAAGCTGCATAATGAAAGCTAGTTTGTTCCCTTGTTATATAGTTTGTTCCAAGGTGGAAATTTGTGGTATTTGGATCGAACTCTAGTGTCAACAAGGGTAGCTTCATGGTTCGACAAGAAGTAGGTATGCTGTAGTCGAAGTCGGTTCGAGCATAATGTCAAAATATATTAACTTGTAATTTAAGTTAGTATATTGAATTGGGTCTTGCTTCTAAGCCAAATTGTTAAGTTAGCTTGTATCCCAAGTTAGATTAGTAGTTTATAAATAGACTAGTTCTTTTAAGTCCTATTCAACTGTACATCCACCCACTGACAATTATTCAAAAATTCAAAAAAAAAATATGTTGTCTTCAATTTCATCCCTCTTTTGTTTTTATCCATTTTCATTTTAAGTCATATCTATCTTTTAACCATTTTTATCCTTTATCCAATTAAATATCCATTTAAACCATTCACTCCTATTTTTATCCAATCCAATTATCAATTAGCCATCCGAAGTCCATTTCATAAGATTCCACAATCATCACAAAGGCCCATTGTCCATTCTTTTTGCAAGTCCATTACAAAGAAAAATACAAGGAAAAGTGATGGTCCCCTATGTCTTGTACAAACTCATCACCAATACATTTTATACTAACATAACCAAACCAATTCCAATGAATAAGTTGAATTACAACAAGCTTGCCAAGTTATATTAAATCATGCGCATCAAGAGAAAAATAATTTCTATACAGTTTTCAACCTATGCCACATTAAGCTATCTCAAACCTTAAATTACAAAAGCATAAACAAACCATACAAAAAGTTATACACAGGTAAGAGCAGTGTCCCTTGCGTCAACCTCCTTAGTCCCTACCCTGGACTCGTAAATCTTGGTCGTTGATTAGAGTCAGATGACTCCCTGTAGATCTAACGAACCAGATTCATCTGGACAGTCAACTATGGTTGACTAGGGTCCACCTTGGACTCTCCCTGCGCTGGGCTTCTTAATGGGCCCGAGAATTCCTAAACGTCCCCCCATCTTACAATGTAACCCTGGCCCATATTATTTTCTTTTTATTTTATTGTTTTTCAAGTTTTAATATTGCTTTATTTTTATAATAACATTTTAAAAATCAAAACACTTAACCCTTGAAAACACAATCTTTTCTCAAATTAAAACTCTTAATCTAATTAATTTCTTAAGCTTTCAAAATAATTTTCTTAAAAAAAACTAATTAAGGTCCTACCCCTTTTGTTTAATTCTTAAAAATATTTTCTTAAATCAAATCATGAAATGTTTAAATTAATACTTCTAAAATCTATTTTCCTAATTAATTATGGAAGTAGTGGGCTTTTGGGGTCTAGCACTCCTTGGGTCTTTGAACGATCGCTCTTGGGGCGCACGCCTTGGGCTGTGTTCGTTCCGTCTTCCATTTCTAAAAAACTTAAAATACGTAATCTTTTTAAAACACTAACTCCTAAAAAACTCTTAAGTCATTCAAACCCTAAATCGATTAAACACGTCTATTAAGATGCATCAAATTCAAATATTTTTCCTAATCAAACTACGAAAGTAGTGGACTCTTGAGGTCTAGCACTTCTTGAGCCCTTGAATGAACGCTCTTGAGGCGCACGCTTTGGGTTGTGTTCGTTTCGATCTTTCGTTCCTAAAACACTCGCCCTAAATTACACGGACAAAGAAACCAATTGTCCAACAAATACAATTTCATAATTAATAGAATAAAAAAGGTGTTATTGAGATCTAGCATTTCAGTCACGCCCCGATTAATTGGTTGCGAGGCTGACGTCTCGTTTATCGAATAATCGTCATTCTCGCTCAAAATACTTAACAAACTAACACCCACTGACAATTATTCAAAAATTCAAAAAAAAAAAATATGTTGTCTTTAATTTCATCCCTCTTTTGTTTTTATCCATTTTCATTTTAAGTCATATCTATCTTTTAACCATTTTTATCCTTCATCCAATTAAATATCCATTTAAACCATTCACTCCCATTTTTATCCAATCCAATTATCAATTAGCCATCCGAAGTCCATTTCATAAGATTCCACAATCACCACAAAGGCCCATTGTCCATTCTTTTTGCAAGTCCATTACAAAGAAAAATACAAGGAAAAGTGATGGTCCCCTATGTCTTGTACAAACTCATCACCAATACATTTTATACTAACATAACCAAACCAATTCCAATGAATAAGTTGAATTATAACAAGCTTGCCAAGTTATATTAAATCATGCGCATCAAGAGAAAAATAATTTCTATACAGTTTTCAACCTATGCCACATTAAGCTATCTCAAGCCTTAAATTACAAAAGCATAAACAAACCATACAAAAAGGTATTTTTAAAGCTTGATGAGCCATTCTAGCGTACAACCATTTTTGTGCATGCCAAACAAACACCATGGCCCACAACCTGCAGCAAATAATTTCACCAATGCATCAAAATTTCCAACTATATGTCACGCCTCACAGCAACAAACATGTATAGAAAAAACTTGGACAAATTGAAAAAAATTAACCACATCAGCTATTCAATAAATCACACCAAATTCTATGCACCATCACACCTCACACAAGCCATGACAACAAGAAAAATTATGAAAAAACCAAACCATACAGCAGCCACTTTGACAACAATTATGCAGCTCACGACGCGCACAACCCGACCCCACACAATACGGACAACAACAAGAATTTGGCAATACAACTAGCTTGTACGAAAACGCAGAGAAATCACTAAAAAAAATCTTTAGAAAACCGTTATTCATTCCAGCTCACAATCCTTCGTACGATTTCTTCCCATTTCACCCTCCAGCTCCTATAAAACCGACTCATTCTCTTCCTCATTGCGGGGGACCTAGCCGCCAATACCCAATCTTCATACTTTCACGCAAAACAGCCAAATATTCAGCCTTAAACCTTCGTACTCAGAAATTTCACAGATTTTCTTCAACACAATAGCCCACCTTAAAAAACCTAACAACAACCCTTCCTTAATTCCTCGCAACCACAACAACCCTTTTCCTCCTTTCAAAATTTCAACAACAACAACCAAAAACCCAAATCGCAAACCCTCCTCAACAACCTTCAACCTCAGAACCTTTTTCAAACCCAACTTCAACCCAAAAAAAATCCGAAATAGAAGAAGAAGGAGAGATAGAAACAAACCCATTTCAAACCGAACAGAGGCGAAGAAGGAGAGAGATTGAACAAACCTGGGTTGGGTCGGAGACAGATCACGATAAGAGAAGGTTGGAATAAGATGAACCGTATTCTTTTTCAGTTTCTCCGTTTCGTTTTAGGAGATGATGGATGCTGAGCCACAATGTCGTTTTTTATTATTCATTTTACTTGTTGAAGTAACCTTGCTAATGGTGTTTTAAATATAACAAAGCTGATAACATTGGTTTTTCTAAACCGTGTCTTGTTGGGTTTCTTTGGAGCCCATTGCTTAAACTCCCTTATTTTCCCAAGCCATCCCCTTTTGTGTTTCTTTCAGACTGTGATATGGATTGGGTGATGGGCCTTAAACCCAAGTGATCCCATATCTATATAAACCCTCTTGAATATCCAGCGCTTACACCCTCCCCCGTTTTTCTTTTTTAAAACCTCTTTTTATTGGTTTATCTTTTATTTTTCTAAAACTTTTTTTATTTTATATTTTGTTCATCTTCTTTTTTTATTAGATTTCTCTTGATCTATTATCTCCATTAATATCGTTGCTTTATTTCGATTTTATTCTATTTTGGGCCAATGATATCGTACAATTCTTGATTGTTTGATTTTAGATCTACAATCTTGATTTATTTGTGGCCTATCATTTATTTATTTGATTTATTCACTATCATTTATTCATTTTGTGGGTCAATGAAAACTATACATCAACGATTTATCAATTTCTCGATTAAATCTTGATAAAGGTGAGACCTTTATTCTTTTTCCTATTTATTTCGATTTTATTTCATTTTTATTTTATTTATCCTTTTGGGTCTATGAAAACCAAACATCAATGATTTGTTGATTTCTCGACTAAATCTCGATAAAGGTGAGACCTTTATTCTTTTTCCTATTTATTTCTATTTTATTTCATTTTTATGATTTTTATTCATTTTGGGTCCATGAAAACTAAATATCGATTGATTTATCGATTTCTCGATTAAATCTCGATAAAGGTGATACCTTTATTCTTTGTATTCATATTTTCGATTTAATTTCTTAATTGTCACTTTATATTTCTTTTATTTTCATTTTGGTCAATGAAAGTCAAAAGTCAACGATTTATCGATTTATCGATTAAGTTTTGATTAAGACGAGACCAATTTTATTATTTTATTTACTTTTCATTTTTATCGGTCGATGAACATCTTAAAACCAAATTTTATCGGTTAAAGATGAGACCTTTCTTCGATTTCGATTTTATTTTACATTTTTTATGTCACTTTACTCTTTTATTGTATTCCTTTCATTTCCGATCAATGAAGGTCTTAAACATCATGGAACCATTTTTTTTAGAGTTCATGATTAAGACGAGGTCATCACATTTTATTTTCCGATTCACCCGATTAACCATTATCTTGTTTATTTTCTGTCGAATATTATCTCGATTATATTATCGTTCATTCTTATTCATATCCATATCTTATTCACATTCATGTTTATCTAATCATTTTTATTTGTTCAAACGCTTACTTCCCGATTAAAACACTCAACATATATTCAAACCATTTTTCTTAATTAAATCGCGAAAGAACTGAATTCTTGAGGTCTAGCACCTCTTGGGTTCTTGAGTGACCGCTATTGAGGCGCACGCCTTAGGTGGTGATCATTCGACCTTTCGCTCCTAAAACACTCGTCTTAACTATTTGGACAAAGGGATGCCATTGGAGTCTGGCATTCCACGTGGTACTTTCGTCGTCCAACAAACAATATTTCATATATCAATCGAATGAAAAAGGTGTCGTTGGGATCTAGCATCCCAGTAATGCCCCGATTAATTAGTTGCAAGGCCGACGTCTCGTTTATCTAATAATCGTCATTCTCTCTAAAACATTTAACAAGCCGAATCATTTTCAAACCAATACTCGATTCGTCGTCGAGCTACTTCTTCAAAATATCATCGTAAGTCGAGTGCCTTTTGCCTCGACATCAAACGCACACTTGCACATCTCGCAGGTTTCGTTGCTAGGAGCACCCCTAGGGACTAGTATCGATCCTCACCTCTTTTCTCAACCAATCCGATTCGATCTTTTTCAAACGCTTTCTTAATCAACTTACGAAAGGAGGAGATTCTTGGAGTCTAGCATTCCTTGGGTTTCCGAATGAATGGCTCTTGAGGCACGCCCTTGGGTTGTTATTCATTCACCCTTTCGTCTTAAAACACTTAATCTTTATTGAACATTTTTGCAATCACTCACGAAAGAACTGAGTTCTTGGAGTCTCCCATTCCTTGGAATCTTGAGTGACTGCTCTCGAGGCACTCCTCTTGGGTTATATGTCATTCAATCTTTCGTCTCCTAAAATTCAAACCCTAACCCCTCTTTTCGTGGGCGTACCACGTACTACGACTGCTCTGATTCTTTATTCTCGTCCGAGTAAAGATATGTAGGCACAAGATTGCGATGATCTTGGTGAGCTACCTTCCCTCCATCTTCCGTCTTCCCTCTATCCCTTCCCGTAGTCGAACTATGATTGCTCTGATTCCTCATTCTCGCCCGAATGAGCATACGTAGGCCCGAGGTCGCGATGATCTTGCCGAGCACCCTATCCTAAAACCACCCCATTTCCCCCTTAGAATATTTTCCCTTTATCTTATCGTTTCGCGTTTACCATTGAGAAGAAAACAAACAAGCTTAGCTAAACGTTCCTCATAATTCTAACTAAGAGGTTGCCGTTGAGTACAACGGGCGTGAGGGGGTGCGCGTACCTTCCTCTCACGTAACCGACTCTCGAACCCAGAATGTGGTTGCGACGACCATGTTCTTATCCCTCCTAAAAGGTTTTATCGATATTTTCCTTTCCCTCTTTTGGGATAAATAAAGTTCGGTGGCGACTCTGTCGAACCGTTTTCCGCGCCTTTCGCGTGAGGGTCATGTCTTCGATTAAGTGATTTTTCGAGGTGCGACAGCTAGGGACTCTGTTGGGGACACTGCTCCATGCAAGAGAGAGTCAAGCCTATCTTAGAGTGATTTGTGAGGAGCGTTATCTTTGTTTGCATGTTTTTTCTCGTTTACGTATTTGTTCTCTTATTGCTTTCTCCTATTGTTCTTATCTTGGGATGATATCATGAGTAAAACTCTACAGCCGAGCTTTGGTAAAAGCAGAGAGAACACATAGTTTAGAATTGGTTGTCGAGTAGTGTTAGTCCCCAAGGACTCGCTCCTTGCGTGCCTAGCATGAAAGCTCCCCTAGAGTAGACCTTTTCGTAGATCCTGTTGTAACACGGCTAGCCTGTCGCATGACTTGATTCATGAAGGGTCCGTGACTCTATGAACCACTCTTAGAACCAAGTTCTATATTGGTGGTCGTGTAGTGTTAGTCTCCAAGGACTCGCTCCCTGTGCGCCTAGCATGAAGACCCCGCTCAGGGGAGACCTTGTCGTCATTATCGCCGTAATGCAGCTAGCCTGTTGCGTGACATTGATGCGATTTGTGTTTGTAATCCTGGGAACCTTATCCATCAACATAGAAACTATCCCGTGAGTGGGTTTGTGGGTAAAGAACCTAGAACTTTCCTCATAGAGCCTACCTATAGGGTTTCTTTGATCATAGACTTTGGTCATTTACCCGTGAACGACCAACCTCAGAACTGTTTGAAGCTGTTTGATTCTGCGATCCTGGATCTTGCATCTTGCATTGCATCTCATGTCATTGCATTGCATCTGTTATGCATCTTGCATTGCATTTTCAACCTCAGAATCTTACCTCAACTTCCTTCCTTCTCCAGTAAATCAAACTGATTCCTCGACACCAGTACGCAACTCGAGCCAACACAAGAAGAACGATGGAGCAGATTCAGCAAGAGCAAGCTTCCTTCAGAGAGGAGTTGGACTCTATGAAGGGAAAGATTGATCAGATTCTTGAAGCCATCATGATGGCCAGAAGAGAAGAAGAACTGCGTGAAGCCGTTGCCGCCAACAACATTGTGCCTGTTCAAGCATCTACCTCAAGGCTCTTTGTTCCTGTTCCCAACCCCATCACTTATGGGATACCAATGGACTTCGCTCTTGCCACATCTCAACCACTTCCAACATCTGGAGTTACTATTAGTGCCATTCCGCAAGCCCAACCTGTTGTCACTCAGATTCCTATTCCTAATACCGAAGAAAATCTGTTAGATCAGTATGATGAGGTCTAGAACTATCATGCTGCCATCCCAATTGTCAATCCTACTGCTGCCCAGGATTCTAAAGCTATCAAGATGTGTCGTGATCTAGCTGAGAAACTCCGAGTCATGGAGGGACGCAACTCAACTTCTATGAATGCTCTGGATATGTGCTTGGTCCCAGATGTTGTCATTCCTCCCAAGTTCAAGGTACAAGAATTCCCAAAGTACAAAGGTCTCAATTGTCCTCACATCCATCTGAAGACGTACTGCCGCAACATGGCTGCCTATGCCAAAGATGAAAAGCTGATGATCCATTGCTTCCAAGACAGCTTGTCTGGGGCATCTCTTGAGTGGTATATGCAGCTGGAGCGTAGCAATGTGCGCACTTGGGATGATCTAACTGATGCATTTGTCAAGCAATACAAATACAACACTGACCTTGCTCCGAATTGTACCCAGCTTCAGAGTATGGCTCAGAAGGACAACGAATCCTTTAAGGAGTACGCGCAATGTTGGAGAGAGCTAGCCGCAAGAGTGCATCCACCTCTTGTTGATAGTGAACTGATTGACACCTTCATGGGTACCTTGCAAGGCCAATACTATGAGAAGTTGATTGGTAATGTTTCCGCCGGATTCTCTGATTTTGTAATCGTCGGTGAGAGAATTGAAGAAGGTCTGAAGAGCGGAAAGATCCAAGGAGGTTCTAGCAGCCAGTCTCAAGCCAAGAAACCTTTAAATAATGGATACAAGAAAAAAAAGGGCGAAACAAATGCCGTCTCTGCTAAAATAGAGCAAGCTCAACAAGCACCCCCTCCAATGCCTTTTCAAATGCCATACTTCCAGTATCCGTATGTTGCTGCTGCGCAATATGCTCCGATGCCTTATCAGTCGACTGTTCAAGTTGTTCAAGCTCCAATGCCTCAACAACAGGCTCCTCAGCAACAGTCCTATAATCAGCAAGGGTATCAATATCCTCCTCAGAATCAACAACAGAGAGGTGCTTAACAACGTCAGCCTAATCAACAAAGGACAAGGAGGTCTGATAGAGACTTTGATCGTCTGCCGACGACATATGCTCAGATCTTTGCTCAATTGATGGAGAAGAGGGCAATCACACCCAGGGACATAGCTCCTCCAACTGTCATCCCCCCAGATTATGATGCTAATGCTCATTGTGAGTTTCATAAGGGTGCTCCAGGGCATAATATCGAGGACTGCAGAGCTTTCAAACACAAGGTTCAAGACATGATCGACTCAAAGTTTCTCACGTTCAATGGGAGGGCTCCAAATGTCATCAACAACCCTTTGCCGCCGCCGAACTAGTGCCAACATCAAGCCAAGCCAAGTCAAATCAAGTCAAGTTCAAGTTTCCACGAAGAAGGCAGTCATGTTGCCATCCCATCATTTACATTCTTACTATTTTGCCTTTGTTTAAGTATTGTATGCTTTGAACATTGCCGTTTGTATTTGGTTTTCTTAATGTAATGACTATGCATGTTTTGAATCAATTATGTCGTATTCACTCATTTCTTCTATTTACTGCAAAACACTGACACATTTATCCACTTCACTCTCTATATCAAACTGTTGTTAGCAATGATTGGAGGGAGGATGATGACAACGAAATACCCATAATTGCAAACCGTATGCTTTCAGAAAAATCTCGTCGATGATGTACAGGCATTGTTTCAATCCCCCAAACACTGGAGATACAAGGAGATAATCCCTAGTTAACCACTTCGAGCCAAGAAGTAGCAGTTTCCTTCGGATATTCAAACCCTTACACTCAACCTGGGGCAGGGTAGTGTTCAGTTAATCCAACTACGCACTTGGATCACAAAGCAAAATTCCACAAGACATGACGGTTGTTCATCAATAACCATGACTTGGCAGGCACAATCCTCCAACAACAAAATCAAAAACAAAAAAAAATCATCAAAAGCCTGCTAAGTCAAACACCTCAAAGGAGACTTAGGCAAAAATCAAGGCAATCCCGATGGACTTGAAAAGCAAAATCAGTCCATGCAAAAGATAGGGATCAAAAAACAAAAGAGGCCCTCGAATCCTCAAGAAAAACAAAATAAGATCCAGTGACCACCAAATCAAAACCAAAGGGTCACTGACACCCATCAAAAACAAAATAAGGTGACTGCCATTTCGAGCAAACCTTGAATCATCACGCTTACACCTTCAACTTTTTTGGAAGACAAACATGTGCAAAATTAATTGAACGTAGGACTGTAGATCATCACGAAGAAAGGGTGTGTACAAACCAAGTTTTGAGCCTATTATCCTTTGTTTCATAACCGTGAACCAGACCACGTTACAACCCTCGAAAGACCTAATTTAGGCGAGGTTTATTCTGAAAGCATAACATTGCAAGGTTGCGTAAACTGACTCCCCATATTTGCTAATCTTTAGCATTGGTGTCATTCTCCTTGCTATATCATTCACACCATCAAAATCAGCACATGTTTGGGCTAACGGTCCATTCGTCTCACTATCACGACACTCGAATAAACGACACCTTTTAAAAACTTGCATGACTATTGCGTTAAGATTGCCATTTGTGAATGTACAATTTTAACTGCAAATCAGTGCTTGACATCAAAGCAACTTTAACAAGGGGCAATTAAAGAAGAACTTGAACTTTCAGTGGTGCCGACCTGAAGCAAGACTCCCTCAAAACCCTCAGGCTGGGGCAAGCCCTTCAACAGCTTAATCAGGCACAAATCATCTCAAAACACATCAAGGCTCAACATCTAAAGATTAAATCGCTTAAGAACTGGTTAATCAGGGGCAGACCATTACCATGTTCAGACTGGGGCAAGACTCATTGCAGTAGGCATATCCTGTTTGTACTTTCAAGCAGTTTAGAGCAAGAGCATAATCTTCATGAGTTGATCACGTCGCTACGCTCATTCTCAGGTTATCCTGACCGACAAGTACAAAAGCAAGTTATCAAACTCAAGGCTTCGAGAGCATCTTTGTCTGCTTCAATCATGGCGTCTTCAAACAGACCGATTGTCGAGGAAATCAAACCCTCCCTCCACCTAAAGTCCAATCCTCATTGGCAACTACCTAAAGTCCACCATGCTGGCACCTTAAACATGTCCAATCACCCGTCTGCAATCATATGCATCGAATTCGACATCATAGACATCATATGCATCATGTGCATCCCAAAAAACCAAGTCATACTTCCCCAACACTTGCATCTCCGCGCGTCAGCATTTGCATTGCACATCATTACAAAATCAAGCATTCATACATGTGTGAGATCCAAGATCAATCCCGAGACTGTAAGATGATCTTCAGCCCAGGCAGGGGCATCTTCATCAAATCCATGGACGTTCTTCATAAAGTTATTCCAAGACGATCTTCAGCCCAGCCAAGGGCATCTCCTGCAAATCCGTGGACGTTCCTCACGAAGTTAGTTCAACCTTTTGTTGATCAAGACAAGATCTTAAAGCAACCTTCTGCCCAGTCAGGGGCATCTTCTTCAAGTTCATGGGCGTTCCTCATGAAAGTCTTCAACCTTCTGTTGATGAAGCTGTGATCTCAAAGCAAGTCAGTGTGCATTCCTCATTGGGTTGTGTTCCTTAACCTTTTGTTACTGAGGTCGTCATCCTCATCCCAACCAATAAACATTCCTCCGAGTCAGTGGGCGATCCTCATTAAATCTTTTCTTCAAGTCGAACTACGACTGCCCTGATTCTTTATTCTCGTCCGAGTAAAGATATGTAGGCACAAGATTACGTAGATCTTGGCGGGTTACCTTCTCCATTTTTCACTGTTTCCCTTTCCTTTTCGTGGGTTTTCCTCGTTGAATTCTTTACTTCAACCTTTTGTTGATGTCTCCAAATAAATCTCATCACATCCCTAGCAAACTTGACCTTTTGTCAATTGCCTTACTATCATCCTTTTGGTGATAGCCAAACCCAATCAACTCAATTCAACCTGCATCCTTTTGGTGTTGGTAACCCTCAAATCAGAAATTTCCTATCATCCTTTTGGTGGTAGCAGCTTGTATTGATCCGTCATCCTTTTGGTGTCGTCGACCCGTAAACCTGTGGTATGTGAATCATCCTTTTGGTGAATGACAACCTTTGTTATTGTTTTGCTTGCTATTATCCTTTTGTAATAGCAGGCTTTGACCTCATTTTCATCTTTTTGGTGGAAGGGTCTGTGTGTATGTGCCCTATTATCCTTTTAGTAGTAGCAGGCTGTGTTGTGTGCCATACTATCCTTTTGGTAGTAGCAGGCTGTGTTGTGTGCCATACTATCCTTTTGGTAGTAGCAGGCTGTGTTGTGTGCCATACTATCCTTTAGGTAGTAGAAGGTTGTGTTGTGTGCCATACTATCCTTTTTGTAGTAGCAGGCTGTGTTGTGTGCCCTATTATCCTTTTGGTAATAGCAGGTTGCGTGTGTGTGCCCTATTATCCTTTTGGTAATAGCAGGCGGTGACCTCATTTTCATCTTTTTGGTTGAAGGGTCTGTGTGTGTGCCCTATTATCCTTTTGGTAGTAGCAGGCTGTGTTGTGTGCCATACTATCCTTTTGGTAGTAGCAGGCTGTGTTGTGTGCCCTATTATCCTTTTGGTAATAGCAGGTTGCGTGTGTGTGCCCTATTATCCTTTTGGTAACAGCAGGCGTTGACCTTATTTTCATCCTTTTGGTGGAAGGGTCTGTGTGTGTGTGTGTGCCCTATTATCCTTTTGGTAGTAGTAGGCTGTGTTGTGTGCCATACTATCCTTTTGGTAGTAGCAGGCTGTGTTGTGTGCCATACTATCCTTTTGGTAGTAGAAGGCTGTGTTGTGTGCCATATTATCCTTTTGATAGTAGCAGGATGTGTGTGTGTGCCCTATTATCCTTTTGGTAATAGCAGGCTTTGACCTCATTTTCATCCTTTTGGTGGAAGGGTCCGTGTGTGTGTGCCCTATTATCCTTTTGGTAATAGCAGGCTTTGACCTTATTTTCATCCTTTTGGTGGAAGGGTCTGTGTGTGTGTGTGCCCTATTATCCTTTTGGTAATAGCAGGCTTTGACCTTATTTTCATCCTTTTGGTGGAAGGGTCTGTGTGGGTGTGTGCCCTATTATCCTTTTGGTAATAGCAAACTTTGACCTCATTTTCATCCTTTTGGTGGAAGGTTGTGAGGGATATCCTTCTAGCCATCTTGTTTTAATGATGTCAACAAATGCATTAGATTGTAATTTGAGCGGTATCACTTCACATGTCGGGCATACAGAGTCTTATCGTTGTTGGTCATGTGTCTAGATGCATAGGATCCTATTCTCCTCAAAAATAAATGTCCACAAGTGATTTAATAGTGTCTAGCATGTGTGTTTGACCTTGGTCTGGTGAAAACAATTCAAAAAATGAAATTTCTCAAAAAATTGGCCTTCATGCGCTGACCTCAGAACTTATGCGCCGACCTCAAGAATCATGCGCTGACCCCTAGAACTCAGGGGTAAGCGCATAAACCTGAGAACTCAAAATTGCCTTTCTATGCGTCGACGCATAGACTCCAGAGGTCGACGTATGACACTGTTTTTTGTGCTTTTTCACTTAAATTCGTTTCTGTTATTTCCTGTTATTTCTTTTGGTTATATTTTTTCATATAAATAGTTTTGGGTCTTCATTTTTATATAGAACAAGAAACGTGAAAAATATATGTCAGTTCTCTCTTCATCTTCATCTTCTTCATTGTGTAAACAAACAATCACACATAATCATTTTTGTTTGTGTCGCCCATTAATCGAAGTGATAACGTTCAGAATTTAGGAAGTGTGATCTTCATCTTCTAGGTTGAGAGATTGGCAGGTGTTTCTTGAATCAAACCAGTTGGGTTTGTCCTCCAAGAATCGAGGAGATTTTGGGGGTTTTGTACAAACTGTTCTTTCTACAGGGATTCAGCTGGGCGAAGGTAACCGGAAATTGGCGTAACTGTTTCGGTTTAGTAGCTGTAATCAGAGGATCGTAGAAGAAGGTTTGGGTTCGAATTCTTGGAAGATTTCAATTGACCGAGTGAAGGTAACTGAAGAACGGAGTTTTCTTTCGGTTTAGTAGCGTGGGACGGTAATTGAATCATCCATATTCAGAGCACTTGATTCAACTTGAATCAAGGGAAGAGAAAATTCTGTATCAAAGATCAAAGACGTTCGGGGTTTGAATGTTCATAGTTTTCTCTTGTAATAAACATTGCAACAACTACATATATATATATATATATATATATATATATATATATATATATATATATATATATATATATATATATATCTCAATTCCTTTTGCGAAATTGGGGACAGATGTACCCAAAGCGAGGACGATTGGGGAACTGCCTAATCAAATCTCGGGTGTTCTCTCTCTTTCCCTCAACTCTTTTACATTTCAGTATTGTTCGATTTTGTGTCGTTGTAAACTATCGTAATTTCTGTCATAGAATAATTATACGCTGTTAAACTGTTTTTGTTAAATCGATACAATTCATTGAATTGTGTTTTAGAGCAGCTGCACATTATTCTCCATAGAAATTCTGCACATAGTGTGTTTACGCACACTACGTGTTTGATAATTTGTTTCCAAGCAAAATTCGAACACATTGCTTTAAATTGTTTATCAATTAACCTCATTGGATCGGTATAAACATCAAGCAAGTGATAATTTGTTGTCTGCGTTTATAAGTGTAATATTCAGAACTGAATTTTTCTCTTTCGTTCTCATCCACAATATATTCGCGCATATCCGATCCTTTCGGTAGAAGGTTCGTTGTAGACGTTCTATCCAGTGGTAGCTTCCGTTAAACAAATTTTTAAAACAGAATTTTGTAGTCCATTTGCTTGTAAAACTCAAGGGATCTATTCAACCCCCCTTCTAGATCCATAGCCATCGTCTAACAAGTGGTATCACGAGCTCCGGTTTATTCTGGTGCTTCGGTAAAACTTCTTGGATCATGGCGAACGAACCTAAGGGGACTTATAATAGAGATCCAGTTTTTACAGGTGAAAACTACAGCTACTGGAAGGATTGTATGTGTGTTCATATTAACTCCTTAGATCGGAAGGTTTGGAACGTTATTTTAAACGGTCCTATGGAAATCACTATGACTAACGCGGAAGGCGTTGTCGTTCCTAAACCCGAAGACCAATGGACTGAGGAGGACGAGAAAAAGTACAGTTATGATTGGAAGGCTCGTAATATGATCATTTCCTCTTTGGGAGTTGATGAATATTATCGAGTCTCCCATTGCGAAACAGCCAAAGCTATGTGGGATGCCTTACAAGTAGCCCACGAAGGCACTAATGATGTTAAATTGGCTCGTATTAATACACTAACGCAAGAGTTTGATTTGTTTTACATGAAGCAAGGGGAAACCATTGCGGATATGCAAAAACGATTCACTCACATCATTAACAAATTGCATGTTCTTGGTAAACCAATTCCTAATGAGGTTTCTACTAATAAAATTCTGAGGTGTCTTAGCAGGGAATGGCAACCGAAGGTTACCGCTATCAAGGAGGCCAATAATCTTGCTACTCTAGACCTCACAACACTCTTTGGTAAACTCGATGAGCATGAGCAAGTGCTTATTAGCTTGGATAAACATGAGAAGAGCATAAAGAAAGAGAAGGTAAAAGATACGGAGAAGAAGTCGATAGCTCTCAAGGCTTCTTGTTCAAAGTCCACACATCAAGAACTAAGTGATGATGAAGCCAAAAACGACAAAGATGAAGAATCCAGTGATGATATGAGATTATTTGTGAAAAGATACAATAGATATATTCGTAAGAATGATATTCAGTACTCGGACAGAAATCTTGTCAAGTTCCGTAAGCAATCGAGAAGTGAAGGAAATAAAAATGGCAAGGTAAAAGGGACGTGCTACAACTGTCGAAAATCCGGGCACTACAAGCCGGCTTGTCCATCCTTAAAGAAATACAAAGACAAGGATAATGACAAGATTCGCTCAGACAAAAAGTCCAACAAGTCTCGACGAGCATACATCGCTTGGGAAAGTGATAGCGAGTCGGAGAAAGATGATTCCTCAAGTGACAGTGAATTCGTCAACCTTTGTCTCATGGCACGTCACAACAAAGGAAAAGAGGTAAAACACTCTAAATATGAAAACTGTCAAAATATGTCTCATGCTGAATTAAAAAGAGCTTTTGATACATTACACCACGAAGCTAAGGAAGCATTTCAACGCTTAGCTTCGAATAAAAAGATTTTTTCCTATTTGGAGAAAAAGGTCTCCGATTCCCAAAAGGAATTGGAAGATCTTAAAAACTCCATGGTGAATGCATCAAAAACTAAAATCGATGAGAATAAATATACATGGTTTGACCTTGGGGGCTGTGATACTTGTCACATTTGGCAAAGAGAGGTGAGAACCCTCAAAGCCAAGTTAGACAAGGCTCTCAAGCCTAAGATTACGTTTGCTATTGATCGATCACATTATCATGAAACAATGAATAATCCTTATCAACAATACACGTATGTAATTCGAGATAGTGATAGTAAAGGTAAACTCCAAACTAATCGTGATTGCTTATATTGTTGTAAGCCCGGTCATACTATTGCTAAGTGTCGCTTTCGGAGATTTCTTGTTCCAAAGGGCATTTATCAATGGGTGCCCAAAGGCAATTTTGGTTTCACTCACCATAAAGGACCCAATGAGAATTGGGTACCTACTCTCCCTTGATTATTTTTGTAGGTACAAAGTCTTGAGACCACCGAAGGAAGATGGGTTCTAGATAGTGGCTGCTCAAGACATATGACCGGAGACATATCTCTTTTCATCGACTTTGTGGCGAAGAAAAAGGGGTTTGTCACCTACGGAGATAATAACAAGGGATAAATTCTCGGTAAAGGTAGTATAGGTAACCCCTCATCTACTACTATCTCTGATGTACTTCTTGTGGAGGGCCTTAGACACAACCTTTTAAGCATTAGTCAACTATGCGACAAAAATTATAAAGTCTCTTTTTCAAAGGATTGTTGCGTAGTTGAAGATTGCGACAAAAAGAATGTGTTTAAGGGCTTAAGGGTGAATAACGTCTATATGCTAGACTTAAACGAGGTATCATTGGATGGAGACAAGTGTTTAGTCACTATGAATGAAGATTCATGGTTGTGGCACAGACGCTTGGCTCATATCAACTTTGATTTGCTTAACAAAATTGTCTCTAAAGACCTAGTCATCGGTTTGCCCAAAATTAAATTTACAAAGGATCATCTTTGCGATGCGTGCCAAATGGGGAAGCAAACAAGGATCTCTTTTAAATCTAAAACATTGTTTCAACTATGAGACCTCTTGAGCTTCTCCATATGGATCTCTTTGGACCATCTAGGGTTAAAAGCCTAGGTGGTAACTACTATGGATTTGTTATAGTCGATGATTTTTCTAGGTTTTGCTGGACAATTTTCTTAGCAAATAAGAGTGATACCTTTTCAGCCTTTGAACGATTTGCTAAGTTATCTCAAAACAAGTTGAACACAAACATTGGGTCAATCCGAAGTGACCATGGGGGTGAGTTTGAAAATCATTTATTTAAAGCATTTTGTGATTCCAATGGAATTGATCATAATTTTTCCGCACCACGTACCCCTCAACAAAATGGGGTAGTGGAACGTAAAAATAGAGTTTTGGAAGAACTTGGAAGGACTATGATCAATGATAGTGGATTACCAAAATACTTTTGGGCCGACGGCATAAGTACGACTTGTTACGTTTTGAATAGGGTGCTCATCCGGCCTATTCTAAATAAGACACCGTATGAGCTTTTAAAAGGGCGTAAGCCAAACATCTCTCACCTTCATGTATTTGGTTGCAAATGCTTTGTGTTAAATAATGGAAAAGAGACTCTCGGCAAATTTGATGCCAAGGCTGACGAGGGTATTTTTCTTGGATACTCTCAGTCAAGTAAAGCTTATAGAATCTATAATAAAAGGTTACGTATAGTTGAAGAGTCAGTTCATGTTTCTTTTGATGAGTCTTATCCGAGAAATGTCGGAGAAGGTAGTTCTTTTCATGGTGCAGGTGTACCTACTGAAGACATACTCAAGGACACTGATAAGGGAATTGATCAGCCTGAAGCAGTGCGTATTGAGGAGGAAAAGGATCACCAACCAGTGAAAAGTGAGGATGATCATTATGCTAAGAAAGATGAACTTCCTCCAGCTTGGAAGTCTTCCAAAGACCATCCAATTGACAACATTCTCGGTGATATCTCTAAGGGAGTAACTACTCGCTCTAAACTTAGTAACTTTTGTTATTACTCTGCTTTTGTTTCCCAAGTTGAACCTAAAAACTCTAAGGAAGTGTTACTCGATGAGCATTGGTATCTATCAATGCAAGATGAACTAAATCAATTCTGGAGAAATGAGGTTTGGGACCTTGTCCCTCCTCCGCGTGATCATCGAGTAATAGGCACCCGATGGGTGTTTAGGAATAAACTTGATGAAAATGGAGTAATAACGCATAACAAAGCTAGGCTTGTAGCGCAAGGCTATAACCAAGAGGAAGGAATCGACTATGAGGAAACTTATGCGCCGGTTGCCCGACTCGAGGCCATATGCCTTCTACTTGCCTACACTTGCACAAAGAACTTTAAGCTATTCCAAATGGATGTCAAAAGTGCATTCCTTAACGGATATATAAATGAAGAGGTTTATGTAGCCCAACCTCCAGGTTTTGAATCACACGAATATCCTGATCATGTTTATAAACTTAAGCGAGCTTTGTACGGACTCAAACAGGCCCCTAGGGCTTGGTATGAACGTCTAAGCAAATTTCTACTTGATCAAGGGTATTCAAGAGGAAAGGTTGACACAACCCTCTTTATTAAACGTCAAGGAAAACACTTAATTTTGGTACAGATTTATGTTGACAATATTATATTTGGGTCTACTAACATGACCTTGGTCAAGGAGTTTTCTAGTTTGATGCAGGGGGAGTTTGAAATGAGCATGATGGGGGAGCTCAACTATTTCCTCGGATTGCAAATCAAACAACTTGAAGAGGGCACATTCGTGAGTCAAACGAAATATTGTCTTGAGTTACTAAAACGTTTTGATACGCTGAACTGCAAAGCAATAGATACTCCTATGCCTACAAGTGCTAATCTCGATCGTGACGAAAAGGGTAAGGATGTTGAGGTAAAGAAGTACCGAGGTATGATAGGGTCTCTCCTTTATCTTACCGCATCACGTCCCGATATAATGTTTAGTGTATGCATGTGTGCGAGGTATCAGGCACATCCCAAGGAATCCCACCTGAAGGCAGTTAAGCGCATACTTCGATACCTCTCTGGTACTCCAAAGTATGGGTTGTGGTATTCCAAAGGAAGTGTTTGTTCCTTAGTTGGTTACTCTGACTCCGACTTTGCCGGGTGCAAGTTGGATAGGAAAAGTACTAGTGGCACATGTCACTTTTTCGCAAATTCCTTGGTGAGTTGGCACAGCAAGAAACAGGTTTCCGTTGCTCTGTCAATAGCCGAGGCGGAATACGTTGCCGCCGGTAGTTGTTGTGCTCAAGTCCTATGGCTTAAACAACAATTATTGGATTTCAATTTAAAACTTGAACGTATTCTAATTTTGTGCGATAACACTAGTACGATTAATCTAACTAAGAACCCTGTACTACATTCACGCACCAAGCATATCGAAATACGCCATCATTTTCTTAGGGATCATGTAGAGAAAGGTGATGTTATTTTTGAGCATGTTGACACTAAGAATCAACTTGCTGACATTTTCACAAAACCATTAGCTACAGAGCCTTTCTTTCACATCCGTAGGGAACTTGGCATTCTCGATATCTCGGATCGTGCATAATATCCTTTAGAATTATGATCTTCACACACACACACACACACACACACACATATATATATATATATATATATATATATATATATATATATATATATATATGCTTGTTCATATTTTTAACTAACAATGCAAAGAGAAATTCATCCATATGTGAGGGATCTCACCGTCATGACGTTCAAGGTAATATCATTCCAACTTATAGAGGTTCATCAACATTTTGTGCCATGTTACTTACTCTAATCTTGATGTTTATTTCATTTTGAGCACTTATCATTCATGTGAATGTTTGGTTCTGTGTGTATATGTGTATTTATCTGCTTGGAACAAGAATTTTGCAAAAAAAATCATTTTTACACTTCCATGCGTCGACGCATGATTTCACGCACTGACCTATCAAACTCTCGGGTTAGCGCATAACCACATGGTCAAGCAATTTTCAAGATTTTTAGGAAGTGTGCGCCAACGCACAGGTTCACAGGTCGACGCATGAAGGATTCGTTCAGACTTCTTTATGTTTCTGGGTTGCGTGCGCCGACCTATAAATGCTTTACCTTCCCTATGTTTTCTCATTGCACATTAAACTATGATTATTGCATGTCATCTAATTAGATTTTGTGGTCAATCTCTCCCTATTCTACTCCTTTAAACCTCATCAATCTCAATAAATCCCCACTAAACTCTCATCAAAACCCTAATAAATTAGAAAAAGGAAAGGGAATACCAAGAGAGAAATTTCTCTATATATCTACAGCAAGGTACTCAAAGGATTTCACACATCTTCTCTTCTATCTCTGCAACAATCAAGTTTGATAATCTTCCTTCAACTCTTCTTCAACAATGGCTTCCAGAAGAAATGCTGGTACAAGAGGAGGAAGAGGATCCACTTCACAACAAGCTCAAACAAGAGGATCATCTGCACAACGGGTAACTTTTGAATCTTTAATTTCTGAAAGGTTAGCCACTCCGTTTGCAGAATTATTTTCTAACCGGGCTGTTATCAGACAACATGGCTTTTATCCGTTGATGGGTCAAGATTTTCACATTCCTGAAATTTCTGAACTCATCAATTTTCAAAATCTGAATGAATTTGTTGAATGTGATGACAAGTACAGTGAAGACTTGACTAGATTGTTCTACTGTGGGATAAAGCGAAAATTTCGTGGGGCTGAATTTAAGTTCTCTATCAATAATGCAGAATATCAGGTGACAAACGATGTATGGTCTACATTGTTTGTTTTGAATACTGATGACAGTCTCCCAAAGGTTACTGATAAAACCTTTGTTAAAGACTATGCATTCAAAACTGCTTTGAATTCTATGTTGAGGGAACCATATTCAGCTGATTATGTGGCAAGTGAAGCATTTCCTAAGAGTGTCACCACCGGTCATCTGAAATTTAAAGAACGTATTCTTCAGTGGATTGTTTCTCGGATCTTGAGACCTAATAAAGGAGGCTACTCAAGAGTTGAACAAGCGGAGGTGCATCTTATCTATATCCTGAGGGAAAAGATCAAAATCAACTGGCCTTACTACTTTGCTTCTAGGATGTTCATAACTCGCAGCTCTAACAAATTTTTAGCACTTGGATATGCATCTACTGTGGCAAATTTTCTGAATCACTTTGACATTCCTATTCCAGAGATTTGTCATGTTCACATTACTGTTGAACAACAGTTTCTGGCCAGAACTTTGTCCATGATGGGTTACCATTGGAACTCTCGTGAGCGAAGGTTCATCCATAGATAGAGAGCTACCCATCCTGAACCTGTCCATCTTGAAGCAAGTGAGGATGAAGGAAGTCAAGGTAATGCAGATCATGTTGGTAATGATGAAAATGTAGTGATACAGGAAGACGTTGTCATGCAAGACAATCAAGCGGAAGAAGAAGAAGACAATCAAGAAGACAATGAGGCATGGATGGGATATCAACTGGAAGAATCCTATGACAATCAAGGCTGGGGTCAGTGGCAACAAAACTGCTGGACCAACCTTGGTGCTGCGTATGTTCCTCCATCCTATGATGCTAACTCTGAATGGCAGCTTCCAGAAAATTCTGCTCCACCAACTCCACCGTCTCAGCATTATCAACAATCCAATGATGAAATTTTGGCAAGGCTGAATGAGTTGTCTCTGCAACATCAAGAATTTCAAGCGCAACAGGAAACTCGATACCTGACTCAACAGGAACAACTTACTAACCTGTCTAACCAATTATCGTCTCATGCCACCAACTTCAACAATTTTGCAAATGCTGCTATGACAAGGTTCAATCAAATGGATGCAAATCTGACTCAGCAAAATCAAAACTTGGCCAACAACCTCGGTAATCTCAATAGCACCTTGATTGACCTCAACCTTCAACTCGAGGAATTTCCACCACCAAGTCAATACCATAGGGGACGAGGTTATTCGTTTAGGGGGAGGAGACCATAAACCTTAGGGCATCATGTTTAGTTGTGCATGAATTTGTGTTTTGTTGTTTGCTTTCTGTTATTTTGACATGTGCTGCACTTTTCTGTTATGTTTCAAACTTTATGAAGTGAATGTTTTGCTTTAATATCGTTGTTCCGTATTTAATCAATACTAGTTTACATTAGCGGTATCATATGTGGATGCTGATAAATATTTTGTTGTTGCAAATATTTGATGATCCAATACATATTTTCGTATGCTATTTTGACCACTGTCTTCTCGTCTTTTTGATGTTGTCAAAGGGGGAGAAGAATACAAGCTACAGAAACGTTTAAACCGGATGTTAAAGACAGGGGGAGCATTGATCATCTCAAATTACATCTCTCGTGACATTCAAGGAAGTGTTGCCATCATAAAAAATGGGGAGTATGTGAGGGATATCCTTCTAGCCATCTTGTTTTAATGATGTCAACAAATGCATTAGATTGTAATTTGAGCGGTATCACTTCACGTGTCGGGCATACAGAGTCTTATCGTTGTTGGTCATGTGTCTAGATGCATAGGATCCTATTCTCCTCAAAAATAAATGTCCACAAGTGATTTAATAGTGTCTAGCATGTGTGTTTGACCTTGGTCTGGTGAAAACAATTCAAAAAATGAAATTTCTCAAAAAATTGGCCTTCATGCACTGACCTCAGAACTTATGCGCCGACTTCAAGAATCATGCGCTGACCCCCAGAACTCACGGGTAAGCGCATAAACCTGAGAACTCAAAATTGCCTTTCTATGCGTCGACGCATAGACTCCAGAGGTCGACGCATGACACTGTTTTTTGTGCTTTTTCACTTAAATTCGTTTCTGTTATTTCCTGTTATTTCTTTTGGTCATATTCTTTCATATAAATAGTTTTGGGTCTTCATTTTTATATAGAACAAGAAACGTGAAAAATATATGCCAGTTCTCTCTTCATCTTCATCTTCTTCATTGTGTAAACAAACAATCACACATAATCATTTTTGTTTGAGTCGCCCATTGATCGAAGTGATAACGTTCAGAATTTAGGAAGTGTGATCTTCATCTTCTGGGTTGAGAGATTGGCAGTGTTTCTTGAATCAAACCAGTTGAGTTTGTCCTCCAAGAATCGAGGAGATTTTGGGGGTTTTGTACAAACTGTTCTTTCTACAGGGATTCAGCTGGGCGAAGGTAACCGGAAATTGGCGCAACTGTTTCGGTTTAGTAGTTGTAATCAGAGGATCGTAGAAGAAGGTTTGGGTTCGAATTCTTGGAAGATTTCAATTGACCGAGTGAAGGTAACTGAAGAACGGAGTTTTCTTTCGGTTTAGTAGCGTGGGACGGTAATTGAATCATCCATATTCGGAGCACTTGATTCATCTTGAATTAAGGGAAGAGAAAATTCTGCATCAAAGATCGAAGACATTCAGGATTTGAATGTTCATAGTTTTCTCTTGTAATAAACATTGCAACAACTACATATATATATATATATATATATATATATATCTCAATTCCTTTTGCGGAATTGGGGGCAGACGTACCCAAAGAGAGGACGATTGGGGAACTGCCTAATCAAATCTTGGGTGTTCTCTCTCTTTCCCTCAACTCTTTTACATTTCAGTATTGTTCGATTTTGTGACGTTGCAAACTATCGTAATTTCTGTCATAGAATAATTGTACGCTGTTAAACTATTTTTGTTAAATCGATATAATTCATTGAATTGTGTTTTGGAGCAGCTGCACATTATTCTCCATAGAAATTCTGCACATAGTGTGTTTACGCACACTACGTGTTTGATAATTTGTTTCCAAGCAAAATTCGAACACATTGCTTTAAATTGTTTATCAATTAACCTCATTGGATCGGTATAAACATCAAGCAAGTGATAATTTGTTGTCTGCGTTTATAAGTGTAATATTCAGAACTGAATTTTTCTCTTTCGTTCTCATCCACAATATATTCGCGCATATCCGATCCTTTCGGTAGAAGGTTCGTTGTAGACGTTCTATCCAGTGGTATCTTCCGTTAAACAAATTTTTAAAACAGAATTTTGTAGTCCATTTGCGTGTAAAACTCAAGGGATCTATTCAACCCCCCTTCTAGATCTATAGCCATCGTCTAACAAAGGTGTCATACCCCAAATTTTGACCACTTATATTTCCCATCATTGTGCAAATCATCATCACAATATGGAGGAACCATCATACTTCATCAGTTTCCCCAAAGATGGGTGAGCATCCACTACAATCAGAATTAGGGTTTCAAGCCCTCTCAGAGTTCTTAGACAAAGGATCAATCAAGGAATGACATGATCTTCAACTTGTATAACTTCTCAAACATCCACAATGGATCAAAAGGACTCCCACTTCAAGGATTAAGCACAAGGCTGCTCCCTTCTAGGTGGATCAAGTCTCAGGATCGCCAGTGTCACCAAATTAGGGTTTGGTCGACCAGGGCCTTCCGATGGAAATTTTCCTCTGGGCATGAGCCAATGCTTCAAAGCATAACCTAATATACTCCATGGAACCTCATGGACCCAATCATCAACTCAATTTTGCCTCAGGGGATGCATTCATAAAAAATCAGGAATTAGGGTTTTTTGACCTAATTCACCCCTAAGTAGACTTTTAGGGCAAATCATGAGCCAAGACCTCAAGAGAGGGTTTGAGGGTCTCTAATGAGCTATATTGATCCATTTGGAACAATGGATTAATCCAAGAAGCTTGAGCAACAAGTCTCAATTTCATCTGCACCACAATTAGGGTTTCACGAGGAAAGTCAACTGTAACTTTGACTTTTGACCAGGACATGCTCCCAAACCCTAAGACATGATTCAATATACCCTATGACACCCTTGGAACATGTCCATCAAGTTTGATTTAGGTCAAGGACATGATTTCATGAAGAATTGCATAGTTTGGAATTCATCTGATAAAAAGTCAACTGTGCACAAAAGTCAACTTTGACTTTTTGAGATTTTTCACCAAAATGGTTTTTTAACCCTAAAATGATGTTAATGTATGATTTGAATTATCATTCATCAAGAAAAATCAAAGAAAGTGGGATAACTTGTAAAAGGGGTAACCATAAAAACTTAGAAAAATTTCTAAGTTATGGAAAAAGTGACACTAATGTGCCAACTTTGGAAGACCATAACTCCTAAACCACAAGGCCATTGTTCCCCATTCAAAGCTTGATTTGTAGATCACATTGCCTTCTATAAAAGCTTCATACTGACCTATGTCCAAATTCCTCATGGATTTTGAGTTATGGAGTGATCAAAATCAAGAAAAGTCACTTTGTTCCAACACTTAGTGAAAATTTCACTAAGTCAGATTTTATCCTACTTTTTGCCAAATGTAGGGGGATTTTTCACTTGGATTCAAAAGAGATCAAAATCAAACATGTTTAAACAGTTGTTGTATCATGTAAGGGCTTTCCAAAATGACCAAGAACATTACCAAATTCAATTTGAGTCATGAGATACAACCTTGGCAAGTTGCTTTGTTGAAATCTGTCAAGGCAAGGCAGATTTTGCATTTTTGGTCGATTTGCCAAAATCAGCCAAATCCAAATGCTCCTATCCACTTGGACACCTCTGAGGATTGAATCTAAAGGGGACAATCACTGAGCCAAGCCTCCAAAGTCTTTGGAACAAGAAATAGCATGTTGAACCTAGAATGGCCAAAATAGGGACAAGACTCCAATTTCTGATTGGAGCATTCAATGGAAGCATCAAGGTGGCATGGACTGAGCCATTCTCAACTGAATTCAGTCAAGACTTATCCAAGACAAAGGGAACCACAACCCTGTACCCTAACCTCTAGTCAATGGCTAGAGGAGACTTGCATTTCCATTGGCCAACATTGAATAAACACCTGCTGCAGTTGCCATTCACTGTGGATCCCAAAACAAACTTGCTCTACTATAAATAGAGCTCAATTGTGATCAGTTTGAGTACACCAAAGCCATCAAATAGATGCTTTCCTCAAAATCTCTTCTTTCACTCCAATTTTGCCTTCTAAGGCAAGTCACTATCGGGTTTTGAGTTTGAGAGCTTTTCCAATCAAACCAATCACTCACACACCTCACATACATCATATAGAAGTGATCCAAACACTCACATAACATCTGGAACACAGATTTCACAAAATCACCAGCCAATTGCTCAAGTTCTTGACAGTTTTGCAGTTGAGGTACCATTTTCAGCTCCAAACCATTTCAATCCATTCCAAGCATTCATACACACTCCATGGCACCTAGGGAAGCTATCCAGATCATTGGAACCTAGCTGTAACACCTCCAACACAAATCACGATCACCAGCTGCAAGTGGTAAGCATGAGCTCTTCTAACTCTATGATCCATGCAATTTTTGCTGCACAATAATTTGGCCATATGTTCATAATCATGCATGGAATGTTTTCCCTCAATTAATTGCATTGTTTGAATCGTGTATAAAAAATCCTAACCTTCATGCAGAAATTAGGGTTCTTGAGGATTTTTCATGATTTCTTGTTATATGTTTAATTTAAATGAAATTAAATACCATAGACATGATCGTGAGGTTGAAACGAGTTGATTGGTATGTGGATTACATGATATGATCAAGTATTCAGTGAGATTGGAGAGAAAATGCAAATCTGGGCAAACCCAGAACACGCACGTGTTCTTGGCGCCATTTTTTGAATATTTGAATATTTGAATTTTGTGATTTTATTTAATTGATTCAAAAATGAATTTCTCTCTGAGTTTTAATGATTTTGAGTTGATTCTTTTTTAATAATTCACAAAAATGTTAAAATATTTTATTTTCCCAAAAAATCGCAAAAATATTATTTATTTTGTATAATTTATTTTTTGCAAAGAATTAATGTTTTAATTGTTTTTGACATTTAAAATACTTTTTCCACCTTGATTTTTTAACTTTTAATGCTTTCTAATTATTTTGTAAGTCAATACTTAATTTTTAAAGCATTAATCCAAGATCACAATTTGTTTTCCATATGTTAAACAATTTTGATCATTTTAATTGAATTTTTATTCAATTAAAACACATTTTGAAAACAAATTAGGGTTTTTTGGATTAATTCAACTCTCGTAAATCATTTTCAAAACACTTTTGGGCCTCTAATAGAGTGTAAGACCCAATCCTTTTTTTGACCAAATCATTTTTGGGCCTCAGTGTATTGTATAAGTCCCGATACCGTCAAAAACAAACGGCGCGATCGTCGGCAGTTTAAAAATAAACCAACTGGGCCTCTCCTTGAGCTATAAGACCCATTCAAAACTTTTGAGCCTCTAATAGAGTGTAAGACCCAACCCCCTTTAAACCAAAATCATTTTTGTGCCTCACTTATTGTATAAGTCCCTCTGCGTTAAAAGAAAACCTCGGCGCGATCGCCATTTTTAACGGAAAAATCAATTGGGCCTACCCTCGTGTTATAAGCCCCACTCTTTTTCTTTAAACCTTTTTGGGCCTCTTGAGAGAGTGTAAGACCCAAATCCCTTTGTACAGAAAACAATTTTTTGGGCCACAGCCACTTGTATAAGTCCCTCTGTACAAATTCAAACAGTGCGCTCACTGATAAAACCCTGGGCCTCTCCTTGAGCTGTAAGCACCAAATCTTTCTTTTTCAAATCACTTTCTCCTTTGATTTTGAATATACTGTTATTTTCAATCTGTCTTTGTTGAACAACTAACCAAACATCATGGAAGCTCTACAACCGAGTAAGTGTTTATCCGCTTTCATTTATCGCTTTCATATACATATAACTGTATTGTGGGGCTGTTTCGCTGTAAGTCTTCTTTCATAAACTCATATCAACTGTGTAATAATAGTATAGATATTTAGAGTTTCCCCGGCAACTACGTCTAGCACTAGGTAAAGCCGTCTCGATCACTCTTAAATAGTCAATACTAGATCCCCATAGGATTACCAGACACAGTCTTCCCTCCTCTTGGGGTTAAACAATATGGAGATATGAAAGACAGCATTCTCTGTGAACCCTTTCATAGACTGTCACTCATAGAAGTTGTCAAAGAAACTCTATTCCCCAGAGATGATCTTTTCTCCGTGAATGGCATCTCTTGAGTTTCTTCCAAATTCTCGGACTTTCCTGGCTTGATCTATTCTCGGTGAATGGCATGTCTTGAATTTCTCGGGGTTTGGGGACCCACAGGCTTCTTAAAAGCACTTGTCAAGAAACTCTACTCCCCAAAGATGATCTTTTCTCCGTGAATGGCATCTCTTGAGTTTCTTCCAAATTCTCGGACTTTCCTGGCTTGATCTATTCCTCGTGAATAGCCTGTCTTGAATTTATCGGGGTTTGGGGACCCATCGGCTTCTTAAAAGCATCGGCCTCCTCTTGGGAATTGTAAAAGGACCCACAGGCTTCCTAAAAGCAACCCCGCCTCCTCTTGGGCTTGGTACAAGGACCCGTCGGCTTCTTAGAAGTATTCACAACCTCCTCTTAGGCTTCGTATAATGATCTCTTCCTCCGGGAATGATAGCCTCCTCTTGGGCTTCGTACAAGGACTGATCGGCTTCTTAAAAGCTTTCAGCCTCCTCTTGGGCTTCGTACAAATTATCCCGACGACCTCCTAGAGGTACAGGAACATAACTTAGTCATCTTCATAGAACAGTCCTTTCCAAGAGTCTACTACTGTTTCTCAAAGCATAGTACAAAAGATGAAACTTTAGACACGGACAGTCTAATCTCCTTGAGTCTCAAAGACATTCTCAAGTGACCCCTTCGTTAAATAGGAAGGAAACCCGTAGACTCGGACAGCCTCAATGCCCTTCGGATTTCCCAATTCCTTAAAGAACAGGAATAACCCGGATCCTCGAATCAAATCCTTGAGTACAGGGTTGCTCATATAAGAAATGATTTTCTCTTTAAATCAGCATACTGGACCTGTCACTCAACTGAAACAGTAACCATAGCCTCCTCTTAGGCTTTGTATAATGATCCTTCTCCAGTGAAGTTAGCCTCTCTCTTGGGCTTTATACAATGATTCTCCCCAGCGGAGTCAAACAACATTTAGCCTCTCTCTCGGGCTTTGTACGAGACACATAAGAGACTCCCTCGTTGAGTCAATCACCCCTTTAGCCTCCATCTCGGGCTTTGTACGAGATACAAAAACTCTCTTGTTGAGTCCAATAGCCTCCATCTTGGGCTTTATACGAGATACCAAAAGATTCCCTCGTTGAGTAAAAACCTTTTAGCCTCTCTCTCGGGCTTTGTACGAGACACATATTAGCCTCCTCTTAGGCTTTGTATAAGAAAACCACTGGTTGATCCAATCAACCTTTTAGCATCAAAGTTGTGCCTCGTTCACAGTACACAAACATCAATAACTCCGTCCCCTTCATCTAATCGCTGTAAGCGGCAAGCCTCTGGATCATCTACATCCATGCCACTGTCCCTCTTTTAGCATGAGAAATTCCTAAGGAAAGATGGCATTGCTCTACACTGAGTTAAAGTCTTCTCCTTCAGGTTAAAATCCCCTTTAAAGGAAATTATGGCATTGCCGGATTCACATATCCCGATTAAAGTAATCCACCTTTACAGTCAGTCACCCAACAGTTATGGCAAACAGACCCCTTTAGAGATGACAAATCCTCTCCAAAGACGAAACTTTCAGCTTCACATCTTGGGCTTTGAACAAGATACAAATAGACCCTTCAGCTTCATATCTTGGGCTTTGAACAAGATACAAACCACCTTTAGCTTCACGTCTTGGGCTTTGAACAAGACACAAAAACAACCATTTCCTCCCATAGAATAGGAGGAACTACGATCGCTCTGATTTCCCTGTTTCGGCAAACGGGAATACGTAGGCATAAGATTAAAAGAAAAATCTTAGCGAGCACACTAAACAAAAACCCAAAATCCCATACTCTCATACATTCGTCCTAACATCCTAACCGATAGCCTAAAGCACCCCTCGTCAACAAAATAACCTAGGAGAAACCCCGAATCTTTGTAGCATCTGTAAACCAACAGTTTTGACTGTTTAATCTCAGTATGCAAGCAGGGTTAGTTGGAGACATCTATTTCCCTTCCTTCATCAGCTTTAATTGGATAAAAAATGAATCGAACTGTAGTACTAGAGCAATTGTGCTTCACAACCACATCCAAAAATCACTTGCTACAGAAGGGTCTGTGTGTGTGTGCCCTATTATCCTTTTGGTAATAGCAGGCTTTGACCTCATTTTCATCCTTTTGGTGGAAGGGTCTGTGTGCGTGCGTTCACTATCATCCTTTTGGTGATAGGTCTGTCATCCTTTTGGTGTCAGATTTTCCTGTTATCATCCTTTTGGTGATAACGACCTTTGCAAGTTATTCAGTGTCTACTCGAGGTTGACATTAATCCATCATTTCACTCCCAAGCATTTTTCTTTCTTTTCGGACAAATTTGTGGTCTTCTTCATATCTAATTGTCTTCTACCTTGAAAGAACGAACGCAATGGCAATTCATCTTACTCGGTTCAAGCCAATTAGATAGGGGCATCTGTCATACCCCAAATTTGTCCTACCTGTGTATAACTTTCAACTGTATATCCACCCATTGACAATTATTCAAAAATTCAAAAAAAAATATGTTGTCTTCAATTTCATCCCTGTTTTGTTTTTATCCATTTTAAGTCATATCTATCTTTTAACCATTTTTATCCTTCATCTAATTAAATATCCATTTAAACCATTCACTCCCATTTTTATCCAATCCAATTATCAATTAGCCATCCGATGTCCATTTTATAAGATTCCACAATCATCACAAAGGCCCATTGTCCATTCTTTTTGCAAGTCCATTACAAAGAAAAATACAAGGAAAAGTGATGGTCCCCTATGTCTTGTACAAACTCATCACCAATACATTTTATACTAACATAACCAAACCAATTCCAATGAATAAGTTGAATTACAACAAGCTTGCCAAGTTATATTAAATCATGCGCATCAAGAGAAAAATAATTTCTATACAGTTTTCAACCTATGCCACATTAAGCTATCTCAAACCTTAAATTACAAAAGCATAAACAAACCATACAAAAAGGTATTTTTAAAGCTTGATGAGCCATTCTAGCGTATAGCCACTTTTGTACATGCCAAACAAACACCATGGCCCACAACCTGCAGCAAATAATTTCACCAATGCATCAAAATTTCCAACTATTTGTCACGCCTCACAGCAACAAACCTGTATAGAAAAAACTTGGACAAATTGAAAAAAATTAACCACATTAGCTCTTCAATAAATCACACCAAATTCTACGCACCATCACTCCTCACACAAGCCATGACAGCAAGCAAAATTATGAAAAAACCAAACCATACAGCAGCCACTTTGACAACAATTATGCAGCTCACGACGCGCACAACCCGACCCCACACAATACGCACAACAACAAGAATTTGACAATACAACTAGCCTGTACGAAAACGCAGAGAAATCACTAAAAAAAATCTTCAGAAAACCGTTATTCATTCCAGCTCACAATCCTTCATACGATTTCTTCCCATTTCACCCTCCAACTCCTATAAAACCGACTCATTCTCTTCCTCATTGCGGGGGACCTAGCCGCCAATACCCAATCTTCATACTTTCATGCAAAACAGCCAAATATTCAACCTTAAACCTTCGTACTCAGAAATTTCACAGATTTTCTTCAACACAATAGCCCACCTTCAAAAACCTAACAACAACCCTTCCTTAATTCCTCACAACCACAACAACCCTTTTCCTCCCTTCAAAACTTCAACAACAACAACCAAAAACCCAAATCGCAAACCCTCCTCAACAACCTTCAATCTCAGAACCTTTTTCAAACCCAACTTCAACCCAAAAAAAATCCGAAATAGAAGAAGAAGGAGAGATAGAAACAAACCCATTTCAAACCGAACAGAGGCGGAGAAGGAGAGAGATTGAACAAACCTGGGTTGGGTCGGAGACAGATCACGATAAGAGAAGGTTGGAATAAGATGAACCGTATTCTTTTTCAGTTTCTCCGTTTCATTTTAGGCGATGATGGATGCTGAGCCACAATGTCGTTTTTTATTATTCATTTTACTTGTTGAAGTAACCTTGCTAATGTTGTTTTAAATAGAACAAAGCTGATAACATTGGTTTTTCTAAACCGTGTCTTGTTGGGTTTCTTTGGAGCCCATTGCTTAAACACCCTTATTTCCCCAAGCCATCCCCTTTTGTGTTTCTTTCAGACTGTGATATGGATTGGGTGATGGGCCTTAAACCCAAGTGATCCCATATCTGTATAAACCCTCTTGAATATCCAGCGCTTACACCCTCCCCCGTTTTTCTTTTTTAAAACCTCTTTTTATTGGTTTATCTTTTATTTTTCTAAAACTTTTTTATTTTATATTTTGTTCATCTTCTTTTTTTATTAGATTTCTCTTGATCTATTATCTCCATTAATATCATTGCTTTATTTCGATTTTATTCTATTTTGGGCCAATGATATCGTACAATTCTTGATTGTTTGATTTTAGATCTACAATCTTGATTTATTTGAGGCCTATCATTTATTTATTTGATTTAGTCACAATCATTTATTCATTTTGTGGGTCAATGAAAACTATACATCAACGATTTATCGATTTCTCGATTAAATCTTGATAAAGGTGAGACCTTTATTCTTTTTCCTATTTATTTCGATTTTATTTCATTTTTATTTTATTTATCTTTTTAGGTCTATGAAAACCAAACATCGATGATTTGTTGATTTCTCGACTAAATCTCGATAAAGGTGAGACCTTTATTCTTTTTCCTATTTATTTCGATTTTATTTCATTTTTATGATTTTTATTCATTTTGGGTCCATGAAAACTAAATATCGATTGATTTATCGATTTCTCGATTAAATCTCGATAAAGGTGAGACCTTTATTCTTTGTATTCATATTTTCGATTTAATTTATTAATTGTCACTTTATATTTCTTTTATTTTCATTTTGGTCAATGAAAGTCAACAGTCAGCAATTTATCGATTTCTCGATTAAGTTTTGATTAAGACGAGACCGATTTTATTATTTTATTTACTTTTCATTTTTATAGGTCGATGAACATCTTAAAACCAAATTTTATCGGTTAAAGATGAGACCTTTCTTCGATTTCGATTTTATTTTACATTCTTTATGTCACTTTACTCTTTTATTTTATTCCTTTCATTTCCGATCAATGAAGGTCTTAAACATCATGGAACCATTTTTTTTAGAGTTCATGATTAAGACGAGGTCGTCACATTTTATTTTCCGATTCACCCGATTAACCATTATCTTGTTTATTTTCCATCGAATATTATCTCGATTATATTATCGTTCATTTTTATTCATATCCATATCTTATTCACATTCATGTTTATCTAATCATTTTTATTTGTTCAAACGCTTACTTCCCGATTAAAATACTCAACACATATTCAAACCATTTTTCTTAATTAAATCGCGAAAGAACTGAATTCTTGAGGTCTAGCACCTCTTGGGTTCTTGAGTGACCGCTATTGAGGCGCACGCCTTAGGTGGTGATCATTCGACCTTTCGCTCCTAAAACACTCGTCTTAACTATTTGGACAAAGGGATGCCATTGGAGTCTGGCATTCCACGTGGTACTTTCATCGTCCAACAGATAATATTTCATATATCAATCGAATGAAAAAGGTGTCGTTGGGATCTAGCATCCCAATAATGCCCCGATTAATTGGTTGCGAGGCCGACGTCTCGTTTATCGAATAATCGTCATTCTCTCTAAAACATTTAACAGCCGAATCATTTTCAAACCAATACTCGATTCGTCGTCGAGCTACTTCTTCAAAACATTATCGTAAGTCGAGTGCCTTTTGCCTCGACATCAAACGCACACTTGCACATCTTGCAGGTTTCGTTGCTAGGAGCACCCCTAGGGACTAGTATCGATCCTCACCTCTTTTCTCAACCAATCCGATTCGATCTTTTCCAAACGCTTTCTTAATCAACTTACGAAAGGAGGAGATTCTTGGAGTCTAGCATTCCTTGGGTTTCCGAATGAATGGCTCTTGAGGCACGCCCTTGGGTTGTTATTCATCCACCCTTTCGTCTTAAAACACTTAATCTTTATCGAACATTTTTTCAATCACTCACGAAAGAACTGAGTTCTTGGAGTCTCGCATTCCTTGGATTCTTGAGTGACTGCTCTCGAGGCACGCCCCTTGGGTTGTATGTCATTCAATCTTTCGTCTCCTAAAATTCAAACCCTAACCCCTCTTTTCGTGGGCGTACGACGAACTACGACTGCTCTGATTCTTTATTCTCGTCCGAGTAAAGATACGTAGGCACAAGATTGCGATGATCTTGGCGAGCTACCTTCCCTCCATCTTCCGTCTTCCCTCTATCCCTTCCCGTAGTCGAACTACGATTGCTCTGATTCCTCATTCTCGTCCGAATGAGCACACGTACGCCCGAGGTCGCGATGATCTTGCCGA
Source organism: Lathyrus tuberosus (assembly GCA_022829125.1). NCBI lineage: Eukaryota > Viridiplantae > Streptophyta > Magnoliopsida > Fabales > Fabaceae > Lathyrus > Lathyrus tuberosus. Next base: position 1,049,775 of record JALAZF010000205.1, on the reverse strand, counting down.
GCACCCTATCCTAAAACCACCCCATTTACCCCTTAGTATCTTTTCCCTTTATCTTATCGTTTCGCGTTTACCATTGAGAAGAAAACAAACAAGCTTAGCTAAATGTTCCTCATAATTCGAACTAAGAGGTTCCCGTTGAGTACAATGGACGTGAGGGGGTGCGCGTACCTTCCTCTCACGTAACCGACTCCCGAACCCAGAATATGGTTGCGACGACCATGTTCTTATCCCTCCTTAAAGGTTTTCTCGATATTTTCCTTTCCCTCTTTTGGGATAAATAAAGTTCGGTGGCGACTCTGTCGAACCGTTTTCCGCGCCTTTCGCGCGAGGGTTGTGTCTTCGATTAAGCGATTTTTTGAGGTGCGACAGATTAGTAGTTTATAAATAGACTAGTTCTTTTAAGTTGTTGAGAGAGGTTAATTATTGGTATTCACTTGTAATCTTTGAATCCTTATTGAGAAAGTGAATAGAAAAACAGATTTAACCAATTCCTATTCTTCTTCTTTCTTCTTCTCCCCCTTTTGTAAAACCTAATAGGGTTTCTTGTGTTTGTTCAAGAAACTAAAATATTTTCCTCATATTTTGGTTTGTTCTTGACGACAATAATTCACACACACACACACACACACACACACACACACACACACACTTTAAAAGTAAACAACAATGCTTAAAAGCAAACAACGTCTAACATGCAAAGAAATTACAATGAAATGCTGAAACAACCAAGTGAGTGCTAGCTTAAGGGAATTGAACTACATGGTCTGATCCTCAGGCTTTAGGGAATGACTTCAGAATCTTGATTCATGCTTTATGCTCCATGTACCGGAAGAGGATTGTTTCCAATGTTCGGAGCCTTATCTTCGAAAGACAAAATCTTCATGTAAATCAACTCTTGCACCCTATATTTCAAAGCATGACAACCCTCCAAATCATGTCCTGAAGCACCCTTATGGAAAGGACAATGAGCATTTAAATTATACCACAGAGGTATAGGATCAGGCGGAGGTCCCAGAGGCCTTGGAACCACTAGTCCCTTTTTCAATAATGAAGGATAAAGCTCAATGTAGGTCATAGGAATTGAAAAAAAGAAGCTATTTAAAGTGAATAAAATAATAAAGTGGAAGAAGTTTTATTGGACTGAGTTTTTTAAAATTTCAAGAAAAAAAGGTAAAATCAAGTCAAAGAGTAAAATCCAAATATTTTACACGATTTTACAGATTTCAGAGAGATTTAAATTGTGTAAAATCGTTCCAGTATACGATTTTGCTTTAAAATGATTTTACCTGTGATTTAACACCAAATGTTAATTTAAAAACGTAAAATCTAAAAGTTTAGATTTTAAATCGCATTTTAACAACCTTGTTAGAGAGCACCGTTTTTTTAACTTTCTGATTAAGCTGAGGTTGATAATAATGAATCTCACTTATTTCCTTATCTCTTTTCATTTTTTCTTTTAAATCAATAAAGAAAATTGTCTCAATTTTTTATTTCTCTCTTCCATATTTCTCTTAAACCAATCAAACATAAAGTTTGGCCAATTTATAATTAAAAATTAAAAAGGCCGTGCCTATAAATTTTTAGAATTATTGTTCTACTTGTCGTTTCTAAGCTCTATAGGGTCATCATATACTAAGCCTATGCTTTGAGTTGAACTTTAGTACTTGTTTCTTTGGCAGATAGCACAGGCACACTATGTAACTTCCAATCAAGGATTGGATTAATTGTGCTTAGCTACCTTCTTACACAAGACCTAGTCATGTGACTTAACTGAAGAACATTGTCCAATAATCTTCATTAAATTAGCAAGGTCATTGCTAATGATCTGTCATTAATCAATCTTCTTACGTGTTTGGGAGTTGTACTTGTGACCTTGACCATACATAGTTATCGGGAAAAGCCTTTATTTTGAAAACTACAGTATGGTTTTAAATGTTACTACTACTTGACTATACTTTAAATAGTTGACTAATAGGGATATTTATGGAATTAAACTCTCCTACCATTAATATTGGTAATAATAATTTAATTGAGATAGAACCATTCGAATTTAAACATGTCGTAAACCAATTTAAAGTAAAATTTGAATTTGAAAAAGTTGTTCGAAAACTTAAAGATGCCAACTTTAGTAGGGAAACCAAATATCCCACTAGCAAACCAGATCACGAAGAAGTCAAATGAGAAATGGAAGATGTGTGTATACTTCTATGATCTCAACTTAGTACTACATGATTGAAGAATATAAATATATATTGATTGATGAAGCCTCGTACTATATGATTTTTAATTTCATGTATGCTTATTAGATACAACTAAATCAAGATGGATTCTCTAAACGCACTAAAGAAACATAGCTTTCATGTCAAACACATTTAATTGCTACTATAAATCAAATAATTAGAATATTTATTTTTTAAGCGGAATATTTTTTTCAAACATTTAAAAGACAGTCTATAAAATTCAACTTTAGAGAACAATAATAATAAAGAAAAATAAGATAGCAAAAACACCAATTTTTTACCCTATAAATTTTTTATCAATGTGAAAAATAAAAATCAAAGGAATAAAATCTTTAATAATATAAATAATGACTATACAAAATTCTTTCTAGTAATACTAGAAAATAACAATCTTTATCAATAAACTATAAAAACGAGAAACATACTCTAAACAACACCTCCACAAAATATGATTATACCTTAACAACTCTACTAGAAAGTAAACCTAATTAATATGAATATAAATAAAATTAGCTAGGTGATATGAACAACATACTTAATTCGTAGCTCAAACTGATAAAATCTCAAATTGATAAAGTTTATTACACACTCATCTATCACTCGGAGTCAATTTTCTCTTATCTCACAACAGTCGTAGTGCCTTTTCCTTTTCTCAATTTTTGTTGTTCTATAAAATTCTTGTTTAATAGCTTTTTTGTTGCATTGCTTTAGGATTAAAATAAATTTTGAGTTGAGATCAGGTTTCTAGTCTTTTATTAAGGTCTCACATGTTCCTCTGTTTGCTTGGTCGATATTCTGAGTTAGGCCTTCTTCTTGGCCCTTTGGCCAACCCAGAACAATTTTTCTCCAATTCCTTCCTGGTAAATGGAGATGTTAGAACAAGATTTGTTCATGGCATATTTTTCTTGGGTTTTGATGATAACAAAGTATTGAAAGAACAATGATTTAATTGTGTGTTACATGTGTGCAGGTTCTAATACTTGTAAATATTATGGTCAGAATCTGTTCTACATTAAGCACAATTTGAGAGTTGCTAAATTGCTAACTTCTGGTGGTAGAATCTGAAGAACACTTGCTAAGTGATGTCTGGCGAAGACTCTGAAGTTGAAGACCTCAGCATCAGAAGAAGCAACATTATTGTTTCTACACTTAGTGAATGTAAATTGACCTTTGGTACCATTCCGAGTTGGTGATAAAGCTGAAGTTATTCGTACTGCAGAAAGCAAGATGTATTGTAAAATCAGGTTGTTAGCTATAGTCTACAGATTACAAGGCTCAAGAAAAGCTGAGATACTTTATGAATATCTACTCTCAACGACTCTATTAATACAGAATCTCTTGAAGACTCAAAGGTTAAACAAGTTACACATTAGATCAAGATCTTCTGGTGTATCTATCTTCAACGACTCTTGTACTATGGAGTAACAACAAAGACTCTTGATCAAGTTACCTCTTCAACGACTAGTTTCTGAAAAGGCTATAAATATGGCTGAAGGTTCAAAATGAATCTTTAACAAGGATCAACTAAAAGAAGGAGTTACAAGATCAACAATTATCAACTCATTGTATATGCAAATTTTTCTGATGTAGTTCGTAATTGTAAAAGTCTTAAGATTTCTTACACATTGAATATCTTATAAATCTTAAGAACTTTAGGTCCTTGTTATGGTGATTTCCCATACCTCTGATACTTGTATCATGCACGCCTTGTCCTCTATTCTGCTGAACTTGTTCAGCAGTTTAAATAAAAAGTCTTGTCATTGGGATACAAGCAAGGAAGTCTCGAGCCAAGATGCTTGAGCCACGTAAGTCTCTTGCTATGTGCTTGAGTAGTGAAAGTCATAATCAAGTGGATTGATTGAGCAGAAGTCTTGTATCATTGGGATACAATCAAGGAAGTCTCGAGCCAAGATGCTTGAGCCACGTAAGTCTCTTGCTAGGAGCTTGAGTAGTGAAATTCTTAATCAAGTAGATTGACTGAGCAAGAATGCCTTGAGCTAGTGTGGCTTGAGCAAGATAGTTCAGTGCATAGAATTATGAGCAATAAGTCTTGGCCAGTGGGGTGCAAGCTGAGAAAGGCTCGTTTCAAGTGACTTGGAGCTGAATTCTTTGGTCTGAGGGCTTAAGCAAGAATGCTCAGTGCATGGAATTTGGAGCAGTAAGTCTTGGCCAATGGGGTGCAAGCAGAGAGGCTCGTTTTATGTGACTAGGAGCAAAAGTCTTTGGTGAGGAGCCTGAGCAAGGAAGTCTTGGGGTGTGAAACCTGAGCAGGAAGTCTCGAGTAAGGAGCTTAAGCAGATGTCTTAGACCTTGAGTCTGAGCAAGTGTAAAAATCTTATGCAGAATGCATAAGCGATTGTAATCATGTTTTTATTATAGTGAAAATCTCTTGTGAGGTAAGAGGACTGAACTAATCTCAATTAGGGGAGGAACTAGTATAAATTTTTGTATCCTCTACTATTATTTATTTTCTTCTATTAACATTCCACTACTAAGAATTAACCCGAATCTGAACACCAGTTTAGATTCTGAACTCTGATCAGATGCAAACTAAGAAAACGGAAAACACAATTCACCCCCTTCTTGTGTACTTTTCTCACTTTCAGGCGAGGCAAAGATTGTATCACCCTGGCAACTAACTATCGTCTTGGGTTTTCAGGTAAGTATTTGCCTCGTGAAAATGAAGGATATCTTGGAAAAAAATAACAAAACTTTTGTGGGGATGATATAAGTTGTTGTCATTGAAGTATCAAGACGTTCCTAGATATCAGCTAGATCCTTTTTAACCTTGATCAATGAAGCTTGGACCTCTCCAAGAGACTCCTCCCTTTCTTTTACCAAACCCTCTAGAAGCTTGACCTTAGCAGAAAAGGTATATGGGGTGTCATGCTTCACCACTTCCTTTTTTGAAGAAGCAAGTTGCTAATTGAGTTCATCCAATTACCTTTGAAGACTATTGTGTTCGAGAAGGACAACATCAAGTTATTTCTTCACATTTTCCCTTTCCCACCTCAAGTTGTATGAAGCTAAAATATCTCCTCATTAAGAAGCACCGATAGACAACACGACAACAACTTTGTCCAACTGATAGGATATCTCCACCATTGCTTCCACCTAACCGTCTCGGTCAGTTGTTGTAAATATGTATAATCTCTCTCAAGGAAACATGCTTGGACATCTTTCACAATATGGAAATCCTTGGTAAGGACAAATTGCTACGTGGAGTACGTGGGCGACGCACATTAATTCCCCCCTCTATGACAACCCGATCAACCTCATACATTGCCACCTTAGGCCTATTTGAGGGCGGCTCATGGGTTGGAGTCTTGTTCATCTCCCTCTTAAATGAGTCATCATCACCCTTCTTCTAGCGATCCATGAAAACATTTATCGGCTTATCTTTTGACTTCTTCCTATGGGTCTTGATAGACAGTTGGTTATGGCTTGTCATGCCATCCTACTCAGGGTTCAATTGTGCTTGATCAGACTATAGAATCTTACGTTCCTCCAGGTCCTCATCTTTTTCCGATATGGCCGCATCTGCATTCGAGAAGTAGAGGTGTATTCTTTTCTAGTGTCTTATTCCTCTTAATTATGTCGTGGATGAAACTCATGTTACAACCAAAACCTTTGGGTCAATCACTCCAATGCGCGAGGAAACATCACTTATACAATCTCAACTAGATAAGTCCATAAAACTCATGTTTGAGTTTCCTAAGTTGGTCATGATTAAAAAAACAATGGGAACAATAACAGTGGGATAAAAAGAGAAATATTACTGAAGAGAAATTGCAGAGATGAATGTGAGTGATACCCTGAGGAAATCACCATGAAACTTAGAAACAACAATGAAATGCAAAATTGACGAAGAAGAGATTGATGGGCAGGTCAAAATGTCACCAAATTCTAAGGATGACAAGAAGGAAATCTGGGAGAGGAAGATCGTTTGGGCGAGAAGGTGAAAAAAGTTGTTCGTAATAAAGGACCATCTTTATATAAGAAGACGAAGGGATAAATCTACAGTCCAGAATAAAAGAAAGATCAAAAGAAGAAATCAATGATGGAGATTAACCTCGATATAAAACGACACTCGAATGCCCTAATACTCTAAATGGCAATGCTAGTCCCTACCCTAGGAATCTGAAACCACATGTAGGAATGACGTTACAAAATATTTCACCGATGTAACATGCATTTAATGTGCATGTTACTAAGGCAACATGTTCTCATTCACCGACCTTTTTTACTTCCACGAAGGCTTAGTTTTAAGGCCTAACTCAGAATACCGACCCAACAAACAGGGGAACTTATGAGACATCACCAAAAGACCGAACACACAATCTTAGCTACTGGTAAATCGTCCATGTTAGATCTGATTGCACTCATTCCCACATTACACGACATGTTAGACGAAAGTAGTTTTAACCACTAGCTATATAAGTCCTTTCATGCGTTGTTTGTAGGTAATATTTCACTATCACTCTCAAATTATATCTCTCTAACGTCACTAATTTAAATGTTAGAATGTTAATCATACAGGTCGTCTCAACTACAACGTATCTAAAGCTTTTACCGATGTATTATAAGAGTTTATTCTTCCCTCCTTTTTTATTGTGTTCCACAATGGAATAAAAGCCAATAAATTCCTTAAAACAAAAAGAAAACAAAGCCAATAATGGAGATTAGGTACACGTGATAGAGAGTTTTTGTTATTTTAATATGCATATGCATATGTCAAGTAGCTTTTTCATTAGTGGTAGAGTCTCTATCTTATCATTAGTGAATGTAAATTATCTTTTTATTTTCCACTTCTCTCCAGCCTTCCATTACTTTTTCCTATCTCCTATACGTATACCCTTCAATTCAAATCGCACATGCAACCTTTTATCAAAAAAAGATTTTAGAATTGAAGGTTAAGAATAGTTTGAAAGTTTTTGTCAAAAAAAGAAGAAGAAAAGAATAGTTTAAAGAATCAAATTGGAGATGAAGCTTCCTTTTAGATAACCACCGCGCACGTCATAGAAAGAAAAGAATAAGGAAAAAAAATGAAGCAACGTATAATGAAACTTCATATAAAAGTGAGAAATATCGTTGATTACTGTTAAATGAAAGCACCATTCGAGAGAATCTTTACTAAAGTTATGGACGTGTCTTTGGTTCCATGGCCAATAAAAATGATTTTGATTGAAAGAAGGATTAACGTGGATATGTAGTAAAATTCTCTTCGACACACTAGTAAGATTACAAGTCATTGATATATTGATATAATAATAAAGAATATGAGACTATTTTTTTTACTCTCTCTCTCTCTCTCTCTCTCTCTCTCTCTCTATATATATATATATATATATATATATATATATATATATATATATATATATATATATATATATATGAGAGACTTTTAAGATAGGCAACTTGAATAATCTATATACATTAAAAAATATATATTTAGATATGGACCTTATTAAAATTATTTAATTATAAGGGTTATGTTAAAAAATATTAAAATAACAATGAATATTGAGTACTCTAAAAAGCCATTTATGGGCTTTGTTTCATGCATGAGAAATTTATTTTCAAGAATACATCTTTTTTTTCAAAAAACAAGAATGAGAATCTTTAACATAAGTAACTATCGCATACCCGTGCGCATGCACGGGTATTGGTCGGATACGCGTATTTGTCACCAAGCGTAGCATAAAATTGAAAAAAAAAAAATGAAAGCATGAGTATTTAATTAAAAAATGTATACAATGGAGAGCTGGTAAAAAAAACTATATTTTCTATACCAATAATGAAAAAGACATATCATTTAATTCTATAATTTAAATGTAAATTAAAAATTAAATTAATAGTAAATTTGCTAGTATTATTCCCTATTTTGACCAGGTACTTCGTATTCCCGTTGTAATTAATTGAATTTGGTGTTTTAAGAAAATGATAAGTTATGATTTGTTCAAAATTTGTTTTCTATAGTTGATCAACATGAAAAAAATCTTAATGACAATAATAATATGATTAAAAAAACTATTGAAATTTTTATTAGTTAAATTAATCGTTTAAGTTATTTTAATAAATAAGACAAGAACTGCGGCGGTGTGAGTTTACTAGTGTGGTGGGTTCTGTTAGCTACAACTTCTCAGATCCAATCTGCACTTGGCTGAATCTCTAACTAATGTTGGTTTAAACTCCTATTCCTAGGGATAGGGACCACTTTGGTTGAGATTTGGGTGAGAATCGTTACTGGCGAGTATGGGGAGGGGGAGAGGACGGCCAAAAAAGAAGGTGTTATCGCCCCTTATTCGTACTCTGGAGTTGGAAAGAGGAACGGAAAATGGTAGCACCTCAAGGAGTGTAAACAACAGTCAAATCGAAGGAAATGAAGAGGATAAGGAAGAACATGGGAACCTAGAAATACCAGAAACTGTATCGAAGGAGATACCAACCAAGGTGAACATGGAAGAACAACCTAAAAAAACTTTGGGTGGATGTTATTAGTGGCAATAGAATTGCGTCAAACGGTATGTCGATTGAATTCATGGCACCCAATATGGTAGGAGGGGAAATTGAAGTTGAAATCGAGGAATCAGATGAAGAATCAGAAGTGAAATTTTGGGAGTCTGCCTTGATAATGTGTGCGATAGGAAGAGATTTGAGCATGAATGCAGTCAAAAACTTCATGAGTAAGTTCTGAAACTTCGTTAAATTTCCAGATCTGTTTTTTCATGGGGAGGGGTATTTTCTATTGAAATTCCACTCGTTCAGGGAGCGTGATATGGTTCAAATGAGAGGTCCCTTCACTATCCAAAATGTCCCAATGGTTTTAAAAGAATGAAGTCCAGATTTTAACTTTAAGAGGGATATGTTAAGAACTTTACCAATTTGGGTGAAACTTCCACAACTCCCTCTACATTTATGGGGCCCAAAAAGTCTTGGTAAGATTGGGAGTCCTCTTGGAAATCCTCTCTTCACGGATGAATGCACAACTAATAAACTAAGAGTCTCTTATGCAAGAATTCTAGTTGAAGTTGATGTTACACAGAAATTAAAGGAATCCATAGCTATAAAAGACAGTAAAGGGAGGAAAATTGATCAGGTGGTTGAGTATGAATGGAAGCCTAAGTTTTGTGAGAGATGCCAAAAAGTGGGACATTCTTGCTCTAATGAGAAGCCAAATTTTGCTAAACAATGGAAGCCTAGAGTGGTTGAAGTGAAGGAAGTGACTCAAAAAGTGGAAATAACCCAGGGTGTTCTTGAACCAGAAGTAGAAGGTGTGTAAACAGAAAACAAAGATACAACTTGTTCATCATGGACTTAAATTTCTTCCAGCAGGAAAAGTAAAGGCAATGCAATCATTAATGAAGCTGATAAGGTAATTGGCTGTCACAATGAATTTGAAACACTTGGGATTTGGGATGATCCAAGTGTTCAAGAAGGGATTCCATGATAATATCATGGAATGTTAGAGGAATAAATAATACAGGAAAAAGTAGGGAAGTTATAGCTAGAATTCATCATCTAAATCCTGCATTAGCCGTGCTTGTGGAAACTAGAGTGAAACATCATAAGGCTTTAACCATTAGAAATAAAATGGGAACTAATTGGAGATTTATAGACAATTATGAAAGTTATAATAATGGTAGAATTTGGGTGATGTGGGATGAGTCTAAGCTGACTGTGAATAAATGTAATAGCTCTGACCAGTATATTCACTTTGAAATGATATACAAATTGAATAATAAGAAGGTTTGGTGTACTGCTATCTATGGATCAAATAGATTAGAGCAAAGAAGGAATCTCTGGAAGGATATAGAAGGGTTGTCTACCAATGGGGAGTGATTTCTAATTGGTGATTTTAATAATGTTTGTAGTGCCCTTGACAGAATTGGAGGTAGAGAGGTAGTGGAGAGGGAATTCATTGATCTCAATATAATGATGGAAAAAATTGGTCTTCATGAAAAAGAGAGTGAAGAAGACCACTTTACCTGGTTCAACAAACATGAGAGGGGGCGTGTCTACTCTAGAATTGACAGGGTTATTGGTAACATGTCATGGATCCAAAATAACTTTAATACCATCTTAAAAATCATGGAAGCAGGTGTCTCTGATCATGGCCTTCTTGCCCTTGTGACTGAACCCATGAATCATATCAGAAAATCCAGATTTCAATTCCAAAATGCAGCGATCCATCTTGAAGGTTTTCAAGAAATCGTTAGACTAAATTGAGGGATCAATGTGAGTGGGAATGCTATGTTTATTATGTGGAATAAGCTCTATCACTTGAAGAACTTCATAAGACAGTTGAGTAGACCTTTTAAAGGGATTGAGGAGCAACTGACTGCTGTCAGGAATGAATTGAAAACTACTCAAAAGCTTTTGATAGAGGATATAATGAATTGTACTCTAATTGAGAAATCTAAGAAATTGTTTGAAGATGTGATTAGATTAAACAATATTGAGGAACAGATTTTGAGTCAAAGAGCTAAAATTAACTAGACCAGGCTTGGAGATGGTAACAATAGCTACTTTCATGCCTCTTTGAAGCAGAAGAATCAAAATACTCAGATTAGACCCTTAACCGTGTTTACTGTGAATTTTGGTAAACAACCTCTGATCTATCAATCTAAACGCAGATTGATTTAACTTGCAGGATCGATCACACAAATCCTAGGACATGTGCTAAGTTTGAGAGACAAGTGTAACTTAAAGAAAATGTAAACTGAACTCCACGTTCGACAATGCTGAAAATAAAATCTAACTGAACTCCACGTTCGACTACAGGCAATAAAGTAAAGTGAGAACTTGAAATTTAAAGTAATGCAAGTAAAGGGTGCAAAAATTAAAGGCGTCGAATGGGTAAAAGCTTTGAAAGTAAAATGCAACGAACTCCACGTTCTTGGAAAGTAAAGGTTGGGAAAGTAAAAGTGCCGTCGAAGGTAAGGTGCTGGAAAGTAAAAGACTTTAAAAATAAATGCAATTGATTTAAAGGAGAACTTCACGTTCTTGAAAATGAAAGGCTTTGAAAAGTAAAGGTTTGAAGATTAAATTCTTGAACGTAAAATGTGGTCGAAAGTAAAACGCAGAAAACTTAAATGACTTTGAACATAAATTTGGCATGGAAGATAAATTTCAAGAAACTGTAAAGGCATGGAAAGTAAACATGCTGAAGATAAATTAGATTAATGAAGACAATGGTGTTACATTACGTACATTCTCACGAACTCGTTTCTCTACACGCGGGTACTTTGAGTTTCTTAGAGTAACTTGTACAGAAATATGAACACCTCATTTACATAGAACCAACTCCTATTTATAGTGCTAGGAAATAACTACTCAGTGGTGGTTACTGCTTCGAACGTGTGGATTTTGGCGCCTTCCCCTTAATCTCAACTGTTCCCACGTCCACAACTGCTCTTATTTAAATTTCAAATATTGGAAATTCCCTCCAATCTTGACATAACCGCTGCAGCGCTACATTCTCACGGTCGAAGAACCCTTTCCATACTTAGCCATTTTTTAAGACTTCTCCACATTTATTCGACTCGGGCCTCTCAAAAGTTAGGTCGAAGCCTTCTTTATATTAAAAATAATTTTTTAACATTAATATAACTTTGATTTTGTCTGGCGTTGAAATTGAGGGTTAACAAATTGCCCCCAAGGAATGTCCTTTCGCCAGACTTGGTAGGAAGGCCATTTCTTAACATAATGCTTATTTCGACGCCTATTTGCATGGCCTTAACTTAACATCCCACTAATTCCCTAATGGCTAAACTGTTCAGTTTCTTTAACCCACGCCTCTGACGTCACGCCACCATGACAAATCCTTAAAACGACTTTTCAGCCGTATTCATCATAACGCCTTTCTTGAAAACAGACGTTAACAGTCTGCACATAACTGCTCCTTTCCATCACGCCTTCAGGAGGAAGCCACGTGTCCCACTAACCCCTCAGCTTCAACGGTGGATCCAAGTCCCTGAAGGTTTTCAAACATCTATATATACCCATTTCCGCCATTTTGTGATCTTTCCACTCCTTTAGTACTCTCAAGCAACTCTTCTTCTCTTCAGTTTTTTGCGCAAACCCAGTAAAGACACCATCTTTCCATCTTCTTCCACAATGGCATCCTCCCACATTAATCCTCAAGCAAAGAAGACCCAAAAAGGAAAAGTCACTCCATTCAAGCAAACCATCCCACCGTTCGCTAACATCCCAGGCTCTCAACTGGTAGATAATCGTCGTTGTTTGGCGGAACCTACCTCTACAGAAGCAAGAGCCATCTACCAATCTCAGGTAATGATTCCCCTTGTTATGTCTGATAAAACTTATGCATTATCTGGTCCTTTGGCTGAGGTGGATATTTCCAACGAGAAGCTGAGTGAGTTTTTCCCATCGTACTGGAAATCCAAACCATTAGGGCAAAAGAGCTCCCCTAAAATTGATTCTGCTGCTGGAGCTTCCCCCGAAGAGATCCCTTTACCCAAACTCAATGTTGGCTATCTCACTGATGGCACTAGATTGATGAGAGCCGTCAACCCTTTAAAGGAATTCGACCAATGGATGGCAAAGATGGAGAAAGTTAAAGCTGACCATTGGAAGGAGATAGGGATCTATGACCTTCTGATGCTGTCGAAGACCAACATACCCTATTGCTTGAACATGTTGGCAGCATCTTTGTACTTTTGGGACAGCACCCATTATACATTCCACCTGCCATGTGGAATGGTCACTCCAACCCTTTTTGACGTAGCTGCCATCACGGGGCTTCGACCAGATGGCTTCGTCTACAATCCTGAGGTTGATGCTGATGATACCATCAACATTGCAGGCTCAAATCTGATCTACACCCTCTTTATCAAGCACCACTTCAAACAAGAAGACGATGAGGTGTCTGATGAAGAACACATCGCTTTCCTCACAGTCTGGCTGTCGAGGTATGTTTTTTGTACTAAGTCCTTGCAGGTGGCTAAGAAATACCTGCCCCTGGCGAACCAACTCCACCACAACAGAGGGACCTGTCTGAGTGAACTCATTCTGGCGAACCTTTACGAATCTATCAGTGAAGGGGCTTCTCAACTGAAGAATGTGGACGCCCAAGGACCTATGCATTTGAGCGGTCCTCTTTGGCTACTTCAACTGTGGCTCAATGCTACATTTGAGGCTAGCCTCCCCAGAAAAGACATAGTCGATGAAGCTTCCGCTGAGATCAGGGAGAGGAGCGTCGAAGGGACACGTCTGGCTAAGCTCACTCCTAATGATGATGGCGAAAACCTTCAGAGGGCTTTCACCAGTTATATAATGATGTTCACCAAACGCTATGAGTTTACTCCTAGCATGGCACCCTTTGTTCGACGAAGCCATGGCCCTGAGTGGTTTCAAAGGCCATTTCCAAATCCTCTCCAACCCCTTGATCCAGAGTCTGTTGCCATCTGGGAAGCCTTTTTGATTCCTAGATTTATTGTCCACAGGCTGAACCTAGGGAGAGGGTTATCAGCGTTGATTGCTTACCAACCCAACTTGGTCTCTCGACAATTTGGGCTGGCCCAGAGTTTCCCTCAGTGCTTATATGAGAAAAAGGGTCAAGTGATTTTTCACACCGCCTACCTCGACGAGGAGAACGTCTCTGAAGCACTCAACATCAGGAACGAAAAAAGAAGCATCCTCTCCCCTGTGTTTTTTGAACCTTCCTTTTTATGCACTTCATCCTTCCACCAATGGTGGTTGAAGCATTATAATGAGCACTTCCTTGATGCGACTACGTTTTCTTCGTTACTTGACCAAGCTTTCCTCCATGTGCAGGACAAGACGAAAAAAAGTAAGTTCACTCACATCGAAGAAATACAGGCTTTTCAAAAATACTTCGAAACTATCTATCGACCAGATGATCTTAGTCGAACCATTCATGAGGCTGCTGGTACTCTAAAGAGAAAATTTCTAGAAAAGTTGGATCAACTAAAAATTCCTCCCAACGTCCCTCGTGAGAAACGTTATGAGGTAGCTTTTAAACTTTTTCCCCCAAAGTTCCCCCGACTGCCTAATGCTGATTTTGGGGTGGCGCTTGCCCCTCTATTTCTAGATTGGTTTGTCTGTGGGGAGCATTTAAAGCTTCTTCGACAGCAGTCTCAGCCAAAAGCCCAACGAGTGGTTTCGACTAAGCATACGTTAGACAGTTTTAAAGGGCACCTTCATATAGGAATTCAGGACGTTCATGTCGAATCTGAAATATATGAAGGTTTGAGATCCTTACTCCATGGCTTTATGACTAGTCATGTAATCATTAATTTGTAACAATTGTGTGCTATCTTTCAACTGTGCCTAGGAAAGCTGCTTCGACTAGAGCTGCCACCTTGCAAAGTGGCAAAGACCAAGGGAGTACACAGGTATACTTTGCACCTTTTGTTTTTACTTATACTCTATGAATTTCTTCCTTATTTTCACCGCCTCTTCAGAATGGTCGAAGGCCTCCAACACCTTCCAAGAAAGGTAAGAAGGATACCCCAGTTGTGGTTACAGTTTCAGAGGCCTCAGATGAATCTCCTGAAGAGGTTCTCACGAGGAAAAGGAAAAAACCCACAAAGGCCTCTGGACCTGCTGGCCCACCCCCTTCGAAGGTGGCCAAAATACTCGAAAAGGCATCCACCATAAGTGGTGTCGAGAAGGAACCCTCCAAGGTAGCCTTGAGAACCCCTCTTGGTGACCATGGGGTTGTAGAATCAAGTCCTGCTGTTGAACAAACTCAGGTATGCCCACCATCACCTTTTCTATTATGCTTGACATCCTCCGCCTATTATTTCATTCTCATTATCTCCACTTGTGTTCTTCAGGCATCCATCATCAACAATCCGGATCCTCGACCAACTCCAAGCAACTTTGCCGCCACCACACTTGACGAATCCGTTTCTCACCCAACTTCAGAAAGCCTCACTACCACGCTTCTCAACAGCCAAGGTGAGCCAACTTATCACCCATCTTCTGATATTGGCTTTGGTTTGAGTGAGATTAATCAACCTATTCCACGTGTTACAGCAGCTAATGCAGCACCAGTTCCAACCCCAACTCAGCATGCACAAGCAGAGGGAGCTAACTCTGATGAGGATGACGCTTCAAGCCCACCACTTATCAATCAGGGTACCTCCATGGATAAGGGCCAGATGGTTGAAGACGAAAGGCGTGAACCTGAGATCCAAACACACAACGCCACTCTTGATCAAACCACACCGGCTGATCAGCAGGAGAATGTGCAACCAGCTGCGGATGAATCTGATGAGGAAATGGGAGGAGAAGAAGGTGAAGAGGAAGAGGAATCATCAGAGGAGGAAGAAGAACAAGCTGAGCCTCACCCCCACCACACTCATTCGCCTTTGGTCGCTCCACTATCTGGGGACTCACTGATAGCGCTCAAGTGGTCGAACCCACGTGAGTTTGCCAAATTAATTCTTGAGCAAAGGCACGGTTCTTCCTCTGTTTCTTCGACCTCAGCACCAGATGACTTCGCCCAATCAATTCTCCAAGCCATCAAGAAAATTGTTTTCAAAGGGGATATTTACAAAATTCTAGCCTCAGATCCAACTGCAACTGCTTACCTGAAGGACACCCTTGCAAAGATTGAGCTCACTACCCTCAATCCAGATGTCTCTGGTTTTCTGATAGAGCTAACTGCCGTGGTAAACCAAATAGCTGCAGAAATAAAACTGCTTCCTTCGATTAAGGATACCATCGAGAGAACATCTGGCTGTGAGAGTGCAGCCTGGTGTAGTGTACAAGAGGCGTACAAAGAGATCCAACGTATGGAGGCTAATCAAAAGAAAAAGCAAGACGAGATAGCCTCCAACACGAAGGACATTGAAGCATGGAAGCAACAGATCACAGAGCTACAAATGCTGAAAACCGCAACCGTGATCTGCGCCAACTCGACGACACTGAGATAGCTGAAGAGACGAAGCATGCTATTGATCGTATTGAGGCGGCCCAAAGATACGAGAAAGAGCTCGCAGAAGCAAAACTTGACGAATCTTTGTGCAACGCTCGTCTCAAACATCACATAGAATCTTTTTCTCAGTTGGCGTCGAGGCTTCCCTTCTGATACCTTCGACGCCTTTATTTCATTTGTCTAATCATCACTTGTTTCTTGGCCTTTTCAGGCTTTTTATGTAATGACAATTTTATGCCTGTTGGCACTGATTTAATTTATCATTATTATTCTGCCTTTAACTGCTTTCGACCTATATTGCATGATGATGTTCTCTATTATTATTTTTACCAGTCAAATTCGCAATTAAAGCGTTCTATCTTTTTCTTGGAAAGTCACCCTTCCAGCTTTAAATTCCAAGGCATAAGCTTCTAGCTTTACAGTGACACTTATAGCATAGCCCTCAGGCCTATTTCCAAGAATCACTCACCTATTTACACCGTTTGGCTGGCCAATCCAATCAGCCCTTAGCCTCTATAAATCTCTTCCATCTGACCATGTTTTGCGTAGAAACAACCATGAATACTTCAGAGAAACCTCCAACCAAGAAGATGGCTGGAAAGGCCAAGGCAACTGAGGAAACAAAGAAAGTAGAGGCGCCTCAACAACCCAATGCCTCCATTGGAGCAGCCTCTTTAGCTAAGAAGAAGGAAACCAAAATGAAGATCTCCAAGAAAGGGCGCTCCAGCACCCAAGAATCTGATGATGAGCCAGATGCAGATTATATGGAATTCCTCAAATCCATAGATTGGAGAGATTATGAATAACCTTACCTTGAAAAAGAAAAATGTTGTACTATTTTCTCTTCCCTTTGTATGCCATATTAGCCTGACTCGGCCTATTTTGGCTTTCTTTTATCAAATAAAGCTTATGTTTTTATATGAATCTCCTGCAGCATAGGCTTATATTTTTTCAAATACTTGCCATTTACTTTCAAGATTCTTTTATCTCTGTCTAATTCTTCCACTTCATAAGCTCCATTAGAGAACACTTGTATGACTTGGAATGGTCCTTCCCACTTAGGGGACCACTTGCCCAATGTTCTATCTTTTCGATCCATGGGCAAAATCACCTTCCAAACCAATTCCCCACATGCAAAAGATTTAGATTTAACCTTCTTGTTGTAGGATTCTTCGACCCTCTTCTTTTGTCTTCTCAGCAACTCCAAGGCTCTAAGCCTTTCTTCATCCAAATCCACTAATTCATTCATCATCATTTCCCAATAATTCTCAGAGGGAATCTCATGATGTCTTTGAACTCTTACAGACTGTAGATAAATCTCAACAGGTAATACTGCATCATGACCAAAAGTGAGTCGAAATGGGGTAGTGTTGGTAGCCTCTTTGGGGGATGTTTGAAACGCCCAAAGAATTTGGTCTAACGTCTTGTGCCAATTTCTAGGCCTTTTTCCCACATGTTTCTTGATAAGTCCAATCACTATCTTATTGGCCGCTTCGACTTGCCCATTGGCCTGAGCATAATACGGTGTAGAAGTTAATAACTTAAAACCTATCTCTTTGGCAAATTCCCGCATCTTTCGACCAGTGAACACGGATCCCTGATCTGTAGTAATTGTTTCAGGAATACCAAATCTATAAATAATGTGACTTTGGATGAACTCAATAACATCTTCCTGACCTATATTCACCAGTGGTATTGCCTCAATCCACTTGGTGAAATAATCAATTCCCACCAAAATATATCTCTGGTTCTTTGAAGATGCTGGTCGAATCTCTCCCACTATATCCAAAGCCCATCCTCTGAAAGGCCATGGTTTCACTATAGAATGTAATTCACTTGCAGGGATGTGCTGTATGCCAGCATGAATTTGACATTCTTGGCACCCTTTAGCAAATTCTATGCAATCCTTCAGCATAGTGGACCAATACATGCCTTGTCGAAACAACAACCATTTCATCTTCTGGCCAACTTGGTGTGCTCCACATGCCCCACTATGTACTGTCGAAAGTGCCAAATACGCTTCTGCCTCACTAAGGCATTTCAATAAGACTCCCTCAGGGGTCTTTTTAAATAATTCATTACCCATCAGCACATAGCTCAAAGCTTGATACCTGACTTTCCGTTCTGTCGAAGCCGTTGGGTTTCGCAAATACTCAACTATGGGCTTTCTCCAATCTTCATCTGTTAAATTATCTATGGCAAAAATTTCAAAATTTTCGCCATCTATACACCCAAGCTTAGTTGTTTCTAAGTCTGATGGACATAATCCAACAGCCACCACCTTACCTCTTGCCTCAATTACTTCTTGAAGGTTCACTTTCGACACCTTGTATCCAGAAGCAATTTGGGCCAAGTCGTTAGCAACTTGATTCTCTATTCTAGGTATGTGTTGAATGGCCACTACCTCAAATTTCTTTAATAATCTATTGGCTATCACAAAGTACATAATGAGATTTTCTTTAACACATTTATACTCCTTTGTGATTTGTTTTATAACCAATTCTGAATCTCCCATTATTTCGACTCTAGTTGCCCCCAATTCTAACAAAATTTCAAGGCCAGCAATTAATGCTTCATATTCAGCCTCATTGTTAGAACAAGGACCTTCGACCTTGTACTTGAATTTTGTTGAAATTTTTTCAGGAGAAATAATGTATATTCCTACTCCTGTTCCATTTTTATGACTTGATCTGTCAAAGTATAATTTCCAAGATCTTAATTCGACGTAATTCGAATCGTTTTCATTTATGGAATGGTCAACTATGAAGTCTGCAACTATTTGCCCTTTCACAGCTTTTAAAGGTTGATATGTTAAGGAAAATTCTGTCAATGCTAATGCCCATTTGCCAATTGGACTGTGCAAAATGGGTTTAGATAACATATGTTTTACAACATCAAAGTGAGACGAAACATACACATCAACAGGTTTTATATATTGCTTTAATTTAGTACAAGAGAAATACAAGCATAAACATAACTTTTCAATCATGCTATACCTAGTTTCTGCATCATTTAAATCTCGACTAAGGTAATAAATGGCTATTTCGACTCCATTTTCATCCTCTTGAGCTAACATGCTCCCTAGAGTTTTATCTGCTGCAGCTATGTACAATCTCATACTTTTGTTTCTACAAGGTGGTGAAAGAATTGGAGGGTGGCTTAGGTACTCCTTGATCTTGTCGAAGGCTTCCTGCTGCAATTGCCCCCACTCGAAACCATCTTTGTTAAAACGAAGCAATGGCGAAAAAGCTTGTGTTTTGCCACTCAGGTTAGATATAAACCTTCTTAAGAAGTTGATTTTGCCCAACAACGATTGCAACTCCTTTTTGGTTGATGCCGCTTTCGCCTCCATTATGGCTTTGGTTTTATTCAGATTTATTTCAATCCCTTTCTTGTGGACCACAAAGCCTAAGAAATCCCCTGCCTGCACACAAAAAGCACCTTTAAGAGGATTCATTTTAAGACCATATTTTCTCATCCTTTCAAAGGATTGTCGAAGATGGTCAATGTGACTATTCCCAGAAATAGATTTTATAACAATATCATCAATATAAATTTGCATGAATGTGTCTATAAAATCGTGGAAAATTGAATTCATTGCCCTTTGATAAGTAGCACCAGCATTCTTGAGACCAAAAGGCATCACTACCCACTCATAGGTGCCTAAGGCCCCAGGGCATCTGAAAGCAGTTTTATGAACATCTTCCTCAGCAATGAATATTTGGTTATAGCCAGAATATCCATCCAGCATACTAAGGTATTCATGTCCTGCTGCAGAATCTATTAACATTTCTGCTACTGGCATTGAATATTCATCTTTGGGAGTTGCAGAGTTTAAATCCCTAAAATCGATGCACACTCTCAAAGACCCATTCTTTTTAATAACAGGTACTATATTAGCCAACCATTCGACATGCCTTGCAGTGCGAATGAATTTGCAACGAAGCAGTCTTTCGACTTCCTCTTTGATCTTTGACAGTATCTCTGGTGCAAACCGTCTTGGATTCTGCTTGACTGGTTTTTTCCCAGGCGTCATAGGAAACTTGTGTTCGACTAACTCCCTGCTCAGACCAGACATCTCATCATAATCCAAGCGAAGCAGTCTTTGAATTCTTTCAACAGCTGGACTACTTCGACTTTCAACTGGGGATCAAGATTGGCACTGATGTAAGTAGGCCTTTTGGTTGCCCCCTCACTGAGATCCACTTCTTCCAAAGGATCTTGTGCTAGCATTTTTATATTGTTTGCCAACGGATCCTTTTTAAATCCCAAAGGCTCATCTTCATAGATAGCGTCGAGCCTCTGGCTTTGCCCTCCAGTTTCAACCTTGTCTGGTAGTTTTGGATCGAAGTCCTTGCCAGGACCTTCTTGATACACTTCAGAAATGGCTTCACCAGCCATATAATCATTGGCGGCTTCCAAAGCTGCTTGTAGTTTTGTTTCGGCCACATAGGCCGAAATTCTTCTCATAGCATCGAACTCAGTCATGATCACTGAATTCATCTCCCCACCCTGTGGGCTCTATTGGAGGTGTGCCTAGGCATGGCAATCTTCCTCCTGGTACCTCCCTGTCCCATCTGAAACCTTCTACAGGGTGTAGGTACAACGAATAAAACGTTTCCTCGTCAGGTGTAAACTCAAAATCAGCTGGAGGACATGGAGCAATGTTCGCCAGATGTTTCTCAAATTGCATACTGTCCACATGATTAACAGGCACCTTGAAGTACCCTTGATCAGCTTCAATGTTTTCCACTATCCCATCTGGTCTCCAGATTGTGATTCTCTGGTGCATAGATGAGGGTACTGCTCCTATCCCATGAATCCACTCCCTTCCTAAGAGTAGATTATAGTTAGCTTTTGTTTCGACGACCATGAACACTGTTGGTCTGGTAATAGTTCCCACAGTGAGATCTACTTGAATCACTCCCAGAGTAGAACCAACTTTGCCTTCATAGTTCGACAGAACCATGTTGTGGGGTTTAGTATCAGTTTCAAATTTTCCAATCTTACTCAACAGAAATCTTGGCATCAAATTAACCGTCGCACCACAGTCTACCAAAATCTTGTTGACAGGAACGTTCTCCACTTTTCCAGTAATATAGAGAGGCTTCAAGTGACCCTTCATTGCCTCCGTGGGACGCTCAAAGAAAGCATTTTGTTCTTCGACGCACCCATTGTTCATGATGTAATAGCACACAGGCTTGTGTGCCATCATTTCCAACTCAGCAGTTTGGTCTAAGTCTTCGATCTCTGAGACTTGACCAAATTCTCTTGGCATTACTGACACCACATTCACCAAAATGTCTAGGGAAGCTGCTGACTCATTGTCGAAGTTATCAGTCATATCATCATCTTCTTCGACCTTCTTTTCTGGCTGAATAGTAAACAACTTTCGTCGTATGGATAATTTCTCCATTGCCCCAGCCACATTAGTGCTTGACTCCCCTTGCACCTGAGCCTCCCTAACAACTTTTCGCCTGCGCTGCTCTCTTCTCCATTGCGATCTGGACATTGGGTTGTTACCCTTGTAATTCTGCGAAATGTATGCTGATTTGTTTGTGGTGCGATTCTCCTTCCTGTACTCAAATGACACACCTCCTTCCACATCGAACTTCTCCCACTTTTTCTTCTGTCCTCTCCCTTCGACAGGTTTAATCCAACTACCTGTTAGTGCGTTCGCCGTTGGCTTGAACGTACCTGGCCTAATTCCTGGTGTTTAGTTTTTTAGCCCTGTCGAAAGTCGCCTATGGTCAAAACCTCGGTGCCCCTTGCCCACCTTCTGCCCCCAGCGTTCGCCAGTCTTCTTAACACCTTCAAGCTTGTGGGCAGCCTTTTCATCAAAAATGGCGCTGCACCTGGGACACAACATTACTCCAGAGTCTTTTTTCTGGCAATGATGTAAGAAGTCCACAATTGTCTCTTCTAGCTTAGAATAAGCCATTTTGTTGAGTTTCTCTTGCTCATCTACCTTACTCAATGGTTCATTCTTTCGATCACTAATTTCGACCATGTTGACATCCATTCTGTCCTTCAAGCGCATCTTGGAGAAGCTGGCTTCCAGACTTTCAGCGGTCTTTGCCAAGCAGCCACCACCTACTGCTGCTTTTGCAGCTTTTTGGGAAGCTTTTTCCCAAGCAGCTTTCTCAGCCTCCACCATCTCCGCAGCATTAACTCTCTCGACATCAGGAGATGTCTTGAAAAAAGTTTCAGCAGCCATACAGATCCAATTTTCCACCAGACAACCATCCATGTCCAGCATCTCTCCAACCAAGAGCATGTCATCTTCCAATTCCTTAACAACTTGAACTTTGGGGGCATTTCTACCCATAGCCTCATTGGTGTTGATACTATCTGAACTATAATCAGACTCCTCAGCCAACTCGACCATATTAATGCCTTCATTGACAGTTATCTTCCACCCACTCACGGTTACATCAAAAACCTTAGCAGCATTATCCATTTCCACAAACTTATCAGCAGTTTCTTTGGTCACCAACATCAGATTGGTGCCATCAACGTTTAGGCCACTTGTAGCCTTACTAGAACCTTTAATCTTCACAGCACTGATGGCGAAGTCTTCAGTAACTTCTACCATGTTGACTGACTCGTCGAATCCCCCTGTGGCTTCCACCATCTGAACCTCATGAGGCTCTGTATAGTTGGCCTCTGCAACTTGCAACGGGTCAGAGTCAATTTTCATCTGGGCTTTGCCTTTTTCCCTAAACTTCAGCCTTCCTTCCTGGATAGCGTTTTGCACCAGATCCCTGAAAAGAAAACATTGAGAAGTTTTATGGCCCAAAAAATTATGGTACCTACAAAAACCTCTTTTCTTTCTTTGTTCTAAAGGTGGCGTTTTAGCACCAGCAGGCACTATCATTGGCCCATCTTTAACTAACAAATCAAAAATTTCGTCACATTTAGTGATGTCGAAAGTATATGTTTTCTTAGGGAATTTGTCGTTAGATTCGACAGGATTTTTTCCTTCTGAAGGAGCTAATAATTTGCAAGCGTAAGGTGGACCTTGCTTTAACTCAGCAACGTCAACCTCATTTTCGTCGAAACATGATGGCTCACCATACAGACTCTCCACATCTTCCTTGCATTCGACAAACGCTACTTTTTTACCCCTACTGAATTTGGCTTTTTCTTCTTTTAGCCTCTCTAGCTGTCGAACCATATCAGCCAGCTGGGCCATATCTCTAAGATATTGGGTATCTAATTTCTTCCTAATGGAATAATCAAGACCCCCAGCAGCTATTTCGACCAACTCATGTTCTGGCACTTGTGTAAAGCACCTGGCTTTAAGAAGTCGAAACCTATTCAGGTAATCATCAATTGGCTCAGTGACCTTGCGCTTGATGCTAGCCAATTCTTTCAAACTAATTTTAGTTTGCCCCATGTAGAACTGTTCATGAAACAAACGTTCTAATTGGGTCCAATTGTATATGGAATTTGGAGGCAACGTAGTAAACCATGTGAAGGCATTCTTGGTAAGAGAACTTGGGAAGTATTTGATCCTAAGGCTTTCGTCAGCAGCAATCTCGCCCGCCTCGATCAAATATCTAGCCACATGTTCGACAGTAGACTCAGTAGTATCTCCTGAAAATTTGATGAACTTTGGAACCTTCATCCTAGGGGGAAGTTCTGCTTGGAGAATGTAGTCCACTACAGGTGATGTATAATTTGGCCTGGTGAAGCCAAAATTCATCCCATTCCTAGTCATTATCCTTTCGACCATGGCTGCAAGATTATTTTCTTCTGCTTGATTCTGGTGTCGAACCTGCCTAAGTAGTTGGTCTGCGTTTTGGTTCCTGTTCACCATCACTACTGGTTCTACCTCCATCTGGTATGGCATCTGGTTTCTTGGTGGTTCGACTCTGAAATGGTCAACCATCTCTTGATCCTCCAGGTTAGCATCAGGTATCTGACGTTGATGACGCCTTGGGATATCTTCGACCACCGTCGCTCTTCGATCTACTGCTGGCACTCCCATGAAATCAGCCATGCGTGCCACTTGTGCAGCCAGTTGTTGGTTAGTTTGAGTTGTATTTTGAATCAAAGGTTGAAAAACTTCTCCCATTGTCTGAGACAACGTATGTACCATTTGCATGTTACTTTCATCCATCTGCTGTCTCAAACAATTTATGGATGTATTTGTAAGGCTAGGGGTTTGAATAGAGTAACCAACGCCTATACTCTGATTGTTTCGTCCCCCTGATCCTGACCCTTGTAGTGGCGAAGACACAACAGTTTCTGAAAATACAGGTGGAGCATTCTGCAGGTTTTGCATCATTGATGTAGGCATACCATAGGGTTGACTCCTTGACCCTGGATGTGGGAAACCTGGTGGAGGAACGTGCCGGTACATTGCATTTCCTCCTGGGGGTGTTGGCGAATTAGAACTTTGTGGTCCTATATATTCCAACACAGGTTGAGTATAAGATTTTGTATATGTTGATCCTGGCTCAGACACCACTAACGGAAGTGACGCCGGTCCTCCTGTCGAAGACACTGGTGATGGAGTGCTTTGAGTCCCAATACTGCTACTGGACTGAGTGTTTGAAATACTCCCTTGAGGATCAACTTGTTGATTGGCATTAGTTGCCATCTTCTTAGTATATCTTCTCTTTGGTATCTCTTCGTTTGCTGTGGCTAACTTCCCACTCCTCAATAACATGCAACGAAAACACTTCTTCACCAAGAGAGATAAGGCTGACAAAAAGGTTTGACTTAGCACTGGGTCCCACCAGGCGTGCCAATTTGTTTACTGTGAATTTTGGTAAACAACCTCTGATCTATCAATCTAAACGCAGATTGATTTAACTTGCAGGATCGATCACACAAATCCTAGGACATGTGCTAAGTTTGAGAGACAAGTGTAACTTAAAGAAAATGTAAACTGAACTCCACGTTCGACAATGCTGAAAATAAAATCTAACTGAACTCCACGTTCGACTACAGGCAATAAAGTAAAGTGAGAACTTGAAATTTAAAGTAATGCAAGTAAAGGGTGCAAAAATTAAAGGCGTCGAATGGGTAAAAGCTTTGAAAGTAAAATGCAACGAACTCCACGTTCTTGGAAAGTAAAGGCTGGGAAAGTAAAAGTGCTGTCGAAGGTAAGGTGCTGGAAAGTAAAAGACTTTAAAAATAAATGCAATTGATTTAAAGGAGAACTTCACGTTCTTGAAAATGAAAGGCTTTGAAAAGTAAAGGTTTGAAGATTAAATGCTTGAACGTAAAATGCGGTCGAAAGTAAAACGCAGAAAACTTAAATGACTTTGAACATAAATTTGGCATGGAAGATAAATTTCAAGAAACTGTAAAGGCATGGAAAGTAAACATGCTGAAGATAAATTAGATTAATGAAGACAATGGTGTTACATTACGTACATTCTCACAAACTCGTTTCTCTACACGCGGGTACTTTGAGTTTCTTAGAGTAACTTGTACAGAAATATGAACACCCCATTTACATAGAACCAACTCCCATTTATAGTGCTAGGAAATAACTACTTAGTGGTGGTTACTGCTTCGAACGTGTGGATTTTGGCGCCTTCCCCTTAATCTCAACTGTTCCCACGTCCACAACTGCTCTTATTTAAATTTCAAATATTGGAAATTCCCTTCAATCTTGACATAACCGCTGCAGCGCTACATTCTCACGGTCGAAGAACCCTTTCCATACTTAGCCATTTTTTAAGACTTCTCCACATTTATTCGACTCGGGCCTCTCAAAAGTTAGGTCGAAGCCTTCTTTATATTAAAAATAATTTTTTAACATTAATATAACTTTGATTTTGTCTGGCGTCGAAATTGAGGGTTAACAAACCGACAGTAAATGGAATGTGCATACTGCTCAACAAAAAATTAAGGAGGAAATCTTGAAATTTTACACTTAGTTGATAGGAAAAGCTACTTCTACTTTGAATTGTATAAACTTGGTGGACATGAGAAATGGGCCTCAGCTTAGCAATGAACAAAGGTTGTCTCTAGTGTAACCAATCTCTGTGAGAGAGAGATTAAGAAAGCCCTTAATGGTATCCATGATAATTCTGCCCCTGGTATGGATGGTTATGGGGCTAAATTCTTCAAGGCAACATGGGAGATAATAAGGGAAGACCTAGTTAAAGCTGTTCAGGAATTCTTTGAATCTAGCAGGTTGTTAAACGCAGTCAATTAAACTCTAGTCACTTTGATTCCTAAAATTCCAAATGCCACCATGATCAAAGATTATCGCCCTATATCCTGCTGTACTACTTTCTACAAAATTGTATAAAAAATCATGACTAGTAGAATGAGCAAGGTGCTTAATAGTGTGATAGATGACAGTCAAGCAGCTTTTGTTCTAGGTAAGCACATGCATGATCACATTCTTTTGGCTTATGAACTAATTAAAGGGTATAGTGCAAAAAATGGCCCTCCTAGATGCATGATACAAATGGATCTTCAGAAAGCCTATGATATTGTGGAATGGTGTGCTCTAGAAGCCATCCTGAAGGAATTGAGTTTCCCTACAAGGTTTATCAGCTGGATCATGGTGACTGTTACCTCAGTATCTTATAGATACAAGGTGAATGGCAACATAACTGACATCCTCAAGGCAAAGAGAGATATTAGGCAAGGGGATCCCCTCTCCCCCTTGCTTTTTGTGGTCATGATGGAGTATCTTCATAGAAGATTGCAGAGGCTTAAAAACAATCTTAATTTCAATTTTCCATGCTAAATGTGAGAAGTTGAATATCATTAATGTCAGCTTTGCAGATGATCTCCTGCTCTTTGTTAGAGGTGACATAAATTCAGTTGAGTTGCTTATGGAAGCCTTTAAAGATTTATCATCTGCTACTGACCTGGTTGTGAACCCTAGTAAATGCAAAGTCTATTTTGGAAATTGGATGAATCCACCAAGAGTAGCATATTGCAAATCACTGGTTTTGCTAAAGGTAGTCCCCCCTTCAGGTATCTTGGTATTCCA
This sequence comes from Lathyrus tuberosus, assembly GCA_022829125.1. Classification (NCBI taxonomy): domain Eukaryota; kingdom Viridiplantae; phylum Streptophyta; class Magnoliopsida; order Fabales; family Fabaceae; genus Lathyrus; species Lathyrus tuberosus. Next base: position 1,022,633 of record JALAZF010000205.1, on the reverse strand, counting down.
CTTTCTAGTAAGAAGCTGTCTGTTAGTCAATGTTTGATCTTAGCAGAAAAAATAACTTGTTGAATCAAGCATTGGAGTTCAAAGTTGCTGAGATTTGCTGGGAGGTTGCAGTTTATAAACAACATAATTTTTGCCACATCTAACTATTGGCTTCAATGCATACCCATTCCAAAAGCTGTGCTAACTAGAGTAGATGCCATCCGCAGATATTTTTTATGGTCCAATAGTGACAGAATCACAAAAAGTCCCCTATAGCTTAGAGCAAAGTATGTAGACCTAAAGCTGAAGGAGGCCTAAATATCATTGATTTTCAGGTTTGGAACAAAGCTTGTTTGGCTAAACTGTTATGGAATTTATGCAGGAAAAATGAGAGTTTGTGGATAAAATGGATACATAACTATTACTCAAAGAACCAAGATATTATACAGGTGCCTATCAAGAAATCTTGTACTTGGATCCTTAAAGGAATTTTGAACCAAAGGCACAACCTAGAGCAGTTAGTTGATTGGAATGATTTGATACAGAAAGACAAATTTGCAACCAGGGATATGTATATTACTATGCTGGACCAAGCTGATAAGGTTGAGTGGAGATACTTACTGAAAAGCAATATGGCCAGGCCTATATCTCTGTGTACCCTGTGGCTGGCATGCCATAAAAGGCTTCCCACCAAAGACAGGTTATACAAAATGGGATTTATTGATGAAGATCAATGTTGCTTCTGTTTAGAAAAAGAATCAATCCAACATTTATTTTTTTACTGCCTCATTTCTAAAAACATTTGGAATGAGATCCTTGGATGGCTACAAATTCCTCATAATGCTCAAAAGTGGGATGATGAATTGACTTGGCTCATTGGAAAGTGTAGAGGCAAAGGTTGGCGAGCTACTGTCTTAAAGTGTGCAATAGCAGAAACACTATATGCTATTTGGATCCATAGGAATAATACTTGTTATGGGGTTACTAGTAATAGCTGTACTATTGTGCCCACTATTAATAATTGTGTTGTCCAAAGAGTTTGGGTGAAAACTCAAATTAGGAAACTTGTTAGTGTCCTAATGATGCCTTAATGAGGGCTGGTTGGTCTTTGAGTCTTTTGGGTGGCTGGATCATTTTGATCGCCTTGTTTGTATTGTTTTTGGCTAAGTAATATAATTTTTCTTTTTCCAAAAAAATAAAAATAAATAAATAAGACAATTATGTTATAAGAGAGAATACAATGGTCGATAAATTTCTATTATTCAATATTTGAATCATTAGTATAGTTGGTGTCGTTTATAACTATAGTATTTTATCTCCTATATAAAAATATTTTAATAAACAATGTATTTTTTTTGTATATAAATATTAATTTTGTTTTGACACTATTTATAAAAATATTTAAATGAATAGTAAAGTTGTTCCTGTATATAAAAGCATTTGAATCAAAATATTTTTTTGTTTTGACAATATTTATAAAAATATTTGAATCAATAGTAAAGTTGTTCCCGTTTAGAACAATAGTATTTTATCTCCTATATAAAAATATTTTAATCAACAATGTATTTTTTTCCGTATACAAATATTAATTTTGTTTTGGCACTATTTATAAAAATATTTGAATCAATAATAAAGTTGTTCCCGTATATAAAAACACTTGAATCAATTTTTTTTTGTTTTGACAATATTTATAAAAATATTTGAATCAATAGTAAAATTGTTTCTGTTTATAACAATAATATTTTCTCCTGTATATAAAAATATAAAAGTACATTTTTTTGAAAGAATTTATTTCTATAATTTAATTATAATTTTAAATTTGAATCAATAGTAAATTTGTTCATATTATTATTCAATATTTTTTATTAGTAATTTCGTGTTCCTGTTATAATTATTTTAATTTGATCTTTTAAGAAAATGGGTAGTTTTGCTTTGTTCGAAATTCAACTTTCTATAGTTGATTGACATCATAAAAAATATTAATGACAATAAAAATACATTTTTTTCAAATACATTTAGGAAAAAATAATTAAAAAAAATCAAAATAAAGTTATCCAAATTATTGATTCAAAGTAATGGAATGAAAAAATAAAATAAAATAGAATTGACAATTGAAAAATTCCAAGATAAGATTGTAACATTTTATGGTTTTAAAATGGTAAGATTGTAACATTAAATTGATTTAAAATTGTAACATTATATAATAATGAATAATATTTAAACTAATTGAATAGTGATGGTCAAGTTTAGCATTCATTATTGCATAGGCTGTCATTTAAGATGTGTCATAGGTAATCAAAAAAGTAAATAAATTGTTTATGGGCTCAAAACCAGTTTATATTAGTTGTGGTTATGTGTAATAGGAAGACCAAATGAAAATAGAGTAAAAACTTTTGAGAAGAGAAGAAAAACGGAAGGTTGCTAGTTGCTACAACCCTCAATTGAGAAGGTTCTATTCTCAGAAATGATTCCCAGGTGAAGTCTAAATCGAACGACTATGTGAATAGTTATGTCCGCTTTGTGTGTTTGATATTCATTGTATCATACCATTGTATATAAATGTAGCATTGTTTATAGAAATCCAATATAAGTATTGATGTTGTTGCATGCAATGCGGTTGTTGTTGTTGATCCTCTACTCGGAAGGAAGTAGAATCAACAGATACTGCGAAGTAGAACGAAACCGGTGGACGATTAGATTCACTGATGCTGCGGATAGAGAAACACGGAAAATCGGCATGAAGTCGCCCAAAAGAAAGATTACTCCCTAGTCGGAAGTGTCGCCCATCTCAACTTCGTCAGACGATAGCAAGTTTGGTTTGTTAATCGTATGTGTAACTTAAACATGTAGCTTCTTAAACAACCAAGGAAATAGTGATTATTAAGTGAGTTTGTGTCTTTTTATGATTTTGTGGAACGATAGCAGATTCTTCTGAGATTTTAGGCGTTTGTCAAGAGTTTTATAAGGTTAAGTAAGTCTGTGTATTTACTATAATTTCCTGCATAATAAACGACCAAGGAAACCATGAAGGTTAGATAAAGTTCAACATTAGAATGTTGGTTATGATAGAAGGATGTTGTTAGAAATTTAATAGAAAACATGATACCTCCCAATTTAGATCGACATATGTTTGTGTTTGTAAAGTATGGAAAACCTATTTGATTAGATGCATGTAAATAAACCAAGAGTTATTTTGTGAATGCAGTACATCAGAGGACAGTTCCAATTTAGACTCCCCAAAATTCTCATAAGTGGAATGCACGTGGGAATTGCGCACATGATCTGCTAAGGTGGCTAAGAGAAACGTTCTGGTAAGTCACAGTAAAGCAAGTGCATTGTTATATATTACATACATGGTAGGAGAGACACTAATTGAGATTTATATGTTTGTAGCAAATTCCAAGAGATGTGATAAGCAAATGTCTTTTTACCGGAAGGCGTTGGATCAATCTTATTGACTGCGATAGAAGAGAAATCTACCATTGCAAACTTCATTTTGCAGAAAGAAACAAATCAGAAGAAAAGTTCGTTTATCATGGGTGGAACGAACTGGCAAAGAAGAGGAATCTGAAAATGGGAGATATTGTGAATTTCAGCCTTAGTTATCCTCCGGCAACCAGAGTTTATGTATCAGTCTTGAACCGCCGTTAATCGTTCCAACTTGTGGACAACAATGGTCATTTTCTGAGGCTGAAGGTTGATAGAATGTGTTCCAGGGAGTCTTAGTTGTGTGTCGGCAAGAAGTAGTGATGAAGTAGGTTTTTTAAGTTGTATAATAGTTTGTTTGAGCATGAGTTGTTTATTTAACAATTTGAATGATCTTTAGAAGCTTGTTAAGTAGTTTGGATGTTGGAAGGATTGGATTTGCATGGCCATGATATATGGTATTAATTTAGAGTTATTATAAGCCATATGACATCAAGTATTAGTTATGAAATCCATGAGCACAGTTTGAAATAGATGTAGAAATGAAAAAGTAGTTGAGGTACATGTTAAACATAAAGAACAACGTGTGAATTCTTATCACATCCTCAAGGCAAGGTACATGCAGTACATTCCCATTAGATGCTATTATTTTATCACATCCTCAATTTAGAGACAACAATATAGAACCGTTGTTGTTGGAAGTCGATTGCGTTACTCCGGCTCCATTCGTTGAATTATTCTGCAAGATCGAAGCCAAAAATCAATGGTGCAAGTTGAACTTAACCGATTAGCTTTTAATGAAACTTAAATGGTTAAAAAAAAAGACTATTGATCATGTTTTCACCAAGAACACTTCAAAGATAAAAAATTATGTAACAAGACTTCTTTTAAAAGAACTTCATTGTTGCGGTGAGAATCGGATAACAAGCTATTAATTAACTTGCATCGCAAAACTTTGAAATTCACCACCGAGCTTTGATTTATCCAAAGGAAAGGGTAAAGACCGAAAAACCCTAATAAGAGAATCTAGGTTTGGGGGTTGGTTATACAAAGGGAAGGTATTAGCACCCTAAGTATCCGTAGTACTCTACGGGAACCTCTTGTTAGTATTTGTGTTATGCTAAAGTGTGCTTGCTAAGGGGAATGTGCTAAGGTAAAGACCTAGGGTATATACACTAAGTATGCTCGCCAAGACACCGCATCTCGTGCCTACGTATCCTGACGGGAATGGAATCAGAGCATTCGTAGTTCCCCTCAATGGGGTAAAAGGGTGTAAAAAGAAAATGTGAAATCTGAGAAGGCATCGGATGTAAAGGTAAAAAAGTGGAAAAAGAAAAAGGTGGGAAAATAAAAAGGTGGAATCCGAGAAGGCATCAGATGTAAAGGTAAAAAGGGGTGAAATCCAAGAAGGCCTTGGATGTAAAGGAAAAAGGTAGAAAAAGAAAAAGGTGGATCGCTAGGATCTCGCAATCCTATGCCTACGTATTCTCAAGATGAACTTGAGAAATCAGAGCGTCCGTAGTTCCCCTCAATAGGGGTAAAGAACTCTTGACTGTGGTCAAGGTTCTAAGGGAAAGTAGGGTCTGACAGCAAGACACCTACGTGGAGTACGGCGACTCCAAACCTAAGGCTAGGTAAAACAGGGAAAGAAAGTCTCGATCGCGCGGCGGCGTGAGATAAAGGGAATAAGGAACAAGGCTATCCTAAATGACATGACAATCAACTATAGGGTCCTTTCCTTTGGAATGAAGTGTAAGAAACAGAGAAAACGAGGAGGAAACCTCGAGTATCAGGAGTAAGATGAATATATACAGCAAAAGCATCAAGAATTAAATAAAAAATTGAACATCAAGAATTGACTACAATGAAAACGAGGATAGTCAAGATTAAATTAAAAATTAACTAGAAAATCTAATTAACCACATTCTAACTAAAATTAATTAAAACTAATATAGATTAAAATCTAATTACAAGCTAATTACCTAAATTCTAATTAAATAATTCTAAAACTAATTCCAATTCTAAAATAAAAATTAATTGATTAAATTCAAATTAAAAATTAATTAAACTAAATTCTAAATAATTTCTAATTAAAACCTAAATAACTAAAATTAGCTTAAATTCTAAAAATTAATTAAACTAACTAATTAGTATAAAAAAACAAAACTTGTTACTAATGGACTAGAAGAAAACAGCCCAGGAAGAGGATGATAGGCTGCATAGGAAGGAGGCGACCCAAACCCGGTTCAGGCAACACAAAAAAATCGAGAATACCCAACCCTATTTCACATCAAGGCCATTGTTTTGAAACCATATTCATAACAGAACAAAAATCGTTCAGGAAACGGGAAGAAGAAATACCTCGCCTCCTTCAATCGCTCCTTTCCCTCCCACGTTTTCTTGCGATTCTCTCTTCTTTCCTCTCCATCTCGCTCGATCTACTCTCTCCGTCGCAAAATCCTTCCGTGTGAAGTTCTTCCGTCGAAAATCCCTTCGTGCAGAACTCCGCTCGAAGCTTCTTCGTTCGATTCTGGTTCCGTCTCTCCTTCGTGTTTGTGGCGGCGATGGTTGCTGATGGAAGAAGGGTGTGAAGTTGTTGTTCGCTGTTGATGATGTTGGTAGCAACCTGAGAGTCCGATTTTGGTTAAGTTGAGTTGGTCGGTCAAAGGAGCTGAGGCTGTGGAAGTGTCACTCAAAGTTGTCGTGATGTCGAAGGGTAAGAAACAGGGGAAGGTTTTTGGTAGTTGTTGATGTTGATGAAGGAGAAGGATAGTGGGTGAATATACGAAGGTTAATAGCTTGGAAAGAAGGTGGTGGTTTAAGAATCAAAGCTGTGGTTTATTGATTAGTGAAGGTTGAATGAACTTTGTTTTGCAGGTTAAATTTTCATTGAAGAATATGAAGATGGACGGTTTGTGAAGGTTGAGATTCTGTAATTGGAGCAAGCGTATTGAGGCGGTTGATGAGTTTGGAGCGTATGGTATTTGTCTGGTTTGTGATATGTGTTAGCAGAACAAGAAAAAAAATGGTTTTCTTTTAGTTCCAGGTTTTTGTTGAAGGTTAGTTGCTTTCGACCTCTCTTTCTATTTCTCCTTCATCTCCTTCTTTTTCTTTGTTTTCGTTATGGCTGGATATCTGGTTTTGGAGGATGTGAATACGGTGCTCTGTTGTGTACGGCGAGAGGTGAGGATGGTCTCTGGGATTGAAGAATGAGGGAAGGGAGGTTAGTTGGTGGTTGGAAAGTGACGTTCAAAACGGAGGGAGATGGATTGGTCGTGTGAGCTTTATGGTTTTAAGGTCTTGAGTGAAATTTTTCTGTCTCTCCTTTATTTTCCACTTCCTCTCTTTTTAACCATTCAAAAACTTCTTCAATAAGTTTTGCTCTGATGTTGAGGTTGTGTCACTTTCTTGAGGAGAATTGCTGTTGATGTCTTGTAATTTTCGAATGGCAGAATGTTGCAGCAGGGTATATGTATTGTTGTTGTCAAGAAAAAAAATGCAGACCTGGGTTTTATGATGCAGAGTCTTGTGGTACTGCAAGCAGGTGACACAGGTGTTGCGCAGTGTAGCAGTATGAAGGCAGTGTCTTGGAGGTTTTGAATTTGGTTGTATGTGCGCAGGATGGAGGTGTAAAGTGGAATTATAACAATGAGATATACATGAAACAAAATAATAATGAAAAAAAAATGTAGTGAAGCAAATAATAATAAATACTAAATATAATAATAATAAAATGATAAAATAATAAAAAAAATAACAAAAAAAAATGACAATAATAATAAATAATGATAAAATAACAATAGTAAAATAAATGAAATTAATAGTAATAATAATGACAAATTAACAAAAGGAAAAGGGAGAATTTGGTGATGATTAAATAAAATAAAGATTGATTCTAAACTCTAAAATAAAGATTAAACTAAGTTAAGAAAAACCAAGATTAAGAATTAAAAACTAGTTAAAACCTAAAAAATTAAACTAATCAAATTATATTTAAACTAAAATTAAGAGTAAACCAAGATGAAATTTCTAATTTGAACAAGACCAAAATAAAAACTATACTGAAATTAAACTAAATTAAATTTAAGTAATCTAAGAAAATTATCTAAATAACAATAAAACAAAAAAGAAAATGGCATGGAAATGATAAAAATCGGCTAAAATGCATGATTAACAGATGTTTACTAAAAATGCGAAAACAGAGACCAACTTGGAATGATATGAAATGATCAGAATCTGAGGGTAAAATTTGGGGTACAACATTCATGTTCAGAACCGTAGAGCAAAAAACACCTAGTCAATTGTTGAATATAAAAAAAATTCAAAATGAACAATAAAATGGATCATAAACTGCTTGAAGGGAAATAAAATAGATCATTTAATAATATATAGAGATAAGATTACTAACAGAAGAAGGTTGCTCAATATTGGAGTCATTGTTGAGAAGATTATGGCAATGAATAATCAATCCAGCTAAACCAAGTAGTAACCCTTTTCATGAATATTTTAACTGGTATGTTATACATGAATATTTATGGGAGCTATACATGAAAGGGACACATGATAAACTAAATATCACGAGTTACACAATCAGTTTACAAAGGTAAAATTAATTCATCAGTTACAACATCAGATCACAACGGAAAACATTAGGATAATAATATCGAAAGTATACTAATGGTGAAAAAAATACAAACTATCACAACACAACGAAAAGAGGAAAACAATATGAAACGCCAAATATTCTAAAACAATAAACATAAATAAATAAGACAGAAGAATCTAAGAAATACCATTGAAACTCACATGTTTCTCAACAACAACCATCTTCAAATGCTCATTTGAAGTAGAAGAAACCTTCCATTTATGGTTAATCTTTACAGTGATCTTCGACAACTTTTTACGGTCATTGCTCGTTTATCAACTCGAATGGTCTCTCTACGTGAATGCTCACTGATTAGGGTTACAGATGGTGTTTGCAACTTCCAACTTGAAGGCGCAGTAGGGGAAAGTGTGAAGATTATGAAGGCTGAAAAAGATTAAATACCAAATTCAATAATCCAATACATCTGCATATTGTAGTTGGTAATGAGAAAGAAAGAAAACGATGTGATGGAAGCAAGATATGTGTGTCAGAAAATAGAAGATTATGGAAAGATAATTCACACAACCGATGAAAAATTGGGAACAAGGGAAGAGAGTTGGTTAGATTACAACCATTATCATTCAATAGTTATGATTTAGCAAATAAAGACTTAATTTGCCCCCAAAGTGATGACATGTCGACAGAAGAGGGAAGGGTAAAAAAATACTTTCCAGAGACTCTTTCTTTCTTATATGGTATATTTTAAAAAATGTTTTTATATGTGATTAGACATAATATTTGATCACTCTTCAAAACATGTTATTAATGAACTAATTAACTAGTAATAATCTTTTAATAATTTTTGTAAAAAAGGAAGAAAAAAATATTGAAATTAGGATAATAAGAGTTGGAAATTGAAGATCTTTTAAAAATAGAAAGAAAAATAGGGTTGAATGAAGAAGAAAGTTAAATGAAGAAATTTTTTAAATTGTCCTAGGTTAGGAGCTCTAAGACAGACTAGAATGAACTTAGGTTGAATACGAACTAGGAAAAGAAATTGAGTAGAGATTGTGTAATGTTACACTTATAAAATTTTACTTTTATTTGTTCATTGTATTTCATCTTCTCAACTATTGAAAAGTGTCAACATGTATAAATTTTTTATCAATTAATATCAATTTCAACAATCAAATATCAATGCCAACTCCTCATGAACAGAGTTTATAATCCTTCAAAGCAAAAGTAGAAGTTATCAAATCTTGGTTAAATTTTTGGATTATACCTATCCACATTTAGCTTACACGTATTTTTAATAGAAACACCCATAAGCGTAACACACTACTCTCACAAAAAAAATTATATTACTTATTTACTTTGTTGAATTAACCTTAATAATATAGCCCAAAGTTATGCTTTCCAAGCACTTAAAAATGTGATTCTAGATGAACGTGTTCTCATATTTGTGTTAAGATATGTTACCTTCACATTTTGTAAAGTCATCAATTTCACAAAATTGGGTTAACTTCATGACGGGAAATTGGGTTGAGGTTCGTAAGAAAAGGCCAGCTCGTGACGGGGAAGCTAGAAGATCGGTGTGGACGGCTCAAAGATGGAAAAATGTTGACGATGATGGAAGAAACGTATCTATTTTCTTCTTTACTGAGTTCCCAGACTCGTATGAAGCCAAACATATGTTTGACGAGTTTAAAGAATACGAATTGGTGGTGGAGGTTGTTATCCCCCAAAGAGAGACAAGCGAGGGAAACAATATGGCTTTGTTCAATTCAAGAAGGTTGCATATGAGAGACTTCTGGAGGTTAAACTAGAAAATATAATGATCAAAGGCAAAAAGATTTTTGCTAACGTGCCAAGATTTCAAAGCGGGGTAACTATATTTCACAATGGAGCTAAGGAACAGATGCCAATGAAGGTCGGATTTGGGGAAAGACAACCTCAACATCAGGGACGAAAGATATGGATGAGTAGTAGCAATGCGAGGTTATCTTATGCGTAGGCGGGGAAATACGAAAATTATAGCCTAAAAGCATGAGAAACCCCTAAAACTAAGATTATATGTTAGACCTGACACATTAAACTCAGTAAAATGTAAACCCAGTCAACTCTAAATTAGAAAGGGCCAAAAAATGAAAACCCAATAAGCCTTAAATTAGAAAGGGGCAAAAAGTAGACTTACCAGCAAACTTGCTTTCCTCTTTTTTGTTTCATAAAACACATGTCTTCCTCTTCTTCATTTTATTTCCTCTTGCTTCAGGATTCTTTCCTTCATTCGCAGCTTTGTTGGAGAGTTTCTTTGTTCACAACAATGATCTTCGTTCTTCCTTCCTTTCACTTTTGGTCTAAGCAATTTAGCAATTTCATTTGAGAGAAAATATGAGAAGAAATAACCTAAATGCTACTTGTATTTTTAAATCAAGTATTTCATTTCAACAATCAAATATAACTCAACAAGTATTATTCCATCTCAGTAAATAGTATGTTGAATGTAATGACAAGAGTAGTGATAATTTACTAGATCACAAGATAGAATAACTATGACATAACTAACTTTAACTAACTTCTAGTTCGTTATGAAATTGTTAAATGCTTGTTAGAAGTATTTAGACATTACTTGCTATATAAGAAAGCTTTCACTCTTGTAATTGCCATGATGACGAGTAATAACTAATTCAGCATACTTATTTCTCTCAATTCAAGCTTCTTCTTCCTTTCAATATGCACAAAGCTTGAAGCTTAACATGGTATCATCGATCTGTGATTGAGCCTGCACTGCTGCACTTCTCATCTCATCCACCTTGCAATTTTCTCAGTTTAATCATTCATCTTCTTTGTTATTTCACTCTGCAACTATGTCACTTGCAAGTTTTGAAACTTCTACAGGCAGCATCCATGGCGTATCTCCATTCGATGCAACCAACAAAGGTTATCAAAATGATACACTTAACCCTTATTTCATGCATCCAAATGAAAATCCGGCGCTGGTTCTTGTCACTTCATTACTATCCACCAATAACTACCATTCTTGGTCAAGATCCATGATTATGGATCTTTGATCCAACAACAAACTGCACTTCATCAATGGTAGCTTAACTCGACCACTGGATGAAGATATCAATTCAGTTGCATGGGATCTGTGCAACACCATGATTATGTCATGGCTTCATAATTGTGTGGAAGCTGAAATTGCACAAAGTGTGCTTTGGATGGACACTGCAGCAGAGGTATGGAATGAGCTGAAAGATCGATTTTACCAAGGTGACGTATTTTGAATCTCAAATATTCAAGAAGAAATATACAATTTGAAACAAGGTGATGCATCTATCTCTTCCTACCATACAAAGCTCAAGAAACTTTGGCAAGAATTGGACAAATTTTGTCCAATTCCTAAGTGTTTATGTTACTCTACGTGCCAAACAGTTATCAAGATTTGAGCTTATCGTGATGGTGATCAAGTTATTTGATTCCTAAAAGGGTTGAATGATTAATACTCAGTAGTGCAATCTCAAATCATGCTCATGGAACCATTCCAAACATATGTAGAGTTTATTCTCTTCTTGCTCAACAAGAGAGACAAACGATTATCCCTCTTGATGAGTAAAATATTTTGGAATTTCCCCCCATTCACCAACCTCAAAACAATGCATTCCAGACTTCTGCACCCAGAGGTGGCAACTCTCGAGGAAGAGGCCATAGGGGTGTCAGATTCTATGGTGGAAGAGGGCGAGGTTCCAGAATTTGCACACACTGCGGCATGACCAACCATACAGTTGATACTTGCTTAAAAAAGCATGGATATCCTCCCCACTTGAAACATGATGGTTCAATTAATCAATATGCAGTAGTTTCTGATACTATAGATGCAGTTCAAAATGAGTCTCATGGTGAGAATGAAACTACACAAGGGGCTTTGGCATTCACACCTGACTAGCACAAGGCATTACTGGCTTTACTCCAAGGTGTCTCCACATCTCAGCATCATAACATTAATCACTTGGCTACTCAAGTGGAAAATGACTCAGGTATCATTTGCATCATTCATAGTTCTGAGCATTTCATCCTTGACACGGGAGAAACTGATCATGTATGTAATACTAGAGAATTTTTTCAATGCATCAAAAGGATCAATCTCATCACAATCAAATTACCAAATGGAGCACTCATTACTACCTCATATGCTGACACAATTCATTTTGATCACCATATGTATCTTACTGATGTATTGTACATGCCTGATTTTTCTTTCAATCTCATATCTGTCCCTAAGCTAACCAAAATTTCACAATGCCAATTGTTGTTTAATGATAATGATTGTATGAGACAAGATATTCATTCCAAGAAGAGGATTGGCATAACTAGATTGAGTGGTGGATTGTATATTCTAGAGTCACCTTCAGTTACCTTGAACTATACTTCATTAAATCACTCCATCAATACCTTAAACAATAAGTCTCTAGATATAGATCAAAATTGTAATCTTTGGCACTTAAGGCTTGGCCAACCTTCTAATACAAAAGTGACTCAATTACCCTAATGTTTTCCTTTCATATATTCTATTTCTAGTATTAATCCTTGTGATGTATGCTTTTATGCCAAACAAATGAGACAACCTTTATCTCACAGCTCTCATGTTTCCTATTCAAAATTTGATTTAGGGCATATGGATATTTGGGGTCCCCTATCCACACCATATATGATGGGTTATAGATAATTTCTCATAATTGTGGATGATAAGAGTATATTTACTTGGTTATTTCTCATGAGATTAAAATCTGAAGCATCATCCATCATTCAATAATTTGTTTCATTGATCAAAACTCATTTCAACACATCTATTAAATGCATCAGATCTGATAATAGATGTGAATTCATCCTCATAGAATTTTACAAACAGCATGGCATCATTCATCAAACATCTTGTGTCGGTACCCTTCAACAAAATGGAATTGTTGAAGGGAAACACCAACATATTTTAGGGATCAATCAAGCCATCTTATTCCAATATAATTTGGCTCAAACATTTTGGGCTCATGCTGTTCGCCATGCTGTTCACATTATCAACAGACTTCCATTTGTTTTCTTAAAACACAAGTCAACATATCGGATCTTATACAATAAGTTCCCTGATCTTACAAACCTCAAAGTGTTTGGTCCACTATGTTTTGCCTCCACTTTGAAAGCCCGTAGAAACAGGCTAGACTCTAGATATAGAAAATGTGTCTACTTAGGTTATAAACCCAACACCAAGGGTCATATCTTGTTTGACTTCCAAAGTAAAGAGTTATTTGTATCCAGAGATGTGTCATTCTTTGAACAACATTTCCCATATAATCCTCCTTCTGCTAATACCACCGATCCTAGTATTACGACTCAAGTTTCTAATGATATTTACTTAGATGACCTGCTGAGCTATTCGTATACACCTACCACTCATGGCACCCATCCCACACCTGATTCTGACCCTGAAGCTTCACCTCCTATACCAGGTACACCTGTGTTATGGTGAAAATTGGATATCAAGCTATTAGTTAACTTGAATCACAAATCATGAAGTTCACCACCGAGCTTTGATTTATCCAAAGGAAAGGGTAAATTTCAAAAGAAAACCTTAAGGGCTCTATGTAACAACAGAGCTAGAGATCTAAGGTTCGGGGGTTGGTTATACCTAGGGAAGGTGTTAGCATCCTATGTATCTGTAGTGCTCTACAGGAATCTCTTGTTAGTATTTATGTTATGTTATTGTTTGCTTGCTAAGGAAACTGTGCTAAGGTGAAGACCTAGGTATATACACTAAGTATGCTCGCCAAGACACCGCATCTCGTGCCTACGTATCCTGACGGGAATGGAATCAAAGCATTCGTAGTTCCCCTCACTACGGGGTAAAAGGGTGTAAAAAGAAAAGGGTGAGAAATAAAAAGGTGGCTCGCTAGGATCTCGCAATCCTATGCCTACGTATTCTCAAAAGGTACTTTGAGAAATCAGAGCATCCGTAGTTCCCCTCAATAGGGGTGAGGAACTCTTGACTGTGGTCAAGGTTCCAAGGCAAAAGTAAGTGTCTATGGCAAGACACCTACATAGAGTGCGACGACTCCAAACCTAAAGCTATGTAAAACGGGGAAGTAAACGTCCAAGGCGGGGCGTCAACATAGAGTACGACGACTTTAATCCTAAGGCTAGGATAAACAGTGAAAGAAATGTCTGTGGCAGAACACACACAAAGAGTGCGGTGACTCTAAACCTAAGGTTTGGTTAAGGGGAGAGACAAAGACAAAGTCCTAAATGACATGACAATCAACGAGAACGACCATTTCCTTTGGAATGAAGGTAAGCAACAATAAGGCACTATGCCAAAAAAGACCTTTAGCAACGCATTTTTTTTGCCTTTAGCAGCGCTTAAAAGCCCTGCCAAAGGTGGCGCTGCTGTAGGTAAAGGCAACGCTTTTTTTCCTTTGAAAAGCGCTGTCTTAGGCCCCCCTTTAGCAGCACTTTTAAAAGCGCTTTCGTAGGACCCCCTTTAGCAGTGCTTTTTCAAAGAAAAACGCTTTCGTAGGACCCCCTTTAGCAGCACTTTTCAAAGCGCTTTCGTAGGACCCCCTTTAGGCAGCGCTTTTTCAAGGAAAAGCGCTTTCATAGGGCCTCCTTTAGCAGCGCTTTTATAAGCGCTGTCTTATGCATATGTTAGGACCCCTTTAGGCAGCATTTTTTTTTAAAAAGCGCTGTCTTTTCTAAAAGCGCTTTTTAAAAGTATTTTTTTAAAAATCAATTTTTTTGGAGCGTTTTTTTTGCTAAAGCGCTGTCTACTGTGTATTTTTTCCATAAGTCCTCTTTTTTAACACAAACCTGTATAACTCAACACAAGCCTTTATTTCAACACATAGGCATTGTATACCATTATAATTCAACACATAGGCCTTGTATACCATTATAATTCAACACACAGGTCTTGTATACCATTCTAATTCAACACATAAACCGTAATAACCATTATATATATTTCAACACAAACCTCATACACCAAAATAACTGTTAGTTCTTGGATTGGCTGGAATTTTGGTAAAACAAAGTATGTTCAATGTTGATGTCAAGGTGGTGATGTTGCAACATTGAGTCTTAACACTGGGCTGTGTTAAGTATTTAAATTGCTGAAGTTGGATGTCTGATGTCACATGGCGATGTTGTGACATTAGATCTGCAGATTTAATAACATCAGGTTGTGATGTTGTTAGGGTTCGCGTGTTAGCTAGAATTGTGGAGAGCAAGCTGTCTCATTGGATGCGAATATCTTGGGTTAGATATTCTTCGCTGCATAGGAGATCTGGTGCAGATTTGTAGGAGATTTAAAAGGTTGAAGATTTGAAAAGATTTTAGGAGAAATCTATTTTGAATATTCAGTTTTAAATAACAAATCAAGTCAGATATTGTAGCAGTCCAAGCCTAATTCAGGTTGTTATTTAAAGCGCACAAAACCAAAGGAAAAGGTACAGAAATACAGAGAGAAGATCAAGAGCATAGGCTGAGTGTCTTGAGTATTTTGTACGAGTTTCATTTACAGAATTCTAGGTTGAATTGCTGAGTCATTTTCTGTCCTCTCTTAGAAGCTGTGAAGCAATCGAGAGTTAGTACTTGATCAAAGCTGTGAAGTAAGATCAAGGTTGCTCAAAGAGGTTGTTCCTTGAGTATCGTCTTAGGGATTGAGTAGTGTTCTCATATCTAAGTGGTTTCTTAGGTAGAAAGTCACTAGTAGGAATTAAGTTTAGGAGATTGTCAACTGGGTTGTTGAGTCTGTAAATTAATTCTACAAGTAGTGAATTTCATCCCTGGCTTGGTAGCCCCCAGACGTAGGTAGTTAGACCGAACTGGGTGAACAATTTGGTGTGTTATTTTTCTGTTTATTTTGTCAATTGTGCAGAGTGTGTTGTTGTGACATCGCACCTTAACATCACTCGTCTGATACCAGAATTTCAATTGGTATCAGAGCAGGCATCATGTCTGTCCCTGGGTGAGATCTAGGGAAGTTACTTTCTGGTGTAAAGATGGACAAAGAAGTTGGAGGATTTGTCAACAAACCCCCTATTTTGGATGGATCCAATTATGACTGTTGGAATCCAAGGATGACTACTTTCTCAAAATCCTTGGACAGCAGGGTTTGGAAGGCCATTATTAAAGAATGGAAAGCACCAGTTGTGTTTGAAAAAGATGATGCTGGGAAAGATAAAGAGGGCACCTCAAAGCCAAAGCCTGAAGAAGAATGGACCAAGGAAGAAGATGAGCTTGCCCTTGGAAATTCCAAAGCTTTAAATGCAATTTTCAATGGGGTGGATAAGAATATATTCAGACTGATCAATACTTGTGAAGTTGCTAAGGAAGCGTGGGATATTTTGAAGGCTACTCATGAAGGTACATCTAGAGTCAAGATGTCAAGACTTCAGCTTCTAACATCTAAGTTTGAAAGCCTGAAGATGAAGGAAGATGAGACTATTCATAACTTCCACATGAATGTTCTGGAGCTGGCTAATGCATCCAGTGCTCTTGGTGAAAAAATGTCAGATGAAAAGCTTGTAAGGAAGATCCTTAGGTCCCTTCCTAAGAAGTATAAGATAAAGGTAACTGCCATTGAAGAATCACAAGACATCAGCAAGATGAGAGTTGATGAGCTCATTGGACCTCTTCAAACTTTTGAGCTTGGGTTGAATGAGGAAGAACCAGAAAAGAAGCCAAAGAGTATAGCCTTGGTGTCAAATGATCAAGAAGAAAAAGGAAAGAGTTCTGAATCCCAGGAGGATATATCTCAGGCCATAGTTATGTTGGGAAGACAGTTCAACAAAGTGTTCAAGAGAATGAATAATAACTCCAGGCCTAATGTCAAGAACATATCTTCTGACACCAGCAAGTCAAAAGAGAATGATGAAGAGAAAACTGCCCAAGATAAAGGAGTTCAGTGCTTTGAGTGTGAAGGGTATGGACATGCCAAGAAAGAGTGTCCCACCTTCTTGAAAAAGCAGAAGAAGGGCATGACAATTTCCTGGTCTGACTCTAATAGTGAAAGTGAAGGTGAGTCACCAAAGCATGTTAGAGCTTTAACAGGAACTATTGTTTCTGATGATGATTCTAGTGATGGAGAAATAACGTATGAGGAGTTGGCATCTACTTATCAAGAGCTGTGTTTAAAAAGTGCTGAGATTTGTCAAGAAAACGAGTGCCACAAGCAACAGATTGCTCAGTTTGAGAATGAAAAAGCTGATCTGGAAAATGAAGTTGTACTAGTTAAAGCTCATCTTGATCAAATGACCAAGTCTGTTAGGATGCTGAGCTGTGGTACAGACACATTTGATAAGATCCTTCAGACAGAAAAGGTTGTTGGTGATAAGTCAGGCATAGGATTTGTGGCTGAGAAAAAGGTTTCTGCTGAAGCAAGCTCTTCAGGAACAAAGGAGGAGGTGTCCCAACCAATGTATCAACAAAAGGACAGGTTCCTACCCCTAAGAAGATTGTTCAGTATCAGAATATTGAGAAAAAGAATGGTCCCCATTAGAGGAAGATGCAGCTTCGAGGAGCTAGTCAGTATATGCCTCCCCAATATCACAAGAGCATGCAAACTGCAAGGTTCAAACAGAACATGTCTCGTCAGATGTCTCAACATCAGGAAAAATGGTATGAATATGGATACAACAATGTTGTGCCTCATCACTATGGAAGAAGGAAGCCTCATCACCATAAGAGACAGTGTCCTCAGTACAGAAGAAGACAATCCAATATGGAAGAAGGAGACAATATTATGGATGGCAGCCACAACATTATCATCATAATAGTAGAAGACATAAACAATTCAAAGATGACAGAGTTAGATGCTTCTATTGTGGAAGGTTTGGACATATGCAGTACTCTTGTTTTAAATTGCACGGTTATCCACAATCTGCTCCTCAAAGCAAACCAAAGGAGGTCAGACCTAAAGTTGCTAAACAATGGGTTCCTAAGGAGAAGGTGAAATGTATTTTAGCCCACACCTCAGATAGCCAGGTTGATAAGGATACGTGGTACTTCGACAGTGGATGTTCAAAGCATATGACTGGATTCATAACTCTGATAGTTGAAGTCAGTCATTGTCCCTCTCATGAGGTTATGTTTGGCAATGGCGAGAAAGGTGTAGTTGCAGGAGTTGGAAAAGTGAAAGGTGATGGTAGACCTGAACTTGACAATGTTTTGTTTGTCAATGGTTTAAATGCAAATTTGATCAGCATAAGTCAATTGTGTGATGAAAGGTACAAAGTTAACTACACCAAAGATGAGTGTGTGGTATCTGGTGAGCATAATCAAGTTGTTATGAAGGGTGCCAGAACCAAAGATAACTGCTATCAGTGGATTTCCCTTGAAGGTAATTCAACTAATGAAGCTCAAGTTGATGTTATAACATCAGACTATGACGTCAGGATGCTGAAAGGTCACTCTGAGTTAGTGAGTTATGATGTGAATCCTTTTAAAAATTTAAAAGGAAAGTCTTTATGGAGGGAGAAAATTAGTAATTGGTCTTTAAGAGGTACTCAAAATCAGGCGCCTTACCATATTGATTCTATATTCTTCAAAGCGTTCTCGCCTCAACGGTTCATTTCCCTGAATCTCAACAGAATAGAAAGATTTTCTTTAAACCTAGTCTGTTGCAAAGGAACGATGTCTTCCCCATCCAAGAACTCTGACTCTCAAATACCTGCGCAGGTACGAACAAGGGTTTGTTCGGAAAAAGAACGTGTTGACAAAGCACACATTCCTATGGATCTTCCAGACTCAGGTAACTCTAAACATTCAACCAAGTTGAATAAAACTGAAACTAGGTCATCATCCTCTCAAGTTGTTGAGGAGAAGTATGATGTGGACATGCATTTGGAGTAGATTGCCACCAAAATTCTTGAGAAGGGTATACGGGTGAAAGGGATTTCTGTCCCATTAAGGCAAATACCTGCTGAACAGGTGGACTCTCAAAGTGAGGACACAAATCTTCGAAGACTGGCCTTGACTGTGATTCAAGACGCTGAAAGTGGAAGTAAAGAAGAAGATCTTGAAGATACTGATGTCTTCGTTGATGTCAGAACATCGTCCCCTAGGAATGAAAGTCACAGGTGTAAGGATCTGGTTGAGGTTATAGATGTTGAGGACTCATCTGATAGTGATATCATTGGAAGAAGGGAGGATATGAAAGGGAAAGGAGTGGAGTCTCTTCCTAATGAAAATATGGTCAAGGATAAGAAAAGGACTTCAGTTGCAGACTCTCCCAAGTCGTGGAGCAAAGTTGCCAGGTCTGGCAAGAAGAGGAGAATTAGGGAAGAATCAGATTCAGAGTGTGATGTTCAAGACATCAACCCTGTGATGAAAATAGCTGGTGATCAAGTACCTGATAACATCTCATTTCACTGTGCCAGAAGTGCATCCATGTTGAATTGTGTGAACCAAAGAAGGATAACTCTGGAAAGAGAGCTAGTAGCAGATGACTTAGAGTCTACTGGAATTGTAGATCTAATTAAGTTTGCTAGTCTCATAAGGACTGTGTCAGGATTGACTAGTTGCTATGATAGACTGGTCAGAGAATTTATAGTAAATATCCCTGAGTCTATTGATGACAGCAAAAGCCTAACCTTCAGAAGAGTTATCGTCAGGGGTAAGTGTGTCTGGTTCTCTCCTAAGGTGATCAATGCCTACTTAGGAAGAAGTGAGGAAGATTATGAAGAATTAGAAGTTTCTAATAATGTTATCTACAAAGAAATCACAGCTGGGCAGGTAGGAGTTTGGCCTTCAAAAGGAAAGTTATCAGCAAGTTTATTAAGTGTGAAATATGCTCTTCTTCATAGAATAGGTGTTGTTAATTGGGTTCCTACTAACCACAAGACCTCTATTTCTGCTGGGTTGGGCAAATTAGTTTATGCCATTGGAACAAAGAGACAAATTGATTATGGCTCTTACATATATAATCAGACTATTAAGCACGCTGCAACAAGAGCTGTGAAATTGCCTATTGCATTCCCATCCCTCATTTGTGTGATAATACTGCCTCAGCATCCTGGGATTCTTCACCAGGATGATAGTGTGTGTAGAAGGAAGCCTGAATTGTCTTTTCATCAGAAGCTGTTTAAAGGAAAACATGTTGCTGATAATGTTAAAGCATCTGCCTCAACATCTACTAATCATACTCATGTCAAGACTGATATGATTTCTGAACTGGAGGAAGTCTGTAAAGAACTAGATGAAGTCATCAGAGTAAACATTGAAAGGAGGGACAAGTTTAAAAAATTACTTATGACTCTGAAGATGAAGGAAAAAGAAAGTGAGAAAGTAGTTGCTGATAAGGAAGATGAGTGTGATAATGACAGTCCAGAAGGTGATGAAGAAGATGAGGATCTCAGCTCAGATGATTAAAGTTTTTAATGTTTTTCTTAGTTAGTAGTTTTATTTTTGATTCTGTTGTTTTTGTTTCTGCACTGTTGTGCATGGTTTGTATCATGAATATTGTGTTGTATATGCACCCATTATATTGTTTTTCTGTTCTATGATTTGTTTTGCCTGGTTACTAACTGTGAGGCTAACAATGAGAGCTAGGGTAGTACTAATTGTAGTTAATAGGGCTCCTGCTTGAAGATTGTCTAATTGTGGCTAAAAAGGGGGAGAAGTAGCCAAGAGAGCCTAGAGTATCAAAGAGTACAAAGGTCAGTGCCAAAAGTACAAATGTCTAATACTGTCCAAAGAAGAGTTGATTGTTACTGCTAAGGAATAAAGTCAAGAAATATGCACCTGATTGCTGATGTTATAGTTCAGAAGTGCAGATATTAAGGGGGAGTAATTGCTGATCTGTTGAACAGCTGTTATGCTGGTTCTTGCATTGAGGGGGAGTGCTAATTGCTGCTAATAATGAAATATGTGCAGCTGTTTGATGTTTGAATGTTTGAAGAATGTAGCTGTTGAATTTGTTGCTGCAGCAGAGTTTTGTGAAGTCTTTATTGAAGATGCTGCTTGATGTTTTACTGCTGCTTGATGTTTTCAAAATTTATTGAAGTTTTTTTCTGCTTCTGAAGTCTCTGAAGGTGCAGAGATTGTTTCCGCTTCACACTTGAAATGTGCATTGATTCAGCTACCAAGGTGACACCACTATTTTGCATTGTACTTTTATCATCTTGTTCTTTGGTATAAAACGTGTATCCATTAATTGCGTATGCGCTATAAGAAAACCATGCAAACTTGGACCATACGCTAAACATCTCAACCTTTCTATTATTGAAGCGGGATCTATATAAAACTTTGAATAAATATGATCCTTAAACCATGGTATGAACCTTTGATTGTGCTCTCGTACTATCCAATTTTCATTTCTATTCGGATTTAAACCTCGGAGAAAATCCTTGTGAATTTCAACATACGACTCAACCTCATTGTCATTGTGCAGAACATACAAATGCACTTGCTCCCGTTCAGCCCTTGATACGGTCACAATTTTATTTCTAATTAAATTTTTTCCTTCCTTTTTTTCGACAATGTGAGATTTGGGGAGTCCAATGGATTGAACATTGGACAAATATTCACTACAAAACTCAATTGCTTCTTCAACAATGTATCGTTCAATAATACAACCCTCTGGTCGACTTCGATTTTTCACATACCCTTTTAATATTTTCATATACCGTTCAACAGGGTACATCCATCTCATATAAGCTAGTACACACAATTGTGTCTCTTTCACAAGATGAACAACTAGATGTACCATTATGTCAAAAAATGAGGGAGGAAAAAACATTTCAAGCTAACACAATGTAATAACTATTTCTTTTTGCAATGTTGGTAATATCGCAGGATCGATCACCTTACTACAAATTGACCTGAAGAAAAAACACAATTTAGTTATTGTGCTTCTTACTTTTTCTGGAAAAATAGAACGTATACATATTGGTAGAAAATGTTCCATTATAACATGACAATCATGTGTCTTCAAACTCTTTAACTTAAGGTCTTTCATAAACACAAGTCTTCTAATATATGAAGAGTATCCTTCTGGAACTTTAACATCACTCAGAAACTTACGCAATATCTTTTTCTCCTTTCTAGATAGAGTATAAGTAGCAGGTGTTAGATATGTTCGTTTTCCTTTCTTCATGGGTCCTAATTCATTTCTTATTCCCATCGCTACCAAGTCCTTTCTTGCTTTAAGGCCACCCTTCGACTTTCCTTGTATATTTAGTAAAGTACCAATAACACTTTCAAATACATTTTTTACAATATGCATAACATCAAGAAAATGTATTACATACAACGACTTCAAATATGGCAATTAAAAAAAACTGACCTATTCTTCCACCCACGTTTGCCAAGCGTATGTGGAAAAGCCTTTCCAAACTGAGTAGTCACATCTTTCAACTTTTCAAAAATTTGGTCACCTGTCAATGTAGGTGGAGCTCTACCTTATTCTGGATTTCCATTGAATGCTTTTCTCCATCCACGGTAGTGATGATTATAATTAAAAAATCTACAATGACCGAGAAAGACATTCTTCTGACAAAATTCCAAACGCGTTCAATCTGTGGGTTCATTCCATCAGTAGATAATACCAAGCGAAGGTTTCTTGCTTCTTCTCCAAAATCAGGATAATCATTATCAATTTTCATCCACTGTGGTGAATCTGTCGGGTGCCGAAACTTTCCATCTATAATTATTTCATATGCATGCCAAGTCAAGTGTTTTGCATCGGTTTCACTACGAAACATGCGTCTAAATTTCAGAATTATAGGAAAATACCATAAGACTTTTGCTGGAGACAATTTTTCTTATATCGAGAGACTCCGAGATGCATATTCATTTCGAAACAAAATGCAATCATTTGGACAAGCATATATCTTATCATAACTCATGTCAATAGAGCACAACATTTTTTTGGCCTCGTAGGTTCGATTGGGAAGAACATTATCCTCCGGAAGCATGTCTTTCATAAGGGCTAATAACTCTGTGAAACTTTTATCCGACCATCCATTGCCTGCCTTTAAGTTGTACAACTTTAATACCGCAGACAATCTTGTGAATTTAGTGCAACCTTTATACAATGGTTTCTTTACATCGCTTACCAACCTCTCAAACATTTTGGGACAATCCTGAAGATCTTCTTCTAGTGCTTCTGCAATCTCTTCGACTCGATCATAATCGTGTGTATCTGTGCCATTATTGTTTGAAGCATAGGTCGTATTATCCCCCGGTTCAACATTCTCGTTACTCTCACCATGTAATATCCAACATGTATAACTTCGATCAATTCCATGCCTCATTAAATGCGATTCCAACTGAACTGCGTCAATTCGACGACCATAACAGCAACCTAAGCAAGGACATGTGATTCGACTGGGATCTTTGGCGTGTTCAACCGCAAGCTTAACAAATTCTAATACCCCAGTCTCATATTCTTTTGACAATCTATTGGAAGACATCCATTTTCGATCCATGGTTTTACTAAGTAAGCTAAACAAACACAAAAGAACAACTAATTATAAGTACCTGTTGTCATACCCCAAATTTTGACTACTAAGATTTCCCATCATTGTGCAAATTATCATCACAATATGGAGGAACCTTCATACCTCATCAGTCTCCCCAAAGATGGGTGAGCATCCACTACAATCAAATTTAGGGTTTTAAGCCCTCTCTGAGCTTTAGACAAAGGATCAATCAAAGAATGACATGATCTTCAACTTGTCTAACCTCTCAAACATCCACAAAGGATCAAAAGGACTCCCACTTCAGGGATTAAGCACAAGGCTGCTCACTTCTAGGTGGATCAAGCTTCAAGATCGCGGTGTCACCAAATTAGGGTTTTGGTCGACCAGGGCCTCTAGATGGAAATTTTCCTCTGGGCATTAGCCAATGATTCAAAGCATAACCTAATATGATCAATGAAACATCATGAACCCAATCATCAAGTCAATTTTGCTTCAGGGGACGCCCTCATAAAAAATCAGGAATTAGGGTTTCTTGACCTAATTCACCCCTAAGTTGACTTTTGGGACAAAATATGAGCCAAGGCCTCAAGAGAGGATTTGAGGGTCTCTAATAAACCACATTGATCCATTTGCAACAATGGATTGATCCAAGAAGCTTGAGCAACAAGTTTCAATTTCATCTGAACCACAATTAGGGTTTCGCGAGAAAAGTCAACTGTACCTTTGACTTTTGAGCAAGACATGCTCCCAAACCCTAGGAAATGATTCAATACACCCTATAACAGCTATGAAATCAATCCATCAAGTTTGATTTAGGTCAAGGACTTGATTTCATAGAGGATCGCACAGTTTGGAATTCATCTGACAAAAAGTCAACTGTGCACAAAAGTCAACTTTGACTTTTTGAGATTTTTCACAAATATGGTTCTTTGACCCTAAAATGATGTTAATGTGTGATTTGGATCATCATTCATCAATAAAAATAAGAAAAGTGGGATAACTTGTAAAAGGGGTAACCATAAAAACTTAGAAATTTTACCCCATAAAAACTTAGAAATTTTCTAAGTTAAGGAACAAAGTGGCTAGGGTACCAACTTTGAGGATCATAACTCCTAAACCACAAGGCCATTTTTCCCCATCCAAAGCTGGATTTGTAGCCCTCATGGCCCTCTAAAAAAGCTTCAACTCCACCTCATTCCAATTCATCATGGATTTTGAGTTATGGAATGATCAAAATGGCTGAAAACATGAAATGCCACTTTTTCCAACACTTAGTGAAATTTTCACTAAGTCAGAATCTGCCTTCACTTTTTCCCAAATGTAGGGGGATTTTTCACTTGGATCCAAAAAGTATCAAAACCATCTATGATCAAACAGTTGTTGTATCATATGAGGGCTTTCCAAAATGGCCAAGAACTCCATCAAATTCCACTTGAGCCATGAGATATGACAATGCCAATATGCCTTGCTGCAAACTGTCATGGCAAGGCAGATTTTGGAGTTTTGCTCGATTTGCCCAAATTTTGCAAAGGGCAAGCAACTCTATCCATCTGAACACCTCAAGGGGGACCAAGGAGGAACCAACTCGGATCCCAAGCCTCCCAAGTCTTTGGAACCAAAAATAGCATGCCAAACCTAGAAATCCCTAAAAGAGGGACAAGACTCCAATTTTGGATTGGAACATTCAATGCATACACCAAGGTGGAATTGACTGAGCCATTTCCAATTGAATTCAGTCAAGACTTATCCAAGACCAAGGGAACCAGCAGCCTGTGCCCTAACCTCTAGTCAATGACTAGAGGAGACTTGGATTCTCATTGATCAACATTGGCCAAACCTATGCAGCAGTTGCCATTCACTATTCCTTGCAAAACAAACCTGCTCTACTATAAATAGAGCTCATTTGTGATCAGTTTGAGTACACCAAAACCATCAAACATATGCTTTCCTTAAAATATCCTTCTTCACTCCAAAATTGCCTTCCAAAGCAAGTCACTATCGGGTTTTGAGTTTGAGAGCTATTCCAATCAAACCAATCACACACACACCTCATAAACATCATATAGAAGTGATCCAAACACTCACATAACATCTGGAACACCAGATTCTCAGAATCACCAGCCATCTGCACAAGCCTTTGACAGATTTGCAGTTGAGGTGCCAAATCAAGTTCCAGCTCAATTCAATCCACTCCAAGCATCCAGACACACTCCATAGCACCTAGGGAAGTTGTCCATATCCTTGGAACCAAGCTGCAACACCTCTAACACAAAACACGATCACCAGCTGCAAGAGGTAAGTATGAGCTCTTCTAACTCTATGACCCATGCAATTTTTGCTGCACAATAATTTGGCCATATGTTCATAATCATGCATAGAGTGTTTTCCCTCAATCAATTGCTTTGTTTGAATCGTGTATGGAATTTCTGAACCTTCATGCAAATTTTAGGGTTCTTGAGGTTTCTCTTTGATTTCTTATTCCATGTTAAAAATAAATGAAATTAAAGACCATAGACATGATCGTGAGGTTGAAACGAGTAGATTGATATATGGATTGTATGATATAATCAAGTATTCAGTGAGATTGGATAGAAAATGCAAATCTGCAGAAACAGAGGGTGACGCGTGTTCTTGCCCTTGTTCTTGGCGCCCTTTTTTGAAAATTTGAATATTTGAATTTTGTGATTTTATTTAATTGATTCAAAAATTAATTTCTCTCTGAGTTTTAATGATTTTGAGTTGATTCTTTTTTTAATAATTCACAAAAATGTTAAAATATTTTATTTTCCCAAAAAATCCCAAAAATATTATTTATGTCATATAATTGATATTTTTGTAAAGAATTAATATTTTAATTGTTTTTGACATTTAAAATATTTTCTCCCTCTTGATTTTTCAAATTTTAGTGATTTCCAATCATTTTGTGGATCAAAACCTGATTTTTGAAATATTAATCCAAGATCACAATTTGTTTTCCACATGTTTAACAATTTTTTATCATTTTAATTGAATTTTATTCAATTAAAATACATTTTGGAAACAAATTAGGGTTTTTGATTAATTCAACCCTCATCAAACTTTTTCAAACACTTTGGGTCTCTAATAGAGTGTAAGACCCAATCCCCTTTGAAAACCAAACCTTTTGGGCCCCAGTCATTGTATAAGACCCACTGCGTTTTCAAAAAAACCTCGGTACGATCACTGTTTTCAAACAAACCAAATGGGACTCTCCTTAAGCTATAAGACCCATTCCTTAAACTTTTGGGCCTCTTGGTAGAGTGTAAGACCCAACCCTTTGTAGAAACCAAAATAATCTGGGCCTCAGTGTATTGTATAAGTCCCGATACCGTCAAAAAGTTCGGCGCGATCGTCGCCTTTTTAACAAAAAACCTTTGGGCCTCTCCTTGAGCTGTAAGCCCCACCACTTGTACAAAAATAAATGATTTGAGCCTCTAATAGAGTGTAAGACCCAATACCTTTTAACCTAATCAATTTTGGGTCTCAGACATTGTATAAGTCCCTCTGTGTTAAGAGAAAAATCTTGGCGCGATCGCCAATTCAAAAACAAAACCCTGGGCCTCTCCTTGAGCTGTAAGCCCCACCACTTGTATAAAAATAAACCTTTGGGCCTCTTGAGAGAGTGTAAGACCCATCCCTTTGTACAAAAAAACCTTTTGGGCCTCAGTCACTTGTATAAGACCCTGTACAAATTCAAAACAACAGTGCAATCACTGATAAAACCTTGGGCCTCTCCTTGAGTTGTAAGCCCCAACAATATTTTCAAAACACTTTCTCCTTTGATTTTGAATATAATATTGTTATCAAAGCTTTCTTTGTTGAACAACTAACCAAACAGCATGGAAGCTTTACAACCGAGTAAGTGTTTACCCGCTTTCTTTATTCGCTTTCATATATATATATATATATATATATATATATATAACGGTATTGTGGGGCTGCTCATTGTAAGTCTTCTTTCAGAAACTTTTATATACTCGTCATATACCAACTGTGTAATATTAGTATAGTTATTTAGAGTTTTCCCTGGCAACTACGTCTAGCACTAGGTAAAGCCCTGTTGGTCACTCTTAAATACAAACAAAACTAGATCCCCAGAGGATTACCAGACACAGTCTTCCCTCCTCTTAGGGTTAAACAATATGGAGACGTGAAAGGCAGCATTCTCAGTGAACCCTTTCTCAGACTGTCACCCTTAGAAATTGTCAAAGAAACTCTACTACCCAGAGATGATCTTTTCTCCGTGAATGGCATCTCTTGAGTTTCTTCCAAATTCTCGGACTTTCCTGGCTTGATCTATTCTCGGTGAATGGCATGTCTTGAACTTCTCGAGGTTTAGGGACCCACAGGCTTCTTAAAAGTATCCCCGCCTCCTCTTGGGCGTTGTACAAGGACCCTTCGGCTTCTTAAAAGCTCTCATGCCTTCTCTTGGGCTTAGTACAAGGACCCAGAGACCTCTACAGGTATAGGAACAGAACCCAATCATCAATTTGTTAGAGTTGTCTTTTTGAGTCAAATGTCAGACCAGTTAATGGGTTAACCTTCATCCCTTAACATACCAACCTTCTCTTGGGCATCATACAAAGATCATTCACTATCTGAGAATCGATTTCTCAAAACACCCATAGACTTGGACAGTCTCGATACCCTTTGGATTTCCTATTTCCTTAAAGAACAAGAAATAACCCTGATCCTCTGATCAATCCCTAAACACATCATTACCCATATAAGAACTGATTTTCTCTTTATCCAACATACTGGACCTATCACTAAACTGAAAGAGTTACAATGACCTCCTCTTGGGCTTTGTACAATTATTCTCCCAAGCAGAGCCAACCTTTTCACACTCTCTCGTTGAGTATGAAAGACTCTCTTGTTGAGTCAATCCCCTTTTAGCCTCCATCTCGGGCTTCGTACGAGATACAAAATCACTCTCTTGTTGAGTCTAAAAGACTCTCTTGTTGAGTCAAACCCCTTTTAGCCTCCATCTCGGGCTTCGTACGAGATATAAAAAACTCTCTTGTTGAGTATAAAAGACTCTCATGTTGAGTCAAAACCTTTTAGCCTCCATCTCGGGCTTCGCACGAGATATAAAAAACTCTCTTGTTGAGTATAAAAGACTCTCATGTTGAGTCAAAACCTTTTAGCCTCCGTCTTGGGCTTCGTACAAGAGACACATAAAAACACCCCCTTGTTGGGTTAATAGCCTCCTCTTAGGCTTTGTATAAATAAAACACCGGTTGAGTCAATCAACCTTTTAGCATCAAAATCTGTGCCTTGATCACAGTATATAAACATCAACAACTCCTTTTCACCCATCTAATTGCTGTAAGCGGCAAGCCTCCGAATTATTTACATCCACGCCAATGTCCCTCTTTTAGCATGAGAAATTCCTAAGGAAAGATGGCATTGCCCTACACTGAGTTAAAGTCTTCTCCTTCAGGTTAAAAATCCCTTATAAAGGAAATTATGGCATTGCTGGATTCACATATCCCAGTTAAAGTAATTCTCCTTTATAATTAAACAGACCAAATATCCCCCTTTAGAGATGACAAATTCTCTCTAAAGTCAAAACCCTTCAGCTTCACATCTTGGGCTTCGAACAACATACAAATAGACCCTTCAGCTTCACATCTTGGGCTTTGAACAAGATACAAACTACCTTCAGCTTCATGTCTTGGGCTTTGAACAAGACACCAAAACAACCTTTTTCCTCCCATAGAATAGGGGGAACTACGATCGCTCTGATTTCCCTGTTTTGTTAAACGGGAATATGTAGACATAAGATAGAAAAATCTTAGCGAGCACACTAATCAAAAACCCAAAATCCAGTATTTCCACCAAATCAATCGAAAAGAATCAGTCCTAAAAACCCCATGAATAGTCCTGTCATTTCATTCTTAACAAAATAAGCAGAGAGAGGCCCACAATCTAAACCGCATCCATAAACCAACAGTCATCTGTTTAAACTCAGTTTGCAAGCAGGGTTAATTAGAGATATCTATTTCCCTTCCTTCATCAGCTTCAATAGGATAAAAAATGAATCGACCTGTAGTACCCCAGAGCGACAATGCTTAAGAACCACGCCCAAAATCGCTCGCTACACCTGTATATACGTCAGCAACTTCTGGACTTAACCACAAAGTGTAAGATTCTTGAAAACGATCCGAATATCACTCTTCTCAGGTAACCCCTATAGCAATTTCACTAAGTTAGTAACTGATGGTGTATACCAAATATAACAAGACAAATTTAGTAGGTCACAACAATTAACAAAGTAATCATCTTCAACCTTAATAAAGAATCATCAATTCAAGCATAAATCAATCACCAAAATTATCAATTCCACATTTAAACTCAATAGCAACTTCAACCTCAACAATTAACAATTAATTTCATCAATATTCATCATCTTCAACCTTAACAATTAACAAAGTAATCACTAAAAATTATCCGTCAACAATGTCATTATCATCAATTAATTCCAAGAATTCATCACTAATATTCAATATCAACTTACAAAATTAACACCAATTCTCAAAATAAGTTCACCAAATATCACTATTCATCATCTTCAACCTTACTACAACAACAATTTCAAAATCAGATGCTAACAACCACAACAACAACAACACTATTATTTGGCCGAGGAACAAGAATAAAAATCAAGAAACAAAATCAAATGCTAACAACCACAACAACAACACTATTATTTGGCCACAAAACAAGAACAAAATCAAGAAACATAATCAAATGCTAACAACCACAACAACACCACTATTCTTTGGCCGCAAAACAAGAACAAAATCAAGATATCAAAACAAATGCTAACAACCACAAGAAACAAAATGAAATGGGAAACAATAAATGGAAATGAAAAATACCTTGCTCAAACGGCCGGAGCAGTGACGGCGGCGGGAGAAGCAAGCAAAAACGGCAGGAACTGTTACAGTAGTGGGAGAAGCAAGTATTCACGGCATAGGAACAGTGACGGTGGAGGGAGCAACGGTTGCGTAATGGAGAGAATTGTGAGAGTGAAAATAGTATAAATGATTAGGGTTAAACAGTAGAAATGATTTACTGGTGTTCTGCATTTCATTTTTTACTACTTAAAGCACCTTTAGCAGCGCATTTAAAAAGCGCTTTCGTAGGCTGCAGCTTTCTGGGAAAAACGCTTTTTAAGGTGTGTAGTGAATTGAGCCTTTAGCAGCGCTTTCCAAAAGCGCTGCCTAAAGTATGGTATATCTTGGGCCTTTAGCAGCGCTTTCTAAAAGCGCTGTCTAAGGTATGGCTTATGCAGGACCTTTAACAACGCTTTCCTAAAAGCATTTTCTTAAGGGTATCCTTAGTTTGGCTTTTAGCAGCGCTTTTTAAAAGTGTTGTCTGAAGTCCACCTGTAGCAGCGATTTTTTGCACGTTTTTTTTTTGTTTTTTTATAAAACTTCTAGCAGCGCTTTCTTGGAAAAGCGATGTCTTTGTAGTGCTACTAAAGATCATTTTTGGCGTAGTGAGGACAAAAAGAGTAACCTCAAGTATCAAGTGTAAGATAAATAACAGTATATACAGCAAATGCTCAGGCAAGTCAAAGCTCAAAAGATAGGACATCAAAATCAGGATGTACTCATAATCGGAAGCATTAGGAATTAACTTAAAAGAACATCAAGAATTAGCTAAAATGAAAATGAGGATTGTAAAAATTAACTTAGAAATTAAATAAAATCTAAATAAACAAAATCTAATTAAAAACTAATAAGATTAAAATCTAATTAAAAAAGCTAATTAACTAAATAAACTAAAATCTAATTTAAAAACTAACTAAACTAATTAATAAGCTATAACTAGGATTAAAGAGAGAAAACTAAATTAAAACCTAAAAAACTAAATCTAAAATGAAAAAGTAATTAAGAAAACTAACAGCAACACATTGGGCCAACCAAGGGAGTAATGGGATAAGGCCCAAATCAAAAAGAAAAAGTACTTGGGTCGGATCGACCCAACTCTTAATACCAAAAGAAAACAAAACTTACAATGAATGGAAAGGAACACGGTTTAAGAATAAGGAAGAAATACGCTACAACAAACGAATTCCTCCCTAAGAAACGAAACTAAGCACCATCAACGAACGAATTCGGAAGCTAACGAATTGAACCACACGGATGATCAGGCAATTCAGAATCTCATACACATTCATTTAGCAATCGTCCTCTCAACCTCATAGCCTTTCGTCTCCATGATTCCTTTCTACTCGTAATTCTTAGATCGAGCGAATTTAAGCGGAAAATAGTGAAACAAGGTGAGAAAAGCGGAAACAGAGCAGAAAAGAGAAACTACCTCGATGGCGGTTTGGATAAGAGGTCAAATCGGATGAAAACTCGAGTCACAGTATACCCTTTACCTTGCTCTGAATTTCTTCCTCTTCTGACTTGATTTTGTTGTTTTTTTTCGTATTGTGAAGGTTGTTGTTGAATTTTTGGATCTTCAGTGAAAAATGGTGTTGCCGCGATTTACTGTAGAATGAGTCTTTGTTGAAAAATTCTATTTTTCTTTTCAGCTTCCTTTCTTTCAATATGCTATTTCCCTTAAAACCAAAAATTTTCTAAGGAGATATTAGATTATTGAGTGATGGAAGGTTGAAGAACAAAGTGAGTTTGCTAGTATTGCTTCGACCACCAAATGGAGTGTGCTTAATGTGAGATCAAAGTTGCAGCAGATGTGGAGTGATGGATCTTTCGTGACTTCAAGGTGATGAGGTTTTGTATCAGTTTTGTTTTTCTTGCTGTGTTTTTTTTATTCTTCTCCTTCTCTCCTTTAAGAACCCAAAACCAAATTTGTTTGTTGTGATTTTTGAAATTTGTCAAATGTACAGGTTGTGGGATATTGTAATGTATTGTCGCTGTTTGCTCTGTTTTGTGATGGCAGCATGGTGATACACAGAATACACGGTTTCAGCATGTTTTTGGGGATATGGTGAGAGCAAGAAAAGTTGTGTAAAGTTTGGTGTATAGGCTGATGGTTTGTGCAGGGATACAGGTTTTGTTGTGTAGCAAGGGTAGCAGGTTTCCTTGTCAAGGTTTATTCCTGTGAATTTTTCACTCTGTCCTTCAAGTCATGTAGCAAAAATGGAGCTTATGGAGTGATGCAAGTTGGCATAGTGTGGAAGTACTTGGTCAAGGATAACTGGTTTTGGCAGTTTGTTGCAATTTGTTGGAAAGGCATTGTGGGGTCTAATTTGGTGCAAGTGGCTTAG
Organism: Lathyrus tuberosus; assembly: GCA_022829125.1. Classification (NCBI taxonomy): domain Eukaryota; kingdom Viridiplantae; phylum Streptophyta; class Magnoliopsida; order Fabales; family Fabaceae; genus Lathyrus; species Lathyrus tuberosus. Next base: position 989,908 of record JALAZF010000205.1, on the reverse strand, counting down.
GGATATGGTGGTCAAAGTGCAACAAGTTTTGTTGTGACTTTGGCAGAGATAACATTGAAGTAGCATAAAATGACAAATGAGTTTTTTGTATCTTTGTATTATATTATAAATAAAAGAAATTGGACACTAAGTGTATATATATATATATATATATATATATATATATATATATATATATATATATATATATATATATATATATATATATATATATATGATTTTTTAAAACAAAAGAAAATAATTAAATAAAAACTAATTAAAAAAATAACTAAACTTAAATTAAAATTAAAATTAAAATTAAACTAAATTAATAAAGTTAAACTAATTAATATTAAATTTAGACTAAAATTAATAGTAAACTAAATTAAAATTAATCTAATTAAAACTAAACTAAAAAATAAAAATAAAAGCTAAACTAAAGTTAGAATTAAACTAAAAAAAGCTAAATTGAAATTAAACTAAATCAATTCTAAATAAATCTAAGATAATTATTTAACTAAAAATAAAAATAAAAATAATAAAAATAAAAAATGACATGGAATAAAACATGATTAATGATTAATGAGTTATTTAACTAAAAAATGTAGAAATGACTAACTTATAATGATATGACAGAGATCAACGAATCTGAGGGTAAAATTTGGGGTATGACAGTTGCCCCTATTTAAATATCTTCACCGAATGACATGAGTGATGATAATCCTCCTGAAATCATGGTGAAAGGTATTTAAATATAGATAACCGAAAATTTTGTCCTTAAATGCACTGACATGATATGCTCTAGACAAAAGAGAACTAAACAAAAAATGCTGACATGCAATGAACTCTAATATAATGAAAATGATGGAACGACAAATGCAAAATGCAGACAAAAACAAAAGTAGACAGGGACAAAGTCCACACAATGAGCAACCACTCACTGGGGATGACAATAACACTAGGGAACCCGAAACAAACTGGGGAAGATCCAAAGTGATTGATCAACTGGTTCAAGCGTGACCGACTGACACTTTAGAAAGAAAAGATAACACAAGATCCTCACTGGAAGTAAAAACGAAAAGACAGACTCCACTGGGGAATCAATAATCATCATCCATGAACAGAACTGGATGGAAAAGAGTCACAACATTCAGAAGATCATTGAATGAGGTGAGGAGTAAACCTGAGAAATGCATGTCCCAAATTCCAGCAGACATCAGGGGCATTCAGAAAAGTATTGAATAAACCCTGGAGAATAACAGACAACAGAGACATTCACCAGAGCATTGAATGAACTCCGGGAAGCATCAAAGATATTCGAAAAAACATCGAATAAACTCTGGAACACATCCAGAAAAGCATTGGATGGAGAATGGAAACAGTCTCGAAAACATTCAGCAATTGTTAACCACAATTAGAACTAAATTGCCAACATCTAGAAAAGCATTAGATGAAGACAAATATTTTGAAGATACATTCGAAACAATTAGAAAAGCATTAAATGTACAGGAAAAGATTTTGAAGACATATCTGGAAGAACATCAAATAAGCAACATCATATCTGGAAGAACATCAGATAAACAAGGTCATATCCGGAAGAGCATCAGATAGACACAAAAAGAGCTCTGGAAAAACATCAAAAGCAAAGAAATATCAGGAAGAACATCAGATAAACAAGGTCATATCCGGAAGAGCATTATATAGACACAAAAAAAGCTCTGGAAAAACATCAGAAGCAAAGACATATCTGGAAGAACATCAGATAGACAAGGTCATGAGATTCTGGAAAAGCATCAGAATCACAAAAGGCTATATGGAAAAACGTCAGATAGGTTCTAGAAGAGCATCAAAACAAAGACTCAATCTGGCAAAACATCAGAGAGAGGTACGCATCCGAAAAAGCATCAGATAAACACAAAAGGGCTCTGGAAAAACATCAGAAGCAAAGATATATATCCGGAAGAACATCGGATAAACAAGGTCATATCCGGAAGAGCATCAGATAGACACAAAAAGGGCTCTGGAAAAACATCAGAAGTATAGACCTATCTGGAAGAACATTAGATAGATATAAGAAATGAGATTCTGGAAAAACATCAGAATTACATACACATTTGGAAAAACATCATATTGGTTCTGGAAGAACATCAGAACAAAAGACTCAATCTGGAAAAACATCAGAGAGAGACACATATGGAAAAACATCAGAGAGAGACACATCTGGAAAAACATCAGATGGTAAAATAAATGTCATTCCAAAAAAGCATCAGAATCACAAAGAGGGATATCTGGAAAAACATCAGAATAAGACACGTCTGGAAAAACATCAGACGGTAAAGGAAATGAAATTCTAGAAAAGCATCAGAATCACAAAGGACTATATCTGGAAACCCATTGGGGAGTGAAACAAAATCAGGAAGGGTATTAGAATTACAACGGAAATATCTGGAAAAGCATCCGATATATTCTGGAAAAACATCAGAACAAAGACTCAATCTGGAAAAACATCATAAAGAGGAACACATTCATAAGAACATAAGATGGGTTATGGAAGAACATTAGAACAAAAGACTCAATCTAGAAAAACATTAGAGAGAGACACATCAGGAAGAGCATCAGATGGTAACATAAATGGCATTCCGAAAAAGCATCAGAATCACAAAGAACTAACTGGAAAAACATCAGATAGGTTCTGGAAGAGCATCACAATAAAGACTCAATATAGAAAAACATCAGAAAGAGAGACACATTCGGAAGAGCATCAGATGGTAAAAGATACGAAGTTCCGGAAAAGCATCAAAACAGAAAGAACTATCTGGAAAACATCAGATAGGTTCTGGAAAAACATCAGAACAAAAGACTCAATCTGGAAAAACATCAGAAAGACAGGCAAATATATATGACATACAAGAATGACATTGGATACAAAAAAGGAATAGACATATCCGAAAAAACATCGGATTAGAAAATTCATATATGGAAGAACGTCAGATAGACACGACAGTATCTGTTTGGGAGATGCCGAGTAAGTTGGACTTTGACCACGAGGTAAGACGCTGATAGCAACACGACCTATGGAGAACGCAAATGAGGATGAAACACACATGATATGCATATGGTATAGAATTATGCTATGATATATGATAAAATGCAAATGCAGATGTCGACGACAAGGCTCGATTCTTGGGAGAAGACAAGACTGGAAGACTGATTACTCAATACTGAGATCACTTCCATTCTGCTTAGGGACTAAAGATGCTACTGTTGAACAATTTCTGCCACACTGGTAAACTGTATCAAGTTGGTGAAGGATGAAGAGTTGTTTGGGGATCCTTCAAGTAAATTGCCCCAGATTAGCTAACTGTTGTAGATGTGCTGATCATCGCTTCAGCTTGATTGATGCTGGAAATGATTGCTTTGTTGTACACTTGGAAAGCTTGCCCCAGTCGGAGTCTTGACGATGACTATTTTACTGTACACTAGGAAAACTTTCCCCAGTATGAGTCTTGAAGAGTCTTTTGGATAAACCAAATCTGAGAAGGACTTGCCCCTGATAGGATCACCGACCAAATTTCTCAATTGTTTGAAAATTCCTTGAGAGGATAGCCAGTTTGCAAACAAAAGTATTTGTACAAACATGGTAAATACAGAGTTCATGCAACTTTTGAAATCAAAATCATTTTTGAAAGATGCCAAAATACAAAGCGTCATTGGTCTGAACATAGCGGTTCAAGACATTCAAAGTGAGAAGTAAAGCAAAAGGTATGATGCCAAAACAAATGATCTGCAAAGATCTTTTGAAGTCAGTTTAGGAAACCTTGCTGTAGTATGCTTTCAAAATAACCTTGATTCAGTTAGGTCTTTCGAGGGTTGTAGTGTGGACTGGTTCACGGTTTATGAAACAAAGGATAAAGGCTCAAAGTTATTTGTACCCACCCAATCTTCATGACGATCTTCAGTCCTACGCTCAGTTAACTAAGACTATACACTCAGGTTCCCAAAGGTTGGAAATTACCCTGATGATAGTGCTAATGATGGTTCAAAAGTCAAGGGACCTTGAAATGGCGGTCACTACTTCCTTACCAATGTTTGCCATTAAGGACTTTCAGGATGAGGATTTAAGGATTTCCTCCTTTGGCTGTCATACAAACCTTTTTATGTAAGGCAAAGTCATGAGCTTCCCATCTTTCTTAGCTTTTTCTTTGAAAGGGACCGACTCATTCTTTGAGTAAGGAAAGTGGCTAGCCAGCTTAATGATTACGGTGAATCATCATTGGCATTTGATTTGAAAGACATCTTCGACACTAGCTTGATGTGTGCGAAGGAAAATTTGTGAGTACAGCCTTTATATGAAAGGTGTCTTGCATGAATGCACAACCAAGTTAACTGAGGACTACCCACCCCAAGGTTAGGATTGTGGGTTTTTGTAAAGAAAGAAACTCGTACTTCTAGGCTAGAAAGGTTTAACAAAGGAATAAATTCCTTATTTCTCCAGTGTTATTTAGAAAATGTGATACAATGGCTTACATCGTCAGCAAAGTTTATTTGAAAGCATACCAGCAATTATGGGTATAACGTTTTCGTCATCCCCCCTCCAATCTTTGCACAATAAAAAAGAAAGTGTAAAAGAGATAAAAAATTTTGTGTGGAAATAAAGCATAAAGATGTAAATAGCAAACACAAATGAATTGAATCCAAAAGTTGCAATGCTCATTTCATTAATCAACGAAAGTACAAACATAATTTGAAGGCAAACAACCATTACAAAACAAGGAAAATGCAAACAACAAGAAACAAGATCTAGTGACTATTCAAATACAAGGATGAGTTTTCTTGTCTTCGGGAAGTAGCTGAACTGAAGTCGACTGAAGCCTCACGTGGCGTGCCCTGGCAGAGGGTTGCTCTGGACATTGGGATTATCACGAAAGCTAAGAATTCTAGTCTTAATCAAATCACGCACTCTAGATTTCAAAGAATAACAATTTTCCAAGCCGTGGCCTACAACACCTTCATGAAAAGCACAGTGGAGACCAGATTTGAACCCAGCTGGAGGAGGATTGGGCAGAGGAGGCAAAGTCCTTATGGTAATCAAACCTTGGTGAACCAGAGCAAGATAAAGTTCAGTGTACTTCATTGGAATAGGATCAAATTAATTCCTATTACTGTACTGATTCTATCCAACAGCTGGACGTTGAGGAGCTTGAGCTGGCCGTGGAGCAGTAACAATAGCAACAGTAGCAACATTATGGGGATTAGCGTACTGAGGTCTAGGACGAGGCCTTCTCACTTCAACCATGATAACATTAGTCTGATCTTCCCTCTTCTTCTGAAAGTTACCATAGGATTTATTTGCACCATTGGAAGATTCAGTAGCCTTGGACACTTTACCATTTTTGATTCCTTCCTCGAGCCTTTGGCCAATAGTAACCAAATCAGTGAAGTTGGAGGAAACAATGCCAATCATCTTCTCCTAATAGAATGGAGATAGAGTGTCCATGAACATTCCAGACAATTCCTTTTCGGCCAAAGGAGGTTCAACTTGGGAAGCCAACTCTCTCCAGCGCTGAGCATACTCCTTAAAAGATTCCTTCTCATGTTGAGTCAAATTTTGAAGCTGGCGGCGATCAGGAGCCATGTCGAGGTTATACTTATACTACTTCATGAAGGCATTTGCGAGATCTTGAAAGCAGTGAATGGAGTTTTGCTCAAGACTCATATACCATTTGAGTGAAGCTCCACTCAAGCTGTCCAAAAAATAGTGGATAAGCAATTTCTGATTGTTGGTATAAGCAGCCATCTTGTGAAAGTACATGACCAAATGAGCCCTTGGACAAGAGTGGCCCTTATACTTCACAAACTCGGGAACTTTGAACTTGGCTGGTACAATAAGATCGGAAACCAAACACATATTATCTTCATCCACGTTAAAGAAGTCATTACCCTCGGCTGCTCGGAGTCTCTTGTCTATGGTCTAAAACTGTTCTCGGCCAACTTCAGGTTCAACAAAGTCTTCACGCTCTTCGCCCTGAGCACTGGCAACATTGTACTCATAGAGGGGATTCTCAAAGGGAGCTCGAACAGTTTGGGTAACAGCATGGACCACAGGTCTGGGCTCGACGAAAACAAGAGCTTGAAATACATGCCTAGCAGTCTAACCAATCATAGTAGTAGATACAATCGGTGGAGAGTAATTGTGTGGCAAACCAAACTCTGGCCAAGTTGATGGTGGCATTTGAACTGGTGGAGGATCAACACTTGAAACTTCTTGGATGACAGTCCTTTGGGGTTTCTATCCTCTAGCAATCAAGACTTGGAGCATCTCAGTGAGTTTAGTCATGCTTGACTTAAGGTCGTCGATCTCCATTCGGATCTCAGCATTGTGTACCTCTTGCTCTGACATCTTACGTCTGTAGTTAGATCTAGTCTGGTACTTGTGTCGAGGAATAATCTTGAAGGCTCACAGGTGACACTGGAAGATAGTGACAATTGGAAATGAGTTATTGGACAAATAGATGTATGCAATGAATCATGCAAAGAAGCAAATGATATGCAATGCAAACAGGATGCGAAACACATGCAACATGATCAAAGGTTCGAGATCACAACATAGAGTCTGGGTAAAGAACCAACCACAGGGTGTGTACTAGGGTTAAAGGACATGCACAACGGGTTCTAACAAGGTTCCCAAAGTCACCGATAAATCTCTTGGATATTATCAGCTTGCACGACTACTCATGCTGGCTAAAAATATTCTCAAGATAAACTCTTCTGAGTGTAGTTTCGTGTATCAACTACTTTGGGACTACTCCCTCATAGTCATCACACTACGTCCTAAGAGGCTAAGTGGAGTAAGAGGTAACTAAAGGTCCTCAGTGTCACGGGCTCCCAGGTAGGAAAAAGTAATACCAATATGACTACTCGCATTTGTTTCATTGATCAAAACTCATTTCAACACATCTATTAAATGCATCAGATCTGATAATAGATGTGAATTCATCCTCATAGAATTTTACAACAGCATGGCATCATTCATCAAACATTGGTACCCCTCAACAAAATGGAATTGTTGAAAGGAAATACTAATATATTTTAGGGATCAATCAAGCCATCTTATTCCAATCTAATTTGGCTCAAAAATTTTAGGCTCATGCTGTTGGCCATGCTGTTCACATCATCAACAGACTTCCATTTGTTTTCTTAAAACACAAGTCAACATATCAGATCTTATACAATAAGCTCCCTGATCTTACAAACCTCAAAGTGTTTGGTTCACTATGTTTTGCCTCCACTTTGAAAGACCATAGATACAAGCTAGACTCTATATATAGAAAATGTGTCTACTTAGGTTATAAACCTGGCACCAAGGGTCATATCTTATTTGACTTGCAAAGTAAAGAGTTATTTGTGTCCAGAGATGTGTCATTCTTTGAACAATATTTCCCATATAATCCTCCTTTTGCTAATACCATTGATCCTAGTCTTACGATTCAATGATATTTACTTAAATGATATGCTGAGCTATCCGTATACACCTACCACTCATGGCACCCATCCCACAACTGCTTCTGACCATGAAGATTCACCTCCTACACCAGGTACACCTGTGTTGCAGTGAGAATCAGATATCAACCTATATTAGTTCACTTGAATCACAAATTATGAACTTCATCACCGAGCTTTGATTTATCCAAAGGAAAGGGTAAAGATCGAAAGAAAACCCTAAGTGCTCTATGTAATAACATAACTAGAGATCTAAGGTTCGGGGGTTGGTTATACCTAGGGACGGTGTTAGCATCCTAAGTATCTGCAGTACTCTACAGGAACCTCTTGTTAGTATTTGTGTAATGTTATTGTTTGCTTGCTAATGAAACTGTGCTAAGGTGAAGACCTGGGTATATAAACTAAGTATGCTCACCAAGACATCACATCTCGTGCCTACGTATCCTGACGGGAATGGAATCAGAGAATTTGTAGTTCCCCTCACTACGGGGTAAAAGGGTCTAAAAAGAAAAAGGTGGAAATAAAAAGGTGACTCGCTAGGATCTCGCAATCCTATGCCTACGTATTCTCAAAAGGTACTTTGAGAAATCAGAGCGTCAGTAGTTCCCCTCAATAGGGGTGAGGAACTATTGACTGTGGTCAAGGTTCCAAGGGAAAAGTAAGTGTCTATGGCAAGACACCTACATAGAGTGCGGCGACTCCAAACCTAAATCTAGGTAAAATGGGGAAGTAAACGTCCACGACGGGGCGTCATCATAGAGTATGGCGACTCTAATCCTAAGGCTAGGATAAACAGTGAAAGAAATGTCCGTGGCAGAACACACACAAAGTCCTAAATGACATGGCAATCAACGAGAATGACCCTTTCCTTTGGAATGAGGGTAAGCAACAATAAGGACAAAAAGTGTAACCTTAAGTATCCAGTGTAAGATAAATAACAATATATACAACAAATGATCATGCAAGTCAAAGCTCAAAAGATAGGACATCAAAATCAGGATGTAATCATAATCGGAAACTTCAGGAATTAACTTAAAAGAACATCAAGAATTAGCTAAAATGAAAATGAGGATTGTAAAAATTAACTTAGAAATTAAATAAAATCTAAATAAACAAAATCTAATTAAAAACTAATAAGATTAAAATCTAATTAAAAATGCTAATTAACTAAATAAACTAAAACCTAATTTAAAAACTAACTAAACTAATTAATAAGCTATAACTAGGATTAAAGAGAGAAAACTAAATTAAAACCTAAAAAACTAAATCTAAAATGAAAATGTAATTAAGAAAACTAACAGCAACACATTGGGCCAACCAGGGAGTAATGGGATAAGGCCCAAATAAAAAAAAAGAACTTGGGTCGGATCGACCCAACTCTTAATACAAAAAAAAAAACAAAACCTACAATGAATGGAAAGGAACACGGTTTAAGAAGAAGGAAGAAAGATGCTACAACAAACAAATTCCTCCCTGAGAAACGAAACTAAGCACCATCAACGAATGATTTCGGAAGCTAACGAATTGAACCACACAGATCATCAGGCAATTCTGAATCTCAAACACATGCTTCTAGCAATCGTCCTCTTAACCTCGTAGCCTTTCCTCTCCACGATTCCTTTCTACTCGTAATTCTTCGATCGAGCGAGTTTGAGCGAAAAATAGTGAAACAAGGTGAGAAAAGCGGAAACAGAGTAGAAAAGAGAAACTACCACTATGCCACGGAAGGGAAAAGACAACGCTTTTTTGGCTTTTAACAGCGCTTAAAAGCGTTGCCTAAGGCGGCGCTGCTATAGGTAAGGAGAGCGCTTTTGTTTTATGCAAAAGCGCTGCCTTATGTAGGCCTTTAGCAGCGTTTTTTCTGGAAAAGCGCTTTCTAAAGTAGGCCTTTAGCAGCGCTTTTTCTGGAAAAGCGCTGTCTAAAGTGGGCTTTTAGTAGCGCTTTTTCTGGCCTTTTATGATTTCAATTGGCATCTTTAGGCAGCGCTTTTTCAGCAAAAAGCGCTTTCTATTGTCCCTATTTAGAAAGCGCTTTCAACACAACAACTTTCATACCTTTTGACAAATCCCGAGTACGTACCCGGCAAACTTGGCCAAAAAAGGTTCAAAGCACTCAAAAACCCCTAAAGCTCTTCGCATGGGGCTTCTTGTGTACGTCTGAGTGTTAAGCTAATATAAAGTCTCAAAAAACAAAAAGGCAAAAAAATAACGCTTGGTACCTCATCTTGACTTACGTACTCGAGGGGCTAGCATATACATAAAAAGGTAATTCCTTGCAGGAGGAAAAACGACATATTATATAAAATGCCTCAGATGAGCCAAAACATTGTACAATACAATTAAAAAGAGAGCCTGAAGGCTAAAAAAATCACTAACACCCATATAAGAGGACAGTCAAAATAACTATCGCCAGAAGGAGAAGGCAAAACAAGAACAGTACACACAATTCATACAAAGTCATCAGATTCACACAAGAAAATTCAGAACATCATACACGCAACAATTCGAATTGAAGGAGAGGGAAGATAAATCATCATAACAATGCGCATCGCAGAGGCAACATAAAGAAATGACAACATTACATACATAATCGAACAACAAAATTCATATGACAATTCTAGATTTTTCAAAAATTACACTTACATGAACCTGTGTTGTTGTGTGGTCGGTGGCAAAAGGTCACTTATTGACAGCTTAGCAACAGTAAGATGATGTGAGGTTGATCATTTGAAGGAAACCAAAAATAAGGTCGGCCAAATACTTCAGCCTACTATATAAAGCATCTCCAAAACCTGTACAGGATAGAATCAAGGGTCATCATTTCACAAATCATAACCAAATCATAGAATCGCCACTTGAAATGCATTGAAGAAGGAAAGTTCACAAATACAAGCATGAATTCATGGCGAAAGAAAATGAAACTCGTAACACCATCACCACACGAAATAAAAGTTTATATAGACATGTTGGTATGAGAATGGAAAATTGAAAGACAACAACCACATCAACACTTTGATACTCTAACAACACTCATTTTTCTATAACACTCATTTTTCTAACAACCCTCATTTTTGTAATGGATATAATTTCCTATAATATAACAACACTCATTCAAACTACATTCAAACTAACACATTCAAACTAAAAACAAAACAAGATGCTCAAGAACAAATCCTCAAGAGAAGACGATGAACAGTGCCAGTCGGAGAACAAACAAGAGACACTCATAGAGGAATGCCGGTCGGAGAAGATGGAGATACGAACAGATGAAAAGTGTCGGTCGGAGAAGATGGACAGAGGAACGCCGGTCGGAGAAGACGAACAGTGAGGAGGGAGAAGTCGCGAGAGAGGGGGAGACACGGTGGAGGGAGAAGTCGCGAGAGAGAGGGAGAAAGAAAAGAAATGATTAGGGCGTTCTGAAACAATGAAACGTTTTTTAATATTTATGAAATAATAACATAAGACAGCGCTTTTGGAAAGCGTTTTCTTATGTATTAGCTTTAGCAGCGCTTTTTCTCTAAAAACGCTTTCTTTTTAATCGCCTATAGCAGCGCCTTCGGAAAACGCTTTCTAATGTGTGACCTACGTAAGGCCTTTAGCAGCGCTTTTTAAAAGCGCTTTCTAAAGTGTGCCTTTAGCAGCGCTTTCCTGAAAGCGCTTTCTAAGGTGTCACATTTGTATGGCTTTTAACAGCGCTTTTAGGAAGCGCTATCTAAAGTAGGCCTTTAGGCAGCGCTTTTTTCAGCGTGCTTTTTTTAAAACATATAGCAGCGCTTTTGATCATAAGCGCTGTCTATGTAGTGCTGCCAAAAACCAATTTTGGCGTAGTGTACCTCGATGGCGGTTTGGATAAGAGTTCGAATCGGATGAAAACTCGAGTCACGGTATACCCTTTATATTGCTATGAATTTCTTCCTCTTCTGACTTGATTTTGTTGTTTTTTTTCGTATTGTGAAGGTATTTGTTGAATTTTTGGATCTTCAGTGAAAAATGGTGTTGCCGTGATTTACTGTAGAATGAGTCTTTGTTGAAAAATTATGTTTTTCTTTTCAGCTTCGTTTCTTTCAATATGCTATTTCCCTTCAAACCAAAAATTTTCTAAGGAGATATTAGATTGGTGAGTGATGGAAGGTTGAAGAACAAAGTGAGTTTGCTAGTATTGCTTCGACCACCAAATGGAGTGTGCTTAATGTGAGATCAAAGTTGCAGCAGATGTGGAGTGATGGATCTTTCGTGACTTCAAGTTGATGAGGTTTTGTATCAGTTTTGTTTTTCTTGCTGTGTTTTTTTATTCTTCTCCTTCTCTCCTTTAAGAACCCAAAACCAAATTTGTCTGTTGTGATTTTTGAAATTTGTCAATTGTACAGGTTGTGGGATATTGTAATGTATTGTCGCTGGTTGCTCTGTTTTGTGATGGCAGCATGGTGATACACATAATACACGGTTTCAACATGTTTTTGGGGATATGGTGAGAGCAGGAAAATTTGTGTAAAGTTTGGTGTATCGGCTGATGGTTTGTGCAGGGATACAGGTTTTGTTGTGTAGCAAGGGTAGCAGGTTTCCTTGTCAAGGTTTATTCCTGTGAATTTTTCACTCTGTCCTTCAAGTCGTGTAGCAAAAATGGAGCTTATGGAGTGATGCAAGTTGGCATAGTGTGGAAGTACTTGGTTAAGGATAGATGCTTTTGGCAGTTTGTTGGAATTTGTTGGAAAGGCATTGTGGGGTCTATTTTGGTGCAAGTGGCTTAGGGATGTGGTGGTCAAAGTGCAGCAAGTTTTGTTGTGACTTTGGCAAAGATATCATTGAAGTAGCATAAAATGACAAATGAGTTTTTTGTATTTTTGTATTATATTATAAATAAAAGAAATTGAACTCTAATTATATATATATATATATATATATATATATATATATATATATATATATATATATATATATATATATATTTATGATTTTTTAAAACAAAAGAAAATAATTAAATGAAAACTAATTAAAAAAAACTAAACTTAAATTAATATTAAAATTAAAATTAAACTAAATTAATAAAGTTAAACTAATTAATATTAAATTTAGACTAAAATTAAAAGTAAACTAAATTAAAATTAATCTAATTAAAACTAAACTAAAAAATAAAAATAAAAGCTAAACTAAAGTTAGAATTAAACTAAAAAAAAAGCTAAACTGAAATTAAACTAAATCAATTCTAAATAAATCTAAGATAATTATTTAACTAAATATAAAAATAAAAATAATTAAAATAAAAAATGACATGGAATAAAACATGATTAATGATTAATGAGATGTTTGACTAAAATATGCAGAAATGGCTGACTTATGATGATATGACAGAGATCAACGAATCTGAGGGTAAAATTTGGGGTATGACAACTTGCTACATTAACCATTAGTACACCTATTTCAAACCCTATTTCAAATCCTGTTACAACCTCTGTACCCCAAGTTCCGTTACCTCCTAGGAAATCTACCAGGCATATCAAACCCCCTACATATCTTCAAGATTACCACTGTAATCTCATGTCCAATATAATCCTTACTTCAGAAGCAGCTGCTACCAATTCCTCTTCTCAATGTAAGTATCCTATCTCATCTTTCATATCATATGCTGCTTTTTCTCTTGCACACAAAAATTTTATTCTCAACTTATTTTCCATAAGTGAACCTCACTCATGAATATTCTATTTGTGATGATAATTGGAAAGAAGCCATTCAAATTTCGTTGAATGCCTTTATTAAAACCAATACTTGGATCCTTGTCCCCTTACCCTTGCATAAGAAAGCCATTGGATGCAAGTGGGTTTTCAAATTGAAAATGCATGCTAATGTAACTGTTGAGAGGTATAAGGCGCGTTTAGTTGCCAAGGGTTTTACTCAAACTGAAGGATTGGACTACATGGATACTTTCAGCCCTGTGGTTAAAATGACCACCATTAGAATGTTTATGGCTATTGCTGCTGTTCACAACTGGCCATTATTCCAACTTGATGTCAACACAACATTTCTCCTTGAAGATTTAAATGAAGAAGTGTACATGAAGCCACCATCTGGCCTAGAACTACCTCATCATAATCTTGTGTGTAAACTTCAAAGATCCTTGTATAGACTGAAGCAGGCAAGTCGACAATGGAATACAAACTCACTGATACCCTCATTGCCAATCACTACATTCAGTCGAAGGCTGACTATTCCCTCTTTATAATGTCTTCACTAACAGGATTTATAATTATCCTTGTCTATGTGGATGACTTAGTCATAGGAGGGAATGATCTTGAAGAAATCACACAGCTCAATGCACTTCTTCATGCTAAGTTCAGTATCAAAGATCGAGGAGTTTTGAAATACTTCTTAGGCTTTGAGGTAGCTAGGATTGCATAAGGTATTTCATTGTGTCAGTGCAAATATGCACTAGATCTCATCAATGATGCAAGCCTCATTGGTGCTAAGCCATATAATAAACTAATGCAACCTCGCTTACAACTTCACCAAAATCTTCGCAATTCTATTTCTGATTCCACTGCATATAGAAGACTCATTGGTCAATTGTTATACCTGACTCATTCTCAACCAGACATTTCTTATTCAGTAAGTAAACTTAGTCAATTCCTCGATGCTCTAACTGATCAAGACATGTTGGCCAAGGATTATTCTTCAGTACTTCAGTACTTCCAACACCCTTTGCCTCAAGAGATTCTCTGATTCCAACTGGCCAAGGATTATATAGGTCAATTCCTCATTGCTTATGTTGGTCGATTCCTCAAAAACAATCTTAGCCAAGGATTATTCTTCAGTACTCCCAACACCCTTTGCCTCAAGGGATTCTCTGATTTTGACTGGGGTGCTTACCCAGATTAACGAAGATCCACTACGCCAAAATTGTTTTTTGGCAGCACTACATAGACAACGATTTTTATCATAAGCGCTGCTATATGTTTTAAAAAAAACACGCTGAAAAAAAGCACTGCCTAAAGGCCTACTTTAGAAAGCGCTTCCTAAAAGCGCTGCTAAAAGCCATACAACTGTGACACCTTAGAAATCCCTTTTAGGAAAGCGCTGCTAAAGGCACACTTTAGAAAGCGCTTTTAAAAAGCGCTGCTAAAGGCCTTACGTAGGTCACACATTAGAAAGCGCTTTCTGAAAGCGCTGCTATAAGCAATTAAGAAGAAAGCACTTTTAGAGAAAAAACACTGCTAAAGCTAATACAAAAGAAAGCGCTTTCAAAAAGCGCTTCCTTATGTTATTATTTCATAAATATTTAAAAAAATTTCATTATTTCAGAACGCCCTAATCATTTGTTTTGGTTTTTCCCTCTCTCTCGTGACTTCTCCCTCCGCCGTGTATCCCCCTCTCTCGCGACTTCTCCCTCTGCACTGTTCCTCTGTTCGTCTTCTTTGACCGGCGTTCCTCTATCCTTCTTCTCCGACCAGCGTTCCTCTGTCCTTCTTCTCCGACCGGCGTTCCTCTGTCCTTCTTCTCCTCTGCACTGTTCCTTGACTGCATTCCTCCGTGAGTGTCACTGTTTCTTTTGTTGTTCTTGAGGTTCAGTGATTATTTAATGTTCTTGAGGGTTTGTTCTTGAGCATCTTGTTTTGTTTTTGTTTTTTTTTAGTTTGAATGTGTTAGTTTGAATGAGTGTTGTTATATTATAGGAAATTATATCCATTATAAAAATGAGGGTTGTTAGAAAAATGAGTGTTATAGAAAAATGATTGTTGTTAGAGTATCAAAGTGTTGATGTGGTTGTTGTCGATTTGGTGAATTAGTGTTGATGTGGTTGTTGTTTGAATTTGATTTTGAAATTGTTGTTGTAGTAAAGTTGAAGATGATAAATAGTGATGTTTGTGGTTGATTTATGTTGGGAATTGGTGTTAATTTTGTAAGTTAATGTTGAATGTTAGTGATGATTTATTGAAATTAATTGATGATTTGGTATGTTAGTGATGATTTGGTATGATAATGAAATTAATTGTTATATTTGGTATGTTAGTGATGAAAATGAAAATGAAATTATTGAAATTAATTGATTCTTGAGACTTTGACTTGTTTCTCCGATATATCTTGTTTGTCCTATTATATACTAAATTTGTCCTGTTATATTTGGCATACACCATCAATTCTAATTAGTGAATTTGCTATAGGGGTTACTTGTGAAGAGTGAAAGTCTGATTGTTTCCAAGAATCTTACACTGTGTGGGTCCAGAAGTTGTTGACTTCCCTACAGGTAAATAGTTTTTATTTTGTTTTTGTTTAGCTTAATTAGTAAACCCATGGATAAGAAATGGATGTCTTCAAGTCGATTGTCGAAAGAGTGCAAGAATGGGGTATCAGAATTCGTTAAGTTTGCTGTTGCGCATGCCAAAGACCCCAGTTGAATGACATGTCCTTGGTTGGATTGTTGTTATGGGAGTCGGATTGACACGGTTCAGCTGGCATTGCATTTAATGAGGCATGGAATTGATCGAAGATATACATGTTGGAATTTGCATGGTGAGAAAAGTAACGGGAATGTTAAATCGGGGGATAATACGAACTATGCTTCAAACGATAATTGCACAGCTACATACGATTGTGATCGAGTCGAAGTGATTGCAGAAGCATTTGAAGAAGATCTTAAGGATTGTCCCAAAATGTTTGAGAGGTTGGTAAGCGATGCAGAGAAACTGTTGTATAATGGTTGCACTAAATTCACAAGATTGTCTGCGGTATTAAAGTTGTACAACGTAAAGGCGGGCAATGGATGGTCGGATAAAAGTTTCACAGAGTTACTAGCCCTTATGAAAGATATGCTTCCAGAGGATAATGTTCTTCCCAATCGAACATATGAGGCCAAAAAGATGTTGAGCTCTATTGGCATGAGCTATGATAAGATACATGCATGTCCAAACGATTGCGTTTTGTTTCGAAATGAGTATGCATCGTTAAATGAGTGTCCTAAATGCGGTGTATCTCGATATAAGAAAAAGTTGTATCCAGCAAAAGTCTTATGGTATTTTCCTATAATTCTGAGATTTAGACGCATGTTTCGTAGTGAAACCGATGCAAGACACTTGACTTGGCATGCAGATGAAAGAATTATTGATGGAAAGTTTTGACATCCGGCAGATTCACCACAGTGGATGAAACTTGATAATGATTATCCTGAATTTGGAAAAGAAGCAAGAAACCTTCGCTTAGCATTATCTACTAATGGAATGAACCCACACGGTCTTCAAAGTATCTCACATAGCACATGGCCTGTGATTATTATGATTTATAACCTACCTTATGTATGAAGCGTAAGTACATGATGTTATCTATGTTAATTTCTGGGCCTAAACAACCAGTGAATGACATAGACGTATACTTGACACCCTTAATCGAAGATTTAAAGACTTCGTGGGAGAACGGTATGGAGGTTTATGATGGATATACGAAAGAAAGTTTCAACTTGAGGGCGATATTGTTTGGCACAATTAATGGTTTTCCAGCATACGGAAATCTATCGGGTATAGCATAAAAGGTCAATGTGCGTGTCCTATTTGTGAAGATAAAACAGATTGGACGCGATTGGAGTTTGGTCAGAAGAATGTCTTTCTTGGTCATCGTAGATTCTTAAATTCTAATCATCATTACCGTGGGTGGAGAAAAGCCTTCAATGGAGCCCCAGAACAAGGTAGAGCTCCACCTATATTGACAGGTGATCAAATTTTTGAAAAGGTGAAAGATGTGAGTATTCAGTTTGGCAAGCATTTTGCACATACGCTTGTTAAGAGTGGGTGGAAGAAGAGGTCATTTTTTTTTAATTGCCGTATTGGAAGTCGTTGTATGTAAGACATTTTCTCGATGTTATGCATATTGAAAAAAATGTATTTGACAGTGTTATTGGTACGTTACTCAATATACGAAGAAAGTCTAAGGATGACCTTAAAGCAAGAAAGGACTTGATACCGATGGGGATAAGAGCTGAATTAGGACCCTTGAAGAAAGAAAGTCGAACATATCTACCACCTGTTGCCTATACTCTATCTAGAAAGGAGAAAAAAGTATTGTGTAAGTTTCTAAGTGAAGTTAAAGTTCCAGAAGGATACTCTTCAGATATTAGAAGACTTGTGTCTATGAAAGACCTCAAGTTAAAGAGTTTAAAGACGCATGATTGCCATGTTATAATGGAACATTTTCTACCAATAGGTATACGTTCAATTCTTCCATAAAAAGTAAGAAGCGCAATAACTAAATTGTGTTCTTTCTTCAAGTCAATTTGCAGTAAGGTGATCGATCCTACGATCTTACAACCATTGCAAAAAGAAATAGTTTTTACTTTGTGTGAGCTTGAAATGTATTTTCCTCCCTCCTTTTTTGACATAATGGTACATCTAGTTGTACATCTTGTGAAAGAGACACAATTATGTGGACCAGCTTATATGAGATAGATGTACCCTACTGAACTTTATATGAAAATATTAAAAGGGTATGTGAAAAACCGAAGTCGACCCGAGGGTTGTATTGCTGAACGATACATTGTTGAAGAAGCGATTGAGTTTTGTTCTGAATATCTGTCCAATGTTCAATCAATTGGACTCCCCAAATCTCATATTGTCGGAAAAAAAGAAGGAAATAAAGTTGTGACAATATCAAGGGTCGAACGGGATCAAGTGCATTTGTATGTTCTGCACAATGAGAACAAGGTTGAGCCGTATGTTGAAATGCACAAGGATGTTCTCCGAGGTTTAAATCTGAATAGAAATGAAAATTGGATAGTACGAGAGCACAATCGAAGTTTTATACCTTGGTTTAAGGATCATATTTATTCAAAGTATTATTCAGATCCATTTCAATAACAGAAAGGTTGAGATGTTTAGCATATGGTCCAAGTTTGGTTGTGTTTTCTTATAGCGCATACGCAATTAATGGATACACATTTTATGCCAAAGAATAAGATGATAAAAGTACTATGCAAAATAGTGGTGTCACCGTGGTAGCTGGAGCAATGCACATTTCAAGCGTGAAGGACTTAAACCCCAAATTTGCAAATCTGTCATATTTTGGGGTTATCGAGCGCATTTGGGTGTTTGATTATGAGAAGTTTCAGATTCCTATATTTGGTTGCAAGTGGGTTGAAAATAATAATGGCATACGAATGGATAAGTCAGGATTTTTGCAAGTGGATCTTAATAGGGTGGGGTACAAAGATGAGCCGTTTATTCTAGCCTCTCAAGCTAAACAAGTGTTCTATGTCACTGATCCAACAAGTACGAAATGGTCTATAGTGCTTTTATCTAACAAAGTAATTGATGAAAACATTGGAGATCAAGGTGATATTGATGTTGAGATTGAATCGTTTACTAGAAATGGTCAAGATGAGAATATTATAGCAAATGAATCATATATTAGAAATGATCATAATGAAGGTATTTGGATTAATCCAACCGTCCGTGTTGTTAAGAGACGAGTAGAACATATTCCAACTAAGAAAAGAAAGAGACGTTAGTGCAAAGGGTACTATTTCGTGTCTATTATTTAATAAGTTGAACAATTTATTTACACATTTCAATGAAAATAGTCTAATGTTTATTATGTTTTTATTTAAGGTTTTTGTATGACAAATTGATGCGCGGGAATGAATTGTCAAACAGATTCCATTTCGTGTCTTCCGCCCGTATAATACTGGCAACGTGTTAGATTTTCATTCTAATTTCATTCTAATCTTTGTATCTTTTGCGTAGAAAATTTCCATCTAAACTTTTGTTTTATTTTACAGTGGTCACTGGTTTGTTGGTTGCTATTAATCCGTTCACAAAGAGAAGCTCGAGTATCACGGTCTAAAGCAAACAACATTACATGGATCAGAGTGGAGGTATATTAATTTTCACAATTTTGCTTATAATAGTGATGATACTTGATAAAACAAGACAACTATATATTCTTATTTGTTTTTATTTTGTTAGAGCAATACAAGTATAGATTGCAGTTATTACGTTTTGAGGTTTATGAGAGAAATCCTTCATTTGGATCAAATAGAGATTCCAATCATGGTATGGATTTATAACTTAGGATTTATTTTAATATTTATCGAATATTTCATATAATTTATTACTTTTAACTAAATCATGCATATTATGTTTTATTATGTAGTACTTTGATGAATACAAGTGTGCTCATTACTCGAAAGATAAATTGGAAGAAATCAAGGAGGAATTGTGTGAATACTTTATTGAGAAAAGAATCATATAAGCTATGAAAGTTGTTGTGTTGATTTATATCAAATGGTTTATGTGTTGAATTATAATGGTGTATATATTTTGGATTATAATGCCTATGTTTGAATAAAGGCTTGTTTGTTGAAATAAAGGCTCAATGGTTGAAATATAAGGCCTATGTGTTGAAATAAAGGCTTGTTGAATGTCATATAATGCCTATGTGTTTGAAATAAAGGCATGAATTATATAGGTTTATGGTATTATTTCAAAAAATATGCTTTCTAAAAAAGAAAGAATAGGCAGCGCATTTAAATAAAAAACCCTTCCTAAATTCTGATTTTTAAAAAAGTGCCTTTAAATAGCACAATTTACGTAAAGAAAAGACAGCGCTTTTCAAAAAAAGCGCTGCCTATAGTTCACAATAGAAAGCGCTTTCCATTAAAAGCGCTGCATTAAAGTGAAATAAAAAATATATTAGACAACACTTTAAAAAGCGTTGTTTAAAGGGGGACAATAGAAAGCGCTTTTTCCTGAAAAAGCGCTGCCTAAAGATGCCAATAGAAAGCATAAAAGGCCAGAAAAGGCGTTGCTAAAGGCCCACTTTAGACAGCGCTTTTCCAGAAAAAACGCTGCTAATGGCCTACTTTAAAAAGCGATTTTCCATAAAAAGTGTTGCTAAAGGCCTACATAAGGCAGCGCTTTTGCATAAAACAAAAGCGCTTTTCCACAACTGGTTTTTGTTTTTTCTTAGGCAAATCTCTCATCAGCTAGAAAAGTAAAAAGCATGTTGTTATTTCTCGATCATCTTCTGAAGCTGAATATTGCGCGTTGGCTCATGCTACTTGTGAAGGAATATGGTTGCTTTCTCTACTTGATGACTTCAAGGTTTCACATTAACTTCCCTTTATCCTTTATTGTGACAATAAATCTGCAATGCATATCCCAGTAAACCTAGTTTTCCACGAAAGAACCAAGCACATCGAGATTGACAAGTGTTGTAAATTATTAAGAATTAATAATCTTGAGTGTGTTCCAAAATGACAAGAAAACATGTAAGTGGAGATTAATTTTGAATTCAAAGAGAAGCAACACTTCGTGCAGTGTTGATGCGGAATGAACGTAGGTAATATTTGGAAACAATGCAACTTTTGGTTAAAAAGTGTTGTTTCATCAAGGGTCGCAACCTTGTGAAACAACACATACATGGCCTATAAATACTCCATTCCGAAATTCAGAAAATCATATCACAAACCGAAAATCAAACAAAAAATTCTCTTGTACAAATTCCAAACACTCTTCGCTATAAACCGAGTTTTCGTCGGTCTTGCGCAAATTCATTATAAGGGTGAATTATCCTAGGTATTCCTGCGTTCCAACTCTAAGGCATACAAGAGAGTACTTGAAATACTTTTAAGAAAAGTGATTTCGTTCACGATTCGAGTCTCCATTTAGTTTATATTAATTTTCTAACAATCTTAAAAGTATTTTGTATAAAGACAATCGAAGCTTCCGTATCAAGAATCAAAAACAATATCGTCATCATGAATCTAGGTACGTTTTTATTGTTTTTCATAAAGATTGGAGCACCTTGAAAATCATAATATTAAAATTCTAAACATAAAATTTTCTAATAATTAATATCAATGAAATAGTTACCGATATTATGATTTTTGGATAAGTACTAATTGAAAGGAATTTAAAATAATGATTAATGATATTATAATTTTTAAAGTGCGGTAAAAAATTGTTTCCGCAATGTAGTGCGGATTGTTGAAAAATGTGAACAGAAATGGTGTATTGAAGTGTATCGTTAAGGCTTTGTTTGGATTGATGGAATTGGATGGAGCAAAGCAGAATGAGATGGAATGAAATGATATTTCATTGTTTGGATCATTTAAAATTTGATGGAGTAGAGTGGAATGGAGTGGTATTGATTCCATTTCATTCCATCACTTACCACCATATTTCTTCCCCTTCAAATTGGGCGAAATTAACAACTGGTCTTATTCCATCTAAAATTTTTAAATAAAAGAATGTGACATTTGTTCTGCTCTGCTAAATTTCGTTCTGTCCCGTTTCGCTCCACTCCATTCCATTCCGTTCATTTTATGATATTCAAATATAGACTAAAAATTTGAAAATCTAATGTTAATCTACTAAAAATATAGTTAATTAAATACTATATAATATACATATTAAATGCCGTGAAGTAATGTGTTGCCGTAATGTACAATGTTTAGTAATTTCTGCAATAGCATATTCATAATAGAGAAACAAATATAAATGCATACTCATAAATAAGAAAAATGATAGTAGGATCGATGCATTCTATATGCATATATTATTATAATGCATATCATTCTTTGGTTTCTCAAAAGTTAACATTGCATTTATGTTTATATATACATGTACGCAACTGTTATTGGAATGTTGCTTATGTTTATTTGCTTTGTGCATATATTCAAAGAGTGGCATGTCAAATATGTAGATATGTTAATAAAGCATTAAATGATACCATTCATATATCTCAATTTGTATTTGTTAACCGAGATTCTCGTTAGAAGTGTGCATGGATTATAAACTAAATCAAATTGAATCATATATATGATTTAGTTTGGATCTTGAAACTGCTTCTATAAAACCAGTTTATTTTTTTTCAAACCGGTTTATAAATGGGTCGGTTTAGTTTTAAACCGGTTTTTCATAATAACCAGTTTAAAAAAAAACGGTTTTAAACAAGTTTCTCTTAAAACCAATTTTTTACTTTCTTTAAAAAAAATTCAATTTTATAAAAAAAAAAGTTTTATAACCAGTTTTCTAATTAGATTTTTTTGACAATTGATTTATATACTAATTAAAATCTAAATGCAAACTAAAATTAAACTCAAATACAAACTCACAAGTTAAAATGAATTACATTTAACATTTACATCAAATCAAACACCATTTATCAACTAAAGCACTTATATTTTGATTAATATTATATTGTTTTAAAATGTTTGTATTGAGAAAAAAAATTAAGGTTTATTCGTGTAAGATAAACTACTGCATACAATTGTTAAGCTAAAAAAGTAGTTTGATGCGCATCTAAAAAAGTAAACAAAGATTCACTGACGCAAGAAAAAATCATAAAAACGACTATAGAAATATAGATATAAATTTAACACATAATAAAATTTGGATATCCAATAACTAAAACACATTATTATTATGGGTACCAGTTTATATTTAGATAATAAAATGGATACCCACATTTATATTTTAACATTTGGTTTGAATTTTTAAAAGTGGAACAATTTAGATACCAATTTGGTTAAGAATAACCGATTTTTTTACACACCCCTAATCCCCGTGGGGATTATCTGTTCGGAGCTTCAAAGTCGGAGTTTTTTTCCCCGCGGGAACGGGGATGGAGGTAAAAATTCCCCCGATAAAACTTCGGGGTAGGGATCGAGGAAGTACCCTCCGCCCCGCGGATTCTCCGAATCCGGCCATATGATTAATTATCCTTTTTATATCTATAATATTATATAAAATATAATAATTATCTAACTGTACATGATTGTGGAATAATAATGAAGACTTATCATGAAAAGTCGGAAAGATGGAGATGATACCATGACTTTCTTGGATAATTTCTTTATGTTTTGGTTAGATTAACTTTGTCTAAAGTAACTTCAATTATAACTTTTGTTGGGTGATTGCTTTGATATTTTGGATTCTCATCCAATTCTATTTTGCTATTCATTTTGGGATATTTATTAGCATTTTATTTTGGATATTTGACAATTCCAATTTGCTATTTTTTCTATGCATTATGAGATTATGCATGATAGCAAGAAAAATAATTAGCAACTACAATTGCTTTTACATTTTTTTGTTATTGATGCAATATGTTTTTTTAAATAATAAATATAAAAAATATATGTTTTTTTTTTAAATAAAAAAATAATGAAATGCTAATGTCACAATTTTGATCAGAAAAAAAAATTAAGATGTGAAATTTGTGGATCTCCGTGGATACCGTGGGAATCCGTGGGAATGGGGATGAGGAAAAATATTCCCCCGTGGCGGAGATCGGGGATGGAAATGGGGAAAAAATTGGGGGACGAGGTGGGGAACGGGGAAGCATAATCCGCACATTCCCTGCCCCGTTGACACCCCTAATATATCCTGATAATTATGAATTAAAACTTGTAATAGTAATCTATTCATATTGTTATACTTAGATGTAAATTATTTATCGAAATGATCAAATTTATAAAAATTATAATTTTAAATTTTACAATTGAATTTTGATTATGAATTTCAATCTATTATTTAACTTTGAAGTAAAAAGTGTACCTCTTAAGTTTGAATTATTTGAGTTAAAAATTTGTTAATCACTAAAGCGGTCAAATTAATTAAAGTTTTGATTCCAAATTATACAACTGAACTTGGATTGAGATGCTATACGAATAACATGTTTGAACTCAATAAAATTCATTATTATAAGTCACATACAAAGATCATCCAAAGATGGATCATGATTTATATAGACCTCTGAATTTGGAGTATAATGTAGGCATTGAATTCCGAGATATGGAATTTGGAGAAGCTTATCACGGAGGATAAGGAATTCGAGAATCCCACAAGTAAAGAACCTCGTGAGGAAGGTTCTTCACGGATTGTTGAAACACAATCCGAAAGTTCGTCACTAATGAAGAATCTAGTGAGAAAGTTTCTTCATGGATTGTTGAAAAATAACTCGAACTTAGAATAAGAAAGAGAGTCTGAAAGACTAAGGATCAAGGACCAAACAAAATCGATAATCGATTTATTTCTTTTATCTGATAGAAGGAAATAGTGAGAATTTTGTTCGTAAGGTTCCTATTCTTCAAGTGTAAGACAAACCTAAGACTTATAAGGAAGCAGTAGCTTCAGATGACTCCTCTTTTGATAGGATGATATCCAAGACGAACTGGATTCAACAATGTCAAGCCATACTTAAGGACTCGTCGATCTACCTAAAAGATCAAGACCTATTTGATGCAAATGTGTGTTTCGAAAGAAGTATCATAGTGGTGATACACTAAACACCTACAACGATAGATTAGTAGCCAAGAGTTTTAGAAAAAAGGAATGTGTTGATTATTTCAACACACATGCACCACTAGCAAGGTCGATGACAATTAGAAGTATTGTTTGCAATAATGTCCTTGCATGACCTTATAGTTTATCAAATACATTCCAAAATGTATATGTCGATGAGGAGATTTACATGAAGAAACCGGAATGTTATGTGCTTCCTGGTAATGAATAAAAGGCGTGCAAACTTGTGAAATCCTTGTAGGAATAAAACAAGAGCCAAAACAATGAAATAAAAAAATTGACTTTTTCATTGCAAGATTCACCAATTAAAGGGGAGACACAAAACTTATGGGGAGACAATATTTTTGTCATCATCAAAAGGGGGAGAATGTGAGGAATACATCTTATATCTAATTTAATTTTGATGAAGACAAAGATTATCAAAGAATAAAAGGATCAAAAGTGTTATGCATGTCAATGATGAAGTTGGCTAAGAAGGTTTAGCATATAAATTCAAGTGAAGATTAAAGACAAGTGAACATAAATAAGGTACTCATTTTAATTTATACAATACCATTTTAAATTGATCATAGTTTTATCTCTCACTTCATCTAAAACCTTCTTGCATCATCATGCATGATTATTTAAAAACATTTTTCATCTGATTCTTGTTACAAGTATTTTACACAATATTGTGTGAGAATATTGTGATATTCATTTGTCTCCATGTTGATTATATGATTGATCATTAATAACGAGATGAATGGAATTTTAGAAATAAAGAGGTTTCTAATTTCCACATTCAAGATGAATGATCTTGGACTAGTTGACACACTTTTGGGGATCAGAGTAACGCGAAATAGTGGGGGTTATGAACTTAGTCAAACACACTATGTTGAGAAATTTCTTGATAAGTTCAAACACTTACTCTTTAAGGAAGTGACCACTCTATTTTATTCTAGTGTCAAACTTCAAAAGAATGATGGAAGAGTTGTGACTCAGTTGGATATGCAAGTGCATGTAATGTACTAGACCTGACATAGCCCTTCCAATTAATAAAATGAGTAGATTTTACTAGCAATCCAAATGGTGAGCACATGAAGGCCATCATTAGGATTTTCGGCTATCTTATTAAGACAAAAAATCTTGGCCTCCATTATGGTAGTTTTTCGGCTATATTAAAAAAATATACTGATGCGGGTTGAATATCGAGTGTTGAATATCATAAATCTGCATTTGGATGGATATTTACACTAGATGGGGGTACAATTTCTTGGAAGAGCAAGAAACAAATGTGGATCATTCTTTCAACCATATAATCAGAGTTTGAGGCTCTTGCTTCTGCTAAGGAAGAAGTTGAATGGTTGAGGGACATTCTGTTGAAAGTTCCATTGGATAAAGACAGTGTTTCAAAGGTGTTGATACATTGCGATAGTCAAACCACTTTAACTAAAGCATACAAAAAGTGTATAGCAGAAAGTCTAGGCAAGTAGGACTTAGAAATTCTTTCGTGAGAAAATTGAATTAAAGATGTAAGCATTCACATATATACGACCAGGCTATAATTTTCTTGATCCATTTACTAAGCCACTGGTCAGAGACTTAGTAAAAACAATCTCGAGAGGCATGGGGTTGAAACTCCTTGAGTAAGAGTTCCGACAGCAGCGACAACCCAATCTTACGTTAGTAGAACATTAACCTCAAGATTCATTGGGTAACAACAAGTCGTTGATTTGGATGTTTGTCGAACATGTCGTGATAATGTTGACCTTTAAAATGGGGGTTAAGTTTTATTTAAACTCTTAATTAAGTTCAATACCGAGGGTATGTATCTCATGGAAAAAGATACAATATGAACTTCTTCTATGTGAATTTTGAGATGGTGCCGTCTCAAAGTGAGAATTGGAGTTTCTCTCATAGAAAATTCACGAAAACAGGAAAAGCACATGACCATAAATAGTGCTAGGCGAGAGATGTAGGCAAAGAACCACTAAAGAGTGTGTGTAAGATAATGTCAGTTTAATCACAAGGAATAACGATTCAAAACATTGCTACCTAACATTCGGATTAAACTTTGCATTATTCTTACTAAGGTTAAGTTCAAATCGAAAGATACTTAATTGTCTTAACATTCTTTGTTTCTCTTTTTCTGGAATTGGTCTTGTCATTATTAGAACAAGTGGGGGATTGTTGTGAATTATTAAGAATTAATAATCTTGAGTGTGTTCCAAAATGACAAAAAACCATGTAAGTGAAGATTAATTTTGAATTCGAAGAGAAACAACACTTCGTGAAGTGTTGTTACGGAATGGACATAGGTAATGCTTGAAAACAATGGAATTTTTGGTTAAAAGGTGTTGTTTCATCAAGGGTCACAACCTTATGAAACAACACATACATGACCTATAAATACTTCATTCAGGAACTCAGAATATCATATCACAAACCGAAAATCAAACCAAAAATTCTCTTGTACAAATTCCAAACACTCTTCGCTACAAATCGAGTTTTCGTTGATCTTGCGCAAATTCGATGTAAGGCTGAATTATTCTGTGTATTCCCGCGTTCCAACTCTATGACATACAAGAGAGTGCTTGAAATACTTTTAAGGAAAGTGGTTTCGTTCATGATTCGAGTCTCGGTCCATTCGGTTTATATTAATTTTCTAACAACAAGGTCCTAGTTGGAATAGTACACCTCATGCGAGTCGCCTAAAAAAAACAAGTTGCTGACATTCTCACTAAATCTCTTCATCCGGAGCCATTCTCGAGTCTTCAAGCCAAGCTAGGAATGATTGATATCCATTCTAGCTTGAGGGAGACTGTTGAATGGAATGACAAGAGTAGTGATAATTTACTAGATCACAATATAGAATATCTATGACATAACTAACTTTAACTAACTTCTAATTAGTTATGAAGTTGTTAGATGCTGGTTAGAAGTAGTTAGACATTACTTGCTATAAAAGCAAGCTTTTACTCTTGTAAATGCCATGATAATGAGTAATAACTAATTTAACCTATTTCTTTCTCTCAATTCAAGCTTCTTCTTATATGCACAAAGCTTTAAGTTTAACATAATATTCCACCTAAGCGACAATTGGATTTTTGCATTGACTTTATTAACACCTTTAATGTCAAAGACAAACGTGCCTCTTTTTTAATAATTGAGGCAACAACATAAACAACTTTTTAAGTTAAAACACCCAAACGGAACCCTGGCAAAAAAAATACTAGATGAAAAATATATTAAGTCTAGATTGTATGCAAGAAAGGTAACAATTTTTGTTTTTTCAGAATGAGTGGCTGAACCTAATTATATATCTTTAAAGCTTGAACTCTTTAACACTTTTAATGAGATTTGAGGTACTCTTGTAAAAAGTATTTAAATTAAAAAATATACTCCTATATATTTATTGAAGTAAAATTTATTTTAAAGCAAATTGCTCATAAATATAAGCCCACATACAAGACACGTCCAAACTATTGTTACCGAAGATTAATTACTTGGGTCACTTCATGCAAGGTCATCATCATAGGTTCTGTTTTATCCTTTGGGAAGTCAAAAGTTGAGGCATAGATACACCTAACCTAAACAACCTCACCCCATAATAATTGCTTTGTTCAACGAATTTACTATATTACATGCTGACAAACTTAATTCAACCACGTTCATCTCGTGCTCGTGTCATCAATTTTAAATTACACAATCACTCCAATTAATTTCAGGCATTTTTTAATACACCACCCATATTTCTTAGATACTCTGAAAAAATTTATTTTTGTCTCCAGTTTTTAGATTTGCACATCAAGACGCATCATTTTTTAAAAACATAGATTTGTTCCGGATGTACAAATCAGGAAAAATTTCTGATCTGCAGATCCGAAAAAATCAAAAGAATTTCATAAAATCATTTCCTAATCTGCAAATCCGGATAAAATCAAAAGTATTTTATAAAATCATTTATTTTAAATATAATTCTTATAAATAGATAAGTAAAAATTTTAAAATGATTTTATGGAATACTTTTGATTTTATCCGGACCTGCAGATCAGGAAATGATTTTATAGAATTCTTTTGATTTTTTTCGGATCTGCAGATCAGGAATTTTTTCTGATTTGCACATCCGAAACAAATCAACGTTTTTAAAAAAAATTGTGCGTCCTAATTTGCACATCCAAAAACTGAAGGTAAAAATAAAATTTTGTGTGGTGTCTAAAAAACATGAGTGGTGTATTAAGAAATGCCGTAAATTTCCTACTTTAGATCAGCTAATTGACCGTTAAAGTATACAGTATGTTTTGGTTGATGATAAAATGAAATACATTAATTCAATGTAATGTCATTAATGTTTAAATATCAATATTACTACAATTAAACCCTATGCTTGGCATAATATTTGTCGTTTTCTACAAAACATTAGAAACACATGAATTTAGATTGTAACAAATTATGTTATTCCATCAACAAATCAACAAATGCAGAAACCAAGGCATGTTCTATGGACAGTCTTTTCTAAAAGGGTTTCTATTTTCTCCACTAAATGACAAATTAAAATCCGGCACGCTTAATATTTCAGTCAATTTATCTTTGACAATTGGGATGTTCAAATTCCGTTCCATCATTCATGTTTCATGCATGCTTATTTTCCATCTCTCTCTCTCTCTCTCTCTCTCTCTCTCTCTCTCTCTCTCTCACACACACACACACACACACACACACACATATATATATATATATATATATATATATTAGTCATTCCCTTGAAGAGAACTATTTAGACCTTCATGAACAGGTGGATACCCACCCTTAAAGCCCTTAGTCAACGTTTAGGGTTTCTTAGTAATGAGGAAACAGAGAAGAAGGATGAAGACATCACTCCACCTTCAGAAAATTATCTAAATCTTCTTGACAGAGTAACCTCCCAAAAATGGTATGTTAAGATCACCCTTGTTGTTAAGAAAAAATTTATTCTTAAAGATGAAGTTGCCCTTATTGATAGTGGAGCAGATTTAAACTGTCTTCAAGAAGGAATTATCCCTACCAAATATTTTGATAAAACAACTCAATCCCTTACTCAAGCAGGTGGGAGCAAGCTCAAAGTTAAGTATAAACTTTCAGATACCTATGTCTGTAATCAGGATGTCTGCATTCATAATTCCTTTCTTATGGTAAAAAATCTTACTAGAAGGATAATATTAGGAACTCCTTTTTTGCATAGTATTATGCCCGTTAAGATTGACCAACAAGGAATAACTACTGTTCTAAAGGACAAAACAATTAAGTTTGAATTCATCACTGACCCTCAAACTAGGATGATAAATGAAGTTAAAGATGTGCTTCTCAAGCATAAAGAAAAACAATTATGTTTTCTTCAAGAAGAAATTAGTTTACTAAGTATTGAAGAACAATTTAGTAAAGACAATGTTAAAAATCAAATTAAGAATATCGAGGATCAATTTAAATCTGAAGTTTGTAGTGATCTTCCCAATGCTTTCTGGGAAAGAAAGAAACACGTTGTTTCGCTTCCCTATTTAGATGACTTCAATGAAAGTCAGATTCCCACTAAGGCTAGACCAGCCTAGATGAACAGAGACTATTTGGAGCTCTGCAAGAAAGAAATTGAGTCTTTACAAATTAAAGGACTTATAAGACTGCCCAAGTCTCCATGGTCGTGCACAACTTTCTATGTCAACAATGCGTCTGAGAAGGAACGTGGTGTTCCTAGACTGGTTATCAACTACAAACCCCTTAATAAGGTTCTCAAGTGGATTAGATATCCAATCCCCAACAAAAAAGATTTGTTGGATAGGCTAAACGATGCCCTTATTTTCTCTAAATTCGATATGAAGTCTGGATATTGGCAGATTCAAATTGAAGAATCTGATAAGTACAAAACAGCCTTCACTGTGCCCTTTGGACACTTTGAATAGAACATCCTTCCCTTTGGACTTAAGAATGCTCCTTCTGAATTCCAGAACATTATGAACGATATTCTCAACCCTTATTCTGAGTTCATAATTGTCTATATTGACGATGTGCCTGTTTTTTCTAAATCCTTAGATCAGCACATTAAACACTTAAATTTTTTTTAAGGGAATTATTAAGCATAATGGGTTGGTTATATCAGCACCAAAAATGAAACTCTTCCAAACTAAGGTAAGATTTTTGGGTCATGAAATAAACAAAGGTACTATAGTCCCTATTAGTAGAAGCATTGAATTTGCTTCCAAATTTCCAGATATATTATCTGAAAAGAAACAACTTCAAAGATTCTTAGGTAGTCTCAATTACATTTCCGACTACTATAAGGATTTAGCCAAGGATACAACTATCTTTTACAAAAGATTGAAAAAGATCCCTGAACCGTGGACTGAGAACCACACCCAGGCAGTTCAGAGAATTAAGAACAAAGTTAAATGTTTACCTTGTCTTTCTCTAACTAACCCTAGTTATTTCAAAATTGTTGAGACTGATGCCTCTGATCAAGGTTATGGAGGTATCCTCAAGCAAATTGATCCTGAGACTTCTAAAGAAGTCCTTGTCAGATTTACTTCTGGTAAATGGAACCAGACACAATCCAAGTATTCGACTGTTAAAAAAGAAATGCTCTCTATTATAAAGTGCATTTCAAAATTTCAAACAGATTTACTTAATCAAAAGTTTTTACTTAGAATTGATTGCAGTTCTGTAAAATCCATTATTGAAAAGGATATTAAAAATCTTGTAGCAAAACAAATTTTTGCTTCTTGGGAAGCACAATTAAGTGTTTTTGAATTTGATATCCAATATATTAAAGGAGAAAATAATTCTCTTGCTGACTTTCTTACTCGTGAATTTTTACAGGGAAATGAGCACCCCTTATAGGGGAAGAGGCGGCGGCTCCTTTGGCCGGGGAGGAAGAGGGAGTAACAATATGTTATCCCAAGTTGAACAAAACATTCCCTTAATAGGAGAATGGACTACTGTGTATCCTAATAGACCCAGAATGCAGCAATTGCCTGCACCTTCTAGAAATAAAGAAGAATCTTCATCATCCAATTCCAAGAACAATGATTCCTATAAAAATATTGCTGCCAATGATCCTGTGCAGGAACAAGCAGCAGATTACTTTGAGAATCCTACAGCTGAACAAATCATGTTCATAGAAGAAGAGGATATTCAAATAGCCAACAATGATGGCTGGGCTATTCAGACTAGATATCTTGAATCTAGAGGATATCCGGGCCTTTTTGGTAAATCTAGACCCAATCTGGAGATATTACTCCTTGTAACTGGTTCAGTTACTATCACGCATCACTATCAGAATAATAATCCTAGTAGTTTTATAAATTTTTCAAAATGCCATATCAATAAGGTATTGCAGCCCAGAGAATGGGGATTGAATCCAAATGCAGAAAAAGCAATAAAAATTGTTGATGGTAAACATGTTTACTATAATTACTGGGATCATATCCAAGCCTTTTCTAAGGCATTTTATTACCAAAACCCCAAGAATAAACATTCTTGGTTCTTCTCTATAAACCCAGAAATTCTCGAAAAACCTATACCAAATTGGTTCTTTAATTGGTGGTTAAAATTTGGACCATCATTAGAAATATTACCTGGTGAATTAATGAAATTATATACCCCATGGTGTGATGAAAGTCCTTTAATCTTAAGGGTTTTATCAAAGAATCTGATAACTGGACAATGTTCGTTTATTTATTTTACCAAGTTTCAATTACCATCGATCTAGAGATGGACAATTACAGTCTCTAGAGACAGTCATAATATTCCAATTCTGCAGAGAAATTTCTTCTGCAAATGGTGGACCAAAATGGATCCCAAAGACTTCAAAGACAAAGTGGCTCTAATAGAAACCACAATCGAAGAAGATAAGAATAATCCTATAAAGAAGCAAAATTCTTCCCAGATGTCCATGCTTCAATTAAAAGAATACTTCCAAAGAAAATTTCCTAAGGAAGATGAAGAAGAGATCATGATCAGAATTCTTGATCACATGAAAACCCAGTTTTTCAATATCTTCCCAACAACTAAGGAAGACTGCATGTCAATAAAGACTAGCTCATCACGAGAATCAATGGACACTATCCTAGCTGGCGAATCGCAAGATCAAAAACCCACGGCAGAAGAAGTGTGGGATTCTCTCACTTTCTCTATGGCTCAGAAAGTAGGCAAAGGAAAAGCTTCCCAATAATTACTAGAAGCCAAAAGTAGTGGGTCCCGCAATAAAGTTGTCTCCCACTCAGTCTCCCATTATCTATATTGATGTAAATGTCCACCCAACTAAAGCTGTAGTGGACAGCAGAATCTACTTTATCTTTTATCTTTTTATCTTGTCAGTTGTCTTTTGTGATCATTATAGTGTCGATGGGGCCCAGAGAGCACCCGACTTAAATGATTCACTTTGTAACCTTATAGTGTGAGTCTCTTTTCCTTTTACCGGTTACAATAGGTAGTCTTTCCCCTATATAAGGGACTTCGTTTTTCATTTGGAAACACGCTTGACTTGTACCATATTTTCTCTCTCTAATATAATCTTTGAGTTTTCTATATACATATCTTCTCTTCTTTACTTTGCTACTCCAAAGATAATCCACAACTACAAAATAGTAACCAAATTTATAAGATATATATATATATATATATATATATATATATATATATATATATATATATATAGCCAGTCCTGACTTTTTCGAGGCCCAAGGCAAATAATGAAAATGGACCCTTAGTAAAAAATATTAAAAAAAAATATGATTTATTTAAATTTTAAATAGCATCAATAACATCAAAAGTAATACAATAATTTTTCTGTGTAAGAGCTTAAAGAAAAATAGATACTAAAAAAACATAAAAATGATGGTTCGACGGTGAAAATATAAAAGAGATATAGATATATAGAAAAGTGAAAAGTTATTGAGGAAGGAGACGTAAATTTTTTTTATTAGGTTACTTTTGCTTTGCTGAACCTTTTATTGACTGCAGAATTATCTCAAACAATTGTGAGGCTCTATTTGAATTTTAAAGTTAAACTTATAAGAAGGAGAAAGACAATATATTTCCACTTATCAATTTCTAAAATAATTTTGTTGCTAAAATGATTTAATTTTTTTTCAAAGATGAGGAATAATTCACTACTTTTACTCTTAACTAGAATCTCAAAATTAAAATTTGTAAGAAATAAATTTTGTAATTTTTTTAGTTTAAAGTTCATCCAAATTTTATCAACATCAGAAGATAATTTTAAAATTTTAACTCAATCTAAAGTTTTTTAAATGCTAATTAATTAAATACTACCTCAAAAACATAGGTTAAAAATTCAAAAGTATAAATTTAATATTAAAAAAAATCACATCAAAGTTTTTAAAAATTTGAATACATGTTTTTTGAAATAATACTAGTAAAACACCCGTGCTCCCGCACGGGTAAATTTATTTTGATATTGTAGAAATAATATATTGAGATACAATTGTAAAAAAACTCATTTATTCTAAATGGAAAATGTATAATGAAAAATTTTGATATGAAAATTTTTCAACTATAAATTTGTAATATGGTTATACAAAATAATTTATTTTTGACAAAGGATATCAATGATCTAAAATAAGAAAAACAATGGAAATAAACTCCTTTATAACATCAGGAAGACCGTTTTCATTCTTAACCCTGTGAACCAGTTTGCATTTATATTAACTTGCTTGAGGCTCTGCTTCAAAGTTCTAACAATGGCGGGCATACGATGGCTATGAAAGAGTTCCCCTGCTTCCTTTTCCCTGCTATGCTATGCAAACTGCACCAACAGCTAACAGAAAAAAATGGACATAAACATTGGAAAAAGCATAGATTATCATCTATAATAAACAGAGGTTATTCGTTTATAAATTCAATTAGCACCGGTTTCTATCAATGCCACATCAATTCAACGGCATTAAACAACAAATAACCAGCAAGATGTTAAGAGTTTAGAAAATTAGGTTTCAGCCTAGAATTTATTCCAAGTCATCATCAACCACCAACAAATGGCAGATCAAGACGATTGTCTCAATTCAATGCCATGAGATGTAAAAGGGAAAGTATATCAGAAGGAACAGCAGGAAGGAGAGGATTTTCGCAGCAACATTCAATGCTCAGAAGATTTATTTTCATCACAGCAAACCAACAAATAACATCTGCAGCATCATAAAATTCAGAGCATCATAGCAACCCCTTAGGTGTTACACAAACCGATCACCCTGCAGATTTTTGTCAGAGCAGTTCAAAAACAAATTGCAAACTGTTCGGTATGCAAGAAAAAAAATTCTTCGATACGAATGCAATTTGCAGCACATGGCATACGATGAAAGTGTCCCGTGCAACAACGACAACAAACTCTGTTTCTGCTATAAAATCTGTATAATGAAAATTTTTTACTCTTGAAAACACAGCTCCATTGACAGTCATGAGACTCAATTGTGTATAATTGCATTTGAAACTCAACGAAACAAATAACTGAACACATTTGGGTATAGATAAATATGAGGTATGTAATTTAATATGTAGTTTATGCCCTGGGGATAATTGTTTTGACAATATATCTGATTTGGGTCCAAGACTCCAAGTAAACAGATTTTGACAAACAAATTGCATGTATCAAATGGCAGTGCTTCAACAGTGTACAGACTCTACAGTCAGCCAATACACATATATCAAAGAACCTCTCCCTACTAAATCAGAATCGGTTAGTAAAAAAATGTTCAACAATTTCAATTTATTGCTCCAATCCAACGCAAGTTTGGCAAACACCACATTCATGTCTATTTTTACAAGAGGATCAGGAGTTTGCACAAGGCCTCAACATCATAGCAATATATGCTACTATTGAAAGATAAGGGAAGAAACAGATTCATATCGACAATGAATTGATGAATGAATCTCTCCAGTCCTCATACAACAAAAATAGTAAATTTAGACTTATTTATTCCTATAAAATAATGTAATTGACTATAATGCAGTATTTCAGCTTGAATAGATAGTGAGAAAGAGAAGTAAATAGTTAAATGTTATATAGATTAAGAAATAATTGTGACTACTTTCATTAACCTGTTCTATAAACTAAACTTTCTTCAAAGTATATATACACAAAATATGATAATTGACACTACTAACAAAAGTTATAGAATGAATTATTAATCAGTATTGGGAAGTAGAGTTGACAATAACACTTATCTGATGATAAAAAATTGGAAAACATAATTACCAGATAAAGGAGTGCAGGTTGAGGTGAGTGAGTCAAGACACCAGCTGCCAAAGCAGTAACCAGACCAATGGCATATCCAGGCAACGCATACCATATGTACTTGTGCCTCTTTGAAGAGTGTAACTCACTTAGTTTTATTGTATCCTTACTCTTGCGATAATCAAAGCAGAGGACCAAAGCCAAAAGCATACCCGGGATAGCCTACAAAAGATATGCAAAAGTCATGAAACACCAAATACATAAGTTTAGAAGAACCAAGATTATCAAAGTTTTTTTGAATTTTAAGCTTTAAAGCACAGTATTTGACGGCGTGTATGCAAACACATGTGACACACTTTAGCACACATAACACTTTGATCACAATATGCCCTATTTAACTATTGCACAACTCAAAGCAGAAATTTCACTCGAATCAAACCAATTTGGCTGAATATGCCCTATTCAACCTATTGCATGCATAAGAACCTGTTGATACTTCCACTTGGTGTTTTAATCCCATTCATTCTCCCTGTTTATTTTAATCATATAAACATATAATTCCAGCGAAAGATGTTACCATGGATGATCAACAGCCTTGCTCTAACGGTTTCCCCTAATGAAACATCAAGAGCTGTCTTTGCATTCTGCAACCATGGATGATCTGCCAAAAATGTTAACAGCCAATGTTAGCATTCCCACATTCTAACTTCTCAACTTTTGGTAGACAAAAATGTTCATCAGCTAAGCAGAAAATATTCCATACAATTCTGCTCTTATGTCAAACTCTTCATTTTTGAACTCTATTGCACCCTGCATGGAGGTTAACGACAAATTTCATCAGTTAAAACACACACAACATATTAAATTCAATAAGCATTGTGGAAGCTGGAAAACATGAACACATGTTCACATTGGTAGCAGAACATTGAAACCATATAAAGAATTCCAATCTTGGATAATTTTGAAGCTAAAATAGAGAATGATTAACATTGGCAGCAGAACATTGCAATTTTTAAAAATAGTTAGGTCAAAGTTAGAAGCAGATCTTGAACATAGTTAGCAGAACATTAAACAGATAAGTATACCCTAAATAGATAGACACATATGCCGAAGTATTCTCTTCAAAACTGATGAACACTGATATTTTTACGAAATTTCATCGACAATGAAAGAATGAACAAAATATCATTGAATAAACTTTAACATTGAAATCGTGAACAATAGCATTGACGAAACCATGAAAACACAAACATTAAGAGGTACACCGCAATAACCGGAAATAGTAGAAATAAAAAAATAAAGACAAAGGTTGACGTATACACAAACCTTGCAATGGAGGAAGTTGTAGAGCTGGTTGAAGATTAGTTGGCAATTAACTATGTGAAAAATCTGAAAGTTGAAGACAGAACATATATATATCAGAAAAATCAAAACCCTAAAATCGAAAAAACAGAAAAATGTACGAATCCCAGAAGCAGCAGATGTATTTTTTCAAGCAGATCCCGTCATCCTCTTCATCTTGCACTGGCGGAACGTCTTTACCTGTCAATACACATCGAAGTGAAGGTGTCAAAATCAGAAAAATGGAAATCAAGATCTTTGTTAGCAATGAGGAACACAAACAGGAAACTAAAATCAAGATCTTTTTAGAAAATGAAACCAAAGAGAAACGAAGACGAGGGTGAGGGGTGGGGGCGGCAGCAGCGGTGTAGGGTATTGAAGGGTTGATAGAGAGATGAGAGAAAATGGGACAGAGAGAGGGAAAAGTGTGGGAAGATGGAAGAGGATTTTGAAATTGAAATGAAAATCTGAGTGACACTTGGCAATATTGGAAATGTGTTGAATTGCCGTGTTACGTTTTTGCCCTTTTGTAAGTGTATTTAAATTTTGGGGAAAGGGCAGTAATGGAAAATCAATGGACTTTTTTCCAATTGCTTTATAGTAGATTTCTATTTAAATTTTTTTAATATATGTATTTAGAACACATATTAGCATTTTCTTAGATAGTATTTAATTTAAAAATAAAGTTAAAAATATATTTCAAACTTTATGTGTGTATAGTATTACAAAAATTATGGTGCAAGTATAATGTTGTATAAGGCTTAAAAATTTTATTACTATTATTTTTTTAATCAAAATACCAATATACCAATGTACTGGTATGAGAATTGCTAGTATATGCATCCTTTTAGTCCCACATCGGATGTTACAAACATTAAAGAAGAGGATTTGATTATAGTAAGCAGTTATAGCAAATTGACTATGGCGGGCCCAATAACAAGTATTCGATAGCAAGTACCAATTAAGTTCATAAGTAATACAAATAACATAATTTGTTATTTATGTACTTCCAGTTCAAAATTTTTGAGTTAAGTAATACAAATAACATAATTTGTTATTTATTTATTTTCAGTTCAAAATTTTTGAGGCCCCAAAAATTATGAGGGCCTGGGTTGTTGGCCTGGTTGCCCTGGTCCAAGGCCAGCTCTCTCTCTCTCTCTCTCTCTCTCTCTCTCTCTCTATATATATATATATATATATATATATATATATATATATATAGGTGTTCAAAATCAAACCAACCCAATAGAAAATTAGAAACTAAACCGAACCAAAACCGAAACCACAACAAACCGCATTTGGCTCGGATATGTTTGGGTCATTTTTAAACAAAATTGCGCGGTTTGGTTTGGTTTGCGATTTGTATTTTTCAAACCGAACTAAACCAAACCAAACCGAATTATATTACAATCCAAACTTCACTTAACCCACATCCAAGCCAAAACGCAAACCTATTATGCTTTAACATTGCAAATATTTTCTTACTTACACTTAGGGTTTTAGTTTCAACCTTCTCAAATCTCTCTTAGTAGTATCACTACACATTCTTCTCATCTTATTTGTCATGTACATCTCATCTCTTCTACTCTAATCTCTCATCTCTTATGTTTTTTTTTAATGTTATTGTTTTCTCTTTCCTACGTTTTTATCGTACATTTCTTCTCTAATCTCGTGCCTCTTATGTTCTTTCTTTTTCATCTTCTCTAATATCTCCTCTCCTCTGTTTTTTGTTTTTTATTATATATTTTGGATATTATTTTACGCTACTATTTTATATTTTTTATTCCACTTTTGTCCAATCTTAGTTTTGTATATTAAATGAGAAGTTTTTGTCTAAATATGATGACTTATGTTGTTATTTGGTAATATATGAATAACTAAACACAAAATTATGTTATTCTCTATAGATGTATGTATGGCTCAATAAAAATCATGTAACAAAACCAAACCAACTCACACCACATTAGTTTGATTTTATTTTTAAAAGCCAACCAAACCAAACCGAACCACGTGCTTTTTTGTCTTGCGGTTCAGATGATTTTTAGAGTATATATATATATATATATATATATATATATATATATATATATATATATTAATTATGGGTTGTTCAGAGTATAACTCTAAATTGTTGAAAGTATAGCTCATATTATTAAGAGTATAGTTCATATGGTTGAAATAATTATGAATAAAGATAATTGTTTATTGAGGGAAACTAGAGATTAAGGTTTTAGATAAACTAAAGCTTTATATTATATATATGGTTTGTAACACTGTAATCCAATCAATTCACAAGATAAAAATAAAGGGAACAATATCTAGTTTATAGTCACAGACGTAGGCAATTTGGCAGAACTACACGAACAAAATTTTTGTGTGTTTCTCTTTACTCCAATATGTATTCGCGTTACTATTTGTTGTATCAAATGATGTATAATCCTAGAGGTGCAAAATACGAAATGACTTGGTTCGACGGAACAAGCAATTTCAATTTATGGCAAAGAGGACTAACGATTTATTGACTCAACAAGGTTT
The DNA here is from genome assembly GCA_022829125.1 of Lathyrus tuberosus. Taxonomy (NCBI): domain Eukaryota; kingdom Viridiplantae; phylum Streptophyta; class Magnoliopsida; order Fabales; family Fabaceae; genus Lathyrus; species Lathyrus tuberosus. The sequence goes on along the minus strand of JALAZF010000205.1, from coordinate 950,071 downwards.
ATAGAAGACACTTCTTAATAAGAAACATATAGACATCACAACCATTGATTGGAACGAGATGAAGGAGAAAACCACAAGTTTGATAAGACTTTGCGTTTCTAATGACATGATGAATCATATCCTAGACCTCATAACTCCAAAGGATGTCTGGGTTAAATTTGAAAATCAGTACATATCCAAGATGCTAAAGAACAAATTGTCCGCAACACAACGTCTATATAGCCCGAAGATGGAGAAAGGATGCAATTTGCAAGATCATGTCAACGCTTTCAACAACATCCTCGCTGATTTAACACAGATTGGTGTAAAGGTTGACGATGAGGATAAAACCATTATTTTGCTATGCTCTTTACCAAGCTCTTATGATCACTTAGTGACCACTCTCACATATGGTAAGGAAACCATCACGTTGGATTCTATTTTTTCTACCCTTTTGCATCATGCACAATGTCTCCAAAGTGTAGAGGAAGGTGGTGGAAGTTCAGGTGGTGGTTTGTTAGCGAAGGGAGGTCAAGACTCTAGCAGAGGCAAGGGTAAGGCAGTGGGTTCTAGAAAGAAAAAGAAATTTAAGTCCACGGACAAATAAACAATAGAATGTTATGGTTGCAAGAAAATTGGCCATTGGAGGAGGGACTGTCCAAACAAGTCAGGCAACAGTAGTTCAACAAATGTAGTTCATACCGATGGTTCCTGTATTGAAGAGGATTTATTTTGTGTTTCATCTGCAAAGTGCACTGATGCATGAATCCTTGATTCTTGGTGCTCCTACCAAATGACGCCACACTGAGAGTGGTTCAACTCTTTTAAATTTGATGATTTTGGTTTTGTCTATTTAGGTGATGATACAACTTGTTCCATCGTTGGAAAGGGGAAAATTAAAATTTCTTTGGATGATGATGGTGTACACACGTTAAGTGAGGTGCGTTATGTTCTAAAATTGAGGAAGAATTTGATTTCTACGTGTACTCTCCAAGCAAACAGTTATTCATTCCGGCCAGATGGAGATGGAGACATCATGAGAGTTAACAAAGGTGCAATGACAGTGATAACAACAAGGAGGACTGCAGGCAACATTTATAAGTTTTTAGGGGCACAATTATATGTGATATAGCATTTGTTGAAATTGATAATGATACAAACAAATTGTGGCACACACGTTTGGGTCATCTCAATGAATGTGGGATGATAGAACTACATAAGAAGAATTTGTTGAAGGGTGTTCACATTTGCACCATTTGATTATGCAAGTATTGTATTCTCGGGAAATAGTGTAGAGTTTGTTTCAAGACCGGGCAACATAAGACCAAGGGAATCTTAGACTATTTCCATTCTGATGTCTGGGGGCTTCCAAAAGAGCCATCCGTTGGAGGTTCCAGGTACTTTGTAACATTTACTATTGATTATTCTCGTAAGGTTTGAGTTTATTTTATGAAATATATATTTGAGGTGTTTGCCAAGTTCAAACTGTGGAAAGAAGAGGTTGAGAACTAAACAGGGAGAAAATAAAGTATTTTCAGTCTGATAATGGAATTGAATATACTGACAAGAAGTTCATGCATTTCTATGAGGAGAATGGAATCCAGAGGAACTTTTCTGTGAGAAAGACACCACAACAGAATAGTGTTGCCGAGAGGATGAACAAGACTCTGACAAAGAAGGCAAGGTGCCTTTAGTTGAATGTTGGTCTTTCAAAAGGTTTATGGGCATCATCACTCAATATGATATGCTATATAGTCAAAAAAATCACCACAGGCTTCATTGGATGTGAAAGTTGCAGATGAGGTATGGACAGATAACCCCAATGATCTGAGTAATTTTAGGATTTTTAGGTGTCGAACATATGTGCATATTTCCAGCAAGGATTGGTCTAAACTTGACCAACTCAAAACTGTGCACTTTATTGGTTACAATAAAGGTGTGAAAGGGTACAAGTTGTGAGATCTAGTTAAGAGGAATGTGGTTGTCAGCAAAAATGTTATATTTGATGAGCATTTGATGTTGAAACGACTAGATGTGACAGTTGTGCCAGATACTTAGGTAGAAAGTTTCAGTCAGGACAAGTTCATGTGGACATTGAGGAGCCACCGTGAGTCCAAAGAAGATTGTAGCCCTACATGACCTAGGCTCAGATTCAAGTGGTGTGCAAGATTTATATGGAGTACAATATTATACATTTCTGCGTGATAGGGATCCCCGTCGTATAACACCTCCAGCAAGATATGAGTTTGAAGACTTAGCAGCATATGATCTTCTTACCAATTCAGGAGACCCTTCTTCTTTTCAAGAGGCTATGGCTAGCCAGGAGAAAGATAAGTGGATGAGTGCTATGATGGTGGATATGGAGTCCTTGAAAGCGAATGAGACATGAGATCTTGTTCAGCAACAACAGAAAAAAGAGCTATTGGTTACAAATGGGTGTACATGAAAAAGCCAGTAGTAATAGAAAAAGAAGGGGAAAAGTTCAAGGCTTGCATAGTTGTAAATGGGTATCATAGCAGAAGGGGATTGATTATGATGAGATTTCAGTCGACCGTTAGACACACTTCTATCAGAACAGTATTGGCCCGGGTAGCCAACATGAATACGCATTTAGAGAAGATGGATGTGAAAACAACTTTCCTCCATGGTAATCAAGAGGAAAAAATCTACATGGAGCATCCAGAGGGATTCAATGATACTGGACATGACAGACTTATTTGCAAATTGAAGAGGTCTTTGTATGGATTGAAGTAGTCTTCAGGGTAGTGGCAAAAACTGTTTGATTCATACATGCTCTAGATTGGCTATAGAAGTTATTATCATTGTTGTGTTTATGTGAGGAGCCTTAATGATGGCTTTTTTATTTTCCGGTTACTTTATGTTGATGATATGTTGATTGATGCCAAACATTTACATGATGTAAATGAGTTGGAGACCAAGTTGGGTAAGGAGTTTGATATGAAGGATTTGGATGCTGCAAAGAAGATTCTTAGAATGGAAATTCACAAGGACAAAGGAGCTAATAAATTATGGTTGTCTCAGAAAACCTATGTTGAAGGTGTTTTGAGCAGATTTGACATGAGCAAAACAAAGCATGTGAGTACTCTATTGGCGAATCATTTTAAGCTCTCATTGGAACAATTTCCAAAGACATACTCAAATATTGAAGGTATGTATAAGATTCTTTATGCCGGTACAGTTGATTGATTGATGTATGTTATGGTTTGTACTAGACCGAGTTTGGTACAAGTAGTTAGTCAAGTGTACAAGTTCATGTACAAACCATGGAAGCAACATTGGAAAGTAGTCAAATGGATCCTAAGGTATTGTACAACGAATTGTTGTATTATGTTCAGCATGAAGCAAGATGTTCCATCAATTGTGGGATAAGTGGATTCTGATTATGCAGGTGATCTAGAAGATAAGATGTCTACAACAGGGTATGTCTTTACTCTTGCTGAGGGACCTATATGTATTAAATCATCAGTTCAATCCATATTAGCTATGTCTACAACTGAGGTAAAATACATGGCAGTAGTTGAAGCCGCCAAGAAGCATTGAGGCTTACATAGTTTGTGAAAGAGTTGGGTGTTGAGCAAGGTGGAGTTCAATTGCATTGTGATAGTCAGAATGCTATCTATTTAGAGAACAATCAGATGTATCATGCTAGGACCAAACATATTGATGTGAGTTTCCACAAGATCAAGGAGTTGTTGGTGTCCAGACAAATATTACTTTAGAAGGTTCACCCTCAGAGAATGCAGCTGATATATTGACCAAGCCAGTTACCAGTGACAAGTTCAAACACTGTTTGGATTTGTTACATGTTTCTTGGTGTTAAGCAATAGGTGTACCTCCCTAGTTCCAGAATGAATCGTTATGCAGGACGTCTTCATAGGGGTTTCATAGGCGTACCAAGGTGGAGATTATTGAGTATGACTTATATTGTTTAGATAATTATGAGTTGTTGAGAGAACTATGGGATGTTGAGAGTATACCTCATATTGTTGAGAATATAAATCATATTGTTGAGATAATTATGGGTAGAGATAATTGTTTGGCGAGGAAAGCCAGGAGTTAAGATTTTAGATAAACTACACCCTTGGTCTTTTATATATATATATATATATATATATATATATATATATATATATATATATATATATATATAAAATTGGCTTGTAATACTATAATCCAATCAATTCACTGGACATAAATACAAAATACTATAGATATTCTATAGTTGTAGATATAGACAATTTTATCGAATTGCATGAATAAATATTTTGTGTGTTTTCTCGCTATTCTGATATATATATATATATATATATATATATATATATATATATATATATATTAGTTTCAGTAATAATATTACTTTCTTTATTACTCCACTTTTTAAAAGAATCACTATTACAAAAGGATAATGGATCACATGAGCAACGTTAATTTATGTCACTTTCACCGCAAAATGATTGTAATGTGAGGTAATTAAGTGTATTGGATTGAAACCAACTCCAATATGGATATGTTTGGCGGAAAGATAAAAGACTACACTCCTATATAATAATGATCTCATATCATCTATGAATCTAATACTCCCTCAGTCCTAAAATATAAGAGAAAAAATTACATTTTTCTTGTCTCAAAATTTAAGAGAAAAAAATTAACTTTCATCTTTTTCAAATTAAAATTAAATGTAAATTGCATTTAATTAATTTTCTCTCTCATATTTTCTATAACCAACAACCAATAAAAATTATTTTTATATCTTTCAAAGCAATTTATTTCAACAAAATCTTAGTCAAATTATTATGATTGTGTGATTTTGATTTTTTTCTCTTATATTTTGGGACGGAGGGAGTATTTAGTTACATATAATAATATTAATCTCAAAATTTATTAATTATATTTTATTTTTTAGTTGGAATTCTGAATATCAACAGAGTTAAAAAGGTTAGAGTAAAAAATAAATTATTGTCTTTATCTTTTTAAAATATAATTTAAATTTCTAAAAATTAATTTCTAATAAAATATAAATAAATAAAATGTAATAATTGCTTTATTAAAAATAAATACTTTTCTTTTTTATTTAATTTTTTTTTTTTGTAAATGTAGCTTTGTCATTTGTTATAATTGTAAGTGTTAGGACCACATACAATACAAGTAGGTGACTCTCAAATCTAGCCTCCCCTCTTCTACCACTATCACCCATACCATACCCCCACACAAAAATTCAATATGAAAATGAAGGATGTTATAAATTACAAACTTTACCTTCGACCCATCAATTTCATCTATGGATTTTATTGTCAAGTTTTTCTCTTCATTGAAGGCAAATGTGGTCCTAAGGTCCAAACTTGATGCTTATGGTTCATAGACTAAGCTACTTTTGGTTTTTTATGGACCACTTCAATCTTCCAAGGACCATATTCTAAAAGTTATGATCTTATTTTGTAAGCCCTTCAAAATTATTTTCTTTTTAAATCTAAGTAGGTTATTGCATGGTTTATGAATATTCAATGACCATTTCTATTTTATTTGGTCCACTCCTTATACATCCTTTTCTATATCCATAAATAAATAAATACGTTTCTATATAGTTGTTTGGCATATGAAGAGGTGAGAATGATGTGAGGTTTATTAAGGATGTCCACTACATGATACACGTCTATGAAGCTTCAACAAAGTTAACATTGAAGGACTATTATATTTCATACATATCTAACTAAGAAGTCATATATAGTTTCTAGAGCACCTATACGAGGAGTAATTGCTAACATGAAATTGCAAGAGTTTGTAACATACTCTTTCAAGAAAATAATGGCCAGCATTGTTGTGAATTAATGTTGTCAAAAACAAACAAAAATATGAGAAAAAGATTGAGTTTCTTGAACAAACATAAAAAGCTCTATTAGGTTTTACAAAAGAGAGAGAAAAAGGAAGAAGAATAAGAATTAGTTAAATCTGTTTTTCTATTTACTTTCTCAATAAGGGTTCAAAGATTACAAATGAATACTAACAATTAACCTCTCTTAACAACCTGAGAGAACTAGTCTATTTAATTATAGACTACTAAGCTAATTTAGGATACAAACTAACTTAACAATTGAGCTTAGAATCAAGACGTAATTCGACATACTAACTTAAATTGCAAGTTAATATATTTCGACATTATGCTCGAACAAACTTCAACTACAACATACACAACTCCTGTCGAACCATGAAGTTACCTTTTTCGACACTAGAGCTCGATCCAAATACCACAAATCTCCACCTTGGAACAAACTCTACACTAACAAGGTAACAAACTAGTTTTCATCATGCAACTTTATCAACTGAATACAGTGGAAAAACTTGCTACTTGACAATGTCTTGGTGATCATGTCAGCAACATTGTCATCAGCCGAAACCTTCAACACTTGGACTTATCCACGCTCGATTATCTCTCGGACAAAGTGCAGCCTCGCATCAATGTGCTTGATTCACTCATGATAGGCTGAATTCTTCGACATCTGTATTGCACTTTAACTATCACACTTAACAATGATAACTCGACCTTGAAGTTTCAACTCCTTAGCAAAACCTTCAAGCCTAATGCTTCTTTCACAACTTTAGTGAGGGAAATATACTTTACTTCAGTGGTTGATAAGGCAACAACATTCTAAAGTGGTGCTTTTTTACTGATTACTATGTCAAACATAGTGAACACATATCCAGAAATAGATTTTTTAGAATCCATACAACCTGCATAATCAAACTCGACAAATCCTTCGATTTCGAATTTGCTATCATCACCACAGGCTCCACCATAAATCAGGACTCGGGTCAGAGACTTATTTATGTATATAAGAACCCAGTTTAATGCCTGTCACTACGCCTTCCCAAGATTGGCCATATACATGCTTACAAGTCTCATTCCATACGATATGTCTGGCCTTATACATACCATAACATACATCAAAGAACCTACTATATTGGTGATCTTACCGGCTGATCAGAGCCTTACGTGGGTAATGAGGAGGGGTGTACCTGCAAGGCACTCCGATGCTAAAGTAAGGATTGGGAGAAAAGAAGGCAAGTACAAAGTATGTGTGTCTTAAGATGATTTTGAATACCTGACCCTCGCAAATGAGAGGGTTTTTATAGTGCCCTCAGCGCTTGGCCATTGGTCCCTATTTTTAGGGCGAGATAATCGCTCCCAAAGAATAGGTAACTGCCAGAAACTAGCCGTTGGGACGGACATAGGTGCCCAAAACTACTTGTTGCCACGGACAAAGGCGCAGTCGCGGGCACAGGCGTCGTGAGTGTTTCTGGATGGTGGAACCGTACATGACGGGCAGGAAATGCTGAGGAGGGGCAGCTGACCCTGGAGGTCAACCGACTTGCCTTCCCTAGTAGAGGGGCAGAAAGGTAAATGCTGGCCTAAATTGGCTGGACTTAGGAAATTAGATCGTTCTGGTAGCAGAAGTGGATTGGGCCATGCTTAGCCATTGGGCTAGGCTGGAACAGGAGCCCCTAAGTCGTTTCTCTCGATCATGAGAGTGATGACTTAAGGGCAACTCGCAGTCCTGGGGAGGACCAAACATGGTCGTCGCCTGTTGATGAGATGAGGTTGTTCCGCGATGCCCGAGGGAGTCTGTGCTCGGGGAACCTGTAACGTTGTCTGGCGTGTCGGGCTTACGTGAAGCCCAACGGTTGATGTGATTTGAAGAGTGGAGTGACATGCATATCTTGAGCCATGTGCCACATTTAATGTGTAATGATGGCTAGGCTAGGGTCATGATGATCCCCTTAGTCGTGTGTGCTCGTGCACGTGCCCTTGGAATGTTTATAAATAGAGGGAGAGCCTGCTCACTTACTTTTTTCGTTTCCCTCTCTTCCTTTGCTCTCTATTTTGTATTCCTCCGTCCGCTTCCGTTCAACGTCGTTCAACCACCGTACGCGCAACGACTAGAGCTCTTCGACCTCCTAACTTTCTTCCTCGACCACGTAAGCTATTTGAACTGATCTCTGTTTTAGGTTTTTCACTTTCTGCTTCCTTAGTTTGCATGTGGTTAGGACAAAATTGTGCAGTGTATGGGTGGTTTCTGGCAATTGTTGGTGTCTGGCGGTGGTTAGGCTATCTTCTGCCGCCGACGGCGTCGCCGGAGCCTTAGAAACTTAGGCTTTGTAGTTGATTCTGACACTGTTGCGACAACGGATGAGTTCGTCGCCGGTGGAATCCATGAGTTTTCCGGTGTACTTATGAGTTTTCCGGTGGATCTCCAGCGGAAGTTCTGGGTAACGTACCGGGGAGGATCTCCCCGCATGTGTCAGGGGGATTGCCTTGGGCGTCTCCTCGCACCATTGCTGTGCCATTTGAGTAGGGCTTAGGTCGGGGATGTTGTCCTCGGGCCTTCGTGCGCCCTTTCACTTGACTAGCGGTGGAAGGGTGGATTTGACTTTGTCATCGAATTCACTTTTGTCCTCTGCTTTTCAGGTAAAAGAGACGTCACGCAAAGTTGAGGATGAAATCCTAAGAGATCTTTCCGAGGAGAGCTCCTCAAAAGATAGCGACACTGAAGATATTTTCCCTCCCCGGGACACTGGCGAACACCTACTTCGAGGACTACTGCGGACGAGTGGTCCTTGCAGAACCTCAGGAGAATGCCTCCCTCTTTTCCTCTTACACCGGAGACGCCTTCACGATGTTAGGGGTCGAGGGCAACTGAAAGATTCATTTCCGTAGGGAGGATGACCGCATTTTCTCGGCATACGGGGAGAGGTTCCCTATGTATGAATACGTCTTCAAAGAGATAGGGCTGAGGCTGCCTTTTACGGAATTTTAGATAGCGGTCTTCGTACATCTGGATCTGGCGCCCTCGCAATTACATCCAAACTTGATTGCCTTCATACAGGCATTCGAGCTGACGTGCGAATATCTGGAGATCAGAGCTAATATTCCCCTCTTCTTTACCGTCTTCCATCTTCAGCGCCAAGTTTCGGGGAGGAAGTTCGGATGGGTCTCCCTGAAGTAGGAGAAGAAGTTATTTAAGCCTTTTTCTGAGTCCATTAGGACTTTTAAGGAAAGGTTTTATATCATCGAGCTCGTGTCAGAGAGGGCCACAGACTCCATGTTTATTTGAGAGGTTTCAACGGATGAGAACGGGGAAGCTCTTGTCGACGAGCAGGGCAAAATACAGGGGCGGAGGTTGTTGATGTTCCCCTTCTGCTAGAGCAGGAATCATTTCACCCGGGGAACTGATGGCTACACCGCCAACCCGGATATGCTAGACGAGGATGATAAGGCCAGCTACGAGAACCTGGTGGGTTTTGTCAACGACTTTACCCCTGCTCAGTGTGTGACCAAGAACGGGGCCCCAATTTATGAAGAAGATGGGGGGCCTAAGGTGGAGAACCGTTTTATTAATACGAAGGAGCTCCTCGAGTGCAATACTCGTGAGAAGGCTCTAGAACTGCTGGGTAGCCTTTTATTTCTTCTTAGTTTGTTTGGGATTGTTATTTTCTTCGTTTACTAATGTGCTCGTTGTTTTGCAGATAAAATGTCTTCTGCCCATGAGCGAATGGTGAAGAATGTTCAAGCAAAGCTCAAGGGGGGGGGGGGCAAACAATTGGGAAAAGAGTAGATTTGACCTGCCCCCTTGCCTTCACTACAGGAGATTCTTCGAAGGCTCCTCTCTGGCACTCCCTCGGGCAGAGTATCTGAATCACGAGGAGATGGACCGTCCGAGCAAGAGGACGATGTTGGCTCAAGATATTGCTACACTGATAAGGGTCCTAGAAATGGAAGTGGTTTATGCTGAGGAGGGTTCGCTCCATGAGTCCGAGCTGAAGAAGGCCCAGGCTCTGAATGCGGTCCTGGAAGAGAAGTTGAAGAAGTCCCAGGAGGAGCAGGCCAGGGCCATCAACGAGGCGATGAAGAAGTACAAGGATGAGTTGCCCAAGGTCGACGGGAGAAGGATACCCTAACTGTGGAGAAGAAAGCTGTAACGCCCCGATTTTGATTATTCCATTATTCTTGAGTCTTTTATTTTAATTGGGTGATAAATTATTTTACTTGTTAAATTGGTGTGTTAAATGTTATTTTACCGTTTTCGAGAGTTTTCGGGGAAATTAGAATGGAGGGTATTTTAGACTGTTCTCAATTAATCATAAGTTAGAAATTTTGTGGAATTAGAATTATGTGAGAAAAATGAATTAAGTGTTTGTGTGGAAAAAGGAGAGAAAAGAAATAGAAAAGAAAGAAAATAGATAGAAAAGAGAAATAGAGAGAAATAGAGTGAAATAGAGAAAGATAGAAGGAAAAAGAAGAGAAAGAAAGAGGAAGAGGGAAAAAGAGAAGAAAAACTTGGGGAACTAAGAAATCATCAAGAACAATCAATTAGCGAGTTTGGAATCCGGGTAAGGGTGTGGAATCTTGTTATCTTATCAATGTGTATGATTATGTATGATTGTTTGTTGTTGTTGTGGAATTTTTATGAGTTTTAGGTATAAACCATTTTGAAAAATTGATTAGAAAATGATCCAAATGTATTAAAACTCATGTTGATTGTGTTCATTGTTGTTTACACATGATTGATATGTATTGTTATACATCAAATTGGCATTTTTCTGAGTGTTAGGTGAAGATTTGGATGATTGAGGAGTGGAAAACGCAGAACTTCGTTCTGCAGAATTTTTCTGGGTATGCTCTGGCCATACGCGTAAGGGGCATGTCCATACGCGTATGAGCCAAGGCGTTACGCGTATCATTGGCTTGTTTTTGGGCCAATACGCGTATGAATCTTGGTAATACGCGTAACATGGGCGAGCCATGGGCCAATACGCGTATGGACTTTGAGACGTGGAATTTGTGAAGGAAATGGGCTCTGTCCGTACGCGTATGGGCATTGGGCGTACGCGTATGGACAGGAGGAATGTAAAAATAGGGTTTTTCAAAATGTCGTTTTCGGTTTCGTCCGTAACTTTTGTTCCGAGTATCCGATTTTTACATTCTTGGTGTCGTTGAAAAGCTATTGAGCTGTACGTTGTGATTATGATGTTTTGGAAATTGTTAGCCGATTTAATTATGTCGGAAAGTCGGGAATAGTGCTATTTAGCGACTTTTACCGTTTTGACTGTGTGTGTGAATGTGAATCATACAATAGTGCATGGATGTGAATGTATATAGATTGTATGTGATTGTATGAGATGAATGCATGAATATATTGTGAATATGTATGCATTTCAAGAATGTCTTGCGTCATTTTGCATGTGAAGCATCATGAAATACATTCTTGTGTTGAGCGATTCTAATGAGAATCCGTCGTAACGTCGTGTGCCTATGTGAGGTGTGAGCGATGATTACGAATGATTGTGTGCCCATGTGTGGTGTGAGCAATCGGATCGTGTGCCCGTGTGGGGTGTGAGCGATCGGGTCGTGTGCCCATGTGGGGTGTGAGCGATCCATAAATATTGTGTGCCCATGTGGGGTGTGAGCAATGGGTGAACATCGTAGGCCCGACGGGGAGTTACTTCGGTAACGAGCGATGGTTCCAGCAGAGTTCCTGAGTGAACTAGTGATGATTGAGTCGGTACCACATTGCATTTGCATAGAGTCGTGAGTCGGTCTCTATGATTTTCATTTATCATCTTTATAATGATGTGTTGTTGAATGAACATAATTGTGTATGTTTATACGGAATGATCGAGAATTGTGAAAGTGTGCATGATGAATATGCTTGGTGGATATATATATATACATTGTGATGTATATGGATGAAAATGTGATGAATTGTGGTGAGAATGTGTAATATGTGTATTCTTATGTTTATATATATATAATTATATGCATTGTTATTATGATAATATTTCTCACCCTTCTGCTATTTTATGACGCTCTATGAGGCATTGCAGAGTAGGTATGCTGGAGGTCTTTTTGTGAAGCGTGTCTTCATTCTTTTGGTCGGTTGGCTCTGAGATGTAGCACCGGGTAGCTAGGATGTATATTATTATTTTGTGATACATTTGTACATGTATCTTGTTGATGAAGATTTATGTAAACATGACTTATAATGATGGATGATACTCGATGACGCATGTATATATATGTATATATTTTTGATGTTATTCAATGTTTAGATTTTCCGCTTTTATTCTAAATATTGTGATGTGGGGGTAAGGACAAAGTTACCCCACTGTTGCATATCGTTGTTTGAGCAGGTGTTGTATGGTTTAATTTAATGTATGATGTGACATGCCTCTTTTATACTATGTTTTAGTCGTACTCTGGCGAATTTTTGTAATATGTGCCTAAATGATTTATGTGATTATTTGGGGGTATAGAAAGGGGGTGTTACATTAAGTGGTATCAGAGCCAGAGTTGAGTCAGTTGTGTCTGTCTTGTTGTGGTGTTGGTTGAACTGTTGTTTAACCTTGTGGTTATTTTTGGGAATAATCAGAGTATGGCTGGTAGGAACGACAATGTGATGGCTGCTGCTTTGGAAGCAATGGCTAGGGCGGTGCAAGGTGCGCCGAACGTGAATGCTAATGACGAGTTCAGGAAGAATCAACCACCGGTCTTCAAAGGAAGATTTGATCCCGATGGAGCTCAATTGTGGTTGAAAGAGATTGAAAGAATCTTCAAAGTTATGGGCTGTGTGGAGGAGAATAAGGTGAGGCTTGGGTCTCACATGTTGAAGGAAGAAGCCGACGATTGGTGGGTCGGTATGCGTGAAGTTCTTGAGGTGGATGATGAAGAGGTAACTTGGAATTTATTTCGTATTGAATTCTTGAGGAAGTATTACCCTGAGAGTGTGAAGGGAAAGAAGGAGATGGAGTTTCTTGAACTGAAACAAGGTAGTATGTCTGTGGTGGACTATACTGCTAAATTTGTGGAGTTGGTTCAATTCCATCCTCATTATGCTGCGATTACTGCTGAGTTCTCAAAGTGTATTAAATATGAGAATGGTTTACGTCCTGAGATTAAGCAAGCTGTGGGATATCAAAGGATAAGGAGGTTTGCGGATTTGACGGAATGTTGTAGAATCTTCGAGGAAGATAGTAAGGCTCGTTCTACACATTACAAAAGTTTGAATGAGAGGAAGGGGAAGCAACAAGCTAGAAGTGGACCTTATGTGACACCCGTTGATACGGGCAAGCATAGGGGAAGCTTTGATAGGAGATCTGGAGGAGGAGGTTCCGGTGTTGTTAGGTGTTACAAATGTGGTGAAATAGGTCATAAATCATTTGAGTGTGGGAAGCCTGTAGCGAAATGTTCTAATTGTGGTGGTCTTGGGCATGCTGCTACAGATTGTAGAAGGAATATGGTGAAGTGCTATAATTGTGGAGAAGTGGGTCACATTAGTACTAAGTGTACTAAGCCGAAACAAGCTCAAGAGGGCGGAAAGGTGTTTGCATTGGCGGGGACTCAAACTACGAATGCAGACCGTTTGATTAAAGGTACATGCTTTATTAATAGTACACCTTTAGTTGCTGTTATTGATACGGGAGCGACTCATTCGTTTATTTCGTCTAAGTGCGCGAAGCGTTTGAATCTTGCGTTAACTTTGATGGGTGCTGAAATGGTTATTAAGACTCCTGCTTCAGGGTTGGTAAATACATCTTTGGTGTGTATGAGTTGTCCTTTAACCATGTATGGTAAAGACTTTGTTATGGATTTAGTATGTTTGCCGTTGGTGGGATTGGACGTGATCTTGGGTATGAACTGGTTGCAATTTAATCGAGTTCATATAGATTGCTATCACAAGTTAGTAAGGTTTCCTTCTTTGGAAGATGATGAATTTGAGAGTTTCCTATCCACTAAAGAGTTAAAGAAACTTTTAGCGGACGAAGCTCAATTGTTTGGTTTGTTTGCATCATTGTCGGTGGAGAGTCAAGTTGAGCTTGATGTGTTCTCAGTGGTGTGTGAATTTCCAGAAGTGTTTCCGGAAGATATTACGGATGTACCGCCGGAAAGAAAAGTTGAATTTTCTATTGATCTAGTTCCGGGTACTAGACCGATTTCAATGGCACCGTATCGTATGTCGGCATCGGAATTGGTAGAATTGAAAAAGCAATTGAATGACTTGTTGGACAAGAAATTTGTAAGGCCAAGTGTTTCTCCTTGGGGTGCTCCGGTATTGTTAGTAAAGAAGAAGGACGGGAGTATGCGGTTATGCATTGATTATCGACAGTTGAACAAAGTGACAATTAAAAACAAGTATCCGCTTCCAAGGATCGATGATTTGATGGACCAATTGGTTGGTGCAAATGTTTTTAGCAAGATTGATTTGAGATCAGGATACCACCAGATTCGTGTGAAAGGAGAGGATATTCAAAAGACGGCATTTAGGACACGGTATGGTCATTACGAATACTCCGTGATGCCATTCGGGGTTTCTAACGCGCCGGGTGTGTTTATGGAATACATGAACCGTATTTTTCATGAACAGTTGGATCGTTTTGTGGTTGTGTTCATCGATGATATTTTGATTTACTCTAAGTCTCAAGAGGAGCATGAAGAGCATTTGAGAATTGTGTTGCAAATTTTGAAAGAGAAACAATTGTATGCTAAGTTGTCAAAATGTGAATTTTGGTTGTCGGAAGTAAGTTTCCTTGGACATGTTATTTCCGGTAGTGGTATTAGTGTTGATCCATCCAAGATAGATGCGGTGATGCAATGGGAGGCTCCTAGGTCGGTTACGGAGATTCGAAGCTTTTTAGGCTTGGCGGGTTATTATCGGAGGTTTATTGAGGGATTTTCGAAGTTGGCACTTCCTTTAACGCAATTGACTTGTAAAGGAAAGGCTTTCATTTGGGATATTCATTGTGAAGAGAGTTTCCATGAGCTAAAGAGAAGGTTGACAACGACTCCGATCTTGATTTTGCCTAATCCTAATGAACCATTTGTTGTGTATTGTGATGCTTCATTGACAGGTTTAGGTGGTGTTTTTATGCAAGATGGAAAAGTTGTGGCATATGCTTCTAGACAATTGAGAGTGCATGAAAAGAATTATCCTACACATGACTTGGAGTTAGCGGCCGTGGTGTTTGTTTTGAAAATTTGGAGGCATTACCTTTATGGTGCAAGATTTGTAGTTTTTAGCGATCACAAAAGCTTAAAATATTTATTTGATCAAAAAGAGTTGAACATGAGACAAAGGAGGTGGCTAGAACTTTTGAAGGATTATGATTTTGGTTTGAATTACCATCCGGGTAAGGCAAACGTGGTAGCCGATGCCTTAAGTCGGAAGTTGTTACATATGTCCGCATTGATGATGAAAGAATGGGAACTTTTGGAGGATTTTAGAGACTTGAGTTTAGTTTGTGAAATGACGCCGAGAAATGTGAGACTTGGTATGCTACATGTTACAAATGATTTTCTTGCAACGGTAGGTGAAAAGAAAAAGTTGGACTTGAAATTAGTTGATTTGATGTTGAATGAGAATGAGGATATCAAGGTTGATAACTTTGGAGTTTTGAGATTCCGTGGTCGTATTTGTATTCCCGACGACGCAGAGTTGAAAAGGATGATTTTAGAGGAAGGACACCGAAGTAATTTAAGTATTCATCCGGGAGCGAATAAAATGTATCAAGATTTGAAGAAAATCTTTTGGTGGTCCGGATTAAAGGGGGATGTGGCTCAATTTGTGTATGCGTGCTTAACTTGTCAAAAGTCTAAGGTGGAACATCAAAAACCGAGTGGATTTATGCAACCGTTGGATATTCCGGAATGGAAATGGGATAGTATATCGATGGATTTTGTTACGGGATTGCCGAACACGCAAAGAGGTCATAATGCTATTTGGGTAATTGTTGATAGGCTTACTAAATCTGCTCACTTTATTCCAATTGATATTAGTTATCCTTTGGAGAAGTTAGCCGAGATTTATGTTCTTGTGGTGGTGAAGTTACATGGAGTTCCTAAGAGTATTGTATCGGATAGAGACCCTAGATTTACATCGAGGTTTTGGGAGAGTTTACAAAAGGCTTTGGGTTCTAAGCTAAGATTGAGTTCGGCTTATCATCCGCAAACGGACGGTCAAACCGAGAGGACGATTCAATCGTTGGAGGATTTATTGCGTGCTTGTGTACTCGAGCAAGGTGGTGCTTGGGATGGTTATTTGGCGTTGATTGAATTCACTTACAATAACAGTTTTCATTCGAGTATAAGTATGGCACCATTTGAGGCTTTGTATGGTCGGAGATGTCGAACACCTTTGTGTTGGCATGAAACCGGCGAGAGGACGATAGTTGGACCAGAGTTGGTGCAACAGACGACAGAGAAAGTGAAGTTTATTCGGGAGAAGATGAAAGCTTCTCAAAGTAGACAAAAGAGCTATCATGACAAGAGAAGGAGAGATCTTGAGTTTCAAGAAGGCGACCATGTGTTTTTGAGACTTACACCAGTTACGGGTGTGGGTCGTGCTTTGAAGTCGAAGAAGTTGACTTCTCGTTTTATTGGTCAGTATCAGATTACTTCACGAGTTGGTGTTGTGGCTTACCGTGTGGCGTTGCCTCCGAACCTTTCGAATTTGCATGACGTATTCCATGTTTCGCAACTTCGGAGATATGTTCCGGATCCGTCACATGTTATTCCTATGGACGAGGTTGAAGTGAGAGATAACCTTACGGTGGAAGCTTTACTGGTTAGGATTTTGGACCGCGAAGTTAAGAAACTAAGAGGCAAGGATATTGCGCTTGTGAAAGTAGCGTGGGGAGGCGCTGCGGAAGGCAATATGACTTGGGAACTAGAGAGTGGGATGCGAGAGTCGTATCCGGTGTTGTTTGAATCAGGTATTATTTTCGAGGACGAAAATTTCTAAAGTGGGGGAGAGTTGTAACGCCCCGATTTTGATTATTCCATTATTCTTGAGTCTTTTATTTTAATTGGGTGATAAATTATTTTACTTGTTAAATTGGTGTGTTAAATGTTATTTTACCGTTTTCGAGAGTTTTCGGGGAAATTAGAATGGAGGGTATTTTAGATTGTTCTCAATTAATCATAAGTTAGAAATTTTGTGGAATTAGAATTATGTGAGAAAAATGAATTAAGTGTTTGTGTGGAAAAAGGAGAGAAAAGAAATAGAAAAGAAAGAAAATAGATAGAAAAGAGAAATAGAGAGAAATAGAGTGAAATAGAGAAAGATAGAAGGAAAAAGAAGAGAAAGAAAGAGGAAGAGGGAAAAAG
Organism: Lathyrus tuberosus; assembly: GCA_022829125.1. Classification (NCBI taxonomy): domain Eukaryota; kingdom Viridiplantae; phylum Streptophyta; class Magnoliopsida; order Fabales; family Fabaceae; genus Lathyrus; species Lathyrus tuberosus. Next base: position 932,919 of record JALAZF010000205.1, on the reverse strand, counting down.
AGAAGAAAAACTTGGGGAACTAAGAAATCATCAAGAACAATCAATTAGCGAGTTTGGAATCCGGGTAAGGGTGTGGAATCTTGTTATCTTATCAATGTGTATGATTATGTATGATTGTTTGTTGTTGTTGTGGAATTTTTATGAGTTTTAGGTATAAACCATTTTGAAAAATTGATTAGAAAATGATCCAAATGTATTAAAACTCATGTTGATTGTGTTCATTGTTGTTTACACATGATTGGTATGTATTGTTATACATCAAATTGGCATTTTTCTGAGTGTTAGGTGAAGATTTGGATGATTGGGGAGTGGAAAACGCAGAACTTCGTTCTGCAGAATTTTTCTGGGTATGCTCTGGCCATACGCGTAAGGGGCATGTCCATACGCGTATGAGCCAAGGCGTTACGCGTATCATTGGCTTGTTTTTGGGCCAATACGCGTATGAATCTTGGCAATACGCGTAACATGGGCGAGCCATGGGCCAATACGCGTATGGACTTTGAGACGTGGAATTTGTGAAGGAAATGGGCTCTGTCCGTACGCGTATGGGCATTGGGCGTACGCGTATGGACAGGAGGAATGTAAAAATAGGGTTTTTCAAAATGTCGTTTTCGGTTTCGTCCGTAACTTTTGTTCCGAGTATCCAATTTTTACATTCTTGGTGTCGTTGGAAAGCTATTGAGCTGTACGTTGTGATTATGATGTTTTGGAAATCGTTAGCCGATTTAATTATGTCGGAAAGTCAGGAATAGTGCTATTTTGCGACTTTTACCGTTTTGACTGTGTGTGTGAATGTGAATCATACAATAGTGCATGGATGTGAATGTATATAGATTGTATGTGATTGTATGAGATGAATGCATGAATATATTGTGAATATGTATGCATTTCAAGAATGTCTTGTGTCATTTTGCATGTGAAGCATCATGAAATACATTCTTGTGTTGAGCGATTCTAATGAGAATCCGTCACAACGTCGTGTGCCTATGTGAGGTGTGAGCGATGATTACGAATGATTGTGTGCCCATGTGGGGTGTGAGCAATCGGATCGTGTGCCCGTGTGGGGTGTGAGCGATCGGGTCGTGTGCCCATTTGGGGTGCGAGCGATCCATAAACATTGTGTGCCCATGTGGGGTGTGAGCAATGGATGAACATCGTAGGCCCGACGGGGAGTTACTTCGGTAACGAGCGATGGTTCCAGCAGAGTTCCTGAGTGAACTAGTGATGATTGAGTCGGTACCGCATTGCATTTGCATAGAGTCGTGAGTCGGTCTCTATGATTTGCATTTATCATCTTTATAATGATGTGTTGTTGAATGAACATAATTGTGTATGTTTATACGGAATGATCGAGAATTGTGAAAGTGTGCATGATGAATATGCTTGGTGGATATATATATATATATATACATTGTGATGTATATGGATGAAAATGTGATGAATTGTGGTGAGAATGTGTAATATGTGTATTCTTATGTTTATATATATATAATTATATGCATTGTTATTATGATAATATTTCTCACCCTTCTGCTGTTTTATGATGCTCTATGAGGCATTGCAGAGTAGGTATGTTGGAGCTCTTTTTGTGAAGCGTGTCTTCATTCTTTTGGTCGGTTGGCTCTGATATGTAGCACCGGGTAGCTAGGATGTATATTATTCTTTTGTGATACATTTGTACATGTATCTTGTTGATGAAGGTTTATGTAAACATGACTTATAATGATGGATGATACTCGATGACGCATGTATATATATGTATATATTTTTTATGTTATTCAATGTTTAGATTTTCCGCTTTTATTCTAAATATTGTGATGTGGGTGTAAGGACAAAGTTACCCCACTGTTGCATATCGTTGTTTGAGCAGGTGTTGTATGGTTTAATTTAATGTATGATGTGACATGCCTCTTTTATACTATGTTTTAGTCGTACTCTGGCGAATTTTTGTAATATGTGCCTAAATGATTTATGTGATTATTTGGGGGGTATAGAAAGGGGGTGTTACAAAAGCCACGAAGGACCTTGTCGAGGAGTTAAAGACCGCCTCTGCTCCTGCTGAGGACGAAAGCGTGGAGGTGAAGAGGCTGAAGACTCGGGCTGAGCTGGTTGCCCGTATTGCCCAGGCGGAGGATGACTGCGTCGGTGTCGCCGAGGATGCCTTCAACAACGTTGTGGAGCAGCTGAGGATCGTGAACCCCGAGGTTGAATTATCCACCGAGGGGGTCGGGTTCTTCTACAATATGGTGGACGGAAAAATCGTCATCCTCAAATTCCTTCAATTTAGGGAGGAGCAGGAGCAGCCGGCCCGCGAAGAGTCTCAGCCAGTGGCCGACTGATTTCTTCGTTAGTTGTACTTTCAGCCTGGGTGCCGTGTTTTTGTAATTTATTTTTGTATGGGGCTTGGCCCATTTGTAATGTAACAAGTACAATTGTGGTCCTTGTGGTCGTTCTTATTGTAATGTTTGTTTTTGGCCAATGTGGTCAGTTATGTATGATTTGTTTTCGTGCATGTTTTTACTTTGCTTTATTTTTGCTAAGTGTCGAAACATTGCTCGATATGCGTGCCCGTTGTAAGGGCTGCTTTATTAAATGAATCTATGGTCTTGGGTAGCTTCCGGGCATGAAGGCGGAGCTCAGGTTGCGTTGACGGCCTGAGTTCGCGGCGTGAACTTCCCATTGCGAGCTGGGTGTTCTGCCTTTCGTGGTACTTAGACGACGGTGGGCTCGGTCGAGGGACCGTTGTCGGGCATGGGTCTTTCTCTTTCCTGAGAAAAAGCATGCTTCGATTTATTTTGGCATGCAGCGCCTGTACCTGGGAGCGTGTAACATCCTTTTCTACCCCCAAATAATGTTACAGTAGAAACAACTCAAATATCAGAGTACAACATAAAAATTCCCTCGAAGGGTGTACATTTCTTATTACATCAAAATAACACAATTACCCTGTAAACAAAAAGGGTTTTTCCTCAAAGTTTCACAAAAAGCCTTCACATGGCAGCGGAACTCAAAATTCTCAATAAAAAAGTTTTCCACAACGTTGTAATAATCAAAAATAAATCCACATCATCGTATGACAACAAAATAAAGAAACAACATAGTTCGACTCAAAGGACCCCAACCCGATGTTACACTATCAGAGCAAGACCCTCTAAATCGACCAAAGCAAATAAACTTCAAGTCCTCGGAAGCATCCAAAGCTAAGCCTGATCACCTGCACGTTACCCACGTGGAGGCAACATTCAAACAGGCAGGGTGAGTAATCACAATTTAATATAAATCATATAAAGAAAAGACATTAACAGGGCAACAGTTGTTTACATTATATACTACAGCAACTCACCCAAAACATCATATAAAACATCACATCACCAATATCACTCATATGCAATCATGCAATGCCACCAAGAATGAAATGCAACGTCATAAAAATGCATGTGGTACCAAATCGTCATAGTAATGGACACTAGGCCATCAACCCTCCACAAGGGAGCACGTCACAAACACCTCAATCCACACAATGGGATTAAAGCCACCACTGGACCGAAGTCCTAACGTCATCAATAGACCGAAGTCTAAATGCTATGAATACATGATGCACAATGTCAATATCATCATCATCAACAAAAGTCATTACATGCATCAACATTCATCAAAATCTCATACTAATCCATATCATCATTTAATCATCAAAACATCATGAATCGTCATCCCATAATCATCCATATACTCATGGTACTTCACATTGTCATTTTACCATTAAACATCACACAGAAACATCCAATAATCATCAATAACATCATATCATTATCTAGTCATCAAAACATCATATCATTATCTAGTCATCAAAACATCATTTTCATCACTAATTAATTCATTATATAACACGTCAACACATATCCGAAATTCACGGCGACATCACAACATTCATATAATATAAAACAGGTATTTTTCATGAATTTTAAATCAATAAAATAGTATTTTTCAGTTCCAGGTCGCGCTAAGCGCGCCCCTCCCGCGCTAAGCGCGCTACTCACTGCCTCGAAGAGGCGAAATTTCTTCAGACCGCACTAAGCGTGCTAGGCCGCGCTAAGTGGGCTCTGCGATTTCTGCAGAAAACTCTGCGATAACAGCACTCCTCCATCTGCTATCCTGCACTCCTAAACTCGATTTTAACTCATATTTTTCACATATTATGTTACTATAACCTATAACTATCACATATGCATCAATAACAACAATTATCACATAGCCAATTCATCAAAATCCATCATCCCTAACCTCAAATTCTTAGGTTTTCCCCCGAAACCTCAATCACCCACCAACACCTAATCTTTATGTCAAACATATTGCAAAGTGATACTCCCCATACCTTAGAATATTGTTTCCTTCGACTTCTCTTGAAGTTTCGCCGGAATTCTTCTATGCCCTAGCCTCCTTCTCACTTGTTCTTTAGAGCACCTTTGCCTTTTCCTCAAAATAATACGAATAATGAGTTCCTTTCATTATTCTCTCTTAATATACCCCTAATTGTGCCCTTCCCATTATATCCTCACTAATTCTCCTCAAATGTCCACTTTACCCTTCATTCTTCTAATATTATTTAAAATAAATAATAAAACAAATATATTCATATCATATACTATTATTTAATTAAAATAACCAAAACTTCACAAAATCACCGACATCGACACGAAACACCAAAATTCACGGAAATCCACGAATATAATATTTAAATAAATTAAATAAATATTCTACGAAATTTGGGGCGTTACAGAGCGCACTTATGGTAGGTGCGTTATGCTCGTCGTGTCGACGGAGCACGCCGACAATTAAGGCCTTAGATATAATATTGTTTTACCTTTTCGGCATTCCATGGTCGAGCGAGTTCTTCCCCGTTAAGATGTTCTAGGTAATAGGCTTCATTCTCCGTTTTTGCTCGAACATGATAGGGCCCCTCCCAGTTAGCGGCGAGTTTGCCTTCTCGAGAATCTTTGTGATTTCTCCTCAGGACGGGACTGCCTACTTAAAACTCTCATCGTATAACTTTGGCGTTATGCCTAATTGCGATTTTTTGTTTTAGTGAGGCGTCGCGGAGGGCTGCTCCTTACCGGACCTCTTCGACGAGATCGAGCTCCTCCCTTAGATCCTCGCTATTTGTCTCCTTGTCCAGGGGAGCTTTAGTCCGCCTAGAGGGTACATGTATCTCAATGGGGATTACTGCCTCGGTCCCGTATGCTAGACGAAAAGGGGTTTCCCCGATCGAATAGTGGGGTGTAGTACGGTAGGCCCAGAGCACGCTGTGCATCTCCTCGACCCATTGTTTCTTCGTTTCGTCTAGTCTTTGTTTGATGTCTCGTAGGATTACCCTGTTTGCTACCTCGGCTTGCCTATTAGTATAGGGGTGCTCGACGGACACGAAGTGCTTCTTGGTGCCTAATTGGGCGACGAGCTCCTGAAATATTTTATCCGTGAACTGTGTCCCGTTATCGGTGACGATTGCTTGGGGGATGCCGAAGCGAGCAAGGATGTTCTGCTTGTAGAAGCGGAGTATGTTCTGGGCCGTTATTTTTTCCAGAGCCTCTGCTTCTATCCACTTTGTAAAGTAGTCAACGCCTACTATCAGGTACTTTTTCTGATTTGATCCTACGACGAATAGTCCTAGGATATCCAGGCCCCACCATGCGAAGGGCCACGGGGATGACATTGCTTTGAGCTCACTAGGCGGTACCAAGTGCATGTCCCCGTGCCGTTGGAATTTGTCGTATTTTTTAACATGCTCCTTTACGTCATGCTGCATGGTCGACCAATAATATCTTGCTCGTAGGGATTTCCTAGCGAGGGATCTTCCTCCGAGGTGCTAGGCATTGATCCCCTCAAGGATCTCGCGTAGAACATGGGCGACCATCTCTTCCTCGACACATTTCAGGAGAGGGATGGAGAACCCTCTCCTGTAGAGCTTATTTTCGACCAGGACATAGGAGCAGGCTCTGGGCCTGACTACGCTGACTTCCTTTGGGTCAAACGGTAGTTCGTCCTTGGCGAGGTATTCATAGACCGGGGTCATCCAGCAATTGCTATCGCCAATGACGTGCACGTCGAGGGTCGCTGAAGTCTTCTCGATGCTAGGTCGAGGAAGTACTTCCTGGATTATGGATTTGTTTCCTCCCTTCTTTTTCGTGCTCGTCAGCTTTGACACGACATCTGCCCGGACATTGTGTTCACGGGGAACATGCTTTACCTCTATTGATGCGAACTTCGTCATCTTATCCTTGACCAAGGCTAAGTGTTCAGATATGTTGTCATTCTTTTCCTGGTACTCTCCCCAAACCTAGAAGGCTATGAGTTGAGAATCTGTGCAGATAACGAGCTCCTCGGCTCCCAGGTCTTCGACGAGGCGTAGACCCGCGAGGAAGGCTTCGTATTCTGCCTGATTATTGGAAGTGGGGAAAGACAAGGTAAGTGAGACCTCAACGAGGATACCCTCATCGTTTTCCAGGATGATGTCTGCTCCGCTCCCCACTGAGCTGGATGCTTCGTCGACGAAGATCGTCCACTTACGAGCTCTGCAAGCTAGGGAGTCGGGCAAGGTCATCTCCTCCATAAAGTCAGCTAGCGTCTGAGCCTTGAGGGATTTTTTGCCGTCATACTGGATGTTAAACTCGGACAGTTCTAGTGACCATTTGAGCGTTCTGTCGACCATGTCTGGACGGCCCAACAGTTGCCTCACGAGCTGGTCTGTGCGTACTACAATTGTGTGGGCTAGAAAGTTGTGCCTCATCCTCCTCGCAGCAATGATAAGGGCCAGGACCACTTTCTTTTTCTGCTGGTATCTCAGCTCCGGTCCTTGCAGCGCTTTGATCGTGAAGTAGATGGGTTTTTGTCCATCCGGAGTTTCGCGAATGAAGGCGGCGTTGACGACCTAGGTTGCCACAGCGAGATAAAGGTATAGGATTTCCCTGTTATCTGGCCAGGAGATGACCGGGGGTTTTGATAGTGCTTGTTTTTGGTGGAGGAGGGCTTTGTCGCATTCCTTTGTCCACTTAAAGGCTGCCTCCTTGTGGAAGAGTTTGAAAAAGGGGAGTGCATGCTGAGCAGATTTCGCCACGAAACGGGATAACAAAGCGAGCATCCCGTTGAGGGAATGGTCGGACTTCTTCGAGTTCGACGTAGGGAACTCAGAGAAGACCCTGCACTTGTCAGGATTAGCTTCGATTCCTCGTTCTGTTAGGTAGAAGCCGATGAACTTGCCTGCTCGCACCCCGAACGTGCATTTCTCCGGGTTGGAGTGCATCCTGTACTTCCTGGCCTTCTTGAAGACTTTCTTCAAATGGACCGTGTGATCGGATTCCCCGTGGGATTTCACGATCATGTCGTCCATGTAGACTTCGAGCATATTCCTGATTTCTCCTCGGAAGACCTTATTCATCATTCCTTGGTAGGTAGCGCCAACGTTTTTCAAGCCGAAAGGCATTACGTTGTAACAATAGTTGTCCGATTCGGTCATGAAAGTTGTGTACCTTTTGTCACTTTTTGCCATAGGTATTTGGTTATAGCCCGAATACCCGTCCATGAATGATAACAATTTAGAACTAGTAGAATTATCAACTAATTTGTCTATGTTGGGATGGGGGATATGCGTATTTAGTGTACTTGGCCTCCGATATAAAATTTGCCTCTAAGAGGTCTTTTATAGCTTGTTCGGAAACCTCCATTTTCTCCGGTGACTGCTTTCGCGTTAAGCTACTGCCCTAGTGGAGGGGTCGATGGTGAGTTGGTGGCAGGCCACTCCAGGATCTAGCTCGGGCATCTCGATGGCGCTCCACGCGAACAGATGTGCATTCTCCCGGAGGCAGGCTTTTAGTTGTCTCCTCGCTAGGTCGGGGAGTATGATCCTGATCTTCATTCCTCGCATGGGGTTCGTCACCGAGCAGGATAAGTTCGAACTCGCCATTCGGAATTGGGCGCATCGGATGAGAGGTCTCACCGCTACTGGTCGATATGAAAGGGCTGCTGGATCATGGCTGGAGTTCCTTCCCATTCCTTTTATGATCCCTCTGGTCATCCTCGGAGAAGCGGCTGTCAAGGTCGATAGAGTCAACGCGAGGCAGCGACTTTGCCTCTTCGGAGCTACAGGGCAGAGCCGGCTTGCTGGGAGTCTTTGGCTTGGCGGCGATCGTGTTTAGCCCTTTGGAGGTTGCCTAAAAACATCTCCTCGCTGCTTCGATGTCTCCGTGTAGAGTGGCAACGAGACCCTTGGAAGTATAGTACTTCATTTTCAGGTGCACAGTTGAGGGCACGACTACCAATTCAGCTAGAGTAGGCCGCCCAAAGATGCATTGGTAGAGGGACGGGCAGTCATTGACCAGGAACTGGACTTTGATGGACCTGGCCGTTTTTGCAAACTCGAAAGTCACGATCAGTTCCATGTACCCCCAAGGCTTTGTGACTGACCAGTTAAAGCCTTGCAGGTCAGAGCCTACGTAGGGTGTCAGGTGTGTCTCATCTAGTTGGAGGATGGAGAATAGTTGGGAATACATGATATCGACCGAGCTGCCTTGATCGACCAGGATTCGGCGAACGTCAAAGTTGACCATTTATGCTCTCACGAGCAGCGGAATGCTTAAGTTGGGATCCCCGCCGAGGAGTTCCTCATGGAAGAAGGTGATGGGGACCGACTCTCCCCTGGCTTTATCAAGCATGGAACTCCGATTCGAGCTCGTGTTGATTAGGTGCTAGAACTTCCTCTTAACGGAGCCCACAATAACCTTGTTGAAGCCCCCTCCGGAGGTGACCATGGCGGAGGGGAAGTTTCCCATGGGTTGTGCGCAGCAAAGTAAGGGGGACGTTGAGCCCCTCGGGGACGTAGAAGTCTTCAGGCCGCAAGATGCTCATGGCGACCTGAAGGCTGGTCTCTTCAGAGAAAGGCACCTCTTCTTCGACCTTCTTGGACTCCTGAGTGTGCTGCCAAGGAGTGTCATTCTTCTTGGTGAATTGTTTCAGGTGCCCGTCCCTGATCAGTATCTCAATGGTATCCTTCAGATGGATGCAGTCGTCGGTTATATGGTTGTGGCTCTTGTGGAACCAGCAATACTTTGACTTGTCAGTATTCCCCTTGGGCAGTATCTGTTTAGGGAATCAGACCCCTGCTTGACGGAACTCCAGTTGGCGCACTCGGAGAGGATCTTCTCTCGAGAGACGGTCAGAGGACTATATTCGTGAAAGCGGTCTGGAGGCCCGTTGTTGTCCTGGGACTCTCGGGGGCGGTCTTCGCTTATTTTATCTCCCTGAAGAGATGTTGAGGGGTCGTTGTGCTTGAAGGACCTGGAACTCTCTTGGTGCCTCAATGCCAACTGCTTTGGCAAATTCTGTGCGGGGACGAAGTCCTCGCTCGAGCAAGAACTTTTTCATATCGTCAGTTGTGGAGACCTGGACGGCTTCTTTGTTGAACCTTTTGTAATAGGCTCGAAGGGGTTCATCTTTCCCTTGAATGATGGCCTCAAGGGAAGCTTCGGTCTTTGGGTGACGACGCGAGGCCGTGAAGTGCCTGGAGAACATTATCCCCAACTCTCTCCAAGATGTGATGGATTTGTCAGAGAGCTTCTTGTACCAAGTCATCGCTCCCTTCCTCAGAGTGGTTAGGAACAATCTACATTTGATGGCGCCCCTAATGCCACAGTAGTCGAGCAATGCATTGATATTCTCGATGTGCTCGTCAGGATTTGTAGTGTCGTCATACGTGCCCAGAGATGGTGGTTTCTCCAACCCCTTTGGTAGGCGCATGGCCATGATTTCTTGGGACAACGAGCCGCGAGACTCGTCGTCCCTGCTGCTACTAGACCATGGCGGAGAGCGAGTGCTTCGTCCAAGGGTAAGACTGCGATCTCGACGGGGAGATGGGGTTCGTACCCGGCCTTTGGATCTGGGCGGAGGCGAATGCTAGGGCTCTGCTCGTAGGTTCTTTCTGGTCCTCTTGGTCCTCGGGGAGTACTGGCTCCGGGGGGGGGGGGGGGGGATATGGTCGCGCTTTCTGATTTTCAAGGACTCTGGCTCTGGTGTTGCCCGATGGTCGCTTTCACGTCTGGGAGGAGGACTACGAGATCTCCGGCGCTCTTTCCTCGACGGAGGGGATCTTGGCCGGTTGGACTCTTCTAGGGCTCCAATCCTAGCGTTCTGCTAGAGGATTAGAAGGTTGGTCTTGTTGAGGGCCTCCATGACCGGGTCAGCGTTGGGCAGAACCGGGACAGGCTGATGGTCCTAGGAGGGTTGGAATTCAACGTGATCAGCACGAATGGGGGAGGGAGACACAGTGGCTCCATCTCTCTGCCGATGAACGTCACTCCCAAGAAAGTGGGTCGCTCCATCATTATCAGTCTTGCTAACGGGGAGGAAGGCCGTGTTGCGAGCATCGTGGACATTGTCATGGTTGGCCATGATCTGAATCTTGGAACAACTACTTTGGTCTTGAATCTACGAGGTAAGAAAGACGGGGATAACAGAGTTTCCCACAGAAGGCACCACTGATCTTACCGGCTAATCAGAACCTGAAGTGGGCTAGGGACTACATCGGTGATGCTGGATTTGGAAGATGAGGATGGGGTGTACCTGCAAGGTACTCCGATGCTAAAGTAAGGATCGGGAGAAAAGAAGGCAAGTACAAAATATGTGTGTCTTAGGATGATTTTGAATACCTGACCCTCTCAAATGAGAGGTTTTTTATAGTACCCCAAGTTCTTGGCCATTGGTCCCTATTTTTGGGGCGAGATATTCTCTCCCAAAGAATAGCTAACTGCCAGAAACTAGTCGTTAGGACGGGCAGAGGTGCCCAAAACTAGTCGTTGCCACGGGCAAAGGCGTAGTCGTGAGCACAAGCGTCGTGACTGTTTCTGGATGGTGGAACCGTACGTGAGGGACAGGAAATGCTGGGGAGGGGCAGTTGACCCTGGAGGTCAACCGACCAACCTTCCCCAATAGAGGGGCGGAAAGGTAAATGCTGCCCTAAATTGGCAAGACTTAGGCAATTGGGTTGTTCTGGTAGCATAAGTGGATTGGGCCATGCCTAGCCATTGGCCCAGTCCGGAACAACTGGCATATGAGATCCTATTCATATAGGCTCTTTTGACTTCATTACTAAGACTTTGAGTCATACTCAGCTTGTATTGAGGATTAGTCGGTGTTAGAACAAGCTTTGAATTCGACATACCAAACTTGTCGAGAATCTTCTTTAGGTATGTCTCTTGAGATAACCATAATCTCTACTGCCTTCATGTCGAACTCCTTATCGAGTTCAACCTTCACCTTCATAACTTCTTCGACATTGTTGCTTGCTATGAGGATGTCATCCACATAAATCCACAAATTAACAAGTGAATTTACAGGTCGAAATCTGAAGCAAACACGGTGGTCTAACTGGCTCCTAGTGAAACCAATGTGTGCCATGAACTTTTTGAATCTTTTATTCCATTATCGAGGAGATTGTTTCAGGCCATACAAGGACCTATTCAGCTTGCACACATAATCTTCCTTTCCATTTCTGCATACCCTTCAGGTTGCCTCATCAGGATTGTTTCATCTAGATCACCATATAGGAAGGTTGTCTTCACATCCATCTGTTCAAGTTCTAGGTCGAACTTTGCCACCATGCCTAACAACATTCTAATGGATCTATGATTTACAATAGGTGAGAACACATAATTGAAGTAGACACCTTCTTTCTGAGTGAACCCCCTAGAACCAACCTTGCCTTAAAACGCTTCGACTTCACTCATTCAATTCCTTCCTTAACCTTGAAAATCCACTTACAACTGACTAATGTGGCCCCTACAGGTTTCTTTTTCAGCTCCCAAGTATTATTATCATAGAGAGATTTCATATCATCATCAATGGCTTTCAGCCATTCAGTCTTATCTTAACTCCTCATAACTTCCTTATAGTCTCTAGTTTCTTCGTTAAGAACCTCACTTGTAGAGATTAAGGCATAAGGTATGAGACATGCATAACCAAGTCTCTGATGTGGTTTGATGCCTCTTCACAACCTGTCTCTTGCCAAAAGGTATTCATTATCAATCTCCTCATCTTCGACAACAACTTTTGTTTCTTCTTCGACCTCATCTGGGTCATGCAATTTAGCATCACTATGCTCCACCTCAACAATTATCTCTTCCTATTCCAGCTCTTCTTCAGGGATCTTCGAACTTTGACCAATGTCATATGTTTTCTTGGAAGCCATATCAGCTTCATTAAAAACTACATCTCGACATGTGATACACTTACCGTGATCTAGCTCTAGGCACCACAGCATATAAGCTTTGACTCCTTTAGGGTATCCAAGGAACATGCATCTCAGAGCTCTAGGTTCGACCTTGTCTTGCCTAATATGAGCATAGGCTAAACTGTCAAATACTCTAAGTCTGTCGAGACTCAGTGTATGTCCCGACCAGACTTCTTCAGATGTCTTCATTCCCAAGGCTATCGATGGACACCTATTTATCAAGTATGATGCAGTCACAACAACTTCTACCCAAAACACCTTCTTCAATCCTGTACTTCTCACCCTTTCTATAATGGTTTGATTAAACCTTTCAGCCAAACTATTTTGTTGGGGACTCCCTATAGTAGTTATATGCCTTACAATACCACACACACCACAATAGTTGTCGAAAGCTCTTGACCTTTCTGCCAGTTTGGTTTTCAACCAGAGTCTTCCAACTTTTGAAATTTTCAAAAGTTTCATCCTTAGTCTTCTGGATGAATACGCATAACTTTATGGAGTAATCATCAACTATGGATAGAAAATACTTTGCACATGAGTGTGAAGGATTCCTTGCAAGTCCTCAAAGATCAGAATGAATGTAATCAAAGCATCCATTTGTTTTTTATTTACCTTTGTTAAACTTCATTCTACAGGATTTACCAAATACACAAGGTTCACAAAACTTCAGTTTTTCGCCTTTATCACCACCTAGAAGATTTTGTTTCGACAATTTGACCAAGCCTCTTTCACTGACATGGCCAAGTCTCTTACGCCATAGCTCAGTCTTCGACACAGGTTTCGTGGATGCCACATCTGCTGAACCACTTACAACAACCTCAAGGGTATACAGGCCTTGTTTCTTCACGCCTCTCAAGACTTCATTCGACCCCTTCATTACCCTTAGAATACTTTGTTCTCCTTTTAACACATATATTTTCTTGTCGAATTCACCTAGATTAATCAAATTCCTTTTAAGATCAGGTACATACCTGTAAGACCCCAATTTTTACCCCTAAGATTTCGCACATTCTCATTTGCATCTTATAACCATAAGCAAGATCACAGTTTGTGCTTCTCCTGAGCACCTGTGTGATTCTTATTTCTTACTTGCTTCTGTTTATCTAACCTCTAACCAAAATGCCAAAAAAAATATGTTGCCGTTTGCTTGTTTCTCTCTCTGTGTGTTGTGCAGGTTTGTCAAAGACAATGAAGTAACTTCAAGTCACAGGTGTTTGTTCAAAAGCAAGATGTCTTGTGCTGAGATTCTTTAGTTCATCAAGCAGTGGTTCATATGAGTTTTGGGTCCAGACAGATTCAGATGGCCGTTGTTTCAGTTGTGGCTTGTTGTGTGGCATATGTTTATCAGAGGCTTGTGGAAACAAAAAAAGTCAAGTTTGGTTTTGGGCTAAAAAAAAGAGACTTGTTATCCATTATCCACATCTTTTAACCAAATTTTCCATATTCCACTTTTTGCTATTTAAACCATTTTTTTTCCCATTACAATTTCTCTAACCCATTTCCAATATCCATTTTAATAACCATTTTTAATCCAAATCCAATTCAAAAATCCACTTGTTATTTTTATCCATGTAATGCACATTTTCAATTTTCTTTCTCTAAAATCAATTTAAGCCCAAAAACAATCCACTTGGCCCATATTACTAAAAATGAAAATAAAAAAAATCAACAATTTCCAAACTCCCAGCTCACGTTATATACCACCCTTCCAAGCATTTCCCACACGCCCAACATAAAAACCGAGCCGCAATTCCCAGTCGGCCCAACTTCACCCCCACACCATACTTCATACTACCACACATCAAGCCAACTCTTTCTTTCAAACCGAGCCACATATTTCCTCACCAAACTAAAACGCATTTTCCAAGCCGTTCACCTCACGACGCCAAACCGTAAGCTCCAGCCGCGAACGCCACTTTCTCAACATCAAGCCGTCCACGTCCGAAAACCAGATTCATCACACCATCCAAACTACAAGCGTCACGCACTCTGCACTCATCCCAAAACGCACACTTCATTAACACAAAACGACAGCATATCACTCACCAATTCTCCTATAAATAACAACCTCACCTCCTTCCAATTTCAAGCTTGGACAACCCCAAAAATTCTGCCAAAATCCATACTCAACCTTCACCTTCCAAATTCATCAACCTTCCTTCAACAATTTTTCATAATCTCCAATAAACCAAGCTTCAATTAGTTTTCTTCAATTCCAATCTATCACTTCTTCAATTTTCCTTCACCAATTTCATTCAATAAACCAATTCATTCAACAACCACATTTCAACACAAACATCAACAACCGCAGCGCACATACACCATCAATATCAACAAATCCGCAATAATTCCATTTCACATTTCAACACAATCGACAATAAATTCAAGCCATAATCAGTGGAAGAAGAAGGAGGAAGATCATTTGCTACTTTCTCACCACTTTGAAGGTAGATTGAAGCTTTTTTCGGTAATTTTGAGTCGTATCCGTCGGTAACGATTCTTGAAACCGATTATAGCATTGTGTAGAGTTTTCGTTTCCGATCGAAACCGTGCTAATTTTGTGTCCCGCCGCTTCCGATTTGGTGGAGTTTTGAGTGTTGGCTATGGTGGTGGTGAATAGTGTTCGTTGAAATGTAGAAGAAGAAGATGCATCTTGCTTTTTTTTTTCTTTTCTGATTTTTCTTATATTCAACTTTTTCTTTATTTTAAAAAACAAAAAAAATATGTAGTATTTGGGTCTGGCCCGTGCGCTACTGCCACCACCACTATTCCAATCTCACCTCCATCTCATTTTGTTTTTTTGTTCTTTTTTAATTTTCTTGCATTTTCTGTTTTTTAATTGATTGTGTGTGGATCATAATTTGTTTAGATCCACTTTTCTTCAATTTTTTTATTTGATCGATGAAAGTCGAAGTGATCGTGAAATTTCTTTGTTGAATTTCGATCGAGACGAGATCATTTTCACCTTTTCTTTTCGTGTGGCACCGCTTTAGGATGACGATCCCTATATCATTTATCTCGCGTGCATTAACACATACATCTCATGGCCGGCCTCATTCGTAGGGTAATTGCTCGAACAAATTACTCGGCGTGCGCTTAACATAGACCAAAATTTGTCCCGCCTCGGAAAAATATCAAAAATAGTTGATTATTTGTCTTTTGGTTCAAAACTTATGGAACTTGTTGTTAGGAGGCTTTGGTCTTATCAATCCTCTAATGAGTTCTCATTAATCTTGACCTAAGTGCAAATATCCAATTATAATTGATCACTAACTTTAACTACCAATTACTAACTTACTAACATTACTTTTGTACTAATTTCTTTACAATTCCTTCTCGCTCCTTATCTCTTTTACTTTTATGCTTCATTCTTATCATTTCATATCATGTTTATGCTTCCACAATTTTTCCTTTGTCCGTTGGACTTATGTTTATGGTTCCGCAATTTTTCCTTTGTCCGTTGGACACATGTTTATGCTTATGCCTTTTTCTCTTTGTCCACTTGGACCAAAAACATTAATAAATTCTAAAACCTCTAAAAAAACTTGTGCTTCTAGTCTTGGACTATGGTTACTATCCTTTGCAATGGACATGGAGTTTTGCACCTATACCTTGGACTTCAATGCTATTCTTGAATCCTTGAACTTAGACCTTGGACATCCAATGCAATTCTTGGAACCTTGGACTTAGACTTAGGACCTTTCTCCCTTTGCTTTGGAATTATGGTTCAAAGACTTGCCTTTATTTGGCCAATTTGCTTAAGGATGGAATTCTTTTAATATTGCTTTGAAATGATTCCATTGTGGTTAGGCTATTCTTATCCTTGGCTTTTACTTTATGCTTTAGGATAGTCTCTTCTTCTCCCCCCCATTCTTCAATTTTCAAAACTTTCTCTCTTTTTCAAAACCTTCTTGATTTCAAACTTTCACCGCTTTCATAAACAAACCTTGACTTTGTCAAGTGATTTTACTCTTTTCTTTTCATTTCTTAATCAAATGCTAAACTACATAAGCATATTGACACTTTTTTTAAAAAGACTTAAAAAACACCAAACTCACTTACTCTCTTTTTTGTGCCCTCATGCACTTTTTACTTCAACTTTTTCATAAGTTTAGACATGATTCATTTCCTTAAGCGGAATTATTCGCTTGGAAATGACGACTTGTCTTTACATTTAAAAACAACCAAAACAAACCATTTTCATTCTTTGTACCACGAACTACGGGGTTTTGATCCAACATTGCACAATGTGGGTACGTAGGCATGAGACGACAAGTCTCTCCAAACACAAAAATCTTAAAAAATAATTCTCCTCTCATCTCCTCAATCTCTTTTCAAGCAAACATTTTCAGACCAAAAGCGGTAGATATTTCAAAGGGCTCCTATAGAGTACTATAGACGTTTTGGGTGCTAACACCTTCCTATTGCGTAACCAACCCCCTTACCCGGACTCTCTTCACTTGTTCTTGTTGTAGAGCTTATGTAGGTTTTGTTCGCTCTTTTTCCTTTCCTTTTTGGATAAAATAAAAGTGCGGTGGCGACTCTTGCTTTTCGAGTTAAGTTAATCAATAGCTTATACTCACGATTTTGCCGCTACAGAAAAGTGGCGACTCTGCTGGGGACAGATTGACCTCTTGCTGGTCCATCCCTTAAGGGGTTTAGCCTACTTTGATTTATTTACTGCTTTTTGCCTGACTTGCTTGTTATCTGTCTGTTCTGGTTGGGATATTCTGAGAGATATGCCCAATACCCAGGCCTGAGTGCACTTATGATTAGCGTGTTTCATATCCTCTCGCGTTCCATCTCGGTCCGAGGAGGGAATATGAAACACAATCTGGATGTGGTTCTCTCTAGAGAATTCTGCGTTGTGGATTTCCCACGATGGTAGACCTATCTGGAAGAGCTGCTAAGTCTGGATGACCTGTTAGGATGACCCCTCCTTTTTTTGGGGGAATCAGTGGACGACCTCTTTGTTTGGCGATAGTATTGTACCCCGAGGGATGAATGTACTATTGCTTCTCAAATCGAGAATCTGAAACTGAGGATCCCGGCTTTTTAGTACCCACATGTGAGAATGGGCGGGTGTTTACAGGTTTGCAGGAAACCCTGACTTCCAATATGCCCGATACTCTGGATTTCTTATCAGTGTGGACTTATCAGCCTGGTATTTCAGTGTTCTCTTCAGA
Organism: Lathyrus tuberosus; assembly: GCA_022829125.1. Classification (NCBI taxonomy): domain Eukaryota; kingdom Viridiplantae; phylum Streptophyta; class Magnoliopsida; order Fabales; family Fabaceae; genus Lathyrus; species Lathyrus tuberosus. The sequence continues at coordinate 915,462 of JALAZF010000205.1, read as the reverse complement.
GCGAACCTTTAAACCTGTGTGCTTCAAGTGATCTTGTTGGTGGTTGTTGCATTCATGCATTCTTGCATCCATGAGCATACATATGCATTTCTTCCAGGTTGTCTCAGAAACTCATTTCGGTTGTCTCCTTCTTCAGTTATCTGTTCGCCGTCAAGCTGTTTCCTCAACATAACTTTGGAACTAGAGTTGTTGTTAGATTAAGAATGGAAAATCAAGAACAACACAACGCCGAAGTCAGAATGGAAATTGATGAGTTGAAGGCCGGTATGACCAAGCTCACAGAAATGCAGCAAGTTTGGATCGCCAGAGGTGAACCACCTCAGAGGACTGTGATTGTTGAAACTTCATCTGCTACTGTTGACCCTCCACTGAATCAGCAACCAGCTTCTACTTGGCCAGAATTTGGGTTACCTTCGAATTACTCGCCACCCTTTGCAACTACTCTTGTGTTTGTCTCACCGGTATCTTCAGCTCCTTTGTTCGCTGAACCTCAGCCTCTTGTGCATTCTGTTGCTCAAGTTGTTCCTGAGAATCCTTTCGTGTACCATGCTGCTGGTCCACAATCTGAAAGTCAGGGAGAACCTGGATACATTGAAGAAGTCAGAGAGCAATGGCAAACCCTGGACAAAAGGATAAGAGCCGTGGAAGGAAGTGATGTCTTTAATGCTGCTGCAATGGACATGTGTTTGGTTTCCGACTTGGTTATTCCTCCAAAATTCAAAACTCCTAATTTTGAGAAATACCAGGGGCACACTTGTCCCAGAACCCACTTGGTGATGTACTGCCGCAAGATGGCCGCTCATGCAAAAGATGACAAACTGCTCATTCATTGTTTCCAAGATAGCTTGAGTGGCGCTTCAATGAAATGGTATATGGGACTTGATAAGAACCGTATCCAGAGCTGGATGGATTTGTCTGATGCTTTCTTAAAGCATTATAAGGTCAATCTGGACATGGCACCTGATCGTCGTCAATTGCAAAATATGTCTCAAAAAGAAAAAGAATCCTTCAAAGAGTACGCTCAGCGATGGAGAGAGCTAGCGGCTCAAGTGGAGCCACCCTTAGCTGAAAAAGAATTGACTGGTCTGTTCATGGACACCCTTCAGCCACTCTATTGGGAAAAGATGATAGGCAGTGTATCATCTGGTTTTGCTGACCTAGTCACTATTGGAGAAAGACTAGAAGAAGGTATCAAGAAAGGAAGGATTGCTAATGCTGAAGCTTTCAGTGGTGCTAAAAAGTATGCCGGGAATTTTCAAAAGAAAAAGGATGGTGATACTCATGTTGTTTCAGTTGAGAGGAAGCCTCGTCAGAGACAACAGTATGTAGCTGCAGTTGTTCCAGTTGTTAATGCTCAACCAGCTCAAGCTCCTCGTCAGACTGTTAGACAGAATCAGACTCGCAATAGGGTTAACTTTGATCCTATCCCGATGTCTTACACTGAGCTGTATCCATGTCTTGTAGAGAAAGGTTTGATTACAACGAGGGCTCTACCTCCTCCTCCAAATCCTCTTCCAGCCGGCTACAGGGCTGATCTTCACTGTGAGTTCCAACAAGGTGGGGCAGGTCATAACCTGGAAGGTTGTTTCGCATTAAAAGCTAGAGTGCAAGAGTTGGTGAACTTAAAGATTCTGGACTTTATTGATAATAATCCCAATGTTGTCAACAACCCTTTGCCAGAGCATGCCAAGTGAAGTTTGAGTGAGTTCAGACGGATCATCTCCTAAAGCCAGTGCTTCGGACATGACAGCTCATCCTTGTTGCTGATTAGTCACTAGGCCTTGTTTCTTTCTGTTTGCATTTTCCTTTGATTGTATTGACTGTTTGCTTTTGAACTTCAATGAAATGAGCATTGCAACTTTTGATTCAATTCATTTATATCCACCGTGTGCATCTTTATGCTTTCTTTTTTACAAAAAAAATATATCTCCTGTTCAATTTCTTTATCAAGCTTTTGTTTATGCAAAGATTGGAGGGAGGATGATGAAAACGAAATACCCGAAATTGCTAAACTGTATGCTTTCAATTAAAACTTGGCTGATGATGTACAGACATTATTTCAACTCCCAAACACTGGAGAAATAAGGAAGTTAATCCCTTGTCAAGCCCTTCGAGCCTAGAAGTTGGAGTTTATTTCTGTACGAAAAAAACCCGCAATCTTGACCTGGGGATGGGTGGTTCTCAGTTAATTTGATTGTGCATGCAAAACACTTTCCAATAAAGGTTGCAATCACATGCTTTCCTTCGCACACATCAAAGAAGTGTCGAAGATGTCTTTCAAATCAAAAGCGAATGATGGTTCACCATAATCATTAAGCCAGGCAGTCACTGTCTTTAAAAAAAAAACAGAGAATGAAAAATATCAAAAAGAAAAGCCCGCTAAGTCAAAACCTATGAAGGAGACTTAGGCAAAAAAAATTGGGGCATCCCGCTGATTGTAAGCTCAAATGACACAGTTCAGGCAAAAGTTAGGGATAAAAAAAGAAAAATCAAGAGGTTACCAAAATCCTCAAAGACAAAACGAGTTGACTAAGGTCCTCATCAAAAACAACAAAATGTTGTAGGAAATAGTGACTGCCATCTCAAAAATCCCTTGAGCCATCTTCATAACAGTGTTACAATTCCAAAATACCTGGAACCTGAATGCATAGTTTGAATTAACTGAGCATAGGACTGGAGATCATCACGAAGAATGGGTTGGGTACAAATAAACTTTGAGCCTATATCCTTTGTTTCAAAAACCGTGAACCATACCACGTTACAACCTTCAAAAGACCTAATTGAAGCCAGGTTTCTTTTGAAAGCATACAACAGTAAGGTTGCGTAAACTAACTCCTATAGTTGTTGCCAATCATTTGCTTTGATGTCTTACCCTTGCTTTCTCTTTCATTTTTGCATGTCTAAACCGCTGTGTTTTGACAAGTGTTTCATTTGCTTTACATCAATAATATCATTCCAAAAATGATTTTTGATTTCAAAATTGCATTGAGCTTTGCATTATAATTACCATGCTTGTTTGAATAATCCTTGTTTGCAGGCAAACTTTCCTCATCAAGAAATTTTCAAACAGTCGAGGAACTTGGTCAGTGATCCTATCAGGGGTACATTGCTTCCTGGTCCTGTAGTGAATCAGTTCAAGATTTGTTGCTCAGTGCAAGTTACTCTCAAAATTGGTTATCCAGAAAGTCTCTTTCAAGACACATGCCGAGTTTAGCCTTCTCAACAGTCTTTTCAAGAACTGAGGCCATGATCAGTTCATCCCCAGCAACTGAAGCCATGATCAGTTTATTCTCAGCAATCATTTCAAGAATTGAAGCCATGATCAGTTCATCTTTCCCCTGCAGCAGTCAAACTGAAGCCATGATCAGTTTATCCTCATCAATCAATCTGGGGCAGTCTTCTTCAAGAATCCTCAAGATGTCTTTCCTCAAAAGACCATCATCCTGATACAATTCATAAGTGTGACAGAGATGTGTTCAACATCTTCTCTCCAAGCAGAGTGGGCAGTGTTCCCCGTGTTGAGGAATCAGAGTTCCATTCTTCCCTCACAAAAGAGTCTATCTCAGTTGTCTCTATCATTTGCATTGCATACATAAATCATTCATATTATCATTGCATAGAAACATTTGCATAGCTCGAAGTGTGCTTCGTGCTCATATGCATTTTTCCGAGGTCCTGTTGTTATCAACATCTTACCTTGTGACTAAAGTCCAACTTACTTGGCACCTACCAAAACTTTTACCTGCCTGTTCATTCAGTGCCATTCCTGGATGAGTTTTTACCTTTACTTTCAGTGCCATTCCTGAAAGTTTTACCTGTTCATTCAGTGCCATTCCTGGATGAGTTTTTACCTTTACTTTCAGTGTCATTCCTGAAAGTTTTACCTGTTCATTCAGTTCCATTCCTGGATGAGTTTTCTCCTTTGCATTCAGTGCTATTCCTGGATGTCTTTTTCACTGTCATTCAATGCCATTCTTGAATGAAGTGATTTACCTTTACCTTTCAGTGCCATTCCTGAAAGTTGTATCTGTTCATTCAGTGCCATTCCTGAATGAGTTTATCTTTACCTTTCAGTGCCATTCCTGAAGGTCCTTGCTCACTTTATTCAATGCCATTCTTGGATATTGTGAACCTTTTATCCAATGCCATTCTTGGATAATTCTGATATATTTTCCAGAACTTTTCTCACTACATTCAATGCCATTCTTGGATGTTGTGATTTCTTCTGTCCAATGCCATTCTTGGATATGATTTCCTCAACAGAGTCCAATGCCATTCTTGGACACCTTTTCCCCCAGCTAAGTCCAATGCCATTCTTGGATATCTTTTCCTCAGCTGAGTCCAATGCTATTCTTGGATGTCTCTGATGCTTGTTGTTGCCTCATTCAATGCCATTCTTGAATGTTGCAGTGCCTTTATCCAATGCCATTATAGGATATCTTACCTAACAAAGTGTTTTTCACCTCCATCCAATGCTATTCTTGGATGGCGCTGCTGTTTTTACCAGAAACTTTCTTGTTGCTGTCCAATGCCATTCTTGGACATCTTTCGACATCCCTTTTGTCTCGTTTGTAGTTTCTATCCAATGCTATTCTTGGATGTCACTACTCGTCTTCTAGGGTCTTGTCTCTCTCTTCCCGACTATTGATGGATACTTCTTGTCACCTTGACATATCTCCAGAAATAGCTTGTGTTCCCCGGCGTGTCTCTTCGCGTCTTCTCTCTCAATTTACCTTATGCCCTTTGTTTCAAGTTTCCCTGCAGTCTGTTTCATCCTTTGCATTCATATCATCTTGTGACATCTTATGGCTAAAATTTTGGTTTTCTGTATTTAAGTATCTTCAATCTCGTCGAGATGAAGTTTTCAACTTTCATATCTCCTAATTGAAGAAACTTAAATAGGGGCAGCTGTAAGACCCCAATTTTTACCCCTAAGATTTCGCACATTCTCATTCGCATCTTATAACCACAAGCAAGATCACAGTTTGTGCTTCTCCTGAGCACCTGTGTGATTCTTATTTCTTACTTGCTTCTGTTTATCTAACCTCTAACCAAAATGCCAAAAAAAATATGCTGCCGTTTGCTTGTTTCTCTCTCTGTGTGTTGTGCAGGTTTGTCAAAGACAATGAAGTAACTTCAAGTCACAGGTGTTTGTTCAAAAGCAAGATGTCTTGTGCTGAGATTCTTTAGTTCATCAAGCAGTGGTTCATATGAGTTTTGGGTCCAGACAGATTCAGATGGCCGTTGTTTCAGTTGTGGCTTGTTGTGTGGCATATGTTTATCAGAGGCTTGTGGAAACAAAAAAAGTCAAGTTTGGTTTTGGGCTAAAAAAAAGAGACTTGTTATCCATTATCCACATCTTTTAACCAAATTTTCCATATTCCACTTTTTGCTATTTAAACCATTTTTTTTCCCATTACAATTTCTCTAACCCATTTCCAATATCCATTTTAATAACCATTTTTAATCCAAATCCAATTCAAAAATCCACTTGTTATTTTTATCCATTTAATGCACATTTTCAATTTTCTTTCTCTAAAATCAATTTAAGCCCAAAAACAATCCACTTGGCCCATATTACCAAAAATGAAAAAAAAAAAAATCAACAATTTCCAAACTCCCAGCTCACGTTATATACCACCCTTCCAAGCATTTCCCACACGTCCAACATAAAAACCGAGCCGCAATTCCCAGCCGGCCCAACTTCATCATCAATACACCCCCACACCATACTTCATACTACCACACATCAAGCCAACTCTTTCCTTCAAACCGAGCCACATATTTCCTCACCAAACTAAAACGCATTTTCCAAGCCGTTCACCTCACGACGCCAAACCGTAAGCTCCAACCGCGAACGCCACTTCCTCAACATCAAGCCGTCCACGTCCGAAAACCAGCTTCATCACGCCATCCAAACTACAAGTGTCACGCACTCTGCACTCATCACAAAACGCACACTTCATTAACACAAAATGGCAGCATATCACTCACCAATTCTCCTATAAATAACAACCTCACCTCCTTCCAATTTCAAGCTTGGACAGCCCCAAAAATTCTGCCAAAATCCATACTCAACCTTCACCTTCCAAATTCATCAACCTTCCTTCAACAATTTTTCATAATCTCCAATAAACCAAGCTTCAATTAGTTTTCTTCAATTCCAATCTATCACTTCTTCAATTTTCCTTCACCAATTTCATTCAATAAACCAATTCATTCAACAACCACATTTCAACACAAACATCAACAACCGCATCAGACATACACCATCAATATCAACAAATCCACAATAATTCCATTTCACATTTCAACACAATCGACAACAAATTCAAGCCATAATCAGTGGAAGAAGAAGGAGGAAGATCATTTGCTACTTTCTCACCACTTTGAAGGTAGATTGAAGCTTTTTTCGGTAATTTCGAGTCGTATCCGTCGGTAACGATTCTTGAAACCGATTATACCATTGTGTAGAGCTTTCGTTTCCGATCGAAACTGTGCTAATTTTGTGTCCCGCCACTTCCGATTTGGTGGAGTTTTGAGTGTTGGCTATGGTGGTGGTGAATAGTGTTCGTTGAAATGTAGAAGAAGAAGATGCATCTTGCTTTTTTTTTCTTTTCTGATTTTTCTTATATTCAACTTTTTCTTTATTTTAAAAAACAAAAAAATATGTAGTATTTGGGCCTGGCCCGTGCGCTACTGCCACCACCACTATTCCAATCTCACCTCCATCTCATTTTGTTTTTTTGTTCTTTTTTAATTTTCTTGCATTTTCTTTTTTTTTAATTGATTGTGTGTGGATCATAATTTGTTTAGATCCACTTTTCTTCATTTTTTTATTTGATCGATGAAAGTCGAAGTGATCGTGAAATTTCTTTGTTGAATTTTGATCGAGACGAGATCATTTTCACCTTTTCTTTTCGTGTGGCACCGCTTTAGGATGACGATCCCTATATCGTTTATCTCGCGTGCATTAACACATACATCTCATGGCCGGCCTCATTCGTAGGGTAATTGCTCGAACAAATTACTCGGCGTGCGCTTAACATAGACCAAAATTTGTCCCGCCTCGGAAAAATATCAAAAATAGTTGATTATTTGTCTTTTGGTTCAAAACTTATGGAACTTGTTGTTAGGAGGCTTTGGTCTTATCAATCCTCTAATGAGTTCTCATTAATCTTGACCTAAGTGCAAATATCCAATTATAATTGATCACTAACTTTAACTACTAATTACTAACTTACTAACATTACTAATGTACTAATTTCTTTACAATTCCTTCTCGCTCCTTATCTCTTTTACTTTTATGCTTCATTCTTATCATTTCATATCATGTTTATGCTTCCACAATTTTTCCTTTGTCCGTTGGACATATGTTTATGGTTCCGCAATTTTTCCTTTGTCCGTTGGACACATGTTTATGCTTATGCCTTTTTCTCTTTGTCCACTTGGACCAAAAACATTAATAAAGGCTAAAACCTCTAAAAAAACTTGTGCTTCTAATATTGGACTATGGTTACTATCCTTTGCAATGGACATGGAGTTTTGCACCTATACCTTGGACTTCAATGCTATTCTTGAATCCTTGAACTTAGACCTTGGACATCCAATGCAATTCTTGGAACCTTGGACTTAGACTTAGGACCTTTCTCCCTTTGCTTTGGAATTATGGTTCAAAGACTTGCCTTTATTTAGCCAATTTGCTTAAGGATGGAATTCTTTTAATATTGCTTTGAAATGACTCCATTGTGGTTAGGCTATTCTTATCCTTGGCTTTTACTTTATGCTTTAGGATAGTCTCTTCTTCTCCCCCCCATTCTTCAATTTTCAAAACTTTCTCTCTTTTTCAAAACCTTCTTGATTTCAAACTTTCACCGCTTTCATAAACAAACCTTGACTTTGTCAAGTGATTTTACTCTTTTCTTTTCATTTCTTAATCAAATGCTAAACTACATAAGCATATTGACACTTTTTTCAAAAAGACTTAAAAAACACCAAACTCACTTACTCTCTTTTTTGTGCCCTCATGCACTTTTTACTTCAACTTTTTCATAAGTTTAGACATGATTCATTTCCTTAAGCGGAATTATTCGCTTGGAAATGACGACTTGTCTTTACATTTAAAAACAACCAAAACAAACCATTTCCATACTTTGTACCACGAACTACGGGGTTTTGATCCTACATTGCACATCGTGGGTACGTAGGCATGAGACGACAAGTCTCTCCAAACACAAAAATCTTAAAAAATAATTCTCCTCTCATCTCCTCAATCTCTTTTTAAGCAAAAAATTTCAGACCAAAAGCGGTAGATATTTCAAAGGGCTCCTATAAAGTACTATAGACTTTTTGGGTGCTAACACCTTCCCATTGCGTAACCAACCCCCTTACCCAGACTCTCTTCACTTGTTCTTGTTGTAGATCTTATGTAGGTTTTGTTCGCTCTTTTTCCTTTCCTTTTTGGATAAAATAAAAGTGCGGTGGCGACTCTTGCTTTTCGAGTTAAGTTAATCAATAGCTTATACTCACGATTTTGCCGCTACAATACCTGACATCAATCTATAGCCTTATTGACTCATCACGGAGCTTGAATCTCACAGATCCAATACCTGCAATTTTCCAAGCTCTGTTGTTTCCCAGTAGCACGAATCCACCATCTTAATTACACAATTCTTCAAACGCGTCTTTATTTGGAGTCATGTGCCAAGTACACCCTGAATCCATAAGCCACTCCTTGATAGAGTCACTGCTTGAAACCACCAAGACATCAGATGATTCATAACCTTCTTGCACAATGGTTGCACAATGAGCATTACCACTATAAGAATTCTATAGAACTTTACCCTTCTTCTTCTCAAACCTACCATCTTTCTTCAAGAATTTTCTCTTAACAGACAAACCTTCACCAATATAAGATGGCTTGTGGTCCTTTCATTCATTCAAATTCTTAGAGTACAAGGCAGATTGAACATCTTCAAAGGTCAACGAATCTCCTCCATACAAGAGAGTTTCTTTGAAGTGAACATGAGATTTAGGTAAAGAGAACAACAACAACAACGATTGATCTTCATCATCAATCTTGACCTCAATATTTTCAAGATCAAGAATAAACTTGTTGAACATATCCAGCTACCCAACCAAGGCTTTATCTTCACTTATCTTGAACGAATATAAAGTTTGCTCCAGGTAGAGACGATTAACCAACGATTTCATCATGTACAAACCTTCAAGTTTCGTCCACACACCAGCTGTAGTTTTCTCCTTTGAAACTTGTCAGAGAACCTTATCACCCAGGCTCAATACAATGGTACTATGGGCTTTTTCGACCATCGTTGTCTTCTCCTTCTCCGATAGAGTAGCAACCATCTTCTCTGATCCTTTAAATGCTTCTAACAAACCCTATTGAATAAGAAGGGCTTGCATCTTCAAGCATCACAAACCAAAATCATTCACACCCGTGAACTTCTAAATCTCATACTTTGTTGACGTCATTTCCTTCTCCATGCTCACCGCACCAGTTTTTTGTGAATTGATATCGTCAAGAACAAACCAAAATATGAGAAAAATATTGAGTTTCTTGAATAAACACAAGAAACCCCATTAGGTTTTACAATAGGGAGAGAAGAAGGAAGAAGAAGAAAAAGAATTGGCTAAATCTGTTTTTCTATTCACTTTCTCAATAAGGGCTCAATGATTACAAGTGAATACCAACAATTAACCTCTCTCAATAACCTGAGAGAACTAGTCTATTTATAGACTACCATGCTAACTTAGGATACAAGCTAACTTAACAATTGGGGTTAGAAGCAAGACCCAATTCGACATACTAACTTAAATTACAAGTTAATATATTTCAACATTATGCTCGAATATACTTCGACTACAACATACACAACTCATGTCAAACCATGAAGCTACCATTGTCGACACTAGAGTTCGATCCAAATACCACAAACATGAAATTGCAAGAGTTTGTAAGATGTCTTTTTCAAGAAAATTATGAGTTTAATCCATAGAATTAATACTTCACTTTTATAAGGTACTATGAAGAAGATATGTGTAAATCAAACAAACTTAAGCTTTGATGTGGTGGAGTACATTTTTGGTTTCTGATACGATAGATCAAGAGTAAACATGTAATATTATCACTCCAACGCTCAGTTCAGTGAATGAGTGATAAAGTAGTTTGAATATGTGATTGAGAAAATGCCTGAAATGATGTGCATTGTGCTTTATATAAATTGATGGTTAAAACCGTCTCCATGAGATCTGACGCTTTACGAAGTGGTCGTTCAATCAGATCAAACGATGGAAGAGTTTTAGTGGCCGAAATTCTACGCCCTCAACTTGGGTGAAGTCTCATATGTTTTGCGCGCCTTTCTACATGATGATTATTATTAGATCTTTTGTTATGGGTCTTATGAGCGATTTTGAATAGTTTCCCCATAAACCCTTGGTCGTACTTTTATAATGAGGATTTTTAATATATGTATTTAGTCCGACTTTGGGCAGGAAGAATGGAGGAGCTTCGACGGGACATTAGTAGCATTAAGAACATGCACATTAAATGCATTTCTTGTAATTAGCAATGTTTAACATAGGAATCTCGACACGTGGCCCTATGCCTGGAAGAAAAGGTTCCTTCTTATATAGGGTATTCGAGTATTGTGACCAATCTAAAAGAAGATCTTGAATGTTGGCGGTGCAGTTTGCGATTCCCAATATTTATTATTGTGGATCGTATAACTACCTTTTTTTGTAAGATATATGGAAAGCCATGAACTTACAATCCCCCTTTTTCGTTGCTTGTGGATCTTGAGAATTTTTTTCCATGTTTACAAATTCTTTTATCTTCATTAACATCTTTTGACTGCTTGTTGTTTCAACGCATTTGTACCACCTCTTCTAGAGGAGTATTCAACAAGCAAGCTTTTGAGTTCATATCTTTCAAGGTAACATCTCAAAACCTTGCTCTCTTCTGCATCTGATTGCTAGGGTTTTGAAAGAAGGGTATTTTTAAGGAGAAACTCACCATCGATGGTGGGACATTGGATGGCGATATCTACTATGGGAAGATGTTTAGAGTTTCTAGCCTTTACAAAGTTAACTATTATAGATGAATTTGATAGGGATATGAAAAAATTTTCTATATCATCCTCATGCTTCTACTTATATTAGTTTCTCTTTATATGTTTGTAGGATTTTAAAATTGATAACTCTCATCTAGGAACTCGAGACGTGATAAAAGACAACTCAACCGTGTGGATCGATCAAGAGATGTTGGATACTATCTCCGCCTTCACTAGCTAGGATGATCTGGATCATTCCTTCTCCGAGGTAGGTTTTTCCTCAGACTTATGGGTGCTTCCTCTCTAAGGGAATGAGAGGATATGCAAGAAATGTGTTGGGTGTGTCATTCCTCTCCCTGAATGCTTGCTTTTTGTGATAGTTTTTGCCATCCTTTCAATGACTTTGAGGTGGGTATTATAAATCACCTAACAATAGCTCCTTGAGAATTGCACCCGATGAGATGACTTTATGTCAAAATATTTTAATATTGGTGTGAGAATAAGAAGAGTGTGCCAACCTTGGCTCTTTTTTTCATCTCTCTAAAGCCTAATGTAGTTATGCTGATTTATTGTGGGGTCAATGTTTTATTTCTCTTCGACAGAATAATAATATGTCTGAACTTTACTTTGAGAGTATAAATAAATTTAAGGACCAATATTACTTGGTCACACCCCTTACTGAGGTGGCTTTTACTAGCATATACAACGTAGAGTTTGAGTTGCCTTTTCTGGCATTCGAGTAAACTTTCCAAATTATGGCGTCCGAGTCATTTATTAGCGAATGTTGGTTCTTATGTTTACAATATAGATAACTTGTCTTAGGAATAAACATATATGATGAGGAAATTGGTGGCTTTCTTTTATGGCTTGATTTTATTGATGACATTTTCCCTTTTGGGGCGCTGCCAAAGAAACAAAAGAAAGGGTACATATAAACATGTCGGTTAGTGTAAGTGATAACACTAAAATACACTGTACATTTGGCTCTGATTTTACATGATTTTAGTTGTTTATTTGTTATTTTCCTTTGCTATTATGGTATTTTGTTTTACTTTCAGATTTATTGCCTGATTTGAGCCCACAAAAAGAAAACAAAGCAAAACGGAGCAAAAATGAGGATTTCTTGTGTAAAATGTACACTGGCCGTTTCACTTAGCGAGCGCCAAGGAAGACGCCGTTGGCCTTATGACTTCACCACCACGCCAACAGTCACAAAAGGCGTTTCTCCTCCAAAATAACACTCGGCGGACGCGGAGCAGGGGTCGGCGGGCGCCGACAGTTATAAATAGGCAAACGGTTGAAAACGGTAGAGGCAGTTACACACGAAGGAATTATTGTTTAAAACGCTTTCCATAATGTCGTGCAGCAGTTACAACTTCATGGCCACTATAAATAAGCCTTGTATTTTCATTTTTTAGATCATCCAATCTTAGTTTCAACCTTAGGCATAGAGTTGTCTTGTAAAGCAATAATCCGTCACATCGAGGGGTTATTGCACTATAGTTGTTGGTTCGATTGGAGCATTGTAGTTAGAAGTTGTTTACTTTCCAGCAGTTTAATTTCCAGCTTTGTACCAGATTCAGTCTCCGCTTTCACTACCACAAAAAAGACCTTAGACAACGCTTTTTTTGCCCTTAGACAGCGCTTTTAAGCGCTGTATAAACCTGCGCTGCTATAGGTTTAGACAGCGCTTTGGGTAATACCAAAAGCGCTGTCTAAAGGGGGGTATATTTAATGAAAAGCGCTGTCTATGGTACCTTTAGACAGCGCTTTTTGACATTATAAGGTATACCTTAGACAGCGCTTTTGGAAAAAGCGCTTTCTAAGTCTCACCTTTTTTGACATTTTTTTGGTATACCTTAGACAGCGCTTTCACCAAAACCGCTGTCTAAGCCCTACCTTTTTTGACATTTTTTTGGTATACCTTAGACAGCGCTTTCACTAAAAGTGCTGTCTAAGGTCAACCTTTTTGAACTTTTCTAGGTATACCTTAGACAGCGCTTTTGTCAAAAGCGCTTTCTAAGCCCTACCTTAGACAGCGCTTTTGTCAAAAGCGCTGTCTAAGCCCTACCTTAGACAGCGCTTTCTCCAGAAGCGCTGTCTAAGGTATACGAAAAATTTTATATAAATTTTTTTAAACCACAATTTTTACCAGGTTTTTTCAACCAGAATTTTACCTGTTTTTCAACCAGCAATTTTTTTTCAGAAATTGGCAATTCAAACCATTGGCAATTTACACCAAAATTATATATGCAAAACAATTGGCAATTCAAACCAATATATATATTTAAAATTACAAACCAAAATTATATATACACCTATTTATAATTACAAATCATTACATTTTTTCTACAAATGCACATATTACTTATACTAATACTTTTGCATCCAACCAAAGCATTGCTCAAATCTACATTATAGGTCCTGAAAACACAAAGATTGTAATTCAATTAAAAGAATACATAAACAAAGTTACACATATTTAAATTCTCATCAATTAAAGTAAGAGTACAATATTATACCTTGTAAAATTCCGAGTTAGAAATTGAGTAATGAGCACACTTGCATTCTTCAAAGTACTACATAATAATATAACATAGTTTGATTTAGTTTTAACTATTTCATTAGACATGAGAGATATGTGTTAATATTAAAATAACTCATAAGTTAGAAATACATACATCGGATGAAATCTCTATTCGATCCAACAAAAGAGTGTCTCTCATAAACCTCAACATGAAATAGCCGCAATCTATTTGATTGCGTTGCCGAGGACACTACAAATGAAAAGAAAATATGGATAAATCCTAAGTTTTATCAAGTAGCATCACTAATATAATAAAACATGTGATAATTAATATACCTTCACATAATTCCATGTAATAATGGGGTTGACTCTCCGCTGTGGTTAATTGCGACCAACAACCAATGTCCACTGTAAGATTAAACAAGTGTAAGATTAACAACTATATATCATATAATTTGTTAGATGAAGTATAAGATATCCAATTTAACATTTTCTATGCATAAATATCATATAATTGTGATGTACCTGTTTTTTTGAAACAACGGACTCGGTATGCTCCGGAATCCGCTTATCCTTTGTTTTGGATCTTGTTGGAGTCAAAATAACATTACCATGTAAAAAATGAAAATAAAATGCTCTTTCACTAATATATAACAAATATGACATAATATATAACAAATATAATAAAGAAATCAAGTATATAACAAATTTTACCTCTTTCACTAACATCTCTTTCTTTTCTTGGTTGGAATATGAATTACTTGTGTCTTAGCAATGCGGACGGATGAATGGATCCAAATTCCCTCGTTATGGTCATTTCTGATATATGACTCATCCGCTATAAGATCCTCATCTTGATCATTTGTATTCAACTCATTCCGTCTAATGCATGACTCATTCTCAACATCAATATCACATTGATCTACACCGCTATCATCAACCACTTTGTTAGATAGAAGCACTATAGACCATTTCGTACTCGTCGGGTCAGTGACATAGAACACTTGTCTAGCTTGAGATGCTAGAATAAAAGGCTCATCTTTGTACCCCACCCTATTAAGATCCACTTGCAAAAATCCAGACTTATCCATTCGTATGCCACTACTATTTACCCACTTGCAACCAAAGATTGGAATCTGAAACTTCTCGTAATCAAACACCCAAATGTGTTAAATAACTCCAAAATATGACAGATTTGCATATTTGGGGTTTAAGTCCTTCATACTTGATATGTGCATTGCTTCAGCTAGGACGGTGACACCACTATTTTGCATAGTACTTTTATCGTCTTGGTCTTTGGTATAAAATGTGTATCCATTAATTGCGTATGCGCTATGAGAATACACATGCAAACTTGGACCATATGCCAAACATCTCAACCTTTCTGTTACTGAAGCAGGATCTGAAGAGCGCTTCGAATAAATATGATCCTTTAACCATTGTATGAAACTTTGATTGTGCTCTCGTACTATCCAATTTTCATTTATGTTCTGATTTAACCTTCGGAGTACATCCTTGTGCATCTCAACATATGGCTCAACCTCATTATCATTGTGCAGAACATACAAATGCACTTGATCCCGTTCATCCCTTGATACTGTCACAATTTTATTTCCAATTAATTTTTTACCATCCTTTTTTTCAAAAATATGAGCTTTGGGGAGTCCAATCGACTGAACATTGGACAAATATTCAGTACAAAACTCAACCGCTTCTTCAATAATGTATCGTTCAACAATACACCCCTCTGGTCGACTTCGGCTTTTCACGTACCCTTTTAATATTTTCATATAACGTTCAGCAGGGTACATCCATCTCATATAAGCTGGTCCACACAACTGTGTCTCTTTCACAAGATGAACAACTAGATGTACCATTATGTCAAAAAAAGAGGGAGGAAAATACATTTCAAGCTCACACAAGGTAATAACTATCTCTTTTTGTAGTGTTGGTAAGATATCGGGATCGATTACCTTACTACAAATTGACCTAAAGAAAAAACACAAATTAGTTATGGCGCTTCTTACTTTCACTGGCAAAATAGAACGTATACCTATTGGTAGAAAGTGTTCCATTATAACATGGCAGTCGCGTGTCTTTAAACTCTTCAACGTGAGGTCTTTCATAGACTCAAGTCTTCTGACATCTGAAGAGTATCCTTCTGGAACTTTAACTCCACTCAGAAACTTACACAATATTTTCTTCTCCTTTCTAGACAGAGTAAAAGCAGCAGGTGGTAGATATGTTCGTCTTCCTTTCTTCACGGGTGCTAATTCAGGTCTAATCCCCATCACTTCCAAGTCTTTTCTTGCTTTAAGGCCATCCTTAGTCTTTCCTTTTATATTGAGTAACGTACCAATAACACTTTCAAATACATTTTTCTCAATATGCATAACATCGAGAAAATGTCTTACATACAAAGACTTCCAATATGGCAATTCAAAAAATATCGACCTCTTTTTCCACCCACCTTTGACAACCTTATGTGCAAAAGGTTTGCCAAACTCAGTACGCATATCTTTCACCTTTTTAAAAACTTGGTCACCTGACAACATAGGTGGAGCTCTACCTTGTTCGATGTCTCCATTGAATTCTTGTCACCACCCACGGTAGTTATGTTTGGCATTTAAGAATCTACGATGACCGAGAAAGACATTCTTATGACCAAACTCCAATCGCTTCGAAACTGTTTTATCTTCACAAATAGGACACGCTTTTTCACCTTTTATGTTGTACCCTGATAGATTCCCGTAAGCTGGAAAATCATTAATTGTGCCAAACAACATCGCCCTCAAATTGAAACTTTCTTTCCTATATCCATCATAAACCTCCACACCTTTCTCCCACAATATCTTTAAATCTTCGATCAAAGGTGTCAAGTATACGTCTATGTCATTCCCGGGTTGTTTAGGCCTAGAGATTAACATAGATAACATCATGTACTTACGCTTCATGCATAGCGACGGAGGTAGGTTATAAATCATAAGAATCACAGGCCATGTGGTATGTGAGATACTTTGAAGACCATGCGGGTTCATTCCATCAGTAGATAATGCCAAGCGAAGGTTTCTTGCTTCTTCTCCAAAGTCAGGATAATCATTATCAATTTTTGACCACTGTGGTGAATCAGCCGGATGTCGCAACTTTCCATCAATAATTCTTTCATCTTCATGCCAAGTCAGGTGTCTTGCATCGGTTTCACTACGAAACAAGCGCCTAAATCTCGGTATTATAGGAAAATACCATAAGACCTTGGCTGGAGACAATTTTTTCTTATATCGAGACAAACCGCATTTAGGGCACTCAGTTAACGATGCATATTCGTTTCGAAACAAAATGCAATCGTTTGGACAAGCATGTATCTTATCATGGCTCATGCCAATAGAACACAACATTTTTTTGGCCTCATAGGTTCGATTGGGAAGAACATTATCATCTGGTAGCATTTCTCTCAAAAGGGCCAACAACTCTGTGAAACTTTTATCCGACCATCCATTGCCCGCCTTTAAGTTGTACAACTTCAATACCGCAAACAGTCTTGTGAATTTAGTGCAACCTTGATAGAGCGGTTTCTCTGCATCGCTTACCAACCTCTCAAACATTTCGGGACAATCATGAAGATCTTCTACAGCTGCTTCTGCAATCTCTTCGACTCGATCACAATCGTATGTTTTCGTGTCTTTGTCATCTGAAGCATAGGTCGTATTACTTTTCCCCGTCGGTTCAACATTCTCGTTAATTTTCTCCCCATGATGTATCCAACACTTATAACTTCGATCAATTCCATTCGTCAGTAAATGCGATTTCAATCCATCTGCGTCAACCCTACCCACATAACAACAACCCAAGCAAGGACATTTTATTCGATTGAGCTCTTCAGCGTCAGCGTGTTGAACAGCAAACTTAACGAAATCCAATACCCCATTCTCGTACTCTTTGGACAATCGATCGGCATCCATCCATTTTTTATCCATGGTTTTCCTACTTATTAAGGTCAACAAAATAACATTAATTCAACCATATTAATCAAGAAATGAACAAGTTTGATAGTGTTTGATATGTAACTGGTTGAATTTCTTATGTTTTAGTGAAATGTTTATGTTCATTATATTTGTTTATTAACTCAACCATCTCAAATTCTAGAATTTTGAGGCTTCAAAAACAAGCTTTGAATTCTAAAATTCAGAGGACATTTCCATCAATTTTAAGAGTTTTTTAGAAGATTTAAGAGGTGGAAAAAATAAAACTAAACTAAACTATTTCCATCAATTTTAACAAAACTCCATCAATTTTAAGAGTTTTTTAGAGTTTTTTAGAGTTTTTTAGAAGATTTCATCAAACATACTCATTCACTACAAAACTTCATTAACAAAACATCAAACATACTCATTCACTACAAAACTTCATTAATAAAACAGTCCAACATAACTTCATTAACAAAACTCATCAAACATAATCATTCACTACAACATTGTAAAGCAACAAAACCCTACAACAACAATGTAAAGCAACAAAACCCTATTTTTCACAACAACGACGTACCTTTAACGACGGTAACAACGACAATGCAAGAACGAAATGTATCAAAGAGCAGAAAGAGAAACGGACGACGACGGCAATGAGCAGAAACGAAAACGACGGCAGTGAGCAGAAACGGACGGACACAATGCAACGACGGCAACAACGAACGACGGCACGGTGGAGGACGGTTGACGGTGAAGGTTTTTCGTCGCAAGGGTTTTGAGCTCTGTTCGCTAGCAGGGGAGAAGAAAGAGCGTAAATATGAAAATGAATACTGACTATTCATATATTTTAATTTAATTAGACCTTAGACAACGCTTGTCATAAAAGTGCTTTCTAAGGTGGATCTTAGACAGCGCTTTTCAAAGCGCTTTCTAAGGTTGGCCTTAGATAGCGCTTTTGATTTTTTTTTTTTTTAATTTTTAGGACCTTAGACAGCGCTTTTAATGAAAGCGCTGTCTAATATTTTCCTTTATTTTTTTTTTAAAATTAATAAAACTTTAGAAAGCGCTTTTTACGGAAGCGCTGTCTAAAGTCTTATATTTTTTTAAATTTATAAGATCTTAGAAAGCGCTTTTAACTAAAGCGCTGTCTAATATTTTCCATAAATTTTTTTTTTTTAATTTATAAGACCTTATAAAGCGCTTTTGACCAAAGCGCTGTCTAAGGTCTTATATTTTTTGCGCTTTTATTTTTTTAAATGAATAGATTCCTTGTTTTTAACTTATAGCAGCGCTTTTGTATTAAAGCGTTGTCTAAGGTGCGATGTTATAACTTACTTTTGTTGTAGTGTTTGGAGCAGGTTTATTTATAAATCGCATTTTATTATATTTCGCATAGCCTTTATATTATTTATTTTCTCGCACTGCTTTATATTCATTTATTTTCTGTCTCTGTTTTACTTTGTTATTTTATTTATCTGTGTGATTTGTTGTATTTTGGAACTGAACTTAAGCGTGACACTTGTGTTCACCCTCTTTAAAGTACACTATCACACTTCGCACATTTTTTTATCTTATAAATGTTTTCGTTTGCAAACCAATTTATTATTATGTCTTTAATTACTATGTCTAGCTAAATCCCTTGTGCTAGAATGTAAGGATCGTCGTTCCGACGGTACTCCACATGTCTTCTCTTTAGAAATACTTTAGGGGCTGTTTTTGATTTTAATTAAACTCTTATGAACTTAAATTGATCGATCATTACGTAAATGAGACCGTGTTTTTTTTTGCGTAATGATTGTGACTAGATCGGGTAAGATCGAAAGCCGTCCGACATTTTAGAAAAGAGTTTGTTAGTAGTTAATTAATAAATACAACGGAAGCACTTTATTGATTAACTAGGAAAGTTTTATATTATTAGAAAGAGGTTTTAAAACTATTTTCGGACACGTTTATAGATTTAGGATCCGGTTGGCCGTGCATATGCCGGAAACCCTTTGGTATAAAATATTTTCAATCGAAAGCACTTTTTAACTAAGTCTTAGAGGTAATTATATAAAAAAGGACTTTCAACACTTTAATGCAAGGAGCGACCGGTGCAGCGTGAGCGGCTGGTATAGATTAAAGGTTAGGTCTGTTTCCGATCACGCTAACGCGGCGGATCCTTTTTAATTAACTTTATTTCAAAGAAGGAAACATTGCCCCGTAAGTGTTACTATTTAGAAGATAGGAGTATTGTTTGATTGATGTGAATTACATTCCAGCATATTTATTTATCTGATTAATTTCTATTTTCGTTCAGTTAAAACTTGTACTCAGATTTTGTTTGGCCTTAGATAAACACCGTAACAATAGTAATCGATATATTTGACATTGGTCTCTGTGGGAACGATAAATCTTTTATATTACTCTAACGTACTCCGTATACTTGCGGATAATACACATCAAGTTTTTGGCGCCGTTGCCGGGGACCAATTTCGTCAAAATTTCGTACCCTGTTGTTACACCGTCTAGACTAAGGCATACCTTAGCCGGTAAATGCGAAGAACTCGCAGTACCGGAAACTTAGTTGATCCATTAGAAGAACCTGAACGTTACGCCCGAGCTCATCTTTTACTTCGAAAACTTAAAAGAGCAATGGCAGAAGAAGAAAATGCTAAACCTCTTAAGGATTTCGCCTTACCCTCTAACGAAGAACCTCATTCTAGTATAGTTAACCCAGCTATACCAGCCAATAACTTCGAATTAAAACCATCTCTGTTACAATTAGTTCAACAGAACCAGTTCGCAGGTTTTCCTACGGAAAACCCGAACCAACATCTTAAAGTCTTTATTCAACTAGCTGATACCTTAAAAGCGAACGGAGCTCCTCCTGAGGCAATATGTCTAAGACTATTTCCATTTTCCCTTAGAGATAGAGCCCGATCATGGTTAGATTCCCTTCCAGCCAACTCTATAACTACTTGGAATGACCTAAAGAAAGTATTCCTTGCTAGATACTTTCCACCGAGTAAAACCGCTGTCTTACGAAACCAAATAACCCGATTTACCCAAAGCGAGGGAGAATCACTTTTCGACGCTTGGGAAAGATACAAAGAACTATTAAGAGCATGTCCACATCATGGCTTAGAACAACGGCTCATAATCCATACCTTTTATAATGGACTCATGTACAACACCAAGATGACCATAGACGCTGCCGCTGGCGGTGCTCTAATGAACAAACCCTACGCCGAAGCTAGCGCTCTCATTGAGGATATGGCACAAAACCATTACCAATGGGGGACTGAACGAGCACAAGTAGAGAAGAAAGAGACCAAAGGAGGTGTGTATGAGGTAAGTTGTTTTGACCATATGAACGCAAAAATGGACGCTATAGCCCAAAAAGTAGAAAACCTAACTATCAACCCCACAACAACTGTAGCAGCAATACAACCCGGATGTGAAATATGTGGAACCCTAGGACATACCATGGCTGAATGCAACCTGCTAGCAGAGAGTGCCACAGACCAGGTTAATTACGCCCAAGGAAACCCATATTCAAACACATATAACCCTGGATGGAGGAATCACCCAAATCTTTCCTATAAGAATAATAACCCCACTCAAAATTCGACACCTCAAAGACCACCCGGTTTCCAAACTCAAAGACCCAACCAATCTGCAACATATGCTCTTCAGAAGTCAAATCTTGAGAAAAAGGTGGACGAATTCATCTCAGCTCAATTACAACAGAACAAGGACTTCATGAATCAAAACATTCGCATAAATGGACTAATTACTCAGTTGGGTACTAAACTCGATTCTGTAATTACTCATAACAAAATGCTTGAAACCCAAATTTCTCAAGTAGCACAACAACAATCTACTCATGTTACACCTGGAGGGCAATTCCCTGGACAACCTCAACCTAACCCTAAAGGGCATGCTAATGCTATAGCCCTAAGGAGCGGGACCACTTACGATGGGCCTATAAACCCTAGGTTGAATAATCCAGAACCTCCTAGAAAAAAGGTTGTGACCACACCTGAGAAAGAAGTTGAGAAATCAGTGGAACCTGAGAAATCTAAAGATACGGAAGTTAAGGAGAAGGAAAGAGAAGAGAATGAAAAAGTTTATGTACCACCTCCTCTTTACAAACCTCTGATTCCATACCCACAAAGACTTAAACAAACTAAATTGGATAACCAATATAAGAAATTCATAAAAGTGATTGAGAAACTCCATGTAGAGATTCCATTCACCGAAGCTATTACCCAAATACCATCCTATTCCAAATTCCTTAAAGACATTCTGACCAATAAACGAAGATTAGAAGATCCTAAACCTATAGAATGTAATTCAATCGCTGAGAATAAGCTTGCTAAGAATGAGAAAGACCCAGGAAGTTTTTCTATACCTTGTGTTTTGGGAAACCAAGTTATAGATAAAGCACTTCTGGACTTAGGAGCAAGTGTAAGCCTAATGCCTTTAGCCGTTTGTAAAAGGTTAAACCTAGGAGAAATACAACCAACTAGGATGTCTCTCCAATTAGCTGACAGATCAGTTAAATATCCAATTGGCATTTTGGAAGACGTCCCAGTTAGACTTGGTCAACTTTATATGCCAACCGATTTTGTAGTAATGGACATTAAAGAAGACGATGAGATCCCAATCCTTTTAGGTACACCCTTCTTATCAACGGCCGGAGCTATAATTGATGTCAAGAAAGGAAGAATGACATTCGAGGTGGGTAATGAAAAAGTAGAATTTATACTATCCTAATTCTTAAATGCATCGGCCATAGATGTCTCATGTTATGTCATTGATATAATTGATGAATGCATAAGAGAATTAGATGAAGAAGATCCAGTAGAAATCATCAAACTACCTTCCATCCCCATAATGAAGGACGATGAATTCGAACACTTACCTAAACCTTATATAGATAACAGTCTTTATGAATGCTTGGCACTCACCCCAGATCATATGCCATGTCAGAAAAAACCATCAATAGAGGTTAAGGAGCTACCTAAGAATTTAAGATATGAGTTCTTAGATGAAGAATTAAATCGCCCAGTCATACTCAGTGCCACTTTAGATGGTCCTGAAACCAATCAACTCTTAGATGTTCTACGAAGATATCCCTCAGCTCTAGGTTATAAAATTTCCGATCTCAAAGGAATAAGTCCTTCTGTGTGTATGCACCGAATTATGCTGGAGGAGGACGCTAAACCCTCCAGAGAACATCAACGAAGGATAAATCCTATAATGAGTGACGTTGTAAAAAGGGAAGTGTTGAAGTTGTTAGAGGCTGGAATAATATACCAAATATCTGATAGTAAATGGGTAAGCCCCGTACATGTGGTACCTAAGAAAGGAGGTGTCACAGTTGTACAAAACGACAAAGGAGAACAAATAGCCAAACGTGTGGAAAATGGTTGGCGAATGTGTATCGATTACAGAAAACTCAATAAGGTAACTAGGAAATATCACTTCCCGCTTCCATTCATTGATCAAATGCTCGAACGTTTAGCTAGGCATTCTTACTTTTGTTATTTAGACGGATACTCAGGATTTTTTCGAATACCCATTCACCCTGACGATCAGGAGAAAACAACCTTTACATGTCCCTATGGAACATTTGCTTACAGACGAATGCCATTTGGACTATGCAATGCCCCAGCTACCTTCCAACGCTGTATGATGTCAATCTTCGCAGATTTCCTTGATGAGATCATGGAAGTATTTATGGACGATTTCTCGGTATGTGGATCCAGTTTTAAAAACTGTTTAACAAACCTCGAGAAAATCCTGGAAAGATGCGTAGAAGTCAACCTTGTTCTAAACTGGGAAAAATGCCATTTTACGGTGACTGAAGGCATAGTACTAGGACACATAGTGTCCGAAAGAGGCATTGAGGTTCATAAAGCTAAAATAGAAGTTATAGAAAACCTTCAACCACCCAAAACCATTAGAGAAATCCGAAGTTTTCTTGGACACGTCGGTTTCTACCGACGCTTCATTAAAGACTTCTCCAAAATAACTAAACCATTAACCAACTTACTTATGAAAGACGCCGAATTCAAATTCGATGATAAAAGTCTTGAAGCTTTTAAGTACCTAAAGCAAGCACTAATTTCTGCACCTATAATTCAACCACCTGATTGGAATCAACCTTTTGAAATTATGTGCGATGCTAGTGATTACGCTATAGGCGCTGTTTTGGGACAAAAGAAGGATAAAAAACTCCATGTAATTTACTACGCCAGTAGAACTTTGGATGCGGCTCAGCTAAATTATGCCACAACCGAGAAGGAACTCCTGGCAGTAGTCTTTGCAATCGACAAATTTCGATCATATTTAGTAGGAGCGAAAATCATAGTCTACACTGATCATGCTGCGATAAGATATCTATTAAGCAAAAAGGACGCTAAGCCTAGATTACTACGCTGGATCCTTTTGCTTCAAGAATTCGATTTGGAAATTCGAGACAAGAAAGGCACTGAAAATGTGGTCGCAGACCACCTCTCAAGGCTTGAATGTTTAAAACCAGATCTTGTTCCTATCAATGATGATTTCGCGTACGATAGATTAGTAGGAGCAGTTAGAACCATCCATGATGATTATCCTGACCCTTATTTAGAAGTAGACATTGAAAAAGCATTCACAATGACAACCGTACCTTGGTATGCAGATTTTGTTAATTATCTAGCAGCTGATATCATACCCCCTAATCTAAATTATCAACAGAAGAAGAAGTTCTTTCATGACGTAAAACACTTCTATTGGGACGAACCCCTTCTATTCAAGAGAGACGCAGATGGCATTTTCCGTTGCTGTGTCCCTGAAGAAGAAGTTGAAAATATAATTAAACATTGTCACTCTTCACCTTATGGTGGACATCTAGGCTCGTCCAAACATGCGCTAAAATACTTCAAGCAGGTCTTTTCTGGCCAACGTTATGGCGCGATGTGCATGCCTACATTGTAAGATGTGACAGATGTCAACGCACTGGGAACGTCTCAAGGAGGGACGAAATGCCTTTGAAAAATATTCAGGAGGTGGAAATCTTCGATGTTTGGGGTATAGATTTTATGGGACCTTTTCCATCTTCGATGGGAAACAAGTATATCTTAGTAGCCGTTGATTATGTATCCAAGTGGATTGAAGCCATAGCTGCACCCACCAACGATACTCGTGTAGTCATTAAACTATTTAAAAACTATATTTTCCCTAGGTTTGGAGTACCTCGATTGGTTATAAGCGATGGGGGATCGCACTTCATATCTAGCATATTTGAGAAACTATTAAAGAAATACGGAGTGAAACACCGAGTAACCACACCTTACCATCCACAGACTAGTGGACAAGTTGAAGTCTCAAATAGGGAAATAAAACAAATCTGAGAAAAAACCGTATCAATCTCTAGAAAAGATTGGTCCTTAAAACTACAAGAAGCCTTGTGGGCTTATAGGACCGCTTTCAAAACCCCTATAGGAACAACCCCATATCAATTAGTCTACGGAAAATCTTGCCATTTACCCTTTGAACTTGAACATAAGGCCTACTGGGCCATAAAAACCCTTAATATGGATGACTTAACGGCCGGAGACAAACGAATTCTAGATATTCATAAATTAGAAGAATTACGCCGAAATGCTTATGAAAATGCCATAATTTATAAAGAAAGAACCAAAGCATGGCATGACAAAAAGATTATCAAAAAAGAGTTCAACATAGGCGATCCTGTACTTCTTTTCAATTCTAGATTACGATTGTTTCCAGGTAAGTTACGCTCAAGATGGACTGGACCCTATGAGGTCACCAAAGTCCTGAAATCTGGAGCATTTGAAATTGCAAATCATTCATGTAGTCCCTTTCTAGTGAATGGACAAAGATTGAAACCCTACTATGGAGGGGACATCCCTACTTACTACTCAGGTCACACTCTGATAGACCCACCTATAGCAACATCCACAACGTAAGTTTTTCAGTCGTCAAGCTAACGACATTAAACAAGCGCTGCGTGGGAGGCAACCCACGGTTTTCTTTTCGTTGTTTTTATTTATGCATAGAATTTATTTCGGAAAAAGAAAAAAAATAATTTATTAATTATATTATATTATTTTTCTAAAGTGATTAACTTATGCGATGTCTATGTTTACAGGTTACAGATCACATCATCTCAGACATTCCACACCAACTTTCTTTGCAGGATGCAGAGCTATGATGACATGCACATTGTGTTCAGAGATGACGAACAGAGGAAGAAATACGTAGTCCTTTCTGAGAGACCAATCCTACCCACTAGGTACCCTGACCCAAACTGCCTAACAGCCTTAGGTATTGAGGCCAGTGTGAGGTACCTTTATCACCAGCTCCAGTGGGATGAGTATTCTGAAGCTATGAATGTAACCTATAAGCATCTGACCTTAGAGTTCCTCAGCTCACTCATTTATGACCCTTATAGTGGAAGAGGTTATAACAATGGAAGCATAAGATTCAGACTATTTGGAAATGAGTATACCCTGAACCACAGAGATTTTGCTAGAATACTTGGTTTTCAATGTGGCTTGGATGCAATCCATTTTATGCATGAAACCAATGTTATGCAAGATGAACTTGACATATTCTGGAGCAAACTCACCGGTGGAGGAGGACCTGATCCTTCCACCCAATTGGCAAACAAAATCCACAACCCAGCTTTCCGTTATTTCCAAATGATCCTAGCTGAGACTTTCTTTGGTAGAAGTGAAACCGAGAACCAAGTTACTGCAGAAGAGATTCTGATGCTCTTTTGTACTGCTGAGTCACGACCATTAGCCAGTGGTAATTTTCTGATGTATAACCTATATTTGATTGCTGCATCTTCCAAAGGACCCATCCATGTGGGCGGTACGATCACACACATAGCTCATGCTCTAGGTCTAGCCAACAAGCTGACTCATCTTACATCCCATTGTGGATATACCTTGATTGACATTCCTCACTGTCTTGACCGTGGTCTTATTAGGAGAGCATTCTTTAGTGCAGATAACTTTAAGCTCCTAATAGACAACGAAGTCATTCACTACTTTGGTCTGCCAAACCATACTAGAAAAAGTGTCCATGATAGAGCTAACTGGTCATACGCTTTGGAAGGCCAGGACGAGACACCAGTCAAACCAAGAAACCACCCTGTGCCTGAGTACCACCCTTCACCTTATCCTGAAAGGACTACTGTTTATTCCTCTAACGTTAATCTGCAACGCAGGAACATTTATTCAGAGTTTGACGCTATGCGCAAGGAGATCATTTCTCTTCGCGAAGAATGCGCCGAGCTTACCTTACAGATAGAGATCGCAGACGCGACAAACGCTTCATCATATGATCTTTTGGAGCAGGAGATTTGCGATCTCAAGCGCCAGCTTGCAGAGGCACGGACACCTTGTCCTCACATGACTCAGGGTGTCCGTCATCAGTCTTCTTAGGAGATATTCAGGAGCCCTGGAGCATAGCTCATACTTTGTGTGGAGGAGACTTACCTCATGCTTGTTTTGATCGTTTATTTTTACCTTTACTGCACTACTATCTTTATTGTTATTGTCATTATTATCAGACTATTAGTAGATTTTATTTTCCATGGTTATTAGAATTATGGCAACCTTATGTTTTTGAGAGTGTTATTTTATTTCAAGTTATAATAAATATCTACTTCATTACAATCTATTGTTTATATTTAATTTCCGTTCATTCATTTTATTTTAAAAATAAAAATAAAAAAATAAAATAAAATAAAATAAAAATAAAAATAAAAATAACTGTTATTTAAATAAAACATTTACAAATATATAAAATATAAATAAATAAAATATTCTTTATGTTTCTTTCATGTACCAGTATGCTGTAGACACCCCAAGGCAAGAATATTGAACCAACCAAGGCCCAAATCCGTGCCAGCCCATTTTTCACAGTCTGCGGACGCGGACCCCCCCTCGGCGGATGCGGAAGCGTTCTGGGTTCTAAAACGAACCAGAATTAGAAAACCCTTTTTTTTTCCAACTCTCTTCATCTCCTACCTCCATAAACTCCGAATTCAACCACCATAAAACCCCATTAAACTATTAAAATCCATCATTTCATAACTTCCCCACTACCATTACACCTTCCATTTCCCATTATCTCTATAAAATCCATAGATTTCACCAAAATCAACAAAAACAATAATATATTTACTCCATCACCAAACCTTCATTTTATTCCAACAATGGCAGCGGAGAACCAAGAAAACATCATTTTTCGTGATGGAGATGACGGAGTCAAGCAATGGGAAAAATGGGACAGGTTTCGGACACGCAACATTCTTGCGACGAGGTACGTTAATGATACTTGTCTCTATAGCCTTGGTATAAGATTTAGCGTATTTTATTTGTTACAAAATTTGAAATTAGAGAATATTTTTATTCGCAAGGAGCCTACCTACAAAAGGCTAACCCGCGAATTTTTGAGTTCTTTGGAGTACACTGTCAGAGAAAACACTGCCAGCACAGTAGGCACAGTGAGATTTAGGATGTTTAATGCCGAATACATTTATACCACTGATGCACTTGCTGAGTTATTAGGATTCCATTTTGGGAATGGTGCGGCCTGTGAGGCGCCCATAGACACAAGTTGGTCAACTGAAGCCTTTCAAATGTGGAGAAACATCTCAGGCCAAACCACTTGCTCCTTTGATGGAAATTTAGCTTCTGACATTCATAACCCGGCCATACGGGTATTCCGCCTTTTAGTAGCTGATACTATTTTTGCCCGTGAAAACTCTAACAAGATGAATTCCAAAGAATTCATATTTTTACAGGCTGCTCTACTCAAAAGAAGATTAAATCCTGTGCCATTTATGTTATCACATATGAGGGCAGTTGAGAAAAAGGGCAACACCATGTCATTTGGAGGGTTGATTACCTTCATTGCACGAGCCCTACACCTGGACGCTGAGTTGGCCACATTGGAACCACTTCCTCCCTGCACCATTGATTTAAAATTTCTGCGAGATATGCGTTTATGCAAAACGAGGCCGGAAGGAGGATATATCCTCATGGTTCACAATGCTGCCATCCCGAGTGTCGCACTACCTTGTTCAGCACGCACAGATGTGCGCAAAAGAGAAAACTGGCTCTATGATTTGAAGGCTGCTCCTGTTCTAGGCCCACTACTTCCAAACGTCCCCGAGGACGAAGGAAATGAGACAGATGACGAATATGAGCATATGGAGCAGTCCCCCATTCATGTATCACCTACACATACCCCACCTGTTACTAACCATCCTGCAGGTACCTCTTCCGGATTTTACATCACTCAAGAAATGTGGCAAGCACAACAAGCCAGAGAAGAAGAGCGAGATGGCTTATTCTATGCCATGTACCAACAACAGCAGGAGATGATGGACTTTATGCAGGAGTCACAGAAATCCACTCTTGAGAGTTTCCAAACACTTAGAGATCAAAATGCCTCTCTAATCGAGATGATTGAGCAGATGGAGCTGTCATCTACTACCCGGCACCGCAGTAGGAGCCGTCGTCCCAGACGCCCAGAGCATGGTGGAGATGGCCCCAGTGGCCGACACGATTGAGTACCAGGTTTCTAGTGTAGTTTAGTTTGTTTTAAAAATGTGATTTACGAGTCATTTTGTGTAGTTTATCTATTCTTCCAATTCTTGAGCCTTAACAAAAAATTTTAACAAAGAAACAACATTATTTTTTTGATAATTTGGGCTATTAGGACAAGTAAGATCAATTGCAAAGGCTTGGGAAAACTATTTGAAAAATCGATATCGTTTTTACACCGTAAGTTTCTCAATTATAGGAGCTTATCTAGATTTTTATTATATAGTGGCCTTAAAATCTCACCCTTCATCTCTAACCCTTAAGTAGTTTATTTTAGCAGTCAGCACCATCTTAACCACCGCTAAGTGACAAACCGATGCAAATAGGTAAGATCCGGCCAAAGAAAAAGAAAAAAAAAAAAGAAAAATTTTTCAAGAAGATGTTCAAGTATCTTCAGAAAAAAAATTTGCAAGAAAAAATACATAAAATTGGTAAAAAGTGTCAAATCATTGATAAAAAGGATCAGGATTACCACAGGTTATGTTCACCATGCGAGTGAAAGACAACGGGCTTAATGTGACTGCGCTTGAATGAAAAGGGGTAAGAAAGGAATGAGTAAGATAGGCCTAAGTATAATATCATAGTTTGGATTGGTTTGTATAGGAGAGAAACTTATGCCCGCAAATCGCGGAAAGTGTCATTACGATACCCTTGATTCATGAGTTAGTACCTACTAATGTATTATTGATCAAACTTAAGTTCTTAGCCCAGATCAGTTTCGTGCATGTTTGCTGTTTTTCTTTGGTTTACTTATCAGAGTTTGCTTGAGGACAAGCAAAGGTTTAAGTGTGGGAGATTTTGATAACACTAAAATACACTGTACATTTGGCTCTGATTTTACATGATTTTAGTTGTTTATTTGTTATTTTCCTTTGCTATTATGGTATTTTGTTTTACTTTCAGATTTATTGCCTGATTTGAGCCCACAAAGAGAAAACAAAGCAAAACGGAGCAAAAATGAGGATTTCTTGTGTAAAATGTACACTGGCCGTTTCACTCAGCGAGCGCCAAGGAAGACGCCGTTGGCCTTATGACTTCACCCCCACGCCAACAGTCACAAAAGGCGTTTCTCCTCCAAAACAACACTCGGCAGACGCAGAGCAGGGGTCGGCGGGCGTCGACAGTTATAAATAGGCAAACAGTTGAAAACGGTAGAGGCAGTTACACATGAAGGAATTATTGTTTAAAATGCTTTCCATAATGTCGTGCAGCAGTTACAGCTTCATGGCCACTATAAATAAGCCTTGTATTTTCATTTTTTAGATCATCCAATCTTAGTTTCAACCTTAGGCATAGAGTTCTCTTGTAAAGCAATAATCCGTCACATCGAGGGGTTATTGCACTATAGTTGTTGGTTCGATTGGAGCATTGTAGTTAGAAGTTGTTTACTTTCCAGCAGTTTAATTTCCAGCTTTGTGCCAGATTCAGTCTTCGCTTTGGAGCAGGTTTATTTATAAATCGCATTTTATTATATTTCGCATAGCCTTTATATTATTTATTTTCTCGCACTGCTTTATATTCATTTATTTTCTGTCTCTGTTTTACTTTGTTATTTTATTTATCTTTGTGATTTGTTGTATTTTGGAACTGAACTTAAGCGTGACACTTGTGTTCACCCTCTTAAAGTACACTATCACACTTCGCACATTTTTTTATCTTATAAATGTTTTCGTTTGCAAACTAATTTATTATTATGTCTTTAATTACTATGTCTAGCTAAATCCCTTGTGCTAGAATGTAAGGATCGTCGTTTCGACGGTACTCCACATGTCTTCTCTTTAGAAATACTTTAGGGGCTGTTTTTGATTTTAATTAAACTCTTCTGAACTTAAATTGATCGATCATTATGTAAATGAGATCGTGTTTTTGTTTGCGTAATGATTGTGACTAGATCGGGTAAGATCGAAAGCCGTCCGACATTTTAGAAAAGAGTTTGTTAGTAGTTAATTGATAAATACAGCGGAAGCACTTTAATGATTAACTAGGAAAGTTTTATATTATTAGAAAGAGGTTTTAAAACTATTTTCGGACGCGTTTATAGATTTAGGATCCGGTTGGCCGAGCATATGCCGGAAACCCTTTGGTATAAAATATTTTCAATCGAAGGCACTTTTTAACTAAGTCTTAGAGGTAATTATATAAAAAAGGACTTTCAACACTTTAACGCAAGGAGCGACCGGTGCAGCGTGAGCGGCTGGTATAGATTAAAGGTTAGGTCTGTTTCCGATCACGCTAACGCGGCGGATCCTTTTTAATTAACTCTATTTCAAAGAAGGAAACATTGCCCCGTAAGTGTTACTATTTAGAAGATAGGAGTATTGTTTGATTGGTGTGAATTACATTCCAGCATATTTATTTATCTGATTAATTTCTATTTTCGTTCAGTTAAAACTTGTACTCGGGTTTCGTTTGGCCTTAGATAAACACCGTAACAATAGTAATCGATATATTTGACATTGGTCTCTATGGGAACGATAAATCTTTTATATTACTCTGACGTACTCCGTATACTTGCGGATAACACACATCAGTAAGCCACTACAAAAGAGGAGATGCAAGTCATCTTCAACGAGTAACATATGAAATTTATTCTTTTGTTTAGTGTTTATCTAGCGACCACTTCCTTACCTTTCTTATATTTTAGTGTTAGATAAAATGACATGTCATCAGACAATGCTAAAAATGAAGAGGACTCACAGGGTTTCCTTTTCCCCTGTAGGGGCCACAAATATGCCAGGTACTTGAGGTGTTATTGAAATGGGTATCTATGTCAGTATGTCTTCCCTCAATCTTTATGTCCTTGTCCCAACAAAAATCATGGATTCTCCTCATTACCCGACAACATAGGGTACTTTGCACATCCTACTGAGTGTGGCTGGGAGAATTCCTCCCACGGGTCCGGTTGTTTAAATGTTCCCTGGTCGTGGACCATTTGGAAGAAGACCTCAATTATTTACGAAAGACCAGGGAAGGTGCGATCTTTGGAAATGTTCATCACCAACTTCGGTCACCTTGACTCCTACATTTCTTGTTCCTCATGGTCCTCGAACGACCGAGGAGTTTTGGTCCCTTATTTCTGAAGAAGGTTATGCCTATTTCTCGAGCAAGGCCGAAGCTGTTCGTCAAGAAGAGTTGGTAAAAATGGCATATCAAGCGCGCTAGGTGTCCTACATCTTGGCATTTGCCGCTCTCAGGAGAGGCGATATCATTTTCCTTTACTTCCTTTGAAAAGTAAAAGAAGTTCTTTGAGAATGTGTCAACACTCTCACTATCAAGATAAATTGGTAATTAAAGGAGCTCCCAGAGGTGAGTGGTATGTTGAGAGAGATATTAAGTGATATGCAAAATTTTGGGTACCCTCACCTGCTTTAATAGAGGGTGCAATCACTTGTGCAAGAGATGAATAAGAAGAATGAAGCTCTTGCGTCTGCTAGGTTATCACTTTCCACAATGAAGGTTGCTCTTGTTGAGGCAAAACAAGAAATGAAATTTTCTGGCAAGATGGTGAAAATTTTGGTGGCATCACTAAACGCATCTCAAGAAGGTTGGAATAAAGTTGAATACAGTATTTGAGAGATGCGCTTGGAAAACCTTGAGCTATCCAAAGAGTGTGCAAAGTTGGTGGAAGAGAGTTTCTTAATTATGCAAGTTTCTTTTGAAAATGCCTTACAATAGATGGAATTTTTCCATCCTAGGGTGCATATTTTTCGAGAGTAGATTCGTCATGACCAGAAGATGGTTTATAAGAAAACACTCTTTGTTGTGGACGATTCACTCCTGTAGTATTAACTTTTTTTGTCTTGGATGAATATACACGATGTAATATTTGATATAAATAAATTCCCTAATTTCCATTTCATGGCATTTTCTTATTTCGTTTACTTACCAATGTTTTTACCTCTTATGATGTTGCTTTACTGCCCATAGTTCAATTATCTAGGAATTCGCTGATGTCTGAGGTTGTGCCCTGAAATTTTGTTGGACGTCTTTAGGGACTGTGCCCAACCAAGGATCGTTATCGCTTTCCTGCCCCCAAAGTTTGAACTCGATTCGAGGCCAACATATTTTCTAGCTAGCAAGAGAGGGGTGATCCCCGATCACCAATTTGTTTGATGTTCTTTATTTGTGTGGCTTCTTTTGTGGGGTTTTGATTGCTTTGTTGATATCCTGGTAGTGTTTTTGAAAACACTCATGGACTGTGCATATCGTTGGTGATTAAAAGGAACATAATTTGTGCAAATATATTTATCCTCATTGAAAAATATATTACAAAAGTTACTACATAATGATGCATAATATATTTTAAGTATATATAAAAAATGAAGCTTCCCTATGAGTCAGTCATTCATACCCATCATTTGTTCCTTTCAGATACAAATGGTTCACGCCATACTTTTTAGTCTCTTCCTTTGGCAACTTGATCGCCACTTATTTCACCTGCTTAGTGAACGAGGTCACATTGATTTCCATCATATGCTCTTTATCTTTCTCTTTTTGGTTGCGTTGAAAATCCTTGTGTATCCTTAGTGCCACTAAAAAATCAACGCATATTGTCACCAACTCATCATGAATGTTATGTTACTTCATTTTCAAATGGATTGGAGTAGTGACCACATCCAATGTTGTTGCAAAGAGCCTTCCCAGGATGCAGTTGTAGACGTTTTTGCAAGGAAGCACTAAGAATTGCAAGTCAATTATCCTTATGTGCCTCTACTCCTCCAGGGTGACCATCAACTCAATGTACCCATAGAGGTGAGTGACCATGTCATTGAAAGCTCTTAGGCTGGCTCCCTCATATAGCCAAAACTAATCCCTTTTAGCCCTAATTTTTTAAAAAGATCCACATACACGATGACATAAGAACATCCCCCATCAATGAGGATTTTGAACACATCAAAGGTTGTTATGGTCACTATTATGACCAGAAGGGAATATTTGATTTGGTTTTCTGCCTACATGTTCACTATCTCAAAATTCGAGAATAGGCCTCTCTAATTTCCCTTTATAGCTCGCTCCCTCCTCCTTTTTAACAGCCATCAACTCAAAGATTATTTTTTTATCGTGCCTTTGGAAGAGTTCCTTAGTCGAGGAAAGTCCCTGATGATGAATGTGATGTATTGAATCTTTCCTTTCCGGTCTTCCTCTTAGTCAATGTTACTGTACTTATTTTCTTTAGCCCCACTAAGAACCTCTATACTTTTCTTTGAAGATCCATTTTCCTAACAATGAGATATTTTTTTCTTATTGTCTTTCCTTCTACCTTGATCTTTCTTCTAGCCGTCCTCTTGGGCGTACCAGGTAAGGCTCCCCTTTTTTATTATCTCCTCATTTTCATACATTAAATGGATGCATTAATTAGTGTTGTGGTTGTAAATTTTTTTGAAAATGTCAGTACTAGGATTTATCTGTCCTGGTTGATTCTATGAGTGGGTAAGGGTTCTTGATCTCAACTTCCTTAAAGTTGGTGCTTGCACATTATTGCCAAATATTCCCCCTTTATGGGTTCAAAGGAGATTATGATCAGAACTTGGCCTAGGGTCCCCAATCTTCCACATCTTGACGACAATTGGTATCTATCATTTTTTCTACATATGGGGTTCTATAGTCTTCAGCATGTCCAAAAACATCAAGGCCATGGCGGATGCATCACAACCACATGTGGCCATTTTTGTGTAATGATTGAATTATGAATGTTAGCGGGTGTATAAAGTCAACTTGATGATTGTGAAGCTCCTACCAATTCTCCCAATCAACCGTGTGTTTTTGCAGGATGCCAATAAGCCCGGTTCAAAGAGTTGGTCAAAGAGGAGTGCAAGAAGAAGACCAAGATCAATTCTATTAGCCAGAGGTGCCTTAGAAACAAGAAGATCAACCATCGTCTATCGTCTTGTATTATTTGGTTGAAAATCAACCATCATTTCATTGTATAAGGGGGTTCAGAGTTCCTACTTTCTCAACGTTTATTGGAAACTCTTAATATCAATTATTTTTAAGCTTCAATTATATTTCTAATAGTTTTTCAAAACTACGTTTTTGCAAACCACACAATTCAGCCCCCCTCTTGTGTGTGAAGTCTAAAGTCCAACAAATGACATCAGAGTCTAACTCCTGTTTAAGGACAAATCATCTTAGGAGGAAGCTGACTTCCGACAATAGATCTTTTTTAAACTCACCAACACTTTTTGAAAATAGTATATTTAATATTTGACAAGTTAGGCTTAAAATTTTTCTTCAAAGCATAAACCATAAATTGTGGGAACAATAGTCATTAGTCCAATATACCCTACTCATCAAGTAAATGATGAAGTAGTGAAAAAACCCTATTCCCTTTGGACCGAAAAGAAAAAGAGAAAGATAAATAGATATCTTAAATTCACTTTTTAGGTTTTAAAGGTTGTAAAATGACTTGTATTATGGTAGGATTAATTTGGGAAAGAAGACTAAGTTCTTGTAGTTAGACACTAAATCTTTTCGTTAATCTAATCTTTTGTAAGAATTTTTTGGGAGTCATACATGTAATAAATTAATGTGTTAGGGCCATTATTTAACTATCCAAATTAAAGTGATCTATTTAATATAAGGTTAATGCCAAAGGATATAATTGTTATGAAAATTATTGTGTATATACAAAAAGTCTCATTTGTATTTTGTGATAGGTACAATTGAAATAAACTTGAATAATCATGATCCTTCATGAAATGACATGAGATTCTAAACTTGAATAATCACGATCCTTTATGAAAGGGCATTTGATTCTTATAAATAAGGTGTTATGATCACCAAATGTAGATAATAGACAATATCACAAAATATTGATTCTCTTTATCCCGTTGGAAGAGAAACTAAGGAATTAAGGAATCTACAATTGGAAGGTCATTGCCCTATCAAGATCATTATCTTCTTATTAAGATTAAATCGATGTTAAAAACACGTTTCCACTTTCTATTTTATATTGAATTTGGATATGAGTTCATAAAGTATTGATTTAGAGTTGTGTTATTTCTGAATTTCTATATGGATACACATATCTATAATATAAGAAACGAAGGTGTTGTGGAAATCCCACTTCTGCCCTTCTCTTTAATTTTGCCACGTCATCAAATTGAGGGCAAATTGTGTCCAAAAATTACTTTTTCCAACCAAACTAGCATTTTGAACAAATTTGATTACTAATTCCTCTATTTTCTTCCACTTACAACTGGTTTTATTCCATTTGGTTCAAAAGATACCTTTCCAATTCAAATTCTTCAACTTTTCTCTTCTAACAATGTCAATTTTTGAAATTAATTTTCAACATCTTTTCCTCCTTTCGCTCTCCCTCTTCTTCCTTCACTCTGACAACAAGCTACATCTTCAAAAAAAAATTCTTCCTTTCTCTCTCTTTCACTGCTCTTCCTTTTCTTCCTTCTTCCTCTTTTTCTTTTTGCTTTGAGCAAAGACAAACAATTTAAGGTTCTCTACATCGATTTTCAAAGTGTAATTATTCTTGCAAGGATCTTCCACACAAGCTAGATCTTCCAAAAACAAATTCAGATCTGTTGTCAACAACCTCATTAACGAAGCCCTAGCCGAAGCGGAAAGAACTTGATCTAAAAACTCAGATATGTTGTCAACAACATTAAACTTGGTCAAAATGTATCTATTGTGACTAGGGTTTCCATTATATGTTGATATGTTATTTTTATTCAAGGGTTGAAGAATTTCATTTTGTTACTCAGAGAGCATTAGAGTGTTTTGTAGGATTAGACCGAGGCTTTCAAAAGAGAAGAGAAGAAATTGTGCACCTGTATCAGCTGAATCAAAGAGTATTTGAGTTAAGCTTGGAGGGACAAGGAAAGAGTTTGAGTTTGATAAGATTTTTCGTCAAGAAACAACTCAAGGTTAGTATCAGATTTCATTTTCTTGTGTTACCCGATTTTAATTTTTTTATTTTAGTATTGAATTTTACTATATTTACTATTGTCTGAAGTATGAACATCTGTAGAAAGTGTTTTTGCAGAATGTGTTTTTGTTGAGGTGGAGCCAATTCTAAGATCTGCAATGGACATGCACAATGTGTGCGTTTTCGCTTATGGTCAAATCGGCATAGCAAGACATTCACCATGGTTAGTGATGTCAAAATTGTGTCCATATTGTGTCCATCTGTTAATTAATGTTACTACTTAAATTGTGTCCAATTTGTAGGATTTGACCGAGTCGTTCGACAGAGAAGAGAAGAAATTATGCACCTGTATCAGCTGAATCAGAGAGTATCTGAGTTAAGTTTGGAGGGACAAGGAAAGAGTTTGAGTTTGATAAGGTTTTTTCTCAAGAAACAACTTAAGGTTAGTATCAGATTTAATTTTCTTGTGTTACCCTGTTTTAATTTTTTGAACATGTGCAGAAAGTGTTTTTGTTGAGTTGGAGCCAATTCTAAGATATGCAATGGACGGGCACAATGTGTTCGCTTTCGGTTATGGTCAAACCGGCATAGGCAAGACATTCACCGTGATCAGTGATGTCAAAATTGTGTCCATTTGTTGATTAATGTTACTACCCAAAGTGTGCTTGTGTAGCAGTTAGCTATTAATACTATTATCTAATGTGTGTTTTGGTTTCTGATATATACGATTCTTTTTAGGATAGCACAAATGAGCAGTTAGGGATTATTCCTCGAGCTATTAAAACTGAGGAGCATTAAGGGGCATCTTAAGTTGCTTTCGCTTTTTCCATTCTATCATTTTCTTTATGCTTTAAAAGCAATCCTACCATTTTTCCAATGTGCTAAACATCTTAATCTGTTATATTGGTCTTCTATAGTTTCTGGAATATCTTTTGTATTAGGACTATTTGTGGCCTAATTCAACACAAGCATCTTTCATATGTTTGATTACTTGACTACTTGTCTTTTAAAATATTTCAGGCTGCAAGTACTCAGTGGGAACATGCGAACAATACCCTGCCAACAATTACTAAACGATAATACTATTTAGTCAATAGTTGAACAGAGGTCAAAGGAAATTCAGACCTCCATGACACCTGCAAGTTTTATTTTTGGCGACAGGGAGCTATCAGCCCCATTAATGTATGCACCACAATTTCTGTTTCTTCAAAATTCAGGACACGGTGAGGAAGATCCACGCAAGACTGCAGCCGACGCAGTGGCAGCAAAGTTGACTGCATCCACATCCTCCGCCCAGATGATGTCGTATGTGCTGGCCTTAGATGTTTTAAGTAAGTACTATTGTTATTGGATTTGAAAAGTTTGAGATTTACTTCTCAGCTTTTGCTGGTTTATAATGGCAGATTCTCTATGAGAAATCATGGGCTGCAATGTAATGTTTATATGGTGGGCTTTTGGTTTGCCACCATATTAGGTTATCTGCCTTTGGTAACATCCTTCTTCTCTATTTTAAATAGAGTTTAATGGACATATATTGTCAATGTGAAACAATTTCATACTGACATCCGATGATAGATCACCATTTTTTAATGTCATACCACAAATTTCAAAGTACATTTACAAAGGTTGATTGATATGGACAGTACATAAACTTTATATCCTTTTAAATAATGAAACAACAAAGCCTATTATTATAACTGTTATTCAATATATGTCACTTTTTTATAAAATAGTTGGTTGAAATAGTAATTTGGTACTCATGAATTTTGTTCGAACTTTATAATCTTACATTGTTGTTGTCTTGTAAAACTGTCTATAGATCTGGATCTAATGGAACTGAAGCGCCTGTTGTAGTGATATCTCACCAAGTTGTATACAAGACATTAAGTTAAATCTGCACTTAACCCCCAAGGGTTGGCCTAGTGGTGGAGGCTTGGGTCTTGAGAGTGTGCTCCTCTCAAGGTCTCAGGTTCGAATCCTACTAGGTGCAATCAACTCTTGTGTGGGCCAGTCCATACGGATCTTTGCTCTGGCTTGAAAAGGGGCCCCCGCTAGTGGATGGTGGGTATTGGTCTCTCTTGGATTAGTCGGTCGCAAGGCCGGATACCAAGATTTAAAAAAAAAAAAAAAGTTAAATCTGCACTTATAAATATTTTTCTCCTTTTTTTTCGTCTTCCCGATGTGTATCACTTTTCACAAAAAATTTTAAATCTCTTTATTTAGAATTTACTTTTAATACCACTACTCCAAACTTAAATGTTGTTATTCTATGATTTTTGCACCACCATCTGCTTCTGTGCCCCCATCCTCACATCACTAAATCCACTCTTCGGTTGCTCTTTGATTTTCAATTTTGGTGTGTATGGTTTTACATTCCTTTTTTAACCCCTTCAAAGCCCAAAAATAACCGATTGATTCATATAACGTTTTATAGTAATTTCCTAGTCTTAAAAAAGGGTTTATATTTCTATTAAAAAGAAAGAAAGAAAAAGAAAAAGACTACATACAACATTTTGTTTGCTGTAGTTTTATGGATGTAAAAATTGGGCTTCAATATATGAGATGGTGATTCGTTGATTAAGTTTTGTTAAATTCTACAGCGAATAGTTGCAGATCATCAGGTTAACAATTCGTAGGAGCTAAAATTAAGGCACATTTCCATCTTTGCAATTGTCATTCTTTTTTTATATTTTATTTGTTAAAATAAATATTTCTAACCGTTTTATATTCCGAGAAAAGTGTTATTGTTTTCTTTAAGGGAATCTTCATTTCATTAAAAATAATTGTAAGAATTTGTTGATGGTAATGGAGGTTAGATCTTCTTCTCTTAGGAGTTATCTGAATATACTTCACACTAATAATTTTTAGATAGAAAAAATAATTCCAGAACACTCTAGATGATAGAATGAAATTTAGCGTATCATTATGACACTAGTAATTTATAGATAGAAAAAATAATTCTAGAACACTCTAGATGATATAATGAAAATTAGTGTATCATTGTCATAGAAGGAGTGGTGATCATGCTTCGCCTAAACAATTATAAAACACTTGTTAAAAATTTGATATAATTTTGAATTAAGGGCATAATTTGTAGTTGCTTTTGGGGATTATGATATGTAGATGAGAAGATTGGAGTGTTATTAAATTATTTCATCTGCGGGGATTGTCATTAGGGTAAGGAAACAAATCATAACCATTAAAGGACCAAATCATGGTAACTAACAATTTAGAAACACATGAAATTTACACAAACCCAATATAAATCAATTTTCAAATTTAAAATATTGATGAAAGAAGAATGAAACAAATACTCCTTAAATTCTTGTAAGTAATAAATGTTATACACTAATTTTGCCCCAAATCATTCATTACAATAGCATTATATCGTCAATCACCACGTCACGGCATTGTGAAACTAAAGACAATTGAGCCAAATTTGAATAAGACAAGCTTGAATTCCATCACACACGTCATCTATACACTAGACAAACATTTTGAATTGTAAGACTTGAATTTCATTCATTCATGGCGAATTCCCACAAAAACATGAATGAAATTTGAATTTCATCACATAGTCTCAAATCCATTCAATTTGAATTGCACAAGTACAACATATATAACTTGATTCATCTATGATACGTTACTAATACCACATCATCATCACTTAGAATTAAAATCGAACAAAAGAATACAATGCAGAATTTGAAAGCATGTGTGAATTTTATTCATGTCTCAACATGTCTCATTACATGGGTAGAGTATTTACATTATCACATGGATTACACAGCTTGAACCACACAGTTTCCTCACTCCAATTCCCACAAAATCAGCACA
Source organism: Lathyrus tuberosus (assembly GCA_022829125.1). Lineage (NCBI taxonomy): Eukaryota > Viridiplantae > Streptophyta > Magnoliopsida > Fabales > Fabaceae > Lathyrus > Lathyrus tuberosus. The sequence continues at coordinate 874,561 of JALAZF010000205.1, read as the reverse complement.
AAACTCTCACAAAAAATCTCACCACATGATCACACAATTACATCTCACTCAAGCTCACACGATTTGCAACAAACTCATACAAAATTCCTCACAAAATTTATAATTAATAGCTTTTGATGATATAATGCTATTGTAATGAATGTTATGATACAAAACCATAAATGATGATTAAAGTTTATATTGTATCAGCAGGAATTGTCATTAGGGTAAGGAAACAAATGTAAAAATGTATATGGAAGGTGTCTTACTATAAAACTATTTAATAAGGGAGGTCCCATAAGAAACAAATGTAAATGTGAATATTAATTATAAATTTTTTTAATTAAACTAACTATTAACAAAGGTTTATCTTGTCTCGTGAGGAGGGCAATCACTGTTGGATTGTACACTAGATTTTCAATTCCTAATCAAGTGGAGGTGAGCATCATACAGTTTGCAGATGACACCATGTTGTTTTGTGAGACTGAATGGAAAATTTTGTGGGGGATCAAGGCTATATTGAGGGTGTTCGAAATGATATCAGGGTTACACATAAATTTCTTTAAGAGTTGTATTTTTGGTGTTGGGGTTAATAACAATTTCTTACAGGCAGCATCTCAGTTTCTGGCATGCAAATGTGGTCATTTGCCGTTTCGTTTCCTGGGTCTGCAGGTGGGAGGCAATCATAGAAGACATGGATTCTGGAAACTAGTGTTGGATTGTCTCAAGGCTAGATTATCATCGTGGCAAGGCAAATTATTGTCAATTGGTGGTCGAGTGACGCTGATAAACTCTGTCCTTACAAGCATGCCAATTCACCATCTGTCATTTTTTAAGGCTCCAGTCCGTGTGTTAAAGGAGATGAAGGCAATTCAGAGACGGTTTCTATGGGCAGGGTGTGCTAAGAAGCGTTCTGTGAACTGGATTAGCTGGAGAAAGATTTGGAAGCCAAAGGAATGAGAGGTTTGGGGGTTAAAGATCTAACTTTGTTCAATGAAGCTCTTATTTGCAAATGAATTTGGAGAATTATCCATGAGAAAGAGGCCATTTGGAAACCGTTACTAGTTCAAAAATATGGAAGCTGTGATGAAATTTTTCTGTTACCACAGGTTCTAACTCAAGTCTAACATTAATCTCTATGGTGGAGAGATTTGGTAAAGCTGGGGCACTCAACCAAGGAGGATTCCTTCCTAAACCAAGTCAATTGTAAATTGGAAAATGGATCTCGAATTTTGTTTTGGCATTCGAGGTGGCTTACAGCGGCACCTTTATGTATAACGTATCCAGAATTGTATCAGTGTGCAACCATGAAGAAGGGTTCAGTAGCCGAGCATGGTGTGTGGATTGAGATGATTGAAATTGGTTGTTAGGTGTTGAGGTTTAGAATGAGGGGGAGTCTGTCTCACAAGAACTTGTTGATTTGCAACAGCTGTTAAATGAATATAAGCCTACAACAGGTTTGTAAGATAGTTTCCTGTGGGCAGCATCAGACAACAATTTTTTTTTGTCAAATATTGTTATTCACAAGCACTTAAAGTCAACAGTGTTGAAGAGATAGATATTATTTCCAAGACATCTCTAGATATATTGTGGCATTCATTGATTCTGCAGAAAGTAAAGTTGTTCGCGTGGCGACTGATTTTGAATGGATTGCCAACAAGAGTAAATCTTGCTGCCAGGGAGGTAATATCCAATTCCCATGATACTGTTTGCGTTTTTTGTTTTTTGGAAGTTGAATCTATAGATCATGTTTTCTTCAATTGCACAAAAACTCGTCTGGTGTGGGATTATGTCTTTGATTGGGTTAGGATGGATAGTATGGCACGACTCAATTGTAACGAACATTTATTGGAATGCTTCGTCAAGATGAAAGGAAGATCTTCGAAAAAATGGGCAAATATAATTTGGTTTTGCACTTGTTGGAATATATGGTGGATGCAAAATCAAATATTATTCAATGATCGATTTTTTGGTGTGGAGGAGCTTGTTAATAGAATCAAATATTATTCATGGAAGTGGATTGCTAACTTTATTACTTGATCGTGAAGGCTGATCAGATCCTGTGATGGGCCAAGAAGAACGTCTGCGGTGCTGGGTGTGCGAGATGAGGAGGGGGTGTACCTGCAAGGCACTCTGATGCTAAAGTAAGAATCAGGGGAGAGAAAGGCAAGTACTAAAGTAAGAGTTCTTAGGATGATTTTTGGATACCCGACCCTCTCAAATGAGTGGGGATTTATAATTCCCCCAACGCGTGGTCAACGGTCCCTATTTTCAAGGCGGAATAACTGTTTCCTAAAGAATAGGTAGCTGCCGAAAACTAGCCGTTATGATGGGCAGATATGCCCAAAACTAGTCGTTGCCACGGGCTAGGGCGTAGTTCCGGGCACATGCGTCATGACTGTTCCTGGATGATGGAGCCGTACGTAACGGATAGGAATGTCGATGATGAGCAAATGACCTTGAGATTCATCTGTCCACAAGTGCCCGGTAGAGGGGCAGAAAGGTAAATGTTGCCCCACCTCAGCTGGACTTAGGCAATTGGGCCGTTCTGGAAGCAGAAGTGGATTAGACCATGCCTAGGCATTGGTCCAGTCCGGAACAGGAGTCCCCCCAAGTCCTTGCTCCCGAGTATAGGAGTGATGACTTAAGGGTAGCCCACAGTCCCGGGGAACTCTGAAGAGACCATTGTCTGTTGACGAGACAGGATTGTCCTTGGGTGCTCAGGGGTTACATTGCCCGCGGGGTACGTAATGTTGATCGGGATATCCGGCCTGCGGGGAGGCTGACAGTTGAGGTACTCTGAAGAAACGTGACGCCACGTGTGTCTCGAGCCTTGTTCAGCATTAACTGTGTCATGATGGCTAGGCTAGGGCCATGATGATACCCCTAGCCGTGAGTGCTCGTGCGCGTGCTTGCAGACTGTATATATAGGAGGGAGAGTTGCTCATTTTTGTTTTCGCTTATCTCTCCTTCTGAGTTTTTCTCTCCGAGTTCTCAATCCATCGCCGCTGTTGACCGGCGCATCAGCCGCCGCACGAAGCTTCGAGCAACTTCTTCGGTCCATCTGCACTCTCTTCGACCACGTAAGTTACCCATTTTCGTCTTTACCTCTAGTTCTTTCGTTTCTATTTCTTATAAAGCATGTGGCTAGGTTTAACTTAGGTAGAACCGTTGAGTTTTCCGGCGTCTGTTGGTGGTAGACGGTGGTTTTGCCACCTTCCGCCGCTGATGTGGTCGCCGGAACCTCCTAGGGGCTATAGACTTAGGCCGTTTCCGACGCTGTTGCGATGATGGCAGAGGTGTGATTGGTTGAGCTACCCAGTTTTCTGGTGCTCTGATAAATTTTCTGATGAACATATGAATTTTTCGGTAGAGCCTCAACGGAAACTGGGTAGTAGGTCGGGGAGACCCCCGTATGTGTAGGAGGGGTTGCCTCCGGGCATCTCCTCGCGGGAGACTCTTGTGTTATTTAATTTAGGGCTTAGGTCAGGGACGCCGTCCTCGGCCCTTTGCACACCCTTTCACTTGACTAGCGGTGGAAGGGTGGATTTGATTTTGCAGCCGAATTCACTTTTGTCTTCTGCTTTTCAGGTGATCGAGATGGCGCACGAGCCCGAGCAAGAGATTCTCATAGACTCTTCCTCGGAGAGATCCTCGGAGAGTAGCGATACGGAGGTTTCAAATGCCCCTAGCAAAGTCGGGGAAGATCCCGAACAAGATTCCGCAGAGGAATGGATCGTAGCGAAGCCTGCTGAGCACGCATCCACTTTTGCGTCCTATACTGGAGATGTCTTTATGGACATAGGGCCAGAGGGGGAGTGAAAGATACACTTTCCCAGTCAAGACGACCATATATGCACGGACTACGAGGAGAGGTTTCTAATGTATGAGTATGCTTTCAAGGAAATAAGGCTGAGGCTACCTTTTACCGACTTCCAGCAATTCATCTTTGTTTATCTGGATCTAGCCCCGTCACAACTGCATCCGAATTCATTGGCATTTATCAGCGCCTTCGAGCTGACTTGCAAGTTCCTGAAGATAGGAGCTACGAAGCCTTTGTTCTTTACCATCTTCCACCTTCAGAGGCAGGTCTCGGGGAAGAGGTACGGCTGGGTCTCGCTGAAGCAACCAAGAAAACTGCTTAAGCCTTTCTCGGAGTCTATCAGGACCTTCAAAGAGAGGTTCTATGTTATCGAACCTGTGTCAGAGAAGGCCCAAGATACCATGTATGCTTGGACGGTAACCACGGATGAGGATGACAAGGACATGTATGACGAGGACAGGAAGCTGCTGGCGGAGAGGGTGTTCAAGTTCCCTTTTCACTGGAGTGGGAGACACTTCACTCGGGGTACCGATCATTATCTTGCCCAACCAGATATGCTGGACGAGTAGGACATTGCCAGTTACGAGTCGCTGGTCAACTATGTTAACTCTTTTAGGCCGCGGAGTGTTGGACGAAGACGGGGGACCCTATCTTTGAGGATGATGGCAGGTAGAGAGTGGAGTATCGTTACATAAATACGAAGGCGCTTCTGGAGTGCAAGACCCATGTAGATGCTTTTAAGTTACTTGGTAGTTTTATCTTTTTTAGTGTGTCCGAATTATAACTTCCTCGGTGGCTAACGCATTTTTTATGCTTTTGCAGGTGAGATGCCTTCTGCCCACGAGAGAATGGTGAAGAATGCCATGGCAAGGGGCGAAGCTTGTGCGGCCACCTCAAAGTCTCGATTTACACAGTGCGTACCTCCTCCTCAACCTGCTCCGGGGAGCTCCTCGCCAGTCCCTTCACCAGCTCAGGGATCTTCGCTGCCCCTAACCTCAAGGCTTAAGTGGGCACGAGCGAATGACTTAGTGGATCTCATTCGGGCGGCTGAGAAGGGCAAATTCGAACTTCCCCCGTGCTTTCATGACAAGAAGTTTTTTGAGGGGACGTCTCTGTTGGTGCCTCGGGCAGAGTCTCTCAAGCTCGTAGGAATGGATCGCCCGAGCAAGAGGGCAGCGCTAGCGCAGGATGCTTCCGCGGTGGTCCGGGTCCTGGAGATGGTGGCGGTCTATGCTGAGGGATATTTCTCCTCCGAGTCTGAACTTAGAAAAGTCCAGGCGACCATAACATCCCTGGAGGAGATAGTGAGGAAGTCTAAAGAGGAGGCCAAGGCAGCCAGCGAAGCGAGGAGGAAATTGGACGAGAAGATTGTCAGGCTAAGAAGGGAGAACGAGACTCTGGTTGCCGAAAAGAAGGCTGGGGAGGAGTTAATCAAACAGGTGAAGACTGCGGCGGCCCCGGCTGAAGACGAGCACGAGGCAGTGAGGGCGTTGAAGACTAGGGGTGAGCTGGTTTCTCGTCTTTTGCAGGCAGAGGACGATGTTATTGCCATTGGGGATGAGTCATTCAATAACGTCGTGGCCCAAGTCAGGTTTGTGAACCCAGAAGTCCAGATATCTACGGAGGGTACTAACTTCCTGGGCCATGTAGAGAATGGTAAGATAGTTGTCCCGGACTTCTTCAACATCGGCGATGAGCATGCTCGGCTTTTGAACGAGGAGACCCAGCAACCTGAGCCCAACCCTGAGCAGCCTGAGCGGATGGAGGAGTGATACCCCCTTCTTATTTTGTTGTAATGTACCAGGCATGTGTGCCACTCTTGATGTAATTTTATTTTGTACGATAATATTTTGTTCGGCAAGGGCGTGGCCCCTTTGCTTTGTAATATGCACACTCGTGGTCCCCGTGGCCACTTTAATTAAGTGTATGTATTCGGCCATCATGGCCGGTTTTTGTATGTTGTATATTCGTGCATGACTTTCTTTGATTATTTTTGCTAAGTGTTATATTTTTGCTTGATGCACGTGTGTGCCCGTAATAGGGGTCACTTTGATTTGTTTAACATTTTCAGGGAGTTTCTCGACTTAGATGTATTCAGTAGTGAGGGGGAATGGTCGAACGGCCTGGGAATTTCCAGGCAAGATAGCGGAGCTCAGGTCGCGTTTGAGGCTTGAGTTTGCGGCGTGAACCTCCCATCGCAAGCTGGGTGTTCTGTCTATCATGGTACTTTGACAACGGCAGGCTCGGTTGAGGAACCGCTGTCGGGGAGAGACCTAGCTCGATCCTGAGCGGGGTCCTACTTTGGCTGGCATGCATCGCTTGTACCTGGGCGTGCATCGTTGTCAGGATGTTATGTTCGTTGCTTTGACGAAGAAAACTGACAGTTAGGGCCTTATCTATAGTATTGTTTTAGCTTTTCGGCGTTCCATGGTCGAGCAAGTTCTTCCCCATTGAGGTGTTCTAGGTAGAAGGCCACATTCTCCGTCTTTGCTCGGACGCGATATGGTTCTTCCCAGTTAGCGGCGAGTTTGCCCTCCCGAGAGTCTTTGTGGTTCCTTCTCAAGACAAGGCTGCCCACTTGGAACTCTCATCGTATTACCTTGGCAGTATTCCTGATTGCGGTTTTTTGCTTTAATGAGGCTTCGCGAAGAGCTGCTCCTGACCGGACTTTGTCGCCGAGGTCGAGGTCCTCCCTTAGTGCCTCGTCTTTCATTTCCTCGTCCAGGGGTGACTCAGTCCGCCTGGATGGTACGTGTGTTTCGATGGGGATTACCACCTCAGTCCCGTAGGCCGGGCAAAAAGGAGTTTCCCCGGTCGAAGAGTGTGGAGTTATGCGGTAGGCTCATAGGATGCTATTTGCAGCTCCTCGACCCAAGATTTCTTTGTTTCGTCCATCCTTCGCTTGAGGTCTCTAAAGATCACTCGATTTGTTACTTCGGCTTGCCCGTTAGTATAGGGGTGTTCGACGGATGCGAAGTGTTGTTTCGTGCCTAGTTGAGCGACAAAATCCTGGAACTTCCTGTCCGTGAACTGTGTCCCATTGTCCATGACTATTGCTTGGGAGATGCCAAAGCGTGCGAGGATGTTTTTTTTTGTGTAGAAATGAAGTATGTTAAGGGCTGTTATTTTGGCCAGAGCTTCCACTTCTATCCACTTTGTGAAGTAATCAACGCCTACTATTAAGTATTTGTTCTGGTTTAACCCTACAACGAATGGTCCTAGGATGTCCAGGCCCCACCAGGCGAATGGCCACGGGGAGGACATAGCTTTGAGCTCGTTAGGTGGAGCTAGGTGCATGTCTCCATGCCGTTGTGATTTGTTGCATTTCTTTATATGCTCTTTAGCATCCTGCTGCATGGTCGGCTAGTAGTACCCCACTCGAAGGGCTTTCCAGGCAAGGGATCTTCCCCGGAGATGTTGGGCGTTGATTCCTTCGTGGATCTTGCGTAGGACGTGGGCGACCATCTCCTCCTCGACGCATTTGAGCAATGGGATAGAGAACCTCGCCTATAAAGTTTATCCTCGACTAGGACGTAGGAGCAGGCCCTGCGCCTAACTGTGCTGGCTTCTTTCGGGTCAGACGAAAGTTCGTCCCTAGCGAGGTAGTTGTAAATGGGGGTCATCCAGCCGTTGTTGTCGCCGATGACCTGCACGTCGAGGGTCAGAGATGTCTTCTCAATACTAGGTCGAGGAAGTACCTCCTAGATGACGGGCTTATTTCCGCCGTTTTTCTTCGTGCTTGCCAGTTTAGACAACACGTCTGCTCTGACGTTATGTTCGCGGGGAACATGCTTTACTTCTACTGTAGCGAACTTCGTCATTTTCTGTTTGCCCAGGGCTAAGTACTCGGATAGGTTGTCATTTTTGGCCTGGTATTCTCCCCAAACTTGGAGGGCCACGAGTTGTGAATCCGTGCAGATGACGACTTCTTCTGCCCTTAGATCTTCGGCCAGGCGTAGGCCGGCGAGGAAAGCTTCGTACTCCACCTGGTTATTAGACGTGGGGAAGGATAAGGTGAGTGATACCTCGACGATGATTCCCTCTTCATTTTCCAAGATGATACCTGACCCGCTCCCTGCCGAGCTGGATGCTCTGTCTACGAAGATGGTCCACTTGCGTTCCCCGCAGGTGGGGGAATTTGCGAACGTCATCTCCGCGATGAAATCAGCCAAAGCCTGGGTTTTGAGAGCTTTTCTGATTTCGTACTGAATGTCAAATTCGGACAGCTCTAACGACCATTTAAGCATTCTGCCGGCCATATCTGGTCGCCCCAGCAGTTGCTTTACGGGTTGGTCTGTCCGGACCACAATCATGTGAGCCAGGAAGTAGTGCCTTAGTCTTCTCACAACATTGATTAGGGCCATCGCTGCCTTTTCTATCTGCTGGTATATTAGCTCTGGTCCCTGCAGTGATTTGCTGGTGAAATATATGGGTTTCTGCCCGTCGGGTGTTTCATAGATAAGGGCGGCGCTTACGGCCTCGATTGCAACAGCGAGATATAGGTACATAGTTTCACCGTTGTCTGGTTGAGAGAGGACTGGTGGTCCTGACAGTGCCTGTTTTAGATAGAGGAGAGCTCGGTCGCACTCCTCCATCCATTCAAACGCTGCCTCCTTGCGGAGGAGTTTGAAGACGGGCAGGGCGTGCTAGGCAGACTTGGCCACGAAACGAGACAAAGAAGCAAGCATCCCATTGAGGGATTGGATTGACTTCTTCGAGTTGGGTGTTGGAAATTCGGATAATGCTTTGCACTTGTCGGGGTTGGCCTTGATTTCTCGCTCCGTCAGATAGAAGCCGAGGAACTTGCCCCCCGGACTCCGAACGTGTACTTTTCTGGGTTGAAACTCATTCGGTATTTCCTGGCCTGTTCGAAGACCTTCCTTAAATGGGTTGTGTGATCGGTCTCCTCGTGAGATTTTACGATTATATCATCCATGTAAACTTCGAGCATGTCGCCTATCTCTCCCCGAAGACCTTGTTCATCATCCTCTGGTAGGTCGCGCCAGCGTTCTTCAGGCCGAAGGGCATTACGTTGTAATAATAATTATCCAATTCAGTCATGAAGGCCGTTTATTTTTTATCGCTCATCGCCATTGGTATTTGATTGTAGCCCAGATAGGCATCCATGAAAGACAATAGTTTAAAACCGCTAGAGTTATCAACAAGTTAATCAATATTAGGGAGGGGGTAGGCATCTTTTGTGCATGCCTTATTAAGATCAGTATAATCAACACACATTCGCCATTTGCCATTAGATTTTTTCACGAGTACAACGTTGGACAGCCAAGTGGTGTACTTGGCTTCCGAGATAAATTTTGCCTCGAGGAGGTCTTTTACAGCTTGTTCCACAGCCTCATTTTTTCCGGAGACTGCTTCCTCCTACGTTGTTCTACTGCTTTGACGGCGGGGTCAATCGTGAGTTAATGGCAGGCGACAGCAGGATCTAAGCCTGGCATTTCTGCGGCACTCCAGGCGAACAAGTATGCATTCTCTAGAAGGCAAGCCTTGAGTTATTTCCTCGCGATGTCGGGGAGGCCGGTCCCTATCTTTACTCCTCGCCGAGGATCGTCACCGAGCAGGACGAGCTCGAAGTCGCCATCCGAGATTGGGCGCATCGGATGAGAGTTGTTGCTGGTCGAGGCGGATGAGCTGCTCGAGCCTACCTGGTCCTCCTTCTGGTCATCTTCGGCGAAGCGGCTGTCGAGGTCGACGAAGTCGACATGTGGCAGTAGCTTGGCTTCTTCTGAGCTGCTGGGCAAGACTTGCTTGCTGGACATCTTTGGCTTGGAAGCAATGGCATTGAGTCCCTTGGTGGCCGCCTCGAAGCATTGTTGCACAGCTTCGATGTCCCCGTGCAATGTAGCGTCCATACCTTTCGAAGTGTAGTACTTCATTTTGAGTTGGACGGTTGATGGCACAACTACCAGCTCGACTAAAGTTGGCCGCCCGAATATGCACTGGTAGACAGACGAGCAGTCAATTACCAGGAACTAAACTTTAATGGATCTGGCTATCTCCGTCGATCTAAAGGTCACGATCAACTCGACGTACCCCCAGGGTTTCGTGACCGACCCATTGAAACCTTGGAGGTCGGAAACCACGTAGGGAGTGAGGTGCGATTCGTCCAGCTGGAGACTTGAGAACAGTTATGAGTACATAATGTCGACTGAGCCGCCTTGGTCGACCAAAATCCTGCGAACATCAAAATTTTCCATCTGGGCTCGAACGAGCAGTGGAATACTTGAGTTCGGGGATCCTCCGAGGAGCTCTTCCTGGTAGAAGGAGATGGGGACTGATCTCTTCTGTGCCTTGTCAAGCGTCGTTACCTTGCTGGAGCTCTTGCTGATCAAGTGCTCGAACTTTCTCTTTACAGAGCCCACGGTGATTTTGATGAAGCCCCCTCCGTAGATGACCATTCCAGAGTGGAAAGTTTCCCATGGGATGTGGGCTGCGAAATATTTGGGAGCACTGAGCTCATCTGGAACATAGAAATACTCCGGTCATGATATACTCATGGCGACTTGGAGGTTGATTTCTTCCGAGGAAGGCACCTCTTTCTCTACTTTCATTGACTCCTGGGCATCTTGTCGGGGAGTGCCATTCTTATTTGCAAACTGCTTCAGGTGGCCATCCCTGATCAGTATTTCTATGGCATCCTTCAAGTGGATGCAATCTTCAGTGGTGTGGTCGTGACTCTTATGGAAACGGCAGTACTTTGATTTATCGGTGTTGGGCTTGGTCGGTATCTGCTTGGGGAACCAAACTCCCGCCTGTTTGAACTCCGAGTTAGAACACTCGGAGAGAATCTTTTATCTGGAGACAGTCAGGGGAGTGTAGTCGTGGAACCGTCCGGAGGGCCCCTTGTTGTCCCGGGATTCCCGGGGACGATCTTCGCGCCTTCTTTCTCCTCGACGGGATGTCGAGGGTTCATTGCCTTTAGAGGCCCGGGCATTCTCCTAATGGCGGGAGGCTCGGGCGGAGCTGGCCGTTTCCTTTTCTTCGTATTGAATATACGCCTGCGCCTTGAGGAGGAAGGCATCCAGGTTCCTTGGAGGTGCAAGGCCAACAACTTTAGAAAATTCGGAATGCGGGCGAAGTCCTCACTCGAGCAGAAATTTCTTCATATCGTCGGTAGTGGGGACTTGCATAACTTCTTTATTAAACCTCTCAATATATGCCCAAAGAGGCTCATCCTTCCCTTGAATTATAGCCTCAAGGGAGGCTTCAGTCTTTGGGTGGCGGCGTGATGCCGTAAAGTTCCTGGAAAGCATCTTGCCCAGCTGCTTCCACGAGGTGATAGACTCCTCGGGCAGTTATTTGTACCAGATCATCGCTCATTTCCGTAGCGTGGTCGGGAAAAGACGGCACTTGATGGCGCCTCGGACGCCACGGTAGTCTAACAGCGCATCGATGTTTTCGATGTGCTCATCTGGATCAGTCGTTCCGTTGTAAGTGCCCAAAGATGATGGTTTCTCCAAGCCTTTGGGGAGGCGTGTAACCAATATCTTCTGAGACAATGGGTCGTGGGGCTCATCGTCGCTGCTGGAACTGGTTTGGGAAGGGGAGCGGGTGATTCGCTCGTGACGGCGACTTCTTCGGGGTGATGGTGTACGTGCCCGGTTCTTCTGTCTGACCGGGGGTGAACGTTGATATCTCTGGGTTCTCTTGTGGCCCGAGGAATGTTGGTTTCGCGGGGAAATGTGATTGCGCTTTCGAACGGCATGAGACTCTGGTTCTTGGCGCACGCAATGATCAACTTCCCGCCGGGGTTGCAGACTCTTGGATCGTCGACGATTCTTCCTCGGCTGGGGGGATCTCGGACGGGCAAATTCCTCCAACTCCCGAATCCTCTCGTTTTGTTGGAGGATCAAGAGGTTGGTCTTGTTGATTATTTCAAGGAGGGCCACCACGGCCGGATCGGCGCTGGGTGGAGCTGGAACGGGCTGGTCGTCAACACGGTTAGTAGGAGTGGGTGAAGGAGACGCGGTAGCTCCGCCTCTCAGATGACGGGCGTCTCCTCTGAGGAGGAATGTAGGTCCGTCAGCATCAGTTTTGTTGACGGGGAGAACAGAAAGATTGTGAGCACCTTTGACGTGATCTTGGGAAGCCATGATCGTAATCTTGGACAGAGAATGTGTTTTGGTCTTTGAATCTGAGGTGGATATTAAGACGGGGATAGCAAGTTCCCACAGACGGCGCCACTGACCGTGAAGGATGATCAGATCCTGTGATGGGCCAAGAAGGACGTCTGCGGTGCTGGGTGTGCGAGATGAGGATGAGGGTGTACCTGCAAGGCACTCCGATGCTAAAGTAAGAATCAGGGGAGAGAAAGGCAAATACTAAAGTATGAGTTCTTAGGATGATTTTTAGATACCTGACCCTCTCAAATGAGAGGGTATTTATAATGCCCCAGCGCGTGGCCAACGGTCCCTATTTTCAAGGCGGAATAATCGTTTCCTAAAGAATAGGTAACTGCCAAAAACTAGCCGTTATGACGGGCAGATATGTCCAAAACTAGCTGTTGCCACAGGCAAGGGCGTAGTTTTGGGCACAGGCGTCATGGTTGTTCCTGGATGATGAAGTCGTGCGTAACGAGCAGGAATATCGGGGAGGAGCAAATGACCTTGAGATTCATCTATCCACAAGTGCCTGGTAGAGAGGCAAAAAGATAAATGCTGCCCCACCTCAGCTGGACTTAGGCAATTGGGTCGTTCTAGGAGCAGAAGTGGATTGGGCCATGCCTAGCCATTGGTCCAGTCCGGAACATTACTAATATGTTTTTTTGTACTTATTATAATTGGTTGAAGCATCCAACCGGTCTTTTTGTAAAAGTTGGAGTAAGTGTCTAGGTGGTTTTAGAATAGCTCTTAATGTGAGAAATCGTGATTGTATTGGTGACCAATATTGTAATTTCTTTCATTGTGATTAATGAAAATTTTTTGATTATAAAAAAAACTATTAACAAAATACGCCGCGGTGTCTTATCCTTTGCGGTGTGCTTTGTTCAAGTTACCTAATATGTTAGCTTGTCAATTTTGTTTTTTCTTCTTAGTTTCTTCCATTCTTGTGTCAAAATTTTATTCATTCATCATCGTAAATTTTAAAGTAAAAACACTATAGAATTTGTCTTATTAGGATGATTTCGATATAGATAGATTTTTTTCATAATTTTTAAAAATCTTTATTAAAACCTTCAAAAAGATTAAAAGTAAAAGTACCCATAATTACAATAAAAATATACTAAAAACATATAATAACTAATTGTGTCAATCAATTTAGCCATAGCGGTCCTCACAGTAATTAAATACTACTCCATAATCATAATTTAGATTAATATTTTTCTTTAATTTGCGATGAGACCAACTGTGAGTCTTATTTGATCACTACTTCTTCGGTCTCCATTTTGAAAATTACGTGTATTCTAACTACTTAATGATTGAATGTAGGAAATTCAAAATCTTATTACGACCTCCACAGTTATTGTAACGTCACTTTCTAAAAGGATCCCAGCCTTACTACCCTTGGTGTTCTAAGAGCCAAAATTGATGTGAATTTAATGGTTATAGTTCATAGACTAAGCTACTTTTGGTCTTTTATGGACCACTCCATTTGATCAAGGACCATATTGTAAGAGTAATGTTATTTTAGGACCAATTTCTAGTGACTATGACTACCTTGTAAGCCTTTGAAAATTAATTCACATGGAAAAGGCACAACCTCTTTCCAGAATATCATTTTTGTTCATATCTTACTCAATTAGGGTAGCATTTTGTTCTTAATAGTTTGTTTTAATGAGAAGGAATATTTAATGATCATTTCTATTTTATTTGGTCCTTATACATCCTTTTCTATATCCATAAATATTTTTTCCCACATGAAGAGGTGAGAATGACAAATTATATTTCCTAAGGATCCAACCAAAAATTGAAGGACCATTATATTTCCTAAGGATCCAACCAAAAAGTCATATTCATTTCAATAGCAACAGGAGTGATTATTCACATGGAATTGAAAGAGTTCCTATCACGAGTCACGACTATCTCAAAATATTAATACGAGTTTATTGATGGGAGTCTAACTCCATATGAAAAAAATGAAGAGCATTTTTTAATACACCACCAAATCTTCTTAGACACTATACGTGCTTACAAAAATACTTCAATGTTTCGGATGTGCAAATTCGGACGCGCTTTTTTTTTTTAATTTTTCAGTTTTTTCCGGATGTGCACATCCGAAAAAAAATTCGTATTTGCAAATCCTGAATAAATCCTGATGCAGAACACCAAAAATCCAACAATGTTTCTCACACTCATAAAATAAAATCGGGATTGCATTCAGAAATTCGCCATTACATCGACAGAAATTTAAATATTACAAGATCAATAGCCCGGTGGACGCTTGCACATCTCTAAGATGTCATCGACCGTTCTTCGAATTTTGACGGCCGCCTCGAACTCGAGCATCCTTTCAACAAAATTATCCGGCCACGACTTGGCAATTGCGGTTGCACGCGTCGCCCATTGCGGTGATTTAGGTGGTATGGGGCATCCGGGTTTCAAGATAACTTGTACAAAATGTCTTGATTTCGCAAGCCATTCGATACACATCATGCGATAATTTGGATTGGACGGTGGTGCGGTGTGGAGTGGAAAAAAGGTTTCCGAAAAATCGTATCGCGTCATTCTTTGTTATGTGAAATCGACAAAGTAATGCATTGGAAGAAGGAAAGACCTTTGCAATCGCATTCATCAAAGCGTTATCGCGGTCCGTAACAATTGTTTTTGGCATTTGAACATGTTTCTTCAAAAGTGACCGACACGTCTCCAATGCCCGTGTAAAATTGTCCTCTTTTTCGCACTTCAAAAATGCAAAACCAACGACATATGTCTTATCCGTAGACGTAACACCTACCATCTCAAATAATGGAAGTCGATACTTGTTCATCTTGTAGGTACTATCGATAATGAGCACTGTCGAGAACGTGTTGAACAACTTTATGGAATCCGGATGAGTCCAAAAAATATCTCGAACCGTAATTCCATCATCGCGATATCTGTACCGAGACACATAATCGTTATCATCCAACAATTTCAATAGTTGTTGCATCTCACTTCTATCTCCCCTAATTGCTTTGTTCGTCTGATACGTACCGAATGTTATACACTTGCTTTATATTTTCTACATTGTCGGGTTCCTTCCGTTTCAAGGTGGCAAGTATATTTTTCGGTTGGACAAGATTCAAGGTCATGTCGGCAATACATGTCTTCTCTTCCGCCTTGAGCCGACATACACTATGATGGCTTTGAAACTTTGAGCACAATTCGTGATTATGTATACCACAACGAACACTAAATCTCCATTTTTTGGAAGCTAACATGTAACCACCAATCTTAAAAGGGCACTCACATTTTCTACTACCGGTCTCGTCTTTTTTTAACTTTCGTAGAGGAACCTGATATTTCCCGCTTCTTTCGCACCCCAAAATTACAAAAGCCTTTCTTATTTCTGAACCAATATCCGATCTTCCGATATTTACACTGAAGCCAAGCTCAATAGTCGTCCTACGAATATATGCGAGCATGCTTTCACGATCATCAAACTCTTGCTTGTTATTAAAGTCACCGCCAACATCAACCGACTTTACGATAATCCCTTCATCTTTCGGGGAAATCGGCGAAACTAATTCTTTTGAGATGTTATCGGGGTGCACCATATCTATTTATAAACAATAATAGAACAATAAATATGCATAACTAAAACATATTAAAAATTGCTGAAAATTAAAATTAATAAGTTCCAAGCACTTTTCCGGATGTGCACATCCGAAAAAGTTCATGCTCAATTCGTTCTGGATGTGCACATCCGAAAGTAGCGTAACTTGTTTTTTCCAAAAAAGTAGATTGATAATGTGAGCAGTGTAGTGGATGAAGTTAAATATTTACCTGAAATTCAATCTTCTCTTGCTCCCTTTGATTTGTTGCACCAAAAAGTTGAAGTTTTTGAGTGAGAAATGGTATTGATGAAGTGAGGATTTTTGGGTTGGTGAGGGTGAGTGTGGAAGAAGAAAGGTTGAGAATGGGAAGGGGGAGTGATCATGCAGGTTCAAATATAGCAGCAATTATTTCGGATATGCAGATCCGGAGGCCTTCCGCATATGCACATCCGGAACAAATTTTTTTTTAAGGTCACGGTGCGTCTAGATGTGCACATCCTGAGTCAGGGGGCATAAGCGGAATTTCACGCAGTGTCTAAGAAAATTGGGTGGTGTATTAAGAAATTGCCAAAATGAATGTGTTGCTACATACTCTAGAATTAATCCTATAGAAAATTGTAGATAAAAAGTGTTGAATCGAAGTTAATTGAAAAAATAATAATCTCCAATTTTAATATTGTTGATAGTAAGATGTAAGTGAATACTTTTAGTGTCTAATATGTGTGGTATGTGTAGAAAAAGTATTGAAAATTCAAAATAACCTATACTATGACACCTTGATCATTAAACACGTTGGAAAAAACTATTACTCCCACCGTTCATTTTTAAGTGTCACTTTCTTGATAAATTTTTATTTCTTTTTAATTGTCACTTGCAAAGTTCAAGATAGCATTAATTACACTTTTGTCAAAATTATCCTTAAGTATTTATTACAGAGAGAAAAAATAAAATGAATGTAATAAATAATTAAGGGTATTATAGATAAAAAGAGAATTATTGTTTAAAAAGTAACAATAGTGATTAGTTTTCTTGATATGTGTAAAAAGTCAAAAAAATAACAATTAAAAAGAAACGGAGATAGTAAATATTATATGGGCACGCATCTAAAGATGTTGCTTTACTTTTATCGCTCCCCTCTATAAAGATCTACTCAAACATGTCATCATATTTATATATTTTTATGATAAACTCAACGCTACATAATTAACACATTAACCTCTATATAAAGGACCAAATTATTATCCTCGGAATATTTTACCCTCTTGTGATCAATCAATGAATATTTAGAAAAATATTCTCTTAATAATAAATTTAATAATTTTACTCTCAAAGCACTAAATTAAAATTTGAGAGACAATCACTATTTTGTAAAAGTCATTTCATAAAGGTTGGAAAAAGAATACCACCACGTCTGTCCAATCGTTATGAAGTAAGGGGTGGTTGTATGTATGATGCTTTCCACCACGATTGTGCAACCGTGATAATAAGCTATGTAACACGCTACCTATCACAACGGTTACTTCAAACAACCATTGTGATATTCTTTAATGCAGTATGAAAAGGTATATATTTGGTAAGGTGTTTGAAAAACACTCAAACCACATAAGATATAATAAACTCATCTTTAAACAAACATTAAAAACAACATTCATCAACAACAAATCTAAAACAACATACAAGATACAACAAACAACTCTTATTAAAAACAACAAAATCATCAACACATAGCTTAAACTACCACTACTACAAAATACACATTCAGTAACACTAATTCTACTACGGTTAGGCTTCTACCGTGATGATATGTCTTACTTAACGCGCGATAATTTTCTTTGATATGATATAATCACGGATGAAACATACGACCGTGGTTATATAATCACCATTTCATGGGTTCGAATCTCAGCACCCTCAAATACTTTATTTCTTTAACATTTAGTTGCGCACTTGTATATTTAACATTTCTTTAACATTTGATAGCACCACGGTTGAGTAACTCAACAGTTATGACTTGTTTTAAATATTTTAAATTGTAATATACTGATGTGTCAAATGTTTTATTTCTTTAACATTTAGTCGCACCTTTTTATTTTTATTTATTTTTAATTTTTAAAAAATGAGATACCATCACGGTTTCTTAGCAGAACTGTTGTGACATATTTTTCATTTTGTTTTAAATATTTTAAATTGTAATACACTAGCGCTTCTTTATGAAATTCAATTTAGAAAGTAACATATCACCACACTTTTAATTTTTGGCCGTGGTGCTATCATTCATTCATTTTTATCAAGCTAACTAGCTTGTCTCTTCAGTAGTCATTCTTTGTTGAGAAATGATACACCACTTCAACCCTAACGTTTAGTGCTAAGAAATGAAACACCATATCAACCCTAACATTCGTCGTTCATCATCGTTTATCATCATTGGTTCATCGTTCATCATCATCGATTCATCGTTTTGCATTCGTTGTTCATTTTCAAACCGTAGTCATTGTCAACGTTGTTGGTTTGTTTTCAACCCTAACTCGCCAAAGCCTACACTAACATCATCGTCATCGTCAAGGAGGAGTACAACAACAACAACAACACTATCTGTATCAACCCAAATATTCATATTTACTTAGTCATCACATTTATGGTACGTAAATTTTTTCCCATGCACTACAGTAAACTTCAGTTTCCATTGTTATTGATGTTGTTGTTGTTGTTTTTCTGGTTCTTGTTGAATGTGTGTCAAAAAAATTTGATTAATCTGTTGTTGTTGCTGTTGTTGAATGTGTATGTGATAATAGATGAAAGAGTTTATTGTTGTTGTTGAATGTGTATGTGATAATCTTTGAAAGAGTTTGTTCTTGTTGTTGAATGTGTATATGATAATAGATGAAAGAGTTTGTTGTTGTTGTTGTTATTGTTGTTGTTGAGGTTGTTGTTATTTTTGAAAATAGATGTCGTCTTCGTCGTATTCTCCATCTAGTGGCTAGGAAACTATGACAAGTGATACTCAAATAAAAAAGAAAATATCACAAAGAGGTGCCACAATGCTTACCAAAGTAACAAAAGTCCACAAATCTGGTATCAAATTGCCTGTCGCGTTTGATTTGTATTATAGAGTAGTTGATGGTGAATACTCTTCTCTTTTTAAGAGTTATGTTGTGTTCCTTGGACGTAGCAAAGTTAGTACATTGGTAGATGATTGGAAACAAGCGCCAGATGATGTCAAAGATACCATATGGACAGACGTTAAGGTATTAGTTTTAATTTTCATTATTTTGATATGACTTTCTATAATTTCTAATACATTCTTATTGATTAAAATATAGTTGACCTTTGAGTTTTCGGGTGGTGATAAACACTTAAAAAAAGTGGTTAACTCATACTGGTACGTGTTGGAGGGGCTTTAAGTCACTGCTCACACGTGACTACATTAGGAATCCTAAGATTGGTCTTGAGCATCCATGGGTGAGATATAGTTTTCTCTTGAAGAAGGTTTGGAAAAAGTTTGCAAAAGGTTATCGTTCTGAGAAATTCCTTGTTAGTACTAGTCTTATTTATCTTGATAATTTGATTCGAATGATTTATAGATACTAATCATATTTTAACTATGTTTATAACAGACTAAAAGTCAAGCAGGAATACAAAATAAAGCGAAAAACATTTACCCCCATAGATTGTGTCGTGGGGGTTACAAAAAACTGAAGAAAAAATGATGGAGGAAAAAAACAAAAAATGGGAGATGAGGACTCCATTAGTCGTGATCGCAAAACAACTCCACCGTCAAGGCATGAGAAGTGGAAGAGAGCTCGACTAAGACCAAATGGAGAGTACACCTCAAATGCTTCAAGAGCAGTTGTTGAGAAAATTGTAAGTATGATTTGTTGTACGTGTGTTATGTGTTATTTAAATGTTGTGGTAATTACAATATTAATATTATCATGCATGTTGTGTAGGATGTGTTGGTTGATGAGGTCCGTGGAGGCTCATTTGTTCCAGAACCACGACATGATATACTAGTCGAGGCTATTGGAACAAATGAGCATGGTGGGCGCGTTCGTGGTGTTAGAGAAGGCGTCGGTGTTAGATTATTCTTTGGTACAACCAAAAAAAGTGTTGAAATGCCAAATTATAAGAGCAAAGAGAAAAGCTTGCGGTTGTTGAGAAGGAGTTAGAAGAACAGAGGAAGATGTTAGAAGCCGAGGGGAAAATGGGAAGAAAGACACATAAAAGTTAGAAGAGTTATATGCGGTAAGTGTTTTATCTGAAATGCTAGTGTTTTATATGAAATGTATGATATACTGTGTTTAATCTGAAAAGTTAGAAAATATAAAAATGTGTTTATTATGCATTGATATATTGTCGCAGAGAATAAGTGGATCCTTACCACAACATACTGATGAAATAAATGATGATAATGCTAATGATCAAGTTCCCCAAACACATGTTGTACGTCATGCTAGCACTAAAGAAACAATTGTTCAGACGCCCCCTCTAAAGAGGTCAATGAGTTATTGGATCCTTCTGCAAATGAAATCGCCACATTATACGTTTTGGTTGCAGAAAGAGATGAACCATATCATCTTCCTCTAGAGCATTGTCCATTGGTAGAGCTCTTATATTCTTATCCTAGTGTCATACGAGATTTTCTCTCTGGTAGTAATTGGCTGGAGGTAGGGATATTGCAAGTTTGATACACGTAAGTATACATTTGAACATGCATCTCATTATAGTACATTATAATTTTTGTATTTCCTTACTTGTTTTTTAAATTTTGTTTAACTATTTAGATACATTCATCGTGTATGTATAGAGTTAAATAAATCCAATATTTATGGCATCTTGGATCTGTTTAGTATTCAATGGGCAAGTAATAAGCCAAAAGATATTGAGACCTACATTTCGAAATAGTTAAGTCGAGGGGGAAAAGAATGTTACTTAGCATAATTTCTCAATGCGTAATTAATTTTGAATTTGTGATTTATCTTTTATAGTTAATTTTGTTTTAGAAAATACTAATTATATATATGCTCATGTTAATTCAGTGATCATTGGCAATTGATTATCATATCGCTTAAGACTAATAGGATAACGACATTGTGTTCCTTACATAAACCACTCGAACATAAAATGAAGCAAATTATTAATAGGTAAGTTTATGTTAATATGAAACTTTTTAGTAATATATATTTTCTTTGAATTTGTAATTGGTTTAATTGGTTTAACCCGTAAAATATTTTCAATGTACAGTGTTGTGCAGTGACACAATATGTTGAACAATATTAGAAAAAAGCCAATATTTATCTAGCCTAATGTAAGTGGCTATATTACTTGTGACATTCATTTATATATATTGTTACATGCATGTGTGTTTATTACATTAATGAAATTAATGTATTTTTGTAGACGAGGAAACAACCAAAGGGATTTGAGTGTGGTTATTATATAATGAAACACATGTTAAACATTGTCTTCATCGGCAATGTTGAAAAATGGGATCAGGTATATATTATATATGTAATGAATTGTTTACAATGCGCTTATGGGTCATCAATAATGAGCTTAATCTGGTATATTTTATGCAGACTTTTAATGACGAAACATCATTCTCATGTGAAGACTTTGTAGACATTCGTTAATGTTGGGCGTATATGTTCAATGCGCTTAGGAGTCCTCATCAAACATGATATTGTGTGTGTGTGTGTGTGTGTGTGTGTGTGTGTGTGTGTGTGTGTGTGTATGTGTGTGTGTGTGTGTGTGTGTGTGTGTGTGTGTGTGTGTGTGATGTACATTTGAGTTTGAGTGTTGTAAATAACATTTTTGATTTGATGAAATAAATAAGTATTTGAGTTTGAGTGTTTTAATGTACATCTTCAATTGTTGTTTCTATTCTGTTACAGTTTAAACAATACTTTTTATAAAATGGAACACAATTAATGCAGAAATATATCTTCAATTGATATTTCTGTTTATATAATACATGTTAAAAAATGGAAAATTTTCAAAATATAGAAATTTAATTTTTAAAAAAACATATAATTTAACAACAGTTTTTATTTATAATCGTGGTTGTATAGTTATAATATATAATTTAACCACGGTTGTTGTAGATGACCGTGGTTATATACTTAAAATGAGCTGAGAATTGAACCTGAGACCTTTAATATATGAAAATGGTTAGGTTATCAACCGGGATAAAATATCGTGCACTTTCAGGTTTTCTACAATTGTCATAAGACCGTGATTGTAAGTAGCGCATATACAACCACACCCTACGTAACAACGGCAGGTCACGAGTGATGTTATCCCTTTTCCAACTGTTGTTGTATATGTTTTCCGTAGTAGTGTACATATAACATATAACTTTTATTAATAACAACAACATATCAACTCAGAATGTTTCAGAAATATACATGTCCCATAATGACATTCACAATGAAAGAAAGATGAAGTTAAAGTGAGAGTTGCAAACTTGTGTTAATTTTGAATGGATGTCATTGTTGGGAAAAAACAAACAAAACATAGAGAAAAAAGGAGGAACACAATCTCAACACAAGAACATAACGTGGAAACTCCAAAACCGGAGAAAAAACCACGGTCGTTGTCAATAGACAACCATAGAATAACACTATGTCAAAATTTTTACAACACATAGACCACCCTCACAAACCCAGGCCCCCAGTACACCCACACCCTCCAAAACTAGTATTTAACTACATCTCACAACACTCTAAAACAAGAGTATAAGAGAACAAAGAAAGTCAAATACAAGCTTAAAGTGTTTTTGACTGGTGCATCTTGGAATGAAGAACTTGAATCCTATATATAGTCTTTGACTCCCTCTTCCTTTACAAAACTAAGCGATGTAGGACTTCAAAAAACTTGTATCCTATATATAGCATTGGACTCCCTCTTCATTCACAAAACTAAGCGATGTGGGACTTCTTCAACATGTATATTTTAGACCACTATGCTCCCCCTCAAGTGAAATATTATCCATTATGCTCCCCCTCAAGCAGAAGCTCTTTCATCCACATGCTTGTACCGCTGTTGAGAGACACCTTTATCTCGTCATGGACACTTCAACGAAATACACCGCCTGACCAACATGTCAGGAAGACTTTCGACACAAGGAGCCAGTCTCTTACTCGAACCGGGCTCTGATACCACTGATGGGTTATCATGAGGGGGAAGCATACACATTGGTCAAACACTCACCTAAACAAGTGATAGAGACACCACATATTCACCCAAAACCTTAAAGTGATAGGTGTATGGGTCCTCTTACTTATAAAGTGCTCAGCCTCCACTTTTCTAAGCAATGTGGGACTTTAGAACTCACACTTGTTTCCCAACAGTCATTCTGGGTCTTTCACACAAGTTTGTAGTGCTCACTTTAGCTTCATCCTTGTTAATATTTTTCATTCACCATCCCTACCTATAAGTCAAAACAAGGAGAAAGTTTAAATATTATGAAGCAAGCTATTGAAACGTAAATAATAATACATAAACAGATTTTGAAACATAAACTATTGTAAAAACGAACCTATAAGGTGGCCATTTTCTAAGATTTGATGCAACAAAGGTAACTCTTTGAAGAAGACGAGTTTGCTGCATATGGGATTTCCATTTGAGAGGGAAGAGTGACAGGGATGTTAGGGTTTTGTTTTGAGAGAGACGAGTGAAAGAGAGATTAGCATTTTGTTTTGAGAGAGACGACTGTTATGTACTGAAGTGAGAGATATATAATTTCGCTTATATGTAAATATGTAACACCTTTCATCAGTTGATAATATGAACCGTGATGAAATGATTGCATCTTATACAACGGTTGATTATAAGAACTGTGGTGATATACAAGGTCAAGCCCATTATGTCGCAATAAATGGAAAATTGTTGGTGTTGGGTTTCAAACCTTTTCACTATAGATACGTTTCACAATATTGTTAATTATAACCGTAGTAAAAAGTCTTTTAGTAAATACAAAAACAAGTAAAAAAAGAGTTATTACCAGGTTAACAGGAAGACCATTGTAATATAGTGTTACGAAAGGTCTAGTTTGTAGTAGTGAACAAATAACAATACACAAGATAAATAGTACAAGTTGTGTGCGACACACTGGTACAAATAGTGTGCTACAATTTCTTTTGTGAATATAAGATTATATACATAAATAGTGTGTGAGTGACTAGTGAACCGCGATAAATTATATGTGTTTTTCTATCTTGCCTTATATCTTTATCATTAATATTTGTGTTTAATTTGATTTTTATTTTAACATTTTTAAAAAAATTTTGAACCTCATACATCTAACTCAATATGAATCAACAAACTCGTTTACTTTTATAAAAAAAAAGTGTTTTGTGATAACTTTAAGAGCAATTTGTAGTAGTGCAAACCACACACAAAAGTGACTTTGCAACGATTTTATAAATCGTCGCAATTTAAGAGATGCAAGTATATTTTACAAATGTTTCAAAAAACACCACTCAAATTGTCGTTGATTTGAGACTGTGACTGTTGTAATATTTGTTAAATGTAATGTAGTTTTTTCTTGAAAAAAGTAATACGACGACTTTAAGCCGTTGTTAAATGCAGTGTTTTAAAAACCGGACCGGTCATCAAACCGGTGAGGGTACTGGTTCACTGATTTATCGGTCGAACCACTGGGTCATTGGTCGAACCGCATGACCAAACCGGATTAAACCGAATTAAACCGGATAACTCGGTTGAATAAACCTGTCATTATAATAGGTATAAAACCGGTAAAACCGGTCGAACCGGATGATTCAGTCTCTAAAAACTATAACTAGCACTTAAATTTTTTGAAAAGATCATATCATAAATTCACAGGTTCATAATTTACATTCAAATTTTAAAAAAGTCTAATTGTAAATTTTAAACAGAGTCTAAATTAAACAGAGTCTAATTTAAATTCATTGTTTTAATGTTAATAATTAAAAGAATACAAATATCAACATTATTTTAAATAATAAATTTTCCAAGTCTATATATATATATATATATATATATATAATGGAAATCAGTTAAGTCTAAAATTATATTATATTTAGTTTCTTAATTTGTGTTCTTAAATTTCTATACAAATATTTGTATGATGGTTTTTCAATCAATATAAATACAAAATAGTAAAAATAGTTTTGTGGATATTACAAAACTTAATTTGTGTATCACTTGAATTAAATGAGTGATTACTATTATTCTTGAAGAAAAGTTCCTATGTATTTGAGTAAAAAAAATTTAAAAAAAAATAATTTTTTTTTTTTAAATAAGCAGTTGAACCGCCGGTTTGCGAAAACCGCCGGTTTTCCCGGTTTTCCCGGTTCGCACCGGTTCGACGACATGGCCGATCCAGCAAGCGAACCCGGTCGGTTACCTGGCCGGTTCCCGGTCCAACCGGTCCGACCGGCCGGTCCGGTCCGGTTTTTAAAACTATGGTTAAATGTATTTAAAAAAAATAGGCATAGATAGTCTTTTAGTTCCTGTAAGTTAGCGAGTTTTTGAGTTTGATTTTTGTAATTTTTTTTTTTATTTGAGATCTTATATCTTACTTTTTGCGTGTGGTATGGTCCCTAAAGCCAAAATCCGCAGAAAAATCCGCAATTTTCTTGCGGATTTTCCTTCAGATTTTTCTGCGGATTTTGGATTTAGGGATTAAAACACATGCAAAAAGTGAGATATAGAGACTCAGACAAAAATTAACTAAATTATAAAGACTAAACTCAAAAACTCGCTAATTTACAAGAACTAAAAATTCATTTAAGCCTAAAAAATATATCCTTTAAATATTGTACCACTATCTCCTATAAATGTCTCTTAGCAAGACTAAAAAATAATGTGTACTTCGATTATAGATGAATATTACAATTTTTTTAAACACATAATTACAATGATAAATAAATTTGAATTATATAAAAATTTATATGAATTAAAATTGTTCCTTACGATTTAACATGATTTAAAAGAGTTCAATGAAAAATTTCATCGTCAACACTATTAAATATGTCACTTTCATTATATATGTAATTAAACAATCATTCAATTACTTATTCTTTTATACGACTTCACATTTCATTACTTTCAAAATTCATGAAAGATAAAAAATTTATTTTGCTAACAAAACTAATTAAGTATCTAATTTTTTTTGTTGTATAAAACTAATCTAAAAAGAGTCATTTATATAAATTTGAAAGAGAGTTTTTTAACACACCACCCAAGTTTCTTAGGCACCACATGAAATTTTTTTTTCGCCCCCAGTTTCCAGATGTGCACATCCGGACGCACCAATTTTTTAAAAAACGTTGATGTGTTCCGGATATGCATATCCGGAAACATTTCTGATGTGCACTTCCGGAAGGATTTCTTATTAATTCGCGCCAGACCTTCTTCCTCCCCCTCATTCTTCACTTTTTCATTTTTCAAACTCTCACAAACTCTCAAATTTTCAATCCCACAAATCTCAATTTTTTCCACTCGAGTTCGGCGCAGAGCAACTTCTACAACGATCAAGACACTCCAAATCCTCCGTATCTCATTTTAATCGGTAAATTTTCAAATTTTAGAGTTTCAGAGTTATTTTCTGAGTGCTTCCGGATGTGCACATCCGGAAATACCCAACGTTAAAAATTCTTCGTCCTTCCGGATGTGCACATTTGGAAGACACCCAACGTTAATTATTTTGCATATTTCCGGATGTGCACATCCGGAAGACACTTGGTTTTTTTTTTTTTTGAGTTTGTTTGTTTGTTTTTGTTTAATTATTTTTAAAAAATTCTAATTTATTTATTATGCTTTGCGGATTACATGGATGGCAGAGACGATCGTATCATACATGGACGGATAGCTCAGCACGCATCTTTCCGACGTGAGCGGATGCAGTCTACAGCCGAGGCTTCCGGCGCAGAGGGAGTTGGGGTAGCCCCTACAACTGAGGGACATCCTACACCACATCCATCCACATCACAGGTTCAGGCCACTTCCACATCACAAGTACAGGCCACTCCTCCTTCAGCAGCCGATTCTACATCTCGGAGGCGTCGCTTTCTATTAGCAGTTCATCAGGGTCCCAGCCCGCACGCAGGCCTCGTCGGGAGACTCCAGCTCCATCAGCCGCTCCTACTCGTTCCCCTGTTCCTGTTTCAGAGGGTGATCACCTAACACATGACGGTGTTGACATCGATGACGGTTTCGATGAGCTGGGCGGTTACCCCGGGGGACCGTCTGATATGTCCCTACTCGTGGGGTACTCTGAGCATACTACCAGATATGTCTGGTTAGGAGAGGTAACCTTTCTCGGTTTATTTATAGAATTGTTTACGTTGAAAATATTTTCATTTGTAACATTGTTTTATTTGGAAATTTTCAGGAGAAGGATTCCCATAAGTTCTATAACCATGGGGGCAAGGTTATAGACATGCTTGAGATGCTGCCAGGGGATCAGTGGTTCACGTCTGCACTTGCTACCTCTGGTCTTGGAGGCCTGTCTAGGATTGGGTATTCCCAGATCCAGTACGGTATGCTGATGGCCTTTGTTGAGAGATGTCACCCTGAGACATCCTCATTCCATCTATCGTACGGCGAGATCACGATCACACTCGACTGCATCTCGTGCCTTTTACATCTACCGATCACGGGTACCCTTCTCCGTCACGGTAGGATGTCGAAGGTGGACGCGATGGAGATGCTGATTGCAGAGCTTGGGACTAGCCCAGATGAGGCACTTGCGGAGGTGACCCAGTTGAGGGGCGCACACGTCCGGTTCTCCTTTCTGATACGCAGATTTGGTGAGGAGCTTGACGAGGCACGACAGGCAAAAGGGGATGCAACTGAGGTGGAGATCCACAGGCAGCGTGCCCTGAGATGCTACTACTTGTTTTTGCTCGTCACACAGGTGTTTGTGGACACCAGCGCCTATTATGTTGATGTCGTCTACCTCAGGTACCATTTGGATCAGACAGAGATCCATATGTACAACTGGGGGGCGGCTGCGCTGGCATACACCTATGCTAGGCTCTCCGATGATTGCCTCTAGGCATCCAAGACTGTGGCAGGCAGTTGTACGCTATACGTGGTAACAATCTAATATTCTAAGTTATTTTTTCATTTCTTTTCTTTCTATATTCATTTTAATGTTTGACACCTATGTTATGTTTTCCATTTCAGGCGTGGATTTTACAGCACATTCCCAACATTACTGGTTAGGGGAGTGTCGACGGGTACACTGAGGATATGCCACGTGCTGCTGCATTTCTCCTGCTCAGAGGGAACCAGGTGCCTGACCCCTACAGAGTGTATCTTGATCGGATGGCTTCTGAGGACGTTTTGTATCACCCCTATGCTGATCACCGTGTGACGCGCCCGTTCGATAAGGTTTCACTGTTCTTAGGATGGTTGCCATGCAGTTCGACCATTACTGCTCGATACCTGCCAGAGCGCGTCTTGCGTCAGTTTGGTTACACGCAGACGATCCCCAGGATGCCTCATGAGTCTGCTCCTGTAGGCTTAACCCGCAGGCAGATAGATGAGATATATGCTAACTTCCAGTCCCACTTGGTACCGGAAGAGGCTCGGCCGACCAGAGCGGAGAGAGACTGGAGCACTGCTGCCAGGTACATTGTGAGGTTCTACACCATCTCACACCCATGCATGGTGCCCACTGCTGAGGGATTGCTACCCAGATCTGCTCATCAAGAGATATTAGAGGAGAGGCAGTCACAGCTGGACCATACTCAGGATGTCCTACCTCGCTGTAGTCAGATAGAGCAGATATCGCGGCAGGCTATTGCGGAAGGTCGCCTCCCTGAGGGCTCTGGTGCCAGGCTTGCCGTGGATAGGATTATTGAGATCTCTCGGGGGGAACTTTAGTACCGCAGACATCGAGCCAGGATTGCGGGTAGAGGCAGAGGAGCAGGGGCGCCAGGAGAGATCCTTCGCCATACGCAGTAGTTTTTTGTTTGATGTATTCTATTTATATTACATGTATGTACTGTATTTTGACAGGGGTTTATTATGTATATATATGGATGTTGTCGAATGTATATTAAGTTACGACGATATATTAACATATGCGACCAACCAACAAAATCAATTTAAAAAAAAAAATAAAGTTCTGCTGTTTTTCGGATCTGCAGATCAGGAATGTTTCCGGATGTGCACTTCCGGAACGCATCAGCGTTTTAAAAAAATTAGTGCGTCCGGATGTGCACTTCCGGAATCAAGGGGCAAAATCGGAAATTCAGGTGGTGCCTAAGAAACATGGGTGGTTTTATAAGAAATTCTCATTTGAAATTGTTAGAGATATAAAACACACAAATAAATCTGTTCGAAAAGAAATCAATCTTTCAAATATTAATTGAAAATTGTTATACCCTAATTTTTACCTCTAAAATTCCACCTATCATATCATTTGCATCTCATCAAGATCACAAGCATGACATCCTCCTGACCTTCATCTCTTTGGGTTTGCCTTTGTGGGAGATCACTAAGCATATTTGTGTTCCTTTTTGCCTCTATGCTTGCTTACATTCTAACTTTGCTAACCCTATTCAAAATACAAAAATATGTGTTGCTTTCTTCTCTCATTGTACAAGGTAGAGACTTGTAATCAATGGATCAAACTTGATTTATAAAATAGGGTTTTGATTCTCAAAGTCAAAGTTTTGGCCAACAAATGGTCCACAAGAGATTTAATCTCAAGGTATGACCTATAATCTTAGTTCACTTTCATGTAAAGCTTCATTTAACATCATTTGATCAAGAGAAGTTCATGTTTGGTGCATGCTTTCAAAGTTGATTCAAGTATGGTTCATGTGCTTATTTTCATGCCATCTCCATCCAATTCTCATGAAATTATCAAGATTATTCAAAGGATAATCAAGCTTTCTTCATTTGGTACTCAAGTGTTCATCATTGGGCCTTTGGATGCAAGAAAATGGCAAGAAGTCACAAATTGGCACATGTTTGGTTGACCTAAAACCAAGTATGGCATGTCACATGGCCCAAACACCATAACTCCCTCATTTCTCAACATTTTTGGAATCTACTTTGAGCCAAATGTCACATTTGAACTCCACTACAACTTTGTTTCAAGGGTCAAATATCAATTTTTCCTTTAAGCCCATCAATTTTGGAATTTACCAAGATGCTCATGTGCGCACAAAAGTAGGCTTAAGATTTGGTCGACCTAATACATGACCTAGAATTTTAGGTCATGACCTGAACTTGTCACCCATGCCATTTTCAACTCAAGTACTCTTTTGATGTGATTATTTTTGCATTTGATTCTTCACCATGAGGAGATCATTTGGCACAAAGAACATCTCAAAACACACGAGTGAATATCATTTGTCCTAGCATCAAACTTGGTACCTCAAACTTTGCACTTCACGAGAGAATAAAAGTACAAAATCACTCAAAACACAAAATGGGACCACCAACCCATGTGCAAACGCTTTCTAAAACCAAAACGCGTGCAAACAACTGCAAAGCGACCAAGTTTCATGACCAATTTATACATTTCACACCTCTTCTCACACGGATTGCAAAGATGAAATTTCTGACCTAATTCACACGTATTTCATATCCATTTCACATGTGTGAGCTCAACAACACTTTTCCTATAAATAGAGGAAGCATTTCCCTTCATTTCCAAGCTTGGATAGCCAAAGAAACTCTGAAACCATTTAAACCCGATACCTAAAAAAAACCAGTTAACCATTTCTTTGATTCAAGCTCTTTTAGCTCCCTTTCTTCTCCCAAAATCATTCATCGGCACCTTCTGAAGCTAACTGAACCATTGTCATGCTCTGAAGCTTCCTGAATAAATCCTACCATTTCCATCATTGTTGAACTTCGAAGCTTCAACTTGAAAGGTAGCTACGAGTTAAATTTCCGGGCAAGAAAGTTATCAGTCTCTTCGTCTTGAGTCATTGATAAAAAGCCCTCACCTGACTTGAATTTATATTGCGTATTAGTTATTTAAATTTACTTTGAAAAACTAGGGTTCTTCGTGTTTTTGAGCAAATTCTCTTTGCTCAGAGCCAATCAATGGCTCTGATGCAAAGAGACATGAACGATGAAGTGTTGCGCAGTTAAATCCATGTTTGATTATGGATAAAAACATGAGTTTATGGATTTGCAGAAATCAATCCAAGGTTGAAGATGAAGTGCTTCATGCCTGTTTTCAAATGAGAAACTAGTCGTTGGCGCCCTAATTCAAATATATATATTTTTTTCATTTTTATTTTCTTTTTCTTTTCTGATTTTATTTTGATTGATTTTTAAGTCATTTTGATTCAATTTTTTACACAAAATCTCTAAATATATTTTGCATCACATATATGTTTTTGCATAATATTTAAAATCTCTTTTGCATTTAATTAGTATTTTCCTTTATTTTTCATTTTATTTTTGATCATTTTCAAATACTTTTGCATCCAACTTTTGAGATCCACTTATTCATAATTTTATTGACTTCTCATAATTTTCTCAAACATTAATTTGCTACTTTAGTACCTTGTTTGAATTTTCTTTTTATTTTCCATTTAATTTTCATTTTTAAATCATTTTAATTTTCTTTTAATTTCTATTATAATTCATTTATGTTTTGACTTTTGTTGACTTAGATCATGATTTGGTTGATTGATGCTTCATCAAGTCCAATTGGTCTTTGAATGATACTTTGGTTGCATGAACTTTCATCATTTCAAACTTATCATTTAATTGATCATTTGATCATTTTTGGTACTTTGGATTAATGATAAGTTTATCTTATTGTATTGTGAAGAAGAATGATTAAAATTGGTGACAAATGATCCCTTGTTGTGTTTCAATTGTGGTTGATCATCTCTTCTCCTCCATCTTCTTCTTCTTTTTGCTTTTGCTTTGACTATTGTGTTACCTTGTTTTAGGAGAATGATTTTGTATCATTTCTCTAACATGTATGTCACATAAATTGTTATTGATCGGCCTCAGATAGGTGTAACTTCTAGATAAGTCCATTTACGATTGCTTAACATAGTGCTAAATTGTCTCGACTCGGTTGAATCTTCATTAACACTAATTGTGATATATTAATTGTGCTAACATCTAACTTTTACTTTTATACTCTTTACATTTATGTCATTTACTCTTATTTAATTTACATTCATGCCATTTACATTTTTGCCTTTTATTTTTTATTTTTTTATTTTTTGCTTTATGCCTTTTATTGCTTTCTTATTACAAAAGAACAAAAAACATTATAAAATGGATAAAACCCTAAATAACTTTAATCTGATCTTTGCGACTTTGTGTCACTATCCCTTGTTTGAGGAGTATTTTGGACTTTGGACCTTATGACTTAGTGTTTTCTCTTTGCTTGGAATGGTATTCGAGACTTTGTGATTCATCTGAGACCTTGTGATTCCTCTAGACCCTTTAATCTTCAATTCAAGACTTAGATGTTCTTTATGGCTTTGTGACTTTGATATTAATTTGCTCATGTGCTTGTTCATCTTGTGGCTCAATCCAAAGGGAAAGGAATGCTTATTTTGAACAATGTCAAATGGTTGCTCCATCTTGTGGTTAGTACACTTGCACACACACAAAGACTTTCTCTTGGGCTACCTTAAATGAGACCTTTTATTTTATGCCATTTGCTTTATGCTTTAGGATAGTCTCTTCATCTCCTTCCCACTTCTTCAATTTTCAAAACTTCTCCCTATTTCAAAAACTTCTTATTTTCAAAATGCACATATTTTTTTTAATAAACCTTGACTTTGTCAAGTGATCCAGAAAATAGTTTTCTTAATAAATGCTAAAACACTTAAGCATATTCAAACTCTTTTTAAAATCTCTAAAAAATACAAACATCATCAAACTTCTTTTTTGTGCCTTTGTGCACTTTTCTGTAAGAGCCTTTTTTTCATAAAGATTGGATATTAGTCTATTGTTGTAGTGATGCAAACCACTATACTTCTACAATATGTTGAGAAATGATTGACATTTTCCACTTGAATATTGAGACGTGCTTGTGAGAAAGTTCAAGTAAAAGTTCTCCATATCAAAATGATGCAAATGCTCATTTCCTCATACTTGTGGGTAGTAAGTTGAGTTTTCTACTCGAATATGACAAAGTTTCTTTTCACTTAAAATCAATCAACAAACAACCCAACTTTTTTATAAACACAGATTTGCAAGTGGTTCCTATGGAGTACCATAGATGTGAGGGGTGCTAATACCTTCCCATCACATAACTAACCCCCATATCCAGATTTCTCTTTTGTTTTACTGTTGTGGGCTTTATTCGACCTTTTCCCCCTTTCCCTTTCAAAACAATAAAGTTTGGTGGCGACTCTTTCTTTTCAAGTTAAGTTAATCAATAAGCTTAATCTCAAAAAAATTTCCGCCGCGATACAAATGAGTGTATTAGCAGACAAACATAATTGATACCTGTAACATCCCGAGTAATATTTGTCTACAATGATATCATTCAAAGTGTTGTATATGTTATTGAGTCCATACACAAGTATCTAGATGGCATCACATACATATATAGAAATCAAAATAGTACAACATAGTACATATGTAAATTGAATGTCAGTACAACAACTACTACAATAACACAACGGAAAATACACAATATGAGACATTCAAAATTTACAGGCCTTCAAGCGATCTTGCTTTTAACTTTATCGTTTCTCAAGCTACTTGAAAATGATCAACATGAATGGAGTGAGATGCTACATCTCGGTGATACTCCCAAACTAATTTCAAGTCTGCTCGACTCTAAGGGTTATTGTACCCTAAGCTACACATCGAATTTTTTTCTTACTTCACATATCATACTATCATGCAAGTTTTAGGGATTCAAGATCTAATTGATCCCATACCATGTGTGAATATCACACTTTGGGTTCACATAACCCATTGTCTACCTTGGGAGTTCACAAATAAATGAGACATCTTTTCTAGGACACATTTTATCTCTCAAGTTTGGACAGGGGTCATGAATTCCCATACTAAGTAAGGAACATCTCTCCCTAGCCGTTGCCTCTAACATGGGCCCGGTCACAGGTCACAGACTCCCCTCACTAAATGGGAAATCTCTCCCCTGCCGCTACCATTTTCATGGGCCTAAACACGAGTCACAGAAGTCCATTTAGTATATGAAACATCTCTCCCGGGTTGCTCCCTCTCACATAGGCCCAGAAAAGGGTCACAGAAGTCCATTATAATATAACATCCTTCCCCGGTCACCACTTATCGTAGCCTGAACTCGGGTCATAGAAACTAATTAACTATCTCCCGATAAAGGTAATAATTTCTCGTAATTCATTGAGCTTTGATATTCCCCCATGCTAATCCAAGCTTGGTTTCCTTTAAAAGTCTGTCGTTCACTACACATACGAACTAGGAAATCATTAGTGTCTAGACATCACGTTTCTAATCGACCATTCGCTACACGTGCCATCTAGGGTATCCTTTCATGTTGGGATGTCACATCTCTAGGTGTACTCTCTCAACCTAGGGTTTTCTCACATTTCATTATTCGTTGCTCTTTAGCTACCTAGGAACCTAATATCTATGAGAAGCCATCTTGATTATTAACTCAATTCCTGATGAATCTCAAGCTACTTCCTAATAACTAATTTAAGGAGAATCACAATCAATCTTAGAGAAAAAGCCACAACATTAATTGTGTCATTAGGGTTTTCATTCCTTTCGGTTTCTTCTACTTGGAAGAGTACAAATATTAACCCTACCTCTTAATCAAGAAGCATTTTATTTGATGTTCACTAACACTTAATAAGTGAATCCTCCAGCGTTTTCAATCGATTTAGCTACACTTAACCACTTACAATACCACAAGGGAAAAACACCACACTTGGACCAACTAAGGTTCCCATAAGCACACAAGAAGGTATAATTCAGAGGGTCAACACGATCTTCCTGTGTCAGGGGATACGGCTCGTGTTGGGGTCACTACACCCCATCATACTAAAACCAGAGGGGAACATGATTAGGCCATCTTGGCTAGCACGGATCGTGCTAGAATCAGGCATGCCTCATAAAGGAAACCATAGAGGGAGTCTGGTCCCTCATGTTGGTCGACACAAGCCGTATCCAGGCCAGATTTTTTGGGCACTCTCTCTTTTGGCGTGTTTCACACCTTTGAGTCCTATAGTACCTGCAATAGCTCAAATTCCAGTCCAGCCACACTCAAATTTCCATGATCAATTTAATGGTATGTACCATAGAATAAGCAATAACATGCATCACAATCAAAATGCAAGAATTCTCATGAATTAATCATACTTAACAAGGAGAAAATTCATGTTATCATTCTAGTATCATATGGCTCAACCATAGTCAAAGGTAAGCATGTCTTAACACACAATTTGAGACAAGAAAACTGAACATGCAACTTTCATAAAGAACAAACATGATCAAGCATACACACATGAAGAATTATCAAGAAATAAATAAACAATATCAAGCTATCTAATTCCTACCCTTCATGCATTTCCTAAGTTGGCGCTAATCCCAAATCACAAACCTATGAAAACCCCACCTTTGAAGCTCAAGATTCTGATTTTGTAGTAATGATGAGAAGGATGTGATGATCCAATGCTTGCCTTGAACCTTCCTCTTCAAGAAACCAAGAATTCTCACACATGCAACTTGGAATGGTGGAGCTTGATCAAGAACTCCTCCTTTTCTTCCTTAAATTCGTTTCTCTCTCTCTCTCTCTCTCTCTCTCTCTCTCCTCCAAATTTGAAAATAGTGAGAGGGGAAATGGAAAATGAGGAAATTTTCTACAAGAATGGATTATATAGTGATCAAATGAAAGGTCCACTTTTCCTTGCCATTTAACTTTAACCACTAATGGTTGCCACTAGGGTTTAATTAACCTCTAATTTTCTTTTAGATATACTAATTTATCATTACGAAAATGGCAACAAGCATTAGAGAATTATGGATTATAATACTATATTTAGAGTGAAAAACTCAAAATTTTAAATATTGAAGAAACATAACAACAAGAGGAAGAGGAAAAAAATTAATTTATGATGGTATTGCAAAAGAAGATGATGATCATGCATATGAATTAAGAAGACATAAAGAATAAAGTTATAAAAAAATGTGTGGAGATAATAGTGTTATTCCTTTATTTACTTATTTGAATAATGATTATGTTTCATTTTAATTAAAAAAAAGTGGAAGACAGATGCTGGATGGAGTGTTGATAGCCAACGAGGTGGTGGATTTTGCAACGAGAGAGAATATACAATGCTTGTTATTTAAGGTTGACTTCGAGAAGGCGTATGATATGGTTAACTGGGATTTCCTCAGGTTCTTATTCAAAGCTATGGGTTTTGGAAACAGATGGGGTAAGTGGATGGAAGCGTTGGTGTTTTCAAGTCATATGTCGGTTCTGGTCAACGGATCTCCTACGAAGGATTTCAAAGTTGAAAGGGGTCTTCGTCAGGGGGATCCGCTGTCCCCTTTCCTCTTCATTTTGGTAACTGAAGCGTTGACGAGGTTAGTCTCCAAGGCTGTGGAGATAGGTTCCTTTGAAGGGTTTTTAATTGGTGAGGGCTGCAAGGTGGACGTGTTGCAATTCGCAGACGACACTTTGCTCATGACAATAGGCAACTGGCAGAACGTGTGGACGATCAAATCTATATTGAAAGGCTTCGAGATGGTGTCGGGTCTTCGTGTTAACTACACCAAAAGCAGAGTTATAGGCATCAGTTTAAACTCTAATTTCTTGTGCTGCTGCTTCTTGTTTAAATTGCAGGATTGAAGATAGAAATTTCACGTTCCTCGGGTTACCAATCGGAGCCAACCCTAGGCATATAGCTACGTGGTCCAAGGTCATAAACTCCATAAGCTCTAGAATTGAAGCCTGGCATGGTAAGATGCTATCTTTCGCAGGAAGGATGACTCTGATTAAGTCAAGTCTCAATAGTTTAGCTATTTTTTTCATGTCCTTCTACAAGATGCCAAAGACGGTTTCGAAACAAATTGAAGCTAAGTTAAACAGGTTCCTTTGGGGCGGTACTGCTGATAAACGAAGGATAGTTTGGATAACTTGGGACAAAGTGTGTATATCGATTGAGGATGAAGGACTTGGTATGAAGAAGTTTTGAGCTATTTAACATGGCCTTGATTCAAAAGTGGAAATGGAGGATGATCAATTGTAAATCTTCGTCCCTGTGGATGGAAGTTCTGGAGTCCAGGTACGGTAACTTAAAACTTGCTGTTATGGGAGGAGAAAGGATAGCTCCCTTCAAGTCCTTTTCAATCTGGTGGAAGGACCTTCTGAATGTGACAGGAAAGGGCGCTTATTCTGATGCGACTTTCATGAACAATGTTAGAGTCACCGTTGGGAATGGTAAGCATACTCCTTTCTGGAAGGGTCAATGGGCGGGTAATTTCGAGATGAGGGATAGATTTCCAATTTGTCATCAGTTATGTTCTAAGAAAGGAGCTGCAGTGGCAAAGATGGGATCGTGGGATGTAGGTGGCTGGACATGGGGAAATCTGGGAGTTGATCCGAACCTAGGTGGTGAGGTTGCTATGGAGCTTGACATGTTAAAAGTTGCTTTGGTTGGCTGCAAGCTTAAGAAGGATACATAAGACATTTTTTGCTGGGCGCAGGATCCATCTCTTGGATACACGGTAGGATCAGGGTATGAGTGTTTGAGGAATGGGGGAGGTCATGCTGCGATTGATGGGCTTAAGACTAAAGCGTGTGTCATGTTGTGGAAAGCACAGGGTCCGCTGAAAGTCAGGGCCTTTGCTTGGAGAGCTTGCCTTAACGGATTACCGACGGTGGAGCAGCTCATTAAGAGAGGTTTTGCTCAAAACCTTAATAACTCTTTTTGTTCTTTTTGCTCGAGAGTTATAGAAGACTCCTTTCACTTGTTTTTTGGCAGCTACTGAACTGATCTTGTGTGGAAAAATATCATGGAATGGACGGGTGCTTCGGTCACGGTTAAAGATAATTTCTGGGAATTTTTTTTGGATTGGATCAAGAACTCTTCGGAATCTTCTAAGAGTAAAGGTAGGAGTAGCTCCATTTGGTTGGCTGTTGTGTGGGGTATTTGGATTTATCAGAACCAAATTATTTTTAAGGGTGATAAGTTCAATGTGTCGGATATGGTTTGGGACATTAAATCTTTGGCTTGGAAGTGGTGTAAAGCTAGTGAAAATCCTCGATCCAACTGTAATTTTCTAGCTTTTTGTCAAAATCCGATAGATGGTTAGGCCTTTTGTGTTAGTTGGTGTGGATTTTCCTTTTAGCTTTGTGTTAAGGATCGGTTGTAAATGGGATTGAGTACCCCTAATACTCCTTAATTCCATTCTCGCTTATAAAAAAAAAACAAAAGTAGAACATAATAAAACTTAAATAATAAACATTTAAAAAATAAAACATTAGTTGTGTAATTAAACATACAAAACAACTATATCAAAAAAATTGATCACAAAAAGAAAGACACTATATAATAATACAAAAAATAACAAAGCAAGAAAATAAAAAAAATGTAATCCAAAAACAAACTTAAAAAATTCCAGAAAAGCAATAAATAGCATACGAACAACAAGAATAACTGAAGTCAATCTTCTATAGTTTACAAAAGATGATCGTTAGAAAAAAACTTCCATCTAATTTTCATGAGTTTTGATAGGAAGTTCCATAGAAGCATATTAATTTTGGTTTTGATATTTTCTATGTTCATTTGA
The DNA here is from genome assembly GCA_022829125.1 of Lathyrus tuberosus. NCBI lineage: Eukaryota > Viridiplantae > Streptophyta > Magnoliopsida > Fabales > Fabaceae > Lathyrus > Lathyrus tuberosus. Next base: position 836,303 of record JALAZF010000205.1, on the reverse strand, counting down.
ACATCAGGCAACAAAACAATATCATCGGTTCCAATATTCTTGCCTGAACTGAGATAGTTTGACATGTTCATGGAATTTTCAGTAGTGAAATCAGTTTGATTCTAAAAATATTCCAGTGTGTTAAAGGTGCTTCCATCAAAAATTTTATCGAGTACTGTAAAATACAATACATCCACCTTTAACAAATATAAAATTAAGAAAACCCTAACAATGAAAGACTTATTTGAGTAAAGATTATTCATAGTTAGTATGAAGTAACCATTCCTAAACGAATTTCATCTCCTAAATTATATTTATATAAAATTAAGAAAACCCCAACAATGAAAGACATATTTGAATAAAGATTATTCATAGTTAGTATGTAATAACCATTCCTAAACAAAGCTTTGATTATGAAGTGGAAATGGAGATTGCTGAAATCAGTAGATAGTGTATGGAAGGGCCTTATGGATAATAAATATGGTGAGAGGCTTGCTCTGTCGGTTAGCAATAATGGAGGAGAAGCTGATATAAAGTCCTCTAATTCTATGTGGTGGAGAGATATAAAAATCATTAGTTATGACAGTGACAATAACATAGATTTGTTTGTTGAGAACATTAAGTGTTTTTTGGGCTATAGTAAGGACATTTCCTTCTGGCATAATAGATGGGCTACTGATACTTCTTTGAAGGAGTTATTCCCTAATCTTTTTCATTATGCTATTAACCTTAAAGCTTCAGTAGCAGGGTCTGGATGTTGGGATGGGGAAGATTGGTATTGGAAGGTGGAGTTTGCTGACATTCCTAACGGGTCTATGATGGAAAGAGAGAGGGAATACTTGCTGGTTTTGCTCCAGACTATAAAACCAATGAGAGACATGGAGGATGCCTTTAAGTGGGATCCGGCTAAGCTAAGTGGAGCCCCATCTTATGATGATTTCTCAGTTAGATCTTGTTATGAGTTCTTTAGTATGGAGAAGGAAGATACTAGATGTGGAGAGAAAGATTTATTAGTTCTGAGGAAGTTATGGAAGGTCTTTATGCCGTCTAAAATAAAAGTCTTTTTGTGGCGGCTGGTTTGGGATAGGGTTGCAACTAAGACTCAGTTAGCTAGGAGGAGAATTTAAGTTGATGGTGGTGATTTGAATTATGCTCAGTGCGGATTAGAGGAGGAAGGTATCAGTCACGTTTTCTTAAAGTGTGGTGTAGCTGTCGAGGTGTGGAGAGGTATTGAAAAATGGCTGGGAGTTTCTTGGTTGAGGAGTAATAATTGTGTTGAATCCATATTTGAATTCGAAGCTACTATTTCGGTTATGGCTTGCAGACAGGTTGGATTTATCATCTTGTGTACTGTGGTGTGGTACTTATGGTATAGTAGGAATCATTGTGTCTTCGAATCCAAAAGATTGTCAGTGTTAGATATGTTGAATGCTATCAAGTATTTTAGTTGGAAGTGGATTTATGATGTTTGCTCTATAAGAAAAGTCATTTTTTATGACTGGTACACTGCTCCTCTTGTTTGTGTTAAGGGGTAGTTGTTTGTTTTAGCTGGTTTGCTTTTGTTGTTCTTGGGTTCTTGCACCCTTTGTGCAAATTGATATATTCCATTGCTTTTAAAAAAAGTACCATTGCTAAACGAATTTCATCTCCTAAATTATATATATATTATAAATTGATCCATTACTTACAAATGTTGTGAAGTTTGTACATATAGAAAATACAAGTGAATCTAGATAAATAATTTTGGGAGCTCTATTAACTGTAATCGCCTATTTAATAGTTAGTGAGTTATAGCAGAATAACGAATAACTTAGCTACATAATATAAGATATTTTCCTTTTATACTTGTAAGAGAAACAAATTGACAAATACAATTTAGAAAATGCGATATTGTATCCTAGCAGAAAGCGTGATCGCGACTTTATGAGTCTATCGGGATTACTAACTGCAAGCGCACAGTCTATTGCGTAGTTTTAAAAGATATCGAACCCACAGGGACCGATAATCAAACTAGTGCTATCGGGTTGTTACTATGTTTAGCTAAGGCGGATGATTTATAGAAGTTAAGGTGCAAACGGGAAACTATAATTAAACTAGAATTTAGAATTGATTAAAGTATAACGGAATATTGGTACGTAATTCATCAATCATCGGGAATCCAATAGATCGTCAGCCTATTAGTCAAAATAGTTTTCAGTAGAGAAATATCAATTTAAAAGTCTTTACCTCACACTCTCGTGTTATTGACTCTGACTATACTCCTAAATCAGAATGTCTGCCCTCGCTAGCCCATTTGAGTTTAAAAATAATTTTTGAAAATTAATAAGTCCTAATTGGTTTTAAAGCGCTCTCGCTGTATTTAAAACCAATGTCCAGTTTCAGCTATCTGGTTAAAATCTCAAACTCCCGTTTTATTGATCGTACCCTTCGTTACTTTCTTAATTTCGTAACAAAAGTCAATTAAAATAAGAAATCGGAACCAGAAAATTAAAGTGTCGAAGTTTACCTACGATCGATCGGACCCCTTTTCGGTCGACATAATTACATACCGATATAAATAATTTAGCCATATATTTTAACAGACATACACAAACTTAAACAATAAAACATTAATGCAGACATGATATTTAAAAGTAAATGGCAACTATATTAATTGAATAAAAACCTGGAAACAACGAATCTTAAGTACGCGATCCTCCACAAACCGGCAGGATTCGCTTTGCTCGAACAATAAAAACTTAAAGTGAAACAACTACTAAACTAACTAATTAATTCAAGTGCAATAGTTCCCCGGTGTAGGAAACTATTGCTTTGGAAAGTGAGAAAAATGGGAAAGGTAATGCAAGGAATGAAAAGCTCTGAACTTAGGAAAAATCTCGTAAAAAAATTGGGAACCCCTCTTGTGAAGTAAACTGCTCCATTTATAGCCTTTGAGAGTTGACGTGAAACAAGGAGAGAAAATCTCAGGCAGGTGCACACGACCGAAAATCTCCGAGTGACTGGTTGATCGTGGCTTGCGTTAAGTTGTAACCGTTTGAGATGCCACGTAATTTAAAATTAATTTCTGAGAAGTTGGCTTGTGCCGGTCGTCACGGCCTTGTGCCGGTCGTCATGCCTTGTGTTACGGTCGTAACGCTTCCTTAATACACAATCTTATTTCTGCTGTCAAAACACCTTCTTTTCTTCTATTTTCTTCTGTTTTCCTCTTCTTTCTTCTTACTGGTTGACTTAAAGAGAATACCTGAAAATGAACTTAATACTCGCAAATACAATGTTAACAAATGAAAATAACGAAATAAATCAATGTAATTCGGGGCAAAATATGCTATGTAAAATCACATTATCAAACTCCCCTACACTTGAACCTTTGCTTGTCCTCAAGCAAATAATCATTTCAAAATCATTGATCCAGTGCACATACCCGACACTTCTCCGAATCGTACATAGTTGTGCGGCCTTTTGTTTGAAACTATAGATACTCAAACACACACCAGAGATACATTAATGACACAAAACATAGAACATGGTCATAAACCTCTTTTTTACATACCGGTACGAATCATGCTATTATAGCTTCACCTAATGCTTCTATTTCGTCCGTCTTCATTCTGACGCAATCACATTAAGCCCTTTGCCTTTGCACGCACATAGTAGAGTAGCCTGTTAGTGATTTTGATCCTTTAAACGAGGGGTCTGGTACACAAGTGCGGTACCCCTTTTTGTACATATTCTGCTTGCAAGTTGTGGGGGATCGAACCGTAGTCCGCCCTACCGAGTTCAGTACCAGATACCTCTGAACCAACTAACAACAGATTTCTATTGCCTTTTTGCATCACTTGCATTCTTTAGATTTGGTGCATTTATATTTCCACAATCAAAGGCATGAAATTTTTAAATTTTTAGCAACTTGAGGTATCAATCACTTATCTTCGCCGGCTCTCCACATAGCTTGTGCTTAGACGGTGCTGACTGCTAATATAAACTACTAGGGGCTAATTAGAATTTTCAGCTTAAGGTAACAGTATAATAGGTACTCAAACTGATGACGCAGATATGAGAGGTCCAGGGTGTCAAGATGGTATCAATTTTGTTCATACTTTCTCAAGTCTCCAACATAGCCTACTCGTAAGATAACCTATATACTCTAAAGGCGTGTCGAGTTATGCAACGAATAAAAAAAAATTATGTTAAGGCAAAATAAAGTGGGGAAATTGAATAGTACGAAAAACATATTCATATACTAGCCATGAAGTACATTAAAGTTAATAAAAAGGAAATAACAACATAAACTAGCAAATAAACTAAAACGAATGTTTCCTCTCCCACTCTGAGTTTAACATTGTCCCCAATGTTTCGAAATAGTGTAAAAAGAAAGGAACCTCAAAACAGAAAAAGAAAAGAAAAACTACTGAGGTCCTCGTGATCTGCCACGAGCTCGTCCCTGTCCACCATGTGTATGGGGATGTGGCATACCGACATGATAGACGTAGTCGTACAAGCTGTCCACCCTCATAGTCAAAGTGCACATCTCATCTATGACGCTTGACATCCTGCGATCCATCATCTCTCCATGCTCACGTTGGTCTTGTTGAATTTGTCGCATGAGACCCATCATTTCAGCGTGTTGAGTCTGGTGTCGCTGGTCTCGCTGGGCATCTAACTCATTTCTCTACATGATGGCCGCGAGGATGTCATCAGTAGTGGCAGAGGCGCGGTCGCTTCGTCGACGGCGTCGAGAGGTTGAGCTAGCTGGTTTCGTTTCAGGTGGCTGGGGGTCATTTTCAGGGAGGTCATTCTCCAATTCATCATAATCACCTCTTGCCTGACCTTCTGGTGCAGCCATATCAGGCTCAGGTGCATCCAAATCAAATAACCAGCTCGACATGTTTTTTGGATCTATTTGAGCAGCACAGGGCAAGACAATACTCTTCACTGTCGTGTTTCGTACTACAGGGTTGTATTTGTTGTCGCGTCGAAGTCTGATTAGGTGTGAGCTGCGAAAATGTTCCAAATCCAGATACACCGCCGGCACAGAAGGTAAGTGGGTAAGCTTGTCTCCCAAATTCAAAGCCAGCGCGATAGAGGTAACTATTCCTCCAAAACAGAAAGTAGTGGTACCTCTCGCACAACTGGAGCTAATGTATGACAGCAGGAATGAAATGGCGTTAACCGGTACGGGTGTAAATACATAATGCATAAAGAAGATCTCCTTTGAATTTACCTTATGATTATTGACTCTTCCGAAGATGGTGTGCCCCAAAATGCGCTGATAGTACCGTATAGCTGGGTTATGGATATATGTAGCATTAAGTCCCTCCCAGCTATCAGCTCTTTCGCCTGTTAAAGTTCTCCATACTTCAAATGCCATGTTTGGCCATTTTGGGTCATGTGGCACACGGAACTGCACATTGTCGCCTTGTGGAAACTTTAGCATTGTGGTAAGCTCGAGTTGCGAAAGAGAGTACTCGGTGTTGAACATCCTAAAAGAGGCGGATCCTGTGAGAAACTGCGCGTCGTCTGAAGCGGTGTTGTAGGAAAAGGAACTGAGGAATTCCAATGTCAGAGCTTCGTATGACGGAAGGTTTTGTGTGCAAATGTGAGTTAGCCCCGAATTATGAAGCATCCAACGAACTCCTTCCAACAAGCCGAGCTCTTCAAGACAGGTAATGTCAAGATAGCGCGTTGGTTGAACGGATCGTTTGTGGAACTTGAGATACCTCTCCCTTTGATACTCACATGCTTGGCCATCGCGAAAAATTATCTGTGAAAGGTTTGGTTGTTGAGCCATTGTGCATGCAAGGGTTTTTGGTTTTAGAATGTGGGTTGGTTATGGAACAGAGGTGGAATTGTGAGTTTGGGGTGAATTGACTGAGTTTTAATAGAGAAAAATGTGGTGAGTGGGTGAATTAGTGGTGAATAAATGGTGATATTGAAAGGTGTGGAGTTATGGTGGCAATGGCAATCAATAGTGAGTGGGACGGTTGCAGGAAAATGGAAGAAGGAAGGATACGAGTACGAATATAACAGGGTTTTAGTCTGTGACGGTCGTCACAAATGTTATTACGATCATCATTCATGTGAGGCCTGTGACGGACGTCGCAGAGCTGTCACGGTCGTAACGGCTCAATTTCAATAAATTTTATGAAATTCAACTAAACTTCCAGTATTGCATATATTAGGAAACGACACACAACATTCAACACAGTAAAATATATTTGAACCACGCATAACATTCACACAATAGTAATATATTTGAACCACAGTAGTATGAAAATAATTGCAATTGACAGAGTATAAAATTAAATACCAAAGAAATGAAATTGCATTAGCTGAAGAAAAATTGTTCTGTATCCAAAAGTAACAGTAACAGATGCAAATGCATCAGTGAGTTAAATTTTAAATTCAACAGTGAAAAATAAATACTTCAAGGGAAAATGAAAATGCAGTAAATAAGTCAAAAACAGTAAAAATCAGTTGCGTACGCGTCTCAATGATTCCACCGCTTGGTTCAGGTGGTCCAGTTGCTCAACGGTGGTATCCATTAGACCAATAACGTCAAGACGGATAAGTTGAAGTTGGTCTCTCATGGCATGAAGTTCAGTACGGAAAGCTTCAAGTGTAGCATGGATGTTAGCAGGAGGGACAGTATTAGTATCATTCATGGGATGCTCAGGAAAATCATGATAGTGAGGAGGAGTTTCAGGGTCAATCTCAATACCAGACACATGACTATCAAGTTCTTTTTCAGGCTATGGCTCATCTAAATCATATAGCCATTTGTGGCGGTTATGTGCACTAGTTCGCTCGTGATCAGGCAGTGTAAAATGTGAAACAACTTCATTATTGATCAGGAGTTGAAACGGGGGTGGTCCAAGATTTCTAATAAGTCCTCGGTTAAAACAGAAAGTGATATTCATTGGCCTATATCCGCCTAGAGGGTTCACTCGGGAAAGACGTGTCCTAAATCCCATGGCTTCAGCAATTTTTGTTACAAGGTCACTGTTAGTTCTGTTATTGGCTGCAATTTTGGTAAAACATGGTGTAACATCAAGATGTCATGCTTGATGTCAAGACATGTGGTTCTAACATGTGTTGCAGGATTGTGGTGTATGATGTCAAGGCAGATGTCTTAACATCTTTTGACAGAACTTCCAGTTCTGTGTTTTTATATGCTGCGCGAGTTATCTGATATATCTTGGGAGATTTTGTTTGAGAGATTGCAGGCGAATTTATTGGAGAAGAGTTATTCTGATACAATCAGTTCCTATTACTTTGTGGAGTATATTTTGTTACTATTTTAGGGCAAAAAGATTTGGAGTTCTATCAGTTTTAATTGAGAATTAATTCTGAGAATTATTATTACCCAGGCCCAAGAATCTGTTTCTTTTTATAGAAGTCTCAACCCTACTTGGAAGATACGAAGACAAGAGATTGTGTACTGAGTGTCAAGTATTAGGGTTTGTGTTTTCGTCTGTGTATTGTGAGCCATTCATTCATCTATTTTGATGTTTGAATTGGACTGATTTAGTTGAGTTGTATGTTGTCCACTCTAAGCTTTTAAGCACGAGTGTTTGTTCTTGATTGAAGCTTTTAAGCAAGATCAAGGTATTGTCGTTGAAGTGTGTCTTCTACTTTGTTATTTTCTGTTTTCATCACTGCTGTGATTGAGGGGGAGTGAGTGGTGTCTCATATCTTAGAGTGTCTTAGGTAGAAGTATCATTGGGTAGTGATTAAGTGAGTAGATTATCAACTTCTATGTTGATTGTAGAGTCTATGAATTAATACTACTAATAGTGAATTTCCTCCCTGGCTTGGTAGCCCCCAGACGTAGGTTGTTAGACCGAACTGGGTGAACAATTCTCTGTGTTTGTTTATTGCTTTTAAGTGTTGTTACTTTTATTGTCTTGTTCATATAGCAGATATTGATGTTGTGACATCTCACTCGACATCACATATCTGATACCAGAATTTCAATTGGTATCAGAGCAGGTCATCCTGCTCTGTATTTGGGTGAGATCTAGGGCTGTTACTTTCTGGTGCAATGGACAAGGAGAGTGGTGGATTTGTGAATAGACCCCCTATTCTAGATGGATCAAATTATGACTATTGGAAACCTCGCATGGTTGTTTTTCTGAAATCTTTAGACAGCATGACTTGGAAGGTTGTTCTGACAGAATGGAAACATCCTGTCATTGTGGGAAAAGATGGTGTGTCAAAGCTGAAACCTGAGGAGGAGTGGACCAAGGAAGAAGATGAACTCGCTCTTGGGAATTCTAAGTCCTTGAATGCTTTATTTAATGGTATTGACAAGAATATTTTCAGGCTGGTCAACACTTGTGAAGTGGCTAAGGAGGCTTGGGATATCCTGAAAACAACTCATGAAGGAACTTCCAAGGTCAACATGTCAAGACTTCAGCTGCTTACAACAAAGTTTGAAAGTTTGAGGATGAAAGATGAAGAGACCATTCATGATTTTCACATGAATATACTTGAACTGTCAAATGCTTCTAGTGCCATACGAGAGAGGATGTCTGATGAGAAGCTGGTAAGAAAAATTTTAGATCTCTTCCCAAGAGATTTGATATGAAGGTGACTGCTATAGAGGAAGCTCAAGACATCAGCCAGATGAGAGTAGATGAATTGATTGGTTCACTTCAGACATTTGAATTAGGGTTGAATGACAGATCTGAAAAGAAGGTCAAAAGCATAGCTTTGGTGTCTAGTACAAAAGATGATGAGAAAGAGTGTGGTTCTGAAACTCAGGAAGAGCTATCCAATGCCATTGTTCTGCTGGGAAGATAGTTTAATAGGGTTTTGAAAAGAATGGGCAGGAGCTATAAACCTAATGTCAAGAACATCACATCTGACATCAACAGGTCAGGTGATCAGATGAAGAAAACAAGAACTGAGGAGAAGCCTAATTATGACAAAGGAATTCAGTGTCATGGATGTGAGGGTTATGGTCATATCAGAGCTGAATGCCCTACATATCTTAAGAAGCAGAAAAAGGGCTTATCTGTGTCCTGGTCTGATACTGAACGTGAGGAAGATGAAGAGACTGCCAAGCAGGTTAGGGTATTGACTGGAAGGTGTACATCTGATGATGATTCTAGGGATAAAGAGAGCACATATGATGAGCTTGCTGATTCTTATAGAGAGCTATGCATTAACAGTGAAGAAGCTTGTCAAGAAGGGGAGAGGCAGAAGAAGATCATTGCTCAACTCAAGGCTGAAAAGACAGAGCATCTGGAAACCATTGCCAAGCTGGAAGATGAAGTATTTGTGCTGAACTCTAAACTTGAATCTATGTCCAAGTCTATCAGAATGCTGAATAATGGAACCGACGTTCTAGACAAGATTCTTGATGTTGGAAGAACTGCAGGAGACAAAAGTGGGTTGGGATTCAACAGTGAATCTGCTTCAAATGATGTTATTCCTAGTTCCAAGCCAGTGATGTTGAAACAGATGTTGAAACATCCTGACAGGACTCCCTCTAGGAAGAAATTCAGGCGCTGAAGATGCCATCATTATGGGAGCTTTGGACACATAAAGCCCTTCTGTTATAAGTTGCATGGGTATCCTAAGAGTACTTCTAATTGTGCACCCAGACAGGTCATTCATAAAGGTAATCAAGTCATCAAGCAAAAGAAGCAATGGGTCTCCAAAACTGATGTTGTCAGCCTGATAGCTCATACTTCTCTTAGAGTCTCTGCTAAAGAAGACTGGTACTTTGACAATGGCTGTTCAAGACACATGACAGGAGTAAAGAATTTGTTGGTGGATGTTAAACTTCATTCTTTTGGCCATGTGGCCTTTGGTGATGGTGTCAAAGGAGAAATCAAGGGTGTGGGAAAGCTGAATTGTGAAGGTACACCTAGACTTGATGATGTGCTGCTAGTCAAGGGGTTGACAGCAAATTTGATCAGTATTAGTCAACTATGTGATCAAGGACTCATAGTTAATTTTACAAAAACTGAGTGCATTGTCACAAATGAGAAAGGTGAAGTTATCATGAAGGGTGCTAGGTCTAAGGACAACTGTTACTTATGGGTGTCACAAGACTCAAGTCCCTCCACATGTGTTCTTGCTAAAGAAGATGAAGTCAAAGTCTGGCATCAAAAGTTAGGACATTTACATCTGAAGGGAATGAAAAGAATCATATCCACAGAAGCAGTAAGAGGAATCCCTAAGCTCAAAATTAAAGAGGGAAGAGTCTGTGGAGATTGTCAGATAGGGAAACAGACCAAGATGTCACATCCAAAGCTTCAACAATTCACTACTTCTAAAGTTTTGGAACTTCTTCATATGGACTTAATGGGGCCTATGCAGGTGGAAAGTCTAGGTGGGAAGAAATATGTTTATGTTATTGTAGATGACTATTCCAGGTACACTTGGGTGAACTTCATCAAAGACAAAACAGAAGTGTTTGATGTGTTTAAAGATCTATGTCAAAGACTCCAAAGAGAAAAGGAGAGCAGTGTCATAAGAATAAGGAGTGATCATGGGAGAGAGTTTGAAAATAGCAAGTTTGTTGAGTTTTGTTCTGTTAAAGGCATCAGTCATGAGTTTTCTTCTCCCATTACCCCTCAGCAAAATGAAGTAGTTGAAAGGAAGAACAGAACCATTCAAGAATCTGCTAGGGCAAGGATTCATGCCAAAAAGCTTCCTTACCATTTCTGGGTTGAAGCTATGAATACTGCCTGTTACATTCACAATAGAGTGACTTTGAGAAGAGGTACTTCAGCTACCTTGTATGAACTATGGAAGGGAAGAAAACTAAGTGTGAAGTACTTTCATGTATTTGGTAGTAAATGTTATATCCTGACAGATCGTGAACAAAGGAGAAAAATTGATCCAAAAAGTGATGAGGGAATCTTTCTGGGATACTCCACAAACAGCAGAGCTTATAGGGTATTTAATTCCAGAACCAAAGTCTTGATGGAGTCTATAAATGTGGTTGTTGATGACAATGGAATAAAGGAAGATGCTGATGTCCTAGATGATGTTGGAACATTTTTTGATGATGTATCAACAGAAGCTGAAGACATAAGTGTAAATCCCAGTCCTGTTGCAGCTGAACCTGATCCTGAACAATCTAACAAGGAACCATCTATCAGAGTGCATAAGGACCATCCAAAAGAGCTTATCATAGGAGATCCAAACTCAGGAGTTACCACTAGGTCAAGAGAAGTTGTGTCCAACTCTTGCTTTGTATCCAAGATTGAGCCCAAAAATGTCAAAGAAGCCTTGACTGATGAATTTTGGATTAATGCCAGGAAAGAAGAGCTGGAACAATTCAAAAGGAATGAAGTTTGGGATCTTGTTCCAAGGCCTGATGGAATAAATGTGATTGGCACCAAGTGGGTTTACAAGAATAAATCTGATGAATAAGGAGTGGTCACCAGAAATAAGGCTAGACTGGTTGCCCAAGGTTACACTCAGGTAGAAGTGATTGATTTTGATGAGACTTTTGCTCCTGTGGCTAGACTGGAATCTATCAGGTTACTCTTAGGTGTGGCTTGTAACCTCAAATTCAAGTTGTTCCAGATGGATGTAAAGAGTGCTTTCTTGAATGGGTACTTAAATGAAGAAGTTTATGTAGATCAACCCAAGGGGTTTATTGATCCAACATTTCCTAACCATGTCTACAAAGTAAGGAAAGCTCTTTATGGATTAAAGCAAGCACCTAGAGCTTGGTATGATAGACTTACTGAATTCTTGTCTCTGAATGGTTACAGAAAAGGAGGAATTGACAAGACATTGTTTGTCAAAGAGGAAGGAGGAAAACTGCTAATAGCTCAAATATATGTTGATGACATTGTGTTTGGTGGGATATCAGAAGCAATTGCTCAACATTTTGTGAAACAGATGCAGTCTGAGTTTGAAATGAGTCTTGTTGGTGAGCTCAACTATTTTCTGGGTCTGCAAGTTAGACAAATGGAAGACTTCATATTTATCTCTCAGAGCAAGTATGCAAAGAACATTGTCAAGAAGTTTGGTCTGGAGAATGCTAATCACAAGAGGACACCTGCTCCTACTCACCTGCAGCTGTCCAAGGATGAACATGGAGTGAGTGTGGATCAAAGCTTATACAGAAGCATGATTGGGAGCTTACTGTATCTCACAGCTAGCAGACCTGGTATCTCCTTTGCTGTAGGAGTTTGTGCCAGATATCAATCTGAACCTAAAGTGAGCCACATGAATCAAGTGAAGAGAATTCTGAAATATGTGAATGGTACTAGTGACTATGGCATGCTATACAGTCATGGAACAGGCACTGAACTGAGTGGATATTGTGATGCTGATTGGGCAGGAAGTGCAGATGATAGAAAAAGTACTTCAGGAGGATGCTTCTTCTTAGGGAACAATCTTATCTCGTGGTTTAGCAAGAAGCAGAACTGTGTGTCTCTCTCTACTGCTGAGGCCGAGTACATAGCAGTAGGAAGTAGTTGTTCACAACTGGTTTGGATGAAGCAAATGTTAACTGAATACAATGTCAAGCAAGATGTCATGGCATTGTACTGTGATAATCTGAGTGCTATCAATATCTCCAAGAACCCAATTCAACATAGCAGGACTAAGCATATTGACATACGTCATCACTTTATAAGAGATCTGGTTGAAGATAAAGTGGTTGCTTTGGAACATGTTGCTACTGAAATGCAATTAGCTGATATTTTTACTAAGGCCTTAGATGCAAATTAGTTTGAAAATTTAAGAAGCAAATTAGGGATTTGCATATATGAGGATTAGTGGATCATTTGTTGGTGTGCAGGAAGATGGTGTTGGTGAAATTGACAAAATAAGAATGTTTGGAAACAAACAAGAACATTTTTATTGCTGGAAGTACTCAACATTACATTTTTTTAAACAGAAACTACAAGCCAAGAGGTTTAGTGTTTGGATTCAGCTACTCATTCCAACCACCTGAGTTAATGAAATTAACCCAGTCTTCATCTACTTCATCATCAGAAGCATGTAGTAGCACTGAAGGTTTCTTGATGGTCTTCATTCTTGTTTCTGTCTTTCTGCCTGTTCTTGTTGCTCCTGTAGAAGATCCTGCTATTGTCAATTCTTTGGACTTCATCTCATTTGGGTTGGTGGTCTTGTTTTTCTGGTCGTGCTTCAACTGACCCTTGTGTGTATCAACTGTCTTGGAGGACTGACTCATGTTTCCTTCTCAGTTTGGCTGTAGTAAGAAGCAGTAAGGTGTAGCTGTTTTTATATCATAAGAGAACCTTGTTTGTATCGCCTGACCAGTAAAAGATGTAGTTGTTGGAGGTGGTGTATTTTTTCTTGTGTCCTGTGCAATTTATTTTGAAAATTGTGTTTTGTACAGTGCTTCTGAGGGTGTTTGTCCAATTGTGGCTAAAAAGGGGGAGAGTAGCCCTACTTTGTCATAGCTTTGTCGTGTTGTGTGCTGCTGCTGGTTTTTTAGAAGTTTGTGTGTGTGTGGTTCCTTGGCTTGAGGGGGAGCCTTTGTTTTGTTTAGTGCTGCAGAATGTTAGTGGTATGGTGTGTTTGGTTTGTTTCTGCTGCAGGTATCTCTGATGTGTGCTGATATTGTTTTAGCCAAAATTAGCCAAAGGGGGAGATTGTTAGTTCTGTTATTGGCTGTAATTTTGGTAAAACAAGGTGTAACATCAAGATGTCATGCTTGATGTCAAGACATGTGGTTCTAACATGTGTTGCAGGATTGTGGTGTATGATGTCCAGGCGGATGTCTTAACATCTTTTGACAGAACTTCCAGTTCTGTGTTTTTATATGCTGCGCGTTATCTGATATATCTTGGGAGATTTTGTTTGAGAGATTGCAGGCAAATTTATCGGAGAAGAGTTATTCTGATACAATCAGTTCCTATTACTTTGTGGAGTATATTTTGTTACTATTTTAGGGCAAAACAATTTGGAGTTCTATCAGTTTTAATTGAGAATTAATTCCGAGAATTATTATTGCCCATGCCCAAGAATCTGTTTCTTTTTATAGAAGTCTCAACCCTACTTGGAAGATACGAAGACAAGAGATTATGTACTGAGTGTCAAGTATTAGGGTTTGTGTTTTCGTCTGTGTATTGTAGGCCATTCATTCATCTATTTTGATGTTTGAATTGGACTGATTTAGTTGAGTTGTATGTTGTCCACTCTAAGCTTTTAAGCACGAGTGTTTGTTCTTGATTGAAGCTTTTAAGCAAGATCAAGGTATTGTCGTTGAAGTGTGTCTTCTACTTTGTTATTTTCTATTTTCATCACTGCTGTGATTGAGGGGGAGTGAGTGGTGTCTCATATCTAAGAGTGTCTTAGGTAGAAGTATCATTGGGTAGTGATTAAGTGAGTAGATTATCAACTTCTATGTTGATTGTAGAGTCTATGAATTAATACTACTAATAGTGAATTTCCTCCCTGGCTTGGTAGCCCCCAGACGTAGGTTGTTAGACCGAACTGGGTGAACAATTCTCTGTGTTTATTTATTGCTTTTAAGTGCTGTTACTTTTATTGTCTTGTTCATATAGCAGATATTGATGTTGTGACATCTCACTCGACATCACATATCTGATACCAGAATTTCAGCCACTTATCAAAATGGGACCATGATTAGCTTGAGCAATCCTGCGGAGATTATCAAGCATAAAAGTAGCCCCATTAACAGGTCGGGACTAAAACACACAAAACATAATAAATAGCTCATCTCTAGAGACTAGGGTGTCATTCTCAGCTTTTCCAAAAAGGGTGTAGGCCAAAATCATATGAAAGTATCTTATGGTCGGGTTGTGAATTTCAGTGGACACCATAGGGTACGGGTCATGATACGGTCGTCCTAAAATACTACTCCAGAAAAAGTTCAGTTAATCTTGCATTAATAAATCCTCCTGTGCCATGGAGAAAACGTCGGGTCCATTGGGGAAATCCAATAGTTCCGCAATCTCTCTGATGTTGAAATGGCACGTGTACCCAAATAGCCTAAAGGTTATCTTACCCCTATTAAATCCCATGCCATGGTTAGGGTCGTAGAACAGTGAGCTTAAAAATTCTAGGGTCAGTCTGTGATAAGTTGGATGCTTTTTCCTAGCAAAACCCTCCCAGCCTATCTAGTTAAACATAAAGTCTATGCTATCTCCTATGCCTAAGGCAGTCATGGTAGGTCCATGGGAGAATTTGGTTAGGGCCATGGGTCTAAGAGAGAGAGCCTCATAGCGGTGCCATTGGACAGCGTCCCTGAATAGCACAACCATTGTGTCTTCGTTATCCATCTTATCAGTTAATCGAAAAAGTAAAGCAAATGGAGAAGGAAGAAGGTAGAAAAAGATGAGAATCCTGGAGGCATAAATTGAGATAATCAGTACTGATTTTTAAAATAATTGAAAAATACCGCATCGGTAAGTAAAGTAAATTTTGACAAAAATAATAAGAAAAATAACGAAGTGAAAACAAAATAAAAGATAAAGATAAAGATAAAAAGAAACAAAGTAATAAACAAAAACAAATTTCGTGGGTTGCCTCCCACTCAGCGCTTCATTTAACGTCGGGAGCTCGACAGTTTTTAAGAATCATTAGCTTAAGGGGAATGTAGGCATTTCTTCTAGTTTTAGAGCAGTTGAATAATCCCTATTGTCTACGCAGTGATAGTGTTTTAAACATTGTCCGTTTACCATGAACGGTTCACTAGATCTACCTTTTATTTCAACTGCGCCACTTAACAAGACTTTGGTAACCTCAAAGGGACCAGACCACCTAGAACGAATTTGAGTCTAGAGTTTGAGTCTAGAGTTAAATAAAAGCACAATATCTCCTATTTCAAAATCTTTCCTTGCTATGCGTCTGTCATGCCATTTTTTTTGTTCTTTCTTTGTATATCATAGCATTCTCATAGGCATCTAATCTAAGTTCGTCTAGTTCATGTAAGTCCAAAATTCTCTTTTCGTCTGCAGCGGTATAATTTAGATTAATAGTTTTGATAGCCCAATAGGCTTTATGTTCTATTTCTACCGGTAGGTGACAAGATTTTCCATAGACTAGTTTAAATGGAGTGGTTCCTATGGGGGTTTTGTAAGCGGTCCTATAAGCCCATAAAGCTTCGTGCAGTTTAGAAGACCAATCTTTCCTAGAGGTGGCAACGGTCTTTTCTAGAATTTGTTTAATTTCTCGGTTTGATACCTCTACTTGCCCACTCGTTTGGGGGTGGTAAGGTGTTGCTACACGATGTTTGACTCCATATTTTGATAGAAGTTTCTCAAATATTTTCGAAATAAAGTGGGAACCTCCATCACTGATTACCAGTCTCGGAACACCGAACCTAGGAAAAATTATGTTCTTAAAGAGCTTATTCACTACTCGTGCGTCGTTGGTATGAGCTGTTATAGCTTTGATCCATTTTGAGACGTAATCGACAGCGACGAGTATGTACTTGTTACCAAAAGAGGACGGAAATGGTCCCATGAAATCTATTCCCCACACTTCAAAGACTTCCACTTCTAGAATCCCCTTTTGAGGCATTTCATCGCGTCTAGAGACGTTGCCAGTGCGTTGACACCGGTCGTAATTTATAACCAAGATATGGACGTCTTTCCATAGAGTAGGCCAAAAGAGGCCAACTTGCAAGATCTTAGCACAAGTCTTTGAAGTGCTCGCGTGCCCACCATAGGGGGTGGAATGATAATGAGAACTTATATCTTCTACCTCATCTTCGGGTACACAACGACGGAAAATACCATCGGCGCCCCTCTTAAAGAGAAGTGGTTCGTCCCAATAATAGTGTTTAAGGTCGTGGAAGAATTTCTTCTTTTGTTGATAGGTTAGATCAGATGGTTGTACTCCAGCTGCTAGATAGTTGACAAAATCAGCATACCATGGCAGCGTGGTTTTAGTGTAAACAGATTCTACCACTTCATTGGTTTCTGCGTCCGTATAAGTCAGAGATTGTTTAATTGTATTACTTTCTAACTGGGCTAAGAGTCTTTCATAAGGGAAATCGTCATTAATAGGTACTGGTTCAGGTTGGATGTTTTCCATTCTCGACAGGTGGTTAGCTACTACATTTTCAGTGCCCTTCTTGTCTTTGATTTCCAAATCAAATTCTTGTAGGAGTAGAATCCACCTCAGAAGCCTTGGTTTGGCGTCTTTTTTACTTAATAGGTACCTGATTGCGGCGTGATCGGTATAGATGATTATTTTTGCTCCTACTAGGTAGGAACGAAATTTATCCAATGCGAACACGACAGCCAAGAGTTCCTTTTCTGTGGTAGCGTAGTTTATTTATGCATGATCCAAGGTTCTACTGGTGTAGTAGATTGCATGAAGCTTTTTATCCTTTCTTTGTCCTAGGACTGCACCTACAGCGAAATCACTCGCGTCGTACATGATTTCGAATGGTTCATTCCAATCTGGGGGTTGCATAATGGGTGCTGATATTAACGCTTGCTTGAGTGTTCGAAATGCTACAAGCATTTGTCATCAAAGACGAATTCAGCATCTTTCATTAATAGCTCAGTTAGGGGTTAGGTTATCTTAGAGAAATCTTTAATGAAACGTCGATAAAAACCGGCGTATCCTAGAAAACTTCTTATTTCTCTAACAGTTTTCGGCGGCTGGAGATTTTCTATAACTTCGATTTTTGCCTTGTCGACTTTGATTCCTCTGTCGAATACTATATATCCCAATACAATTCCTTGTCGGACCATGAAATGACATTTCTCCCAATTGAGTACTAGGTTGACACTTACACATCGTTCAAGCACCATTTCGAGGTTTGATAGACATCCTTCAAAACTTTCCCCACAGACGGAGAAGTCGTCCATAAAGACTTCCATTATACCATCTAAGAAGTCCGAGAAGATGGACATCATGCATCTCTGGAATGTTGCAGGTGCGTTACATAATCTGAAAGGCATTCGCCGATAGGTAAAGGTACCATAGGGACACGTGAAAGTAGTCTTTTCTTGGTCATTAGGATGGATAGTGTTGCGGTGAAAATCGGATAACAAGCTATTGATTAACTTGCATCATATTTCTTTTACAACCGACTTTGATTTATCCAAAGGAAAGGTTCAAGATCGAAGAAAACCTAAAGGGGAGAGATCTAAGGTTCGAAGGTTGGTTATACAAAGGGAAGGTATTAGCATCATCTGTATCTGTAGTACTCTACAGGAACCTCTTGTTAATGTTTATGTTATGTTACGTTTGCTTGCTAAGATATCTATGCTAAGGTAAGGTAAAGACCTAGGTATGTACACTAAGTTTGCTCGCCAAGACGTCGCATCTTGTGCCTACGTATCTGACTAAAGAATCAGAGCAACCGTAGTTCACCTAACTAAGGGTGAAAGAAGAACCATTGACTGTGGTCAAAGTTCCAAAGGGAAATGAGTAGGAGCTCATTTTAGAGTTCACGATAACTCTCTAAGTCTACGTCATGGGTGGAGAAAGTGAGTTCTCATGATAGTGAGAATCACATAGAGTTCTCGATAACTCTATAAGTCTAAGTAAAGGGAAAGTGAGTTCTCGTGATGGAGAATCACATAGAGTTCTCGAGAACTCTATCCTATTACTAAACTATGAGGAAGATGGCTATTAGGAGGCCAAAGATGAAATGGAAGGTGTTTATTGACTTGGGGGCCAGCTTAGGAGAAACTTTCCTTTGGAATTGGAAATAACGACAAGGAGCAAGGATGAAGCTTTAAGCATAAGTGGTAACAATCAAGAATGGAGATGAATTCACAAGAGAAGTCAAACTTAAGATATTGAAAACAAAAATATTTTTTTTAGTTTTTTAAACTTAAGAATTAAAATTAAAATCACTAACTAAACTTCAAATTGCTAAGTTGACCAAAATTACTAACTAAACTAAACATTACTAAGTTAAAAAACTAACTAAACTTAAAATTACAAAATTACTAACTAAACTTAAATATCCTAAGTTAAAAAAAATAAATTATCAACTAGATTCACTAAGTAAATAAAAATTACTAGTTAGATTTAAAAATACTAAAATTGGACTCCTAAAAAAAGAACATGGGCCAGGAGGGGGTTTGAATGACCAAGGGGGTGAAGCCCACACAAGCAGGGGCGCCCAAGGCTGGGTGGATCGGGTCAGATCCGACCCGGTTCTGCTGCTAACAAGACAAAACAAAGAGTAAACCCTAGAAATTACAATCGGTACAAATCTTTCCCACAAAGCTCATTCTTCCTCTTCTGTCAGTGAAAACGAACAACATCAAAACGCCATGGACGTGACCTCAACATCACAACTATGTTCTTCTCCTCACGATTCGCTTCCTTTCTCGTCCGTCCGTTCGGTTCGCCACTTCTCTAATTCCTTTCCCCGCTCGCGGCCACTCTCGATCTACTATTCGTAAATCAACAAAACTTCGCCGTGGTTTTCTCGCGCAAACGGGACTCGTCTTCTTCTTTAATTGCCAATGTGTTCAAACCTTCCTTACCGCCATAAGAGGTCGTCGCGTGAGAAACGATGGAGCTAACTGAATCTGAGGCTCCATCAATCCACCGGGAAGCTCTGAATACTCTTCGCTTCACTATTCTCATTTATTTTCGCCGTCCACAAAGTAACGACGACACAAAGGGGTGCTCGTCAGAATCTCACATCAGTTCAGGAGTAGGTTCAACGAAACAGAAGCTTAGTTCAAATACAAACTCAGGTATGAAAAAGGGTGTAGGGGAAGTGATTACCTTTAACTGTTCTGGTTATTTTCTGCTATATTTCCCTCTTCTTCTTGTGGCTTTGAGCTTCACCGTCGAGAACACAAAGTCAGTGATGATGGTGTTTGAAGTTTGTTCAGTGGTTAGGGAGATGTTTTGTTTGTTGCGTAACAAGGTTGCAGGGGCAAAGGGGATAAGGTCTGTGAAGGTTTATGGTGCGAAATAAGAATATGTGTTGTATGAAGATGATGGTCCGTGTTGTTGTTATGGTTTGTGAAGGGAAAGTTACTGGCTGGAGTTTGTGTTTGGATTTTTTTTTAGTGGTTGAGGTGGAGAGAATCCCTATGTAACAGAAGCTTGCGAGCTTCTTAATGGAAGCTGAAGGTGGTTCCTTTATTACCGTAAGAGGTTTTTCTCCCCTATTTTCATTTTGTTGTTTGTGGTTTTATGCAGTGAAGGGTCTTGTTGTTGACAATTGTTTTTGACAGGCTTTTCTGATTTTGTGGTGTGCTTGGCTGCGTATTTCGTACGTTCTTGTAGGTTTTTTTTTTTGGCTTTATGGTCTGGCGTGGAGGATGCGTGAGGTTGTGAGCTGTGGTACATGGTAACATGGTACGGTTTGTAACTTTCCAGGATTTTTTGGGTAAAAGTTGGATTATGGCAAGGAGTTTGGCAAAAGTAGGCTTTTGGATTGTAGAGTGGTAAAGGTGTTCTGGTGTTGTACGGTTTGTATGTAGCAGGAAGAGTTTGGCAGGGTACGGTTTATAGCTTTGGTTTTTTCTCTTGTTCTATTTTAACAGGTTTTATGGCTTTGGTGTGAGGAATGTTTGGTTTGGAAAATTGGCACTTGTTTGGTTCAATACTGTGGCTCAATTTGTTGTGTTTTGGCATGTGACTTGTAATTGTCTTGTGATGCAAGTGGTGTGAGAGTCAATAGCAGAAATTTGAATAGTTTTGAGATCCCTTCTTTTTGATTTTGTGTTAATAATAATAATAATAACAATAAAAAACAATAATAGAAATAATAATAATAATAATAATAATAATGACAATAGTAAAAAATAATAACAATGAAATAATAATAATAAATAAATAATAATAATAATAATAATAATAATGATAAAAATAATAATAATAAATAAATAAAAATATTAGTAATAATAAAAATAAAAATAAAGATAAAATGTATTAAGAAAAAGAAGAAATTAATTGTAAATTAAATTAGTGATTTCAAAGTAATAACAAAGATCAAAATTCTAAAAGAAATGTTCTAAAAAACTCATGAAATAATTGAATGAATAATAAAGGAAACAATGACAACAATTAGACGAAAAATGCATGACTATGATCAATGGACCAAATGACTGCAAATGCTAAGATAGATGACCTAAGATGATATGATCATGATCAGAGGATCTGAGGGTAAAATTTGGGGTATGACAGTTGCCCCTATTTAAATATCTTCACCGGATGACATGAGAGATGAAAATCCTCATGAAATCATGGTGAAAGATATTTAAATATAGATAACCGAAAATTTTTCCCTTAGATATATTGATATGCAATGCTATGGACAAAACTAATCTATAATGCTGACATGCAATGAACTTCTAGTATGATGATACGATGTCATGATATTGCAAAGATGCAGACAAACCAAGACATCCAAGGATAAAGAGCTAACAACCACAGCTGAGCTTACTGGGGAAGGACAGAGGTTAGTATCCACGAGGAAGACTCAAAGGGGATACAGGCTGACCAACAAAAGAGACTCACTAGGGAGACTCTAAGGCAACACTGGGGATAGAAATGAACTGGAATTGAGGGGAAACCCTACAGGTCCTCACTGGAGATAGGAGCCAGAAAGGTTTTTTTCACTGGGGAAAGATCCAGGGAGATGGACGACTGGTTCATAGGTGACCGGACGATGCTGGGGAAAAGGACACATTCTTACTGGGCATAAAGCCAGAAAGAAGACATGACACTACTGGGGATCAGTTTAAAATAAAAGGATAGACATCCTACAAAAGAGTTTCTGGGGATTTCTTATACTGAAGAGTTCAAACGGGATCTTCAAGAAAAGCCATAAAAATAAAGATACAAACTCTGCGCATCAGATAAGAGTCTTGGCAAGGTAAATTGTTCCAAGAAGCTTAGCTTAAAGTTTCAAAAATCAAAGGTAAAGGTTCATGTTTGACTCGATTCGAACAAGAGCAAATGAAATAAATAAGAATAAACAACGAGCCCACGATAACTCGAGGTTTAGGTCCACTGTTCGACTCGATTCAAACAGGGAAAGTTTTAAAACAAAAGGCAATGTTTGACTCGATTTAAACAACGACTCGGTTCAGGTTTGACTCGATTCAAACGAGAACGGTTTTAAAACAAAAGGCAATGTTCGACTCGATTCAAACAAAGACTCGGTTCAGGTTCGACTCGATTCGAACAAGAACGGTTTAAACAAAAGACTCAGAGATGGTCAGTGTTTGACTCGATTCAAACAAAGACTCGGTTCAGGTTTGACTCGATTCAAACAAGAACGGTTTAAACAAAAGACTCAGAGACGGTCAGTGTTTGACTCGATTCAAACAAAGACTCGGTTCAGGTTTGACTCGATTCAAACAAGAACGGTTTAAACAAAAGACTCAGAGATGGTCAGTGTTTGACTCGATTCGAACAAAGACTCGGTTTAGGTTTGACTCGATTCAAACAAGAACGGTTTAAACAAAAGACTCTGAGATGGTCAGTGTTTGATTCGATTCAAACAAAGACTCAGTTCAGGTTTGACTCGATTCAAACAAGAACGGTTTAAACAAAAGACTCTGAGATGGTCAGTGTTTGACTCGATTCAAACAAAGACTCGGTTTTAGACCACAGACTCACGATAATCTGAAGCTAACAATGTTTGACTCGATTCAAACAAAGATGGTTTTGACAACAGACTCACGATAATCTGAAGAAAATAAAGGATAAACAACGAGCTCACGATAACTCGAAGTTTAGGTTCAGGTTTGACTCGATTCAAACAAGAACGGTGCCAACGATGATTGGACTTTAGGTTCAAAAGAGACCTGAAAAAAAAAAAGATGCCAGTGATGACTGACTTTGAAAAAGGGTCAAACAACGGGTTCACGATAACCTGAAGTTTTGATTCTCATCTGACCTGGCTAAACAATGCCAGCGATTACTGGACTTTAGGTATCCAAGTGAGGTGATTTGAGTATCAGCTATATTGGTACCAGGGTCGCATCAATGAATATTAGGCTTCCTGGGGAATATCAATTATGGTTGCAACAAATGCTGACGACAAGGAACAAAAACAGGGATCACATCATCAAGAAGCTTGATGGCAAGGACATAACACATCCGAAGGTACGAAACCTGAGCTCAGAATACCTCATCAAATAGATTCACGGCAAGGAAACAAAACATATCTGAGGGTATAGAACCTGAGCTCGGAACACCTCATCAAATAGATTGACGGGAAGGAAACAAAACATATCTGAGGGTATAGAACCTGAACTCGAAACACCTCATCAAATAGATTGACGACAAGGAAACAAAACAAATCTGAGGGTATAGAACCTGAACTCGGAACACCTCATCAAATAGATTGACGGGAAGGAAATAACACAAATAGGGATCACATCAAACAGGTTGATGGAAAATGACTGGTTGTAACACCATGGTACTGTAGAAATATGAATAAAACTAAGGACGGATAGGATTCTCGGGAAAGAGATTGCCACTTATTGTTGGGTATAAATTCCAAAGAGATGTTGATATTGCAACACTGTTGGAGGAATAATTGTCTTCAATGAGGATCTATAAAAGATTCTTCTTGTGAGACACAGTGCAAAATAAATGCACGTTCAAGATGGGCTCAGAAAACACATCTGCCAGGGGCCAAAGTTTAATCTAGGAACAAGCTAGAAAAAAACGGTCAAACAAGACTCCAACTGAGGAATGAACTCAAATGGGAACTTATCTTATCCACCTGTGGAAAAGATAACTGAACCAACCATCATCCACGAGAATCAAACTCTGTGGGGAATTCAGAAAAGATGGTCACTTTATGCCTAGGGCTGACTTTCTATTGGAGTGAATAGACAAACCCAGTCATTTGGGGAGATAAACGTCAAAGTGAATCAAAGATAGGTAAACACCAGGAAGATGGCAAAATGCTAAGATGCTATGCAGATGAGTGCTTATGCCATGCTTATGCTTATGCTGACAAAACAGACAAAAGGAAACGAGATTAGAGATGAAATAAACATCTTGACAAGGATACCCAACCAAACTCACCAAATTGGACCATTACTGGGGATGAGCTTGTAGATGAAACAGCTCTACTTCAAGGTTATGACCTTCTCTGGGAAAAGAGTACTCCACTTGGTATAGCATCATGACTTCACTAGGATTGTCATCATGAGCTTGATTTCTTCACTGGAGATAAGAGATCCATTGAAAATTGCCAAGATTGGCTGAAGAGACAACTTTCTGGGGAGCTAGTAGAGACGCCACGAAAGCTGAGTAATTCTGCATGATTCATCTGCCCTAGAGTACATGGTCTGTCAGAAGAATACATCAAGAGGATTTTACAGAAGAATTGGCATACAAGGTGTTTTAATATCTTTAAACTCTTGGAGAGATTCATGAATTTCAGCCTGACTGCCCCTGATTGACTGACTTTGCACGACAAAGTCCTTGAACTTGTGCTTCAGACTGGTTGTTGACAACTGGGGAACAAACTTGCCCTTGTCAAGTTGATCTGTGAAGGAGCTGCCCCAGACTAGTTAACTTTTGAGAGATTTGCTGAATCTCGACCTGGTTGCTTCTGATTAACTGGTCTGTGAGGATAAGTCATCAAAAGGATTTTACAGAAGAATTGAAATACCAAATGCTTCAATATCTTTAAACTTTTGAAAGGAATCATAAGTCTTGACAAAGCTGCCCTAGTTCAACTGCATTTGCAATACAAAGTCTTTTAGACTGTGGTAGAAACAAACTGGGGAACAAACTTGCCCCTGCTGATGGGTCACTGGAGTCCACAACTTAAACTTGTCATAAGATGACCTCAAGAAGGCTTGCCCTAATATTCTGAACCTGAAGAGCTCTGCCCCTGATTCAATAGCTCTTAGAATGGTGGATTGGTGAATCCTTCCGCTTGGTTGCCCCTGACTGAGCTTCCTTTATTAAGTCCAATTCCCTAGCTGGCTGCATTTGTCAGGATTCCTTTGATATTGTTTTTGCAAACAAGTAATGTTCATTTAAAAATTGGCAATTTTAATGCAAAATTCATGCAAGCTTTAGAAAACAAATTTTATTTGATGAAACACACACAGTGGAGTGATTAAATAATAAAAAACAAAGGTGGATCTGGTCATTTACATAATGACAGATGAAGTGATCAACATACGCAATTAGCGAAGGTTATTAGGAGTCAGGTTAATCAACCTTGCTGTAGTATGCTTTCAAACAACCTTACTTCAATTAGGTCTTTTAAGGGCTGTAACGTGGCTTGGTTCACGGTTTATGAAACAAAGGATAAAGGCTCAAAGTTTATTTGTCCCTACCCCATCTTCATGATGAACTCCAGTCCTATGCTCAGTTATCTTAAGCTATACATTCAGATTCCTCTAGATTAGGAATGAATTGTTGATGGTTCAGACACCTTGGTAGTCATTACTCTCTTGCAGAATTGGGTCATCCTTTATTACTGAGGTTTTGAGGTTATGAGGTCTCCTTTTTGTCTTCATTGAGATTTTGAGACCTCTTCTTTTTGGTTGAAGTTATGATACCTCTACTTTTGATTTGGTTGAGGTTATGATACCTCTTCTTGTCTTTGTTTGAGGTTTTGAGGCCTCTTATTGGTTGTTGTACAAGTTCATTTGTATAAGGCAAAGTTTTGGGCTTCCCATCTTTCTTGGCTTTTGCCTTGAAAGGGACTCGGCTCATCCTTTGATTAAGGATTTTTTAACTATCCTTCCTTATTGTTGTTTGGAGGAATAACTTATACAAACTCTAACAATTTTGATTTGAGAGAGCTGACTGGTGTCTTGCATGAAGCACTTGCATTCGAATGCATAACCAAGTTAAACTGAGAAACTACCCACCCCAAGGTTGAGATTTAAGGTTTTTTTTTAAAGAAAGAAAACTCCTACTTCTAGGCTCGAAGGGTTAACGAGGGATTATCTTCCTTATTTCTCTAGTGTTTAGGGATTGAAACAATGCCTTACATCCTCGGCAAGGTTTAATCGAAAGCACACCACAATAATTATGGATAACATTTTCGTCATCCTCCCCAATCTTTGCTTGAACAAAGAATTGATATGGAAAAAATTTGCTGTTTTTTTGTTTTTATGAACACAAAAGTAAATGAGTGAAACGAATGGACTTAATCAAAAGATGCACAAACATTTTATTAATCTTTCCAATTTTGAAAGTACAACGATGCTTATAAGCAAATATAAATTCAAACATGCAAAGAAAATACAACAAAATGCTAAACAGCCAAAAGTTTTCCAGCTTCAGGGAACCGAAATTTCCTTCTTGATCTGCCAAACTGAGATAGTCATCTTCAGAGTTCAACGTCGAGATCAGTATGAGGATCATCTTCACATCCACTCTCACCAATTTCTTCCTCATCAGAGTCTGATAAACCTGCCTGATTAAGTGAAGGATTGTTGATTTGGATGCCTCGAGGTATGAATGAAACCTTCTCAAAGTCAAACAAAGTCTGAACCTTGTTTCCGAGCATCTTACAATCTTCAGTTGAGTGCCCTTGTGCCCCAGCGTGGTAGTCACAACGGACGAGTCTGGAAAAGACAACTTCAACAGCTACTTCAAGTCCAATTATGGCTTCGGGAAGTCAACTGAGTTACAGATAAAGGACGGATGAGACTCGAGGCTGAGAAATGCAAATGCAATGCAAATTCAATGTAATGCTAATGTAATCCAAATGGTTTCAACGAACTCAAAGGCGAGCTGCAAACATTTTGGAAAACTGAAGAGTTTTGTTTTAAAATCCATGATCTCTAAGGATCTTTGCAAAGAAAAGAACGTATGAGTCCTTTGAAATCATCAATGGATGCAATGAGATGTATGCAATGCACAAAACACGGGCACACAAGAACACAGATATATGTACACACAACAGCACATAAGTCCTAAGTTTAGGGTCTCATGAATGGAGGAAAGTATGTACAAACACACATATACAGATATTCATAGATATGCACACACAAACAAGAGAGGGCCTAGGTTTGAAGATCACGAGCATGGAGCCATGGTCTACCCATCCCAAAAGGTATGTACTATGGGTTTTCATCTACAGAACAGGGTTCTAAAAAAAGTTCCCAGAGTCGACAATCCATCTTTCGGATATTATCGACTTCCCAAATAATTGGTAATCAATAATATTCTCAAGAGAATCTCGTCTGAGTGTAGTATCGCGTGACAACCATTTCAGAAATAGACTCCCTCATGATCACCGCACTACATCCTAAAAGGCCAAGTGGGGTTTGGTAACTACGGTTCTCAATATCATGGGCACCTAGGTCGAGAGTAGTAACGTTTTCACGAATAGAATCGTTCAACATGACTAAACTCTCAAGAGGGCCTCAACTGAGTGATGGTGTCTCAAGTCAACTTTTTCAGGAATCGACTCCCTCAAAGCCTCCTTGAATATACCATCGTCCTATAACAAGTGCGCTCAAGTCCGGGTATAGGACTTATCTCACCACTCAAAAGTAGCACCCTGCACACAGAAGATCCCAAACAACCAGATATACAGGTATACAGATATATACAGATATGTACAAGTATGGGAAACAAACATAAATAACATAAACAAAACAAGGTGGGCTTAACCCTCACAAAGGACATATCTCATCATTGTTTGAGAGGACCCACATCATATTCAGAGGAATTTGGATTTGGAGGATGTGTTATTTCCTCCTAACCAGAGGGTGCCAAAATTAGGGTTTGACCTAAAATCAGTTTATTTCTAATTTTTTGGGCAAGACTTGATCTCATGGTATTCCTTATGTTCTTAAGTGTTCATGGATGGAATCTTGGTCATTGGTTCTTTGGGGAAGATGTTCAATGGATCAATTACTTGTGAAATAAGGAAAAGTCAACTGTAAAGGAGAAAGTCAACTGTGGAATTTTGAGGTTCTTTTCATTGTTTTCAAGGTCTCACATCCTCATATGGTCTTCAATTGTAAAGATTCATGCTATTCATCAAGAATCAAGAGTTTGTGCAAAAGTTACTAAATTTGGAAAATGACCTATAATGAGAACTTTCCATTTTTGGCAATTTTCCACCACATTTAACTTGACTTTTCATCATCAAGGAAGCTCCAAATGAATTTTCCTCCAACATGAAAGTTGAAGATTTTTCTCTCCCATTTCCAAAAAGTACTAGAACATCTCCATATTGTTTGTGGAACTCTAGTTATGGTCAAAACAATACAAGGTGCATTTTAAGGTTTTCATATGGTTCCATTTTTCCACCTTTTGCATTTTGGCACAAAAAACTTGTAATGTTCCCATTTGCTTCATGTCATATTACAACATCAAAATACAAGTCAAGAGGATCATTTTTGACCTTTGAATCAATTCATTCCATGACTTTTTTCTCATTATTTTCACAAAGTTCAAAAATGCAAATTCATCCAAATCTCATGAACCAATCAACCACAAGGCCCAATTTGAATTCAGAGGTGATCAATAAGTAAATTGGAGGTGAATCATGCTTTTGGCAAGGAGTTTGCACGTGTGGATAAGTGGAAGCAACACAAAATGCATTTTGGCAAAACCACTCCAATCTCCTTAATTAAGGGTTTAACCATTTGTTAATCATAATCAGAGGACTAATGGAGAGTATATACGCTAACTCATGCCTCCAAAATTAGGTCATGCACTCTCATTTGCTCAGAATTTTAAAACTCACTCTCACTTTCTCTCCTTCAAATCTCTCATTCCTTGAGGGTTTTTGAAAATTTCTTGGCATATTCTTGACCAGTGAGTTGAAAGGAGCACGAATCATCCATTGTTTTAAGCTGAAAGTGAGGTTTTCATCAAGTTCATTTCAAGAGGATCCAAGTTCAAAACTCAAGATCCAGACCATATTCAAGCTCTAATTGCATTTATTTTTCAATTAGAGGTTCCTAAGGCTAGATCTGCAGCTTATCTCTGGTTTTCTAGGAGTATTTTAAGCTCTTCAAGATCTCAGGTTAGTGAACTTTTCATGCTCTTAGAACTTGAATTTTAAGTGTGCATAATGATCTATGAGGTTCACTGAACATGATGATACGTTTTGTTTGAATTTTGGACGTGTATATTGTGTGCATTTTGAGATTTAAGTTTTGGATCTAAAGCTTCTTTCGTTCGATTTGCTTTGTGTGGTGATTGTTTGTGAAAATGGATGTGATATTATTGATCCTTGTTGAATTCTGGTTGGAATAGTGTGTTTGTTTGCATTTTCTGGAAAAGTTTTCGTTGCAGCTCACCGGAGAGGGTGACCGGAGCCCTAGCTCCGGCGACTGGTTCAATTTTCCGGCCAGCCAAGGTTTGGAGGAAGAAGACGCAATCCAGCCGTCCATTTGCTTGATCCAATGTTCCTCAGCTTGCCACCTTATTTAAAATTATGTTTTATTTTATGGTTTATGTGTGTGCCATCCCATGGTTATTATTGTGTGCCTTTAATCACAGCCTCTTATATTAATTACTATTTGAATTATTTGACTGATCTGGTGCGTAGGATAGATCATGTGGTAGATTTGATGCCAACACATTAAAAATGACATGTGCTGCTCACGTGAATTCTATGGTGTGCTAAGTAATTGTGTGTGCGCGTGTGTTTGTTAATTATGGCGTGTGTGTGAATCTGAACCCTAGATCATGATTACATTGTGTTTTGGATTGACTGATGGTGAGCGTTAGATGGATCCTGAGGTTGTTATTGAGTCTGATTTGGTTGACTGAGCTCCATTTATTTCTTTGGCGTGCTGTTGGGCTTTTTGTGTTTGGGTTTGCTTTCCCAACCCCTTGCTTTGATCCATTCCATTTTCAACATGTTTTCTTGCTGTATGCACCCCCCTTTGTTTATTTCATTTGTTTCATTTTATTTTCATGTAGTGTTTGCATTTTATTTTCTAAAATCATTTTAATGCATCCAAAAATCATAAAAAAATTCATGAAGCTTCCTTTTAGTTTTATAAAATTTTGACAAATTTTATTTTCTTATTTTATTTTATTTTTGATGTCTTAATTAATTGTTTAATTGATTTTCTTTTTGAATTGTCTCACATGTGCACACTTCAACTTGTAGAATTTATTTCTCATCATCTATACATGATCTTGAATTATTTCTTTTTGCATTTGTTAGATGACATTCTGAAGTGCATAAAAACATTTTTGTTTCATTTTTAAAACTTTTTCATATTGCATTTTGGTCCCTCTCTTTTGCATATTGAACCATGGTACTTACTTGATCTTTGCTTAATGATCGCGACTTTATGAGTCGAATGGGGGTTACTGCAAGTATACAGTTGTATCACGTAGTTTTAAAAGATTATCGATCCCACAGAGACTAGAAATCGAACGCACCGTTATCTATCGTTACTATGTTTATCTAAGGCTAATCAGAATTTGGGTTTTTTAGTTCAATCTGGAAATTAAAGCGAATTTAAAAATTAGGGATACTAGTTATGACTAAGTTATCGGTATATAATTCAGTAACCTATGTAGAATTAATTAAGCCTAAGCCTATAGAGATTTATCACCCTATTCATCTGTAGGAAAAACCGGTTTAAAAGCCCTCAACTCACACTCCCGTGGTTCTTGCTTCGGACTATACTTCTAAGTCAATACGTCTGCTCTCGCTTGCCCGTATGAGGTTAAAAATACTTTTTGAAAACTAATTGAACCTAATTAACTTTAAAGCGCTTCCGCTGTTTTTAAAACTAATGCCCGATTTCAGCTATCCGGGTAAAGCCTCACACTCCCGTGGTCTCGACTTTAACCTATGTTACTTTTTTACTCTCGTAATAAAAGTTGGGTTTTATATTAAGAAATCGAAGCCAGAAGAAGGATTGATTATTGATTTTAGCTTAGAGAAAATTAATTCATTTTAGTTACTTAATTATACACCGATAATATCGGTTTAGCTCGACATAATTTGGAAATTAAACGCGAAGGCAAAGAAATAAATAAACACAGACATAACTAAGAAATAAATAAACAATGCTTGAATTAAATAACGAAACCTGGAATTCAGTAATAATGGCAACAACAATCCCTCCGCAAGCCGGTAGGTTCTTGCTTGAATGTAATAAATTTCAAAGGTTGAAGGCAATGAAACAAAGAAAACTAAAGCTAAGTTGTAACAGTTCCTCAGTGTGAGAAACTGTCACTTTTGTTCAGTAATGGTTGACAAGGAAATGGAAATGCAAAGTAAAGGAAATGACATAAAAATTCTAGAAACAATTCGGCAGCAAGACAGTACACTTTGAAAGCAAAATTGGGCACCCTTTGTTCTTCGTGAATGCTTCTATTTATAGGCTCAACTAAGGTAGAAGTTGGAGAAAATTCAGCCACTCATGCTGACGGTTACCCTGCACAGACCTAGAAATCTTTGGAGGAAAATGGCATCGTGTGAAACTGCTTCTCTGAAATTCATAGTTAAGTCTTGGCATCCAACGTGTAAATTAAGCGCGTGGCGATCGTGGTGATATGTGACGGTCGTGGTGTACTTTGAAGCTGCCACGGTCGTGGCACTCCCATGACGATCGTGATATCAGCAAAAAATGGATTTCTTCAATTTTTCTTCTCTTTTCTGCTCTTTTCTTGCATGTTTTGGTTCTTTTCCATATTTAGCATACTTTGACTTGTGAAATATGATTACCTGCAAAAACACTTAAATAATCTCGAGAAAATCGGATATTAGTCGAAAAACGGAATAAGAACTAACATAAATCGAAGTAAAAATGTGATATAAATTCGTGTTATCAAACTCTCCCACACTTGAATCTTTGCTTGTCCTCAAGCAATCAATCTATTAAAACGGACAAACTGTATCAAATGCACATACCTGGCATATCAATGGTGTTGAAAAAGAGTTTCTCGTTAGTTAGACGGGTACTAGTGTAAAACACTAAGGATACAATAACGACACGAAGCAACAAGCTTGTCATAGACCTCTCTTTTGTACGATCCAGTCCAAATTATCATAGTTCAACCATAAGTTTTCGTATCTATTTCACCCGGTTTCATTCTAACGCAATCACATTAAGCCCTTTGCCTTATTCACGCACGTAGTGGAGTAACCGGTTAGTGACTTTGATCCCATTTACACGGGGCCTGATACACAATTGTGGTAACCCTTTATACATCTCATTCGTAGATTGCAGGGGATCGAACAGTAGTTCGCCCTACCAAGTTCAGAATCAGGTACCTCTGAACCAATCGACAACGGATTTTTTTTTTCTTTTCTTGCACATTTTCACAACTGTGAGAGTTGTTGCATATTCTATTTATTTTTTTCGGCATATAG
Source organism: Lathyrus tuberosus (assembly GCA_022829125.1). NCBI lineage: Eukaryota > Viridiplantae > Streptophyta > Magnoliopsida > Fabales > Fabaceae > Lathyrus > Lathyrus tuberosus. The sequence goes on along the minus strand of JALAZF010000205.1, from coordinate 804,118 downwards.
ATAAGAAATATTTTTTTCTTTTTCTTGATTGGGCATCAAACACTTATATTCATCGGTTCCCCACGTGGTTTGTGATATAGACGGTGCTGACTGCTAATATAAACTACTAAGGGTTACTTTAGGACTGAACTCAAGCTATCGTATAATAATCGTCAAAACTGATATCGCATACGCAAGAGGTCTAAGGTGTCAAGACGGTATCGATCTTGTTAACACTTTCCCAGCTTCCTAACATAGTTTAAAGCTTGGTATGTCACAGATGTGCATTAATCTTAAAAAAAAATTTCGTTATGGCAGAATAAAGTGAGGAAATCGGATAACTGAACAAAAATATTCATATATTACTTTGATAAGGTAAAAAAAGAAAGTACAAGAAAGGGAAATGACGGAAATAAATCTAACTCTCCCACACTATATCGGACATTGTCCTCAATGTTGCGATATAAAGGGGATTAACAAGGAAAACTAAAAAGAGAAACAAAATACAAAAACAAAATAAAATCAAGGTGGACCACGTCCTCTGCCTCTAGAGCGTCCTCTGCCATGCTGTGCTACGTGATCAGGAATGCCCACGTGATGGATGTACTCGTGTAAGCTCTGCACTCGCACTGTCAATGCACCCATCTCCTCGATGACACCGTCAAGTCTTTGACCTTGGTCAACTTGCCCTTGCTGGATCTGACGCATAAGTGTTATCATTTCATTCTGTTGCTGGGTTTGTTGCCATATAGCCCTCAGGATTTCATCATTAGTAACTGGGTCTTGGTCAGGGCGGCGACGACATCTGGAGGTTGAAGGAGCATCATTGGCTGGCGGTGGGTGGTTCTCAGGGGCGTTATCCATTTCTTGCTCCATCTCATCAACAGGTCCATGTCCTTGATCATCAGGGGCAGTGGCATTTTGCTCAGGAGCATCAAGATCAAAAAGCCAATTGGCCATATTCTGAGGGTCAATGTGACTCCTGCAAGGCATGATGATACTTCTTATGGTTTTGGCTCGGACCATAGGATGGTATTTTCCATCTCTTCGTAACTTGATGAGTTGTGAGTTTCTGCAGTAGTCTATATCAAGGAAGACTGGAGGCAAGGAGGGTAGTCTAGCAAGGTCATTTTCCAAATTCAAACTGAGTGCAATAGAGGTGACAATCCCTCCAAAGTAGAAGGGTTTGGAGCCTCTATCACAGTTTGACTGTATGTGTGCTAGTAAAAATGGTGCGGCATTAATTGGCTCTGGATGAAACACACAATGAAGGAAAAACAACTCTTTAGAATTCACCTTGTGGTTACTATCTCGTGCAAAGATGGTGCTTCCAAGTGCGCGGTGGACGTATCTGACGGCTGGGTTGTGGATAAATGTAGCGTTAAGGCTATCCCAACTGTCAATTGTGGTTCCTGTTAACCGATTCCATAATTGAAAAGCCGCTTGAGAGAAAGTTTCTTGCGGTACTCGGCGGTGCACGTCCTCACCATGGTGGAAACCGAGCATTCCGGCAAGTCGCTCTTGGCCGATTGAGTACTCTTTGCCAAACATGCGGAACTTTGCAACTCCGGTTAATTGGTTTGTTTCTCCCGCGGGGGTTATGTAAGCGAAGGAGTTGAGGAACTCTAAAGTGAGGTCTTCGTAAGTGGGGCGGCTCTGAGTACAAAGCTGCCAAAGACCGGCATTTTGTAACATCCATTGAACTCCTTCAAGCAAACCGAGTTCTTCTAAGCATGCGACGTCGACATAGCGGGTCGGTTGAACGGAACGGCGGTAGAAATCGATATACCGAGCTCTTTGGCGTTCTCCCGCCTCTCCATCACGGAAGTTTAATGTAGATAAATCTGGAATTTCACGTGCCATTGTTTTGTTAGAGAGGGTTTTGGGAAGAAAGTGGGTTATGGAATTTTGAGGGTTTGTGAAAAGAGAATTGCGTATGATGTGATTATATAGTGAAATGGTACGTTGAATGGTGATGGAAATGATTAATGTGGTTCAAATGGTAATGGGAAGGTTTGGAATTGTAGAAGGTAATGGACGGCTAGGGTTTGAATGGGAGAAAGAGGAGGGAACGAGTGAAACGATTATGTTTTTACGCAGAATTTGTTTCAAACCCGCGTGACGGTCGTCACGGGGTCGTCACGATCGTGACGCCCAAAAAATCTGGGTGGTGAAATTGTTTAATGACAGACACGATTCCAAACACATTAATTCAATAGCAGGTTATAAAAAGCACATGGAAATAGCAGTAATTTCATTCACATAGATAAGTAACATTATAACACAAATTAATCTAGAATTAAAAGAATAGGAATGGAATTTGAAATCACAAAGATTGAATAGCAGCAACAAATGAGATTATTATTTAAAACCAGAAAGGTGCTAGTTAAACTACTAGCACTGTATCAAAGATGTATGAAATCAAATTATTCCCAACATGAAAAGATGAAAACTGAAATAATGTAAATTGTTCTAAAGTAAAATGCATAAAAAGTAAGTCTTGAAAATAAGGTGCTTCATAAATCTAGCCAAGGCGTTTCTTCAAAGATGCGATGGCTTGATTTAAATGATCAAACTGTTCAACGGTCATGTCCGTAAGTCCAACAATATTTTGACGCACAGTGTTAAGCTCATCCTTCACTGAATTGATTTCTTTATGATATTCATCCATAGTCTTTAAGATAGAATTCAGATTAGAAGCATAATCAGTGGCATCTGCTTTAGGAATGTCAATGTTCTCTTGGAAATCCATATAGTCAAGATCATGGTAATGAGGGGGTGTTTTTGGGTCGATCTCAGGTTAAGGAAAGTTTCCTTTTGGTTCAGGCACGGGTTCATCAAGGTTATATAGCCAGTTATGTTGATCGTGCACACTTGTGCGTTCATGATTTGGAAGTGTAAAGTGTGGTACGACAACATTGTTAATTAAAAGCTGGAAATGGTTCGGACCTTGGTCCCTAATCATAGCCCTATTGAAGCAAAAGGTGATATTCATGGGTCTAAATTCTCCAAAGGGGTTAATCTTAGAAAGTCGGGTTCTGAATCCCATAGCATCAGCTATCTTAGTAACCAGGCTTCCTATCAAAATTGGACTGTTATCATTATTGATAAGTTTGCAAAAGTTATTCAGCATAAAAGTGAGTCCATTAACCTCTCTAGACTGAGAAGCACAAAACATAATAAAAAACTCATCCCTCGAAACAGTGTTATCATTTTCAGGTTTACCAAACAGGGTATAGGCCAGGATCATATGAAAGTAACGAAAAGCGGGGTTATGTATTTCTGTTGAAAGCATATGGTCCATGTCAAAATCAGGTTTCCCTGAAATTCTACCCCAAAAGTCACTCAGCTCTCCAACCAACTCTAAGTCCTCTTGAACCACAGAGAAAACATGGGGTCCTTCAGGAAATCCCAAAAGATCCGACAGTTCCTTTATGGTGAACTGGCAGCTATATCCAAATAATCTAAATGTAATTCTTCCCCTGGTTAAGCCTTTTCCACAGTGAGGGTTATAGCTTAAAGAGCTCAGGAATTCTAAAGTCAACCTACGGTAGCACTTATGTTTCTTATTGGCAAAACCCTCCCAACCTAACTGGTTAAACAGAAAGTCTACGCTCTCACCTACACCTAAGGCAGTCATGGTGGGTCTGTGGGCGAATTTTGTCAAGGCAAAAGGTCTAAGAGACAAAGCCTCATAGCGATGCCACTGTGCTCCATCTCTGAATTCTACTGACATGTTATCCTCGTTTGCCATTAGTTAGTACTTTTTGCAAACATGAAAGCAGAAGAGGAGAACAGGGAGAGTAGAAAGACTTTATAATCCTGTAGTTTTTTCAATTTTCAAGATCAGCACAATATTTCCAAATTAAATTTAAAACGATGTAAATGAAACTGAAAATTTGCAAAATAACAACAAATCATAGAAAACATAAAGAAATAACAAATATAAAGCGTGAAAAACAAAAATCATGGGTTGCCTCCCATCAAGCGCTGTTTTTAACGTCGAAAGCCTGACGAATTCAATTAGATGCTTAGTTAGGAGGTTCGGTGGGCAACTCTAAAAGTCTTAGGCAGTTCAAATAATCTCTATTTTCAATGCTGTGATAGTGTTTTAGACGTTGTCCATTGACTAAAAATGGATTACTATTCCTCCCCTTTATTTCTACCGCTCCACTTTGTAGAATTTTTGTAATCTCGAAAGGACCGGACCATCTAGACCTTAATTTCCCAGGAAAGAGTTTTAATCTTGAGTTAAATAGGAGTACGACGTCTCCCACACTAAATTCTTTTCTAGATAAGCGCTTATCGTGCCATCTTTTAGTTCTTTCTTTGTATATCTTAGCATTCTCGTAAGCGTCTAATCTTAACTCTTCTAGTTCATGCAGATCTAGGATACGTTTTTCACCTGCGGAATCATACCTTAAGTTCAATGTTTTAATAGCCCAATAGGCTTTATGTTCTAATTCCACTGGTAGATGGCAAGATTTACCATATACAAGCTTGAAAGGTGTAGTTCTGATTGGTGTTTTGTAGGCCGTCCTATATGCCCATAAAGCTTCGTTGAGTTTTGATGACCAGTCTTTCCTAGAGGTGGCTACGGTCTTTTCTAGAATTTGTTTTATTTCTCGGTTCGAGACCTCAACCTGTCCACTTGTTTGTGGATGATATGGTGTTGCTACGCGGTGTCTTACTCCATACTTTGATAGTAATTTGTCAAATATTTTTGATATGAAATGAGAACCACCGTCACTTATGACAAGTCTCGGCACACCAAATCTGGGAAAGATTGTGTTTTTAAAGAGCTTTATGACTACTCGTGCGTCATTTGTAGGAGAAGTTATTGCCTCAATCCATTTTGAAACATAATCGACGGCTACAAGTATATAATTATTTCCAAAGGATGATGGAAAGGGTCCCATGAAGTCAATCCCCCATACATCAAAGACTTCTACTTCTAATATACCTTTTTGAGGCATCTCATCGCGTCTCGATATGTTACCAGTGCGTTGGCACCGGTCGCAGTTTAGTATTGCGATGTGGACATCCTTCCAAAGGTTGGGCCAGAATAGGCCAGATTGCAAGATCTTAGCACATGTCTTTTAGGTACTAGCATGTCCTCCATAAGGAGCAGAATGACATTGAGAGATGATGTTTTCTATTTCTTCTTCTGGGACGCAACGACGGAAGATACCGTCAGCTCCTCTCTTAAATAGCAAAGGTTCATCCCAATAATAATGTTTTAGATCATGAAAGAATTTTTTCTTTTGTTGATAAGATAAGTCTGGTGGAAGTACTCCAGCTGCTAAGTAGTTGACTATGTCAGCATACCATGGCAGGGTTGCGTGCATGTTAATTTCTTCCACGACTTCTTCCACCTTTGGGTCATTCAACCGTAGAGTAGACATATCACTTTCTAGTTGGGCTATGAGTCGTTCATATGGGAAATCCTCATTAATGGGTACTGGCTCTGGTTTAATGCCCTCTAATCGGGATAAGTGGTCTGTTACTACGTTTTCGGTTCCTTTCTTATCTTTGATCTCTAGATCAAATTCTTGTAGAAGTAGGATCCACCTTAGCAGTCTAGGTTTTGCATCCTTCTTGTGAAGTAAATATCTAATAGCTGCGTGGTCTGTGTAAATGATGATCTTAGCTCCCACTAGGTAAGAACGGAATTTGTCAAGGGTAAAGATCACGGCTAAAAGTTCTTTTTCTGTGGTAGCGTAGTTCATTTGGGCGGAATCTAAAGTTCTACTTGCATAGTAAATGGCATGAAGTTTTCTATCCCTCCTCTGTTCTAAGACTGCACCTACAGCATAATCACTTGCATCACACATGATTTCGAAAGGTAATCTCCAATCTGGTGGTTGCATGATAGGTGCGGTAATAAGAGCTGTTTTCAGCTGTTCAAATGCTTTTAGGCATTTCTCATCAAAGATGAATTCAGAGTCTTTGATTAATAGACCGGTAAGAGGTTTAGTGATTTTCGAGAAATCCTTTATGAATCGTCGGTAGAAACCGGCGTGTCCTAAGAAACTTTGTATTTCTCGTACGGTTTTTGGGGGTTGAAGATCTTTTATAATTTCTATCTTGGCTTTATCCACTTCAATTCCTCTATCGGACACAACGTGTCCAAGTACAATTCCTTCATTTACCATAAAATGGCATTTCTCCCAGTTTAATACGAGATTAACTTTTACGCATCTTTCCAATACCATTTCTAGGTTCGATAGACATCCTTCTATATACGGAAAAGTCATCCATAAACACTTCCATAATGTCATCTATAAAGTCAGCGAAGATTGACATCAAGCATCTTTGGAATGTGGCAGGTGCGTTACATAGTTCAAACGGCATTCGCCGATAAGCAAATGTACCGTAGGGACATGTGAAGGTCATCTTTTCTTGGTCATCAGGGTGAATAGGAATTTGAAAGAATCCTGAGTAACCGTCTAAATAGCAGAAGTATGAGTGTTTAGCCAATCTTTCCAACATTTGGTCAATGAAAGGCAATGGGAAATGGTCTTTACGAGTGGCTTTATTCAGCTTCCTATAGTCGATGCACATTCTACTTCCAATTACAACCCTTTTTGTTATAGATTCACCTTTTTCGTTCTTAACAACTGTAACACCTCCCTTCTTTGGAACGACATGTACTGGGCTAACCCATTTGTCGCTCCCGGGATTTTCATCCAAGTACAAACGCGAAAGTGGCACCGAAACAGAGTCGCCAGCAATGTGTATTTATCCCAAGAGAGGGAAAGGAAACACCGCGTAAACCTGAGAGAAAGGAAAAGCATGGTCTTGCGACCAAGAGAAATGGGTTCGGGAGTCGGTTACGCGAGAGGAAGGTATTAGCACCCCCTCGCGTCCATCGTACCCGATGGGATCCACGCTTGCTTGTCTCGATCAAAGGTTGATAGAAAAGAATACTGGAAAAGGAACGAAAAGAGAACTGGAAAAGGAACGAGAAACAAATGTAGGGAAAATAAAAGAAGTGCTCGCATGGGCCCTACCCCACTGCCTACGTATCTCATCGGGAACATGAGAATCAGAGCGACGTAGTTCCCCTCACTAGGGATGGATTAACTGTGTTTTTTAGAGAACGGCTTACGTCCTAGCTCAGGTGTTGCAGGCTCGCTGGTCCGAGTGCGTTACCATCTTGCAAGAGAACGAGTAGAAGCGCGTTCGTGCGTTGAGAATGAATGAGATGAGAAAAGAATTCCCGAAGGAAAGGCGTTATTGTTTGTTTTTGTCTTTTAGAAGGAAGTGTTTTGGATTTGTTTGCATACGACAGTGTATCTGGATCTTAGTCATTGGAATGTGTACCTTCTCACATTCCAAGATGGAATGGGTAAGAAAGCACACTAAGGGTGAAGAAGACCCTCACACTTAGTTCCAATTATCAAGGTTCAAACACACTAGCATACTTGTGTTTATTAAGTGTTTTGTTGATTATGAAGTGAAGAAGTGTTTTTTATTATTTGCACCTTCAACAAGTATTGCATTTAAGTCCCTCATACAAGATCAAATATGTAACACATTGACCTAAGATGGGCCATATGCTACACATCTTAAGATTATAAGAGAAGACCCCTTATAATCTTTTCTTTATATGAAAGGCCTAAATGCAATAAATGCCTACCTTTATTAGATATTTTGAATTTTCTTTGAGATGAGAAAAGAGACTCAAGGGAGGATAAAGGTAAAAATCTATATGGACTAAGACTCAATCCTAATTGATTAGTTAAGGGAGTGATCCTAAAGTTTGTGAGGTTTCAACCTAAAGTCTAAAGAAAGAATGAATTAAACAATTCACTTCTAAAGTAGAAGATGAATTGTAATTCACAAAGGGAAAGTGATGAGTTATTAAAAGAAAGCACATAAGTGCTTAACAAAACACAAAATGGAATTGTAAAAGAGAAAGGATAGAAGTTGAATGTGGATTCCTTATCCACACTCAATTGAAACTTACCAAAGCCCCTACATGGTTAGTAAACATGTATAAGAAGTATAAGAAGTAAAAGAACATGTAATGCATCATAAAACTCAAAAGAATTAAATGAGAAAACAAATCCTAGAACCACAACCAGAATGGGCATCATATGGACAACAAATGAATATCATCATACAAGTGCAAGTGAATAGGCAACAAACATCATCCATTAGCATTTAAACATGTTACAAGAAGAAAGGGTAGATGAAAGATGGAAAGAAATGAAGAGGACATGCATAAATGGAACATGTAAATCAACAACCAGAATTGAAACTAAATGGAAAATGGTTTATAAACATCTCAAAAGTATTTATGAGGTAACTTCAAGACATTCAAGAAGTAATATAAGAAGAATTGAAATGAAAGTTCAAAAAGAAAGGGCAAACAATACATGTTAATGATGCACAAAGTTCAAATTGAAATGAACATGTAAAGATGACCTATAATGTGTATCAAAGACCTACAATATCATATGAATGGCTCCTAACATATGCAAATGCTCATACAAATATGCACAAAAGAATTCATGTAAACATGCACTAAAGTTGTAATGACATGCCATGGATTATACATCCAATGTGATGCATCAAACAAAGACCAAATGGATTCATGAAAATTATGCCAGCATATTATTGGAATGCCTAGGTCAGAAATGCATCATACATCAAGATAGCATGTAAAAATTCAGAGCAAAATGACTTCAAACAAAGCAATTAGGTCAAATTGAAACATCATGCAAAGTGGTGCAAATATAGGCATCAAGACATATGATAAAGTGACCTAAAAAATCAAACAAAAATCATCTAACATGCTTCAATGTATTAGTGAATCAATGCAAAAAGAATCATGTCAAAATAGTTGGTAATGAGCAAGAACAAAATTAAACAAATTCATGTATCATGCTTAGAATGCATCTAAGTGGAAATTCAAAGAAAATTATGGAACAGGGGCAAAAAGGTCATAAAATCATAAAATAAAATCATGAAAAATTTCCTAAATGTTTTAAGAATACACATGAATTTTTGTAGAATTTTCCAATATGTTTTGGTATTTTTAAAAATTAGAAATGAAACATGTATGAAAGAAATAAAAATAAAAAATGAATGCAAAATGAAGGGGGGTATGTACATAGCAAAGTCACAGTTCAAAATCATTGGGCTTCAATACATGGGGGTGTAATTATCAATCTGAATAGATCCAAGTCTGCGCAAAACACCATAACAATCATGCACTTCAGTCAACAATAGTCAAAACCACACAAGCCATTGGATCAAGTCACAGTCAACATTCAGTCAAAGTAGCCAAGATCAATACACGCGCACGAAGGACCACACAACATACAGTATACCACACCACATAATGTTCACTCTGATTAAAATAAAACATGTGCCAAGCATGTGACATTTTTTATGTGTTGGCACAATCTTATCCGCACGATTCACAAATCCAACGGCCAATATTCAAACTGAGAAAACCCTAGGAGTTAAAGCTACCGGCCGGAGAGGGACCTCCGGTCACCTTCTCCGGCGAGAACCATCACCTGCGAATCTCACATATTCACAAAAATACACAATGCACACATCAAAATGAAGCTCATGCTAAGCACAATACGAATCCTCAGTTATCTTTCATATACCATGCGCACACGTAGAAAACAGAGGAGACAAAGATATGCCCTAACTTTTTGATCTAAGCCTCTACAAGGCCTATCAACTAGCCGGAGTGTCAAATGCTCCTATTGAGCTCATGTCATGATAAAAACAACAAAATAAACCATAAAATGTGAGAGGAGTGCTTGAGAATTTTGGAACCTGAACTTGCAGCTCTTGGAGAGTCTTGAGAAAACCAGAGAAAGCACTTGTTCTTCAATCTTGGAGCTTCACAAACTAGGCAAAATAAATGCTATGTGACTTGTTGTCTTGAGAGCAGAGAGATCCAATGTTGAAAAGTGCTTGAAGCAACCTTGAGGACTATGCTGCAATCTCCTTCAATCAAACACCATTGATGATGATGAGGTGAAATGGATGAAGGTGACTGATTCGTGCACAGAGAGAGAGAAAAAGTTTAGAGGATGTTGAGAGAGTGAGAGTGTTCTTGAGAGTGGAAATGAGAAAGTGAAGTTGGAAATGAAATTAGAGTGTGAGTTTTCTATTTATAGTGAGCTTTAATCATGGTTTAGTGAGTTGAGTTAAATGAGTTAGCATGGTTAAACTGAGTGCACCCTAACTAACTGAGTCAAGTTAGTTAGGGGCGAGTCATTGATGGTTGTGGTGTGGTGTGGGAATGTTCACGACAGTTATGGTGGAATGAAGAGTGAAGCTTGGAATGGTAAGGTTGTTGTGGCAGAAACTTGCTCAACAAGTTGTTCTCTCTATTTTCATGCAAGGCACATGATGTTAAACATTGTGTAGGTGATATGTGCTTGACCAAATGTGGAAATAAAGTTCATGGATTGTTTGATGAATGTCTGAACCAAACTGCTAATTCTGATGTGATTCCTCAGTTGGAAATGGTGAAGTTTGCGCATGGATATCTCTCTCTTCAAGCCATGGACATGAGTGATCTTGGTACCATTTCAAAGTGTGTACATGGTACAACAACTTTGATGTTGAAAAGAAGTGAAAATGAGACTTGCAACATATTGAAAATGAGCTTCAAACATAGGAACTCAAGACTGGCTTAAAATGCTGCAGAATGCGCACATGTGTGGCATGACTTGGTTGTGACCTAGTCAAATTTCAGTTGCATTGACCATACTTTGAGCCATCATAACTCCTTATTCTTTGATCAAATGGCATTTTGTCCAACATGAATAATGAAGAAGACACTACAAGGAACAACTTTGATGTTGAAAAGATTTTCATTTGGAGCTTTTATCATTGAGAAAAATGAGTGAACGTTTGGCACACCAACTGTTTGAGGAAATGATGTGCGCGTGACCTGAAAATACTTGGTCATGACATGGTTTTTTGCCCTACTTTCCTCCAACTTTGATCCATCATATCTCCCTCATTTTTTATCCAATGGAGATGTTCCACACATGGATTTGAAGCTTAAAGCAAGGCCTTTCATTGAGGCAGAGTGGAATTTTCATTTGGTACTCCAAATTTGAATGGCCTTGGTTCAAATTCTGATGCAAAATGGCCAAAACTTGCTATTTTTAGTAACCCTTCCTCTTCCAAAAATGGCAACTTTCCACATCTTGATTTTTTCATGATTCCTTTGGAGTTTCTTGACCAAATTTTGTACATTGGACATATGTAACATGAATTTCATGAATTTGGCCTCAAAAATTCAAGAGTTGACTTTTTCCTCTGATTATTTGACTTGGCCCCAAATTCCCTGATTTTTGATCTTTCTTCCAATTGAATCACTTCTAAAACCAATTGAGATGCAATCTTCCACATCCATATACCTAGGGACATATAGGAAACCATGACATCAAGTCTTGCCCAAAAAAGCAAAGATTCCCTGATTTAAATGGAAACCCTAATTTTGACCCTCTCTGGTTAGGAGGAAATTGCACATCTTCCAAATCCAAATTCCTCAGAGTATGTTGTGTATCCTCTTAAAGGATGATGAGAAATGCCACTTGAGAATGATTTTGAATCAATGAGCTATCTCTTTTGAGGGTTTTCCTTCAATTTTTGAACCTCTTGCATAGTGAAAGATGTAGTGCTTTAATCTCCCATTGAATCTCACTTCCTTGAGGTTTTGGAAGATCAATTGAGATAGTATGAGACATGAGAGACCTCTTGGCTTGCCTAGAGCCAACTTGATTGACCTTTTTGTGCTTTGAATGATTCCTTGATTGTCCACCTTCCACCTGATCACATGCCCTGATGGTAAGAAGGATGCCATGCTTCATTTTTCTATTGTAAATGCAATGTAATGTTAATGAGGTGGATATGATATGATAAATGATAATGCCATGCTATGATGCCAAAAGGGGAGAGCAAATTTTGGGGTATTACAGCTGCCCCTATTCAAGCGCTGTAGACCTGAATGCCTGAAAGCAAATGCTTTCGGACTTTCAAGGTATATAGTGATTGAATACCAAAAATAACCAAAAATTTGCTCTGGGTGAAGAAGAAAAGGGATATAAACCCAACGAGACTGCTGGATTGAATCCTCGATGAAACGTCGGAGAGATCTGTCTTTTGAACGATGCCAGACGACTACTGGCTTGCCACGCTGATGGTGGACTTTAATACTGTCTTTTATGCAATTCCAGACGACTACTGGCCTGCCACACTACTGGTGGACTTTGGAAATGTCTTTTGAACGACGCCAGACGACTACTGGCTTGCCACACTACTGGTGGACTTTAATAATGTCTTTTATGCAATTCCAGACGACTACTGGCCTGCCACACTACTGGTGGACTTTGGAAATGTCTTTTGAACGACGCCAGACGACTACTGGCTTGCCACACTACTGGTGGACTTTAATAATGTCTTTTATGCAATTCCAGACGACTACTGGCCTGCCACGCTACTGGTGGACTTTGCAGCTTCGTGCCACCCGAAGATGGACTTCTGCCAATCCACTGTTGGACTTTTGCCACCCGAAGACGGACTTTTGCCAATCCACTGTTGGACTTTTGCCACCCGAAGACGGACTTTTGCCAATCCACTGTTGGACTTTTGCCACCCGAAGACGGACTTTTGCCAATCCACTGTTGGACTTTTAGCTGCTTTGCCACCCGAAGATGGACTTTTGCCAATCCACTGTTGGACTTTTAGCTGCTTTGCCACCCGAAGATGGACTTTTGCCAATCCACTGTTGGACTTTTGCCACCCGAAGACGGACTTTTGCCAATCCACTGTTGGACTTTTGGAGTATGCAAAATTGTATTACTCTCTGCATCTGTGTCAGACATCTCTGCTGACTCTGCTGAGGAGCATAGACCAATGATTTGACTTTGGAGACTCCTGAAAGGATAACCTCTTCACTGGCGAATGGATGAACAATCCGTCTGCTTCGAATTGTCAAGCTTGCCAAAAATAAATTGGACTTTAAGATATGAGGGAATGACGACTCTGCCAGGAATTATTCCATCTGTTTGGGGGAATGAATTCTGGTCACAGCGATTCCGCTGGGGATGAGAATTTTTAAATGACGTCCTGCTGGGGAAATGAGCCATTAAAACTCTGCTTGGGGATTTATTCAACCCAAGATCCTTTATAGGGATTATCAACCTTCTGACCCGGCTGGGGAAAGGCTGTACCATCCTTGTTGAGGAATAGATTCTGTCGATCTGATAAACCTCTGCGGAGAGAACAACAACTCAGCTGGAAGTTGCTGACAAGATTCGATACTGACCTCTGTGGGGATACCATGACCAGAGATACGATCTTGCTGGGTATCAGGGCTACTCTGCCAGGGATATGCAAATCCTGGTTAGAACATTCCACTGCAACTTGCTAGAAAGAGTCCTTAGAGATCTGTTGGGGAAACCCAAAGCAAATCCACAGTAGTCTGCTGAAGAATGTGACTGTCGAGCTTAGGATAAGTACTACAATGCCCCATGTTAGGCGAGCTTCCCTTTAGACAATTCTGTTAGGGATGACGGGTTTATAACAAACTCTGCTGGAGAAAACTGCTTTAAAACGTCTCATGTTGGGGAATGCCTTTCGAGAGGATTTTACAGAAGACCAACTGTCCTCAAACTCTACTGGGGGTGACCAACACTTCATGCTGGGGAAACAATCATGCCCCATGCTTGGACAACACAACAATTCGTCCCCGCAGAGGATGTCATAAGAGGATTTTACAGAAGATCTAGCCTCTTCAAACTCTTGTGACTTCGCTGGGGATAATGACCATTAGTTTCGGTGTCGACGAGACCACTCTCTTGGGGAACCTGTGACCGTTATCGACATAGAAAAGCTTGTAGCTGTTGGAAATACTGTATGAGAGAATCGACTTAATAAGATGCAACGGTACCCAGTTGAACTTAATTCACTGATATCGACCCGTTATGAACAATCGTCGACCGAACGATGAACGCCGATCTCCTTACCCATAATTGCCCCAGTCTTTTGCGTGGGGTGATTTATTGCTGGTCTTGTGCTTAAAATCATCTGCACCTGCTACCTGCAACAAAAGAATATGCCCACATGCCCCGAATATTGCGTGGCTAGAATCCACCATCCGGGAGTATTCAACATTCGAAGTAATTTCAAATATTTTTTCTGCGCATGTTATTGCAAGGCTGCCATGTTTTCAAATGCAATGTTTTATCAAAATTAGGACGTTTTTGCAAACAAAGCAATAAAACAAAAATAGGAGGCTTTTTATTGAAATTCAATTTATTGACTGAGAGCCCAGAATAGGCAATTACATCTGGAAGCAATCCCTGGAAAGAGGTGATCGCTGAAAATTGAGAAAAGAAACTATCCTAATGGCAATGTGAAAACGGAATTCCACTGAGTTTCCATTCTGTTATGACCAGTATGTCTTCAAAACTCCCCGACCTTGCCTTCTGAGGAATGATCAGACCGATTCCTATTCTTCAGAACGTCAGTTGTTCAAACGGTAATGGGTACAGATAACTCAGACTGTAGTCATTCGCTTAAATCCCTCTTTTGTGTGGACCGCCCTTTCAGGTTTTCGATCCACCAGGATACCCTTCTTTGCCTAAGTTGCCCTTTCGGGTTTTCAACTTACCGGGTGTACAATTTTTTTCAATTATATCCCTAATTTTTGCCCGAACCTTATTCTGTTTTTGGTTCGCCGGGATGCCCTTTTTTGCCTGGATTTTTTTATTTTTATTATCCAGCGGGTCTATTCATGCGAAGTATTTTTTGACTACGTCCGAGTTGACAGGGGATGAAAAGTCTTCGCCATCCATGGTTGTAAGCAATAAAGCTCCGCCCGAAAAGACCTTTTTAACCACGAATGGACCTTCATAGTTAGGAGTCCATTTGCCCCTGTGATCTGTATTGGGAGGAAGGATCCTTTTGAGTACCACATCTCCGACTTTGTAAACCCGAGGACGCACCTTTTGGTCAAATGCCTGCTTCATTCTGCGCTGGTATAGTTGCCCATGACATACAGCCGCCAATCGCTTTTCCTCAATAAGGCTCAACTGATCAAATCTGGCTCGTACCCATTCAGCTTCATCTAGCTTAACATCCATCATGACTCTGAGGGACGGAATCTCTACTTCAACCGGTAGCACTGCCTCCATACCATATACAAGTGAGAATGGGGTTGCCCCAGTGGACGTGCGTACCGACGTTCGATACCCATGCAAAGCAAATGGTAACATCTCATGCCAATCTTTGTACGTGACAACCATCTTCTGTACAATCTTCTTGATATTTTTGTTGGCCGCTTCGACCGCGCCATTCATCTTTGGGCGGTACGGAGAAGAATTGTGATGTTCGATTTTGAAGTCCCGGCATAACTCAGCCATCATCTTATTGTTCAAATTAGAACCATTATCAGTAATGATTCTTTCGGGAACTCCATATCGGCAAATGATATCCCGTTTTAAGAAACGAGCGACCACTTGTTTTGTAACATTGGCATAGGATGAGGCTTCAACCCATTTGGTGAAGTAATCAATTGCCACCAAGATGAAACGATGACCATTGGAAGCTGTAGGCTCAATCTTTCCGATCATATCAATGCCCCACATGGCAAACGGCCAAGGCGACGACATGATACTCAACGGATTTGGAGGCACATGCACCTTGTCTGCATAGATCTGGCATTTATGGCATTTGCGGGCATATTTGCAACAATCTGACTCCATAGTCAACCAATAATATCCCGACCTTAACAACTTTTTAGCCATTGCCTGCCCTCCGGCATGAGTACCGAAAGAGCCTTCGTGCACTTCAATCATCAACAAGTCTGCTTCATGTCTATCCACACATCTAAGCAGGACCGTGTCAAAATTTCTTTTATACAGCACGCCATCTTTGTTCAGGAAGAAACTACCAGCTAACCTTCTCAACGTCTTCCTGTCTTTGGACGATGCCCCGGACGGGTACTCTTGACTTTTCAAGAAACACTTAATGTCATGAAACCATGGCTTGTCATCAGACGTTGCATCGACCGCAAACACAAATGCTGGTCTGTCAAGGCGGGATACCTCAATCTTAGGTACATGGTTCCATCCTTGCACTTTGATCATGGAAGACAAAGTGGCCAAGGCATCAGCGAACCTATTCTCATCTCGAGGAATGTGGTACAGTTTCACTGTTGTGAAAAATGTCAGCAATCTCCTCGTATAATCTCTATACGGCACTAGATTTGCTTGGTGCGTGTACCAACTCCCTTTCACTTGATTGATTACCAAAGCTGAATCACCGAATATATCAAGGGTTTTAATCCGTAGATTAATCGCCTCCTCGATCCCCATTATACAAGCTTCATACTCTGCTTCATTGTTGGTGCATCCGAAAGTTATTCGTGCAGTGAAAGGCATATGAACACCTTCCGGCGTGATAAGAACTGCTCCAACTCCGCACCCATTCATATTGACAGCCCCATCAAACATCAGACTCCATTTGGATTCAGGGTCTGGCCCCTCCTCCGGGAGTGGTTCCTCACAGTCTTTAGCTTTGAGAAACATGATATCCTCATCAGGGAAGTCAAATTTCATGGGTTGGTAATCATCAATCGGCTGTTGCGCAAGATAGTCAGACAAGATACTTCCTTTGATGGCTTTTTGTGAAGTGTACTGAATGTCATACTCTGTCAAGACCATTTGCCACTGTGCAACTCTGCCTGTCAATGCTGGTTTCTCGAAAATATACTTGATAGGATCCATTTTTGAAATCAACAAAGTCGTGTGCCTAACCATATATTGCCTCAATCGCTTAGCGGCCCATGCAAGCGCACAGCATGTCTTTTCAAGCATTGAGTATCGGGACTCACAATCATTGAACTTTTTGCTCAGGTAGTAAATAGCATGCTCCTTCCTACCTGTCTCGTCATGTTGACCGAGAACACAACCCATGGAACCTTCAAGCACTGTCAGATACATTATCAGCGGTCTCCCTTCAACTGGAGGCATTAGAATCGGAGGTTCCTGCAAGTATTCTTTTATCTTATCGAATGCCAATTGACAATCGTCATTCCACCTGACCGTTTGATCTTTCCTTAACAATTTAAATATTGGCTCACACGTGGCTGTTAGGTGAGATATGAACCTTGCAATGTAGTTCAATCTACCCAAGAAACCACGAACCTCTTTTTCTGTTCTCGGTTCAGGCATTTCTTGTATTGCTTTCACCTTGGCAGGATCAACCTCGATTCCTCTTTCGCTCACAATGAAACCTAGCAACTTTCCAGAACGCACCCCAAACGTGCACTTGTTTGGATTTAATCTCAGACGGAACTTTCTCAACCTTTCAAACAGCTTTTTCAGGTTAACCAGATGTTCCTCTTTTGTTCTCGACTTGGCAATCATATCATCTACATAACATTCGATCTCCTTATGAATCAAGTCATGAAACAATGTCACCATCGCCCGCTGGTACGTTGCCCCTGCGTTTTTCAACCCAAAAGGCATTACTTTATAACAATATGTACCCCACGGAGTAATGAACGTGGTCTTCTCCATGTCTTCAGGTGCCATCTTGATCTGGTTGTACCCGGAGAAACCGTCCATAAATGAGAACACTGAAAACTGAGCTGTATTATCGACCAGCACATCAATATGAGGTAGTGGAAAATCATCTTTCGGGCTAGCTTTATTAAGATCTCGATAATCCACACACATTCTCACTTTTCCATCTTTCTTCGGTACTGGCACGATGTTGGCTACCCATGGAGGATACTTTGTCACAGCAAGAAACCCAGCATCCCACTGCTTCTGGACTTCCTCCTTAATCTTTAAAGCCATGTCGGGGTGAGTCCGACGAAGTTTCTGCTTGACTGGCGGACATTCTTCTCTTACTGGCAGTCTGTGCACGACAATATCCGTATCCAACCCCGGCATGTCTTGATACGACCAGGCGAAGATGTTAACATACTCGCGCAACATTTCCGTCAAAGTTTGCTTCACATCTGCTTGCAAGCTGGCACCAATCCTGATCTCTTTCTTGGCGTCCTTGGTACCAATATTGATGATTTCTACAGTCTCCTGATGAGGCTGGATGACCCTTTCCTCTTGTTTCAACAATCTGGCCAGTTCTTCAGGAAGTTCACAATCTTTCTCATCCCCTTCTTCGGCTTGATAAATCGGATTGTCAAAGTCATACATGGCCATATCAAAATCGTTATCAGTGGTATCCGGAGGATCAAGTCTGCATGAACGGGTTCATGCCTTATTTTAGAATTTATTTTTAAGCAAAACAAAAGAAAATGAAACATTGCCATTTTATTTTTTTGTGCAAAAATAAAAACTGAAAGACAGAGAACAAAATTTGATTGCAAAACGTCCTTTATTAATGATTAAACATTGCAAATGCAACCATGGTGGCCCTACAAATGAATCTATACGCCTTGGGAAGAGCGCAAGATTTTGTCATGCATTATGGTTAGAAAAAACAAAGAAAAATTACTCTGTCTGAAGAGTAACCCGGATGACTTCTTCAACGGACCAGTTCTGCACTTGTTGTCCCGAAGCATGAGGGCGTACCCAGTTGTCCAGGTCACAATCACTGTCAACACTATCCTCTGTGGCTGCACAAGACTGGTCCGTGCAGATAATTCCCCCACTATTGAAAGTAATGGGTCCCCTGCTCCCCGCATCTGAAGTTGTAGAGGGATGATAACCAATACCAAATTTGTCTTCCTTCATTGGGGTCTCTATCAACCTGCCCCAACCTTGGGCGTTGCCTGCCCTGACGACTTCGACAGCTTGTTTGTAAGATGAAATGGAGGTACCAGCCCCAACTGGTACAGAGGAAGACTCAGGTGCATCGTCAATGTTGACTGCTTCAAATGATTGGTACAGCATCTCATGAATTTCCCCATCCATTTCAATGTACTTGAACGTGGACAGGTGACTCACAAAGATGTCTTCTTCCCCACACACTGTCACAACCTGCCCTTCAAACTCATACTTCAGCTTTTGATGTAGAGTAGAAGTAACAGCCCCGGCTCCGTGAATCCAAGGGCGTCCCAATAGGCAGCTATATGCAGGTTGTATGTCCATTACATGGAACGTAGATTTGAATACCTGTGGTCCAATTTGTACGGGCAATTCCACCTCACCAAACACAGATCGTCT
Source organism: Lathyrus tuberosus (assembly GCA_022829125.1). Lineage (NCBI taxonomy): Eukaryota > Viridiplantae > Streptophyta > Magnoliopsida > Fabales > Fabaceae > Lathyrus > Lathyrus tuberosus. The sequence continues at coordinate 784,949 of JALAZF010000205.1, read as the reverse complement.
GGTCCCATCGAATGCTCTGACCACCAATTCACTAGGCCTTAAGATCAAACCATCAACTTCCAGCTTCATCAATGCCTTCTTGGGCAAGACCTTAAGTGATGAACCAGTGTCTACCAGTACATGAGATAACACTGCGCCCTTACACTCCATCGTGATATGCAAAGCCTTATTATGGTTTCTTCCTTCAACAGTCAAATCTCTACTTGTAAAGCCCAAGCCATGGCTGACATTAACATTGGAGATTACGCCCTCGAGCTGATTAACAGTAATTTCTTGCGGCACGTATGCACTCTTTAACACTTTCAACAACGCCTGCCGATGCGCATCAGAGCACATCAATAGTGACAAGATTGAAATCTTTGAAGGGGTCTGATTCAGTTGGTCCACAATCTTATAATCGCTTTTCTTGATTATCTTCATAAATTATTCCATTTCCTTATCAAAAGTAATCTTTGTCTCTGCTTCAGGTGTAGGCGCACTTTCAACCACCTGTTTACCCTTAGCCTTTGCTGCAGCTTCTGCCTCTTTATCACTTCTCAAGGTTTGGGGAGCGAACAACCTTCCACTCCTTGTAAAGCCCCCTACACCCCCTACGTTATCAATATTTGGGCTGATTGATGATTCAACTTCCTGCTTTTTACCTTCGTAATATACATCTGCCCCATAGTACCATGGGATAGCCTTCGTAGATGTGAACGGAATTGGTCCTGGTACCGTGATAGTGACAGGACTGGGCCCTTCTGGCGTAACACTCGCCACGGGAACTGCATTGACCGGCATTTGAATCTCAGCGGGAGTGTAATAGATGGTCACGGTTGATATCTCATCAGTGTCTTTCACGACTCTGTCGAACTGTAGACATCCTTCATCGATCAGATTCTGTAAACCCACCTTCAAATTATCACAGCCGTTCTCCTGATTCATACACTCAGAGCAATCTTGATTACAGCCCGGGAACACCTGTCCCTTCAATAAACGATCTTTTACAACCAACAAAGAAGTTTTCACTCGATGAACGTCTAACACCAAATTCAATTTCCTCCCATCTTCAATAGCATATACATTGGCTGCACTATGATCAGGCATGGGATGCTGAGTAATATTAGGAGCGGGAGAGAAATTGATGGCTTTAGCATCAATCAAATCTTGTACTTTATGATGGAAAGCCCAGCATTTTTCAATGGAGTGTCCCTGAGCACCTGAGTGGAACTCACAACGAGCATTAGCATCGAAGTTAGGTGGCAGGTTTCCAGCAACCGGAGCTTTCATAGTACGGAGTTCTACCAACTTTAACTCGAGTAGCCGGGGCAACAGCGCGGCATAAGTCATAGGGAGAGGATCCATCTTACGATCCCTCTGTCTAGACCTTTGCTGGAAAAAAGGTTGTTGCTGTTGAACTTGTTGTTGGGGTTGTTGTTTCTGAACAGACGGTGTGGGGATTGTTACAGCATCTACCTGATAATAAGCTCGAGAACGCCCTCTGCCTCGTCCTCTAAACACAGCATTCGTATCACCTTCTCTTCTTTTCTGGTTACTAGCAAACGGTTTCTTCGTCCCCGAAGAGCCAGCCCCACTCACATCCTGGATCTTTCCAAGCTTTAACAGACTTTCTATTCTTTCTCCCGCAATTACAATATCAGCAAATCCAGTTGACGGACAAGCAGCTAATCTATCCAGATAGGCCCCTTGCAAGGTGCCCATGAACATATCTGCCATTTCTCTGTCTGACAAGGGAGGTTGAACCTGGGCAGCCATTTCCCTCCACCTCTGTGCATATTCTTTGAAACTCTCCTTGGCATTTTGTGACAATCCCTGCAATTGGGTGCGGTTGGGCGCCATGTCAATATTATATTGGTATTGCTTCAGGAACGCTTCTGCCAGATCTTTCCAATTCTTCACAGCAGCTCTATTCAACTTCATGTACCAGGTCAAGGACGCCCCAGCCAGACTGTCCTGAAAATAGTGCATCCATAGCTTCTCGTCATCCGTATGGGCTGAAATCTTCCCAAAGTAAGCTTGAAGATGCGTTTGGGGACACGCATTGCCGTGATACTTATCAAAAGTGGGAGGTTTGAATTTAGGGGGAATTCTGACTCCTGAGACCAGCCCCAAGCTGGTAACATCAATACCCATAGAGTTCTTGCATTCTATGGCCCTGATCTTCTCTGCTAACTCATCATACCTTCGATCACCTTGATTACCCACATCAGCATCTAGTAGAGTAAATTGGTCTTCCAGAGTATCTTCAAGAGTAACACCAGCCTGCCTACCATTTCCATTACCCCGATTGTTACCACCAGGAGGAGGGTTGCCACCGGGAGGAGGAATGCCATGTCCCTGTGAATTGTCATGATGATCACCTTCGGGCCCATTGTCGGGACGCTCTACCAGAAGCCTCAGTCTCTCCTGATTTTGCGCCATGCCAGTCATGAGGGTCATGAACTGGTCCATACGCGCCCTCATTTCCGCCAAATCACTTTGCACTTGATCCATGATTCTTACTTGATTCCTTCGCGTCGAATATCGGTGAATATGACTCTCCGCTATACTGCCTGAAACCAAATAAAGGTTAGAGACCCCGCAACGAGTACCTGAAAAGCAAGTAACAAAAAATGCAAAATGATATGCAATGCCATGCAATGCCATGTTTGTCATTTCCGAGGTGCTTTATACCCTGATTCCAATCCAACCACAGAAATCTGAAGACCAGAAATTGTGATATAAAGAGACGTGTCGTGGTCATGTGCTTGTGTGCAGCTATCTGATAAGGAATAATTCTGAATAAAACTGCTCATACTCATTCAACAAAGTATTCAAGTACATTTAAGAAAGGCTCATCCGCAAATGCAATACAAGGAAAAATGGATCCATCAACAAGCCTGATGGTAACCATTAATAACAAAATATAAGGAAAAGAACATCAGTCTGACAATTCCACACCCTTCAGCTTATCACTTGAGTATTTGATCTCCTCAAAAAGTATACGGGTACGCTGGTGATTCGGCTTTTCAATCATTTCTTTGATCAAGACATCCCTTTTCTCAAGAGCTTCAGTTAAAGAACCCATGTGCAGCATCAGAGCCTCGTCATCACACACTCCTTTGTGTCTCTTTATGCCGGCTTGCGTCTTGAGTATCTCCCTTTCTATCATGACTTCTTCAAGCTCTTTCTTGGTATTCCTCAGCTCACCTCTAGCTTCTTCTAGCTGTTCTTGACTCTTACCGAGGCTTTCCCGATACTTTCTCCTCTGTTCATGCGCCTTTTCAAGCTCTTCGTCCTTAATCTGCAACTGTTCCTGTAATTCAGCATTCTCTATCCTAACTTCGTCCCAAGCGCGCTGAAACTTTGTTAACTTTTCTTTGGTCTGTGCTAACGCCTGTTTGGTTTGCTTGTGGGCTTGAGTAGCATCATCAGCACCTTTACTAATCTTCCGGAAATGTTGGGCTCTTCCAGCAAAGTCTTTTTCTTTTGCAGTTAGGATTTGTTCAGCATCTTGGGCTTTCCGCTCCAGCTCTTTGTTGGCATGTAGAGCATTCTGAAGACGGCTACTCAACTCGGAATTCTCTCCTTGGAGCTTTTTCACCAAGGCTTGCAACTTGTCAACTTCTTCCACAGTAGCAGTGCTTCTTGCTTTCTCATTCTCCGAATACAAAAGGGGTGCCTTACCAAAAGGCAAGAGAAAATCTTCAACTCTTTTCTTCACCCATTCTTCATATGCTGGATAAACCCGGTTGTTAGGCTTTCCTAGAGTAACTTTCCCCTTTTTCAGAATGCTACCCCAGCTTTCAGAAGCTTTCTGTGCTGCTTCCCATCCTTCTGATGTATGAAAATAGAGGGACTCCTCCACATCTCTCTTAATAGGCGGACCTGTCAGGGCATACCCAAATTGTCGAATGGCCAAAGAAGGATTGTAGTTAATCCCACCCAGTCTTCCTATCAGTGGAACGTTAGGGAACTTACCACAGCTGTGGATAATATTCTTACCAATCAGCCCATGATCTACCCATACGATGTCCTTGGCCACCAATCCCATTAAACGCTGTTTCCACTCTAGAGAATCTTTGGAATCCACAAAAGCCCCTGATTGTGGTAAACGGCCCGCAAACCACTTATAGAACAAGGGTGCACAACAACGAATTATCCCTCCTCTTTTCTTTTCATTTCGGTTGTACAATGAGTAGTGAAGATCTCCCAGTAGCGTTGGCACCGGGTTCTTCATCATGAATATTCGTATAGCGTCCGTATCAATAAAATCCGGCTCGTTGGGAAACAACACTATGCCGTATATACAAAGGGCTAGCAAAGCATTAAAAACAAGCCAATTCTCGCCTTTAGCTGCTTCCTGGGCCTTCTTAATCAGATATTCCAGCTTGTAACCACGAATCTTTCCTTTGTTGGAGACATTGTCACTTAGCTCTGATTTACTCAAATATAGAGCACCAGCCAACTTCCCAAAGTCAAGATCCCCCACCGATCCAAAGAAAGGGGGCTCCTCTTTGATAGCAATCCCCAACATGTTGGAATACTCCTCCAGGGTAGGAACCAACACATAGTCTGGAAATACAAAACATCTCAGAGGCGGATCATAGAACTGCATCAACGTATGGAGACCTCTGGCTTCATAATCACTGACATTACGGACCATAGATAAAATCCACCCATATTTCTCTTCAAAAGCTTCTCGTACTGCAGGACTCGCCATTCCCTTCAGCATAACAATAGGGCCCAAAGTAGGCGTAAGGAACTTATAGCTGATGATATTCTTCCTCTCTTTAGTGTTCATCTTTGCAGGGACCTGATGACTGGAATCAAGGGTAATATATGCACCTGGAAATGAATAAACATGTATGTTAGGATATGATAATGCAATGCAAAGGGCAATGTGATCAGGTAATCAGATGTCTGTGCTGAACTGTGAACGGTGTCAGTGTAGCTCTGAGACTAATATAGAACCATAGATAAGAACCATCTGAATACAATAGGATGAAACTTCCTTTTTGTGCAATGATGATAGAAAACCGGGTATGTAGGAGGTCATGGTTACCTGCAAACCTGTAAACAACCCGCCCTTCTCACATGTGGGTACTAGGATGTTCAATATCCCGGGCTCTCAGGTCGAGAAATGATGATACGTTCACCATTTCTGGTTTGGCATCATCATCAATCGAGGAGGCCTCAACTGATTCTCCAAAACAAAAAGGTCCTCAGCTTCTGGCACTGAGGTCGAGAAGCAATAGTACATTCATCCCTCAGGGTACAGTACTACCGCCAATCGAGGAGTGCCTCCGCTGATTCTCTTTCAAAAAGGGATGTCCTATAGTAAGTTCCCAGCATTGGGTCCTCGGATCGAGAATGTGCAATGGGTTTGCCACGGAATGTGGTCTGCCACTGTCACAACTCGGGAGGAGTGCCGCAACTGAGTCCTCGGGAATGGTCACCAGAGTCGACAGTTCCTCAAGAGAATAACCACTGGCCTGCATAACATGCAGTAGCAGAAAGCTCCTGATAGAACCTCGTCTGGTTGTGGGTCTCATGAACAACAATACGTGGTCACCACCACGCAAGCGTCATGACTATCCACTCTAATACTTATGTATGTACTCAAGCCTTGGTAGTGGGCTTATCTCTCAGAACACCCATCCCGCCAAACAGACAAAACAGTGCAACACAATATAATATATGATATGTAATGCTAAAATGCGGTAAATACAGTAAAATAAATAAACAGCAACATATAGCACAACAGTAAACACCCAATGAAAGAAAAGCAGACAAGCGCTAGGATTGACTCGCTAAGGAAACCAGAGATTCTGGGTTCGGTCCCCAGCAGAGTCGCCAGCTGTCGCTCCCGGGATTTTCATCCAAGTACAAACGCGAAAGTGGCACCGAAACAGAGTCGCCAGCAATGTGTATTTATCCCAAGAGAGGGAAAGGAAACACCGCGTAAACCTGAGAGAAAGGAAAAGCATGGTCTTGCGACCAAGAGAAATGGGTTCGGGAGTCGGTTACGCGAGAGGAAGGTATTAGCACCCCCTCGCGTCCATCGTACCCGATGGGATCCACGCTTGCTTGTCTCGATCAAAGGGTGATAGAAAAGAATACTGGAAAAGGAACGAAAAGAGAACTGGAAAAGGAACGAGAAACAAATGTAGGGAAAATAAAAGAAGTGCTCGCATGGGCCCTACCCCACTGCCTACGTATCTCATCGGGAACATGAGAATCAGAGCGACGTAGTTCCCCTCACTAGGGATGGATTAACTGTGTTTTTTAGAGAACGGCTTACGTCCTAGCTCAGGTGTTGCAGGCTCGCTGGTCCGAGTGCGTTACCATCTTGCAAGAGAACGAGTAGAAGCGCGTTCGTGCGTTGAGAATGAATGAGATGAGAAAAGAATTCCCGAAGGAAAGGCGTTATTGTTTGTTTTTGTCTTTTAGAAGGAAGTGTTTTGGATTTGTTTGCATACGACAGTGTATCTGGATCTTAGTCATTGGAATGTGTACCTTCTCACATTCCAAGATGGAATGGGTAAGAAAGCACACTAAGGGTGAAGAAGACCCTCACACTTAGTTCCAATTATCAAGGTTCAAACACACTAGCATACTTGTGTTTATTAAGTGTTTTGTTGATTATGAAGTGAAGAAGTGTTTTTTATTATTTGCACCTTCAACAAGTATTGCATTTAAGTCCCTCATACAAGATCAAATATGTAACACATTGACCTAAGATGGGCCATATGCTACACATCTTAAGATTATAAGAGAAGACCCCTTATAATCTTTTCTTTATATGAAAGGCCTAAATGCAATAAATGCCTACCTTTATTAGATATTTTGAATTTTCTTTGAGATGAGAAAAGAGACTCAAGGGAGGATAAAGGTAAAAATCTATATGGACTAAGACTCAATCCTAATTGATTAGTTAAGGGAGTGATCCTAAAGTTTGTGAGGTTTCAACCTAAAGTCTAAAGAAAGAATGAATTAAACAATTCACTTCTAAAGTAGAAGATGAATTGTAATTCACAAAGGGAAAGTGATGAGTTATTAAAAGAAAGCACATAAGTGCTTAACAAAACACAAAATGGAATTGTAAAAGAGAAAGGATAGAAGTTGAATGTGGATTCCTTATCCACACTCAATTGAAACTTACCAAAGCCCCTACATGGTTAGTAAACATGTATAAGAAGTATAAGAAGTAAAAGAACATGTAATGCATCATAAAACTCAAAAGACCACAACCAGAATGGGCATCATATGGACAACAAATGAATATCATCATACAAGTGCAAGTGAATAGGCAACAAACATCATCCATTAGCATTTAAACATGTTACAAGAAGAAAGGGTAGATGAAAGATGGAAAGAAATGAAGAGGACATGCATAAATGGAACATGTAAATCAACAACCAGAATTGAAACTAAATGGAAAATGGTTTATAAACATCTCAAAAGTATTTATGAGGTAACTTCAAGACATTCAAGAAGTAATATAAGAAGAATTGAAATGAAAGTTCAAAAAGAAAGGGCAAACAATACATGTTAATGATGCACAAAGTTCAAATTGAAATGAACATGTAAAGATGACCTATAATGTGTATCAAAGACCTACAATATCATATGAATGGCTCCTAACATATGCAAATGCTCATACAAATATGCACAAAAGAATTCATGTAAACATGCACTAAAGTTGTAATGACATGCCATGGATTATACATCCAATGTGATGCATCAAACAAAGACCAAATGGATTCATGAAAATTATGCCAGCATATTATTGGAATGCCTAGGTCAGAAATGCATCATACATCAAGATAGCATGTAAAAATTCAGAGCAAAATGACTTCAAACAAAGCAATTAGGTCAAATTGAAACATCATGCAAAGTGGTGCAAATATAGGCATCAAGACATATGATAAATTGACCTAAAAAATCAAACAAAAATCATCTAACATGCTTCAATGTATTAGTGAATCAATGCAAAAAGAATCATGTCAAAATAGTTGGTAATGAGCAAGAACAAAATTAAACAAATTCATGTATCATGCTTAGAATGCATCTAAGTGGAAATTCAAAGAAAATTATGGAACAGGGGCAAAAAGGTCATAAAATCATAAAATAAAATCATGAAAAATTTCCTAAATGTTTTAAGAATACACATGAATTTTTGTAGAATTTTCCAATATGTTTTGGTATTTTTAAAAATTAGAAATGAAACATGTATGAAAGAAATAAAAATAAAAAATGAATGCAAAATGAAGGGGGGTATGTACATAGCAAAGTCACAGTTCAAAATCATTGGGCTTCCATACATGGGGGTGTAATTATCAATCTGAATAGATCCAAGTCTGCGCAAAACACCATAACAATCATGCACTTCAGTCAACAATAGTCAAAACCACACAAGCCATTGGATCAAGTCACAGTCAACATTCAGTCAAAGTAGCCAAGATCAATACACGCGCACGAAGGACCACACAACATACAGTATACCACACCACATAATGTTCACTCTGATTAAAATAAAACATGTGCCAAGCATGTGACATTTTTTATGTGTTGGCACAATCTTATCCGCACGATTCACAAATCCAACGGCCAATATTCAAACTGAGAAAACCCTAGGAGTTAAAGCTACCGGCCGGAGAGGGACCTCCGGTCACCTTCTCCGGCGAGAACCATCACCTGCGAATCTCACATATTCACAAAAATACACAATGCACACATCAAAATGAAGCTCATGCTAAGCACAATACGAATCCTCAGTTATCTTTCATATACCATGCGCACACGTAGAAAACAGAGGAGACAAAGATATGCCCTAACTTTTTGATCTAAGCCTCTACAAGGCCTATCAACTAGCCGGAGTGTCAAATGCTCCTATTGAGCTCATGTCATGATAAAAACAACAAAATAAACCATAAAATGTGAGAGGAGTGCTTGAGAATTTTGGAACCTGAACTTGCAGCTCTTGGAGAGTCTTGAGAAAACCAGAGAAAGCACTTGTTCTTCAATCTTGGAGCTTCACAAACTAGGCAAAATAAATGCTATGTGACTTGTTGTCTTGAGAGCAGAGAGATCCAATGTTGAAAAGTGCTTGAAGCAACCTTGAGGACTATGCTGCAATCTCCTTCAATCAAACACCATTGATGATGATGAGGTGAAATGGATGAAGGTGACTGATTCGTGCACAGAGAGACAGAAAAAGTTTAGAGGATGTTGAGAGAGTGAGAGTGTTCTTGAGAGTGGAAATGAGAAAGTGAAGTTGGAAATGAAATTAGAGTGTGAGTTTTCTATTTATAGTGAGCTTTAATCATGGTTTAGTGAGTTGAGTTAAATGAGTTAGCATGGTTAAACTGAGTGCACCCTAACTAACTGAGTCAAGTTAGTTAGGGGCGAGTCATTGATGGTTGTGGTGTGGTGTGGGAATGTTCACGACAGTTATGGTGGAATGAAGAGTGAAGCTTGGAATGGTAAGGTTGTTGTGGCAGAAACTTGCTCAACAAGTTGTTCTCTCTATTTTCATGCAAGGCACATGATGTTAAACATTGTGTAGGTGATATGTGCTTGACCAAATGTGGAAATAAAGTTCATGGATTGTTTGATGAATGTCTGAACCAAACTGCTAATTCTGATGTGATTCCTCAGTTGGAAATGGTGAAGTTTGCGCATGGATATCTCTCTCTTCAAGCCATGGACATGAGTGATCTTGGTACCATTTCAAAGTGTGTACATGGTACAACAACTTTGATGTTGAAAAGAAGTGAAAATGAGACTTGCAACATATTGAAAATGAGCTTCAAACATAGGAACTCAAGACTGGCTTAAAATGCTGCAGAATGCGCACATGTGTGGCATGACTTGGTTGTGACCTAGTCAAATTTCAGTTGCATTGACCATACTTTGAGCCATCATAACTCCTTATTCTTTGATCAAATGGCATTTTGTCCAACATGAATAATGAAGAAGACACTACAAGGAACAACTTTGATGTTGAAAAGATTTTCATTTGGAGCTTTTATCATTGAGAAAAATGAGTGAACGTTTGGCACACCAACTGTTTGAGGAAATGATGTGCGCGTGACCTGAAAATACTTGGTCATGACATGGTTTTTTGCCCTACTTTCCTCCAACTTTGATCCATCATATCTCCCTCATTTTTTATCCAATGGAGATGTTCCACACATGGATTTGAAGCTTAAAGCAAGGCCTTTCATTGAGGCAGAGTGGAATTTTCATTTGGTACTCCAAATTTGAATGGCCTTGGTTCAAATTCTGATGCAAAATGGCCAAAACTTGCTATTTTTAGTAACCCTTCCTCTTCCAAAAATGGCAATTTTCCACATCTTGATTTTTTCATGATTCCTTTGGAGTTTCTTGACCAAATTTTGTACATTGGACATATGTAACATGAATTTCATGAATTTGGCCTCAAAAATTCAAGAGTTGACTTTTTCCTCTGATTATTTGACTTGGCCCCAAATTCCCTGATTTTTTATCTTTCTTCCAATTGAATCACTTCTAAAACCAATTGAGATGCAATCTTCCACATCCATATACCTAGGGACATATAGGAAACCATGACATCAAGTCTTGCCCAAAAAAGCAAAGATTCCCTGATTTAAATGGAAACCCTAATTTTGACCCTCTCTGGTTAGGAGGAAATTGCACATCTTCCAAATCCAAATTCCTCAGAGTATGTTGTGTATCCTCTTAAAGGATGATGAGAAATGCCACTTGAGAATGATTTTGAATCAATGAGCTATCTCTTTTGAGGGTTTTCCTTCAATTTTTGAACCTCTTGCATAGTGAAAGATGTAGTGCTTCAATCTCCCATTGAATCTCACTTCCTTGAGGTTTTGGAAGATCAATTGAGATAGTATGAGACATGAGAGACCTCTTGGCTTGCCTAGAGCCAACTTGATTGACCTTTTTGTGCTTTGAATGATTCCTTGATTGTCCACCTTCCACCTGATCACATGCCCTGATGGTAAGAAGGATGCCATGCTTCATTTTTCTATTGTAAATGCAATGTAATGTTAATGAGGTGGATATGATATGATAAATGATAATGCCATGCTATGATGCCAAAAGGGGAGAGCAAATTTTGGGGTATTACACCATTTACTGTCGGATATCGGGTATATGATTCCTGCTTCTAAAAGTTTTTTCACTTCGTCCTTGACTACAGTGCTCAAGATCGGGTTAATCCTTCTCTGATGTTCCCTAGAGGATTTACAGTCTTCCTCCAGCATAATGCGGTGCATACAAATTGAAGGGCTTATTCCTTTAAGGTCAGCGATGTTATAGCCTAACGTAGTTGGATACTTTCTTAAGACATCTAATAGTTTCTTCGTTTCGGTCTGTCCTAAGTCTGCATTGACTATTACAGGTCGTTCGAGAGCTTCGTCTAGGAATTCATACCTTAAATTTTTGGGTAATGTTTTCAGTTCTAGGGCTGGGTTCTTTGGGCAAGGTAGATGATCTGGTGTAAGTGCTAAGCATTCGCTTAGGCTATCATCTTGATAAGGTTCACGCCAGTTATCATCTTCGAAAATCGGAGGTATAGGAATTTTTAGAATATCTGAATATATGGTCGGTTCCATCTCGATTTCTCTTACGCACTCATCTATGACATCTAGTAGATAACATGTGTCATCTATGGCTGGAGCTTGTAAGAATTGTGTCAAGATAAATTCAACTTTCTCTTCACCAACTTCAAAAGTTAGCCTGCCTCTCTTTACATCTATAATTGCTTCAGCAGTAGCTAGGAATGGCCTTCCTAATATGATAGGAGTAGTAGAGTCTTCTGTAATATCTATGATTATGAAATCAGTAGGGATATAAAATTGTCCTATACGAACTGGAACATTCTCTAGTATACCAACTGGGTATTTAACAGAGCGGTCAACTAATTGAACAGACATCTTAGTTGGTCTTAATTCTCCCATATCAAGCTTCTTGCATATGGATAAGGGCATAACACTAATACTGGCTCCTAAGTCGGATAGAGCTTTGTCTATGACGAACTTCCCAATTACACAAGGTATTGAGAAACTACCTGGGTCTTTCAGCTTAGGAGGCATTTTGTTTTGAATTATTGCGCTACACTCAGCAGTAAGCGTAAATGTTTCGTTTTCCTCAATATTTTTCTTATTGGATAGGATTTCTTTTAGGAACTTAGCATACGAGGGCATCTGGGTGATGGCTTCTGTAAAAGGTATCGTGATGTTTAATTGTTTCAGAAGTTCAACAAATTTCTTAAATTGCCCTGCAGTTTTAGAACTTTTCAATCTTTGAGGATACGGAATAGGTGGCTTATAAGGTGGTGGAGGCACATAAGGTTTTTCTTTGTTTACATCCTCTTGGTCATTATCTTCCTTTTCCTTGGGTTCACTCTCCTTCTCAGTTGTTTGGTCATTAGCAGACTTTTGGTACATGGCTGGATTTTGAAGTCTCGGGTCAATGGGTCCATCTAATTCTTTTCCACTTCTCAGTATAACAGCGTTTGCATGTCCTTTGGGATTAGGTTGTGGTTGTCCAGGAAATGTTCCAACAGGAGCAGCAGGAGGTGCTTGTTGTTGAGCCACTTGAGAAATTTGTGTTTCAAGCATTTTGTTGTGAGTGGCCAAAGCGTCTACTTTGTTTGCTAACTGCTTAATCTGTTCACTAGTGTGTACGTTTTGATTCAGGAACTCTTTGTTTGTCTGAGTCTGGGTAGCTATGAAGTTTTCTATCATCAGTTCGAGGTTAGACTTCCTAGGAACATTTGGAGCAGCTGTTGCAGCCTTTTGATAACCTGGTGGTGCAGCAGGTGCTTGACCAGGTGCATACAGTGCATTTTTGTTTTTATAAGAGAAGTTGGGTGATTCTTCCAACCAGGATTTTAGGTATTTGCATAGGGGTTTGCCTGAGCATAATTCACTTGATCTGTAGAGGCTCCTGCTAAAACTTGGCATTCAGGGGCAGCGTGTCCAGCTGTTCCACATAATTCGCAGTTTGGCACTACAACAGCCACGTTGGCTGTGGGTGTCATGGTCAAGTTGTCTATCTTTTGAGCGATTGCACCTACCTTAGCACGGACGTGATCTAAGCTAGAAACTTCGTACATTCCTCCTTTGGGTTGGGATTTCTCCACTTGAGTTCTTTCACCTCCCCATTGGTAGTGATTCTGAGCCATACTCTCGATGAGTTGTTGGGCTTCATCATAGGGTTTATCCATGAGTGTACCACCAGCGGCGACATCTATTGTCAATCTTGTGTTATACAAGAGACCATTGTAAAATGTGTGGATAATTAACCAATCCTCAAGACCATGATGCGGGCATATCCTCCTCATATCTTTGTATCTTTCTCATGCATCATATAAAGACTCGTTGTCTTTTTGTCCGAAGCTGTTGATTTGGGCTCTCAGCATAGCTGTTTTGCTTGGAGGAAAATATCTTGCCAGAAAGACCTTCTTTAAATCATCCCAAGTAGTAATAGAATTTGATGGCAAGGATTGCAACCAAGCCCAAGCTCTATCTCTTAATGAGAAAGGGAAAAGACGTAGTCTTATGGCATCTGCGGTTACACCATTCGCTTTCACTGTGTCTGCGTACTGCACAAACTTGGTCAGATGTTCGTTCGGATCTTCTGTTGGGTTTCCAAAAAATTGATTTTGTTGCACAGCAGATAACAGCGAGGGTTTCAACTCGAAATCGTTTTGGTTGATAGCTGGAGCGACAATGCTGTTGTGAGGTTCTTGTTGGGATGCGACACCATAATACTTAAGAGGTCGGTTCTGGGGTGGATCGGCCATGTCTGTTTCTGATTCAGAATCTGATTCGGATTCGAGTTCAGGATCTGATTGAGATTCAGGTTCTGATAAAGGAAAAGGGATATCATGAGCTAAGCAGTATTTTTGGATACGTCTTTTTACGGTAAGAAGACGTTCAGGTTCGTCTGTTGGTCGTACGAGGTCTTCGCCAGAAGAGCGAGTACTTGGCATACAGTCAACACAAAGGGAATTTTGGTTTTTTCCTTAGTCTATACGATGTAACAAAGGAATTACGATGTCGACTTAATTAGTCCCCGGCAACGGCGCCAAAAACTTGATCGCGACTTTATGAGTCGAATGGGGGTTACTGCAAGTATACAGTTGTATCACGTAGTTTTAAAAGATTATCGATCCCACAGAGACTAGAAATCGAACGCACCGTTATCTATCGTTACTATGTTTATCTAAGGCTAATAAGAATTTGGGTTTTTTAGTTCAAACGGGAAATTAAAGGGAATTTAAAAATTAGGGATACTAGTTATGACTAAGTTATCGGTATATAATTCAGTAACCTATGTAGAATTAATTAAGCCTAAGCCTATAGAGATTTATCACCCTATTCATCTGTAGGAAAAACCGGTTTAAAAGCCTTCAACTCACACACATGTGGTTCTTACTTCGGACTATACTTCTAAGTCAATACGTCTGCTAACGCTAGCCCGTATGAGGTTAAAAATACTTTTTGAAAACTAATTGAACCTAACCGCTGTTTTTAAAACTAATGCCCGATTTCAGCTATCCGGGTAAAGCCTCACACTCCCATGGTCTCGACTTTAACCTATGTTACTTTTTTACTCTCGTAATAAAAGTTGGGTTTTATATTAAGAAATCGAAGCCAGAAAAAGGATCGATTAGTGATTTTAGCTTAGAGAAAATTAATTCATTTTAGTTACTTCATTATACACCGATAATATCGGTTTAGCTCGACATAATTTGGAAATTAAACGTGAAGGCAAAGAAATAAATAAACACAGACATAACTAAGAAATAAATAAACAATGCTTGAATTAAATAACGAAACCTGGAATTCAGTAATAATGGCAACAGCAATCCCTCCGCAAGCCGGTAGGTTCTTGCTTGAATGTAATAAATTTCAAAGGTTGAAGGCAATGAAACAAAGAAAACTAAAGCTAAGTTGTAACAGTTCCTCAGTGTGAGAAACTGTCACTTTTGTTCGGTAATGGTTGACAAGGAAATGGAAATGTAAAGTAAAGGAAATGACATAAAAATTCTAGAAACAATTCGGCAGCAAGACAGTACACTTTGAAAGCAAAATTGGCCACCCTTTCTTCTTCGTGAATGCTTCTATTTATAGGCTCAACTGAGGTAGAAGTTGGAGAAAATTCAGCCACTCATGCTGACGGTTACCCTGCACGAACCTAGAAATCTTCGGAGCAAAATGGCATCGTGTGAAACTGCTTCTCTGAGAATTCGTAGTTAAGTCTCTGCATCCAACGTGTTAATTAAGCGCGTGACGATCGTGGTGATATGTGACGGTCGTGGTGTACTTTGAAGCTGCCACGGTCGTGGCACTCCCATGACGATCGTGATATCAGCAAAAAATGGATTTCTTCAATTTTTCTTCTCTTTTCTGCTCTTTTCTTGCATGTTTTGGTTCTTTTCCATATTTAGCATACTTTGACTTGTGAAATATGATTACCTACAAAAACACTTAAATAATCTCGAGAAAATCGGATATTAGACGAAAAACGGAATAAGAACTAACATAAATCGAAGTAAAAATATGATATAAATTCGTGTTATCACTTAATTGTTTGAGTTGCTTAACTTGTGAATTTTTCTGAGATCTTTTAGCATGTGATTGTCTTCTAACCTAGATCATTTGAGTTTAAATTTCACAATTGTTGAATGTCATATGATACATGTTTGCTTATTTGTGCTTAAGTGACTTATGCATGATCATCTCTTGACATCTCTTTACACAAGTTAATTTGCCATGCTTAATTGATTGAGTTCCTTTGTGATTATTTGAGTGACCTTTTGATATGATGTTTACCCCTGGTTGAGGTCCTTTGAGACTAAATTTTGCAATTTGTGGATCATGTTTGAATCATGTTTGAGTATGCTTAAGTGTTGGAACTTTGTCCTCTTTTTGTAGTTTGCTTTGGTGCATGTTTTGAAGTTGTTGATTGATGTTTGGACTTGTATGACTTGAGTTTGGTTTTGATATGACATTGATGCATATGCTACTGCCTCTTGAGTTCTATACTTGGTTTTCATGTTACTTGAGCATAGTTGAATGCATTTGGTTTGAATTGTATGATGAATATCATTACCTTTCCTTTTGTGAAGTTCTTTGGATCATAATGCTTCATGTTTTGAATCACTTTTGCACACATGAATTGTTGATGATAACATGATCTTGGTTCTGACTTGTCTTCATTTTCAGCTTGCCTTTCTCATTTCATTTTGATATGAAGTCCATGTATGCTTAATTGTGCATTTCATGCAAGTATGCTTGCATTCTTTCATGTTTATCTTTGCATGTTTACTTGAATTGTTTTGCATTGATTTTTGAAACATGATTGTTGATTTGAGTTGGACATTTATGATATGATGTGCTTGCTGCCACTTATTGTATCTCATCTCTCTTCTTCTTCTTCTTCTTCTTCTCTTTTCTTCTCTTTCACTCTTTCTCATCCCATGAATCTCAAGACTTATTCAAGTCTTGGATTCTTTCCCTTTAGAGCTACCTAGTCCAACTTAATTTTTGATTAAGCTTGGAGTAGGATTAGCATTAGGCTTTAGTTAGTCTTTTCTCCTAAACCTCACTAACCATAGGACATCCATGCATGATAACATTAGGACTCTTAGTCCCCCTTTAGAGTTTCCTTCGGGTTTTCTCTCTTCTCATCTCAAAATAAAAGTAAAAACCACTTAATAAAGGTTAACGTGTATTGCGATTGAGCCTTCTATGTGGGAAGTGGAGAACGAGGGGCTTCCTCTCATTCTTCCAGGATACCTAGTGTACGTCCTGTTGGGGACGATGCACGAAGTATTCTTTCCTGTATTTAAGACTTTGGTTCAATGCAAGTTACAAATAACTGTAAAAGACACTTCTTGTTTAAAAAAATTCAAACCAACAATAACGTCTTTCCTTCGGGAATTATTTTCTCATCTCACTCACTCTTAACGTACGAACGTGCTCCTACTCGTTCTCTTGCAAGATGGTAACGCACTCGAACCAGCGAGCCTGCAACACCTGAGCTAAAACGTTAGCCGTTCCCTAAAAAACACAAACAAAGTGTCCCTAGTTAGGGGAACTACGTCGCTCTGATTCTCATGTTCCCGATGAGATACGTAGGCAGTGGGGTAGGGCCCATTCGAGCACTTCTTTTATTTTCCCTACATTTGTTTCTCTTTCTCTCTCCTTTCCTTTTCCGTTCCTGTTCCTTTCCCTTTCCAGTAGCAGCGGAGCTCCAGACGACGACACCCTTTGATCGAGACAAGCAAGCGTGGATCCCATCGGGTATGATGGACGCGTGGGGGTGCTAATACCTTCCCTTCGCGTAACCGACTCCCGAACCCAGTTCTCTTGGTCGCAAGACCATGCTCTTTCCTTTCCTTCAGGTTTATGCGGTGTTTCCTTTCCCTCTCTTGGGATAAATACACATTGCTGGCGACTCTGTTACGGTGCCACTTTCGCGTTTGTACTTGGATGAAAATCCCGGGAGCGACAGCTGGCGACTCTGCTGGGGATCGAACCCAGAATCTCTGGTTTCCTTAGCGAGTTAATCCTAGCGCTTGTTTGTTTTCTTTCATTGGGTGTTTATTCTGGTGCTGTGTTTTGCTGTTTGTTGTATATTACTGTATTGCTGTTTACTGTATTTTTGCTTTACCGCTTTACTATTTTTATCGCATTTTACTGCATTACATATCATTATTATGTTGGACTGTGCTGCGCTGTGCTGTTTTTCTGTTTGGCAGGTTGGGAGGTTTTGAGAGATGAGCCCAATACCCAGGCTCGAGCATACACCTAGGTTTTATCGTGGGCAGGTGTGACGCTCCCGTGGTGTTGGCCACGTGCGGGTGATCACGATCCCTACAATCAGACGAGGTTCTATCCGAAGCTATCTGCTACTGTATGTTGATACAGGCCAGTAGTTATTCTCTGGAGGAATTGTCGACTCTGATGACCATTCCCGAGGACTCAGTAACAGCACTCCTCCCGAGATGTGACAGTGGCAGACCACGTTCTGTGGCAAATCCATTGCACATTCTCGATCCGAGGACCCAATGCTGGGAACTTGCTATAGGATTTCCTTTTGAAGTGAATCAGCGGACGACCTCTTTGATTGGCGATAACATTGTATCCTTCGGGCTGAATGTGCTATTGCTTCTCAAACCTCTAAAGCTTAGGATCTTTCGTTTTTGTGAATCAGTTGAGGCCTCCTCGATTGGTGATGATGCCAAACCAGAAATGGTGAACGTATCATTATTTCTCGACCTGAGAGCCCGAGATATTGAGGATCTTAGTACCCATATGTGAGAGGGATGGGTGTTTGCAGGTTTGCAGGTAACTGTGACCTTCAACCTACCTGGTTTTCTGGTTTTATCACTATGGTGGTTATTGTTCTGAGTTTTGGTACAGAGCCTTGTTTTGTTCAGTCAGCGCAGTGCAGCCAGTTTGTGTGGACACCTTGATCACATGCTCTGCATTGCATTCCATTTTTCTAACATTCATGTTTGTGCATTTTCAGGTAGTATCTAGTCTTTGATTCCAGTCAGAGGGCATTCATAGGGATGGACACTAAGACGGGTAAGAAGCACATCATCATCTACAAGTTCCCGAAGATCACTCTTGGCCCGTTGAACAGTTTTCAGAGTATAGCTGGTCCAGAAGTTTTAGGAGCCTTTGAAGAGAAGTATGGTTGGATTTTATGCCTGGTTCGGAGTCTCAGTGAATATGAATACAATGGGCTACACACCTTGATGCAGTTTTATGATCCTTCCTGGAGGTGCTTTGTGATGCCAGATTATGTGTTGGTTCCTACCCTGGAGGAGTACTCCAACATTTTGAGGATTCCTGTCAAAGAAGGTGTTCCTTTCTGTGGTTCCCAAGGAGATTGTGATTTCCAAGCAGTGGCTGAGGCTATTTATTTGAACAGATCTACAGTGGAGGCTGACTTTTCTAAGAAGGGAAAATTCCGAGGCTATCACTTGGAGTACTTAGTGAAGAGGGCTCGAGAAGAAGCAAAGGAAAAGAGGTGGATGACTTTCAATGCAATATTGGCTCTGTGTATATATGGCATTGTGTTATTCCCTAATGAGTCTGATTTTGTCGATACGGATGCTATTCAGATATTTACAGCTCAGAATCCGGTGACGACTTTGTTAGGTGATCTCCACTACGCCCTATACAACAGGAATGAGAAAAGACGAGGTGGGGTAGTTTGTTGTTGCGTATCTCTCTTCTACAAGTGGTTTGCCAAACGTTTGCCCCAATCTGGTGCTTTTATTGATTCAAAGACTTCTTTAGAGTGGAGTAAGCGTCTGATGGGATTAGCTGCTAAAGATATTCTTTGGGTGGACAAGGGATTGATGGGGACTGATATTTTGCATAGCTGTGGCAAATATCCTAATGTACCCTTGGTCGGAAGAAAATGAGGTATTAACTACAACCCGTCTTTGGCTATCAGGCAGTTTGCATACGCTCTAAAAGATCCTCCAGCTGGAAAAGATTTGGAAGAATCTTTGTATTTTCATATGACTGACGGTGTGGCTATTGCACAAGAAGCTTCTCAAGCTTGGCTCAGCAGACAAAAGATAGGTAAAACTGTTTTGGGTAAGCCCAATAATCAAGCTTTTGCTCCATATGTTGAATGGTTGAAGAAGAGGGTAGAAGAGTTCTATTTGCCTTTTGATCGGGCGCCTCCCTTATATCCAGAGATTGTGGAAGAGAGACTCACTGTACCATTCAAAGAATTCGATAAGCAGCGTAAGTTGGTATCTGATCTGAGGGTGGAAAACTCTGACATGAGTAGTCAACTACAGAGTGCTCTACAAGACAACTTGGAGTTGAAATGGAAAGTTCAAGACATGACTGCGCATCTAGAGATAAAAGAGAAGGATTTTGCTGACAGGGCTCAACACTTCAAAAAGGTCAGTATGGCTGCTGAATCGTCAGTCAAAGCTAAGAGGAAAAACAAGAAGCTTTTGACTAAAGCAGAAGACAAGCTTGCCACGTATCAGGATATGTGGAAGGAGGCCAAGATTGAGAATGAAGAGCTGCAAGAAGAGATTCAGGTAGTGAAAGCGAGGAAAGATCGTTACTTTGCCAAGTGGAAAGAAGCATAGAAAGAAATTGAAGAGCTCAAACTGCAAGCGGGAATCAAGAAGACAAAGCACGAAGGCAACGATGTTGAAGAGCAGATTGCTAGGCTGAATCAGGATGTCGAGAAGAGAAACAGGCTGATCAAGGGTTTGCTAGAAAGACCTACTCATCCAGATACTGTGAACCTTCTTGAGGAGATTGAAGCCGGTTTATTTGGAATTGACTTGTAGTAATTCTGTTGCTTGTTTTTGCTGTGATTACCATCAGGATTGTTGATGGAATCACTTTTGATTGTATTGAACCTATTTGTATGACTTCTTATGCTATGTTATTGCAACATTTGTCTCAATGGATATCAGTTGTTTGAAAGGGGTTATCTTTTGATTGATTCTGCAATATTTCTGGATTCGGATTTATTTTCCGATGTTGTGTCCGATCTCTTGCCCAAAGCTGGAATCAAAGCATATTCGGCCTGGAAATGTTTAAATATGATTGTTTGCATTTTGCATTTGCATCCTCATAATCATAAGCATTTTTGCATAACAGGTACCTGTTGCAGGAGATCTCTAACCTTTATTTGGTTTCAGGCACTATAGCTGAGAATCACATTCACCGATACTCAACTCGAGGGAATCAAGCAAGGATAATGGATCAAATGCAGAATGATTTGGCTGAAATGAAGGCACGAATGGATCAGTTCATGACTCTCATGACTGGTATGGCACAAACTCAAGAAAGATTGAGGCTTCTGGTCGAGCGTCTAGAGGCCATGCTTGGAGTTAATCAGAATGACAATTCACAGACTAATGGCACTCCTCCTCCTGTTGGCAATCCTCCTCCTGGTGGTAATTTGGGTAATGGAAATGGCAGAATGTTGGTGGTATTTAGGAAGATGCTCAAGAAGACCAATTTACTCTGCTGGATGCTGAGATGGGCACTCCTAATGATAAAAGGTACGATGAGTTGGCTGAAAAGATACGAGCTATGAAATGCAAGAATTCTATGGGTATTGATGTTACTAGTTTGGGACTGGTACCAGGGGTCAGGATTCCTCCAAAATTCAAGCCGCCTACTTTTGATAAATATCATGGCAATACGTGTCCCCAGACACATATCCAAGCTTATTTTGGGAGGATCTCAGCTCATACAGATGATGAGAAGTTATGGATGCATTACTTTCAAGACAGTCTGGCTGGAGCTTTTTTGACCTGGTATATGAAATTGAACAGAGCTGCTGTGAGAAGTTGGAAGGATCTGGCAAAAGCATTCTGTTCTGGACTGGGCCGAGGCTGCCCAATAGTCGAGCAGGCCCAACCCATATAACATGGGGAGGCCCAATAAGACCCCTCTGCGGGGCACTTGACTACTGCAAGCATACCAACGTTTCCCCCGAGCACTTCACATTGTCGGGCACAAACGGGCCAACAGGGCAGGAGGACCTCGCGCCCCGGCGGATAGGTACATCCCCGACATACCAGCTTCTCCCCACGAGAATACCGCACATCACTCCTCGACAGACATGGCTCCTCCCCGCGAGGCCATGTCCGTCATACGGCTTGACGGGTCTTCGACACAGAAGGCTCCTCCCCAGCGAGGAGTGTCTAGTGGTTCGTACCACGTAGACACGATCCAAGTAACCACTCCACTCCCGAAGGATTCGGTCTGCCCTAGTCCCGGAAATCTAGGAGCGGTTACCCCAGGGCGAAGACCACGTGCTGGTCTTCACTACGCCACGTAAGCCTTGGCAGTTACTTGGATTGGGCTTGACAATCCAGCCCAGTGCAAGTAACCGTTGGCCCCGCGCTGGGGGCTCTCTATAAATACCCTCTCACTTGAGAGGGTCAGGTTAAGTCACTTTTCTCACTCTTCTTATATTTGCTGTTACTCTGTGCACTCCCTAACTTGAGCGTCGGAGTACCTTGCAGGTACACCCCTCCCCGGCCGTCCTTCAACCTCACCAGAGCCGAAGCTCAACGGACGTCGTTGGCCACCAGTAACTGTCTGATCCAGGTACGATCAGTGGCGCCGTCTGTGGGAACTCTATAAGCTTTCCCGTTTTCTCCTCGATAAACCAAAGCTTCCTCTATTCATCACCAACATGGCCAATCCGACCGTCAACCAGGCTCTGGACACCGTGCTCGCGCAACTGGAGAACGGGAGCCACCGTGAGGATGCCATCATCCTCCACGGCGGCGAAGGCGACATAAGGGACGGACAGACCGCCTCCCCGGACTCCCAGGATGCGACCATCAACGTCGTCCGCACGGACGACCAGTAAACCCCTCTCCTGCCAGTTGCTCTGCCGCCCAACGCGGACCCAAGCACCGTGGCCCTGTTTGCATTGATCAACTAGACCAATCAGCTGATCGCGCAGCAGAACACCAGAATCGAAGCCCTGGAGCAAGGACGGGCACAACGATCTTCCCCACGAAGACATCGCCGTCCCCCGTCACCTCGCCGCTCTCCTTCCCCGCGAAGGACCCCTTCCGAAGATTCCCGGACTTCGTCGCCCGTACGCCATGGTCGACGACCTCGTCTCGAGCGACCCCAGCCGGCGACCACCCAGAAACGCCCTCGTTCCCCACCTCGGAAGGAACCCAGGGCCTCCACCATCTCCAAGAAGTCCAAGCAGACCGAAGAGAGACCAAAGAACCGTTCGAGGAACTCCCCTCCACGACACCATGGATCACCTTCGAGATCCCCGGCTGGTAGCGACGACGAGGACCAAAGGACCCCCTTGTCGTGGGAAATCATGGATGCCCCAATCCCTCCAGGCATGGAGAAACCACCACCATTGGGGACCTACGACGGACTGACCGACCCAGACGATCACGTGGAGAGTTTCGAAGCGATGCTCGACTTCCGAAATGTCAGGGGAGCCATCAGGTGCAGGCTATTCCCCACCACCTTGCGGAAGGGAGCCATGACATGGTACAAGGGTCTGGAACCTGGTTCAATCACGTCATGGAAACAACTGAAGCAACACTTCACCAAACACTTCACCGCATCTCGTCGACACCCGAAGACAGAGGCTGCCCTAGAAAAGATCTTCCAAGGGAGGAACGAATCCCTTCGAAATTACATTGAGAGGTTTAACAAGGAAGCCGTCGAGGTCCATACGACCGACGACATGAAGAAATACTTAATTATTCACGGACTACACGCCGGGTCGGACTTTGCCAAATCCATCGGCCTCCGAAGACCCCGGCGTCTCGAGGACCTTCTCTCTCGAGCCCAGAAGTACATCGAACTCGAAGAGACAGAAGCAGCCCAGATCGCTCTTGAGACGAGACGTAGGGAAGGCCCCCGCGGCCACAAAGACGATGACGCTTTTCCCCGACGGGGAGGAGAAAAGAAGAAAGAAAACCGCAATCGAGATCCCCGGGAACAGCGCGGGCCAGCTGGCCGATTCACGGAGTACACGCCGCTCAACACTTCCCGGTCTCGGATCCTCTCAGACTGCCAGAATTCTGAGTTTGTGAAAGGAGGAGTTCGCTTCCCGAAGCCCGCGGCTCCCAAACCAAACGTTGACAAATCTAAGTACTGCAGGTTCCACCAAAGCCACGGGCACGTGACCGAAGATTGCATCCACCTCAAGGACGCCATTGAGATTCTCATCAAAGAAGGGCACTTGAAGAAGTATGCCCAACAGAACGACCCTCCTCGCTCAAAGGAAGCACAGAACGTCGAGGAGGCAACACCTCCTCCCGTCGACAGCCAGCTCCAGATCGCCCTCAGCGTCACTCGACCCGAGGACTTCTTCGTCCCCCCAATCATCGAGGGCGAAGAGGCAATCCACAACATGTGGGCGACTTTCCCCGACGAGAGCCCCGTCACGGCCCGCAGTACCTGGGAAGGCTTCCCCAAAGCAATGGTTATCTCCGGAGGCGATCCCGGGAAAATATCGGTTGGGTCGATCAAACGGAAGTTTGACGAACTGGAATCCGCGACATCGTCGAAGGCGACCACCCTCGAGAAAGTGCGGGGAAACTCCAATCCCATCACCTTCTACCACGAGGAACTCCCCGGGGGAGCACCAAACGCCACTATTCCCCTCCTGGTCAGGGCACAAATGGCGAACTTTGACGTCCGAAGAATCCTAGTCGACCAGGGGAGCTCGGTCGACATCATGTATTCTCATTTGTTCGGGACCCTTCAGCTGGACGAGAGGCATTTGACCCCGTACGTCGGGTCAGACCTACAGGGGTTCAATGGAACCACCACCAGACCATGGGGTTACGTGGAGCTAATGGTTACGTTCGGGGCCAAAGACACGGCCCGACAGGCAAAGATCTGTTTCCTGGTGGTTGAATGCCCATCCCTTTACAACGGCATCCTCGGAAGGACCACCCTTGCTGAACTCACGGCGGTCCCGTCGACGGTCCACCTCAAAATGAAGTACTACACGAGGAGGGGACGAGTAGTGACGATGCACGGCGACATCGACGCAGCCAGAAGATGCTTCGACGCCGCCGTCAAGGGCCTAAGTTCCATTGGACCCAAACCTAAGGCCGTGGCCAAACCACCCCCGGACGTCGGACAGGTACCTCTCCCGCGCGTCAACGCGGTCGACCTCGACAGCAGGTTCTCCGGCGAGACCGATGAAGACAGAGTCGAAGACCCCGACCACCAGGCGGAAAACAACGGAAAGCCTCTCCACCCAGCGCGCCCCATCCCAGATGGAGATTTCGAGCTCGTGGCCCTCGGAGACGACCCAGATCGCAACGTGAAGATCGGCACCGGGATCCCCGACCTAGCCAAAGAGCAGCTGAAAGCATGTCTGAGGGAGAACGCTGACCTCTTTGCGTGGAGCGCATCCGAGATGCCTGGCCTCGACCCCGAGGTGGCTTGCCATCAGCTCGCAGTAGATCCGGCCGCTAGGGCCATAGCACAACGTAGGCGCAAGCAGTCTCCCGAGAAAGCGGAGGCTGCTGAGAAAGCTGTAAAAGACCTCCTAGAGGCAAATTTTATTTCGGAAGCCAAATACACGACATGGCTGTCCAACGTTGTACTTGTTAAGAAAAATAATGGAAAATGGAGAATGTGCGTTGATTATACTGATCTCAATCGGGCTTGCCCGAAAGACTGTTATCCCTTGCCTAACATCGACCAATTGGTCGACAATTCTGCAGGTTACAAACTACTATCTTTCATGGACGCCTATTCAGGATACAACCAAATTCCCATGGAGAAGGTCGACAAGCAACACACGACCTTCATGACCACGTCAGGCAACTACTATTACAACGTAACGCCCTTCGGTCAGAAGAATGCCGGTGCGACCTATCAACGGATGATGAACAAGGTCTTCCGGACTGAAATCGGCGACATGCTCGAAGTCTACATGGACGAAATGATCATCAAGTCTGCAGAAGAAGTCAACCACGCCGCACACCTCCAGAAGGTGTTCGACACGGCGAGGAGATGCCGCATGAGGTTTAATCCCGACAAATGCACCTTCGGTGTCCGGGCGGGAAAGTTCCTCGGATTTTACCTCACGGAACGAGGAATCGAGGCAAACCCCGACAAGTGTAGAGCCTTTTCCGAGCTCCCTACTCCGGGCTCGAAGAAGTCAATACAATCATTGAACGGAATGCTCACCGCCCTTTCCCGGTTCGTCGCCAAATCCGCACAGTACGCACTCCCATTTTTCAAACTTCTCCGGCAAAAAGCGGAGTTTGAGTGGAGCGAGGAATGCGAACAATCACTCGCACACTTAAAACAAGTCCTATCGCAACCCCCGGTCCTCTCGCGACCCGAGAATGGGGAAACACTCTTCTTATATCTTGCGATCACAAGCGAAGCGGTCAGCGCCGTCCTCATTCGGGAAACCCCGGACGGACAGAAACCAGTTTACTTCACGAGCAAAGCTCTCCAAGACCCCGAGCTCAGGTATCAGCAGATCGAGAAAGTCACACTGGGCCTCGTCACCGCGGCCAGAAGACTACGCCACTACTTCCTCGCCCATACCGTCTTCGTGAGGACCGACCAGCCGATCAGGCAACTCCTCAGACGACCGGATATGGCGGGGAGGATGCTCAGATGGTCACTCGAGCTGGCCGAATTCGACATCCGATATGAAGGGAGGAAAGCCTTGAAGGCACAGGTACTGGCCGACTTTGTAGCAGAGATGACCGTCCCGGAACCCTCAACCAACGGGTCGCAGAAATGGACAATCTATGTCGACGGAGCATTCAGCCCGAAAGGAAGCGGAGCGGGAATCATCCTCAAAAACGAGGAAGGCATCCTCATCGAGGTGTCCCTCGAACTGTCCTTCCCGACTTCGAACAACCAAGCCGAATACGAGGCCTTCCTCGCGGGACTCAGGCTGGCCGAGGACCTTGGCGCCAAAGAGGTCAAACTTTTCACCGATTCCCAGCTCGTAGCCTCGCAAGTCCGAGGAGAGTACCAAGCCAAGAACGACAGTCTCATAGAATACTTGGCCTTGGTAAAAGAGAATATTAAAAAGTTCACCTCAGCGGAAGTGACTCACATCCCCCGGGAGCATAATGCCCGAGCGGACGTCCTGTCAAAATTGGCGAGCACGAAAAAGAAAGGCGGGAACAAGTCCGTCATACAAGAGGTCCTTTCCCGCCCGAGCATTGACAAACCAGGCATGGTTTCGGACATCAACGCCATCGGGGACAGCGATTACTGGATGACCCCGGTATACGAATACCTCACGACGGGCAAACTGCCCGAAGATCCCAAAGAAGCAAGAATGGTCAAGAGACGGGCGTGCTCGTACACTATAGTCGAGGATAAGCTATACCGGCGAGGATTCTCTATTCCCCTCCTCAGATGTGTCGAGGATACCAAGGTCCCCGGCATACTCCAGGAGATCCATGAGGGAATCAATGCGCAGCACCTCGGCGGACGATCGCTAGCTCGTAAAGCACTCCGGGGCAGGATATTACTGGCCCACCATGCAACAAGACGCCAAGGAGCACGTCAAGAAGTACGATAAATGCAAACGGCACGGGGACATGCACCTCGCTCCTCCCAGCGAGCTCACGTCGCTATCCTCCCCGTGGCCGTTCGCATGGTGGGGGATGGATATCCTCGGACCTTTCGTCCAGGGGTCGTATCAAAACAAATACCTCATCGTCGGGGTAGATTACTTCACGAAGTAGATTGAAGCAGAAGCATTGGCCAAAATCACTGCCTTCAACATACTACATTTCTACAGAAGAAATATCCTCGCCCGGTTCGGAGTGCCTCAAGCCATCGTCACCGACAACGGAACCCAGTTCACCGACAGGAACTTCCAGGACTTCGTCACAAAACTAGGCACGAAGCAACACTTCACGTCGGTCGAGCACCCTCAAACGAACGGACAGGCTGAGGCCGCGAACAGAGTGATCCTTCGAGGATTAAGACGACGACTGGGCGACGCCAAACAACAGTGGGTCGAAGAGCTACACAGCGTTCTCTGGGCCTACCGAACAACCCCACACTCCACGACCGGGGAGACCCCTTTCCGTTTGACCTATGGAACGGAGGCAGTGATCCCCGTGGAGATCAGGGAACCCTCGAGGAGGACGGAAGCCCCCCTCGACGGGAACGCGAACGATGAAGCCTTTAGGGAAGAACTCGACTTCGTCGAGGAAACACGCTCGGGCGCTTCTCTCCGAGAGGTGTCACTTAAACAAAAAATAACACTACGTTATAACGACAGAGTCATTAAACGTGATTTTCAGGTGGGCACCCTCGTCCTACGAAGGAACCAGAAAGACTCGCGAGAAGGCAAACTCGCCGCGAACTGGGAGGGCCCGTACCGCGTCCGCGCGAAAACGGAGACAGGAGCCTATTTCCTCGAAAATCTGCATGGGGAAGAACTTGCTCGACCATGGAACGCTGAAAAGCTAAAACAATATTACAGTTAAACACTGCCCGCGGCTCACTAGCACCGCGATTACGGGGACACGCTAGGGTACAAGCGCGACACCCCTATAAGAACACGAAGATCAGAGACCGCGTTGTGTATGCGCGAGGACATTTGATTCGGCGGGGATACCTCGATCGAGGCCCACCGTCGTCGTGCCAACCGGGCATAACACCCAGCTCGCGATGGGAAGTTTATGCCACGAGACTAGGACCTCGACCGAGCTCTTAGCCTCGTTGAAGGTCGGAGTCCCCCTCCGGCCGCCCGACCAGCTCTCCACGCGGTCAGGGACTGTTTAAGTCGAGCAAATCCCGAAGCCTTATTACTTGGGCAAAAATAAAGTATAACAAATAACTCATCACACACGTTCAAAATCAATAAAGAGGTATTACGAAGTACAAATATGGGGCAAAACCCTTAGTACAAAAAAGTTACAAATATAAGCCCACAAGCCGGGCAAAAATAACCATTGTGCAAATAGTACATCAACTAAGCCCACAAGCCGGGCGAAAACAAAACGGCTCGCAGGCCGGC
Source organism: Lathyrus tuberosus (assembly GCA_022829125.1). NCBI lineage: Eukaryota > Viridiplantae > Streptophyta > Magnoliopsida > Fabales > Fabaceae > Lathyrus > Lathyrus tuberosus. The sequence goes on along the minus strand of JALAZF010000205.1, from coordinate 756,422 downwards.
CAAAACAAAGTTAAAAACCTACTCAGTTGCGGCCCCGTCAGGCTCCTCGTGCACTTGAATGTCGTTCTCCCGCAGAGGATGCACGATCTGGCCATCCACCACCTCAGCGTCGGGGTCAATCCCTTCCGTGACGAGATCAGGGTTGAGAACCCGAAGCTGAGCCACGGCACTGCGGAACCCTATACCCGCAATTTCAATAGCATCATCCTCGGACAACCGGAGATCCTGCTCGAGCTTCCGGACATGGGCCACTAACGCTGCATGAATGGTGAGGAGCCTGTCTTCCTCAGTTTCCCCCTCGGCCGGCCGCACAACATCTTCCAACTCGGCAATCCTTTCCTTAAGCCGCTTTTCCTCCAACTCCAGTTCAGCGATTCGGGCAAGGTGGCCTTTCTCTGTCTCCTCGGCTTCCTTAAGCTTGGCCTCGACCCGCTGCTGCTGCTCGCGTTGCTCTTTGTTCAGATCTCGGCACTCTTTCAGTTCCTTACGCATACCGAGCATCTCAGCGCCCAAGGTATCCAGCTTTTCCTGCAGGCGGGCAAGTTCAGCAGCAGGGCAGGTCTCGTCATTGAGAATGATAGCAGTCGAGCAGATACGCATGACGGCCGACAGATCCTCAAAAATCATCCTCCTCCTCACTTCAGTAGTAGTCCCCAGCACATTTTGGATCTCGGAGGGAAGGGTGCGAGGATAAGTGACCTCGGAGAAGAAGTGAGGTTTCTGATGACAGGGTGGAAGGTCAAAGCTGGAAGGAACCGGGGGACTGTCTTCACCACCCAGGTCGACGACCTCCGCAACGCGTTGCCTCTTCGGAGTCCCTTGGGTAGCCGGGGATTGGCTTCCCGCAGGAGTTGTGCGACCACCCGCGGTCCCCGACACAGCGGCAGCAGGCTGAGACTGATTGGATCCTTCGGGCACGGCGGCCGTGGAAACACCCTCGGGCGGGGCCCCAGAAGGGACAACCTCTTGGTCTTTTGAGCGCGACGCCTCTTCCCGGGCCTGCGCTTCCCGGGCCCTCTTTGCTTTCAGCTTCTTCAACCTCTCCTCGGCTCCGGCCATTGTTCCTGCAAAAGGAAAGAAAACGTTAGTAAAGCGAGAAACACAGATGCGAGGAAGACCTAAAGCGAGGACGGTTTCACCACCTAACAACTCGATCGCTTCCTCGTCGGAGAAGGTCTCGAGCAGAACGCGGGTGTTTATCAGGCGACGTTCTTTCTTCACCTGCCCATCTGCACCTATTATAGGCTGGCCGTCCAGCGTCTCGTGTCGAGCTTCGGTAAAACTGTCAACGAAAGCTACGATTTTATCGTAGACTTCTCGCTCGTAGGCCTCCATCTGAACAGGCTTCGTTTTATATTTGTCAACTCCCTTCTTAAAATGTTCCTCCGTCCAGTACAGAGGAAACTTTGGCTCCAGCACCTCCTCGGAATGGCCGTCGACCTCGCGGGTGACTTTTCGGTACAATGAATATATCGCCTCGAGGGTGACCGGCTTCACGTAGAAATAGCGGAACTTGAAATCCCGGATGGAATCCAAGTAAGTGTGAACAGTGCCTTGCTCTGCTTGAAGGACACCCAGCCGTGTCGACCTCCGGCCGACGACCGTTGGAGGTGGAATATGCGGAAGAAAAGGCGAACGGTCGGCACGATCTCCAAATATTTGCATACGAGCTCGAAGGCCCGGATGAAGGCCAGCGAGTTCGGATGAATCTGCGAAGGGGCCAACTTCAACCAGTCAAAGATCCCCTCCTGTAAATCCGTGAAAGGTAGCCTCCACCCCGCCTTCTCGAACATAAACTCGTATAAGGGGACTCGCATTCCCCGGTAAGGGGAGCATATCCGATGATGCTCCTCGGGACGAAAAACCTTCCAGGATTGGCCAGATCCGATTAGTCGGTGCTCGACGGTGCAAAAAGCATCGTCCACATCTGGGTACACGAAGATGGACGACATCTCCAGGGCTTCATTACAGACCCAATCCTCAAGCGGCCTCTCTTGCGCAAAGGCCATGTGAGCCATGGGGGAGTCGGGCTGGTCGTCGTTTTCCTCGAAATATCCTACGGCCACCTCCGCAGCCAAATCGTCCATTTACCTGAAAAGCAGAAGGAAACGGTGAATTCGATTGGTTGTATCAAATTCACCCCTCCACCGCTGTTCAAGCGAATGGGCGAGGAAGGGGCAAGGCTTTCTCAACTCCCCGACGCGATCTGCCGAGGATCAACTTGCCCACCGGGGAACTCATCGTCTCCCCGGAAAGTTCTGCCCCGTGTCCCCGCGGCACTAACAAATATACTGATTATTAAGGACCCTGAGACATTCAACGGGTCCCCGACGTGTTCGTCCCTGATCCCCGAGATATTCATCAAAAGTGAGCAAAGCTCTTCGCACTCTCCCTCCACAACTAAAGATTCCCGCCGTATTCGCCAGGAATCCCTTCGTTTCTCATGGGAATATCATCAATTCACCAAGGAAACGTCCTACACTAGTTGAAATTGAAGAAAAATGCAAAAGAAAGGTCCGGTTTGAAGCAAATACCTGGTAAGCGGCAGTGTAGGGTTCCGGCACGGAGTTTTCCGGCGATGGTACGGCGGCGAATGGCTGTCGTAGAGGAGGAAAGGCTTCCGGCAGAGAGTGCCCGATGGTTGACGGCAGCGAGCTACGACGGAAGAGGTTAGAGAGAGAAGGAGAGGGATTCTTGAGAGAGAAGCGGAAAAGTGAAAAATGAGCGAGGGGAGCCGCTTTTATAAGCGGTTCTCGCGAGACTCGAGGGGCATAGGGCACTCGAGTGCGCTACCCTAGCCAGCCGCCCTAGTCTCCCTAGGTAATAATGGCAGGTGACACGTGGCACGCATGCAGCTGCCCATCTCCCCACGCGTGTCATTTCGGTTTTCCCCAACGCTTCGAATCCGAAACCCTTCATCTCCCCGACCATACGATCGGACACATCTGTCCGACGCCCGACGCTCATCCGGCCGAAGGAATTTCGCACAGGAGAACGACCTCCTCGGTTCCTCTCTTAGCGTATCCTCGACATGCCAATAACCCTTAAGTCATTACTCGGCCACCTCAGAGCAACGACTTGGGGGGCTCCTGTTCTGGACTGGGTCGAGGCTGCCCAACAGTCGAGCAGGCCCAACCCATATAGCATGGGGAGGCCCAATAAGACCCCTCTGCGGGGTACTTGACTACTGCAAGCATACCAACGTTTCCCCCGAGCACTTCACATTATCGGGCACAAACGGGCCAACAGGGCAGGAGGACCTCGCGCCCCGGCGGATAGGTACATCCCCGACATACCAGCTTCTCCCCGCGAGAATATCGCACATCACTCCTCGACATACATGGCTCCTCCCCGCGAGGCCATGTCCGTCATACGGCTTGACGGGTCTCCGACACAGAAGGCTCCTCCCCAGCGAGGAGTGTCTAGCGGTCCGTACCACATAGACACGATCCAAGTAACCACTCCACTCCCGAAGGATTCGGTCTGCCCTAGTCCCAGAAATCTAGGAGCGGTTACCCCAGGGCGAAGACCACGTGCTGGTCTTCACTACGCCACGTAAGCCCTGACAGTTACTTGGATTGGGCCTGACAATCCAGCCCAGTGCAAGTAACCGTTGGCCCCGCGCTGGGGGCTCTCTATAAATACCCTCTCACTTGAGAGTGTCAGGTTAAGTCACTTTTCTCACTCTTCTTGTATTTGCTGTTACTCTGTGCACTCCCTAACTTGAGCGTCGGAGTACCTTGCAGGTACACCCCCCCCCCCCCCGGCCGTCCTTCAACCTCACCGGAGCCGGAGCTCAACGGACGTCGTTGGCCACCGGTAACTGTCTGATCCAGGTACGATCACATTCCTAAAACAGTACCAGTACAATATTGACATGGTGCCCAACGGTGGAGAGAGATGGCTGCACAGGTTCAACCTCCTTTACTGGATAGAGAAATGGCAGATATGTTTATTGGCACCCTGCAAGGGGAATTTCTTGAAAGATTGGCTGCTTGTCCATCAACCGGATTTGCTGATATTGTGATTGTGGGTGAAAGGATCGAAAGTTTGTTGAAGCTTGGAAAGATTCAAGATGTAAGTGGGGTTGGCTCTTCTGGAACGAAGAAACCCTTTGCTAGTGGTCAGAAAAGAAGAGAAGGTGATACAAATGCTGTGTATAGAGGATGAGGAAGAGGACGTTCTCAAGCTTATCATCAGGTAGGTGCAGTGACAATCCCAGCACCGTTTGTTCAGCAACAATAACCCCAATAGCAAGTTCAGCAGCAACAACAACAACCTCCTTTCCAACAGAGGTCTAGGCAGAGGGATCGTAAGATTGACCCTCTCCCTTTGACCTATTCTGCGTTGTTACCTCAGTTACTCAAGTTGAAGTTGGTTGAGCTTTGTACTATGAGACCTCCTGCCGCTGGCAACTTGCCTCCTAATTTTGATGTTAACGCTCGCTGCGAGTTCCACTCAGGTGCTCAAGGGCATACCATTGAAAAATGTTGGGCTTTTCATCATAAAGTGCAAGACTTGATTGATGCCAAAGCAATCAATTTCTCTCTACCTCCTAATGTTCTTCAGAACCCCATACCTAATCATGGTGCGGCAGATGTGCATGCTATTGAAGATGGAAGGAGATTGAATTTGGTAGCAGATATCAATCAGGTGAAGACTTCTTTGTTGGTTATAAAAGATCGTTTGTTGAGGGGACAGGTGTTTCCAGGTTGTGATCAAGATTGTTCTGAGTGTTTGGGCCAAGAGAATGGCTGTGATAAGTTGAGAGTGGGTTTGCAGAATCTGATCAATGAAGGATGTCTACAGTTTGACAGGGTTGTGAAAGAAACTGATGAGGTATCAACTGTGACCATCTATTATACTCCCGCTGAGATTCAGGTGCCGGTCAGTACAGTTCCTGTAGCAAGTGTTGTGCAAGAAAAACCCAGTCCTGTTACCATCACGGTGCCAGGACCAGTTCCGTTTACAACTACAAAGGCAATCCCATGGCACTATGGGGCAGACGTGTACTATGAAGGTAAAAACCAAGAAGTTGGGTCATCAGCCAGTTCAAATATTGATAATGTGGGTGGTGTAGGTGGCTTTACAAGAAACGGAAGATTGTTTGCTCCCCAAACTTTGCGCAGTGATCAAGAAGCTGAAGCTGCTGCAAAAGCTAAAGGAAAACAGGTGATTGAGAGCGTGCATGTGCCTGAAACAGAGACTAAGATTACTTTTGACAATGAAATGGAAGAGTTTATGAGGATAATAAAGAAAAGCGATTATAAGATTGTCGATCAACTGAATCAGACTCCTTCGAAGATTTCAATTTTGTCATTGTTGATGTGTTTTGATGCACATCGGGAGGCTTTGTTGAAAGTGTTGAAGAGCGCATATGTGCCACAGGAAATCACTGTCAATCAGCTTGAGGGTGTAATCTCTAATGTTAATGTCAGCCATGGTTTGGGCTTCACAAGTAGGGATTTGACCTCTGAAGGAAGAAACCACAATAAAGCTTTGCACATCACAATGGAGTGTAAGGGTGCAGTGTTGTCTCATGTATTGGTAGACACTGGTTCCTCACTCAATGTCTTGCCTAAGAAGGTGCTAATGAAGCTGGAAGTTGATGGTTTGATTTTAAGGCTAAGTGAATTGGTTGTCAGAGCATTCGATGGGACGAAAAGATCTGTGTTTGGTGAAGTAGAATTGCCCGTGCAAATTGGACCGCTGGTGTTCAAATCCACATTCCATGTAATGGACACACAGCCTGCGTATAGATGCTTATTGGGTCGCCCTTGGATTCATGCAGCCGGGGCTGTTACCTCCACCTTACACCAAAAGCTGAAGTACGAGTTTGAAGGACAGGCTGTGACAGTGTGTGGTGAAGAAGATATCTTTGTTAGTCATTTGTCCACGTTTAAGTGTGTGGAAATGGATGGGGAAATTCACGAGATGCTTTGCCAGTTGTTTGAAGCGGTAAATATTGACAATGTGCCTGAGTCTTCCTCTACACCAGATAGAGCCGGTACCTCTATTTCATCATACAAACAAGCTGTCGAGGTCGTCAGAGCCGGCAATGCCCAAGGCTGGGGCAGGCTGATAGAAACACCAATGAAGGATGACAAATTTGGTATTGGTTATCATCCCTCTATGACTTCAGATGCGGAAAACAGTGGACCCATCACTTTCAGTAGTGGGGGAATTATTTACACAGATCAGTCTTGTGCAGCTACAGAAGATGGTGTTGACGGTGACTGTGACTTGGATAACTGGGTACGCCCAATCATTGCAGAACTGGTCTGTTGAAGAAGTCATCCGGGTTACTCTTCAGACAGAGTACTTTTTTTTCTTTGTTTTTCTAACCATAATGCATGTCAAAATCTTGCGCTCTGCCCAAGGCGTATAGATTCATTTGTAGGGCCACCCTGTTTGCATTTACAATTTTAATCATCAATAAAGGACGTTTTGCACTCAAATTTTGTTCTCTGTCTTTCAGTTTTTTTTTATTTTTGTCCAAAAATAATAAAATGGCAATGTTTCATTTCTTTTTGTTTTAAAATAATTTCTAAAATAAAGCATGAACCCATTCGTGCAGACTTGATCCTCCGGATTCCATTGATAACAATTTTGCTATGGCTATGTATGACTTTGACAAACTGATTTATCAAGCCGAAGAAGGGGATGAGAAAGGCTGTGAACTCCCTGAGGAACTGGCCAGATTATTAAAACAAGAGGAAAGGGTCATCTAGCCTCATCAAGAGACCATAGAGATTATCAATATTGGTACCGAGGATGCTAAGAAAGAGATCAAGATTGGTGCCAGCCTGCAAGCAGATGTAAAGAGAGCTTTGACTGAGTTGTTGTGTGAATATGTTGATATCTTCGCCTGGTCATATCAAGACATGCCAGGGTTAGATATGGATATTGTTGTACACAGGATGCCATTGAGAGAAGAATGTCTGCCAGTCAAGCAGAAACTTCGTCGGACTCATCCCGACATGGCCATAAAGATCAAAGAAGAAGTTCATAAACAATGGGATGCAGGGTTTCTTGCAGTGACTCACTATCCTCCCTGGGTTGCCAACATTGTGCCGGTACCAAAGAAAGACAGAAAGGTTAGAATGTGTGTGGATTATCGAGATCTTAATAAAGCTAGCCCGAAAGATGATTTACCACTACCTCACATTGATGTGCTGGTCGACAATACAGCTCAGTTTTCAATGTTCTCGTTCATGGACGGTTTCTCCGGGTACAACCAGATTAAGATGGCGCCTGAGGATATGGAGAAGACCACATTCATTACTCCGTGGGGTACACACTGTTATAAGGTGATGCCTTTTGGGTTGAAGAACGCAGGGGCCACATATCAGCGGGCAATGGTAACTTTGTTTCACGACTTGATTCACAAAGAGATTGAATGTTATGTGGATGACATAATTGCCAAGTCGAGAACTGAAGAGGAACATCTGATTAATTTGAAAAAGCTGTTTGAAAGGTTGAGAAAGTTTCGCTTAAGGTTGAATCCAAATAAGTGCACTTTTGGGGTGCGTTCTGGAAAGCTGCTGGGTTTCATTGTGAGTGAAAAAGGAATTGAGGTTGATCCTGCCAAAGTGAAAGCAATACAAGAAATTCCTGAACCGAGAACGGAAAAGGAGGTTCGTGGTTTTCTGGGTAGATTGAACTACATTGCAAGGTTCATATCTCACCTAACAGCCACGTGTGAACCAATATTCAAACTGCTAAGAAAAGATCAGACGGTCAGGTGGAATGACGATTGCCAATTGGCATTCGATAAGATAAAAGAATACTTGCAGGAACCTCCAATTCTCATACCTCCAGTTGCAGGAAGACCTTTGATAATGTATTTGATAGTGCTTGAAGGGTCTATGGGTTGTGTTCTCGGTCAACACGACGAGACAGGTAGAAAGGAGCATGCTATCTACTACCTGAGCAAAAATTTCAATGATTGTGAGTCCCGGTACCCAATGCTTGAAAAGACATGATGTGCACTTGCATGGGCCGCAAAGCGATTGAGGCAATATATGATTAGGCACACAACCTTGTTGATTTCCAAAATGGATCCTATCAAATACATTTTTGAGAAACCAGTGCTAACAGGCAGAGTTGCATGGTGGCAAATGGTTTTGACAGAGTATGATATTCAGTATACTTCCCAAAAGGCCATCAAAGGAATTATCTTGTCAGGCTATCTTGCGCAACAGCCGATTGATGATTACCAACCCATGAAATTTGATTTCCCTGATGAGGACATCATGTTTCTCAAAGCTAAAGACTGCGAGGAACCACTCCCAGAGGAGGGTCCAGACCCTGAGTCCAAATGGAGTTTGATGTTTGATGGGGCCATTAATATGAATGGATGCGGAGTTGGAGCAGTTATTATCATGCCGGAAGGCGTTCATATGCCTTTCACTGCCCGAATAACTTTCGGATGCACCAACAATGAAGCAGAATATGAAGCTTGTATAATGGGGATTGAGGAGGCGATTAATTTACGAATTAAGACCCTTGATATCTTTGGTGATTCAGCTTTGGTAATTAATCAGGTGAAAGGGAGTTGGTACACACACCAAGCAAATCTGGTTCCGTATAGAGATTATACAAGGAGATTGCTGACATTTTTTACAACAGTGAAGTTGTACCATATTCCTAAAGATGAGAATAGGTTTGCAGATGCCTTGGCTATGTTATCTTCCATGATCAAAGTGCAAGGGTGGAATCATGTACCTAAGATTGAAGTGTCTCGTCTTGACAGACCTGCATTTGTGTTTGCTGTTGATGCAACGTCTGATGACAAACCATGGTTTCATGATATCAAGTGTTTCTTGAAAAGTCAAGAGTACCCGCCAGGGGCATCTACTAAAGATAAGAAGACATTGAGAAGGCTGTCTGGCAGTTTCTTCTTGAATCAGGATGACGTGCTGTACAAACGGAATTTTGACATGGTTCTGCTCAGATGCGTGGATAGACACGAAGCAGACCAGTTAATGCAGGAAGTACATGAAGGCTCTTTTGGTACCCATGCCGGAGGACATGCAATGGTTAAGAAATTATTGAGATCAGGATATTATTGGTTGACAATGGAGTCAGACTGCTGTAAGTATGCCCACCAGTGTCACAAATGCCAGGTCTATGCAGACAAAGTGCACGTTCCTTCAAATCCGTTGAGTGTCATGTCCTCTCCTTGGCCCTTTGCCATGTGGGGCATTGACATGATCGGAAAGATTGAGCCTACTGCTTCAAATGACCATCGTTCCATCTTGGTCGCCATTGATTATTTCACTAAATGGGTTGAAGCAGCATCTTATGCCAATGTCACTAAGCAGGTGGTAGCTCGTTTCCTGAAACGGGATATCATTTGTCGCTATGGAGTGCCCGAGAGAATCATTACTGATAATGGTTCTAATCTGAATAACAAAATGATGGCTGAGCTGTGCCGGGACTTCAAAATTGAACATCACAATTCTTCTCCGTATCGCCCGAAGATGAATGGCGATGTGGAGGCAGCCAACAAGAATATTAAGAAGATTGTGCAGAAAATGGTGGTCACATACAAAGATTGGCATGAGTTATTACCGTTTGCTTTGCATGGGTATCGAACGTCAGTACGCACGTCCACTGGGGCAATCCCATTCTCACTTGTATATGGTATGGAAGCAGTACTACCGGTTGAAGTTGAAATTCCATCCCTCAGAGTCATGATGGATGTCAAGTTAGACGAAGCTGAGTGGGTTCGCGCCAGATTTAATCAGTTGAGCCTTATTGAAGAGAAATGACTGGCAGCTGTATGTCATGGGCAGTTATACCAACGGAGGATGAAGCAAGCATTTAACCAAAAGGTGCGTCCTCGGGTTTACAAAGTGAGAGATGTGGTACTCAAAAGGATCCTTCCTCCAAGTACAGATCACAGGGGCAAATGGACTCCTAACTATGAAGGTCCATTCGTGGTTAAGAAGGTCTTCTCGGGCGGAGCCTTATTACTTACAACCATGGATGGCGAAGACTTTTCATCCCCTGTCAACTCAGACGTAGTTAAAAAATACTTCGCATAAATAGACCCGCTGGACAAAAAAAAAAAAAAAAAGTCCAGGCAAAAAAGGGCATCCCGGCGAACCACAAAAATAGAATAAAAAGGTTCGGGCAAAAATTAGGGATAATGAATAAAGAAAAATTGTACACCCGGTGAGTTGAAAATCCGCAAGGACAACTCAGGCAAAAAAGGGTATCCCGGTGGATTGAAAACCCGAAAGGGCGGTCCACGCAAAAGAGGGATTTAAGCGAACGACTACGATCTGAGTTATCTGTACCCCTTCACTGTTTCAACAACTGACATTCCAAAGGGTAGAAATCGGTCTGATCATTCCTCAGAAGGCAAGGTCGGGGAGTCTTGAAGACATATTGGCCATAGCAGAATTGAAACTCAGTGGAACGCCAATTTCACATTGCCATTAGGATAGTTTCTTTTCTCATTTTTCAGCGATCACCTCTTTCCAGGGATTGCTTCCTAATGTAATTGCCTATTCTGGGCTTTTTGATCAATAAATTAAATTTCAGTTAAAAGCTTCTTATTTTTGTTTTACTGGTTTGTTTGCAAAAACGTCCGAATTTTTGATAAAACATTGTATTTGAAAACATGGTGGCTTTACAATAACATGCGCAGAAAAACGTTTAAAATTACTTTGAATGTTGAATAATCCTGGATGGTGGATTCAAACCACGCAATATTCCGGGGCATGTGTGTGTATTCTTTTGTTGCAGGTAACAGATTCAGATGATTTCAAGCACAAGACGAGTAATCACTTATTCCCACGCAGGAGACTGGGGCAATCATGGAAAGGGTTCACTTGTCACCCTTTTGGCACAACTTTTGCTGATTGAGTCCATCATTCGGTCGACAGTCGTTCACGACGTCTCGATATCAGTGAATTGAGTTCAACTGGGTATCGTTGTATCTTATTAAGTCGATTCTCTCGCAGAGAACTTCCAACAGTTACAAGCTTTTCTGTGTTGATAACGGTTGCGAATCCTCAGTAGAGTTGCTTCGCAGACACCGAAGTTGATGGTTAATCCCCAGTGAAACCGTCAAGAGTTTGGAAATGCTTAATCTCCTGTAAAATCCCCTTATGACGTTTCTTCAGGTAAGTCTTGTATCATGGAGCAAGAGCAAGTTGTTGACCCTCCCAAGCATGGGGCATTTTGATTTTCCCTAGCAGAAGATGTTCCAGGTCTATTATCCCCAGTAGAGTTTGAGGACTTTTGGTCTTCTGTAAAATCCTCTCGAAAGACATTCCCCAGCATGAGATGCTTTAAGGCGGTTTTCTCCAACAGAGTTGGTTATAAACTCATCATCCCCAATGGAATCGTCAAATGGAAAGTTCGCCTAGCATGGGGGCATTATGGCACTTATCTTAGGCTCAATAGTCTTATGCCTCAGCAGACTATTGTGGAGTTGCTTTGGTTTTCCCCAGCAGATCTAAGGACTCTCTCCCAGCATGTTGCAGCAGAACGTCTTCTAACAAGGGTTTGCATATCCCCGGCAGGGTAGCCCTGATTCCCAGCAAGATCGTATCTCTGGTAGTGGTATCCCCACAGAGTTCAGCATTGAATCTTGTCAACAATACTCCCCAGCTGAGTTGTTTTTTTGTCCCCACAGGGGCTTATTGATCAACAAAATCTATTCCTCAACAGAGTGATAGTATATTCTTGCCCCAGCCGGCTTAGAAGGTTGATTCTCCCCGCAAAGGATCCAGGGTTTGATAGATCATCAAGCAGAGTTTTAATGACTTTTCTTCCCTAGCAAGACGTCATGCAAAGAAGTTCTCATCCCCAGCGGAGTTGCTGTGACCAGAATTCATCCCCAAACAAATGAAGTGATTCCTGGCAGAATCATCACTCCCCTCATATTTCAAAGTCCAATTTATTTTTGGCAAACTTGATAGTGCGAAGCAGACGGATTGTTCATTTATTCTTCAGCAGAGATATTATCCTTTCAGGAGTCTCCGAGATCAAATCATTGATCGTTGTTCCTCAGCAGAGTCAGCAGAGATGTCTGACACGGAGGCAGAGAGTAATCCAATTTTGGAATTCTTAAAGTCCAACCGTAGATTGGCAAAAGGTCCATCCAAGGGTGGCAAATTCTTAAAGTCCAACCATAGATTGGCAAAAGGCCCATCCAAGGGTGGCAAATTCTTAAAGTCCAACCGTAGATTGGCAAAAGGTCCATCCAAGGGTGGCAAAGCAAGGTAAAGTCCAACCGTAGATTGGCAAAAGGTCCATCCAAGGGTGGCAAAGCAAGGCAAAGTCCAACTGTAGATTGGCAAAAGGTCCATCCAAGGGTGGCAAAGCAAGGCAAAGTCCAACCGTAGATTGGCAAAAGGTTCATCCAAGGGTGGCAAAGCAAGGCAAAGTCCAACCGTAGATTGGCAAAAGTCCACCCGTAGTGTGGCAAGTCAGTAGTCGTCTGACTCCCTTTAAAAGACCGCAGCTAAGTCCAACCGTAGATTGGCGAAAGACCATCCAAGGATGGCAAAGCAAGGCAAAGTCCAATCGTAGATTGGCAAAAGTCCATCCACAGTGTGGCATCTCAGCTGCAAAGTCCAACCGTAGCTTGGCAAAAGTCCACCCGTAGTGTGGCAGGTCAGTAGTCTTCTGACTCCATTCAAAAAAGATAGTCCACCCGTAGTGTGGCAAGCCAGTAGTCGTCTGGCGTTGTACAAAAGACATTGTTAAAGTCCACCCGTAGTGTGGCAAGCCAGTAGTCGTCTGGCGTTGTACAATAAGACATTGCTAAAGTCCACCCGTAGTGTGGCAGGCCAGTAGTCGTCTGGCGTTGTACAAAAGACATTGCTAAAGTCCACCCGTAGTGTGGCAAGCCAGTAGTCGTTTGGTGTTGTACAAAAGACGTTGTTAAGGTCCACCCGTAGTGTGGCAGGCCAGTAGTCGTCTGGCGTTGTATAAAAGACATCTTTCCAGTGGTATTATTCATCACCAGAGTTTTATTCAAGCAGAGTTCGTTTGGTTGGGTTTATATCCCTTTTCATCTTCCCTGCAGAGTGCAAATTTTCGGGTTATTTCTGGTATTCAATCCCTCCATACCTTGAAAGTCTGACAGCAATCGCTATCATCTGTTCAGGTCTACAGTGATTGAATAGGGGCAGCTGTAATACCCCAAAATTTTCCCTCTCTTTTCTTCATAGCTTTTAGCATGGGCTTTCATTGCATTGCATTGCATTCAAGCATAGAAAAATAAAACATCAAGCATTTAGCATGGCATCTTGCATAAGGGCATGTGATCAGGTGATCCTCTAAGGTGTTGATCATCCAAAGCTAAAGAAGAAGACCAAGTGTTTCTCACAAGCTTCAAGGTCTCTTATATCATGTATCATCTCCATTTGATCTCACAAGTCATTGAAGGAAGGGAATTCACCAAGAAGATTGGACAGTGCATATTTTTCTACACGAGGTAGTTCAGAGTTGGGATCTGACCCCCAAATGGCAAGCTCTTTGAGTTTTTATCATCTCCAAAGGACATATATCATCATTGTTTGAGAGGACACACATCATATTCAGAGGAATTTGGATTTGGAGGATGTGTTATTTCCTCCTAACTAGAGGGTGCCAAAATTAGGGTTTGACCTAAAATCAGTTTATTTCTGATTTTTTGGGCAAGACTTGATCTCATGGTATTCCTTATGTTCTTAAGTGTTCATGGATGTAATCTTGGTCATTGGTTCTTTGGGGAAGATGTTCAATGGATCAGTTACTTGTGAAATAAGGAAAAGTCAACTGTAAAGGAGAAAGTCAACTGTGGAATTTTGAGGTTCTTTTCATGGTTTTCAAGGTCTCACATCCTCATATGGTCTTCAATTATCAAGATTCATGCTATTCATCAAGAATCAAGAGTTTGTGCAAAAGTTACTAAATTTGAAAAATGACCTATAATGAGAACTTTCCATTTTTGGCAATTTTTCCACCACATTCAACTTGACTTTTCATCATCAAGGAAGCTCCAAATGAATTTTCCTCCAACATGAAAGTTGAAGATCTTTCTCTCCCATTTCCAAAAATTACTAGAACATCTCCATATCATTTGTGGAACTCTAGTTATGGTCAAAATAATGCAAGGTGCATTTTGGGGTTTTCATATGGTTTCATTTTTCCACCTTTTGCATTTTGGCACAAAAAGACTTGTAATGTTCCCATTTGCTTCATGTTATATTACAACATCAAAATACAAGTCAAGAGAATCATTTTTGACCTTTGAATCAATTCATTCCATGACTTTTTTCTCATTATTTTCACAAAGTTCAAAAATGCAAATTCATCCAAATCTCATGAACCAATCAACCACAAGGCCCAATTTGAATTCAGAGGTGATCAATAAGTAAATTAGAGGTGAATCATGCTTTTGGCAAGGAGTTTGCACGTGTGGATGAGTGGAAGCAACACAAAATGCATTTTGGCAAAACCACTCCAATCTCCTTAATTAAGGGTTTAACCATTTGTTAATCATAATCAGAGGACTAATGGAGAGTATATAAGCTAACTCATGCCTCCAAAATTAGGTCATGCACTCTCATTTTCTCAGAATTTCAAAACTCACTCTCACTTTCTCTCCTTCGAATCTCTCATTCCTTGAGGGTTTTTGAAAATTTCTTGGCATATTCTTGATCAGTGAGTTGAAAGGAGCACGAATCATCCATTGTTTTAAGCTGAAAGTAAGGTTTTCATCAAGTTCATTTCAAGAGGATCCAAGTTCAAAACTCAAGATCCAGACCATATTCAAGCTCTAATTGCATTTATTTCGCAATTAGAGGTTCATAAGGCTAGATCTGCAGCTTATCTCTGGTTTTCTAGGAGTATTTTAAGCTCTTCAAGATCTCAGGTTAGTGAACTTTTCATGCTCTTAGAACTTGAATTTTAAGTGTGCATAATGATCTATGAGGTTCACTGAACATGATGATATGTTTTGTTTGAATTTTCGACGTGTAGATTGTGTGCATTTTGAGATTTAAGTTTTGGATCTAAAACTTCTTTCGTTCGATTTGCTTTGTGTGGTGATTGTTTGTGAAAATGGATGTGATATTATTGATCCTTGTTGAATTCTGGTTGGAATAGTGTGTTTGTTTACATTTTCTGGAAAAGTTTTCGTTCCAGCTCACCGGAGAGGGTGACCGGAGCCCTAGCTCCGGCGACTGGTTCAATTTTCTGGCCAGCCAAGGTTTGGAGGAAGAAGACGCAATCCAGCCGTCCATTTGCTTGATCCAACGTTCCTCAGCTTGCCACCTCATTTAAAATTATGTTTTATTTTATGGTTTATGTGTGTGCCATCCCATGGTTATTATTGTGTGCCTTTAATCACAGCCTCTTATCTTAATTACTATTTGAATTGTTTGACTGATCTAGTGCGTAGGATAGATCATGTGGTAGATTTGATGCCAACACATTAAAAATGACATGTACTACTCACGTGAATTCTATGGTGTGCTGAGTAATTGTGTGTGCGCGTGTGTTTGTTAATTATGGTGTGTGTGTGAATCTGAACCCTAGATCATGATTACATTGTGTTTTGGATTGACTGACGGTGAGCGTTAGATGGATCCTGAGGTTGTTATTGAGTCTGATTTGGTTGACTGAGCTCCATTTATTTGTTTGGCGCGTTGTTGGGCTTTTTGTGTTTGGGTTTGCTTTCCACACCCCCTTGCTTTGATCCATTCCATTTTCAACGTGTTTTCTTGCTGTATGCACCCCCCCTTTGTTTATTTCATTTGTTTCATTTTATTTTCATGTAGTGTTTGCATTTTATTTTCTAAAATCATTTTAATGCATCCAAAAATCATAAAAAAATTCATGAAGCTTCTTTTTAGTTTTATAAAATTTTGACAAATTTTATTTTCTTATTTTATTTTATTTTTGATGTCTTAATTAATTGTTTAATTGATTTTCTTTTTGAATTGTCTCACATGTGCACACTTTAACTTGTAGAATTTATTTCTCATCATCTATACATGATCTTGAATTCATTCTTTTTGCATTTGTTAGATGACATTCTGAAGTGCATAAAAACATTTTTGTTTAATTTTTAAAACTTTTTCATATTTCATTTTGGTCCCTCTCTTTTGCATATTGAACCATGGTACTTACTTGATCTTTGCTTAATTGTTTGAGTTGCTTAACTTGTGAATTTTTGTGAGATCTTTTAGCATGTGATTGTCTTCTGACCTAGATCATTTGAGTTTAAATTTCACAATTTTTGAATGTCATATGATACATGTTTGCTTATTTGTGCTTAAGTGACTTATGCATGATCATCTCTTGACATCTCTTTACACAAGTTAATTTGCCATGCTTAATTGATTGAGTTCCTTTGTGATTATTTGAGTGAGCTTTTGATATGATGTTTACCCCTAGTTGAGGTCCTTTGAGACTAAATTTTACAATTTGTGGATCATGTTTGAATCATGTTTGAGTATGCTTAAGTGTTGGAACTTTGTCCTCTTTTTGTAGTTTGCTTTGGTGCATGTTTTGAAGTTGTTGATTGATGTTTGGACTTGTATGACTTGAGTTTGGTTTTGATATGAAATTGATGCATATGCTACTGCCTCTTAAGTTCTATACTTGGTTTTCATGTTACTTGAGCATAGTTGAATGCATTTGGTTTGAATTGTATGATGAATATCATTACCTTTCCTTTTGTGAACTTCTTTGGATCATAATGCTTCATGTTTTGAATCACTTTTGCACACATGAATTGTTGATGATAACATGATATTGGTTCTGACTTGTCTTAATTTTCATCTTGCCTTTCTCATTTCATTTTGATATGAAGTCCGTGTATGCTTAATTGTGCATTTCATGCAAGTATGCTTGCATTCTTTCATGTTTATCTTTGCATGTTTACTTGAATTGTTTTGCATTGACTTTTGAAACATGATTGTTGATTTGAGTTGGGCATTTATGATATGATGTGCTTGCTGCCACTTATTGTATCTCATCTCTCTTCTTCTTCTTCTTCTCTTTTCTTCTCTTTCACTCTTTCTCATCCCATGAATCTCAAGACTTATTCAAGTCTTGGATTCTTTCCCTTTAGAGCTACCTAGTCCAACTTAATTTTTGATTAAGCTTGGAGTAGGATTAGCATTAGGCTTTAGTTAGTCTTTTCTCCTAAACCTCACTAACCATAGGACATCCATGCATGATAACATTAGGACTCTTAGTCCCCCTTTAGAGTTTCCTTCAGGTTTTCTCTCTTCTCATCTCAAAATAAAATTAAAAAACACTTAATAAAGGTTAACGTGTATTGCGCTTGAGCCTTCTATGTGGGAAGTGGAGAACGAGGGGCTTCCTCTCATTCTTCTAGGATATCTAGTGTACGTCCTGTTGGGGACGATGCGCGAAGTATTCGTTCCTGTATTTAAGACTTTGGTTTAGGGATGGCAAATAAACCTGGACCTGCCCGCACCCGCCCGGGCCCGCCCCGAAATTAACGGGGAAAACCCGATTTAATTGGGTGCAGGTGCGGGTGCGGGTGAAACCCTGTTCTTAACTACGGGTGCGGGTAGACACTAAGACCCGCCCGCACACACCCCCGCCCCGCCCCCGGATAATGCATTTTATTTTAATTCTCTTATTTTACTTATTTTAATATTCATTTATTAATTATATTTTTAATTAAATTATTAATACCCCTATTGCAATTAAAATAATCAAATTTATCAAATTAATATTTATTTATTAATTAAAATTTTAATTAAATAATTAATTAATTTATTAAAATAATCAAATTTTCAATTAAAATTATTAATTTTTATTGTAATTAAAAAGAAATTATTTTTTGCGGGTGGGGGCGGGGCGGGTGCGGGTGCACCCGTTCACTACTGGGGGCGGGACTGGGTGGTAAATTTTTACCCCCGGTTGGGTTTGGGGGCGGGGGCGGGTGTGTTACATGGAGGCGGGTACGGGTGCGAGTATAGTTAAACCCGCCCCCGCCCCGCCCCGTTGCCATCCCTACTTTGGTTCAATGCAAGTTACAAATAATTGTAAAAGACACTTCTTGTTTAAAAAACTTTAAACCAACAATAACGTCTTTCCTTCGGGAATTCTTTTCTCATCTCACTCACTCTCAATGTACGAACGTGCTCCTACTCGTTCTCTTGCAAGATGGTAACGCACTCGGACCAGCGAGCCTGCAACACCTGAGCTAGAACGTTAGCCGTTCCCTAAAAAACACAAACAAAGCGTCCCTAGTTAGGGGAACTACGTCGCTCTGATTCTCATGTTCCCGATGAGATACGTAGGCAGTGGGGTAGGGCCCATTCGAGCACTTCTTTTATTTTCCCTACATTTGTTTCTCTTTCTTTCTCCTTTCCTTTTCCGTTCCTGTTCCTTTCCCTTTCCAGTAGCAGCGGAGCTCCAGACGACGATACCCTTTGATTGAGACAAGCAAGCGTGGACCCCATCGGGTACAATGGACGCGTGGGGGTGCTAATACCTTCCCTTCGCGTAACCGACTCCCGAACCCAGTTCTATTGGTTGCAAGACCATGCTCTTTCCTTTCCTTCAGGTTTATGCGGTGTTTCCTTTCCCTCTCTTGGGATAAATACACATTGCTGGCGACTCTGTTTCGGTGCCACTTTCGCGTTTGTACTTGGATGAAAATCCCGGGAGCGACAGTAGGAGCTCATTTTAGAGTTCACGATAACTCTCTAAGTCTACGTCATGGGTGGAGAAAGTGAGTTCTCATGATAGTGAGAATCACATAGAGTTCTCGATAACTCTATAAGTCTAAGTAAAGGGAAAATGAGTTCTCGTGATGGAGAATCACATAGAGTTCTCGATAACTCTATCCTATTACTAAACTATGAGGAAGATGGCTCTTAGGAGGCCAAAGATGAAATGGGAGGTGTTTATTGACTTGGGGGTCAGCTTAGGAGAAACTTTCCTTTGGAATTGGAAATAACGACAAGGAGCAAGGATGAAGCTTTAAGCATAAGTGGTAACAATCAAGAATGGAGATGAATTCACAAGAGAAGTCAAACTTAAGATATTGAAAACAAAATTTTTTTTTTTAGTTTTTTAAACTTAAGAATTAAAATTAAAATCACTAACTAAACTTGAAATTGCTAAGTTGACCAAAATTACTAACTAAACTAAACATTACTAAGTTAAAAAACTAACTAAACTTAAAATTACAAAATTACTAACTAAACTTAAATTTCCTAAGTTAAAAAAAATAAATTATCAACTAGATTCACTAAGTTAATAAAAATTACTAGTTAGATTTAAAAATACTAAAATTGGATTCCTAAAAAAAGAACATGGGCCAGGAGGGGGTTTGAATGACCAAGGGGGTGAAGCCCACATAAGCAGAGGCGCCCAAGGCTGGGTGGATCGGGTCAGATCCGACCCAGTTCTGCTGCTAACAAGACAAAACAAAGAGTAAACCCTAGAAATTACAATCGGTACAAATCTTTCCCACAAAGCTCATTCTTCCTCTTCTGTGAGTGAAAACGAACAACATCAAAACGCCATGGACGTGACCTCAACATCACAACTATGTTCTTCTCCTCACGATTCGCTCTATTTCTCGTCCGTCCGTTCGGTTCGCCACTTCTCCAATTCCTTTCCCCGCTCGCGGCCACTCTCGATCTACTATTCGCAAATCAACAAAACTTCGCCATGGTTTTCTCGCGCAAACGGGACTCGTCTTCTTCTTTGATTGCCAATGTGTTCAAACCTTCCTCACCGCCATGTGAGGTCGTCGCGTGAGAAACGAAGGAGCTAACTGAATCCGAGGCTCCATCAATCCACCGGGAAGCTCTGAATACTCTTCGCTTCACTATTCTCATTTCCTTTCGCCGTCCACAAAGTAACGACCACACAAAGTGGTGCTCGTCAGAATCTCACATCAGTTCAGGAGTAGGTTCAACGAAACAGAAGCTTAGTTTAAATGTAAACTCAGGTATGAAAAAGGGTGTAGGGGAAGAGATTACCTTTAACTGTTCTGGTTATTTTCTGCTATATTTCCCTCTTCTTCTTGTGGCTTTGAGCTTCACCGTCGAGAACACAGAGTCAGTGATGATGGTGTTTGAAGTTTGTGCAGTGGTTAGGGAGATGTTTTGTTTGTTGCGTAACAAGGTTGCAGGGGCAAAGGGGATAAGGTCTATGAAGGTTTATGGTGCGAAATAAGGATATGTGTTGTATGAAGATGATGGTCCGTGTTGTTGTTATGGTTTGTGAAGGAAGAGTTACTGGCTGAAGTTTGTGTTTGGATTTTTTTTTTAGTGGTTGAGGCGGAGAGAATCCCTATGTAACAGAAGCTTCCGAGCTTCTTAATGGAAGCTGAAGGTGGTTCCTTTATTACCGTAAGAGGTTTTTCTCCCCTATTTTCATTCTGTTGTTTGTGGTTTTATGCAGTGAAGGGTCTTGTTGTTGACAATTGTTTTTGACAGGCTTTGCTAATTTTGTGGTGTGCTTGGCTGCGTATTTTGTACGTTCTTGTAGGTTTTTTTTTTTGGCTTTATGGTCTGGCGTGGAGGATGCGTGAGGTTGTGAGCTGTGGTACATGGTAGCAGGGTACGGTTTGTAACTTTCCAGGATTTTTTGGGTAAAAGTTGGATTATGGCAAGGAGTTTGGCAAAAAAGTAGGCTTTTGGATTGTAGAGTGGTAAAGGTGTTCTGGTGTTGTACGATTTGTATGTAGCAGGAAGAGTTTGGCAGGGTACGGTTTGTAGCTTTGGTTTTTTCTCTTGTTCGATTTTAACAGGTTTTATGGCTTTGGTGTGAGGAATGTTTGGTTTGGAAAATTGGCACTTGTTTGGTTCAATACTGTGGCTCAATTTGTTGTGTTTTGGCATGTGACTTGTAATTGTCTTGTGATGCAAGTGGTGTGAGAGTCAATAGCAGAAATTTAAATAGTTTTGAGATCCCTTCTTTTTGATTTTGTGTTAATAATAATACTAATAACAATAAAAAACAATAATAGAAATAATAATAATAATAATGACAATAGTAAAAAATAATAACAATGAAATAATAATAATAAATAAATAAATAATAATAATAATAATAATCATAATAATAATAATAAATAAAAATATTAGTAATAATAAAAATAAAAATAAAAATAAAAATAAATAACTAAAGATAAAATGTATTAAGAAAAAGAAGAAATTAATTGTAAATTAAATTAGTGATTTCAAAGTAATAACAAAAATCAAAAGTCTAAAAGAAATGTTCTAAAAAACTCATGAAATAATTGAATGAATAATAAAGGAAACAATGACAACAATTAGACGAAAAATGCATGACTATGATCAATGGACCAAATGACTGCAAATGCTAAGATAGATGACCTAAGATGATATGATCATGATCAGAGGATCTGAGGGTAAAATTTGGGGTATGACAGATAGGAATTTGGAAAAATCCTGAATATCTGTCTAAATAGCAAAAATGGGAGTGTTTAGCCAGACGTTCAAGCATTTCATCTATGAAGGGAAATGATCTTTACGAGTGGCTTTGTTTAGTTTCCTATAGTCGATACACATTCTCCATCCGGTTTGAGTACGTTGTGCTACAGATTCGCCTTTTTCATTATTGATGACTGTAACACCTCCTTTCTTGGGTACCACGTGAACTGGGCTAACCCATTCACTATCGGATATTGGGTATATGATTCCTGCTTCTAACAGCTTTTGTACTTCTCTCTTAACGACATCACTCAGAATGGGATTGATTCTCCTTTGATGTTCTCTAGAGGTTTTACAGTCTTCCTCAAGCATGATGCGATGCATACAGATAGAGGGACTTATTCCTTTTAGATCTGAAATGTTATAGCCTAAGGCAGTTGGGTACTTTCTTAGGACATGTAATAATTTTTCGGTTTCTATTTGTTCTAAATCTGCGTTAACTATAACTGGTCGTTCGAGTTCTGTATCTAGGAATTCATACCTTAGATCTTTAGGTAGTGTCTTTAGTTCTACAGCTGGTTTCTTTGGTCAAGGCATAGGGTCAGGAGTGAGTGCGAGACATTCACTTAGATTATTATCTTGGTATTCACCATGCCAATTATCATCTTCAAAAATTGGTGGCATTGGAATTCTCAGCACTTCAGAATACGTATTTTGGTGTTTTTCCATTTCTTTAACGCATTCATCAATAACATCTAGGAAACAACACGAATCTTCTATAACAGGTGCTTTGAAGAATTATGAGAGGATAAATTCTACTTTTTCTTCACCAACCTCGAAAGTCAGTTTTCCTTTTTTCACATCTATGATGGCTCCGGCGGTGGCTAGGAATGGTCTTCCTAAAATGATAGGGATGTTTGAGTCTTCCTTAATGTCCATAATTATGAAATCTGTAGGAATATAGAATTGTCCTATGCGTACTAGAATGTTTTCTAGCATTCCTAGAGGAAATTTCATTGATCGATCAGCTAGTTGTACAGACATTCTTGTTGGTCTCAGTTCTCCCATGTTGAGCCTTTTACAAATAGATAAGGGCATTAAGCTAATGCTGGCTCCTAAATCGCACAGGGCTTTGTCTATGACAAACTTTCTAATCACACATGGTATAGAAAAACTACCAGGGTCTTTTAGCTTAGGAGGCATGTTGTTTTGGATTATAGCGCTACACTCTGCAGTAAGCATAATGGTTTCAGTATCCTCGAGCTTTTTCTTATTAGTTAATATTTCTTTTAAGAACTTAGCATAGGAGGGCATTTGTGTGATTGCTTCTGTAAAAGGTATTGTGACATTCAATTGTTTCAAAAGTTCAACGAATTTCTTAAATTGCCCTATGTTTTTAGATTTAGCAAATCTTTGGGGATACGGGATAAGTGGTTTATAAGGTGGCAGAGGCACATATGGTTCTTCTTTCTCTTCGGCCTCTTTGCCATCATCTTCCTTTTCGTTTTCCTTTGGTTCGCCTTCCTTTTCAGACTCCTTACTAGGATTTTGGTACATGGCTGGATTTTCGATCCTTGGGTCAGTGGGTCCTTCTAGTTCCGTTCCACTCCGAAGTGTTATAGCATTTGCATGTCCCTTCGGATTAAGTTGGGTTTGTCCTGGAAGATTACCAGCTGGGGCAGCGGTAACTGCTTGTTATTGAGCCACTTGTGAGATTTGTGTTTCTAACATTTTGTTGTGGGTGGCTAAAGCGTCAACCTTGTTGGCTAATTGTTTGATTTGCTCATTAGTGTGAACATTCTGATTAAGGAACTCCTTGTTTTGTTGAGCTTGTGCAGCAATGAAGTTCTCCATCATCGTTTCAAGGTTAGACTTTCTAGGAACGTTAGGAACGTTAGCAGCGGGTTTTTGATATCTTGGCGGCACAGCAGGCGCTTGGCCAGGTGCATACAGAGCGTTATTATTCTTATACGAAAAGTTTGGATGGTTTTTCCAGCCAAGATTATAGGCATTTTCATAAGGGTTTCCTTGAGCATAATTCACTTGATCAGTGGAGACTCCTGCCAAAATTTGGCAATCGGGGGCAGCGTGTCCAGGTACTCCGCATAATTCGCAGTTTGGATCTACAGCAGCCATAGTGGCTGCGGGTGTTATGGTCAAGTTGTCTATCTTTTGAGCAAGGGTATCTACCTTAGCATGGACATGATCAAGGCCACTAACTTCGTATATTCCACCTTTCGTTTGGGATTTTTCCACGGGCGTTCTTTCACCTCCCCATTGGTAATGGTTTTGAGCCATACTTTCGATGAGTTGATAAGCTTCGGCATAGGGTTTGTCCATAAGTGTACCACCAGCGGCGGCATCTATTGTCATTCTTGTATTGTACAAGAGACCATTGTAAAACGTATGGATGACTAACCAATCTTCAAGACCGTGATGCAGACACATCCTCAGCATATCTTTGTATCTTTCCCATGCATCGTAAAGAGACTCAGTATCTTTTTGTCAAAATCCATTAATTTGGGCTCTCAGCATAGCTGTTTTTCTTGGTGGGAAATATCGTGCTAAGAATACCTTTTTCAACTCATCCCACGTAGTAACGAAGTTTGATGGCAAGGATTGCAACCAAGCCCAAGCTCTGTCTCTTAATGAGAAAGGAAAAAGACGTAGTCTTATCGCGTCTGGAGTTACACCATTTGCCTTCACTGTGTCTGCGTACTGCACAAACTTGGTCAAATGTTCATTAGGATCGTCCGTAGGATTTCCATAAAATTGATGTTGTTGTACGGCTGACAACAATGAGGGTTTCAACTCGAAATCGTTTCAGTTGATACCAGGGGCATAAATGCTGCTATGTGGTTCTTGCTGAGAAGGAGTAACATAATACTTAAGAGGACGGTTCTGTGGTCCATCAGCCATGTCTTTTTCTGATTCTAACTCAGAGTCAAGTTCTGTTTCAGATTCGGATTCGGATTGAGATTCAGGTTCTGATAAAGGAAAAGGTATTTCATGGTTTAGGCAGTATTCTTGGATTCGTCTTTTTACGGTAAGAAGACGTTCAGGTTTGTCCGTCGGTCGTGTGAGGTCTTCGCCTTTTGAGCGAGTACTTGGCATACAACCGACAAATAAGGGAATTTGTTGCCTAAGTCTATACGACACAACAAATGAATCGCATTATTGACTAAATCAGTCCCCGACAACGGCGCCAAAAACTTGATCGTGACTTTATGAGTCTATCGGGATTACTAACTGCAAGTGCACAGTCTATCGCGTAGTTTTAAAAGAAATCGAACCCACAGGGACCAATAATCAAACTAGTGCTATCGGGTTGTTACTATATTTAGCTAAGGCGGATGATTTCTAAAAGTTAAGGTGCAAACGGAAAACTAGAATTTAGAATTGATTAAAGTATAACGGAATATCGATACATAATTCATCAATCATCGGGAATCCAATAGATCGTCGGCCTATTAGTCAAAATAGTTTTCAGTAGAGAAATATCAATTTAAAAGTCTTTACCTCACACTCTCGTGTTATTGACTCTGACTATACTCCTAAATCAGAATGTCTACTCTCGCTAGCCCATTTGAGTTTAAAAATACTTTTTGAAAATTAATAAGTCCTAATTGGTTTTAAAGCGCTCTCGCTGTATTTAAAACCAATGTCCAGTTTTAGCTATCCGGTTAAAATCACAAACTCCCGTTTTATTGATCGTACCCTTCATTACTTTCTTACTCTCGTAACAAAAGTTAATTAAAATAAGAAATCGGAACCAGAAAATTAAAGTGTCGAAGTTTACCTACGATCGATCGGACCCCTTTCCGATCGACTTAATTACATACCGATATAAATAATTTAGCCGGACATTTTAACAGACATACACAAACTTAAACAATAAAACATTAATGCAGACATGATATTTAAAAGTAAATAGCAACTATATTAATTGAATAAAAACCTGGAAACAACGAATCTTAAGTATGCGATCCTCCACAAACCGGCAGGATTCGCTTTGCTCGAACAATAAAAACTTAAAGTGAAACAACTACTAAACTAACTAATTAATTCAAGTGCAATAGTTCCCCGGTGTAGGAAACTATTGCTTTGGAAAGTGAGAAAAATGGGAAAGGTAATGCAAGGAATGAAAAGCTCTGAACTTAGGAAAAATCTCGTAAAAAAATTGGGAACCCCTCTTATGAAGTAAACTGCTCCATTTATAGCCTTTGAGAGTTGACGTGGTTTAAAATTAATTTCTGAGAAGTTGGCTTGTGCCGGTTGTCATGGCCTTGTGCCGGTCGTCATAGCGTAAAGCTTGTGACGGTCGTCATGCCTTGTGTTACGGTCGTAACGCTTCCTTAATGCAGAATCTTATTTCTGCTGTCAAAACACCTTCTTTTCTTCTATTTTCTTTTGTTTTCCTCTTCTTTCTTCTTGCTGGTTGACTTAAAGAGAATACCTGAAAATGAACTTAATACTTGAAAATTAAATGTTAACAAACGAAAATAAAGAAATAAATCAATGTAATTCGGGGCAAAATATGCTATGTAAAATCGCATTATCAAAGCGCGATCACAACAAAAAAAGATATACTTCATGTTTAATCAAATTTAAATCATAGTTTTTTGTTCCGTTAAAACAAATCAGTTGATAGTTGTATAAGAATATCGGATGTAAGGGTGTGGATTCGAACCTGCGACATTTCACTTATTCATCTTTAATAAAGTGGATTTCAACTATTATACTACTTAATAAAAAAACATAGTTCTCAAATATTCACTTGGAGATTAAGGTTAGATTAATAATTTCAAATTTCTTTTTATCTCAGCATATTGTTAAGACATCAAACAAAAAGGACATTTGTTTCAATAGGTTTTAGATTGATTTTTTTTTTTGAAATAACACATTTTTTCATACAAAATGCCAAAATAACATTTCTTTCAAACTAATTACGAAACTAATATGTTTTGCAAAAGAATAAACATAGTGGCGCCATCTCATATGGCGACTCAGTGTAAATTTTTCATACACGTCGTGTCATACGGCGACTCAGTTGAATTTGTGTGCCTTAATTTCAAAGGAGGCGCCATATCAATTCCTTTTTTTTAACTAATTATTATTTTAATTTGGAAAATAGGAAATTAAATAAAAAAAATTAAAATAATCAAAAGAAAAATTAAATAACAATATTTGCAATATAAAAAAGCGTACAACAGATGGAAAAAAATTCAATGACCGACACTATCGAAACGTCCACCGGTTCCACATGCCGGTGCATTTGTGCGGCGTCGAGGTCTTCCATGATTTTGTTGAGGTGTTTGTTGCCTTTACGTGTTGACCTGTGGAAGAGTTATTGTTGAGATGGTCCCGGCGTATCAGACAAATTTTGAAGCATCTGTCCCTAATAACCGGGGGGTTGCTGCCAACGGAGCTTCCGTAATCCAGTTTCATACCCATGTTTTCGTAGTTGGGACCGGGGGGGTTGGGTTGGGTGTAGACGGTATGGTTGGCCGAATTGGTACATTGAATTATTTTGGAAACGATGCAATGGTTGTTGTGGGGTTTGGTAGTCAAATAATGGGTGGGTATTTTGGTGGTAGGACGATTGTGTGTTCATTTATGGGGGGCTATGGTGGGTTGGGGTGGGGTCGAAAGAGTTATCACGGCTATAGTGATAACAAATCAAAAAGACAATGCTTCATTTGTCGAAACTCATACGAATTGCATTAATCCTTTATATTTTATATGAATTGGACCAACAAAAAATACAAAAGGATATTACTCTTGAATGGGTTTGGTTTTGCAGGAAATGACAAAGGAAAACATCAGTTACAAGCAAGAAGAATTTCTGCCCTGAAACTTTCGCGATGCGAACTTTCCTTCGCGTAGCGAAAGTTCGCGATGCGATAGGAAGCGACAAGAAGTGACAGGCGGCGAAAGGAAGCGAAAACAAGCAGAGCAAAACAGAACCAAATTACTCAGACTTCGCTTGAAGCGACGGGAAGCGACAGAGTTCGCGTAGCGAAAGTTCGCGATGCGAACTTTACTTCGTATAGCAAAGTATGGAGGTCCTAGAAATGCGGTTTGAAGGTTTAAATCTTAATGGAGAAGAAAGGAAGTTCGCATAGTGACCAGAACTTCGCATAGCGAACTTAGGCGGCCAAAAACTCTATAAAAGGAGATCAGAGGCAATGCTAAGGGGATATCTTATACTCTATCATATAGAATACTTTGTAATAGATTAGGAATGGAGAAATAGAAGAGGTTGTAAGGAGAAGGAGCTGGATTTGCATCAAGAGTCAGGAAATCATCGTTGATGCTCATTCAACTCAATTCTTCCATTATGCTTCAAGCTACCATGAGTAGCTAAATCCCTCTCTTGTTGGGATCGGTCGTAGTTCACCGTAACAGTATGTACTTTCGTTAATCATGGTGTTATATGCAATTTATGTATGAATCATTATTGATGTTATCTTTGTTTCACTGTTTATTTCATGGATTGAATTGATATTGACAAATACGATTCTAATCTCGATCTAAGATAACATCTATTAAACCCTAAATGCTAGACATAGATTTAGATTTAATATTCACAAAAAGTATCGAATCTTAACGCTACCGTATTGTTTAATAGGCTGAGAAATCGTCGATTAAACCATAAGGTAGAACTCTCATCAAGGTTTAGACCTGAACTTTGTTTGTAAGCGATACGTGCTAATATTGAAACCTGCTTAAATTGTGTATAACTGATTCGTTATATACATATTGAATCGGTGAATGAAAACCAAATTCCCAACAAGCCTATTCCTCTGAAAACTATCTTCTTTTATCATACACATTTACTTTTCGCAATTTACAAACCAAACATCTTGAAACTTTTACTTAGAATCATAGAGAATATTGAACGGTTTTGATATCGCTCCAATCCCTGTGGATACGATAAAAACAAATACTTACATTTGATTGTACTCAACATCAAATTGGCGCCGTTGCCGGGGATTGGCGTTTAAGATATTAAAACATCGCAATAGTTTCTATACTTCTAAGTTGTTATATATTGTATATATTTGTCTTTCGCAACATTTGTTTAAGTGTTGGATAGGTGGTGAAACTTCTGTTTATGCTTCGAGGCAAGACATCGGAGGAACAACTTCTTTTTGATCCCGAGATCGAAAGAACCATCCAAAAGAACAAAAGATAAAAGAAGAAACAGAAACAACTATCCAAAAATAAAAATCACAAAGGAGTTTCCACATCAACTTCCTCAACAAAAGAAACAATGGCTGAAGTTGTCAACGGTGGACCTTGTCGGAGCAGTCCAAGACGACTAGCTCGTCTCACCAATACTCCAAATAACCGACAAGCTGAAATGAAAACGGGACTGCTGCAGATTATTTATGCTAACCCTTTTGCAGAATTGGATCATGAAGATCCATATTCCCACCTCACAAAGTTCTATTAACTTGCCGGTACGTTAGGTGCACCCGAAGCTGAAGAGGAAGCAGTGTTTATGAGGTTATTCCCGCATTCTTTGATCGGTAAAGCGAAGGATTGGTATCTTGACCAACCTACTGAAACCATGAGAAACTGGAATGTTTTGGAAGAAAATTTTCTTAACAGATTCTTCCCTCACAACCGATTCATGGATACGAAAACATCCATTGCCGCGTTTGCTCAGACTGTAAATGAAACTCTATGTGAAGCGTGGGAACGTTACAAATCCATGCTACGAAAATGTCCAAATCATGGTTTTGATAGCCTAACACAAGTCCACATCTTCCGCAATGGATTGCAGTCTCAACCAAAACTCTTACTTGATGCAACAACCGGTGGTTCGTTATTGGCAAAAAGTGCAGAAGAAGCAGTTTCAATTATCAACCGAATGACTCTCACCGATCATCAAGTTCAATATAATCAAGGAACCACACAAAAGAAACCTGGAATTCTTGAGTTGGATACAAACACTGCAATCTTGGCACAAAATAAGCTTCTCACCCAAACTGTGGAAGAACTCACCAAGCAATTATCCCCTCTTCCACAACAACTCAAACAACTGCACGAAGCACCAAAACAACAACAAGTAGCCATGTGCGAACTTTGTACAGGAGACCACCCAACTAGTTTTTGTCCCCCGATTAATGAAGAGGTCAATTATATGGGAAACCAGCAGCAGAGACAGTTCTCATACCAGAACAATCAAGGTTACTCATACAACAATAATGCAAGCTATGGCCAAAACAGGCAGAACGAATACCAAAGTTATACTCAGCCAGATAAGATTACAAAGATAGAAGAGACCTTGAATCAATTTATGCAGATGTCCATGGCAAACCAGAAAAATACAGATGCCTCAATCAGAAATCTTGAAACACAAGTAGGGAAAATGTAAAGCAGTTGAATGAGCAACAACAAGGACCATTCTCTGCCGCCACTCAACCCAATCCAAAAGAAATGTGCAATTCAGTCACAACAAAGATTGGGAGAGTAGATGAAACAAAAGTTGAAGAGAATACCAAAGAGAATGTTGAGAAAAAGGAGGAAGAAAATAATGCTAATCCTGGAAGCATTACAATACCTGTTACCATTGAAAAAATGAATTTTGATAAAGCTTTGATTGATCTTGGTTCAAGCACCAACCTTCTTCCATTTTCCATTCTTAAAAAGATTGGTAACCTTGAAATAGAGCCTACAACAATGTTGTTACAACTTGCTGACAAATCAATCACAAAACCAGTTGGCATGATAAAGAATGTAATAGTCAAACTTGAGAGATTCCTATTTCCAACAGATTTTGTGGTGATCAACATTAAAGAAGATAATGACACTCCTCTGATTTTGGGACGTCCCTTCATAAAAACAGCCCGAATGATGATTGACGTCGATGAAGGCAAGATGAAGGTAAGGTACAAAGATGAAGAAGTCAACTTCAAATTGTTTCAACACAAAGAGGATGATTATTGCAAGATTAAAGCTCCTGATGAAATAGGCCAGGAATTGAAGAATGACAAAGAAAGGCCAAAGGATAGTGGCATAGATGCTTTGACAAATTCCTACAAACCACCTTGACATCACTTGAAGCAGGCGTTGAGCTAATGACGTTAAACAAGCGTTGGTTGGGAGGCAACCCAACGTCGTAAGCCATTTCATTTTCTATCTTTCAGTTCTTTCAATTTCATTTTCAATTTCAGTATGTTTCTTTTGAAATGCCAGCAATTAAAACTTTTTGACGATAATGCATCATGTAATTCACTTGGCTCTCCTTTTTACACTTGGTGTTGGTATGCTGCAAGCTCATTTTGAAAATATGTTGCCTTGCTCCCGTGATCCTCATCATGAGCATGGAAAGGCTTCTTCCAAATATTTTGAACAAAAGCCAAGTCAAGTATTGTGAGCAAATAGCAGAGAAGGAGAGTCAGTGGTAATGATAAGAATCAGATGAACATCAAGCAAGGTGCATGTTCACTTGCTTAGTAGAATCATAGCATGATTTTTGACTTTTGTTTTCTCTTACAAAAGTCATAACATGTCTCATTCACATTGTGCACACACTTGGTTGAATCTTTTAGCAAAAACCAGAAAAGTGAGGTGAACTCCCAATGTGTACAAAAAACTGCGAAATCCTTGTGTTTAACTCGGTTGATTCATGTTCAATCTGAAAATTCCATTTGAGCTTTGTAAAGGTATAAAGAGGATCAAGGCAATTGTTTGATTTTGAGAAAAACCACCAGAGCTAAAAATATTTTCATCAAAACCTGTAAGTGAGTGAGCATTTGTGCACCCTCTTTGAACCAGAAAAATCAAAGGATGGATCAACTTCTGAAAATACAAAAACCACTTAGTGAAGTCATGATCCATCCAAATTTCTTTCTGCACAACCTGAACTATAATGGTTTGAATCATCAAGATGCTTCACTCATAAAAAGAAATAAGTTGGGGAGAGAATGGATGATGATACCAAAAGGAAAAGAAAAAGAGAAGAAAGATCAAAAGAGAAAAAGAAATACAAAAAGCAGAAAAACTTGGTATCATAAAAAGGAAAAAGATTGAAAGAATCAAAAGAAAAGGAAAAATCATGGTGATAAAGTAAGGAGTGAAGCAAGAAAAACAAGTTACAAAAGTGGACAGATTTTAGAAAATTAGCTTTAGGAGAAAAACCATATCTTTAGGAAACCTGGCCACATTACAACCTTCACAAGTCGTATGTGATTTATGCCATCAAGTGCTCAAGTTTCTGATTTATGTTGGATGAAAACATGAATCGGCCCGGATGTTGACCAAGTGATCAAATGAGAGTCATCATACCACATAAAATAAACTTCAAAAGTCTTCATTCCTTTTATGAAGAAGAGTGTTATGAGGGATTCAAGTAAGTGCATCATTATATTTTTGAGTTTATGATGTGATTTTGTAGGAGAAAATTTAATTCCATAATCATGCTCTGATTCTATAAGCAGTTGAACATCTTTCTTGCTTAACAAGTAATCACTTGAACCATTCATTTTTCAAAAGAGTTATTCTAAATACTTGCTTGAAAATACTAAGACAGTTCATGAAAAGATCATGCTCTTGATTGAGGATAACCAAGAAACTAAGTTGGGGAGAATTTGATAACAAATCAACAGGACAATGTTTCATTTGTCGAAACTCATACGAATTGCATTAATCCTTTATATTTCATATGAATTGGACCAACAAAAGATACAAAAGGATATTACTCTTGAATGGGTTTGGTTTTGCAGGAAATGACAAAGGAAAACATCAGTTACAAGCAAGAAGAATTTCTGCCCTGAAACTTTCGCGATGCGAACTTTCCTTCGCGTAGCGAAAGTTCGTGATGCGACAGGAAGCGACAGGCAGCGAAAGGAAGCGAAAACCAGCAGAGCAAAACAGAACCAAATTACTCAGACTTCGCTTGAAGCGACAGGAAGCGACAAAGTTCGCGATGTGAACTTTCCTTCGCGTAGCGAAAGTTCGCGATGCGAACTTTACTTCGCATAGCGAAGTATGGCGGTCCCAGAAAGGCGGTTTGAAGGTTCAAATCTTAATGGAGAAGAAAGGAAGTTCGCATAGCGACCAAAACTTCGCATAGCGAACTTAGGCGGCCAAAAACTCTATAAAAGGAGATCAGAGGCAATGCTAAGGGGATATCTTATACTCTATCATATAGAATACTTTGTAATAGATTAGGAAAGGAGAAATAGAAGAGGTAGTAAGGAGAAGGAGCTGGATTTGCATCAAGAGTCGGGAAATCGTCGCTGATGCTCATTCAACTCAATTCTTCCATTATGCTTCAAGCTACCATGAGTAGCTAAATCCCTCTCTTGTTGGGATCGGTTGTAGTTCACCGAAACAGTATGTATTTTCGTTAATCATGGTGTTATATGCACTTTATGTATGAATCATTATTGATGTTATCTTTGTTTCACTGTTTATTTCATGGATTGAATTGATATTGACAAATACGATTCTAATCTCGATCTAAGATAACATCTATTAAACCCTAAATGCTAGACATAGATTTAGGTTTAATATTCACAAAAAGTATCGAATCTAACGCTACCGTATTGTTTAATAGGCTGAGAAATCGTCGATTAAACCATAAGGTAGAACTCTCATCAAGGTTTAGACATGAACTTTGTTTGTAAGCGATACGTGATAATATTGAAACATGCTTAAATTCTGTATAACTGATTCGTGATATACATATTGAATCGGTGAATGAAAACCAAATTCCCAACAAGCCTATTCCTCTGAAAACTATCTTCTTTTATCATACGCATTTACTTTTCGCAATTTACAAACCAAACATCTTGAAACTTTTACTTAGAATTATAGAGAATATTGAACGGTTTTGATATCGCTCCAATCCCTGTGGATACGATAAAAACAAATACTTACATTTGATTGTACTCAACATCATATAGGCACAAGTGGTGTCGGTGTCGGGAGGTAGGCGGTAGGGGTAACGCTCATGTTGTTGTGATTGGGTTGGCGACATGAATGGGTTGCGGTTCTGGAAGATTGATTGGGTGGGTATACTTGGTTCTTGGGTATAACACGATGTTTGATGTTGGGCATGTGAGGAAGAAGCATGTTGGTACGGATCAATCAGATATGTCAGCTCAGACACAAATTGTTGTGGTGTTCTAACCGACCTAAACCAAATCATATATTGATGAGTTGGTCTAGCCCCTTCCACAACAGGGTCGGCTAAGATGTGTCGATGTCAATTCTTCCAATGTAGACACATCTCTTTTGCAAAGTCTTTCCAATGACCTGCACCCCATTGTGTATCCACCCTAAGTTGATGTCGGTCTTCCAAAGAAGTACGAGCGACTGGAATATCCCGATGCATGCCGAACTGCAGTTTCACCCGATCACTTTGGTGCATCTCCACTGTAGTGAACCGAATGATCGGTGTTTTAGCTGTCCACACTGCAGCATCATCGGCGTTGGGCTGATGGTCGAGACCCTCATATGACGTCCAGACAAACTACATGAACAAAAGATTTAATGAGAAAAAATACGGTGTGGTAATTTAATAGATAAATTTATGGTAGTGTAAGAATAAGTTACATCGTCCGACCTAATGTGTTCTATAAGGTTGCGGTAGACGATTATTGAGTTCCTGGGACATCGTTGGTAATTCATTCCCAGAACTAACCACGTAAAAAAAGTGACATAAATAAATTAGTTACAAATAAACATTTCATCAAAGTATACATGTTTGATTTTAAAAAATAAACTTACTTGTTTGCGTAGGGGAATGTGAATAGATTCTGGTTGATAGGAGCTAGTGTTGGCATTCTAGACCAACCCCACGCTTGAAGTAGATAGGCACAGCCATAAAAAGTACAAGTATTTTTTTTTTGAATTTTTACACCGTGAACTATATAGATGGGCCAGGACAGCTGAACCCCAACTATAGGTGCACACTTTATTAATGTTGCTTAACAATGGTAAATACATAATATTTACACTATTTCTAGTACTTTCTGGAAATAAAAAAATGTCCAAATAAGATCATAATATAGCACAGAGTTTTAACTATCTTGTTATACTCGGTGGATTCCTCGTCTAATATGATAGATTTATAATGGTCTCTTAGGTATTATAAATTAATACGTTGGCCCCTTGGTCGAACTTCACGTTGTGGCTGAGGTGTTTCGACACAAAGCGGGGCGCCCAACAAATCTTCGCAAAGTTGGTTATTAACATCAACTTTGCCATTTACGACCTTTCCATCGATGCGTAAGCCAAGTAACATATAGACATCTTGTAGTGTGACAGTGCATTCACCGAAAGGAAGGTAAAACGTGTGGGTCTGTGTTAGATGTTAAACATGCCTTATATTTCTCATTTATACTTGGCATTTTTCAACTCTTTTATGTTGAATTGTTGGAATTTATACTTGAAAGTTGTCATTCTTCAAATATTGTGAAAATACCTTTGGTACTTGTAATTTGTGTGTTATTGGGCAGAAAAATGTATTAAGTCATCAAGGAGTAAGACACAAGACAATTGATTCAAGTTGCCAAAGGAAGTGAAGAAACTTCAGTAAGTTCGCTAGGCGAACTTGCTAGCGAATGTTCGATGGGAGAACATCTGGCGAAGTGCCAGCGAATGCTTCTAAACTTGAGGCAGTAAGAAAAGGCACCTAAGTTCGCAGTGTGAACATCTAGCGAATGTTCGATGTGGCAACGCTCCAGGGAAGACCTGGCGAAGGACATCAGGGAAGAGGCAGTAGCTAAAGGGACCTAAGTTCGCTGTGCGATTGTAGGCGAATAGTTCGCTAGGAAAATAATCCTTCGCACTGCGAACTTCTGAAATATCTCAGAGGTCGTTTAACTGTGCATAGGCACATCAGGTTCCTATTTTGTTGTTCGTTAGGCAAATGAAACGTTCGCAGTGCTAACATGACCGATTTTAAGTGATGTATTTAAGCAGTTTTGGTCATTTTTGGGGATCATAACCTATTTTCACACACCATAACCTAGTTTTCTGAGTTTTCATCATCCAAGAGTGATTTTTCACATAGAGAAGCTGGATTTGCATCCGATCTCGATTATTCGACGCGGATACTTTTTCATCTCCTCTCGATACTTGTGAAACAAGCTACCATGTCAATGAATAGTTAAACACCTTTTGTGTCAAGATTAGTGGTAGGTAATCCTCTCTTTTGTATGTATTGATCTTGATAGATAGTTTGTGAACCTTGTTGATGATTAATATATGGTGAAAAACTTTGTTTGTATGATTTATACTTTGTTTTGGTTCATGATTCAGAAATATGTTCTAAGATTTGACCTAGGTTTTAATCCATCAACAATCATGAGGCTAGAGATAGTTTTGAGAGTTGGTGTTCATAAATATTGACCTTTTAATGTTATCATATTGATAGTTAGAGTGAGAGATCATCTAAGGATCAATATGATAAATCTCACAACATGTGTTAGAGATAAACATGTTGAGAGGATGTGTGATTATATTCATTGTTAACAAGTTCACATACTTTATCGAGTAAATACGTATGAAACGGATTATCGAACCCTAATCTTGGCATGCTTTTACCAAACGCTTTAAAAACAATTTCTTTTACCGTGCTATTAACTTTTCATGCAAACGTTCAGTTACCAATCAACCAAACTCTTTGTTACCTTAAGTTTAAAACGATTCCAACTGTATAACGGCGGTAATATCGCACAATCCCTGCGGATACGATAACAAAAACCCCCACTGAAATACTTTTCAACAAAATGGCGTCGTTGTCGGGGATTGTTGTTTGATATTGCAAGCATTGCAATAGTTGTTAAGTTTTAATCTTTTATAACTTTTTCTTGAGCTTCTTAATTTGTTTGGTTAAGTTTTGCAGACTTTGTTTATGCGAGGAAAGTTACCTGTAGATCAACTTCTTTTCGTTCCTGAGATTGAGAGAACTGCACGTAAGTTGAATAGCAAAACTATACGGAGGAGGCAACTTGCCAAAAAAAGACGAGAAAGAGGAGAAAGTTCTATTTTTACACCAACACCACAGTTTACGCCAACCATGGCAGCACCACCTCCACCCCCACCTGCTTCAACACTTTGCACTAACTGTCCGAGGCACACAGCTCAGTTTGCTCGCAATGCTCACAACGGAAGGCACTCTGAGATGAAGACCGACATCCTTACTCTTCTATACTAAAATTCATTCACTAGTATGGATCATGAGGATCCTTTCACTCATCTTACAAAATTTTAGGAAATTGCGGGTGCAACTGGAGCACCTGAAGTTGAAGAGGAGTCGTTGTTCAAGAGACTCTTTCCTCATTCCTTGATAGGGAAGGCGAAGGAATGGTACCTTGATCAGTCGACTGTGATTATGACGGATTGGAACGTGTTGGAAGAAAAATTCCTAGAACGATTTTTTCCGCATAATCGTTTTATGGAAGCAAAAATGGCAATCGTGGTTTTCTCATAAGGTGGAAATGAATCCCTCAATGAAGCTTGGGAGAGATTCAAATCCATGCTAAGAAATTCTTTAATGACCAAAAGTGCCGAAGAAGCAATTTCTATCATTGATAAGATGGTACTCAACGACCATCAAGGGAATCATAACTGTGGTACTAAGCAAAAGAAGCCGAGAATTCTTGAATTGGGAACTAGTGATGCAATTCTTGCTCAAAACAAATTGTTATCCCAACAAGTGGAGTTGTTGACTCAACAAATGTCAAAGCTTCCACAACAACTGAAAGAGATGTAAGACTTGCCAAGCAAGAGTGTTCAGGTAGCTATTTGTGAGTTGTGCAGAGGAGACCACCCTATCAGGTATTGTCCTCCAGTAGTGGAAGAAGTGAACTATGTTGGAAATCCAAATCAAGGTTATCAAGGAAGACCACCTTACCAAAACACTCAACAACCTTACCAAAATAATCAAGGTTACCAACCAAGAGGGAACAATCTGGGTTATCAACAAGGTTACCGTCAAAATCCTTATCAACCAACACAAGATCAAGGTGGAAGTTCAAAGATGGAAGAGACCTTCACACAATTCATGCAATTGTCAATGGCCACCCAAAAGAGTACGGAAGCTTCAATTAAGAATCTTGAATCTCAAGTTGGGAAACTTGGAAACAATTAGCCGAGTGACAACCGGGGCCATCCTTTTCGATTAACACTCAAACAAATCCAAAGGAACATTGCAAGGCCATTTTTATAAGAAGTGGAAGAACAATAGGTGGAGATGTTGAAAATGATGTGGTAGTTGAAAAGGAGAATGATATTGTAGTGGAGGAAGTTGAAAAAAATGATGAAGAGGTTGAAGTTGAAAAAAATGATGTAGAGGTGAAGAAGAAAAAAGAGACAAAAAGAAAGGAGTATGAGAGAGAAGTTTTACAAAGAAGGTTTCCATATCCTTTTGCTCCTAAGAAAAAAGAAAATGATAGGCATTATGCGAGATTCTTGGACTTATTTAGTCGGTTGCAATTAATCGTTCCTTTCTCTGAGGCTCTCGAGCAAATGCCTAAGTATGTCAAATTTATGAAGGACATACTTACAAAGAAAAAGAGGTACACAGATAATGAGAACATTGATCTCAATGCCGAGTGTAGTGTCGTTGTTCAAAGTATACTTCTGCGGAAAGAAAAAGATCCGGGAAGAGTAGCTTTACCTATCACTATAGGTAATTATTTTAAATGTAAAGCTTTGATCGACATGGGTGCTAGCATCAATTTAATTCATTTGTCCGTGGTTAAAAGGCTTGAGAACAAGGACGTGAAATCAACCACCATGACATTGCAAATTACAGACAAGTCAAGGACTCGTCCTCATGGTGTTGTGGAGGATGTTCTATTAAAAGTGGACAAATTCTTATTTCCGGTTGATTTCACGATCATTGATATGGACGAAGATGAGGATACTCCAATCATTCTCGGAAGGCCCTTCATGAAAACCGCAAAAATGTTGGTAGATATTGATAAAGGCCTCATGAAGGTGAGGATTAAGTCTAGTGGAAAAAATGAAGAAGTGTGTTTCACACTCTTCAATGGAGTGATGTATTCAAATCAAGTGGAAGACGATACTTATAAAGAAAAAGAATGTGCAAGAGAGGCTTTGCGGAAAAAGAAGGATGAAGACGCGAAAGTGGAAATGATGAAATCATGTTGGGAGTTTTCCTTCTTAAGAAAAAGTGGATCAAAAGCTAGACATGATAATGGTTGAAGTCTTTGTTTGTGGAGTGTTTTTTTTCTCGGAAGCTAATTCGTGAACTTTTGGTTTCGAGGTTTAAAGCCTCTGGACCTTCGAGCTCAAACGATGTTAAACAAAGCGCTTGTTGGGAGACACCCCAACATTGTAAGTATTTCTGCGATTTTTACTGTTTTTGTGTATTGTAACTTGTTTAGAATGGTTGTGAATGATGTGCTGCAGACAGAAAAAAAAAGTTCAAACTTCTGTCATGTTCACTGGGAATTTTGCACTGCAAACCTAGAGTGAGTATTTGCTGGCCAGTTCCCACTGCGAATGTAGCGAGACAGACAAAATTTGTCGGTAGCCACATCACTTAAAAAAATGAGTAAAAAGGTTTGTGGGCCAGATGTTGGGGCCCAAAACCCACTTTTTCTGACTTGGGTGAGGAAACCCTACCTTTCCATTGCCACTCTCATTCTCACAAACAAACTCACACACTTTGCAAACACTCTCACGAGCTCTTTGAAGAAATTTCTGCAATTTCTCACAAAATTTACCAAGCTAAATCTTACCAAGTATCATGTTTGATCTCATTCTCTTCTTTTGATTTTTAGTAAAAACATGTGGTTAGGGTTAGTGTTGAAACTTAGATAAAAAATTGATTATAGGGATAAATGTACCAATGTATGTCTGTTCTTAATGATTCTTTGTTTTTGCATTTGGGTACTTATCAAACATTAGGAATAAAGTATTGTTTGTGAATGTTGTTAATGGATAGGTGGGCAAAACCTGCTGAGTTAGAAATTTCCAAGGTTCGCACCTAGTTCTCCTAGCGAACCTGGGGTAAATATTCACCAGGACTTCGCCTAGAGAATCTGGGGCGAATGTTCGCCAGGGCTTCGCTTTGCGAACTTCTGGGCGAATAGAGCAGATTTTTCCAAAAATTTTACTGCTTGTTTCTAATTCTGATGATTATTGCTATGATTCCTTGCTAATTTAAACTGTGTGTTTGCTGGTTATTTGTTTTTTATGATGGTTTTACAGATGGCATTAAAGGTTGTTCCTTCAAAGAAACAAAAAACTGGAAGCTCATCTCGGCCAGTACCAATTTAGTTTGACTCTTATCGATTTCGAGGAGCAAAACAGGCCGCTCGATACTTAACACTTGAAAAAAGGAGCATCCTTCCAGAAAAGTGCTTCAACCTAAATCCACAGGGCACCTACCGAGCGATAGCGGCACTCTTGGAAAGCAAGAAATAGGGGGAATTAATCACTCCGGAGACAGTTACAATGTGGAGATGATTCGAGAGTTCTATGCGTATGTGCTCCTGGATGATGACGAGATATTTTCATGGAGGACTGTGGTTTGTGAAAGGGAAGTGAAGTTTGATCGTGATACCATAAACACGGTTCTAGGTAAACCTCTGACCTTAGGTGAGAATGAGATTGATTCTTACCACCTTACTTTGAGATTGCACAGGGACACGGATGCCATGACTCGTGATTTATTGCATGAGGGGAAAACGGTTGAATTGAACCCATCTAGGGTTCCAAGGAGGTACCATAGAGAGGACATGCGTCCTTTGGCTCAACTGATTCTGTTGTTAGTTTTAACGAATATCAAGCCAAAGTCGCACTCTTCTACTATGCCTATACCTACTGCTCACCTTGTCCATAGCATTATGACAAATGTTCAAATTGATGTGGCCCGAATTATAGCTGATGAGATGCGTGTGGTAGTGGAGAGTGGACTAGGTTCGACCTCAAGGAAGAATTGTCCTCTAGTCTTTCCTTGCTTGATCATGGCTTTATGTGTGCACGCGAGGGTAAAATTTCCCTCCCACCGTCAGGTTACGATTCCGGCCGCGATTAATGACAGATATGTGGATAAGTTCTGTAAGCCGAAAGGAGTGAGAGGAGAGTCCTCTGGTGTTGGTGCTGATGTCGGTACAGGTACATGAGATGCTTCTGGTTCTGGTGGTTCAAGATCTCAGGGCTTCGACCCATATCAGAGAGAGATCTGCTAGTATAACTAGGATTGGATGGCGGCAACTCAGTACGCCATGCTTGATTTACATGATTCTATGTAGGTTTTGCAGCTACAGTATAGAGAGCCTTCTGTGGACCATTCGATGATGACTAGGGAGCAATTACTAGCCCATGCTGGTTGGCCTGAGGCCAGGCCATATTTTGGAGAGGTGGCAGAGGCAGTTGAACCTGATGGTGCTGATGATGTTGAGGATGCTGATGATGATGATGAGGGTGTTGAGGTATCTGGTTCCGAGTCTGGAGAAGAGGTTGAGATAGAGAAGTATGAGTCTGAGGAGGACTAGTTATGTTTTGATGTCATTTTGTGTAACTTCTTTTGGTATTCAAAGTGAAGTTTTTGATATTTATGTTATTGTATTAGCTTTTATTGTACTTTATCCACTTTGTGGAATATTTTGGATATTATTGTACTATGTACCATTGTGAGGTACAATTACTTTTGTTGGTGTTTCTACACCATGACATTATTAGTATTGTTATTCAGTTAGATTTTTCAGTTGAATTATTTAGCTTTCATTTCTATTTTTGTTTTTTTATTATTGTTGTTGAGAGTTGAATTCTTCAGTTAAAGAATGTTCAACTCTTAAATTGTATTGTTGGTATGCTTATTTTTGTACTGTTGGTATGCTTGTGGAAATTTTGATGTTTCCATTTTTTTTTTGTGTTGAATCGAAAGAATTTCTAGGTTGGTGATGATTGTTCATCAAGGAAGATTCTTCCAAGTTTGGATGACAAGGATAGTAGTTAAGCATGTAAATGTTGGCAAGGTACATGGTTACCAATTTCTAGGATTTAGAATGTGTTAGAACTTCTTGTCTTTTTGCAAATGAAATTTTGTTTCTTGTTGCAACTTTGTTGATTGCTTATATCACTTAGGTTCAAAAGCCAAAATGGTGAGAAACCTCCATTGTCTACTAAATGCATAGGATTGCTGATGAATTTTGTTTTGTACTTTTAATTCATGCTTTATCTTTTGATTTGTTTAATTTTTTGGAAGCATTAGAAATGATCAAGGCATTTGTTGATAATGAGCGCAACCATTTCCAAACAGTAATTTACCTGTGAGTAGTGAGTATTTGTTAACCCTTTGAGCCTAAGCAGTTTAGATCTCGTCTTAGTGATGAACTTTATGTATATACATAATTTGAAAATAAAGTTCATCGTTGAATTTTGATAGATTCTAAAAAAAATTCTTCTTGAACCTTTGAACATTGTTTTCATTGATTTCCTTGCCTTAAAAAGCAAGGAGCGTTCACTTAAGGTTTGGTTGAAAATAAGTTGGGGAGAATGAAAAAGAAGAATGGTAGGTTGCTAAAACTTTTGAAAAATTTCAAGCAAGCATGAAAAGAAAAAAAAAATGTGAATATGAATGTGAAAAACAAAGAAAAATAATGCTTGCTTGAAAGAGAAAACTAGAGACCAAAATAATTGTGCATAACGAAGTTTGAGAAGGTTTGTGGTAAAGGAATGAAAATGGTGAATGAAGTTGAGATGTGTGAATACCTTGTATAGTGAATGTTCTTTTGCATTGGAAATTTCGATTCGATGGCCTTTAGAAATGTCCCTTTATTGTAAACTCGACCAAGCTACAACCTTAAAAGCCCTTAGTGGTCTTTTTACTTCCATGATTTCTTTATTGATCGTTTAGATATTGTATGAATTGGTTTGTATTTGCATCATTTGTCAGATGAGAAAAATTTCCCCGCATTTTTAAGCACGTTTTTCCTTCAATTCTTTTTCGAAGAGGAGTGTTAGAGTGATATGAGCATGATAGTTTAGTTGTTACTTGAAACATTGTCTGATATTTGTTTAAGAACCAAGTTCTTTTGCATTGTTCGATTCTAGGATTTTGTAATCGTTGCTTGTTTACATTTGTTGTTTATTTGAGCCTTAAATCTTTTCTTGGTTGAGTTAATTATGCTTGAGCAAATCGTCTTGTTTTCAATGAGAGGCATACTTTGCTTGAGGACAAGCAAAGAGTTAGTTGGGGAGAGTTTTGTTAGATGTCAAACATACCTTATATTTCTCATTTATACTTGGCATTTTTCAACTCTTTTATGTTGAATTGTTGGAATTTATACTTGAAAGTTGTCATTCTTCAAATATTGTCACTACAAGAAAAAAGAAGATTTACAACACTTGAGTTGCGACAGTTATCACAAAACCGTCCTTATTCTTGGATTGTGACGGTTGTCACGACAGTTAGAGTCAACTGTCGCATATTTTTTGCGACAGTTATCACAAAATCGTCCTTATTCCTGGACTGCGACGGTTGTCACGACAGTTAGGGACTGGACTGCGACGCTTGTCACGACAGTTATCACAAAATCGTCCTTATTATGTTTTTTACTTAACTGTTTTTTTATAAAATAATTTTTTTGATTGAGCAAAAGGGAAAATTTGTTCCTCCCAATTCATAAAAAAAATTCTTATCGACTCCTCAACTGGAAACTCAATTTACTTTAATATATTATAAATATTTTTTAAATAATTGTTTTGATAAATACATTATTATATATATATTTTTCACTTTTTAAAATATGATTTAAATGATAAAATGTTTTGAATATTTTTCTCAAAACCTGGAATTTCATCAACTCAATCCATAATTAAACCTGGCCACACAAGAGCTTGGAGGGAAGATCACTCGGCAACCAGGACCGATTCCCGGCTTTAACACGAAAATTGTTTTGCTCGTTGACCCAGATGGATGGAAAACTGTAAGTTAATTTTCCCCCTTTATTTATATTGTGTAGGAGGATGCAAAACTATTGCATACTTTACTGCCACAATAACTGTAGCATATGATTTTTTTTTATGTAGGCGTTGGATGACAATGAAGATTTCCTGAAGGAGCTAGAGTGAAAGAGAGCTACGAAGAAATAATAAGTAACCGTCCTAGGTAGTGGCACTAGGCTAATGCTTTTGTATGAATAAATAGTACTCTGTTGGTGATCATTGTGTTTACTTTCATACTGCTTGTTTGGATTGACGTTGAGTTTGGTGGAACCATTATTTATAATTAGTTGTGAGTTGACAACACCTAGATTGATCT
This sequence comes from Lathyrus tuberosus, assembly GCA_022829125.1. Taxonomy (NCBI): domain Eukaryota; kingdom Viridiplantae; phylum Streptophyta; class Magnoliopsida; order Fabales; family Fabaceae; genus Lathyrus; species Lathyrus tuberosus. The sequence goes on along the minus strand of JALAZF010000205.1, from coordinate 712,745 downwards.
TTGTTCTAGTAGCCTTTAATATTGCATCATGGTAATTTTAATTGTTTGAATTGAACATTGTTTTACCCCAAATTTTACCCCTTAGATGTCATAACATCTTGCATTGACATTCAGGTTCAATCATCTATGCATTGTTAACTAACCACTTCATTTTGCAAGTTTACTTCATTTGTGAAAGCCAGGGTTCATACAAAGAGGGAGGGCAAAGTCTCCTAAGCCAAACTCCCATCTGATTCAAAGAGAGAAGGACAATTAAGGCTCCAAATGCAAATTTTGAGTTCACATACATCCTAGAGGTCTCACTCAACAAGAATTCAAGTGTGGTTGGCTCTCATCATAAGTAACTTGAGCCACAATTTCACTCTGCCACCAAATTAGGGTTTTGTTAAGACAAGTGGATCATGGGCCCTGATTTTGATCAAGAGTTGTTCTCAAACCCTAGGACATGACTCCATGTGATAGTAGACACCCCTAAGGAACATCTATGAGCCTTAAATATGATGAAAGAAACAAGATCATCAGAGATCATTCAAGAGCATTCACAGTTGAAATTAGGGTTTTGACTGAAACCCTAATTCTTGAGATTCTGATCCAAAATGAAACATCCAAGGCCTCAATCCATCATGATATGTCTCATTAATGAGTCAATGTATGAGAGATCAAGTCTTAAGAAGTTTCTTGCAAAGGAAGCAAGGTTTGGTTCAGGAAACTTTTCAAATGTGGAGATTTCACTACTTGTGCAAATATTGAAACAGTCATAACTTTTCAACCACACATCCAAATGGAGTGACTCAAAGCTCAAATGGAAGCTCTTTCCATGATCTTCAAAACATATTAGAGTACCTTCTTCCAAAAAATGCATGGTTTTTGAGTTACAAGACATGGAAGATAAATCACCCTTGAGGACTCTGTGAAATTTAAGCTTTTTTCCCCTTATTTGCACACGACTTTAACCCGACTTTTCATGTAGTTCCAGACCTCAAACCAAAAATATTTGAACATGAAATTGTAGAGGGCACTGAGGGCTTTCCATAAAGTACTAGAACTCCTCAATCCATTGAGTGAGACGTGAGATTCGAAGCTTGGAAGTTAGGGGTTTCATTTCTTAAATGATAAGCAACCAACTTTTGCATAAGGGTGCAAAACCTCTTCTAACCACCAAGAGCCTCACTTTTCTGATGTTTAATCATGAGGATAACATTGCCAAGCCTCTGCCACGGTTCTTGGAAGATTATAACATTAAAATATGTGGTTTATTCAAGTTAAAGCAAGTGGACATCTATGAGAGAGAAACTTTTCAAGAAATGATGCTTTGTTTATTCATGGAGCCTTGGTCCAATCACTTCACACCTACATCAGACCTTACCCTATCAGTCATCAAAGATATTGGAAATCTTCTTGGTTCAGCAAAAGAACCAGCTCACACGATGGAGACTTGTCAAGAGGGAAAACTTGGCAATTGTTCCATTTCTCACCATGCCTCTTTTCCTCAACTCTTTCCTATAAATAGGAGCTCAGTTCTCAGACAAAGGGACCAACATTTTCTACTTAAGAACTCAGAAAAAAGCTCTAAAGTTCTATCTTGGCAAGTGAAGAGGTTTTGAGAAGTTTGGAGCAAGGCTGCAAGGAGAAGTAAGTCTTATTCTGTTAAGACTTTAAGAGTACATTGCTTCACTAGGTATTCCTATCTCCTTTTCTCTCATTTCATATCATGACCATAATCATTGAATGCCTACACTGTTATCATACTTGAATGTTGATATTGGATGTGTTTACTTAGTAATATATGCTGTTAAACATCTTGGAATGCATCATGTCTTCATATTAAAGTAATGTATGCTTAGACTGCTTTCAACATGGCTTTTTTTCTTCAATGACATGTTAGTTTGTTTGGATTCCTTTTGGTTTGGTAAGTAGTGGTTCTTACTCACTTCCAGTAACTAACAATCTGAGGCTCATGTACAATTTGTGGAGGATCTCTCTATCAATCAGGAGGCTTATTTTGCACATGTACACACTGTTATCATTTGCCCTAGCCCCCTGTTTGTTTATGTCATGATAAGGTATTTGGAATGGCATGAAGGTTTGATTAAAGGATATATGGCCGTGGCAAGATTTTGATCTCACTATCTCTTATTCCACTAGCATTTATCATCTGTTAATGACTTGAAAAATATTTTGTTTATGCTTGTGTGTAAAATTGTTTTTTTGATCTGCATATCCATGTTCTGTTAATATGATGGTAAAACAATAGGAAGTGTGCATGAAATCTTGTTGGCAGTGGTAAGTGAGCTTGTTGTTATCATGACTTACACTTAATCTAGTTTTGGAATGAGAATGTTAAGCTTTATGTATTGCATTGGCACTGTTAGTTCTGGACAGGTTAACATTCTTGGCTCTGTGTCAAGTTTGTATGCTAAGAGTTTATTACCATGTTACCTATGATGTACCAATTAAAGCTAAACAAAAATGAAAGTTGGATGAGGTGTGTGTCAAGTGTTGGAGTTCATTCTATATGTGGAAATATTAGCATGCTGATAATTTTGTTCCAGTTTAGGTGTCCCCTGTCCATGTTGGTTTTTCCCCCTGGTTAGATTATCGTTCTAGGTTATTTAAGGTTTATATTTATTCTAAGTTCTGACACTACATGCTGAGACTTTGTTCATAACGTTTTGGTCGAAAACTGAGTGAGGAATTGATTGAACAAGAAGAGTATATGTCATGACCATTTCTTTTTCTGGTATCACACGATGGTCTTGCCAATTTCCCGCATGTTGCATGGAGATGGCGACTGCCAGGTTGAAATAATGGTGATGGCCATGCTACCCACCAACGGCGACCGCCATGGTCGTACTGAGCTTTTATACGTGAAGTGTTTAGGTTTTGCATGGCATGAAGAAGAGGTACGCAAGGTTTCCCTACTGCTTTCGTATCTAGGGGTGTGTGTGGTTTTTCATTTGGTTGAGACTTTAAAGGTTGGTGTTGGATTGCTTTTGTATTTTGGCATTACAAGGGAGAAGTTTCACGTCTCCATGTTCCTCTTTTTATGATTGTTTTTATCATAGCTGTATGTATATATATTTTAAGTTGGTTAGAATAACAACCTGAAAAGTCTTGAAATCGTGGTGGTGTACATGCCATGATAAGGATTCGGTTTCAGAATTAATCACCCTTATTCCACGTAATTTTTCACTTTGATTACGCCATTGTTTTGAGCTATCTTTGGTTCATGGATGATCTCTGTTTTGAGAAGTATGAAGTGGTGTGCTGGGTCGTGTTTTTGGTTAAGAATGGAGGGTAACAGTGATTGAACAAGATGAGGTGGCACTATGTCTCTTCCTAGTAGTTTACGACAGCCTTGGATGGCTACTTGTATGTTTGCATGAGAGAAGTGGAGGTGACAGCGTGGGGGTGGTGTAAGCTTCCTTTTGTTGTTTTATGATTCTAAAGAAAAAAGAAAACGGATGACCAATTGATGTGCGCCACATGATTTGTACACGGAAATGGTTTTGGTTTGTCTGTTCTTTATTTCATTTCCTAACCTATAATTTTGAAGAACTTTGTTAGTTTAAGTATTTGTAGGGGTGGCATATATACTGGATGTATGGCCACCCCAGTGGTAAGAACACACGCGCATTAACTACAAGAACTGGGGTTCGAATCCCTCTCGCCCAGTCCTTTTATTTTATTTTCTGAAATCAACTTTGTTTCATATATATTGCATTGATACTGTAACTTGTTATGACGCGTATGTTGGTTGAGTTGGTAAAAGTTTTGAACTGCAATTGCCATGTCACGGGTTCAATACCCATGGGGAGCCTTTTCCATTCTTTTTATCACATTTTTATCTTATATTTTCATGGTTTATGCCTCATTTTCAAACACTCATAACTTGGTCATCTTTTATCATTTTGTGCTCATTCTTTTTGGTAATTACTTCTTAATGAATCTACTTTTTGAACATAAAGAGATATTGGTGAAAATCATTAATTGTGAGGCATTTATTCATGATGGAAGTGGAATGTTTTTTCAGGGTTTTATTGCACATCTTGGTTTGCTCTTGATTCTTTTATCATGTCAACGTGCTTAGTTATTGCCTAAATGCATATTGGTTCTAACCTTGTATGATGTTGCAAACTTTGTTTCACTTGAATGCTTTGTTATCTAATATTGCATCTTCATGTAAATATCCATACAAACTTCTTGTTTCATAAAACTGTTATTCTCCTCCTCTCCTTCCAAAGGAAAGTCTTTCTATTGACCTCAAAGTCATAGATATCTCAATACCAACCTTGGCCTCATAGTCATGGCCACCTTCTCTTTGACCTCACAGTCATAATATACTTTCCCTTGGCCTCATAGCCATCCAATCACAACTTAGAATTAAGTTAGAGTTCTTGAACTCTAAGTGGGACTCATCACCTTGAGTATTCCCTTCACCATTATAACTTAGACTTAGAGAGTTTCTTAAACTCTAAATGAGCTCATACTCATTCCCCTTGGAACTTTGGCCATAGTCAATGGTTCCTCACCCTTAGTTAGGTGAACTACGGTTGCTCTGATTCTTTAGTCAGATACGTAGGCATAAGATGCGACGTCTTGGCGAGCAAACTTAGTGTACATACCATTAGGTCTTTACCTTTACCCTTTAGTAGATATCCTTAGCAAGCAAACATAACATAACATAAACTAAACAAGAGGTTCCTGTAGAGTACTACAGATACTTAGGGTGCTAATACCTTCCCTTAGTATAATCAAACCTCGAACCTAGATTCCTCTTAGGGTTTTCTTCGAACTTTACCCTTTCCTTTGGATAAATCAAAGCTCGGTGGTGAATTTCAAAGTTTTGTGATGCAAGTTAATTAATAGCTTGTTATCCGATTCTCACTGCAACGAAATGGCGACTTCACTGGGGATCTTTTGAGGGTTAAGCCCACCTTGTTTTTTGCTTATGTTTGTTATATGTTTTGCTTGCTTGATTGTACATATCTGTATATGCTTGTATACCTGTTTTGCTTGAGATCTTCGGTTGGCATGGTACCATTGAGTGGTGAGATAAGTCCTAACCCGGACTCGAGAGCACATATATGATAGGATCGTGGTGTAATCAATAGTCGGTTGTTGGGAGTAGTCCTAACAATCTATGGCATATAATGACCACACTCAGATGAGGCCCTTTGGGATTGTTGATGTCTGATGTGAGCAGTCGCATTGATATTACTTTTTCAATTGGGAGCCAGGGAGTAGTCCCAAATAGTTGTTACGTGATACTACACTCAGACGAGTTTATCTTGAGAATATTATTAACCCGCGTGAGTAGTCACGTAGACCGATAATATCCGAAGGATTTACGTAGACTCTGAGAACTTTTAGAGCCCTGTTCTACAATTGATGAACCTATAGTACACACCTATTGGATGGGTAGACCATGGCTCCATTCATGAGACCCCTAAACCTAAGACTTGTGTGCTTTATTGTGTGTGCATATGTCTATATGTGTGCTTGTGCGTTTTATACATTACATACATCTCATCGCATCCACTGATGGTTTCAAGGAACTCAGACAGTCATTCCTTTGCAAAAATCCTTAGAGATCATGTTTTTAAAGCAAAACTCTTCAGTTTTCCAAAAAGTTGCAACTTGCTGTTGAACTCCTTGAAACTATTTGGCTTGCATTAGCATCGCATGCGCATTTGCATTTCTCAGCCTTGAGTCTCATCCATCCTTTGTCTGCAACCCAGCAGTTGACTTCCCGAAGCCATCATTGGACTTGAAGTAGCTTTTGAAGGATCATGAACTCAGAAGAGCAGAACCAGTTTGTGACCAAAGCAGATTTCGACTTGTTGAGAAACCAGTTGGATCAGATTGTCACAGCCTTGGAAAAGAGAGATGACAATATTATGGGTATGTCTGTGAACAATGTTGCCCAAGCTCAACCTGTGCAGATTCCTATTGAGAATCAGGTTATACAAGAACATGCCATTGTCCGAGATGGACATTCCTCTTCTATTGATGCTGTGGAATATCGTAGTTTCGCGTTCTCGGAGCCAGATTCCCAAGAGGTAGTCCCTGTGATGAAAACCCAGGACCCACGAGACGTTGAGTTAATGGAAAAATGTCGTGCCTTGGAAGAAAATCTTGATGCCATTAAAAGTAGTGCCACTATTGATCTAAATGCTTTGAACATATGTTTGGTACCCGACCTTGTAATGCCACTAAAGTTCAAAACACCGAAATTTGAGAAGTACAAAGGGGATAGCTATCTAAAACAACATTTGGTGATATTTTGCAGAAAGATGACCTCATATGTCCGCAATGACAAGCTTATGGTCCACTGTTTCCAAGACAGACTGAATGGGCATCACTGAGTTGGTACATGCAGCTAGGAAGCAATTACATCCAATCCTGGTCAGACTTAGCCCATGCCTTTGTGAAGCAATACAACTACAATCTTGACTTGACTCCCAGTTGTTTGCATTTGCTAGACTTATCTCAAGAAGACAATGAATCCTTTAGAGGATATGCTCAGAGGTGGAGAGATATAGCAGCTCGCGTCTAACCACCACTTTTGGATAGGGAATTAGTTGACTGGTTCGTGGATACTTTGCAAGGTCCATACCGAGAAAAGTTGTTTAGCATTGCGACATCAAACTTTTCTGACTTGGTAATAGCTGGAGAGCGCATTGAGAGCGGTCTCAAGAACGGAAAATTTTGAGGGATCTCAAACATCCCTGCTAGTGAGAGTGAATCAATTGTCAGTTCTCAAGAAGAATGGGAGAAAGAAAGTAATTCCACTTGGGAATCTTCGACACTTCAGCCTCAGCGTTTATGCAACTTAACTGTCAGAGTCAGCAATCTTTTGGGTCTCAGTGTTAGATACCATCCTCTCCACAAAGATAATATTCTTCTCCGAATCAAAGACCTCCTCAGTATCAACGGTCCTACCGCCATCAGCCGCGGCAGCATGCACGACAAAGGCCAAGAAAGCCAAAGAGGAATTTCACTCCATTGCCAATACCATACAGCTAACTCTTGCCAGATTTAATCAAAGGTGGATTGATAGTGCCGGAGGAGATAGATCCAGTGCCTTTTCTGTGCCCGCCAGACTCTGACACCGACGCCCGTTGTGACTACCATGCAGGGGCACAATGGCATTCAACTGAAGAGTGTAGAGTGCTCAGAAGCAAGGTTCAGGCTCTGCTTGACTCCAATATGTTCTCATTCATGCCTCAAGGCATTCAAATCAACAATCCTGCACCTAATCAAGCAAATTCATCAGACTCTGAAATGGAAGAAATTGCTGAGAGTAGATGTGAAGATGATTCTCAGGCTGATCTCGACAAACAACTCTGAAGACGGTTATCTCAGCTTGGCAAACCAAGAAGGAAATTCCAGTTCCCCGAAGCCAGCAAACTTTTGGCTGTTTCAGGATTTTGTAGTATTTTTCTTTGCATGTTTGAACTTGTTTTTGCTTATAAGCTTTGTTGTATTTTCAAATTAAAAAGATTAATGAAATGTCTGTGCACCTTTTGATTAAGTCCATTCGTTTCACTCATTTACTTTTATGTTCGTGAAAAAACAAAAAATATATCTCTATCTTGTTTCCACTTATCGAATTGTTGTTAAGCAAAGATTGGGGAGGATGATGAAAATATTATCCATAATTGATGTGGTATGCTTTCGATTAAACCTTATCGAGGATGTAAGGCATTGTTTCAAGTCCCAAACACTAGAGAAATAAGGAAGATAATCCCTCGTTAACCCTTCAAGCCTAGAAGTAGGAGTTTTCTTTCCTTACAAAAAAAACCCTTAAATCTCTACCTTGGGGTGGGTAGTTCTCAGTTTAACTTGGTTATGCATTCAAATGCAAGCACTTCATGCAAGACACCAGTCAGCTCTTTCAAATCAAGTGACAATGTAAAGACGAGGTCTCATAAATGAAGATGAAGAAGAGGTCTCATAACCTCAACCAAGCAAAAAGAGGTCTCATAACCTCAGCGAAGACAAAGAAGAGGTCTCATAACCTCAATAAAAAAAGAGAGAAGGAAAGGTCTTAAAACCTCAGCGAAGACAAGAAGAGGTCTCAAAACTTCAAACAAAGACAAGAGGAGGTCTCAAAACCTCAGCAAAAAAGGATAACCAAATTCTGCAAGGGAGTAATGACTATCCAAGGTGTCCGAATCATCAGCAACTATCATCAATTCATTTCCTAGCCTTTGGAAACTTGAATGTATAACTTGAGTTAACTGAGTGTAGGATCGGAGTTCATCACGAAGATTGGGTGGGGACAAATAAATTTTGAGCCTTTATCCTTTGTTTCATAAAACCGTGAACCAGGCCATGTTACAACCCTTAAAAGACCTAATTGAGGTAAGGTTGTTTTGAAATCATACTACATCAAGGTTGATTAACCTGACTCCTAATGATCTTTGCTAAATTGCGTGTGTTGATCACTTCATCTGTCATTCTATGAATGGCTAGATCCACCTTTGTTTTTTATTTAATCATTCTACCGTGTGTGTTTCATCAATAAAACTTGATTTCAAAAGCTTGTATGAATTTTTCATTGAAATTGCCAACTTTAAATAAACAATACTTGTTTGCAAAACATTTCAATATCAAAGAAATCCCAACAAATGTAGCCAGCTAAGGAATTTGACTTGATAAAGGAAGCTCAATCAAGGGCAGCCAAGCATAGGATCTACCAATCCACCATTCCAAAGAGTTATTGAATCAGGGGCAGACCTCTTCAAAATTCAGAATACTGGGGCAAGTCTTCTTGAGGTCATCTTATGACAAGTGTGGACTCCAGTGACCCACTAACTGGGGCAAGTTTGTTCCCCAATTGTTTCTACTGTAGTCCAAGTATTCTGTACAGTTGAGTTGAGGCAGTTATGTCAAAATACAAATGAACTGTTCCAAAAGTTTGAAGATATTGAAGCATCTGGTATGCCAATTCTTCTGTAAAATCCTTTTGATGACCTATTCTCACAGATCAGTTAATCAGAAGCAGTTAAGTCGAGATTTAGTAAATATCTAAAGGGCCAATCAGTCTGGGGCATCTCTTTCACAGATCAATCAGTCTGAAGAACAAGTTCGAAGACTTTGTTGTGCAAATGCTGTGAATCTTGGGGCAGTTATGTCAAAATTCATAAATTTCTCCAAGAGTTTGAAGATATTGAAACACCTTGTATGCCAATTCTTCTGTAAAATCCTCTTGATATTTTTCTCCTGACAGACTGTGTAATCTGGGGCAGATAAGTTATGAAGAACTGCTTAGCTTTTGTGACATCTTTTGCTAGCTCCCCAGTAAGCTGTTACTTCAGCTAATCTTGGCAATTCTCCCTGGATTTCCCTCCAATAAAGAGATGACGCTCATGATGGAAATCCTAGTGAAGTCATGATGCTATACCAAGTGGAATACTATTTCCCCAGAGAGAAGTTTGTAATCTTGAAGTATAACCACCGATTTCCGCATGTTCATCCCCAGTAATGGTCCAATCTGAGGAGTTTGGCTAGGTATCCTTGTCGAGATGTTTATTTCATCTCCAGTTTCGCTTCTTTGTCTGTTTTGTCAGCATAAGCATAAGCATGGCATGAGCATTCATGTGCATATTATCTTAGCATTTTTGCTTCCCTTTCTGGTGCTTAACTGTTTTTGTTCACTTTGGCGTTTATCTCCCCAAGTGACTAGGTTTGTCTATTCTCTCCAATAGAGTTGTCAGCCATATGCATAAAGTGCCCATCCTTTCTAGAATTCCCCATAAAGTTTGATTCTCGTGGATGATGGTTGGTTCAGTTATCTTTTCCACATTTGGATAAGATAAATCCCCATTTGAATTCATTCCTCAATTGGAGTCTTGTTTGCCCGTTTCTTTCTAGCTTGTTCCTAGATTGAACTTTGATCCCTGGCAGGTGTGATTTCTGAGCCCATCTTGAACGTGTGTCGCTCCTGGGGATTTGCATCCATGGTACAAACGCGAAAGTGGCGCTGAAACAGAGTCGCCAGCAATGTGTATTTATCCCAAGAGAGGGAAAGGAAACACTACATAAACCTGAGGGAAGGGAAAGAGCATGGTCTCGCGACCAAGAGAAACGGGTAAGGGAGTCGGTTACGCGAAGGGAAGGTGTTAGCACCCCACACGCCCATCGTACTCAATGGGATCCACGCTTGTTGTCTCGATCAAAGGGTGTCGTCACCTGGAGCTCCACTGCTACTGTAAAGGAGAAGGAACGGGAACAGAGAGGAACGAAGAAACGAAGAAGAAAAGAAAAAAGAAGTGACTTGATAGGACATCGCTCGTCCTATACCTACGTATTCCCTCGTGCAATGGGAAAGTCAGAGTCAACGTTCGGACACGAACTAAGGGGGGAGGTTGCTATCCAAGACATCGCCATCTTGTGCCTACGTATCCTCAATCGGATGAGAAAGAGGAAATCAGAGCAGTCGTAGTTCGACCTAACAAGGTTGGTTAGTGTTTTTTATGAGCGACGTTAGATTCGCGTCCGGCAGTTAGGGTCGATGCCTATTTGCGACTAGACGGAATTAACGTGCCCTTTTATGAAAATGGCTTAAGATTAACGATCCCGAAGGATAAAAAAGGTTTGAGTTTGTTTTATGTGTTTTTTAGACAGAAATGGATTGAAGTTAGTTTGTAACTTGCATTGCACCCAAGTCTACAACATAGGAACGAATACGCCGCGTATCGTCCCCAACAGGACGTACACTAAGTATCCTAGAAGAGCGAAGGGAGACCCCTCATACCTCACTTCCCACATATAAGGCTCATGCGCAATACACGTTTAACCTTTATTAAGTGTTTTTGAAAGGTTATGAGATGAGAAGAGAAGACTCGAGGAAAAAGAAAACACTAAGGGGAATTCTATCCTAATGTTATCATGCATGGATTGCTATCCTAATGTCTCTCATACCTCCGACTTAATCAAAAATTAAGTGGAGCGAGGAATCCTATGGGATCATGTCATCAGACAAGTAAACACAGGATAAATCAATCACAAAATGAACTAAAAGCAAACGAAAGAATAAACAGTGTCAGTCAACAATAATTTCACATAATCAAAATAAGAAAGGGGGGAGCTTTAGCCAAGGGGTCATATCAACCGAGGCAAATAAGCTAGCTATGGGAAATAGAGGTACTCACCCAATAGTATCGAGAACCATGGAGAAAAGAGTAAGAAAGGGGAAGATGTGAATCAGATCACATAAGCATCAACATTGGTCAATGCGAGCTATAGACAAGGCGTGGGTGTTTGATTGCTAAACCCTCATTCCACTTGACCGACTCGATAACAAGAGTAGGTGATGTTCAAAGCTTCAATCATGTAATGAGAGCTAAGAATGACTCAACTAGAATAACGGGGGTCGGTTGTGAACCCTAACTTCCGTCAATTGCCTTCTTGGAGGTCTTACAAGGGGATACGGGAATGGGATACCTCTTTGAGGTCTTTGGCAAAAGAGTAAACAATCACAATCAGAGCCTCTTTTGAGGACTTCCAGAATTGCCGGCCAAGTGGCACGGACTCCCAATCCTACTTATCATGGCATCAAAAGAAAAAAAATGCAGAAAGAGAGTAAATCGGTTCAGAAAATTATACCCAACGGATAGCAATCCGTAAATAGCAACGCAAGCAGAACAAGAAACCCGGAGAGCAAGCTACCATCAGGAAAACAAAAGCGAGTCAGAAATCCGGTACAAGGATAAGCGTCAAAACATCGATGTGAAAATAAATCACACATAGCGCGCAAGTCGAATGCAACTACACAAATACAACCTGCATAAAGTATAATCCAGACAAACAAACGGTATATAGCATAGTAATTATGTCTCAGGCGAGGTGGTATCCCACAAATAAGTTGGAATACCAAGTGCATAACCGTCGTCGAACGCTCCGTGAAAACCTTGCATAAACTCAACAAAAGCAATAGAAACCACAAGGAGGTTGCACCTATGCATCACAACTCAAAACCAAGCACAATGATGAGCATATGCGTAATAAACATGCATCGGAACTTGTGTTTCAAGATGGGGCAGCAACTACGCAATAACATAAAACGTGCACCAAGTCAATCCGGAAATGAACAAACACAAGTATAATGATCATGCATGAACAAGTAAGCATAAGCACATATCAAATGCAAGTCGACAATCGAAATCCGCACACAATGGAGCTTAAAAGCCTCAAAACGGAAAAAACGCGTCAAAATTCACCGACTCGGAATTGAACGAAAATCGTATGGTTGACCGCAAATGTGCCAACGCACTCAAAAACAAACTCGGTTTGAATTAATTATGCTCGGAAGTGGGACTTTTAGGCTGATTTCGTCGGCTGGCAGTAGCGAAACAGTAGAAAAAAGTTGTCCGAAATCGACTAAAAAGTCCACCAACAGCTCCGGAATCATCAACAAAGTCGAGTTACATTATTCGTATTCGCAAAAACATGTCACGGTTAGGAAGTTATGACCAAAACACATTTTTACGGGAAAGCGACACGATAACGTTCCTACACAACCGAAGTTTTATTTTTCAAGCAAACAAACATGATTCAAAAGTTGACATAAGTCGATCCGAACCGGCTTTTTAGCATTGAAAAAAGTATTGAATCAAGTATTCGGTTCGAATCCACAATTACGTCAACTCGTGCATTCACCTACATCGGAACAACTTCGCAAGTTCTCAACAATTCAGATTATGCAACAACACCAAAATTCAACACAATTATCTCTTAGGCATTTTAACAAACACCTACACTTCAAGAATCTCAAATCAAGAATTTACATCACAATTATCATAGCAATTCAAGAATTCTTATCACAAATCGATATCAAGTTCACTTTAATTCAATCCAAACCTCAACAATTAACAAATAATGTAGCGAAAGATTCAAGAATTGTTACCGGAAAGTAGATCGGAGGAGCAATTGATGAAGAATCCGTGGAGAGGAGGGAGTATGGCGTGGTGGCTGGCCGGAGCTAGGGAGGTTGGCACGGTGGTCTGGATGGAGTGGGGAGGCAATCGCGATTGATCGGTGGTGGTCGGAGTTTGATCGGAGACTTTGCGTTCTTGAGTGTTCTTGAAGATTGATGAAGTTGTTGTTGTGTTCTTAAGAAAAAGTTGAGAGAACTTGATTTGATTTTTGAGAGAGTCAAATCAAAATTTTTGGTGTTTGTGAATTATGAATGAAGTTGGATAGAAATGAGAGAGAATTTGAATATATAGTGTAGTGGAAAAATGAGGTAAAACGGTAAAATTCTAGCTTATCGGCAGCTTAAGTGGAAATAATACGTTGCTCGGTACAAAATTTTGACTCTGAGCCTCTTACGAAATTGTCCGCGTCTGAGTCATGGACGCAATGCAAAAATAACGGACATCATCCGATCAAAATTGAAAGAGTTCGATACGTTTAAGCGGCGAGACGTCACTGTCAAAAGTCATTTTTTCAGCTTATTTATCGCCTGCTACTCGGAAACATGACCAGGTCATGTCTTTCGAGGCAGAATCTCGACTCCACTTTGTCAGAAAAGTTGTAGGTCTACAAGTCCATGACGTCGTGTCAAAAGATGAGTGCGATCGGACAAACAACGAGTGAGATATAAATTTTCCCGTGAAACAACTTTCAGCCTTTTTCTTCGGTTCAGCACTTCCGTTTTGCGAAATAAACCAAAACGGAATTCTTTGGAGCCCCGTTAAAACTCAAGCTTGTCTTTGATCTTGAAGAGGATAAAATTTGTGAACCAGCTCTTTGAGAACGAACACAATCCGATAAAAATTGACCGAGTTATGATCTTTCCAAAATCTGACAGACAGTGAACCGCATCAATGAATTCCACTGGTAATTCGCACTTTAGGAGTCCTTCCGCTCAGAACTGTCTCCTACTAAACATTCGACATGAAGATGGCATCGAAACGGAATTTTTGGCCCCGGAATGGCATCAATCTGACGAACGAACTGAGAGTTATGAAATTTTTTAGTGTCCGAAATACACCGGTTCAGCACTATTTTTCACTGTTCTTCTGCTGTATCGACTCAGAGAATTCGCGTATTCCGAGATCTTCCTCAAAGAATTAGCCTTCGGCCAAAACATGAAAGTTGGAGAGGATATCAAGATGGAACTTTTGGCATAGGAATCGCTTAAAAATGTTGATCCAATCAGAAGTTGTGAATTTTGAACCCCACCGGCATAGATAACCAGCAAAAACGAAATTCCAGAAACAATTAATTCCCGCCACCTTCCCTTGATGAATTGGCTTCCGAGCCGAACATAAAAGTGGTAGAAAATACCGAGACAGTTCTAACAGTTGAATATCAAGCCATAACGAGTTTCTGGGCAAGAGTTACGAATTTGGCGAATTGCCCCGTAAAACCGATATTCTGTTCAAACTGTTCCAAATTAACTGAAAACTTCGGCTTCTTCTGAGATTCTTGATATGTCAGACTACAAGAAATTAGGCTTGATGAGAGCTAGATGGCTCGGTGATCATGTAGCCTAGAGAATTACTTTGTGCGCGTGCCAAATGACGCAATAAACGTTTGTCGCAACCTGACGATGCTTGAACAAATTAAGAACCTTTATCCCATAACCAGTAGAACCAAATGATATGCATGTATGCGAATGCAAAAATGCCATGAAACATAAGCCAGTCAGTGTTAAAATATGAGGGCAAATTTTGGGGTGCTACAACGTGCATTTATTTTGCATTGTGTCTCACAGAAAGAATCTTTTACAGATCCTTATTGAAGACAATTATTTCTCCAGCAGTGTTGTAATATCAACATCTCTTTGGAATTTATACCCAACAACAAGTGGAAATCTCCTTAAGAAGCTTGTTTTACTATCATCACCTTTACAATGATAAGTGGCAATCTCTCTCACGAAGCTTATCCGTCCTTGGTCTTATTCATACTTCTACAGTTACAAATGATGTTACCTTCAATCAGTCACTCTCCATCAACCTGTTTGATGTGATCCCTATTTGAGTCATTCCTTGCCGTCAAACCTTTTGATGATGTGAATCTCCAGATATGCTATTATTCCTTGCCGTCAAACCTTTTGATGAGGTGAATCTCCAGATATGATATTAGTCATTGCCGTCAAACCTTTTGATGAGGTGAATCTCTAGATATGCTTTATTCCTTGCCGTCAAACCTTTTGATGATGTGAATTTCCAGATATGCTTTATTCCTTGCCGTCAAACCTTTTGATGAGGTGAATATCCAGATATGCTATTATTCCTTGCCGTCAAACCTTTTGATGATGTGAATCTCCAGATATGCTTTATTCCTTGCCGTCAAACCTTTTGATGATGTGAATCTTCAGATATGCTTTATTCCCTGCCGTCAAACTTTTTGATGATGTGTTCCGAGCTCAGATTTCGTACCTTCAAATATGCTATTATTCCTTGCCGGCAACCAGTTTTGACATTATGAATTTTGGTCAGCTATGGACCTAAAAGTCAGATCAATTAGGAACCTCCATCTAAATCTAGCTCATACTGGCATTCAAAGTCCAGCTCATACTGGCATTCAAAATCCAGCTCATACTGGTATCCAAAAATCCAGCTCATACTGGTATCCAAAAATCCAACTCATACTGGTAACCTAAATCCAGCTCATACTGGTATCCAAAAATCCAGCTCATACTGGTAACCTAAATCTAGCTCATACTGGCATCCAAAGTCCAGCTCATACTGGCATTGTAAAATCCAGCTCATACTGGTACTCCAAATCCAACTCAAATTGGTATCTTATCCAACCCAAATTCGTGTATACTGGCATGTCACTTCTGAGTCCAATCATTGTTGGCACTTTAATCTGGTTCCCATCAGAGGTTCAGTCATTATCAATATCTCTTTGAAAGTTCTTGTGATTGATCATCATTTGGCACACAGAGTTTGTCTATGTCTTTTCTGGTTTTTCTTGAAGATCCCGTTTGAACTCTTTAGTATAAGAAATCCCTAGAAAATCTTGTGTTGGATGTCTATCCTTTTATTCCAAGTTGATCCCCAGTGGAGATCATGTCTTCTTTCTGGTTTCATGCCCAGTAAGAATGCGTCTTATTTCCTCACGGTCGTCCGGTCACCTACGAACCTGTCGTCCATCTCCCTGGATCTTTCCCAAGTGGAGAATACCTCTCTGGCTCCTATCTCCAGTGAGGATCTGTAGGGTTTCTCCTCAGCTTTATTTTTCCATCCCCAGTGTTGCCTCAGAGTCTCCCCATTGAGTCTCTTATGTTGGTTAGTCTGTATCCCCAGGGAGTTTTCCTCATGGATACTAACCTTTATCCTTCCCCAGTAAGCTCATCTATGGTGGGTTGCTCCTTATCTGTTGGAGTTTGGGTTGTCTGCATCTTTGCATCTATCATGACATCATATCATTATACTAGAAGTTCATGGCATGTCAGCATTTGCATGTCTGCTGCTTGTCCTTAGCATCTTCATTCCATCTAAGGGCAAAATTTTCGGTTTGATATATTTAAACACCTTTCACCTTGATGCCCCGAGGATTTCCATTCCTCGTGCCATCCGGTAAAGCTATTTAAATAGGGGCAACTATTGTACCCCAAATTTTACCCCTTAGATGTCATAACATCTTGCATTGACATTTAGGTTCAATCAACTATGCATTGTTAACTAACCACTTCATTTTGCAAGTTTATTTCTTTTGTGAAAGCCAGGGTTCATACAAAGAGGGGGGGCAAAGTCTCCTAAGCTAAACTTCCATCTGATTCAAAGAGAGAAGGAAAAATCAGGCTCCAAATGCAATTTTTGAGTTCACATACATCCTAGAGGTCTCACTCAACAAGAATTCAAGTGTGGTTGGCTCTCATCATAAGTAACTTGAGCCACAATTTCACTCTGCCTCCAAATTAGGGTTTTGTTAAGACAAGTGGATCATGAGCCCTGATTTTGATCAAGAGTTGTTCTCAAACCCTAGGACATGACTCCATGTGATAGTAGACACCCCTAAGGAACATCTATGAGCCTTAAATATGATGAAAGAAGCAAGATCATCAGAGATCATTCAAGAGCATTCACAGTTGAAATTAGGGTTTTGACTGAAACCCTAATCCTTGAGATTTTGATCCAAAATGAAACATCCAAGGCCTCAATCCATCATGATATGTCTCATTAATGAGTCAAGGTATGATAGGTCAATTTTTAAGAAGTTTCTTGCAAAGGAAGCAAGATTTGGTTCATGAAACTTTTCAAATGTGGAGATTTCACTACTTGTGCAAATATTGAAACAGTCATAACTTTCCAACCACACATCCAAATGGAGTGACTCAAAGCTCAAATGGAAGCTCTTTCCATGATCTTCAAAACATATTAGAGGACCTTCTTCCAAAAAATGCATGGTTTTTGAGTTACAAGACTTGGAAGATAAATCACCCTTGAGGACTTAGTGAAATTTCAGCTTTTTTCCCCTTATTTGCACACGACTTTAACCCGACTTTTCATGTAGTTCCAGACCTCAAACCAAAAATATTTGAAAATGAAAATTGTAGAGGGCACTAAGGGCTTTCTAGAAAGTACTAGAACTCCTTAATCCATTGAGTGAGCTGTGAGATTCGAAGCTTGGAAGTTAGGGGTTTCATTTCTTAAATGATAAGCAACCAACTTTTGCATAAGGGTGCAAAACCTCTTTTAACCACCAAGAGCCTCACTTTTCTGATGTTTAAGCATGAGGATAACATTTCCAAGCCTCTGCCACGGTTCTTGGAAGATTATAACATTAAAATATGTGGTTTATTCAAGTTAAAGAAAGTGGACATCTGTGAGAGAGAAACTTTTCAAGAAAGAATGCTTTGTTATTCATGGAGCCTTGGTCCAATCACTTCACACCTACATCAGACCTTACCCTATTAGTCATCAAAGATATTGAAAATATTCTTGGTTCAACAAAAGAACCAGCTCACACGATGGAGACTTGTCAAGAGGGCAAACTTGGCAATTGTTCCATTTCTCACCATGCCTCTTTTCCTCAACTCTTTCCTATAAATAGGAGATCAATTCTCAGACAAAGGGACCAACATTTTCTACTTAAGAACTCAGAAAAAAGCTCTAAAGTTCTAGCTTGGCAAGTGAAGAGGTTTTGAGAAGTTTGGAGGAAGGCTGCAAGGAGAAGTAAGTCTTATTCTGTTAAGACTTTAAGAGTACATTGCTTCACTAGGTATTGCTATCTCCTTTTCTCTCATTTCATATCATGACCATAATCATTGAATGCCTACACTGTTATCACGCTTGAATGTTGATATTGGATGTGTTTACTTAGTAATATATGCTGTTAAACATCTTGGAATGCATCATGTCTTCATATTAAAGTAATGTATGCTTAGACTGCTTTCAACATGGCTTTTTTTCTCCAATGACATGTTAGTTTGTTTGGATTCCTTTTGGTTTGGTATGTAGTGGTTCTTACTCACTTCCAGTAACTAACAATCTGAGGCTCATGTACAATTTATGGAGGATCTCTCTATCAATCATGAGGTTTATTTTGCACATGTACACACTGTTATGATTTGCCCTAGACCCCTGTTTGTTTATGTCATGATAAGGTATTTGGAATGGCATGAAGGTTTGATTAAAGGATATATGGTCGTGGCAAGATTTTGATCTCACTATCTCTTATTCCACTAGCATTTATCATCTGTTAATGACTTGAAAAATATTTTGTTTATGCTTGTGTGTAAAACTGTTTTTTTGATCTGCCTATCCATGTTCTGTTAATATGATGGTAAAACAATAGGAAGTTGTAGCGAGCGAAACTGGACATGTTTCTTAAGCACTGCCGCTCCTTGGGGGTTACTACAGGTCGATTCATTTTTTATCCTATTGTGAGCAGACTAAGGAATGAAAATAGATGTCTCCAAGTAACCTTGCTTGCATACTGAGTTTAAACAGCGTCTATTAGGTTACGAATGCTATCAATGTGGGGGGCCTCTCTTAGGTTATTTTCAGGGAATTTAGACTTTTAGCGGGAATACGGACTAGGATGTTTTGACTGATATACGGGATTTTGGGTTTTTGTTTAGTGTGCTCGCTAAGATTTTTCTTTCAATCTTATGCCTACGTATTCCTGTTTTTCCGAAACAGGGAAATCAGAGCGATCGTAGTTCCTCCTATTCTACGGGAGGAAATGGTGTTTTGGTGTCTTGTTCAAAGCCCAAGACGTGAAGCTTAAAGGTGATCTATATCTTGTTCAAAGCCCAAGATGTGAAGCTAAAAGGGTTTGACTTTAGAGAGAATTTGTCATCTCTAAAGAGGGGTTTGTCTGTCACAACTGTTTATAAAGGAGAATTACTTTAATCGGGATGTGTGAATCCGACAATGCCATAATTTCCTTTATAGGGGATTTCCAACCTGAAGGAGAAGACTTTAACTTAGTGTAGAGCAATGCCATCTTTCCTTAGGAATTTCTCATGCTAAAAAAGGGAAAGTGGCATGGATGTAGATGATCCAGAGGCTTGCCGCTTACAGCGATTAGATGAAGGGAAAAGAGTTGTTGATGTTTGTGTACTGTGAACGAGGCACAACTTTGATGCTAAAAGGTTGATTGGATCAACCAGTGGTTTTCTTATACAAAGCCTAAGAGGAGGCTAAGAGGTTTTCCTTATACAAAGCCTAAGAGGAGGCTAAAAGGTGTTTGACTCAACAAGAGAGTCTTTTATACTCAACGAGAGAGTGTTTTAGTATCTCGTACGAAGCCCGAGATGGAGGCTAAAAGGGAGTTGACTCAACAAGAACATTTTTGTATCTCGTATGAAGCCCGAGATGGAGGCTAAAAGGGAGTGTTGATTCAATAAGAACCTTTTTGTATCTCGTACAAAGCCCGAGATGGAGGCTAAAATGGGTATTGTTTCAATTGAGTGACCAGTATATGGGTTCAAAGGGAAAATCAGTTCTTATATGAGTAACACTGTACTCAGGGATTTTGATTCGAGGATCAGGGATCTTTTCTTTGAGGAAATCCAAAGGGTATTGAGATTGTCCGAGTCTACGGGGTTCCTTCCTATTCTTGAAGGGTGCTTGAGAATATCTTTGAGACTCAAGGAAATTAGACTGTCCAAGTCTAGAGTTTCATCTTTTTTACTATGCTTTGAGAAACAGTAGTAGACTCTTGGAAAGACTGTTCTATTAAGATGACTAATTTCTGTTCCTATACCTTTAGGAGGTCGTCGGGACAATTTGTACGAAGCCCAAGAGGAGGCTGGAAACTTTTAAGAAGCCGAGGGACAATTTGTACGAAGCCCAAGAGGAGGCTATCATTCCCGGGGGAAGAAATCATTTATAAGAAGCCTAAGAGGAGTCTGTGAATACTTCTAAGAAGCCGACGGGTCCTTGTACTAAGCCCAAGAGGAGGCGGGGATGCTTTTAAGAAGCCTGTGGGTCCCCAAACCCTGAGAAGTTCAAGACAGGCTATTCACAAAGAATAGATCAAGCCAGGAAAGTCCGAGAATTTGGAAGAAACTCAAGAGATGCCATTCACGAAGAAAAGATCATCTTTGGGGAATAGAGTCTCTTAAATTGCTTTTAAGAAGCCTGTGGGTCCCCAAACCCCGAGAAGTTCAAGACAGGCTATTCACAAAGAATAGATCAAGCCAGGAAAGTTCGAGAATTTGGAAGAAACTCAAGAGATGCCATTCACGGAGAAAAGATCATCTCTGGGGAGTAGAGTTTCTTTGACAACTTCTAAAGGTGACAGTCTGAGAAAGGGTTCACAGAGAATGCTGCCTTTCACATCTCCATATTGTTTAACCCCAAGAGGAGGGAAGACTGTATATGGTAATCCTATGGGGATCTAGTTTTGTTTGTATTTAAGAGTGACCAACAGGGCTTAGTGCTAGACGTAGTTGTCGGGGAAACTCTAAGTATCTATACTATTATTACACAGTTGATATGAGTTTATGAAAGAAGACTTACACCGAAACTGCCCCATAGTACAGTTATATGTATATGAAAGCGGTAAATGAAAGCGGATAAACACTTACTCGGTTGTAGAGCTTCCATGCTGTTTGGTTAGTTGTTCAACAAAGAAAGATGGAAAACAACAGTATATTCAAAATCAAAGGAGAAAGTGCTTTGAAAAAGAAAGATTTGGGGCTTACAGCTCAAGGAGAGGCCCAGGGTTTTATCAGTGATTGCACTGTTGAATTTGTATAGAGGGACATATAAATTGTTTTCTGTACAAAGGGATGGGTCTTACACTCTCTCAAGAGGCCCAAAAGGTTTAAAGAAAAAGAGTGGGGCTTATAACACGAGGGTAGGTCCAGATGATTTTTCGTTTAAAATGGCGATCGCGCCGAGATTTTCTTTTAACGCAAAGGGGCTTATACAATATCTGAGGCTCAAAGTTATTTTAGTTAAAAGGGGATTGGGTCTTACACTCTATTAGAGGCCTAAAAGTTTTGAATGGGTCTTATAGCTCGAGGAGAGGCCCAATTGATTTTTTAAAAAGGCGACGATCGCGCCGTTTACTTGTACTGAGGGACTTATACAATAAGTGAGGCCCAAAATTGTTTGTACAAGGGGGTTTGGGTCTTACACTCTCTCAAGAGGCCCAAAAGGTTTAAAGAAAAAGAGTGGGGCTTATAACACGAGGGTAGGCCCAGATGATTTTTCGTTTAAAATGGCGATCGCGCCGAGATTTTCTTTTAACGCAAAGGGGCTTATACAATATCTGAGGCCCAAAGTTGTTTTTGTTAAAAGGGGATTGGGTCTTACACTCTATTAGAGGCCCAAAAGTTTTGAATGGGTCTTATAGCTCGAGGAGAGGCCCAATTAATTTTTTAAAAAGGTGACGATCGCGCCGTTTACTTGTACAGAGGGACTTATACAATAAGTGAGGCCCAAAATTGTTTGTACAAGGGGGTTTGGGTCTTACACTCTCTCAAGAGGCCCAAAAGGTTTTGAAAATGATTTATGAGGGTTGAATTAATCAAAAATCCTAATTTGTTATCAAAATGTGTTTTAATTGAATAAAATATTCAATTAAAATGATCAAAATTGTTTAACATGTGGAAAACAAATTGTGATCTTGGATTAATGCTTCATAAATCAAGTTTTGCCCTACAAAATGATTAGAAATCATTAAAATTTGCAAAATCAATAAGGAAAAAATATTTTAAATGTCAAAAACAATTAAAACATTAATTCTTTGCAAAAATATCAATTATATGGAATAAATAATATTTTTGGGATTTTTTGGTAAAATAAAATATTTTAACATTTTTGTGAATTATTAAAAAAAGAACCAACTCAAAATCATTAAAACTTAGAGAGAAATTAAATTTTGAATCAATTAAATAAAATCACAAAATTCAAATATTTGAATTTTTCAAAAAGGGTGCCAAGAACACCCAAGAACATGCGCGTCTTCTGGGTTTTGCCCAGATTTGCATTTTCTCTCCAATCTCACTGAATACTTGATTATATCATGCAATCCACATATCAATATGCTCGTCTCAACCTCACGATCATGTCTATGGTATTTAATTTCATTTATATTAAACATGAAATAAAAAATCAAGACAAAACCTCAAGAACCCTAATTTCTGCATGAAGGCTGAGAATTTTGATACACGATTCAAACAAAGCAATTAATTGAGGGGAAACATTCCATGCATGATTATGAACATTTGGCAAAAGTATTGTGCGAGGAAATATGCATAGATTGAGAGATGACCAAGTTTAGGCTTACCTCTAGGTCGTGACAGCAAGTTCAAAGTGATTTCTGAGTTGGAGGTGTTACAGATGAGTTGTGATGATCTGAACAGCTTCCCTACACCCTATGGAGTGGGTTTGAATGCTTGGTGTTGTACCCCAAATTTTACCCTTAGATTCTTTGATCATTTTATATCATTCTAAGTCGGTCAGCAATTTTTGCATTATTTAGTCAAACCTTTCATTGATCATTAATCATGCACTTTTTGTCAATTTTATCATCTTAAAATTTATTTAGAATTGATATAGTTTTTTTAAACTTATTTTATTTTCAATATAGTTCTTTTTTTAACTTAGTTTAATTTTAATTTTAGTTTAGGTTTATTTTATTTATTTATTTAGTTTGGTTTTAATTAAGTTAATTTTAATTTAGTTTGTTTAATTAGTCCGGTTTATATTCTAATTTAATTAGTTTAGTTAATTTTTTTTTTTTCTTTTCAATTAATTCTAATCTTATTTAAGTTTATTCAGTTTTTATTTTAGTTTATTTTATTCTATTTTAGCAAACTTGTGTAATAAGCTTTTAAACAAACATTTGATTTTCTTTACAGTAGATTTTAACCATTTTTTTAGTAATAGTACACTGTATACTATACTTTTTCCGGATTTTGCACCTCCCCACTCTCATATCGCCGCTTTTCCATTTTTTTATGCTGCATTTGTGTACTACTCTTTCTTCTTTCAATTAAATAATATGATAAAACTCTCTCCACAGACTATGTTTCATTACACATCAACCTAGCCGCCCCTATCCAAAGGTTTCTTTTTTCCTTTTCTGATTTATAAAACTCATTGGCACATTGGATAGAACGGAAAAGAAAAGAAACAACTGTCCCAAAACTCTTTTGATCCTTGCCATTTTCTTCTGCTGACAAAAACCTTAAGAGAAGCAACCACTACAAACTCACTTGGCTCAAGATGATAGCATAGGAGAACCATGCGCACAGAATCTTCTTTCATGATCTTTCTCTCTTGAACAAAACCATTAGCCACTGAATTTTGGAAGCCATTATCCAGTCTGCCTTGGCTATAAAAGGAGGCTTTCTCCTCCTTTGTGAACACCACAACAACATCAGGACATACACTACTCACAAACACGCCATCCACAAGAGGGAACCTGTGAGCTTTCAAGAAAACAATAAGTAAAGTTGAAGAAGCTTTGTTTTGCTTCACGTTTTCATTTTGGCTACTACTGTTTAAGCAACTAATAACGGCCAAACTCGACGTCGGTAACACCGCAGCATTACAACTGGAGGTATTCGTCATGTTTTTCATCTTTTTATGTTTGATAATGCATGTTTTCATGAGGTTGTTGATGTGGTGTCTTCATTCTACTGTTGTACGTAAACCGCAAGGGATCATTGTTAGCTTACGGTTTGTCGCATGAAAATTATTTTGGTATTGCATGTGCTATATTTGGTTTCCTGGTTGCTATTTCCTGTTGCGTCATGTTATTTGTTTTTGGTGTTCATGTCGATCGTAGTCTGTATAACTTTCGATGTCGGTTACGAATAGTGCATATTTTGTACTGGTTGCTAGTTTGTCGTCACCACTATTATGTTATTCTCATTGGTTAGTATAGTATGTTGTTTATCATGGAGCATCACGTGTACGTACGAGTTTCGTTGTTTCTTTGCGGTCTTGAATGGCCATTTGTTTATGATCAACTGAGCAATGCTCTTCTTGTGTAGTGCATGTAAATTTGAAATGATGTGTTCCTTACAAGGTTTTAATCTGTCAAGTTATTTTTCTGCTATTGTTGGAGTTTTATTATGCTATTTGTTCTATGGTCCATGCTGCGATTAGTTATCAGGTTTACCATGCTGTAATTATAACTTCATATGTATTTTGAGGGAAGAGATGAATAGTGTGACTCTAATTCAATTTGCTGCTGTTATTACAAATAAATATGGCTTTAAGATGAAGTTTCTAATAACTTTTAATTAATTGTCCTAAGTTGTTTCAGTGTAAGATATATTATTATTTAATTAGGTGTAGTTAATCATAACGATGTAAATGTTTGTTTTTGTCTTATACTTTTATTATACTTTTGGTTTAGTTTGGAAACTAGTAGTACTGGTACGTCGTTGTTAAGGTTTCTTTTCAATTTGCAATGTTAACAAGACATTTCTTATGTCTATACGGTATGTTTTTATGGTAGATTTTTTTTTTAGTTTTAGTTTAGATAATAGTTTTAGTTTATTAGTTCAATTTAGAATTAGTTTTTTTTATTAATTAGTTTTCAATTAAGTTTTAATTTATTTAGATTTAGTTAATAAATTTTTAAATTAGCATTTGATGTAATTTTAATTAGAACTTATTTTTTGTTAGAATTTAATTAGATTGTAATTTATTTGATTAGGCTTCAGCTTAGTTAGAATTTAATCAGGTTTTAATTTAAATTAGGATTATCTAACTTTTAAGCAGAACTTGTTTTGTCTCGGATTTTGTCTATTTAGACCTTTAATTCCTAATTTTTATTCTGACATTTCCTAATATTCATTTTTCATTTAATTTTCATTGCACTTGCTGTATATTCCTATTTTGATTCTTGATACGTACTGTATATATGCTGCTATTCACTTTACTTTCGATACCCAAGTTTTTTCCTCTTTGCCTATCTGTTTACCTCCTTCCAAAGGAAAAGTCTCTCTATTGACTTCATGTCATAGATAACTCAAATTCCCTTTTAACCTCAAACCATTTCACAAGAGATAGCCATTAATCTCTTCTCCCTTCTGACCTGGCCTTCCCAAAGAGATAGCTATTAATCTCTTCTCCTTTAAGACGGTCAAACCTTTCACAATCCTTTCAAGAGATAGCCATTAATCTCTTTCTCCTAACCAATCCATCCTTACAAGTTTTTCTTTCAAGCTTTTCACCCTTTTACCCTGTATTGAGGGGAACTACGAATGCTCTGATTCCATTCCCGTCAGGATACGTAGGCACGAGATGCGATGTCTTGGCGAGCATACTTAGTGTATATACCCTTAGGTCCTTTACCTTAGCACGTTTCTCTTAACAAGCAAACTTTGACATAACACAAATACAAAACAAGAGGCTCCCGTAGAGTACTACGGACGTTTAGGGTGCTAATACCTTCCCTAGACGTAACCAACCCCCGAACCTTAGATCTCCCCCCTTTAGGTTTTTAAACGATCTTGAACCTTTCCTTTGGATAAATCAAAGTCGGTTGTAAAAGAAATATGATGCAAATTAATTAATAATTTGTTATCCGATTTTCACCGCAACACTTGGACTTGATGGAAATTGGCTGGATCACTTCATGGCATCTCAACTGCAACTTGGTTAAAACCTTGAGCAATTGACTGGTGATTCTAAGAAATCAGTGTTCCAGATGTTGTTTAAGTGTTTGATCAGCTCACATATGATGTAGGTGAGGTGTGTGTGATTGGTTTGAGTGGAATTGCTCTCTACCGAAAAATTCGATAGTGACTTGCTAAGAAAGGCATTTTTGAGAGTGAGAAGTGGATTTTGAGAAAGGCAAGTGTTTTAGGCCTTTGGTGTACTTAAACTAATCACAATTGAGCTCTATTTATAGTAGAGCAAGTTTTTTTTGCAAGGAATAGTGAATGGCAACTGCTGAGTAGGGTTGGCCAATCTTGGCAAATGAAAATCCAAGTCTCCTCTAGCCATTGACTAGAGGTTAGGGCACAGGCTGCTGGTCCCCTTGGTCTTGGATAAGTCTTGACTGAATTCAGTTGAGAATGGCTCAGTCCATGCCACCTTGGTGCTTCCATTGAATGCTCCAATCCAAAATTGGAGTCTTGTCCCTATTTTAGGCAATTCTAGGTTTGGCATGCTATTTCTTGTTCCAAGGACTTTGGAGGCTTGGCTCAGTGATTGTCCGCTTTAGATTCAATCATCAGATGTGTCCAAAGTGATGACAAGGCTTGGAATTGGTTGATTTTGGCAAATCGACCAAAAGTGCAAAAATCTGCCTTGCCTTGGCAGATTTCAGCAAGGCATCTTGCCACTACCATATCTCATAGCTCAAATTGAATTTGGTGATGTTCTTGGCCATTTTGGAAAGCCCTTATATGATACAACAACTGTTTGATCATATTTGGTTTTGATACCTTTTGGATCCAAGTGAAAAATCCCCTACATATGGAAAAAAGTAAGGCAGATTCTGACTTAGTGAAATTTTCACTAAGTGTTGGAACAAAGTGACTTTTCTTGATTTTGATCACTCCATAACTCAAAATCCATGAGGAATTTGGACATAGATCAGTATGAAGCTTTTGTAGAGGGCAATGAGATCTACAAATCAAGCTTTGGATGGGGAAGAATGGCTTTGTAGTTTAGGAGCTATGATCCTCCAAAGTTGGTACCCTTGCCACTTTATTTCATAACTTAGAAAAATTTCTAAGTTTTTATGGTTACCCCTTTTACAAGTTATCCAACTTTTCTTGATTTTTCTTGATGAATGATGATTCCAATCACACATTAACATCATTTTAGGGTTAAAAAACCATTTTTGTGAAAAATCTCAAAAAGTCAAAGTTGACTTTTGTGCACAGTTGACTTTTTGTCAGATGAATTCCAAACTGTGCAATTCTTTATGAAATCATGTACTTGACCTAAATAAAACTTGATGGACATGTTCCATGGGTGTTATAGGGTGTATTGAATCATGTCTTAGGGCTTGGGAGCATGTCCTGGTCAAAAGTCAAAGCTATAGTTGACTTTTCTCGTAAAACCCTAACTGTGGTTCAGATGAAATTGAAACTTGTTGCTCAAGCTTCTTGGATCAATCCATTGTTCCAAATGGATCAATGTGGTATATTAGAGACCCTCAAATCATATCTTGAGGTCTTGGTTCATGATTTGTCCCAAAAGTCAACTTAGGGGTGAATTAGGTCAAGAAACCCTAATTCCTGATTTTTGATGTATGCATCCCCTGAGGTTAAATTGACTTGATGCTTGGGTCCATGAGGTTCCATGGAGTCTATTAGGATATGTTTTGAATCATTGGCTCATGCCCAGATGAAAGTTTCTACCTGGAGGCCCTAGTCGACCAAAACCCTAATTTGGTGACACTGGCGATCTTGAAGCTTGATCCACCTAGAAGGGAGCAACCTTGTGCTTAATCCTTGAAGTGGGAGTCCTCTTGATCCATTGTGGATGTTTGAGAGGTTAGACAAGTTGAAGATCATGTCATTCCTTGATTGATCCTTTGTCTAAGCACTCAGAGAGGGCTTGAAACCCTAATTTTGATTGTAGTGAATGCTCAACAATTCCTTGAGGAGATTGATGAGGCATAAAGGTACATCCATATTGTGATGATGATTTGCACAATGATGGGAAATCTTAGTGGTCAAAATTTGGGGTATGACAGAAGTGTGCATGAAATCTTGTTGGCAGTGGTAAGTGAGCTTGTTGTTATCATGACTTACACTTAATCTAGTTTTGGAATGAGAATGTTAAGCTTTATGTATTGCATTGGCACTATTAGTTCTGGACAAGTTAAATTCTTGGCTCTGTGTCAAGTTTGTATGCTAAGAGTTTATTACCATGTTACCTATGTTGTACCAATTAAAGCTAAACAAAAATGAAAGTTGGATGAGGTGTGTGTCAAGTGTTGGAGTTCATTCTATATGTGGAAATATTAGCATGCTGATAATTTTGTTCCAGTTTAGGTGTCCCCTGTCCATGTTGGTTTTTCCCCCTGGTTAGATTACTGTTCTAGGTTATTTAAGGTTTAGATTTATTCTAAGTTCTGACACTACATGCTGAGACTTTGTTCATAATGTTTTGGTCGAAAACTGAGTGAGGAATTGATTGAACAAGAAGAGTATGTGTCATGACCATTTCTTTTTCTAGTATCACACGATGGTCTTGCTAATTTCCCGCATGTTGCATGGAGATGGCGACTGCCAGGTTGAAATAATGGTGATGGCCATGTTTAAGTAATGGCGACCGCTAGGTGTGTGTGTGTGGTTTTTCATTTGGTTGAGACTTTAAAGGCTGGTGTTGGATTGCTTTTGTATTTTGGCATGATAAGGGAGAAGTTTCACATCTGCATGTTCCTCTTTTTCTGATTGTTTTTATCATAGTTGTATGTATATATATTTTAAGTTGGTTAGAATAACAACCTGAAAAGTCTTGAAATCGTGGTGGTGTACATGCCATGATAAGGATTCGGTTTCAGAATTAAGCACCCCTACTCCACGTAATTTTTCACTTTGATTACGCCATTATTTTGAGCTATCTTTGGTTCATGGATGATCTCTGTTTTGAGAAGTATGAAGTGGTGTGTTGGGTCGTGTTTTTGGTTAAGAATGGAGGGTAACAGTGATTGAACAAGATGAGGTGGCACTATGTCTCTTCCTAGTAGTTTATGACAACCTTGGATGGCTACTTGCATGTTTGCATGAGAGAAGTGGAGGTGGCAGCGTGGGGGTGGTGTAAGCTTCCTTTTGTTGTTTTATGATTCTAAAGAAAAAAGAAAACGAATGACCAATTGATGTGCGCCACATGATTTGTACACGGAAATGGTTTTGGTTTGTCTGTTCTTTATTTCATTTCCTAACCTATAATTTTGAAGCACTTTGTCAGTTTAAGTATTTGTAGGGGTGACACATACACTGGATGTATGGCCACCCCAGTGGTAAGAACACACGCTCATTCACTATAAGGACTCGGGTTCGAATCCCCCTCGCCCCAGTCCTTTTATTTTATTTTCTGAAATCAACCTTGTTTCATATATATATATTGCATGGATACTATAACTTGTTAAGGCGCGTGTGTTGGTTGAGTTGGTAGAAGTTTTGAACTGCAATTTCCATGTCACAGGTTCAATACCCATGGGGAGCCTTTCCCATTCTTTTTATCACATGTTTATCTTATATTTTCATGGTTTATGTCTCATTTTCAAACACTCATAACTTGGTCATCTTTTATCATTTTGTGCTCATTCTTTTTGCTAATTACTTCTTAATGAATCTACTTTTTGAACATAAAGAGAGATTGGTGAAAATCATTAATTTTGAGGCATTTATTCATGATGGAAGTGGAAGGTTTTTTTAGGATTTTATTGCACATCTTGGTTTGCTCTTGATTCTTTTATCATGTCATCTTGCTTAGTTATTGCCTAAATGCATATTGGTTCTAACCTTGTATGATGTTGCAAACTTTGTTTCACTTGAATGCTTTGTTATCTAATATTGCATCTTCATGTAAATATCCATACAAACTTCTTGTTTCATAAAATTGTTATTCTCCTCCTCTCCTTCCAAAGGAAAGTCTTTCTATTGACCTCAAAGTCATAGATATCTCAATACCAACCTTGGCCTCATAGTCATGGCAACCTTCTCTTTGACCTCACAGTCATAAGATACTTTCCCTTGGCCTCATAGTCATCCAATCACAACTTAGAATTAAGTTAGAGTTCTTGAACTCTAAGTGGGACTCATCACCTTGAGTATTCCCTTCACCATTATAACTTAGACTTAGAGAGTTTCTTAAACTCTAAATGAGCTCATACTCATTCCCCTTGGAACTTTGGCCATAGTTAATGGTTCCTCACCCTTAGTTAGCTGAACTACGGTTGCTCTGATTCTTTAGTTAGATACGTAGGCACACGATGCGACGTCTTGGCGAGCAAACTTAGTGTACATACCATTAGGTCTTTACCTTTACCCTTTAGCAGATATCCTTAGCAAGCAAACATAACATAACACAAACTAAACAAGAGATTCCTGTAGAGTACTACAGATACTTAGGGTGCTAATACCTTCCCTTAGTATAATCAACCCCCGAACCTAGATTCCTCTTAGGGTTTTCTTCGAACTTTATCCTTTCCTTTGGATAAATCAAAGCTCGGTGGTGAGTTTCAAAATTTTGTGATGCAAGTTAATTAATAGCTTGTTATTTGATTCTGACCGCAACAAATATTGTAATAAAATTACAATTTTTAATTTTTTTTAAAAATAAAATAAAATTACGGCGGTTCTAAACCGTCACTATTTTAAATGAAATATATTATATAATTATGGCGGTTACAACCGTCGTTATTTTAATTGAAATATATATATATATTATAATTGTGGCGCTTACAACTGTCGTAATAATATATTAGAGGCTGTTTCAAAACTGTCGCGGAAAGTTACGGTAGTTGGAGCGACAGTTTTACAAACTGTCGTAAAACAGCCTCGCGACACATGTTTCTACGATGAAAGAGAAACCGACGTGATTTGCAATTTACGTCGGTTGTAACCGCCGTAATCTTCCAAAATTAACCGTCGTAATTTTCCAATTTTCTTGTAGTGTGTGAAAATACCTTTGGTACTTGTAATTTGTGTGTTATTGTGCAGAAAAAGGCATAAGTCATCAAGGAAGTGAAGAAACTTCAGTAAGTTCGCTAGGCGAACTTGCTCGCAAATGTTCACTGGGAGAACATCTGGCGAAGTGCCAGCGAATGCTTCCAGACTTGAGGCAGTAAGAAAATGAACCTAAGTTCGCAGTGTGAACATCCAGCGAATGTTCGTTGTGGCAACGCTCCAGCGAAGACCTGGCGAATGACATCAGGGTAGAGGCAGTAGCTAAAGGGACCTAAGTTCGCTGTGCGAACTTGTAGGCTAATAGTTTGCTAGGCGAATAATCATTCGCACTGCGAACTTCTGAAATATCTCAGAGGCGGTTTAACTGTGCAAAGGCACATCAGGTGCCTATTTTGCTGTTCGCTAGGCGAATGAAATGTTTGCAGTGCGAACATGACAGATTTTAAGTGATGTATTTAAGCACTTTTGGTCATTTTTGGGGATCATAACCTATTTTCACACACCATAACCTAGTTTTCTGAGTTTTCATCATCCAAGAGTGATATTTCACATAGAGAAGTTGGATTTGCTTCTGATCTCGATTATTCGACGCAGATGCTTTTTCATCC
The DNA here is from genome assembly GCA_022829125.1 of Lathyrus tuberosus. Classification (NCBI taxonomy): domain Eukaryota; kingdom Viridiplantae; phylum Streptophyta; class Magnoliopsida; order Fabales; family Fabaceae; genus Lathyrus; species Lathyrus tuberosus. Next base: position 681,092 of record JALAZF010000205.1, on the reverse strand, counting down.
CCTCCCGATACATGTGAAACAAGCTACCATGTCAATGGATAGCTTAACACCTTTTGTATCAAGATTAGTGGTAGGTAATCCTCTCTTTTGCATGTACTGATCTTGATAGATAGTTTGTGAACCTTGTTGATAATTAATATATGGTGAAAAACTTTGTATGATTTATACTTTGTTTTGGTTCATGATTGAGAAATATGTTCTAAGACTTGACCTAGGTTTTAATCCATCAACAATCATGAGGCTAGAGATAGTTTTGAGAGTTGGTGTTCATAAATATTGAACTTTTAATGTTATCATATTGATAGTTAGAGTGAGAGATCATCTAAGAATAAATATGGTAAATCTCACAACATGTGTTAGAGATAAACATGTTGAGAGGATATGTGATTATATTCATTGTTAACAAGTTCACATACTTTATCGAGTAAATACGTATGAAACAGATTATCGAACCCTAATCTTGGCATGCTTTTACCAAACGCTTTAAAATGAATTTATTTTACCGTTGTTATTAACTTTTCATTCAAATGTTCCGTTACTAATCAACCAAACTCTTTGTTACCTTAAGTTTAAAATGATTCCAACTGTAGAACGGCAGTAATATCGCACAATCCCTGCGGATACGATAACAAAAACCCCCACTGAAATACTTTTCAACAGTCTCTAGTCTCCAACGTTCTAGTAAAGCTATAATAAATTTGGGGTCAAGTGAGTACGATTTGATTTTTATCAAATCACCAAAGCCACGTGCATTTAGGTATCCTTCTATGAATGGGTCGTGTGGTATGTAGTCATGCCCACGACAACGAAACATTGATACATCCTGACAAAGAATATAAATAACCTTAGTTTTATAGAAAATACAACTAAGTAAGGAAAGACAAAACAAATAAAGCAAAACACTTACAAACTCTGCAATGTTTTCAATTGTTCCTCTGTGATCGTTGCCCATCGTGAGTAGAGACATTTTTTAGTAATTGGTATGAAGAAGAGTTTGTGATGGATGCGAAGATTTTGTAATGTGAGGAGAAGAGTTTGTAATGGATGAGAAAAGTTTGTGATGGATGAGAATATTTTGTAATGTGATGAGAAGAGTTTGTAATGTGATGAACATTTGTTTATAATGGTGAAATGTGATGAGAGGATTCACATGAAAATACATGGTGAAATGTAATGAACTTTGTGTAAGGAATTGTGTAAGTGTTCTCTTACTAGATTCTTGGTCATTGTCATGCAGAGAATCTTGCTGGCATTGCATGTGAAGCCATTTAATGTCTTGTAAGTGTAGTTGGTAAGACTTTAGTGTAGTCTTGGAATTGTAGCCTTAGAGAACTATTATGGTAGCCATGTGATTAAGTATTTCATATAAAGCATACAAAGAGGAAGTGTAGTCATGCAGAGAATCTTGCAGGCATTAAGACTTTAATGTCTTGTAAGTGTAGTTGGTAAGACATCTAAGAAGTGAATAAATATTTCGTATAGTGTGCTAAAGAAATAGTTTGTAGGCATGATAGTTTGTAGGCATGATAACAAGTATGATTGCATGTGATAATGAACAGTGTGCTAGAGAAGCTAAATTTCGTGTACACTTGTGATAGAAGGTAGGCATGCAAGACATCTAAGAAGTGTGATAAAGAATAGTGTATTTTTGTACAACATTTCGTATAAAGCATACATGACATGTGATAGTATTTAATAATAATAATTATTATTATTATTATTTACAAAAAGTATTCACAATAGTAATAAAGTCTTTGTAGTAACTTGTAAAGCATTGTAAAACATTAAATTCATGGAGGTGTAGTCTTATCATGCAGAGAATCACATGAGGCATGCATTAAAATGGTTTTATTTTTTACTACTTTAATGTCTTGTAAGTGTAGTTGGTAAGACTATATGGTAGTTTGTGAGAATCTTGTAGGCATGCAAGACTATATGTTAGTTTGTAGGCATGATAAGAAGTTTGCGTAAATTTCAAGACATGTGAATAAATATTTCGTATAAAGCATACAAGATTTTATATATTAGTGATGAGGAAAAGTTTATAGTAGTAGTAGTAATAATAATAATAATAATAATAATAATAATAATAATAATAATAATAAGTATTACTTTAAGACATTAGTGTCTTGTTTTTTTATCACTTTAAGACTTTATGTGTTTTGGAAGATATAAATGAGACAAGACAATTGCATGGAATGTGATAAGAAGATATAAATGAGACAAGACAATTACATGGAATGTGATAAGAAGATATACAAAAAATTAATGAGACAAGACAATTGCATGGAAGAAGAAGTACAATGATAATTGAGACAAAACAATATAATATTCCAACTATATGTCTATTTATACACTAGAGATATACATTTTATTATCATATCATTTAGTAACATATTCTTCCAAACACTAAAAATTATAAAACAATTCTTCCTAACACGGGTTAGTAACGTATTTGTTATGACTCAAACACCACAATACATGATCAGTGCACATCTCAATGGTGAGATATTTGAATGTACCATAACTGGTTTCAAATTTATAAATACGGAAGTTACTTGGTTTTTAATTGACGGAAGATCAAATTTTTTACATTTGAAAGTCTGATTAGAAAAGAAATTACAGTGTGGTCTAGTTGGCCAAATCATCTACAAGAATCTTGTGTTTTTTGGCGGGTACGATCAATGCAAATTTTTTCAGTTAAAGATTCGAGACGATGAAGATGTACGTAATATGTTTCTCAGTCATGAGTATTCTAGTTTCAATGATATTGAACTATATATTACGTTACAACAGCAACAATTGTCTCAACAACTTGATTCTTCTCAAGTTTTTTACGAATCTGACGACGAACAAGCTGAAGTCAATGTCGTTGATGAAGAAGAAGAAGAAGCTGAGGTCATCGTTGATGAAATGGTAAACAACGAGGAAGACATATTACCAGTCAGTCATGTTTATTGCCCACCTCAACACATGACAAGTCTCAACTTAGGCGAAGACAAACCATCAACGGATATTTTTTACAATCCATACATGCAAACAGAAGGAGTATTAAAAGAGGGAGACAATTTTTGTACAAAAGAAGACTGTGTCCGAGCTATAAAACAATGTCACATGGACTTATCAGCATATTATAGAGTCGATCGAACGAATCTGACTTTGTATAAGATCTATTACCGTAACGAGGTGTGCCCGTTTTGATTAACAACATCTTTTCGGAAGAGAAGTGATTCATGGAAGATAGGGTCAATGGGTCCAGACCACACTTGTATAATCACGAATCCAATGCAGGATCATCGCAAGCTCAGCTCTCAGTTGATTTGCAATAAAATTCTATCCGTCATTAGAGACAACCCTTCTTTGAAGGTGAGTACCATAATCGTGCATATGGTTCAAAGATACAACTATACTCCTTCGTACAAGAAAACATGGATAGCTAGGACTAAGGCGGTTGAAACGATGTTCGGAAATTATGAGAAGTCTTACAAAGAACTTCCAAAATACTTGGTGGCACTTAAACAATATGCTCCAGGGACTATTGCCATCTTGGAGACATTGTCGGTGTATACACCAGACGGGACTTGTGTCAGTGGAAATGACATTTTCCATAGACTCTTTTGGGTGTTTGAACCATGTATCAAAGGCTTTGTGTACTATAAACCTATCATTCAAATTGATGGAACATGGTTGTACGGGAATATAAGGGTACGCTACTTATGGCCGTGGCACAGGATGGCAACAACAACATTTTTCCAATCGCCTACGCTCTAGTTAAAGGGGAGACTACTGGAGGTTGGAGTTTTTTCCTAAAAAATCTCTGACAATACGTGTCTCCCTGACCTAACTTATGTTTGATCTCTGATACACACCTATCAATCGAGAGTGCATACAAGAATCTTGATAACGGTTGGCAGGATCCTCCCTCAAGCCATGTGTATTGCATAAGACACATCGCTCAAAATTTCATGCGGGAGATCAAGGAAAAAACGCTAAGGAAGAAGGTTGTGAACACAGGGTATCCACTAACAGAGCCTACTTTCAAACACTACCGTGACGAGATCAGACTGACAAATGCAGATGCATTGAGATGGATTGATAATATTTAACTAGAGAAATGGACAAGGGCATACGACAATGGCCAGCGATGGGGCCATATGACAACAAACCTCGTTGAATCAATGAACTCTGTATTCAAGGGCATCAGAAACCTATCGATAACCGCTTTAGTAAGGTCAACATATTTTAGGCTCAATGCACTTTTTGATACCAGACGTACAAAGTGGGGTTCTGTCTTACAATCTGGGCAGCTGTTCTGTAATAGTTCAATGACATTCATGAAGGATGAAGCTGCCAAAGCCAACGCACATATGGTCACAGTCTTTGACCATAATAAAGGTTGGTTCAGTGTTGCAAAGTCTATTGATCACAATGAAGGGAGGCCTAAGGGATGTTACGGAGTGGAACTGGATAGGAGTTGGTGTGACTATGGAAAGTTCAGGCATTTCGTATGCCTTGCTCCCATTTTATAGCAGCACGTTCGAAGGCTTGCCAGGACCCAACCAACTATCTTTCTGTTCTTCACCAAGTCATTACTCTATGCAATGTCTATAGCACTAGCTTTCAGGTGGTAGCAAAGGAGGACTATTGGCCTCCATACGAAGGCGAAATTGTCTGGCATAATGATTTGATGCGAAGAAATAAAAAGGGTCGCCCTAATAGCACGCGTATTCGAACGAATATGGATACATCAAACAAAATGGTCAGATTATGCAGTTCGTGCTGTCAGCCGGGACACAATCATACAAAATGTCCCAATGTAGGATCAAGCACAAGATCATAGTTTCAAACGTAACCTTGTCTCTTGATATCAACAACAAATTTCATTCAATTGTAAGCATGCCTAAGCAATTACAATTAACAACGACATAACTAAAACATACATAACTTAATATCTCAACAGTAACAATAAACAACGACATAACCTAATACCAAAAGTCTACACCATTCTCAACAATCGGAAAATAACAACAACATACTTAAATAAAACAACTTCATGCATCAACTTATCTAGGATATTACAACCATCAAGCTAATTTTCTTTGGTGTTAACATCATCATAAGGACACCAACATCATTTTCCACTTTTCTCCAAGCACAAGTAACTCCATTTGGGCTTGACTCCTCAACTAGCCTCTCAATTTTCCTGATCTTTTCATCTGTAGCAATTTCTCCTTCTAGCCAGCGATTCAATTCCCTATGAAAATGCTCCAAGGTCTGCGTGTTCCAGAGTAGGACCTTCATCGGAGGCTTTGTTGCTGAAAAACAAACTAGGACATTTCTTTTCATAAGTGGAAATGTTGGAAGCGGTTCCTCCGATGATGAACGCCGATTTAAGAATTCAGACATACTTGTTGTGGAGAGTTGAGGATATTGGTGATAATTGTTGTGGAGAAACAAATGAGGGTGCAATCTTATTTATAGAAAAATGAAATAGTGTATCTACCATTTAAAAAAACCAATTTAATTAGAAATAAAAAAAAAACATAAAATATGGCTTTAAAAAAAATGGATTGTACTGAGGCGCCATATCATATGGCGCCTCCTCAGAAAAACCTAGGGCAAAAATACATGGTGGCGCAATCTCATATGGCGACTTAGTACAATGCCATTTTTTTTTAATGCTATCGCCATTTCATATGGCGCCTGCATGTAGAAAATATGTCACTTTGGTAATATTTTTGAAAACTCTGTTATTTTAGTTTTTTTTTTTTAATTACTATGTTATTTTTAAAAAAAATATTTTAGATCCATCAACTTAAGAAGAATTAAGAAGAATTAAAACTTTAATACGCACAAATACAATACATCTGACATTAAATTAAATGATACACATTAATGAAATTTAACATAAATTAAACTACATTATTCTTATTAGTTATATAGAACCAATAAAAGTATATGAGACTAAGAAGACAGGTTCTTATACATTATATAGAACTAGTAACAAACGCACTAGTAACAAACTCATGTGTTGTTCTAATATAGTACGTGCATTTTTTTTTTTTTTATAAAATTATTTGGCTTAATATCTTTTTTAGTCCTTTACCTATATCCTTGGGTTTATATTGGTCCTCTTTCTTTTAAAAGTTCCAATTTGATTCTTTACATTGTCAAACAGAATCAAACAAGTCCTTTCTGTCAAATATTGATAAATATAAAATAATTAATACTCCACAAAATGTTGAGGTGGCGACAGACAAGACGTGACAGCTTAGGTGGCAAAATGATTTTTTATTATTAGATTTAATAATTAATTTTCACACACTTGAATATAAAATAATTGGGCTAAAGCCCATGTTCTTTAAAATAGTTGTCCAATTATCAAGATTTACAATTATAGTGTTAAAAAGTGTTTTATAAACACTTTATATTATTACTACAAATTCGATGTGGGACTTTAATAGAAAATGTAGTTGTCAAATATTGCCAGTTACTAAAGATAGGACTACTTCACAAAACTCTAGCCGCCTTGCTCTAACTTCAAAGGTTCCATCTCTTTAAAAAAATCAAGAACAAATACAATGGTGTGTATAACTACATCGAGAACTAGTAAAAAAAATAGTTTAATATATGACAGAGATCTAGTAAAAAAATCAGCTTAATCGACTCTCTTCTTTTACCAGCAATTAGTACTTCACTAGGACATAAAAATATATGAAATGAGATAATTTTGGCCTTTTCCCTTACTAGTGACATTTTAAAGACGTTAGTTGAATCACATTCTATGACACTACCAAATAAGCATCAGTTAACATTCTAGGATAAGCCGAGAAACTAAATGATGAACTAGGCCCCAACCATGACGCAAGGATCTTGCCTAATATATGATCAGGGGTAATGCAGTTTACTAAACAAAACTCAATTTGGCAGAGGAGATTCTTACAAAAATCACATACAGTAGTAACAGCTCCCGATGAAATCATGTCACAACATAGAAATTACAATAAAGAGAAACCACAGTGAACAAACATGTGCATGATAACATGAATTAACAAAGAAAACCACAATAAAGAAACGAATCATCAAAACTTCAAAATTTATATTCCTCTCCTAGTGATAGAGATAATTAAGTCACTTATCTATATTATTTGGTAGACAGCCTGATCTAGAAAAACCTTCGGTATTTCAAACATAATACTTAGCACTTAGACCCACGGAAGAATACAATAATTGATATTTGGGAATGATATCAAACCATCACATATTGAATTATCACTGCACAAGCCTACATGTCTAAGAATTTTATCGAGGTGAAAAAATACAAGGATCAGTTCAAGAGACACGGTCGTTCGTTTCTTACATGAAGCTAGAAGTGTAATTCTCCAAACCAAGTGGCAGGTCAGAGGAACAAAGTGATTTCACCAGGTATTCCAAATTCCTCCTTCTACAGAAAATCATGCTCATTATGGTGAGAAATAGAACCTCACACCACTGTGACAAAGATGTTAATAAATAGGGGGAAAGGGTCAAGTGTAATTTTGCATACGAAGAGGCAGCAGAACAAAGTGATTCCACCAAGTTATTCTATCTTACACTACTATGGCAGATGTCAACAAAAAGAAAAGGAGGAACAGGGATATATATAAAATGTTAGATATAATTTCATAGTGGATAAGCAGCTTAGATGGTTGGTAATTTGTACTTTATTCTCATTGACATGAATTCAATTCTTGCTTGTAGCAAATTTTTTCTTGAAATTTTAGTAATTGTTTAATATTAAAATAAATTAAAAAGAAAAGGAAATATTACGTGGAATTCCACGTCATTAAAATAAATAAAAAAGAAAAGAAAATATTACGTGGAATGCCACGTCATATGCCACGTATGCAAACATTGACGTCGTTTGTGAGAATTTAACGGAACAGACTTATTTGATTCTCTTAGACAACGTAAGAGACCAACTTGAAACTTTTAAAAGAAAGAGGACCAAAATGGACCCCGAGACATAGGTACGGGACCAAAAAGAGTATTAAGCCAAATTATTTGTATTAACAATTTTTTTATTCATTTATAAAAATATTTGTATCAACAATACACTTTTTTTCGTTTATAAAAATATTTGTATCAGAAATATACTTTTTCCCGTTTATAAAATATTTCTACCAACAATACACTTTTTCAAATTTATTAAAATATCTGAATCAACAATACATTTATTATCTATATAAAAATTAATTTTGTTTTAGCTTCCATTTATAAAAATATACATATCAACAATACATTTTATCCATATATAAAAATAAAGTCATTTTCTCAAAAATTAGTATCAACAACTGATAAAAAAAACTGTTTAATGTTATTATTAATTTATAAATTTTAATTAAACAGTTCAATAAATTATCTATTTGTTGTTGTGATGTTTCTAAATTTGTGTCTTGTTATTCATAGTGATAAATTTTAGTAATTTTTTAATATATGTTTTTCTTTTGTTCTATAAATTTTGATAAATTCATCAAATCTTAACCTCACACAAACATAATAAAAACAATTATTATTTATGTATTAAACTGTTATAATTATAAAAAAAATTAAGATATAAAATTATGTATTAAATTATCATAATGGCTGATAATGACAATATATTTTATTCTTACATAGACATAAGTAATCTTAAATAAGATTTGATTCAATTTTATTTTGATATATATATATATATATATATAGGGAACGTATCATATGAGAATGTCATTTTTATGTGCGAACACGAGAATGAATCTGAATCATTAGATTTTAAAATAAATAGTGGAGATTATGTGTCAGTTTTTTTTCTCTCTCCCCCATCATTTATTTTAATAATGGAGGAGAGAGAAAAAATCACACATAATATTCACCATTTATTTTAAAATCTAATGATTCAAATTCATTATCATGTTCTTATATGAAAATGACATTCTCATAGGATATGAACCATATATATATATATATATATATATGTGAAACGTATCATATGAGAATGTCATTTTTATTTTAGAACATAAGAATAAATCTGAACTATTAGATTTTAAAATGAATGGTGGAAATTATATGTCAATTTTTTTCTCGCTCCTCCATCATTTATTTTATTAATGAAGGAGAGAGAAAAACAAAAATCACACATAATCTCCATCATTTATTTTAAAATCTAATAATTCAGATTCATTCTCATGTTCTCACATAAAAATGTCATTCTCATAGGATATGAACCCTATATATATATATATATATATATATATATATATATATAAAAGGTGGGATCAACTTACTTCAAGAGTAAGTTTTTTTAACTTACTCCAAATCATAGCCTTTGAATTAAATCTAATCTAATGGTTAATTAAGTAAAAGGCTAATCTAACCATCAGATTGGATTCAATTCGAAGACTATGATTTGAAGTAAGTTAAAAAAACTTACTTTTGGAGTAAGTTGATTCCTACTTATATATATATATATATATATATATATATATATATATATATATATATATATATATATATATAGGGTTCATATCGTATGACAATGACATTTTTATGTAAGAATGTGAAAATGAATCTCAATCATTAGATTTTAAAATAAATGGTGGAGATTATGTGTGGTTTTTGTTTTTTTCTCTCCTCCATTATTAAAATAAATGATGGAGGAGAGAGAAAAAAACAAACACATAATCTCCACCATTTATTTTAAAATCTAATGGTTCAGATTCATTCTCATGTTCTTACATAAAAATGGCATTGTCATATAATACGGTCCCTATATATATATATATATATATATATAGGGCATCTCTAGTGAGAATGGGTAAATTATATGAGAATGTGAGAATGAATACCCACCATCAGATTTAAAAGAAAAGCTTGGGATTAAATCATATCTTTCACTAAATTATGTGTCAAAAATCCAAAAAATCGTGCGTTTTTAAGAGGAGAGAGAAATTAATAATTAATTTTAGAAATATACTTTAATTCAATGGTTCAGATTCATTCTCATATTTTCATATAAATATAGCATTCTCATATGATATGCTCTCTCTCTCTCTCTCTCTCTCTCTCTCTCTCTCTCTCGCTCTCTCTCTCTCTCTCTCTCTCTCTCTCTCTCTCTCTCTATATATATATATATATATATATATATATATATATATATATATATATATAATATTGGGATTTTTTATTATATTATTGGTGTATTCAATTCTATTCGACTAATTTAACAAATTTGTGATAAATGTTAAGATAAATATTATTTTTTTGATAAATTAGAAGAAAATGTTTATTTTCCTATTTAAATTCTTATTGATGGTAACAATTTGTCTTGGGATAGTGCCTAGAAGCTGATCAGACCTATTGATGAGAAGGAAATTTGGAATGCTTTAGTTGCTATTGGCAATACCAAAGCTCCAGGAATTGATGGTTTCAACGCCTACTTCTTTAATTCTGCCTGATCTGTTGTGAAGTATGATGTTAAAGAAGCAATTATGGAATTCTTTCAAAGCAAGGTCTTGTATCTAGTTGCTAATTGCTCTCTTGTTTCCTTAATTCCTAAAACATCTGAGGCTACCACCATCAAAGACATGATGTAACGACCGTTTATTTAATTAAGTATTTAATTAAATATAATTGTAGTATGTTGTGTTGATTTGCGTTGATTTGAGTATTTGTGTCGATTTAAGTTGATTTCAGAATATCAGAATATTATGTTGATGTTTCTAAGTTGGTTCGAGTTGAGTTGATTTAATAAGTTGATTGAAGTTGTGGAAAATAATACTGAATATTTTCCGTCCATGGTTAAATATGTTGATTTGGTGATTTGGACGATTTATTTGATAGTCGAGTAATTAGTCAGTTTAATCGGAGAAATAATATTAGAAATAATATTATTATAATGGACTATTATTTAATTAAATTGGATTTGGTTGTTGGGTGATATATAGCAAATAAGGAGGTATGAATAGTACGCCCAATGGATTAGTTAGATTAATTAGTATTATTATTATAAAATAAGGGTTTGTAAAGAAAAAGAAAAGAACATAAGTGGCTGTAAGAAAAGAAGAAAAGGAAGTTACAGAAAACAGAACGAGGGTTTGGAAGCAACGGTTGGAGAGGAGAGTTGCGATTGCGAGAATTGCCGTCGGAGCCAAGTCGGAGAAGTCGATCGGAAATTCGAGCGGCCAACAATTTAAGGTAAGGGTGGGGTTCGAATTTTATAACTGGGAATAAGATGATTAATACGTGGGATTGAGATTTGTATGATTTTTCTACTGTGAAGGTTGTTGATTTGTTCGATCTTGTTGTTCTGATGTTGAATTGAATATTACTGTTTATGTGAAAATTTGTGTTGTTGTGTTGATTGAAAAATTGTATTTCTGTGTTCCTATGAAAATCTTGCTTCTGATTGATTTTGTGTGTGATCCGGTGTTAAAAACGGGAGTGAAACAATTCTGGAAAAGAAAAACGGAGGATTATACAAGGAAAAGGGGTGGCCTGCGCCACCCATGTGTGAGATTATACAAGGATGTGGGAAAAGGGGGTGGCTTGCGCCACCCATGGTATTGTGAGGAGTGGCTTACGCCACCAATAGCATGCTGAGGTGGCTTGCTGTAATACCCCGTAAATTATTTTGCTCTGGATAATATTAGTTGTGATCAACTGAGTCCCAGTGTACTCTGATAAATTATCTGCGGAGATAACTAGGGTAACTGTCGGAGTTAGAGTAAATCCAATTAATATTATCTGACTCAGAGGTATTTAAATATTTGGACTTTAGAGACTTTTCGGACAACTAGTAGTGTTGCTAATTGATGATGTTTTACCCTATATTATTTTCTTTCCTTTCATTTTCCAAGGAAATAGATAGAAAGGATTTTGGAGAGAAAGAAAAGAGAAGGAAAGGAAGAGAAAAGGAGAAAAAGTTCAAGAGCAAGATCATCATCATCTCATCATCAAATCTTCATCCAATCATCTTAAAGTCTTCACCACCTTCATCTCTTCAAGGTGGGTTCTAGTTAGATGCTTTTGTTTTAGACTCTCTTAGATTCTAAGACTTAGGTTAGAATTGTAAGGAAATTGAGATAAATTGCAAATCTTGGAAATTAACGGTTAAAATGTGTTATAAACTTAGTAGTATGGGTTATAGGAGTGTAGAATCGTTTATAATTGATTGTATGATGTTGGGATATGTTTTGGTGGGGTTTTGGAGCCATGGGAGATCAGCTGTTACGCTGATGGAGTTTCTGAAATTCCCAGATTCGCACTGCGAATCCCCCAGCGAAGGGGAAATCGTGGACTCGCTGGTAGTTTGCACTGCGAATGCGAAGGCGAGCGTTCGCCAGTGGCTCGCCAGTGGTTCGCACTGCGAACCTTATGTTGTTTTGCCACTGCCTTGGTTCGCCAGAGTTCGCACTGCGAATGGTGCAGCGAACAGGTGTTGGCTAGGCGTTCGCTGGACGCTTCGCACTGCAAATGAAGTAGCGAGCGTTCGCTGGATTCTTCGCAATGCGAACATAGCAGAACATCTAATTTGTTTCTTGCATAACTTTTGACTCGGTTATCCGTTTTGCGTATTCTTGATATCATTGTGAAGCTAGGAACGTATTCTAGCTGATGGTAGTGAGAAACATCTGGTTACTTCCCGATTAAATGAATCGGAGGGAATCGTAAATTGGTGGAATATGTTATATTATGTGTTTCCTTTATGTACGTTGTGAAAATACGAATTAGGTAGGGTGAGGAATATTACCATAAACAGTGTCGACAAATATAGATGGAACAAACACTAGTATGGAACATGTGTGTTAACCTTTGTGGTTATGCGAAGGCGTTATGGCCTTTTGATCGTCGAATACGATCACGTTTGTGAGTGTTATCACGTAATCGTAACCGGTTATTTTGTGAGTGCGTTTCATGGGTCTCGAGCTCCTCTGAAACATGTGCACAACTACTTGGCAGGTTTGATTCCCGCGTGCAGTACAAATGGCGCTCTGGGAGCGTATGCTTGTGACGGTTAATGGCCCGTGTGAAGTGACGGTTCATAACGGTTAATGGCCCGTAGGACCCGAATCCATTCGTATGTCAAGTAGGTTACCAGGATCCATGACTCGGGTCGAATTCTAGACGTAGAAGCAGACGGGAAAAGGGGATGCCTTGGTGTGGTTAACGATTAGTTATAGTGTGGGTTGATGAACTCATGACATGTTTCCATATAGTGTGTGTGTACTCAAAGTCACTTCCCTTTCCCTTTGACTTGAGTTAGGCTTATTAGAACCTTGTAGAGCCGAGAGGACTATAAGATAGCGAACTCACTGAGATTTGATGTATCTCACCCCACTGTTGTTGTTTACATCACAGGTTCTGCAGGTTCGGCCAAGGGTAAGGATAAGGTGGTTTGACTTTTCCTTACGGATCGTAGCTTTTGAGATGGCATGGCTTCCGCTATGGCGCTTTATTTTGAGATCATTATATTGATCTAGTTCTTAGTGTTTTTGGACATCTTGTGTATGTTATGCCGTAGACTTTAGAACTTTGTATTTAGGGCATTAATGTATACAATGTGTTAACTAGGAACTTGTACACATATATTCCAGTACCAAACGTATTATTGTATGATATATGCTCTGATGTATGTATGTATTTATACGTGGGCGTTACAGTTGGTATCAGAGCAGGTCGTATCCTCGACCTAGCCATGAAATAGTATAAGTGTTTCTTTCCGTTTCATATGTGTTGTGTCGCCATTGGGCTTACGTGTTATATTTATGGTATTAAGCTTGATCAACTTAATCCTATCTGTATGGCATTTAGGAACATGGTCGACCGATGCAGAAACAACCGTGGTAGACTGAGAACTACTCCAGCAGGGACAAATCCGCCAGGGGATGAAGGGAATGCCCCTCTGTATCAATTCATGCAGCAGATGCAACAACAGCAAAATCAATTTATGCAGCAAATGGCTGGTGGTGTGCATCCTCCAGTGGTTGTTCCAGAAGCTGCAGGGGGAACCTTTAGGGATTTTATTCGTATGAATCCTCCGGAGTTTCTGGGAGGGTTAGATCCAGTAAAGGCTCATGAATGGATATCCGGTATGGAACGGATTTTCTTGATCGTTCAGTGTAGTGAAGAAAATAAGGTTGTCTTTGCTTCTCACTTGTTAAAGGGCCCTGCTATGAGATGGTGGGAAAGCGCTTCAGCCTTGATGACAATTCAAGAGGTACCGAAAGTGTGGGAGCAGTTTAAGATAACTTTTATGGAGAAGTATTTTCCAAGTTCCTTAAGGTCTCAAAAAGAATTCGAATTCCAACAGCTGAGGCAAGGTAACTTGACAGTGGCTTCTTATGCGGAAAAGTTTGAAGATATGGCTGCTTATTCTAGACAAGCCATGTATGCTCCCGATGAAAGGTGGAAGATTGATCAGTTTCTATTTGGTTTAAGGGCTGAAATTTCACATAGTGTGTCTCAGAGAGAATTTACTAGCTATGCTGAATTACTACGACAGTGTTATGTGGCGGAGCATAGTTTGAAAAAGGTACAAGCAGAAGGATAGTTAAGTAGGGTGAATCAAAGTGATCGTGGGCGATCGAATCAACAATTTAGACCGAGACAACAACCTTTTAAGGGGAAACAAGTTCAGAATTCCAGGACTAGCGTGCCTCCGGTATGCCGTACTTGTGGTAGAAATCATCAGGGGAGGTGTGGTATCGAAGGTGTGACGTGTTATCAGTGTCAGAAAATGGGCCATTTGGCGAGAGACTGTCCTCAAAAGAAGAATATCGGGTGAGTGTATACCTTGGATGCAAGGAAGACAAATGGTGACAACTCTTTGATAGCTGGTACGTGTTTTGTGAATGGAAATCCTTGTTTCATTTTATTTGATTGTGGGGCAACGCATTCTTTTGTGTCCACGCGGTGCATGAAGTGACTTGGGTTGCAAGTTGTTCCTTTGTCTCCACCCATGGTGGTTACTACTGCCATGGATGAAATTGTTGAAACACCGTTGATGTGTGAAAATTGTGTATTGTCGGTGAATGAAAGAGTCTTCCAGATTGATTTGATTTGCTTACCGCTTAAGAAAGTGGATGTTGTTCTGGGAATGGATTGGCTTTCAGCTAATTCGGTTTTTATCGGTTGTGAGGAGAAGTTAATCATTATTCCATCTGCTGAAGCTACTTCGAATGATGCGTTAACTACTATTTTAGAGGGTACGGTTGGAATGATTAATTTCTTGTTTGAAGAGGAAAAATCTATTCTTTTGATTCTTACTAAGGAGGAGGCTAGTCACCGTCAAGTTGTGAGTATTCCGGTAGTTTGTGACTTTCCCGCGGTTTTCCCCGAGGATATCACTTCTCTTCCTCCGGAACGGGAAGTGGAATTCTCTATTGACCTGATACCGGGAACGGATCCATTATCCGTTTCTCCGTATCGGATGGCACCACTTGAATTAAGAGAATTAAAGGATCAATTGGAAGAGTTGTTGGCTAAGCATTTTGTTCGACCAAGTGTTTCGCCCTGGGGAGCTCCAGTGTTGTTGGTAAAGAAGAAGGATGGTGGGACGCGGTTGTGTATTGATTATCGTCAATTGAATAAGGTCACCATCAAGAACAAATACCCATTACCAAGGATAGACGATTTGTTAGATCAATTGAAAGGAGCCCGTGTGTTCTCGAAGATTGATTTACGGTCGGGTTATCATCAGATTCGGGTGAAGAGTTCAGACATACCAAAGACTGCATTTAGAACCCGTTATGGTCATTATGAATTTTTGGTGATGCCTTTCGGTGTGATGAATGCTCCAGCAGTTTTCATGGATTACATGAATCAGATATTTCAACCTTACTTGGACCAATTTGTGGTGATTTTCATCGATGACATTCTTATCTATTCTCGTGACCTTCAAGAGCACGGAGAACACCTAAGAATCGTTTTATCCATTTTACAAGAAAGATAACTTTTTGCCAAGCTAAGTAAGTGTGAATTTTGGATGTCGGAAGTGAATTTCCTGGGACATGTCATATCTCAAGGGGGTGTAGCGGTTGATCCATCCAAAGTTGAAGCAGTGATAAATTGGGAGAGACCGAAGAATGTGTCTGAAGTTTGAAGCTTTTTGGGACTAACAGGGTATTATAGAAGGTTTATTAAGGGCTTTTCCCAACTGGATTTACCGATGACGAGACTTACTCGGAAAGATTGTTCTTATGAATGGGATTCGGCTTGTGAGCAAAGTTTTATAAGTTTGAAGGAAAGGTTGACGACCGCTCCTGTTTTGGTCATTCCTGATCCTAGCAAGTCGTATGAAGTATATTGTGATGCGTCGAAGATGGGATTAGGAGGGGTGCTAATGCAAGATGGACATGTAGTGGCTTATGCTTCACGACAGTTGAAAGTCCATGAAGAGAATTATCCAACGCATGATTTAGAATTGGCGGCGGTTGTATTTACCTTGAAGGTGTGGCGTCACTATTTGTACGGTGTGCACTTTGAGATGTTTAGTGACCACAAGAGCTTACAATACCTCTTTAATCAGAAGGAGTTGAACATGCGTCAACGGAGGTGGATGGAATATTTGAAAGATTATGACTTGGAACTAAAATACCATCCGGGTAAAGTGAATAAGGTGGCGGATGCTTTAAGTAGGAAAGTGTTGCACAGTGCCGACTTGATGATGCTAGAATATACCTTATTGGAGAAATTCCGAGATCTAGATCTTCAGTTTAATTGGACTCCCAATTGTGTGATTATGGGGAATTTGGATATCAATTCTACTCTTAGGGAAGAAATCCAACAAGAACAAGAGTTAGATGAGAAGTTGCAAGAAGTGTTACTCCAACCGGGTTTTGTACGGGATACCGATGGAGTTATTGTATTTAACCGAAGGATTTGTATTCCGGATAACACGGAATTAAAAAGGAAGATTTTGGATGAAGCGCATAAGGGTGCTTTTACTATACATCCGGGATCTTCAAAGATGTACCGAGATCTAAAGAGAGACTATTGGTGGTCCGGGATGAAAAGAGATGTTGCGGTATATGTGTCGGAATGTGCGGTGTGTCAACAAGTGAAGATCGAACACCAAAGGCCGGGTGGTTCGTTGCAACCTTTAGAAATTCCGGTGTGGAAATGGGATAGTATTTCGATGGACTTTGCGGTGGGGTTACCCCGTGCGCAAGGTGGTTATGATTCAATTTGGGTGATTGTAGATCGGTTGACGAAGTCTGCTCATTTCTTGGCCGTAAAGACTACTTATAAGGCGAGTCATCTCGCAAGGTTGTTCATTTCGGAGATAGTAAGGTTGCATGGTATTCCTACTAGTATTGTTTCGGATAGGGATCCGAAGTTCACTTCGAGATTTTGGAGAGCTTTTCAGCAAGCGATGGGAGCGAAGTTGTGTATGAGCACGTCGAATCATCCGCAAACGGACGGTCAGACGGAACAGACAATACAGACCATGGAGGATATGTTGAGAGCTTGTGTGTTAGAAAGTGGCGGAAATTGGATAGAACTTTTGCCATTGATTGAGTTCTCTTATAATAACAGTTATCATGCAAGTATTGGTATGGCTCCGTACGAGGCATTATATGGGAGGAAGTGTAGGACACCATTGTGTTGGGCAGAAGTGGGGGAAGATAGTATGTTGGGACCCGAGATTATTCATGAAACTACGGAGAAAATTAAGATGATCCGTGACAAGATCAAGCAAGCCCAAGATCGTCAGAAGAGTTATGCGGATAATCGTAGAAGACCTTTAGAATTTGAAGAAAGCGATCACGTATTTTTGAAAGTTACTCCGAGATTGCGGTTGAAATGACCATTTAAGTCGCGGAAGTTAAGTCCGAGATATGTGGGACCATATCAGATTTTGGAAAGAATTGGTGAAGTAGCCTACAGATTAGCTTTACCGCCTTCTCTGTCAGAGATGCACGGCGTTTTTCATGTATCTCAGCTTCGAAAATTCGTCCCAGATCCTGTTCAGCCAATTTTGCCAGATACAATTGAGATAGAAGCAGATTTGACGTTTGAGCCTCAACCGAGTCGTATCACCGGAAGAGAATCTAAAGTGTTAAGGAATAAAGAGATTCCTCTTGTTAAGGTCCAGTGGGATGAGACGCATCCGGGTGATGCAATTTGGGAATTGGAATCGGAGATGCGGGAGGTCTATCCTCATCTTTTCAGGTAATTGTTTTAAATTCATGGGCGAATTTCTATTTTAAGGGGGGAGGATGTAATACCCCATATATTATTTTGCTCTGGATAATATTAGTTGTGATCAACTGAGTCCCAGTGTACTCTGATAAATTATCTGCGGAGATAACTAGGGTAACTGTCGAAGTTAGAGTAAATCCAATTAATATTATCTGACTCAGAGATATTTAAATATTTGGACTTTAGAGACTTTTCGGACAACTAGTAGTGTTGCTAATTGATGATGTTTTTCCCTATATTATTTTCTTTCCTTTTATTTCCAAGGAAATAGATAGAAAGGATTTTGGAGAGAAAGAAAAGAGAAGGAAAGGAAGAGAAAAGGAGAAAAAGTTCAAGAGCAAGATCATCATCATCTCATCATCAAATCTTCATCCAATCATCTTAAAGTCTTCACCACCTTCATCTCTTCAAGTTGGGTTCTAGTTAGATGCTTTTGTTTTAGACTCTCTTAGATTCTAAGACTTAGGTTAGAATTGTAAGGAAATTGGGATAAATTGCAAATCTTGGAAATTAACGGTTAAAATGTGTTATAAACTTAGTAGTATGGGTTATAGGAGTGTAGAATCGTTTATAATTGATTGTATGATGTTGGGATATGTTTTGGTGGGGTTTTGGAGCCATGGGAGATCAGCTGTTACGCTGATGGAGTTTCTGAAATTCCCAGATTCGCACTGCGAATCCCCCAGCGAAGGGGAAATCATGGACTCGCTGGTAGTTCGCACTGCGAATGCGAAGGCGAGCATTCGCCAGTGGCTCGCCAGTGGTTCGCACTGCGAACCTTATGTTGTTTTGCCACTGCCTTGGTTCACCAGAGTTCGCACTGCGAATGGTACAGCGAACAGGTGTTGGCTAGGCGTTCGCTGGATGCTTCGCACTGCGAATGAAGTAGCGAGCGTTCGCTGGCTTCTTCGCAATGCGAACATAGCAGAACATCCAATTTGTTTCTTGCATAACTTTTGACTCGGTTATCCGTTTTGCGTATTCTTGATATCGTTGTGAAGCTAGGAACATATTCTAGCTGATGGTAGTGAGAAACATCTGGTTACTTCCCGATTAAATGAATCGGAGGGAATCGTAAATTGGTGGAATATGTTACATTATGTGTTTCCTTTATGTACGTTGTGAAAATACGAATTAGGTAGGGTGAGGAATATTACCATAAACAGTGTCGACAAATCTAGATGGAACAAACACTAGTATGAAACATGTGTGTTAACCTTTGTGGTTATGCGAAGGCATTATGGCCTTGTGATTGTCGAATACGATCACGTTTGTGAGTGTTATCACATAATCGTAACCGGTTATTTTGTGAGTGCGTTTCATGGGTCTCGAGCTCCTCTGAAACATGTGCACAACTACTTGGCAGGTTTGATTCCCGCGTGCAGTACGAATGACGCTCTGGGAGCGTATGCTTGTGACGGTTAATGGCCCGTGTGAAGTGACGGTTCATAACGGTTAATGGCCCGTAGGACTCGAATCCATTCGTATGTCAAGTAGGTTACCAGGATCCATGACTCGGGTCGACTTCTAGACGTAGAAGCAGACTGAAAAAGGGGATGCCTTGGTGTGGTTAACGATTAGTGATAGTGTAGGTTGATGAACTCATGACATGTTTCCATATAGTGTGTGTGTACTCAAAGTCACTTCCCTTTCCCTTTGACTTGAGTTAGGCTTATTAGAACCTTGTAGAGCCGAGAGGACTATAAGATAGCGAACTCACTGAGATTTGATGTATCTCACCCCACTGTTGTTGTTTACATCACAGGTTCTGCAGGTTCGGCCAAGGGTAAGGATAAGGTGGTTTGACTTTTCCTTACGGATCGTAGCTTTTGAGATGGCATGGCTTCCGCTATGGCGCTTTATTTTGAGATCATTATATTGATCTAGTTCTTAGTATTTTTGGACATCTTGTGTATGTTATGCCGTAGACTTTAGAACTTTGTATTTAGGGCATTTAATGTATACAATGTGTTAACTAGGAACTTGTACATATATATTTCAGTACCAAACGTATTATTCATGTATGATATATGCTCTGATGTATGTATGTATTTATATGTGGGCGTTACACTTGCGCCACCTGATCATGTGGGGGCCACCTGGCTCTTTTGAATATATTGTTTTGTTTTAGTAGTATTAACATTAGTGAATTAAAACAATATAGTAATGAATCATATATTATTAAATTATATATGTTAGTAAATGATGAGAGCCACCTTAAATTCATGATGAGAGCCACCTTGATTCCATGATGAGAGCCACATATGCCAGGTGGAATCACTGATATGTTATTCTGAGTGACTAATTCAATTGATTAAATTAGGTGAATTATTTTAATGGGCTGATCCATAAATTAATTAATGGTTAAACGTGATACACCTAGTGAGTAAATGAATTAGAATTAATGAGTAGGACTGATAATGTAATATATTTGGATTGCTATATCAGTATATCATGTTTTAATAGAAACAACTGGTTTTCGGCAGAAACAGAATGATGCAAATTTTCATGACAGATGATTTTAAATTATAGCAAGAGTATTGTATCAGAAACCAGAAAAGTCACAGAATTTTATAATAAACCAGTATTAATAGTAGATGCTGAACTAGCGCATTTTAGTCGGTTTAGTCGATTTAGACGGAAAAATTTGTTGTTCGGAATTTAACGGAAATTGTCAAGGTAGTTAGTAATAATTAGTAGGTGATTTTAGTCGGTTTATTTTGTTGCATTCGTGTTGTATGTGTGGATTTCTTGTACAGTTGCTTATGTGGTTTTGCCACGGTTTGTGGGCATTTTTAAGTCGTAGGTCGAAGGACCAATGTTGATGTTAAAGTTGTAGGTCGTATGACCAACATTGATGTATATAAGTTGTAGGCCTATGGCCAAAGTTGAATCGTGTTGAATTAAAGTTGTTATGTGGTTGTTATATGTTGTTCGGAGTTGGTTGTTGTTTTGTGTTGAGTCGTTGCATCATGGCATATCATTATTAAGTTGGCCTGGATTGGCAATTTTGAAGTTAGAGCTAATGCTCACCACGTTGGCTTGGATTGGCAAAATTACTAAGTTGAAGGCTTATGCCTTGAAGATACCTCGATAACCTGGTATATTTTAAGTTGGGAGTTTTGCTCCGATGGTACCACATGCATATGCATAGTCGAGTCGCATCCTGTGTCGTATTATTTATGTTGTTTGTGTTGATTGTGTTTGTTGAAGTTGAGTAAGTTGTTTATGTTGTCCAAGTTGATAAAGTTGTTCATGTTGCTTAAGTTGATAGAGTTGTTCATGTTGCTTAAGTTGATAAAGTTGTTCATGTTGCTTAAGTTGATAAAGTTGTTTGCGTTGTTTAAGTTGATGAAGTCGATTATGTTGATGTTGAAGAAGTTGAATATGTTGAGTATATTTGTTGAAGTTGATGAAGGTGTTTACGTTGATTTCAGAGTTGAAGTTGGTTATGTGGATTAGGTTGATTGTAGTGATTATGTCGTAAATGTTTATATGTGTAATGAGTCGATAAAGTATGTTGATAAATTGTGGATTATTGTTAAGTTGTTGTTGTTGTTGGATAATAGTGAAATTGTATGATTCTATCTAACATATTGATTATCATATTCTTGTTTACATTTTTCGATATCTCACCCCTTCTGTTTGAATGTTACCCCTATGTTGGTAACGTGCAGGTTAGCAGAGATGAAGGTCGTTTATCTTCATTAGTTGAGTCGGTGATGTCGCTCTAATACGTAACACTCGGGGGGATGAACGCTTAGTTGCTCTGTTGTTGTTTTAAGTTGTTTCCATGAAAACATGTTGTTACTAAGTTGTTTAAGTTGAACCAATGATATATCATGTATAGTTGAATATTTGAAAATCCGCTGCGTAGTTGTGAAAATTGTTTTGGTTTCCAAGAATGAATAAAAGTTATTATTATAGTTCATCCGAATTAAAAGTGTTATGTATCGATGTACTATTTGATTTAAATGAATAAGTTTTTAAAGTTGTAAAATGTGGCATCCTATTTGTGTACTTGTTGATTGAATTTTACTACTCTGATTTTCAATACATTTGCCGGGTAGAAATGGGGTGTTACACATGAGGCCCTATCCTGTTGTAGCACTATCTACAAAATTATATAAAAAATCCTCACTAACAGGTTGGGCGAAGTTATCCATAAACTTATTGATGAAAGCCAATTAGCTTTTGTGCCAGGGAGATTCGTTCATGATAACCTAATGTTGGCTCAGGAATTAATTAGAGGGTATAACAGGTAGAATATATCTCCTAGATATATGATCCAAATGGACATACAAAAGGCTTACGATATAGTTAAATGGTCCACTCTTATTCACATTATAAAGGAGTTTGGGTTCCCTCAAACCTTCATTAAATAGATTGCATCTTTTGTAATAATTGTATCTTATCATTTCTCGATCAATGGTGTTCCCTCTAAGATTGTTAAAGCTAGAAGAGGATTGAGACAAGGTGATCCAATCTCACCTCTTCTCTTTGTCATGATAATAGAATACCTTCATAGGATGCAAGGACTTGATCTTATTCCCAACTTCAACTTCCATCCAAAGTGTGAGAAGCTAAAAATCACTAATATTTACTTTGCTGATGATTTACTCCTCTTTGTAAGAGGTGATGTGGAATCTGTCAAGCTTATGATGAACAAGTTCATGGATTTCTCAGTAACAACTGGCCTTAAAGCTAGCATTCCTAAATACAAAATTTACTATGGAGGGGTGGATGATATGACTAAACTGCATATCAAGGAGGAAACTGGGTTTGACACTAGTAGCTTGCTTTTTAAGTACCTTGGGGTTCCTCTAGCCAGTAGGAAACTTTTAAATACTATGTACCAACCTCTGATTGACAAGATGCTGGAGAGGCTGAATCATTGGACTACGAGGCTGTTATCATATGCTGGCAGAATGCAATTGGTGAAGAGTGTGCTAATTGTTATTGCCAACTATTGGATGCAAATATTCTCTCTCCACAAGAAAGTCATTAACCATATTGAGAATATCTGCAGGAATTTCCTCTAGACTGGTAGAGATAGTCCTTCGAAGAAAGCTCATATTTCCTGGGAGCATATGTGTGATCCGGTCTTTGCTGGTGGTAGGAATCTCATTGCCCCATCCAATTGGAATAAATCTACTATTGGGAAGTTGTTGTGGATCCGTTGGATACACTTATATTAAATCCAAAATAGAGATGTGACAACTTTCCAACCTGTCATGCATAGCTCTTGGATCCTTAAAGTTATTTTCAAACACAAAGATACTCTTATGCAGTCGGCCACTTGGGGAGATGTCCAAACTTCTGGTAAGTATGTGACTCGTAGGATGTATAATATGTTACAAGAATCTAAACCCAATGTGATATGGAGAAAAATATTCTTTGGGAACAATGCTAAACCTAGAACTGTTTTTACATTATGGTTGGCTTGTCAAATGAGATTACCAACTAAGGATAGATTGAGTAAGTTTGGGATGGTAACGGATGGAAGATGCATGTAATGTGGAGATCATGATACATGTAACCACCTTTTCTTTGAATGTGAAGAAACTAAAAGAATTTAGAGGCAAATCCTTGCTTGGATGAGGTATAATCATGTTCCGCAACGTTGGGATATTGAGTTACAATGGTGCAGCGGCATGTCGAAAGGCAAAGGCAACATAACTAAACTGTTAAAGTGTGCCCTTGCTGAAACAGTGTACTCAATTTGGATGTTTTGCAACCAAGCTATTTTCCAAAATCGTAATACTAAGGAGCTTCGAAGCACATAAATTATTCAAAACATGCTTTGGCGTGTGGAGACCAATCAAAAGTTAGCTAGATTTTGTATGAGAAATGTTACTTGTTGTGTTTTGGTTGTGTTTGACTTTCTTGTCAGCTTGTCTGATTGTTGTGCCTGGATTGTTGGATCGGTCAGTTCAATATCGTTTTTTTTAATAAATTTATTCTTTGATAAAAAAAATCTTATTGATAAATTTATTTTGTTGATAAATAAAATTAAAATAAATATTTGCCTTATGTATGTCTTTGCATTATTTAGGGGAAGGATTTTAATGGAGGGGAGTGAATGGGAGGGGGTGAGGGATTCTTTTAATTAATGTTTGGTTCAAAAGAGGGGAGGGGAAGTGAGTGATTTTAATTAAAAATGTGTTTGTGTCAGGAGGGGAGGGGAGGGATTTTATTAATAATTTACATTTTTATCCTTATGATCCTATACAAGTGATATGATATTCAAATGTGAAAAATTCATGCATATATTTTTCCGTAAAAAAATTTCTAATACTGACTGACTAAAAAAGTATTAGTTTACTACATAACGTTAAAAAAATTGAGTACACTTGATTCTGATTATAGCTCTCCAACACAAATTAAACTATATGTTGATAACAACGTTTAAATCGTGATGAATCGTCTAATAAAACAAATACATAAAATAACTTATTATTAAATATTAATGGTTCAAAATGTTTAATAAAATGAATAAACAAAATAAATAAAATAAATGGTTTATAATAAGTTAATGGAAATAATCAAGAAAAATAACACAGAAGAAAAACACTAACACGGAAGAAAACGAATAATTTTGAAATACTAAAATTAAACTGAGGATATTTTAGTAAATATAATAATTTTTTAAATATGAAAACTCAACTTCCGTCTCCTCCCCTCCAAATCCCCCAATTCGAAGATGTAAAAAAGTATGTTTTGGAGGGATTTTGCTCCCCTCTCCTCCTAAAATTTGAACCAAATATATTGAATTAAAATTTTCCTCTCTCCTCCCCTGTCCTATCCTGAACCAAACACACCTCGCACATAACTCATAGACATGAATTTCAATCAATCAAGATATAGATAATTATGACTACCTATTCTATAACTTAGTGAGAATTTCTCCTCTGCAATATCAAGATTAAAATTATCATAGTTTTTTCATCTTATCACTCTTTACTACATCAAATAGCACCATATCTTATTCTTGTTGGTCAAAACAAATTTCATTCAAAAATCTCATTATTAATCTTTTTTCACTTATCTGATATGCATCTCTCCTTGTGTGGCATTGTTCCATTGACCATTATAAATTTCTTCTTATCTCACAAAAAATTTGCAACTTAACAAACCATTTTCTCTCCCAACTTTCTTTTCATTTTCCATAATTTTTTTTTTATAATTTATACTTGTTTATTTCCAAAACAATATAATAAATTAAAGTTTTGTATTTATTAATAGTTTAATGATGAACGTTGCACATTAAAGAGATTATTTTTTTCTTTGTCAGATAACTTATCACATGACACACCCTTCAAGATTAAAATTATCATAGTTTTCACCTTATCTCTCTTGAATGCGTCAATTATCACCATATCTTATTCTCATCGATAAAAATAGATTTTCTCATCCCTTATCTTTCTTCACTTATCTAATCTGCCTGTGTGTCATTGTTCCATTGGCCGCTCTGTATTTTTGTTATCTCAACAAAAATTTCTCTCCTAAGAAACAATTTTCTCCCAACTTTCTTTTCATTTTCCACAATTTTTTATAATTTATACTTATTTATTTTCAAAACAATATACTCCAATTGCCCCCAAATTATAAGTCACTTTACCAAAAAAAATTGTCTCAATTTATAAGTCACTTTACCATTCCAATACATTTTTCCTAATACACCACCTATAATTTATTAGTATTTATCTTTAACATAAACATTTATTTGTTTCTTAATTTAAGACGGAGATAGTAATAAATTAAAATTTTGTATTTAATGATGGTTTAACGATGAACATTATATGTTAAAGAAACCATCTGTTTTTTTTCTTTGTCAGATAACTTTAATCTCATCATTACACTTTTTACAAAATCATAATTTAAGCTCATAATTACACCTTTTATCGTACCTTTCATCAGTTTTCCTACAACTAAATACCATTAACACAATCAGCATTTATTCCAGGCAGACAAATCTTTGATGGGATATTGGTGGCAAACGAAATCGTGGATGAGACTAGGAGAAGGAAATCATGGATGAGGCTAGGAGAAGGAAAAAGGAAGTAGTGCTATTTAAGGTGGACTTCGAAAAGGCGTATGATTGTGTAGATTGGGGTTTCCTCACATATTTGATGGAAAAGATGGGTTTTCCATTGAAATGGCATAATTGGATTCTCAAATATCTAAACTCCTCGACTATTTCGGTGTTGGTCAATGGAAGTCCAACAAACGAATTTAAGATGGGCCAAGGTCTAAAGCAAGGAGATACGTTATCCCTATTTCTTTTCTTAATAGTGGCAGAAGCTTTTAATGTGTTATTGAATAAGGCTATAGCTTGGCAGATTTCAAGGGTACAAATTCGATGAAGGAAATGAGAGAATCACACATTTATAGTATGTGGATGATACAATGGTAATATGCGAGAAATCGTGAACAAATATTAGAACAATTAAGGGGATCATGATGTTGTTTGAATTTATGTCTAGGTTGAAAATAAATTTGAACAAGAGCAAGTTGGCGGGAATAAACGTAGCTCAAGAGTGGATTTAAGAAGCGGCGAAGGTTTTAAAGTGTGGATTGTGTTCAACGCCTATCATGTACCTTGGCTTGCCAATTGGAGCGAACACAAAGAGGTTGGTCACTTGGGCCGATGTTCTAAATATGGTGAAGTCAATGTTGTCTAACTGCAAGAACAGATATCTATCCATTAGAGGTCGTATAGTCCTTCTAAAATTGGTCTTATATGCGATTTCGGTATATTTTCTCTCCTTCTTCAAGGCTCAGGCAAGTATTATCTTTAAACTAGAATTCATGTTTAAACAGTTCTTATTGGGGGTTGTGAGATCGGGAGGAAAATCAACTGGGTTAAGTGGGAATTGGTGTGTAGACCAATAGAGGAAGGGGGGCTGGGAATTAGGAGATTGGGAATCTTCAATTCAACTCTGTTAGGAAAATGGAAGTGGAGGATTAAAACAGAAAAAACAGGAATTTGGTACTTTGCGCTAATTAATAGGTACAGATCAAACGTGGAAAGATTAAATATAGGGGCTGGTGTTAGGTTGAGTTGGTGGAGAGATATATATTTGTTGGAAGTAAGAAATTTGGAGGAGTATAATGAATACTCAGTGAAAATAGTTTATAAAAGCTTGCTGCCCAAAAATACAGATGACAGTAGGAAGCCATGGTTTAAGATTTGGGATAAAGCGATCCCTACAAAAGTGTCTAGTTTGGTGTGGAGATTGATTCAGAATAAAATTGCAACAAAAGATAATTTAGATAAGAGGGGCGTAGAGTCGGAAGGTCAGAATTTGTGAGTGGGCGATTGTGGTAAGGAAGAGTCGTTATCTCATTATTTTTCGAGTGCCAATCATTTGCAGGTACTTGGAAATATTTTTGCAGCTGGTTAGGAGTTTCAACGGCTCTGCACAACGAAGGATGGAAACATATGACTCAGTTTGAAAATCTACTCGGTGGAGGAAAAGAATCATCTTTAAAGTTGTGTGTTGTGGTGTGCGAGCATTTGGAAAAATCCCGGAATAACAAACTATTCCACAACAAGGAAATTCAGTTAGGCCGCGTGATTGAGGAAGCTATGGTTTTCGCATGGAGATGGATAAAATTGAAGTCAAACAGGATTAATGATGAGTTGCAATGTCGTGTCTAAACCCAAAAGGTTGTCTGGGCCTTGAAGTTGCTTGATCTTTTGAGCTGGGAGTCCAGAATAGTGCATGGAGTTCCAAGCTGGCAAGCAATCTAAGCTGCAACAGTTTAGCTTTTTCTGCTTCTTTGATTGTTAGTCTGCAGTTGTTTCTATTTAGTTTTTTTAGATTTTGGCTTTGTTTTTTTTGGATTGTTTTTAGAACCGTCATGTTTGCTAGCTGCTGTGTATTTTTTCCTCCGGTTTGTTCTCTTGGGTCTGTTGTTTTTGTTAGATTTTTATAGTGTGGGATTTAGAATTGTCTTTTGCTGTTCTTCTGTTTCTGCTGTAGTTTGTTTATTTGGAGGTCTACAGGGTATTTCTGTTCGGCATATCTTATGCCTTTCTCTTTAATAAATTCTTTTGGCTATTTCAAAAAAAATACCATCAAACTCTTATATCTCCTTGATATATTATTTTTTTCAAAAGCATTGAAATTTCTCTCTCTCAAGATGATCAAACCTATTCTCTCTAGCATGCACATTAAGTCTTATTTCAATAATTCTTAATAAAAAATTTATAGATCTAACAAAAAAAATTTGGTGAAGGTAACAACTTTGTAGATGGAAACATTTAAAAAAAATGTCAATGTGAATCTGAAAAAAAATTTACTTTTAAATCTCTTCATTTTTAAACTAATTTGTTTTATCTAAAAATTATTAAATTATACCTATAATTTTTTTCACATGAGATAAAAATAATTAAAATTTGATCTATTTATTTATGCTTTCCGAAATTTTGATAAAAAATATTTTTTATTAAAAAAAGAATTTCCCACTTTATCAAAAAGACATATAATAAGATTTTTTAAACAAAAATATTTTTTTTTTTTCAAAAAAATAAATTGCATAAAAACTTTAGTATTTTTCTTTTTTACATATTGTGTTTTTTTAAATTGTAAAAAAAATTCTAATGATTCAAGATCTTTCTTGCTGCTTTTGCAAAGAGGAAGAAAATTTGAATCATCTTCTCTTCAATTGCAACATCACAGATACAGTGTGGAAATCAATTCTGGCCTGGCTCAAAGTTAATCATACTCCTGGTGCTTGGACTGATGAACTGAACTGGATTATGAAAAAAAGCAACCTGAAAAAGGCCAATAGCAACATCCTCAAGTGTACTTTCACGAAAACCATTTATGAATTGTGGAAATTAAGAAATGATACTTGTTTTGGAAATGATATCAATCTGAGTAGAGTTGGTCCCCGTTTCATAGAAATCATTGTGAACCGTTGTTGGATGTGTCCTAAACTTAGAGTGTCATAGGTCGTCTGTTAATGCCTTGAGTTTTTCCTAGTTTTTTGTTGGTTTTTGTTGCCCTTGGGCCTAGCTGGATCCCTTGTGACCGCTTTGTTTTGGTTGTTTTTGGATTAATAAAATTTATTTCTTCAAAAAAAAATTCTAATGACTAATACTTCAAATATAGAAAATATAATAAAGATGTTTCAATGAATTTGCAAATTTATTATTAACCCCTTTTTTTTCTCGTCTATTTGTGTTTGGTCTAAAAATTGCTAAAAAAACATATTTTTAAATATGAAATATTGGAAAAAAAATTACTTTTAAAAATAAAACAAAAATATTTCTTACTTCATGAAAAACAACACATAATAAATTTTTTTAATAGTAATAGCCTTCGAAAAAAATTAGATTGTAAACAAATTTAATATTTTTTTCCTTGCAAATATGTTATTTTTTTAATTATAAAAAAATAATAATTTTTTTATTACTATTACTTTAAATATGAAAAATATCGTTAAAATATTTTTTTGAATTCGCAAAAATATAATTAGTTTTTAGAACCAAAACATTAATAAAAAATTATTTTTAAAAATTAAACAAAAATATCTTTTATTTTATAAAATTAAAAACACAATAAATATTTTTAATCAAGAACATTTCTTTTCAAAATATATTATAGGCATCAAACTATTCCACAAAACTATCCAAAAACACTTTTTTTAATATTTTCATACCTTTGTAAAGAGGATAATAAATAATTTCACAAAACTCCATAAAAAATGAATACAATTTGAAATAAAAACATGATGAAAGACATATTGTTGAAGTAAGGAAATATATAAAGAAAAATAGAATACTTAAATGGTTGGAGTGTTTAGAACAGATGATGTGATTGAAACTTTATGCATATTGTATTAAAAGTGAAACATGTGATGGAAATTTAGTGTGTATAAGCAGAAAAAATAGAAAAACAATGCTAGAGTTTATGATTCATAGTGATAATTTATGGAACAAAAATTGTATACTAGGAAAACTGGTTACAAAAAACCCATACACAAGAACGGACGAAGAATGGAGCAAGGCGAATGGAAAAAGGTGAGCTACAGGAGCACCAAAAGGGCCCGGTGACCAGTAAATGAGATTCTTTTATAGCTGATGATGGCAAAAGAAGAATAGTAGCTGCTGAAACTTGTTCTTTTTACATTTCGGAGTTTCCAAACCATATGACGGCGAAAGAACTTAGTTCGATTTTCATGGAGTTTGGTAAGATTGAGGAAGTAGTTATCTCTCCAAAAAGAAACAAATTAGGTCGAAGATTTGGCTTTGCGAGATTTTCGGAGGTGGTCGATGTTAGAAGGTTGGCGATTCAGCTGGATAACATTATTATAGATAAGGTAAAGTTACATGCAAATGTCCCCAGATTCACCAGGTCAGGGAAGAACCAGAGAAGTATAAGGAATACCACTATCCCTAAGGCTAATTTTTTAGAAGGAAAACCAGTTGAAGACGTTAATAGGAGAAGAGACGAGCAGGGACCAGACAGTCTAGGGAGAAGATCTTTCGCAGAGGTGGTCAACAACGTTAGTAGAGAAAAAACTTTAGTTCCCAGTCGTGCTAACTTCATACATCTGAAATATGAACCAAAGAAAGAAGATGTTGAAAGACTCAAGAAGGCTTATGTGGGAGTAGTTCTGCAATCTGGAATGACATACAACATTCGTACTAGTTTCGAGTTGGAAGGGTACTTCACAATCAGAGTCACACCCCTTAGAGCCAACCTTTGTCTGTTGGAAGAATCTGAGCCAAGAGAGATAAAAGATATTATTAGGGAAGCTGAAAACTGGTGGAGACAGTGGTTTTCTGAGATTAAGGAATGGAACGAAAACATGGTGGATAAGGAGAGGGTAACTTGGTTAAGATGCTATGGGATTCCATGTCAAGCATGAAATTTATCCTTCTTCGAAGTTCTAGCGAAAACAGTGGGAAGCTATGTTTGCGCGGACGAAAACACTCTCAAGGCCGAATGTCTGGATGTTGCAAGGTTCATGGTGAAAACTTATTGTGCGGTGGTTATCAACGAAACCTTCAAAGTCCAGATAAATGGTGTGGTTTTTAACATTAAAATGTGTGAGGATTACCATGGTCCTTTGCGTATTGTCTTAAACAATAAAGAGCCATTAGTAAAGTAATTTGTTTCAACTTCTGGTTCTGATTCCGGTTGGAGTCATTTAGATGGGGAGGAAGAAGGTTTTGTGGACATGGAGGAAGAAGGGTACGAAGGGAGAAGAATCTTTAGAGAGGGAGAAGAAGATGAGCCAGCTCCGGCAGTCTCCTCGACGGAGGACAAACTTGACCGGGTTTTTGGGAATTCCAATGACATTGAAAACCAAAAAAGCTGTTCAGAGCAGGAGGTAGCTGAACCTGTTGATAGGATCTACGATGATGGTGACACAGACGAGGCAGTCAATATTCACCTTTTCGTTGAAAAGTCAATTGGAAAAAGGAAGGGATCAGAAGATTTGGTAGCTGAAAAAACGTCGTCTCTGCCTCTAGTGGACCCCATTTTTAAGGATGCTCCAGTTATCAAGGAAGTGGCAAATAAGAATGCCACTTTTAAAAAGGTTAAATTGAAAAAGTTATTAGAAGTTATTGGGTCGTTGTCTAGAAAGCCCAAAGGGAAAAGAGCGAAAAGAAAGGTGGATCGGGTAGTTGAGAATAGATGTGAACTTCTGGAAGACCCGATTGAACAATTTTCGTACCCTTCCTATTTTGAAGTTTTAGGAAAAAGCCCTAATTCTTCTCAAAACTCAACAATACAGCCGGTTCCTGTTATCAGACTTAAGGATTCAGATAACTTCTCAGCAGGTGCAGTTCTCTGTTGTGATCAAACTTCAGATTCGGACGTGAGGTGCTGCAACCAGAAATTCTGGAAGATCGTGGAATCAAAGGTGGGAGATAGAATTTGAGGATCGATTTCTGAATTAGGGGTTAAGAAGGGTGAATTGGTAAGGTTGAACTCAGCTGATTTGCTTAGACAGATTGAAGACATGGAAGAGGAAGATAGAAGTAGATTCATGGGTCAGAAGGAGATAATCAAATCTTATCAATGATCATTGGATCTCTTAATATCAGAGGGAGTGGTTCTTTTTCCAAGAGGAGAAGAATTAATAACATCATATCTAAAGGTAATGCTGATGTTTTTTTCATTCAAGAAACTAAACTTTGCAATGTTGAGGAGTCTTTTATTTCTAGTTTGTGGAGTCAAGGAGAGGTGGGTTGGTCCTTTTCTGGTTCGAGTGGTAAGTCAGGAGGCTTAATTACACTTTGGAAGGTGGAAACTATCAAAGCGTTAGGTTCTTTCAAAGGAACAGGGTTTTTGGGAGTCAAATTAGTTTGGAACAATGTTATCTTTTATGTTATAAACATTTAATCTGGTTGTGAATTAAGCGATAATAGAAAACTGTGGGAGGAATTGAGTAGATCGAAATCAATCCATACAGATGGGAGCTGGATTTTGGGAGGAGATTTTAACGCAACGGTGGCAGCTTCTGAAAGAAAGGGCAGATCCTCTATTATCAGAACTTCTGAGATGACAGAGTTTGGAGATTTTATCGCGAGTTTGGGGGTGGTTGATCTTCCAATTTCTGGGAGAAAATTCACTTGGTACAGTGGAGATGGCAACTCTATGAGTCGGGTCGACAGATTTCTGATTGAAGACTCCATTATTCAGAAATGGGGTATGGTGGATCAAATCATTGGTAACAGGGACATTTCAGACCACTGTCCGATTTGGGTGAAGATCAAGTCTATTAATTGGGGTCACAAACCTTTCAAAAGTAACGATAGTTGGTTCGATCATCCTGATTTTTATAATTTTGTGGAGAAGGAATAGAACTCTTTGAAGATAGTGGGAAGAAGCGACTTCGTTGTCAAAGAAAAATTCAGGATCTTGAAAAGTAAAATCAAGCTTTGGAGAGATCAAACTTTTGGTTGGATCGATTTGAAAATAGAAGAGGACGTTGAAGACCTGAACAAAGCAGACTTACTCCTTTCTTCGGCTAGCAACAATGAAATAGAAGAGATTGTAGCAGAAAGAGCAGAAAAGTGCAAATCCTTTTGGAGAAGGTTACACTTGAAGGACAATATGCTTTTCCAAAAGTCCAGAAGGAGATGGCTTAAAGACGGGGACATTAATTCTAGATTCTATCACCATTGGATAAGAGGCAGACAAAGAAGGAAATTTATTGGTAGATTGGATACAGCTCAGGGGATGGTGGATTCGGTGGAAGGAGTGAAGGCTGAAGTTCTGAGGTATTTTAAAAGTGCTTATTCAGAACCTATGTTGGATCGCCTTGTTCTGGAAGACTGTTTGTTTAGTAAACTTACGGTTGAGGATGCTACATTCTTGGAGAGGCCTTTTACTGAGGAAGAAATCAAGTTTGCGGTTTGGAGCTGTGATGGTAACAAAAGCCCTGGCCCTGATGGCTATAATCTTAATTTCATAAAGAAGTGCTGGAGTTTTTTGAAGGGTGATATTTTCAGTTTAATCAAAGATTTTTATGATAACTCTTTTCTCCCCAAAGCTTTGACATCTGCTTTTATTACTCTCATCCCAAAGTGGACAATCCTTTGAATCTTGGTGAATTTAGGCCGATTTGTTTAGTAGGGAGCCTTTACAAGATTATTTCAAAACTTCTCGCTATTAGATTGAAAGTGGTGATTGGTAAGGTTATTTCTCCTTGCCAGACAACTTTTGTTCCTGATAGAAACCTTTTGGATGGTGTGGTAATTGCTAACGAAACGGTGGACATAGCTACCAGAAACGTCAAAGATTGTATTCTCTTCAAGGTTGATTTTGCAAAAGCTTATGATTGCGTAAGTTGGCAATTTCTCCGCGCAATGTTAGAAAAACTGGGCTTTGGAATCAAATGGAGAAAATGGATGGATGCCACTATCTTCAAAAGCTTTTTATCCATCCTTGTTAATGGAAGTCCGACCCTTGACTTCGAAGCAGAAAGGGGCCTTCGTCAGGGGGGTCCGCTTGCCCCTTTTATGTTCTTAATGGTTGCAGAGGGGCTGAGAGGGCTGATGTCAAAAGCTGTAGCGATTGGCAGATTTAAAGGGTTCAGAGTGGGAGGAGAAGTTACGGTTGATATAATCCAATATGCTGATGATACTCTAATCATGGGAGAGGGTTCTTGGAGTAATTTATGGGCTATCAAGTCTATCTTGCGGGGCTTCGAATTGATCTCCGGGTTAAAGGTTAATTTTAACAAAAGTAGAATAATTGGTCTGAATGTCAGTAATCACTTTTTGCAGGCTGCCTCCTTCTTTCTTACTTGTAAGATTGAAAAACCTAACTTCACCTTCCTTGGGATTCCGATCGGCTTCAATCCAAGGAGGATTAGTGGTTGGAATCCTTTAATGGACAAGATCAAAAGGAAGCTAAACTCTTGGAACGCTAAATATTTATCTATGGCTGGTAGGATTACCCTCATCAATTCTGTGCTTTCGAGCTTACCGACTTTTTGGTTTTCTTTTTATAAGGCGCCAAAGGCGATTCTTCAGAAAATAGATTAGATCAGAAGTAGATTTCTTTGGGGAGGAAAGGAGGATAAAGATAAAATCCATTGGATCAAATGGGAGACTTGTTGTAGTCCGAAGAATAAAGGAGGGCTTGGAATTAGAAAAATGGAAGAGTTCAACTTGGCTTTATTAATCAAATGGAAGTGGTGGATTGTGAAGGATAAAGTAGCTCTCTGGAAGGAAGTTCTTACTGCTAGATATGGACCAATTCAAAATCATGTTCTTGCGGAATACTCGAACTATTCAGGATCTTCGTCGCAATGGTGGAAAGATTTAATCAGCAGCGGGAAGATTCTTTCTAACTTAAGTTTTTGTTTTGCAGATAAAGTACACTTTCAATTGGGAGGAGGATCGTCTATTCCTTTTTGGACGGCCAAATGGGCGAATGGACTGATCTTAGCAAATCAGTATGAAGATCTTTATAACAACAGTAAGTTAAAGGACGCGTTTGTGAGTGACATGGGGCAAGTGGACATTGAAGGATGGAAGTGGGGCAATCTAGGCCTGTCTGCTAACGTTCAACAGCAGAACAGCGAAAGATTTGATGAGCTTTTGAGAACCGTAGGTGTTTTTTCTCCTGTTACGGGTAAGAGGGACGTCGCCTTTTGGATGGATAAAGTAGAAGATAATTATAGTGTCAAGGAGACCTATTTGTCTTTGATGGAAAACTATGGAGGTACGAACGATTATTCTTCATCTAATCCTTCTTTCTCCTTAGCTTTTTCTTTGTTATGGAAACTCAAAGCTGCTCCCAAACTATTATGTTTCGGTTGGAGATTACTTTGGGGGAGATTAGCTGTGAAAAAGGAACTCATCAAGAGGGGAATTGCAGTGAATCCTGGCTGCGCTTTTTGCAATGTTGTGGAGGAAGATCTTCATCATGTCCTCTTTGATTGTGACCTGGTTTCGCCTGTTTGGGTTAGAATAGGTGACTGGTGTGGCTTTGGGAGTTTTTATGAAGGCAACATTTTAAACTTCTTCTTGGACTGGGGTGGTTTGGGAAGTTCTAGAGAAGGGAAGCCGAAGTTAGGTGTTTTCTGGCTGATTATTGCTTGGAGTATTTGAAACTGCAGAAATTCCATTTTATTTGAAAGCAAAATCTTTAATTTGGATGATCTATGTTGGAGTATTAAAATTAATGCTTGGAAGTGGCTTAGGGGGAGTGAAATTTGTTATCCCAACTCGGATTTTTTAGACTTTTGTATGGATCCTTTAAAAGATAGATTGATCCGAGTTGGTCGAAAATCTCACTGTCTGGTTTCTTGACTTTTCCTGTATAGTGTTTACTCTGTCTTTTGAACACTTTTTGTGTTCTTATTAATGCATTAGCTTTGAGAGAAAAAAAAGAAAAACAATGCTAAGTGGAAATATATTAGTTGGAATAGAACCAAAATCTACATCTGCTTGAGAAAATCAGTTTTGAACAAAAAAACCCTACTTTAAACAGATGGCAGATGTGGGGAAAAAGGCTGACTGATATTTTTCAAAACATTTATTCTTCTTATATCACAAGCTTTTCACTCTATCTCTCTTTACTGCATCAATTACCACCAATATCGTCTGTTAGTCCTTCGCCGGTTCGTGATATGGCGCCGTTGCGTTCGTGGCTGTTTTATTGCTCGTTTGCAATCTCAGGATTTTAGGATCGTCTTTCTCTTCTTCCAGCTCTACAGTGGAGTTTTTCTTTGAGTTGATTTTCTTGTAATGGTGTTCTCCAGCTTTTTAGGGCAGGGTGAATTTTATTTCTCTTTCTGATTCTAAATGTCTTGTATTGGGTGTAAGCTTGTTTCTCTTTGTAATTTTTGTTTCCTGGTTTTTCCTGCTATGTTTGTTGTATTGTCTTTGGCATTCCTTATGCCATTTTTTAATAAAGTTTCTTTTGCCTCTTCAAAAAAAAAAAAAATTACCACATATATCTTATTCTCATGAGTTAAAACAGATTTTCTCATCCTCTATCTCTTCACTTATCTGGGTTGCATCTCTCTTTGTGGCATTGTTCTATTGACCACTCTAGATTTTTCTTATCTCACCAACTTTCTATTCATTTTCCACCGTTTTTTTTTAATTTGTATTTTTGTATTTCCAAATCAATATATTTTTCCTGTAACAAATTATAAATCACTTTATCAAAAAAGAATTTGTGTCAAATTATAATTTATTTTACCTTCCCAATACATTTTTTGTAATATACACCATCCGGCCACTATTATAAACAACTTTTATTTTTTTTTGATATATTTGAATGTTAATGTATCTAGTTCATATATAGTCTAAATACATTAATGGTCAAATGTACTAAAAAAAATCAAATTTGTTTATAATAATGTCCATGTATCATTTATTATTATTTCTCTTTTCCATACACCATTTATTATCATTTTTAATTTAAGACAGAGGACTAATAAATTAAAATTCTGTATTTATTGATGGGTTAACGACCTTAAAGAAATCATCTTTGTCCGATAATTTATTACATATTCATCTTCTCGTTATCCATTTTTACAAAACCATAATTTAATCTCATCATTACACTTTTATCTACCTTTCATCCGTTTTCCTACAATCAAATACCACCAAACTCTTACATCTCCTTGATAAATTATTTTTTCAAAGCATTGAAATTTTTCCATCTCTCAAGATGATCAAACGTATTCTCTTTAACATTAACATTAAGTCTTATTTCATTATATATCTAACAAAAATTTGGTGAAGGTGACATATAATAAAAATGTCAATATGAATCTGTAAAAATTCACTTTTAACTCTCTTCTTTTTTAAATAAATTTGTTTTGTCTAAAAATTGTTAAATTATACTTATAAATTTTTCACATGAGATGAATATAATTAAAATTTAATCTATTTATTTATGAGATTTGAAATATTGATAAAAAAATATTTCTTACTTTATAAAAAACATATAATTAGAGTTTTTGAACAAAAATAGTTTTTTAAAGGAATAAATTGCAACAAAAAATTAGTATTTTTCTTCGTTACATATTTGTGTTATTTTTAATTGTAAAAAAAAAAGAAATAAATAACTTCTAATGACTAATACTTTCAATTATGAAAAATATAATAAGGATGTTTATATGAATTTGCAAATTTACTATTAACTCCTCTTCTTTTTTTTCTCGTCCATTTGTGTTTGGTTTAAAAATTGCTAAAAAAATATGTTTTTAGATATGGAATATTGGTAAAAAAAAATTGTTTTATAAATAAAACAAAAATATTTCTTACTTCATGAAAAATAGCACATAATAACAATTTTTAAATAGTTATAGCCTTCTAAAAAATTAGAATGTAAACAAATTTAACATTTTTCTTCTTCACAAATATGTTTTTTGATTTAAAAATTATAAAAAAAATTAATATTTTTTTATTACACTTACTTTAAATATGAAAAATATCGTTAAAATATCTTTATGAATTCGCAAAAATATAATTAGTTTTTAGAATCAAGACAACAATAAAAAAATCATTTTTAAAAATTAAGTTAAAATATTTTTTTATTTTATGAAAAAACACCTAATAAATATATTTAATCAAGAACACTTTTTGTTCAAAAAAAAATAAATGATAAGCATCAAACTATTCGATACCCAAAACTATCCTAAAACACTTTTAAATATTCGCATAAAAGATGGTAATAATAGATAATTTTGTTGAAATATTATATTAGATTTGATTAGATTTGTTTAGATATAATATTTAAATATAATCCAAGTTGTGTTAGCCAAAGTCCAATTAGGGTTGTATATAAATAGTCCTAGTTTGTATCATTATTTACACAATTCAATAATACAAATCCTTATTCTCTCTCTATTGTTCTTGATCGAGTTTTCAAGAACTTCACGTCAGAGATCGTGTTTCCAGGGCAAGTGAATCAACCGCTGCGAAGATTACTTGTGATAAGAGCATTCCGAATTCCCTTCCAATGCTTGGCGGCAAGAATTGGATCCGATGGAAAAAATAGATGCAATCCTTATTTGGCTTCCATGATACCTTAGAAGTGGTTACCGGCGGCGTTCCTGTGTTGGCTGAAAATGCAACCGAAGAGCAGAAAAAATCCCACAACGAAGTCAAGAAGAAAGATTGCAAGGCTTCTTATTGCATCCAGACGGCAGTCGATGCTGCTAACTTCGACAGAATCTCTCATGCTAAAACGACGAAGGATGCATGGGATATTCTGGTGAAGTATTATGAAGGAGTTGAGAAAGTCAAGGTTGTCAAGTTACAAACCTTGCGTCAACAATATGAGTTGTTGTCGATGGGAGAAGACGAAAAAGTTGTAGAATATGTATCCAAGGTTCAAAAACTCGTCCATCTCATGAAGGGTTGTGGCAAAACCATAACTGATAAGATGATAGTTGAGAAGGTAATGAGAACGTTGACCTCTCACTTTGATCACGTTATCGTAGCTATTCAAGGATCCAACAATCTTGAAACCCTAAAAGTGGAAGATTTGGTTGGTTCATTGGAGGCGCATGAGATGAGGATTGTCGAAAGAAAGAGAGTTCAGGATTCAATACAAGCACTGCAGACTCAGTCATGGAAAAGGAACGGTGGTTCCAACAAATTCAAAGGCAAAGTCAACAAGACTTTAGGAAAGAAGCCTTGGTCGAACCCTCACAAGAATAAGGTCGAAGATAGAGCTTCTGAATCCTCGAAAAAAGGAGGAGGAAACTATCGAAAGGACAAAGAAGATAAGAAAGGTATGCAGTGTTATAACTGTGAAAAGTGGGGTCATTGGGCCAAACATTGTTGGTACAGGAAAAACAATGGATCGAAAAAGCGAACCTTGCACGCCAAGATTCTGATGATTCTGAAGGTGGTATGGTGGTTATGGCTGCAGTGGAAGATGACCATGTCGAATCCAAGATCTGGTTCCTCGACTCAGGCTGCTCAAATCACATGACTGGTCGAAAAGAGTGGTTGGCAGATTTTGACGAGTCGAAGAAGAGCAAGGTAAAACTTGCTGATAACAGTTCATTGCAAGCAGAAGGTACTGGCAACATAGTTTTTCAACTGAGTAATGGAGCGAAAGCTATGATCATAGATGTTTTCTATGTACCTGGAATGAAGTGCAATCTGTTAAGTGTTGGACAACTGGTCGAAAAAGGCTTCTCAGTTGTCA
The DNA here is from genome assembly GCA_022829125.1 of Lathyrus tuberosus. Taxonomy (NCBI): domain Eukaryota; kingdom Viridiplantae; phylum Streptophyta; class Magnoliopsida; order Fabales; family Fabaceae; genus Lathyrus; species Lathyrus tuberosus. The sequence goes on along the minus strand of JALAZF010000205.1, from coordinate 641,214 downwards.
TGAAAGATGGAGTTTTGAAATTGTTCGACACCCAGAACAATTTGGTCTTGAAATCTCCGTTGTCGAAGAACGGGACGTTTAAGACCATGATTAGTTCGACTGAAGTACAAAGTCTAAAATTTGTTGTTGACCACAAGGATAGTTGGTTGTGGCATTTAAGGTTTGGACATTTGAACATTTGATCACTCAATCAGCTGATTACTCAAGATATTGTATCTGGTATTCCAAGTCTTGAGATGTCTGACAAACTCTGTGAAGGTTGTTTATTCGAAAAGCAATCGAGAAATTCTTTCATTTCGACTATACCAATGAGATCATCTTGCATACTCGAAGTTGTACATTCAGATGTATGTGGTCCGTTCGAAGAACATACCATTGGTGGAAACAAATATTTTGTTTCGTTTGTCTATGAGTTTAGTCAAAATTTGTGGATCTATTTGATCAAGAGAAAGGATGAAGTATTTGAAATCTTTAAGAGATTCAAGATGCTTGTTGAAAACCATAGTGAGAAGAGGATCAAAGTTCTGCGAACTGATGGAGTTGGCGAATACACTTCGAAGATGTTTGAAAAATTCTGTGCAGAACTTGGTGTTGATCATGAGGTAACTGCTCCTTATACTCCTCAACATAACGGAATTACAGAAAGAAGAAACAGAACCATATTGGATATGGCGAAATGTATGCTCAATCCGAAGAATTTTCCAAAATCTTTATGGGGTGAAGCTGTTTCGACTGCAGTTTATATCCTGAACAGGTGCCCTACCAAGGAATTGAAGAACAAGGTTCCTGAAGAAGTGTGGAGGGGCAAACGACCACCAGTTAGTCATCTGAAGGTGTTTGGCTCTATGTGTTACAAGCATGTTCCTGATACAAGAAGAAGGAAGCTTGATGACAAGAGTGAACCTATGATCCTGGTAGGATATCATAAGACTGGTGCATATAGGCTATTTAATCCAATTAATGAGAAGATTGTGTTGAGTCGAGATATTGTGATTGATGAGAATTCTGCCTAGGATTGGAATTCTAGTAATTCAATTAACAAGCCATTGATGAGCTCTGATTTCGACGAAGAAACTGATGAAGTCGAAGTTAAAGGAATTGCTGAGAATTCAGTCGAAGTCGAAGTAGAAGCAGTTGCTGACATTCCCGACATAGAGATTATGGCTGAAACAAGCCAAAGACCTCGGCGGAATAGAGTTCCTCCAACAAGACTTCATGATTATAAAGTGACTGGTGATGATGAAGTCACACCAGATGGAGAATTAATTCATTTTGATTTACTTGCATGTCCTGAACCAATCAACCATAACGAAGCTTTAAAAACTCAACAGTGGAAGTTAGCTATGGTCGAAGAGTTACATGCAATCGAAAGAAAAAACACATGGGAGTTAGTCGAATTTCAAGCACATACAAAAGCTATCGAAGTAAAGTGGGTGTTCAAGTTAAAACACAATGTTGATGGGTCGACAGCAAGACATAAAGAAAGATTAGTAGCTCGAGGGTTTCTTCAAAGAGAAAGACTTGATTACTCTGAAGTATTTGCTCCAGTAACAAGACTGGAGACTGTTCGACTAGTGATATCATTGGCATGTAACCAAGGTTGGTCGACATTTCACTTAGATGTGAAGTCAGCATTTTTGAATGGTCCGTTAGACGAAGAGGTCTATGTCACACAACCTCCTGGGTTTGTGATTCAGAAGGAAGCGAGTAAAGTATATAAGTTGCACAAAGTGCTCTATGGCCTCAAGCAGGCACCTAGGACATGGAATAAGAAGATCGACTCATACTTAGTCGAATTGGGATTTGTCAAATGCAAGTCTGAGTATGGTGTCTATGTTCAGGTTGTAGCAAAAAATATAACAATCATCTGCTTATATGTCGATGACTTGTTGGTAACTGGAAATAGCTTGGAGAACTTGTCGAAGTTTAAAGAGCTGATGATGAAGGAATTTGAAATGTCAGATCTGGGAAAATTGTCTTATTTCCTAGGCATGGAATTTCAAGTGCTGAAGCAAGGTATGGTGCTACATCAAAGGAAGTATGTCAAAGAGATACTCAAGAGATTCAGAATGGATGATTCGAATCATGCATCCTCACCTGTCGAACCAAACTTGAAGTTGGAGAAGCATGGAGAGGAAGACAAAGTTGATGTAACTTTGTTTAAATAACTGGTTGGATCTTTAAGATATGTGTGTAATAGTCGACCTGATATAGGTTTCGCAGTCGAATTAGTGAGCAGATTCATGGGTGAACCAAGAGTGTCACACATGAAAGCTGCAAGAAGAATTCTGAGATACTTAAAAGGAACAACAGATTTTGGAATTCTATTTCGACGAGATTCTGAAGGCAAATGAGCAATAGTTAATTGCTTTTAAGATGTTGATTGGTGTGGAGATAAGGAAGATCGAAGAAGTACAACTGGCTATTTCTTTCAAGTATTTGGTGCCCCAATCTCATGGTGTTCGAAGAAGCAACCTATGGTGGCATTGTCATCATGTGAAGCAGAATATATAGCAGGATCATATGCTGCATGTAAAGCAATTTGGATCAGATCAGTACTTGAAGAAATAGAGGTCGAAGTGAAGAAACCTCTTGTGTTGCAAATCGACAACAAGTCAGCCATAAATCTGGCGAAGAATCCAGTTCTGCATGGAAGGAGTAAGCATATCGAAACCAGATTTCACTTCTTGAGGGAAAAGGTAAATCGAGGTGAACTTGAAGTTAGTCATTGCTCAAGTGAAGCACAGTTGGCCGACATTTTCACCAAAAGATTGAAGATCGACAGATTCTTGAATTTGAGAAAGAAATTAGGCATAGTTCAGATCGATTATGACTAGCGTAGGCTCGACAACTTGGATTATGGGGGTGTGTTGAAATATTAGATTAGATTTGATTAGATTTAATATTTAAATATAATTCAAGTTGTGTTAGCCCAAGCCCAATTATGGTTGTATATAAATAGTTCTAGTTTGTATCATTATTTATACAATTCAATAATACAAATCCTTATTCTCTCTCTATTCTCTCCTCACTAAAAGTGTCTCACGCATTAACAAATTTCACAAAAGAACTATATACAAAAATGTGAAAATGAAAATATGATGAAAGACATGTTATTGAAGTAAAGGAATACATAGAGAAAAATAGAATAATTAAATGGTTGAAGTGTCTGGAATCGATGATGTGATAGAAACTTTATGCATATTGCACTAAAAGTGAAACATGCGATGGAAATTTAGCATGTATAATGCAGAAAAATGTAAAAATTACGCAATTTTAAATATACCAGTTAAAATAGAACCAGAGTCTACATCTAGTTCAGGGCGGGAGAATGGTTGACTGGTATTTTTCAGAATATTTATTCTTGTTATATCACAATTTTTTCACCCTATCTCTCTATACTGAATCAATTACCACCATATCTTATTCTCATTGGTCAAAACAGATTTTCTCATCTCTATCTCTCTTCACTTATCTGGTCCACATCTCTCCTTGTGTGTCATTGTTCCATTGACCACTATGGATTTTTCTTATCTCACAAAAAATTTCCCTCCTAACAAACAATTTCTCCCCAACTTTCTTTTCATTTTTCACAGTTTTTTTTTTATAATTTATACTTCTTTATTTCCAAAACAATATACTTCTTTTGTCTCAAATTATAAGTCAGTTTTTAAAAAAAATTGTCCCAAATTGTAAGTCACTTTATAAAAAAAAAAAAATTATTCAAATTATAAATTATTTTACCTTTCCAATACATTTTTTTCCAATATACCGTCTATCATTTATTACTATTTCTCTTTTCCAAACAACATTTATTATTTTTCTTAATTTAAGACAGAAAGAGTAATAAATTAATTTTTTGTATTTATTGATTATTTAACTATGAACATAGTATCTTTAATTTTTTTATTTGTCAGATAACTTATTACATATTCATCTTCTAGTTCATCATTTTTTTAAGGGTTAAATAGTATTTACCCCCTGCCATATAGGCGTGTTTTGGTTTACCCCCCCTTAAGAAATTTTTTTTTATTCCCCCCTCAACTTTTCCAGATTCCATTGACAAAGACCCTGAAGCACTCATGGGTTCAAGATTCCGTGACGTGGCGTGTTGACCTTGCTGACTGGGTATGAGTTGAGTGCAACGTGGATTTTTATATTTATTTTTTTTAATTTTTTAATCTTTAATTTTTACTTTTTAAAATTTTTTTCGTATTATATATTTTTTAATTTGATTATATATTTTTTATTTATTATTTTAAATTTATCAAATAATATTTTTTTTTCAAATTGTTATTTTAAAAATTATTTAAATCAAGCCAAGACCAATAGACACAAGCCAATTTCCAATGACACTCTTTTTGACACATGTGATATTTCATTTACAATCCAATGTACATGTAAGCAATATATACACTAAATTCATTGCAAAACTATCCGATGTGGGGCAAACTTGTCTTTTCCAACCATAGCCACCATTGTTTTCTCCCTCCCAACATGTCTGAAGAACAAACTCCGTCATCACCCATTCTCAAAGCACCACTTCTACCTCTTCATGAACCAATCCAACAAACACAAAACAATTCCTTCTACCTCTTCATTTACATATGGTGTTTGTTTCTAAAGCAACTCAATGTCATAAGCAACATAGAAGTAGTATCATATAATCATTTAGAAAAGCTCATAAATGTGGGAATATACAGTCTATAATACATTAGTTAGTGACTAAGCAGAGGCATCTTTGGAAAGTATTTTCATCAGCAAAATATGGCAAAATATGGTTTCCAAACAGCTGCTTCACCAGCCAAGCTCTGTGATGAAATTACTTAATGAACAACACACTATCACAAATGCTTCCTGCACGGAGGACGTTTGGGCCACCTCACTCGCTCATGATTGTTTTATCATTTGCATTACTCCAGGTCCACTATTTAGTGATGATGTTGGAACTATAAATGACAGAGAAGTGTTTATTAACAAGAAATTTGCTAGTGAATGGGACTCTGAGAAGTCTAATGTTATGCCTGAAAATAAACCCCTACCAGCAGATATACTTTGCGAAACCATCTTCAATCAAAGGTATTGCACCTCTTTCTCTGGTTGCACAATATTCTCATGTATCAATCTTTACTATTTATGTTACTATAGCCTGAGAAAAAGTCATAAACTCTTAAGTGTTCTTCCCAAAAGATCAATTATTACATGTTTTTTGTATACTTTGGTTGGAAGTTCAGTAACTTGTTTGGACTGGGAAATTCAAGGAAGATGTGATCGTCACTATTTAGGTACTCTGAGATAATAGTGGCACACTTCAGGTTGTTCTAATCTTTGTTTGTGGAGAATTTTATAACTATTGAGATAATATTTGCACACTTCAGGTTTTTCTAATCTTGTTAACATTTCAAGTTCATCAGGCATACAATGCTATAAGATTTCTCTACTCAACGGCTGTAGCTGTTTTTCTTGGAACCATGTTTTGGGACCTTGGCCTCAATATGTAAAATAAAATTGGAAATATTTTACAGCTTTAAACTTTTGTGTTTGTATATATTTTTTTGGACTAACATTAAAACTTCATATCAACTAATTTCAGCAATAAGGTTCAAGATCTTTTTAATTCCATGGGGTCCATGTATGTTGTTGTTCTCATAGTTGACTTCAAGACTGCTAGTTCAGTGCAGCATGTGGTTGTCATTGAAAGAACAATGTTTTTTAATTCCATGCAGGTTTTAATTGAGCTTCCATATGTTTTTGTACAAACTATGGTTTATGGATTAATATTTTATGCTATGATTAGTTTTAAGTGGTTTGTGGCTATAGTTTCGTCTGCATTCTATTCTCTATGGAATCTCTTCTCAGGACTCATAGTCCCATGGCAACACAGAACATTTCCATAACTCAAGTTTAACCTGTTGTTCTAGTTCTAGAATAAATTACAACCCATTATCACGCCAATGAAGAGATCTAACTGAATCCATAGTCTGTACTACATTGAAAACAATATACAATGCAGATTATCAATGTTTTTATGACGGATAGAAAACAAAACATCCCATACAACACATACTGCACAGTAGAATTATTTAGTTGGATTCTGAATGGTTGCAAATGGATTGTATGGTGTAAGTTGAATGCTATCTAATTGTTAGGTTCTTGTTATGTTGCTAAAGATAGCTCACTAATTCAAGATTTGTATGGAGCTGTCATGAGATGTTTGCTGTTTATTAATTGCTTTTTGTGTTATGTCCCACATCAAAAGTTTTGAAAACACTAGTAGTGTTTATATATCAAACATACACAAACCAATTTGAAATGAAAATGGACCAAAAGGGTAGGAATGTCAAATGCTTTGTAAGTATATATCTTTGCCCATTTAAAATAATTTTTAAAATAATAATTTAAAAAAATATAATCAACTTAAAAAATATATAATACGAAAAAAAAATAATACGAAAAAAAATTTAAAAAGTAAAAAATAAAGATTAAAAAATTAAAAAAAATAAATATAAAAATCCACGTGGCACTTAACTCATACCCAGTCAGCAAGGTCAACACGCCACGTCACGGAATCTTGAACCCATGGGTGCTTCAGGGTATTTGTCAATGGAATTTGGAAAAGTTGAGGGGGAATAAAAAAAAAAATCTTAAGGGGGGGGTAAACCAAAACACGCCTATATGGTAGGGGGTAAACACTATTTAACCCTATTTTTAATCACACAATTACACTTTTTTTTTTAATAAACAAATTTGATTGATTAAAAAAAAACTAATAATTACACGGTGATCATAAAGATCCAACCCATCACAATAGAGACAACTTCTCCAAGAGAAAACAAAAATAGAAAACTAACTATCTAATTCATCATTAGGCGAGCAATGTGTTTCCTAGTTTTCATGCTATACCACCCTCTATATACTATTTAATCAATAATAGATTCTCCAACTTGCGAAATGTCTACCTTGTTCCCAAAAATTCGGTTATTTCTCGCATTCCATATGCCGTAAACAGTTTCTGTGACCGCAAGTTTCATGATTTTTGCTTTCCAGCCTTTGCCCTTACATTGTTGTAGGATCCAAGGGAGTTCTTGATCCCACGTCTGTGATGTATGGGTGTTTTGGATCCAAAACAAAACTTGACACCAAATATTCTTTATTGTATTGCATTCAAAGAATAGGTGGTTTCTAGTTTCCATGTTATCACAGAATAGGCACTTATTGTTATCAATCATACCGAATCTATTTCCATGGCATGTAAGCCATAGCGTCATAATCGCTCGAGGACGAGCTATATTTCTGTAAAACAACTTACTCCACACCATTGTTTGATTTTCATCATTTAGCTTGTCATATAATTGTTTCATTTGGAATTTCTTGGTGGTGAGCATCATTTCCCATATCTGTTGGATTTGAGGGATCAATCCACGTTGTTGTACGATATTCTTTAGTATCCATGTGTAATTAGACTTCAACTCTATATCCATGACGTCGTCTTTTTTAAAATAATACGTATGCACCCATTTGACCCATAGACTGTCTGTTTTACTACAAAGGTTCCATAAAAGTTTCAGCATAGCCACCTTGTTCCATAATTCGAGGTTTATGATATTAAGACCACCCTGCTTCTTCTATTTGCACACTTGCTTCCATTCGACGAGACTTTTTCTGCTGATATCAGTGTTACCGGTCCACAGAAACGATCGACAGATAGCCTCAATCTTCTGAATTAAAAACTTAGGCAATGGGAAGCACTGAATCCAGTAGTTTGCCACTGCGAACAAAATGCTCTTAATGAGCTGCGCTCTGCCGGCATAACTGAGCAATTTCGTACTCCAATGAGTTGTTCTACAGAGAATCTTATCCACAAGGGGCATATAGTGATGAATGTTAAGTTTCTTACTTGTTAGTGGTACACCTAAGTATCTGAAGGGGAGAGATCCTTCAGTAAAAGCGGATAGGTTCCTGATGTGCTCTTTAGTACTATCGTCGACACTGCCAAAGAAAATTTGACATTTACTCGGATTAAAAATTAATCCCGTGGATCTCAAAAAATTCTGCAGCGTTGACAATAGTATTTCCACTGATCGGCTGTCACCTCTCGAGAATAATAGTATGTCATCCGCAAAAATCAGGTTGGTGAGATTTAGCCTCTCACATTTAGAATGGTGATTGAAATCAGGAATTTTTTGCATTTTATACAACATTCTGTTCAGATACTCCATTACTAACACGAAAAGAAGCGGGGAGAGCGGATCACCTTGTCTGACTCGTCGTTTAGCTTGCATGATTCGCGAATATTCTCCATTAATATTGAATCGGTACGACACTGTCGAAACTGTGAGCATAATCCACCGAATAAATTGGTGAGGCATGCTAATCTCCTTTAATATACTTTCGAGGGCATTCCAATCTACCATGTCATATGCCTTTTGTAAATCTAGTTGTAACATACATCTTGGAGTGCCACCCTTTATTGTGTATCCTCTAATTAATTCAAAAGCTAGAAGGATATGATTATGGATGTTCTGCCCAGGTATGAATGCTGCCAGATTTTCCCCTACCACACTGCCAATCACTTTTGCAAGCCTCTTGGTCAAAATTTTTGAAATAACTTTGTACATAGTGGTGCAAACTGAGATGGGGCGATAATCATTAATATATTTTGCTTCATTTGTTTTTGGTATCAAGCTGACCACTGAGCAGTTGAAAGCCTTATATATTTTTTCTTTTTCAAAAAATTCAATGACAGCAGCTACGAAATCAGCTTTTATGGTTGCCCAGCTTGCTTTGAAAAAACGAGAGCCATATCCGTCCAGGCCAGGGGCCTTGTTGTCATTTATGTCTTTTAATGCCTGTAGTATTTCTGTCTCAGTGACAGGCTGAATCAGGGAATCACACTGTTGACTGTTGAACTGAGGTCCACTGCGCATAGCTTCAATGTCAATATGGTAGAGGTTGTCATCTTTTCTACCCATGAGTTGTCCATAGAATTGAAGGATTTCTGACTCAATTTGCTCATGAGTTGTCACTTCAGTTCCATCCTCCTTGTAGATAACATTCAGATTTGTAGCCTTTTGCTTTGACTTGACATTTGCGTAAAAATATTAATTGTTGCCATCCCCCAGCTTTATCCAGTCTATCTTGGCTCTTTGTTTGAGTATAGCTTCATCCATCTCATTCAGTTTGACAAGATTTTCAGTATATCTCTTGACCATATCTATTTTTTCTCTATTCATCCTATCCGTGGCCAGATCTGTTTGTGCATTCTCGAGTTTTTTCCTGGCTTCAGTGATGTTTTCTTTTATCTGCATAATGGGGGCACTTAGTCTCTTCAAGACTGGTTGGAGGTGTTTCAGTTTTTTCCACAATCTACACATCGGACTACCTATCATTTGTTCTCTCCAAGTTATGGCAACTGCTTGATCATAGCCCTCTAGATTCACCATTTGGTTAATGAATTTGAACTTTGGCTTATTACAGCTTGTCTTTTGATCCAGCTCCACCATGTGAAGGAGAGCATGATCTGATACATTGGGTGGTAAAATATGCAGACTTTTATCAAGTTGGGTTTGAAACCACTCGACATTACCAATTGCTCTATCAATTCGTGAGTAAATAACGCCATTGGTATGCTTATTAGACCATGTGTAGTAGTCACTTGTACTCTCCATTTCAAAAAGTCTCGTTCTTTCCATTGTGGCCTTCAAATCTCGATATTCATTTTCATTCACTATATTCCCACCAATTCTATCCTGAGCTTTTAGTACATTGTTGTAATCTCCAATAAGGCACCATGGTCCTTGTTGATTTCCATGTAGTTGTTCAATGTCTCTCCATAGGATTCTTCTTTGCTCAAGTTTGTTTAACGCATAGATCGTTGTTAACCAAAACTTGAAATTTCCAGCTCTGTCATGTATCCCACAATGGATCATTTGACTAGTGCTAGTGATGTGTCTAATTTCCAGATTGTTGCTGTTCCACGCTATCCAAATACGACCATTTTCGTGGTACTGATAATTGTCGATGTACATAGCTTGTAGTTTGAGTTTCTTCCTAATGTTTTTAGCATTAGCTTCTTTCACTCTAGTTTCCAATAAAATCATAATGTCCACCTTCAGCCCTAGGAGACGGGAGCTGATCTCCTTTAGCTTGCCGGTTTTATTTAGCCCCCGAACATTCCACGCAATCATCATTGGCCAGGGTCTATTGCCACTAACAGATCCTTCAAAATCCCTGGGGCTTCGAAACCATTCTCACACTGGATGTTCATTGCAGGGCCAGCCATTTGAATAACTTTGTCCCGATCTCTACCGCTTTTGGAGATTGTTGTCCATTCCTGCTGTTTTGGGGTCCTTTTTGGTGTGCTAATATCATTTGTGGTGGAAGTGTGACCACATGTTATGATGGTTTGGTTTACTGCTTCCTGCTGTTTCTGATTATTTCCTTGTGGGGTGTTAGCTTTATTAGTAATGGAGGTACCTTCATCTGCTATGATAATTCCCTTCCTTTGTATATGTTGATTCTGTTTTGGCCTCCATTGGTTGTCCCTTTGTTTGCTCTCTCCACAGTGATGTCCCACTTTGTTACATTTCTTGCAGAATTTTGGTTTGTATTCAAATTCTATGGGTTGCTTCATCTTATTTCCCTCCGTTGTCTTGATGGTGATCTCTTTTGGTAATTCTTGCGTAACATCGACTTCTATCAGGATTCTTGCATACGACACTCGGAGTTTGTTGGCGGTGCATTCATCTGTAACTAATGGATTTCCAATAGCGCTACCGATTTTGCTCAAACTCTTCGCTCCCCAATATTGTAGCGGAAGTTGCGGAAACTTGACCCACAAAGGCATTGTTCTCATCATATCATTTTTTAAGTTAAAATCAGGCCTCAATTCTTTCAAAAGCATTAGAATCTCATCAGAAACTTGACCCATTCAGAACCTCATCTCTCTCCTTACACGATTTAAATCGCATAAGAAAGAATCCTTCATCATGGTAGTACAGGTCGGGTAATTGAACGAAATTCCACATCTTGGTCATGAATTGCTTCACCGTGTGCATACTCAAGTCCCCGCCAATCACATACATTATCAGAGCTGATTCCCAAAATCGAACCTCTGATTCCATGTCTTCTTCTTCAATATCAATCTCAATCTCTCCATCTACGATCAAAGGGGCAACATATTCCATTGTTATGCCTTTTGCACAATTACACTTTTATCTTACCTTTCACTCAAAATTTTCCCTATCAAGATGATCAAACCTCTCCTCTCTAGCATGAACATTAAATCTTATTTCAATTATTCTTAAGTAAAAAGCTGTAGATCTAACAAAAATTTGGTGAAGGTAACAATTTTATAGATAGAAATCGATTTAAGTTTCTTTTGTTTACCGATTTGATTTTGTTATCTTGTCTGAAACATATAATAAAAATGTAAATGTGAATCTGCAAAAATTTACTTTTTAACTTTTTTCTTTTTTATATGAATCTATTTTGTCTAAAAATTGTTAAACTATGCTTATCATTTTTCACATGAGATAACTATAATTAAAATTTGATCTATTTATTTATGAGACCCGAAATATTAATAAAACAATTTTTTATCAAAAAATATTTCTTATTTTATAAAAAAATACATATGATAAAAGTTTTTAAACTAAAAAATAAATTGCAAAAAATTATAGTATTTTTCTTCTTTACATATCTGCTTTTTTTATTAAATTGTAAATAAAATAAATAAACAATTTCTAATGACTAATACTTCTATGAAAAATATAATAAAGATGTTTCTAAGAATTTGCAAATTTATTATTAACTCCTCTTCTTTTTTTTCTCGGCCATTCGTGTTTTGTCTAAAAATTGCTAAAGAAAAAATAAAACAATTTTTAAATAGTAATAACAATTTTTAAATAGTAATATCTTTCGGAAAAAATCAGATTGTAAACAAATTTAATATTTTTCTTCTTTGCAAATATATATATTTTTTTTAATTATAAAAGAAATAATAAATTTTTTTACTTTTACTTTAAATATGAAAAATATCGTTAAAATATCTTTATGAATTTGCAAAAATATAATTAGTTTTTAGAACTAAGACATTATTGAAAAAATTATTTTTAAAAATTAAACTAAAATATTTTATATTTTATGAAAAGACACATAATAAATATTTTTAAACAAAAATGTTTTTTTTTTCTTTTCGGTAAAATAGATTATAGGCATCAAACTATTCCATACCCAAAACTATTAAAAACACTTTTTAAATATTTTCATACCTTTGTGAGGAGGTTAATAGATAATTTCACAAAAGAACTATATAAAAAATGAATTAGATTTAAACATAAAAATATAATGAAAGACATATTGTTGAAGTAAGGGAATATATAGAGAAAAATAGAATAATCAAATGGTTGGAGTGTCTGTTATTTTTCGTAACATTCATTCTCTTATATTATAAATAAGTAAAAGTATCCCATTTACTACCCTATCAACCAAAGTGCTATTGATTTCTTTAAACATCAAAGACTAATCTTGTTAAATGAATGGAAACTTGAGATGAGCATTGATGCAACTTAAATTGCAGCAAACAACAATGAAGAACACACAAACTCTTAGATCTCAAGGGAGGAAGTTTCAAGTTTTAAGTCTTATTGGTAAGAAACGCAACACAAATAGTTTAATTTGGTTTTAGACATAAATATTTTCAATCCCAATAAAATTCTTCATTTTTCAACTTTAGTCCCTAGTTATTGTTCAATCTCTAAAATTTATTTTACTTGCATGTGACTAAGTGTAAAACTAAAAGCATTTATTTTTCCTAAAAGCTAATAAATGGAGATTAAAACTGAACAAAATTTTTTTAAAACTAAACTTCAGAATACTAACCTTGAATTGGAAGGGGAAAATACTACAGAATCTAGTCAAAACTCCATCAGTTAGAGCATAAATCATTATAATTTAAGCATCATTTGAGCTTGTTGGCTCTTTAACGCCACCAGAACCACTATCCAATCCATGCCTTTTAAAAGGACTTTGCAATATAGTGGGAAGAATAAAATTTGATCAAGACAATATGATTATATAATTTCATAAATGAGGAAAGCATGAATAGAATTTGAGTTACATGAAAACATGAAAATTTATATTTAAACAATATTTCACTACAAAAAACATGAAATAATAATCTATAATTTGAAGGAAAAATGAAGAAAAAAAAAAGAACAAAACAATGAATCTACAAAAGCTAAAAATAATAACTTACAATTTTGCAGCAAACATTCAAATTTTTTAGGCAATTTCTTAATACAGCACCCATGTTTCTTAGACACCACGTGAAATTTTTTTTTTATCTCCTGATTCCGGATGTGCACATCCAGACGCATCATTTTAAAAAAAACGTTGATTTGTTCCGGATGTGCATATGCGGAAGGTATCCGGATATACAAATCCGGAATAATTCTTGATATATTTGAACCTGCATGATCACTTCCCCTTCCCATTCTCAACCTTTCTTCTTCCACACTCACCCTCACCAACTTAAAAAACCCTACTTCATCAATACCATTTCTTACTCAAAAGCTTATACTTTTTGGTGCAACAAATCAAAGGGAGCAAGAGAAGATTGAATTTCAGGTAAATATTCAACTTCATCCACTACATTGCTCACATTATCAATGTACTTTTTGGAAAAAACAAGTTACGCTACTTCCGGATTTGAAAATCGGTACATATTGAGCATGAACTTGTCCGGATGTGCACATCCGGAAAAATGCCTGAAACTTATTAATTTTAATTTTCAGCAATTTTTAATAGGTTTTAGTTATATATATTTATTGTTATATTATTGTTTATAAATAGATATGGTGCACCCCGATAACATCTCAAAAGAATTAGTTTCGCTGATTTCTCCAAAAGTTGAAGGGATTATCGTAAAGTCGGTTGATGTCGGCGGTGACTTTAATAACAAGCAAGAGTTTGATGATCGTGATAGTATGCTCGCATATATTCGTAGGATGGCTATTGGGCTTGGCTTCGATGTAAATATCGGAAGATCGGATAATGGTTCGGAAAGAAGAAAGACTTTTGTAATTTTGGGGTGCCAAAGAAGCGGGAAATATCAGGTTCCTCTACGGAAGTTAAAAAAAGACGACACCGGTATTAGAAAATGTGAGTGCCCTTTTAAGATTGGTGGTTACTTGTTAGCTTCCAAAAAATGGAGATTTAGTGTTCGTTGTGGTATACATAATCACGAATTGTGCTCAAAGTTTCAAGGCCATCCTAGTGTATGTCGGCTCAAGTCGGAAGAGAAGACATGTATTGCCGACATGACCTTGAATCTTGTCCAACCGAAAAATATACTTGTCACGTTGAAACCGAAGCAACCCGACAATGTAGCAAATATAAAGCAAGTGTATAACATTCGGTATCAGACAAACAAAACAATTAGGGAAGATAGAAGTGAGATGCAACAACTGTTGAAATTGTTGGATGATAACAATTACGTGCCTTGGTACAGATATCGCGATGATGGAGTTACGGTCCGAGATATTTTTTGGACTCATCCGAATTCCGTAAAGTTGTTCAACACGTTCTCGACAGTGCTCATTCTCGATTGTACGTACAAGACGAACATGTATCGACTTCCATTATTTGAGATGGTTGGTGTTACGTCCACGAATAAGACATATGCCGTTGGTTTGACATTTTTGGAGTGCGAAAAAAAGGACAATTTTACATGGGCATTGGAGACGTGTCGGTTACTTTTGAAGAAACATGTTCAAATGCCTAAAACCATTGTGACGGACCGCGATAACGCTTTGATGAATGCGGTTGCAAAGGTCTTTCCTTCTTCTAATGCATTACTTTGTCGATTTCACATAACAAAGAATGTACGAAGTCGGGTTAAACCCGCGGTGGGTGTGAAACAAGTGGAGTCGGAAGATGGAAAATTGGTTAAGGCAGGTGTCATTGTTGAAAAAATAATGGATGCATGGAATTGTATTATAAATTCTTCCACAAAATAATTATATGCCGATTCAGTCATGAAATTTCGGAAAGTGTGCGAAAAGTACCCCGCGTTGTTGAAATACGTTGAAAGCACTATTCTTGTTTCACACCCGCGGTGGGTGTGAAACAAGTGGAGTCGGAAGATGGAAAATTGGTTAAGGCAGGTGTCATTGTTGAAAAAATAATGGATGCATGGAATTGTATTATAAATTCTTCCACAAAATAATTATATGCCGATTCAGTCATGAAATTTCGGAAAGTGTGCGAAAAGTACCCCGCGTTGTTGAAATACGTTGAAAGCACTATTCTTGATAAAGTGAAGGAGAAGATAGTATGTGCGTGGACGGATAATGTCCGACACCTTGGAAATACAACAACCAATAGAGTTGAGTCGGCACATGCTACTTTGAAGAATTGGTTGGGTAATAGCAAGGGCGATTTATGTCGAGATTGAGACTCCGTGGATCTCATGATTAAAAACCAACATAACGAGATACAAACCACATTTGGTCGGAGTGTTACGGTTTTGGAACATCGTTTTAAAGGTAACTTTCTTTACTCTCAATTGATTGGTAACATGTCTCGGGCGGGATTGGGCTATATTTTTCACGAGGCCAACCGAGCCGAAACGGTAAGTTCCGATAGCGCAAAGTGTGGTTGCACTATTGTGAAAACCTACAGTCTTCCGTGTGCTTGTGCTATTGCTACAAAGTTGAAACTAGGTGAGCCAATACAAATTGACGAAGTTTGCCCTCATTGGATGAGACTTAGTTTTGATGATGATGGTTGTAAGGAAGGAGATAAACCAGATATCTCTATTTTGCCCGAATTATAAGCGATTCAAGCGAGATTTTCGAAGGCCGATGACAACATGAAGCTACACATCAAAGACGAATTGAGGAAGATTGCCTTTCCTGAAACAACCGCAATGATACTGCCGTCTCAACCGGTTAAGACAAAGGGTGCTCCGAAGAAGTTGAAGCCTACACCGAATGACAACTCGGTCTCCTTCATATTATGAGCACGTTGACAAACTCTTTCCGAACTCACCGACTCCTAAATCTCTACAAAGTGCCATGAAAGGAGCTCGCATTACCAAACCGGATCCGACACCGATTCCATGAGTTTCGACTCCGAATGCACCGCTTCCGACACCGATTCAACCTATAATTTCCTTTATCGACGAGATGTCAGTTTTTATGCACAAGCATATCGACGATATCATTGATGTTGTAGGGGATGGTAATTGCGGTTACTGAGCCGTTTCAGCTCTACTTGGTAAAGGAGAGGAAGGTCATGCACTTGTCCGTCATCAACTTATCCTAGAGTTGGAGACGCATAAAGAAGCATACTTGCGTTTGTATGAAAATCAAGAAAAATACGACAAGGTTTACGATTCACTTGTTCCGTGATTGAGTGGTCCGGCCCCGGTATCGAAATGGATGAGCTTCCCCGAGATGGGTCATCTTATCGCATGCGCGTACGATATGGTGTGTATTGATTTGACGCGATATGGTTTTTCGGAAACCTTTTTTCCACTACACACCGCACCACCGTCCAATCCAAATGATCGCATGATGTGTATCGGATGGCTTGCGAAATCAAAACATTTTGTACAAGTTATATTGAAACCAGGATGCCCCATACCACCTAAATCACCCCAATGGGCGACACATGCAACCGCAATTGCCGAGTCGTGGCCGGATATTTTTGCTGAAAGGATGCTTGAATTCGAAAGATTGAACGAAATTGAAAAGGCATCAAATGCGAAAAAGTCCAAAGGTCAAGCTCCGATAGATTTAGACAGAGACTTTTGTTTTAACTCTTTTGTATAATCGTACGACAAAATGTACATTTTTTAAGTGAAATATATTGAATTTTTATTCATATGCCTTTTTAATGCACTTATTAAATTTATTCCAATGAAAGCATTGCATTTGGTTGTATAACATAGTCAATGCTGCTTGAAAAATGTATCAGTAAAATATTCTGATTTGCAGATCCGAAAAAGTTCCAGATATACACATCCGGAACCAATAATTATAGGGTTTTTTCGTATCTGTACATCCGGAAAGAACTTAGGCAGAACTTACTTTACCCTAAGTTTTCTATAAATTAGAGGTTTCATTTGATATCTTTCACACAAACTCAAAATGTCTCAATTCTATGAAATCAAGTTCCATTGGTATGTCGTAAGTGTCTCCTACACCGACGACAAAACACACGGTCGCACGTTTAAGCTAATGAGGGACATCTCCATCGGCGAGATCATTGACGACATCAAACATATCCTACCTTACGGAGACAAACAGAAGGTTGCGAAGCTTGAGTATCGTTCACCTTCGGTTGA
Organism: Lathyrus tuberosus; assembly: GCA_022829125.1. NCBI lineage: Eukaryota > Viridiplantae > Streptophyta > Magnoliopsida > Fabales > Fabaceae > Lathyrus > Lathyrus tuberosus. The sequence continues at coordinate 623,861 of JALAZF010000205.1, read as the reverse complement.
CAACGAAGAGAACGTCGCTTACAGCCTTGTTGAGCTCAAGAATCAAGAGGATGTTAGAGCGATGTGGCAAACTTTTTTCGGTTACGAAGAACGATTTCCGCTTGAGTTCGAGGCGACCGTCAAAATCCGAAAGAACGGTCGATGACATCTTAGAGATGTGCAAGCGTCCACCGGGATATTGATCTTGTAATATTTAAATTTCTGTCGATGTAATGCCGAATTTTTTAATGTAATCCCGATTTTATTTTATGAATGTGAGAAACATTGTTGGATTTTTTGTGTTCTGCATCTGGTTTTATTACGGATTTGCAAATGCGAACTTTTACCGGATGTGTAGATCCGGATAAAACTTAAAAATTCAAAAAAATGGTGCGTCCGAATTTGCACATCCGGAACCGAGAGATATTTTTGTAAGCACACAAGGTGCTTAAGAAACTTGAGGGGTGTGTTAAAAAATACTCATTTTTTTTATTATGCAGCACTGCATCTTGCAGCAAGCGTTCCATTTTTATTTGATAGATTTGTCATAACTCTCTTACAAGCGTGTCCAACAATATTAAGTTGTTAGTATGTCCTTTTTATGTTGAAAATGTTAAAACTATTGTCCACTGCTTGTTACTCCCTCCGTCTCATAAAAAGTGTCTCATTTGCATTTTTTCTTTGTCTCAAAATAATTATCCATTTACATTACCAATGTTGTAATTATTATTATTTTTCCACTACTATACCCCTATTCATTAAATTTCACTTTATTCAACTACTTTATCAACTACATTTAATAGGGGTATTTTAGTAAATGACATTAACTTTTTCACTACAACCAACACATCTAATCATTTTCTTAAGAACCGCGCATTGCTCAAATAAGACACTTTTTATGAGACGGAGGGAGTACTTTTTTGTAGAGTTGGGTGTATTTGTCGTGTGTGCGGCTTTTTTGATAGTGTATAAACATCTTAAACTCTGAAATTATATTCTATCAATGGCAAGATATCACACACACTATGTTAAGACAATGTGTGAGACAATATGATGAATCAGTGGCGAAGAACAAAAAAATTAATAAATAATATAGATAATTGTTAATTCAGTTTAGTGCAACATCACTTACGTCCACATGACATTATCCCAATGAAATAAAATTCACTAATAAATAATAATTACTACAATATGGTCTCATCTAAAATCTTCCAATCCAATGCCCTTTTCTTAATACTACTTATAGATTTCGACCCACGCTTCTCTGAATCTAAAACCCCTCACTTTCACTTAAACACTCTTCCAAGTATTTGTAAGATAAACAATTATAAGTGGCGTGATAAATCACAGTTACAACTAAATACTCTATCATTTTAACTTAAGAAAGATACCCACAAATAAAGTATTACAAAACAAAATAGAAAGACTTAATATCAATAGAAAAATGGTGCACTAAAAGCTTTAAGGTCCTTCAAACAAGAAGAATTATCTTTTTAAATAGCAACCATAATCCAGCTGAAGAACAAAGTAGGATTTTTACAATAACCAACTACATTCAAAAAGCGCAGGTTCAATCTTTGTTCATTAAAGCAAATCCAAATCTTGAATAAAATTAAATCTAATTAAATCTTTATTTGAGAAATTTTAAAAATACAAAAATTTTTATCAGACAGATTCAAATTAAAAATCTTTTCCAAAAAATGTGCTATTAATCATAAAACAAAACACTGAAGAAATCATCAAACAGTCAAAACAGGCATGTCAGAGACAAGGCAGAATGTATCCCACAAAGTTAGAACATTTTGTTTGACATATTCAAAATTCTACCAATCAAATGTAATAACAAACTCCCCCTTGGTTATTTTTTTTTAGACAAATCATCAAAATATAAAATGTTACGCACATTCGTACACACAATATTCCAAAACAGATCTCAAGAACTCTCAAGCAGACAAAGCAGCACATTTTTGTGTGCACAATTGTCCAGATCAGATCACAATCACACAAGATAAACACATCTTAGGTCATAGCGTATAACTAAAAAACTAAAATAGTATTAGCATATATTAAAATGTGCTATTTCTCCCCCTATTTACCTCAAAAGTGACAAAGATAGAAGACCATTGTTAGCCACATCAAGACACAAAAAGAAATATAATAGGTGAATTTTTATCTATCCAACCCAAAAAGTTGGGTAAGGTTACCTTTAATGTAAAATGTTTTGAAAACAACAAACAATTATACTATTCAGGGACGGAACCAGAACTTTTAAATAGTGGGGGCAAATTCTTACACAAATTTATTGCATTAAAGATATATTTTAAAAATATTATCATTCATAAAATTTTACATATAATTCTTGAAGATGTTTATAGCAAATAAAAACCTTTAAGTAGTTGATAACTATAAAAAAGAATTTAATTGTAATGTCCTGACAGTGTAAATATATTTTATACTGTTAGATAATCACCATTGTTAAAAAGTTTGAAAATTTTGATTTTTATTTTAAAAAATTTAAATAATACAATTGAATGATTATGATGTATTGATGGTGTGAAATTTTTTACATACATTGCAATTATATTCAGAGTTAAATTTTGACACCATAAAATTATAAACATATTAGAGAAATATGATAGTCAAGTTAATAATATCATAAAAATATAAAAGTTTATCATACCTGTAAATTTTGACCCCACTAATATTATAGAAATATTATTAATATAATTCATAAAAAATATTGTTGTCTTAGAAAACATCATCTATGAAATACCTTTTAAATGATTGTTTATATATTATATAAATTATTTATGAATATGCAATATATATATTATCACTAGTGTTTATATTTGTTGTACTTTAGAAGTTAGTGGGGGCATGTGCCCCCATTATCATTCAAGTAGATCCGTCCTTGATACTATTTAATAAATAATTAAATATGTTAAACTTAGATGGTATCATGTGATTGGTTGAAGGTACATTACCCACCTTTTGGTGATGGGTAGAGAAGTTGTCCCCAATATAATATCCAGCCATAACAAGGCATACAACTTCAGCAGAGGAACATGATATCCAACCAGGAAACAGAAACTTTTAACAAATATTGGAACAACCAAAACATATATTAACCAGTAAACAAATCACTTAGACAGATCATCACTTAAGACATTCTCATACTCAACACCATTTTCTTCAATAAACACTTGACTTGTCTTCTTCTTGACCCATTGTCACAACATCTTTCTCAACATATGGTATAACATCCTGAGATGGAGAAATGTTAAATTGTAATTCCTAGTGTCTAAGTGTCGAAGTCGAATAGCTTTGTGTCGAAGCTGTCGAAGGTGTTTAGACAGATTCATTTAGATTGGATTCAGATTTGCTTTTATTAGATTAGTTTTGATTTTATATGATTTAGATTAGATTTGATATTTTGGGCTTTAAAGTTTTGGGCCTTTGTAAATCTAAATCTATATAAAGGGAGTATCCCTTGTACATTGTAGTATGCAGTAGCATATCATTCACAGTTGCAGATATAGCAAGTGAATAAAACACATAAATCCCACAGTTCGTGGGTAACAAATTCTCTCCAAATATTTCTTTTCTCTTCTCTCTTTCTTTCTTGCTGCTATTGTTCTTCTTCTTTCTTTGTTTATCATTGCCATTACGAACTGTTGTGGGTTGGTGATCAATCTTGAGATCAAGATTGAAAGGAAATCATCATAGGGTGTGGTGAATTTCCAATATCTGGTATCAAAGCTCCGGTTGCGATTCAAGGAGGAAAATTGTGATGACGATGAATCATCCGAATGGGCATTTTCCGGCGAGTCTTCCGATTCTCAAGAAAGATAATTATGAGAATTGGTGCAAGCAGATCAAGGTGGTTTTCTGTTATCAAGATCTTTGGGATCTTGTGAAGGAAGGAGTAACACCGCTTGGGGAGAACGCGACGGATGAAGAAAAGGCTGGACTCAAAGAATTGAAGAAGAAAGATTATAAAGCATTGTTTATAATCCATCAATGTGTTGATCCAGATAACTTTGAAAAAGTTAGCGATGCAGAATCAGCAAAAGAAGCATGGGAGATTCTTGAAAAGTCGTTTGGAGGCGCAGAGAAGGTGAAAGAGGTGAGGTTACAAACTCACAAAAGAACCTATGAGTTGCTTCAGATGGAAGACAACGAAAGTATTGCAGATTTCTTCACAAGAGTTACAAAACTTGTGAATCAAATTAAAGTATGTGGAGAAACGATGACGACGAAAGCAGTTGTCTCAAAGATTTTGAGATCATTGGCTCCTAAGTTCGACCACGTGGTAGTAGCCATAGAAGAGTCGAAAGACCTGTCAGTATTGACGAAGGAAGAGCTTCAAGGGACGCTTGAGTCTCATGAACAAAGGATGGCTGAGAGGGCTGCAGGAAAGTCGAAGAGTGATATGGCTTTGCAGGCGCAGTCAGAAAAGGAAAGGAAAGGCAAAGGAAACGTGAATGGCAACAAAGATAGAGGGGGCAGTAATTCGACTCAGAAGAAACCTTGGAACCAAGGCAACCAAAAAGGTGGTGCTGCAGGTAGAGGAAGAGGTGGTGGTCGAAAGCCAGACAAAAGTCACATTCAATGTTTCAATTGTTAGAAGTATGGCCATTATGTTAGTAACTGTCCAGAAAAGAAGAAAAATCAAGAAACAGATGCAAATCTGGCGAAGCATGAAGAAGAAGAGACGTTGCTGATGGTCACAACGAAAGATGAAGAGAGATTCCAAGATCAGTGGTACTTGGACTCAGGATGCTCATCACACATGACTAGGAGGAAAGATTGGTTTGTCAACATGAAGCCCTCGTCGAAGAACACGGTGAAGTTTGCAAATGACAACACTCTAGCAGCTGAAGGTGTTGGTGATGTTCTGATTATGAGGAAAGATGGCAAAAGGTCAACAATTTCCAATGTGTTGTATATTCCAGGCATGAAGAGTAATTTGCTCAGTATAGGGCAGCTTGTCGAAAAGAACTACAAGGTAGTTGTCGAAGACAAGATGATGAGAGTTCTCGACGCAGGTGGTAGGTTGATCTTGAAGGCTCCAATGTCTCAGAATTGGACCTTCAAGATTGAACTCAATGTGATGGAGCACAAGTGTCTAGCAACAGCAGCCAGTAGAGATGAGTGGTTATGGCACTTTCGACTAGGCCATCTCAACTTCAATGACATCAGGGAGCTGAAGAGAAGAAATATGGTGTCAGGATTACCAGAAATCGACATTCCTAGTGAAGTTTGTGAAAAGTGTGTTCAGTCGAAACAACACAAGAATAGCTTCAGCAAGGATGCAGGAAGGAAGTCGAAGGCAATTCTTGAAGTCATATACTCTGATGTATGTGGTCCAATCCAGGTGGATTCGATTGGTGGCAACAGATATTTTGTCACGTTTATAGATGACTTCAGTCGAAAATTATGGACTTATCTCATCAAGAAGAAAAGTGATGTGTTTGAGGTATTTGTCAGATTCAAATCCATGGTCGAAAGACAGAGTGGTCGAAGGTTGAAAACTTTGAGAACTGATGGTGGTGGAGAATATGTGTCGAAAGAGTTCGATGCATTGTGTAGAAAAGAAGGGATTGTGCATGAGGTGGTGCCACCTTACACTCCACAGCAGAATGGGATTGCAGAACGCAAGAACAGAACCATCATGAACATGGTAAGAAGTATGTTGAATGGAAAGCATCTTCCCAAAGAATTATGGGGAGAAGCATTTTCGACAGCAACATATCTTTTGAACAGATGTCCGACAAAGAAGCTTGAAGGAGTCACACCAGAAGAATGTTGGTCTGGTGACAAGCCAAGCCTCAGTCACTTAAAGGTGTTTGGATCTATAGCACATAGACATGTGCCAGATCAGTTGAGAAGGAAGCTTGATGACAAGTCGAATCAGATGATCTTGATAGGATATCATTCGACTGAAGGTTACAAGCTGTTCGACCCAGTGAATAAGCAGGTAGTGATCAGCAGGGACGTGATCATAGATGAGCTTAAAGAATGGGATTGGACAAAGAATGCCAAGAAGGATTCAGTGAGAATCTATTGTGAAGAACCAGCCACTGAAGTCGAAAGAGGAGTTCGACAGGAACCAGTTGCAGATGAAGCAGGTTCAAGCAGACCTCGACGAACAAGACACATGCCTGCAAGGTTGCAAGAATGTGTAATTACATCAGATGATGTGGTCGATGAAGAGGGTGAGCTGGTACATTATGCTTTCTACGCAGATGTCGAACCAGTCAATGCAGCTGAGGCATTGAAAGATTCGAAGTGGGTGAAAGCAATGAATGAAGAGTTAGAATCCATCGAAGTCAACAACACATGGTCACTTGTGGAATTGCCTCAAGGCAAGAAGGCAATTGATGTGAAGTGGGTTTACAAAGTGAAAGTGAATCCCAAAGGAGAAGTAACTCGACACAAGGCGAGACTTGTGGCGAAAGGATTTCTTCAGAAGGAAGGAATAGACTTCGATGAAGTGTTCGCACCTGTTGCTAGGATCGAAACAATCAGGTTGGTTGTTGGTCTAGCAAATATGAATAATTGGCACACATGTCAGATGGACGTGAAGTGTGCATTCCTTAATGGTCCCCTAGACGAAGAAGTTTATGTCGCACAACTAGCTGGGTATGTGAAACAAGGCGAAGAAGGAAAGGTGTACAGGCTGCATAAAGCCCTGTATGGACTTAAGCAAGCTCCAAGAGCTTGGAATAAGAAAATCGACAGCTTCTTAAGGGAGAAGGAATTTGTGAAGTGTACAACTGAGCATGGAGTATATGTAAGAAGAAGCAATGGCGAATTGCTTATACTATGTCTCTATGTCGATGATTTGTTGATAGCAGGAAGTTGCAAGAAGGAGATCGAAGATTTCAAACATGACCTGAGTGAGGAGTTTGAAATGTCAGACTTGGGAAATCTCTCATATTTCCTTGGCATCGAGTTCTACAAGACTAGTAGAGGTTTGATGATGCACCAACGAAGATATGCAGGCGAAATACTCAAGAGATTTGAGATGCAAGGTTGCAACTCAACTTCGACTCCAGCTGAGACCAGACTGCAACTGTCAAAGGATCCAGACGAAGATGATGTCGACCCAACCCAATACAGAAGACTTATTGGGTCACTTAGATACCTTTGTCACACAAGGCCTGACTTAGCATACAGTGTTGGTATGGTAAGTAGATTCATGCAGAAGCCAAAGGTATCACACCTAACAGCGACGAAGAGGATACTTAGGTATCTGAAAGGGACTCTCGACTATGGCATTTTATTTCCTGCAGCTGATGAAGGGAAAGAATGCAAGTTAGTGGGATACACAGACTCTAGCTGGTGTATTGATGCAGAGGATAGAAAATCCACAGCTGGATATGTGTTTATGTTAGGTGGTGCACCAGTTGCTTGGAGTTCGAGAAAGGAGCCAGTAGTGGCGTTGTCATCATGCGAAGCAGAATACATAGCTGCTTCTCTTTGTGCATGTCAAGCAACTTGGATGGTGAACTTAGTCGAAGAGATTACAGGGAAGAATCATGGAGCAATTACCATGAAGATCGACAGCATGTCAGCTATCAATTTGGCGAAGAATCCAATAGCTCACGGTCGAAGCAAGCACATCGAAATGAGGTTCCATTATCTTCGAGAGCAGGTAGCGGAAGGGAAGATGAATTTGGAACACTGCAGAACTGAGAATCAGATTGCAGATATCATGACGAAGGGAGTGCAGGTCGAAGCCTTCAGAAGACTAAGATCGATGATGAATGTAGACAGCTTAGACACAATGAATTAGGTGGTGTGTTAAATTGTAATTCCTAGTGTCTAAGTGTCGAAGTCGAATAGCTTTGTGTCGAAGCTGTCGAAGGTGTTTAGACAGATTCATTTAGATTGGATTCAGATTTTCTTTTATTAGATTAGTTTTGATTTTATATGATTTAGATTAGATTTGATATTTTGGGCTTTAAAGTTTTGGGCCTTTGTAAATCTAAATCTATATAAAGGGAGTATCCCTTGTACATTGTAGTATGCAGTAGCATATCATTCACAGTTACAGATATAGCAAGTGAATAAAACACAGAAATCCCACAGTTCGTGGGTAACAAATTCTCTCCAAATATTTCTTTTCTCTTCTCTCTTTCTTTCTTGCTGCTATTGTTCTTCTTCTTTCTTTGTTTATCATTGCCATTACGAACTGTTGTGGGTTGGTGATCAATCTTGAGATCAAGATTGAAAGGAAATCATCATAGGGTGTGGTGAATTTCCAACAAGAAACACCTATAACTTGCGAACTTAACATTTTAATTAGGCCTTAACACATAGTTTTTCTCGTTGTGGATGTGGCTGTGATCTCCTAAAACGCTTTAGCCTCGTGCATGAGGGCTTTGCGGACATGGCGACTCACACTCCCAGACATGAGTGCCACGTCAAACATGTATTCATCAACAACTAAATCAGATTCACATTCCCTCTGATGGCAAATCATCATGCATATTCCCTGTTATCTCTTTGGCAATAGCCTTCAGGGATGGGACATAGCAAATTGCAATTAACCTTCCTATTACAAGTTAATAATTGATAATTGCAGACGAAAAAGTAAACAAATGGCCTCGTACATGCACCTTCCTATACTTACTGCTTCCAACATCTTTAAATCCTTTGGGTAGGTTCACAATAAACTCTATGACAAGCTAAGGATAAAAATGACCAATGTTCATAACCGTTTTTCAGGGCCTGAGCATCGCTAAGTAATTCCATGATCTTGTTGCACTTATTAGAGTCATCATAAAGTTCTCCTTTAGGATCTATTCTTTGGTGGAAAAAATATTTCCATTTGGCAACACTCTCTTCAGAGTGAAAGGAGACATTATCTGAGTTGACATTATCTTGGTTATATTCATTAGAAATTTCCTTAGATCCAACAACACCTTAAGTATTGTTGTTGACATTATTATGGTCATCTTCACTAACATTTTCTTCAAATTCAGCAACACCTTCAATCTTGTCGCTGACATTATTCGCACCACCATTTTGGTCATCTTTAACAACAATCTTTTCAGCTTCCATACTAACATCTACATTGTCATTAGCATCATTACTAATTTTCTGACTCACAGCCACATCATTCTGCTCAATGACACTTTCAATGTCATTGACATTTATTCTAACATCGTCATCATCACCTTCACTTGCCTCTTGGCTACCGTCTAGTTCATCTTCTTGTTGTTTCCAGCACTCTCATCATCAAATATTTTTTTAGAGATGCTCTGCCCAGTTTCTTTATTAACATTCTCAATGACATCTACGCCATAAATTTCACTGACTTCTTCATCACTATTGCTTGTATTTCCATATTTATTTACAACATCCGACACATTCTTACTAACATCTTGAAATACATGTTCACATATAATTTTAGGGTCATCTTCTATAGGGGCCTCATGCATGGGTTTACGCATCCTAGTTTCAACACTCAACAATTTTTCAATAACATTCTAACTGGGAGGGTTATCACATGGGTTTCAATTGTTTGGTTAGGTTGTTATACTCATCATTTCTGATTTTTCTCAAATCATCATTAGGATTCACAACATTAACTACTGGAACACTACTGGGAACACTGGGTTCATAAGATTTACCTTTATTTTTGTTTGGATGAACAACACCAAGAGGAGTAACTTTTAGGGAACATTATCATGACGACTCTCATTGTTGACTTTCACGTGGGAACCAAGAGTCTCTTCAATATCCTTAGTTGCCTAAGAGGTTTCGTTGGCAACAGTCCTAGCATTAGTTAGGTCGGACATAGAGATAGGAGCATGATCACCAAGATTTTTCAACTTTTTATTCTTGAACTATTCAGGATTTTTTAGGGGAGAAATATCTCGCCTAACCATCATCGTTTTCTCGTATTGCGATGCCTTTCATGCGCACACCATGAACATTATTAACAACTTCATTTCATTTGGAGGTCTTCTTCTTAATATTCTTTACAACCTTTTTGTATTTTTCAGAAGTATTTTGTGCCTTGTTTGGTTCCAACCATGGTTGCAGAGAGACTCAGAGTAATTTTATTAACGGAACAGGACGGAGCAGGAACATAGCGAAGCGGAATGGAACGGAGCGAGATGAAATATAGATCCCACTCCATTGTTTGGTTATTTTATTAAAAATATCTCATTCCATCACATACACCCAAAATTGGATGGAACAAAAAATAGGGATTTGGATGAAATGGGATGGAATGGATTCCATCATGTTCCATTCCATTCCATCAATTATTTTCATATCCAAACATCGGTATTTGTGCCTTTTTTGTTCCAACCATGTTGCATTTAGAATAACTAGTGGGATATCCGTGCATTCGCATGAGTACTGGTATGGTACGCGCTATTTTTCCAAATTAAAATAAAAATAAAAATAAAAAATAAAAAATTTCCACCAAAAAAGTTATTCTTTTTAAAAGAAATAATAATTTAGTAGTTATAATCAACAACGAATTTGACCCCGTATATAAATGTTAAATTTGTTTTGACATGACTTATATATTTGAAACTATATAATAATAATTGAATCAACAAAATATGTTTTAAGTAATTTTTAATAAATATGAATGACACAAAATTGTCCCCAAAAAAATATAAATAAAATTATGTATTTAACAATAAATGAGTATAATAATTGGATTTCAAAAACATTGAAAGATGAATTTGCACCGTTCAATATTCCAGTGTTCGGAATAAATAAATAAATAAAAGTAAGGGTTAAGAATTTGTGTTTTTTAATTGAAGTGATATACAATGTTATTTGTTTAGTGCAATTGGTTGTAATTATTATTTTGCTTCTCCCAACTACAATGTAAATTAAAATTGAAGAAGACAATGTAAAAAGTAAATGTAATAAACCAATCCAAGTTGAAGAAGACAAAAAGTTGATTTCAAGAAACATTGCAAAGACACAATACATAGTAAATGACTGAATCGAAATTGAAATAAATGTTGCATAGTTAATCACTAAATCTAAAACTCCTTCCAGACATATAGTTCTCCCAGGTATAGTCCCACTCATCGTCATCATCAGAATCAACCGGTTCGTAGTCCGGTTCTTCCTCATCATCTGAATCCAAAAAATTGACTTTCCTCACGAATCTTACTGATGTCGTTTTTCTTTTCCTCTTTCTTTTTTGTCGAAGTGCAGGAGCGTCACGTACTTGTAGAAGAAAACCACTTAATCAGTATTGTCAACATGGACAGAAAACTCTTAAGCCATGACATATGCCATGATGTATTATGGGATATTGTATAACCCACTTCATCCGCATGAAGATACTGTGTGTGTTAACATCAACAGAAAAATAAACAGACAGTGACATAAACAACTTTTTTGTGTGATTCGACAACAATGATAAAACTTATATGATAAGTTGAGAGAGAATCACCTTTAATACGTGGATCTATATTCAGAAATGATCAGTTGAGAACACTCTTGGAATTCTTCCAATAACCCTCTGGACCAGCTTCTACCAAGTCCCCTAACGGCAAAGGATCATTCATGGTGAAAATATTTCCAGCCTGTAAAACAACTTCTACTGCGAACTCATCAGTTTTCACAATAGCATCCACATTTTCACTGTATTATGAAAGTTGTTAATTCAATAGAAAAACAAATAAATATGTTTGCCATGCAACTAAAAGGGCCATTATTGATGCAAATAAAATATGCACTATCAATTCAGTTAGAAAGGGAGAGTAAGAGAGAAATGGGCCTCCCGAACTGTTGTTCCTACAATATCACCCTTGTCATAACAAAATAAGCATGTCAAGAAGTGAAGATTTACAAATAATACCAGACCATTCACGAAATACCATATTACATAACAAAACTTACCTAAGTCAACTCTTCTTGACTTCTTGTGTTGCTATTTTTCTGGAAATGAAAAAGGGCAAATTGCGAATACCAGGTAATGTCATTGTAAGTTGTGGAAAATCCATCAAAACATGAACTATTAAAATGATTTGACCGGACGAATACCAGCAAGCAAAAATAACAAATGTAAATAACCAATGTAAAAGGAAGTATACCACATGTATTTCATTTCCACGTTGTCTACAACCAATGTAAATAACATCATCGGAATTTTAATACTGTCAAAGAGGAAAAATTAGTCAAGTTCAAACATTTTTTTCAATAATCTATATATTCAAACAATATACAATGCCATAATCACATTTTCATCATCTTCATTATCTTCTTCCATAGCCTCAGGGTTATCACTTCTCATCCTTTCTCTTTCATTCCACCCAGAAAAGTTAAGGATGAAAATTAGCAACCCTAACTTTACCAAATAACCCAAAACACACAAAACCCTAAAAACACAATAGCAGAAATGGAAATCGCAAACAAAAATGAACTCTAAAAAGAATCAACTCTAACAAAAACTTTTTAACAACATTTTCAACAAATTTTCGACTTACATACAGATTTGTCATAAATGGTGATGTCCGCTAAAGTTCAAACAGTCTTGCAATGTTGGTTAGTGTTGTCTCCTGTACTTCAAACGATTTTGAATCTTGAAGACAAAAATGGAATTTAGAGAAAAATTTAGAGCTCATAAGTTTAATTGTTTAGCAGCAGAGGTTTGGTTGGTGGAAGAAGGAGTTTTGTAGAACAAATGGTATTGAGATGCTGAACAAATGGTAGTGAGATAAAGAACAAAAGTGTAACGCTGCTCTCAATGTAATGTTGCTTTGGAAAATACAATTTGGAGCCATGTCTTTTCTGAGCAAAAGCAGATTTGATACCTGCTCCGAAAACTGTGACTGTAGTTACACGAAAAGTGTAATCTGGTTCCTTTTTCTACTGTTCATCAACTTTATGGCATAAAAGTGGTCTATGTAGTGTAATTAGTGTAGTTGTGTTGCAATCAGACCATAATCCGGTTGGAATTAGTTGCATTTAGACACAAATTGCCCCTAAACCTGTGATGTGGCATCATTAGAACAAAGGTTAAAAAGGATTTAACCAGAACAGTTAAAGTTCTTATATTATAGATATTGAACAATTGGAGATTAGAAATGAACACGAAAAAGAAACGTCAGAGTAATTATTTTCCTTTTTAATATTGAGATACTTTGCATGTGTGTTGGGATGATTAAAACACGCAACATTGCTATTGATACTAGTGGGCTTGCAAGAAATATATTAGACCCAGTTACGTTTCAAACCCTCGTACTTAAATTTCTTTAAGTCAATAATACACAACCTTAAGGCTGATATTAGCTTTTCAAACTTAATGACATTTAGTGATTTTGTGAAAGTATCATCTAGTTGGTTTTCAATGCTAAAATGATCAAGGGAGATTATCTTTTCTTTTACCATTTCTCTTATAAAGTGATGTTGAATGTCAATGTGTTTGGTCGAGCTATGTTAAATAATATTTTTTAAAATATTGATAGCACTTGTATATTCACAATATAATGTTATAACATCTTGTGCCATATTGTACTCTTTTACCATTTGTTTCATCCAAAAGAGTTTAGTGCAACGGTTCCCTACAACAATGTAATTTCTTATGCAATGGACAGAGAGATACAATTTTTCTTTTTTTAGTAAACCAAGATATTATGTTGTTCCCTAGAAAGAAAATCCCTAAAAAGTGTTTTTTTGTCCTCAACATTACCTGTCCAGTCAACATCACAATCACCCACCACAAAAAACTTATTATCAAAAGAGTACAAAAGACCATATTCATATGTTTCACTTATGTACTTAACAATAATCTTAACTTGATTTAAATGGCTCATCTTAAGATTGGCTTGATAGCAAGCACACACACACCAACAGAGAAAGTGATGTCAGGATGACTGCAAGTGAGATATAAGAGACTATCAATCATACTCCTATAGAGGCTTTGATCAATAGTTTCTTTTTGTTCATCTATAGAGAGCTTGACATAAATGAAATTAGGGGCATGTTTTTTACTTACATTCTCCAACCCAAATTTCTTCACATATTTCTAGCATACTTTCTATGGGATATAAAAATGTCATCCTTAATTTGCTTTACTTAAAAACTAAGTAGGTGTTGAAGCGGTATAGCGACAAGCAACAAAAATTTTGGAAGTATTTTTCCGGGAATTTATCGTGTCCACAGAGATCGGTTCTTGAACTGCCGTTCGACAATTTAATTGTTAATGAGTTTGGGTTTAAATGGTTTGAATTAAATGCGGAAAAGTAAATAAAAACATAAAAAGTATATTCTTTGAAGAGAAGAAACCTATCAAGCATGTATCTATTCCACTCGTCACAAACATAAATTTACCGACCAAATATACTCCACCTACAATACTCGTCAAAATCATCCAATATCACTCACAACAGTGTCCATCTTTGGCACACTGAGTTGAGAAGCAACCGTATCACTCTCTTCGTCACTCTCGCGCACGAAGCCTCGAAACACGGAAGACATTTAAGTTCCGACACCATAAAGATTATCATCTAAATCTATCTCTAGCATCTAGACAATAGATATCCATCCCTAATCAAGATTTGTGAAGTTTATCTCTAACACAACACAAATCCAAACATAAATGCAAAAAGATCAAGGAAGACATCGATAATGATTTGTAAAGCAAGCTTTATACAATATTATGATCAACAAATATACATATGTTCATAGTAAATATACAAACACCCAACAAAAAAGAGAAAAACATAGAGAAGAAATGGAGAAAAACCAAACATCTCTTGAGTTGTCGGCTCCGATTGATGAAGGATTCGACTCCGGATCATCCCAATGCATGCTCCAATGTGTTTTCTAGCCTAATTCTAGTCAAAAAATGCTATTGGATGGATTTGGAACTAAAAATATCAAACTCATACCCTAAAAATTGTGTTTTTGGGGCTTTAATGGAGTTTCAGCACGCGCAGCACCGCCCGACGGAATTCTGGGTTCGCCCGGCGGCGAAAGGCCATCATTCTGTAAGTTTTTCACAATTTTGGAGTGTTCGGACTGCCCCTGCACCGCCCGGCGGCGCAGAGGCGCAGCACACCAGTCTGCAGAATTTTTCTGCACTGTTTTATTCGTAACTTTTGAACCGTAACTCCGATTGACGCACGGTTTGAAGCGCTGGAAAGCTTATTCAATGCTCTATCTAACAATGGCAAGACATCCTTGATTGGACACCTGCAAAAATTGAGAAAAAAAATCAATTAAACTCAATGATATTTACACTATACGCAATATACACGCTAAAAAGTATCGTAAACGTATTTATAAACAAATCGGATTTTATTCGCACGATATTTACCATAAAGCATTGATAAGTGCAACAAAACATATATACAAAAATAGGTACATTTTGCACTTATCAACTCTCCCCAACTTACCTAATTGTTTGTCCACAAACAAGAATCAAACAAACTTGAAAATGCACAAGCAACACCCAAAGAACGATGAATCAACAGGTTTTGAAAAACAGAAACGAATGTATGGTTCAAATGAAAACGGTACACACAAAAAGTAAATACTTACCACTAAACTACGATGACAACATAATCACGAAACAGACGCAAAATACAAAAATCATGCCAAACATTCTCAAACAACACAAGTTCCAAAGTGAATCACACCTAGCAAAAATAATCATCGGTAGATGAAAAACACACAATAAGGTACTTTACACTCACACAACACTCATGCAAACAAAAGACTAAATTATGCATACATCCACAAATTCACATTGAAAATACAAAAGCAAGAATCACAAGGACTTTCAAGGTTGTAACGTGGTCGGGTAAACAAACAAGGGGCAATTTCTAAAGGTAACTGAAACAAAAACTTGCCTAAACCTAAGGGAGTGAAAACTCACAAAGATTCACACACAAAATTTCAACCAACTTCTTCCAAAATCCCAAGTGCTACACAACACACAATACTTATTTTGCACAATTATTGAAACTCTTTTTGGTTCATTTTTCAAGGATTTTCTTTTTCTTCCTTTTTTCTTTCTTTTTCTCTTTCACAAATTTTTCTCTTTTTTCTTTTCTTTTTCTCTTTCACACATTTTTCTCTTTTTTCTTTCTTTTTCTCTCCTCATAGAATCCAACCAATGAGTATACGATCATCCTCTCCCCAACTTGAATTCAACCGCACCATCATGTGAATACTCTCTACTTTCTAAGGCAAGGAAAAAACTCATACAACAACACAAAGTTGAGGGTTCAAGAAAAAATAATCAATCAAAATCCATACAAAAAGTAAATTTGACACTCATAGACAAGCATCAAACTCAAACAACATGGATAATGACCAAAGGCTCAAAGGGGTTACAAATGATCACACACTTACAAGGTGAATTGACTATTTGGCTAGGGTGGTTGTGCTCAAATGAAACAATTGCCTTGATCCTTTTCATGCATTCATATAATCAACACAAACAACAGATTCAACATAATAAAATCCAGTTAAACAAGAATGTCGATTCTCCGCATATATGAACAATAGAAGGCCACCTCACAAAAAGGTTGGGAACTAAAGTGATTCACAATAGAACAAGTATACAAAAGAATGGATGGCATGGAAGTTTGTAAAATGCCTAAGTATCATGAATATGCTAAAGTATAGAAAGCGATAAATACATACCCCAGACGTGTACAAAACTTAACAAAATCATTACCATACATCCGCAAGTTGAAACGAACCAACTTGGAAAATCACCAAAGCATCCTCAAATAAGTCAATCAAAATTTGCGAGCAAACAACAACCAAAAACATTAGAAATGAAAAACTATAAAACATGCTTGTTTTACGTCGTAAGCTCGACGCCTTTACGGTGCTTAATTAGAAACTTCCTCTCTTCATGTCGTGGTGATGTCTCACCGCGCAACCAAAAGCAAGTGTCCTAACCAAACACTTGAACAAACGTTAAAAATGTACAAGTATCATAATAAACAAGTGAAAATATACAAAATGTACGATATTTACAAAACTAAAAAACAAAGAAACTATCGCAATGCGATTCAATAAAAACCAATCCCCGGCAACGGCGCCATTTTGTTGAAGCGGTATAGCGGCAAGCAACAAAAATTTTGGAAGTATTTTTCCGGGAATTTATCGTGTCCACAGAGATCAGTTCTTGAACTGCCGTTCGACAATTTAATTGTTAATGAGTTTGGGTTTAAATGGTTTGAATTAAATGCGGAAAAGTAAATAAAAACATAAAAAGTATATTCTTTGAAGAGAAGAAACCTATCAAGCATGTATATATTCCACTCGTCACAAACATAAATTTACCGACCAAATATACTCCACCTACAATACTCGTCAAAATCATCCAATATCGCTCACAACAGTGTCCATCTCTGGCACACTGAGTTGAGAAGCAACCGTATCACTCTCTTCGTCACTCTCGCGCACGAAGCCTCGAAACACGGAAGGCATTTATGTTCCGACACCATAAAGATTATCATCTAAATCTATCTCTAGCATCTAGACAATAGATATTCATCCCTAATCAAGATTTGTGAAGTTTATCTCTAACACAACACAAATTCAAACATAAATGCAAAAAGATCAAGGAAGACATCGATAATGATTTGTAAATCAAGCTTTATACAATATTATGATCAACAAATATACATATGTTCATAGTAAATATACAAACACCCAACAAAAAAGAGAAAAACATAGAGAAGAAATGGAGAAAAACCAAACATCTCTTGAGTTGTCGGCTCCGATTGATGAAGGATTCGACTCCGGATCATCCCAATGCATGCTCCAATGTGTTTTCTAGCCTAATTCTAGTCAAAAAATGCTATTGGATGGATTTGGAACTAAAAATATCAAACCCATACCCTAAAAATTGTGTTTTTGGGGCTTTAATGGAGTTTCAGCACGCGCAGCACCGCCCGGCGGAATTCTGGGTTCGCCCGACGGCGAAAGGCCATCATTCTGTAAGTTTTTCACAATTTTGGAGTGTCCGGACCGCCCCTGCACCGCCCGGCGGCGCAGAGGCGCAGCACACCAGTCTGCAGAATTTTTCTGCACTGTTTTATTCGTAACTTTTGAACCGTAACTCCGATTGACGCACGGTTTGAAGCGCTGGAAAGCTTATTCAATGCTCTATCTAATAATGGCAAGACATCCTTGATTGGACACCTGCAAAAATTGAGAAAAAAATCAATTAAACTCAATGATATTTACACTATACGCAATATACACGCTAAAAAGTATCGTAAACGTATTTATAAACAAATCGGGTTTTATTCGCACGATATTTACCACAAAGCATTGATAAGTGCAACAAAACATATATACAAAAATAGGTACATTTTGCACTTATCAGTAGGGGAGTTCACTAACTAGGCTTATCTCGAATTCATATTTCATTTATTGAAAAAAAATGTTCTACCATCTTTCCTGACATTCCATCAAACAAAATGTCATCAATGTAGATCTGAGCTATCATGAGCTCCCCTTCATCTTTATTCACAAAAAGAGTTTTTTCAATTCCCTCACAAACATATCCATGTCTAGTGAGAAATTCAGTGAGTCGCTCATACCATGCTCTATGAACTTGTTTCAACCTATATAGAGCTTGCTTATGTTTGTAGACATGATTTGGAAGACATGGATAAATGAACCTTTTTGTCTGTTAAACAAAGACTTCCTCATGTAGGTACCCATTAAGAAATTTATTTTTCACGTCCATATGGTAAAGATAGAACTTTAGTAGACAAGATACTCCAAGTAAAATTCTTATAGCTTCAAGACGAGCAACTGATGTTAACCCCTTTAATTTGCATATAGCCTTGAGCCACAAGGCATGCCTTATTTCTAGTAACATTACCATTCTCATCAAACTTATTCTTGTAAATCCACTTAGTGCCAATGATGTTGGCAGAGTTAGGTCTAGGAACTAGTTCTCATGCCTCATTCCTTTCAAAGTTAAACAATCTTTTACTACATAGAATTGATCTAGTATTCCTAATTGAGGGCTTCTTTTACATTCTTGGGCTCACATTTGGAGATAAAACACATATTTGATATCATCTCTCTATAATTGACAGGTTCTTTTGATCCCATACTGACTCCTTCATTTAGATCTCCAGTTATGTTTTCAATGGGATGCTTATTTTGTACTCCCTCCGTCCCAAAATATAAGAGAAAAAATCAAAATCACACTTATTAAGAAAAGTTAAATTATAATAATTTGACTAAGATTTTGTTGAAATAAATTGTTTTGAAAGATGTAAAAACAATTATGATTGGTTGTTGGTTATAGAAAAAATGAGAGAGAAATCAAATTAAATGCAATTTGCATTTAATTTTACCTTGAAAAAGATGAAAGTTGATTTTTTTCTCTTATATTTTGGGACAAGAAAAATGCATTTTTTTCTCTTATATTTTGGGACGGAGGGAGTATCCTTTATGATGGTTCTCTGCTTTCTGGGGTATTATCTTAACTGTTTACTGAGTTATTATCTACTGCTGGCAGAAGGTTGTTAGTAGCATTTTCTGGAACATTTTGCACAATATGTTTATCTGGAAGGGCACAATCTTCATTTTCATGAGTGATAACTTCGGATGTAACATCATTAACAATAACATTTATGGACTCCATCATAGATTTAGTACTTTTATTAAACGCACGATATGCCATACTATCTATGGAATACCCCAAGAAGATAACTTCATCCTTTCTAGGATCTAATTTACGTATTTGATTTCTATATGCAAGGATATAGCAAGTACCACCAAAAACATGGAAGTATTTAACATTTGGATTCCTTCCTCTCCATAGCTCATAATGTGTGACCTTGAAACATGGTCGAATAGTTACTCAATTGTGAATATAACAAGGAGTATTCATTTCCACAACCCAAAAGTAGTTTGGAGGATTTGGGGAATGAATCATAACTCCATCTATATCTCTCAAGCTACGATTCTCTCTCTCTCTCTCTCTCTCTCTCTCTCTCTCTCTCACTCACTCAATTACACCATTTTATTGAGGCGTGATTGAAGTAGAAACTCGTGAGTTATTCCTTCAGAGGCACAAAAATACGAGAAGCTTGAATTCTCAAATTCTCTTCCATGATCACTTTGAATATGAATGATCTTGCCAATTTATTCTCCTATTTCACGTTGTAAACGTTGGCAAAGGCCTTCAAAGATAATGAAGGTATCACATTTTTCACGAATGAACTCAACCCATGTGTGTCGTGTGTAATCATCTGTACATACTTATTACCACATAGGCTTTCAACTTGCATGGGTCTCACAAGATCCATATGAAGAAGTTCAATCACACAAGTAATTGTAAGATGTTGTACCTTCTTGTGTGACATCTTGGTGTGTTTTTCTATCTGACAATCACCACAAATTTTTCATTCTTCAATCACCACAGATCAAGAATACTAACAATGGGATTTTTCAGAGACAATCTTCCTCATACTTCTAAGATTGAAGTGACCAAGTTTTCTGTACAAAAATTAAGTTTCTTCTGTCTTGGAGATCATATACTAATGGTGTTGATCATTATCATAAGGAGATCACATGTATCAATTATCTATAGATATGGATCCCTTCATTAGTTAAACGTGTTTTTTTGGTGATTGTGCATTTAGATTGATTGAAATTGACATAAAGATCTTAATCACAAATTTGACTAATGCTACTAAGATTATAAATGAGATCCTCATCTAGAAGCACGTCATTGAGGCAAAGAAGATCGGGATAGTCTAACACTACTAGAAAACAGTGTTTTAGCCTCAACGTAAAATGGATGCTAAAAGTTGAAATCTGGACGCTAACAGCAATTTAGCGTCAATTTAGCGTCCAATTCATTGGCGACAATAAAAACCTTGAAGCTAAACATTAGTATCCTGCTGAAGCAAATTAGAATTTACATAAATGGACTCTAAAACGGAAGCTAAATAATGATCTAATTGTAGACGCTAATTAGTGTTTGTAATCTACTGATGCTAAATTTAGCATCAACATATTTTAAACTCTAACTAGCATTAATTTTTAGGAAAGCTAAATTTAGCATCAATATATTTAAAAGGCTAAATAACATTTATTTATTGTTGATTCTAAATTTAGCGTCCAAAATAAAAAATGCTAAGTCAAATTTATAATATTATTAAATTCCAAACATAAGACATGCTAGAGATATAATAAAATTCAAATTCCAAGCAGTGCTACTCCCAACCTCCCACACAATATTAAAGAGTAATTCTATACATATACATACAACTAAAGCAGATTTGAAAAGATTCATAGCATTAAACGTGTTATATATTTCAAAAGTTCTCAACCAGCCATAAGTACAACAAACATCAACGTGCCACAAAAGGGTCACAGCAGAACTCAAAAAACGAACCCATACTATGTCACTAGTAGAAACTAAATAATCCTAAGGCAAACCCATAATATGTCACTAGTTCATAAAAACTAAGTAGGGTCATACAAAAATTATGAAAGTTGTGTCATTGTTAAAAGACTAGGCTAGGTCATCCTCTGATTGATCATCAAAATCATCATCCTTCGATAGATCATCAAGAGCACCATTATAATGTGGATGAGGTCGACTAGTACTGCAAGATCCACCTCCTGAATGATGCTCTGAAGCCTTCATCCTTTTCCTAAACTCTTCCATATCAATTAGGACTGGTTTGTGCTAAAATGCACGCTGCAACAAAAATAGATGCATAAAAACAGAGTTAAGCTACACCAAACTGCAACATAAATAAATGCATAAAAACACCAAATTACTCATTTTCCCAGAAAATTGGAGAGTTAAGCTAGTTCACTATTATTCAACTAGTTGAATATTTAAAACATTGTGATTAGAAAACAAAAATGAAGACAAATGATTCAAATTATTTGAACTAATAAGTTGTACTGTATCTATTATAAAACATTAACATACTTGTGTGGAATTCGTTTCGAAAAATATTATCAAAATTGAGTTGATCTTCCACAAATCCTTACGAAGTAAACTTGAGATAAACCCATTATATTCAACTCTCATTAGTGTGGAAGTGAAGAAATAAAGTAGAGGGTTCCCTAAAAATATCTCCAGTCTAATCTCTTATTTTCCTCCTGGAAGTCTTTCAAATGAGGATTATGTGCATAAAAAAGCTCTTGGTAAAAGATCCAGAGAATTGTTTTTTAGAGATTATTTGGGGTGGGTTAACAAATCTATGATTTGGGGCTGTCCATTGACTCTATTCTCGGACTGTTCCCGAACCCAACACAAAGGTTAACTACTATGCCAACAACCATTTTAAGGCAAAGACAACGACAAGAGTAGTAGGTTAAAAATATTAAACTAGTTTGAGGTTATTTTAATCACTTTCTTCCTGTTATACAGTGAAAAAATATGACACTGAAATTATACAGTGAATGTTCCAAAAGAAATACCGCTTAATGATGTCGTGAATGCATGACAACACGTGGAAGCACCACACGCGTTACTATTCGTCGAATCTTTTCATCCATCACTTGTTCAGTAACCAGCAAAGATGTGAAATGATGAGCTGCCAAAATGTGAGGTCATAGATGCCCGAAAGAGAGATTAAAACGAAAAGTTTTCAATAATACATACTCTGAAGGTAAACACAGAATAGGTTTTTTAAAAATAGGACAAGATATAATATAAATGTTCCACCCAGTTAAATGCTTGGAAATTTTGCAATGTTTTCCTAAATGTCCTGCATTTTTATATTCCTTAAACACAAGTCTAAGTAATTCTATACAAACACCATTCACCAGAATCATCAATGTTAGCCTCCATAAATACAAATAGGAATTGTTTTCAACTTTCTTGTATTTCAAACTTCTCTAATAAAGTGACCTATAGTGAGAACAACAACAACAACAAGTTCTTATATCTGAATAAGAGACAAGTAGTCATGAAAGAAAGAATACTTAAAAGCATAAGGCTTAAGCTTATGACTTAATGTCACAAGAATATCTGACCCTCCATTGTAAGAAAAAGGAATCTTACAACAAGAAAGACATCCCTTACTTTATTACGACGTCTTATCCTTTCATCTCTAAAATGAGTGAAGGCATGAGGATCGAAACCAAGAACATGTATAACCTGAAAAGGATTACATATGATGAAACATAGCCGCCCATGTTTCCAGTCTCAATTCCTTTATACACAAACAAAACTAACCTCGTGTATCAGAGTAGCTGATAGCAAAGTCTCTGCCTCAGCTGTCAAATGACGAGGAGCAACATTAACATGTCCTGCACACACATAAATAAATGAATTAATGAAGTATTCCAAATGCTAGATAAAGAAAAACATTTTAAGCAACACATTTATAGAATAACCCACCAGCTATAGCACGGCCCCATTGATCTCGTTCACATGCTACTGCCCAAGCAAGTGTATTCCCAGTTGTAGTCGTGTAGTCACCAAAAGAACTAAGTCGGCATCAGAGACTCCCTCTGACGAAGTGGTGAATAAAGCAGTTACAGCTCTGGCCATATATTTTGTTAAGAACAACATATTCCACAAAAGGTATGTAACAAATGAATCATACCTTCAACATATCCACGAGGAAGCTGCACACCTCTGTCTTGTCCACATGCAGAATATCCACTCAAACGCAAGTTCCCCTTAACAGGCTCAACATCCAATGCTCGTCTAAACCAGTCAGCTGTCTGACCTAACGCCTACATTAAGTTTTTATCAACGGTAAATATCTCTATGCCCCCTTTTGGAAAATAGTAATACTATAATTACAATTATAGTAAAAAACACCAGGTCATGAGAGAAATATAAAGCTGGCACAAATCATACACTATTACATAAAAGTAAAATTATTGGCCTAATCAAGTGGAGCCTTGATGCGCAATAATTGGAAATGTCTCCACAGCCTCAAAATTTATAGGCTTGTGCCATGGAACCAAACCTATTGCAAGTGTAAGGTAAACTACCAACCTACAATAGGCCCGCATTACATAGTAAGTCTAAATGGATTCAACACATAGCTTGATCTTTATAGAACCATGTAGCCTTGTTTACATAATTGACCTAATGAAACAAATCAAAATGAGAGGGAGGGCTAAAACTAATTAACCTTGCGAAGGCGGTGCTTTTTATCCTCTCCTGATATATCTTTAGAAGTGCAGTTATACCAACAATCACCGGAGATTGGAGGATTAGAAAGAGGATTGCAAGAGGGCAAGCCATGAATAGCATTAATCAGAGGCTCCCCGAGCTGTTCAGATAAGATTGATGATTAATTATATCAAGTAGATGTGAAAAAGAACAACAATGTTATGGTAAGACATAAAACCTCCAGATTCTTTTTCCATTCATACTAAACACTCACCTTAACAATGTCACCAACTTTTGGACAATCCCTATCAGGGGAGTGGGCAACAGCGTCGTAATTTAGATATATCCTAATAGGTTTCTTTTCATCCTTTTGGGGCTTTGATGATGTTGATAATACACCAAGTAACGCCCTGCCTCTATGCTGAAGGGATTTCAATTGACCAGGTTCATAAACTTGTGGGGTAACTGAATACACCTTGTGACCATGTCACTTTCTCTGTTCAAGTATCTGGTCATGTATGCAAGAGTGTGAAGCAATTTTCTCAACCCTCTCTTCCAATCCTTCCCGTTGAAATTGTCGTTCTTGGGTCTTCGCATCATTGATTTCACAGATACTGCTACATGAGCAACTTAAAGTAGATGCATAAAAACACCAATAGAAATAAAGAGCACAATATCATCAAGCTTTTTCAGTTACCAAATATATTAATCGGAAATCCCCTCAAATTTGATAAAACACCATGACATTCCAATGTTAAGCCATTTAAATCAAATCGGGTTAAAACTCAATCAAGATAGTTATTAAAATAACCTCAAACTACAAAACAAAATCTCATTCAAATTCCAAACAATTAAAATGAAACTGACTCAACATAAAATCTCATATTTGGCTTGCCAAACTTGTTGAGAATTCACATCGGATCTTACCTTCCATTGAGGATAAGGCTGATTATGGTAACACTTTCTTTCACATGGTTTGTAGCATGAAGGTCGTATATGACCACATCGACCACAAAAGTGATTGTCATACCCAAATTTTCTGGGCATTTTAAATTCATCTGATACATGTCCATTTGTTAAGTTTTACATTTTTTTAGCCATATGTACTTCTTAAAGTCTTCATAATCATGCATAGATGCATATATAGTAAAAAGTCAACATAAAATCAACATTTTACATGTTGAAAAAATGGACTAAAATTGCATTTTTTTAATGTGCATTTTTAAAAATAAATAAATAAATAAATTCATAATCATTTGATTTATCATCAAAATATTTATTGGAATTTTATTAATCACTTTTATGCATCACAAAACAAAAATCAAAGTTTCTAGAAGGTCCAAAATATCTCTAATTTATTACATCATTATTTCATGCATATATTACATCATTATTCACTATTTAATTAAATAAGTTTCTAGAAGTCACTCACACTCTTTGCATAATTCCTAAACTATCCTTTTGAGAGCCTATAAATAAAGTCATTATCATTCACAAATCTCACCATAAATCATTCACTAAACTAAGGCAAAACTCTCTTCATTTTTCTCTTCATTTTTTCCAAGTCATTCATTTCTTTCTTAATAGGTAAACTTTTATGTTTGTTATTTATTTAATTCTATAGCATCTTTACTCTTCCTTTATTCATCACCATTTTGCATGAAAACTCAGTTGATTTTAAATAAAGAGTTGAAAAATGTTCATGAACCTCCATAAGACAAAGTGACTTTTATTCTTAATTTTTCGTTTTTTTATTGCTTATTTTTTATTTCTGAGCTTTTCATGATGTTTGTGAGATTGAGTAGATGAATTTTCATTATTCATTTGCTTAATTTCATTAAAAATTAAGAAAGTTATGACCCAAAAATGATGAACATTGTTGCTAAAATGATGAATGTTGCTGAAAGTTGCTTGCAGATTCAGAATGCATCACAACCATACATTGCATCCATGTTGTTTTTCTCTTTAATTTGAAGCGCGCCACTTGTCACCTAGGGACAGGCCAACGCTATTGTGAGTGAAGGAGGGATCATGTACAGGATCCCCCACGTGAGTCCACCCTGATGCATGATCGTGACCGCTAATTTGATCATATGGTGAGGGCGAAGTCAACATGGTTGACTGGGCACTAAGCTACACTTGGGCTTCTTGGCCCAGATTACAAGCGCAACCCCCTTCTTTCTGACTTTATGTCTTTTTTTATTATTTCTTTTGCATATCTCCTCTATTTCACTTCTACCCCTTTCATTTATCTATTTTCACTTTCATTTTATTTTCAAAATTCAAATAATCTTTATTATTTTAGTTAGTAAAAATTAATTGATTAAATATTATTTTAGTTAGTTTTTCTAATTAAATTTAGTTAACTTGATTAATCTATTAAATTAATTCATAATTGATTATTTTTTATAATTAACTCTAATTAGCCTAATTAATTGATTTAATAAATTAACATTGCTAATTAAAAGTCTTTTCTCTTGATTAATTAAATTGATTTAATTAAGCAACTTGACTTTCTAAAATCAATTCTTTCAAGATAAATAAGCTCGTTCCAATGTCGAGGAATTTTCTCAAATCAAATCATCCTTACCATCAAATCGATTTCATTCATAATCATTTCATGTCCAAACCATTTTCTTAATTAATTTCCAACACTTGATTCAACATCAAGTTGTCTGTTAAAATCTTTTCGCAATAAATATCGGTTGAAAAAGATTGGGGTGGAAGCAATTTTTCTCTCTTTTCCCGAATGTTCATGTGATGACCACACTTAGCCTACTGTTTGAACATCCGTCAATCGCTTTAAATACTCTTAAGTAAACTATTAAAGTCGATTTTTTGATGGGTGAAAAAGATGGGGTGGAAGCAATTTTCCTCACTCTTCCCAAGTATTCGTGTGATAGTCGCACTTAGCCTACCGTTCGAATACTTGTCGTCCGTTAAAGAAACATGACTTGATTCATCACACAAATTTTATAATCAATCGATTGAAAAGATTGGGGTGGAATCAATTTTCCTATCTTTTCCCGAATATTCATGGGATGATTGTACTTAGCCTACCGTTTGAATAATCGTCAATCACTTAAAATATTTCAAACAAATCAAACCCCCGTGTGATTGAAACAAACCAAACATAAGTACTCGCCCATGTGCGATCAACCACTAAAACGTTTTCATACAAGGATATTGTTTAGTTCATTCTAATGCGCTTGCAGACTAGTGCTTAAGCCTCCCTCGTGAGCAAACAAGCCAATGCTTAACAATTAGAGCGCGATCTAAATACTTATCCATTAAAAAAACACAAACCAACAAACTGTAGTCCCTAAACTACGAATGTTCTAATTTCCTTATTGCACTATAAGGATACGTATGCACGATATTGCGAGATCTTGGTGAGCACCCCTAGTAAAAAAAACCTCCTCTTCTCCTATTTTGAGGTTTCCGTTCTTTCCGTTTTTTAATCCTTTCATTCGAAGAAAATAATTAACATAAGTTAACATTCAAATCGCAAATCTAACTAAGAGGTTCCCGTTGAGTACAACGAACGTGAGGGGTGCTAACACATTCCTTTTGCGTAATCGACTCCCAAACCTGAATATGGTTGCAACGACCATTATTCTTCTTTTAAAGGTTTTATCGATATTTTCCTATTCCTTCATTGGGATAAATAAAGTTCGATGACGACTCTGTTCGAACTATTTTTCCGCGTCGATCGCGAAGGATCGTATTTTTCGAGGTACGACAGATGGCAACTCTGCAGGGGATATATGCTCCAATCTAGAGAGAGTCAAGCCTAACTTAGTTTGATTTGCGATTAAATATTAACATTGTTTATTTGCTTTCATCTGTTTCTTTACCCTTTACGGATTTTGACATTTAGTTCTTATGTATTACAAAGGATGTTCCGACTGCTATGTATACTTTGTGAGATGGACTCTTTACTCAAGTCTTGAGAAAAACACTAAGATAGGACATTGGTTACGTAGGGTTGGCCAACTGGACTCACTTGTTTCTTTAGGATGCCCCACAAATAAGCATTTGTCAGATTTGGGCTCAAGCTTAGTTGAAATTTGTCGTTTCACATAAACTTCACAACCCCAAATCTTCATGTAAGACATATGTGGTTTCTTACCACTCCATATCTCATATGGTGTCTTATTAACCTTTTTGGATGGAACACAGTTAAGTGTGTAAGCTGCTGTCAATAGTGCATGTCCCCAAAAGGAGTTTGGAAGATCGGCGTTACTCATCATGGAACGAACCATGTCTAACAAGGTTCGATTTCTTCTCTCAGATACACTATTCCATTGTGGTGTTCCAGGAGGAGTGAGTTGGGATAGAATCCCACACTCATTGAGATGGTCATCAAACTCTAGACTTAAATATTCACCGCCTCAATCTGATCGAAGAGTTTTAATTTTCTTACCTAGTTGGTTTTGTACTTCATTCTTGAACTCCTTGAACTTTTCAAAGGATTCGGATTTGTATTTCATTAAATACACATAACCGTATCTACTGAAATCATCAGTAAATGTGATGAAATATTAAAAACCTCCTCTGGCTGGTATGTTCAGTGGTCCACATACATCAGTATGTATGAGGGTCAAAAGATCATTATCCCTTTTCACGATTTCCTGTGAATGGGGACTTTATCATTTTTCCAATTAAACAAGATTTGCATGTATCATATGATTCATAATCAAAAGAGTCCTAGAGTCCATATTTATGGAGTTTGGAAATGTGTCTCTCATTTATATGGCCTAAGCGACAATGCCAAAGATAACTTGGATTTAACTCGTTAGGTTTAATCTTTTTAGTATTAATGTTATAAATTGGCATTTCATGATCAAGGACATACAATCCATTGTTCATTTGTGCAGTAGGATAGAATATATCATTCAAATAAATTGAGCAACAATTGTTCTTTATTATGAATGAAAACCCAAACTTGTCCAAACAAGAAACGGAAATAATATTCCTGCTAATTGCAGGTACATAATAACAGTTCTCTAACTGAATTATTAAACCACTAGGTAAAGTCAATACATAAGTTCTAACAGCTTAAGCAACAACCTTTGCTCCATTGCCAGCTCGTAGGTCAACTTCACCTTTTGCCAAATCTCTACTACTTTTTAGCCCTTGCACATTAGTGCAAATGTGAGAATCACATCCAGTATCTAATACTCATGATGCAGAAGTAGATAAATTTATTTCTATAACAAAAATACCTGAAGTTGAAGTCTTTACTCCATTATTCTTATCTTCCAGGTACTTTTGGGCAGTTTCTCTTCCAGTGTCCGGTCTTACCGCAATAGAAGCAAGTTCTCTCCTTTGCTATGCCTCCTTTAGGCTTCAAAACATGAGCAGTAGGTTTGGGCTTGCCAACTTCCTTGCCCTTCCCTTTACCACCCTGCTTGGTGAGCCTTTTGTTCTGCTTCTTTCTATTACTGACCATCAGAATGGACTTCCCTTTTGACTTCAGATTCTGCTCAGCAGTTCTTAACATACTTAGCAGCTCTGGAAGAACTTTGTCCATATCATTCATGTTGAAATTAAGGACAAATTGACTTAAGCTCTCTGACAATGATTGCATGATCAAATCAGACGCAAGCTCCTTTTTGAGGGGAAACCCCAATCTTTCAAGGTTCTCCACATACCCAATCATCTTGAGTACATGGGGACCTACCGGGGCTCCCTCAGCTAGCTTGCCTTGAAAAAGGGCTTTTGAAATTTCAAACCTCACATGCCTTGCCTGCTCTTGACAGAGCATCTTCAAGTGTTCGATTATATCGAACGCTGTCATGTTTTCATGTTGCTTTTGCAATTAAGAATTCATGGTAGCCAACATGAAGCAAGCAGTTTCATTGGCATCATCGACATGCTTCTTATAAGCATCTCTTTCAGCCTTAGGAGCATAAATATGAGGCTCCTCTTCAGGAACATGTGTCTCTAAGATATACAACTTTTTTATCATGTTTGAGGACAATCCTCAGGTTTCGGTGCCAATATAGAAAATTTGTCCCAAACAATTTTTTCTTATCAAGAATTAATCGCAAAAATGTTGTTAGAGGTTTTTGTTATCATGGTAATCTACATAAAAAAATGTGAAATTATAAGTATCAATTAAAACCAACATATTCAATTAGGCCTTTAATTAAATACGTTTCCACTATTTTACTTAAACCAAATAACCCTCACTATTTGATTCAGAAAATCCCGTTGAAAGATTTTCTAGTGGGCCGAGATCCATATTTCACTTTGTTTTAAGTCAGCGTTAGGCTGATTACATAAAACTCAGTTATTTAGGTAGGAACTCCTTCCAATCGTATCTAATACGATTCTTGAATATTCTCATTTGGGTGAATAGCTCCTTATTCTAATCCATCATATGGATCATTCCCAACTCTTGCTTCCAAACGTATATAATCTTATTATAATTTGTTTAGTTAAGTTTGACCCATTGTTTTAGAAATTGGATATTACATTTATCCCATCGCACCTTACCAATATAGAACATGCACCTTGCGTTAGGCGAAACCTACATTATTCGATACTAGTCTTGATGAATTCTAAAACTTGGAAAGCATAAACTTAATATTCAATTTTGAGGGAATTTATAATTAGTTTGATCTCACCGGCTTATTTATCATATAAATCGTCTCTCACATGCATCAACATACATACAAAATGAAATAGTTACGGCCCCTAACGCAATTGTTCTCCCAAGCCAATGAGAGAACCTAAGCTAAACCTAATAACGATCTACACTTCTCCAAGAAAGATCTCCAAGGTTGTACTCCTTTGATCTTGTATTCTTCTCTTTCTTCATAACATTATATTACATCAATGAATACTCATTTTACATGCGAGGGAGTGAGATGAGAAAAGAAGTTACATAAAGAGTGTATAGAGAAAGGCACGACACGCAGGACGTATTTAAAAATACCAAAACAAAATAAAAGAAGACTAAGGCCATAATCCTTCACCACAAGAAAACAATAATAAACACATTTTATTATTTTAATTATGAATTTAAACTATGTTAATTAAATAAATTAAATTAAACTTTGGCGATTGATCATGATTAATTGACGTTTCTACTATCCGGTTATTAACGTATACCAAATTATTTTAAAATAAATAATAACAACAATTTATTATTATTTAATTATATAATAACACGATACTTTATCATATTATTTTGAAAACTTTTCATTCTACATATACACAATAATCGTGAGGTAGCCGTGAATGAGTATTCGGTACAGGAAATTGGCATTTTGTATACACAGTAATACATACTGCATATTACATACAAATATTGTTATAATAACTTTTATTATATTTATTGTATGATATAGGCAACATATCGTTATTGTTACCGCAACATGTTGATAACGTGAAAATATATCATTTATTTCGACTCGATTCGCCTGCAATTTAATGTCCTTTTACTTGTTTTTCGAATTATTATGTTGTGTTATGTTTGTGTTTCAGGTATTTGTCGAATAAGAGCGTTCGTGCGAGAAAACTAGGAAAAGAGCAAGAAAATAAAGAAAAAGACCAAGTTTCTGCCATTTTACTGATATGGCGTCGTCGTGAGCAAATGGCGTTCGCCATTGCCTTTGCCAGCCACGTCATTTAAGTATCAAGGCAATGGCATTCACCATTTCCCTAATGGCGTTCGCCATTATGCTGCACACAGCAGTTCTGTGAAAGTGGGCAATTTTTCAGCAGTTTTTCAACTTATTTTCCCTCCAACTTCCCTGAACATTTTTGGGGAGTTATCAGGCACTTTGGACCTCTATATATAGGATTTCTCTTGACATTTTTGGGGATCCAAGTTGTTTGGAAGCGCTGCTTATAGTTTTACAGAAATTATCATTGAAAAAGTGGTAGTTTTCTCACATCGAGGAACTATCACACCATTAGTGTTTAAGCCTATAATCTATGTAATGCTTGGATCAAATCTTGTCGCAATTTTAAGGTTTCTTTACATTCATCGCATTTATCTTCTTGCTTTTATTTTCCGTCATTTACTTTTACGCTTTATTTTACTGCCATTGTTACTGTTTCAAGCTTTTATCTTTCTCTGCAAACATCGCTTTAAATTATTTTAAACCAATTATTATGTCTTTAGTTAATTCAAAAACCCAAAATTGTTCATTTGTTTCCGCAACCATGTCTGGCTAAACTTATCTGAGTCCGGCGTATGAGGACCTTCGTTACCGATGGGACTCAGTAGAAAATAATAGGCGTGAAACATTAAATAAATTATGTTTTGGTTTTAGTTTCTAATTGTAAGTATTAATGTTTTTTCATGAGAGTGAAAATCATACAAAGGTTCGAGCCGATAGCGCGAGAGTGTGATGATTGAACCGTATAGCGGACACTAGGCATCGATCCTAAAAACAGCGAGAGCGCTTTAGGCATCGTTTAGGATCTTATTGATTTTCAAAATATGCTTTTTAATTGAAACGGGTGAGCGAGAGCAAAATCCTGTGGGTAGGAAGTGTGGTTCTAGTCAATAGCGCGAGAGTGTGAGACAGAGTCTTTAGATCAATATTTTCTACAGAACTATATTTAATCGTATTTTGCACCCGAATTCTACAAGTCCCTTAGGAACACGGAATCCATATTCCGGCCTCTCCTTATTAATATATTTTCTAAGTTTCATTTTAGTTTTCATTTTAATTCTGTTTAAACCAAGTAATCATTAGCCTTAGCTTTACATCGCAACAATAGATAACGGTAGGTTGACATTGGTCTCTGTGGGTTCGACAATCTTTTATATTACTTCGATATTTTCGTGCACTTGCAGATGCATCAAGTTTTTGGCGTTGTTGCCGGGGATTAACAGTCAATATTGTGATTCAGTTGTTGCACCGTATAGACTACGACACTCTTATCTCAATTATTATGTATCACCCAGATTTCCTCTACAATTACCACTCCCAATATTTCAGGAGTCGCAAGAATCCCATAAATCTGACCTCGAAATATTAATGGAGGATTTCAATGCGACGCTAACTCACATTCACCCAAATTCCCTCTATGATTACCACTCCTAGTTTTTGAAGAATCGCAAGATTTTCATAAATCCAAACTCGAAATACTAATGGAGAAATTCAATGTGACGCTTACTCACTCTAGGATAAAATCTATAATGGAGCGCTTTATGGAGATACAAACTCTCCAAAATGAAGAGTTTAGAAAACAACATCTTTAAATCAATGAAAACCTTAGGCAGATGAACATTGTGGTCGAGTCCCTCGCGACTCACAACGAGGCATTGAAGACTAAAATTTCCCTGCTTGCGCAAACACCTATAGGACCCTCCCCTGAGAGACATGTGGATGTTGTAATAACCAGTAGTGAAGAACAAATAGAAAATCCTAGGGAGAGTGATAATGAGGTTGGGGATAGTTTTGGTGAAAAAGGCGTAGAGATTAAGAAAAATCCACCGACGCCACCCGAAAGGGAGGTTGTCGAAGAGGTAGAGAAGGAAACATCTATTTTTGTTCCTCCTCCCTATACCCCATCGATTCCTTTCCCGCAAAGGTTTGTGGAAGCTAAGGTAGACTCCTAATCCAAAATGTATGTAGAGGTATTGGAAAATATCCACTCCAATGCACCTTTGTCTGAGGTCCTGCATAAAAAGAGAAAGTTAGAGGACCATGAAACTAGGGAAATCATTAATGTTAAGAGGGGAAGGTTAGATTTTGAGGTGGTGGATGAAATAACTAAGCCCAAACTTGAAAAGCTGATACTCAGGATAGATCCAGAACCACCACCACAAGTTCAAAAGAATGAACCACCCCACAGAAGGAAGAAAAGAAAAGGTGAGGGATATGAGAGATGGCTTGATAAGTGGCCATGGAAACCAAAGATTATTAAAAGTTTAATCGAGGAACCATCCTCGAGAGAACCACCATGAGTGCTTGCACTCCTTAGCCATCGAGCTATCAACGTTAAACAAAGTGATGCGTGGGAAACAACCCACGTGGTTTTTATTCTAAGTTTCTCTGTTTATGTTTTTGAATTTGCAGAAAATAAAGAGATGGATCGCTTGTCACGTCTCGGACACATCTAGGCAAAAAATCTCTAGATAACGATCCTGGAGATGAGCTAGTGCCCACGGACATTCCTACGAATGTCGCTGCTGGTGGTGACACCGATGATGAGTATGATAGGAGAGAATATATCTCTCCCGTCCGTAACTCACCTCTTCCTCGTTCTTCGCATAGTCAGGTTCCACCTGCACACACCGCACCATATTTTTCTAACACTTTTGCAGGTACTTCATCCGAAAGCGAGCAATATGAGTCGGTTCAAGAATTACGAAATCGAAGATCTCATAATAACGAGGGCGATAGTTTATTTTATGCCACATATCAATAACAACAAGAGATGATGGGCTACATGCAACATATGCAAGCATCACAAGCTTAAATATCGAAGGTATCTCAAAATACCCGCCGCCAAAGCAGAAGTGGTCAGCGAAGACATGTACATCAAGAGCAAGATCAGAGAGGATTTGGCACGCAATGGAATTCACACAGGTTCCATCTTTCCTTTTTCCACCTTTTATCAAAACATTGAGGACAATGTTTGGTTTAAGTGTAGGGGGAACTTTACTGCTTTTATTTTAACGCTTTCTAGTTAGATTTATCGTTCCTTAGTTTATTTCATGTTGTTAGGATTTTATCTGTTTCTAGTTTAAATTGTTGTTTGTCGAGTTTTTGCATGTGCTTTCGAGTCTTTATGCGTGGTTTTCACTTGTTATTAAATTCCCCCGAAAATTTAAAATTTTAACCTCCAATAATCTTTTTTTCCTTGATTCATGGCACGATACTCTAAAAGTATATAGGTTGTTTTTAATTTAGGCTGTGTTAGAGAGACTTGGGAAAGTTTCGATAAAATCGATACCGTCCTGACACCCTAAACCCCCTAAATATGCAAAATCAATTTGAATACCCATTATGTTGATACCTTAAGTTCAGTTTTAAAAGTAATCCCTAAGTAGTTTATTTAAGCAGTCAACATCATTTTAAGCACACACTAAGTAAGAAGACGACGCAAATACGAGTATGATCTCTGGTTTAAAATGAGAAATTAAGAGAGAAAAAAATGATGAAATGAATGATAAGATATGTTCCTTCTAAGTTAGGTGGTCCTCACCCAATCACTTAGCCCAACGGTACAAACTCTTTAAGTTCAATTGATGCTTAAGCATATTTGCCAAGAAAAATGAAATAACGATGAGATCATAGTCACTAACAGGCTTTTTTTACCATGAATGTGTATGGATAACGAGCTTAATGTGATTGCACTAGAATCAAATAGGGTGAAAGAGAGCAAGAGATATAGGTTGAGTTATAATGACATGATTCAGATTGGTTTGCATAAGGAGGGAGTTTTTGAAATTGTGTCGTTACGGTATCCTTGGTATTGATATTTAGTACCTATCGATCTAACATTAGCCTAGCAGCCACGTATGATTAGAGTCTCGTTGTGCCTATGTTTTGAACCGTGCTTATTTCTTTTTTTACCATGTTGGTTGATTGCTTGAGGACAAGCAATAGTTTAAGTGTGGGGTGTTGATAACGTGAAAATATATCGTTTATTTCGACTCAATTCGGATGCAATTTAATATCGTTTTGCTTGTTTTTCGTATTATTATGTCGTGTTATGTTTGTGTTTCAGGTATTTGTCAAATAAGAGCGTCCGTGCGAGAAAATCGGGAAAAGAGCAAGAAAATGAAGAAAAAGAGAAAGTTTCTGCCATTTTACTGATATAGCATTCACCGTGAGGAAATGGCGTTCACCATTGCCATTTCCAGCCACGTCATTTAAGTATCAAGGCAATGGCATTTGCCATTGCCCTAATGGCATTCTCCATTGCCCTAATGGCGTTCGCCATTACGCTGCAGACAACAGTTCTGGGAAAGTGGGCAATTTTCCAGCAGTTTTTCAACTTCTTTTCCCTCCAACTTCCATGAACATTTTTTGGGAGTTATCAGGCACTTGGGACCTCTCTATATAGGATTTCTCTTGACATTTTTGGGGATCCAAGTTGTGCGGAAGCGCCGCTCATAGGTCTAGGCAGAAATTATCATTGTAAAAGTGGTAGTTTTCTCACATCGAGGAACTACCACACCATTAGTGTTTAGGCCTACAATCTATGTAATGATTGGATCAAATATTGCCTCAATTTCAAGTTCTTAATTCAATTTACATTCCAGTTTTTATTTCAGGTTCCTTTACATTCATCACATTTATTTTCCTTCTTTTATTTTCCGCCATTTACTTTTACGCTTTATTTTTCTGCCATTGTTACTGTTTCAAGCTTCTACCTTTCTCTGCAAACATCACTTTAAATTATTTTAAACCGCTTATTATGTCTTTAGTTAATTCAAAAACCCAAAATTTTTTATTTGTTTCCGCAACCATGTATGGATAAACTTGTCTGGTACGGCGTATGAGGACCGTCGTTACCGACGGGACTCGGAAGAAAATAATAGGCGTGAAAGATTAAATAAATTCTGTTTTGGTTTTAGTTTCTAATTGTATGTCTTAATATTTTGTCACGAGAGTGAAAAGCATACTAAGGTTCGAGCCGATAGCGCGAGAGTGTGAGGATTAAACTGGATAGTGGAAACTATGAATCGATCCTAAAAACAGCGAGAGAGCTTTAGGCATCCTTTAAGATCTTATTGATTTTCAAAATATGCTTTTTAATTGAAATGGGAGAGCGAGAGCAAAATCATGTGGTTAGGAAGTGTGGTTCTAGTTAATAGCGCGAGAGTGTGAGACGGAGTCTTTAGATCAATATTTTCTACGGAACTAGATTTAATCGTATTTTGCACCCGAATTCTACAAGTCCCTTAGGAACACGGAATCCATATTCCGGTCTCTCCTTATTGATATATTTTCTAAGTTTCATTTTAGTTTACATTTTAATTCCGTTTAAACCAAGTAATCATTAGCCTTAGCTTTACATCGCAATAATAGATAACGGTAGGTTGACATTAGTCTCTGTGGGTTCGACAATCTTTTATATTACTTTGATATTTCCGTGCACTTGCGGACGCATCACATGTGTATTTAATTTATAATAACAATAACAACATTTGTTATTAAATTATAAAACAAAATAAAATACTTATAATAATAATAACAACAATTATTATCATTATATAAAAATTTTGTAAACCTTAAAATGACTCTTGACAACACAACTCTTGTGCCGTCAAAAATTCTAATGAAACTCATTCATACTATCAAAATCGTAACGATCGATTAATCGAAATGTCATTGCTTCACCATACAAACGTTTGATTCCGAAGCAAAAGATCATTGACCAATCACATGAAATACAATCATCACAGAAATTGAATCGATGAAATAAAAGGCATATCAAATATACCTCCATTGCATCCGAATTATTCATATCTTATATGAAATTGATCAATCACTTTTGTGTAACTTATGAATGATCGATATATCGCTGCTTCACCATACAAAAGTCGAATTTCGAAGCATAGTCAACATCGAATCATCCAAATCATACACAACATGATGCCAACAAATTAATTTTCTTTATTATTTAATTTATTTTGTGTTTGAATCGAATTAAAACAGAAAGTACAAAAAATAAACATCTACCAGATTCATGGTTTCGTAAGTGGCTCTGATACCACTGAAGGGAAATTGCGATCTAAAACGCAACGGAAATTAAAATTTTCCCTTTAGTGATCCTTACAAATGAGCATGATCAGTGATAGAAACGGTTACCTCTTATGGTGATTAACAATTTTGATGTAGATCTGGATGAATGATCACGAGCATTGAAAAGAACAACACCTCTACTCAGTCCACACAAACAAAGTGTCTTCAATCTCAGTGCTAGCTGCTACGAATGAAGACTTTGAGTGAGTGAGTGAGAGAGAGAGAGAGAGAGAGAGAGAGAGAAATACCTCCAGGGTTTCACCAACTGAATCTCATCAAGTTCAGAAAGCTTCTACACAAGGGTTGTATTATAGAACCACTTGTGTGGGCTGCAAGCAAAAAAGCCCAACTTAAGTGCACCATATAATAATAATAATAATAATAATAATAATAATAATAATAATAATATAATTACCATTATTATAATAAACATATTTTATCATTATTATATTTAATAACTATAATAATAATAATAAATAATATTAATAATATTAACTCTTATTATTATATTATACGATGTTTCATATTCCACTTAAGTACACCGTACCTTACGGTGTTCCATAATTCTCTCAAGTACACCGTACCTTACAATGTTCCTTATTTATTCTATCTCTTATTAATCTGTCTTTATGTGTGTGACCCTGTAGGTTCTCGTGACGTTGATAATTATATTAAATTATATATTTAATATAATAAACAATGAGCGGTATCTAGCAACACATCACTGCTACCCAAGTCACGAAAATGTTATGTGATCTGACAAAATCTTTTGTGATAGTACTCACTATGCCAAGGAAGGGAAAAGACAGCATTTTTTTTTGCCTTTAACAGCGCTTAAAAGCGCTGCCTAAGGTGGCGCTGCTGTAGGTAAAGACAGTGTTTTTTTAATGCAAAAGCACTGCTAAAGGCCTACTTTAGGCAGCGCTTTACCTTGAAATGCGCTTTCTAAAGTAGGCCTTTAGCTGCGCTTTTTCCTGGAAAAGCGCTTTCTAAAGTGGGCCTTTAGCAGCGCTTTTTCAGGCCTTTTATGTTTTCTTTTGGCATCTTTAGGCAGCGCTTTTTAAAGCGCCGTCTAATGTATTTTTATTTCACTTTAAGGCAGTGTTTTTAATTGAAAGCGCTGTCTATTGTGTACTATAGGCAGCGCTTTTTCTAAAAAGCGCTTTCTTTTCTTCACGTAAAATTTGCTTTTTAAAAGCACTTTTTAAAAATCAGAATTTAGGAAGCGTTTTTTGTTTAAAAGCGTTGCCTATTCCTTATTTTTTAGAAAACATTTTTGTGGAAATAATACCATAAACCTGTATAATTCAAGCCTTTGTTTCAAACAAATAGGCATTATATACCATTATAATCCAAAATATATACACCATTACCATTCAAAACATAAACCATTTGATATAAATCAACACAAACATGCATCATATATACATCAATCCATAATTCTAATAACAATTTGTTCACCTAGAAATCCTTTAACTTCTAAAGATTCCTAATATACAACCACTTCCAAAACTATACAAAATTCCATAACTACACAACAACTTCCATACCTTATATGATTCTTTTCTCAATATAGTATTCACACAATTCCTCCTTGATTTCTTCCAACTTATCTTTCGAGTAATGAGCACACTTGTATTCATCAAAGTACTACATAATAAAACATAATATGCATGATT
Organism: Lathyrus tuberosus; assembly: GCA_022829125.1. NCBI lineage: Eukaryota > Viridiplantae > Streptophyta > Magnoliopsida > Fabales > Fabaceae > Lathyrus > Lathyrus tuberosus. Next base: position 584,388 of record JALAZF010000205.1, on the reverse strand, counting down.
TAGTTAAAAGTCATAAATTATATGATATATTCGATAAATACTAAAATAAATCCTAAGTTATAAATCCATACCATGATTGGAATCTCTATTTGATCCAAATGAAGGATTTCTCTCATAAACCTTAAAACGTAATAACCGCAATCTATACCATTACGCTGACGAGCACACTACACAGAAAAACAAATAAAAATATATAGTTGTCTTGTTTTATCAAGTACCATCACTATTATAAGCAAAATTGTGAAAATTAATATACCTCCACTCTGATCCAAGTAATGTTGTTTGCTTTAGACCGTGGTACTCGAGCTTCTCTTTGTGATCGGAATACTTGTATTGCTCTAACAAAATAAAAACATATATTTAGAACAATCTCACAGAAATAATTAAATATACAAATACACGTGAATATTTAGAACAATCTCACTTACGTATCAACCATATTCTCCATATCCGGATATGTTGTCCAATCACCATCCAATGAATTCAAATAATACACTACTTCTTTTGTAGGATTAATAGCAACCAACAACCAGTGACCACTGTAAAATAAAACAAAAGTTTAGATGGAAATTTTCTACGCAAAAGATACAAAGATTATAATGAAATTAGAAGGAAAATCTAACCCGTTGCCAGTATTATACGGTAAAAGATACAAACTTTCTGTACTGCTGGCCATAAATCTCTCGACTAAGTGATCTCTTACTGAATCTGGATCCTGAACAATTAATGGTGCGTTGACACAGGCGCAAGACACGAAATAGAATCTATTTGACAATTGATTCCCGCGCATAAATTTGTCATACAAGAACCTTAAATAAAAACATAATAAACATTAGAATATTTTCATTGAAATGTGTAAATAAATTGTTCAACTAATTAGATAATAGATTGATCGGCGTACCAGATGTATGGATGCATAACACCGATGCCTAATTCAAGATGCCGAAAAATCTGATCCATGTCCTCTTTTGCAAGTGTTTCGAAATTAGAATAACCAAAAATACCTTCCTCCATATCTATTTGAAGAATGGCACCATGCATCAAATCTGATGTTCCCACAAGTGTTTCAAGACACATCCTAAATCGAGCAACATAAGCTCTTTTTGATCCGGTCCTTGGAAGATCTTTTTTTTTTGTTGGATACGTTACTAATTTTCTTGCTGACTTGTTGTGACTCTTGAGCAGAAATCTAAAAATCATATAATTTAGGTAAAGTATAAAATCATGAAGCTTTTGCATTCGGATCACAGAATTAACACTTTCAATGTACCTCTTTTTGTGATGCAACAGACTCGTTGTGCCGCAAAATCCCTTTATCCCTAGATGCGGGTTTTGTAGGAGTCTAACATTACCATGTAAAAAAATGTACGTAATGGTTCAGAATGCTTTTCATAATGGTTCAGAATTGACATTTGATTACTAAAACATTCATAATGGTTTTCAACATACCTCCTCATCTATGAAAATGAGGTCTGACGGCCATGCAACAAACGGTCCTATTGCATCTCGCAGCAATGTTGTCTCTGAAACAAAGTCAGGTATCAGTAGCAACACATCCGACTCTAATGCAATATCAACCGATACTTTCAGATATCCATCAGGGAGCGGTTTATGGTGAAGTAAATCTCCCAACTTGCCAACTATGCGATAAGTCGGTGACGATAAATATAGCTGACAAGATGAAATGCCCTAAACTAATAATAAATATGTTACTGTTAATGTGTATATATGTTAATTAAAATGAATGGGCTAATTTAATTTCATAATAACATATATAATTACCTCGGGAAATTTCTTTTGATAATTAATACTAGCTTTGTCACTAGTATCTTTCAACTCTGAACCGCGCTTTTCCGCCATATATCTTTCTTTGTCCTTTTGCAATTCACGGACTTGTGCTTTTAATTCCTCCAACGATTGCATCACTTGTTGATTGCTAGGATTTTTTTCTTTGGTTGCTTATATAAGGATGATGGAGTCACACCAAATCCCTTACCACTGACACAGCCGGAATACTCAGGAACATTTAGTACTCGACTAAGTATGCTTCTGCAATCCTCGTCCTCACCTGTAGTTAAGGATTGAGATAGAGTCTCCTGAAATTCATTTACATATCGACAATTATTAGTGGGGATTAAAAATTAATTATATGTTAGTAAACTTTTGATTTAATTAAAGACATAATGTTATACTTACACATTCGTCAAAAACATGTTGAACATCGTCCCTAACAACTCCATCCTTGCCGACACGAGCATCCTTCCACAAAACATGTCCCGGAAGAGATGTTTCTTCACTTTTACTCTCTTCTAACTACACATTGAAACAAATAATAAGATCATCAATTATAACACATTGAGACAATTAATAAGATCATAGCATTTATATATACTTACCATTTTTTACTGTAAGCGTGCATATCCCAAACGTCCTTTTTTGTATGAATACGCGGGTGATAATGCTCTTTGCCGGTTTATGTCACTCACTTCCTGGATAAACAAGTTTAAGTCATATCATAACAATTTAATGTAACAAGTATACAATACAATTAATAGACATGACAAATTAACATTACATGGAATTTTACGGTTCTTCGTTTGGCTACAAATGTCTCCCATTCTTCAGGTGTAATCAAGTCCGCATACTTCATTGAAAGTTCTGCTTCAACAAACTTCCCTTGCTCATCCTTTAGAAAAGTGGTTGATAAAAAAGTTCGAAACCCTCTGAGTCTTTTTCCGGCCAATTGAAGACAATACTTTTTTCGGCTTTCATCAATGTTAAAAGACCTCTACTAAAAACATACACATAGAGTGTGTTAGTATAAGTAATTTAAAGACATAATCGTCAACAAAAATCTAATAACATCAATCATATATGGTACGTACCTGTATCTCAGTCCATATTTTTTCTTTACCGACTTTCAACGCGGGATTTCTCCAGTTATCACAGGTGATTGGTATGTGCTGACGAACAAGTGAACCTATGTAACTTGTCAATATTGCACTGTTAGGCTTAATTAGTTGGTCTTCAACACTCCAATGTACATCATATTTGATTCCTCTACCTCTTGCACGAATTATTGACTTCATAATTGTTATTCCTCGTGTAATTTCTCTTTCTACATTCTGAGGTAAATCATTTGCATCATTTGTATCGTGTGAGTCATTTGTATCCTGGTTACTAGCCATTTGACCTGTAGTAAAGAAAAAAAACAGCAAACAACGAAAAACGAAACACAAGTGATTATTACATTTCATTAGTAACAGCAAGCAACGAAAAAAGAAAAATGAAACAGATTGAGTATTACATTTTCAAAGAATAGGACACTCATCCTGGAATGAAGAGGATACTATTTTAAAATTTTATCTGTTGTATTAAGTTCCTTTTTAATAGATAAACCCTTCTGTCACTCTTCTATCAATCAATCAATCAGGAAGTTCATTTTGAAGGTGAGAAGCTCACATCCGGCTCCATAGAAAAGATCAGAGTCATCTTACTTAAGCTCTTAACAATGTTTTGAATAGCAAGCATAAGCATTTTTTATTATTATTTATGTCATAAAAACATTTATTGAGAAGAGAAGACATTGCTTCATCTAGTAAAAAATGGTGAACAGTAATAATTTGAAAAGGAAGCACGTTGTACACACTAGTGAAACCCGTGATAATCATAGCATCAACTATCCATCTTGGATACAAAGTTCTGACATTCAAACTTCTCAACATCAAGTACATCATCACCCTCTTGGATGGATAGCAAAAGCAGAGAAATGCATACTAACACATTCTAAAAATTTGTACTAACACATTATAACTCATTCTAACACATTCTAACACATTCAAAGTTGGTTCATTAACTTAATCTCTTCTCTTGTTTGTACTAACTGTCAATGCATACTAACACATTCTAACACATTCTAAAAATTTCACTAACACATTCAAAAGTTGCTAAAATTATTTTCTTCAATGCATACTAACACATTTTAAAAATTTCACTAACTGTCATATAATGGAAAAAACGAAAAAACGAAAACGTACCAGACGCGAGAAAGAACAGAACAATGGCGGTCGGAGAACACAACAATGGTGGTCAAATAACACAACAATGGCGGTCAGAGAGCAGAACAATGGCGGTCAGAGAACGATGGAGGTCGGAACAGTTGCGATATCGCCAAAGAGAAATGAGGGGGAAGTCATGAAAATGATTAGTAAGAAATGATTAGGGCTTTTTTATTTTTTAATTAACAAATGACCTAAGGCAGCGCTTTTTGAAAGCGCTTTCATAGATCAACCTATAGCAACGCTTTTCCTTAGAAAGCGCTTTCTTTTCATTGGCCTACAGTAGCGCTTTCAGAAAGCGCTTTCATATGTGGGGCCAACTTAAGGCCTTTAGCAGTGCTTTTTGAAAGCGCTTTCTAAGGTTACCCTTTAGCAGCGCTTTCTAAGGTTATACCTTTAGCAACGCTTTTATAAAAGCACTTTCTAAGGTAGTGACTCCGTACGACCTTTAGCAGCGCTTTTAGAAAGCGCTTTCTAAAGGTAGCCTTTAGCAGCGCTTTTTTTTAGCGAATTTTTTTCAAAACTTATAGCAGCGCTTTCTTATAAAAGCGTTGTCTTTGTAGTGATGCCAAAAGCGAATTTTGGCGTAGTGACTTGTGTGTACAATTACCCTTTTCTCCTTATGTCTATATTGAACACAAGGCATATACTGTGTCATCCTTGTCCAGTTCAATATTGGGCTCTTAGACATTTATCCTGTTATGCAGGATGAGCAAATTCCATCTAGGTCACTCATGTCTCTCAGCATGCTTTGTGGAGTACCCATCAACAGTCTTTATGGTCGTCTAGTTACGGACAATGTTATATCAGTAATAAAGTACTCGACTCTACATCTCGGGTCCATAGTGGTTTCAGATCGAAGGGTGATATACACCACTATCACCATGAGAGTAACTTATGACACTTTGCATAACATTCTATGTAGTACTCTCATAGCGGGTCAATCCAGTATAAATATTACTTCTAATATTCATACCTATGTTAAGACTTGATAACTTCGTATCCATGATCCATGAGATATGATCATCAGACTATCTACATAATAGTCTTAATGCTTTAAGGTTATCCCACTTCACAATAAAGCTCGACTACATATACTTTACGAATAATGTCCTTATGTTTAATGGGATCTCATGATTAAGTCACACTTAATATTTCATTAAACGAACTAGCTATTCTAGGGACTTTATTATTCTAGAAAAACAACAATAATAAAGAAATGTCTTTTATTAATAATAAGTAATTCGCTCTGAAGCATGGGTACTTCTAAAATGGTGAAGTACTAGGACCGGGTACTCGTACCATACTCGTGGTACTTCATTTTTTTCATTATTCGATTTTAAATAAAATTTGTGGTTTTCTCAAATATTAATATATTATATTTATGTGTTTTAGTTTTTTTTGTTATTGTATCTTAACATTATTTTTAGTTTTTTCAATTTTTTATAATGGTATTTTGTTATGAACCAAACAATTTAGTTTACTACTCATACATTTTATAAAAAAATTTCTTATTTCTTATTAACTTTTTTTTTTTAATTTCGTATCCCGTACCAGTACCTGTACCCGTACTGGTTACGTACCCGTACCTATGCATCATAGGTAATTCAATACAAGTACCAAAAGTATTGGCCTCTAGGGCTTACACCAATCGTTTTAACGATGGTTTTAAGAGAAATAACCAAAAGTGTGGATGAAAATTTTAAAAAAAACCACTTTTGAAGAAAATTTTAAAGAACTAAAAATAAAATATATGATATTTAAAAGAACCACAAACATATTTAACTGTATTATATTTGCTTATAAAAATTGAAAAAAAAAACATACGAAATGATAATTTTATATTTAAAATAATTTCAAATATTACCATTCATGCACGGGTCAACTTCTAGTTTACAAGTATTTTAAAACAATACACGATTCAAATCACAAAACATATACAAAGCTAAATGTGTACACACGTGCAATGTGTGAGATATGCACTAATAGCTCATGAGTCTCACCATTTGGGTTTACTTGACTGTTACATTCATCTGCATGAACAACTATCATCTAATCTTTGATTATCATACGAACAATATTAGTGTAGATGGTCTAACATGTGTTGGTGATGACATAGTATGGCACACTGAAAGCGGTAATGGATGACACTTAGAGGGTGATGATGATGCAAAAACTAAAGGTCCAAGAGCTTGTCCAAATAATGACTAAGAAGCATCACTGACACTGTTATTTGTTGCAATGCCTAGGTTTTTTTGTAATCACAAATCAACATTACACGGAACTAGAGGGATTATTCAATAAGAGACCCACAATCATTCTTATCAGATCATCAGATAAGCTCAAAAAGTGATCGTATATAGTAGTGCACTGGAAGATAAAGTTTAACATACACAACTTTAAATTAATTAAATAATGATACAATAATCACTACAAAAAAATGCAAATTGTGAGATGAAAAACACTTCGCAAATGCATATATCACCCTGCAGCGTAACTATTGCAAGGTGTACCAGACACCCGACAAAAAGGTTAGTCGCAACATGTTGTAAGGAAAAAAACACGCCGCAAGTTAGCCAAGTGTATTTCACTTCGCAACGTTGCCATGTGAAATTCACCTCGCAACCCCTTTCCCAGAGTTCAGAGCAGATAACACGCATGTCAGAGCAGAGCATCAAAGTAGGTTTCCAGAGCAAACAGCCAGAAAGTTGCGAGGTGAATTTCACCTGGCAAATTTTGAATATACAGAATGTTGCTGAGTGAATTTCACCTGGCAAAAATTTTGAATTTGTCAAATGAAATGCACCACGCAAACTATAAATAATATAATAAATGGTTAAATACACAACGCCCCCTCTAATGTTAGCGAGTTCTCATTTTAGTCCCTAGTAAAGTTTTTTTTTTTAAAACTCCCTCGTAATACCTAGATTCCCTCGTTATGGCCCCTGTTTATTCCAGATTCCATTTTCAATTACTTGGCAGTCCAGGTGTATTTTTATTTTATTTTTTATTTAAATTTTAAAACCACATGGAATATCTTAATTTTTTATTAGTTTTATATATATATATATATATATATTAATTTTATTTACTTACTTTTTTATTAATTTTTTACGTTTTCTTAAATTATTTTTATTAATATTTTTTAATTTTCGTTTTGTTTTTAAATTAAGAAATATATTATACAAAATATATATTAAATACATTGGGCTCATGGTCTATATACCTAGAGCTCATTTTCAATTCTATTATGATGGTGTGTGTTTGATATATAAACACTAATATTGTTATTAAAAAAATTAATGTGGGACTTCACATAGCATTGGAAAAAATAGAAACATAACCTCCAATTTCAAATAGAAACAAATTTAAGCTGTTAACGTTTTATTCATTTCTTTCAACTTTGATGTTCACCTGGTCTATATATAGGTCAGATACATTAATTATTTAATGTATCTAAAAAGTAACTTTTGCTTATAATATGGGACGGAGGGTGTAGTAATTTTGCACACACACCATAAACAGTTTTTAATATATAAATAAAATTAATTTTGAAAGGTGTGAAATGGATGTATGCTTTTCTTTTAGTGTACATGAAACATTATAAAAGCTTCTGACAAAAAAAAAAAAATCTGAACCTGATTTAGGAAATGTATAGTTTATAGAGCCATGTCGGTACATATTGGAATTGCAGGTTTTCCAACTTTTGGTCTTCAAGCGCACAAGTAGTATAAGTTGTTAAGCCACTGCAGCAATGTGACGTATCAGGTGAACATCAAAGTTGAAAGAAATGAATAAAACGTTAACAGCTTAAATTTGTTTCTATTTGAAATTGGAGGTTATGTTTCTATTTTTTCCAATGCTATGTGAAGTTTCACATTGATCTTTTTAATAACAATATTAGTGTTTATATATCAAACACACACCAACCTAATAGAATTAAAAATTGGCTCTAGGTATATAGACCCTGAGCCCAAATTTAATATTTTAATAGTTAATTTATAAATATAATTTCATAAAAAAATATTAAAAAAAATAATTTAAGAAAATCTGAAAAATTAATAAAAAAGTAAGTAAACAAAATTTATATATATATATATATATATATATATATATATATATATATATATATATATATATATATATATATATAGGGGGTCTTTAAATAAAAATTTACCAGGTTCTAAAATGAGAACCCCCTAACATTCATTACAAGGGGGGTTGTGTATTTAACCCTATAATAAAAAATGATATATTTATATTATTCTAAATATTAATTTTAATATTTATAATAAATAATTTAAATTAAAAAATTAATTAAAAATGTTAAATTCATGAATAATGATATTCCGTTTTTTTTTTAATTTTAATATCCTGTTTTAAAAATATATTATTCTGTTTTTAAAAATATAATATTAATAATAATATTCTGTTTTTAAAAAATAATATTTTTTTGTTTCAAAAAAATAATATTATTCTATTTTTAGATATATAATATTCAGTTTTAATAATATTATAATATCAATTGTATATTATAAAACTGTTTTACAAAAATAATAAACTAAAATCTATAATATTATTTATTTATTTATCAATGAAAAAACGAAAAAAAAAATTGTTATTAACAAATTTAAAAATAGATTATTAACAAACTAAAAAATATGTTATTTACATATATCATAAACATATATTCTATCATTTCAACAAGTTTATACACAATACAATGATACAAATTTTATCAAAAAATTTCTAAAATATTATACACAAATCTAACCATCACTATTTTTATCATACAAACTTAAAAAAAAAAAAAGACATAATTTAAACCAGCTCATACAACACAGTGTAAAATAACAAACTATTTATTTCATGTGTACCTTAGTAAATGGATTTGATGAAAAACTTGAAAGTAAATCTGAATCCAACAAGAAATTTGAGTCTTGATGTCTCTTGAAGTCTTGATTTATGTTAAAATTTAGAGATTTGAGAGATTTTGAGGGGCTGGAAAAGAAATAGAGTAATAGTGTAAAATGAGAGAAAGAAGAAGATGATTATGGAATATGGTGAAAGATCTGAAGCAGTGGTATTTATAACAAGCTTGCGAGGTGAAAATCACCCTGCAACATTTTAATCCGTTGAACCTTGCGAGGTGAATATCCTCCAGCAACGCATGTGTCAGTCAAACGCCCATCTGCCACTCTGTGCAATATTAAATGCTATATTAATTTTTCCAACGCATGTGACCGTTGAACCTTGCGAAGTGGATGCCACCCTGCAACCATTATATCTGTGGGACTTGCGAAGTGAAATTCACCTCGCAAAGTCTGTGTCACAAAAGTGTCCAAACGGTCACCTGCAACCCTGACGCATCACTAATTGCAACATTCAATTTTCCTCAAATTTTTTTAAACACAGTTGCGAGGTGTTTTTCACTTCGCAACTTTCTTTTAAAAAAATTCAAATTTCCCTCCATCTGATGCGAGATGGAAAAACCTATATTTTTTTAAAATTACGTTGCGAGGTGAAAAACACCCCGCAAGTACATTATTTTGCGAGGTGATTATCACCGGGCTAATTTAGCTTTTTCTTGTAGTGAGTATTATACTTATAACATATTCTTATCCCATAATAGTTGCCTCGTATTAGGGTGACATGTATCTCATAAGACATAGTAGAATACGATCAAAGCAACATCTTTTCATGCTCATCTATGATGTCCCAGATTAGTGAATAATCCAATATACTACGCATCTATCAAATGATGTAATTTTTCGCAAGTATGGTACACCCAATCATATGTAAAAAATATGTCAGGGTGCAAGCTCAAACCTTCCCCCATTATACCATTTTCATATCTGGTTGTGTCATTCCTATTTCTCAGCTGACATAAATTATGACAATGAGTACCTCTGGTCCACATTGGTGTATTAAAAAGAATTAAAATGGATTAGGAAATTAATGAAATTTCTCTTAGAGTATCTCAGAGTTTTTGAATGTTTTGTTGGTTGCTTATATTATCTCTTTGATCAATCACAATTTTTTTTCCACATTTTTTTGGATAAATTCGTTTTCATTATTTTCTTTTGCATGCATAAAATAGACCTTTGAAAAACAACAAACACAAGAAGATTCAAATTAGAAATTTTGTGATTAGAATCAAGAAACTTGTGCAAACATGATTAGAATCATGTAAATCCTATTGAAAAACAAGTGTGAGTTCTAAAGTCACACATTGCTTAGAAAAGTAGAGGTTGAACATTTTTTATGTAAGAGGACCCGACCCATACACCTATCACCTTAAGGTTTGGGGTGAATATGTGGCGTCTCTCTCATATGTTTGGGTGAGTTTTTGACCTTTAGGTGAGTGTTTGATCCAATGTGAATGTTTTCCCCTCATGACGACCCATTAGTCGTATCAGAGTCCGGTTCGAGTAAGAGACCAGCTCTTTGTGTCGAAAGTCTTTCTGACATGGTGGTCAGACAGCGTGTGCTGTTGAAGTGCCCATAATGAGATAATGTGACTCTCAACGGCGGTACAAGCATGTGGATGAAAGAGTTTTTGCTTGAGGAGAAGCATAATGGATGAACTCACACTTGAGGGGGAGATTGCTGATAAACAAGTGTGAGTTGTGTTGAGAAATAAGTGTGAGTTCTAAAGTCACATATTGATTAAAAAATAGAGGTTGAGCATTTTATAAATAAGAGAATTCATACACATATCTCCTTAAGGTTTTGGTAAATATATGGTGTCTCTCTCACTTTTGGGTGAGTTTTTAATCTTTAGGTGAGTGTTTGACCTAATGTGAATCCTTCCCTCTCATGACAACCCATCAAATCCTTAACTTAAATCATGAAGTTTTTATTTCTTGAAAACTCTATTCTAGAGTTATGACTCGAGTCAGGAGAAGTAATGGCTCGAATCATGAGCAAGCTTTTGAAATTGGATTCTAAAGTTGGATGCATGATTAGAGTCACACCTTTCTTTAAATCAAATCAAAAATTTAAAAAAAATTCAATTTTGATTTGTTCTCTAGAAGTGTGACTCGAATCACACTTTGATGAATCAAACATGAATTTTTCAACTTTGAATTACTCTCTGGAAGTGTTACACGAATTACAAATTGGTTTGACTCAAATCAAAATGGTAAAAATCTAGCTATCTGATTTTTATGTTCTTGATTCAAATCATCCACTCACTAGATTAGAATAATCATTTTTACTATTGACTTGGATCAAAATGTCATTTTTACTCTATTTTAGTATTTTATCTCTAATACGTACAAAAGTTAATATTTGCGTCTCTAGTTCATAACTTGTATAATTTACAGATTAATTTTTGAAAATTCTTGAGTGTTTATCAAGCACACTAATTTTTTTAGATTAATTTTGAAGAAAAACGTTTTTGAATATAGATTTCTTGAAATTGTAAAGTTGTTGTGCGGGATTTTTCTTTAAAATTAATCTTAAATTAAAAGAAATTAGCTTGCTGAGTTATATTTCCACCGACGCTATCCGTACTTCATTACAATAAATAAATAATTACACCAACAAAAAAACTTGGCACAACAATTGAATTATTTTATTTAATAAATTAAACATATATAAATAATAAATGAAAAATTGAAAGATTAAAAACCTTTTCTTTATTTAATTACATATATATCATTAAAAAAGAGGATCTTGTTTTATTTGAAATTTATCGTAAAATAAAAATACATAAAATTATATTTAAATCTTCTTTATTATTTTATTAAAATAAATTAGTATTTATATTGGATTAAATTATTTTTTATTGTGAAATATATTTTTATTTTGTAATATTCATTATTAAATATTTATTTTAATTTTTTTTGTCATCATATATAATTTTTCGTTAAGGACAATTATATAACTTTTATAAATAAACATGTCCGTATTGATAGGTTGGATGCTTCACTTATTGATATGTTTGGGGATGACATTGACAGTCTGGTTGTAAACAGGTCCAAGGCTATTGATGAAATGTGGAAGATGTTGGAGACGAAAGAAGCGATGTTGAGAAGCAAGTCGCGTCAATTGTGGTTGAAAGAAGGGGATAGCAATTCCAGGTTTTTTCACAACTCTGTTAAAGCGAGACAGAGGAGAAATCACATTACGGTGAAGAACGATGAAGGTATGGTAGAGGAGGACGCCAACTTGGTCAAAGACGCGGTTAAGGACCACTTTGAGTCCTTCTTCGAGCAGGGCCATGGAGTTAGACAGGTTCCTGATGGTGTGAGTTTTAAAAGTCTGAATGACGTGGACAGAAGGTTCTTGGAGCGAGAGTTTTCAAAAGATGAGGTTAAGGCAGCCGTTTGGTACTGTGATGGGGAGAAGAGTGCGGGTCCAGACGGTTTTACGATGGAGTTTTTCAAAAGGGGATGGGATTTTTTGAAGCAGGACGTGCTGTTGTTCATAAGAGACTTCCATAAGAAGGCGAAACTCATCAAAGCTTGCACTGCTTCTTTCCTGACTCTCATTCCCAAGGTGCAGAATCCTCAGGAACTTGGTGAGTACAGGCCAATCTGCCTCGTGGGTAGTTTATATAAGATTTTGGCGAAATTGTTGGCGGCGAGATTGAAAGCGGTTATAGCTAAACTTATTTCGAAAAAGCAGTCAGCGTTTGTTCCTGGAAGAAATATCTTTGATGGTGTTCTTTTGGCGAACGAAGTTTTGGATTATGCTAAACGTAACAAGAGGAGGTGCTTGGTTTTAAAGGTGGACTATGAGAAGGCTTATGACAATGTGAATTGGAATTACCTTAGATTTTTATTGAGAAGAACGGGGTTCGGTTCAATTTGGATTAAATGGATGGAGGCAATTGTGTTTAACAGTACTATGTCGGTAAAGGTTAATGGTAGTGTGACTAACGATTTTAAGGTAGGAAAGGGGCTGCGTCAAGGAGATCCTCTATCTCCTTTTTTGTTCACAATCGTGATGGAGGGATTAACAGGTCTGGTGGAAGGGGCTGTGGCTAACGGCACTTTCAAAGGGTTTAGCTTCAGTGAAGAGGTGACTGTCGATATCCTTCAGTTCGCGGACGACACAGTCATTTTCGGGAATGGTAGTTTTGATAACCTCTGGAGTATGAAGGCGTTTTTACGCGGTTTTGAGCTGATTTCGGGGTTAAAAGTTAATCTTCATAAGAGTAATTTGTATGGCATCAATATTAACGAGTGGGAGTATGCTGCTGCGTCTGTTTTTTTATCTTGCAGGTATGATAAACTTCCATTCAAATTCCTTGGGATTTGGATTGGGAGCAATCCTAGAAAGACTTCAGTTTGGAGGGAGATTATAAACAACATGAGAGCCAGGCCGGCATCGTGGATTGGGCGCTCTTTAACTTTTGGGGGAAGAGTTGTGTTGATTAACACAGTGTTGAACGCCATGCCGACTTACACGCTGTCTTTTTTTAAGGCCCCGGTCAAGGTAGTTAAAGAGATCAAAAGCCATATTAGCAGATTCTTGTGGAGAGGCATAGATGAGAAACGGCCGATTTATTGGGTGGGATGGGATGGAATCTGTAAATCTAAGGAGAATGGGGGGATAGGCATTACTGATATTGAAACTTTTAATAAATTTCTTCTTTTGAAGTGGAAGTGGAGAGTGGTGAAGGATAGGGATGCTATTTGGAGGGGGGCTCTTAAGTTCAGATACGGGGAACCCGAAGTGAAAATGTTTATTAACGATCAAGGTATGATAAAGAGGAGCGATTCGGTGTGGTAGCGGGATTTAGTTCTGATGGACTCAGAAATGAATAAGTCTGATAATTGGTTTTCGACATTTACGAATTGCAAGGCGAGGAATGGGAAAAGTTGTGCTTTATGGCTCAGCAGATGGTTGGGAAACCCGCCCCTCAAGAATATTCTTCCGAATGTTTTTGCATTGACGACAAATAAATTCTGCAGTATTGCAGAAGCTGGCTGTAGGCGTTCTGGTGTTTGGCAGTGGGATGGTTCTTTCACCAGTTTGCTTAGTGAGGAGGAGGCGCAAACGTTGGATATTCTTGTGCAGGAGTGGGTTGAGCAAACAACAGTGGAAACGGTTGAAGATGATGTGGTGGAGTGGGTTTTGGAAGATGATGTGAGTTTTACTGTCAACTCATCCTATAAGGAGCTCGATGGTATTAAGTTTTATTGTAATTTATCGGAGGAGGACAGGACAGCTTTAAATTGGTTGTGGAAGTGTAAGGTCCCGTCGAATGTCAAGTTTTTTGGGTGGAGATGGATTATCAACAAATTGGCTACCAAGGACGAATTACATAAGAGGAATATTTTGACGAACATTAATGACCATCTGTGCGTGTTGTGCAGAAGCGAGAATGAATCGAAATCTCATTTGTTCTGTACCTGTCCGTTCAGTTTGAGAATTTGGAGAGCAGTTAAAGTTTAGTTTGGGGTAGGGTGGGGTCTTACTGCGGAGGAGCTGGCTGTTATGCCTTACAGAATCTTGCCTTTGATTGATGAGAAGGTAACGAGTGTTAGCATGATCATTTGGATGGTGGTAATTTGGGTAATTTGGAAGACGCACAATGAGGTGATTTTCGATGGCCACAAGTTGTCGTTTGAAGAATGTATGGAAAAAATAAGGTTTATTTCGTGGGAGTGGAGTCGGTTATCTAGTAATTCTTTTAGGCGGTGCGGTTTTGACGAGTGGTGTTTAAATCCTTTGTTTAGTCTGGATGCTGTGTAGTTTTCTTTAGTGCTTGTCGTGTAAGGGTTTTGAGTACCCCTTGTACTCTTTAGTTCTTTATTTCAATACAATTGCCGATTAAAAAATAAATAAATAAATAAAAAATAATAAAAATTTATATTATTTCAAAGTCAAATGCCTAAAAGTATGAAATTAAAAATTATAAAAAAAATTCTTTTAAATTGGAAAAAAATAAATAATCAAATGGACAACAATAGTCTCCACTGTCTCTAAAAGAAGTAATATTTTTTTAATAATCTTATTAATTATTATATATTTTTGGTAATAATTATTATATTTATTACTAGTTTATTCATAATCTTAGTGTTATTATGAAGGCCACTCTTTTGTGTCAACAATTGGTCAACGGAATGATTTGATTCATAGTTGAAGTGACAAAGTATATTTAATGTTGACGTTGGAATTGATAGAATGCATTTGAAAGCGATTTATATAGTTTTGTTTGATCCGTAGGTTTGAAATGTAGGTAACCATGCAATTTCATTCAATCTGTATGTCTTTCAGTCAAGAAGAATAGTTGTTGAATATTATTACAGCCTCTATATATTATAGAAGCCAAATTTGTAGCTTTCAACTCTCACCAGATCATCAAACTCACACATTGGCTTGGCTTCTTCATTCTTTCTGCTGAAAGCTTGTTATCTCCACTTCCCTTGTCAATCAACCATGGGACCTGGCGGACCAGGAGGGCCGGGTGGTGGACCCGGTTGGGGGCCTGGTGGACCTGGTGGGCCTGGTGGTGGACCAGGTTGGGGGCCAGGAGGACCTGATGGGCCTGGTTGGGGGCCTGGTGTACCTGGTTGGAGTCCTGGCCCGGGAGGACCTGGTTGGGATCTTGGACCTGGCGGACCTGGAGGCTTTTTTGGTGGATTTGCTAACGGTTTATTTAGCCTCATATCTTCATGGTGAGTTATACTTATTACTTATAAACATAAGCTTTTTTTATCGATTTGATTATATTCTAATTAAATTTGAATTCTTTAATGCAGCTTCTACTGCTTATGCTGTTGCTGGTTGGTACAAGATTGCTTCGGCGGCCCACCACCACCTGGAGGCCCAGGCCCGGGCCCGGGGCCAGGCCCTTTCTAGTGCCAGAATTGATTATCATTATATTACGTAGTATTTTCAAGTTTATGTTCTGCACTGCTCTGTTCTGTTATGCTACTATGTTTGCTATATTAGACTAAAAATTAAATAAAATAATTAGTGGTTGTGTTAATATGTCTTTCATTCTAGCTTACTACCATTTCTACTTAATTATTTTAGCATTTTTCGGTAACATATTTAACGTAGATTCTTGTACTGTTTCAGTGTAGATCTTATCATTTGTTTCCTTGAGTGGTAAGAATTAAATTAAATTTGAACTAATTATTAGTTGCTTGCGTAAAGCCTTAAACTAAAACATTTTTATATCACGGTTGGTTTTGCTATCCAGTTTAAACAATATGTGAAAATGACAATGATGTGAAATAAGCAGCGTGCATATATAAATAAATTAGAATACTTGTCAAAGTATTTGATAAAGTTTAAATGTGGATGATAAATTTTTAATTTTTGTTTTATAAGTTTCACATTTGACACCTTTTAAGTGTTTATATAGTGAGGGCAAGTTTCCTTTTTAAGAGCATCCACCTCCAAAATATCTGTTTTGGATCATTAAATGGATTATATTAAATTTTTTATAGTATATTACACTTCTCAATTATTTAAATAAATTATTTATATTTTTTTAAATATTTATACAACTCTTCAAAAATTTTAAAATGGATCTTACAAAACACCACAATACACTTTACATTTAATTGTTTATTATATTTTATTTTGTAAAATAGATAAATAAGGTACTTTAGTATGGACATGGTCACACATTAAAGAATGATGTTGCCCTTCAATTATCCATGACATTCTGACAAAACTTCTTTGGAGAAAGTGTAAAAATTCTCAAAAGAGACCGAAAATGGTGCTCTAAGAGTATAATTAGAGACGTTGTTTGCACAATTTCTACAACAATACTTAAACCACTATGTTAGAATTAATGGATAATGATTGAAAAAATTGGTGCTCTAACTTTGAGCTTGCAGTCAAGAATGCTAGCTTTTATCTTAGTCGGATTATAAATGTATATATATATTCAATTTGTGAGATACAACGTGGGTTTAATGGAACCTATTTTAAAAGTTTTTGATGTGTTATAGAGATATTTAAAAAATATAAATTAATTGTTTAAATAATTAAAAAATATGAAATAATATAAAAAATATATATTGTGGTTCATTTAAAGAATTCAAATGAGTATAATGAATGTGGGTGCTCTGAGATGCATAAAATTTTTGCAACCAAGTGATGAAATTCCCTTAAATTAATTTTCAATTTTACTTGATGTGTTTTCTCAACATTTAAGTGAAATGACTAATTTGATTAACATAACATAACGGTTTTTAAGGGGACTAAAATGTAACGTTTATTAGATAGGGAACTAAAATAAAACACATTAATCGCACTTTTGTGAAAAGTGTTAGCTTTTGTTTGTTTCTTCTAATTACTAAAAGTTTGAAAAGAGAAAAGGGCTAAAGAATAAGTTTTTATTAAGGTGTTTGACGGGATGATGAATTTTGCTCCTACGTATCCTCAAGTGCGATGATTAACTTATTGAAGGTGTGAGAAAAACACAAGAAAGGGGGGGGGGGGGGGGTGGGGTTTGAATTGGGTTTTCTACTTTTAAAACTTTTTATGAAACTCAAGCAAAGATTATGAATAAACTAATAATGAGAAAGACACACGATATATCCTGGTTCACTTGAAAACTATCAAGCTAATCCAATCCACCCGCCAAGGTGATTTTGCCTTAGACAAGGACTTAATCAACTATAACCAAACTGATTACAACTGCACTAGCACACTGCTGGTGACTTACAACCTCTAAGACACACTAGTCCTAGACTTCCTAATAATCCTGACCCAACTGGTCGATTAGGGAACAATGCACAAGCTAACTGCAAGTGACTAACAACACTAAAACACACTGCCTTAGTCTTCCTAAAAAATTCTGACTCAACTGGTCCTTTAGGGAACACAAACAATCTGTTTGTTACAAAGGTTTGTTTACAATGATGCTTCTACACAAGCTGATAAGTAAACAGATTTTAAGAACAAATTGATTTAAGAATGTTATTAACAATAGAGCGTATGAACAGTGAAAGTTGCAGTAACATTTCTTGAAGTCTCCACGCCTTTATATAGCCATGCATGATATGACCGTTGAAGGATATTTCTGACATTCCAGAATTAAGGCGGCTTGAAGAATCGTGGGGAACAAATAGTACATTTGCGTCCGTCCTATCCGGAGTGGAGCAGTGTGTCCTTGTACTATTATACTATTGTGTCGTTGCTTAGTCTTCTCAACTTCCATACTTCAGAGGCTTCTGAGAGCATGAGTTAGAAGAAGGAAAAACGTAATTAGGATCTTAAGAACTTCAAGTCTTCAGAGTCTGCAGAGCTACATCTTCAGAGTCTTCAGCACTTGGTCTTCAGAACCCATGGTCTTCACAATCATAAGTCTTCAGCATCTGGACTTGTTCATCAGAACTTCTGTCTTCAGATCTTCAGAACTTGTTTTCTTAAGTCTTCAGCATCTGGACTTGTTCATCAGAACTTTTGTCTTCAGATCTTCAGAACTTGCTTTCTTAAGTCAGCGTATCAGAGTTGTGCAATTTCAGAGTCTTCTGAAGTAAATGCTACAGTTCAGCAGAACAATGCGAAGCGCAGAAGTGGAACAATTCTCTTCTAATAACTTAGCCACGCTATTTATCAGAAGCAGAACCTGTTTGTTAAATTCTCAAAAATAATAAACATTAATATACCAAAATTGTTCACACAAACATACTTGTTTGTTATCATCAAAACTCAGAGGTATTATTGCAGAACCAATCCTTGTTCTAACAATCTCCCCTATTTGATGATGACAAAACTATGTATTTTGATGACACAATTTTGTACATAACATAAAATGTAATTAGAGTAAGAAGGTTAAGGAATACTTATCCTTCCGATGAAAATCTCCCCCTAAGTCTCAGACTGTATGAGGATCAAATATCCTGACTTGCGAACCTTCTGGGTGAACTCCCCCTGGTTGCAATAGGTCAGATATTAAGATCTTTAGAGTCTTTACTCGAAAGAGTGTGCACCCCAAGGTCCTTTTTCATCCATTTTATTAAAGAAAATTATTTGCGGACAATAAATGTTCGATAAGTCCAAAACGTGTCTCGGGACCGATTATTCAAGGTTTCGAAAGAGTACACCCCAAATTTATCTTTCATCCTAATATGATTAGGTATTTTATGTCAAAAGACAAATTACCAGATTTAAATAAGGTGTTTTTACATCCAATTATTTTACACAAAACGGATGTTCATCCGATCATTATTTGAATCCGAGTTTTTATTTTGAGAAAAGATTTGTTTCTAAAAATCTAATTAAGGGGAAAATTTTAATTATTTATTTGTGAGGATGATTTTTTATTTTTGGTATTTATTTTAGTAATATTCAATAATTATTCAATTTAAATAAATCATTTAAATAAAAAAGTAAATATAAAAATAAAATAAAAGATTAAAAAAATGGAAGGGGTGCGACAAGCTATTCTTGTGCACTAAGTCTAAATATGAAAACAAAAACCAATAATAACAATCACCTTTTTTTAAAAAATAAAAAATAAAACAAAAAATTAATATAATAGAAATTTATACCTCTATAAAGGAATACAAATTTTCAGAGTAACTCTTTTAGTGTTTCAAATTTACTCTTAAGTTTATTTTTAATATCTAAAATGCTCAATTGCATTGTTTAAATTTAATTAAAATCTTTACTATATTAACCCCTTTCTCTCACACGTTATAAGAAGTTTATCATTAAAAAAAGGAATCTGCTTTTTTATTTTTCAATTGATCCCACACAATTGCTCAAATTTTCACTACCTTAAAATCAAAATGTTTTCAAATCATAATTACTTTCTATTTGCTTCACACAAAATAAAGGTTAAAAGGTTATATAACTTTCATATTAGTTATTTTTTCTATATTGTGAGATATTGAATCAAATTTTAGTATTGTCGACAGAAGTTTAGCATGTCGTCGAAGTTTACGCATATGCTGTTGTCGAAGACCTACATGCTATAGTCGAAATTTGTTCTAGTATGTAGTTGTCGAATTGGGTTTGTTTGTTATGTCCAATTGTTTAAGTTAGCATGTACCATAAGTTAGCTTGTAATGAGTAATTGTTAAAAAAGTCCATTAGTTTAGTATGTTAGGTTTTATTATAAATAGCATACTAGTTTCCCATCATAAGTGTGGAAAAGCCTAATTAGGGTGAGAGGGTTATTGGTTATTCTTGAGTACTTGTAATCTGATTCAAAGAGAAAGTGAAGAATAGTAGTTATAACCAATTTCTCTGTGTTCTTATTGTTTTCGTTAACCCTAACCCTTGTGTGTTTCTTGTCAATAAAGAAACCGGTTATTCTTTTGTTTCCAAGGCATTGTTTTTCACAACAAATTTGTGCAGTGAGCGTGGAGAAGATGCCGTCAACAAAATATGAGATTGAAAAGTTCACCAGAGTGAACGATTTCGGTCTGTGGCGCTTGAAGATGAAAGCCCAACTGGTTCAACAGGGTTGTTTGGAAGCATTGAAGGGAGAGGCAACCATGAATGTTGCGTTAACAGAAACTGAAAAGACAGCCATGATAGAGAAATCCCACAACACAATATTGTTGAGCCTTGGTGATCAGGTTCTCCGACAGGAATCAAAGGAGACTACGACATCAGGGTTATGGTTGAAACTTGAAAGTTTGTACATGACCAAATCGTTGGTGAATCGACTCTACCTAAAGCAAGCTTTGTATTCATTCAAGATGAGTAAAGACAAATTGTTGGTTGAGCAGTTGGATATGTTCATCGAGCTGATTCTTGATCTTGAAAATATCGATGTGAAGATCGACGATGAAGATCAAGCGTTGTTGTTGTTGTGCTTTTTTTCCTAAAACACATGCTCACTTCAAAGAAACTCTCTTGTATCGAAGGGAGTCCCAGAGCTTTGAAGAAGTTCAATAAGCCTTGTATTCTAAGGACTTGAACGAAAGAAAAGAGCATAAACCTTCGATGATTGGTGAAGGTTTGGCCGTTAAGGGAAAATTCTTGCGAATGAATGGTAAGTTCGACAAGAAGAAAGGTAAAAGTCAACATAAATCTTATAGTGGCAAGGCATCTGGTATTCGATGCTATCATTGTAAGAAGGATGGTCACACAAGAAAAATGTACCCTGAATGCCTAAAAGATCATAGAGGTAAAGATAATGGCAACGCACCCATTGTTCATGATGATTTCGATTCATTTGATGTCTTTGTGGTTTCAAGCGGCGACTCAAGAAAAGAGTGGATTATGGATTCAGGTTGCACTTGGCATATGACTCCAAACAAAGACTTTTTCAAGGAGCTATGCGATCAAGATGGTGGATCAGTGCTGCTGGGAAACAACAAAGCTTGCAAAATTACAGGTATTGGATCTATGAGATTCAAGCTCCATGATGAGTCAATAAGGTTATTGGCTGAAGTCAGGTATGTACCTGATTTGAAGACAAATTTAATTCCTCTTGGTGAATTCGACAAGAAAGGATATGTTTTTCAAGGAGAGAAAAGTATCCTAAGAGTCATGAAGAGGTCGAAGGAAGTCTTGAGAGGCGTGAAGAAACAAGGATTTTATACCCTTGAGGCTGAAGTTGTAAGTGGTTCGACAAATGTTGTATCCAGGAAACCTTTGTTGAAGACAGAAATTTGGCACATGAGATTGGTCCATGTCAGTGAAAGGGATCTGGTCGAACTGGGGAAACAAAATCTGCTTGGTGGAGACAAAGTCGAAAAGCTGAAGTTTTGTGAACCCTGTGTACTTGGAAAATCTTGCAGAGTAAAGTTCAACAAAGGCAAACAAAGAACACATGGATCCCTTAATTACATCCATGTTAATCTTTGGGGGCCTGCAAGGTGTCCATCATATTCAGAAGCAAGGTATTTTCTATCCATAGTTGAAGATTATTCCATAAAGTTATGGGTATTCATCCAGAAGACTAAGGATGAATTTTGGAAGACTCTGGTCGAAAATCAGACTGGTGGAAAGGTCAAGAGGTTGAGAACCGACAATGTCCTTGAATTTTGCAATGAGGTGTTCGGCAGCTTTTGTGCTGCCTCAGGTATTGCAAGGCACAAAACTACTGCAGGTACTCCACAACAAAATGGTTTGGCGAAAAGGTTTAATCGAACTATTTTGGAAAGAGTTAGATGCATGTTGACTAGTGTTGGGTTAAAGAATGTGTTTTAGGTTGAGGCTGTTTCGACAACAACATATCTGATAAACAGATGTCCTTCAACTACGTTAGATATGAAGACATCTGAAGAAGTTTGGTCGGGACATCCACCAGATCTCGACAAATTGAGAGTATTTGGCTGCGTGGCTTATGCTCACATTAGGCAAGACAAGGTCGAACCTAGAGCTCTGAAATGCATGTTCATGGGATACCCTAAAGGAGTTAGAGCTTATAAGCTATGGTGCCTAGAGCCAGGTCACAGGAGGTGTATCACCAGTCGAGATGTAGTTTTTAATGAAGTTGAGATGGCCTTTAAGAAAATTGATGATG
Organism: Lathyrus tuberosus; assembly: GCA_022829125.1. Lineage (NCBI taxonomy): Eukaryota > Viridiplantae > Streptophyta > Magnoliopsida > Fabales > Fabaceae > Lathyrus > Lathyrus tuberosus. The sequence continues at coordinate 561,921 of JALAZF010000205.1, read as the reverse complement.
TTGATGAATAACTGGAACGGGGAGAGATTCCTGTTGAGGTGGAGCATGTTGATGGTGAATTATGTATCCCAGATGAAGTCAAAGAAGAAGCAGTAGACACCGAGGAAGTTGAAGAAACTGTCGATGACTACCTATTGTCAAGAGATAGGTCGAGGAGAGTCATCAAGCCACCTCAGAGACTTGGGTACGTAGATTTTATACTTATGCCTTAATCGCTGCAAGTGAGGTTTTAGACGAAGAACCTAGAAACTATAAGGAAGTTATGAGGAGTCGAAATAAGACTGAATGGCTGATGGTCATGGATGATGAGATGAAATCTCTTCATGATGAAAACACCTGGGAACTGATCAAGAAACATGCTGAAGCCAGGTTAGTCAGCTGTAAATGGATTTTCAAAGTTAAGGAAGGATTCGAAGGAGTGGCGTCGAAGAGATACAAGGCAAGATTGGTTGCTAGGGGTTTCACTCAGAAAGAAGGTGTCGACTTCAATGATGTGTTCTTTCCTGTTGTGAAGCACATGTCCATTCGAATGTTGCTCGCCACAGTGGCTCAGTTTAACCTTGAACTGGAACATATGGATGTGAAGACTGCATTCTTGTATGGTGATCTAGATGAAACAATTCTGATGAGGCAACCTGAAGGGTATGTCGAAAAAGGGAAGGAAGATTATGTGTGCAAGCTGAAAAGATCTTTATATGGACTAAAACAATCTCCTCGACAGTGGAATAGGAGATTCGATAAGTTCATGCCACACATAAGTTTCATTAGAAGTCAATTCGACCACTGTGTTTACTTCAGATTTCGACCTGGTAATTCATTTGTTATTTTGTTGCTTTATGTGGATGATATTCTAATAGCAAGAAACAGTGTCAAATATGTAATGAGGGTGAAGGTTGAACTCAATAAGAAGTTTGACATGAAGGATTTGGGAGCTGCGTCCAGGATTCTTGGGATTGACATATGAAGAGATAGAAAGCAGTCGAAATTATGCTTATCTCAAGAGGCATACCTACGGAAGATTCTCGAAAAGTTTGGTATGTCAAATTCAAAGCTTGTTGTGACTCCGACAAACCCTCAATTCAAGTTGAGTATAGATCAGTGTCCTAGTACTGATGTCGAAAGAGCTTATATGAATAATATTCCATATGCTAATATAGTGGGTTCTTTGATGTATGCTATGGTATGTACTATACCTGACATAGCATATGCAGTAAGTCTTGTAAGCAGTTACATAGTGAATCCTAGAAAGGCTCACTGACAAGCATTGAAGTGGATTCTAAGGTACATAAATGGGTCTCTGAATAGAGTCTTAATTTATGGTGGAACCTTGGGTGAAGATTGTAAAGCAACAATCGAAGGATATCTCGACTCTGATTATCCAGGTTGTATCGATTCCAGAAAATCTATTTATGGATATGTGTTCATTATGTTTGGCACATCAATCAGTTGGAAAGCAAAACTTCAGAAGGTTGTTGCCTTATCAACCATTGAAGCGGAATATATCTCCCTAACTGAAGTTGTGAAGGAAGCATTATGGATTGAAGGTTTTACAAAGGAGCTGAAACTTCATGGTCGAGTTATCACTGTTAAATGTGATAGTCAAAACACAATACACCCGTCAAAGAATTTAGCCTATCAAGAGCGAACCAAGCACATCAATGTGAGGTTGCATTTCGTCAGAGGGGTAATCAAGCTTGGAGAAGTCCAAGTGCTGAAGGTTTCGACATATCATAATCCTGCTGATATGATTACCAAGACATTACCCAGTTGCAATTTTTTCCACTGTATGCAGTTGATAAAGATGCATGAAGAAAGCTAGTTTGTTTCTTGATGTTATAGAGTTTGTTCCAAGGTGGAGATTTGTGAGATATTGGATCGAACTCTAGTATTGTCGACAGAGGTTTAGCATGTCGTTAAAGTCTGCTCACTTGTTGTTGTCGAAGACCTACATGCTGTAGTCGAAATATGTTCTAGTATGTAGTTGTCGAATTGGGCTTATTTGTTATGTCCAATTGTTTAAGTTAGCTTGTAATGGATAATTGTTAAAAAGACCATTAGTTTAGTATGTTAGGTTTTATTATAAATAGCATACTAGTCTCTCATCATAAGTGTGGCAAATCCTAATTAGGGTGAGAGTGTTATTTGTTATTCTTGAGTACTTGTAATTTGATTCAAAGAGAAAGTGAAGAATAACAGTTATAACCAATTTCTTCGTGTTCTTATTGTTTTCCTTAACCCTAACCCTTGTGTGTTTCTTGTCAATAAAGAAACCAGTTATACTTTTGTTTCCAAGGCATCGTTTTTCACAACAAATATTAATTAGTATTCTTTTTATTAACCAATAAATAATGATTGGTTTCACATTTCTCACTGAGTTTCATTCTTATAGATTTAAGAGTTCAATGTTAAAGTGATATAATGTTCTAAATTCTCACACATCTTTGGTTATAATTTTCAGTTCTATTTACAAGATTATTAATAGATAATATTGGTGATAAACAAGAAAGATCCACGTTGCATGAAGCTAGTGCATGACCATGATTACACCATGCACCTTCTATCATTGGATTGGTTAGTTATTAGTTTCTTATAGGTAGTTAGATTCATGTAACTATATATAACCATGTTGTAACTAACTATAAGTTCAATCAATGCAATCTATTTCCATTCTTCAATCTTTCATCTTCATGTTTCATTTTTCTTTTTCTCTCCATCAATGGAGTTTTGTACTTGCTTAGATGGTATCAGAGCAGGTTCGTCCTGCTCTGTTTCTTCTGTGCTATGATTTGTTGATCAATGATACAATCATCATTTTTTCTCTTCGTCGCTGTTACTTTTTGAAGCATTGTTTCTTGGTTTAATCTTGTATTGATTTATTTCGTTTTTTTTACCTTTTTCTTGTTGTTTGCATTGTGTTTATATGACGAGAAATAACAATAATCAAGTTGAGGATCAACTTGATCCCTATTATGTCCATCCTTCAGAAAACTCATCAACGGTTTGTGTCACTCCTGCGTTATCTAGTGACAACTACCATGCATGGTCGATGAAGATGAGGCGAGCCCTACTCATGAAGAACAAGTTCCAATTTGTGGATGGAACAATTGAGGTTACAGATAAGAGCGATCTCAATTATATATTTTGGAAAAGATGCAATAATCTTGTGCATACTTGGATCATCAATTCAATAACACCATCAATTGCTCAGAGTGTGATGTTTATAGATAATGTTGTGGATATGTGGAATGATCTTAAGGATTGATTCATGAGAGGTGACATAATTTTTGTTGCTCAATTACATCAAGAAATTCTAATATGAAACAAGGAAGCAAGAAGGTTTCAGATTATTTTAATGTATTGAGAAGCTTATGGGAGGAACTAGATCAATACAGGCCAATGTTAAGTTGTACATGTTGCGTGGCTTGTGCCTGCTCAACAATGAGAAACAGTAAGAGCTTTAAAGCTGAAGATAGAATTATTCAATTCTTGATTGGCTTGAATGAAGAATTTCATGGAGTAGTTTCACAGGTACTGGTCATGGATCCTTTGCCTCAGATAAACAAAGTGTTTTTTATGGTTATGCAGCAAGAAACGAAGATATGTGGCACCATATTTTCAAGCAGTAATACAACGGAAGATGGATCTAGCATGGTTAATGCAGTAGATGGAACAAAATAATTTGGTAGAGGTAGAGGAAATGGCAATTCCAATGCTGGAAGAGGATGAGGAAATATGAAAGTTTGTACCTACTGTGGTAAAACAGATCATATAGTTGATAACTGTTACAAGAAGCATGGTTATCCACCAAGTCTTGGTCGAGGAAGCTCATATGCAAATCAAGTGGAGGTTGATGAATCAGATAGCAAAACCGCAGTTGCATCAATAAGTGACAGTGGAAGCATGACATTAATAAAGGAGCAATACCAGAACTTGATGGTTCTTCTTAAGAAGAATACATGATCCATCATTCTTGCAAAGTGAGGTAAATCTTACATTGCTAGCTTTAATGCAAATAATAGTGTAAGCTGGATTTTAGATATAGGAGCTACACATCATATATGCCATTCTCTATATTGGTTTATGAATCATGATAAGATTAATCCTATAATGGTTAATCTTCCCAATGGTAATTCTATTGCAGAATCAATATGTGGAGATGTGAAATTGTCTAATGTGTTTATTATTAGGGATGTCCTATATTTGCCATAATTTAAAGTTAACTTGTTATCAGTTTCAAAACTATGTAAAGAGCAAGATTGCAGCCTAGTTTTTGAAACTAACAAGTGTGTTATACATGAAAAGAAGGACTTGATGAAGATTGGTTCATCTAGAGAGCTTGATGGACTATAATACTTGGAAGCATCTCAAAGAGATAGTAATATAGGCTTTGTTTCTAGTGTCTTTACCAATAAGAAAACTGATGATGTAGCTCCAACCATTTTGTGGCATCAGAGATTAGGCCATCTATCCTATGATAGAATGAAATGTATGAGCACAATGTATAGTTACATACCTAGCGGCATTCATAAGGCTTGTGATGTGTGTCAACAAGCTAGACAGAAATGTTTGCCTTTTCCTATTAGTAATAATAATGCTTGTAATCTGTTTAATCTAATTGACATTGATATATGGGGACCATTCAATATTAATTATGTGTATGGCGTCAAGTATTTTTTTAACTATCTTAGATGACCATAGCAGACATGTTTGGGTTGTTGTGTTGAAATCCAAAGCTGAAGTAGGTCAAAAGATAGCAGACTTTGTAGGCATGTTTGAAACACAATTCAACAAAAAGATCAAAACTATTAGAATTGATAATGGAATTGAGCTACTCGTGCCTACATATTATGCTTCAAAAGGTATACATCAGAGAAGTTGTGTGAAATTCTGATATAGCAGATCTTAGATATCCTGAGAGATGTCAAGACACTTGATCTCTGCTTCACACACAAGGATAATAAGGAGCAGAATACAGAATGCAGAAAATAAAGTAACACGCAAGAATTGTTAACCCAGTTCGGTGAACAACAACACCTACGTCTAGGGGCTATCAAGCCAGGAATGAAATCCACTATATAGTATTAATACTAAGTGATAAGTGCAAATTGTAACTATTTTTGTATATAAGTTTTGTTGCACTTATTGATACTTTTTGTTAATATCGTACGAATAAACCCCGCTTTGTTTGTAAATACGTTTAGTTTACGTTATAGTGTATATAGTGCGTATCATATAAATATCATTGAGTTTAATTGATTTTCTCTCATTTTTGTAGGTATTCAAGCAATGATAATTTGCCATTGTTGTATAGAGCATTGAATAAGCTTTCCAGCGCTTCCGACTGTGCATCAATCCGAGTTCAGAAGTTGTGGTCAAAATAAGGACTGGTTTCCTGTCAAGTTCGCTTTACGTACTTTCCAGCGAATGTTCGCTTTACGAACTTCCCAGCGAATGCTCCCAGAATTATGGCATTAGAAAAAGGGACCAAAGTTCGCTTTGCGAACTTTCTAGCGAATATTCGCTTTGCGAATAAAAGTTCGCATTGCGAACTTCTGCAGAAAAGCAGAGTCGGTTTGATTATTCTGAGGCACTTAAGTGCCAATTTTTTATGTTCGCTTTGCGAATAAAAGTTTGCACTGCGAACTTGACAGATATTTACATACTATATAAGTCATTTCATTCATTTTTTAGGTTATGGTTTTGGGGATTTTTGCTCCCAACTCCATCAAATTCATTTTCAGTAGATTAGCTTAGAAAACAACATTGAAGCTTGCACACGGATGATCCGGGGTGGATTTCTCATCGACCAGCGTTGACAAACCGCGAGATGTTTAGTTTATTTCTTTTCTTCTTTGTGTATTTCTTCTTTGTTGGGTTGTTGTATATGTATTTACTTTGAACTCATGTATATTTGTCGCCCATGGCGTTGTATAAAATCTACTTTACAAATCTTTATCAGTGATTGTCCTTGATTTTTGCTTTATGCTCGAGATTTGGGTTGTGTTAGAGATAAACATCGCAAACTTTGATTAGGGATGATTATCTGTTAGTTTCTGGATGCTAGAGATATATTTAGAGCTAACAATCTTTATGGGTGTCGAAGCTTAATGCCTCCGTATCTCGAGTCGGGTGCGAGAGTGTCGACGAGGGTAACACGGTTGTTCTCTCAGCTCAGTGTGTCAGATATGGACACTATTGTGAGCGATGCTGGATGATATTGAGGAGTATTATAGGTTGAGTATAACTGGTTGATAGGTTTAAGTTTGTGATGAGTGGATTATGTGCATGCCGAATAAGTTTCTTCTCTCTGAAGAATGAATTCTTTCCGTGTTAATGTTTGCTTTTATGCATTTACTTTAAAACCCATTTTAACCCAAACTCTTTAACATTTAAATTGTTGAACGGCAGTTCAGTAGCACCGATCTCTGTGGATACGATAAATTCCCGGAAAAATACTTCCAAATATTTTTGTTGCTTGCCGCTTTACCGCATCAACAAAATGGCGCCGTTGTCGGGGATTGGTGTTTTTATTGAATTGCATTGCGATAGTTTCTTTGTTTTTGAGTTTTGTAGATATCGTACATATTGTATATTTTCACTTGTTTATACTGATACTTGTATATTTTGTTCCTGTAACGTTTGTTCAAGTGTTTGGTTAGGACACTTGCTTTTGGTTTGCGCGGTGAGGCATCACCATGGCATGAATGAAGGAAGTTACTAGATAAGCACAGTAAAGGCGTTGAGCTTACGACATAAAACAAGCATGTTTTTATCATTTTTTGTTTCGTTATTACTTTTTCATTCTAGCTTAGGTAGTGTGGTGAGCATTCATTAAACAAGTTGTACTTGGATTTTTCGTAAATTCTCAAATCTTCACTTTACAACTTGTTTAATGCATTTTCACCCGGTCTTTTAGTTTGTTTATATTAATAGTTTTTATGTTTGTCTAAAAGCTTGTTTTGAGTAGCTTGAGGAAATTTAAGGTGATGTTCCAAGTTTGATCGTTTCAACTTGCGGATGTATGGTAATGATATTGTTAAGATTTGTACATGTCCAAGGTATGTGTTTATTGCATTCTGGACTTTAGCATATTCATGATACTTAGGCTTTTTACAAACTTCCATGCCATTCATTCTTTTGTATACTTGTTCTTGATGTGAATCACTTTAGTTCCCACCCTTTTTGTGAGGTAGCTTTCCATTGTTCATATATGCGCGGAGTACCAACATTCTTGTTCTAACTGGATCTTATTATGCTTAATTTTTTGTTTGTGTTGATTATATGAAAGCATGAAAAGGATCAAGGCATTTTGTTTCATTTTGAGCACAACTACCTAGCCAAATAGTCATTCACCTTGTGAGCGTGTGATCATTCGTAACCTCTTTGTGCCTTTCTATCATTATCCATGTTGTTTGAACTTAATGCTTGTCTATGAGTATTGAATTCACTTTTTGTATGGATTTTGATTGATTGTTTTTTCTTGAACCTTCACCTTTGTGTTGTTGTATGAATTTTTGCCTTGCCTTAGAAAGTAGGGAGTATTCACATGATGATGTGGTTGAATTCAAGTTGGGGAGAGAATGATTGTTTACTCATTGGTTGGTTTCTATGAGGTTGAAAAAGAGAAGAAAAAACAGAAAAATATGAAAAATAAAAGAAAAAGAAAAAGAAAGAAAAAGAAAATCCTTGAGAAAGGAAACAAAAATAGTTCAAATAATTGTGCTAAATAAGTATTGTGTGTTGTGTAACACTTGGGATTTTGGAAGTAGTTAATTAAAATTTTGTGTTTGAGTCTTTATGAGTTGATCACTCCCTTAGGTTTAGGCAAGTTTTTGTTTCAATTACCTTTAGAAATTGCCCCTTGTTTGTTTACCCGACCGCGTTACAACCTTGAAAGCCCTTGTGATTCTTGCTTTTATGTTTTCAATATGAATGTTGAATGAATGCATAATTTAGTCTTTTGTTTGCAAGATTGTTGTGTGAGAGAAAAGTACCTCATTCTGTGTTTTTCATCTACCGATGATTATTTTTGCTAGGTGTGATTCACGTTTGAACTTGTGTTGTTTTAGGATGTTTGGCATGATTTTTGTATTTTGCATTTGTTTCGTGACTATGTTATCATCGTAGTTTAGTGGTAAGTATTTACTTTGTGTGCACCGTTTTTCATTTGAACCATTTATTTGTTTCTGTTTTTCAAAACTTGTTGATTCATCATTCTTTGGTTATTACTTTTGTGTTTTTAAGTTCACTTGATTCTTGTTTGAGGACAAACAAGTTTAAGTTGGGGAGATTTAGATAAGTGCAAATTGTAACTATTTTTGTATATAAGTTTTGTTGCACTTATCGATACTTTTTGTTAATATAGTACGAATAAACCCCGCTTTGTTTGTAAATACGTTTAGTTTACGCTATAAAGTATATATTGCTTATCATGTAAATATCATTTAGTTTAATTGATTTTCTCTTATTTTTGTAGGTATTCAAGCAATGATATTTTGCCATTATTGTATAGAGCATTGAATAAGCTTTACAGCGCTTCCGACCGTGCGCCAATTCGAGTTACGGTTCAGAAGTTGTGGTCAAAATAAGGGCTGGTTTGCTGTCAAGTTCGCTTTGCGAACTTTCCAGCGAATGTTCGCTTAGCGAACTTCCCAGCGAATGCTCCCAGAATTATGGCAGTAGAAAAAGGGACCAAAGTTTGCTTTGTGAACTTTCTAACGAATATTCGCTTTGCAAATAAAAGTTCACATTGCGAACTTCTGCAGAAAAGCAGAGTCGATTTAACTATTCTGAGGCACTTAAGTGCCAATTTTTGATGTTCGCTTTGCGAATAAAAGTTTGCACTGCGAACTTGACAGATATTTACATACTATATAAGTCATTTCATTCATTTTTTAGGTTATGTTTTTGGGGATTTTTGCTCCCAACTCCATCAAATTCATTTTTCAGTAGATTAGTTTAGAAAACAACATTGAAGCTTGCACACGGATGATCCGGGGTGGATTTCTCATCGACCGGCATTGACAAACCGCGAGATGTTTAGTTTATTTCTTTTCTTCTTTGTGTATTTCTTCTTTGTTGGGTTGTAGTATATGTATTTACTTTGAACTCATGTATATTTGTCGCCCAAGGCGTTGTATAAAATCTGCTTTAGAAATCTTTATCGGTGATTGCCCTTGATTTTTGCTTTATGCTCGGGATTTGGGTTGTGTTAGAGATAAACATCGCAAACTTTAGTTAGGGATGATTATCTGTTAGTTTCTGGATACTAGAGATATATTTAGAGCTAACAATCTTTATGGGTGTCGAAGCTTAATGCCTCCGTATCTCGAGTCGGGTGCGAGAGTGTCAACGAGGGTAACACGGTTGTTCTCTCAGCTCAGTGTGTCAGAGATGGACACTGTTGTGGGAGATGCTGGATGATATTTAGGAGTATTGTAGGTTGAGTATAATTGGCCGATAGTTTTAAGTTTGTGACGAGTGGATTATGTGCCTGCCGGATAAGTTTCTTCTCTCTAAAGAATGAATTCTTTGTGTGTTAATGTTTACCTTTATGTATTTACTTTAAAACCCATTTTAACCCAAACTCTTTAACATTTAAATTGTCGAACGGCAGTTCAGTAGCACCGATCTCTCTGTACACGATAAATTCCCAAAAAAATACTTCCAAATCTTTTTGTTGCTTGCTGCTTTACCGCATCAACACTAAGCTAAACACCTCATGTTTACAACTTATCACTTAATCACTACCCGTGCTTAATTTCTACCTAAGACACTTCCTAGGTATGAGACCCTTCTCAATTCCCTTTCAATCACAGCAGTGAGAGAAATTACAACTCAATGTAAACAGTCCAACTCTAGTATCAACACGACATAAGAGAGGCTCACAAAATACAAACCCTAAACTCACTAGGCAACAATGTATTTGTCGCATTTGCGAAAATCAACCTGCGGAAAAGAACGGAAGAGTCGCCACTGAACGTTATTTATCCTGACACAGGGAAAGGAAACGATCAAAGAAAACCTCAACAAAGGGAAAGGAATGGTCATCGCAACCATAGCCTGGGTTCGGGAGTTGGTTACGCGAGATGAAGGTATTAGCACTCCCTCGCGTCCATCGTACTCGATGGGATCCACGCTTGTTGTTATCGATTCAAGGGTGTAGGTTATCTGAAGCTCAACTGCTAACTGGAAGCGGAAAATAAAAAGCAAAAGAGGACTCGCAAGGATCAACGCAATCCTATGCCTATATATCTTCATGGACGAATGAAGAATTAGAGTCGATGTAGTTCGACGAACTACGGATTTGTGGGGGAAGTTTCCTCGCCAAGACATCGCCGTCTCCTGCCTACGTATCCTCAATCGAACCGGAAAGAGAAAGTCAGAGCAATCGTATTTCAACTTATGGGTCAGTTTTGTTTTGTTAAAAGAGTCTCGATCGCACTCAGGCGAGAGAAAAGGTTTGATTGATTAATTGGTTAACGTCTCAATCGCATGGGTGCGAGAGAAAAGGGGAAGTTAGTTGTTAGTGTGCTCGTCGAGATATCGCATCTCGTGCCTACGTATCCTCAATCTGAAAAGAAGGAGGAATCAGAGCATCCATAGTTCACACTACTACGGGTGAACGGGAAACGGTCTCGATCGCACGGGTGCGAGAGAAAAGAGAAGGGAAGGACACACAGAAAGTCTAAGGGGGAAACTTGGTCCTACAAGTTAGCATGCATCAATGGTCATAAGGTCAGGATTAGAAGGGGAATCTAACTAATGTTGTCATGCATGGATTGTTATCCTAATGTCTCTCCTACCTCAGACTTTATCAGAAATTAAGTGGTGCTAGGAATCCTAAGTGGATCATGTGAATAGACAAGTAAACATTATGTAACTCAATCCATAAACAAAAGGAACTAAAAGCAAATGAAAGAGAAAACAGTGTCAGTCAACAATAATCTCACACAACCAAAGTAAGAAAATGGGGAGCTTTAGCCAAGGGGTAACCGAGGTAAACAAGCTAGCTGGGGGAAATAGGGGTACTCACCCAATGGTATCGAGAACCATGGAGAGTAGAGCAAGGATGGGGAAGATGTGAATCAGATCACATAAGCATCAGCATCGGTCAATGTGAGCTATAGACAAGGTGTGGGGGTTTGATTGCAAAACCTTTTTCCACTTGACCGACTCGATAACAAGAGTAAGCTATGTTCGAAGCATCAACATGAAATGTAAGCTATGAACGACTTGGGACTAGAAATGGCGGGAGTCGATTACAGACTCTCATTCCACCTAATGCCTTCTTTGAGGACTTTTCGGGGAAATGGGGAATGGGATGCCTCATAGAGGTCTTTAACACAAATATAAACACACACATAAAGAGCCTCCTTTGAGGACTTCCAGAATTGCCAGCCAAGTGGCACAGACTCCCAATCCTACTTCTCATGGCATCAAAAGAAAAAAATGCGGAATTAGTAAAAGAGAAGAGAAGTAATACCGAACGGATAGAAATCCGTAGCAACGCAAGCAAAGTATAAGTAAACCGGAAAAACTTCTAGTAATCTAGCATAAATGAGCAAAAGTGTCAGAAAGAGGAATGGATCCGTGAAAGACATGGAACCAAATGCTCTTCACCCTTCATGAATAAAGACAATAAAACAAGGCAATAAACCATAAACAGCAGCAACAACAACGCTCCAATACATGCATAGCTATAAAAACCAGCAACAAGCAAAAACAGCCTATAACAACTACCATTTCCAGAACAGAATAGGTGTATATGCAACCAGACAGAATAGCAACATTTTACAACACACTTTGTTCACAGCAACTATGTATGTAGCAACACTTCCTACTTTTAAACAACTTAGCATATCAAGTGTGTATCACTACAAAATCAACTAAAAAATTAGTCCAAGTAATCAACAAAATAACCAAGGTTAGCAACCAAAATTCAAATGGAATTATCAATAAGAAGTAAGTGAAATCAATACTAAAATGTAAACAACAATTAGTCAAAAAATCTATACAACAAGTATTAAGGACTATTAACAAAGTTAACAAATGAACTACTAAGAAAATTAGTAAATGTTAGCATTAAAATCTAAGTATAGTCAATGTTAGAACAAAGTCAAATCAACTAAGTCAAGATCAATTAGTTCAAAATTAGTTTCTAATTCTAAAACAATTAGTGGACAATTAATCCAAAAACAATTAGTGAGCAATTAAGCTAAAACCAATTAGTAAGCAAAAACAATTAGGCAAAACGATTAGTAAGCAAAAAACAATTAGTGCAATTAAGCAAAAAACGATTAATGCAATTAAACTAAAAGCAATTAGTGCGATTAAGCAAAAACAATTAGTTAAAACCAAACCATTAGCAAAATATAAACCTAACTCTAATTAACCATTTCTAAATCAACATTAACTCTTCTAATCATCAATTAACAAAACTAATTATCCCTGATGTACAGAAAAAAAGTAGACTGTAAATAGCAAACTCATGGGCCCAAAACAAGGCTAAACCTAATTCAAGAGCATCCATATGCAGAGAGGGTGCAGAATTGGAGATGATGAGTGTGAAACAAGAATATGGCGTATAGAGAGTTAGGTTAAAGGGAATAAGGCCCAATCCATGTTGCTTAAACTTTTTAACCTAAAAAACACAATAAGAATGAACGAAACTCAACATCTCTCATCCTCTGCTTCACAATGTCGCAACACAATCCCCTTCACCGCCGCTCACCTTCCGCCTCCAACAAACTCGCCGTTTTCCTTTACTCTCCCTCTCTTTCTCACGGCGACATTTTCTTTTTATTTCAACTCATGCTCTTCACCTCTAAAAAAAAAACCTCGCCATAGAATAAACATCTCCGCCGCACCGGAATTCTTCACCGGCGGCGGCGAAGCCTCCAAACTCACCAAGTTCTACCTCACATGAACCTACTCCAATAACTATGTTCTTTAATTTCACCCTAACAACTCAAGAATGAAGAACCCTAAAAGCAAAAACCTTAAATTCAATCCTCACACAGAGTACCTAGAACCTACAAGCTTAGGGCTTTCGTTCACATGTACAAGACCTACATAGTTGTATTGAGATCGAAGCAAATTGAAGGAATTATTTACCTTCGAAGCTGATGATGCAGAACAAGGATGAAAGATCGAGGACGTTGCTCAGGTACAAAGACTTCTTTTCTTCTGCTTCTTCAAATTTGTTACGCTCCGCCATGTTCGATTATGCCTCGAATTTCTCTTCTCTTTCTGCCTTTTTGTGCTATTGTGTTGTGAATTGTATTGATCTGTTGCTCGCTGTTGAGTGCAGAATAGGGCAAGCAGCAAAAATATTTATTTTCGGAAGAATTCCCTCCGGGATTTATGTCGTGTCCACAGAGATCGGTTCGAGGGAAAGAATGTCGTTCGACAGTCTCTCGCGTTTATGAGTTTGGTTTTAAAATGGTTTCCAAATAAGAAAACATAAAAGTAAATATTAAAACAAAAAGAAATCATTCTTCAGAAAGAAAAACTCGTCCGACAATGCATATAAATCACTCCTCACAAACTTAAACTTACCGACCAGTTATACTCCACCTACAATACTCCTCAATATCACCCATCATCGCTCACAACACAGGTTATGTCTAACGCAAAGTTGAAATAACAACCGTGTCACTCTCTTCGTCACTCTCGCGAGCGAAGCCTCGAAACACGGAAGGCATTAAGCTTCGACGCCTATTGAAGATTGTTAGCCCCTAAATCTATCTCTAGAGTCCAGAAACTAACAGACAATCGTCCCTAATCGAAGTTTGCGACGGTTATCTCTAACGCACCCCAAACCCCGCGCATAAAGCAAAAATCAGAGACAATCACCAATAAAGATTTGTAAAGCAAGTTTTATACAACGCCATGGGCGACAAATATACATGAGTTTACAGCAAATACATATACACAACCCAACCATAAAGAAAAACACAAAGAAGAAAGAGAAATGAACCAAACATCTCGCGGTTTGTCAAAGCCGGTCGACGATCAATCCACCCCGGTTCATCCGCATGCATGCTTCATAGTTGTTTTCTAAGCAAATCTATCAAAGAATGAAGTTTGATGGAAGTGGGATCAAGAAACCCCAAAACCATCCCTAAAAAAAGTAACTGAAATGAATTATATACATTGCAAATTCTGCATGGTTCACAGTGCGAACGATCATTCGCAGTGCGAATGACTCAAAACATGACACTTTTAGTGCCTCAGAATACCAAACCGCCTTAGCTTTCCTTCGTTGGTTCGCAGTGCGAACGAACCATTCGCAGTGCGAATGCTTGCTGACTGGTTCGCAGTGCAAACATTGGCTTATTTCTCTTTTGTAACTCTCTGCCAGCCTTCGTTGGGACCTTCGCTGGACCTTCGCAAAGCGAACATTCGAGGCCAGTTCGTAGTGCGAATAAGACAAAAAACCAGTCCTTATTTTGGCCACAACTTCCACGCCGAAACTCCGATTTACGCACGGTCAGAAGCGTTGGAAAGCTTATTCAATGCTATTCAAGAATATGTCAAGATAGCCTTTATTACCTACCTACAAAATTGAGATAAAAATTAATTAAACTAAGTAATATTTCAACAATACGCAATACATACACTAAAACATAAAGTAAACGTATTTATAAACAAATTGGGGTTTATTTGAACAAATATAGACAAAAAGTAATGATAAGTTCAACAAAGCTTATATACAAAAATAGGTACAATATGCACTTATCAAACTCTCCCCAACTTACCTAATTGTTTGTCCACAAACAAGAATCAAACAAATTTGAAAATGCACAAGCAATATCCAAAGAAAGATGAATCAACAGGTTTTGAAAAACGGAAACAAATGTATGGTTCAAATGAAAACGATACACACAAAAGTAAATACTTACCACTAAACTACAACGACAACATAGTCACGAAACAAATGCAAAATACAAAAATCATGCCTAAAATTCTAAAACAACACAAGTTCCAAAGTGAATCACACCTAGTAAAAACAATCATCGGTAGATGAAAAACACACAATAAGGTACTTTACACTCACACAACACTCATGCAAACAAAAGACTAAATTATGCATACATCTACAAATTCACATTGAAAATACAAAGGCAAGAATCACAAGGGCTTTTCAAGGTTGTAGCATGGTCGGGTAAACAAACAAGGGGCAATTTCTAAAGGTAATTGAAACAAAAACTTGCCTAAACCTAAGGGAGTGATCAACTCACAAAAGTTCAAACACAAAATTTCAATCAAACTTCTTCTTTCATCCCAAGTGTTACACAACACACAATACTTATTTAGCACAATTATTGAAACTCTTTTTGTTTCCTTTTTCAAGGATTTTTCTTTTTCTTATTTTTTTCTTTCTTTTTTTTCTTTTCTTTGTCATATTTTTCTCTTTTTTCTTTTCTTTTTCAATCCTCATAGAATCCAACCAATGAGTATACAATCATCCTCTCCCCAACTTGAATTCAACCACATCATCATGTGAATACTCCCTACTTTCTAAGGCAAGGTAAAAATTCATACAACAACACAAAGTTGAGGGTCCAAGAAAAAACAAAATCCATTTAAAAATAAGTGAACTAAATACTCATAGACAAGTATTAAGTTCAAATAAAACATGGATCAAAAAGCTCAAAGGGGGTACAAATGATCACACGCTCACAAGGTGAATTGACTATTTGGCTAAGGTGGTTGTGCTCAAAATGAAACAATTGCCTTGATCCTTTTCATGCATTCATATAATCTACACAAATAAAAGATTCAACATAATAAAATCCAGTTAGAACAAGAATGTTGGTTCTCTGCGCATATATGATCAATGGAAAGCCGCCTCACAAAAAGGTTGGGAACTAAAGTGATTCACAATAGAACAAGTATACAAAAGAATGAATGGCATAAAAGTTTGTAAAATGCCTAAGTATCATGAATATGCTAAAGTATAGAAAGCGATAAATACATACCTCGCACGTGTACAAAACTTAACAAATATCATTACCAAACATCCGCAAGTTGAAACGAACCAACTTGGAAAATCACCAAAGCATCCTCAAATAAGTCAATCAAAATTTGCGAGCAAACAACAACCAAAAACATTAGAAATGAAAAACAATAAAAACATGCTTGTTTTACGTCGTAAGCTCGACGCCTTTACGGTGCTTAATTAGAAACTTCCTTCATTCATGCCATGGTGATGTCTCACCGCGCAACCAAAAGCAAGCGTCCAAACCAAACACTTAAACAAACGTTAATCTACAAGTATCAGTATAACAAGTGAAAATATACAATATATACGATATTTACAAAACTCAAAAACAAAGAAACTATCGCAATGCGATTCAATATCAAAACCAATCCCCGACAACGGCGCCATTTTGTTGAGTGCAGAATAGGGCAAGCAGCAAAAATATTTATTTTCGGAAGAATTCCCTCCGGGATTTATGTCGTGTCCACAGAGATCGATTCGAGGGAAAGAATGCCGTTCGACAGTCTCTCGCGTTTATGAGTTTGGTTTTAAAATGGTTTCCAAACAAGAAAACATAAAACTAAATATTAAAACAAAAAGAAATCATTCTTCAGAGAGAAAAACTCGTTCGACAATGCATATAAATCACTCCTCACAAACTTAAACTTACCGACCAGTTATACTCCACCTACAATACTCCTCAATATCACCCAGCATCGCTCACAACACAGGTTATGTCTAACGCAAAGTTGAGATAACAACCGTGTCACTCTCTTCGTCACTCTCGCGAGCGAAGCCTCGAAACACGGAAGGCATTAAGCTTCGACGCCTATTGAAGATTGTTAGCCCCTAAATCTATCTCTAGAGTCCAGAAACTAACAGACAATCGTCCCTAATCGAAGTTTGCGACGGTTATCTCTAACGCACCCCAAACCCCGCGCATAAAGCAAAAATCAGAGACAATCACCAATAAAGATTTGTAAAGCAAGTTTTATACAACGCCATGGGCGACAAATATACATGAGTTTACAGCAAATACATATACACAACCCAACCATAAAGAAAAACACAAAGAAGAAAAAGAAATGAACCAAACATCTCGCGGTTTGTCAAAGCCGGTCGACGATCAATCCACCCCGGTTCATCCGTATGCATGCTTCATAGTTGTTTTCTAAGCAAATCTATCAAAGAATGAAGTTTGATGGAAGTGGGATCAAGAAACCCCAAAACCATCCCTAAAAAAAGTAACTGAAATAAATTATATACATTGAAAATTCTGCATGGTTCGCAGTGCGAACGATCATTCGCAGTGCGAATGACTCAAAACATGGCACTTTTAGTGCCTCAGAATACCAAACTGCCTTTGCTTTCCTTCGTTGGTTCGCAGTGCGAACGAACCATTCGCAGTGCGAATGCTCGCTGACTGGTTCGCAGTGCGAACATTGGCTTATTTCTCTTTTGTAACTCTCTGCCAGCCTTCGCTGGGACCTTCGATGGACCTTCGCAAAGTGAACATTCGCTGCCAGTTCGCAGTGCGAACAAGACAGAAAACCAGTCCTTATTTTGGCCACAACTTCCACACCGAAACTCCAATTTACGCAAGGTTGGAAGCGTTGAAAAGCTTATTCAATGCTCTTCAAGAATATAGCAAGATAGCCTTTATTACCTACCTACAAAATTGAGATAAAAATCAATTAAACTAAGTAATATTTAAACAATACGCAATACATACACTAAAACATAAAGTAAACGTATTTATAAACAAATTGGGGTTTATTTGAACCGATATTGATAAAAAGTAATGATAAGTGCAACAAAACTTATATACAAAAATAGGTACAATCTGCACTTATCACTCGCTTGTTGCAGTGTTGTGAATTAGAGGTGATGAATGAAGCAGCTGTAGAGTTGAAGAAAATGAAGAGTAGCGATGGAGTGGTGCTGTTGATTTTGTTCAATTCATTATAAGAAACCCTGGGTTGTGAGAAATTGTCGCAATTGAAGAAGGTTGAAGGTGATTCAGGAGCTTGATGTTGGATATGTTGCTGGTAATCGAATTCCTTTGCGTTCGATTCTTGCAGTTGTGAACTTTTCCATGTTTTTCGTTCTTGGACTTGCCTGGTATAAGTTATTATTGACGTGATTTTCAGGTCCTTGACTGAATTGTGATTTGATGGAGATTGAAGGTTATGGAGGAGGAGATCGCAGAGATGAGAAATGGAGATGATGAAGAGGGATTGAAGAAGAAGAATTGAAGCCAAGAAGGAAGAAATCGGTTATGGTTCTCTTTTGGTAGTTTTCTGTTAGAGTAAGGTTAGAGGTTAGGAGAATTGGTTAGAGGAAATTCTGATAGTTTGTGATTGTAACTGTCATGATGAATTGGTTAGAAAATGTTAGTTTAAATTTTCTGAAATGAATTCTGTTATGTGTTGGGAGAAAAGTTAGTTTAGGGGTGAAATTCTTCTGTGACTGAAATTCTAGCTGCTATGGATTTTATCGCCGTCATGGAGCTTTTTTCCGCTATGAATTTATTCTAATTTCTGTTATGTATTATATTATGCTCTGCCTGGCATTGATGACATTATCTTCAGCAAATACTAAACTCAAAATATGGTCATCCATAAAGGAACTAATATGATTGCAAAATGCACCTCCCAATTCCTTGCTCCTACTAGTCAATGAATATTCTACACACTTTATCCATTCAAGCCTTGTATTGAGTAGAATATCAAGGACACCGTGTGTAAGGACGCGATGAATAATTTTCACATAGGAAATCTGGACATCTTCTGATGACTCATCATGGGCATGGAAATGGACAATGGGTTTGAAAAATGAAATTGACACAACAATGTTTCTTGCTTTATTGGATAAAAATGAATATGGAAAAACGGATATGGAATATGGATTAGATATTGGATCGAAAATGGAATATGGGTTTAAGAATTGAATATGGATTTGGACATTGAATATGGATATGGATATGTGACTTAGAATTGGATTCCAAACAATCCACATAACCGATCCTAACATACTCCTTAAGAATGTAGATCCTTTTGGATGTCCTCAAGCCAAATTTCAAATCCGAATCAAATTCACCTTCTTGATGGACCTCCAATTCCAGTTTCAAACCCGTATTACAAGCAACAAACAACAGGCAATCAAGAGAACAACAATGTCCTAACCACAGTATGAGTCCACAACTTGATCTCTTCCATGAATACCTAAGATGTCTTCACCATGAAACCCGAACTACCATCTCCAATTGATGAATATCAATCAATTCACACAAAAGATAAGAAACCCAGACCATTTGCTTTAAGTGCACAATGACAAAGAAGTGACTTGATGCTCTTAAGAAAATTTGAAGGAGATACACTTGCCTGATAATTTTGACAGAAGAAAGCCTTGATACTTAATGAATTCTGATAGAGAGAGATACTCATGATGTTGAGAGCCCAGACCTGAATGAAAATGAGAATCTCACAACCAAAGAAAACCCTGAGCTAGCACGTAATACCTTGATGCCACGTCTTAGGAGCTCATGCAAATGTATGATTATGAAGTTATGACCTTGTGAAGATGTAGATGAAAGCGAACATAAGCCAGAAAAAAGGTTAGAAAAAGTGAGGGCAAATTTTGGGGTGCTACAGTTGCCCCTGTTCAATGGACTTGGACCTGAAAGGGTGATAGCAACGGCTTTCAGACGTTCAAGGTAGAAGGTGATTGAATACAAAAAGAACCCAAAAATTTGCAAACTGCGAGGAGAGAAAATGTAAATGGAGCCCAGTCACACTTCATCAAAGGAATTTGACTGAAAGAAAACATACCCAAGAAATAAAAGTGAACCCTAGAACCCTATCAGTGATTTATCTGAAGTACCACATCGTCAAAGGGATTTGACGGAAAGAAAAACCTGACCGAAGGAAACACGTCGTCAAAGGGGTTTGACGGAAAGAAATTCTATACGAAGAAACACATCATCAAAGGGGTTTGATGGAAAGGAAACCTGACCGAAGGGAACACGTCATCAAAGGGTTGACGAAAAGAGGACACCTAATCAGAGGAAACAAGTCGTCAAAGGGTTGACGGAAAGAAGACGCCTGACCGAGGGAAACACGTAGTCAAAGGGGTTTGACGGAAAGAAGACACTGACCAAAATGTTGTCATCAAGGGGTTGATGGACAAGGACACCTGACTGAAGGAGTACATCGTCAAAGGGTTTTGACGAAAATAAATTCTATACAAAGAAACACATCATCAAAGGGGTTTGATGGACAGGAAACCTGACCGAAGGAGCACTTCGTCAAAGGGTTGATGGAAAAAACATCTGCTTTAGAATGTCGTCATCAAAGGGTTGATGGACAAGGACTGATCGTGGGTAAGATCGACGTATGATCTACGACAAGCAGAAGGGTTGATAGAAATGTCTGCTGGGGATATGTCACCGTCTTAATTGAAAATTGATTTGGCCTTTTGCGCAAGGTACCAAGTCTGGCTTATGCTTTGCATGCATATGCTTGAATTTTCTTTTATGGCGTAATGCTCCATACGAAATAGAAATGCTACGCAATTTGAGGATGCAATGATTACTATATGCTGAATGCTGATGTATGCTCGAGCTACCAGGGTAAGAAGAATGTGCCAAGTATGATTGGACTTTGCTGGTAAAGATAGGTGAAACCTGACAGTGATTGATTTTTCGAAGGTGAAATCTTTCTGGGATACCAATGGGGATTGGATTTGAGTGAAGTGCCAATAGGGATTGGACTTTTGGTGATGCCAATAGGGAATGGGCTTTTACTTTGAAGGGGGTGCCAATAGGAATAGGGCTTCAGGTTTTTGGAAGATGCCAACAAAGTGGGTTGTGGACGAAGGTGTCGAGCAAGGTTGGGCTTTAGATTTTTTGTTCAGTTTTACACGACTTCATGCAATGCTATGCTAATGATATGCGTGGTAATGATTATGCAGTGATGTTTATGATATGCAACAGGATCACTCCAGGAAAATAAATGCTGAAGAGACGATGCCAACTCCGCTGGGGATAACAAACTGAACTGTCTTCACGGTCATAACTGCTCGAAATCCTAACTAAACCTCCATTCTGCAAGAAAGTATGAATAATGAACGTCTACTGGAGAAATATCTCAAGAATCTGCTGAAGAAAGGTACCAATGACAATCAACCTTTAATCTGCTGGGGAACATCCACCACCACCAATAGATCTGCTTGGGGAATGATGGTTGACGATATCAACACTGCTAGTGGACAACATCAGACTTATTCCTCTGTTGGAAATTTACCTTCTACCCTTACTTTGTTGGGGAGACAGAAACAACTTTACCGTAAACTAGGGAAGTACAAACCCAACATTCCTATCCTGTACAAAAACATGAACTCTTGCTGAAGAGCAATAACTTCACCAACCTGGCTAGGGGGAGTGAGCTCTTGAACCCTTGCTGGGGATAATAATTCACAATCTCCATAATGCTCTGCTAAGAGTGATAAAACTTCAGCTATCTCTGCCGAGGATAGAAACTCTATTGGGGACGTCACGTGTTAACTATCAACATAAACCCTGTAGATGTGATATGACCAAAAGAGGTGCCCTGATACAACATAACCTGTTAACGTATCATGAAGATCTGATATATCCTATTTCAGTACTTTGATTAACCGTCCTCCGAAGAGAATAACTCTTTGTGCTTTTGGGGTAGCCTGCCCCAGCCTTGAAATGATTTTGCCCCTGCCAGGATGATCTGTGAAGGAGTTCCTCTAACTAACTAACTTTCGAGAGATTTGTAGAATCTCGATCTGATTCCCCCAGATTAGCTGAATCTTGGAATGGATTGCCCATTTAATATGACTTGCCCCTGCTCAACGGAGTACTTAGGCATTTTGCATCTTAGATTGATCAATTTTTCCATTGCAGAAACTTTCCTGATCAAGTACTTACTCGCTAGTAAAACAATTTGTTTTGAAAAGATAATTTTAATGCAATGCATATGACAGTTTTGAAATCCAAGTCCGTTCACTAGAAAAATGTTGCGACATATAACAAATGAATCAACGTTCAGACTGTCACATCGATACCAACATGAATGGTAAGAAAAATCCTTTTAGGAGTCAGTTTTGACGCGATCTTTACCGAAGTATGCTTTCGAAACAACCTTGCTTCAATTAGGTCTTTTGAAGGTTGTAACGTGGACTGGTTCGCGGTTTAAGAAAGAAAGGATATAAGGCTCAAAGTTTTATTTTAACCCACCCATTCTCCTTGATGTTCTCCAGTCCTACTTTCAGTTAATTCAACACAGGCGCTCACCTTTCAAAAGATTAATGAATAGTATGAGGATAGAAGGAACCCGCACGGTTTTCGGAGTGAAAGTCACCCCTTTTGTTCTTGGTGTCTGTGGTCACACGACTTGTTCTTTGCTCGAGGATTTTTTTCTTTTTGTAATCCTTTTTGTTTTTTTTCTTTTCGTATTTCTGATTTCCCTTATTTTTTTACAGGACTGATTCTTTTTGAATCTTTTGATTTTGAAGTCTAGCGGGATGCCTTAACTTTTACCTAAGTCACTTGTTTTCAAGTCTTGAATTAGCGGGCTATCTTTTTTCATTTTGTTTTCTTTTGATTCTTTTTTTTGAACAAATCATGTGACACATGTTTGACTTGGAAGGGTTATGATTGTCTCACTCTTCAGTTGGTGAGGGATAACCATAGATGTAATTGATCCTCGAATGGGACACTCCTTTTGAAATTTGAATGTACAGTCAAATTAACTGACACCTCTCGCGGCCGGCTAAAAATTTCGAGTCGCCATCATATTTTTTAAGGGAAATAATGATAAACCTAAAAATCCTTAATCCCAAGGGCAGAGATTCCTACGGTTCGGGAGTCGGTTAAGTGAAGGAAAGGTGTTAGGCACCCCTCACTTCCATTGTACTCAATGGGATCCACCTTTGAATTTAGGGTATATTTGTTTGTCTAAGTTATAAGAAAACCTAAGTTTTTTATTAATTATACTCGCTAGGGTTGGTTTGCAGCCCTATGCCTACGTACCCTCAAAATGAAGGATCCGAGTAACCGTAGTTCACCTCCCCTATTCCTACCCCCTAATCCTATTCCTAAATCCCAAATCCTACCCTAAATCCCATCCACTATTTATACTCTTGGATAAAGAGTTCTATCCCTTAAATCTAGTGTTTATACTCCTAGATGAGGAGTTCTATCCCTTAAATCCCTTTGTCCATTGTTTATACTCTCGGAGGAAGAGTTTTATCCCAAAAATCCATATCTCATCCCTTATTTAGGCTCTCGGACCAAGAGCTTTATCCCTTAATCCTTTTATTTATACTCTCGGATATCAAGAGTTTTATTCCTAAATCCAAATCCCTTATCCCTTATCCCATCCTTTATTTAGGCTCTCGGACCAAGAGCTTTATCCCCATGTGTAAATCCCTTAAAACCTTAAAAATCCCTTAAAAAGACCATCTAATTCTTTTTACAATAAAATAAATGATTAAATTATTTATAATGACAAAAACCAGAAAATATACATATTAATCCAAATAAGATTTAAATTCCAAATAATCCCAAAAAACCAAATTTTATAACCCACCAAAACTTTATTTGCACATCCCATTCTCATATTATCTTTTTTTTTCAAAGAAATAATATTATGACAAAATACAAACCCTTATACAAAAAATTTCTAAAATTTAATTACCACCCTATAAAAACTAAGAATTTTGGCCAAATTAAAAATAACGAAAATTTATCTCACAACTTGAACCAAGGAATTGATTCAATGGTGAGTTTTTTAATAAAAGTCAAAGAAAATTTAATAATAAAAGAAAGAAAATATGAAATAAAATAAAATCCAAAATAAATCCTAAACCCTTAATTTTCCCTAAAGAACCCTAAATCTCCTAATTAACCCTTAAATACAATTGATAATTAAATTAAATCATGTTGAATGATCTAATTAATTAAATTAATCAAATTAAAATCGGGGGGTGTAAAACCTTTGGGAACTAGCAAATGGGCCACATATGGGGGTCTGAATAGCATTGGGCGTAAAGCCCAATGGCCAAAACCATCCCAGAAAAAAAAAACCAAAAAAAAAAGATGAATTGAATGAGATCCGTCCGTTGGATCAATCTTACGGTTCTCCCCAGATTTCCTCATGACCGTTTGATCAATCCAGTATATTATATCCTAATACTAATATCCCCAAAATCCTATTTTTACAAATCCTAATTAACACATAATTATCCTAACTAAATGAATGAAAAGAACAAACCTACTAATTAACATAACTAATATATTTTTCTTGTGCTTTTTTGTAATAAATACTATTCTTTATTTGATTAATGTAGAATATTTGGGAGACATGCTAATCTACGTTCCTCCTTTTTTTATCCAAATTTACTTAGTCAATGGATATTGTTCTTTTTTTTTTAATTAAAATAAAGGTAAGTGAGACAAGTGGCATAATAACAAAAAATCAAATAGCATATATTTTTAAGAATAAATAGAGGCAAATAAAATAAAAGACTTCTTCTTTCTCGAACCAATACCACTTTCTTGTAAAAAAACCTGTTTTCTCTTTAAATCGGAAAAACTCTATTCCTCCTCCATGAAAATAGATCAAACCCATATCATAAAACACTCACAACTTCTTCTTTTTTAATTATTAAACCCCATGCAACATTCAATCAAATTTAGATATCATAAAACAAAAGTCAAAGGGAGAAATCAAAGGTTATCGAAGCTGATGGTGTAATAAAAAATGCGAAGATTCAGATCTGGTGGTGGTGCAGTCGGAATCACGATCGGAAGCGGAGGTAAGTGGAGGTCCGCCGGCGGATCAACGGAGGGAGGTGTATTGATGCGTTTGATTGAAGCGTGCCCAATTTTGTAGCATTTTTCGGCAAGTTCAGATTTCGGCCAAATTTTGACTTCGATTATCTTCTATCTTAATTCTTCATTCTCTAAAGCCATTGTGTTGTTGATTGAATTGTGTTATTGTATTTACAGTGAATAACAAATGGTTTTGTAATTTTTCTTTTGGTTGTGGAAATTGATATTGGAAAATTCCTTTTGTTGTGAGTTTTTGTTTTGATGGTTGATTATGGTATGGGTGTAAATATTTACACGTGAAAGGTGTAGTGAGTGAGATTAAGATTTTGTAGGTAAGGGTCCCCCCTAAAATGTAAATTTAGGTCTCTATTTATACTAATAAATTAGGTCAACCAAAATAGCAAACTTCAAAAATTAATTAATATAATTAAAACTTTAAATGAAATGTGATTTGATTTTGGTCTTTGACACATTTAACTAATTACATTGATTTTTTTTCTAAAAGTAAAAATGTTATCCTAAAAATGCAATATTTAAAAATATGAACAAAATCTTTTCAAATCTTTTTTTATTTTATGATTTTTGATATTTTTGTATTAAAAAGTAAAAAAGTGACAAAATAATATTTTAAAAAATGCCAAAATAAATAAATAAATAAATAAATAAATAAATAAATAAATAAATACGAAAATTAAATTTAAATGATAAAAAAATGATATTTTTGTGATTTTTAAGATTTAAAAAAAAGTAGAAAAGTTAGAAACAAACACAAAAAGTGAGGAAGGTGAGGTTCGAACTCATGCCCTTATGCTTGTAAGCCTTTATCATTAAATCCCTAACAAATGGGCTATTGTATTTAGTTTGAACGAAATGCCACTAGTGAATTATTTAACTTTACTAATTAATCCTAATTAATTCTACAATAATAAAAAACTAAAATAATAAATTCTAAAATGAATTCCATAATAAATTTAAAAGAAAACTTTACTTTCTAATATTTTAAAATAATTGAACAAAATTCTAGACCTTATCTAATAAAATTAAACTTCAAACTTTTTAAATCCTACCTAAATATAAAAAGTCCCTTAGATAGACCCAAACCCCAGCATAGGCCTAAAAACCCCAAAGCCCATTGACATTTAAATGACACCCCCCAATAGCAAAAAAAAATTAAAATTAAAAATCACTGGTCAAAATTTAGGGTACTACAGCTGCCCCTATTTAATCATCTTCGAATCAGAAAGAGGATGTTGATGAGTCTTCCTCTTTTGTTGAGGAGACGATTAAATATAAGAAGGACACTAATTTTGACCGCAGAGTCCGGTAGGTACTACGCTGATTATCCTAATATCCCTAGTAATAAACCCTTAACGAAATACCCGATTGAACCCCTTGAAAAACTTTTTAGATAAAAAATCCCTGGATAGGAATTTTTGTAGATCCCTGATAAGTCCCTAAAAAAAAAGCCCCTTGATAACTCCTTTGATGACAAACCCAATAACCCCCTTGAAATTTAAATAAATATCGCTTAATGAATTCCCCCTGGTAAAACCCTTTGAGTAACAATCCACATAAAATCCCTGATGGTGGTTATGAACCCTATGCATGTATGCATGTTTGCGTTTATGAGTGCATGTTAGAGCGTAGCGACATGATTGATGCATGACTTGGGCTAACGCCTCTTTTATGATATGCAATGCACGCGTTTGTCTGTTAAACTTTCCATAACGCCCTGACTCCCTGACCCTTGAGACCTTGATAATTATAGTAAGCCATGATACCCTTGATTCCTGTGACGTGCCATTAAAGAACCTCCCATGTTGGTTAGATTGTAACGTATATTCCTGTCAGTGTATAGACCCTATATCCCGCTTTGGAAGAGTATGATCCCTTTGATGATTCCAAAAACCGAAGTAAAATCCATCTTCCCTTTTTAAAGCTTTTATTTACCTGATATTTCAATGCATTATCTCACAATTAACCGACACCTTGTAATCAAACAAAATAATTTTAGGAGGCAAAGAAACGTATTTGAAAAGCAAATTTATTGAGAATTGGCCCGCAAATGGGCAATGATAAGCAAGGAGGGTAATTCTCATAAGGAGATATTACCGAAAATCCAGAAAAATGTAAAATGGCAATAAGAAAACAAATTTATTTATGATCCTAACAAATTTAACACCAGCTAATATCCCTAAGACTCCAAGATCACGACACTTCGCTTCTCAAGATGACGGCTGAAATGATCGCTCCGTTCTGAATTCCTGTTACGGGGTGACTTGAGGGTTTTCAGTCATATGCCTTTTGGATATCCCTAACTTTTGCCTGAACCGTTCTTTTTAGAGTCTTAGTCCACCCGGATGATATACCATTTTTTTCGACT
This sequence comes from Lathyrus tuberosus, assembly GCA_022829125.1. Taxonomy (NCBI): domain Eukaryota; kingdom Viridiplantae; phylum Streptophyta; class Magnoliopsida; order Fabales; family Fabaceae; genus Lathyrus; species Lathyrus tuberosus. Next base: position 534,687 of record JALAZF010000205.1, on the reverse strand, counting down.
AAGCCGCCCTTTAGGGTTTTCGACTTGTCGGGTATCATTTTTATCCAAATCCCTAATTTTTGCCTGGATTGGTCTTTCGAGTTTTTAATCCACCGGGACGCCCTAATTTTTGCCTGAGTCGCCCTTTAGGGTTTTCGACTTAGCGGGCTTTTATCCTTTTTTTCTAGGCATAGCATTTTTGACCGAATCGGAGTTCACCGGTCGTGGTAAATCCGCTCCATCCAGGGTTGTTAATATTAGTGCTCCGCCAGAGGAGGCACTCCTCACAACATATGGCCCTTCATAGGGTGGGGTCCATTTGACGTGGTGGTCTTTATGGATGGGTAATATTTTCCTTAACCCCAAGTCTCCCTCTTCGCGTAGGCGAGGACGAATTTCTTTGTCAAATGCTTTCTTAATTCCCTGTGGATATAACTGCCCACAACCACACGTTTCCCTTATACGAGGTTAGCTGATCGAGCCTAGTTTGCACCCATTCTACCTTATCCAGATTAGCTTCCTTCATGATCCTAAATTCCTATTGATTGCCCCTATCCTTATGCAAATATAAGTTTCCCTCGAGATCCAGGTCTAGGTCCTTCATAGGAGTCCAAAGTTTCACAATCCATGGGATTCTCAAATTTTGTTAAGTACAATATAAGTGGTCTCCTTGGGACTGGTGGCACCAATATAGGTGACTTTTGCAAATATTCCTTGATCCAATCGAAATCCTTTTGACAATCTTCATTCCATTCAATGATTTGGTCCTTTTCTGAGTAATTTGAAGATTGGCTCACAAGTAGCTGTAAGGTGGGAGATATCTCCCCAAAAATCCATGAACTTCCTTTTTTATCCTTGGAGCTAGCATCCCTTGAATGGTTTTCATTTTGTCCTTTATTCCCTTTTTACTGACCAGGGACCCTAATATTTTCCGGATCTGATTCCACCTTGTAGGATTTAGTCGTAACTTGAATTTCCTTAAATAATCCCACGACTTTTGTAAGTTAGTCATGTGATCTTCTTCTTTTTGTGACTTGGTAATCATATCCTCCATATGAACCTCTATCTCCTTATGCACCATATTACCATAGTCCTTTGATAAGTTACTCCTACGTTCTTTAACCCACCAGGCGTTACCTTGTGACAAAAAGTCGAATTGTTTCTTGACTTCTTCCCCGATCTGGAGGGTCATGCCTGGCCTAGTCCTCCTCAGCCTTTTACTTGATTGGCGTGCATCCTAGTTTGAGTAGTGGTTTGTGCTCGGCGATGCTAGTATCAAGTCCTGGCGTATCTTGGTATGACCATACAAACACGTCAGAGTATCCTTGCGATAGCTCGATCAACCTTTCCTTTATATCCTTATTTAGAGAAGCATTGACTTTGACCTCTTTCCTGTCTTCCTCAGTTCCCAGATCGCTCACATCCACTGGTTCCTGATGAGGTTATATTTCCTTGTCCTCTTACCTCAACAGTCTGGCTAACTCTTCGGGAAGCTCACACTCGTCCTCATCACCCTCTTCCGCTTGGTTAATCGGTAATTCGGAGTCATTCGAGATTATAGCGGTGTTATTTTTAATAGGTCCATTTTTAAATTTGCATGAGGAGGATTTTTCTCTTTTTTTTTTTTGGAATGAAGTGCTAGAAATGAAAATATCGAAAGAAGGTATATTGCCATTTTGAATAAACAGAAAATGAAAGAAAAAGATCTTGATTGAAAACAAAATGCAATTTTATTGATAGAAATAAATCCAATGAAATAACAGGTGGCCCTACAAAGCTTTGTCCACTTGCCTTGGGCATAACAAGTGACTTATTATTATTTTAAGGAAAAAGTAAATTACTTCGAAACAAAAATCGTCTCAGAAATCCCGATGGTTCTCCACTTGTTGAAATTAGGCATTCCTTTCTTCCTCTTCCATTGCAGCCATATGGTCCCCAATTCCAAATCCCACGCCATGGAAATTGCCTTCTAATCCTTCATTAGCCGGTTTGTAACTCGGCCCAAGCAAGTCCTTCTCCTCAGGTGACTCCCATTGTTTGCCCCAGTTTGTTAGGTCTTCCTTATTAATAAGGAATTCATCTTCCATCCCTTCCATAGCGTTGACTGTTGCCCCAATGTGCCCCAGTAACGCATTATTTCCCAGATTTGGATATTCAGGGTCTATAACACTGACATCATTTTCCTTTGAGTTGTTTTCGGGGTACCCCTTATTGTTATGTCGGTCGGAGGATGACTGCCCAATCTTTCCTGTCTTTAAACCGTTCTCAATCCTCTCTCCAATGATAACCAAGTCAGCGAATCCCGTTGAGACTGCCCCAATCATCCTTTCATAATATAGTCCTTGTAGAGTTCCCATGAATGTATCCACTAGCTCGCTTTCCCGCAATGGAGGTTGAACACGAGAGGCTAGCTCCCTCCATCTCTGGGCATACTCCTTAAAAGATTCGTTCCCTCTTTGAGACATATTTTGTAATTGTATGCGATCAGGGGCCATGTCCATATTATATTGGTATTGCCTTATAAAGGCGCTTGCCAAATCCTCCCAGTTTGCAATGTGCGTCCTCTCCAGTTGTTCATACCAATCCAAGGATGCCCCACTAAGGCTGTCTTGGAAAACATGCATCATCAGCTTTTTATTTTTAGCAGGAGCCCCCATCTTTCGGGAAAACATCCGGATGTGATTTTTGGGACAACTAACTGCTTTATACATCTCAAAGTTAGGTGCCTTAAATTTAGGAGGTATGACCACATCGGGCACCAGATACATTTCCAAGGCATCCACTCCAAGAACATTGAGTCCCTCCACGACTTTTAGCCTTTCCTCAAGTGCTTTGTACTTATCATCAATCCTTCTCCTTTCCTTAACAGTGGTTCCTTTATTTTCGAGGGCCACTTGTCTCGGATTTTCACCCTCGTATGTGTAGTTCTCATGCGGGGTAGGTCTGTAAATAGTACGAGGTGCCCCATTGGAAATAGGTGGAGAGACGGTTCCCTCAAGAGGTTGGTCAGCAGTTTTGTGCCTAGCAGTTTCAGTCTCCTCACGTTCCAGATCACGGATAAACACTAGTAGGGGGTTATTGTCTTCAACATGGGAGGTAGGAGTAGGAACCTTCCTTTGATGGCTTGAATTGGTTCTTCTGGCTATCAAATTCTGGACGACAAGTGTCAGTTGATCAATCTGGCTTTTCATTTCTTCCACATTCTCCTTGACAGTATCCATTTCTCCTCTTAGGGTAACCATATCCTTCTCCATCTGATCCATAGCTTTCCTTTGGTACGCTCGAGTGCGAGGTCGGGAAGTCAGATTGTTATGCCTGAGACGTAGTTTGAAAAAAAATGATTTTTTTTTTTATATTTTCCTTATATTGAATGCATGTTGGTGATGAATGTATGAATATGCATGATGTATGCTAAATAATTTTTAAAATTTTTATTTGGGGGGGAATTCCAAAATCCATTGTATTCATAGATGAATATATCCAAAGGATGAAACCCATACACATAGAATATAAAATCCAAATCCATTAGCCAGTCCCAAGTCCAAAATGACTTCCAAACTTATAACGATAATTCCTCGGGAATAGCCCATAATAATCCCAAAAATGGAAAATCTTGAACCTAAGAAGGCATAAACTACATAGATGCCCCTAATGCCTTTTCAAATGAGCTTTAAGCTCCTCCAAGTATCCTTGCTTGAGCCCTTGCACTTCCCTATCCTCCTTGTGGTGAGATAATGGATCCTCAACAGGCACAGCTAAGTTTTTTTTTTAGGCTTGACCCTTTTTCTTTTTTTCTTTTTTTTATTATATATTTTTTTTGCCCCCATGCCCCTTGTGAGGTTTTTATTTCTCCTTGTAAGTATAGTCCAAACTATTCCAGCGTAGGAGCTAGTTGAAAATCCTTGAAGAGGAAGTCACATAGAGAAAGATCATAAAGTTGTGCAAAGGCAATGATGGCATCTACCTTCATAGGGACCTCTAAAAGATCGAGGATCCTTCCATACTTGTGTATAAACATCATTTGGCAGATCAAGTCTTGAAGGTCTTTGAGACTTTGTAAATCAGCACTTAGCATTCTAATGCGTAGGGTAGCCCTTTCTTGTTTGAATCCATCTTTCCAATGTTCCTACAACACATCTTGAAATTCCCCACAAAAATGCATATATGCAAAAAAATGTTTTTAAATGCATGATGACATGGACACTTTGTTTTTTTTTTGTTTTTTACTTGGTTAGGGTAAGGTGAAAATGCAAGCATGACCCTAACTAGGTAGGCTCCCTATAATAGGTTTAGATCTAAAACTCATCTACCCAATCCCCTCACATGTAGGATATAAAAAATTGGACAGCATAACGACCCCAACATGTTCAGACTATACCCTTGTTTTACCATGAGAAGGAGCAAGCCTTCCTACGGTAATCCTTCGGGATAAGTCTCATTTGGGGTAGGAGCCTAGTAACAGCCCTTGAGGGTTGAATACATAGGGTCTCCATAGATTGGTGTGGGGTAGGTTAAGGTTCTCAGAGTCACGTACCACATCCAAATCATTCCACTACGAGAGGGGCTAGCCCTTTCGTGAGGACGAATTTGGAAGGATCTACTCTGAGTGTGGCATCAATGCATTTTAGGGGACGTTGCATCCCCCGCAAAAGCATTTCTGTTCCACTTTAGGTTCTAGGGTTATCCTCCAAGCTTTGGGTTTTAGCTTCACTCCTTTTTTTTTATGTCCCAATCCCTTGCATGATAATACAAAAAACAAAATGTTAAATAAATATATGAAATAAAAATAAATAAATAATAATAAAAAAATAAAAAATCCAAAATAACATCCAAGACAAACAAATCCCTAAGTCCTAAGGCTAGGATTGACTCTCGCTAGGAAGGAGTCCCCAGCAGAGTCGCCAGCTGTCGCGGCCGGCTAAAAATTTCGAGTCGCCATCATATTTTTTAAGGGAAATAATGATAAACCTAAAAATCCTTAATCCCAAGGGCAGAGATTCCTACGGTTCGGGAGTCGGTTAAGTAAAGGGAAGGTGTTAGGCACCCCTCACTTCCATTGTATTCAATGGGATCCAACTTTGAATTTAGGGTATATTTGTTTGTCTAAGTTATAAGAAAACCTAAGTTTTTTATTAATTATACTCGCTAGGGTTGGTTTACAGCCCTATGCCTACGTACCCTCAAAATGAAGGATCAGAGTAACCGTAGTTCACCTCCCATATTCCTACCCTCTAATCCTATTCCTAAATCCCAAATCCTATCCCTAAATCCCATCCACTATTTATAATCTTGGATAAAGAGTTCTATCCCTTAAATTTAGTGTTTATACTCCTAGATGAGGAGTTCTATCCCTTAAATCCCTTTGTCCATTGTTTATACTCTCGGAGGAAGAATTTTATCCCAAAAATCCATATCCCATCCCTTATTTAGGCTCTCGGACCAAGAGCTTTATCCCTTAATCCTTTTATTTATACTCTCGGATATCAAGAGTTTTATTCCTAAATCCAAATCCCTTATCCCTTATCCCATCCTTTATTTAGGCTCTCGGACCAAGAGCTTTATCCCCATGTGTAAATCCCTTAAAACCTTAAAAATCCCTTAAAAAGACCATCTAATTCTTTTTATAATAAAATAAATGATTAAATAATTTATAATGACAAAAACCAGAAAATATACATATTAATCCAAATAAGATTTAAATTCCAAATAATCCCAAAAAAACCAAATTTTATAACCCACCAAAACTTTATTTGCACATCCCATTCTCATATTATCTTTTTTTTCAAAGAAATAATATTATGACAAAATACAAACCCTTATACAAAAAAGTTCTAAAATTTAATTACCACCCTATAAAAACTAAGAATTTTGGCCAAATTAAAAATAACGAAAATTTATCTCACAACTTGAACCAAGGAATTGATTCAATGGTGAGTTTTTTAATAAAAGTCAAAGAAAATTTAATAATAAAAGAAAGAAAATATGAAATAAAATAAAATCCAAAATAAATCCTAAACCCTTAATTTTCTCTAAAGAACCCTAAATCTCCTAATTAACCCTTAAATACAATTGATAATTAAATTAAATCATGTTGAATGATCCAATTAATTAAACTAATCAAATTAAAACCGGGGGGTGTAAAACATTTGGGAACTAGCAAATGAGCCACAGATGGGGGTCTGAATAGCATTGGGCGTAAAGCCCAATGGCCAAAACCATCCCAGAAAAAAAAAAGATGAATTGAATGAGATCCGTCCGTTGGATCAATCTTTAGGTTCTCCCCAGATTTCCGCATGACCGTTTGATCAATCCAGTATATTATATCCTAATACTAATATCCCCAAAATCCTATTTTTATAAATCCTAATTAACACATATTTATCCTAACTAAATGAATGAAAAGAACAAACCTACTAATTAACATAACTAATATATTTTTCTTGTGCTTTTTTGTAATAAATACTATTCTTTATTTGATTAATGTAGAATATTTGGGAGACATGCTAATCTACGTTCCTCCTTTTTTTATCCAAATTTACTTAGTCAATGGATATTGTTCTTTTTTTTAATTAAAATAAAGGTAAGTGAGACAAGTGGCATAATAACAAAAAATCAAATAGCATATATTTTTAAGAATAAATAGAGGCAAATAAAATAAAAGACTTCTTCTTTCTCGAACCAATACCACTTTCTTGTAAAAAAACCTGTTTTCTCTTTAAATCGGAAAAACTCTATTCCTCCTCCATGAAAATAGATCAAACCCATATCATAAAACACTCACAACTTCTTCTTTTTTAATTATTAAACCCCATGCAACATTCAATCAAATTTAGATATCATAAAACAAAAGTCAAAGGGAGAAATCAAAGGTTACCGAAGCTGATGGTGTAATAAAAAATGCGAAGATTCAGATCTGGTGGTGGTGCAGTCGGAATCACGATCGAAAGCGGAGGTAAGTGGAGGTCCGCCGGCGGATCAACGGAGGGAGGTGTATTGATGCGTTTGATTGAAGCGTGCACAATTTTGTAGCATTTTTCGGCAAGTTCAGATTTCGGCCAGACTTTGACTTCGATTATCTTCTATCTTAATTCTCCATTCTCTAAAGCCATTGTGTTGTTGATTGAATTGTGTTATTGTATTTACAGTGAATAACAAATGGTTTTGTAATTTTTCTTTTGGTTGTGGAAATTGATATTGGAAAATTCCTTTTGTTGTGAGTTTTTGGGTGTTTTTGTTTTGATGGTTGATTATGGTATGGGTGTAAATATTTACACGTGAAAGGTGTACTGAGTGAGATTAAGATTTTGTAGGTAAGGGTCCCCCCTAAAGTGTAAATTTAGGTCTCTATTTATACTAATAAATTAGGTCAACCAAAATAGCAAACTTCAAAAATTAATTAATATAATTAAAACTTTAAATGAAATGTGATTTGATTTTGGTCTTTGACACATTTAACTAATTACATTGATTTTTTTTCTAAAAGTAAAAATGTTATCCTAAAAATGCAATATTTAAAAATATGAACAAAATCTTTTCAAATCTTTTTTTATTTTATGATTTTTGATATTTTTGTATTAAAAAGTAAAAAAGTGACAAAATAATATTTTTAAAAAATGCCAAAATAAATAAATAAATAAATAAATAAATATGAAAATTAAATTTAAATGATAAAAAAATGATATTTTTGTGATTTTTAAGATTTAAAAAAAAGTAGAAAAGTTAGAAACAAACACAAAAAGTGAGGAAGGTGAGGTTCGAACTCATGCCCTTATGCTTGTAAGCCTTTATCATTAAATCCCTACCAAATGGGCTATTGTATTTAGTTGGAACGAAATGCCACTAGTGAATTATTTAACTTTACTGATTAATCCTAATTAATTCTACAATAATAAAAAACTAAAATAATAAATTCTAAAATGAATTCCATAATAAATTTAAAAGAAAACTTTACTTTCTAATATTTTAAAATAATTGAACAAAATTCTAGACCTTATCTAATGAAATTAAACTTCAAACTTTTTAAATCCTACCTAAATATAAAAAGTACCTTAGATAGACGCAAACCCCAACATAGGCCTAAAAACCCCAAAGCCCATTGACATTTAAATGACACCCCCTAATAGCAAAAAAAAAAAATTAAAAAACACTGGTCAAAATTTAGGGTACTACAACACCTACCCTGCCCCGGGTTAAGATTAAGGGTTTTTCATTTTTAGAAAGAAACTCCTACTACTAGGTGTCATACCCCAAATTTTGACCACTAAGATTTCCCATCATTTGTGTAAATCATCACCATAATATGGGTAAACCATCATGCCTCATTAGTCTCCCCAAAGATGGGTGAGCATCCACTACAATTAAAATTAGGGTTTCAGGCCCTCTCAGAGCTCTTAGACAAAGGATCAATAAAAAATTGACATGATCTTCAACTTGTCTAACCTCTCAAACATCCACAATGGATCAAGAGGACTCCCACATCAAGGATTAAGCACAAGACTGCAACCTTCTAAGTGGATCAAGCCTCAAGATCGCAAGTGTCACCAAATTAGGGTTTGGTCGACCAGGTCCTCCAGATGGAAATTTTCCTCTGGGCATGAGCCAATGCTTCAAAGCATAACCCAAAATGCTCCATGGAACCTCATGGACCCAATCATCAAGTCAATTTAACCTCAGGGGATGCATTCACTAAAAATCAAGAGTTAGGGTTTCTTGACCTAATTCACCCCTAAGATGACTTTTGGGACAAATCATGAGCCAAGACCTCAAGACATGATTTGAGGGTCTCCAACACACTACATTGATCCATTTGCAACAATGGATTGATCCAAGAAGCTTGATCAACAAGTTTCAAGTTCATCAGAACCACAATTAGGGTTTCGTGGAAAAAGTCAACTGTACCTTTGACTTTTGACCAAGGCATGCTCCCAAACCCTAGGACATGATTCAATACACCATATAAAACATATGAATTCAATCCATCAAGTTTGATTTAGGTCAAAGACTTCTTTTCATAAAGGATCGCACCGTTTGGAATTCGTCTGACAAAAAGTCAATTGTGCACAAAAGTCAACTTTGACTTTTTGAGATTTTTCACAATTATGGTTCTTTAACCCTAAAATGATGTTAATGGGTGATTGGAATCATCATTCATCAAGAAAAATCAAGAAAAGTGGGATAACTTGTAAAAGGGGTAACCATAAAAAACATAGAAAATTTCTAAGTTATGGAACAAAGTGGCTAGGGTACCAACTTTGGAGGATCATAACTCCTAAACCACAAGGCCATTTTTCCCCATTCAATGCTGGATTTGTAGATCTCATGGCCCTCTACAAAAGCTTCAACTACACCTCATTCCAATTCATCATGAATTTTGAGTTATGGAATGATCAAAATGGCTGAAAACATGAAATGTCACTTTTTCCAACACTTAGTGAAATTTTCACTAAGTCAGAATCTGCCTTCACTTTTTTCCAAATGTAGGGGCATTTTCACTTGGATCCAAAAGGTATCAAAACCAACTATGATCAAACAGTTATTGTATCATATGAGGGCTTCCCAAAATGGCCAAGAACTCCATCAAATTCCACTTGGGCCATGAGATATGACCATGCCAATATACCTTGCTGCAAACTGTCATGGCAAGGCAGATTTGGGAGTTTTGCTCGATTTAGTCAAATTTTACAAAGGGCAAGCAACTCTATCCATCTCAACACCTCAAGGGGAGACCAAGGAGGGACAAACACTGATCCATAAGCCTCTCAAGTCTTTGGAACCAAAAGTAGCATGCCAAACCTAGAAATGCCTAAAAGAGTGACAAGACTCCAATTTTGGTTTGGAGCATTTAATGGATGCACCAAGGTGGCATGGACTGAGCCATTTCTAACTGAATTCAGTCAAGACTTATCCAAGACCAAGGGAACCAGCAGCCTGTGCCCTAACCTCTAGTCAATGGCTAGAGGAGACTTGGATTCTCATTGATCAACATTGGCCAAACCTCTACTGTAGTTGCCAATCACTATTTCTCCCAAAAAAACTTGCTCTACTATAAATATAGCTCATTTGTGATCAGTTTGAGTACACCAAAGCCATCAAATAGATGTTTTCCTCAAAATCATCTTCTCACTTCCAAATTTGCCTTCCAAAGCAAGTCATTATCGGGTTTTGAGTTTGAGAGCAATTCCAACCAAACCAATCACACACACACCTCATAAACATCATATAGAGGTGATCCAAACACTCAAAAGTGACCTGTAATACCAAGATCACAAAGTCACCTATCAAAACCTCAAAATTGGACTTTTGTGCATTTTTCAAGCCATGTCTTGATTCAGTCACTTTCTAAACCAGATAAAACCTCAAACACACTCCAAATATCATTCTTGAACTGTCCCAAATGGTTCCACACATCTGGAACATCATTTGAGGGAGTTGCTATTTTGGCCACTTTTTCCCCTTTTGCAAGAAAGAGATCAAACTTGTTCCTAAGGTTTCCAGCTGATTCCAACCATCCTAAAAGCTTATAAGAGATCATTTGAGGGTGTCTAAAGCATCAAATCAGTTCTGGAACAAGGTGCTTGGCAGATTGCACAAAAGCTCCAAAAAGAGGTAAGTATCACAACTTGAATTATTTGAATCATGCTTTCCTTTGATGTCCGCTGATCATGCACATCTTCTACATGTTTTATGTGTTGTGTTTGCACCAATTTATCATGCAATTCATACCTGTACCAAGAAATGGCACAGAAAATGCAAATCATGGCCTATTTCAAAACCACTATCGGGTTTTTCAATAGGAGCATGATCTAAAAAAACACCACCACCATTGGATTCCTTGTGAAATTCTAGGCAGGATAGACCTAAATTTTGTCCCAATCCATGGAGAAATGAGAAAGTTATGGCCTTCACGTTTCTAACCAAAATCTTGCCTTGCCTTGCCTTGGACCAGGCCAAAAACAATGCAAGCCTTGTATATTTGTGGTTGTGTTTTAATCAACGGATGTATTACCACCCCAGTGGTAAGGCGCACGCCCTATACACAAGAGGTCCGGGGTTCAAATCCCCCTCGCCCCAGATCCTCTTTTTACCACTTTTTCATATTTTTATTATTTTTCTTATTATTTTTAATGATTTGAAAAATTAATAACTCCCTCAATTTTAATTATTTTTGATTGGTTCTTTTTGCAAAAAATCACAAAAATGTTGAAATATTTTATTCCACAAAAAAATCAAGTTTATATTATTTATTTTATATAATAAGTATTTTTGTGAATAAATTCCTTTTTAATTATTTTTAAACATTTTAAAAGTGAATATTTACCTTGAAAATCAAAACCAAATGAGTTTTAATTCATCTTGTGATTAAAACCTCATTTTTTAAACCTTAAACAAAAATCACAAGTGGTCTATTCAAACTCATTTGGTATTTTTATCATTTTTTTATTGATTTTCTTTAAATATTTACTTTTAAAGGAAAATAAAATTAGGGTTTCTTTGATTTCAAACCTCATCAATCATTTTCAAAACCTTGGGCCTCTTGGTAGAGTGTAAGACCCAACCCTTTGTAAATACAAACCTTTTTGGGCCTCAGACATTGTATAAGTCCCGTTGTATTTTCAAAATCACGGCGCGATCGTCGCCTTTTAGAAAACCCCTTGGGCCTCTCCTTGAGCCATAAGACCTATTCCTTAAACTTTTGGGCCTCTAATAGAGTGTAAGACCCAATCCCCTTTTAACCAAAATATTTTGGGCCTCAGTGTATTGTCTAAGTCCCGACACCATCAAAAAGTTCAGCGCGATCGTCGTCTTTTTAAGAAACACCTTGGGCCTCTCTTTGAGCTGTAAGCCCCACCACTTGTATAAAAATAAACCTTTGGGCCTCTTGAGAGAGTGTAAGACCCATCCCTTTATACAGAAAACCTTTTTGGGCCTCAGTCACTTGTATAAGTCCCTGTACAATTTCAAAACCACAGTGCGATCACTGATAAAACCTTGGGCCTCTCCTTGAGCTGTAAGCCCCAACAAACTGTTTAAAGCACTTTCTCCTTTGATTTTGAATATAATATTGTTATCAAAGCTTTTTTTGTTGAACAACTAATAAAACAGCATGGAAGCTCTACAACCGAGTAAGTGTTTACCCGCTTTCATTTATCGCTTTCATATGTATATAACTGTATTGTGGAGCTGCTCACTGTAAGTCTTCTTTCACAAACTCTTATATACTCGTTAAATATTAACTGTGTAATACTAGTATAGTTATTTAGAGTTTTCCCCGGCAACTACGTCTAGCACTAGGTAAAGCCTGTTGATAGCTCTTAAATACAAACAAAACTAGATCCCCATAGGATTACCAGATACAGTCTTCCCTCTTCTTGGGGTTATACAATATGGAGACGTGAAAGGCAGCATTCTCGGTGAACCCTTTCTCAGACTGTCACTCTTAGAAATTGTCAAAGAGACTCTACTCCCCAGAGTTGATCTATTCTCCGTGAATAACATCTCTTGAGTTTCTTCCAAATTCTCGAACTTTCCTGGCTTGATCTATTCTCGGTGAATGGCATGTCTTGAACTTCTTGGGGTTGGGGGACCCACAGGCTTCCTAAAAGCATCCCCGCCTCCTCTTGGGCGTTGTACAAGGACCCTTCGGCTTCTTAGAAGTTCTCATGCCTTCTCTTGGGCTTAGTACAAGGACCCAGAGACCTCTACAGGTATAGGAACAAAACCTATTCATGAATTTGCTAGAGCTGTCTTTCTGAGTCAAGTGTCAGACCTGTTAATGGGTTGACCTTTATCCCTTAACATACCAGCCTTCTCTTGGGCATCATACAAAGATCATTCACTACTTGAGAATCGATTTCTCAAAACACCAGTAGACTTGGACAGTCTCAATACCCTTTGGATTTCCCATTTCCTTAAAGAACGGGAAATAACCCTGATCCTCTGATCAGTACCAAAGTACAACCTTACCTTTAATCGTTCCCCTTATAAGAACTGATTTTCTCTTTTATCCAACATGTTGGACCTGTCACTAAACTGAAACAGTCGCCAACAGATAGCCTCCTCTTGGGCTTTGTACAATGATTTTCCCCACACTCTCTTGTTGAGTATAAAAGACTCTCTTGTTGAGTCAACCTTTTCTAGCCTCTATCTTGGGCTTCGTACGAGATACAAAAACACTCTCTTGTTGAGTATAAAAGACTCTCTTGTTGAGTCAACCTTTTTTAGCCTCTATCTCGGGCTTTGTACGAGATACAAAAACACTCTCTTGTTGAGTATAAAAGACTCTCTTGTTGAGTCAAACCTTTTTAGCCTCCGCCTTGGGCTTCGTACAAGACACATATAAAAGCACTGTCTTGTTGAGTCAGTTACTCATTAGCACTCTCTTGTTAAGTCAACCCTTTTAGCCTCTATCTCGGGCTTCGTACGAGACAGATAAAAAACTCCCTCTTGTTGGGTCAATAGCCTCCTCTTAGGCTTTGTATAAGGAAATATCGGTTGGAGACATCTATTTCCCTTCCTTAATCAGCTCAATAGGATAAAAAATGAATCGAACTGTAGTACCCGTGCGATCGTGACTCAGGACCACAAAAATCGCGCTACAGGAAAAAATGGCACCACCCTGGGGCCTAATCTTTTTCCTACAATCTTCGGTGAAAACCTTGAATTCACCAAAATTTCACAGAAATGGCGACTCTGCTGGGGAGTCATTGTCTGTATAGGATCATAAGACTAGAGGTCTAGGATGATTAAGACAAATATATATATTGCTTTTCCTAATTGATATCTGTGTTTATTTTTCTGCTAATGGGAATGCGTGTGATGCCGCATGTGGAAAGATTGAGTATACACCTAAGATAGGTGATGGCAATACGGGTAATCTTGTGGGGAGTGAATCCCAGTTAAGAGTCCCCAATCGACCATCAAACTTAGTGGAGACTCCCTTTACAGATACATTGCCTATACGACTTCGGTTGTTGAAAGTAGTGTGGTCGACTGGGTTATCTAAGAAGCTGAGGTTTTTAGTAGACTTAAGCCATTTTGTAGTGCGGAAGCTATTGGAAATAGTTGTCACGTGATACTACCCTCATCTGAGATCACTTTAGGATACATCAACTCGCTGGCGATCCGCTTGCTGTTGTCATCCCAAGAGGGGTCAATGATTTTGCGGACAGGTACAAAAAATACCAGTATAAACCTTTGGGGGGGGGGGGGGGTAGAGCCTTGACTTCATGACACCGACCCTTTGACCCCATATTTTTTCTATGTTTTTGTGTGCTGCATTGATACATTCATTTAAAAAACATTCAACAAAAAAAAATCTCTTCTAGTCTCTCTTTTTCAAATTAAACTGAGACAATGATTGCAAATGTCAAATACAGAGATTGCGTTAATGGATTTTAGTAGAAGGAAAACTCATAAGTACACCTTCAAGGTTCCAAAATTAGAGGATTTAAGAGGTTTGGCGAGAATGATCACCAACCACGAGGCTTTCAAAGCCAAGTATGGGGGACTACTGTCTCTATTAAGGGTCCATGTAATCGAAGGAATCTTGTCTACACTAATCCAGTTCTACGATCTGGTCTATCACTGTTTCACATTCCTGGATTATCAGCTAGCACCAACGCTGGAGGAGTATTCTCACCTGACTGATTTTCATATTACTGATCAAGGAAGGTCTTTTCTAGGAGGTCCCGCGTAATGCTCATCTAGAAGGTCTTTTCTTCAAGGAAGGAGAAAATGACAGGGCACTAAAGACAGAAATAGTGCACGCTTGGAAACACGTTCATAGGAAAGGAAAAGAGTCTCTGGGAAAACCAGACCGTGTCTCTGTGGAGCCTTACCTCCACTGGGTACAAACCAGAACTCTCAAGCTGAGGATGCCTTACCCTCGTCAGGAAGTTCTTCCATTAAGGGACTCTGCCCTTTATTTTATGTCTGAGACGGAAAAACTTCAAGTTACTCTCAGCAAAGTTCAGCAGGAGAAGAGGTCTTGGAGGAACAAGTACCGTATTCTCAATGTGGAGTGTAAGAAAATACAGCAGCTATTAAGAGAAAAAAATGTTCTGATTGAGATTTTAGAGCAACATGCTGTGGAAAATCAGGATGACCAAAGGAATTTGCTCGCTCCTTTCACTTGGAAAAGGAATGACAACCCGACAACGGCTCAAGAGCCCCGGTCAAAGAAAAGGAAAGTACCAGAACCAGCACCTGAGCTCTCCTAAGAGAGGACTCAGGATCCATTAGTTTAGATTTCCTTTTTAGAACTATGTAAATTACTGTATTTCCATTTCTGCAATCCTTTGAATTCAATAAAACGGGGTTTCCCCATCGTTTGATATTTGCAATCCAATTGTCGAAGTTTACTTTGAATAGACAAAAATAATTAATAATCATTGCATTCATCATTCTCACTTAATACATTCTTCTTACCTACGAATCTCACGTTTGTGTCTCGATTCTAGAGTCAAACGGTCTCATTCGTACAATACTCAGGCCAATCGTCAGAAAAAGATGGATAATCTCGAGGAAGATAATAGAGAGTTGAGAGAAGAGATTGACACTCTGAAAGAGGATCTGAGAAAGCTTCATAACGACATGCAAGCTCTAGCAGAAGCTCAAATGTAACAACAAAAGACTATGATCTCAGAGATCACATCCACGCCCATAGTGGAAAAGTATGATCCTAGGTACAAAATGCCGAAAGATCGTCCCTGGGGCATGCCTATCAACTATATCCCGGAAGGATATGTTATGCCGATCAAAGAGGATCAGGGAACCGCAGTAGGAGCCGCTGGGCCTGAAGGTTACAAACTTCAGGAAAACGAAGATGCTAGGGGCATGAAAGAAACTCCTGATGGTTACAAACTTCGGGAGGCACCGAGAGTCTCGGCCATGATGACTATACCACCGCCCGTGGTACACACTGTCCCAGAAGAACAGATTCCACATATACCTTCTGGTGGAAACGACAGCATGTTCGATAGAATGAATGAGTTCCAGGAACAATTCCTGGAGATGCAGAAAGAACTGCAAGCCCTTCGCGGTCAGGATTTATTTGGAAAAGACGCCGCAGACCTTTGTTTGGTCCCCAACGTGAAAGTCCCGCACAAATTCCAGGTGCCCGACTTTGAAAAGTACAAGGGTAACTCTTGCCCTCAAAGCCATTTGGTGATGTACCCTCGGCGAATGTCAGCTCAGACAAAGAACCAGGAGCTACTGATTCACTACTTTCAGGATAGTTTAACCGATGCCGCATTAAAATGGTACATGGGCTTAAACCGCGCTACGATCGGCACATTCGGGGATCTTGGCGATGCCTTCATTCAACAATATAAGTATAACCTGGACATGGCACCGGACAGAGATCAACTCAGATCGATGTCACAAAAGGAAAAGGAAACCTTTAAAGAATACACCCAGAGATGGCGTGAAATTGTCGCTCATATTTCTCCGCCTCTGGAGGAAAAAGAGATGACAAAGATTTTCCTAAAGACCTTGAGCTCATTTTACTACGATAGAATGGTCGCCAGTGCGCCCAGTGATTTCACCGAGATGGTGGGCATGGGGGTTCGTCTTGAGGAAGCCGTCCAAGAAGGATGTCTGGTTAAAGACGCTGGATCATCAAGCAGTACAAAACGATATGGTAGTGCTCTCCCTAAGAAAAAAGAGCAGGATATTGGGAATATATCTCTCGGAAAGCAAAGGCGACGATATCAACCAGTAGCAGCTGTAACTCCTGCTATCAACCCCGCGCCTATCCCTACATATGAACCTCAGGTTGCGCAGAGCCAACCTAATCAACAGCAACTTCAGCAAAGGACATAACAACCTCTTCAGCAGGCTCGTCCTCCATATAACAACAACTGTACAATGCGACCACCAGGGTTCGACCCTATACCCATGTTGTATGCAAAATTGTTTCCATTACTACTGGTCAAGGGGCACGTCCAAACCAAGTCTCCTCTCACAGTACCGAAAAATCCATCTTTTTGGTTCAAAACGGATCAGACTTGTCCTTACCATCAAGGAGGACCAGGGAATAACATAGAAAACTGTCTCAGTTTCAAATCCGATGTGCAAAAGCTTGTTAGGAGCGGGGACTTATCTTTCAAAGATACGAATCCGAATGTTCTCACGAACCCGCTGCCTCAACACGAGAAAGCTGCAGTAAATTTGATAGAGGGAGAATCCAATAACAGCTATCAAATTCATAATGTACTCTTATTAAGGGCCAATTTGGTTAAGATACATTGTAGACAGAGTGGGTACGGCCATGTTCCACCTCATAATTATCACCAGTGTGATATTTGCTCTAAAAACAATCAAGGATGTTCTGTGGTGCAGTCAGCTCTACAGGAATAATTGGATCTTGGGTGGATCCAAGAGCATCGAGTTCATGGAGTCAATATGACCTATACGAATTCCAACATCATTCAAAACCATGACATCCGTGCAATGAATGTTAACTTGGTGGCGATGCACTCAAGGCAAAGCCAGTATCATAATCAGCCGCAGCACGATTACAATTCCTGTCTGACTTGCTCAGTAAATAAACAGGGATGCTCTTTTGTACAAGAGGCCCTCCAGCGTCAGATGGCTCTTGGGTGGATCTAGGACTACCATGATAGAAATCCTTATCTGATCAACATGATTCAAATCTTTGATATTCGTATGATGAATACCAGCTTGGTGGAGTTACATGCCAAGCAAGTCTAACTCGGTTTTCTCACTTCCCACAATTATCTGAACTGTAAAGGATGTTGTGAGAGTGACCAGGGGTGCGCTCTCATTCAAAGAACTTTACAACACTTGTTAAACCACTGGTGGCTTCCGATCTATCTGGATGAAGACACGCAACAAATCAGTGTGCTTAATGGAAACCGTACTCGGCGTCAAAGTCAGGATGTCCGATCTATGAAAACTGACCAGGTAAGGTTGCACTGCATTTAAAGCGCCAGCACACAACTATGAATGTTGTAGAGTCTGCTCAGAGAATAACCAAGGATGCTACCTTGTGCGGGAAGCTCTTCAAGGTCAATTGGATCGTAAAGAGATTCACCCATCTTCGAGTTTCGATCCCATCAACTGGACCCCGGACTACTTCGCTGATTAAATCAGAGACGTTGTCATAATCTCTGATCATCAACAGAATAAGGAGGTTTGTACCATCATCCCTCTACTGGACGAATCAAAGGTTCCTAGCCAGGAACTAATTGAAGTTACCTACGACAGTCAGAAAAATCAGAAGGCTCATGTAGTTATTTATTTGTCGGGACCATTACCATATGAATCAGCTAAGGCGATCCCTTACAGATACGGTCCAACAATAGTTGAGAATGGAAAGGAAATTCCATTACCCTCCGTCGTGAATATTGTAGACATCAGCCGAGTAACACGGAGCGGTCGAATCTTCAACCGAGGATTTGGAGAACCTAACAAAGAAAAGGAACTTCAGACAGAAGCTCCTGATCCACCAGTCGGTCAATCCAGTAATCCTGACCTTTCGAAAAACAATGATGAGATGCTGAAGCTCATCTAAAGGAGTGAATACAAAATTGTTGATCAACTGTTACAAACTCCTTCAAAGATCTCTGTGCTATCACTTTTACTCAGTTCCGAAGCCCACAGGGAGGCTTTAAAGAAAGTCCTAGAGCAGGCCTTTATGGAACAGGATGTGTCAATAAAACAGTTTGATAGCATCATCTCTAACATCACTTCCTGCAACAACTTAGGCTTCAGTGATGAGGATTTGCCGGAAGAGGGCAAAAGTCGCAACATGGCGCTTAACATCACAGTTAACTGCCAGGACGATGCTTTAGCCAGCGTACTAGTAGACACATGATCGGCCATCAACGTTATGCCGAAGTCCACTTTAATCTAACTATCATTCAAAGGATCCCCAATGAGGGGCAGTGAGGTTATCGTCAAAGCATTTGACGGGTCTCGGAAAGCAGTTATCGGAGAAGTTGACCTTCCTATAACTATCGGCCCTCACACTTTCCTAATCACTTTCCAGGTCATGGACGTTCGGGCAGCGTACATCTGTTTATTAGGAAGACCTTGGATACACCAGGCTGGGGCAGTCACGTCGACGCTGCACCAGAAACTGAAGTTTGTCAAGAACGATCAACTCGTCATAGTCTGTGGGGAGCAAGCCTTGCTCGTGAGCAACTTATCATCGTCTACTTGTGTAGAACCCGAGGAGGTTGTTGGAACTCAGTTCTAAGCATTTTCGGTGAGCAATGAGAATCAATCAGAGAAAGGAACCTCGATTTCCTCATACAGAGATGCTCTCAAAGTGATCAAGAGTAACAGTGCAAAGGGGTGGGGACAGCTTGTCATTCCCACTGATAACAAAACAAAGAAGGGTCTTGGTTTTTCTGCAACCTGTACCCAGACAGCTGCTAATGATGAAAGTCTTCATCCCATTCAGGACTTCTTGCACAGTGGAGGTTTCCTTCACCCAGTGTCTCAAGCAGTCCATACCATCAACGAGGGAAATTCCTCCGGTACGGGTGAAGAATGGAAGTCCTATCTTAACGAGGACGGCTATATATCTCAGGAAGAAGTGCGTACGCCATTTTGCTATCCTGCACAGAGTCCGAGATTTATACCCAGGTCAGATGTCAGAATGATATAAGGAGATTGTGATCCGGAAGGATGCCGTGCTCCACCAAACTCATTAGAGGAGGACACTCTGATGAAGGACAACTTTAACCACGACTATTATGGCTCAATGGATGGCCTGCCTATCTGGCTGCCGTACCTAGGAGACTTGGGGTAAGAAAATCAGCCGAACAATGAAAATCAGCTGAGCATCATTGAACAGAATACCTGCGTCCCCACCATGTCATGGGATCATTACTCAGGCCATTTAGAAAATATCCAACACGACGATGAATTCACAAAGTTTGTAGGACTTGAATTCATTAACTATGCTTTTCCTGAGGTCAACGTCATAGAAAGAGATGACTCCTCTAGTTCCAAAGAAGTGTGGGACACCTTGGGACAACCAAATGGGAAATACGACTATATGGTCAAGTACACTGCTCCTGAGGGCTCTCGCATCAGGCTTGAAGACATTCAGCCAGCTGGGTGGGGAGATCCACCTGAGAGCACAAATACTCTGCAAAATACAATTGAGGAATCCTCCTACGAGAACTCTGTCTGGGAGAGAGATTCCAATGATCATGCTCTACCAGAAATCAGCGTTATTTCTGAAGATAAATCAAGGAAGGTACCAGACTTTGTGATTCACCGAGGAGTTCGCCGCTAATGGGTTGCTGTTGATGTTCCGAAGATTATTCATAAGTCAAAGTAATTGCCGTCCTTAACCTTTCACCTTGCCCAGGTGAAATGAATGTTTTGATAGGGCTCACTTTCTGTAAATTTCTCTCTTCGCTTCGCCCAAAGCGACAGAGTTTTGTTTTATAGGGCTGTAGTTTCAAGAGTCGACTTGTTCATAAATAAAATAACGTTGTTCTGTAATTTCCGCATTAATTGCTGTTTTCTCTTTTCACTTTTTCAGAAAATGGTAATCCTAAAAAATAACTCAATAATAAAAACAAGCAGTTTTCCAAAGAAAAACACTGCACACACTCTTGCATTTTCTCTATCTCTTCTAAACACAAATCATCACGTCATGCTGATTGCTTGTTTTAAACCCCGTTGAAACATACGATCCAATGCCTTCTCCCAACTGTGAATTCCCGGTATTTGGGGCTGAAGAAGAAGATGACGAAGAAATTCTCGAAGAGATCTCCCGATTACTCAGACAGGAGGAAAGGTCCATTGAACCTCACAAAGAGCCGTTGGAAACGCTAAGCTTGGGTTCGGAAAAAGAGAGAAAGGAAGTCAAGATTGGGGCACTGCTCAGTCCAGCTGCCAAAGAGAGTTTGACAAAGCTTCTCAAAGAGTTTCTCGATGTATTCGCTTGGTCCTATCAGGACATGCCAGGGTTGGATACCAGCATCGTGGAGCATCATTTACCGTTGAGATCAGAATGTCCACCGGTAAAACAAAGACTAAGACGGACTCACCCAGACATGGCCATCAAAATCAAAGAGGAGGTACAAAAACAGATTGACGCGGGTTTCCTCGCCACGTCAGAATATCCTCAATGGTTAGCCAACATCGTACCCGTTCCGAAAAAGGACGGAAAGGTCAGAATGTGTGTTGATTACAGAGATCTAAACAAGGCTAGTCCGAAGGACAACTTTCCTTTACCGCACATTGATATGCTGGTAGACAGTACAAAAAAGTTCAAAGTTTTCTCCTTCATGGATGGATTCTCGGGCTATAATCAGATTAAAATGGCGCCGAAAGACATGGAGAAAACTTCGTTCATTACCTCATGGGGTACCTTTTGTCACAAGGTAATGCCGTTTGGTTTGAAGAACGTCGGGGAAACCTATCAAAGGGCCATGACTACTCTGTTTCATGACATGATACAGAAGGAAATCGAGGTATATGTCGATGATATGATTGCCAAATCTAAGACAGAAGAGGAGCATGTGACCCACCTGTCAAAACTATTCAAATAGTTGAGAAAGTACAAACTCCGCTTGAATCCCAATAAGTGCACATTCGGTTTCCATTCAGGGAAGCTCTTAGGGTTCATCGTCAGCCAGAAAGGAAATGAGGTTGATCATGACAAGGTCAAGGCCATTTAAGAAATGCCTTCTCCAAAAACTGAAAAACAAGTCAGAGGATTCCTAGGACGTTTAAACTACATCTCCAGATTCATAATTCTCATGACCGCGACATGCCCGCCAATTTTCAAATTACTTAAAAAGAATCAGGACTGCGTTTGGACAGAAGACTGTCAAACCACCTTCGACAGTATTAAGGAATACCTGTTGAATCCGTCGATTCTATCACCTCCAGTGGAAGGAAGACCACTGATCATTTACTTAACAGTCTTGGAAGACTCTATGGGCTGTGTACTTGGCCAATAAGATGAAACGAAAAGGAAAGAATCTGCCATCTACTATCTGAGCAAGAAGTTCACCGACTGCGAGACTCGGTACACTATGCTTGAGAAAACTTGCTGTGCTTTGGCTTGGGCATCAAAATGTCTTCGCCAGTACATGATTCGTCACACTACTTGGTTGGTCTCCGAAATGGATCCAATCAGGTATGTATTTGAAAAACTTGCTCTCACGTGAAGAATCGCCCGTTGGCAGATGTTGTTATCAGAATACGACATCAAATACCACGCTCAGAAATCCGTTAAAGGAAGTATTTTAGCCAATCATTTGGCTCATCAACCGATTGACGACCAGGAATCAATCGGGTTCGAATTTCCAGATGAATTTGTCATGTACCTAAAAATGAAAGACTGCGATGAACCGCTGCCCAGTGAAGGGCCAGAACCAGGTTCCCAATGGGGACTAATCTTTGACGGAGCTATCAATCATTATGGAAATGGAATTGGGGCAATCATCATAACACCTCAGGGTACCCACATTCCTTTCACTGCCAGACTTACATTCAAGTGCACGAACAACGAGGCCGAATACGAAGCTTGTATCATGGGTCTCGAGGAAGCGATCGACTTAAGGATCAAAACCTTGGATGTATATGGCGACTCAGCTCTGGTCCTCAATCAGATCAAAGGAGATTGGAACACATACCAATCAAGATTGATTCTTTACAAAGACTATGCGAGAAGGTTGTTACCCTTCTTCAACAGAATCGAGTTTCATCACATCCTTCGTGAAAAGAATCATATGGCTGATGCATTAGCCACTCTCTCTTCCATGATTAACGTAGGTCAATGGAACGACCTACCTATGATCGACATAATGCGCCTTGAATGGCCCGCTTACATCTTCACGATTGAAGCAGTCATAGACGACAAACCTTGGTATCACGATATCAAATGCTTCCTTCAGAAACAAGAGTACCCGCCTGAGGCACTAAGGCAATTTTTTCCTGAGCGGTGACACTCTCTATAAGAGAAATTTTGACAAGGTCTTTCTCCAATGCGTAGATAAACCAGAAACAGAAATGCTGATAAAAGAAATCCACGAAGAATCCTTTGGTACTCATGCCAACGGACACACGATGGCGAGAAAAATTCTAAGAGCAGGATACTACTGGTTGACCATGGAATCCGATTGCTACAAGTACATAAGGAGGTGTCACAAGTGTCAGATATACTCCGACAAAATCCATGTACCGCCAACGCATCTCAAAGTTCTTTCTTCCCCGTGGCCTTTTTCCATATGGGAAATCGACATGATTGGCATGATTGAGCCCAATGCTTCGAACGGACATCGGTTCATCCTAGTAGCCGTTGATTATTTCACCAAGTGGGTCGAGGTAGCGTTATATGCCAATGTAACCCGACAAGTGGTGGTCCGATTTATCAAAAACAATCTCATCTGCCATTATGGTGTTCCTAGCCAGATCATTACGGATATTGGATCTAACTTGAATAATAAGATGATGAAAGAGTTGTGCGCAGAGTTTAAGATCGAACACCATAACTCATCTCCCTACCGACCCAAGATGAACGGAGCGGCAGAAGCGGTTAACAAGAACAGCAAGAAGATCGTTCAAAAGATGGTTGTAACCTACAAAGACTGGCGCAAGATGCTACCCTTTGCTCTTCACGATTATCGCACATCTGTCTACACTTTAACAGGGGCAACCCCTTTCTCTCTAGTATATGGCATGGAGGCAGTGCTCCCCATAGAAGTAGAGATCCCATCAATCTGGGTATTGATGGAAGCTAAGCTTACAGAAGCTGAATGGTGTCAAAGTCGACACGACGAACTAAATCTGATCGAAGAAAAGAGAATCACGGCTCTATGCCACGGTCAGTTGTATTAATAGAGAATGAAGAAGACGTTCGACAAAAAAGTCCGAACTCGCGTCTTCATGAAAGAAGACCTTGTGCTCAAGAAGATACAATCATTTCTCACTGACTCTCGGGGCAAGTGGACTCCAAATTATGACGGCCCCTATGTGGTCAAGAAATCTTTCTCGGTCGGCGCCTTGAGACTCACAACCATGGATGGAGAGGAATTTGCCTACCCCACAAATGTTGACGTAGTCAAGAAATACTTCGCCTAAATAAAAAAAAAGGAAAAAAAACGTCTCGGTGGATTGAAAACTCAAAAGGGCGGTCCGGGCAAAAATTAGAGACATGATAAAAAATTATCCCGGTGGATTGGAAATCTCAAAGTACAATCAAGGCAAAATTTAGGGATAATGGCAAGTAACTACGTCTGACACAGGTAAATCCTCAGCAACAGTAATGATATCCATCAGAAAACTCCAGTCATGGTCGTCTTCGACAGAAGCTCAGGATGTCCAGAATTCAAAGTTGATAGAAGGATAGCGGTCGTCATGTTTCAATGTAGCCCTTTTCCCTTAAATTACCATTTTCTAACTTTGTAAACACTCTATGGAATCACGCGTTTGGATGATTTCCATCCTATCAATAAAATTTGAGCCTTTGTGCTTTTGTTTGTAATTCTTATTTGTTTTAGCTTTACAGAACGATATTTTTAACATGATTAACGATTCTTGAAATAAAACAAAAATGAATTTACTTGTTAAAATCTTTTCTGCTTTTAAAATAAAGATGGCATTTCTTTTGACTGTTGAACATCGAAAGAACGTCGCTCGCTTCTCCAAAAGTAAACGAGCCTCAATGTACAGAATCAAAGTACTCCTTCTAAACCAGTACGCCTGAATGAAGGATCAGCTGTGTCAGAGACCATGTTTCATCTGACACCCCCCGACAGAGTTCTTACCTTCTAAGCCCGACCAACGGTTGTTCCTCGCAAGGACTATTTCTCCTAAGCAAGGCAGAATTGCTATCGTGAACAAGTGATACTTTACATCTCCCACTGTGGCCGAGTATCCAGTCGTGTTCATCTATTAGTCTGTATGTCGCGTCAGTTTTGTCAGCATAAACATACATACATCATGCATTATATATTTACATTCATGTTCATATTGCATCACTATCGCTCTAGTCGGTCTTTTCCCCTAGTGGTAGAAGTCCTCTCAATCGAGTTGTCAGTTCTTTCCTCGTCAGGAAGTGAACCATCTAAGCGATCTCTCCTCCAGTTTATTTCTGGGATGAAGTTGGTCCTTGACCACTTTGATAACTTGAACCTCTGAAAAATAAGAAAACCTTCGACAAACATCACTCTTCGCCATTGAAGATGATATTTTCGTTTTCCCGGATTAAGGAAAATCCCCAGAGAAAGCCTCTTAAGCAGAGATTCGACAATACAGCAGTTTTTCTCCGAAAAATCCGCTGACGAAAAGGTCATCAGCACCTCAAAATTTGATCACACCATATGGCATTTCTCCGAGAAGACCTCGAGAAAAGTATGATGTAATACCCCAAGCGGAAACAGTCTCTCAAGAGACTCATTTTCCCCAGTAAAGTCGACAAATGGCGTCTCTAACCAAGAAGTTTATGCACCTCTACAACTTAGACGAATGGGTTCCCGCAGCAAGTCTGACATCAAAACTTTTTCCATCAAATGGCATCTCCCCAGGAAAATTCGGCGAGAAGTTTGGGGAAAATCGCTACACATAGCGTCCCTTGCCAAGAAGTTTATTGACAAAAGAAACTTAGACCAGTTCCTTGGTAGGAAACCAGGATCGATGGGAAGTTTATTTCAGAAACTTAGACCAGTTCCTTGGTAGGAAACCAGGATCGAGGGGAAGTTTACATCAGAAACTTAGACCAGTTCCTTGGTAGGAAACCAGGATCGAGGGGAAGTTTATGTCAACAACTGAGACTAGTTCCTTGGTAGAAGACCAGGATCGAGGGGAAGTTTTACCTTTTCTGAGCATCATCGCTCAGCAAATGAAGAAGAATGCGTAAGCTACCATTCTTAACCACCATCAAAATTTCGGGTATTCCGATATTTAATCCTCTTGCACCCCGAATGCCCGATATTTAATCCTCTTGCACCCCAATATTTCCCATTATTTGTGTAAATCATCACCACAATATGGGTAAACCATCATGCCTCATTAGTCTCCCCAAATATGGGTGAGCATCCACTACAATCAAAATTAGGGTTTCAGGCCCTCTCAAAGCTCTTAGACAAAGGATCAATCAAGAATTGACATGATCTTCAACTTGTCTAACCTCTCAAACATACACAATGGATCAAGAGGACTCCCACATCAAGGATTAAGCACAAGGCTGCAACCTTCTAAGTGGATCAAGCCTTAAGATCGCAAGTGTCACCAAATTAGGGTTAGGTTGACCAGGGCCTCCAAATGGAAATTTTCCTCTGGGCATGAGCCAATGCTTCAAAGCATAACCTAAAATGCTCCATGGAACCTCATGGACCCAATCATCAAGTCAATTTAACCTCAGGGGATGCATTAACTAAAAATCAGGAATTAGGGTTTCTTGACCTAATTCACCCCTAAGTTGACTTTTGGGACAAATCATGAGCCAAGACCTCAAGACATGATTTGAGGGTCTCCAACACACTACATTGATCCATTTTCAATAATGGATTGATCCAATAAGCTTGATCAACAAGTTTCAAGTTCATCAGAACCACAATTAGGGTTTCGCAGAAAAAGTCAACTGTACCTTTGACTTTTGACCAAGGCATGCTACCAAACCCTAGGACATGATTCAATACACCCTATAACACCTATGAAATCAATAAATCAAGTTTTATTTAGGTCAAGGACTTGATTTCATAAAGGATCGCACAGTTTGGAATTCGTCTGACAAAAAGTCAATTGTGCACAAAAGTCAACTTTGACTTTTTGAGATTTTTCACAATTATGGTTCTTTAACCCTAAAATGATGTTAATGGGTGATTGAAATCATCATTCATCAAGAAAAATCAAGAAAAGTGGGATAACTTGTAAAAGGGGTAACCATAAAAAACTTAGAAATTTTCTAAGTTATGGAACAAAGTGGCTAGGGTACCAACTTTGGAGGATCATAACTCCTAAACCACAAGGCCATTTTCCCCCATTCAAAGCTGGATTTGTAGCTCTCATGGCCCTCTACAAAAGCTTCAACTACACCTCATTCCAATTCATCATGGATTTTGAGTTATGGAATGATCAAAATGGCTGAAAACATGAAATGTCACTTTTTCCAACACTTAGTGAAATTTCCACTAAGTCAGAATCTGCCTTCATTTTTTTCCCAATGTAGGGGAATTTTTCACTTGGATCCAAAAGGTATCAAAACCAACTATGATCAAACAGTTGTTGTATCATATGAGGGCTTCCCAAAATGGCCAAGAACGCCATCAAATTCCACTTGGGCCATGAGATATGACCATGCCAATATGCCTTGCTGCAAACTGTCATGGCAAGGCAGATTTGGGAGTTTTGCTCGATTTAGTCAAATTTTGCAAAGGGCAAGCAACTCTATCCATCTGAACACCTCAAGGGGAGACCAAGGAGGGACAAACACTGATCCATAGGCCTCCCAAGTCTTTGGAACCAAAAGTAGCATGCCAAACCTAAAAATGCCTAAAAGAGGGACAAGACTCCAATTTTGGTTTGGAGCATTTAATGTATGCACCAAGGTGGCATGGACTGAGACATTTCTAACTGAATTCAGTCAAGACTTATCCAAGACCAAGGGAACCAGCAGCCTGTGCCCTAACCTCTAGTCAATGGCTAGAGGAGACTTGGATTCTCATTGATCAACATTGGCCAAACCTCTGCTGTAGTTGCCAATCACTATTTCTCCCAAAACAAACTTGCTCTACTATAAATAGAGCTCATTTGTGATCAGTTTGAGTACACTAAAGCCATCAAACAAATGCTTTCCTCAAAATCACCTTCTCACTTCCAAATTTGCCTTCCAAAGCAAGTCACTATCGGGTTTTGAGTTTGAAAGCAATTCCAACCAAACCAATCACACACACACACACACATACACCTCATAAACATCATATAGAGCTGATCCAAACACTCACAAGTGACCTGTAACACCACAATCACATAGTCACCTCTCAAAACCTCAAAATTGGACTTTTGTGCATTTTTTAAGCAATGTCTTGATTCAGTCACTTTCCAAAATAGATAAAACCTCAAACACACTCCAAATATCATCCTTGAACTGTCCCAAATGGTTCCACACATCTGGAACATCATTTGAGGGAGTTACTATTTTGGCCACTTTTGCCCCTTTTGTAAGAAAGAGCTCAAACTTGTTCCTGTGGTTTCCAGCTGATTCCAACCATCCTAAAAGCTTCTAAGAGATCATTTGAGGGTGTCCAAAGCATCAAATCTGTTCTGGAACAAGGTGCTTGGCAGATTGCACAAAAGCTCAAAAAAGAGGAAAACATCACAACTTGAATTCTTTGAATCATGTTTTCCTTTGATGTCCACTGATCATGCACATCTTCTACATGTTATATGTGTTGTTTTTGCACCAATTTATCATGTAATTCATACCTGTACCAAGAGATGGCACAGAAAATGCAAATCATGGCCTATTTCAAAACCACTATCGGGTTTTTCAATAGGAGCATGATCTGAAAAAAAAAACACCACCACCATTGGATTCCTTGTGAAATTCTAGGTAGGATAGACCTAAATTTTATCCCAATCGATGGAGAAATGAGAAAGTTATGGCCTTCACGTTTCTAACCAAAATCTTGCCTTGCCTTGCCTTGGGCCAGGCCAAAACAAGGCAAGCCTTGTATATTTGTGGTTGTGTTTCAATCGACGGATGTATCACCACCCCAGTGGTAAGGCGCGCTCCCTATACACAAGAGGTCTGGGGTTCGAATCCCCCTCGCCCCAGATCCTCTTTTTACCACTTTTTCATATTTTTACTATTTTTCTTATTATTTTTAATGATTTGAAAAATTAATAACTCCCTCAATTTTAATTATTTTTTATTGGTTCTTTTTGCAAAAAATCACAAAAATGTTGAAATATTTTATTCCATAAAAAATCAAGTTTATATTATTTATTTAATATAATAAGTATTTTTGTGAATAAATTCCTTTTTAATTGTTTTTAAACATTTTAAAAGTGAATATTTAGCTTGAAAATCAAAACCAAATGAGTTTTGATTCATCTTGTGATTAAAACCTCATTTTTCAAACCTTAAACAAAAATCACAAGTGGTTTATTCAAACTCATTTGGTATTTTTATCATTTTTTATTGATTTTCTTTAAATATTTACTTTTAAAGGAAAAAAAATTAGGGTTTCTTTGATTTCAAACCTCATCAATCATTTTCAAAACCTTGGGCCTCTTGGTAGAGTGTAAGACTCAACCCTTTGTAAATACAAACCTTTTTGGGCCTCAGACATTGTATAAGTCCCGTTGTATTTTCAAAATCACGGCGCGATCGTCGCCTTTTAGAAAACCCATTGGGCCTCTCCTTGAGCTATAAGACCCATTCCTTAAACTTTTGGGCCTCTAATAGAGTGTAAGACCCAATCCCCTTTTAACCAAAATATTTTGGACCTCAGTGTATTGTATAAGTCCCGACACCATCAAAAAGTTCGGCGCGATCGTCGCCTTTTTAACAAACACCTTGGGCCTCTCTTTGAGCTGTAAGCCCCACCACTTGTATAAAAATAAACCTTTGGGCTTCTTGAGAGAGTGTAAGACCCATCCCTTTGTACAGAAAACCTTTTTGGGCCTCAGTCACTTGTATAAGTCCCTGTACAATTTCAAAACCACAGTGCGATCACTGATAAAACCTTGGGCCTCTCCTTGAGCTGTAAGCCCCAACAAACTGTTCAAAGCACTTTCTCCTTTGATTTTGAATATAATATTATTATCAAAGCTTTCTTTATTGAACAACTAATAAAACAGCAAGGAAGCTCTACAACCGAGTAAGTGTTTACCCGCTTTCATTTATCACTTTCATATGTATATAACTGTATTGTGGGGCTGCTCACTGTAAGTCTTTTTTCACAAACTCTTATATACTCCTCAAATATTAACTGTGTAATACTAGTATAGTTATGTAGAGTTTTCCCCGGCAACTACGTCTAGCACTAGGTAAATCCTGTTGATTGCTCTTAAATACAAACAAAACTAGATCCCCATAGGATTACCAGATACAGTCTTCCCTCCTCTTGGGGTTAAACAATATGGAGATGTGAAAGGCAGCATTCTCGGTGAACCCTTTCTCAGACTGTCACTCTTAGAAATCGTCAAAGAGACTCTACTCCCCAGAGTTGATCAATTCTCCGTGAATAGCATCTCTTGAGTTTCTTCCAAATTCTCGGACTTTCCTGGATTGATCTATTCTCGGTGAATGGCATGTCTTGAACTTCTCGGGGTTTGGGGACCCACAGGCTTCCTAAAAGCATCCCCGCCTCCTATTGGGCGTTGTGCAAGGACCCTTCGGCTTCTTAGAAGTTCTCATGCCTTCTCTTGGGCTTAGTACAAGGACCCAGAGACCTCTACACGTATAGGAACAGAACTTAGTCATCAATTTGCTAGAGCTTTCTTTCTGAGTCAAGTGTCAGACCTGTTAATGGGTTGACCTTCATCCCTTAACATACCAGCCTTCTCTTGGGCATCATACAAAGATCATTCACTACCTGAGAATCGATTTCTCAAAACACCAGTAGACTTGGACAGTCTCAATACCCTTTGGATTTCCCATTTCCTTAAAGAACAGGAAATAACCCTGATCCTCTGATAAGTACTAAAGTACAACCTTACCTTTAATCGTTCCCTTTATAAGAACTGATTTTCTCTTTTATCCAACATGCTGGACTTGTCACTAAACTGAAACAGTTGCCAACAGATATCCTCCTCTTGGGCTTTGTACAATGATTCTCCCCACACTTTCTTGTTGAGTATAAAAGACTCTCTTGTTGAGTCAACCTTTTTTATCCTTTATCTCGGGCTTCGTACGAGATACAAAAATACTCTCTTGTTGAGTATAAAAGACTCTCTTGTTGAGTCAACCTTTTTTAGACTCTATCTCGGGCTTCGTACGAGATACAAAAACACTCTTTTATTGACTATAAAAGACTCTCTTGTTGAGTCAAACCTTTTTAGCCTCCGCCTTGGGCTTCGTACAAGACACATATAAAAGCACTCTCTTGTTGAGTCAGTTACTCGTTAGCACTCTCTTGTTGAGTCAACCCTTTTAGCCTCTATCTCGGGCTTCGTACGAGACAGATAAAAAACTCCCTCTTGTTGGGTCAATAGCCTCCTCTTAGGCTTTGTATAAGGAAATCTTGGTTGAGTCAATCAACCTTTTAGCATCAATATGTGCCTTGCTCACAGTATACAAACATCAACAACTCCTTTTCTTTCATCTAATTGCTGTAAGCGGCAAGCCTCTGGGTTATTTACATCCACGCCACTGTCCCTCTTTTAGCATGAGAAATTCCTAAGGAAAGATAACATTGCTCTACACTGAGTTAAAGTCTTCTCCTTCGGGTCAAAAGTCCTCTATAATGGAAATTATGGCATTACTGGATTCACATATCCCAGTTAAAGTAATTCTCCTTTATAATTAGTCACCCAACAGTTGTGATAAAAATATCCCCCTTTAGAGATGACTATTTCTCTCTCATCCAGAAACCCTTTAGCTTCACATCTTGGGCTTTGAACAAGATACAAATCACCTTCAGCTTCACGTCTTGGGCTTTGAACAAGACACTAAAACAACCTTTTTCCTCCCATAGAATAGGAGGAACTACGATCGCTCTGATTTCCTTATTTCGTCAAACGGGAATACGTAGGCATAAGATTGAAAAAAATCTTAGCGAGCATACTAATCAAAAACCCCAAAATCCAGTATCTCCACTAAATCAACCCAAAATCATCAAAATTTAAACACAGTATCAAAAACCTCACCAATAATCCAGACACAGTGTTCTCAGGCAAAATAATCGAAGATTGGGCCCCACCTCTACATAGCATCTGTAACCTAACAAACCGCTGTTCAAACTCAATATGCAAGCAGGGTTAATTGGAGACATCTATTTCCCTTCCTTAATAAGCTCAATAGGATAAAAAATGAATCGAACTGTAGTACCCGTGCGATCGTGACTCAGGACCACAAAAATCGCGCTACACTAGGCTCAACGGGTTTACAAGGGATTATCTTCCTTATGTCTCCGGTGTTTGGGGAATTTGAACAATGCCTGTACATCATCAACAGGGTTTTGTTCAAAAGCGTACAATCGGAAGTTTTACGCCTTTCAATTTCATCATCCTCCCTCGAATCCTGCTTAAACAAGCATATGATATCGATAAAAAAATTATGAGTGAACACGACTGAATTTAATCAAAACATGCATATTCATTTCATTATCATTATCAATCGAAAACAACAAGTTTTACAAATGAGTTTGTACATTTTAACAGAAAAGAAACTACAAATGCAAAGAAATGATATGATCTAGAAGATTGCCAGCTTCGTGGAACTGGGCTTTCTAAGTTTGATTAGATATTGAGCTAGCCATCTTCATAATTGCTCGTCGAAGTCAATCTGATAATCATTTGCACAACTGTTCTTGGTGACTTCTTCCATGACCTAGACTGATGAACCCAAATGACTGGATAAAGGAGAATTGTTGATCTGAATACCCTGAGGTGTGAATGAGAACATATTTGAGTCAAGAAGTGTCTGAACTTTGCTCCTGAGCACCTTACAGTCTTCGGTTGAATGCCCCTGTGCCCTAGCATGGTAGTCACAACGGGGGTTGGCATCAAAACCTGGTGGGTACAGAGGAATCACTGGACCTATCTTCTTTGGCACTATAAGTCCACCTCTTATTAAATCTGGTAACATTTGACTGTACGACATTGGCAACTGAGTGAAATGCCTTTCTAGCTTCTTTGGCCTTTGTCGAGCATGTTGTCGCAGCTGACGACGATATGAGCGTTGATTCTGAAAAAGTCTCTGATTTACAGAAGGATAGTGTCCCTGATACGAAGACTCAGACGATTGCTGACTCTGAACAGTTGATATGCTTGAACGCTGAGAATGAGGTGGTGAAGATTCCTGAATGGAACTATTTTCTTCCTCGAATTCTTCTTGAGAACTGACAACTAAGGCACTTTCATTAGCTTGGAAGTTCGAGACGCCTTGGATTTTTCCACATTTGAGCAGGCTCTCAATGCGTTCTCCCACTATTACTAGGTCAGAAAATTTTGCTGCCCCATTGACAATCATCTTTTCCAGGTACGGACCTTGCAAAGTGTCCATAAACAGATTGACCAATTCTCTTTCTATAAGCGGTGGTTGAACACGAGCGACTAACTCTCTCCATATCTGAGCATACCCTCTGAATGACTCATTATCTGCTTGAGACAAGTCTTGCAAATGCATGCGGTTGGGAGCCATGTTAAGATTGTAATTGTATTGCTTCACGAAGGCATTGGCTAAATCTGACCATGATTTGATGCAACCACTTTTTAACTGCATATACCAATACAATGATGCCCCATTCAGACTGTCCTGGAAACAGTGAATCATGAGCTTGTCATTGTGGACATAAGAGGTCATTCTTCGGCAAAACATTACCAAATGTTGCTTCAGACAACTATCCCCTTTGCACTGCTCAAACTTTGGTGTCTTAAACTTTGGAGGCAACACAAGGCCAGGCACCAAACACATACTCGAAGCGTTCAGATCAAGAGTATCACGCCTCTCCAGGGGTTTAAGCTTTTCCTCCAACACACGGTATCTTTCATCAAACTAAACAGATCGTGGGTCCTTAGGCTTCATCTTTGGGACTACCCCTTGGACAACTGGCACAGAGAATGCAAAACTGTGATAATTGTCATACCCCAAATTTTTACCACTAAGATATCCCATCATTGTATAAATCATCATCACAATATGGATGAACCATCATGCCTCATCAGTCTCCCCAAAGATGGGTGAACATTCACTACAAACAATAATTAGGGTTTCAAGCCCTCTCCGAGCTTTAGACAAAGGATCAATCAAGGAATGACATGATCTTTAACTTGTCTAACCTCTCAAACATCCACAAAGTATCAAGAGGACTCCCACATCAAGAATCAAGCACAAGGTTGCAGCATTCTGAGTAGATCAAGCCTCAAGATCGCCAGTGTCACCAAATTAGGGTTTTGGTCGACCAGGGCCTCCAGATGGAAATTTTCCTCTAGGCATGAGCCAATGCTTCAAAGCATATCCTAAGATACTCCAAGGGACCTCATGAACCCAATCATCAAGTCAATTTAAGTCTCAGGGTATGCATTCACTAAAAATCAGGAATTAGGGTTTCTTGACCTAATTCACCCCTAAGTTGACTTTTGGGACAAATCATGAGCTAAGACCTCAAGACATGGTTTGAGGGTCTCTAAAACACTACATTGTTCCATTTGCAGCAATGGATTAATCCAAGAAGCTTGATTCACAAGTTTCAAGTTCATCAGAACCACAGTTAGGGTTTTGAGGAAAAAATCAAATGTACCTTTGACTTTTGACCCAGGTATGCCCCCAAACCTTGGGACATGATTCAATACACCCTATAACACCTATGAAATCAATCCATCTAGTTTGATTTAGGTTAAGGACTTGATTTCATAGAGGATCTCACAGTTTGGAATTCATCTGATAAAAAGTCAACTGTGCCCAAAAGCCAAAGTTTGACTTTTTGATTTTTTGATCAATTATGGTTCCCTAACCCTAAAATGATGTTAATATGTGATTTGAATAATCATTCATCAAGAAAAACCAAAGAAAAGTGGGATAACTTGTAAAAGGGGTAACCATAAAAAACTTAGAAATATTTCTAAGTTATGGAACAAAATGGCTAGGGTACCAACTTCCAAGGATCATAACTTGTGATCCAAGTAACCATTTTGGCTGATCCAAAGATGGATTTGTAGCTCTCATGGCATACTTTAAAAGTGTAAACTACACCTCATTCCAATTCCTCATGGATTTTTAGTTATGGAGTGACCAAAATGACAAAAAACATGAAAATGCCACTTTTTCCAACACTTAGTGAAATTTTCACTAAGTTAGAATTTGTTTCACCTTTTGCAAAAATGTAAGGGCATTTTTCACTTGGATCCAAAAATTATCAAGACAAACTATGATCACACATATGTTGTATCATATGAGAGCTTTCCAAAATGTCCAAGAACCCCATGAAATTCCATTTGAGCTAAGAGTTATGACAGTGGCAATATGCCTTGCTGCAACTGTCATAACAATGCAGATTTGTGCATTTCGCTCGATTTGAGCAATTTGTGCAAATGACAAACAATTTTATCCACCTGAACACCTCAGGGGGAGACCAAGGAGGGACAAACACTGATCCATAAGCCTCCCAAGTCTTTGGAACTAAAAGTAGCATGCAAAACCTAAAATGCCTAAAAGGGGGACATGACTCCAATTTTGTTTTGGAGCATTTAATGGATGCACCAAGGTGGCATGAACCGAGCCTTTTCCAACTGAATGAGTCAAGGATGATCTCTGAACTAGGGAACCAAAGGCCTGTGCTTTAACCTCTAGTCAATGGCTAGAGGAGACTTGAGATTCCAAAATGCTACAATTGGCCAAACATCTGCTGCAGTTGCCATTCACTATTGCTTGCAAAACAAACTTGCTCTACTATAAATAGAGCTCATTTGTGCTCAGTTTAAGTACACCAAAGCCATCAAAGTGATGCTTTCCACAAAATCTCCTTCTCACTTCCAAAATTGCCTTCCAAAGCAAGTGACTATCAGGTTTTGAGTTTGAGAGCAATTCCAACCAAACCAATCACACACACACACACACACCTCATAAACATCATATAGAAGTGATCCAAACACTTAAACAACATCTGGAACACTGATTTCTAAAAATCACCATCCAACTGCTCAAGCTTTTAGCAGACTTGCAGTTGGGGTACCATCTTCAGTTCCAACTTGTGTCAAACCATTCGAAGCATTCAGGCACATCACTTGGCACCTAGGGAAGCTATCCACATCATTGGAACCTAGCTGTAACACCTCCAACACAAAACACGATCACCAGCTGCAAAAGGTAAGCCTCAACTTGGGCATCTCATGATTCATGCATATTTCCTCGCACAATAATTTTGCCATATGTTCATAATCATGCATAGAATGATTCCCCTCTATTACTTGCTTTGTATGAATCGTGTGTGGAATTTCTGAGCCTTCATGCAGAATCTAGGGTTCTTGAGGTTTCTCTTTGATTTCTTATTCCATGCTTAAAATAAATGAAATTAAAGACCATAGACATGATCGTGAGGTGAAAACGAGTAGATTGATATGTGGATTGCATGATTTTATCAAGTATTCAATGAGATTGGTGAGAAAACGCAAATCTGCAGAAACAGAGGGGTGACACGTGTTCTTGGTGCCATTTTTGAATATTTGAATATTTGAATTTTGTGATTTTAATTAACTGATTCAAAAATTAATTTCTCTCTGAATTTTAATGATTTTGAGTTAATTCTTTTTTTAATAATTCACAAAAATGTTCAAATATTTTATTTTGCCAAAAATTCCCAAAAATGTTATTTATTTCATATATTTGATATTTTTGAAAAGAATTAATGTTTATTTGTTTTTTAACATTTGAAATATTTTTTCCTTCTTGATTTCCCAAATTTAATTGGTTTCCAATCATTTTGTGGATATAAACATGATTTTTGAAACATTGATCCTAGGTCACCACTCATTTTTCACATGTTTTCATCAATTTTTATTAATTTTTAAACAAAATTAATTCTTTTTTTTAACAAAATTAGGGTTTTTGATTAATTCAACCCTCAGTAATCACTTTAAAAATCTTTTGGGCCTCTAATAGAGTGTAAGACCTAACCCATTTTGAAAACCAAAATAATTTGGGCCTCGGTCATCGTATAAGACCCACTGTGTTTTCAAACCTCGGCGCGATCGCCATTTTTTAAACAAATAACCTTGGGCCTCTCCTCGAGCTATAAGTCCAATTCCTTTTCTTAAAAATCTTTTGGGCCTCTAATAGAGTGTAAGACCCAACCCCTTTATAAATAATACCTTTTGGGCCTCACACATTGTATAGGTCCCTTTGTATATTTTCAAACGTTCGGCGAGATCGTCGCTTTTTTAACAAAATCAACTGGCCTTCTCCTTGAGCTATAAGACCTATCTTTATTCATTTTCAAACTCTTTGGGCCTCTAATAGAGTGTAAGACCCAATACCTTTTTGAAACCAACATATTTTGGGCCTCAATCATTGTATCAGACCCAACACATTTTTCAAAAGTCTCGGCGCGATCGCCAGTTCAAAAACCTTGGGCCTCTCCTTGAGTTGTAAGCCCCATTCTTTTCCTTAAAACAAAACACTTTTGGGCCTCTAATAGAGTGTAAGACCCAACCCTTTTGTAAATAAAAACCTTTTTGGGCCTCAGTGTATTGTATAAGTCTCGATACCGTCAAAAGGTCCGGCACGATCGTCGCCTTTTTAACAAAAACCCTTGGGCCTCTCCTTGAGATGTAAGCCCCAACAATCTTTTAAAGTACTTTCTCCTTTGATTTTGAATACAATATTGTTATCAAAACTTTCTTTGTTGAACAACTAAAAAAATAGCATGGAAGCTCTACAACGGGTAAGTGTTTAACTGCTTTCATTTATCGCTTTCATATGTATATAACTGTATTGTGAGGCTGTTTCACTGCAAGTATTCTTTCACATCCTTTTATATACTTGTCAAATATCAACTGTGTAATACTAGTATAGCTATTTAGAGTTTTCCTCGACAACTACGTCTAGAACTAGGTAAAGCCCTGTTGATCACTCTTAAATACAAACAAAACTAGATCCCCCATAGGTTTCCAGATACATTCTTCCCTTCTCTTGGGGTTAAGCAATATGGAACAAAGAGAAAGGTAGTATTCTCGGTGAACCTTTTCTCAGACTGTCACCCTTAGAAATTGTCAAAGAAACTCTACTCCCTAGAGTTGATCTATTCTCCGTGAATACCATCTCTTGAGTTTCTTCCAAATTCTCGAACTTTCCTGGAATGATCTCTTCTCTGTAAATTTCATTTCTTGAACTTCTCTTGGTTTGGGGACCCACAGACTTCCTAAAAGCATCCCCGCCTCTTCTTGGGCGTTATACAAGGACCCTTCGGCTTCTTCGAAGTTCTCATGCCTTCTCTTGGGCTTAATACAAGGACCCTAACGACCTCTTAAAGGTATAAGACATAACTTAGTCATCCTTTGCTAGAGCAGTCTTTCCAGTGTCAAACCTCTGGCCACTTTAGGGTTGATCTTCAAAGCCCTTACCCTCCTTTGGGCACCCTACAAAAGATAAAACTCTTCAACACCAGTAGACTTGGACAGTCTAAAACCCTTGAGTCTCAAAGATATTCTCAAGTTCCTTTCGAACATAGGAAAAAACACCGATCACTCTGGATAAATCTCCCACAGAAACCCGACCTCTCTCATGATGGCTCTCCCACTTGGACCTGTCTCGGGATCTTCATAATCCCCGACAGAAGTTAGCCTTTTCTTAGGCTTTGTATAATGATCCTTTCCTCAGGAAAACCAGCCTTCTCTTGGGCTTTGTAAAATGATGCTCCCCAACGGAGCTAACCTTTTCAGACTCTCTTGTTGAGTATAAGAGACTCTTTTGGTGAGTCACTTCCTTCTTAGCCTCCCTTTCGGGCTTCGTACGAGACACTAAAACACTCTCTTATTGAGTATAAAAGACTCTCTTGTTGAGTCAATATCCATTTTAGCCTTTATCTCGGGCTTCGTACGAGACAACAACTCACTCTCTTGTTGAGTATAAAAGACTCTCTTGTTGAGTCAAACCTTTTTAGCCTCCGTCTTAGGCTTCGTATAAGACAGATAAAAGTACTCTCTTGTTGAGTCAATCCTTTTAGCCTCCATCTTGGGCTTTGTACAAGACATATAAAAGCACTCTCTTGTTGAGTCAGTCACTCATTAGTACTCTCTTGTTGAGTCAGCCCAATAGTGTAGCGAGCGATTTTGGATGTGCTACAGGTCGATTCATTTTGTATCCTATTGAGCTGGCTAAGGAAGGGATATAGATGTCTCCAATTAACCCTGCTTGCATACTGAGTTTAAACAGCGGTCTATTAGGTTACGGATGCTATATGGTAATGGGGCCTCTTTCTTCTTACTTTGTTTAGAACGAAACACCGGGAATGTTCATGGGGAATTTTGTTAGGATTCTAGGACTGATGCTTTTCGATTGATATGTGAAGGTACGAGATTTGGGGCTTTGGATTAGTGTGCTCGCTAAGATTTTTCTTTCAATCTTATGCCTACATATTCCCGTTTACCGAAACAGGGAAATCAGAGCGATCGTAGTTCCTCCTATTCTATGGGAGTAAATGGTGTTTTGGTGTCTTGTTCAAAGCCCAAGACGTGAAGCTGAAGGGTCTATTTGTATCTTGTTCGAAGCCCAAGATGTAAAGCTAAAAAGGTGTTGTCTTTAGAGAGAATTAGTCATCTCTAAAGGGGGTTTGTTTGTCACAACTGTTTGGTGACTGACTATAAAGGAGGATTACTTTAACCGAGATATGTGAATCCTAGCAATGCCATAATTTCCTTTATAGGGGGTTTTAACCTGAAGGAGAAGACTTTAACTCAGTGTAGAGCAATGCTATCTTTCCTTAGGAATTTCTCATGCTAAAAGAGGGACAGTGGCGTGGATGTAAATAATCCAGAGGCTTGCCACTTACAGCAATTAGATGAAAGGAGTTGTTGATGTTTGTATCCTGTGAACAAGGTACAATTTTGATGCTAAAAGGTTGATTGACTCAACCGGGATTTTTCTTATACAAAGCCTAAGAGGAGGCTATTGACCCAACAAGAGGATGCTTTTGTGTCTCGTATGAAGCCCGAGAGGGAGGCAAAAAGGAATTGACTCAACAAGAGAGTGCTTTTAGATGTGTCTTGTACGAAGCCCAAGACGGAGGCTAAAGGTTGACTCAACAAGAGAGTCCTTTATACTCAACAAGAGAGTGTTTTGTATCTCATACGAAGCCCGAGGTGGAGGCTAAAAGAGAGATTGAATCAATAAGAGAGTCTTTTATACTCAACAAGAGAGTGATTTTGTATCTCGTACGAAGCCCGAGATGAAGGCTAAAAGGATTGCTGTTTCAGTTGAGTGACAGGTCCAGCAGGTTGGTTAAAAGAGAAAATCAGTTCTTATAAAGAGACTGATTAAAGGTAAGGCTATGCTTTTGGATTGATCAGAGGATCAGGGTTATTTCCTATTATTTAAGGAAATGGGGAATCCAGAGGGTATTGGAGACTGTCCGAGTCTACTGGTGTTTTTCCCTACTTGAGAATACCTTCGAGACTCAAGGAGATTAGACTGTCCAAGTCTAGAGTTTTATCTTTTGTACTATGCTTAAAGAAACAGTAGTAGTATGCTCACGGCAGAAAGATCTAGACTCTTTGAAAGACTGTTCTATTAAGATGACTAATTTCTGTTCCTATACCTCTAGGAGGCCGTCGGGACAATTTGTACGAAGCCCAAGAGGAGGCTGGAAACTTTTAAGAAGCCGAGGGACAATTTGTATGAAGCCCAAGAGGAGGCTCTCTTCCCAAAGGAAGAATCCTTATACGAAGCCTAAGAGAAGGCTGTGAATACTTCTAAGAAGCCGTAGGGTCCTTGTATAACTCCCAAGAGGAGGCGGAGATGCTTTTAGGAAGCCTGTGGGTCCCCAAACCCAGAGAAATTCAAGACAGGCTATTCATAGAGAATAGATCAAGCCAGGAAAGTCCTAGAATTTGGAAGAAACTCAATAGATGTCATTCTGTCATACCCCAAATTTGTCCTACTTATTACATATTTTCTTATACCAAGATTTTGTGTGTGTTTGCGAGGGTTGCTAGCTCTTGTTGGGTTGATTTGATTTCAAGCAGAGATAAAGGAGCATTCGACACGCATTCTATGATTAATCAGTCAAGACATGATCAATTGGCTTCAAGCTGATTTTAGGTTATTCTAGTACAATGATTAGAATCTATTTCCTCAAGACCAGGCTTAAGATTACTTAAAGTTTTAAGTCATGATCAAGAAGTTTTTTAACCATATTCCAGGTGTGACACTAAGGCTATATGGTTAAACAAGCTAAGGAATTACCATTCTCGATTCAAGGAAAAGATGATTCATCTTTAGGTCATGTTCGCTTTTAATCCAAGTTTGAAGCCGTTTCAAGAATGATGGGTGATTTTAGGCCATATGCAAGTAAAATTTCAAGAATCTCATGTCAAGGCCGATTGGTGATCAAAGTACATGCTCAAGTCATTACATCAAGGCATAATTTGAATTTGTTACAAATAGTTGTTTCAAAATTATGAGTAAAGGGTTATACTACTTCAAGCTTAAGGCGTGATTTTATAATGCAAGATCATGCAAGTCACGACTAAACCACTTTCAAATCATGTCTCAAAATAAATACCAAGCCCACTCCCAAGAAAAATGTCATTACAAAAGATCACTTGTTTCTAAAGAATAAGTTAATTAAAGCTCATTTGAAGGCTCATTGCAATTTTTTTCAAGATAGGCTTTACAAACCATGATAGGAGTCCAAAACCGCTTGGAATAAGAAGTCGTCAAACCAAGTTGGAAAATTACTTTGGAAATTCTAAGACTAAGAACTCAATCATTGTTATTTTATGTTACAAAGGATCAAGGAATGTACAGGCCTTTTACCAATCAAGATAGGCCTGTTACCAATGAAGAGTGATACAAAGTTATTTCTATCAAAGTCACATATGCATGTCAAGACGTACACAAGAATCGCACCATCACTCATTATAATTCCAAAGGTTCCACATAAGTAATATCAAATACAAAATTGAGTTTCAATATCATATTCTATACTTGAATTACAAGGAGGTCACAAGAATGAACCAAATGGCCCCACAAAGTCACTGCTAGACATAAGTCACTGACTACTAATCATACAAGTTACTGCCAGGTGTAAAAACCATCCGAATTTCGAAGGTAACAAGGCAAAAAATACAAA
Source organism: Lathyrus tuberosus (assembly GCA_022829125.1). NCBI lineage: Eukaryota > Viridiplantae > Streptophyta > Magnoliopsida > Fabales > Fabaceae > Lathyrus > Lathyrus tuberosus. The sequence goes on along the minus strand of JALAZF010000205.1, from coordinate 492,757 downwards.
ATTGGTTAGGGAATACACATGGTTCAAATGTTTAACACTAGTTACATCATCAAATTGTCACGCCTCAAGAACTAGGAGCAGCTCTTGGCCTCCTTGTGTTCATCTCCATTGCAAGACAAGTTTCTTTGCACCCACCACTCTTCAAGCTCGTCGTGCCAAGAACACATGAAAGAATGAGAGCTGGTCAGTACGTAAGCAAACCAATGTTAGTGAAAAAAAGAAAGAGACTTGTAAACAAAATAAAAAGGATGTACATTCTCAAATTAAAAGATCCTCCATGAATTAAGGGTCAAAAGGGCAACACAAGATGAATTCACATTACACAAAGTCTTACGGTATGGAAGAAATCTAAATGACAAAAGTGCACAAGTCAAAGATAATTCATTAAAAGTTTGCACTATAAGGATATTTTGATACTCATGCTACAAGTTTCATCAGTATGTTATGTACCGGGTCTCCCATTTTCATACCTATATTGTAATGCTCCATAAGCCATTCCCAAAGCCAGTACCAGTGAGAGCATCTTGATCAATTCCCAAGCAGTGTAATCAACACCAAAGTTATCCTGTTCAATCCCATCTGCACCATATTACTAGATACTACCACTCCAAAGATGATATCCTCCAATCATCACCAGGACCACCTCCAAAGTTGTTCAGAAGCCCTGTACCATGTAAAATCAATTCTAGGGAAGGGTAAAATGGTTCTATGTCAGTAAGTTACAAGATAAGGGCACATACGGAAACGTTTATGTTCGGCGTTGAATAATTCTGTCATGTCCAGATTTAGATAAGGGCCTTAGCGAAAGTTACAAGTTCACCATGTGACAAGTGAAGGTATCCACTTGCAAAACCATAAACAGAGTTGTGGAAACAAGCCGTACCAAATGTAATACGCAATGCTACGAAACACGGGCTAACCCACGACACATATATATATAAGCTGCAGCAGTTCAGTATAACTTAAAAGGACTGAATATCAATACCATTCAAAGTGATGCAAATATTTCAATAAGCCAATTTCACTCTTAGAGCAGTATGTCAAAGAACAAAAGAAGTTGAGCACACCATACTGGTTTCCACAAGAAAAAATAGTATATTACCTCTGCCAATGACAAGGATCAATCCAAGTTAAGGTGTGTCAAAAATAAGTGACCAGCATCATAAACTAGAATGCACCTGCAATTCACAACAAGAGTCAACTTGAGTCAAATAAGAGCCACATCAGCAATAAAGTCAGTGTGTATTTTGCAAGCAGTAACAATAACAACTTAATAATAAAAATGCAAATATCACGTAGTGAAAAAATCAAACAAAAGTTGCACATTCTAGAAGCTATTACAATTCACTACAGACGAAATTTAAAAAAAAAACAACCTCAGAATCCTGGAATTCGTACAAGGACGCATTCCACCCAAATTTCAAAATGGCATCTTGTACTATAATCCTTCCTCCGCAAGTTTTCATACACAAAAACCCTAATTTCTGAGCCTATAAATAGACCTCACTATTCACTCACAAAACACCAAGAAAAATCACAACAAAACCCTGCCAAAATCAATACCTAACATTTTCTAAAGCTCTTTTCCCAAACCTTCTCAGAGCTCACATCAGAGCTCTGAACAAGGTGAGCTTAACCACAACCTTACACTCTCAGAAACGCATTACACGCGATAAAGGAAGAAGAAGCAAGCTGAAGGAAAAGAAAAAGGTGGAAAGCAGCAAAAGCAACACGTACCTACTCGAGATATCACCCTCGCCAGAATTTTTCATCGGACTAGCTCTGATCGTGTAAGTCCTTTCTCCTTTCACTTGATTCCTCCTTGGCATAATACTCGCCTTGTTCTGTTGATTAGAACCCCCGTCCTAATTGCTTGTTATAATGCTCCGTTACCGTTTAATTTTTGACAAATAATCTAGGGTTTAGTTTGGTTTTGGTGCTGCGTGGTTCAAAACGCTGTCGGCAGAAATGCTGAGTTTGTTCTGAGTTTGATTGCTTAGGGTTAGGTTTCTTGCTTCATTTACATTCGCGATAATCAGGTTATTTTGAGTTTTTTTTCATGTGGGAAACAATTTTTAGATAAGATTAAAAAGGAATAAGGGTTTGGATTTGGGGAAGAAACTCGTTGGGTTTTGGAAACGAGAGAGAAAGATGGTTGGAGGTGGTAGGTTTTGGAATACAGAGAGAGGTGTTGGAACGGGAGGTTTTGTTTGAACCTGTGAGAGGAGACGATTGTTTTCTTTTGGGGGATGAAGCTGCATGATTATCATGTTTCAAAACTAAGTTCCTTTTCTTTTTATTATTATTAAGAGCTTTAATTCCTTTTAAAAAAAACACATGCGAATTGATTAGAGGGGACATGTGGGCAGTGAATCATTATATTGGTCTGCTACTTATTTTAATCCTCTTAATGTTACTAATTTTTTTTCTCTTTTTCCAAGATGGTATTGTCTACCGTTAATTTATTATTTTAGAGGTACTTTGAAATTGCACTGCCCTATGTCTGCTGCAGTTATTAAAGTTAAGTTTGTGAAGGGTAAAATTTGACCAAAATAAGGCAGTAGTGGCTAGGTTTTGCTGCGCCTTGCCAGCATTCAAGTGGGTGGACCGGGTTCTCTATGACTCGAGCCCAATTTATTATTGGTGATCATTATGAGGCCATTGGGCCTAATAGAATCGTTAAATAGGTTTAGTTTTTTAGTGACATCTAATTAAATCAAAGATTAAGCACAATAATTATTATTATCTTATTACTAACCAATTGGTAGTCTTATGTTAATTAAAATACTTAAATAATTAATTGTTAATTTTATTTATAATTATTCAAAAATTAAATAGTATTTATTTAAATCTTAATCAATTACTCAATTTCTTTATATAGGTTAATTCAAACTATTTTCTAATTAATTACGAAAGTAGTGGGCTCTTGGGGTCTAGCACTCTTTGGGTCCTTGAATGAATGCTCTTGAGGTACACGGTTTGAGTTGTGTTCATTTCGTCTTTCGTTTATAAAAAAATACTTAAAACTATTAATCTATTGCTTAATCAAAATATAATTAACCAATTATTTAATTAAATAAAAAATCATAATTCATTTACATCTTAATAATTTCAAAACACTTAAAATATTTAGTCTTAATAAAAAACACTTAACCCTTAAAAATACAATATTTTCTCAAATTATAATACTTAATCTAATTAAATTCCTAATAATTTTCTTAAATCAAATTAAATCATAAAACATTACTTAATTTTTGCAAATATTCTCTTAACTAAAATTAAATCCTAAACCACTTAGGTTAATGTCTACACAAACCTTTTTCTTAATTAAATTATGGAAGTAGTGGGCTTTTGGGGTCTAGCACTCCTTGGGTCCTTGAACGATCGCTCTTGAGGCGCACGCTTTAGGTTGTGTTCGTTCCGTCTTCCATTTCTAAAAAACTTAAAATCTTCCAATCCTTTTAAAACACTTAATTCCCCTAAAAAACACTTAATTCATTCAAACCCTAATTCAATTAACACGTCTAATTAAAAATACGTCAAATCAAAATCTTTTCCTAATTAAATTACGAAAGTAGTGGACTTTTGAGGTCTAGCACTTCTTGGGCCCTTGAATGAACGCTCTTGAGGCGCACGCTTTGGGTTGTGTTCATTTCGATCTTTCGTTCCTAAAACACTCGCCCTAATTACATGGACAAAGAAGCCCATTGTCCAACAAACACAATTTCACAATTAATAGAATGAAAAAGGTGTCGTTGAGATCTAGCATCTCAGTAATGCCCCGATTAATTGGTTGCGAGGCCGACGTCTCGTTTATCGAATAATCGTCATTCTTCCTCTAAAATACTTAACAAACCAAACATTTCTCATGCAACCGAAACCTTAAGACCTACGCAAGTCAAACTCTTTTCTCAATCAAATCTTTAACACACTTAATCCTTATTCAAACAACTTTTCATAAAGAACATTGTTTAGTCCATTCTTCCGCGCATATAACCTAGTGCTTCAGCCTCCCCTAGCGAGCAGACAAGCCAACGTTTAGCAGTTAGAATGCGAATTAAACACTCGTTCATTTAAAAAACACCAACCAACCGTAGTCCCACGAACTACGAATGCTCTGACTTTCCCATTGCACAAGGGAATACGTAGGCACAAGGGTTCTAATCCTTGCCGAGCACCCTAATAAAAAAACCACCCATTTCCCTTTAGAAAGCAATATCTACCTTAGAAGAAAACAAACAAACCATGCTAAATTATCTCCCGAATCGAATCAAGAGGTTCCCTTGTGTACAACGGACGTAGATGGTGTTAATACCTTCCCTCTTGCATAACCGACTCCCGAACCTAGAATTTGGTTGCGATGACCATTTTCTTATCCTTTAAAGGTTTTATCGATATTTTCCTATTCCTTCCTTTGAATGAATAATGTTCAGTGGCGACTCTGTTTCGAACATTTTTCCGCGTCCATCACGAGGATCGTATTTTTCGAGGTACGACACATTCACGGAGAAAAGATCATCTCTGAGGAGTAGAGTTTCTTTGACAATTAAGGGTGACAGCCGAAGAGAAGACTGTATCTGGTGATCCTATGGGGGATCTAGTTTTGTCTATTTAAGAGTGATCAACAGGGCTTAGTGCTAGACGTAGTTGCTGGGGAAACTCTAAATATCTATACTAGTATTACACAGTTGATATGAGTTTATGAAAGAAGACTTACAGTGAAACAGCCCCACAATACAGTTATGTGTATATGAAAGCGGATAAAGAAAGCATATAAACACTTACTCGGTTGTAGAGCTTACATGCTGTTTAGTTAGTTGTTCAATAAAGAAAGATTGAAAACAACAGTATATTCAAAATTAAAGGAGAAAGTATTTTGAAAAGATGTTGGGGCTTACAGCTCAAGGAGAGGCCCAAGGTTTATCAGTGATCGCACTGTCGTTTTGTACAGAGGGACTTATACAAGTGACTGAGGCCCAAGAAAGGTTTTCTGTATAAGGGGATGGGTCTTACACTCTCTCAAGAGGCCCAAGTGTTTAAAGAAAAAGAATGGGGCTTACAACACAAGGGTAGGCCCAGATGATTGGTTTTTTTTTATTGGCGATCGCGCCAAGGTTTTCTTTTAACGCAGGGGGACTTATACAATGTCTGAGGCCCAAAAAATTTTGGTCAAAAGGGAATTGGGTCTTACACTCTAATAGAGGCCCAAGAGATTTATTTTTGTACAAGTGGTGGGGCTTACAGCTCGAGGAGAGGCCCAGGTTCATTTGTTTGAAAATGGCGATCGCGCCGAGATTTTTGAAAATGCGGTGGGTCTTATACAATGCATTGAGGCCCAAAATGGTTTGGTTTTCAAAGGGGGTTGGGTCTTACACTCTAATAGAGGCCCAAGAATGATTTTGAATGGGTATTATAGCTCGAGGAGAGGCCCAGGGTTTGTTTTTCAACGGACGATGATCGCGTCGAACTTTTTGAAATACAACGGGACTTATACAATAAGTGAGGCCCAAAAATAGGTTTGTATTTACAAAGGATTGGGTCTTACACTCTATTAGAGGCCCAAAAGTGTTTGAAATTGTTTGATGAGGGTGAAAATCAAAGAAACCCTAATTTGTTATTCTTTAAAAGTAAATATTTAAAGAAAATCAAATAAAATACCAAATAAGTTTGAATAAACCATTTGTGATTTTTGTTTAAGGTTTGATAAATGAGGGATTAATCACAAGGTGAATTAAAACTCACTTGGTTTTGATTTTCAAAGTAAATATTCACTTTTAAAATGTTTAAAAACATTAAAAAGGAATTTATTCACAAAAATACTAATTATATTAAATAAATAATATAAACTTAATTTTTTTGTGGAATAAAATATTTCAACATTTTTGTGATTTTTTTCAAAAAGAACCAATAAAAAATAATTAAAATTGAAGGAGTTATTAATTTTCCAATTAATTAATAAAACATGAAAATATTGGAAAAAATAGCAAAAATGTGAGAAAACACAAAATGGCATGGGTGGGGTTTGAACCCACGACCTCAAGGTTATAGGGCGCGCCCCTTACCACTGGGGTGGTGATACATCCATTGCTTGAAGTGAAACCACAAATATACAAGGCTTGCCTTGTTTTTGGCCTGACCCAAGGCAAGGCAAGGCAAGTTTTGGGTCAGAAACGTGAAAGTCATAACTTTCTCATTTCTCCATGGTTTGAGACAAAATTTATATGCATTTGGCCTAGAATTTCACAAGGAATCCAATGGTGGTGGTATTTTTTTTTAGATCATACTCCCTCCTCAAAATCCGATAGTGGTTTTGAAAACGGCCTATAATTGCATTTTCTATGCTACACTTTGATACAGGCATGAATTACATGATGAATTGGTTCAAACACAACATATATATAACATGTATGAGGTGTCTATGATCAGTGGACTTCAAAGCAATGCATATTTTGGAAAGTTCAAGCCATGATGCTTACCTCTTTTTGAGCTTTTGGAGTTTTCTATGCAATCTGCCAAACTTCTTGTTCTAGAAATGGTTTGATGCTTTGGACACTCTCAAATGATCCCTTAGAAGCTTTTAGGATGGTTAGAATCAGCTGGAACCTGCAAAAACACAAACTGGCCCTTTCTTGCAAAAGGGGTTAAAATGACCAAAATAGTAACTCTCTCAAATGGTGTTCCAGATGGAGGGAACCATTTGGGACAGTTCAAGGATGTTATTTGGAGGGTGTTTGAGGTTTTATCTGGTTTGGAAAGTGACTGAATCAAGACATGGCTTGAAAAATGCACAAAAGGCCTATGTTGAGGTTTTGAGATGTGACTTTGTGATTTTGGTGTTACAGGTCACTTTTGATAGTTTGGATCACCTACATATGATGTTTATGAGGTGTTAGGATCATGAGTTGTGATGGAAATGCTCTCTAACTCAAAAACTCAGAGTTACCTTGCTAAAGAAGACATTTTGGCCTAAAGAGAGGGATTTTGAGGAAAGCATCTGTTTGATGGCTTTGGTGTACTCAAACTGAGCACAAATGAGCTCTATTTATAGTAGAGCAAGTTTGTTTTAGGATCAATAGTGAATGGAAATTGCAGCAGAGGTTTGGCCAATGGTTGCACTTTGGAATCAAGTCTCCTCTAGCCATTGACTAGAGGTTAGGGCACAGGGTTGTGGTTCCCTTGGTCTTGGATAAGTCTTGACTGAATTCAGTTGCAAATGTGTCAGTCCATGCCACCTCGGTGTATGTATTGAATGCTCCAATCCAAAATTGGAGTCTTGTCCCTCTTTTAGACAATTCTAGGTTTGGCATGCTACTTCTTGTTCCAAGGACTTTGGAGGCTTGGCTCAGTGTTTGCCCCCTTTAAATTTGATCCTCAGATGTGTCCAAAGTGATGACAAGGCTTGGAATTATCTGATTTTTCCAAATCGAGCAAAAATGCAAAATTCTGCCTAGCCTTGGCAGTTTTCAGCAAGGCATATTGCCATTGTCAGATCTCATGGCCCAAGTGGATTTTGGTGATGTTCTTGGCCATTTTGGAAAGCCCTCATATGATACAACAACTGTTTGATCATATTTGGTTTTGATACCTTTCGGATCCAAGTGAAAAATCCCCTTACATTTGGAAAAAAGTGAAGGCAGATTCTAACTTAGTGAAAATTTCACTAAGTGTTGGAAAAAAGTGACATTTTCACTTTTTGTGATTTTGATCATTCCATAACTCAAAATCCATGATGAGTTTGGAAGGAAGTCAGTTCTAATCTTTTGTAAAGGGTAATGAGAGCTACAAATCTAGCTTTGGATGGGGAAAATGGCCTTGTGGTTTAGGAGTTATGATCCTCCAAAGTTGGTACCCTTGCCACTTTGTTCATAACTTAGAAAATTTTCTAAGTTTTTATGGTTACCCCTTTTACAAGCTATCCCACTTTTCTTGATTTTTCTTGATGAATGATGATTCAAATCATACATTAACATCATTTTAGGGTTAAAAAACCATTTTTGTGAAAAATCTCAAAAAGTCAAAGTTGACTTTTGTGCACAGTTGACTTTTAGTCAGATGAATTCCAAACTGTGCGATCCTCTATGAAATCAAGTCCTTGACCTAAATCAAACTTGATGGATTGATTTCATAGGTGTTATAGGGTGTATTGAATCATGTCCTAGGGTTTGGGAGCATGTCCTGGTCAAAAGTCAAAGCTACAGTTGACTTTTCTCGCGAAACCCTAATTGTGGTACTGATGAAATTGAGACTTGCTGCTCAAGCTTCCTGGATCAATCCATTGTTACAAATGGATCAATGTGGTATGTTGGAGACCCTCAAATCATGTTTTGATGTCTTGGCTCATGATTTGTCCCAAAAGTCAACTTAGGGGTGAATTAGGTCAAGAAACCCTAATTCCTGATTTTTGATGTATGCATCCCCTGAGGTTAAATTGACTTGATGCTTGGGCCCATGAGGTTCCATGGAGTATTTTAGGATATGCTTTGAAGCATTGGCTCATGCCCAGAGGAAAATTTCCATCTGGAGGCCCTGGTCGACCAAACCCTAATTTGGTGACACTGGCGATCTTGAGGCTTGATCCACCTGGAAGGGAGCAGCCTTGTGCTTAATCCTTAAAGTGGGAGTCCTCTTGATCCATTTTAGATGTTTGGGAGGTTAGACAAGTTGAATATCATGTCATTTCTTGATTGATCCTTTGTCTAAGAACTCTGAGAGGGCTTGAAACCCTAATTTTGACTGTAGTAAGTGTTCACCCATCTTTGGGAGAATGATGAGGCAAGATGGTTCATCCATATTGTGATGATGATTTGCACAATGATGGGAAATCTTAGTGGTCAAAATTTTGGGTATGACAAATAGCCTCCTCTTAGGCTTTGTATAGAGAAAACCCCGGTTGAATCAATCAACCTTTTAGCATCAACTTGTGCTTTGATCAAAAGGCACAAGTATGAGCAATTCCTCTTTAGAGATGACAAGTTCTCTCTCTCGGTCAAACCTTTTAGCTTCAGTCTTGGGCTTTGAACAAGACACAAAACAAATCCCTTCAACTTCATATCTTGGGCTTTGAACAAGATACAAATAAACCGTTTAGCCTCTGTCTTGGGCATTAAACGAGACACCAAAACATCTTCCTCCCCATAGAATAGGAGGAAACTACGATCACTCTGATTTCCTTGTCTCTTTAAACGGGAATACTTAGGCATAAGATTGAGAAATCTTAGCGAGCATACTAATAAAAAAAACTTAAAATCCAGTACCTCCGCCAATTAACCCAAAAGCATCAAATCTAAACACATTACCAAAAGCCTCATGTACAGTCAAGACACTCCGTTCTTTTAAGCAAATAACTAAAAATAGAGCCCCCTTTTGATAGCATCAGTAAACCAATAATTTTGACTGTTTAACCTCAGTATGCAAGCAGGGTTAATTGGAGACATCTATTTCCCTTCTTTAATCAGCTTCACAGGATAAAAAATGAATCAAACTGTAGTACCAAAGCGATAGTGATTCGAAACCACAAAAATCACGCTAGAATAATCAGCGGCATCAAGAGAAGATGAATGTCCACCTCGTACAATGGGATGCTCCTACATAACAGGATCCTCAACAGGGATTCGCACCGACTGAGCTTGGGCAACATTGTTCACCGTAGGTGGAATGATATTCTCAGTTCTCTTAATATTGGCCTCTCCCCTTATCATGGCTGCCATAGCTTCCATAAGTTGATCCAACTGATTTCTCATCAATTCAACATCGGCCCTAGTCGCAAACTGATTTTGCTCTCCTGAATTCATGATTTTGCCATGATACTGATTAAAATCCAATACTAGTGTCGGGAAATCAACTGCGGTTCAGACAAAGGATGGATGAGCTCACTGTTCTGGCCTGGAGAAAGATATGCAAAATGATGCAAAAATGCAAATGCAATGCAAAGCTATGGATGCAAAAGACATGGGATCAAAGCTTCCATATATTCTGAATAAGTGTTGTGCTGATGTCTGAATAACCTCATAGGTCTGCTCTGAAGAGAATACCGGAATAATAGAATATCCGAATAATCAAAATACCAGAATGCCAGGTATCGGCACAATCAGAATACCAGAAGGCCAGAATATCAGCATAATCAGAAAACCAGGATAATCGGAATGCCAGAATAGTCAGAGTGTCGGAGTAATCGGAATACCAGAATATTCGAATAATCATAATACCATAATACCAGGTTGATAAGTCCACACTGATAAGAAGACCAGAATACCAGGTAGGTTGGAGGTTACGGTTACCTGTAAACACCCGCCCATTCTCACATGTGGGTACTAAAAATGAAGGATCCTCAGTTTTTGGCACTGAGGTCGAGAAGAAATAATACATTCATCCTTCTGGGTACAGTATTATCACTAATCGAGGAGTGCCTCCACTGATTCCCCCTCAAAAAGGTCATCCTATGGCAAGTTCTCAGCTTCGGGTCCTCGGATCGAGAAGCGTAATGGGTTTTCCATTTCTGGTCTGCCATTATCGCCCCTCGAGAAGAGTGCCTCAACTGAGTCCTCGGGAATGGTCACCAGAGTCGACAACTCATCAAGGGAATATCCAATGGCCTGCATTAACATGCAGTATCAGATATCTCCTAGAAGAACCTCGTCTGGCTGTGGGTCTCGTGAACACTACACGTGGTCACCACCATGCAAGCGACACAACTATCCACTCTAAATCCTATGTGTATACTTAAGCCTGGGTAGTGGGCTTATCTCTCAGATCACCCTGCCCACCAAACAGAAAATCCAGCACAGTCCAGCACAGAATATATGGCAGCAATGAAATGAAAAGTAGGTAAATGTAATAGAATAGTAAACATGCAACAATGCCATAAATAAAGCGAGTAAAGCATACAGATAAAACACCCTATAATCGAAAACAAGCAAGCACTAGGATTGACTCGCATAAGGAACCAGAGTCGCCAGCAGAGTCGCCAGCTGTCGCATCTGCGAAAATCAACCGGCGGAAAAGAACAGAAGAGTCGCCACCGAATGTTATTTATCCCAACACAGGGAAAGGAAACGACCGAAGAAAACCTCAACAAAGGGAAAGGAATGGTCATCACAACCATAGCTTGGGTTCGGGAGTCGGTTACGCGAGAGGAAGGTGTTAGCACCCCCTCGCGTCCATCGTACTCGATGGGATCCATGCTTGTTGTTATCGATCAAAGGGTGTAGGTTATCCCAAGCTCAACTGCTAACTGGAAGCGAAAAAGAAAAAGCAAAAGAGGACTCGCAAGGATCATCACAATCCTATGCCTACGTATCTTCATGGAGGAATGAAGAATCAGAGCCGACGTAGTTCAACGGACTACGGATTTGTGGGGGAAGTTTGGTCGCCAAGACATCGCCGTCTCGTGCCTACGTATCCTCAATCGGACCGGAAAGAGGAAGTCAGAGCAATCGTAGTTTGACCTAGGATCGATTTTATTTTGTTAAAAGAGTCTCGATCGCACTTGGGTGAGAGAAAAGGTTTGATTGATTGATTGGTTAATGTCTCGATCGCATGGGTGCGAGAGAAAAGGGGAAGTTAGTTGTTAGTGTGCTCGTCGAGATATCGCATCTCGTGCCTATGTATCCTCAATCTAAAAAGAAGGAGAAATCAGAGCATCCGTAGTTCACGCTACTACAGGTGAACGGGAAACGGTCTCGATCACACGGGTGCGAGAGAAAAGAGAAGGGAAGGACACACAGAAAGTCTAAGGGGGAAACTTGGTCCTACAAGTTTGCATGCATCAATGGTCATAAGGTCAGGATCAGAAGGGGAATCTAACTAATGTTGTCATGCATGGATTGCTATCCTAATGTCTCTCCTACCTCCGACTTAATCAGAAATTAAGTGGACCTATGAATCCTAAGTGGATCATGTGAATAGACAAGTAAACATTATGTAACTCAATCCATAAACAAAAGGAACTAAAAGCAAACGAAAGAGTAAACAGTGTCAGTCAACAATAATGTCATACAACCAAAGTAAGAAAAGAGGGATCTTTAGCCAAGGGGTCATATCAACCGAGGCAAACAAGCTAGCTGGGGGAAATAGGGGTACTCACCCAATGGTATCGAGAACCATGGAGAGCATAGTAAGGATGGGGAAGATGTGAATCAGATCACATAAGCATCAGCATCGGTCAATGCGAGTTATAAACAAGGTGTGGGGGTTTGATTGAAAAACCCTTTTCCACTTGATCGACTCGATAACATGAGTAAGCTATGTTCGAAGCATCAACATGAAATGCGAGCTATGAACGACTTGGGACTAGAAATGGAGGGAGTTGATTGCGGACTCTCATTTCGCCTAATGCCTTCTTTGAGGACTTTTCGGGGAAATGGGGAATGGGATGCCTCATAGAGGTCTTTAACACAAATATAAACACACATATACAAAGCCTCCTTTGAGGACTTTCAGAATTGCCGGCCAAGTGGCACGGACTCCCAATCCTACTTCTCATGGCATCAAAAGAAAAAAATGCGGAATTAGTAAAAGAGAAGAGAAATAATACCGAACGGATAGCAATCCGTAGCAACGCAAGCAAAGTTTAAGCAAACTGGAAAAACTTCTAGTAATCTAGCATAAATGAGCAAAAGTGTCCGTGAAAGACATGGAACCAAATGCTTTTCACCCTTCATGAATAAAGACAATAAAACAAGGCAATAAACCATAAACAGCAGCAACAACAGAGCTCCAGCACCTGCATAGCTATAAAAACCAACAACAAGCAAAAACAACCTATAACAACTACCATTTCCATAACAGAATAGGTGTATATGCAACCAGACAAAATAACAACATTTTACATCACACTTTGTTCACAGCAGCTATGTATGTAGCAGCACTTCCTACTTTTAAACAACTTAGCAAATCAAGTGTGTATCACTACAAAAACAACTCAAAAATTAGTCAAAGTAATCAAAAAAATAATCAAGGTTAGCAACCAAAATTCAAATGGAATTATCAATAAGAATTTAGTGAAATCAATACTAAAATGTAAGCAACAATTAGTCAAAAAATCTATACAACAAGTATTAAGGACTATTAACAATGTTAACAAATGAACTACTAAGAAAATTAGTCAATGTTGGCATTAAAATCTAAGTATAGTCAATGTTAGAACAAAGTCAAATCAACTAAGTCAAGATCAATTAGTTCAAAATTAGTTTCTAATTCTAAAACAATTAAGGGATAATTAGTGGACAATTAAGCCAAAAACAATTAGTGAGCAATTAAGCTAAAAACAATAAGTAAGCAAAAACAATCAGGCAAAACGATTAGTAAGCAAAAAACAATTAGTGCAATTAAGTAAAAAACGATTAATGCAATTAAACTAAAAGCAATTAGTGCGATTAAGCAAAAACATTTAGTCAAAACTAAAGCATTAGCAAAATATAAACCTAACTCTAATTAACCATTTCTAAATCAACATTAACTCTTCTAATCATCAATTAACAAAACCAATTATCCCTGATGTACAGAAAAAAAGTAGACTGTAAATAGCAAACTCATGGGCCCAAAACAAGGCTAAACCTAATTCAAGAGCATTCATATGCAGAGGGGGTGCAGAATTGGTTATGATGAGTGTGAAACGAGAATATGGCGTATGGAGAGTTAGGTTAAAGGGCATAAGGCCCAATCCATGTTGCTTAAACTTTTTAACCTAAAAAACACAATAAGAATGAAAGAAACTCATCATCTCTCATCCTCTGCTTCACAATGTCGCAACACAATCCCCTTCACCGCCGCTCACCGTCCGCCTCCAACAAACTCGCCGTTTTCCTCTACTCTCCTTCTCCTTCTCACGCCGCCATTTTCTTTTTATTTCAACTCATGTTCTTCACCTCTAAAAAAAAACCTCGCCATAGAATAAACATCTCCGCTGTGCCGGAATTCTCCACTGGCGGCGGCGAAGCCTCCAAACTCACCAAGTTCTAACTCACACGAACCTACTCCAATAACTATGTTCTTTAATTTCACCCTAACAACTCAAGAATGAAGAACCCTAAAAGCAAAAACCTTAAATTCAATCCTCACACGGAGTACCTAGAACGTACAAGCTTAGGGCTTTCGTTCACATATACAAGACCTACACAGTTGTATTGAGATCGAAGCAAATCGAAGGAATTATTTACCTTTAAAGTTGATGATGCAGAACAAGGATGAAAAATCGAGGACATTGCTCAGGTACAAAGACTTCTCTTCTTCTACTTCTTCAAATTTGTTACGCTCCGCCACGTTCGATTATGCCTCGAATTCCTCTTCTCTTTCTGCCTTTTTGTGCTTTTGCGTTGTGAATTGTATTGATCCGCTGCTCGCTTGTTGCAGTGTTGCAAATCAGAGGTGATGAATGAAGCAACTGTAGAGTTGAAGAAAATGAAGAGTAGCGAAGGAGTGGTGCTGTTGATTCTGTTCAGTTCGTTATGAGAATCCCCAGGTTGTGCGAAATTGTCGCAATTGAAGATGGTTGAAGGTGATTCAAGAGCTTGATGTTGGATATGTTGCAGGTAATCGAATTCCTTTGCGTTCGATTCTTGCAATTGTGAACTTTTCCATGATTTTCGTTCTTGGACTTGCCTGGTATAAGTTATTGTTGGAGTGATTTTCAGGTCCTTGACTGAATTGTGATTTGATGGAGATTGAAGGTTATGGAGGAGGAGATCGCAGAGATGAGAAATGGAGATGATGAAGAGGGATTGAAGAAGAAGAATTAAAGCCAAGAAGGAAGAAATCGGTTATGGTTCTCTTTTGGTAGTTTTCTGTTAGAGTAAGGTTAGAGGTTAAGAGAATTGGTAAGAGGAAATTGTGTTAGTTTGTGATTGTAACTGTCATGATGAATTGGTTATAAAATGTTAGTTTGAATTTTCTGAAATGAATTCTGTTATGTATTGGGAGAAAAGTTAGTTTAGGGATGAAGTTCTTCTGTGACTGAAATTCTGGCTGCTATGGATTTTGTCGCCGTCATGGAGCTTTTTTCCGCTATGAATTTATTCCAATTTCTGTTATGTATTATATTATGCCCCGCCTGGCATTGATGACATTATCTTCAGCAAATATTAAACTCAAAATATGGTCATCCATAAAGGAACTAATATGATTGCAAAATGCACCTCCCCAATTCCTTGCTCCTACTAGTCAATGAATATTCTACACACTTTATCCATTCAAGCCTTGTATTGAGCAGAATATCAAGGACACCGTGTGTAAGGACGCGATGAATAATTTTCACATAGGAAATCTGGACATCTTCTGATGACTCATCATGGGCATGGAAATGGACAATGGGTTTGAAAAATGAAATTGGCACAACAATGTTTCTTGCTTTATTGGATAAAAATGAATATGGAAAAACGGATATGGAATATGGATTAGATATTGGATCGAAAATTAAATATGGGTTTAAGAATTGAATATGGATTTGGACATTGAATATGGATATGGATATGTGACTTAGAATTGGATTCCAAACAATCCACATAACCGATCCTAACGTGCTCCTTAAGAATGTAGATCATTTTGGATGTCCTCAAGCCAAATTTCAAATCCGAATCAAATTCACCTTCTTGATGGACCTCCAATTCTAGTTTCAAACCCGTATTACAAGCAATAAACAATAGGAAATCATGAGATCAACAATGTCCTAACCACAATATGAGTCCACAACTTGATCTCTTCCATGAATACCTAAGATGTCTTCACCATGAAACCCGAACTACCATCTCCAATTGATGAATATCAACCAATTCGCACAAAAGATAAGAAACCCAGACCATTTGCTTTAAGTGCATAATGATGAAGAAGTGACTTGATGCTCTTAAGAAAACTTGAAGGAGATACACTTGCCTGATGATTTTGACAGAAGAAAGCCTTGATACTTAATGAATTCTGATAGAGAGAGATACTCATGATGTTGAGAGCCCAGGCCTGAATGAAAATGAGAATCTCACAACAAAAGAAAACCCTGAGCTTGCACGTAATACCTTGATCCCACGTCTTAGGAGCTCATGCAAATGTATGATTATGAAGTTATGACCTAGTGAAGATGTAGATGAAAGCGAGCATAAGCCAGAAAAAAGGTTAGAAAAAGTGAGGGCAAATTTTGGGGTGCTACAGTATTTTCCACACTTTTCCTAGGTTAAACCATCATATTTATAACCATAAACATGACTGGATTTGGGCTTCAAAAATGCAGCAATTCTGCTCCATAGAATCTGCAACTAATTCTCCTATAGAATAGTTTCTTCAATCCTAAGTTTCCTAAAGTGTCTCCACACTTAGAAACAACATCTTCAAATTATAATCAGAATCTCTGATTCCTCAATCTTGGACGCCACCTAGGAAAAACAAATAATCCCAGAATAATCTGAAATCTGGAATAACATAATTAAAACTGAAAAGTAACAGACAAAGATGTCGAATCGTCAGGCTAGGACATATTGTCCAACATCTTGATCTTCAATTAGTTCTTCATTTTAGGACATCTTGTCCAACATCTTGTTGTCAAGTTAGTTTTACCAAAATTGATGCCAACCTCAAAGGCTTGGACTCATCAATCTCCCCCTTTAGCAGATTTTGGCTAAAACTAACTAAATGAAACTTTCAGACAAACAACCACCTTCCGAGGCCAAGAACCAGAACATCAGAACATTAGCAGCAAAAAAACATATTGCCTCCCCCTCAATCAGTTCCTTCTTCTGCAATCAACAAATTAGCATATTCCCCCTCAATAGTTAGCAGCAGCAGTAGACAGTAGTTAGTAAAGTTAGTATTACTCCCCCTTTTTATCCATAATATGAAAAAGGTAGTTAAACTAACCAATTAACCAAGCAATAACAAAAAGTATTAGAGTACAAAACAAGCACATAAAAGTGCCAAAAGAAATCTTGGGCATTAAGCCCTTACATAACCACAAAAATACAACAAGACAACATTCAACAGTCAACTTCAGTTTCCTCATCATCCTCTTCCTATTCTCCATGATCATCATCAGCATCATCTTCATCATCATCAGTATCCACCTCATTATTTCCAACTGCATTCTTCTCAACATCATTAGTGTCGGCTTCAGTCCCCTTGTCTTGCTCAACTGACAAGGTCTGTATTAACTGCTCCAGTTTAGCCTTCCTTGCTGTACTTGACTTGATGATGGCATCAAGATCCTTGCAGGTTTCCTTCAATTGTGCAATGATATCTTCCTTTGAAGTTCTAGGAACAGATGTTGATGCAGATGTTGAAATAATATCTGGAACATGACACCTAGCAAACAGCTTATAATACAATGTCAAGGGAGAATCCCTTTTCATTGCATAATCTGCAGTCACAAGAATACCAGGATACTTCTCCAGAATTATGCCATAAATGAGGGAGGGAAAGAATATAGGCAGCTTAGTAGCAGTGGATGAGGCTTGCTTCAGAACTTGATCAAAGATATAGGTCCCAAAATCAAACTTTCTTCCTGTACCAACAATGTATATGAATTTTCCTAGCCCGACAGATATGGTTGAAGTGTGGTTAGTAGGCACCCAGTTGACAGTACCAATTCTATGTAGAATTACATACTTCACACTTAGTTTCCCAGCTGACAGCTTACCTTTGCTTGGCCAATGCTTCACAGACTTATAGGTGATCTCCTGACACACCTGATCCTCAGTATCTTCACATTCAGGTTGAGGGTCTACTGATCTTCCCAAAAACCTGTTGATCAAATTTGAGGAAAATTTCACAACATTTCCTCTAACATAAACTTTCATGTAGTCTTCACTGTTGGCATCATTACATCCTTCAGGAATGTTCAATAAAAATTTTTTGACCAGCTTTTCATAGCAAGACCCAAATCTAGTGACTGTCTTCGTCAGACCTGCAGCTTCAATTAGCTTCAACACCTCTTGGCATTCTAGGCCATTCTTCCCCAGTTCTCTTTCCAAAGCTATTCTTCTTTGGTACAGATATGGCCACCTATCCACGTTTTTAGGAGCATGGAAGGAAACGTTGTCCAAGGGAGCTTTAGGAAGAGCAACAACTCTTTACTTAGAGACTGGCTTCTTAACATGCATGATGTCCTGGACATCTTCAGCAACATCATAGTCTGACTCACTATTAGACTCAAACTTTCTCTTTTTAGACACAATAACAACCTTGCTCCAAGGCATGTGTGGTCCAACCACAGGTTTCTTAGCTATCTTGGTTGGAGTGTTTTCAGCAACAACACCCTTACCTTTTATGCTCTTTAATCTCTTGGCCACACCCGGGTGGAGGCTCTTGGCATCAGTGAAGGCATAAGCACGCCTTTTTGCTTCAAAATTATCAACCATAGAGACCCTATGAAGGAGGTCCTGAATCCTTGAGATAGTCTGATGTTGCAACTTCTTGTGTGACATCTTGGTTGACTTCCCAATCTGTCATTCATCAATGTTCAGATTTGAGGCAGGTTTTGGATGCTTCCCATTTGACATTGATGAGCACTTTGTCTGTAAAGAAGTCCATACATAGCAATTATTTTTTGATCTGGAACCTTTCATGATAACTTTATCTTTATCATTCATAACCAAACATTCAGATTTGGTAAAGTTAACCTTTAGACCTTGGTCACAAATTTGACTAATACTAATCAAATTAACAGTCAGTCCCTTGACAAGCAGCACATTATCAAGTCTAGATTTCCCAACATGGTCCAATTTTCCAATCCCTTTAATTTTTTCCTTTGGACCCATCTCCAAAGGTGACATAGTTGGAGGCATGAGGCTCTAAATTCGCCAAAAAATGCTTGACACCAATTATGTGTCTTGAATAACCACTATTAAAGTACCACTTCTCTTCAGCAGAGCCGCTTAGAGAAGAATGGGCTATTAGGCCACAAACTCATTCTTGGGACTCCACTTCTTTCCTGCTTTACCAGCTTGCATCTTTTTAGATTGAGAACTAGACTTGGCATAGCCATGTAACTTGTAGCAGTAGGGTTTAATATGACTATACTTACTACAATGATGACATTTCTAGTCTTGCTTCTTTTTGCCTGAAGTATCTTTCTGATGTCTACACTGATGTTAAAACATCCTTTTTGACATCTTATGATTTTGTCTTCTTTTGGGCTAAGTAGAACTAGATTTTGACTCCTTTCTTTTGCTCATCACAACTTGGTCATTGTAACCAAGTCCTTTGATATCTCCAGCATCCCTCCCAAAATGAAGGATCTTATCTAGTACATCAGAACTGTTGTTGAGCATTCTAACAGTTTTGGTTATATTGTCAAGTTTGGAGTTGAGCAATACAACTTCCTCCTTTAGATCATAGATGATGTCAAGGTGCTTCAATCTTTCAGCCTCAAGACACATAATAACACTATGTTGATCCTCTCCTAGCCGACAAACTTCTGCAATTCTGGTGTACAGCTCCCTGTAGGAGTTGACCAGATCATTATATGAGAGTTCTCCAATATTTGATTCTACATCAGAGTCAAATACCCCTGTAAGAGCAGAAACATGTTTAGGTGATTCTTCATCACTTGCAGAATCATCTTCAGACCATGATGTAGACAAGCCTTTCTTTTCTTTCTTGAGAAAGGTAGGACACTAAAATTTAATGTGTCCAAAACCCTTACATTCATGGCACTTGATTCCTTTCCTTTTGCCTGCTTTCTCTTAATTTTTGGACTTTCTTCCAAAATCCATCCTTTTGTTGTTGTCAGATGACTGAGTTTTGACATTTTATCTTGACTCCCCTTTCATCCTCTTTAGTAATTGATTGTACTGTTTTCCAAGGAGCACAACAGCCTTAGATAATCCTTCCTTTGTCATGCCTTCATCTTGATTAAACATCAAGGCTAAACTTTTCTTTTTCTCAGTTTTCTCATTCAAGGCCATTTCAAAAGTCTGAAGAGATCATATGAGCTCATCCACTTTCATAGTGTTTATATCATGGGATTCTTCAATATCACTCACCTTTATATCAAATTTCTTTGGAAGTGACCTTAGGATCTTTTGAACCAACCTGGCTTCTGGAATTTTCTCTCCAAGATCACTTGAAGTGTTGGCAATATCAACAATGTTCATATGAAAGTCTTGAATACTTTCATCCACCTTCATCCTCAAGTTCTCAAACTTGGTGGTGAGAAGTTGAAGTCTTGAGGATTTTACCCTAGAAGTTCCTTCATGCGCAGTCTTCAGAATCTCCCAAGCATCCTTGGCAATAGTATAGTTTTTGATCAGCCTGAAGATGTTCTTGTCAACACCATTGAACACGGAAATCAAAGATTTTGAGTTACCTTGAGTAAGCTTGTCATCTTCATCATCCCAGTCTTCCTCAGGTTTCAACTCATCAATGAACTTCCCATCCTTATCTTTGGTATTTGGTGGGTCTCACCCTTTGACCACAGAATTCCAAGCTTTACCATCCATAGACTTGATGATTTCCACCATGCGCACTTTCCAATATTCATAATTGGAACCATCAAGAATGGGCAATCTATTTAATATTCCTCCTTCTTTATCAATTGAACTAGAAAGTTTTGTCCTTGAATCTCACCCATAAGCCGAGCAGGATGTCTGCTCTGATACCAATTGAAATTCTGGTATAGTAGATCTCAAATGTCCTGAGAGATGTCGAGACACTTAATCTCTGCTTCACACACAAGGATAATAAGGAGAAAAATACTGTTAGTTATGTATTGGCAGCATTTTTGCTAAAACAAAGTGTTACATCAAGATGCCATGCTTGATGTCTTGACATGTGATTCTAACATTCTACAGTTGGTGATTCTTAGTGTTGCAGGACTCTGTGCATGATGTTGAGCCTGGTGTCCTAACATCTGTTGACATAACATTCTGTTTAGAATGTTATGGTTTATTTGTTGCGCTTTATTTGCAATCGTTTGTGTGCTTATGTTCAGTGATTGCGTGCGAAAATCTTGGAGTAACATTATTTTGAAGTAAGCACTTTCTGTTATTTTTTTGATGAATAGTTTGTTCTATTTTTGTGCAAAAAGATGTGGAGAATAATTAGCTTTAATTATTAATTAAATCTAAGATCTGCTAATGCCCAAGCCCAAGGAGATTGTTGCTATTTAAAGACGTCCTGACCCTAATTTCCAGTGTGGAGAAAAGTTATTGAAAGCTGCGTTTCAAGTTTTAGGGTTTATGTCTTTTGTTAATTGTTTGATTTTGTGAGCCATTCATTCATCATTTAGATGCTTGAATTGGACTGAGTTTTTGAGTTGTAAGTTGTTCACTCTAAGCTTTTAAGTACGAGTGTTTTGTTCTTGATTGAAGCTTTTAAGCAAGATCAAGTATTGTCATTGAAGTGTGTCCTTCTCTTTTGTATTTTTCTGTAGTTATCACTGCATGTGATTGAGGGGGAGTGAGAGGTGTCTCTTATCTAAGAGTGTCTTAGATAGAAATTCCACAGGTAGAGATTAGGTGAGAAGATTGTAAACTGGAGAGTGTTTACTGAGAGTCTTCAAACTAATTCGGTTTAGTGGATTTCCTTCGTGGCTTGGTAGCCCCCTGACGTAGGTGTGATTGCACCGAACTGGGTTAACAATTGCTTATGTCTCTTTACAATTGTTTACTACTTTTTATCTTGTTCATAAATTGATCATTGTTTAGATATTAGTGTCGTGACATCTCTTTTGACATCTCATATCTGATACCAGAATTTCAATTGGCATCAGAGCAGGCATCCTGTTCTGTTTCTGGGTGAGATCTAGGGACGATACTTTCTGGTACTATGGACAAGGAAGGAGGATTTATGAACAGACCACCCATCTTGGATGGATCTAATTATGATTATTGGAAACCACGCATGGTGGCCTTCTTGAAATCATTGGATAGTAAGGCCTGGAAAGCTGTCATAAAAGGATGGAAACACCCTGTCATTGTTGGGAAAGATGGAAAAGAAACATCTGATCTGAAACCTGAGGAAGAATGGACTAAGGAGGAGGATGAATTGGCTCTTGGAAACTCTAAAGCATTGAATGCTTTGTTCAATGGGATTGATAGAAACATATTTAGATTGGTGAACAGTTGTGAGGTAGCTAAAGATGCTTGGGACATCCTCAAAACTACTCATGAAGGTACCTCTAAAGTGAAGATGTCAAGATTTCAATTGCTCACTACCAAGTTTGAAAATTTGAAGATGAAGGAAGATGAAAGCATACATAACTTCCATATGAATATTCTTGAAATAGCCAATGCTTCAAGTGCCCTAGGTGAAAAGATGTCTGATGAAAAGCTGGTAAGAAAAATTCTCAGGTCTCTTCCCAAGAGATTTGATATGAAAGTGACTGCCATAGAAGAAGCTCAAGATATCAGCAAGATGAGGGTGGATGAACTTGTTGGATCCCTCCAAACATTTGAACTTGGGATAAGTGACAGATCTGAAAAGAAAGCCAAAAGCATAGCCTTTGTGTCCAATGCTGAAGATGGAGAGGAGGAATGTGCTCTGGATACTGATGAGAGCTTATCAAATGCTATAGTACTGCTAGAAAGGCAGTTCAACAAGGTGATGAAGAGGATGGACATAAAGTCAAGACCTAATGTCAAGAACAACTCATCTGACATCAACAAGTCTAATGATGTTGGTAGAAGATCAAGGGATGAAGAAAAATCCACTTAAGGGAAAGGGATTCAGTGCCATGGATGTGAGGGATTTGGTCACATTAGAGCTGAATGCCCTACTTACCTCAAGAAACAAAAGAAGAGTCTAACTGCATCTTGGTCGGATGAGGATTCTGAAATTGAACTTGAAGAAGAATCTGCTAAACATGTGACGGGTTTGACTGGAAGATGTGTCTCTGATGGAGATTCTAGTGATGATGAATTGACCTTTGAAGAACTAGCAGCTTCCTACAAAGAGCTGTGTCTCAGAAGTGAAGAAGTATGCCACGAAGGGGAGAAGCAGAAGAAACTTATAATTCAACTAAAGACTGAAAAGGCAGAACATCTTGGAACCATCCCTAAGCTGGAGAATGAAGTCATGTTGCTGAACTCCAAGCTTGATCAAATGACCAAATCTGTCAGAATGTTGAACAGTGGATCTGACACATTGGATGAAATTCTTCAGGTTGGAAAAATGGCAGGAGATATGACTGGGATAGGATTTGATGGAGAAAAGAAACCCACTTCAGATGCTAGTTCTTCTGGACCTAAACATAATATGTCACATCAGGTGTCTTAACATCATAGGAGAGGACATTCATCTGGACCTAAACATAATATGACACATCAGGTGCCTCAACATCATGGGAGAGGACATCCCAACCACTTAAGAGGGAGATTCCAAAGATGGAGATGCCATTACTGCGGGCGTTTTGGTCACATAAAACCTTTCAGCTTCAGGTTGTATGGATATCCTAAGCCTGCTCCTCAACCTAGACCCAATCAAAACATTCCTACTAATGGAAGACAATGGGTTCCCAAGACTGCTGCTACCAGTTTGATAGCTCACATGTCTCTCAGAGTTTCAGCTAAGGAGGATTGGTACTTTGACAGTGGTTGCTCTAGACACATGACAAGAATTAAAAATCTGTTAGTTGACATCAAATCTCATTCCACCAGCTATGTGACTTTTGGTGATGGAGCCAAGGGTGAAATCAAGGGGGTTGGAAAGCTGAACTGCTCAGGGGTTCTAAATCTTGATAATGTGTTGCTGGTTAAAGGGTTGATTGCCAACTTAATAAGCATCAGTCAACTGTGTGATCAAGGATTCAATGTCAATTTCACCAAATCTGAATGCTTGGTTACAAATGAAAAGAGTGAAGTGATTATGAAGGGAGTCAGATCTAAGGACAACTGCTACTTGTGGGTTCCTCAAGATTCTAGTTACTCCTCCACTTATGCTCTAGCCAAAGAAGATGAAGCGAAACGGTGGCACCAAAAACTTGGTCATTTACATCTAAAAGGGATGAAGAGGATCATCTCTATGGAAGCTGTCTGAGGAATTCCTAAGCTAAAGATTGAAGAAGGAAGGGTATGTGGCGAATGCCAAATTGGAAAGCAAACTAAGATGTCACACCAGAAGCTTAAACATCTCACTACTTCAAAAGTGTTGGAACTTATTCACATGGACTTGATGGGACCTATGCAGGTGGAAAGTCTTGGTGGAAAGAAGTATGCTTATGTGGTGGTGGATGATTTCTCCAGATATACTTGGGTGAATTTTATAAGAGAAAAATCTGAAGTGTTTGATGTGTTCAAAGATCTTTGCCAAAGACTTCAAAGAGAAAAGGAGAGCAATGTTGTTAGAATTAGAAGTGACCATGGGAAGGAATTTGAGAATCACAAATTTGCTGAATTTTGCTCATCTGAAGGGATTGGCCATGAATTTTCATCTCCCATTACTCCACAGCAAAATGGAGTTGTAGAACGAAAAAATAGAACTATCTTGGAATCAGCTAGAGCTATGATCCATGCTAAGAAACTGCCCTACCATTTCTGGGCTAAAGCTATTAACACTGCTTGCTATGTTCATAATAGAGTGACCTTAAAAACAAGAACCACTACTACCTTGTATGAGATATGGAAGGGAAGAAAACCTACTGTCAAGTACTTCTATGTGTTTGGAAGCAAATGCTATATCTTGGCAGATCGTGACCAAAGAAGAAAGATGGATCCAAAAAGTGATGAAGGAATATTTTTGGGCTATTCTACTAACAGCAGAGCCTATAGAGTCTTCAACTCCAGAACTAAAGTTATGATGGAGTCCATAAATGTTGTTTTTGATGATTTACATAAGGAGGCTGATGTTCTAGAAGATGTTGAAACATTCTTTGATAATTCTGCTGAAACTTCAGACAAAAACACTGATCCTAATCCTACTAATGCAGAATCTAAATCTGAGCTAGTAAACAAGGGACCCTCCATCGAAATTCAGAAATACCATCCTATAGACCTTATCATTGGTGATCTAAATGAGGGAGTCACTACTAGATCAAGAGAAGTCATAACAAGTTCTTGTTTTGTGTCAAAAATTGAACCAAAAAATGTCAAGGAAGCCTTAACTGATGAATTATGGATTAATGCCATGCAAGAAGAGCTAGGGAAATTCAAGAGAAATGAAGTATGGGAGTTGGTTCCAAGACCTGAAGGAACAAATGTGATTGGAACAAACTGGATATACAAGAACAAGTCAGATGAAAAAGGGGTGGTCACAAGAAATAAAGCTAGATTGGTTGCTCAGGGATATACTCAGATTGAAGGGGCTGACTTTGATGAAACCTTTTCTCCTGTAGCTCGTCTTGAGTCCATTAAATTGCTATTAGGAGTTGCCTGCATCCTGAGATTCAAGCTGTTTCAGATGGATGTAAAGAGTGCCTTCTTAAATGGGTACCTAAGTGAGGAGGTCTATGTGGAACAACCTAAGGGATTCATTGATCCAACTTTTCCTAATCATGTTTATAAGTTGAAGAAAGCTCTGTATGGATTGAAGCAAGCTCCAAGAGCTTGGTATGAAAGACTAACTGAATTTCTAGTTGAGAATGGATACAGAAAAGGGGGCATAGATAAGACTCTATTTGTCAAATATGAAGGAGGGAAACTCATGGTTGCTCAAATCTATGTTAATGATATTGTGTTTGGTGGGATGTCTGATGAGATGGTTCAACATTTTGTTCAGCAAATGCAGTCAGAGTTTGGGATGAGCCTTGTTGGTGAGTTAACTTATTTTCTTGGGTTGCAAGTCAAACAGATGGAAGATTCTATATTCCTATCTCAGAGTAAATATGCCAAGAACATAGTTAAGAAGTTTGGGATGGAGAATTCCAGTCACAAAAGGACACCTGCTCCTACTCATCCGAAGTTGTCTAGAGATGAAAAGGGTGTTAATGTGGACCAAAGTCTCTATAGAAGTATGATAAGGAGCCTGTTATATCTTACAACTAGCAGGCCTGACATTGCTTTTGTTGTAGGTGTGTGTGCTAGATACCAAGCTGAACCTAAAGTGAGTCATATCAATCAAGTAAAGAGGATTCTGAAGTATGTTAATGGAACATGTGATTATGGTATGTTATACACACATGGATCTGGCTATGTATTATCTGGATATTGTGATGCTGATTGGGCTGGAAGTGGTGATGATAGGAAAAACACATCAGGAGGATGCTTCTTTTTGGGGAACAATCTTATATCTTGGTTCCGCAAGAAGCAAAATTGTGTCTCTCTGTCTACAACTGAAGCTGAGTACATAGCAGCTGGGAGCAGCTGTTCTCAACTGGTGTGGATGAAACAAATGCTGACTAAATATAATGTCACACAAGATGTCATGACATTGTATTGTGATAATTTGAGTGCCATAAACATCTCCAAAAACCCTATTCAACACAGCAGAACCAAACACATTGATATTTGTCATCATTTTATTAGGGAACTTGTAGAAGACAAGATTATTGCCTTAGAACATGTTGCCACAGAGAAGCAATTAGCTGACATCTTCACTAAGGCATTGGATGCAAGTTAGTTTGAATTTTTAAGAGGAAAATTAGGGCTTTGTATTTATGAGGATTTGTAGCAATTAATGGCGTGTCGAAATTTTATTTTTAAGTTTAAAAATTTAAAGTGTCAAGTGCCCATATCATTGGCAATCATTTCTAGAAAGCCTTCTCACTCGCTACATCCATCTTGTGCCATACTTGACTAGTCCTTTCAACTTCTTTCTCAGAAAGTCCTCCGTCCCCAGTTCAAACATTTGCAAGACTATCAAGATGTCTAAACAACCAACTTCGTCTCCTTCCAGACACCCATCTGATCCGTCTGCTTCAAAATCTAGGGTTCACTCTGAAGATATTTCTCCTGATGATGCTCTTGATGTTGCTCCATTGGCTATGATTCCCCGTACTGAAACTGAGATGAAAAAGCCCAGAAAAACGCATGCAAGGGGTTCCAAACATGCGCCTGCAGGTAACACTTCTAAAACCCCTTTCGAGTCGTCTTCTGAAAATAGGGCAACTGAAGGTAGTAAGTATGTTGATAGAGCTATTAGAAGTATTGTTACTGGACTTTTGTATGGAGATCATAGGGTTCCTGGGATTTCAATCCCACTTGCTCAAATTAATGTTGTCCCCACTTTAAATGAAAATCAAAGTGAGGAAAGGGATGTTGATACTTCAAATTCTGAGAAGGATACTGATACTACAAATTTGCACAAGTTGGCTAACTCTGTGCTGAAGGAAGGAAGGAGTGATGGTTCTGGTGTGGAGAAGAAGAGTGCTGGTCCTGATCAGAGTGAGGGAAAAACTAATGACTCTGATGATGTTGTGAATCTTGATGATGTTCCTTCTGACAATGATTTAATTGAAAATGTGCATCCTGGCATAGCTAAGCGTTTGAAGGCAAGAAGAGGGAAATATGTGGTCAAATCTCCTAATGTGAAAGCAAAGTCCTGGAGCAAAGTGGTTACTTCCTCCAAGAAGAGGAAGATTAGGTCTGAGTCTGACTCTGAGTATGATGTTGAGGATGATGTCCAGGACATCACTCCTGTGAAAAAGTATGTGGTCAAGAAGATCTTTGATAAAGTTCCTGATGCCCCCTTGGATAACATCTCATTTCACTATGCTGAGAGTGTTGAAAGGTGGGAATATGTGTATCAAAGGAGGATTGCTCTTGAGAGAGAATTAGGGAAAGATGCTCTGGATTATAAGGAGGTAATGGATCTTATTACTTTTACTGGATTGATGAAATCTGTGACTAGGTTTGCAAAATGTTATGAAGTGCTTGTGAAGGAATTCATTGTTAATATACCCGTGGACTGTGCTGACTACAAGAGTAAGGACTTTATGAAGGTGTTTGTTAGAGGAAAATGTGTTGAGTTCTCTCCCACCATCATCAATAGATATCTGGGAAAAAGTGAGGAAGAACAGAGTGAGCTAGAGGTAACTGATAATCAAGTATGCAAAGAGATTACTGCCAATCAGGTTACTACATGGACATTGAAAGACAAGTTGTCAGCGGGCAGACTTAGTGTCAAATATGCTATTCTTCATAGGATTGGAACTGCTAACTGGGTTCCCACCAATCATACATCTACTATTTCTGTTGGTTTGGGAAGATTTATCTATGTTGTTGGAACCAAGCAGAATTTTGACTATGGCTCCTACATATTTGATCAAACTATGAAGCATGCTGGAACCTTTGCTGTAAAGATGCCCATTGCCTTTCCTTCTCTGATCTGTGGCATTATATTAAATCAACACCCTGGAATCCTGGCTAATACTGATGTTGTTTGCAAAAGGGAATCTGCTTTGTCCCTTCATTATAAATTATTTGCAGGTAAACATGTCCCAGACATTGTTATGACATCTGCTGGTGCTTCAAATCAGCCCACAGACAAGTCAGGGGTGATCTCTGAATTAGTGGAAGCCTGCAAAGAGCTGGATGAGGTTATTCGGGTTAGTACTGAGAGAAAACTCAAGTTTGAAAGGATGATCAGGACTCTGAGAATGACTGAGGGTGATAATGTTGAGGATGAAAATGAAAAGGAAGATATTGAGGAGGGTGGTTCTGATGATTCTGATGGTAATGCTGAGGGTGAAGAAGACAATTCTAAGACTGATGACTCTGCTGGTTCTGAAGATGTTTGACTGATCTGTTCTTGAAGTTTTTTTAGTTGTACTTTTGGTTCTTATCTGGTTTTCTGTTGGCACCTATGTGTGCATTGATTGTACTGCAGTTTTGATGGTTGATGACAGCTTCTGAATGTTACTTATTTGTTCTGGTTGTTATGGAATTTTATTAGTGATGTTTGTTAAATTAGGGCTAAAAAGGGGGAGAGAGTAGTGTGGCTTAGTAGTATTGTTCTGTGTGCTGTTGGGTATCTCTGTTCCTTGGCTTGAGGGGGAGCTTCAGTAAGATTTTGGAATGTTAGATGTGTTTTGTTTCTGCTGCAGGGATCTCTGATATGTGTTGGTGTTTTTTTTTGTTTTAGCCAAAATTTGCGAAAGGGAGAGTTTGTTAGTTCTGTATTGGCAGCATTTTTGCTAAAACAAAGTGTTACATCAAGATGCCATGCTTGATGTCTTGACATGTGATTCTAACATTCTGCAGTTGGTGATTCTTAGTGTTGCAGGACTCTGTGCATGATGTCGAGCCTGATGTCCTAACATCTGTTGACAGAATATTCTGTTCAGAATGTTATGGTTTATTTTCTGCACTTTATTTGCAATCTTTTGTGTGCTTATGTTCAGTGATTGCGTGCGAAAATCTTGGAGTAACATTATTTTGAAGCAAGCACTTTCTGTTATTTTTTTGATGAATAGTTTGTTCTATTTTTGTGCAAAAAGATGTGGAAAATAATTAGCTTTAATTATTAATTAAATCTAAGATCTGCTAATGCCCAAGCCCAAGGAGATTGTTGCTATTTAAAGACGTGCTGACCCTAATTGCCAGTGTGGAGAAAAGTTATTGAAAGCTGCGTTTCAAGGTTTAGGGTTTATGTCTTTTGTTAATTGTTTGATTTTGTGAGCCATTCATTCATCATTTAGATGCTTGAGTTGGACTAAGTTTTTGAGTTGTAAGTTGTTCACTCTAAGCTTTTAAGTACGAGTGGTTTGTTCTTGATTGAAGCTTTTAAGCAAGATCAAGTATTGTCATTGAAGTGTGTCCTTCTCTTTTGTATTTTTCTGTAGTTATCACTGCATGTGATTGAGGGGGAGTGAGAGGTGTCTCTTATCTAAGAGTGTCTTAGATAGAAATTACACAGGTAGAGATTAGGTGAGAAGATTGTAAACTGGAGAGTGTTTACTGAGAGTCTTCAAACTAATTCTGTTTAGTGGATTTCCTTCCTGGCTTGGTAGCCCCCAAACGTAGGTGTGATTGCACCGAACTGGGTTAACAATTGCTTGTGTCTCTTTACAATTATTTACTACTTTTTATCTTGTTCATAAATTGATCATTGTTCAGATATTAGTGTCGTGACATCTCTTTCGACATCTCATATCTGATACCAGAATTTCAAATACAGAATGCAGAAAATAAAGTAACACACAAGAATTGTTAACCCAGTTTGGTGAACAACAACACCTACGTCTAGGGACTACCAAGTCAGGAATGAAATCCACTAGATAGTATTAATTCTAAGCTAAACACATCCTGTTTACGACTTATCACTTAATCACTACCCGTGCTTAATTTCTACCTAAGACACTTCCAAGGTATGATACCCTTCTCAATTCCCTTTCAATCACAGGAGTGAGAGAAATTACAACTCAATGTAAACAGTCCAGCTCTAGTATCAGCACGACACAAGAGAGACTCACAAAATACAAACCCTAAACTCACTAGGCAACAATGTATTTTCCACACTTTTCCTAGGTTAAATCTATCTTATTCATAACCATAAACATGACTGGATTTGGGCTTCAAAAACGCAGTAATTCTGCTCCACAGAATCTGCAACGAATTTTCCTCTATAATAGTTTCTTTAATCCTAAGTTTCCTAAAGTGTCTTGATACTTAGAAACAACATCTTCAAATTATAATCAAAATCTCTGATTCCTCAATCTTGGACACCACCTAGGAAAAACAAATAATCCCATAATAATCTAAAATCAGGAATAACATAATTAAAACTAAAAATTAACAGACAAAGATGTCGAATCATCATGATAGGACATCTTGTCCAACAGCTTGATCTTCAGTTAGTTCTTCATGTTTGGACATCTTGTTGTCAAGTTAGTTTTACCAAAATTGATGCCAACCTTAAAGGCTTGGACTCATCATTGTGTTTATTCTCCTCGGAAGAATGGTAGAGTAGAAATGAGGCATCAACATATCTTAAACATCAGTAAAGCACTCATGTTCCAGTTAGGTTTGCCAAAGAAATTCTGGTCTTATGCAGTTCTTCATGCAATCTTTCTTATGAACAGAATTCCCACTAAAGTCCTAAAGAACAAGTCTTCTTATGAAGTCATGTATGGTACTGCACCTGATCTAAGTTCTCTAAGAGTATGTGGTTGTTTGAGTTATGCTTCCACCTTGCCAAACAACAGACATAAATTTGATTCAAGGGCAAGAAAATGTGCTTTATTGGGTTATAAGGCAGGTATGAAAGGTTTCATACTTTTAGATACAATTAATCATGAAATCATTATTTCTAGGAAAGTAAAATTTTTTGACATGGAATTCCCTATCTTGATCACTCTACCACAAATGTACCCAAAAATATATACCTTGATGATCACCATTCACCAATTAGTGTCATTGAACCTGGAGCAGTATATATACATATTTCTGATCCTACTTCTGAACTAGTACATGTTCCTTTACTTGTCAATAATCAACCTTCACAACTTACTGATACCTCACAAATTTCAATTGCTGAAAATGAACATGCACAACATACTGATAACTCACAAATCACCTTGTCCAATCTTGTTGACACAACCAATTTACATGATACCACACCTATAACCAAGATAGTGACCAACATATTTCCACACCTATCCCTCAACCTCAACAACTCAAAAAATCCACAAGAATCACTCAAACACCAACTCATTTAAAGGATTACATATGTAATCCAATTGTCTCATCATCATGCTTCATGCCAATATCCTATAGAAAAATGGTTGTCCTATTCCAAAATTTCTCCTACTCATAAAGCTTACATCATGTCTCTTTCTTCTGAGATTGAACGAACCAATTACTTGGCAGCTTCCAAGGATCCTCGATGGGTTCAAGCTATGCAAAATGAAATTGATGCTCTCAACAACAATTATACATGGGACTTTGTTGATTTACCCTCTGATGATTCTTCTATAGGTAGCAAGTGGGTCTATAAAGTCAAGAGACATGCTGATGGATTTATAGAAAGATTCAAGGCACGTCTTGTGGCTCAAGGTTTCAACCAAAGAAAAGGTTTAGATTACTTTGAAACCTTCTCTCCAGTTGCCAAGTTATCTACTGTTCATGTTTTACTGGCTTTGGCTGCTATACATGGTTGGGATTTACATCAATTAGATGTAAATAATGCATTTCTTCACGGAGATTTGCATGAAGCAGTTTACATGAAAATTCCCTAAGGTGTCACAACTCCTAAACCAGGCCAAGTATGCAAACTTTCTAAGTCCCTCTATGGCTTGAAGCAAGCTAGTAGGCAATGGTTTGAAAAATTAACCACATTTCTTAAGGGTCAATGTTTCACACATGATCATGCTGATCACACTCTCTTCACTAAATCTGACTCTACTTCATTCACAACTCTTCTAGTTTATGTGGATGATATCATCCTAGGTGTCACCTCATTGAATGTGTTTGAAGAATTGAAGAAATCATTACATCACTCATTCCACATCAAAGATCTGGGCCAGATCAAATTCTTCCTTGGCCTTGAGGTAGCTCGATCCTCTAAGGGCATCACTCTATGCCAAAGGAAGTATTTCCTTGATTTGCTTCAAGATGCTGGACTTACTGGTTGTAAACCAGCTTCTACTCCTCTAGATGCTTCCATCAGTCTTCACCAAGATAATGGCTAAGCTTTTTCTAACATCACAACACATTGCAGGCTTGTTAGTAGGTTGATTTATCTCACCACAACACATCCAGATATTGCATTTGCCACACAACAGCATAGCCAATTCATGAGTGCTCCCACTGAAGCACACTATCGAGCTGCACTTTGTGTTCTACGATACCTCAAACGTTCTCTTGCTCATGGCATTTTCTTGTCTAAATCATCTGATTTGTAAATTCGTTGTTTCAATGATGCTGATTGGGGAGGATGCATCAACACAGGAAGATCTATTTCTGGCTACTGCTTCTTCATTGGCCAGTCTTTGGTTTTATGGAAATCAAAGAAACAAGTCATGATTAGTTGTTCCTCAGCTGAAGCAGAATATCGTGCCTTGGCATCAGCCACTCGAGAGCTTCAATGGATTTATTTTCTATTGCATGATCTCAAACAACATCCATCTAGGC
The DNA here is from genome assembly GCA_022829125.1 of Lathyrus tuberosus. NCBI lineage: Eukaryota > Viridiplantae > Streptophyta > Magnoliopsida > Fabales > Fabaceae > Lathyrus > Lathyrus tuberosus. Next base: position 459,839 of record JALAZF010000205.1, on the reverse strand, counting down.
TTCCAATTCTATACTACGACAATCAAAGTGCAATCCACATCTCTGTCAATCCTGTCTTCCATGAACGGATGAAGCATTTGAAAATTGATTGTCATTTGGTGTGTGAGAAGATCCAAGCTGGTGTAATGAGATTACTTCCTGTTCCTTCTCATGATCAAGGAGCTGATGTTTTTACAAAGGCTCTTGGTCCACCTCCCTTCTTTAACTGTTTGTCCAAGCTTGGATTGGTTGAGTTGCATGAAGCTAGTGCATGACCATGATTACACCATGCACCTTCTATCATTGGATTAGTTAGTTATTACTTTGTTATAGGTAGTTAGATTCATTTAACTATATATAACCATGTTGTAACTAACTACAAGTTCAATATATGCGATCTATTTCCATTCTTCAATCTTTCATCTTCATATTTCATTCTTTTTTTTCTCTTCATCAATGGAGTTTTGTACTTGCTTAAAATTATGTTTACACTTTAATAATTGTAACTATTTTGGTTATTTAATTCTTAATTATTTTGTTGTTTTTTATTCATTCATTTGGTATTGGAAGAAGATTGCACTGTCATAATAAAAAAGAATATTGATGGAATGAGCAGATGAAAGATAGATGAAAAATAAAGAAGTTCTAATATCAATGATTCATTTGTTAAGTATTATAATTATATGTAAAATTTCATTTTTCTATTCTATCTCTTCTATCATTATCTTCCTCTCTCTATGTCCCACCTCTTCCTTATAAATTAAATTAAATGATATAAAATTTTGGTTTGGTCTATTTTTTAAGTTATTACCCCTAAAAGTGAATTTGACACACTTGCAGATTTTACCAAGTAATGGATCAGTAAAGCAACAAAGTTGACATTCAACACATAAATCCTTTGAAAGAAATAGATTAAAAGTAGATGAGTTTAAAGAATAACTTATTTAATTACCATGTGTTGGAGTAAACTACCTTCTAAGGTTAATGAAAAAAATAGTGAAATAAATAACACAATGTAATTGTGGTTATTGAGATATTTTCATATGATTTATGCTTTGAGAATTATGAAGAACAGAAGAACCTATAGTTAAAGTATTGCTAAGTCTATAGTTGATAGAGTTAAAAATGGTAAGAGGTAAAAAAAATTTACTCCTAAGAGCATGATATCAGTGGGTTTTAGTGAGGTGCTACACAGTTATCAAAGAGATTATGTCGGGAATTTTTGGATATATGACCATTTTAAACATTCTCTAATGTGCAAGATTGTTGAACAACCACATGCTGCCTAAAATTAAAGTGACATTATTTTATTATTAAATTCATTTTATCAATGAAGAAAAAACTCTACTCCAACTAAAGTGGCACTATTTTGTTATTTAATTATATATTATATAATATATTACGGGGGTTTAGTGGTACATATTTTTAGATTTTTTTATGGGCTAAATGAATATTTGAGAATTATAGATAAATTGTTTAAATAATTGAGAAATGTGTAATAATAATAAAAAATTAGGCGGGTTCTATTTAAAGAATTCAAAATCGACATGATAGATGTGAGTGCTCTAAGAAGAATACTAAGAATGCAAAGCAGATATCTCCTAAAGAAATGCCCATGAAAAAGAGAAAAGTAGAGGAAAAAGTCATTGAGAAGAAGTCTCTAAAGAAAAAAATTTCTTCAATTTTTTTATAATGAAAAGAGATGTTTTTGATTACCATCTTATGATTGATCTTTCTATCAAGCAACAATGTATATATAAATAAATACCATATATTTCATCGTATAAATAGTTTATATTAAAATCAAACTTATAAAAAAAATATGTTGTTAATATTTTCACACGTTAGGGCAATTGAAAAAGCGGACAGACGAAGTTTATATAAGATTGTTCTTGACTTGATTCCAAGTTGAATTATTTGTTCTTAAATTTCTCTATGTTACAATCCAAACTTATATACTTTAAGTGCTTATAATGTTTGAATGATATGAAACATATACAAAAAAATTCATGGCTTGAAGTTGTATGAACACTTAGAAAATTGTGTTTGAATTGTATAAAAATCATTTTAAAAGAGGTAATTTCGTTTTCTAGTGTATGATGTCATATATACATATTTAGAAACTTTTTTGAATGATTGAATATGTTAGAAAAGGTTTCATGAAGCATTGCCAATCAAAACAATTATCATGTTTCATGAAAAAACACATTGGTTTAATTTATATTCAAATACCGCATTCTTGTATTTGAATACCACACTGCAACATTCCAATTTTTTTGAAAAATTGTCACTTGTATTCGAATACCACAAGGTTGTATTTGAATATAGCTTGCTTTTTCAGCACTTGTATTCAAATACCATAAGGCTGTATTCAAATACAGATGTCCTTCCAACACTAATATTGGCTTTTTAATGCATTTTTATGCATATAATGTAAGAAAGTTTTATATGAAGTGTGAGATGAAATTTTGCGTATTTTAAAGTAGTATAACATGAATTGCAATGAGTACTTTAGATAAGATCAATTTTCTCAAATTTTATCTTGATTTACAATCCTCTACCATCTTGATTATTATTCATCATTTATGTACATGACATTTTTAATCTTTTTCCCTTCTTTGATAATTCTGGACCTCGTCAAAATAAAACTAGATAGAAGATGTCTTCTTCACACAAAGTCGATGTGCTCCAACAATATCTATTAGAATTTGATAAGTTCTTAAGCAACGATAAATATATGCATATAAAAAAAATGAAATGCTTGTATATAAAAGAGCTACATCCTACAACTAGCATTATGTTTTCCCTAACAACACAATCAAACATGTCAATATGGTGATGATAATAAAAAAAATCACACAATCACTCTTAGTTGTAATAGTACCCCAACACATGTTGGTCTTGTCCAGATTTTATCTATAGTCACCCCTAATAGCTCATTTGCATTTACAATGACTCCTTCTTCATTTATACTTAGAGGATGATTGGAAATCACCTTTAAACGAAGATGATATAGGAACACAACACCATGTAGAGTTTTTGACATTCCACCAAATGGATGGTGAAATGATGATTTCTTGGAATGTCACATATCCACAAATGCAGATACAAGATTGACATCAATCATCTTCATCATTGTCTTTTGAAACGCGATTAATCTAGAACCTTTCAGTGAAGCAGGTATCTCACGAGGAAGATATGTTGAAACCCATCCAACCAATTTTTCCTAGTGAGATGATATCTTCAACTCTTTCAAACTGGGCTCATGCAAAAAATAAAAAATAAAAAATTTAAATCAATTAAATTTTATTATTTACTTATTCGTTCCACAACATATAAACAATGTAATGTTCATACCGATGAGAAGAGGCATGTCATACGACCCTCCAGAATAATACAAGACCGTATTCTACTGTTGCTCTGTCTAGTGTTATCATGCTTCAAATTCTTCTCATCCAAGGACATATAACTCTACCATCTCGTTTTATGCATAATACCAATGGAAAAAATCATTTTAACTATATGATAGAAATAAAAATAAACAGGAACACATATAATGAAGGTATCCGATGAAATAGACAATTGGAACATTTACTTTGAAGTATTTTTTGAAAGGCAAATAATAATTATATATAATAAAAATGAGAAAAGAGAGATGAACTCAACAGAGTACAGATGGACAAAAATGGCACAAGAAGTATCAAAAGCTACATACAAGAATCTAAAAAAAACAAAAAAAAGACAAATAAATACAAGCACAAAAAGCACCACGAGTCAAACTCCAAAGAAACTTACCCTCAAAACTACACCATAATGAAGAACAAGCCAAATCTCAAGCCAGTAGGACTACCAACATTAGATCAAAGACTACCATGAAAAAGAAAGGAACATCCACACTTATAACGTAGCTATAAATCTCAATCCTCTATTAGTCATCCGAAGGATAGGATTCTAAAGACATTATGTGAAGGTGAAAGAGTTCTCAATTGATCTCCCTTAAAATCATTTCCAAGAAGAAAATTTTTTTATTTGCTCCACGTCTTTCACATTCATCCTACAAAACATAACCTCCTTCCTAACCCTATAAATAGACCAACCCATTGCATGTCAGATCATAGAAAATCCCCCTTTAGACTTTGGTCTACTACCTAAAGAGATGATACTTTAAAAAAAGACAACTTAGGTCCCTAGGAAGAACTATCTGTCAGCCCAACTAACAAAAAAAATCCTATAACAGATTGTACTAATCAAGTCACAAGTCTGCTCACATGTTTTTGTCAAAACCTACATACTGTAGTCGAATTGTGTTCTAGTATGTAGTTGTCGGATTGGACCTTGTGTTAAGGATCCAATTGTTCAAGTTAGCTTGTACCCTAAGTTAGCTTGTAATGAGTAATTGTTAAAAGGCCCATTAGTTTAGTATGTAAGATCTTATTATAAATAGCATACTAGTCTCTCATCTTGTGGTGTGGCAAATCCTAATTAGGGTGAGAGGGTTATTTGTTATTCTTGAGTACTTGTAATCTGATTTGAAGAGAAAGTAAAGAATAGCCGTTATAACCAATCCCCGTTGTTTTTTCCTTGTTAACCCTAATTCACAATAAATTGGTGCTGTGAGCGTGGAGAAGATGCCTTCAGCAAAGTATGAGATTGAAAAGTTCACCGGAGTGAACGATTTTGGTATGTGGTGCTTGAAGATGAAAGCCCTATTGGTCCAGCAGGGTTGTTTGGAGCGTTGATGGGAGAGGCAGCCATGGACTCTGCGTTAACAGAAAAAGAAAAGACGGACATGATAGACAAATCCCACAGTGCAATACTGTTGAGCTTTGGTGATAAGGTTCTCCAACAGGTATCAAAGGAGACTACATCATCGGGATTATGGTTGAAACTTAAAAGTTTTTACATGACCAAATCTCTGGTGAATCGACTCTACCTGAAGCAAGCTTTGTATTTATTCAAGATGAGCGAAGGCAAAGTGTTGGCTGAGCAGTTGGATATGTTCAACAAGCTGATCCTTGATCTTGAAAATATTGATGTGAAGATTGATGATGAAGATCAAGCACTATTGTTGTTGTGCGCTTTGCCCAGAACACATGCTCACTTCAAATAAACTCTCTTGTATGGAAGGGAGTCCCTGAGCTTTAAAGAAGATCAAACAACCTTGTATTCTAAGGACTTGAACGAACGAAAGGAGCATAAACCTTTGACGGTTGGTGATGGTTTGACCGTTAAGGGAAAATTCTTGCGAAAGGATGGTAAGCTCAACAAGAAGAAAGGTAAAAGTCAACAAAAGTCTTATAGTGGCGAAGCATCTGGTATTCGATGCTATCACTGTAAGAAGGAGGCTCACACAAGAAAGGTGTGTCCTGAACGCCCGAAAGATAATGGAGGTAAAGATAATGGCAACGCAACCATTGTTCAAGATGACTACGAATCATCTGATTTTCTTGTGGTTTCAAGCGGAGACTCAAGAAAGAAGTGGATTATGGATTCAGGTTGCACTTGGCACATGACTCTAAAATGAGAATTGTTCGAGGAGCTACATGATTAAGATGGTGGGTCAGTGCTGCTGGGACACAACAAAGCTTTGAAAATTGCAGGTATTGGATCTGTAAGATTCAAGCTCCATGATGAGTCAATAAGGTTATTGACTGAAGTCAAGTATGTACCTGATTTGAAGAGAATTTTGATTTCTCTTGGTGAATTCGACAAGAAGGGATATATTTTTCAAGGAGAGAAAAGTATCCTAAGAGTCATGAAGGGGTCGAAGGAAGTCTTGAGAGGCGTGAAGAAACACGGCTTGTATACCCTTGAGGCTGAAGTTGTAAGTGGTTCTACAAATGTTGCATCCGTGAAACCATTGTCGAAAACATAAATTTGGCACCTGAGATTGGGCCATGTCAGTGAAAGAGGTCTGGTAGAATTGGGGAAACAAAATTTGCTTGGGGGAGACAAAGTCGAAAAGCTGAAATTTTGTGAACCCAGTGTACTTGGAAAATCTTGCAGAGTAAAGTTCAACAAAGGAAAATAAAGAACTAATGGATCCCTTGATTACATCCACGCTGATCTTTGGGGGCCTACAAGGTGTCCTTCACATTCTGGAGCAAGGTATTTTCTATCCATAGTCGATGATTATTCCAGAAAGTTATAGGTATTCATCCAGAAGACTAAGGATGAAACTTCTGAGAATTTCAAAGGTTGGAAGACTCTGGTCGAAAATCAGACTCGCAGAAAGGTCAAGAGGTTGAGAACCGACAATGGCCTTGAATTTTGCAATGAGGCGTTCGACAGCTTTTGTGCTGCCTCAGGTATTGCAAGGCACAAAACTACTGCAGGTACTCCACAACAAAATGGTTTGGCGGAAAGGTTTAATTAAACTATTTTGGAACGAGTTAGATGCATGTTGACTAATGCTGGGTTAAAGAAGGTGGTTTGGGCCTTGAATGTTTCGACAACAACATATCTGATAAACAGATTTCCTTCGACTGCATTAGATATGAAGACACCTGGAGAAGTTTGGTCGGAACATCCACCTAGTCTCGACAGACTAAGAATATTTAGTTGTGTGGCCTATGCTCACATTAGGCAAGACAAGGTCGAACCTAGAGCTCTAAAATGCATGTTTATGGGATACCCTGAAGGAGTCAAAGCTTATAGGCTATGGTGCCTAGAACCATGTCACAGGAGGTGTGTAGTACCCTAAATTTTGAGCGGTATTTTTTAGAATTTTTGGTACTACTAGGGAGTGTCATTTGGGGCTTTGAGGGGTTTGTTAGTACTTTTAGGTCCATTTTGGAATTGGTTTGGTATAAGGGTTTTTTTTTAGCAAGTTTGTTTAAATTTAATTAAGGTTTTATTTATTCATTTTTTTTATAGTCTTAGATTTTTGGATTTAATTATAATAAAATGTTTTTGGGGATTTTCTCATTTTTAGGTTTTTATAGTTAAGTGGTTTTTTTTAATTAGTTAGAAATAAAAAAGAGACTTTTTAGGATTTTGGTTAATTATTTTTTAAAAGATTAGGAAGTAAAGTTTTAGAGTTATTTGGTTTTTTTATTTTAGAATTATTTATTAGAAAGAATTGTTTTTTTAGATTAATTAGTTGACAATCAAGTTTTATTGTAGAATTAATTTTTTTTCACTACTTATTTATTAATATAATTTTATGGCTTTTATATTGTTTTTTTATTTATTATTTTTATCATTAGTAATTAGGGAATGTTAGAACTACCGTTATTTGCTTGTGAAATTGTTAATCATTTTATTTATTTTTATTTAAAATTGGATAATTAGGTTATTTTTAAGTTTTTATTAAAAAATTTGTTTTAGAATTAAATATATATATCATTAGGATCCAATTAGTGATAATTTTATTAATTAGATTTTTAATAACAATCAGATTTTATTTTTAATATTTTCATTATTATTGATTGGCTTCTTATTTATTTCCATTAATTAGGAATTTTGTTTTATTAATAATTAAGATTTTTTTATAATTAGTTATTAACTAGGATTATTTTTGTTAATTAAGGTTGATTGATATTGGATTTTTATTATTAAAATAATAATTTTTTGTTTAGTTATTTTCTGTTCGTTTAAAATTTTCTTAAGGTGATTTTTGTCTGTTTTTTATTAGTGGCTAGTTGTTGGTTTTTTTATATTTTATTTTATTATTTATTTATTTTGATCAAAGTTGTTGACCAATCATCTTCCCCACTTTTTAATGTTTTATTTATTTTTTCTTTACTATTAACTTTTTCTATTTTTATTTTTAATAAAAAAATCACAAAATAAAAATCTTTTTTTGGGCTTTTGATTATATATATATATATATTTTTCTTTTTTTAAAACCATAATTGTCATCTATAAATAGGACACATTTACACACTTTTGGGTTGGGGGGGGGGGGGGGGGGGCGATTTACAAAACCATACGATAAATAAAAGTTGTTGTTCTTCACAAATCGAAGAACAACAACAATAAAACCCTAAACCCTCAACAATAAAACCCTAAATCCTCAATAACAAAACCCTAAATCCTAAACTCTAAACCTTCAACAACCCTAAACCCTCTGAAAGGGAAAAGGAAAGGAAAATGAATCTCATACCAAAGGAGAAACAAGATAAAAGAAAAAGAAGGGAAAAAGGAAGAGATACAAAAAACCACCACCAAGAGGAAAAGGCAAAAGAAGGGGAAAAGGCACAAGGGAAAAGGCACCGGGAAAAGAAAAAAAGGAAGAGATACAAAAAACCACCACCAAGAAGGGGGAAAAGGCACAAGAAGGGGAAAAAGCCAAAGGAACAGGAAAGAAAAGAAGGGATGAAGGAAGAAGCTTAATTTGGTCACGGCAAGGGGAGGTAACTTAGGGTTTTTTTATTGCTGTTACTATTAATTGATTGGGTTTTTTTTTCTGGAAAAGTTAGGGTTAGGGTTCATATTGAACCCTTAGTGTTTTAATAAATTTATTTTTAATAATTTTGGGTTTTAAAAATTGGTTTGTTTATTTAGAAATTATTATTATAATAATTGGAATCAAATCATTTTCTTTTTTTGTTTTTTTCTGAGGTGGTGTTGGCCATTGGGCTTTACGCCCAATGCTTTTGGCACCCCCATCTATGGCCCAATTACTTTTCCTAAAGGTTTTTACACCCCTGTTTTTTTATTTAATTAAATTATTTGATTAAATTATAAATTAATTATTTTATTTAGGTTTTTTTAATTTGGAGATTTTAACATAAAAATAGAATTTAGGGTTGTTTTTTTTATTTTGGGATTTTTGTGGTTTTTTATTTCCACTTATTTCATTTAAAAATTATTACCATTGAATCAATTCCTTGATTCAAGTTGTAATAAGTTTTTCATTTGGTTTCTATTGCTTTTTTTTATCATTTAGTAAAAATTATTTAATTATATGGAAATTAAGTTTTTATGTAGATTTAATAAAAGTAGTTATTTTCTTAGGAAAATTATTTTAAAGGGATTAAAAAAAATATTAATAAATTAATTGGAACAAATATTTTAGGAGATTATTAATATGGATTTATTTTGGATTAATTTGTATTTTTTATATATTAAATTATTTGACGTTTGAGGTTCAATTTCTTTTTTTTTTAAATTAGAAAAATGGTTTTATAAGGAAAAAGGATTTTTAAAGTTTTAAGGGATTTACACATGGGGATAAAGCTCTTGGTCCGAGAGCCTAAATAAAGGATGGGATTTGGGATTGAGGAATTAAACTCTTGATATCCGAGAGTATAAATAAAAGGATTAAGGGATAAAGCTCTTGGTCCGAGAGCCTAAATAAGGGATGAGATATGGATTTTTGGGATAAAACTCTTCCTCCGAGAGTATAAACAATGGACAAAGGGATTTAAGGGATAGAACTCCTCATCTAGGAGTATAAACACTATATTTAAGGGATAGAACTCTTTATCCAAGAGTATAAATAGTGGATGGGATTTAGGGATAGGATTTGGGATTTAGGAATAGGATTAGGGGGTAGGAATAGGGGAGGTGAACTACGGTTACTCTGATCCTTCATTTTGAGGGTACGTAGGCATAGGATTGCAAACCAACCCTAGCGAGTATAATTAGGAAAAAACTTAGGTTTTCTTTTCATTTAGACAAACAAACATGCCCAAAACTCAAAGGTGGATCCCATTGAGTACAATGGAAGTAAGGGGTGCCTAACACCTTCCCTTTACTTAACCGACTCCCGAACCGTAGGAATCTCTACCTTAGGATAGGATATTTAGGTTTATCATTATTTTCCTTTAAAAAATATGGTGGCGACTCGAATATTTTTGCCGGCCGCGACAACTGGAGACTCTGCTGGGGACTCCTTCCTAGCGAGAGTCAATCCTAGCCTTAGGATATAGGGATTTATTTGTCTTGGATGTTATTTTGGTTTTTTTTATTTTTTTATTGTTATTTATTTATTTTTATTTCATATATTTATTTATTTAACATTTTGTTTTTTGTATTATCATCCAAGGGATTGGGACATAAAAAAAATGAGTGAAGCTAAAACCCAAAGTGGAACGGAAATGTTTTTGCGGGGGACGCAACGTCCCCTAAAATGCATTGATGCCACACTCAGAGTAGATCCTTCCAAAGTCGTCCTCACGAAAGGGCTAGCCCCTCTCGTAGTGGAATGATTTGGATGTGGTTCGTGACTCTGAGAACCTTAACCTACCCCACACCAATCATGGACCTTATGTATTCAACCCTCAAGGGTTATTACTAGGGTCTTATCCCAAATGAGACTTATCCCGAAGGATTACCGTAGGAAGGCTTGCTCCTTCTCATGGTAAAACAAGGGTATAGTCTAAACATTTTGGGGTCGTTATGCTGGCCAAATTTAGGTAACCTACCTGTGAGGGGATTGGGTAGTCTTAACTTAGACCCAGCCTGTTATAGGGAGCCCGCCTTACTAGGGCATGCTTGCACATTACCTTACCCTAACCCAATAAAATACTTAATTAAAACATTCATTCATCATTTTCATGAAAATATATTTTAAAAGAAAATGTTCTTGCATACCCCATGCATTTTCATGCACTTTGCATACATACACATACATTTGCATATCCTTTCCACCTCCGCCTTTATCCAACTGCCTAGTTAGCAGATTTCCCGATACTCACAAAGGAACATGAAAGATATCTCAAGAAGCTTTGGAGGAACCCAACAAGGGGAAAGTACCATTGAAGATGGAAGGTAACCCTTCACCATGCCAACTAGAGGCCCACCTAGAGCCTCAAATATAACAACCTTGGATGATATATGCCTCTGCAACAGAGTCTCAATTGTATCTACTTCATTAGCAGCCTCATGTGTTTCAACAAAGGAAGTTTGGAAGAGAATAAGATCCTACACCAATGTCTCATGACTTAATGGGAGGTGCCTTAGTGAAGCTGCAATTACTTGACCTTATTCAGGCACTACAAGTTATGAGCTCAAAGCACAAGACCTGCAACCGAATTTCAAAGGAGGAGTTCCATGGATTAAAAGACACCCCTTACTTTTACAAGTGGAGGGACATCAAGAAGTCTCCCAAAATTGGTTGGATCAACAAGGGAGCTCACTTCTAGGATCACTAGGCCTTTATCATTCCCAGTTGTATTTTCCTTTTTGATAAGTGTTGTTTGTAATTAAAAGATGTACTTTTTGGGAAATAATTTTAATAAGATGAGCATGCATGCTTTTGGAATTCATCCATTTGTTTCACTCTTTCTTATGCCACCAAAATAAAATAAATGACACTTTTTCTTTTCACTTCTCACCTATTAACAAACTTATGAGGAGAAGGATGTAAATAAACAAACGAAGTTGTTGATGTATGCTTTAATGGTATGACCTGGCTGAAGATGTAAGGCATTGTTTCACTCCCCAAACATTGGAGAAATAAGGAGATAATCTGTAGTTAACCCCCTCGAGCCAGAAGTTGGTGTTCTTTCTATTTTTAAAAAACCTTAATCTTAACCAAGGGCAAGGTAGATTTCAATTAACTCAACAATGCGTCCTAATACAAGGGAATCAATACACCTAATCACAAGGAAAAAGGTTTAAAGCACGTCTTCTTCCTCACACCATTCAACATTGAGGAAGCAAAAGGGATAATAGCTCATAATATCTAATATGCCAGTCACACCCTTTCTAAGTCAAAAGCAAATCACTCAAGAATTGTTCCAAAAAATAGCCCGCTAAGTCAAGAAGAAAAGGAAAAAGCTGAAAAATAGTGGACTTTGACTTAGGCAAAATAAGGGTATCCCGATGGACCACTAAATTCAGAAGAATTGGTCCATGCAAAAATAAGGGATTAAAAGAAAGGAAAAAGGAAAATAGGGAACAATCTTATAAACAGGAGTGGGTGACTGCACCTCAAAAAAGAGCTAATCAAGTGCTTAAACCAGTATACCTTTTAATCACCGTGACTGAAAAGGTTCTTTTACAGGATGAACGCGTCTGTTGGGTTAATTGGATTCAGGAATGGAGAATATCAAGGAGAATGGGGTGGGTTAAATTTCAAATTTTGAGCCTTGTATCTTTGTTTTCTTAAACCGTGAACCAGGCCACATTACAACATGTAAAAGTCCTAATTGAAGCTAGGGGCACTATAAAAGCATACTCGGCAAATTCATTGTTAAACTGACTCCGAATCCGAATGTTTGTTGGAACATCGCTAACCATATTCTCACATCTTCATTTGTACCATCCTTATGAACAAATATCATTTGTATACTCCGTAAAATTTTTTTCTTTCTTGATTTCAAAACTTGCATGAGCATTGAGTTAGAATTACTTTTCAAAGGGAATAATTTTACTCACAAATCAATACTTAGCACCAAGGAAATATCAATAATGGTCTAATCAGGGGTATATCATTTCAAGGAATTTCGGACTAGGGGCAAGTCACCTAAGGATCCTCGCAATCAAGGGGCAAATCCTAATGATAATAGGAGCATATTATCTGGAAATCCTACTAACTAGGGGCAAAGCATCCCAAGATTTGACACACTGATGCTGAATCACCTCCATGACTCTAATGATAAGCGGTGGACCTTTCAAGACGTTCACGCTGGGGCATACCAACTCAAGGGTGCATTGAGGTCAATCACTCTACGAGGCATCTAATCAGAGGAAAAGACATGATATTGGGGCAGTTCATATTAACGTCATATCATAGCATGGTAAGATCCAAGCTCCTTTGCAAGCCACTCCTCCATACCCAATTAATTAAGGGGCATACCTTTTAGAGTCAAAAACTGGGGCATACTTTTAAAGACTCAAATGCTGGGGCAGTTCATATCAAAGTTATACCTCAACATGGTGGGATCCAAGTTCCTTTTTAGGCATACCTTTCAGAAGCTCAATCGGGGGCAGACCACTTAAAGCATGATCAAAAGAAACCACTTCAAGAAAACTGTTCATTTGGGGCATATCATTCCAAGGGTTGGTTAGTGGAGGACGAATCTCTCCAAGGCTAATATAATCGCAAGCTGTCTTAAGTGCATGGTATAGTAAAGCTTCTTCAAAAATCATATTAAGGCGAATCTCTTCGAAGACACAACAGATTGGGGCAAAAGGCATGATACTGCAGGGGCAAGCCCTATCGATACTTCAGAGGTTGCACATACGAGCTCTATCCTACATCTACAATCTTCAAGTTCAAAACAAGTATCGGGAGACCATGTTAGCTTAATACCCACTACCCTTTTTTGGGACAAGTATCCTTGTTACACAAGCAACCTTTCAAGGTCTTAACCATTCCATTACTCACCACAAGGGCATTCATAGAGACAACTAAATCATTATCATACATTAATCATTTCGCTACGCTCTATCATAACATAGCATCACATGCATACATGCATATGGTTCATAATCACTCTTAGGGGTTTAACCCCCAGCAATATCATTGAATCATTGCTTCGATAAAGGATTTTACAGGATTATCATCCATCAGTGAGCAGGTCTTCACCTCTCACATCCCCAGATTATGAACTTATCCCACACAAAGGATAAGTTTCATCAAGTATCTAAGGGTTTTTTTATCAAGGGTTTATGAAGGGTTGTCAAAGAATTTTAAGGGGTTTCATCGAAGGATCTTATCGAATGGAATTCATCAAGGGATCTTATTAAAGGGGTTTTATTAAGGAATTTATCAAAAAAACGTTTTACCAAGGAATTATCAAAGGGGTTCCATCTAGGGATTTTCATCCAAAAAGAGTTTTTGTTTAGAATTAAAAAAGGGGGAGGATTTATTGGGTTTGTCATCAAAGGATTCTACCTACGGGTGTCACTGTTGTGTCAATAGGTTTTATCACAAGGGGTATTCATCAAGGGGTTCTATCGGGTATTTTGTTAAGGGTTTATTACTAGGGATCTTAGGATAATCAACGTAGTACCTACCGGCCTCTGCGGTCAAAATTAGGGTCCTTCTTATATTTAATCGTCTCCTCAACAAAAGAGGAAGACTCATCAACATCCTCTTTCTGATTCGAAGACGACTAAATAGGGGCAGCTGTAGTACCCTAAATTTTGACCGGTGTTTTTTAGAATTTTTGGTACTACTAGGGAGTGTCATTTGGGGCTTTGAGGGGTTTGTTAGTACTTTTAGGTCCATTTTGGAATTGGTTTGGTATAAGGGTTTTTTTTAGCAAGTTTGTTTAAATTTAATTAAGGTTTTATTTATTCATTTTTTTTATAGTCTCAGATTTTTGGATTTAATTATAATAAAATGTTTTTGGGGATTTTCTCATTTTTAGGTTTTTATAGTTAAGTGGTTTTTTTAATTAGTTAGATATAAAAAAAAACTTTTTAGGATTTTGGTTAATTATTTTTTAAAAGATTAGGAAGTAAAGTTTTAGAGTTATTTGGTTTTTTTTTATTTTAGAATTATTTATTAGAAAGAATTGTTTTTTTAGATTAATTAGTTGACAATCAAGTTTTATTGTAGAATTTTTTTTCACTACTTATTTATTAATATAATTTTATGGCTTTTATATTGTTTTTTTTTAATTATTTTTATCATTAGTAATTAGGGAATGTTAGAACTACCGTTATTTGCTTGTGAAATTGTTAATCATTTTATTTATTTTTATTTAAAATTGGATAATTAGGTTATTTTTAAGTTTTTATTATAAATTTTGTTTTATAATTAAATATATATATCATTAGGATCCAATTAGAGATAATTTTATTAATTAGATTTTTAATAACAATCAGATTTTATTTTTAATATTTTCATTATTATTGATTGGCTTCTTATTTATTTCCATTAATTAGGAATTTTGTTTTATTAATAATTAAGATTTTTTTATTATTAGTTATTAACTAGGATTATTTTTGTTAATTAAGGCTGATTGATATTGGATTTTTATTATTAAAATAATTATTATTTGTTTAGTTATTTTCTGTTCCTTTAAAATTTTCTTAAGGTGATTTTTGTCCGTTTTTTATTAGTGGCTAGTTGTTGGTTTTTTTATATTATATTATATTATTTATTTTGATCAAAGTTGTTGACCAATCATCTTCACCACTTTTTAATGTTTTATTTATTTATTCTTTACTACTAACTTTTTCTATTTTTATTTTTAATAAAAAAATCACAAAATAAAAATCTTTTTTTGGGCTTTTGATTATATATATTTTTTTATTTTTTTAAAACCATAATTGTCATCTATAAATAGAACATATTTACACACTTTTTGGTGATGGGGGGCAATTTACAAAACCATACAATAAATAAAAGTTGTTGTTCTTCACAAATCGAAGAACAACAACAATAAAACCCTAAACCCTCAACAACAAAACCCTAAACCCTAAACCCTAAACCCTCTGAAAGGGAAAAGGAAAGGAAAAGGAATCTCATACCAAAGGAGAAACAAGATAAAAGAAAAAGAAGGGAAAAAGGAAGAGATACAAAAAACCACCACCAAGAGGAAAAGGCAAAAGAAGGGGAAAAGGCACAAGGGAAAAGACACAGGGAAAAGAAAAAAGGAAGAGATACAAAAAACCACCACCAAGTAGGGGGAAAAGGCACAAGAATGGGAAAAAGCCAAAGGAACATGAAAGAAAAAAAGGGATGAAGGAAGCAGCTTAATTTGGTCACGGCAAGGGGAGGTAACTTAGGTTTTTTTTATTGTTGTTACTATTAAATGATTGGGTTTTTTTCCTGGAAAAGTTAGGGTTAGGGTTCATATTGAACCCTTGGGGTTTTAATAAATTTATTTTTAATAATTTTGGGTTTTTAAAATTGGTTTGTTTATTTAGAAATTATTATTATAATAATTGGAATGAAATCATTTTCTTTTTTTGTTTTTTTCTGGGGTGGTGTTGGCCATTGGGCTTTACGCCCAATGCTTTTGGCACCCCCCATCTATGGCCCAATTACTTTTCCTAAAGGTTTTTACACCCCTATTTTTTTATTTAATTAAATTATTTGATAAAATTATAAATTAATTATTTTATTTAGGTTTTTTTAATTAGGATATTTTAACATAAAAATAGAATTTAGGGTTGGTTTTTTTATTTTGGGATTTTTGTGGTTTTTTATTTCCATTTATTTCATTTAAAAATTATTACCATTGAATCAATTCCTTGATTCAAGTTGTAATAAGTTTTTCATTTGGTTTCTATTGCTTTTTTTTATCATTTAGTAAAAATTATTTAATTATATGGAAATTAAGTTTTTATGTAGATTTAATAAAAGGAGTTATTTTCTTAGGAAAATTATTTTAAAGGGATTAAAAAAATATTAATAAATTAATTGGAACAAATATTTTAGGAGATAATTAATATGGATTTATTTTGGATTAATTTGTATTTTTGATATATTAAATTATTTGACGTTTGGGGTTCAATTTCTTTCTTTTTTAATTAGAAAAATGGTTTTAGAAGGAAAAAGGATTTTTAAAGTTTTAAGGGATTTACACATGGGGATAAAGCTCTTGGTCCGAGAGCCTAAATAAAGGATGGGATTTGGGATTGAGGAATTAAACTCTTGATATTCGAGAGTATAAATAAAAGGATTAAGGGATAAAGATCTTGGTCCGAGAGCCTAAATAAGGGATGGGATATGGATTTTTGGGATAAAACTCTTCCTCCGAGAGTATAAACAATGGACAAAGGGATTTAAGGGATAGAACTCCTCATCTAGGAGTATAAACACTAGATTTAAGGGATAGAACTCTTTATCCAAGAGTATAAATAGTGGATGGGATTTAGGGATAGGATTTGGGATTTAGGAATAGGATTAGGGGGTAGGAATAAGGGAGGTAAACTACGGTTACTCTGATCCTTCATTTTGAGGGTACGTAGGCATAGGGTTGCAAACCAAACCTAGCGAGTATAATTAGGAAAAAACTTAGGTTTTCTTTTCATTTAGACAAACAAACATGCCCTAAACTCAAAGGTGGATCCCATTGAGTACAATGGAAGTAAGGGGTGTCTAACACTTTCCCTTTAATTAACCGACTCCCGAACCGTTGGAATCTCTACCTTAGGATAGGATATTTAGGTTTATCATTATTTTCCTTTAAAAAATATGGTGGCGACTCGAATATTTTTGCCGGCCGCGACAGCTGGCGACTCTGCTGGGGACTCCTTCCTAACGAGAGTCAATCCTAGCCTTAGGATTTAGGGATTTGTTTGTCTTGGATGTTATTTTGGTTTTTTTTATTTTATTATTGTTATTTATTTATTTTTATTTCATATATTTATTTATTTAACATTTTGTTTTTTGTATTATCATGCAAGGGATTGGGACATAAAAAAAAGGAGTGAAGCTAAAACCCAAAGCTTGGAGGATAACCCTAGAACCTAAAGTGGAACGGAAATGTTTTTGCGAGGGACGCAACGTCCCCTAAAATGCATTGATGCCACACTTAAAGTAGATCCTTCCAAAGTCGTCCTCACGAAAGGGCTAGCCCCTCTCGTAGTGGAATGATTTGGATGTGGTCCGTGACTCTGAGAACCTTAACCTACCCCACACCAATCATGGACATTATGTATTCAACCCTCAAGGGTTATTACTAGGGTCCTATCCCAAATGAGACTTATCCCGAAGGATTACAGTAGGAAGGCTTGCTCCTTCTCATGGTAAAACAAGGGTATAGTCTAAACATTTTGGGGTCGTTATGCTGGCCAAATTTAGGTAACCTACCTGTGAGGGGATTGGGTGGTCTTAACTTAGACCCAGCCTGTTCTAGGGAGCCCACCTTACTAGGGCATGCTTGCACATTACCTTACCCTAACCCAATAAAATACTTAATTAAAACATTCATTCATCATTTTCATGAAAATATATTTTAAAAGAAAATGTTCTTGCATACCCCATGCATTTTCATGCACTTTGCATACATACACAAACATTTGCATATCTGTTCGAATATGGTATCAGTGTGGGTTTTTGTTATCGTCTCCACAGGGATTGTCGGATATTTGATGCTAGCCGTTCAATAGTTGTGATATTCTAAGTTAAGGTTTTCAAAAGTTTCACTTGTTGTTATCATTCACTTGTAGCAAAAGATTAATTAGGTCACAAAGATTTTTATAAAAGCATGTTAAGGTTAGGTTTCATCAATCCTATTCATGTATAAACAATTAATCAAGCATATGAACTCGGTTTCCAACCAATATAACCGCGTATCCTCCCGACTACGTTTATGTCTAAAGCAGAATCGTGAGTACCGTTGTTTAGACCGTTAGATGATGTCTCACGCTAATAATCTAAGCAACGATCATTAAGATCAATACAATGCGAATAGCAAATCCCAAATCTATGTCTAGAGTTTGGTTTTTAAGAGATGAAATTGTTAGGTCAAGAGTTTTAAAGTCTATGTCTAGAGCAAAACAATTCACAAATGGATCATTAAGAGAAGACAACATCATCTATATTGATCAAAGACTTTGTTCATATACAAGAGATCAATATCAATACATAAAAACAGAATCAACTACCTCTAACCTCAACATTGAGTGATTAGCTACCACTTCTCATGGTAGCTTGGATGACAAGTAAAGAGAGGAGATGAATGAGCATCCACAACGAATAATCGAGAATGGATGCAAAATCAGTTTCTCCAATGAAAATACAAGCTTTTCTGAACAAAATACTGTAAACAACTAATTCTAATGTAAAAATGAGCAAGATCCTGGCTCCAAAAAGTAACAATTCTATTTATACACATTTCCAAACAGCACCATTCGCCCAGCGAAGCCTTTCATTCGCCCAGCGAATGCCCAAAAATATGGCACATTTAAGTGCCTCAGACTTAAACCGCCCCTCAGAATTATCGTGGGTTCGCTAGGCGAACCAAAACATTCGCTTCGCGAGCATTCGCTGCAACCTTCGCCCAGCGAAGCTTGGGTGTTTTCAAAAATGGAAAGTTTCTGCCACCCTTCGCTGGCACATTCGCCCCGCAAGCATATCAGCGAGCATTCGCTGGCCTACTCGCCCAGCGAATTTACCCAGTTTTCCTACTGTAAGTTTTGCACACTTTCTGCCACCATCTCGCTGGCATGCTCGCTGACGTTCGCTAGGCGAACCTTCGCTGGCACCTTCGCTGGCACCTTCGCCAACACTCGCCTAACGAACACTGTTGTTGATTTCAATTCTTTGGCAGCTTGCACTATTTCTTTGGGTCTTCCAACTTTGATCTTTTCACTCCTATTTCTGCACATTTAGCACACAAATTACAAGCACCACAAGTATATTTCAAATAATGCAAAACAACATCAATTCACACTAAAATCAACCTATTCCACATGAAAAGTCATGAAAAATGCCAAATAACTCATACTCAAATATATCATGATTGACATCTAACAAACTCTCCCCAGCTAACTCATTGCTTGTCCTCAAGCAAAGTATGCCTCTCACGAGGATTTGCTCGAGGATTAAATCCAACTAAGATACGAAAATGGCTCAGCTAAACAGTAATCACAACAATGCATCAATTACACAATTCAAGAACCAATCATGTACAAGAACTTGACTCCTAAACAATTTCAACCATGCTTCAAGAGACAACTAACTTATCATACACATGTCATTCTACACTCCTCTTCGAAATAGGATTGAAGGCAAACGCGCGTACAAGCACGGGACAATTAAACTCACTTGATAAATGATGCAATACTAAGCAATTCATATCATATCTCAATGATCATAACAGAAATTATGGAAGTAAAAGATCACTAAGGACTTCAAGGGATGTAGCTTGGTCGGGTGAACAAAAAAGGGACATTTCTAAAGGTCTATGAAACGAAAATGCCGACGCAAAAGAACATTCACTATGTACTTATTTCCACAACACACTTCATTTCACCAAATTGTCATTCCACCTTCACAAACTACCGTGCACACTCTTTGATTCTATTATATTTTTTCGTTCAAGCAAGCATTTTCTCTTTTGTACAATATATTCACACTCTTCTTTTGACATGCTTGCTTGAAAAATGTTTTCTTTTCATAATTAGGAGTAATGCACCTATCTTCCTTTTTATTCTCTCCCCAACTCATTTTCAACTTCACCTAAAGTGAATGTTCCTTGCTTTTTAGGGCAAGGAAGTCAAAATAAACAATTTACAAAGGTACAAGAAGAAAATGTTAGAAACTCATTAAATTCAATGATGAACCAACTAGCAAATTATGTACATAAAACAAGTTCATCATTCAATTGAGTTCTAAACTGTTTAGGCTCAAAGGGGCTACCGAATGCTCACTACTCACAGGTAAATTAATATTTGGGCATAGTTGTGCTCACTAACAAAAATTGCCTTGATCACTTCTCCTACTTCCACAAAATCACACGATCACAAGATAAGGCATGAATTAAAAATAAAGACAACATTCATCAACACTCCTTGACATATGATACAATTTTGAGGCTTCTCACTTTACTAGCTTCAGATCCTAAAATGACATATGTATTCAAAAGAAGTTGTAACATGAAACACATTTACACTTGCCCAAGACACAAAATTCTTAAACATAAAAAATTCTTGAATCAAGGTAACGATATACCTTGTCGCAACACAATGCTTACGGTACTATCATCACCCTCACATCTTGGAGGAATTTCTCTATAATCCCAAGAGTCCAACCTACTTCCCAAAGTTCCACCATTAAAGAAGAAAAATCAAAATAACACATACAAAAACACACTTACTATAATTAAAAACCAACAATTATTAGTAAAGCGAAATAAATTTTTTTTTACTACAAACCATAATTATTACTAATAATGTCATAAAGTGCCTGGTGTATAAAACACCTACATAATTCCAAAAAGTACCACACGGGTACGAGTACATTAATACTTAACTAGTAAAAGCTGAAAAATACATAATATAAGAAAACTTCACTTTGGAGACCAAAGGAAGTACACAAGTCTAAGATCACAAAAAAAAATCAATCCTCCTCATCATCATCGTCCAAGTCCTCCTCCTCACCTCCAGCAGAAGTAGCCTCATCATCATCAACATCGTCATCAGCATCGTCCTCACCCCCTCCAAATATTGGCCTGGCCTCAGGCCAACCAGCATGCACTAGGAACTGCTCCCTAGTCATCATAAGATGCTCAGAAGAAGGGTCACGGATCTGCAACTGAAGAGCCTGCAAGGAATCATGAATATCCGTCATAGCACGCTGCTGGGCAGCCATCCAATCCCAGTTATAATTGCAGATCTCCTGCTGATATGGATAATAGGCCGGCGTTGCCGGCTCAGAACCCTCCTCAGCTTCAGCAGCATCATCAGCACCAGCACTAGAAGAGGCTCCAACCATCCCTCTAGCCTTACAGAACTTATCCACATACCGATCATCAATAACAGATGGAATAGTGACCTGCCTGCGGGCTGGCATATCAACACCAGCGTGAGCACACAAGGACATGATCAGACATGGAAAAATAAGCGGGGCATTCTTGCGCGCCGCCGTACCTCCCGAACCACTTAACACAACTGCCCTGATTTCATCCGCGATGATGCGGGCCACGTCAATCTGGACATTCTGCTGAATGCTGTGGATAAGATGAGCCAGAGCAATAGGAACTGTACTATGATGCGACCTGGGACAAATGTTAGTGAGCACAAACAATAAAATAACCTGAACCAAGGGCAGCATGTCCACCCTTCTGAACCTAACCGGCACCCCGGAGGAATTTCGCGCAACTTCTTTACCTTCAAGAAGCAAATCCCGAGTCATCTTCTCAATATCACGATGAAGATGCAAGTCTCGATGATAGGCATCGATCTCAGTCCCAACCAACGGTAAAGGATCTCCCAAAACAGTGTTGATCGTCCTACGATCAAACCTCACAACAGTACCTCTAACCCAAGAGGCCCAACTGAATCTTTCACCATCATCCGGTAATGCATTCGCAAAAAATTCCCGAACAATTTCAATGTTGTACCCATCCAGCGGCATCATTAGACGATCCCACTTCTTTGCCACGAAAAGTGCATCAATTGTTCGGTAACTTCCTCGATCACTAAGAAGGAATCTTTTCTCCGACAGGATGGTCTTTCTTTCAAGGGTCTCATACCTGGCAGCCTGCTTAGCTCCCCTGAATCGTTCTTCGTCAAATCGCACGGGCACTTGTCTGGAGGTTTGAGCCTTTCGCTTCTTAGCCGCGTGAATCGCCATTTTTGGTGCCATCTGCACATAACAAACAATGAAACCAAACAAAGGGCAACAAACGCATTAGCAACTAAAAAAAACCAGCCAGAGCTCTGCATTGACAAGAAAAAAAAATTAAAAATCTACCTCTGTTCGCGCCAGACTCGCTAGGCGAAGTCTGGCGAATGCTTGCCCAGACTCGCGAGGCGAACGAACCAGCGAAGGCACGATTTTTCAGAAAAACACAGTTACAAACAGTCCCTCTCCCATCTCCTAATTTCAAATATCATTCTAGTCATATTGCTTATGTAGTTTCTAACATGCAAGACACAAATAATATGACAGAGCATACCAATTTTTCACCAAACCCATATTGATCACTTAAGAACATAAACAATGCCTACAGAAATAAATTGTAAAGAGTAAACAAACCTGAATTTCGCACTGTTAATGGTGGAGTAGGGCAATTGGAAAGTAGAAGGAGATGAGTGTTGAAGTGTACAAGAGGGAATGAAAGGAAAAGAATGACACGGAGGGAAATGATGAAGAGGTCAAGAGGCTAGGGTTTTTCCCCCCTCTAATCAGAATTCAAAGTGGGTCTTGGGCCCAATTTGGTGGCCCACCCACAATCCATTTTTTTCTGATGTGGCAGGAACTTGGGTTGGTCTGCCTCGCTGGGTTCGCGGAGCGAAGGCCAGCGAATGCTCGCCACAGCTCGCTAGGCGAACACCAGCGAACAAGACCAAAATTTTCAAAAATTTTCCAAACTGCCACCATTTTTTTAAGCTTCATAGTGATATCTAAACATTCTCAAAACAGAAATAACAGAAATACTTACAATGTTGGGGTGCCTCCCAACCAGCGCTTGTTTAACGTCGGCTAAGCTCGACGGCCCACCCACAATCTCACGGATCGCGGAAGGGAACAATGGCGGGATTCCGCTCGAACTCTCCTCCAAGATAAACTTTCAGCCTCTGTCCATTGACAGTCCAACTTTCCTTTGACTTTGTGTCCTCAATTACGATTGCTCCATAGGGCTTGATTTCCACAATCCGAAAAGGTCCGGACCATTTAGATCGTAATTTTTCGGGAAACAATTTTAATCGAGAATTGAACAATAAGACCAGCTGTCCGACCTCAAAATGTTTGATGACAATTCTTTTGTCATGGTAAGACTTGACACAATCCTTATACAGTTTATTGGAATCGTACGCCTGAAGGCGCAATTCATCCAACTCGTGTAATTGTACTTTTCTTCTTTCCCCGCTTAGAGTTGGATCAAAATTCAAAAATTTTAAGGCCCAAAACGCCTTGTGCTCCAACTCTACCGGCAAGTGACAATTCTTACCATAGACCAATTTAAAAGGTGTGAGACCAATCGGAGCCTTAAAAGCGGTCCGATACGCCCACAAAGCATCATCAAGTTTATTCGCCCAATCCTTTCTCGAGGCTGCAACAGTTTTCTCTAAAATCCGTTTAATTTCACGATTAGATACCTCTGCTTGACCGTTAGCTTGTGGATGATATGGTGTAGCAACCTTGTGCTTCACACCATACTGCTCCAAAGCTTTGTCAAGCTGAGTGTTACAAAAGTGAGATCCTCCATCACTTATTAACACTCGAGGAGTACCAAAACGTGCAAAAATATTTTTCTTCAAAAATTTTACCACAGTTTTTCCATCGGCTTTAGCGCAAGCTATCGCCTCTACCCACTTGGAAACGTAATCCACAGCGACCAAAATATATTCATTAGAAAACGAAGATGGGAATGGACCGACAAAGTCGATCCCCCAACAGTCAAAAACTTCGATTTCTAACATATTTTGTAATGGCATTTCTTGCCGCTGTGAAATACCGCCGCTTCTCTGGCACCTGTCACAACTAAGGGCATGCGCATGCGCATCTTTGAATAAGGACGGCCAATAAAAGCCCGATTGTAGGACTTTAGTGGCCGTTCTCAACCCATTAAAGTGTCCTCCGTAAGGAGAGTTATGACAGTGCCACAGAATACTCGTGGCTTCCTCCACTGACACACACCTTCTGAGGAGGTTGTCGACACCAAGTTTAAATAAATGGGGTTCATCCCATACAAATGACTTGGCATCAGACAAAAATTTCCGTTTTTGGTGGTGCGTTAGACCGTCCGGTATCAATCCGGTGGCTTTGTGGTTAGCCATGTCGGCGAACCACGGTCTAACTTGCACTCTAAAAAGTTTTTCATCAGGGAACTCCTCATTTACCTCAAATTCATTCTTGGTCACCTCAACGTTTACCAAACGAGATAAGTGATCTGCTACCAAATTTTCGGATCCCTTTTTGTCATGAATTTCAAGATCAAATTCCTGTAACAAAAGGATCCACCTAATAAGCCTCTGCTTAGAATCAGGTTTGGTAAGCAGATACCTTATAGCGGTATGGTCAGTGTAAACGATGACTTTCGCACCAATCAAATAAGAACGAAACTTCTCCAACGCATACACTATGGCGAGCAACTCTTTTTCAGTTGTCGCATAATTAATTTGAGCCTCATTTAGCACCTTGCTCGCATAATGTATAGCGTGGAAAACCTTCGTTTTTCTTTGTCCCAAAACAGCCCCCACCGCATAATCGCTAGCATCGCACATTAATTCAAAATTCATTTTCCAGTTTGGTGCAACGATTATCGGTGAAGTTGTTAAACTGTTTTTCAGAAAATTAAAAGCACAAAGACATGACTCGTCAAAGTCAAAAACCTTACCTTGGACAAGCAAGTTGCTCAACGGCTTCGCGACCTTTGCGAAGTCCTTGATGAATCTCCGGTAGAACCCGGCATGTCCAAGAAAGCTCCGTATTCCTTTGACATTCATCGGCGGTGGTAATTTCTCGATTAAGTCCACTTTAGCCTTATCAACTTCTAGGCCTTTTGAAGACACCTTGTGACCGAGCACAATTCCCTCTTTAACCATGAAGTTGCATTTCTCCCAGTTAAGAACCAGATTAGTTTCCACGCACCGCTCCAACACCGTATCCAGATTTTTCAAGCACAAATCAAACGATTGCCCAAAAACTGAGAAATCATCCATAAAGACCTCGATTGTCTTTTCGATCAAGTCCGCGAAGATAGCTTGCATACACCGCTGAAAAGTGGCCGGTGCATTACATAATCCAAACGGCATCCTTCTATAAGCAAAGATTCCGAACGGACATGTAAACGCAGTTTTTTCGTGATCATCCGGGTTAACAATGATTTGGTTATAACCCGAATAACCGTCCAAAAAACAATAAAATTCTTGACCGGAGAGACGTTCGAGCATTTGATCCATAAAAGGTAAAGGAAAATGATCTTTTCTCGTAGCTTTGTTCAACCTACGATAGTCGATACACATCCTCCACCCGGTAACAGTCTTTGTTGGAATAAGCTCATTTTTGTCATTTCGAACCACCGTCATTCCACTTTTTTTTGGAACCACATGCACCGGACTAACCCATGGGCTGTCGGAAATAGGGTAAATCATTCCGGCGTCCAACATTTTCACCACTTCTTTTCTGACCACTTCTTTCATGATTGGATTAAGGCGGCGTTGAGGTTGAGCAACAGGTTTAAAATCCTCCTCCATAAAAATACGGTGCATGCAATATGACGGACTAATGCCTTTGAGATCGGACAATGTCCATCCCATTGCATCTTGATTCTTTTTCAGCACTTGAATTAATCGGTTTTCCTCATTTTCAGACAAAATATTACTTATGATCACCGGTTTATTCCCTCCTTCATCAAGGAAAGCATACTTCAAGTTGGAAGGTAACATTTTCAATTCAATTTTTGGTGGTTCATCATCATTAACTAATTTTTTTAGAATCTCCTCTTCATATTCCCATGGTTGCATTTCATCCAAAGCTTCAAGTTCTAATAAACACTCTTCTAAAGCTTGTTCTTCTTCAACCGAGAATATTTCCAAGGACTCATCTAAAGCTCTTTGTAACGGTTCAATGACATGAATTTGATTTTTCACCCCCGAACTTGCTTCTTCCGTTACATCAATTCGAAAACAATCACCCTTATCCTTCTTGTGCTTCATTGCATCATAAAGATTAAAACAAACCTCTTCATCTTGGACTCTCACTTTCATGAGACCATCGTCCATGTCAATTGCCATACGGGCAGTTTTCATGAAAGGCCTTCCAAGAATCAAAGGTGCATCCTCATCCTCATCCATTTCAATGACAACAAAATCAATTGGAAACAAAAATTTGTCCACCTTGACCAACACGTCTTCCGCTACACCATGAGGATGGGTAGTGGATTTATCGGCGAGTTGCAAAGTCATTTGAGTGGACCTTAATTCCATCTGGCCTAAGCGTCTCACAATCGATAATGGTATCAAATTGATGCTAGAACCCAAATCAATCAACCCATTTCCCACATACATGTTTCCAATCGTAACCGGCAATGTAACTCTTCCCGGATCACATTCTTTCCGAGGGAGAGTCCGCTGAATGATTGCGCTACAACTCGCATCCACCATAATATTTTCTTGATCTGTGTATCTTTTCTTCTTCGTAAGGATGTCCTTCATGAATTTAGCGTATTTGGGCATTTGTTCCAAGGCCTCGGAAAATGGGATATTTATTTGCAACTGTTTAAAAATATCCATAAATCGAGTATAATGCCTTGCACTATCTTTCCTCGTAGGAGCATGCGGATAAGGTAAGTGTTGTATCGGAATATTACTCACCGGCTCTTTTCCTTTTTTCGTTCTTTTCATTCTTTCCTCATTATCAATTTTTCTCTCATTCTCTTTTTTTTCTCTCTCATTTTTTTCTATCTCTTGGTCAACTACAACACCCTCGACATTCTTTTCTACTTCTAATTCCTCACTCACATGTTCTTTTTCAACCACAACCTCCTCCATTACTCTTTTACCCACATTCATGTCAATCTCACGTCCACTTCTTGTAATAATCGCTTTACAATCTTTCGGATTTGGAAGAGTAGTTGCCGTAAAGGGACCTTTTTGTTGATCGGCCAATTGCTTAGATAATTGCCCGACTTGTGTTTCGAGGTTCCTTATCGCAGCATCTGTATTCTTTTGATTAGACATGGATATTTGCATAAATTGTGTTAGAGTATCTTCCATCTTTGAATTTCCAACGGGAGCTTGCGAAGGTTGGGTGTAATTTTGGTAAGGTTGACGGTTTGATGGCCCGGCTTCTTGCGGTCTCCATGGTTGTTGATAACCTTGGTTACCACGTTGTTGGTAACCTTGGTTGCCTTGTTGATACGGAGGACGGGGTTGGTAACTTTGATTTCCCGCATAGTTCGCTTCCTCCACAACCGGAGGACAATAACCGGTCAAATGGTCACCTCTGCATAACTCACACACTAACACTTGCACCTTTTTACTTGAAGATTCATGCATCTCCTTGAATTGTTGAGGCAGCTTAGACATTTGCTTTGTTAACAGCTCAACCTGTTGTGATAACAATTTGTTTTGTGCAAGGATAGCGTCACTTGTTCCTAATTCCAACACACCCAGCGTTCGTTGAGCTGGTCCACGATTGTGACTGCCTTGATGATCATTCAAGGCCATTTTATCAATGATAGCAGTGGCTTCCGCTGCAGTTTTGCTTAACAAAGACCCACCCGCAGTGGCATCCAACAAGGTTTTGTGTACTAGCTGCAACCCATTTCTGAATATATGAATCTGTGACAATTCATCGAAACCATGGCCTTTGCACTTTCGTAACATTGATTTGAACCTCTCCCAAGCTTCGTTGAGAGATTCGTTAGCTCCTTGTGTGAATACAGCTATAGCGGTCTTCGCTTCCATGAACCGAGTGTGCGGAAAGAATCTTTCCAAAATTTTTTCTTCCAAAGCATTCCAATCAGTCATGATGGCAGTTGACTGATCAAGGTACCATTCCTTGGCCTTCCCAATGAGGGAATGCGGGAATAGTCTCTTGAACAGAGACTCCTCTTCTGCTTCCGGCGCACCCGTCGCTCCAGCGATTTCATAAAATTTTGTCAAATGGGTGAAAGGATCTTCATGATCCATACCCGTAAAGGGACTTTGGTATAACAGTTGGAGGATTCCGGTCTTCATCTCAGCATGACGACCGTTGTTTGCATGACGGGCGAACTGAGCATTATGCCTCGGACTGTTTGTACAAGGCCTAGAAGCAGGTGGTGGTGGTGGTGGTGGATCTCCCTCCATAATTGGAAGTATGTGTGGATATGGTGGTGGTGCAGATGTACTCTCCTCTTGTTCTCGCCTCTGTTTCGCTAGCTGCCTCCTTCTTCTAGTTCGGCTATTGATTCTACGAGCGGTTCTTTCAATCTCAGGATCGAAAAGAAGTTGGTCCGCCGGTAGTTTCCCTCGCATAAACTAAGTCTGCACACTAACAAACAGATTAACAAGTTCAAGATAAAGCGGTAACAGCTTACAATAACTCAACTATCGCAATGCTTGCAATATCAACTAACAATCCTCGGCAACGGCGCCAATTTGTTCGAATATGGTATCAGTGTGGGTTTTTGTTATCGTCTCCACAGGGATTGTCGGATATTTGATGCTAGCCGTTCAATAGTTGTGATATTCTAAGTTAAGGTTTTCAATAGTTTCACTTGTTGTTATCATTCACTTGTAGCAAAAGATTAATTAGGTCACAAAGATTTTTATAAAAGCATGTTAAGGTTAGGTTTCATCAATCCTATTCATGTATAAACAATTAATCAAGCATATGAACTCGGTTTCCAACCAATATAACCGCGTATCCTCCCGACTACGTTTATGTCTAAAGCGGAATCGTGAGTACCGTTGTTTAGACCGTTAGATGATGTCTCACGCTAACAATCTAAGCAACGATCATTAAGATCAATACAATGCGAATAGCAAATCCCAAATCTATGTCTAGAGTTTGGTTTTTAAGAGATGAAATTGTTAGGTCAAGAGTTGTAAAGTCTATGTCTAGAGCAAAACAATTCACAAATGGATCATTAAGAGAAAACAACATCATCTATATTGATCAAAGACTTTGTTCATATACAAGAGATCAATATCAATACATAAAAACAGAATCAACTACCTCTAACCTCAACATTGAGTGATTAGCTACCACTTCTCATGGTAGCTTGGATGACAAGTAAAGAGAGGAGATGAATGAGCATCCACAACGAATAATCGAGAATGGATGCAAAATCAGCTTCTCCAATGAAAATACAAGCTTTTCTGAACAAAATACTGTAAACAACTAATTCTAATGTAAAAATGAGCAAGATCCTGGCTCCAAAAAGTAACAATTCTATTTATACACATTTCCAAACAGCACCATTCGCCCAGCGAAGCCTTTCATTCGCCCAGCGAATGCCCAAAAATATGGCACATTTAAGTGCCTCAGACTTAAACCGCCCCTCAGAATTATCGTGGGTTCGCTAGGCGAACCAAAACATTCGCTTCGCGAGCATTCGCTGCAACCTTCGCCCAGCGAAGCTTGGGTGTTTTCAAAAATGGAAAGTTTCTGCCACCCTTCGCTGGCACATTCGCCCCGCAAGCATATCAGCGAGCATTCGCTGGCCTACTCGCCCAGCGAATTTACCCAGTTTTCCTACTGTAAGTTTTGCACACTTTCTGCCACCATCTCGCTGGCATGCTCGCTGACGTTCGCTAGGCGAACCTTCGCTGGCACCTTCGCCAACACTCACCTAGCGAACACTGTTGTTGATTTCAATTCTTTGGCAGCTTGCACTATTTCTTTGGGTCTTCCAACTTTGATCTTTTCACTCCTATTTCTGCACATTTAGCACACAAATTACAAGCACCACAAGTATATTTCAAATAATGCAAAACAACATCAATTCACACTAAAATCAACCTATTCCACATGAAAAGTCATGAAAAATGCCAAATAACTCATACTCAAATATATCATGATTGACATCTAACAATATCCTTTCCACCTCCGCCTTTATCCAACTGCCTAGTTAGCAGATTTCCCGATACTCACAAAGGAACATGAAAGATATCTCAAGAAGCTTTGGAGGAACCCAACAAGGGGAAAGTACCATTGAAGATGGAAGGTAACCCTTCACCATGCCAACTAGAGGCCCACCAAGAGCCTCAAATATAACAACCTTGGATGATATATGCCTCTGCAACAGAGTCTCAATTGTATCTACTTCAGTAGCAGCCTCATGTGTTTCAACAAAGGAAGTTTGGAAGAGAATAAGATCCTACACCAATGTCTCATGACTTAATGAGAGGTGCCTTAGTGAAGCTGCAGTTACTTGACCTTATTCATGCACTACAAGCTATGAGCTCAATGCACAAGACCTGCAACCGAATTTCAAAGGAGGAGTTCCATGGATTAAAAGACACCCCTTACTTTTATAAGTGGAGGGACATCAAGAAGTCTCCCAAAATTGGTTGGATCAACAAGGGAGCTCACTTCTAGGATCACTAGGCCTTTATCATTCCCAGTTGTATTTTCCTTTTGGCTAAGTGTTGTTTGTAATTAAAAGATGTACTTTTTAGGAAATAATTTTAATAAGATGAGCATGCATGCTTTTGGAATTCATCCATTTGTTTCACTCTTTCTTATGCCACCAAAATAAAATAAATCACACTTTTTATTTTCACTTCTCACCTATTAACAAACT
Organism: Lathyrus tuberosus; assembly: GCA_022829125.1. Classification (NCBI taxonomy): domain Eukaryota; kingdom Viridiplantae; phylum Streptophyta; class Magnoliopsida; order Fabales; family Fabaceae; genus Lathyrus; species Lathyrus tuberosus. The sequence continues at coordinate 429,096 of JALAZF010000205.1, read as the reverse complement.
TAGGAGGAGAAGGATGTAAATAAACAAACGAATTTGCTGATGTATGCTTTAATGGTATGACCTGGCTGAAGATGTAAGGCATTGTTTCACTCCCCAAACTCTGGAGAAATAAGGAGATAATCCATAGTTAACCCCCTCGAGCCAGAAGTTGGTGTTCTTTCTATTTTCAAAAAACCTTAATCTTAACCAGGGGCAAGGTAGATTTCAATTAACTCAACAATGCGTCCTAATGCAAGGGAATCAGTACACCTAATCACAAGGAAAAAGGTTTAAAGCACATCTTCTTCCTCCCACCATTCAACATTGAGGAAGCAAAAGGGATAATAGCTCATAATATCTAATATGCCAGTCACACCCTTTCTAAGTCAAAAGCAAATCACTCAAGAATTGTTCCAAAAAATAGCCCGCTAAGTCAAGAAGAAAAGGAAAAAGCTGAAAAATAGTGGACTTTGACTTAGGCAAAATAAGGGTATCCCGATGGACCACTAAATTCAGAAGAATTGGTCCATGCAAAAATAAGGGATTAAAAGAAAGGAAAATGGAAAATAGGGAACAATCTTATAAACAAGAGTGGGTGACTGTACCTCAAAAAAGAGCTCATCAAGTGCTTAAACCAGTATACCTTTTAATCACCGTGACTGAAAAGGTTCTTTTACAGGATGAATGCGTCTGTTGGGTTAATTGGATTCAGGAATGGAGAATATCAAGGAGAATGGGGTGGGTTAAATTTCAAATTTTGAGCCTTGTATCTTTGTTTTCTTAAACCGTGAACCAGGCCATGTTACAACATGTAAAAGTCCTAATTGAAGCTAGGGGCACTATAAAAGCATACTCGGCAAATTCATTGTTAAACTGACTCCGAATCTGAATGTTTGTTGGAACATCGCTAACCATATTCTCACATCTTCATTTGTGCCAACCTTATGAACAAATATCATTTGTATACGCCGTAAAAATTTTTTCTTTCTTGATTTCAAACCTTGCATGAGCATTGAGTTAGAATTACTTTTCAAAGGGAATAATTTTACTCACAAATCAATACTTAGCACCAAGGAAATATCAATAATGGTCTAATCAGGGGTATATCATTTCAAGGAATTTCGGACTAGGGGCAAGTCACCTAAGGATCCTCGCAATCAAGGGGCAAATCCTAATGATCATAGGAGCATATTATCTGGAAATCCTACTAACTAGGGGCAAAGCATCCTAAGATTTGACACACTGATGCTGAATCACCTCCATGACTCTAATGATAAGCGGTGGACCTTTCAAGACGTTCACGCTGGGGCATACCAACTCAAGGGTGCATTGAGGTCAATCACTCTACGAGGCATCTAATCAGAGGCAAAGACATGATATTGGGGCAGTTTATATTAAGGTCATATCATAGCATGGTAAGATCCAAGCTCCTTTTCAAGCCACTCCTCCATACCCAATTAATTAAGGGGCATACCTTTTAGAGTAAAAAATTGGGGCATACTTTTCAAGACTCAAATACTGGGGCAGTTCATATCAAAGTTATACCTCAACATGGTGGGATCCAAGTTCCTTTTTAGTTATACCTTTCAGAAGCTCAATCGGGGGTAGACCACTTAAAGCATGATCAAAAGAAACCACTTCAAGAAAACTGTTCATTTGGGGCATATCATTCCAAGGGTTGGTTAGTGGAGGACGAATCTCTCCAAGGCTAATATAATCGCAAGCTGTCTTAAGTGCATGGTATAGTAAAGCTTCTTCAAAAATCATATTAAGGCAAATCTCTTCGAAGACACAACAGATTGGGGCAAAAGGCATGATACTGCAGGGGCAAGCCCTATCGATACTTCAGAGGTTGCACATACGAGCTCTATCCTACATCTACAATCTTCAAGTTCAAAACAAGTATCGGGAGACCATGTTAGCTTAATACCCACTACCCTTTTTTGGGACAAGTATCCTTGTTACACAAGCAACCTTTCAAGGTCTTAACCATTCCATTACTCACCACAAGGGCATTCATAGAGACAACTAAATCATTATCATGCATTAATCATTTCGCTACGCTCTATCATAACATAGCATCACATGCATACATGCATATGGTTCATAATCACTCTTAGGGGTTTAACCCCCAGCAATATCATTGAATCATTGCTTCGATAAAGGATTTTACAGGATTATCATCCATCAGTGAGCAGGTCTTCACCTCTCACATCCCCAGATTATGAACTTATCCCACACAAAGGATAAGTTTCATCAAGTATCTAAGGGTTTTTTTTATCAAGGGTTTATGAAGGGTTGTCAAAGAATTTTAAGGGGTTTCATCGAAGGATCTTATCGAAAGGAATTCATCAAGGGATCTTATTAAAGGGGTTTTATTAAGGAATTTATCAAAAAATGTTTTACCAAGGAATTATCAAAGGGGTTCCATCTAGGGATTTTCATCCAAAAAGGGTTTTTGTTTAGAATTAAAAAAAGGGGAGGATTTATTGGGTTTGTCATCAAAGGATTCTACCTAGGGGTGTCACTGTTGTGTCAATAGGTTTTATCACAAGGGGTATTCATCAAGGGGTTCTATCGGGTATTTTGTTAAGGGTTTATTACTAGGGATCTTAGGATAATCAGCGTAGTACCTACCGGACTCTGCGGTCAAAATTAGAGTCCTTCTTATATTTAATCGTCTCCTCAACAAAAGAGGAAGACTCATCAACATCCTCTTTCTGATTCGAAGACGACTAAATAGGGGCAACAGTAGTACCCTAAATTTTGACCGGTGTTTTTTAGAATTTTTGGTACTACTAGGGAGTGTCGTTTGGGGCTTTGAGGGGTTTGTTAGTACTTTTAGGTCCATTTTGGAATTGGTTTGGTATAAGGGTTTTTTTTAGCAAGTTTGTTTAAATTTAATTAAGGTTTTATTTATTCATTTTTTTTATAGTCTTAGATTTTTGGATTTAATTATAATAAAATGTTTTTGGGGATTTTCTCATTTTTAGGTTTTTATAGTTAAGTGGTTTTTTTTAATTAGTTAGAAATAAGAAAAAAAAAATTTTAGGATTTTGGTTAATTATTTTTTAAAAGATTAGGAAGTAAAGTTTTAGAGTTATTTGGTTTTTTATTTTATTTTAGAATTATTTATTAGAAAGAATTGTTTTTTTAGATTAATTAGTTGACAATCAAGTTTTATGGTAGAATTAATTTTTTTTTCTCTACTTATTTATTAATATAATTTTATGGCTTTTATATTGGTTTTTTTTTAATTATTTTTATCATTAGTAATTAGGGAATGTTAGAACTACCGTTACTTGCTTGTGAAATTGTTAATCATTTTATTTATTTTTATTTAAAATTGGATAATTAGGTTATTTTTAAGTTTTTATTAAAAATTTTGTTTTATAATTAAATATATATATCATTAGGATCCAATTAGAGATAATTTTATTAATTAGACTTTTAATAACAATCAGATTTTATTTTTAATATTTTCATTATTATTGATTGGCTTCTTATTTATTTCCATTAATTAGGAATTTTGTTTTATTAATAATTAAGATTTTTTTATTATTAGTTATTAACTAGGATTATTTTTGTTAATTAAGGCTGATTGATATTGGATTTTTATTATTAAAGTAATTATTATTTGTTTAGTTATTTTCTGTTCGTTTAAAATTTTCTTAAGGTGATTTTTGTCCATTTTTTATTAGTGGCTAGTTGTTGGTTTTTTTTATATTTTATTTTATTATTTATTTTATTATTTATTTATTTTGATCAAAGTTGTTGACCAATCATCTTCCCCACTTTTTAATGGTTTATTTATTTTTTCTTTACTACTAACTTTTTCTATTTTTATTTTTAATAAAAAAATCACAAAATAAAAATCTTTTTTTGGGCTTTTGATTATATATATTTTTTTCTTTTTTTAAAACCATAATTGTCATCTATAAATAGGACACATTTACACACTTTTTGGTGGGGGGGGGGGGGGGGGGGCAATTTACAAAACCATACGATAAATAAAAGTTGTTCTTCACAAATCGAAGAACAACAACAATAAAACCCTAAACCTTCAACAACCCTAAACCCTATGAAAGGGAAAAGGAAAGGAAAAGGAATCTCATACCAAAGGAGAAACAAGATAAAAGAAAAAGAAGGGAAAAAGGAAGAGATACAAAAAACCACCACCAAGAGGAAAAGGCAAAAGAAGGGGAAAAGGCACATGGAAAAGAAAAAAGGAAAAGATACAAAAAACCACCACCAAGAAGGGGGAAAAGACACAAGAAGGAGAAAAAGCCAAAGGAACAGGAAAGAAAAGAAGGGATGAAGGAAGCAGCTTAATTTGGTCACGGCAAGGGGAGGTAACTTAGGTTTTTTTTTATTGCTGTTACTATTAATTGATTGAGTTTTTTTTGGAAAAGTTAGGGTTAGGGTTCATATTGAACCCTTGGGGTTTTAATAAATTTATTTTTAATAATTTTGGGTTTTTAAAATTGGTTTGTTTATTTAGAAATTATTATTATAATAATTGGAATCAAATCATTTTCTTTTTTTGTTTTTTTTCTGAGGTGGTGTTGGCCATTGGGCTTTACGCCCAATGTTTTTGGCACCTCCCATTTATGGCCCAATTACTTTTCCTAAAGGTTTTTACTCCCCTGGTTTTTTATTTATTTAAATTATTTGATTAAATTATAAATTAATTATTTTATTTAGGTTTTTTTAATTAGGAGATTTTAACATAAAAATAGAATTTAGGGTTGGTTTTTTTATTTTGGGATTTTTGTGGTTTTTTATTTCCATTTATTTCATTTAAAAATTATTACCATTGAAACAATTCCTTGATTCAAGTTGTAATAAGTTTTTCATTTGGTTTCTATTGCTTTTTTTTATCATTTAGTAAAAATTATTTAATTATATGGAAATTAAGTTTTTATGTAGATTTAATAAAAGGAGTTATTTTCTTAGGAAAATTATTTTAAAAGGATTAAAAAAAATATTAATAAATTAATTGGAACAAATATTTTAGGAGATTATTAATATGGATTTATTTTGGATTAATTTGTATTTTTGATATATTAAATTATTTGACGTTTGGGGTTCAATTTCTTTTTTTTTTTAAATTAGAAAAATGGTTTTAGAAGGAAAAAGGATTTTTAAAGTTTTAAGGGATTTACACATGGGGATAAAGCTCTTGGTCCGAGAGCCTAAATAAAGGATGGGATTTGGGATTGAGGAATTAAACTCTTGATATCCGAGAGTATAAATAAAAGGATTAAGGGATAAAGCTCTTGGTCCGAGAGCCTAAATAAGGGATGGGATATGGATTTTTGGGATAAAACTCTTCCTCCGAGAGTATAAACAATGGACCAAGGGATTTAAGGGATAGAACTCCTCATCTAGGAGTATAAACACTAGATTTAAGGGATAGAACTCTTTATCCAAGAGTATAAATAGTGGATGGGATTTAGGGATAGGATTTGGGATTTAGGAATAGGATTAGGGGGTAGGAATAGGGGAGGTGAACTACGATTACTCTGATCCTTCATTTTGAGGGTACGTAGGCATAGGGTTGCAAACCAACCCTAGCGAGTATAATTAGGAAAAAACTTAGGTTTTCTTTTCATTTAGACAAACAAACATGCCCTAAACTCAAAGGTGGATCCCATGGAGTACAATGGAAGTAAGGGGTGCCTAACACCTTCCCTTTACTTAACCGACTCCCGACCGTAGGAATCTCTACCTTAGGATAGGATATTTAGGTTTATCATTATTTTCCTTTAAAAAATATGGTGGCGACTCGAATATTTTTGCCGGCCACGACAAGGTGTATCACTAGTCGAGATGTAGTTTTCAATGAAGCTGAGATGGCTTTCAAGAAAATTGATGATTATGACGAAGAGCTGGAACAAGGAGAGATTTATGTTGAGGTGGAGCATGTTGATGCTGAATTGCGTATCCCAGATGAAGTCGAAGAAGAAGCAGAAGCTCTTGTCAAAGATGAGGAGACTGATAATGACTACCTGCTAGCAAGAGACAGGTCGATGAGAGTCATCAAGCCACCTCAGAGACCTGGGTATGCAGATCTTATAGCTTATGCCTTAATCTCTGCAAGTGAGGTTCTAGATGAAGAACCTAGAGACTATAAGAAAGTTATGAGGAGTCGAAATAAGACAGAATGGCTGAAGGCTATGGATGATGAGATGAAATCTCTTCATGATAACAATATCTGAGAACTGATCAAGAAAAGTTATGGAGTCAGGTTAGTCAGTTGTAAATGGATTTTCAAAGTTAAGGAAGGAATCGAAGGAGTGACGTCAAAAAGATACAAAGCAAGATTGGTCACTAGGGGGTTCACTTAGAAAGAAGGTGTTGACTTCAATGATGTGTTCTCTCTTGTTGTGAAGCATATGTCCATTTGAATGTTGCTTGCCACGGTGGCATAGTTCGACCTTGAACTGGAACAGATGGATGTGAAGATTGCATTCTTGCAAGGTGATCTGGATGAAACAATCCTGATGAGGCAACCTGAAGGGTATGTCGAAAGGGGGAAGGAAGACTATATGTTCAAACTGAAGAGATCTTTATATGGACTGAAACAATCTCCTCGACAGTGGAATAAGAGATTTGACAAGTTCGTGGCACGCATAAGTTTCATCAGAAGTCAGTTCGACCATTGTGTTTACTTCAGATTATGACCGGGTAAATTCATTTTTTATTTTGTTGCTTTATGTGGATGATATTCTAATAGCAAACAACAATGTTGAAGATGTAATGAGGGTGAAGGCAGAACTCAATAAGGAGTTCGACATGAAGGATCTGGGAGCTGCGTCCAGGATTCTTGGGATTGACATCCAAAAAGATAGAAAACAATCAAAATTATGCTTATCTCAAGAGGCATACCTACGGAAGATTCTCAAAAAGTATGGTATGTCGAATTTAAAGTCTGTTGTGACTCTGACAAACCCTCAATTCAAGCTGAGTATAGATCAGTGTCCTAGTACGGATGTCGAAAGAGCTTATATGAATAGCATTCCATATGCTAATATAGTGGGATCTTTGATGTATGATATGGTCTGTACTTGACCCGACATAGCATATGCAATAAGTCTTGTAAGCAGGTACATGGCGAATCCTGGAAAGGCTCACTGGCAAGCATTGAAGTGGATTTTAAGGTACATAAATGAGTCTCTGAATAGAGTCTTAATTTATGGTAGGGCATTGGGTGAAGATAGTAAAGCAGCAATCGAAGGATATGTTGACTCTGATTATGCAGGTTGTATGGATTCTAGAAAATCTATTTCTGGATATGTGTTCACTATGTTTGGGACAACAATCAGTTGGAAAACAACACTTCAGAAGGTTGTTGCCTTATCAACCACTGAAGCAGAATATATCGCCCTAACTGAAGCTGTTAAGGAAGCATTATGGCTTGAAGGTTTTGCAAAGGAGCTGAAACTTCAAGGTCAAGTTATCACTGTTAAATGTGATAGTCAGAGTGCAATACACATGTCGAATAACTCAGCCTATAATGAGCGAACCAAGCACATTAATGTGAGGCTGCATTTTGTTAAAGGGGTAATCGAGCATGGAGAAGTCCAAGTGCTGAAGGTTTCGACAGATCATAATGTTGCTGATATGATCACCAAGACGTTACCTAGTTGCAAGTTTTTCCACTATATGTAGTTGGCAAAGCTGCATGAAGAAAACTAGTTTGTTTCTTGATGTTAGAGTTAGATCCAAGGTGGAGATTTGTAAGATATTGGATCGAACTCTAGTTAGCATGTCGCCGAAGTCTGCTCACATGCTGTTGTCAAAGACCTACATGCTGTAGTCGAATTGTGTTCTAGTATGTAGTTGTCGGATTGGGCCTTGTGTTAAGGATTCAACTGTTTAAGTTTGCTTGTACCCTAAGTTAGCTTGTAATGGGTAATTGTTAAAAGGCCCATTAGTTTAGTATGTTAGGTTTTATTATAAATAACGTACTAGTCTCTCATCTTGTGGTGTGGCAAATCCTAATTAGGGTGAGAGGGTTATTTGTTATTCTTGAGTACTTGTAATCTGATTTGAAGAGAAAGTAAAGAATAACAGTTATAACCAATCCCCGTTGTTTTTTCCTTGTTAACCCTAATTCACAACAAATTGGTGTTGTGAGCGTGGAGAAGATGTCTTCAACAAAGTATGAGATTGAAAAGTTCACCGGAGTGAACGATTTTGGTCTGTGGTGCTTGAACGATTTTGGAAAGTGTTGTAGGCCTTTGGGTAATTGATCACAAACGATTTTGGTCTTCACGCCTTTATAGACATTTTCTAAAAAGACAAGCAAAAGACAGGGATACATTAATCACATAATTAAGTAAAACTCCCCGACCATTCAAACTAACAAACATGTGCTTCTAGGAATTGAGCATCTTAACAAGTAGGTTAATAATGGGTCCCAAGTGACTTCTTTTCTATGAATAGATCTAATAAGAAATCTCTAATATTAAAAGGAAGAATCTCAATTCTACAGTAAAGAAAGTAACTAGTAGTGTCCGAAAAAACGAGATTCACTCATGGTCGGTCCAAACATGTTAGTAACCATGTTCTCATTTTAAAAATAAAGACCTCTAAGAAAAAAAAGAAAAAAAAGAAAAAAAGGCTCTAATAGAAAAAAAAAATTAAATATTAATCAAATATTTTAACTTCTCTCAAATAATTGTTTCTTAATGCAATGGTAGAATAAAGTTATTCAAGGCCGAAGATCATCTGTTCAAGTCTTTTTAATGACATTTTTTATGAATAAAACAATTAAAATAAAATATAAAGTAAATTTATGAGTTTGAACCCATTATCTTTACATTGCAAAATGAACTATTATCCACTGCACTACTTTGTAATTCGATTATTTTCTTTGCATATATATATATATATATATATATATATATATATATATATATATATATATATATATATATATATATGATCTGGTGTGATCAGACTGGATCGTCGCGGCCTTCCGTGAAGGACAGAGTTGATGGTTATAGGAGAGAAGGGAGGTGTACCTACAAGGTACTCCGATGCCAAAGTAAGTTTGGGCTAGAGAGAAAGCAAGTACAAAGCTTTTAGGTATGATTTAGAATATTGAATAGTGATCAAATCTGATCCTCTCAAGTGAGAGAGTATTTATAGAAATATCCGCCAACGCGGGGCCAAGGTCTCCCATGTAACCGAAATATCTGGTCGGCCAATGGGAGACTGCCAGGTGGAAGGTCAAGCGCGTGACCTTTTGACCTGGTCCAACTGTCCCCGTGAGATCCGATGAGGTAGTTAGCCGCGTGAACTGTCAAGCACGTGAAGTGGACATCCCCAACAGTCATATTGTGCCATATGGCTAGATTGTGCCCAACGGCTAGATTGTGCCCAACAGCTAGATTGGTTGAATCCAGTTATTTGGCCTTGCCAAGAGCTGGATTGGATTGGGTCTTACCCTACTGTGGGCCAAGCGTCTGCCCAGTCCAGAACAGGAGCCCCCAAGTCTTTGCTCTGGGGAAGAGTGATGACTTGAGATAACCTTATTGGTTGTCGCTTTCGAATGACAATGTTCGGGGACATGCCCTTTGCCTGTTCTATGGTCAGCATGGTCAACAGCTGGTCGCTTATGAGCCCGATAGCCCTTTTGTATGTGAGGACATGCTCGCGAAAATGGCATTTTTTTGTCGATCAGGTTTAGTAAAAGTGCTCGCGAAAGGAAGTTTTTTATGTCGACGAGCCCTGACGAGGACGTGACATGTGCGTACTGTCGAGGAGGATATGCTTGCGGGGAACTAGAGAAGACTTAGGGAATGAAACGTCTCACTTTGAGAATACGAAACAAAGATTCCCTTCTAACACATGGTGGTGCAATTATTTTTTGTCAGGGCCTAGGGGATATAGGCTATGATGGCTTTTGCACTTCCCCAAGCGAGCAACTCCTTATAAAAAGGGGGGAGCGAGGATTCATTTGCACACTTTGTGCAAATTTCTCTCCCAAAACCTTTTGCTCTGCAAATTATCCTTTCGCCGGAGTTCATCTCGCCGCCGTCAATCTTCATCGTCTACATCCAGGTCTTCACCTTCAACCTTCAGATCTTCAAGTAAGTTCTTCATCCCTTCTTGTTAGTTCTAGGATGTTCTTAGTTTTCTAGAAATTGGTTGCGTTTTCCGGCGACTCATGAATTTTCGGGTTGAATATTCATGTGTTCTTCGATGAACACATGAATTTTCTGGGGAATTCATGAAGATCGTGAAGAACGTGATGAACCTAGGATGAATGTCTTTGAATGTAGTGTAGGACTGTGTAGATCTTCCTAGGTTTCTGGTTTGGAGTAACTTAAGTTTGTAGTCGGGCATTAGGCCTTCCTGACGCGAGAATTGATTTTTGCGTGTTTGACAAGTTCTATTCTGTCGAGGAAACTCGTCCTCGTGAAATCCTTTATGGAGTCGCGGAGACTCATCCCTGTTCTACGGGGAAAAGGATTTTGCCACGTCTCGGTACTGTCGACTAGGGCTTGAGGGCATCCTCGAAACTATTCCTCGCTCTTTCACTTGATTAGTGGTGGAAAGGTGAATTTGATCTCTATCGTTGAATTCACTTTTGCTTCCTCTACTTTTCAGGTGAAATGGCCGACAGAAACGAGGGAGTCGTCCCCGACGTTGGAGCACCCGTCAAGCATGCTAATGTCAGGATGGCTGAGGGGGATCTCGACTAGATCGCCCAAGAGCCAATGTCGACGAGATCGACTTTCACCGAAGAGGAGGCTCATGAGTTCCCTTACCTTGAAGACCGGGCAGAGGATGCACCCGTGAACTGGAAAGCTCTTTGCCCCACAGAGGATGACCGGATATGTTGGGTGTATCTGGGGATGAGATTTCCCATGTATGAATTCGCTTTCGTGGAGGCGGGGTATCGTCTTCCCTTCACCAATTTCCAAGAGACCATCTTCTGTCATCTCGAACTGTGCCCTGCCCAACTGCATCCAAACGCTCTGGCGTTTATTAGGGCCTTTAAGCCGGTCTGCCGATATCTGAAGGTCGGGGACACAAGTGGATTTTTTCTTCTGCATATTCCAAATTCAAAGGAGCATGGCAGGTCCAAAACAAAGCTGGGTGTCCTTTAAGCAACAGAGCAGACTATTCTGGCAGTATTCGGAGTCTGTCCGAAACTTCAAATACAAGTTTGTGGTCATGAAGCCTGTCTCGGAGGCAGCCAAGGAGTCTCTTGCCACCATGGAAACCGTGGAGGTTGATGGTCGGGAGGTAACGAGGACGATATCAAATTTCCCGCTGGAATGGGTGTTTGCCCACTTAAGATATAGGACTGGTCAGTTTCTTGTCAAGCATGACCAGCTAAGTGACGGGGACAAAGAGTCTTTCCGGGCATTGCATGTCTTCGTGGAGAGTTTCATCCCCGCTTTCGTGGTGGATAAGGACAACAAAGTTCTGCTTGGGGAAGATCGGGAGCCTGCTCGTGCAGCTTGCTACATAAATACCAAGGCCCTCCTCGAATGTGAAAACAAGGATGTTGCGTTTGAGCTCCTTGGTATAGATTATCCCTTTGCCCGTACTTTTAACGTCTTGTGCAATGTGATAATCCTTTTTTGTTTATGCAGGGAAAATGTCGAACATGCGGGAGCGCTTTGTAACACCCTAAAATTTTCCCTCCTATTTATACCTTTAATAAGTGGCATATGCTTCACATTTCATATGCATTTAGGTCATAAGCATTACACATGCATCATTGGTCTTCCCAAGGCATAGGATCAGAGGTTTCTATCATTGATTGTTCAAGGCAAGGAGAATGAGACATACTCAAACACTCAAGCTACAAAGGCTTCTCAAGCCTCAAGACATCTCATTTGGTTCACCATTCCATCAGAAGATTAAGATTGGCAAGAAAACTTGAAGAGGATCACCTTCTCATATCCCTTGATCCTCCAATTAGAGTTTTGGTCATCTAAGAATGTGATACATCATGAGAAAGGATCTTTGAGCTTTGACAACATCTTATCACATAGAACATCTTGGTTCAAAGGATTCTCCATCCTCTCCAGAGGAATTAGGATTTTGACCATCAGTCAACATCTCCTAACTTTTTGGGCCAAAACTAGGGTTTTGCATAAAAGTAGTCTATCTCTGATTTTTTGGGCAAACGTGATTCTATGGTACTCTATATGTTCTCAAGCATCTAGTGATGGATTGTGGACCATCAATTTCATTCACAAGGGTTTCAATTGGACATATGATTGAGAATCAGTCAAAATTGGGGATAAAGTCAACTAATCAAGGAAAAGTAAACTTTTGACTTTTTAAGGTCAAATTTGAGTTCATCATGTCAAATGTGATCAAGGGATGAGATTTGATCAAGAAATACCAAAGGAATCATCAAAATCAAGCTTGTGTTGAAAGTTATCAATTTGGGAAAAGTAGGGTTTTAGAAACTTTCCATTTTGGGAAAGTTCTTCATGCCATGCAGCCACTTTCAAGGCCATTTTTTAGCATGATGCAAGCTTCATTTCAACTTTTGTCAAACATGAAAGTTGTAGTATGCATTCCAAGCTTTTCAACCATATAAAGTATGTGCCATTTGGATTATTGGATCAAAACTTGTGATCAATCAAAGTTGAGGCATTCAAGTTGTGAAATTGGAAAAACTTAGAATTTTTCTAAGTACCTAAACTCAATTTTGTGACCATGTTTTCAAAGCTATTTTCCATGATGATTTAGGTCTATATTCAAGTTGCCTTCAACATCAAACATATAGTAACAAGTTCCTTCTTTAATTTGGTACCAAAATCACACCATTTGGTTCACTAGCCATAGAGTTATGCTCATTCAAAACCTTGATCTCAAAGTTGTGAAAAACATGAAGACACTTAGCATTTTCCAAGCTCAAAATGCAGCTTTTGTGCCCACGAATTCAAAGTCATTTCTTATGGTGTTTTAGACCTCAAATTCAATCCTTTTAATATCCAACTTGTTGTGTCAAATGAGAGCTTCAGTTTGGAACCAAGATTGAGTGATTTGATTCCATATTCACCAAGATGTAATCCTCCAAAATCACTACCATGAGTATGTTTGTCAAGGGTTCCAAGCCATGCCACATCACTCAAATTCAATAGCAAACCAATGTCCTTGCTGCTGCAATTATGCCATGCGCATCACAAACCAACATTACCATTTCAACCCATACAAAACCTTACATATATAACACCATGCATACATTATTCTTACTTCATGTGGCCATGAGAAAAACAAAGAGAAACTTAGTGAACAAGCATCACAAATTTTGATTGTACCATCAACATTTCCCCACCACACATCATCATCATTATCATCATGATACTCACCATAACATTCCACACACACTCACTAAACCAACATTAACCCGTGTGCTCACATTTTTACTCTCATTTTGCAATTTCCACTAATCATCATCCTAACTATTTTAACCATGATTAACCCTTAAACTAGCACTTAACCTCACCTATATAAACTCTAACAACCCTCTAATAGAATGGTTACACTTCATTTTTCACAAAATCAGATCAAAAAATTCCATTGATACCAAAATTTCATAGCTTCAGATCTTGCTCATTTTTTAAGCGTTCTCCATTCTTTTTTCATCATCTTCATCATCACACACTACTCTCCCTTCTGTATGCATTGTTTTTGAACTGGAATCACCACAACATCATATACCAGTTTAACAACTTCATAATCATTTTGGAATCACATCAAGATTCAAGGGTTTTCAGGCATTTATTTTGCCTCCAAGTGTAAATTACAAGACTTGCATGAAGTTTCTAGGGTTTTTGTGAGCTTGGAAGTCATCTCAGGCCAGGTAACTTTCTTAAACTTGAAGCATCATTCTAGGAGGATTCATGAGGCTAGGATCATGTAGATACTTGCATCTAAAGTCCCCTTGATGAAGGCAATATTTTTGGATAGAAATTAGGGCAAGATGTGAGGTTTTGGAATTCTCATATCTAACTTATTTTCTTCGCATCTCTTAATATAGCCATTATATGGAGATTTTGAGGTTAGACATGTGTTGCACCCCAAAATTTGATCTCCTCACTTTATTACTAACTGGCTTATGTTGCATTGCATTTTGCATTATCATGTGCGCATACCATTGGTTCTTAGCATGGGGTCAAGGTGCCTGAGGCAGTTCTTCAGAGGATCAAGCAAGAGTCCTGGTATTGTCCAAGAGAGCTCAGGTGGATCATCCTCTCCTAACCAGTGCATAGATTAGGGTTTTGAGATTCTTGGGTTTATTGCTTCAATAGGCAAGCTCCTTGGGTTTTTATCATCATCAAATGGCATATCCTATCTTTGTTGGAGAGGATACACATCATATTCAGAGGAATTTGGATTTGGAGACTGTACTATTTCCTCCTAGAATGAGGGTACCATAACTAGGGTTTGCTATAAAGTCAGTTCATTTCTGATTTTTTTGGGAAAGACTTGATTCTATGGTATTCCTTGGGTCCCCAAGTATCTAGGGATAGGGGGGTTGCCCATCAGTTTGTTTCAGAGGAAGTTCAATTGGCCAATGGATTGAAACTCAGTTGAATTTGGGGAAAAGTCAACAGTGTAAGGAGAAAAGTCAATTGTGAAATTTTGAGGTTCTCTTCAGGGATTTCAAGGTCTCACATCCTCGTATGGTCCCCAGGGGTCAAATTTCATACATATTTGTCAGGAATCAGGAGTTGGTGCAAAGTTTCCAAATTTAGAAAGTGACCTATAATGAAAAGTTTCCATTTTTGGCAAGTTTCTACACCAACTTCAACTTAATTTTACACCATCAAGGATGCTTCAGATGAATTTTTCTCCAACATGAAAGTTGAAGATATTTTTCTCCTCTTTCCAACAAGTACTAGTGGGTCTCCATATCATTTGTGAAACTCCAGTTATGATCAAAAGAAGGCAAAGTGGTTTTTAGGGTTTTTCATGATGCCATTTTCACAATTTTGGGCATGGTGACCTATAATCAATTCCATTGCTTCATGTCACATTCCAATATTAAAAGACATGCCTTGAGGATTATTTTTGACCCAAGAATGAAGAAATTCCATGGATTATTATTCACTTTTTTTTCCATTATTCAAATTTCCCAAAATGTCTAAAACTCATAAACCATTTATTTTCAAGGCCCAAGTTAAAAGTGGTGTGATTAGCAACTCAGATACAAGTGATCCATCATGAATTCAAGGGCATGGAATGGATGTATTTTTCACTTATTCACATAATGCAAAATTCCAAAATAATTCAAAAATCATTAAACATGGAATTACCCAGGCCTAATTCGTATTCAACTGAAAACCCTAGCTTATATAAACCCATTCATACATTGGTTAGGGTTCATACACGTACAATTGGAGGAGTTCTCAAGAAAACCCTAAAAGAGGATTTTTCATCAAAACTCACGACCCACAAGGTTTTGGCCAAAAGTTCTTCCACAAATATTTTCCTGGGGATTTCTAGAGTGCAAATCGACCACCATTTGCAGCCAAAAGCAAGGAACGGAGCTGCTCCATCTCAGGTTGAGAGGTTTTTTCGTGGTCTTAAAACTCCCATTTTTTGCATGAATATTGAAGTGTGATGATGGGTGATCACTCTGGTATAATTATTTTTTATTATGGATGTGTGGATTGCTTGTAATGTGGATTTAAAGTTTTGCACCCTAATGGTTTTTCATTCGTTTTTCATTATACGCTAACAATTTGGAATTTTTAAGGCCATATTTGGATTCCTGGCGTTTTTCTGGTCAAAATAGTGTACCCATACGCAATTTCTGGAGAAAAACTCATCGCAGCCCACCGAAGAGGGTGGCCGGAGCCCTAGCTCCGGCGGCTGCCTGAAACCAGTCCGGCGGGGAGAGTTGAGAGGAAGAAGAGATAATCTTGGCCCTTCATTGCCAGATCTAACGCGCCATGTGCTGCCACTTGTCTTTTATTTTCGTTTTTTATTTTATTAATCGTACGTAGGCCATCCCATGTCATTACTGTATGCACATCTAATCATGGCTGTTGGATGCATTTAATTTTTGATCGCACAGCAGAGATGAAGACAACACATTAATAAGGGGGCGTGCGTCGCACATGGCACGCCCATGGTAAGATCACCCTTACTTTTTTTTTTGTTTTTTTATTAATGATGGGCGGACTGCTATACGCACCCCCGTCTCCGGCCCAATTCCATTCTCAACGCACTTTCCTCTACTAATCACACCCCCCCCCCCCCCCAGGTTTTTTTATTTTTTATTTTTCTGATGGATCATATGCGCATGGACTGCTATACGCACCCCCCGCCTTCAGCCCATTAGCATTTTCAACATGTTTCTTTTGCTGAGTGCACCCCCAACCCACGTTTAATTCATATTTTTATTTTGTTTAATCCTTACTATTTCATATTTTAATCATTAAAATTAGTAGATTGCACTTATAAAATTCTAAAAAATTCATACATCATTTATACTGTCTTATAAAATTTTTACAAATTTTATTTTTTTATTTTTATTTTATTCTTATCATTTAAATTAATTGTTTAAGTCAACTTCTTTTTTAATTACACATATAATGCATACTTGAACTTCTTCATTTTATTTCTCTTCATCTATAAATTCTTTTTCATCCGTTCTTTTTGCATTCATTCATGAACATTCTAAAGTGCTTAAAAATATTTTTCTGGCATTTTTAAATATTTTTGATGTTGCATTTAGGTCCTTCTCTTTGGCACATTGAACCCTCTCCCTTACTTGAATTTTGTAGGATTATTTGAATGGCTAACATTTTGGATTTCTGCAGGGACTTTTTATATGTTGTTTGCCTCTGGGTGAGGAACTTTAATGATTAATTTGAGAATTTTAGGGGTCATTTTTCTAATTATTTGATTTGCTTTCTCTTGAGACTCTCTTGTGTGCGCATCCTTGATCTTATCTAATTACCTTGTTGAAAGGCACTTGTGCCATTTGCTTTGAGGATGTTCCTTTGATCTTGGAATTCATGTTTGGATTAGTATTATCATTGTTTGCCATGACGTGATTTCCATTCACCTTCTTCCTTTTATTTATATCTGTTTCTCACTAATCTTTTATGCAGCGTCTAAGGTAAGTTCTTTAAGGGTGTGGATAAGCATCCATATTCACTTTTACTATTCTCTCCTTCTCTCATCTTCTTTCTTTAGGATTTGGGTTGTCTTCAAACCTCACTAACCGTAGGTCACCCATGCATGATGACTTTAGGATCTATAGTCCCCCTTAGAGTTACCCTTGTGTCTTCTCTCTTCTCATCTCAAATTTCTTTAAAAAACTTAATAATAATAAGGTGTATTGCGCACGAGCCTTAAGTATGGGGAATGAGAAATGAGGGGCTTCCTCTCATCTTTCTAGAGTGCTTAGCGAGCGTCCTGTCTTGGGACGATGCGTTAAGTATTCGCCCCTGTGCCCTAGACTTTGGTGCAATGCAACTTAGGAATTAACTTAAGCCACTTCTGTCCTAAAAAACACAAACCAACTTCAAACCTTTTTGTCCTTCGGGACCTTCAACTTAAAGGCTATTTTCAAAAAGGGCACGTTACTTTCCGTCTGAGTCGCAAATAGGCATCGACCCTAACTGTCGGACGCGAGCTTAACGTCGCTCATAAAAAACACAAAAAGAACTTGGTCCGAACTACGTTGACTCTGAATTCCCCATTGCACAAAGGGGGTACGTAGGCCTAGGACGTTGACGTCCTACCGAGTCTGTCTTTGTCTTCCTCTCCCGTCTTAGTACAACCCTAGATGATAGTATGACTCACCCTTAGAATAGACAACAAGCGTGGATCCCATCGAGTACGATGGACGCGTGGGGTGCTAGCACCTTCCCCTCGCGTAACCGACTCCCGAACCCAGGCTATGGTTGCGATGACCATTCCTTTCCCTCTTCCTCAGGTTTATGCGGTGTTCCCTTTCGCTCTCTTGGGATAAATTTACACGGCTGGCGACTCTATTTTTCCGCGCCACTCTCGCGTTTGTACCTGGATGAAAATCCTGGGAGCGACAGCTGGCGACTCTGCTGGGGACTCTGGTTGACCTATGCTGGTCCATCCCTAAGCGAGTCAGTCCTAACGCTTGCTTGTCTTTGTTCTCTTTGGGTGTTTTGTTTTGATTTGCTTTATGTGTTGTATTTTATTTTTATTTTTACCGCATTTTCTGCATTTCATTTTTTATTATTGTCATGCTGCTGTGCTGTGCTGGCTGTCTCTGTTTTGCAGGTTGGGTGGGACCGAGAGCAAAGCCAATACAAAGGCTTGAGAATACCCTAGGACTAGAGTGGAAAGTAGTGGGACCTACGTGCCCGCTTGGTACGTTTGTGTGTTCACGAAATTCACAACCAGACGAGGCTATCTTGGGATGCATTCTAACGTGTGTGTCTTGCGCATGTTGGGGTGTTGATCTAGACAGCTGTCGACTCTGGTGACCGATCATTGAGGACCTTAGTGGAAACATCCCTCTTTAGTGGTGACAGTGGCAGACCACATCCTGTGGCAAACCCATTCGCACCCGAGGGCCCGCTTTGGAACTCGCATAGGATGACCCCTACGTTTTGAAGAGAATCAGTGGAGGCACTCCTCGATTGACTTTAGTACTGTACCCCGAGGGATGAATGTACTATTGTTTCTCGACCTCAGTGCCAAAGCTGAGGACCTTCCGCTTTGGAGAATCAGTTGAGGCCTCCTCGATTGATGATGATGCCAAACCAGAAATGGTGAACGTATCATCATTTCTCGACCTGAGAGCCCGGGATACTGAACATCCTAGTACCCACACGTGAGAGGGGATGGGCGTTTGCAGGTTTGCAGGTAACCGAAACTTTTAACCTACCCGGTTTTCTGGATTTCTCATCGATATCTGATTATTTGGGTTCCTCAGTGGTTCAGAATTCTGGTTTCTCGTTCGGCTAACAGCACAGCACATCCAGCAGTGTGCCTTGACCCCATGTTTGCATGAGCATATCATTTTTCTTGCATTCTGACGTGTTTGACATTTTTCAGGGCTTGCATCTTACTCTTGATTCCGGTTTTCTGAGGTTACTTCAGTATGGACGTTCAAAGAAAGAAAACTGTTGCTTATTCATTCCCAGAACCGACTTTGACACTGATTCACAAATTGATTAATATGGCTGGTTCCGGAGTTCGTACAGAGTTCAGTGGAAGGTATGGAAGACTTCTGAAATTTGTCTATAATATCTCCCAGTATGAGAAGGATGCCATTCACACACTTCTTCAGTTTTACGACCCGTCTCTGCGTTGCTTCACTTTCCCGGACTACATCTTGGCTCCAACGTTGGAGGAATTCTCATTTATTTTGGGAATTCCTATCAGTCATGATATAGTTTTCTTTTCTAAGGAACACCCCGGTATGAAAGAAATGGCTGTGGCTCTCCATATTAGTGAATCCGTCCTGAACAGTAATGTTGAAGAAAAACAAGGGGTTAAGGGTTTCCTATTGAAGTTCCTGTTTGATCAAGCCTGCATACATGTCAAAGAGAAGATCTGGACTGCTTTCCAAGCTATCCTAGCTATCTGTATCTATGGGATTATTTTGTTTTCGAATATTCCTGATCTGGTGGATGTGCATGACGTCAGAGTCTTTATTTCAAAGAATCCTATACCTACCTTGCTAGGTGATGTGTACCATTCAGTTCACTATAAGAATGAGAATAGGCGTGGGAAAACTGTAAGTTGCTGTGCACCACTCTTAGCTACTTGGTTTTTGAGTCCTCTCCCTGAATCTGGCGCTTTCGTTGATACGAAAGATTCTCTGAAGTGGTCTAAGAGGGTTATGGGCTTGACTGCTGATAACATCGTTTGGATTAATCGTGACTTGCTAGGAATGGAGATTATTTGCAAATGCGGAGAATTCCCTAATGTTCCTTTGATAGGGAGGAAAGGTGGAATTAACTATAATCCCTCCCTAGCTATCAGACAGTTTGGCTATCCTTTGAAGAATCCACCCGAAGAGCGAGATGTCCGAGAATCCTTATTCTTCAATGGTATTGAGGATCAAGGGTTGATAAAGAAAGTTGTGAATGCTTGGAGACAGGTGACTAAGAAGGGTAAGATTCTATTTGGGAAAAGTAACAATCGGGCTTTCCCTTTCTATGTAGAGTGGATTAAGAAGAGAGCAGAAGAGGAGCTTCTTCCATTCCTGGTGGAACCACCTTTGTATCCTTTGGTGATCGAGCCTCCTACCACTGTTGAGTTGGAGAAGTATAACAAATTATGGGCTGAAAAGGAAAGGTTGCGGGAAGAAAATAGTGAGCTAAAGAGAGAAATTTATCAGTGGAAACATGAGCGGGGTGAAGCTATTCATACCGCCAAGTTGAAGACAGAGCTCCTTGCTAAAGCAGAAAAAGAGCTTGCTGACATGGTCACATCCAGAGAGAGAATGAAACAAGCTTTGGATGGTATCAGTAGCGTTCTCAGGTCCAAGGAGGAGGAATTAGGCAACGCTTTGTTGAAGATTCACAGGTTCAATGATCACCAAGAAACTGCCATGGCTGAGAATAAGAGAAAGGAAGACGACTACATAGCTAAGATTGATCAGTTGAAGTCGACGCTAAAGAAGAAAGACGCCGAGATCTTATCAGGGATATTCAAGAGACAAGTAGTCGAGGGTCAACTCAATGAAGCCATAGCCTCCATGGAAGAACTGAAAGTCCAAGCTGAAGTGAAGAAACCTAGACATGAGGGTCCTAGCATGAAGGGTGTTTCTGGAGAAGACGCTTGGGAGTTACATTGCCGATACTTGGATGGGATCATACACAGGAGAGACCTTCTCATTCAAGGGCTAATTCAAAGGCCGAAGCATCCCGATACCAAAAAGTTGTTCAAGGAGATTCAAGACTGGTGCAGAAAGCATAATGGATGGGGGGGATTGACACTTGTGAATTTTGATGACATGCCATAGTTTCCTTTTCTCTTTTATTGTATGTGGATCACCACCAGGCTTGTTGGTTGGGACCTATGGTTTTTTATATTCAGACTTGTTATCTCGGATTTGTGACTGTTGACATTTGGCTTTTCTCTGGTTTTCTTAATATATGAGCAGAAGTTCCATTATATCTTGTTATTAAATCGGAATCAAGGGGTGGATCGCCCTGTGAATTTTCAAACACGTCCATTTGCATGTGCATATTCATAATCATTTTGCATGACAGGTGTTTATCTCCGGTATTCTTATCTTGTTCTCATCTCAGAATTGCAGATCAATGTATTCACCGGTATCCTACTAAGCAGAATCGGAAGAGACTCATGGATCAGCTACAGAATGAGATCATTGAGATGCGGACTCGCATGAACCAATTCATGGAGTTGATGCAAGGGGTTGCTCAGGGACAAGAACAGTTGAGAACTCTCGTTCAGCCACTGATTGCGAGGGTTGATAATGATGGTGTCCTTCATGGAGGACTCCAGACTGGTGTTACTGATGATGGTCAGAATGGTCCTACTGGCGGAGGTATTCCTGCTTCTGGTGTTGTGATTCCTCCGGGCGGAGTAGAAAGTGTTGTGGTTCCCACTGCAGTGGGAGGTGGTACTGGTACTGGCGCAGTTCAGGGACGTCGGTATGATGATGTTCAGGATGATGTATTTTCTTTGCCAGGTGGGGATGCTGGTCCCCAGACTGATCAGGATCAGAGGACCCGGTTGATTGAGGAACAGCTAAGGGGTGTTGTGAATCAGGATTCTGTGGGAATGGATCTAGAAGATTTGGGGCTGGTTCTAGGCGTTGTTATTCCGCATAAGTTTCAGACTCCCACTTTCGAGAAGTATAATGGTATGACTTGTCCAAGGACCCACGTCAGGGCATATGCAAGCAAGATGGCTGCATATGCGAAGAATGAAAAACTGATGATGCATTGCTTCCAAGATAGCCTATCTGGGGCATCCCTGGAGTGGTATATGCAACTGGAAAGGAAGGATATGCGCAGTTGGAGAGATCTGGCAGGGGCATTTATCAAACATTACCAATATAACACCGATATGGCTCCTAACAGAACACAGTTACAGAATATGTCGCAGAAGAACAATGAGAGTTTCAAGGAGTACGCTCAGAGGTGGCGGGAACTGGAAGCTAGAGTTCACCCTCCCATGTTGGAGCGTGAAATGATAACTATGTTTATGGCCACCTTGCAGGGTCATTACTTTGAAAAGTTGGTACCGTGTATGTCGGGAAAATTTGCTGATTTGATCTTGGTAGGAGAGATGGTAGAAAGCGGAATCAAGGCGGGAAAGATATCAGGCAGTGATGGGTCCTCATCTGGAGGAAGTAAGAAGCCTTATACCAATGGTTATAAGAAGAATAAGGGAGATACAAACTCTGTGTCATCATATCGTGGTAGAGATGGACCTCGTCAGAACTACAATCAGCAGGCGGCTTCTGTAACCATCCCAGCAGCACCTCAATAGCCAGCAGCGTCTCAGCAATAAAATCAGACTCCTCGCCGGTCTCAGCCTCTGACTAGGCGAGATAGGCATTTTGACACTCCGCCTCTTCCGTACGCTCAATTATTTCAGTACTTGCTACAGTTACAGTTAATCCAGAAGAGAACATTGGCTCCACCTACTGGTAATCCACCTCCCGGCTATGACGCCAACGCCCACTGTGAGTTCCACTCTGGGGCACCCGGACATTATATTGAGAACTGTAAAGCTTTTAAGCATCAGGTTCAAGATCTGCTAGATTCCAAAGCCATCAATTTCTCCAATGACGTCCTGAATGTGAATCAGAATCCGATGCCGAATCACGGTGGGCCGAAGGTCAATGCTATTATTGAAGACTGTGCAGACTTGAGTTTGATTTCAGATGTGAACGAAATCTAAACTCCCTTGGGTGTGGTAAAGGAAAGACTGTTGAAGGGAGGGGTATTTCCCGGTTGTGATGAAGGTTGTGTAGAATGTGTGTCGCAGCCAGGCGGTTGTGATTTATTGAAAGCAGGCATTCAGAAAATGATCAGCGAAGGGGTATTACAGTTTGACAGGGGCTGTAAGCAGAGTATTGTTACTGACAGAGAGATTGATGTTTCCACGATAACAATTCCATTCAAGACGATAACTATATCAGCGCCGGCGAGACCAGTGCCGATCACTATCACTGTTCCCGGACCAGTTCCGTATGAGAGTACCAAGGCCATCCCATGGAATTATGGGGCCAAGGTGTTTGTTAATGGTAAGAAGCTGGAATTGGAAAAGACATCAGCTGTGAACACAGGGGTGTAAAATCTTGTTGAAGCATGGGCTATCACTAGGAGTGGTAGAGTCTTTATTCCCTCAGAGAATCAAGCTAGCAGTTCAAGACAAGACAAAGGTAAGCAGATGATAGATGAGTCTGTACAGAGGCAGGAAGCTAATAATTCTACGACAAAGCCAGGTGGGGATACTTTCTCAGAAGATGTAGAAGAGTTTATGAGGTTGATCAGAAAAAGTGATTACAAGATTGTTGACCAGCTTCACCAAACTCCATCGAAGATTTCCATCCTATCCTTACTGTTTGCTCCGAGGCACACCGCAATGCACTACTGAAGATTCTGAATATGGCTTATGTACCACAGGAGATATCTGTCAACCAGTTAGAAGGGGTTGTGGCTCATGTGAATGCTGGTAATGGTTTGGGTTTCACCGATTTAGATCTGACTCCGGCTGGGAGGAATCACAACAACGCTCTTCATATTTCAGTGGAATGTCGTGGTTCTTTAATGTCGCATGTGTTAGTTGATACTGGGTCGTCTTTGAATGTGCTACCGAAGAAGGCTCTGATGAAGTTGGATACTCGCGGGTTGATTTGTACACCAAGTGACTTGGTGGTACGTGCTTTTGATGGCTCCAAGAGGTCAGTGTTTGGAGAGTTAGTTCTGCCGTTCAAGGTGGGTCCGGAGGTTTTCAATACCACCTTTTACATAATGGATATTCAGCCTGCCTATAGTTGTTTGTTGGGACGCCCATGGATCCATGGTGCTGGGGCAGTAACTTCTACGCTGCACCAGAAGTTGAAGTATATGGTGGATGGCCACGTTGTGACTGTTTGTGGTGAAGAAGATATCATGGTGAGTCACCTGTCGACCTTCAAGTATGTAGAGGTAGATGGTGAGATACAGGAAACTTTATGCCAAGCCTTTGAAGCTGTGAAGATTCCCCAGGAACCCCCAAAGGCAGTCATTCAGCCTGAGGTGGTTACCCAACCTGAAGTCGTCATACAACCAGAAGTTCCAATGTCCTCTTTCAAAGAGGCGCGTGCTATAGTTGAAGCTGGTGGTTCTCAGAAGTGGGACAGTGTTATTGATGTTCAAAGGAAGCAAGATACTCATGGACTGGGTTACAAGCCACCTATGCGTTCTGAAGAGCCTCCCAAGTTCTATGGTCCAGTCCGTTTCACCAGTGCCGGTGTTTTCTTCGACAGAGTCAATGCTATTGAGGATGAAGGAGATAGTGATTGTGACATGGATGAATGGATCCGCCCCTGCATTCCTGTTCAGAGTCTAGGCAACTGGTCCTCCGAGAAAGTTATCCAAGTGACGCGCCCGGAGTAATTTACTTTTGTTTTCTGTTATGTTGAGTCCTACGCTCTGCCCGAGGCGTAGTGATATTTATTTGTAGGGCTTGGATGTTTTATTTACTATTTTTATCATTAATAAAGGATGTTTTTTCATTCAAATATTTTGATCCCTGTCTTTTTATTTTTACTTTTTGCATGTTAACCCACATCAAAATGGCAATGTGTTTTCTTGTTTGTTGCACTCATAATAAACATAAAACATCCATCATGCAGGTTTCTTTGTTCAGATTCCACCTAAGACTTAGCTATGGCTCGACATGACTTCGACAATCCCATCTATCAGGCCGAAGAAGGGACTGACGAAGACTGTGACTTACCAGAAGAATTAGCCAGGCTGTTGAAACAAGAGGAAAGGGTTATTCTACCTCATCAGGAGGAAGTTGAGACTATTAATCTGGGAACCGAGGATGTTAAACGAGAAGTAAAGGTTGGGGCTTCCCTGGAAGACACTGTTAAGGGAAGATTGGTTGAGTTACTTCGAGAGTACGTGGATATCTTCGCCTGGTCTTACCAAGACATGCCTGGGCTTGACACGGACATTGTTTCACACCGGCTGCCGCTCAAAGAGGGTTGTACTCCGGTCAAGCAGAAGTTGAGAAGGACGAAACCAGATATGGCTGTCAAGATCAAGGAAGAGGTTCAGAAGCAGTTGGACACCGGATTTCTTGCCGTAACAAATTATCCTCCGTGGGTTGCTAATATTGTACCTGTACCTAAGAAGGATGAGAAGGTCAGGATGTGTGTCGATTACCGAGATTTGAATAGGGCGAGCCCGAAGGATGATTTCCCGCTCCCCCACATTGATGTGTTAGTGGACAATACTGCTCAATATTCTGTATTTTCCTTCATGGATGGCTTCTCTGGGTATAACCAAATCAAAATGGCCCCAGAGGACATGGAGAAGACTACTTTCATAACACCGTGGGGAACATTTTGCTACAAGGTAATGCCCTTTGGATTGAAGAATGCTGGGGCAACCTATCAGCGGGCGATGGTGACTCTCTTTCATGATATGATTCACAAGGAGATCGAAGTCTATGTTGATGACATGATTGCGAAGTCACAGACAGAGGAAGAACACTTGGTAAACCTCCAGAAGCTGTTTGAAAGGTTGAGGAAGTTCAGATTGAGGTTGAATCCGAACAAATGCACTTTCGGCGTGAGGTCTGGTAAATTGCTGGGATTCATTGTTAGTGAAAGAGGTATCGAGGTTGATCCTGCAAAGATAAGAGCCATACAAGAGATGCCTGAGTCGAGGACAGAGAAAGAGGTTCGGGGTTTCTTGGGGAGGTTGAATTACATTGCCAGGTTCATCTCTCATCTGACGGCTACATGTGAACCAATTTTCAAGTTGTTAAGAAAGGATCAAGAGGTCAGGTGGAATGAAAATTGCCAAGAGGCGTTTGAAAGGATAAAGACGTATTTGCAGGAACCTCCAGTCCTTATGCCACCGGTGTCTGGGAGACCTTTGATTATGTACCTTACGGTTCTTGAGAATTCGATGGGTTGTGTGCTCGGTCAACACGACGAGACGGGTAAGAAAGAGCACGCCATTTACTACCTGAGTAAGAAGTTCACTGATTGCGAATCAAGATACTCTATGCTGGAAAAGACATGTTGTGCACTCGCTTGGGCAGCCAAGTGCCTAAGGCAGTATATGTTAAATCACACAAACTTGTTGATTTCGAAGATGGATCCGATTAAGTACGTGTTTGAGAAGCAGGCACTTTCTGGAAGGATAGCCCGTTGGTAGATGGTTTTGACAGAGTACGATATTCAGTATGTTTCTCAGAAGGCCATTAAGGGAAGTGTTCTGTCAAAATATCTTGCTGAACAGCCGATCAAGGATTATCAGCCTATGAAGTTTGAGTTTCCAGACGAGCATGTCATGTTTATGAAAATGAAGGATTGTGAAGAGCCTCTGCCTGACGAAGGACCTGAGATTGGATCACAGTGGAAGATGATTTTTGATGGGGCTGTCAACTCGTATGGTAATGGAATTGGGGCAATCATTACGACTCTGAAGGGTTCTCATATACCTTTCACTGCCCGGTTAGCATTTGTGTGTACCAACAACGAGGCGGAGTATGAAGCATGCATCATGGGGTTAGAAGAAGCAATTGATTTGAGAATTAAGAACCTCGATGTCTATGGTGATTCCGCGTTGGTGGTTAATCAGATTACAGGAGAATGGGAGACTCGTCAGGCAAATTTGGTACCTTATAACAACTATGCCAGAAGATTGTTACCTTTCTTTGATAGGGTGGATTTTCATCATGTGCCCCGAGCTGAGAATCAGATGGCTGATGCGTTGGCAACATTGGTATCCATGTATAAGGTGAACCGTTGGAATGAAACTCCGTCGATTAGGATCATGCGTCTGGATAGACCGGCTTTTGTGTTTGCAATTGAAGATGTGTCTGATGGCAAACCGTGGTATCATGATATTAAGGTTTTTCTGAAGAGACAGGAATATCCAGAGGGTGCCTCCACCAAAGATAAGAAGACTCTGAGGAGGTTGGCAGGGAACTTCTTTCTGAACAAGGATGATGTGTTATATATGAGGAACTTCGATATGGTCTTGCTACGTTGTGTTGATGAACACGAGGCAAGCTCATTGATGGAGGAAGTTCACGAGGGTTCTTTTGGTACTCATTCCAGTGGACACACCATGGCTAGAAAGCTGTTGAGAGCAGGATATTATTGGATGAATATGGAGTCTGATTGTTTCAAGTACGCTCGGAAGTGTCATAAATGCCAGATTTATGCAGATAAGATGCACGTACCGCCTACGCCTCTAAATGTGTTGTCATCTCCTTGGCCGTTTGCAATGTGGGGTATAGATATGATTGGAAAGATTGAGCCTATTGCTTCCAATGGGCATCGTTTCATTTTGGTTGCCATTGACTATTTCACAAAGTGGGTGGAGGCAGCCTCGTACGCCAACGTCACCAAGCAAGTGGTAGCCCGGTTTATAAAGAAGGACATCATCTGTCGTTATGGGGTCCCGGAGAGAATCATTACTGATAATGGCTCGAATTTGAATAATAAGATGATGAAGGAACTATGTCAGAGTTTTAAGATCGAGCATCACAACTCTTCTCCATATCGCCCAAAGATGAATGGTGCTGTTGAGGCGGCGAATAAGAATATCAAGAAGATTGTACAGAAGATGGTGGTAACGTATAAGGACTGGCATGAGATGTTACCTTACGCCCTACATGGCTACCGTACTTCAGTGCGTACGTCTACTGGGGCAACCCCTTTCTCATTGGTATATGGTATGGAAGCAGTTTTACCCTTAGAGGCCGAGATTCCGTCTTTGAGAGTTCTGGCAGATGTGAAGCTTGATGAAGCTGAATGGGTGCGTTCCAGGTTGGATCAGTTGAACCTTATTGAAGAAAAGAGATTGGCAGCCATCGCACATGGTCATTTGTATCAGAGCAGGATGAAGCACGCCTTTGATCAGAAAGTGCGCCCTCAGAATTTTCAGACAGGTGAATTGGTTTTGAAAAGGATCCTTCCTCCTCAGACAGATCACAGGGGAAAATGGACTCCAAACTACGAAGGGCCGTATGTAGTCAGAAAGGTTTTCTCTGGTGGAGCCTTACTACTCTCAACTATGGATGGCGAAGATTTTACATCCCCTGTGAACGCAGACGTAGTCAAAAAATACTTTGCGTAAAAGAGACCCGCTGGACATAAAAAGAAAGTCCAGGCAAAAAGGGGCATCCCGGCGAACCATAAAAAGGAAAAGGTTCCGGCAAAAGTTAGGGATAAAATGTAAAAATAAATGTGTAAACCCGCAAAGTTGAAAACCTGAAAAGGCAACTTTGGCAAAAATGGGTATCCCGATGGATTGAAAACCCGAAAAGGGCGATCCAGGCAAAAGTTAGGGATTTATAAGCGAAAGGCTACGATCTGCGTTCGATCTGTGAACATTCTCGATACCTGGAAGTTCTGAAAGAAAGGAATCAGTACAGTTAGTCTCTTCGAAGGTCAAGACATTTTTGGATAAGCAAGTCGTATGGGTCATAGCTGAGTCGAATCATGGCGGATATCTGTTCCCACATTGCCGACATGTGTATTTTCTTTTTGTTTTTGCGCAATTACCTCTTTCTAGGAATTGCTTCCCATTGTAAATGCCTATTTACAGGCCACTTTTCTCAATAAAATATTCATTTCATTCAAAGATCTTTTTGTTGCTTGTTTTACTTTTACTGTTTTGTTTGCAAAAACGTCCGATATTTTTGATAAACATTGCATATAAAACTCTGAGCTTTGCGAAGTATAACGAAAAGCAGTAGAAATTACTTAGGCGTTAACAGCAATGGTTATGTTGTGGCATTCTCCTTTGGTTGTTGGTATTTGACTTGCAGGGCAACAGATTGTACATCCCCAGCAGTTGGCTCTCCCCAGCATTGAGATTGCTCCTTCCCCAGCAGGGCAAAATTTCCTCAGCAGAGCAGACTTCCCCCAGCAGAAGACTTGGAAAGTATTTTCTCCGAATCAAGACGTTATTTCCCCACGGAATCATGGTGCTCACTTCCCCCATCCAGTCAGGAAGTGTACTTTCACCAATAATGTCATATTCTAATCCCCAGCAAGGTGAGAGTAATGGTACTATTCCCTTCAGCAGGTTAAGTTCAGAAGTATCCCCCAAGCAGGATGGTATTATGGGCTGGCATCCCCCAGCAGGTCCTAAGCCCAATTGGTCATTAGGAATCCTCAGTAACGGACTTCCGGTTCCGTCATTGGCGTTCATTCTTAACTCCCCTAGCAGAGGAGAAATCTCAGGTTAGATGTTACCTTCAGACAGGTGGGGTCCCCGGTAGTTCTTTCATCCCCAGCAGAAGTGGTTGATCCAAGGAGTCGGTCAGTAGGACACTTCTCAGCAGAGTTCCTAAATTCAGAGGACAATTTATTTTTGTCATCCCCGGCTGAATTGGTCTCTTCTCTCCAGTATTTATTTTGCTGGAGAGACCCTCTTTGCATATCATAAGCATTTGCATTGCATCCTCAAACGCGTAGCATTTCCACTTCGTGTGGAGCATTACGGCAAAATTCAAACATTTGCATTCGAAGCATAAGCCAGGTTTGACACTTTCCTTGCCATAACTCAGGAGATTTTGGAGGGATGCGTTCCTCATACTTGTGCTCCCCGGCAGAGTCTTTTATTTAGATTTCACCTTCCCCAACGGAGTCATCTTATCTGTGGATCAGGAGTCCGTTAGAAGTTTGTCTTTGTTTGCCTCATTTTGGCCTTTTTCTTTTGTGAGTCTTGTTTCACGTTATCCCCAGTGAAGTCCACTTTATGTTGGTTATCCTTTGTGGGTACGATTGAGGTCGTATTCGTCTTTTTTTTGCGGGTAGAGTGATTGAGGTCAGTCTTCCTTTGAGGGTACAATTGAGGTTGTATTCGTTTTGTGGATGCGATTGAGGTCGTATTGGTGTTTTTTTTTTTTGCGGGTAGAGTGATTGAGGTCAGTCTTCCTTTTAGGGTACAATTGAGGTTGTATTCGTTTTGTGGGTGCGATTGAGGTCGTATTCTTATTTTCTTTGTGGGTAGAGTGATTGAGGTCAGTCTTCCTTTGCGGGTATAATTGAGGTTGTATTCGTTTTGTGGATGCGATTGAGGTCGTATTGTTTTTTTTTTGCGGGTAGAGTGATTGAGGTCAGTCTTCCTTTGAGGGTATAATTGAGGTTGTATTCGTTCTGTGGGTACGATTGAGGTCGTATTCTTATTTTCTTTGTGGGTAGAGTGATTGAGGTCAGTCTTCCTTTGCGGGTATAATTGAGGTTGTATTCGTTTTTTGGATGCGATTGAGGTCGTATTGTTATTTTCTTTGCGGGTAGAGTGATTGAGGTCAGTCTTCCTTTGAGGGTACAATTGAGGTTGTATTCGTTTTGTGGGTGCGATTGAGGTCGTATTCTTATTTTCTTTGTGGGTAGAGTGATTGAGGTCAGTCTTCCTCTGAGGGTACAATTGAGGTTGTATTCGTTTTGTGGGTGCGATTGAGGTCGTATTCTTATTTTCTTTTTAGGTAGAGTGATTGAGGTCAGTCTTCCTTTGCGGGTATAATTGAGGTTGTATTCGCGTTGTCGATGCGATTGAGGTCGTATTCTTATTTTCTTTGTGGGTAGAGTGATCGAGGTCAGTCTTCCTTTGCGGGTATAATTGAGGTTGTATTCGTTTTATGGGTGCGATTGAGGTCGTATTCTTATTTTCTTTGTGGGTAGAGTGATTGAGGTCAGTCTTCCTGTGCGGGTATAATTGAGGTTGTATTCGTTTTGTGGATGCGATTGAGGTCGTATTCTTATTTTCTTTGTGGGTAGAGTGATCGAGGTCAGTCTTCCTTTGCGGGTATAATTGAGGTTGTATTCGTTTTTGTGGGGGTGCGATTGAGGTCGTATTCTTATTTTCTTCGAGGGTAGAGTGATTGAGGTCAGTCTTCCTTTGCGGGTATAATTGAGGTTATATTCGTTTTGTGGGTGCGATTGAGGTCGTATTCGTATTTCCTTTGTGGATATGGTTGAGGTCATATTCCTTATTTTTCAGCACGCTCTTTCTCGTTATTCTTACCATAAGCAAATTTCCGGGGCTCTTTTCGGTATTCAATCCCCGTGTACCCTGGAAAGTCTGAGAGCCGTTGCTATCATACCTTCAGGACCAAGTTGATTGAATAGGGGCAGCTGTTGCACCCCAAAATTTGCTCTCCTCACTTTATTACTAACTGGCTTATGTTGCATTGCATTTTGCATTATCATGTGTACATATCATTAGTTCTTAGCATGGGGTCAAGGTGCCTAAGGCAGTTCTTCATAGGATCAAGCAAGAGTCCTGGTATTGTCCAAGAGAGCTCAGGTGGATCATCCTCTCCTAACCAGTGCATAGATTAGGGTTTTGAGATTCTTGGGTTTATTGCTTCAATAGGCAAGCTCCTTGGGTTTTTATCATCATCAAATGGCATATCCTATCTTTGTTGGAGAGGATACACATCATATTCAGAGGAATTTGGATTTGGAGACTGTGTTATTTCCTCCTAGAATGAGGGTACCACAACTAGGGTTTGCTATAAAGTCAGTTCATTTCTGATTTTTTTGGCCAAGACTTGATTCTATGGTATTCCTTGGGTCCCCAAGTATCTAGGGATGGGGGGGGGGGGGGGTTGCCCATCAGTTTGTTTCAGAGGAAGTTCAATTGGCCAATGGATTGAAACTCAGTTGAATTTGGGGAAAAGTCAACAGTGTAAGGAGAAAAGTCAACTGTGAAATTTTGAGGTTCTCTTCAGGGATTTCAAGGTCTCACATCCTCGTATGGTCCCCAGGGGTCAAATTTCATACATATTTGTCAGGAATCAGGAGTTGGTGCAAAGTTTCCAAATTTAAAAAGTGACCTATAATGAAAAGTTTCCATTTTTGGCAAGTTTCTACACCACCTTCAACTTAATTTTACACCATCAAGGAAGCTTCAGATGAATTTTTCTCCAACATAAAAGTTTAAGATATTTTTCTCCTCTTTCCAACAAGTACTAGTGGGTCTCCATATCATTTGTGAAACTCCAGTTATGATCAAAAGAAGGCAAAGTGGTTTTTAGGGTTTTTCATGATGCCATTTTCACAATTTTGGGCATGGTGACCTATAATCAATTCCATTGTTTCATGTCACATTCCAATATTAAAAGACATGCCTTGAGGATTATTTTTGACCCAAGAATGAAGAAATTCCATGGATTATTATTCACTTTTTTTTCCATTATTCAAATTTCCCAAAATGTTTAAAACTCATAAACCATTTATTTTCAAGGCCCAAGTTAAAAGTGGTGTGATTAGCAACTCAGATACAAGTGATCCATCATGAATTCAAGGGCATGGAATGGATGTATTTTTCACTTATTCACATAATGCAAAATTCCAAAATAATTCAAAAATCATTAAACATGGAATTACCCAGGCCTAATTCGTATTCAACTGAAAACCCTAGCTTATATAAACCCATTCATGCATTGGTTAGGGTTCATACACGTACAATTAGAGGAGTTCTCAATAAAACCCTAAAAGAGGATTTTTCATCAAAACTCACGACCCACAAGGTTTTGGCCAAAAGTTCTTCCACAAATATTTTCCTGGGGATTTCTAGAGTGCAAATCGACCACCATTTGCAGCCAAAAGCAAGGAACGGAGCTGCTCCATCTCAGGTTGAGAGGTTTTTTCGTGGTCTTAAAACTCCCATTTTTTGCATGAATATTGAAGTGTGATGATGGGTGATCACTCTGGTATAATTATTTTTTATTATGGATGTGTGGATTGCTTGTAATGTGGATTTAAAGTTTTGCACCCTAATGGTTTTCATTCGTTTTTTATTATACGCTAACAATTTGGAATTTTTAAGGCCATATTTGGATTCCTGGCGTTTTTCTGGTCAAAATAGTGTACCCATACGCAATTTCTTGAGAAAAACTCATCGCAGCCCACCGGAGAGGGTGGCCGGAGCCCTAGCTCCGGCGGCTGCCTGAAACCAGTCCGGCGGGGAGAGTTGAGAGGAAGAAGAGATAATCTTGGCCCTTCATTGCCAGATCTAACGCGCCATGTGCTGCCACTTGTCTTTTATTTTCGTTTTTTATTTTATTAATCGTACGTAGGCCATCCCATGTCATTACCGTATGCACATCTAATCATGGTTGTTGGATGCATTTAATTTTTGATCGCACGGCAGAGATGAAGATAGCACATTAATGAGGGGGCGTGCGTCGCACATGGCACTTCCATGGTAAGAGCACCCTTACTTTTTTTTTTGTTTTTTTATTAATGATGGGCGGACTGCTATACGCACCCCCGTCTCCGGCCCAATTCCATTCTCAACGCACTTTCCTCTACTAATCACACCCCCCCCCCAGGTTTTTTTATTTTTTATTTTTCTGATGGATCATATGCGCATGGACTGCTATACGCACCCCCCGCCTTCAGCCCATTAGCATTTTCAACATGTTTCTTTTGCTGAGTGCACCCCCAACCCACTTTTAATTCATATATTTATTTTGTTTAATCCTTACTATTTCATATTTTAATCATTAAAATTAGTAGATTGCACTTAAAAAATTCTAAAAAATTCATACATCATTTATACTGTCTTATAAAATTTTTACAAATTTTATTTTTTTATTTTTATTTTATTCTTATCATTTAAATTAATTGTTTAAGTCAACTTCTTTTTTAATTACACATATAATGCATACTTGAACTTCTTCATTTTATTTCTCTTCATCTATAAATTCTTTTTCATCCGTTCTTTTTGTATTCATTCATGAACATTATAAAGTGCTTAAAAATATTTTTTTGGCATTTTTAAATATTTTTCATGTTGCATTTAGGTCCTTCTCTTTGGCACATTGAACCCTCTCCCTTACTTGAATTTTGTAGGATTATTTGAATGGCTAACATTTTGGATTTCTGCAGGGACTTTTTATATGTTGTTTGCCTCTGGGTGAGGAACTTTAATGATTAATTTGAGAATTTTAGGGGTCATTTTTCTAATTATTTGATTTGCTTTCTCTTGAGACTCTCTTGTGTGCGCATCCTTGATCTTATCTAATTACCTTGTTGAAAGGCACTTGTGCCATTTGCTTTGAGGATGCTCCTTTGATCTTGGAATTCATGTTTGGATTAGTATTATCATTGTTTGCCATGACGTGATTTCCATTCGCCTTCTTCCTTTTATTTATATATGTTTCTCACTAATCTTTTATGCAGGGTCTAAGGTAAGTTCTTTAAGGGTGTGGATAAGCATCCATATTCACTTTTACTATTCTCTCCTTCTCTCATCTTCTTTCTTTAGGATTTGGGTTGTCTTCAAACCTCACTAACCGTAGGTCACCCATGCATGATGACTTTAGGATCTATAGTCCCCCTTAGAGTTACCCTTGTGTCTTCTCTCTTCTCATCTTAAATTTCTTTAAAAAACTTAATAATAATAAGGTGTATTGCGCACGAGCCTTAAGTATGGGGAATGAGAAATGAGGGGCTTCCTCTCATCTTTCTAGAGTGCTTAGCGAGCGTCCTGTCTTGGGACAATGCGTTAAGTATTCGCCCCTGTGCCCTAGACTTTGGTGCAATGCAACTTAGGAATTAACTTAAGCCACTTCTGTCCTAAAAAACACAAACCAACTTCAAACCTTTTTGTCCTTCGGGACCTTCAACTTAAAGGCTATTTTCAAAAAGGGCACGTTACTTTCCGTCTGAGTCACAAACAGGCATCGACCCTAACTGCCGGACGCGAGCTTAACGTCGCTCATAAAAAACACAAAAAGAACTTGTTCCGAACTACGTTGACTCTGAATTCCCCATTGCACAAAGGGGGTACGTAGGCCTAGGACGTCGACGTCCTACCGAGTCTGTCTTTGTCTTCCTCTCCCATCTTAGTACAACCCTAGATGATAGTATGACTCACCCTTAGAATAGACAACAAGCGTGGATCCCATCGAGTACGATGGACGCGTGGGGTGCTAGCACCTTCCCCTCGCGTAACCGTCTCCCGAACCCAGGCTATGGTTGCGATGACCATTCATTTCCCTCTTCCTCAGGTTTATGCGGTGTTCCCTTTCCCTCTCTTGGGATAAATTTACACGGCTGGCGACTCTGTTTTTTCGCGCCACTCTCGAGTTTGTACCTGGATGAAAATCCTGGGAGCGACAACATGGAATCTACGCGAAGAGACGAGCAAGACGCTGGTGGTTTTTTTTATTTCTGGAATTTTATGCCACCGTCCACGGTGGCTTTCCACTTGAGAAGATGACTAGAGGTCATCTCCGGCGACTGGGTTTTCAAACCCTAATTCCATGTCAGCATGATTAGTGCGTGTTGTCACGTTTTCATTGGGCCAGTTATTTTCTTCTGATCCAGGATGGAAATCACTTTGCCCGCGTGTGAATCATTTGAAATCAACCAATAGTGTTGCAACAACACATTAATGAGAAGGCCATGTAATCCCCGCGTGATTAATTCTTTCCTCTTTCTCTTTTTTTTTTCTTCTGCAAATAAATAATAATAATAATAATAATAATAATAATGTAAAATCAGAAAAGAGAGATTTTTTTGTAGCTTGGGCCAAGCGCATCCTTGCTATGCGCACCTCCCCTTTGTTGGCCCATTGGAATCTGAACTAGGATTTTACTATAGACACACCCCTTGGTCTTTAGTCCAAGTTTTTTCATTTTATTTTTTTATACACGTTTCAATTTGATATTTTAAAATTAGTTTTTTTTGGCTAAAAATTTCCAATTAATTCATGAGTAATCTTGAACATCTTAATTAATTTTTGACATTTTTAGTTCCAATTTTCAACATTTTTGTTGGTTCTTGGATTGGCTAGGATTTTGGTAAAACAAAGTTGTTCAATGTTGATGTCACATGGGTGATGTCTTAACATTGAGTCTTAACATTGGTGTATGTTAAGTGTTTAGCTTGTTGAAGTTGTGAAGTCTGATGTCACATACGATGTCATGACATCAGATATGCAGATCAGTAAAACATCAGGTTTGAGATGTTTTTAGGGTTAAGCATTTTAGCTGGATTTTGGAAGAGCTGGCAGAGTAATTGGATGCGAATATCTTGGAGGAGATATTTTCTGTTACTAACAGATTTGATGCAGATTTGTAGGAGGGTTTAAAGGCTGAAGATTTAAGAAGATTTTGAGAGAGAAAATCTGTCGAAGATTCAGTTTTAAATAACAAATCAGGTCAGATATTGTAGCAGGTCCAAGACCAGATCAAATAGCTATATAAAGCGTATCAATCCTTTGAAGAAAGTAACGAAGAAAGAGAGCTAAAGACTGAGAGTCATTTGAGTCTTCGTGTTTGTATTGTAAACCATTCTAGTGTGAATTGGTGTTGTTGTTTTGAGTTGTTCTTGATCAAAGCTGTGAAGCAGAATCAAGTTGTGTTTTTCAAAGTGTGTGATCTTTAAATTATATCACTGAAGTGATTTAGGGATTGAGTAGTGTTCTCATACCTAAGTGGTCTCTTAGGTAGAAGGTTCATTAAGTAGAGTTTAAGTTTAGGAAATGTCAACTGGGTTGTTGAGTCTGTAAATTAAATCTACTGATAGTGAAATTCATCCCTGGCTTGGTAGCCCCCAGACGTAGGTAGTTAGACCGAACTGGGTGAACAATTCTTTGTGTTCTATGCTATTGTTTTACATTGTCCATTGCAGAGTGTGTTGTTGTGACATCACACGTAACATCACATATCCGGTACCAGAATTTAAATTGGTATCAGAGCAGGCATCCTGCTCTGCATCTGGGTGAGATCTAGGGCTGATACTTTCTGGGAAAGATGGACAAGGAAGTTGGTGGATTTGTGAATAGACCCCCTATTTTGGATGGCTCTAATTATGATTATTGAAAGCCAAGTATGATTACCTTTTTGAAATCCTTGGACAGCAGGGCTTGGAAGGCTATCATAAAAGAATGGAAAGCACCTGTTGTTGTTGAGAAGGATGATGCTGGGAAAGAAATAGAAGGCAACTCAAAACTGAAACCTGAAGAAGAATGGACCAAGGAAGAAGATGAGCTTGCCCTTGGTAATTACAAAGCTTTAAATGCTATTTTCAATGGAGTTGATAAGAACATATTCAGGTTGATAAATACCTGTGAAGTTGCCAAGGAAGCTTGGGACATCTTGAAGACTACTCATGAAGGAACTTCAAAGGTTAAGATGTCAAGACTTCAACTTCTGACATCAAAGTTTGAAAGTCTAAAGATGAAAGAAGATGAAACTATTCATGACTTTCATATGAGTATTCTTGAGCTGTCCAATGCCTCTAGTGCTCTTGGAGAAATGATGACTGAAGAAAAACTGGTGAGGAAAATCCTTAGATCCCTTCCCAAGAGGTATAAGATGAAGGTGACTGCAATTGAGGAAGCTCAAGACATCAGCAAAATGAGAGTTGATGAGCTAATTGGATCTCTTCAAACCTTTGAGTTAGGGTTGAATGAAGAGGAACCTGAGAAGAAGTCCAAGAGTATAGCTTTGGTCTCCAGTTCTGAAGAAGCCAAGAAAGGGAATGGTGCTGAATCTCAGGAGGAGCTGTCTCAGGCCATTGCTATGCTGGGAAGACAGTTTAACAAGGTTTTCAAGAGGATGAATAAGAACTACAAACCTAATGTCAAGAACATCTCCTCTGACATCAGCAAGTCAAAGGAGAAGGATGAAGAGAAGGCTGCTCAAGACAAAGGGATTCAATGCTTTGAGTGTGAAGAATATGGACATGTCAAGAAAGAATGTCCTACATTCCTTAAGAAGCAGAAAAAGGGCATGACAGTTTCCTGGTCTGATACTGACAGTGAAAATGAAGAAGAGTCAGCCAAGCATGTCAGAGCCTTGACTGGGACATGTGTGACTGATGGAGAATCAAGTGATGAGGAACTGACTTTTGAGGAGTTAGCAGCCTCCTATCATGAGTTATGCCTGAAGAGTGCAGAAGTATGTCAAGAAAGTGAGAAACAAAAGAAACAAATTGTTCAGCTTGAGACTGTCAAAGCTGATCTTGAAAATGAAGTCTTGTTGGTTAAATATCAACTTAATCAAATGAAAAAATCTGTTAGAATGTTGAACAGTGGATCTGATACTCTTGATAAGATCCTTCAGGCTGAAAAAGTTGCAGGAGACAAATCTGGCTTAGAATTCGTTGAGGAGCAGGTTTCTGCTGAAGCTAGTACTTCAGGAACCAAAAAGGACATGTCTCAACTAATGTCTCAACATAACAAAAAGAGACATAATCCTAAACCCAAGCATGATGCTCACCAACAGCATCAGAATGTTGGGATAAGGGATGCTCATAGTCCTCATCAAGGGAAGGTACACACTTATGGAGCTAGGCAGTATATGCCTCCTCAATACCATAGGAGTATACAGGCTCCTAGGTTCAACATGTTCCATCAGAGGTCTCAACATCAGGGGAACATGTATGGCTTTGAATATAATAATGTTGTGCCTCATTATTATGGAAGAAGGAAGCCACATCACCATAGAAGACAACCTAAGAGACAGAATCCTCACTACAGGAGACAGGCAAACTATGGAAGAAAACAGCACCAGTACTATGGATGGCAGCCACAGCAGTTTCATCATCAAGGTGGCAGGAAGTTTAACAACTTCAGAAAAGAAAGAGTAAGGTGCTTCTATTGTGGAAGATCTGGCCATATGCAATTTTCTTGCTTCAAGCTTCATGGTTTTCCAAAGTCTATCCCTCAACCTAGACAGAAGGATAACAGGCCCAAGGTTGTTAAGCAGTGGGTTCCTAAAGAAGAGGTTAAATGTCTATTGGCTCACTTTTCAGATAGACACTCTACTAAGGATGGATGGTACTTTGACAGTGGCTGTTTAAAGCATATGACTGGATTCAAAAACCAATTGGTGGAAGTCAATTCTTGCGCCTCAACTGATGTTACCTTTAGAAATGGAGAGAAAGGGGTGGTGAAAGGTGTTGGAAAAGTGAAGCGTCATGATGGACTTGATCTTGACAATGTGCTTCTTATTAAAGGATTGAGTGCTAATTTAATTAGCATAAGTCAGTTGTGTGATGAAAGGTGTAAGGTCAGCTACACCAAAGATGAGTGTGTGGTGACAAATGAGCAGAATGAGGTAGTGATGAAGGGAATAAGATCCAGAGATAATTGCTATCAATGGGTACCTCAAGTGGACAGCTTATCTGGTGATGTTAAGGTTGATGTTGTAACATCAGATTGTGTCAACAAGTGTGAAAGTCTACTGAAAGGTCAATTAGGGTTAATTACTCTTAATGTGAATCCTTTTAAATTTTTAAAAGGAAAGTTAATTTGGAGGGAGAAACTCAGTGATTGGTCTTTATGGGATACACAAAATCAGGCGCCATACCTTAGACCATCATTCCCTATTGTAGGAATATCACGTTTCATCAAAGCTCATATCTCCCGATTGTTCATCTCCTTCGACAAGAAGAATCATCTGTCTCTGAACCTATACTGCTTCAAGGGAACCATGTCAAAACAGATGTCTTCTCCATCAAAGAAATCTGTTTCTCAAAGCTCTTCGTGGGAAAAAGTTAGGGTTTCTTCAGACGAAGGTTCTGCAGCTGATACTATGAACATAGAGCCTATTTCCATGATGCTCCCAGAGTCAGGTAAATCTAGACCTTCTAAATTTGTTTCAAAAAGGATTACGACTACCTTTAGAGATAATGAAACAAAGAAGCTTGTTACTAGTGTTCTATTTAGTGATAAAACAACACCTAGGTCATCCACTTCTCAAACTGTTGAAGAAAAGTTTGATGTGAACAAGAGAATGGGTAATCTAGCTACCAAAATCCTGGACAAAGGTATACCTGTGAAAGGAATTTCTGTACCTTTGAATTAGATGCCTGCAGAAAAGGTAGACATGCAAGGAGTTGATTCAGATCTTCATAGACTTGCTATGTCTGTTATTGAAGATTCTGAAGTGGGAGTGGAAGAAAATGATGTGCATGAGGAAGCTAATGTTAAGGCAGATGTTAGAACATCACCTGTTGGAACTACTCCTGGTGAAGAAAAGAATGAGGATGTGATCAATGTGGTTAAGTTATCTGATGATGAAGTCCTTGGAAATGTTGTTACAAGTATTGCTAAGAGACTGAAGACAAGGAAAGGAAAGATTGTTGAATCCTCTCCAAAGAAGTCTTCTGAAGGCAAGAAGAAAACTGCTGTTGTTGGTCCTACAAAACCTTGGAGCAAGGTTGCTACATCCTCCAAAAAGAGGAAGATAAGGGAAGATTTTGATTCTGACTTTGATGTTAAGGATGATGTTCAAGACATCACACCTGTCAGAAAAACAATTTTGAAGGGAATCTCTGACAAAGTCCCTGAAGTTCCAGTTGACAACATTTCTTTCCATTATGCAAGCAGTGCTTCCATGTGGAAATTTGTTTGTCAAAGAAGACTAGCCCTAGAAAGGGAGCTTAGGAAAGAAGCTTTATAGATGAAGGATATTATGGAGCTGATTAAGGCTGCTGGATTGGTGAAGACTATTTGTAGGTTCTCCAAGTGTTATGACAGTCTGGTTAAGGAATTTATGGTCAATATTCCTATGAATATTTCTGACAAAAGAAGTATGGATTTCATGAAAGTGTTTGTGAGAGGCAAATGTATTGAATTTTCTCCTGAGGTTATCAACAATTACCTAGGAAGAAAAGAAGAAGAGTTTGCAGAGCTAGAAGTCACCGATAATGATGTCTGCAAGGAAGTAACTGCTGGTCAAGTTAAAGTGTGGCCCTTGAAAGGAAAACTGCCAACTAGCAAACTTAGTGTTAAGTATGCTATCTTGCACAGAATTGGAGCTGCAAATTAGGTGCCAACTAATCATGAA
This sequence comes from Lathyrus tuberosus, assembly GCA_022829125.1. Taxonomy (NCBI): domain Eukaryota; kingdom Viridiplantae; phylum Streptophyta; class Magnoliopsida; order Fabales; family Fabaceae; genus Lathyrus; species Lathyrus tuberosus. The sequence continues at coordinate 388,140 of JALAZF010000205.1, read as the reverse complement.
ACCACAACAGCTGTGGGATTAGGTAAGTTTATCTATGCTGTTGGGAAGAAGATCAAGTTTGACTTTGGAAGCTACATCTTTGAGCAAGTTGTGAAACATGCTAAAACAAATGCTACCAAGTTACCTATAGCATTCCCATCCCTTGTTTGTGGAATTATCTTGGAGCAACATCCTGAAACTTTAACAAGTTCAGATATAGCTTGCAAGGGGGAGTCAGCCTTGTCCTTGCATCCTAAGTTGTTTGCTGGACATCATGTTCCAGACATTGTTGTAACATCAGATGCTGGTGGCAAAAAGAGTACCAAGGCTGAATTACTTGAAGAACTGAAGGACACTTGCAAAGATCTTGATGAGGTCATTAGTACCAGCACAGCAAGAAAGATGAAGATAGAACTGCTGATAAAATCCTTGGAACAAGGTGATGGTGATAAAGGTGCTAATGTCAATACTGAAAATTCAGAAACTGAAGATGATGAAGATGGGGCTAGCTCTGATGAAGATTAAATTTCTTTTGTTGTTTCTGCTAGACAATAGATTTTTTTTTTGCTTTTGTTGTTTTGTTCTGCACTTGATGTGCTTAATTATGTAATTTGAATATTGTGGCTCTTTAAGCACTTTTTATGTTCTATGATTTGTCTTGTCTTGCATGCTGACTTTAGACTGACAATGAGAGCTAGCTTAGTACTAACTGGTAGTTAGTAGGTGTTTGTCTAATTATGGCTAAAAAGGGGGAGAGTTAGACAAGTTAGCCAAGCCAAGGTGGGGTTGTGAATCCTGTTTCTGATGTGCTGCAGAAGTTGAGGGGGAGAGTGTTTGTGCAGCTGTTTGCTGGTTCTGGTTTTGAGGGGGAGCTTGACCCTTTGCTGAGCTGATGAAGTATGTGCAGCATTTTGAGCTAGGAGCTGTGTTGAAGGAGATCTGCTAACTGCTAGGAGTTTTTAACTGTTTTAAAATTTTCGCTGCTGAAGTCTCTGATGCAGAGATTGAGACTCAAGGCATGACTCAATGCATGAAGAGCTGGAGCAATGCAGAGATTGAGACTCAAGGAATGACTCAATGCATGAAGAGATGGAGCAATGCAGAGACTGTTTTAGCCAAAATTAGCTAAAGGGGGAGATTGTTGGTTCTTGGATTGGCTAGGATTTTGGTAAAACAAAGTTGTTCAATGTTGATGTCACATGGGTGATGTCTTAACATTGAGTCTTAACATTGGTGTATGTTAAGTGTTTAGCTTGTTGAAGTTGTGAAGTTTGATGTCAGATGCGATGTCATGACATCAGATATGCAGATCAGTAAAACATCAGGTTTGAGATGTTTTTAGGGTTAAGCGTTTTAGCTGGATTTTGGAAGAGCTGGCAGAGTAATTGGATGCGAATATCTTGGAAGAGATATTTTCTGTTACAAACAAATTTGATGCAGATTTGTAGGAGGGTTTAAAGGCTGAATATTTAAGAAGATTTAGAGAGAGAAAATCTGTCGAAGATTCAGTTTTAAATAACAAATCAGGTCAGATATTGTAGCAGGTCCAAGACCAGATCAAATAGCAATATAAAGCGTATCAATCCTTTGAAGAAAGTAACGAAGAAAGAGAGCTAAAGACTGAGAGTCGTTTGAGTCTTTGTGTTTGTATTATAAACCATTCTAGTGTGAATTGGTGTTGTTGTTTTGAGTTGTTCTTGATCAAAGCTGTGAAGCAGAATCAAGTTGTGTTTTTCAAAGTGTGTGATCTTTAAATTATATCACTGAAGTGATTTAGGGATTGAGTAGTGTTCTCATACCTAAGTGGTCTCTTAGGTAGAAGGTTCATTAAGTAGAGTTTAAGTTTAGGAGATGTCAACTGGGTTGTTGAGTCTGTAAATTAAATCTACTGATAGTGAAATTCATCCCTGGCTTGGTAGCTCCCAGACGTAGGTAGTTAGACCGAACTGGGTGAACAATTCTTTGTGTTCTCTGCTGTTGTTTTACATTGTCCATTGCAGAGTGTGTTGTTGTGACATCACACGTAACATCACATATCTGGTACCAGAATTTCAATTTTCAATATTTGTTTTGGAGTTTTGATGTGGATATGTTCAAATTGACCTAGTTCTCACATAGTGGCTTGAAACTATTTTTTCCCAATTGATCTTGATCTAAATTTTTGTGTGCAATTAATCACATGATTGTATGACATATTGATGATCACATTGGATTTTTTCCATGATTTTTGGATCATCTTTGAAAGTCTTTTTGATGTTTGTTTTGATTGATCTTTTATGGATACCTTGCCTAATGTTTACTATGGTTTGGACTGCTTTTGTGTATAATTTTTGGGTATATTTTTTGGACATGTTAAGCTTCTGACTTCACCATATCTTGGTTAAAATTCCATAATTTTTCAAGGCTTTTAACCATTTTTCATGAATATTTCATTTCATGCCTAATGTGTGGATGCATGTTAGAGATAGATTGAGTTTGATGTTTGTATGTGATCTTTTTAGGCCAACTTTTCTTGACATGTTTAAGCATACTCGTGATGATATTTTTTTTACACCATTGTGATGTTTTAAAATTGGTTTTTGATCATGGTTTGTATGCTTACTTTGAACTCTAAATGCACACCCGATTCTTATGTAATGCTTACCTAATTGATTGAAGTTTGATGATGCATTTATGCAATCCAATGTGGGATCTTTTGAACATTGATTTGCACTTGTAATAACATGCGGTAAAGCCTCTTAATACCATTTTATAGGTCCTTTGGGTGACCTCTAATTGATGCTACTTTTATGTGAACTTGTACATGCTAGCTTTCCACTTTGACAACTTTTTGCTTGAGCTTTTGTGTGCCATTTTTGCTCAATGTTTTTGTGACCTAATTGTGAGATATTATAGGTCATTTTGTACTGCCTTGTATGGTTTAACATTTACTTGACATGACCATTTCACACTTGTACATAATTGACAATTCACTTGCTTTTAGATGTTGTTTAGGATGGATTTTATTCTATACTTGCACTAACTTTTGAGAATGTGTTTGACATAAACTTTTGTGACATCTTGAGATACTTGTGAATATTCACTATTTACTTTAGCTTCAGACTTAGGTCATTCAAATGTCAATCTCATGCTTGCATGTCCATTGTATGTTCATAAGTGATTGATGCACAATAAGTATGATATCTCTGTGTATAATTTTCAAATATTTTGAACATTACTTTATGTGGACTTAATGATCATTTCTTGACTTCTTAAGCTTCACTTTGCATAGAATATGATGTGTAATGCTACTGCCCAATGTGGTTTCTTCCTTCAAGTTTACATGTTTGAGCTTATTGAAGTGTATCTTACTTGAATGTTGTGATGACAAATGTTTGTGTGCTAGTGTAGGATATGACTTGAATTCTTTTGACACTTCTTAGGACATTAACATAGATATGATATAGTAGGTTTAGCTACTTCCCCTCTTAGGTTCATACACCTATAGGACTCATTTCACTTTGCTTATTGTTTGACATTACTCCTAGATTAGAATTAGGACATTTACATGAGTATAAGTGCTTAGTTTTGCATTCTTCTTTCAACTATTTACTAGTTGAGCTTGGCTTGGAGTTGGTAAGTACTTGTGTTACTTTAACTTGATGTTTACACTTACATGACTTCTCTTTCATCTCACTTCTTCTTTCCTTCTCTCTTTTGTGATTGAATCATCTATTGTTTACTTGTGTATGATCACATGTTCCCTTAGGATTCCAAGCTTGAATCTAATTTTGGATTAGGTTTAAAGTAGGAGAGAAATTAGGTTATCAATCCAAGCATGCTAGCATAGGTAGAGGTTCCCTTTCCAAACTTCAACTATAGGATCAATCCTTGCATTATAACTTTTAGGATGAAGATCCCCTTAGATTTTCTTTCAACCTTTTGAGTCTCTTCTCTCTCTAAAAGAAAAGCAAAAACACTTAATAAATATTGTATGTGGAGTGTGCCACGAGCCTTAAGTACATGGGAAGTGATAAACGGGAGTCCCTCCTTACCTTATCTAGGGTGTTTTGCATACGTCCCGTCTTGGGTCGATTTTCCGACGCATTCGATCCTATGTCATAGTCTTTAGCACGATACATATCGCAAACAAAACAAATCAAAACACTTCTTCTAAAAGACATAAATGAATCAATCGTCTTCTTTTAGGTTTATTGTCTCATCTCATCCACTCTAATCTTAAGGGCATGTTATTTCCATTCTACCGCAAACAAGTAAACGCGTAAGTCTCCACACAACGAGCGACAACACATAAACTGCTAGAACGCGAACGTTAGCGTCTTCCACTTAAAAAACACAAAACAAACAAAGACCCTGTAGGTCGAACTATGACTACTCTAACTTCCTCTCTCCTGTCCAATTGAGGATATGTAGGCACAAGATGGTGATGTCTTGGCGAGCAACCTTCCCCATCCACCTGTAGTCCTCCGAACTACGCTGACTCTGACTTTCCCACTCCCGAGGGAATTAGTAGGCCTAGGACGACGATGCCCTATCGAGTCACCTTTTGTTTTCTTTCCCTGTTTCTCTGTTTCTCGTTCTATTCCTTTCTAGTTAACAGCGGAGCTTCAGATATCTACACCCTTTGATTAGAACAACAAGCATGGATCCCATCGAGTACGATGGATGCGAGGGGGTGCTAAGACCTTCCTCTCGCGTAACTGACTCCCGAACCCAGACTATGGTTACGATGACCGTGTCTTTCCCTTTTTTAGGTTTTCTTTAATCATTTACTTTGCCTGCGTCGGGATAAATAACGTTCGGTGGCGACTCTTTTCTCTTTTCTGCCGGTTGATTTTCGCAGTTGCGACAGCTGGCGACTCTGCTAGGGACTTTCCCATCCCTAAGCGAGTTAATCCTATCACTTGTTTTCGATTATTGGGTGTTTATCTATATGCTTTACATGCTTTATTTATGGATGTTATTGCATGTTTATTGCTTCTATCGCATTTACTTGCTTTATTACATTTCATTACTGCCATATATATACTGGATTATGTTGGATTGCTATTTTCTTTGGCAGGCAGGGTGTTCTGAGAGATAAGCCCAATACCCAGCCTTGAGTATACATATAGGACTAGAATGGAAAGTAGTGTGGCCTGCGTAGCGTCTTGGTACATTTGGTTTTCATGAAATCCACATCCATACGAGGTTTTCTTGTGAGATATTCTGATTTGCGCGTCTTGTGCATGTCAGGGTGTTAACTTAGAAAGTTGTCGACTCTGGTGACCATTCCCGAGGACTCAGTTGAGGCACTCTTCTAAAAAGGTAATAATGTCAAGCCAGAAATGGTGAACACATTATCACTTCTTGACCCGAGAACCCGAGACTGGTAACTTGCTATAGGATGACCTCATTGTTTAGGGGAATCAGTTGAGGCCTCCTCGATTGATGATGATGCCAAACCAGAAATGGTGAACGTATCATCATTTCTCGACCTGAGAGTCCGTGACACTAAGGATCCTTGGTTTTAGAACCCACATGTGAGAGGGGCTGGGTGTTTACAGGTTTGCAGGTAACTTTGACTTCGAACCTACCCGGTTTTCTGGTATTCTTACTGAAATGGACAGTTAATCCTATTATGCTCGGTCAGTTATTATTCATGCAATTCAGCACAGACACTATTCACACAGTTCGGCACAGGCACGTCCAGTTATATGTGGCACCTTTGATACAATGCCTATACATTGCATCATTTCATTCCCTAACGTTCATGTTTTTTTTATTTACAGGTTTATATCTTACTATTGATTCCAGTCAGTGGGTTTCTATAGGGACGGATACCAAGAGAAAGAACAACGTGGCATACAAGTTTCCGAAGCTGACTCTAAACTTACTTCATGAAGTGGTTGCTATGGCTGATCCTGGTGTTCTGACTGACTTCAAAAAGGAATATGGGAGGTTATTGAATGTTATCCGTAATATCACGAAGTATGAACACGATGTTATTCATACACACTTACAGTTCTATGAGCCTCTGTTGCATTGTTTCGTCTTTCCGGATTATATTCTAGCTCCAACATTGGAAGAATTCTCTTTCATCTTGGGGATCCCTATCAAGCAGAGAGTACCATTCTTTTCCGAGGAGTGTCCAAATTTAGAAGAGGTTGCAGCTTCCCTTCATGTGGGTCAGTCTGTTCTGAGTGATACTATTGCCGATAAATGAGGTTTTAAAGGTTTTCAGTTGGATTTTCTGGTTGGCCAAGCTCGCAAGTATGCCGAAGCGAAAAGTTGGACTATTTTCAATGCTATCTTGGCTCTATGCATCTACGGGATTCTCTTGTTTCCCAACATACATGATTTTTTGGATATGCACTCTGTTAGAATCTTTGTCTTGAAAAACCTGATACCAACTCTCCTTGGTGATTTCTATCATTCGGTGCACTTCAAGAACGAGAAGAAAAGAGGAAGGGTCTGTAAATTATTGCACGCCGCTCTTGTCCAATTGGTTTTTGAATCATCTTCCTCAGACTGGTGCCTTTGTTGATACAAAAGATTATCTGAAGTGGTCTAAAAGGATAATGGGTTTGAATACTGACAACATTGTCTGGTTCGATCAATGATTGGTGGGTATGGAGATTATTTCCAGTTGCAGAAACTTTCCAAATGTTCCCTTGGTGGGTAGGAAGGGTGGAATCAATTATAACCATATACTGGCCGTCAGACAGTTTGGGTACGCTTTGAGTAATCCTCTTGAATACCAAGATGTTGAAGAATCTTTGTTCTTTAATGGCACTGAAGACCAGGAGATGCTGAAGAGGGTTGTAAATGCTTGGGGACATATTCATAAGAAAGGGAAGACTTTTCTTGGAAAAAGTAACTGTAGAGCTTACCCTTCTTATGTTGAGTGGATTCAGAAGAAAGTGGAAGAGGTGCTTTTGCCTTTCTCAAGGGAGTCACCTTTGTACCCATTAATGATAGAACAACCCACTACTGTTGCTATTGAAGAAGTCAACAAGCTGCAAGCCATTGTGAATGAACTCCGTGTAGAGAAATTCGACTTGAGTAGACATCTTCAGGATGCTTTGCATATCAACATGGGATTGGAATGTAAGGCTCAAGATGCAACAAAGCTGCTAGCAGAAAAGGAGAAAGATTTTATAGACATGGCTCAGTTTTATCAGAAAGCTAACATGGCTGCTTAATCCTCCGACAAGGCTCATAAGCACACTAAGTAACTCTTGTTTGAGGCAAATGTCAAGCTTGCTGACTCTAAAAATATATGGGACGACTTTGCGGCCTGCGAGAAGAAGAGAGAACAAGAAATTAGGGCTGAGAATGAATAATTGAAGGAAAAGCTCAAAGCGAAAGAGGAAGAGCTCTGGAATATGAAAAGAGGCAAAAAGCATTTTTCTGACAAGCTGAAAGAGGCTCAGAGGGAAATTGAAGAGCTCAAAGTTCAAGCTGGGATCAAGAAGGAAATGCTCAGAGATGTCTTTGGAGATGATGACAACACAAAGCATATTTATAGGCTGAATCAGTGTATTGGGAAGAGAAACAAGCTAATCAAGGGGTTGATAGAGCGACCAACTCATCCTAACACTGAAGCGCTTCTCGAGGAAGTCAAGACCAGTCGGTATGGACTAGGGGTTTGGGAATGATTTGTCTCTATTTTTCTGTATGCTGCCTATTATGATTACCATCAGGATTGTTGATGGACTCACATGTGGTTGTACCAGACTTATTTGTATGACTTTCTAAAGTATTATATGATGAGATATTTGTTTCAGCTATATTTGTTCAGTAGTATTCTCAATAATGTTTGCCCAGCTATATTTTCTCTACAATATCCATCTGTCCCAGTAATATCTTCTCAACAACGTATCTAATCCCTCGCTCGGTTAAAAGTGGAATCAAAGTATAGATATACCTTGGAAATGATTAAACATGACATATGCATGCATTCACGCATTTTATTTTGCATAACAGGTGTTTATATTTGGACTCTTAACCTTGTTTCATTGAACAGACAGGATTACTGATTCTTACTTTCACCGCTACTCAACATGCCAGAATCAACAGAAAGTAATGGAGCAGATCCAAGCAGAATTGACGGTCATCCGTAGCCAAATGGGGCAGTTCATGGTGGACATGCATGCTTTGTTTCAAGGTCATAAAATGCTGAGAGAAGAAGTCCATCAGTTGAAGACCCAGATGGGCTTGATCATGGAGGTCATAATAACTGTGTTGAGAAAAGAGGGCAGCCATGCGCCCACTGCTACAATGGAAGGTGTTATACCCCCTGTTCCGTCAAAACCTCTCCCAGATCATGAATTACCTCGGGGATCTTCTTCACAACCTGAAGGTCCAGAACTTTCTCGACAGCCGCCATTGCCTGTTTCCCAAGAGAATCCTAGGAGAGGACAATATGGCTCAAGGCCAAAGAGGCCTGAAAGAGTTTTTGACCCGCTCCTAATGACGTATGCAACGTTGCTACAACATCTACTCCAGCTTCAATTGGTTAAACTTCGGGCATTGGCTCCGCTTACTAGCACTCCCCAACCGGGTTATGATGCAAGAGCCCATTGTGATTTCCATTCTAGAGCACCAGGGCATCGTATTGAAAAATGAAAGGCCTTTCAGCATAAGATCCATGACTTAATTGATTCAAAGGCAATCGAGTTCACTGTTGCATAAGAGATGGAAGCTCCTCTCACATCTCCAAGGTCAGCCTTAGGACAGGGGCATATTCCACAGTCGGGGGTTTCAGAATCCTCACACCAATAAAATTTTTCTGTTCCTCGACCAGATCTGAAGAGGAAAGAGTCCGGATAGGTTAGCTGTCAAAATCAAAATCATCCCCAGAAGAGACAACAAAGGTCAAGAAGGCTTGAGAGAAGGTTCGATCCAATCCCTATTCCTCACAGTCATTTGCTTACTCGTTTGCTCGAAGGTTCTCTGGTTCAGCTGAGGAAGCCCAAGCCTATTCCAGACCCTATTCTTCATGGCTATGATGCAACTGCAATATGTGAGTTCCATTCAGGGGCACCTGGCCATTCAATCAAAGATAGCATAGTTCTGAAGCACCAAGTTCAAGATCTGATTGACTCAAAGGTCATCACATTTACTGCAGATGGTTTGCACATCAACTGAAGCCTCCCAAGTGAACACTCAGACTGCAAGTATGCCTTCAGGAGAAATAAGTCCAGATGGAGTCAGACCTCCTCGACAATGGCAATCTTCAGCTTCTTTACTGCATTTTCATGTGTATTTTTCATTGTTTGTTAAAGCATTGTATACATGTAAAAATTGTTTGTCCTTAATGATGACCTTAATGCAATGAATATGTTTTTCTCGAAGTAATTCATTCTTATTCATTCATATGATGTTTCTATGCATTGTAATACCAATTCACGTGCTTAAACTCTTAGAAGGGGGATGACGAATTGAAAACGCAAAATTTCTGGCCATATGCTTTTGGGAACAAAACCTTGCTGATGATGTACAGGTATTGTTTCAACTCCCCAAACACCAGAGATATAAAGGAGATAGACCCTCGTTAACCCCGTTGAGCCTAGAAGTAGGAGTTTCTTTTAAAAAAACCCTCATATTTAACCCCGGGGCAGGGTAGTTGTCAGTTGATTTGATCAAGCATTCAAATTTCAAAAGGAATGTGCATCTAAAGATCAATTGCCTTTTATTCCTCATCAGGAGGTCAAGGAGCGTGAAACAACAATGGTTACCCCTCACCGCAAGGAGTGAAGAAGTTACAATCCTTTCATGAAAATCAAGACATCCAGTGTCACACGATTTGATAAAAAAAGAGAAAAAAAAGAAAGAAAAGAAAAACGGTGAAAGAAAGCCCGTTAAGTCGAAAGTTTGAAAACAAATGACTTAGGCAAAAGTTAGGGCATCCCGCTGGACAACAAAATCGAAAATGATTCAAAAGAATCAGTCTAGGCAAAATCAGGGAAACAAATGAAAAAAGAGCGAATAGAAAAAGTGAAAAGGATTACAAAAGAAAAATCCTTGAGCAAAAGCAAGTCGTGTGACTACAGGTACCAAAGACGAAAGGAGCGACTGCCACTCTGAAAACATTGTGGGCTCCTTAACCATCACTGATGACATGCAATAACCTTTTGGAAGGTGAGCGCTTGTGCCAAGTAAACTGAACGTAGGACTGAAGGACATCAAGGAGAATGGGTGGGTACAAACAAAATTTTGAGCCATAAATCCATCTTTCTCAAACCGTGAACCAGACCACGTTACAACCCTCAAAAGTCCTAATTGAGGTAAGGTTATTCCGAAGGCGTACTTCTGACGAGACATCGTTTCTGACTCCCATGGAAGGGCTAATACGTTTGCTGGTATTGCATGTGCATAATGTCTTTCATTCAAAATTAGTGTCGCATCTTAACTAGTGATTCATTCTTTTCAATAAAAAACTTCAAGATTAACATGAATGTTGCATTAGAATTATCATTAATGTTGCATTAGAATTATCATTCTCAGAATAAACATTTTCTATTTGCATACATTATACTTGACGCCAATGAAGCTTGCATAATGAGCATCAGTCAAGAAGTCTAACTTTGCCAAGAGGAAATTCCTGTACAACCATATTAATGAGCATGTAGCCAAAAGACTCCGTCAGGTAACGGTTTTCTCAGCAAGTTGTGCTCAGAGGGAGCCATCTGGCGCAGTCACATCAAGAAGTTCCCCCAATAGAAAGTGGTTTAACTCAGGAGGTTCAATCTTACTTTATCTCCGGTGAAGTTTCCAATGAACTCGTTCATCTTACTGGTATTCCCTTGCAGAGTCGTCTATTCAGGCTTCTCTTTTTTCCCCCAGCAGAAAATGATGTAACTGTAGCCCCAAGCAGGCCCCTCAATTGATCCTTAGGGTAGTAAATCTGTCAATCTTACCCCTTTGCTCTTAGTTTCCTAGCAGAGTCGTTTGACTAGGATTCCATTCCCCCCTCAGTATCTTTCTTTTGATACGGGTAAGTATCATCTTCGATATCGGTAAGTGTCGTTAATTCAGTACACGTGTCCGTGTCTGTATCTTCCTTTGATACCGGTAAGTATCATCTTTTGATACCGGTAAGTGTCATCAATTTAGTACACTCGCTCGTGTCTGTATCTTCCTTTGATACTAGTAAGTATCATCTTTCGATACCGGTAAGTGTCGTCAATTCAGTACACTCGCTCGTATCAGTATCTTCCTTTGATACCGGTAAGTATCATCTTTCGATACAGGCAACTATCATCAATTTAGTACACTCGCTCGTGTATGTATCTTCCTTTAATACCGGTAAGTATCATCTTTCGATACCGATAAGTGTCGTCAATTCTGTACACTTGCTCGTGTCAGTATCTTCCTTTGATACCGGTAAGTACCATCTTTCGATACCAGTAAGTGTCGTCAATTCAGTACACTCGCTCGTGACTGTATCTTCCTTTGATACTGGTAAGTATCATCTTTCGATACCGGTAAGTGTCATCAATTCAGTACACTCACTCATGTATGTATCTTCCTTTAATACCGATAAGTATCATCTTTCGATACCAGCAAGTGTCATCAATTCAGTACACTCGCTCGTGTCTATATCTTTCTTTGATACCGGTAAGTATCATCTTTCGATATCGGTAAGTGTCGTCAATTTAGTATACTCGTTCGTGTCTGTATCTTTCTTTGATACCTATAAGTATCATCTTTCGATACCAGTAACTGTCATTAATTCAGTACACTCGCTCGTGTCTGTATCTTCCTTTGATACCAGTAAGTATCATCTTTCGATATCGGTAAGTGTCGTCAAGTCAGTACACTCGCTCGTGTTTGTATCTTTCTTTGATACATGTAAGTATCATCTTTTGATACCTGTCCGTATCGTCATTTCTTTCTTTGATACCTGTAAGTGTCATCTTTCGATACTTGGCTGTATCGTTAACCTAAGCACTTTCCCGTGTTCATCTTTTTTTGATACTTGTGAGTATCATTGATCTAAACCCATGTCTATATTTTATCTCGTGATTTTAGACACCTGTCTGTGTCGCTTCTTCTCCCTAACGGATCTCTCAATCTTTTCTACCCTTATATCCCCAGTAGAGTCTTTCACACTCATCAAACTTTCCACCCACAAAGTGCAATTTTTTTGTTTCTCTTGGTATTCAATCCCTATTTACCTTGAATGTCTGAAAGTCGCCGCTCTCATCCCTTCAGGTCCACAGTTGATTGAATAGGGGCAGCTGTAACACCCCAAAATTTTCCCTCCTATATATACCTTTAATAAGTGGCCTATGCTTCACATTTCATATGCATTTAGGTCATAAGCATTACACATGCATCATCAGTCTTCTCAATGCATGGGATCAGAGGTTTATATCATTGGTTGTTCAAGGCAAGGAGAATGAGACATGCTCAAGCACTCAAGCTACAAAGGCTTCTTAAGCCTCAAGACATCTCATTTGGTTAAATATTCCATCAAAAGATTAAGATTGACAAGAAAACTTGAAGAGGATCACCTCCTCCTATCCCTTGATCCTCCAAATTAGGTTTTGGTCATCTGAGAATGTAACACATCATGAGCAAGGATCTTGGAGCTTTGACATCATCTTATCACATAGAACATCTTGGTTCAAAGGATTCTCCATCCTCTCCATAGGAATTAGGATTTTGACCATCAGTCAACATCTCCTAACTTTTGGGGCATGTAGCGTGCGATTTTTGTCGGTGACGTGTCCACCTTATCGCACTGGTTGGAATTGGGTGCTACTTTCTGATTTCTTATTTATCCTATGAAGCTGGAAAGGAAAGAGAAGCTATCTAAAACTAACCTTGCTCACAAATGTTTTCTTTAACAAATGCTAAGAGATTGGGGGGTCGGGGTCAGGTTATACAAAGGGAAGTTGTCAATTACCCAATGTATATATGGTTATCCATAGATCTTCTTTGGCATGTTTTCATACTTTCTAGTGTTTATCTGTTATGGGTTGGGAAAGTTTCTCCTTTGGGAGTGTTGAGAGAGTGTTTTTATTGTTTTTGGGTTTTTCGATGTTTTTGTGAAGGTACTGGACCTAAAGTTTTTGATTTGTGTGCTCGCTAAGATTCCGCAATCTTATGCCTACGTATTCCCGTTAAAGAAAACAGGGAAATCAGAGCAATCGTAGTTCCTCCAATTCTATGGGAGGAAAGATGTTTGGTGTCTTGTTCAAAGCCCAAGATTAAAGCTAAAAGTTATTTGTGTCTTGTTCAAAGCCCAAGATTTAAGCTAAAGATTGACTGAGAGAGAGAGAGAGAGAGAGAGAGAGAGAATTTGTCATCTCTAAAGGGAGAACATCTCACCTATTCATCACAAAAGTTGAGAAACTGATCATAAAGGAAGTTACTTTAACTGGGATGTATGAATCCAGCAATGCCATAATTTCCTTTATAAGGGTGATGTCCCGAAGGAATAAAATTTAACTCAGTATTGAGCAATGCCATTTTTCCTTATGATTCTTTCATGCTAAGAGAAGGACATTGGCTTGGATGTAAATAATCCAGAGGCTTGCCAATTACAGCTGTTAGATGAAAGAGGAAGTTTATTAGGATAAAAGAGGGACCACAAGTTGGATTTTTGAATCAACAAGTGTGCCACTTACGACAGTTATTTGGGATTGGGTTTTTTGATTGTCTGTTTTGATGTGTGATGTATAGAGAAATGCCTTCCTGCAGAGAGAACTTTTGATTTCCTCTGAGGGGATGTTGATTTTTATGTGTCTTGATCAAAGCCCAAGGTTGAAGCTAAAAGATTGACTTTTCTTAGGGAGTTTTATATATGTCTTGTACAAAGCCCAAGATTAAGGCTAAAGAGATTGACTCTACTGGGGAGATTTTATCCGTCTTGTACAAAGCCCAATATTAAGGCTAAAAAGAAATTGACTCCACTGGGGAGGTTTTATTTGTCTTGTACAAAGCCCAAGATTGATGCTAAAAGTTATTGACTCCACTAGGGAGGTTTTATCTGTCTCGTACAAAGCCCAAGATTGAGGCTAAAAATTATAGACTCAGCTGGAGAGGTTTTATCTGTCTTGTACAAAGCCCAAGATTGAGGTTAACTCTGCTGAGGAAAAATTATTGTATAAAGCCTAAGAGGAGGTTGGCTTGGGGAACTTCTTATATGAAGCCTAAGAAAAGGATAGCTTTTGCTGAGGATTATTGAGATCCAGAGGCAGGTCCAAATTGGGGAATCAACTCTTGCTGAGGAGTGAAGAAGAGTTGAAATATCAGATGCCTTGAGGTTCTGATTTTTCTGAGGGTTTATTGATGGTAATTTGACCCTAGCTAGGGAATTTAGAATGAAAGTTTAAAGATTGAGTTTTTAAACCCATGGAGGTTTTAACTATGCTGGAGATTGATGAAATGATCAGGGTTTTTTTTTCTGTTCTTTTAGGAAACTTGAGGGTTTCTTTGAGATCCAAGAGGAGATGAGACTTTCCAAGTCCACTGGTATGAAGAGGTTCACTCTTAACTGAAGGATGATCTTTGTATGATTCCCAAGAGGAGGCTGAGACTGTCTAAGTCTACTTGTATGAAGCCCAAGAGGAGGCTGAGGGTTTAGGGGATGAAGATCAACCCTACAATGGTCTGATGCTTTGGAATTCTGACTGTCCAGAGGATTAAACTAGCAAAAGATGACTAGGTTTTGTCCTATACCTGTAGGAGGTCTTCGGGTCCTTGTACTAAGCCCAAGAGGAGCTTGAGAACTTCTAAGAAGCCTGAGGGTCCTTGTACAAAGCCCAAGAGGAGGCTAGGGATGCTTTTAGGAAGCCTGTGGGTTCAAGCCTAAGAAAAGTTCAAGAAAGGTTTCACTGGGAATAAATCCTTTCCTTGCAGAACAGTTATAAGGTTTGAAGGAATTCAGAAGAGGTTTCATTGGGAAGTAATCCTCTTTGGGGAAGTGAATTTCTTGTACACATATTTCTAAGTAGTGACAGTCTTGAGAAAAGTTTCACCGGGAATAATGCCTTTCTCTGTTCCATATTGCATAAGCCCAAGAGGAGGCAAGATTGTATCTAGAATTTCCTATAGGAAACTAGTTCTGACTGTGTTGAAAGAGTAACCACTGGTTTGATCTAAACCTAGACCTAGTTGCTGGGGAAAACTCTAAGCAAGTATATACAAGCATATTTATATAGATTAAATATATAAACAAGTATTATTGAGAAGAGATAGAGGAACTTACAGTTGTGCAAGCCCAAGCAAAGCTATTACAGCTGTATGGTTAGTTATTCAAGAAATTGAAGAAAGTTTTGATAAAACTTAGGATTTGAATCTAAATCAAAAACAAAGTTTGTTGTAAAAGGAAGTTTGGGGCTTATACTTAAAGAGAGGCCCAGATGATCTCTTTTGAAAAGGCGACGATCGCGTCGTAGTTTTGACAATTACAGAGAGACTTATACAATGTCTGAAGCCCATATTACTGTATGCACAAAGAGAATGGGTCTTACACTCTATTAGAGGCCCAAAAGTTTATTTTTATACAAGAGATGGGGCTTACAACTCAAGGAGATGCCCAGATGAAAAACAGCGATTGCGCAGTTATTTTTGAAAATTGTACTGGGACTTATACAAATGACTAAGACCCAAAATGGTTTATTTACAAAGGGATGGGACTTACACTCTATTAAGAGGCCAAAAAGTGTTTGAAAAAGAAGAAAAATGGGACTTACAACTCAAGGAGATGCCCAGATGAAAATTGTTTTGAAAATGGCGATCGCGCTGAGATTTTTAAAATCGTATCGGGTCTTAAACAATGATTGAGGCCCAAAAAGTTTATGTGTAACAAGGGATAGGTCTTACACTCTATTAAAGGCCCAAAAGTTTTTGTAATGAAGTTTGAAAATTTTAAAATTAAGAGAAACCCTAATTTTAATTAAAATATATAATTTTCAAAAGAAATTAAATATAAAATATCAAATATATTTAAAATCAAGTGGCAAGCTTTGAAAAATATTTTTAAAAATTATGTTTAATCACATGAAGACTTGAAATCCAATTAGTTTCGAAAAATCAAGGTGCGAATTTCATTTAAAAATGTTTGAAAACAAATAAAATGAAATTGATTACAAAAATTCAAACTATATTAAATAAATAATATAAATTCAATTTTCTTGTGGAATAAAATATTTCAACATTTTTGTGAATTTTCAAAAAATGAACCAATAAAAAATAATTAAAAATGAGAGAGAAACTAATTTTGAAATTAAATAAGAAAAACCATAAAAAAAATATGAAAATAGCAAAAATGAGAGAAATAACAAAAATGGCCTGGGTGGGTCTTGAACCCACGACCTCTAACCAAACACATGTGCGCTACTACCACTGGGGTGGTGATACATCCGTGTATCAAAATCACCCCATGAATACATATGGGTGACCTGAATTCTAGGTCTGACCAAGGCAAAAAACCAAGTTTTGGTGGATTTGCATGAAGGCCATAACTTCCTCAATTCTCCATGAAATTGGATAAAATTTAGATGGATCCTGCCTAGAATTTCATGAGGAATCCAATGGTGCTTTTAGAATTTTCAAAAGATTCCCACATTTTAAAATCCGATAGTGGTTTCAAAAATAGGCCAAGATTTGCATGTTCCTTGCTATCACATCATACAAGCAATAATAACATGGTGAATTGGTTCAAACACAACACTTATGATATGTATGAGATGTCTATGATCAATGGACATCAAAGCAATGCATAATTTAAAGAGTTCAAGTTGTCATGCACTTACCTCTTGAAGCTCCTTGTGCTATCTTTCAAGATGCTTGTGCTAGAAATGATCCAATTCCTTAGACGCCTTTGATTGATCCCTTAGAAGCTTTTAGAATTATCAAAAGCAACTGGAATCGTCGGGAACAAGAATTGGCTCATTCTTGCAAAAGTGGCAAAAATGACCAAAACGGTATCTCACTCAAATGATGTTACAGTTGAGGGAAACTTGTTGGAACAGTTTAAGGATGATATTTGAAGAGTGTTTGAGGTGTTATTTGGTTTTGAAAGTGATTGGATCAAGGCATGGCTTGAAAAATGCAAAAAAAGTAAAATTTTGAGGTTTTGAAGGTTGACTTTCTGATTTTGGTGTTTCAGATCAAGGATGAGTGTTTGAACAGCTTATATATGATACATTGGATGTGTTTGGATCATGAGCTGTGGTGGAATTGCTCTCTAACTCAAAATTTAGTGGTGACTTGCAAAAGAAGGCATTTCTGCATAATGAGAGAGATTTTGAGGAAAGCAAGTGTTGTTGTGCTTTGGTGTACTCAAACTGACCATAAATGATGTCCATTTATAGTGGAGCAAGTTTGTTTTGGATACAATAGTGAATGGTGACTGGTACAGGCCTTTATCCATTGACTTGAGATTAGGGAGCAGGCCTATGGTCTTCTGTTGCTTGAGTTTATCTTGACTCATTTGGTTGATCATGGACTGATACATGTCAGCTCTATGCATCCTTTAAATGCTTCATGACAAATTTGAAAGTTTTGGATTTTGAACTTTGAATGTTACTTGCCAAATGATGGGGTTTTTGACTTGCAAGGCTCTATGGTGTTGTAGCTCTGCAGAGATCATGTTCATCGCACTTTAGAAACTTGTCTTGTATGGTGAAAAGGCTTGCCAAGTCATGAAAATGCCAAAATTGTGTGGCATGTACAAAGTTGTCTTGTGAAAAACAGTTTTGGAGGTACCATGTTTCCATGCTTGTAACTCCCTACTCAAGTTGAATTAGGATGAGTTCTTGTACATTTTAGAAAGCTCGCATGACATACTTTATCTTTGATGTCCAACATTGGTCTTGGTTTAGTTTGAATCAAAGTGAAAAATTGCCTCAAAGTTGGTGAAAAACCTAGACAGATTATGTCTAAAATTTTCTAAGTGTTGGAAAAATGGTCAAATCCATGTTTTTATGATTTTGATCAATCCATAACTCAAAATCCATGAGGATTTGGAATCTTTTGTAGTCGACACTTTTGAAGTATGTCATGTGAACTTTCATTTGAGCTTTGGATGGAAGAAATAGACCTTAGGGTTTGGGAGTTATGACCTTGCAAAGTTGGTACCTAATCCATATTGTTCCATAACTTAGAAAATTTTAAGTTTTCTATGGTTGCCCCTTTTGCAAGAAACCTCACTTTCTTGATTTTTCCAGATGGATGATGATCAAAACCATACATTAACATTGTTTTTGACTTAGGGGAGCCATATTTGTGAAAAATTCCAAAAAGTCAAACTTGATTTTGGGCACAGTTGACTTTTTGTCAGATGAATTCCAAACTGTGTGATCCTCTATGCAATCAAGTTCTTAACCTAATTCAAACCTGATGGATGGATTCCATAGGTGTTTTAGGGTGTCTTGAATCATTTCCCAAGGTTTGGGAACATGTCTTGGTCAAAAGTCAAAGATACAGTTGACTTTTTCTTCAAAACCCTAATTGTGGTCCAGATGAAATTGAAACTTATGAATCAAGCTTCTTGGATCAATCCATTGTTGTAAATGGATAAATTTGGTGTATTTAAGGCTCTCAAATCATGTCTTGAGGTCTTGGTTCATGTCTTTCCTCAAAAGTCAACTTAGGGGTAAATTAGGTCAAGAAACCCTAATTCCTGATTTTTTATGAATGCTCCTCCTAAGGTTGTTTTGACTTGATGATTGGATCCATGAGGTCCCTTTGAGCTTCTTGGGTCATGTTTTGAAGTATTGGCTCATGCCCAGATGAAAATTTTCATCTGGAGGCCTTAGTCGACCAAAACCCTAATTTGGTGACACTGGCGATCTTAAGGCTTGATCCACTTGGAATGTTGCAACCTTGTGCTTGATTCTTGATATGGGAGACCTCTTGATCCTTCATGGATGTTTGAGAGGTTAGTCAAGTTGAAGATCATGTCAATTCTTGATTGATCTTTTTGTCTGAGTGCTCTGAGAGGGCTCAAAACCCTAATTCTTGATTGTAGTGAATGCTCAACAATCCTTAAGAAGATTGATGAGGTATGATGGTACATCCATATTATGGTAATGATCTTCACAATGATGGGAAATCTTGTGGTCAAAATTTGGGGTATGACAGATTCCCCTATTTAATCTTCTTGGACCCGAAGGTGTGAATGGCGAAGGTATTCGGACATTCAGGGTGCAAGAGGATTAAATATCGGAATACCCGAAATTTTGACTGTGGTTATGAATTGCAGTTTGCTCATCCATCTTCTTTTGCTAAGCAATGTTACTTAGAAAATTGTAACACTTCCCCTCGATCCTGGTCTTCAGCCCTGGAACTGGTCTCAGTTTTTTTTGAACTAAACTTCCCCTCGATCCTGGTCTTCAGCCACGGAACTGGTATCAGTTTCTTTTGAAATAAACTTCCCCTCGATCCTGGTCTTCAGCCATGGAACTGGTTTCAGTTTCTTTTGAAATAAACTTCCCTTCGATCCTTGTCTTCAGCCATGGAACTGGTCTCAGTTTCTACTTGTCGAGTTTCTTTTCTTGACAAGGAATGCTATCCGTCGTAGCGGTCTTCATCAAACTTCTCGCTGAGTCTTACTGGGGAGACGCCATTTGATGGAAAAAGATTTGATGTCAGACTAGCTGGGGAAACCCAAATGTCTGAACTATAGAGGTGTACAAACTTCTCTGTTGGAGATGCCATTTGTCTGCTCTACTGGGGAAGACGAGTCTCTTGAGAGGCTGTTTTTCACTTGGTGAGGTTACATCATACTTTTCTTCGAGATCTTTTCAGAGAAATGCCATGTGATGTGATCCAATTTTGAGGTGCTGATGACTTCATTAACATCGAATTTCTTGGGAGTAAACCTGATGTATTGCCGAGAGTATTCGGTTAAGAGGCTTTCTCTAGGGATTTTCCTTAATCTGGGAAAGCGGAACATATCATCTCCAATGAAGAGTGATGTTTCAAAGGTGTCTGTCGAATGTCTTCTTGCCTTTTAGAGGTTCAAGTTATCAAAGTGGTCGAGGATAGTCTCCAATCCAGAAATAAACTAGGGAGAGATTGCTTAGGCGACACTTTTTGGACGTGGACAGAACTGACAACTCTATTAGTGAGAGGACTTTTATCACTTGGGGATGAGTATGACCAAAGCGATAGTAATGCAATGTGAATATGTATATGAATTAATTATGCATGATGTATGTATGTTTATGCTGACAAAATAGACGTGACATACAGACTAGTGAATGAACACGACTGGATACTCGGCCACTGCGGGGGATGAAAAGTACCATCGGTTCAAGATAACAATCATGTCTTGCTTAGGAGAGGTAGACCCTGCTGGGGGAGAAAGAAACATAAATTGGTCTTCAGAGGTAAGAACTCTGTCGGGGATACCAGACGGGATATTATATCTGAAACGGTTGATCCTTCATTCAGATGTACTGGTTTAGAAGGAGTACTTTGATTCTACATTTTGAGGTTTAATTACTTCTGGAGAAGCCATCGATGTTCCTTTTTGCGTTCAGTAGTAAAAAAGAATTACCATCCTTATTTAAAAGCAGAAGAAAATTTGAAAATTAAATTCATTTTTTTTCAAGAATCGTTGATCATGTTAAAAATTTCATTTTGTAAAGCAAAAATAAATGAGAATTGCAAACAAAAGCACTAGGGCTCAAATTTTATTGATAGAATGGTAATCAGCCAATCGCGTGATCCCATAGAGCATTTACAAAGTTTAGAAAATGGTAATTTAAGGGAAAAGGAGCTACATTGAAACATAACGACCGCTATCCTTCCACCAACTTTGTATTATGGACATTCTGAGATTCTGTCGAAGATGACCTTGATTTGAAGTTTTTCGAAGGATGGCGTTACCGTTGGAGATTTAACCTTTTCGGACGTAGTTACTTGCCATGAATCCCTAACTTTTTCCTGGATTACCTTTTAAGGTTTTCAATCCATCGGGATGACTTTTGCTTATGTCTCTAATTTTTGCCTGGACCGCCTTTTCAGGTTTTCAATCCACCGAGACGTTTTCTTTTATTATTTAGGCGAAGTATTTCTTGACTACATCAACATTTGTAGGGTGGGTAAACTCCTCTCCATCCTAGTTGCAAGTCTCAAGGCGCCACCTGAGAAGGCTTTCTTAACCACATAAGGGTCGTCATAATTCGGGGTCCATTTCCCCTGGAATCAGTGAGAAATAATTGTATCTTCTTGAGCACGAGGTCTCCTTTTCTGAAGACACGGGGTTAGACTTTTTTGTCGAACGCTTTCTTTATCCTTTGCTGATATAACTGACCATGGCATAAAGCTTTCATTCTTTTTTCTTCAATTAGGTTCAGTTCATCATACCGGTTTTGACACCATTCAGGTTCTGTTAGCTTGACTTCCATCAATACCCTCATCGATGAGATCTCTACTTCTATGGGGAGCACTACTTCCATGCCATATACTAGAGAGAAAGGGGTTGCCCCTGTTGAGGTGCGAACAGATGTGTGATAACCGTGAAGAGCATAGGGTAGCATCTCATGCCAGTCTTTAGAGGTTACAACCATCTTTTGAACGATCTTCTTGATGTTCTTGTTAGCCGCTTCTACTGCTCCATTCATCTTAGGCCAGTAGGGAGAGGAGTTATAGTGTTCGATTTTGAACTCAGCACACAACTCTTTCATCATCTTGTTGTTCAAGTTGGATCCATTATTAGTAATGATCTGACTTGGAACACCATAGCGATAGATGAGATTGTTCTTGATAAATTAGACCACCACTTGTCGGGTTACATTAGTGTAAGATACTGCTTCGACCCACTTGGTGAAGTATTCAATGGCTACAAGGATGAACCGATGTCCGTTTGAAGCTTTGGGTTCAATCATGCCAATCATGTCGATTCCCCGTATTGAAAAAGGCCATGGAGAAGAAAGAACTTTGAGACGCGTTGATGGTACATGGATTTTGTTTGCGTATATCTGACACTTATAACACCTCCTCATGTACTGGTAGCAATCAGATTCCATTATCAGCCAATAATATCCTGCCCTCAGAATTTCCTTGCCATTGTATGTCCATTGGCATGAGTGCCAAAGGATCCTTCGTGAATCTCTTTCATCAACATGTTTGCTTCTTGTCTGTCTACGCATCTGAGCAAAACCGTGTCGAAGTTTCTCTTATAGAGTGTTTCACCGTTCAAGAAGAAGTTGCTAGCCAGTATTTTGAGAGTATTCATGTCTTTTCTTGATGCCCCAGGTGGGTACTCTTGTTTTTGAAGGAAGTACTTGATATCGTGATACCAAGGTTTATCAACTATGACTGCTTCAATTGTGAAGATGTAGGCGGGCCTTTCAAGGCGCATTATGTCAATCTTAGGTACGTCGTTCCATTGACCTACAATAATCATGGAAGAGAGAGTGGCTAGTGCATCAGCCATGTGATTTTCTTCACGAGGGATATGATGAAACTCAATTTTGTTGAAGAATGGTAACAATCTTCTCGCGTAATCTTTGTAAGGAACCAATCCTGTTTGGTATGTATTCTAATCTCCTTTGATCTGATTGATAACCAGAGCTAAGTCCCCATACACATCCAAGTTCTTCATCCTTAAGTCGATTGCTTCTTCGAGACCCATGATACAAGCTTCGTATTCGGACTCGTTGTTTGTACATTTAAATGTCAGTCTGGCAGTGAAAGGAATATGGGTACCCCGAGGTGTTACGATGATTGCCCCAATTCTGTTTCCATAAGTGTTGACGGCTCCGTCGAATATTAGTCCCCATTGGGATCCTGGTTCTGGCCCTTCATTGGGTAGCAGTTCATCGCAATCTTTCATTTTTAAGACATGACATCTTCGTCTAGGAAGTCAAATCCGACTGATTCCGGATCGTCAATTGGTTGATGAGCCAAATGATCGGCTAAAATACTCCCTTTGATAGCTTTCTGAGCATGGTACTCAATGTCATATTCCGATAACAACATCTGCCAATGGGCAATCCTTCCTGTGAGAGCAGGCTTTTCAAAGACATACTTGATTGGATCCATTTCGGGGATTAACCAAGTAGTGTGACAAATCATGTACTAGTGAAGACGTTTGGCTGCCCAAGCCAGAGCGCAACAAGTTTTCTCGAGCATAGTGTACCGAGTTTCACAGTCCGTGAACTTCTTGCTTAAGTAGTAAATAGCAGACTTTCTTCTTTTTTTTATCGTCTTGTTGGCCAAGAACACAACCCATGGAGTCTTCCAAGACTATTAAGTAAATGATCAATGGTCTTCCCTCCACTGGAGGAGACATAATTAGTGGATTCAACAGATATGCTTTGATACTGTCGAAAACCTTTTGGCAATCTTCTGTCCATACACATATTTGGTTCTTTCTGAGTAGTTTGAAGATCGGCGCGCATGTCGCGGTCATGAGGGATATGAATCTTGAGATGTAATTCAGACGTCCCAAAAATCCTTTGACCTATTTTTCAGTCTTTGGTGAAGGCATTTCTTGAATGGCCTTAACCTTGTCTGGATCAACCTCAATTCCTTTCTGGTTGACGATAAATCCCAAGAGCTTTCCTGAGCAGACACCGAATGTGCATTTATTGGGATTCAAACGGAGTTTGTATTTTCTCAGACGCTCGAATAACTTTGACAAGTGTGTCACGTGCTCTTCTTCTGTTTTAGATTTGGCAATCATGTCATCGACATACACTTCAATCTCTTTATGAATCATGTCGTGAAACAGAGTTGTCATGACCCTTTGATAGGTTTCCCCCGTGTTCTTTAGACCGAGCGACATTACCTTGTAACAAAAGGTGCCCCATGGGGTGATGAATGAAGTTTTCTCCATATCTTCTAGCGCTATTTTGATTTGATTATAACCCGAGAATCCATCCATGAAGATTAAGACTTTGAACTTTGTTGTGTTGTCTACCAGCATGTCAATGTGTACCAGGGGGAAGTCATCCTTTGGACTTGCTTTGTTCAGATCCCTGTAGTCTACAAACATTCTGACTTTTCCGTCCTTTTTCGGAACTGGCACTATGTTGGCTAACCATTGAGTATATTCTTAGATGGCGAGGAAACCTGTGTCGATCTGTTTCTACATTTCCTCCTTGATTTTGATGGCCATATCTGGATGAGTCCTTCTCAGTCTTTGTTTTACTGGAGCACATTCTGCTTTCAGTGGTAAGTGATGTTCCACGATGCTGGTATCCAACCTTGGCATGTCTTGGTAGGACCAAGCAAATACATCTAGAAACTCTCTTAGAAGTTTTATCAAGTCTTCTCTGGCAGTTGGACTGAGCAGTGCTCCAATCTTAACTTCCTTCTTTTCTTCTTCTAAACCCAAATTGACCATTTCCAACGGCTCTTTGTGAGACTCAATGGACCTTTCCTCTTGCCTGAGTAATCGGGAGATCTCTTCTAGAATTTCTTCGTCCTCTTCTTCTTCAGCTTCAAATACCGGGAACTCAAAGTTTGGAGAAGGCATTGGATCGTATGTTTCAATGGGGTTTAAAACAAGCAATCTGCATGACGTGATGATTTGTTTTTTAGAAAAGGCATAGAGAATGCAAGAGTGTGTGCAGTGTATTTTCTGAAAATGCTTGTTTTTATTTTGGGTTGTTTTTAGGATTACCATTTTCTGAAAAATGAAAAGTGAAAACAACAATAAATGCGGGAATTCAGAATGACATTATTTATTCATGATTTGTCAATTCTTGAAACACAACCCTATAAAACAAAACTCTGTCGCTTTGGGCGAAGCGAAGAGGGACATTTACAGGAAAGGTGAGCCTTATAAAAACATTTGTTTCACCTGGGCAAGGTGAAAGGTTAAAACAAAGATGGTAATTACTTAGACTTATGGACGAATTTCGGGACATCGACAACAACCAAGTGGTGATGAACTCCTCTGTGAATCCCAAAGTCTGGTATCTTCCTTCTTGGTTTGTCTCCAGAAATAACGCTGATTTCTGAAGGAGTAGGATCATAGGAGTCTTCTTCCCATGCAGAGTTGTCATAGGAGAATTCTTCGGTTGTATCTTCCATAGTGTTTTCACTTTCAATAGGATCTCCCCAACCAGTTCGCCGGATGTCCTCGAGTCTGATACGAGAACTTTCAGGAGCAGTGTATTTACCTAGGAAATCATACTTGCCACTTGGTTGTCCCAAGGTGTCCCATGTTTCTGTGGGAATGGATGAGTCACCTTCCTCAATGACGTTGATTTTAGGAAATGCATAGTTAATGACTTCTTGCCCTGCAATCTTTGCGAACTCATCACCGTGGTGCTGGAAATCTTTGGAATGTCTTGAGTAATGATTCCATGACTCTGTGGGGACATGGGTATTCTTTTCAATATTTCTCAGTTGACAGGCATCTTCCGGCTGACTCTTCTGCCCCAAGTTTTCTGTGTACGGCTTCTAGATAGGCAGGCCATCCAGGGGATCACAATACTCGTAGTTAAAGTTGTCTTTCATCAGAGTGTCTTCTTCTAATGAATTGGGCGGAGCACGACATCCTTCAAGATCACAATCTCCATAGATCATCCTGACGTCTGATCTTGGTATATATCTTGGGCTCTGCTTGGGAAAATAAAATGGCGTGTGCGCCTCTCCCTGAGACATATAACCGTCATTGTTGAGATAAGACTTCCACTCCTCATCCACATCAGAGGAGTCGCTCTCATTAGTGGTGTGTACTTCTTGAGACACTGGGTGGAGGAATCCTCCGCTGTGGAAGAAATCCTGAATGGGACGAAAACTTTTGTCCTGCTTTGTAGTCTGGGTACAGGTTGAAGAGAAACTAAGACCTTTCTTTGTCTTGTTATCAGTATGAGTTACAATCTGTCCCCATCCTTTGATGTCATTACTCTTGATCACTTCGAGAGCATCCTTGTATGAGGAAATCGATGTCCCTCTTTCTGGTCGATTCTCATTGCTCACCGAGAATGCTTGGAACTGGGTTCCAGCAACCTCTTCTGGTTCTACACAGGAAAATGATGATAAGTTGCATACGATTAAGGCTTGCTCTCTGTAGACTGTGACTAATTTGTCATTCTTGATGAACTTTAGTTTCTGGTGAAGTGTCGAAGTGACTGCCCCAGCTTCGTGTATCCAAGGTCTTCCTAATAAACAGTTGTATGCTGCCCGGATGTCCATGACCTGGAAAGTGACTTGGAAAGTGCGAGGACCGATGGTTATGGGAAGATCAACTTTGACGATAGCTATTTTTCTAGATCCGTCAAAGGCTTTGACAATGATCTCACTGCCTCTCATCGGGGCTCTTTGAAATGATAGTTGTATTAGAGTCGATTTTGGAATAACATTCAAAGATGATCCTGTGTCCACCAGTACGTTGGCTAAAGCATCGTCTTGGCATTTGACTATAATGTTAAGCGCCATATTATGATTCTTGCCTTCTTCCGGCAATTTTTCATCACTGAATCCTACGTTGTTGCAAGAATTGATGTTGGAAATGATGTTGTCAAATTGTCCTACTGTCACATCTTGTTCCACGAAGGCTTGTTCTAAGACCTTCTGTAGAGCTTCCATGTTAGCTTCTGAACTAAGCAGGAGAGATAGTACAGATATTCGAGATGAAGTTTGTAGCAATTGGTCCACAATGTTGTATTCGCTTTTCTGGATGAGCTTCAGCATCTCATCGTTGTTCTTTACAAGTTCTGGATTACTGGATGGACTGACTTGTTGGTTAGGAATTTCCGTTTGAGGTTCCTTTTTTTTGGCAGGTTCTCCAACTCCTCTGTTGAAGATCCGACCGCTCCGGGTAACTCGACCGATGTCGGCAATGTTCACAACGGAGGGTAACGGAGTTTCTTTTCCATTTTCTATGGTCGTCGCACCGTACTTGTATGGGATAGCCTTATCTGATTTGTATGGTATTGGACCTGGCATATAGATAACCACATGAGCTTTTTGGTTCTTCTGACCATCATAGGCAGTCTCAATTGGTTCAAGGTTGAGAATTCTTCTACTGTCAAGAGAGACTTTTTACTCGTCGAGCAAAGGAATTATGGCACAAACGTCCTTGGTTATACCATGATTAGAGATTACGACAACACTTTTGTTCTGACCAGGGAGGTAGTCTTGTATCATGTTAATCGACCCAGACCTCGAACATGGTCGAATCTCCTTTTGGTCTAACTAATTTTGGAGGGCTGCCCGTATGAGATAACATCCTTGGTTATTTTTCGAGCATACTCTACAGTTCTCATAATTGTGCGGTGGTACCCGACCACACCCGTTTTGTATGCAATGCATCTTTACTAGATCTGTTTCCATTGAGCGTAAATCACGACTTTGATGTCTATCAGGATTTCCATCATTCATGTTAATCCGTTGTGTAGCTTCATCCAGGTAGATCGAAAGCCACCAGTAGTCCAACAGATGTTGAAGTGTTCTTTGTACAAGTGCACACCCTTGGTCGTCTTTTCAGCATTCTTCACAGTCTTGATAATCATGTGAAGCCAAAAAACCGAGCCTGACCTGCTTAGCATGTAATTCCACTAGACTGGTATTCATCAAGCCTGTGTCAAAGATCTGAATCATATTGACTTGATGGTCATTTCTTTTGTGGTAGTCTTGGATCCATCCGAGATCCATTTGACATTGGAGGGCCTCTTGTACAAAAGAGCATCCCTGATCGTCTGTTGAGTAAATTGGACAAGTGATGTAATTATGCCGCGGCAGATTGTATGCATTGCCACTAAATTGACGTTCATTGCACGGATTTCGTGGTTCTGAACAATGTTGGGATGTGCATGGGCCATGTTTACTTCACGAATCTTGTGATCCTGAATCCAGCCTATATCCATTTATTCTTGTAGGGCTTTTTGTACTATGGTACACCCTTGGTTATCCTTGGAGCAGATATCTCACTGGTGATAGTTGTGAGATGGCACATGGCCGTACCCGCTCTGTTTGCAATGCATCTTTACCAGGTTGGTTCCTAGTAAGCGTACATTGTGAGTTTGATAACTGTTGACATGTTCTCCTTCAATCAAATTCATTGTAGTATTCTCATGTTGTGGCAACGGGTTCGTCTGAACATTCGGATTAGGATCTTTGAAAGATAAGATCCTGTTCCTGACAAGATTCTGAACATCAGACTTGAAACTGAGACAATTCTCAATGTTGTGCCTGTTGGTTGCAGAATAGCGGCAAGCAGCAAAAATATTTATTTTCGGAAGAATTCCCTCCGGGATTTATGTCGTATCCACAGAGATCAGTTCGAGGGAAAGAATGTCGTTCGAAAATCTCTCGCGTTTATGAGTTTGGATTAAAATGGGTTTAAAGTAAATGCAAAAAAGTAAACATTAACATAAAAAGAATTCATTAATCAGAGAGACTAACTTATCCGGCATGCACATAGTTGACTCCTCACAAACTTAAACTTATCGAACAATTATACTCTACCTATAATACTCCTTAATATCACCTAGCATCGCTCATAACAAAGGTTATGTCTAACGCAAAGTTGAGAGAACAACCGTGCTACCATCGTCGACACTCTCCCACCCGACTCAAGACACGGAGGCAATAAGTTTCGACGCCTATTGAAGAATGTTAGCTCTAAATCTATCTCTAGAGTCCAGAAACTAACAGATAATCATCCCTAATAAAAGTTTGCGAGGGTTATCTCTAACGCAATTCAAACCCCAGGCATAAAGCAAAAATCAGAAACAATCACCAATAGAGATTTTTAAAGCAAATATCATACAACGCCATGGGCGACAAATATACATGAGTTTAGAGTAAATACATATACAACAACCAACAAAGAATAAAAACACAGAGAAGAAGAGAAATAAACTAAACATCTCGCGGATTGTCAGAGCCGATCGATGAGAAATCTACCCCGGATCATCCGTGTGCAAGCTCCAATGTTGTTTTCTAAGCTAAGCTAATGAAAAATGAAGTTTGATGGAGTTGAGAGCAAAAATCCCCAAAACCATACCCTAAAAAATGGTAAAAATGAACTTATAAACATTACAAATTCTGTCACATTCGCTAAGCGAACGATTTACTCACAAAGCGAGCCTCAAAAAGTGGCACTTAAGTGCCTATGGAACAGTGAAACCAACACTGCACGAACATTCACTGGAAAGTTCGCTTTACGAACTTTTTGGCGAACATTCGCTGGGAAGTTCGCTTTGCTAACTTTGGTCCCTTTTTGCTCTGTCTCGTTCGCTAGGAAGTTGGCTTTGCTAACTTTGGTCCCTTTTTGCTCCCAGCCCTTATTTTGACCATAACTTTTGAACCGTAACTCGGATTGACGCACGGTCGAAAGCGTTGGAAAGCTTATTCAATGCTTTATACAACAATGGCAAGATATCCTTGATTGAATACCTGAAAAAAGAGAGAAAATCGATTAAACTCAATGATATTTTCACGATACGCAATATATACACTAAAATGTAAATTAAACGTATTTATAAACAAATCAGGGTTTATTCAAACGTTATTAACCAAAAAGTATCGATATGTGCAACAAAACTTATATACAAAAATAGTTACATTTTGCACTTATCAAACTCACCCCAACTTAAACTTGTTTGTCCGCAAACAAGAATCAAGCAAACTTAAAAACACAAAGCAATAACCAAAGAATCACGAATCAACAGGTTTTGAAAAACAGAAACAAATGTATGGTTCAAATGAAAAATGGTACACACAAAGTAAATACTTACCACTAAACCACGACAACAACATAGCCACGAAACAAATGCAAAATACAAAAATCATGCCAAACATCCTAAAACAACACAAGTTCCAAAGTGAATCACACCTAGCAAAACAATCATCGGTAGATGAAAAACACAAAATGGGGTACTTATCACTCACACAACAATCATGCAAACAATAGACTAAATTATGCAACCATCCAAAAATTCACATTGAACATACAAAGACATGAATCACAAGGACTTTCAAGGTTGTAGCGTGGTCGGGTAAACAAACAAGGGGCAATTTCTAAAGGCAATTGAAACAAAAACTTGCCTAAACCTAAGGGAGTGATCAACTCACAAAGACTCAAACACAAAATTCCAATCAACTTCTTCCAAAATCCCAAGTATTACACAAAAAACAATACTTATTTAGCATAATTATTTGAACTCTTTTTGTTTCCTTTCTCAAGGATTTTCTTTTTCTTTCTTTTTTTCTTTTCTTTTCTTTTTCATATTTTTTCTCCTTTTTCTTTTCTTTTTCTTCCTCATGGAAACCAACCAATGAGTAAACAATCATTCTCTCCCCAACTTGAATTCAACCACATCATCATGTGAATACTCCCTACTTTCTAAGGCAAGGCAAAAATTCATATAACAACACAAAGTTGAAGGTTCAAGATAAAACAAAATCCATTCAACAATAAGTTAACTAAATACTCATAGACAAGCATTAAGTTCAAATAAAACATGGATTAAAAAGCTCAAAGGGGTTACACATGATCACACGCTCACAAGGTGAATGTCAATTTGGCTAGGTAGTTGTGCTCAAAGTGAAACAAAATGCCTTGATCCTTTTCATGCTTTCATATAATCAACACAAACAACAGATTAAGCATAATAAAATCCAGTTAGAACAAGAATGTTGGTACTCCGCGCATATGAACAATGGAAAGCTACCTCACAAAAAGGTGGGAACTAAAGTGATTCACAACAAGAACAAGTATACAAAAGAATGAATGGCATGGAAGTTCGTAAAATGCCTAAGTATCATGAATATGCTAAAGTCAAGAAAGCGATAAACACATACCTTGGACGTGTACAAAACTTAACAATATCATTACCATACATCTGCAAGTTGAAATGATCAAACTTGGAAAATCACAAAATGCATCCTCAAATTACTCAAGACACGCTCATTGACAAACGCAAAAACTATTAATATAAACAAACTAAAAGACCGGGTGAAATTTCATTAAAGAAGTTGTAAAGTGAAGATTTGAGAATTTTACGATAAATCTGAGTACAACTTGTTTAATGAAAGATTACCACACTACCTAAACTAAACCATAACAAAAGAAAATAATACAACATGCTTATTTTACGACGTAAGCTCAACGTCTTTACAGTTCTTAGCTAGCAACTTCCTTCCTTCATGCCATGGTGAGGCCTCATCGCGCAAACCAAAAGTAAGTGCCCTAACCAAACACTTAAATAAATGTTAATCTACAAGTATCAGTATAACAAGTGAAAATATACAATATATATGATATCTACAAAACTCAAAAACAAAGAAACTATCGCAATGCGATTTAATATCAAAACCGATCCTCGGCAACGGCACCATTTTGTTGGTTATGGAATAGCGGCAAGTAGCAAAAATATTTATTTTCTGAAGAATTCCCTCCGGAATTTATGTCGTGTCCACAGAGATCGGTTCGAGGGAATGAATGTCGTTCGACAATCTCTCGCGTTTATGAGTTTGGATTAAAATGGGTTTAAAGTAAATGCAAAAAAGTAAACATTAACATAAAAAGAATTCATTAATCAGAGAGATGAACTTATCCGACATGCACATAATCGACTCCTCACAAACTTAAACTTACTGACCAGTTATACTCTACCTATAATACTCCTCAATATCACCCAGCATCGCTCACAACAAAGGTTATGTCTAACGCAAAGTTGAGAGAACAGTCGTGCTACCATCGTCGATACTCTCGCACCCGACTCAAGACACGGAGGCAATAAGCTTCGATGCCTATTGAAGATTGTTAGCTCTAAATCTATCTCTAGAGTCCAGAAACTAACAGATAATCATCCCTAATTAAAGTTTACGAGGGTTATGTCTAACGCGACTCAAACCCCGAATATAAAGCAAAAATCAGAGACAATCACCAATAGAGATTTGTAAGGCAAATATCATACAACGCCATGGGCGACAATTATACATGAGTTCAGAGTAAATACATATACAACAACCCAACAAAGAAGTAAAACACAGAGAATAAGAGAAACAAATCAAACATCTCGTGGATTGTTAGAGCCGATCGATGAGAAATCTACCCTAGATCATCCGTGTGCAAGCTCCAATATTGTTTTCTAAGCTAATCTACTGAAAAATGAAGTTTGATGGAGTTGGGAGCAAAAATCCCCAAAACCATAACCTAAAAAATGGTAAAAATGAACTTATAAACATTACAAATTATGTCACGTTCGCTAAGCGAACAATTTACTCGCAAAGCGAGCCTCAAAAAGTGGCACTTAAGTGCCTATGGAACAGTTAAACCGACTCTGCACGAACATTCACTGGAAAGTTCGCTTTACGAACTTTCTGGCGACCATTCGCTGGGAAGTTCGTTTTGCTAACTTTGATCTCTTTTTGCTCTGTCTCGTTCGCTAGGAAATTCGCTTTGCTAACTTTGGTCCCTTTTTGCTCCCAGCCCTTGTTTTGACCATAACTTTTGAACCGTAACTCGGATTGACGCACGGTCAAAAGCGTTGGAAAGCTTATTCAATGCTCTATACAACAATGGCAAGATATCCTTGATTGAATACCTGAAAAAATGCGAGAAAAACAATTGAACTCAATGATATTTACACGATATGCAATATATACACTAAAATGTAAAGTAAACGTATTTATAAACAAATCGGAGTTTATTCGAACGATATTAACCAAAAAGTATCGATAAGTGCAACAAAACTTATATACAAAAATAGTTACATTTTGCACTAACCAAACTCTCCCCAACTTAAACTTATTTGTCCGCAAACAAGAATCAATCAAACTTAAAAACACAAAGCAAAAACCAAAGAATCACGAATCAACAGGTTTTGAAAAACGGAAACAAATGTATGGTTCAAATGAAAAATGGTACACACAAAGTAAATACTTACCACTAAACTACGACAACAACATAGTCACGAAACAAATGCAAAATACAAAAATCATGCCAAACATCCTAAAACAACACAAGTTCCAAAGTGAATCACACCTAGCAAAACAATCATCGGTAGATGAAAAACACAAAATGGGGTACTTATCACTCACAAACCAATCATGCAAACAATAGACTAAATTATGCAACCATCCAAAAATTCACATTGAACATACAAAGGCATGAACCACAAGGACTTTCAAGGTTGTAGCGTGGTCGGGTAAACAAACAAGGGGCAATTTCTAAAGGTAATTGAAACAAAAACTTGCCTAAACCTAAGGGAGTGATCAACTCACAAAGACTCAAACACAAAATTCCAATCAACTTCTTCCAAAATCCCAAGTATTACACAAAAAACAATACTTATTTAGCATAATTATTTGAACTCTTTTTGTTTCCTTTCTCAAGGATTTTCTTTTTCTTTCTTTTTTTCTTTTCTTTTCTTTTTCATATTTTTTCTCCTTTTTCTTTTCTTTTTCTTCCTCATGGAAACCAACCAATGAGTAAACAACCATTCTCTCCCCAACTTGAATTCAACCACATCATCATGTGAATACTCCCTACTTTCTAAGGCCAGGCAAAAATTCATATAACAACACAAAGTTGAAGATTCAAGAAAAAACAAAATCCATTCAACAATAAGTTAACTAAATACTCATAGACAAGCATTAAGTTCAAATAAAACATGGATTAAAAAGCTCAAAGGGGTTACACATGATCACACGCTAACAAGGTGAATGACGATTTGGCTAGGTAGTTGTGCTCAAAGTGAAACAAAATTCCTTGATCCTTTTCATGCTTTCATATAATCAACACAAACAACAGATTAAGCATAATAAAATCCAGTTAGAACAAGAATGTTGGTACTCCGCGCATATGAACAATGGAAAGCTACCTCACAAAAAGGTGGGAACTAAAGTGATTTACAACAAGAACAAGTATACAAAAGAATGAATGGCATGGAAGTTCGTAAAATGCCTAAGTATCATGAATATGCTAAAGTCAAGAAAGCGATAAACACATACCTTGGACGTGTACAAAACTTAACAATATCATTACCATACATCTGCAAGTTGAAATGATCAAACTTGGAAAATCACAAAATGCATCCTCAAATTACTCAAGACACGCTCATTGACAAACGCAAAAACTATTAATATAAACAAACTAAAAGACCGGGTGAAATTTCATTAAAGAAGTTGTAAAGTGAAGATTTGAGAATTTTACGATAAATCTGAGTACAACTTGTTTAATGAAAGATTACCACACTACCTAAACTAAACCATAACAAAAGAAAATAATACAACATGCTTATTTTACGACGTAAGCTCAACGTCTTTACAGTTCTTAGCTAGCAACTTCCTTCCTTCATGCCATGGTGAGGCCTCATCGCGCAAACCAAAAGTAAGTGCCCTAACCAAACACTTAAATAAATGTTAATCTACAAGTATCAGTATAACAAGTGAAAATATACAATATATATGATATCTACAAAACTCAAAAACAAAGAAACTATCGCAATGCGATTTAATATCAAAACCGATCCTCGGCAACGGCACCATTTTGTTGGTTATGGAATAGCGGCAAGTAGCAAAAATATTTATTTTCTGAAGAATTCCCTCCGGGATTTATGCCGTGTCCACAGAGATCGGTTCGAGGGAAAGAATGTCGTTTGACAATCTCTCGCGTTTATGAGTTTGGATTAAAATGGGTTTAAAGTAAATGCAAAAAAGTAAACATTAACATAAAAAGAATTCATTCATCAGAGAGACGAACTTATCCGACATGCACATAATCGACTCCTCACAAACTTAAACTTACTGACCAGTTATACTCTACCTATAATACTCCTCAATATCACCCAGCATCGCTCACAACAAAGGTTATGTCTAACGCAAAGTTGAGAGAACAACCGTGCTACCATCGTCGATACTCTCGCACCCGACTCAAGACACGGAGGCAATAAGCTTCGATGCCTATTGAAGATTGTTAGCTCTAAATCTATCTCTAGAGTCCAGAAACTAACAGATAATCATCCCTAATTAAAGTTTACGAGGGTTATGTCTAACGCGACTCAAACCCCGAATATAAAGCAAAAATCAGAGACAATCACCAATAGAGATTTGTAAGGCAAATATCATACAACGCCATGGGCGACAATTATACATGAGTTCAGAGTAAATACATATACAACAACCCAACAAAGAAGTAAAACACAGAGAATAAGAGAAACAAATCAAACATCTCGTGGATTGTCAGAGCCGATCGATGAGAAATCTACCCCAGATCATCCGTGTGCAAGCTCCAATATTGTTTTCTAAGCTAATCTACTGAAAAATGAAGTTTGATGGAGTTGGGAGCAAAAATCCCCAAAACCATAACCTAAAAAATGGTAAAAATGAACTTATAAACATTACAAATTATGTCACGTTCGCTAAGCGAACAATTTACTCGCAAAGCGAGCCTCAAAAAGTGGCACTTAAGTGCCTATGGAACAGTTAAACCGACTCTGCACGAACATTCACTGGAAAGTTCGCTTTACGAACTTTCTGGCGACCATTCGCTGGGAAGTTCGTTTTGCTAACTTTGATCTCTTTTTGCTCTGTCTCGTTCGCTAGGAAATTCGCTTTGCTAACTTTGGTCCCTTTTTGCTCCCAGCCCTTGTTTTGACCATAACTTTTGAACCGTAACTCGGATTGACGCACGGTCAAAAGCGTTGGAAAGCTTATTCAATGCTCTATACAACAATGGCAAGATATCCTTGATTGAATACCTGAAAAAATGAGAGAAAATCAATTGAACTCAATGATATTTACAGGATATGCAATATATACACTAAAATGTAAAGTAAATGTATTTATAAACAAATCGGAGTTTATTCGAACAATATTAACCAAAAATTATCGATAAGTGCAACAAAACTTATATACAAAAATAGTTACATTTTGCACTAACCAAACTCTCCCCAACTTAAACTTATTTGTCCGCAAACAAGAATCAAGCAAACTTAAAAACACAAAGCAAAAACCAAAGAATCACGAATCAACAGGTTTTGAAAAACGGAAACAAATGTATGGTTCAAATGAAAAATGGTACACACAAAGTAAATACTTACCACTAAACTACGACAACAACATAGTCACGAAACAAATGCAAAATACAAAAATCATGCCAAACATCCTAAAACAACACAAGTTCCAAAGTGAATCACACCTAGCAAAACAATCATCGGTAGATGAAAAACACAAAATGGGGTACTTATCACTCACAAACCAATCATGCAAACAATAGACTAAATTATGCAACCATCCAAAAATTCACATTGAACATACAAAGGCATGAACCACAAGGACTTTCAAGGTTGTAGCGTGGTCGGGTAAACAAACAAGGGGCAATTTCTAAAGGTAATTGAAACAAAAACTTGCCTAAACCTAAGGGAGTGATTAACTCACAAAGACTCAAACACAAAATTCCAATCAACTTCTTCCAAAATCCCAAGTATTACACAAAAAACAATACTTATTTAGCATAATTATTTGAACTCTTTTTGTTTCCTTTCTCAAGGATTTTCTTTTTCTTTCTTTTTTTCTTTTCTTTTCTTTTTCATATTTTTTCTCCTTTTTCTTTTCTTTTTCTTCCTCATGGAAACCAACCAATGAGTAAACAACCATTCTCTCCCCAACTTGAATTCAACCACATCATCATGTGAATACTCCCTACTTTCTAAGGCCAATAAAAAATTCATATAACAACACAAAGTTGAAGGTTCAAGAAAAAACAAAATCCATTCAACAATAAGTTAACTAAATACTCATAGACAAGCATTAAGTTCAAATAAAACATGGATTAAAAAGCTCAAAGGGGTTACACATGATCACACGCTCACAAGGTGAATGACGATTTGGCTAGGTAGTTGTGCTCAAAGTGAAACAAAATGCCTTGATCCTTTTCATGCTTTCATATAATCAACACAAACAACAGATTAAGCATAATAAAATCCAGTTAGAACAAGAATGTTGGTACTCCGCGCATATGAACAATGGAAAGCTACCTCACAAAAAGGTGGGAACTAAAGTGATTTACAACAAGAACAAGTATACAAAAGAATGAATGGCATGTAAGTTCGTAAAATGCCTAAGTATCATGAATATGCTAAAGTCAAGAAAGCGATAAACACATACCTTGGACGTGTACAAAACTTAACAATATCATTACCATACATCTGCAAGTTGAAATGATCAAACTTGGAAAATCACAAAATGCATCCTCAAATTACTCAAGACACGCTCATTGACAAACGCAAAAACTATTAATATAAACAAACTAAAAGACCGGGTGAAATTTCATTAAAGAAGTTGTAAAGTGAAGATTTGAGAATTTTACGATAAATCTGAGTACAACTTGTTTAATGAAAGATTACCACACTACCTAAACTAAACCATAACAAAAGAAAATAATACAACATGCTTATTTTACGACGTAAGCTCAACGTCTTTACAGTTCTTAGCTAGCAACTTCCTTCCTTCATGCCATGGTGAGGCCTCATCGCGCAAACCAAAAGTAAGTGCCCTAACCAAACACTTAAATAAATGTTAATCTACAAGTATCAGTATAACAAGTGAAAATATACAATATATATGATATCTACAAAACTCAAAAACAAAGAAACTATCGCAATGCGATTTAATATCAAAACCGACCTCGGCAACGGCACCATTTTGTTGGTTATGGAATAGCGGCAAGTAGCAAAAATATTTATTTTCTGAAGAATTCCCTCCGGGATTTATGTCGTGTCCACAGAGATCGGTTCGAGGGAAAGAATGTCGTTCGACAATCTCTCGCGTTTATGAGTTTGGATTAAAATGGGTTTAAAGTAAATGCAAAAAAGTAAACATTAACATAAAAAGAATTCATTAATCAGAGAGACGAACTTATCCGACATGCACATAATCGACTCCTCACAAACTTAAACTTACTGACCAGTTATACTCTACCTATAATACTCCTCAATATCACCCAGCATCGCTCACAACAAAGGTTATGTCTAACGCAAAGTTGAGAGAACAACCGTGCTACCATCGTCGATACTCTCGCACCCGACTCAAGACACGGAGGCAATAAGCTTCGATGCCTATTGAAGATTGTTAGCTCTAAATCTATCTCTAGAGTCCAGAAACTAACAGATAATCATCCCTAATTAAAGTTTACGAGGGTTATGTCTAACGCGACTCAAACCCCGAACATAAAGCAAAAATCAGAGACAATCACCAATAGAGATTTGTAAGGCAAATATCATACAACGCCATGGGCGACAATTATACATGAGTTCAGAGTAAATACATATACAACAACCCAACAAAGAAGAAAAACACAGAGAAGAAGAGAAATAAATCAAACATCTCGTGGATTGTCAGAGCCGATCGATGAGAAATCTACCCCAGATCATCCGTGTGCAAGCTCCAATATTGTTTTCTAAGCTAATCTACTGAAAAATGAAGTTTGATGGAGTTGGGAGCAAAAATCCCCAAAACCATAACCTAAAAAATGGTAAAAATGAACTTATAAACATTACAAATTATGTCACGTTCGCTAAGCGAACAATTTACTCGCAAAGTGAGCCTCAAAAAGTGGCACTTAAGTGCCTATGGAACAGTTAAACCGACTCTGCACGAACATTCACTGGAAAGTTCGCTTTACGAACTTTCTGGAGACCATTCGCTGGGAAGTTCGTTTTGCTAACTTTGATCTCTTTTTGCTCTGTCTCGTTCGCTAGGAAATTCGCTTTGCTAACTTTGGTCCCTTTTTGCTCCCAACCCTTGTTTTGACCATAACTTTTGAACCGTAACTCGGATTGACGCACGGTCAAAAGCGTTGGAAAGCTTATTCAATGCTCTATACAACAATGGCAAGATATCCTTGATTGAATACCTGAAAAAATGAGAGAAAATCAATTGAACTCAATGATATTTACACGATATGCAATATATACACTAAAATGTAAAGTAAACGTATTTATAAACAAATCGGAGTTTATTCGAACGATATTAACCAAAAAGTATCGATAAGTGCAACAAAACTTATATACAAAAATAGTTACATTTTGCACTAACCAAACTCTCCCCAACTTAAACTTATTTGTTCGCAAACAAGAATCAAGCAAACTTAAAAACACAAAGCAAAAACCAAAGAATCACGAATCAACAGGTTTTGAAAAACGGAAACAAATGTATGGTTCAAATGAAAAACGGTACACACAAAGTAAATACTTACCACTAAACTACGACAACAACATAGTCACGAAACAAATGCAAAATACAAAAATCATGCCAAACATCCTAAAACAACACAAGTTCCAAAGTGAATCACACCTAGCAAAACAATCATCGGTAGATGAAAAACACAAAATGGGGTACTTATCACTCACAAACCAATCATGCAAACAATAGACTAAATTATGCAACCATCCAAAAATTCACATTGAACATACAAAGGCATGAACCACAAGGACTTTCAAGGTTGTAGCGTGGTCGGGTAAACAAACAAGGGGCAATTTCTAAAGGTAATTGAAACAAAAACTTGCCTAAAACTAAGGGAGTGATCAACTCACAAAGACTCAAACACAAAATTCCAATCAACTTCTTCCAAAATCCCAAGTATTACACAAAAAACAATACTTATTTAGCATAATTATTTGAACTCTTTTTGTTTCCTCTCTCAAGGATTTTCTTTTTCTTTCTTTTTTTCTTTTCTTTTCTTTTTCATATTTTTTCTCCTTTTTCTTTTCTTTTTCTTCCTCATGGAAACCAACCAATGAGTAAACAACCATTCTCTCCCCAACTTGAATTCAACCACATCATCATGTGAATACTCCCTACTTTCGAAGGCAAGGCAAAAATTCATATAACAACACAAAGTTGAAGGTTCAAGAAAAAACAAAATCCATTCAACAATAAGTTAACTAAATACTCATAGACAAGCATTAAGTTCAAATAAAACATGGATTAAAAAGCTCAAAGGGGTTACACATGATCACACGCTCACAAGGTGAATGACGATTTGGCTAGGTAGTTGTGCTCAAAGTGAAACAAAATGCCTTGATCCTTTTCATGCTTTCATATAATCAACACAAACAACAGATTAAGCATAATAAAATCCAGTTAGAACATGAATGTTGGTACTCCGCGCATATGAACAATGGAAAGCTACCTCACAAAAAGGTGGGAACTAAAGTGATTCACAACAAGAACAAGTATACAAAAGAATGAATGGCATGGAAGTTCGTAAAATGCCTAAGTATCATGAATATGCTAAAGTCAAGAAAGCAATAAACACATACCTTGGACGTGTACAAAACTTAACAATATCATTACCATACATCTGCAAGTTGAAATGATCAAACTTGGAAAATCACAAAATGCATCCTCAAATTACTCAAGACACGCTCATTGACAAACGCAAAAACTATTAATATAAACAAACTAAAAGACCGGGTGAAATTTCATTAAAGAAGTTGTAAAGTGAAGATTTGAGAATTTTACGATAAATCTGAGTACAACTTATTTAATGAAAGATTACCACACTACCTAAACTAAACCATTACAAAAGAAAATAATACAACATGCTTATTTTACGACGTAAGCTCAACGTCTTTACAGTTCTTAGCTAGCAACTTCCTTCCTTCATGCCATGGTGAGGCCTCATCGCGCAAACCAAAAGTAAGTGCCCTAACCAAACACTTAAATAAATGTTAATCTACAAGTATCAGTATAACAAGTGAAAATATACAATATATATGATATCTACAAAACTCAAAAACAAAGAAACTATCGCAATGCGATTTAATATCAAAACCGATCCTCGGCAACGGCACCATTTTGTTGGTTATGGAATAGCGGCAAGTAGCAAAAATATTTATTTTCTGAAGAATTCCCTCCGGGATTTATGTCGTGTCCACAGAGATCGGTTCGAGGGAAAGAATGTCGTTCGACAATCTCTCGCGTTTATGAGTTTGGATTAAAATGGGTTTAAAGTAAATGCAAAAAAGTAAACATTAACATAAAAAGAATTCATTAATCAGAGAGACGAACTTATCCGACATGCACATAATCGACTCCTCACAAACTTAAACTTACTGACCAGTTATACTCTACCTATAATACTCCTCAATATCACCCAGCATCGCTCACAACAAAGGTTATGTCTAACGCAAAGTTGAGAGAACAACCGTGCTACCATCGTCGATACTCTCGCACCCGACTCAAGACACGGAGGCAATAAGCTTCGATGCCTATTGAAGATTGTTAGCTCTAAATCTATCTCTAGAGTCCAGAAACTAACAGATAATCATCCCTAATTAAAGTTTACGAGGGTTATGTCTAACGCGACTCAAACCCCGAACATAAAGCAAAAATCAGAGACAATCACCAATAGAGATTTGTAAGGCAAATATCATACAACGCCATGGGCGACAATTATACATGAGTTCAGAGTAAATACATATACAACAACCCAACAAAGAAGAAAAACACAGAGAAGAAGAGAAATAAATCAAACATCTCGTGGATTGTCAGAGCCGATCGATGAGAAATCTACCCCAGATCATCTGTGTGCAAGCTCCAATATTGTTTTCTAAGCTAATCTACTGAAAAATGAAGTTTGATGGAGTTGGGAGCAAAAATCCCCAAAACCATAACCTAAAAAATGGTAAAAATGAACTTATAAACATTACAAATTATGTCAC
Organism: Lathyrus tuberosus; assembly: GCA_022829125.1. Lineage (NCBI taxonomy): Eukaryota > Viridiplantae > Streptophyta > Magnoliopsida > Fabales > Fabaceae > Lathyrus > Lathyrus tuberosus. The sequence continues at coordinate 346,570 of JALAZF010000205.1, read as the reverse complement.
GTTCGCTAAGCGAACAATTTACTCGCAAAGCAAGCCTCAAAAAGTGGCACTTAAGTGCCTATGGAACAGTTAAACCGACTCTGCACGAACATTCACTGGAAAGTTCGCTTTACGAACTTTCTGGAGACCATTCGCTGGGAAGTTCGTTTTGCTAACTTTGATCTCTTTTTGCTCTGTCTCGTTCGCTAGGAAATTCGCTTTGCTAACTTTGGTCCCTTTTTGCTCCCAGCCCTTGTTTTGACCATAACTTTTGAACCGTAACTCGGATTGACGCACGGTCAAAAGCGTTGGAAAGCTTATTCAATGCTCTATACAACAATGGCAAGATATCCTTGATTGAATACCTGAAAAAATGAGAGAAAATCAATTGAACTCAATGATATTTACACGATATGCAATATATACACTAAAATGTAAAGTAAACGTATTTATAAACAAATCGGAGTTTATTCGAACGATATTAACCAAAAAGTATCGATAAGTGCAACAAAACTTATATACAAAAATAGTTACATTTTGCACTAACCAAACTCTCCCCAACTTAAACTTATTTGTCCGCAAACAAGAATCAAGCAAACTTAAAAACACAAAGCAAAAACCAAAGAATCACGAATCAACAGGTTTTGAAAAACGGAAACAAATGTATGGTTCAAATGAAAAACGGTACACACAAAGTAAATACTTACCACTAAACTACGACAACAACATATTCACGAAACAAATGCAAAATACAAAAATCATGCCAAACATCCTAAAACAACACAAGTTCCAAAGTGAATCACACCTAGCAAAACAATCATCGGTAGATGAAAAACACAAAATGGGGTACTTATCACTCACAAACCAATCATGCAAACAATAGACTAAATTATGCAACCATCCAAAAATTCACATTGAACATACAAAGGCATGAACCACAAGGACTTTCAAGGTTGTAGCGTGGTCGGGTAAACAAACAAGGGGCAATTTCTAAAGGTAATTGAAACAAAAACTTGCCTAAAACTAAGGGAGTGATCAACTCACAAAGACTCAAACACAAAATTCCAATCAACTTCTTCCAAAATCCCAAGTATTACACAAAAAACAATACTTATTTAGCATAATTATTTGAACTCTTTTTGTTTCCTCTCTCAAGGATTTTCTTTTTCTTTCTTTTTTTCTTTTCTTTTCTTTTTCATATTTTTTCTCCTTTTTCTTTTCTTTTTCTTCCTCATGGAAACCAACCAATGAGTAAACAACCATTCTCTCCCCAACTTGAATTCAACCACATCATCATGTGAATACTCCCTACTTTCTAAGGAAAGGCAAAAATTCATATAACAACACAAAGTTGAAGGTTCAAGAAAAAACAAAATCCATTCAACAATAAGTTAACTAAATACTCATAGACAAGCATTAAGTTCAAATAAAACATGGATTAAAAAGCTCAAAGGGGTTACACATGATCACACGCTCACAAGGTGAATGACGATTTGGCTAGGTAGTTGTGCTCAAAGTGAAACAAAATGCCTTGATCCTTTTCATGCTTTCATATAATCAACACAAACAACAGATTAAGCATAATAAAATCCAGTTAGAACAAGAATGTTGGTACTCCGCGCATATGAACAATGGAAAGCTACCTCACAAAAAGGTGGGAACTAAAGTGATTCACAACAAGAACAAGTATACAAAAGAATGAATGGCATGGAAGTTCGTAAAATGCCTAAGTATCATGAATATGCTAAAGTCAAGAAAGCGATAAACACATACCTTGGACGTGTACAAAACTTAACAATATCATTACCATACATCTGCAAGTTGAAATGATCAAACTTGGAAAATCACAAAATGCATCCTCAAATTACTCAAGACACGCTCATTGACAAACGCAAAAACTATTAATATAAACAAACTAAAAGACCGGGTGAAATTTCATTAAAGAAGTTGTAAAGTGAAGATTTGAGAATTTTACGATAAATCTGAGTACAACTTATTTAATGAAAGATTACCACACTACCTAAACTAAACCATTACAAAAGAAAATAATACAACATGCTTATTTTACGACGTAAGCTCAACGTCTTTACAGTTCTTAGCTAGCAACTTCCTTCCTTCATGCCATGGTGAGGCCTCATCGCGCAAACCAAAAGTAAGTGCCCTAACCAAACACTTAAATAAATGTTAATCTACAAGTATCAGTATAACAAGTGAAAATATACAATATATATGATATCTACAAAACTCAAAAACAAAGAAACTATCGCAATGCGATTTAATATCAAAACCGATCCTCGGCAACGGCACCATTTTGTTGGTTATGGAATAGCGGCAAGTAGCAAAAATATTTATTTTCTGAAGAATTCCCTCCGGGATTTATGTCGTGTCCACAGAGATCGGTTCGAGGGAAAGAATGTCGTTCGACAATCTCTCGCGTTTATGAGTTTGGATTAAAATGGGTTTAAAGTAAATGCAAAAAAGTAAACATTAACATAAAAAGAATTCATTAATCAGAGAGACGAACTTATCCGACATGCACATAATCGACTCCTCACAAACTTAAACTTACTGACCAGTTATACTCTACCTATAATACTCCTCAATATCACCCAGCATCGCTCACAACAAAGGTTATGTCTAACGCAAAGTTGAGAGAACAACCGTGCTACCATCGTCGATACTCTCGCACCCGACTCAAGACACGGAGGCAATAAGCTTCGATGCCTATTGAAGATTGTTAGCTCTAAATCTATCTCTAGAGTCCAGAAACTAACAGATAATCATCCCTAATTAAAGTTTACGAGGGTTATGTCTAACGCGACTCAAACCCCGAACATAAAGCAAAAATCAGAGACAATCACCAATAGAGATTTGTAAGGCAAATATCATACAACGCCATGGGCGACAATTATACATGAGTTCAGAGTAAATACATATACAACAACCCAACAAAGAAGAAAAACACAGAGAAGAAGAGAAATAAATCAAACATCTCGTGGATTGTCAGAGCCGATCGATGAGAAATCTACCCCAGATCATCTGTGTGCAAGCTCCAATATTGTTTTCTAAGCTAATCTACTGAAAAATGAAGTTTGATGGAGTTGGGAGCAAAAATCCCCAAAACCATAACCTAAAAAATGGTAAAAATGAACTTATAAACATTACAAATTATGTCACGTTCGCTAAGCGAACAATTTACTCGCAAAGCAAGCCTCAAAAAGTGGCACTTAAGTGCCTATGGAACAGTTAAACCGACTCTGCACGAACATTCACTGGAAAGTTCGCTTTACGAACTTTCTGGAGACCATTCGCTGGGAAGTTCGTTTTGCTAACTTTGATCTCTTTTTGCTCTGTCTCGTTCGCTAGGAAATTCGCTTTGCTAACTTTGGTCCCTTTTTGCTCCCAGCCCTTGTTTTGACCATAACTTTTGAACCGTAACTCGGATTGACGCACGGTCAAAAGCGTTGGAAAGCTTATTCAATGCTCTATACAACAATGGCAAGATATCCTTGATTGAATACCTGAAAAAATGAGAGAAAATCAATTGAACTCAATGATATTTACACGATATGCAATATATACACTAAAATGTAAAGTAAACGTATTTATAAACAAATCGGAGTTTATTCGAACGATATTAACCAAAAAGTATCGATAAGTGCAACAAAACTTATATACAAAAATAGTTACATTTTGCACTAACCAAACTCTCCCCAACTTAAACTTATTTGTCCGCAAACAAGAATCAAGCAAACTTAAAAACACAAAGCAAAAACCAAAGAATCACGAATCAACAGGTTTTGAAAAACGGAAACAAATGTATGGTTCAAATGAAAAACGGTACACACAAAGTAAATACTTACCACTAAACTACGACAACAACATATTCACGAAACAAATGCAAAATACAAAAATCATGCCAAACATCCTAAAACAACACAAGTTCCAAAGTGAATCACACCTAGCAAAACAATCATCGGTAGATGAAAAACACAAAATGGGGTACTTATCACTCACAAACCAATCATGCAAACAATAGACTAAATTATGCAACCATCCAAAAATTCACATTGAACATACAAAGGCATGAACCACAAGGACTTTCAAGGTTGTAGCGTGGTCGGGTAAACAAACAAGGGGCAATTTCTAAAGGTAATTGAAACAAAAACTTGCCTAAAACTAAGGGAGTGATCAACTCACAAAGACTCAAACACAAAATTCCAATCAACTTCTTCCAAAATCCCAAGTATTACACAAAAAACAATACTTATTTAGCATAATTATTTGAACTCTTTTTGTTTCCTCTCTCAAGGATTTTCTTTTTCTTTCTTTTTTTCTTTTCTTTTCTTTTTCATATTTTTTCTCCTTTTTCTTTTCTTTTTCTTCCTCATGGAAACCAACCAATGAGTAAACAACCATTCTCTCCCCAACTTGAATTCAACCACATCATCATGTGAATACTCCCTACTTTCTAAGGAAAGGCAAAAATTCATATAACAACACAAAGTTGAAGGTTCAAGAAAAAACAAAATCCATTCAACAATAAGTTAACTAAATACTCATAGACAAGCATTAAGTTCAAATAAAACATGGATTAAAAAGCTCAAAGGGGTTACACATGATCACACGCTCACAAGGTGAATGACGATTTGGCTAGGTAGTTGTGCTCAAAGTGAAACAAAATGCCTTGATCCTTTTCATGCTTTCATATAATCAACACAAACAACAGATTAAGCATAATAAAATCCAGTTAGAACAAGAATGTTGGTACTCCGCGCATATGAACAATGGAAAGCTACCTCACAAAAAGGTGGGAACTAAAGTGATTCACAACAAGAACAAGTATACAAAAGAATGAATGGCATGGAAGTTCGTAAAATGCCTAAGTATCATGAATATGCTAAAGTCAAGAAAGCGATAAACACATACCTTGGACGTGTACAAAACTTAACAATATCATTACCATACATCTGCAAGTTGAAATGATCAAACTTGGAAAATCACAAAATGCATCCTCAAATTACTCAAGACACACTCATTGACAAACGCAAAAACTATTAATATAAACAAACTAAAAGACCGGGTGAAATTTCATTAAAGAAGTTGTAAAGTGAAGATTTGAGAATTTTACGATAAATCTGAGTACAACTTGTTTAATGAAAGATTACCATACTACCTAAACTAAACCATAACAAAAGAAAATAATACAACATGCTTATTTTACGACGTAAGCTCAACGTCTTTACAGTTCTTAGCTAGCAACTTCCTTCCTTCATGCCATGGTGAGGCCTCATCGCGCAAACCAAAAGTAAGTGCCCTAACCAAACACTTAAATAAATGTTAATCTACAAGTATCAGTATAACAAGTGAAAATATACAATATATATGATATCTACAAAACTCAAAAACAAAGAAACTATCGCAATGCGATTTAATATCAAAACCGATCCTCGGCAACGGCACCATTTTGTTGGTTATGGAATAGCGGCAAGTAGCAAAAATATTTATTTTCTGAAGAATTCCCTCCGGGATTTATGTCGTGTCCACAGAGATCGGTTCGAGGGAAAGAATGTCGTTCGACAATCTCTCGCGTTTATGAGTTTGGATTAAAATGGGTTTAAAGTAAATGCAAAAAAGTAAACATTAACATAAAAAGAATTCATTAATCAGAGAGACGAACTTATCCGACATGCACATAATCGACTCCTCACAAACTTAAACTTACTGACCAGTTATACTCTACCTATAATACTCCTCAATATCACCCAGCATCGCTCACAACAAAGGTTATGTCTAACGCAAAGTTGAGAGAACAACCGTGCTACCATCGTCGATACTCTCGCACCCGACTCAAGACACGGAGGCAATAAGCTTCGATGCCTATTGAAGATTGTTAGCTCTAAATCTATCTCTAGAGTCCAGAAACTAACAGATAATCATCCCTAATTAAAGTTTACGAGGGTTATGTCTAACGCGACTCAAACCCCGAACATAAAGCAAAAATCAGAGACAATCACCAATAGAGATTTGTAAGGCAAATATCATACAACGCCATGGGCGACAATTATACATGAGTTCAGAGTAAATACATATACAACAACCCAACAAAGAAGAAAAACACAGAGAAGAAGAGAAATAAATCAAACATCTCGTGGATTGTCAGAGCCGATCGATGAGAAATCTACCCCAGATCATCCGTGTGCAAGCTCCAATATTGTTTTCTAAGCTAATCTACTGAAAAATGAAGTTTGATGGAGTTGGGAGCAAAAATCCCCAAAACCATAACCTAAAAAATGGTAAAAATGAACTTATAAACATTACAAATTATGTCACGTTCGCTAAGCGAACAATTTACTCGCAAAGCGAGCCTCAAAAAGTGGCACTTAAGTGCCTATGGAACAGTTAAACCGACTCTGCACGAACATTCACTGGAAAGTTCGCTTTACGAACTTTCTGGCGACCATTCGCTGGGAAGTTCGTTTTGCTAACTTTGATCTCTTTTTGCTCTGTCTCGTTCGCTAGGAAATTCGCTTTGCTAACTTTGGTCCCTTTTTGCTCCCAGCCCTTGTTTTGACCATAACTTTTGAACCGTAACTCGGATGGATGCACGGTCAAAAGCGTTGGAAAGCTTATTCAATGCTCTATACAACAATGGCAAAATATCCTTGATTGAATACCTGAAAAAATGAGAGAAAATCAATTGAACTCAATGATATTTACACGATATGCAATATATACACTAAAATGTAAAGTAAACGTATTTATAAACAAATCGGAGTTTATTCGAACGATATTAACCAAAAAGTATCGATAAGTGCAACAAAACTTATATACAAAAATAGTTACATTTTGCACTAACCAAACTCTCCCCAACTTAAACTTCTTTGTCCGCAAACAAGAATCAAGCAAACTTAAAAACACAAAGCAAAAACCAAAGAATCACGAATCAACAGGTTTTGAAAAACGGAAACAAATGTATGGTTCAAATGAAAAACGGTACACACAAAGTAAATACTTACCACTAAACTACGACAACAACATAGTCATGAAACAAATGCAAAATACAAAAATCATGCCAAACATCCTAAAACAACACAAGTTCCAAAGTGAATCACACCTAGCAAAACAATCATCGGTAGATGAAAAACACAAAATGGGGTACTTATCACTCACAAACCAATCATGCAAACAATAGACTAAATTATGCAACCATCCAAAAATTCACATTGAACATACAAAGGCATGAACCACAAGGACTTTCAAGGTTGTAGCGTGGTCGGGTAAACAAACAAGGGGCAATTTCAAAAGGTAATTGAAACAAAAACTTGCCTAAACCTAAGGGAGTGATCAACTCACAAAGACTCAAACACAAAATTCCAATCAACTTCTTCCAAAATCCCAAGTATTACACAAAAAACAATACTTATTTAGCATAATTATTTGAACTCTTTTTGTTTCCTTTCTCAAGGATTTTCTTTTTCTTTCTTTTTTTCTTTTCTTTTCTTTTTCATATTTTTTCTCCTTTTTCTTTTCTTTTTCTTCCTCATGGAAACCAACCAATGAGTAAACAACCATTCTCTCCCCAACTTGAATTCAACCACATCATCATGTGAATACTCCCTACTTTCTAAGGCAAGGCAAAAATTCATATAACAACACAAAGTTGAAGGTTCAAGAAAAAACAAAATCCATTCAACAATAAGTTAACTAAATACTCATAGACAAGCATTAAGTTCAAATAAAACATGGATTAAAAAGCTCAAAGGGGTTACACATGATCACACGCTCACAAGGTGAATGACGATTTGGCTAGGTAGTTGTGCTCAAAGTGAAACAAAATGCCTTGATCCTTTTCATGCTTTCATATAATCAACACAAACAACAGATTAAGCATAATAAAATCCAGTTAGAACAAGAATGTTGGTACTCCGCGCATATGAACAATGGAAAGCTACCTCACAAAAAGGTGGGAACTAAAGTGATTCACAACAAGAACAAGTATACAAAAGAATGAATGGCATGGAAGTTCATAAAATGCCTAAGTATCATGAATATGCTAAAGTCAAGAAAGCGATAAACACATACCTTGGACGTGTACAAAACTTAACAATATCATTACCATACATCTTCAAGTTGAAATGATCAAACTTGGAAAATCACAAAATGCATCCTCAAATTACTCAAGACACGCTCATTGACAAACTCAAAAACTATTAATATAAACAAACTAAAAGACCGGGTGAAATTTCATTAAAGAAGTTGTAAAGTGAAGATTTGAGAATTTTACGATAAATCTGAGTACAACTTGTTTAATGAAAGATTACCACACTACCTAAACTAAACCATAACAAAAGAAAATAATACAACATGCTTATTTTACGACGTAAGCTCAACGTCTTTACAGTTCTTAGCTAGCAACTTCCTTCCTTCATGCCATGGTGAGGCCTCATCGCGCAAACCAAAAGTAAGTGCCCTAACCAAACACTTAAATAAATGTTAATCTACAAGTATCAGTATAACAAGTGAAAATATACAATATATATGATATCTACAAAACTCAAAAACAAAGAAACTATCGCAATGCGATTTAATATCAAAACCGATCCTCGGCAACGGCACCATTTTGTTGGTTATGGAATAGCGGCAAGTAGCAAAAATATTTATTTTCTGAAGAATTCCCTCCGGGATTTATGTCGTGTCCACAGAGATCGGTTCGAGGGAAAGAATGTCGTTCGACAATCTCTCGCGTTTATGAGTTTGGATTAAAATGGGTTTAAAGTAAATGCAAAAAAGTAAACATTAACATAAAAAGAATTCATTAATCAGAGAGACGAACTTATCCGACATGCACATAATCGACTCCTCACAAACTTAAACTTACTGACCAGTTATACTCTACCTATAATACTCCTCAATATCACCCAGCATCGCTCACAACAAAGGTTATGTCTAACGCAAAGTTGAGAGAACAACCGTGCTACCATCGTCGATACTCTCGCACCCGACTCAAGACACGGAGGCAATAAGCTTCGATGCCTATTGAAGATTGTTAGCTCTAAATCTATCTCTAGAGTCCAGAAACTAACAGATAATCATCCCTAATTAAAGTTTACGAGGGTTATGTCTAACGCGACTCAAACCCCGAACATAAAGCAAAAATCAGAGACAATCACCAATAGAGATTTGTAAGGCAAATATCATACAACGCCATGGGCGACAATTATACATGAGTTCAGAGTAAATACATATACAACAACCCAACAAAGAAGAAAAACACAGAGAAGAAGAGAAATAAATCAAACATCTCGTGGATTGTCAGAGCCGATCGATGAGAAATCTACCCCAGATCATCCGTGTGCAAGCTCCAATATTGTTTTCTAAGCTAATCTACTGAAAAATGAAGTTTGATGGAGTTGGGAGCAAAAATCCCCAAAACCATAACCTAAAAAATGGTAAAAATGAACTTATAAACATTACAAATTATGTCACGTTCGCTAAGTGAACAATTTACTCGCAAAGCGAGCCTCAAAAAGTGGCACTTAAGTGCCTATGGAACAGTTAAACCGACTCTGCACGAACATTCACTGGAAAGTTCGCTTTACGAACTTTCTGGCGACCATTCGCTGGGAAGTTCGTTTTGCTAACTTTGATCTCTTTTTGCTCTGTCTCGTTCGCTAGGAAATTCGCTTTGCTAACTTTGGTCCCTTTTTGCTCCCAGCCCTTGTTTTGACCATAACTTTTGAACCGTAACTCGGATTGATGCACGGTCAAAAGCGTTGGAAAGCTTATTCAATGCTCTATACAACAATGGCAAGATATCCTTGATTGAATACCTGAAAAAATGAGAGAAAATCAATTGAACTCAATGATATTTACACGATATGCAATATATACACTAAAATGTAAAGTAAACGTATTTATAAACAAATCGGAGTTTATTCGAACGATATTAACCAAAAAGTATCGATAAGTGCAACAAAACTTATATACAAAAATAGTTACATTTTGCACTAACCAAACTCTCCCCAACTTAAACTTCTTTGTCCGCAAACAAGAATCAAGCAAACTTAAAAACACAAAGCAAAAACCAAAGAATCACGAATCAACAGGTTTTGAAAAACGGAAACAAATGTATGGTTCAAATGAAAAACGGTACACACAAAGTAAATACTTACCACTAAACTACGACAACAACATAGTCACGAAACAAATGCAAAATACAAAAATCATGCCAAACATCCTAAAACAACACAAGTTCCAAAGTGAATCACACCTAGCAAAACAATCATCGGTAGATGAAAAACACAAAATGGGGTACTTATCACTCACAAACCAATCATGCAAACAATAGACTAAATTATGCAACCATCCAAAAATTCACATTGAACATACAAAGGCATGAACCACAAGGACTTTCAAGGTTGTAGCGTGGTCGGGTAAACAAACAAGGGGCAATTTCTAAAGGTAATTGAAACAAAAACTTGCCTAAACCTAAGGGAGTGATCAACTCACAAAGACTCAAACACAAAATTCCAATCAACTTCTTCCAAAATCCCAAGTATTACACAAAAAACAATACTTATTTAGCATAATTATTTGAACTCTTTTTGTTTCCTTTCTCAAGGATTTTCTTTTTCTTTCTTTTTTTCTTTTCTTTTCTTTTTCATATTTTTTCTCCTTTTTCTTTTCTTTTTCTTCCTCATGGAAACCAACCAATGAGTAAACAACCATTCTCTCCCCAACTTGAATTCAACCACATCATCATGTGAATACTCCCTACTTTCTAAGGCAAGGCAAAAATTCATATAACAACACAAAGTTGAAGGTTCAAGAAAAAACAAAATCCATTCAACAATAAGTTAACTAAATACTCATAGACAAGCATTAAGTTCAAATAAAACATGGATTAAAAAGCTCAAAGGGGTTACACATGATCACACGCTCACAAGGTGAATGACGATTTGGCTAGGTAGTTGTGCTCAAAGTGAAACAAAATGCCTTAATCCTTTTCATGCTTTCATATAATCAACACAAACAACAGATTAAGCATAATAAAATCCAGTTAGCACAAGAATGTTGGTACTCCGCGCATATGAACAATGGAAAGCTACCTCACAAAAAGGTGGGAACTAAAGTGATTCACAACAAGAACAAGTATACAAAAGAATGAATGGCATGGAAGTTCGTAAAATGCCTAAGTATCATGAATATGCTAAAGTCAAGAAAGCGATAAACACATACCTTGGACGTGTACAATACTTAACAATATCATTACCATACATCTTCAAGTTGAAATGATCAAACTTGGAAAATCACAAAATGCATCCTCAAATTACTCAAGACACGCTCATTGACAAACGCAAAAACTATTAATATAAACAAACTAAAAGACCGGGTGAAATTTCATTAAAGAAGTTGTAAAGTGAAGATTTGAGAATTTTACGATAAATTTGAGTACAACTTGTTTAATGAAAGATTACCACACTACCTAAACTAAACCATAACAAAAGAAAATAATACAACATGCTTATTTTACGACGTAAGCTCAACGTCTTTACAGTTCTTAGCTAGCAACTTCCTTCCTTCATGCCATGGTGAGGCCTCATCGCGCAAACCAAAAGTAAGTGCCCTAACCAAACACTTAAATAAATGTTAATCTACAAGTATCAGTATAACAAGTGAAAATATACAATATATATGATATCTACAAAACTCAAAAACAAAGAAACTATCGCAATGCGATTTAATATCAAAACCGATCCTCGGCAACGGCACCATTTTGTTGGTTATGGAATAGCGGCAAGTAGCAAAAATATTTATTTTCGGAAGAATTCCCTCCGGGATTTATGTCGTGTCCACAGAGATCGGTTCGAGGGAAAGAATGTCGTTCGACAATCTCTCGCGTTTATGAGTTTGGATTAAAATGGGTTTAAAGTAAATGCAAAAAAGTAAACATTAACATAAAAAGAATTCATTAATCAGAGAGACGAACTTATCCGACATGCACATAATCAACTCCTCACAAACTTAAACTTACTGACCAATTATACTCTACCTATAATACTCCTCAATATCACCCAGCATCGCTCACAACAAAGGTTATGTCTAACGCAAAGTTGAGAGAACAACCGTGCTACCATCGTCGATACTCTCGCACCCGACTCAAGACACGGAGGCAATAAGCTTCGATGCCTATTGAAGATTGTTAGCTCTAAATCTATCTCTAGAGTCCAGAAACTAACAGATAATCATCCCTAATTAAAGTTTACGAGGGTTATGTCTAACGCGACTCAAACCCCGAACATAAAGCAAAAATCAGAGACAATCACCAATAGAGATTTGTAAGGCAAATATCATACAACGCCATGGGCGACAATTATACATGAGTTCAGAGTAAATACATATACAACAACCCAACAAAGAAGAAAAACACAGAGAAGAAGAGAAATAAATCAAACATCTCGTGGATTGTCAGAGCCGATCGATGAGAAATCTACCCCAGATCATCCGTGTGCAAGCTCCAATATTGTTTTCTAAGCTAATCTACTGAAAAATGAAGTTTGATGGAGTTGGCAGCAAAAATCCCCAAAACCATAACCTAAAAAATGGTAAAAATGAACTTATAAACATTACAAATTATGTCACGTTCGCTAAGCGAACAATTTACTCGCAAAGCGAGCCTCAAAAAGTGGCACTTAAGTGCCTATGGAACAGTTAAACCGACTCTGCACGAACATTCACTGGAAAGTTCGCTTTACGAACTTTCTGGAGACCATTCGCTGGGAAGTTCGTTTTGCTAACTTTGATCTCTTTTTGCTCTGTCTTTTTCGCTAGGAAATTCGCTTTGCTAACTTTGGTCCCTTTTTGCTCCCAGCCCTTGTTTTGACCATAACTTTTGAACCGTAACTCGGATTGACGCACGGTCAAAAGCGTTGGAAAGCTTATTCAATGCTCTATACAACAATGGCAAGATATCCTTGATTGAATACCTGAAAAAATGAGAGAAAATCAATTGAACTCAATGATATTTACACGATATGCAATATATACACTAAAATGTAAAGTAAACGTATTTATAAACAAATCGGAGTTTATTCGAACGATATTAACCAAAAAGTATCGATAAGTGCAACAAAACTTATATACAAAAATATTTACATTTTGCACTAACCAAACTCTCCCCAACTTAAACTTATTTGTCCGCAAACAAGAATCAAGCAAACTTAAAAACACAAAGCAAAAACCAAAGAATCACGAATCAACAGGTTTTGAAAAACGGAAACAAATGTATGGTTCAAATGAAAAACGGTACACACAAAGTAAATACTTACCACTAAACTACGACAACAACATAGTCACGAAACAAATGCAAAATACAAAAATCATGCCAAACATCCTAAAACAACACAAGTTCCAAAGTGAATCACACCTAGCAAAACAATCATCGGTAGATGAAAAACACAAAATGGGGTACTTATCACTCACAAACCAATCATGCAAACAATAGACTAAATTATGCAACCATCCAAAAATTCACATTGAACATACAAAGGCATGAACCACAAGGACTTTCAAGGTTGTAACGTGGTCGGGTAAACAAACAAGGGGCAATTTCTAAAGGTAATTGAAACAAAAACTTGCCTAAACCTAAGGGAGTGATCAACTCACAAAGACTCAAACACAAAATTCCAATCAACTTCTTCCAAAATCCCAAGTATTACACAAAAAACAATACTTATTTAGCATAATTATTTGAACTCTTTTTGTTTCCTTTCTCAAGGATTTTCTTTTTCTTTCTTTTTTTCTTTTCTTTTCTTTTTCATATTTTTTCTCCTTTTTCTTTTCTTTTTCTTCCTCATGGAAACCAACCAATGAGTAAACAACCATTCTCTCCCCAACTTGAATTCAACCACATCATCATGTGAATACTCCCTACTTTCGAAGGCAAGGCAAAAATTCATATAACAACACAAAGTTGAAGGTTCAAGAAAAAACAAAATCCATTCAACAATAAGTTAACTAAATACTCATAGACAAGCATTAAGTTCAAATAAAACATGGATTAAAAAGCTCAAAGGGGTTACACATGATCACACGCTCACAAGGTGAATGACGATTTGGCTAGGTAGTTGTGCTCAAAGTGAAACAAAATGCCTTGATCCTTTTCATGCTTTCATATAATCAACACAAACAACAGATTAAGCATAATAAAATCCAGTTAGAACAAGAATGTTGGTACTCCGCGCATATGAACAATGGAAAGCTACCTCACAAAAAGGTGGGAACTAAAGTGATTCACAACAAGAACAAGTATACAAAAGAATGAATGGCATGGAAGTTCATAAAATGCCTAAGTATCATGAATATGCTAAAGTCAAGAAAGCGATAAACACATACCTTGGACGTGTACAAAACTTAACAATATCATTACCATACATCTGCAAGTTGAAATGATCAAACTTGGAAAATCACAAAATGCATCCTCAAATTACTCAAGACACGCTCATTGACAAACGCAAAAACTATTAATATAAACAAACTAAAAGACCGGGTGAAATTTCATTAAAGAAGTTGTAAAGTGAAGATTTGAGAATTTTACGATAAATCTGAGTACAACTTGTTTAATGAAAGATTACCACACTACCTAAACTAAACCATAACAAAAGAAAATAATACAACATGCTTATTTTACGACGTAAGCTCAACGTCTTTACAGTTCTTAGCTAGCAACTTCCTTCCTTCATGCCATGGTGAGGCCTCATCGCGCAAACCAAAAGTAAGTGCCCTAACCAAACACTTAAATAAATGTTAATCTACAAGTATCAGTATAACAAGTGAAAATATACAATATATATGATATCTACAAAACTCAAAAACAAAGAAACTATCGCAATGCGATTTAATATCAAAACCGATCCTCGGCAACGGCACTATTTTGTTGGTTATGGAATAGCGGCAAGTAGCAAAAATATTTATTTTCTGAAGAATTCCCTCCGGGATTTATGTCGTGTCCACAGAGATCGGTTCGAGGGAAAGAATGTCGTTCGACAATCTCTCGCGTTTATGAGTTTGGATTAAAATGGGTTTAAAGTAAATGCAAAAAAGTAAACATTAACATAAAAAGAATTCATTAATCAGAGAGACGAACTTATCCGACATGCACATAATCGACTCCTCACAAACTTAAACTTACTGACCAGTTATACTCTACCTATAATACTCCTCAATATCACCCAGCATCGCTCACAACAAAGGTTATGTCTAACGCAAAGTTGAGAGAACAACCGTGCTACCATCGTCGATACTCTCGCACCCGACTCAAGACACGGAGGCAATAAGCTTCGATGCCTATTGAAGATTGTTAGCTCTAAATCTATCTCTAGAGTCCAGAAACTAACAGATAATCATCCCTAATTAAAGTTTACGAGGGTTATGTCTAACGCGACTAAAACCCCGAATATAAAGCAAAAATCAGAGACAATCACCAATAGAGATTTGTAAGGCAAATATCATACAACGCCATGGGCGACAATTATACATGAGTTCAGAGTAAATACATATACAACAACCCAACAAAGAAGTAAAACACAGAGAAGAAGAGAAACAAATCAAACATCTCGTGGATTGTCAGAGCCGATCGATGAGAAATCTACCCCAGATCATCCGTGTGCAAGCTCCAATATTGTTTTCTAAGCTAATCTACTGAAAAATGAAGTTTGATGGAGTTGGGAGCAAAAATCCCCAAAACCATAACCTAAAAAATGGTAAAAATAAACTTATAAACATTACAAATTATGTCACGTTCGCTAAGCGAACAATTTACTCGCAAAGCGAGCCTCAAAAAGTGGCACTTAAGTACCTATGGAACAGTTAAACCGACTCTGCACGAACATTCACTGGAAAGTTCGCTTTACGAACTTTCTGGCGACCATTCGCTGGGAAGTTCGTTTTGCTAACTTTGATCTCTTTTTGCTCTGTCTCGTTCGCTAGGAAATTCGCTTTGCTAACTTTGGTCCCTTTTTGCTCCCAGCCCTTGTTTTGACCATAACTTTTGAACCGTAACTCGGATTGACGCACGGTCAAAAGCGTTGGAAAGCTTATTCAATGCTCTATACAACAATGGCAAGATATCCTTGATTGAATACCTGAAAAAATGAGAGAAAATCAATTGAACTCAATGATATTTACACGATATGCAATATATACACTAAAATGTAAAGTAAACGTATTTATAAACAAATCGGAGTTTATTCGAACGATATTAACCAAAAAGTATCGATAAGTGCAACAAAACTTATATACAAAAATAGTTACATTTTGCACTAACCAAACTCTCCCTAACTTAAACTTATTTGTCCGCAAACAAGAATCAAGCAAACTTAAAAACACAAAGCAAAAACCAAAGAATCACGAATCAACAGGTTTTGAAAAACGGAAACAAATGTATGGTTCAAATGAAAAACGGTACACACAAAGTAAATACTTACCACTAAACTACGACAACAACATAGTCACGAAACAAATGCAAAATACAAAAATCATGCCAAACATCCTAAAACAACACAAGTTCCAAAGTGAATCACACCTAGCAAAACAATCATCGGTAGATGAAAAACACAAAATGGGGTACTTATCACTCACAAACCAATCATGCAAACAATAGACTAAATTATGCAACCATCCAAAAATTCACATTGAACATACAAAGGCATGAACCACAAGGACTTTCAAGGTTGTAGCGTGGTCGGGTAAACAAACAAGGGGCAATTTCTAAAGGTAATTGAAACAAAAACTTGCCTAAACCTAAGGGAGTGATCAACTCACAAAGACTCAAACACAAAATTCCAATCAACTTCTTCCAAAATCCCAAGTATTACACAAAAAACAATACTTATTTAGCATAATTATTTGAACTCTTTTTGTTTCCTTTCTCAAGGATTTTCTTTTTCTTTCTTTTTTTCTTTTCTTTTCTTTTTCATATTTTTTCTCCTTTTTCTTTTCTTTTTCTTCCTCATGGAAACCAACCAATGAGTAAACAACCATTCTCTCCCCAACTTGAATTCAACCACATCATCATGTGAATACTCCCTACTTTCTAAGGCAAGGCAAAAATTCATATAACAACACAAAGTTGAAGGTTCAAGAAAAAAAAAATCCATTCAACAATAAGTTAACTAAATACTCATAGACAAGCATTAAGTTCAAATAAAACATGGATTAAAAAGCTCAAAGGGGTTACACATGATCACACGCTCACAAGGTGAATGACGATTTGGCTAGGTAGTTGTGCTCAAAGTGAAACAAAATGCCTTGATCCTTTTCATGCTTTCATATAATCAACACAAACAACAGATTAAGCATAATAAAATCCAGTTAGAACAAGAATGTTGGTACTCCACGCATATGAACAATGGAAAGCTACCTCACAAAAAGGTGGGAACTAAAGTGATTCACAACAAGAACAAGTATACAAAAGAATGAATGGCATGGAAGTTCGTAAAATGCCTAAGTATCATGAATATGCTAAAGTCAAGAAAGCGATAAACACATACCTTGGACATGTACAAAACTTAATAATATCATTACCATACATCTGCAAGTTGAAATGATCAAACTTGGAAAATCACAAAATGCATCCTCAAATTACTCAAGACACGCTCATTGACAAACGCAAAAACTATTAATATAAACAAACTAAAAGACCGGGTGAAATTTCATTAAAGAAGTTGTAAAGTGAAGATTTGAGAATTTTACGAAAAATCTGAGTACAACTTGTTTAATGAAAGATTACCACACTACCTAAACTAAACCACAACAAAAGAAAATAATACAACATGCTTATTTTACGTCGTAAGCTCAACGCCTTTAGAGTGCTTAGCTAGCAACTTCCTTCCTTCATGCCATGGTGATGCATCATCGCGCAAACCAAAAGTAAGTGCCCTAACCAAACACTTAAATAAATGTTAATCTACAAGTATCAGTATAACAAGTGAAAATATACAATATATATGATATCTACAAAACTCAAAAACAAAGAAACTATCGCAATGCGATTCAATATCAAAACCGATCCTCGGCAACGACGCCATTTTGTTGGTTATGGAATAGCGGCAAGTAGCAAAAATATTTATTTTCGGAAGAATTCCATCCGCGATTTATGTCGTGTCCACAGAGATCGATTCGAGGGAAAGAATGTCATTCGACAATCTCTCGCGTTTATGAGTTTGGATTAAAATGGGTTTAAAGTAAATGCAGAAAAGTAAACATTAACATAAAAAGAATTCATTAATCAGAGAGACGAACTTATCTGGCATGCACATAATCGACTCCTCACAAACTTAAACTTACTGACCAGTTATACTCTACCTATAATACTCCTCAATATCACCCAGCATCGCTCACAACAAAGGTTATGTCTAACGCAAAGTTGAGAGAACAACCGTGCTACCATCGTCGATACTCTCGCACCCGACTCAAGACACAGAGGCAAAAAGCTTCGATGCCTATTGAAGATTGTTAGCTCTAAATCTATCTCTAGAGTCCAGAAACTAATAGATAATCATCCCTAATTAAAGTTTACGAGGGTTATGTCTAACGCGACTCAAACTCCGAACATAAAGAAAAAATCAGAGACAATCACCAATAGAGAATTGTAAAGCAAATATCATACAACGCCATGGGCGACAAATATACATGAGTTCAGAGTAAATACATATACAACAACCCAACAAAGAAGAAAAACACAGAGAAGAAGAGAAATAAATCAAACATCTCCCGGATTGTCAGAGCCGATCGATCAGAAATCTACCCCGGATCATCCGAGTGCAAGCTCCAATATTGTTTTCTAAGCTAATCTACTGAAAAATGAAGTTTGATGGAGTTGGGAACAAAAATCCCCAAAACCATAACCTAAAAAATGGTAAAAATGAACTTATAAACATTACAAATTATGTCATGTTCGCTAAGCGAGCCTCAAAAAGTGGCACTTAAGTGCCTATGGAACAGTTAAACCGACTATGCACGAACATTCACTGAAAAGTTCGCTTTACGAACTTTCTGGCGACCATTCACTGGGAAGTTCGTTTTGCTAACTTTGATCCCTTTTTGCTCTGTCTCGTTCGCTAGGAAATTCGCTTTGCTAACTTTGGTCCCTTTTTGCTCCTAGCCCTTGTTTTGACCATAACTTTTGAACTGTAACTCGGATTGATGCACGGTCGGAAGCGTTGGAAAACTTATTCAATGCTCTATACAACAATGGCAAGATATCCTTGATTGAATACCTGAAAAAATGAGAGAAAATCAATTGAACTCAATGACATTTACACGATATGCAATATATACACTAAAATGTAAAGTAAACGTATTTATAAACAAATCGGAGTTTATTCGAACGATATTAACCAAAAAGTATCGATAAGTGCAACAAAACTTATATACAAAAATAGTTACATTTTGCACTTATCAAACTCTCCCCAACTTAAACTTATTTGTCCGCAAACAAGAATCAAGCAAACTTAAAAATACAAAGCAATAACCAAAGAATCACGAATCAACATGTTTCGAAAAACAGAAACAAATGTATGGTTCAAATGAAAAACGGTACACACAAAGTAAATACTTACCACTAAACTACGACAACAACATAGTCACGAAACAAATGCAAAAAACAAAAATCATGCCAAACATCCTAAAACAACACAAGTTCCAAAGTGAATCACACCTAGCAAAACAATCATCGGTAGATGAAAAACACAAAATGGGGTACTTATCACTCACACAACAATCATGCAAACAATAGACTAAATTATGCAACCATCCAAAAATTCACATTGAACATACAAAGGCAAGAATCACAAGGACTTTCAAGGTTGTAGCGTGGTCGGGTAAACAAACAAGGGGCAATTTCTAAAGGTAATTGAAACAAAAACTTGCCTAAACCTAAGGGAGTGATCAACTCGCAAAGACTCAAACACAAAATTCCAATCAACTTCTTCCAAAATTCCATGTATTACACAAAACACAATACTTATTTAGAACAATTATTTGAACTCTTTTTGTTTCCTTTCCTAAGGATTTTCTTTTTCTTTCTTTTTTTCTTTTCTTTTCTTTTTCATATTTCTCTCTTTTTTCTTTTCTTTTTCATCCTCGTGAAAACCAACCAATGAGTAAACAACTATTCTCTCCCCAACTTGAATTCAACCACCTCATCATGTGAATACTCCCTACTTTCTAAGGCAAGGCAAAAATTCATACAACAACACAAAGTTGAAAGTTCAAGAAAAAACAAAATCCATTCAACAATAAGTGAACTAAATACTCATAGACAAGCATTAAGTTCAAATAAAACATGGATCAAA
Organism: Lathyrus tuberosus; assembly: GCA_022829125.1. NCBI lineage: Eukaryota > Viridiplantae > Streptophyta > Magnoliopsida > Fabales > Fabaceae > Lathyrus > Lathyrus tuberosus. The sequence continues at coordinate 326,234 of JALAZF010000205.1, read as the reverse complement.
AAGCTAAAAGGGGTTACAAATGATCACACGCTCATAAGGTGAATGACTATTTGGCTAGGTAGTTATGCTTAAAGTGAAACAAAATGCCTTGATCCTTTTCATGCTTTCATATAATCAACACAAACAACAGATTAAGCATAATAAAATCCAGTTAGAACAAGAATGTTGGTACTCCGCGCATATGAACAATCGAAAGCTACCTCACAAAAAGGTGGGAACTAAAGTGATTCATAACAAGAACAAGTATACAAAAGAATGAATGGCATGGAAGTTCGTAAAATGCCTAAGTATCATGAATATGCTAAACTCAAGAAAGTGATAAACACATACCTTGGACGTGTACAAAACTTAACAATATAATTACCATACATCCGCAAGTTGAAATGATCAAACTTGGAAAATCACAAAATGCATCCTCAAATTACTCATGACAAGCTCATTGACAAACACAAAAACTATTAATATAAACATACTAAAAGAGCGAGTGAAATTTCATTTAACAAGTTGTAAAGTGAAGATTTAAGAATTTTATGAAAAATTCGAGTACAATGTGTTTAATGAAAGTTCACCACACTACCTAAACTAAACCACAACAAAAGAAAATAATACAACATGCTTATTTTAACGTTGTAAGCTCAACGCCTTTACAGTGCTTAGCTAGCAACTTCCTTCCTTCATGCCATGCTGATGCCTCATCGCGCAAACCAAAAGCAAGTGCCCTAACCAAACACTTAAATAAACGTTAATCTACAAGTATCGGTATAACAAGTGAAAATATACAATATATACGATATCTACAAAACTCAAAAACAAAGAAACTATCGCAATGCGATTCAATATCAAAACCGATCCCCGGCAGCGGTGCCATTTTGTTGGTTGTCGAATAGCGGCAAGCAGCAAAAATATTTATTTTCAAAGAATTCCTTCTGGGATTTATGTCGTGTCCATAGAGATCAGTTCGAGGGAAAGAATGTCGTTCGACAATCTCTCGCGTTTATGAGTTTGGATTAAAATGGGTTTAAAGTAAATGCAGAAAAGTAAACATTAACATAAAAAGAATTCATTAATCAGAGAGACGAACTTATCCGGCATGCACATAATCGACTCCTCACAAACTTAAACTTACCGACCAGTTATACTCTACCTACAATACTCCTCAATATCACCCAACATCGCTCACAACAAAGGTTATGTCTAACGCAAAGTTGAGAGAACAACCGTGCTACCATTGTCGACACTCTCACACCCGACTCAAGACACAGAGGCAATAAGCTTCGACGCCTATTGAAAATTGTTAGCTCTAAATCTATCTATAGAGTCCAGAAACTAACAGATAATCATCCCTAATCAAAGTTTGCAAGGGTTATGTCTAACACAACTCAAACCCCGGGCATAAAGCAAAAATCAGAGACAATCACCAAGATTTCCCATCATTGTGCAAATCATCATCATAATATGGATGAACCATCATGCCTCATCAGTCTCCCCAAAGATGGGTGAGCATTCACTACAAACAAGAATTTGGGTTTCAAGCCCTCTCTGAGCTTTAGACAAAGGATCAATCAAGGAATGACATGATCTTCAACTTGTCTAACCTCTCAAACATCCATAATGGATCAAGAGGACTCCCACAGCAAGAATCAAGCAAAAGGTTGCAGCATTTTGAGTGGATCAAGCCTCAAGATCGCCAATGTCACCAAATTAGGGTTTTGGTCGACCAGGGCCTCCAGATGGAAATATTCCTCTGGGCATGAGCCAATGCTTCAAAGAATATCCTAAAATACTCCATGGGACCTCATGAACCCAGTCACCAAGTCAATTTAGCCTCAGGGGATGCATTCACTAAAAATCAGGAATTAGGGTTTCTTGACCTATTTCACCCCTAAGTTGACTTTTGGGACAAAACATGAGCAAAGACCTCAAGACATGATTTGAGGGTCTCTATTACACTACATTGATCCATTTGCAACAATGGATTGATCCAAGAAGCTTGATTCACAAGTTTCATTTTCATCTGGACCACCATTAGGGCTTCGGAGAAAAAGTCAACTCTGCCTTTGACTTTTGACCAGGACATGCTCCCAAACCCTGGGACATGATTCAATACACCCTATAACACCTATGAAATCAACCCATCAAGTTTGATTTAGGTCAAGGACTTGATTTCATAGAGGATCGTACAGTTTGGAGTTCATTTGATAAAAAGTCAACTGTGCCCAAAAGTCAAAGTTTGACTTTTTTATTTTTGATCAATTATGGTTTAAATCAACATTCATCAAGAAAAACCAAAGAAAGTGGGATAACTTATAAAACCGGTAACCATAAAAACTTAGAAATTTTCTAAGTTATGGAACAAAGCCTAGGGTACCAACTTCGAAGGATCATAACTTGAGATCCAAGCAACCATTTAGGTTGATCCAAAGATGGATTTGTAGCCCTCATGGCATACTTCAGAAGTCTCAACTACACCTTATTCCAATTCTTCATGGATCTCAAGTTATGGAATGATCAAAATGGATGAAAACATGAAATTTCACTTTTTCCAACACTTAGTGAAATTTTCACTAAGTCAGAATCTGTCTTGCTTTTTTTCCAAAAGTAGGGGGATTTTTCACTTGGATCCAAAAAGTATCAAGACAAACTATGATCACACATGTGTTGTATCATATAAGAGCTTTCCAAAATGGCCAAGAACTCCATGAAACTCCACTTACACCATGAGATATGACAATGACAATGTACCTTACTGCAAACTGTCATGGCAAGGCAGATTTGTGCATTTTGCTCGATTTGAGTAATTCTTGCAAATGACAAACAAGTTTATCCATCTGAACACCTCAGGGAGGGACCAAGGGGGGACAAACACTAATCCATAAGCCTCCCAAGTCTTTGGAACTAAAAATAGCATGCCAAACCTAGAAATCCCTAAAGAGGGGACAAGACTCCAATTTTGTTTTGGAGCATTCAATGGATGCACCAAGGCGGCATGAACTAAACCATTTTCAATTGAATGAGTCAAGGATGATCTCTGAACTAGGGAACCAGCAGCCTGTGCTCTAACCTCTAGTCAATGGCTAGAGGAGACTTGAGATTCCAAAATGCAACCATTGGCCAAACCTCTACTGCAGTTGCCATTCACTATTGCTTACAAAACAAACTTGCTATATTATAAATAGAGCTCATTTGTGCTCAGTTTAAGTACACTAAAGTCATCAAACAGATGCTTTCCTCAAAATCTCCTTCTCACATCCAATTTTGCCTTCTAAGGCAAGTCACTATCGGGTTTTGAGTTTGAGAGCTATTCCAACCAAACCAATCACACACACACACCTCATAAACATCATATAGAAGTGATCCAAACACTTAAACAACATCTGGAACACCAGGATCACAAAATCACCAGCCAGTTGCTCAAGTGTTCAACCAAGTTGCAGCTGAGATGCCATGAAGTGATCCAGCCATTTCCAATCAAGTCCAAGCATTCAAACACACTCCATATGGTGTAGGGAAGCTGTCCAGATCATCACAACACATCTGTAACACCTCTAACTCAAACATCACATTGCTCTTGCTGTCACGACCTTCAAGTAAGCCTAAACTTGGTCATCTCTTAATCTATGTATATTTCCTAGCACAATACTTTTGCCAAATGTTCATAATCATGCATATAATGTTTCCCCTCAATTACTTGCTTTGTTTGAATCGTGTATCAAAATTCTCAGCTTTCATGCAAATTTTAGGGTTCTTGAGGTTTTGTCTTGATTTCTTATTCCATGCTTAAAATAAATGAAATTAAAGACCATAGACATGATCGTGAGGTGAAAACGAGCAGATTGATATGTGGATTGTGTGATTTCGTCAAGTATTCAGTGAGATTGGATAGAAAATACAAATCTGAGCAAAATTCCCTTCGCGCGTGTTCTTGGCCCATGTTCTTGGCGACATTTTCACAAATTTGAATATTTGAATTTTTTGATTTTATTTAATTGATTCAAAAATTAATTTCTCTGTGAGTTTTAATGATTTTGAGTTGATTCTTTTTTTAATAATTCACAAAAATGTTAAAATATTTTATTTTACCAAAAAACCCCAAAAATATTATTTATTTCATATATTTAATATTTTTGCAAGGAATTAATGTTTTATTTGTTTTTAACATTTGAAATATTTTCCCCCCTTGATTTTCCAAGTTTAATTAGTTTCCAATCATTTTGTGGATATAAACATGATTTTTCAAACATTAATCCAAGATCACAACTTGTTTTTCACACATGTTTGATAATTTTGATCATTTTAATTAAATTTTTATTTAATTAAAATTAATTTTGAAATTAATTTACGGTTTTGATCTTAATCACCCTAAACAAATCATTTTCAAACACTCATGGGCCTCTAATAGAGTGTAAGACCTAACCCCTTTGTAAATAGACCACTCTTTGGGCCTCAGATATTGTAGAAGTCCCACTGTATTTTCAAAACCAACGGCACGATTGTCATCTTTTTTTAAACCATCTGGGTCTACCCTCGTGTTATAAGCCCCATTTCTTTTCTTTAAATATCTTTGGGCCTCTAATAGAGTGTAAGACCCAATCCTTGTTGTATATAAACCCTTTTGGGCCTCAGATATTGTATAAGACCCACTGTGTTTTCAAAAACCTCGGCGCGATCCCCGTTAACCTTGGGCCTCTCCTTGAGTTGTAAGCCCCATCTCTTGTACAAAAATAACTCTTTGGGCCTCTAATAGAGTGTAAGACCCAACCCCCTTTGTACAAAAATAATTTGGGCCTCAGTCATTGTATAAGCCCCAGTACCATTCCCAAAGCAATGGTGCGATCACTGTCTTTTCTTTGGGCCTCTCCTTGAGCTGTAAGCCCCAACAATCTTTTCAAAGCACTTTCTCCTTTGATTTTGAATACAATATTGTTATCAAAGCTTTCTTTGTTGAACAACTAACAAAACAGCATGGAAGCTCTACAACGGGTAAGTGTTTATCCGCTTTCATTTATAGCTTTCATATGTATATAACTGTATTGTGGGGCTGTTTCACTGTAAGTCTCCTTTCACATCCTTTTATATACTTGTCAAATATCAACTGTGTAATACTAGTATAGTTATTTAGAGTTTTCCCCGGCAACTACGTCTAGCACTAGGTAAAGCCTTGTTGGTCACTCTTAAATACAATCAAAACTAGATCCCCCGTAGGATTCCAGATACAGTTTTCCCTTCTCTTGGGGTTAAACAATATGGAACAAAGAGAAAGGTAGTATTCTCGGTGAACCTTTTCTCAGACTGTCACTCTTAGAAATTGTCAAAGAAACTTTACTCCCTAGAGTTGATCTATTCTCCGTGAATAGCATCTCTTGAGTTTCTTCCAAATTCTCGAACTTTCCTGGAATGATCTCTTCTCTGTGAATTGCATTTCTTGAACTTCTCTTGGTTTGGGGACCCACATGCTTCCTAAAAGCATCCCCGCCTCCTCTTGGGCGTTGTACAAGGACCCTTCGGCTTCTTAGAAGTTCTCATGCCTTCTCTTGGGCTTAATACAAGGACCGTGACGACCTCTTAAAGGTATAAGACAGAACTTAGTCATTCTTTGCTAGAGCAGTCTTTCCAGTGTCAAACCGCTGGCCACTTTAGGGTTGATACTCATCCCTTAATCCCCGTGCCTCCTCTTGGGTAATGTACAAAAGATAAAACTCTAGACTTGGACAGTCTAAACCCCCTTGAGTCTCAAAGACATTCTCAAGTTCCTTTAAAATATAGGAAGAAACACAGATCACTCAGAAACCCGACCTCTCTCATGAGGGCTCTCCCACATGGACCTGTCTCGGGATCCCAATAATCCCTCGGCAGAAGTTAGCCTCATCTTAGGCTTTGTATAATGATCATTTCCTCAGGAAAGACAACCTCCTCTTGGGCTTTGTACAAATGACTCTCCCTAGCGGAGCTAACCTTTTTAGACTCTCTTGTTGAGTCAAACTCTTTTAGCCTCCATCTTGGGCTTTGTACAAGACGTATAAAAAAACCACTCTCTTGTTGAGTATAAAAGACTCTCTTGTTGAGTCGATCTCTTTTCAGCCTCTATCTCGGGCTTCATACGAGACAGCAAATCACTCTCTTGTTGAGTATAAAAGACTCTCTTATTGAGTCGGTCTCTTTTACCCTCTATCTCGGACTTTGTACGAGACAACAAAACACTCTCTTGTTGAGTATAAAAGACTCTCTTGTTGAGTCAAACAACCTTCAGACTCTCTTGTTGATTCAATCACCCATTCAATACTCTGTTGTTGAGTAAACCTTTTTAGCCTCCGTCTTGGGCTTCATACAGGACATATAAAAGTACTCTCTTGTTGAGTCAAAACTTTTCAGCCTCCATCTTGGGCTTTATAAAAGATACATTCTCCCCAACAGAGCAAAACCCCGGTTGAGTCAATCAACCTTTTAGCATCAAAGTTGTGCCTTGCTCACAGCATACAAATATCAATAACTCCTCTTTCGAGATGACAGATTCTCTCTAATCCTAAACCCTTTAGCTTCATATCTTGGGCTTTGAACAAGATACAAACCACCTTTAGCTTCCTGTCTTAGGCTTTGAACAAGACACCAAAACAACCTTTTTCCTCCCATAGAATATGAGGAACTACAATCGCTCTGATTTCCATGTTTCGGGAATACGTAGGCATAAGATTGCAAAAAAAATCAGCGAGTATACTAATCAAAAACTCAAAATCTAGTACCTTCATATATCCATTAAAAGCATTAGACCTAACACAGAAACCTACCCCATAGTCTAGACATTGTTTTTAAGCATATAACCTTCAAGGGCGAACCCCCTATTTTGATAGCATCTGTAAACCAACATTTTTGACTATTTAACCTCAGTTTACGAGCAGGGTTAATTGGAGACATCTATTTCCCTTCCTTAATCAGCTCAACAGAATAAAAAATGAATCGAACTGTAGTACCAAAGCGATAGTGATTCGAAACAACAAAAACCGCGCTACAGAAAAATGGTGACCACAGTGGGAGATAAGGTAATATCTTGTCGTCCCCATTTTAAGGTGAAGGCCTTAAATTCACCAAACACTACAGAAATGAAGACTCTTCTGGGGAGCCATTGTCTGTATAAGATCATAAGACTAGAGGTGTAGGATATTAAGACAAATATATATACTGCTTTTCCTATTTGATATCTGTGTTTATTTTTCTGCTAATGGGAATGCATGTGATGCCGCATGTGGAAAGATTGAGTATACACCTAAGATAGGTGATGGCATTATACAGGTAATCTTACAGGGAGTGAATCCCAGTTAAGAGTCTCCGGTCGACCATCAAACTTAGTGGAGACTCCATTTGCAGATACATTGTCTATACGACTTCGGTTGTTGAAAGTAGTGTGGTTGACTGAGTTATCTAAGAAGCTGAGATTTTTAGTAGACTGAAACCATTTTGAAGTGCGGAAGCTATCGGAAGTAGTTGTCACATGATACTGCCCTCATTTGAGATCACTCTAGGATACATCAGCTCGCTGGCGATCCGCTTGCTGTTGTTATCCCAAGAGGGGTCAATGATTTTGCGGACAGGTACAAAATATCACCAGTATAAACCTTTGGGGATGGGTAGAGCCTTGACTTCATGACACCGACCATTTGACCCTATGTTTTTTCTATGCTTTTGTGTGCTGCATTCATACATTCATTTAAAAAACATTTAAAACAAAGAAAAATCTTCTCTTCTAGTCTCTCTTTTTCAAATAAAACTAAGACAATGTTGCAAATGTCAGAGAAAGACAAACTCACAAAATTCACCACTCTTATCAAACATTCCAAACAATTGCAATTTCACTCAAACTCAACCAAACCATTCCAGTCATCTGTTCATGAAAGTGGACTCTTGTTCTCAATCGTTACCTTATTCGACTGTTAGTAATCCATACACAATTTCATCTCTTGACAGTCCAAATTCCATAAATCCCAAAATGTAGCAACAACCAATCAAAAGGAACTCTCAAATATTACATCCACACCTAAGGGTTTTCTCAAGATTTCCATTAATGCTCTAAAACTCCAAAGACTCCAAACCTTACCAAAACTCTAAGTTTGCTTTCCATAACCTCAATACCATCATACACATCATGCTTGTTATTCCGTTCAATCATCCTTCCTTTTTGTTACTAACAATACTAGAGCTCCCTAAGCCAACACCCTAATGTTCCATCCAAAAACACATCTGAAAACTATGCACAACTGACGGCCCATCACTGTGACTTCCTGCCAATTTCCAGAACACTACCATCGCAGACAAAACACACATCTTAGTCCCATCTACCAAGACTTTCCTACTTACTTAGCAGATATAAACCTTAATTATTCACCTTCGTCCAATTAAGTTCAATCTCTATTCTCTGAGAAGCATCCCTAAATAAAACCCAATCATTCTCCCTCAATGACTTCCCAACTGAACCAACATACCAAAACATCTAATCCGCCTCATCTTCCGATATAAGAATCTTCATCAACTCATCAAAATAATCCGTAATCATTTCCTTAATTCCAAACAATTCATCGCACCCACTATCAAAGCCGGAAAGACACGTCTATTCTATCCAACATAATTCCATCTACTATCAACAAGAGATTAAGGGTGATCAGTTCCTCAATTTGTCAATAGACAACCGACAATCACGATGGGGCATAAACTGTCTTTACCAAACTATAATAGTATCCCTTGCATCTTGTGCCCAAAACTACTTAAGGTACAAATCCTTAGTTGACACAACCTTACCTCCGCATTCCCTCCGGAACCGGGAACCACACTGTCCAAACAACACTTACAACCTTGCAATTCACAACACACTGAGCCAGCACTCCACACCTGAAGCAACATGGAGAAGTACCAGCTTCTCCCCCACTTATCTCATTTTAACTCCTGCAGACAACGGAATAGAACAACCAGAAAGTACTGACAGTGTCTCACACACATATCACATACTAAGGAACAAACAATAGCGACAGTATTCAACTGTCACACCAACTGACTCAACAACTTGGCCGGACGGACCGGCCTGCTCTGATACCACTAATGTAATACCCCAATTCCCATCGCGAATAAATAATACATAAATAAATCAGAGTAAATAAAAATTTAGTTTTTCCGAAAGAAACAAGGATGCCACATTTAAAGAAAGAAAACACAAACCCTGCTCAAATATTTTTGATACATAACATAAATGAAATAACCTCAAAGGGAAACTTTTTCCATATAAAAGGAAGGTTCAATTATGGAATAAAGTGGAAGATCCATAACTGAATTGTTTTACACGATAAATTGTTTTATAACATCAAAGGATTTATACAAAGTTAATACAAAATATATCCAATACTTATGTATACATATAACAAAAGCGTTCCCCGACTCCCGTGTTACATATCAGAGTAGACAGACCGACAAAGGACGGAAGATTAATCTTCACAAAACCCTCCAAGATACTAATCTGCAATTGCCTCATAGAGCAACAAACCACAGCAGAAGGGTGAGAAATAACAACTAAATCAAGATTGCATAATAATATGCAAAAACACATAAAAATTCACATGCATAGTTATTCTCACCACAAGCATCACATACTAATACACATAGCAAGCCACATATACATAACATATATCTAATAATCCAACATACTACCATATTTGCACATAAAGCATACCAAGTCATAACATATGGGAACACACCACCACATCACATAGCATATGTCTATACATAAAACATATCATCCAAAACCAATGCATTTATCACATATGCACACCAATTCACTAATTCAAACATAAATCTCAACACATACTCAATCAATTCACAATTTCCCACACATAATCAATCCATTCATGATTTTCCACACATAATCAATCCAATCATGATTTATGTAAATGCACAGAGACCGACAGAACGACTCTATGCAATGCATATGCAGTACCATCCATCCATCATTCTCATCACTAGTTCACTCAGGAACTATTGGAACCATCGCTTGTTACTTAGTGTAACTCCCCGTCGGGCAAACGATGTTCCCCGTCGCTCACACCTCTTTGTATAAGGCACACAACTTTTATGGATCGCTCACACCTCTTTGTATAAAGCACACGACCCGATCGCTCACACCTCTTTGTATAAGGCACACGATCGTCTATAATCATCGGTCACACCTCTTTGTATAAGGCACACGATGTTTTAGCGGATTCCCTCTGGAACCGTTTTGTCGCTCACACCCACTAGGGCACACGACATCACAAGAATGCATATCATGATTCTTGGTATACAATGACTCATGACATTCCAATGCATACATATACACATCCATAATCATGCATATATCATCAAATACAACACAATGCATTTCCTTGCCCTTAGGCGACAAACCATCATCACAACATTTCAACACATGCATTCACATCATATACCTCACACAAGTCATAGGATATCCATATCAAAAACACATTGCATGATACACATCAATTACACACAATTACAACGGTAAAAGTCGACAAAATGACACATTTCCAAATTCCCGACATAATTAAATCGGCCAAAAATCTCAAAACCTTTATAATAAGAAAGAACATTTCAATAGCTTTCCAACGATACCAAGAATGTTCAAAACGGATAATCGAAACACAAGTTATGGAATCACAAAGAAAAGGAATCGCGAAAAGACAAAATTCTGCACTCTCACTGGCCATACGCGTATTGCCCTGAGCCATACGCGTATTGCCTTGCTCACTCGCCAATTCCATATGCATATTGGCCAAAGTGATACGCGTATGAGCAGAGACTGATTTCTCCTAAAAATTCCTTTTAAAAACCCATTACGCGTATTGCCCAAGGTGTTACGCGTAATGCCTTGCCCCTTACGCGTACCATTACGCATTTCACCAGAGGGCCGTGAAAAATGGTTTTCATACGCGTAATTCCCTCATTTCACCCTTGCCATACGCGTATTGCCCAAGGTGTTACGCGTAATGCCTTACCCAATACGCGTATCGCCTGCGAAACCCAGAATTTTTCCTGCATAATTTTTGTTACGAATTCTACCCCAAATCCTCTCCAAATCTCATCTAAACATCAGAAAATTACCAATTGAATGCACAACCACATATATCTAACATGTATCGACAATTAGGAACCTTAACTCGTGATTTTCGACCGTGAAAACATCGATTTCTATTTATTGTTCACCAATTTATCAATGAGGAAAAAGTTGTGAAACAACCAAAACAAATACAACAAACATCACATATACATACACAAGCAAGATATAATTGAAACTTCTCACCCTTACCCGACTAATCGTGCTTGAAACGGATGAATTCTCGATTTTCCTCTTCTCCTCTTTTTCCCTTTCTTTCTCCTCCTTTTCTTTCTTTTTCTTTTCCTTTCTCTCTATTTTCTCTCTATTTCTATTTTATGGAAAAATACCCAAGCCAAAAGACCAAAATACCCCTCAGCTCAAATATCTCACAAACACTCTCAAAATGCGATAAAACATAAACAACGATGAAATATATTTCGGGAAATAAAAGTTGAAAAGAAATTATAATTTATTGCAAATATTTTACCTATCAGGGAAATTAACCAATTAACTCAATTAGCAGGTAAAATACAATAAATTCACACACTTCACAAAATTCAGATAAATGAAATAAATAAATACAATTAAACAAATCGGGGCGTTACATAGAATCCCAATCCAAAATGTACGTGGAGATATTGGAAAATATCCACACTAACGCACCTTTGTCTGAGGTCCTGCATAGAAAGAGAAAATCAGAGGACCATAAAACTAGGGAAATCATTAGTGCTAAGAGGGTAAGGTTAGACTTTGAGGTGATGGATGAAATAACTAAGCTCAAACTTGAAAAGCTAATACTTAGGATAGATCCAGAACCACCACCACAAGTTCAAAAGAATGAACCGCCCCACAGAAGGAAGAAAAGAAAAAGTGAGGGATATGTGAGATGGCTTGATAAGTGGCCATGGAAACCGAAAATTACTAACCGTCGAGCTATCGACGTTAAACAAAGCCCTGCGTGGGAGGAAACCCAAGAGCTTTTAATTTAATGTTTTCTTTTTATTGTTTGTGTTTGCAGAAAATAAAGAATTGTATCGCTTGTCACGTCTCAGCTACATTTAGGCGAAAGATCTCTAGATGACAATCCCTTAAAATGACCTGGTGCCCACGGGAATTCCTACGAATGTCGCTGCTGGTGGTGACACCGATGTTGAGTATGATAGGAGAGGGCATATCTCTCCTATTCGTAACTCACCTTCTCCTTGTCTTTTAACATGGTCAGGTTCCACCTGCACACACCGCACCGTATTTTTCTAACATTTTTTGCAGGTACTTCCTTCGGAAATAGGTAGTATGATGAGCGGCTTCGGTAAAGTGAAGTTTTAGCAAATTCAGATAATTCGTAGTACAAGATGCTAGAGTATAAGTGGCCAGCGAAGACAGGGACAAAAAGGGACGAATCAGCGTGAATTTAGCCGTGGTAGCACGCAATGGCATTCATACAGGTTCTATCTTTCCTTTTTCACCTTTTATCAAAACATTGAGGACAATGTTTGGTTTAAGTGTGGGGGAGGAACATTTACTGCTTTCATTTTACCGCTTTCTAGTTAAATTTACTGTTTTCTAGCATGATTTTAAAAAAAAAAATTGTTTTAATGTTTCGTGCGTCTGTGCATGTGTTGTCGAGTATTTATGCTGATTTTATGTTTTCTATCGATTTCCCCATTCTCTTGAGACATACCAAATATTTTGAAAATTTTTTAGTCAAATAGTGTTTCTTTTGAAAATCTTAGGCTACGGACGAAATTGAGGTTACATTGTGAGACTTGGGAAAATTCTGCAAGATCGGTATCGTCTTAACACCGTGAGCCTCTAAATTATGGAAATCGATTAGAGTACTTGTTATGCCATAACCTTAAGTCCTCACCCCTTCAGTAGTCCCTAAGTAGTTTATTTAGCAGTCAGCATCATCCTAAGTACGCACTAAGTAGGAAATCGATGCAAATAAGTGTATGATCGCAGGCTTAAAAAGTAAATTAAGAAAAGAAAAAATGAATGCTCCTTCTAAGTTAGGTGATCCTCACCCGATCATTTAACCCAGCGGTGCAAACTTCTTTATTTTATTGATGTTTAAGCCAATGTGCAAAAAGAAAAAAAAATGATGATAATGAGATCATAGTCACTAACAGGTCATTCTGCCATGAGTGTGAAAGGATAACGGGCTTAATGTGATTGTGCCAGAATGAAAAGGGAAGAAAGAAGGATGAGTGAGTTAGGCTTAGGTATAATGACATGATTCGGATTGGTTTGTATAGGATGGAGTTTGATTACCGCAAAAGTGGAATTGTGTTGTTACGATATCCTTAATGTGTGAGCAAGTACCTATCGATACAAACTTAACCGAAGTAGAGTTGGTAGCCTAGGATGAGTATCCGTATACACTATTTTTCTCGCGAGTCAAGGTTTGCTTGAGTACAAGCAAAGGTTTAAGTGTGGGGGAGTTTGATAACTTGAAAATGTATCGTATTTTTTGCCCTGAATTACATTGATTTATTTCGTTATTTTCGTTTGTTAGCATTGTATTTGCGAGTATTAAGTTCATTTTCAGGAATTATCTTTAAGTCAACCAGCAAGAAGAAAGAAGAAGAAAATAGAAGAAAATAGAAGAAAAGCAGGTGTTTTGACAGCAGAAATAAGGATTCTGCATTAAGGAAGCATTACGACCGTAACATAGGCATGGCGACCGTCACAAGCTAAAACCTATGACGCTCGTCATAGCTCTATGGCGACCGGCACAAGGGAAATTCTCAGAATCCAATTTTAAACTACGTGGACTTCTCAACGGGTATCAACTAGACCAAAACCACGTTCAGCCAGTCAAGGAAGTGCTTCAGATATTTTCGGCCACAACATCTCCAACGCCCCATTATCTCCACTACTTTTCACATGAGTTCTGAAGTAACTTCCAACCTGTTATCACTATATATAAGACCTATCATTTAGTTTCAAGGGCGTCGAAGTTTTGTGCGCGAAAGCGCTGTTCATAGTTTTAGGCAGAAATTACATTGTAAATGTGGTAGTTTTCTCACATTGAGGAACTACTACACAATTAGTATTAGGCCTATAATTTGTGTAACGCTTGGACCAATTCTTGCCATCATTTTATTGAAGTTATTTCCAGTTTCGTTTAATCCAAGTCTCCATTTATTTTATCGTATTTACAGGTTCTTTATTTTATCGCATTGCTTATTATTATTGTTTATCGCTTTCCTAAATTAATTATTATGATGTTTTCAAATGCAATTATAATCTTTAATTTGTTTACGTTTAATTCCATGTTTGGCTAAATAGTTTAGAGTCCGACGTATGAGGACCGTCGTTACCGACGGGACTCGGTAGGAAATAATAGGTGCGAACTTAGGATTAAAATCCTATTTTGGTTTTAATTTCCAAGTCTAATTTAAATGGATTTTTCACGAGAGTGAGGGGGTATTTAACACGATTTTGTCACGAGAGTGAGAAATTAATTAAGGTTAGAACCGGCACTGCAAGAGCGTGGGGGTCGAACCGGATAGTGGAAATTAGGCAACATATCTAAATACAGTGAGAGCAGTCTGGATACGTTTAGGATATTAATGGCTTTCAAAATATATTTCCTAGTTACCAGGCGAGCGAGAGAAAAATCTTGGGATTAGGGAACATGACTTTAGTTAATACCGCGAGAGCGTGATGCGGAGTTTTTAAGTTGGTATATTCTACGGAACTAAATTATAGTTGTAATTAGTACCCGAATTCTACAAAGTCCTTTAGGAACGCGGAATCCATATTTCGGCCTCTCTTTATTATCATATTTTATAAGTTCATTTTTAGTTTAGTTTTAGTTTCCTCTTAATTAAATATTCATCAGCCTTAGCTTTACAAAGTAACGATAGATTACAATAGGTTGACATTGGTCTCTGTGGGTTCGACAATCTTTTATATTACTTCGATAAATCCATGCACTTGCGGACGCATCAAGTTTTTGGCGCCGTTGCCGGGGACCAACAGTCAATATTGTTATTCTGTTGTTGTGCCGTATAGACTAAGGTACTCATTACTATGTATCACCCAAATTTTTTCTACAATCACCACTCCCAGTATTTCGAGGAATCGCAAGAATCCCATAATTCCAACCTTGAAATACAAATGGAGAATTTCAATGCATCACTAACTCATTCTCACCCAAATTTCCTCTGCAACTACCAATCCCAACATTTTAAGGAGCCGCAAGAATCTCATAATTCCAACCTAGAAATATTAATGCAGGATTTCAATGTGACACTGACCCACTCCCAAAATTTTGAGGAGCCGCACCCAAATTTTTTCTATAATTACCAGCCGCAAGACCTCCAATATTTCGAGGAACCGCAACCAAATTTTCCCTATGATTACCACTACCATTATTTTGAGGAACCGCAAGAATCCGTCAATTCCAACCTTGAAACATTAATGGAGGATTTCATTGAAACAACAACTAATTCTAGGTTAGAATCTATGATGGAGCACTTTGTGGAGACCCAAACTCTCCATAATGAAGAGCTTAGAAGACAACATCTCGATTCTTATGAAACCCTTAGGCAAATAAACACTATGGTCGAGTCCCTCGCGACTCACACTGAGGCATTGGAGACTCAAATCTCCCTGCTTGCACAGACACCTATAGGACCCTACCCTGGGGAGCATGTGGATGTTGTAACAACCATTAATGAAAAACAAATTGAGAATCCCGAGGAGAGTGATAATGAGGTTGAGGAGAGTTCTGGTGAGAAGAGAATAGAGATTGAGAAAAATCCATCGACACCATCCGAAAGGGAGGTTGTCGAAGAAGTAGAAAATGAAGCACTTAATGTCGTTCTTCCTCCATATACCCCAACAATTCCTTTCTCGCAAAGGTTTGTGAAAGCTAAGGTAGAATCCCAATCCAAAACGTATGTGGAGATATTGGAAAATATCCACACTAACGCACCTTTGTCTGAGGTCCTGCATAGAAAGAGAAAATCAGAGGACCATAAAACTAGGGAAATCATTAGTGCTAAGAGGGTAAGGTTAGACTTTGAGGTGATGGATGAAATAACTAAGCTCAAACATGAAAAGCTAATACTTAGGATAAATCCAGAACCACCACCACAAGTTCAAAAGAATGAACCGCCCCACAGAAGGAAGAAAAGAAAAGGTGAGGGATATGTGAGATGGCTTGATAAGTGGCCATGGAAACCGAAAATTACTAATCGTAGAGCTATCGACGTTAAACAAAGCCCTGCGTGGGAGGAAACCCACGAGCTTTTAATTTAATGTTTTCTTTTTATTGTTTGTGTTTGCAGAAAATAAAGAATTGTATCGCTTGTCACGTCTCAGCTACATTTAGGCGAAAGATCTCTAGATGACAATCCCTTAAAATGACCTGGTGCCCACGGGCATTCCTACGAATGTCGCTGCTGGTGGTGACACCAATGTTGAGTATGATAGGAGAGGGCATATCTCTCCCATTCGTAACTCACCTTCTCCTTGTCTTTTCGCATGGTCAGGTTCCACCTGCACACACCGCACCGTATTTTTCTAACATATTTTGCAGATACTTCCTTCGGAAACAGGTAGTATGATGAGCGGCTTCAGTAAAGTGATGTTTTAGCAAATTCAGATAATTCGTAGTACAAGACGCCGGAGTAGAAGTGGCCAGCGAAGACAAGGACAAAAAGGGACGAATCAGCACGAATTTGGCCGTGGTAGCACGCAATGGCATTTATACAGGTTCTATCTTTCCTTTTTCACCTTTTATCAAAACATTGAGGACAATGTTTGGTTTAAGTGTGGGGGAGGAACATTTACTGCTTTCATTTTACCGCTTTCTAGTTAAATTTACTGTTTTCAAGCATGATTTTAAAAAAAAAATTATGTTTTAATGTTTCGTGCGTCTGTGCATGTGTTGTCGAGTCTTTATGTCGATTTTATGTTTTCTATCGATTTCCCCATTCTCTTGAGAAATACCAAATATTTTGAAAATTTTTTAGTCAAATAGTGTTTCTTTTGAAAATCTTAGGTTACAGACGAAATTGAGGTTACATTGTGAGACTTGGGAAAATTCTTCAAGATCGGTATCGTCTTAACACCGTGAGCCTCTAAATTATGGAAATCGATTTGAGTACTTGTTATGCCATAACCTTAAGTCCTCACCCCTTTAGTAGTCCCTAAATAGTTTATTTAGCAGTCAGCAGCATCCTAAGTACGCACTAAGTAGGAAGCCGACGCAAATAAGTGTATGATCGCAGGCTTAAAAGGTAAATTAAGAAAAGAAAAAATGAATGCTCCTTCTAAGTTAGGTGATCCTCACCCGATCATTTAACCCAAAGGTGCTAACTTCTTTATTTTATTGATGTTTAAGCCAATGTGCAAAAAGAAAAAAAATGATGATAATGAGATCATAGTCACTAACAGGCCATCCTGCCATGAGTGTGAAAGGATAACGGGCTTAATGTGATTGTGCCAGAATGAAAAGGGACGAAAGAAGGATGAGTGAGTTAGGCTTAGGTATAATGACATGATTTGGATTGGTTTGTATAGGATGGAGGTTGATGACCGCAAAAGCGGAATTGTGTTGTTACGATATCCTTAATGTGTGAGCAAGTACCTATCGATACAAACTTAACCGAAGTAGAGTTGGTAGCCTAGGATGAGTATCCGTATACACTATTTTCTCGCGAGTCAAGGTTTGCTTGAGGACAAGCAAAGGTTTAAGTGTGGGGGAGTTTGATAATTCAAAAATGTATCATATTTTTTGCCCTGAATTACATTGATTTATTTCGTTATTTTCGTTTGTTAGCATTGTATTTGCGAGTATTAAGTTCATTTTCAGGAGTTATCTTTAAGTCAACCAGCAAGAAGAAAGAAGAAGAAAACATAAGAAAATAGAAGAAAAGCAGGTGTTTTGACAGCAGAAATAAGGATTATGCATTAAGGAAGCGTTACGACCGTAACATAGGCATGGCGACCGTCACAAGCTAAAAGCTATGATGCTCGTCACAGGTCCATGGCGACCGGCACAAGGGAAATTCTCAGAATCCAATTTTAAACTACGTGGACTTCTCAACGGGTATCAACTAGACCAAAACCACGTTCAGCCAGTCAAGGAAGTGCTTCAGATATTTTCGGCCACAACTTCTCCAACGCCCCATTATCTCCACTACTTTTCACATGAGTTCTGAAGTAACTTCCAACCTGTTATCACTATATATAGGACCTATCATTTAGTTTCAAGGGCGTCGAAGTTTTGTGTACGAAAGCGCTGTTCATAGTTTTAGGCAGAAATTACATTGTAAAAGTGGTAGTTTTCTCACATTGAGGAACTACTACACAATTAGTATTAGGCCTATAATTTGTGTAACGCTTGGACCAAATCTTGCCATCATTTTATTGAAGTTATTTCCAGATTCGTTTAATCCAAGTCTCCATTTATTTTATCGTATTTACAGGTTCTTTATTTTATCGCATTGCTTATTATTAATGTTTATCGATTTCCTAAATTAATTATTATGATGTTTACAAATGCAATTATAATCTTTAATTTGTTTACGTTTAATTCCATGTTTGGCTAAATAGTTTAGAGTCCGGCGTATGAGGACCGTCGTTACCGACGGGACTCGGTAGGAAATAATAGGTGCGAACTTATGATTAAAATTCTGTTTTGGTTTTAATTTCCAATTCTAATTTAAATGGCTTTGTCACAAGAGTGAGAGGGTATTTAACACGATTTTTTCACGAGAGTGAGAAATTAATTAAGGTTAGAGCCGACACTGCAAGAGCGTGGGGGTCGAACCGGATAGTGGACATTAGGCAACATATCTATATACAGCGAGAGCAGTCTGGATACGTTTAGGATATTAATGGATTTCAAAATATTTTTCCTAGTTACCGGGCGAGCGAGAGCAAAATCTTGGGATTAGGGAACATGAATTTAGTTAATACCGCTGTCATACCCCAAATTTTGACCACTAAGGTTCCCATCATTGTGAAAATCATCATCACAATATGGAGGAACCATCATGCCTCATCAGTCTCCCCAAAGATGGGTGAGCATCCACTACTATAAAAAATTAGGGTTTCAAGCCCTCTCAGAGTTCTTAGATAAAGGATCAATCAAGGAATGACATGATCTTCAACTTGTCTAACCTCTCAAACATCCACAAAGGATCAAAAGGACTCCCACTTCAAGGATTAAACACAAGGCTGCTCCCTTCTAGGTGGATTAAGTCTCAAGATCGACAGTGTCACCAAATTAGGGTTTTGGTCGACCAGGGCCTCCAGATGGAAATTTTTCATCTGGGCACAAGCCAATGATCCCAAACCTAACCTAATATACTCCATGGAACCTCATGGACCCAATCATCAAGTCAATTTGACCTCAGGGGATGCATTCATCAAAAATCAGGAATTAGGGTTTCTTGACCTAATTCACCCCTAAGTTGACTTTTGGGGAAAATCATGAGTCAAGACCTCAAGAGAGGGTTTGAGGGTCTCTAATGAACTATGTTGATCCATTTGGAACAATGGATTAATCCAAGAAGCTTGAGCAACAAGTCTCAATTTCATCTGCACCACAATTAGGGTTTCAAGGAAAAAGTCAACTGTAACTTTGACTTTTGACCAGGACATGCTCCCAAACCCTAGGACATGCCTCAATATACCCCAAGACACCCATGGAACATGTCCATCAAGTTTTATTTAGGTCAAGGACATGATTTCCTAAGGAATTGCACAGTTTGGAATTCATCTGATAAAAAGTCAACTGTGCACAAAAGTCAACTTTGACTTTTTGAGATTTTTCACCAAAATGGTTTTTTAACCCTAAAATGATGTTAATGTATGATTTGAATCATCATTCATCAAGAAAAATCAAGAAAAGTTGGATAACTTGTAAAAGGGGTAACCATAAAAACTTAGAAAATTTTCTAAGTTAAAAATAAAGTGGCTAGGGTACCAACTTTGGAGGGTCATAACTCCTAAACCACAAGGCCATTTTTTCCCATACAAAGCTTGATTTGTAGATCTCATTGCCCTCTACAAAAACTTCAACTAGACATAACTCCAATTCAATGTGGATTTTGAGCTATGAGTGAGCCAAGATGGCTGAAAATATGAATTGATTCAATTTGAGCCAAGAGAAATCCATGCCCAAAGTCATGCTGCTGCAAGCTGTTTTGGAAAAATCAGTTTGCATGTTTGCTTGCTACACACGATTTTGAACCAAAAACTGAGGATCAGCATGCCACATGTATTCAAACTAATCACATTGCATCTTATCCAACTGATAAATCTGAGTCAAAAGGTCAAGGAATCTTCCAACTTGAAATTCATCCACTTTGGCACATTTTGCCTTGAATTCAAAATGCATTAATGTGGAATAGTGCATTGTCAAGGTAGCTACCCTACTCAGTCAAGTTCTCTGATTAAACAACAATAAAAACATCTGAGGAATGTGATTTTGGTCAAGGCATAGCCCTGCCCTTGGGAATGGCTAGCTTGCCTTGCTTGAGAAGAAATCCTCCAAGCCAATCCATGCAAATGTGACCTGATCCAGCAGCCATTCACTATTCCTCCAAAACAAAAGTTGATCACCTATAAATAGAGGTCCCAATGGATCATTCAACTCACACCAAAGCCAGTTACAGCACTGCTTTCTCTCATTCTTCCTTGAACCTCAAGTTTTTTGGTTTTTGAGTAACCACTATCGGGTTTTGAGTTGCAGCCTTAGGCAATCAATTCCAATTACTCAAACACATCATATATGATGTATTTGAGGTGTCCAAACACTTAAACACCAACTGTAACACCCCTAGCTCAAAATCACCCTTCAACCAAGCCATTATACCTCAATTATGCAGGTGGAGGTCTCCAGCTTGATCCAAAGAGTTTCAAAGTGTTCCAAAGCTTGTAATACATTCCATAACATCCATTGAAGCTGTAGGGGTCATTAGTTCACGACTGGAACCAAGTTTGTGCAGAGTTCCATTTCAGCTTGCATCAAGGTAAGCCTCAAAACTCAAACTCCATGATCCATGCATATTTCCTCGCATGATATTTTTGCCAATTGCTTGCCATCATAAGCTGATTGTTTTCCCTCAAAAAATTTGATCATTGCACTCATAATCATGCCTACTCGATTACTTTTGCAAAATTAAGGTTCATACGACCACAATGATATAATTTGTTATACACTGAAAATGAATAAAATTGGGTATTGCCATCTTCTTCCTTGTGAAAAAACGCATGAGTTTGGTGTTTGAATGATGTCCAATGGTTGAGAGATGAGTGAGATATGGTGCTTCACGCACGAGCTCGAGGAAGAAGATGGCCATGGCGCCATTTTCAGAAAATCCAACAAGTTCTCTATATATTTTTCCATTGCCATGTTATATTTGAATTGGCATTGCGCCCCAGCGGTTCATCAACTGGTTTTGTGTGTATTGGCAAGCGAGAGGTCTGGGGTTTGAATCCCCCTCGCCCCAGACTACTTTTTATCACTTGTTTATTTTGTTATTTTTCATATTATTATTTTTAATGATTTGAAAAATTAATAACTCCTTCAATTTTTATCATTTTTTATTGGTTCTTTTTGCAACAATTCACAAAAATGTTGAAATATTTTATTCCACTAAAACATTAGATTTATATTATTTATTTAATATAATTAGTATTTTTGTGAATAAATTCATTTTTATTATTTTTAAACATTCTAAAAGTGAATATTTACTTTGAAAATCAAAACCTAATGAGTTTAAATATTCCTTGTGATTATCCCTCATTTTTTCCAAACCTTAAAAAAAATCATAAATGGATTATTCAAATTTATTTTGAATTTTTTTTTATTTTTCTTTAAATATTTACTTTTAAAGATTAAAATTAGGGTTTTTGATTAATTCAACTTTCAAAATTGATTTTCAAAAACTCTTATGGGCCAATCCTTTTTTTGACCAAATCATTTTTTGGGCCTCAGTATTGTATAAGTCCCGATACCGTCAAAAAACAAACGGCGCGATCGTCGCCTTTTCAAAACGAAAAACCTTGGGCCTACCCTCGAGTAGTAAGACCCATTTCTTTTCTTAACACTCATGGGCCTCTATTAGAGTGTAAGACCCAACACCTTTGTACAGAAAACATTTTGGGCCTCATTCGTTGTATAAGTCCCTCTGTACATTTTCAAATAAACGGCACGATCGTCGCCTTTTCAAAATAACACTGGGCCTCTCCTTGAGTTATAAGACCCATTCAAAACTCTTGGGCCTCTAATAGAGTGTAAGAACCAACCCTTTGTAAATACAACCTATTTTGGGCCTCACTTATGGTATAAGTCCCGTTGTATTTCAAAAAGTTCGACGCGATCATCATCCGTTGAAAAACAAACACTGGGCCTCTCCTTGAGCTGTAAGCCCCAAATCTTTCTTTTTCAAAGCACTTTCCCCTTTGATTTTGAAATATACTGTTGTTTTCAATCTTTCTTTGTTGAACAACTAACCAAATAGCATGGAAGCTCTACAACCGAGTAAGTGGTTATTGCTTTCATTTACCGCTTTCATATACATATAACTGTATTGTGGGGTTGTTTCGCTGTAAGTCTTCTTTCATAAACTCATATCAACTGTGTAATAATAGTATAAATATTTAGAGTTTCCCCGGCAACTACGTCTAGCATTAAGCCTATTGATCGCTCTTAGAAATAGTCCAAACTAGATCCCCATAGGATTACCAGACACAGTCTTCCCTCCTCTTGGGGTTAAACAATATGGAGATATGAAAGGCAGCATTCTCTGTGAACCCTTTCATAGACTGTCACTCATAGAAGTTGTCAAAGAAACTTTATTCCCCAGAGATGATCTCTTCTCCGTGAATTGCATCTCTTGAGTTTCTTCCAAATTCTCGAACTTTCCTGACTTGATCTATTCCTCGTGAATAGCCTGTCTTGAACTTCTCGGGGTTTGGGGACCCACAGGCTTCTTAAAAGCACTTGTCAAGAAACTCTACTCCCCAAAGATGATTTTTTCTCCGTGAATGTCATCTCTTGAGTTTCTTCCAAATTCTCGAACTTTCCTGGCTTGATCTATTCCTCGTGAATAGCCTGTCTTGAATTTCTTGGGGTTTGGGGACCCACAGGCTTCCTAAAAGTAATCGGCCTCCTCTTGGGCATCGTACAAGGACCCACAAGCTTCCTAAAAGCAACCCCGCCTCTTCTTGGGCTTAGTACAAGGACCCTACGGCTTCTTAGAAGTATTCACAGCCTCCTCTTAGGCTTTGTATAATGATCTCTTCCTCCGGGAATGATAGCCTTCTCTTGGGCTTAGTACAAGGACCGATCGGCTTCTTAAAAGTTTCCAGCCTCCTCTTGGGCTTCGTACAAATTGTCCCGACGACCTCCTAGAGGTATAGGAACAGAACTTAGTCATTTGCATAGAATAGTCCTTTCATAGAGTCTACTACTGTTTCTCAAAGCATAGTACAAATAATGAAACTCTAGACTGGGACAGCCTAATCTCCTTGAGTCTCAAAGACATTCTCAAGAACCCTTCAAGAATAGGAAGTAAACCCATAGACTCGGACAGTCTCAATACCCTTCGGATTTCCCGCTTCCTTAAAGAACAGGCATAACCCGGATCCTTGAATCAAATCCTTGAGTACAGTGTTGCTCATATAAAAACTGATTTTCTCTTTCAAAATCAATATACTGGACATGTCACTCAACTGAAACAGTTACAATAGCCTCCTCTTGGGCTTTGTATAATAATTCTCCCCAGCGGAGTCAAACAACGTTTAGCCTCTCTCTCAGGCTTCGTACGAGACACATAAGAGACTCCCTCGTTGAGTCAATAACCCCTTTCGCCTCCATCTCGGGCTTTATACGAGATACAAAAAGGTTCTTATTGAGCCAAATAAATGATAGCCTCCATCTCGGGCTTTATACGAGATACCAAAAGATTCCCTCGTTGAGTCAAAACCTTTTAGCCTCTCTCTCGGGCTTTATACGAGACACATACTCGCCTCCTCTTAGGCTTTGTATAAAAAAACCACTGGTTGATCCAATTAACCTTTTAGCATCAAAGTTGTGCCTCGTTCACAGTATACAAACATCAATAACTCTTTCCCCTCCATCTAACTGCTGTAAGCGGCAAGCCTCTGGATCATCTACATCCATGCCACTGTCCCTCTTTTAGCATGAGAAATTCCTAAGGAAAGATGGTATTACTCTACACTGAGTTAAAGTCTTCTCCTTCAGGTTAAAATCCCCTTTAAAGGAAATTATGGCATTGTCGGATTCACATATCCCGGTTAAAGTAATTCTCCTTTATAAAACAGTTGTGACATACAACCCCCTCTTTAGAGATGACAAATTCTCTCTAAGGTCAACACTTCCAGCTTCACATCTTGGGCTTTGAACAAGATACAAACCACCTTTCGCTTCACGTCTTGGGCTTTGAACAAGACACCAAAAACTATTTCCTCCCATAGAATAGGAGGAACTACGAATGCTCTGATTTCCCTGTTTTAGTAAACGGGAATACGTAGGCATAAGATCGAAAGAAAAGATCTTAGCGAGCACAATCAACAAAAAACCTAAGTCCCATACTCTCACATCAAAAAGCATCAGTCCTAACATCCTAATCCTTGTTCCCCGCCAGAAACATTCTGTCAAAATCCAAGAAAGAAAGAAAACCGTATTGGCGAAAATACAAATAACCAGTACAAAGACCCCCCCCACATTGATAGCATTCGTAACCTAACAGACCACTGTTTAAACTCAGTATGCAAAGCAGGGTTAATTGGAGACATCTATTTCCATTCCTTCATCAGCTTGAATAGGATAAAAAATGAATCGACCTGTAGTAAACTCAACCGCAGAGAGCGACCAGTGCTTAAGAACCACGTCCAAAATCGCTCGCTACAGAAAAATGGCGCCCACCGTGGGGCCTTTCAAAGTTAGATCTAGTAACGGTCTTCCTTTTCACCTCTTGTGTGAATACCACATATTGGGGCTTCCGCCGGGGAACCCATTTTCTGTCAGGAACTTAGGATTCATAGCTTTAAAGGTCTAGGATGATTAGGACAAATATATATACTGCTTTTCCTAATTGCTATACGTGTTTATTTTTCTGCTAATGGGAATGTGTATGATTCCGCATGTGGAAAGATTGAGTATACACTTAAGATAAGTGATGGCGACGAGGTCGACCATCAACCTCAGTGGAGGCTGACCAATGCAACCCATTCTCTCACCTAGACAATGGGCTGATTGTTAAGTCTGAGAAGCTGAGGAGCCAAACCCTTTCGTAGTGTGGAAACTATCAGAAATAGTTGTTACGCGATACTACCCTCATTTGAGGCTGGTGATCTATTCTCGGTGAATGGCACTTACTCTAAGATTGCTCTACAACTCACTGGCGATCCACTTGTTGTTTTGCTTTCCTGGGAGGAGCTGATGATAATGAGTACAGGTACAAATATCACCTTAGTATAAACCTTTGGGGATGGGTAGAGCCTTGACTTCATGACAACGACCCTTTGACCCCATGTTTTTTCTATGTTTTTGTGTGCTGCATTCATGCATTCATTTAATAAAACATTAAAACATTCAAAAAAAATTCTCTTCTAGTCTCTCTGTTTTTCAAATTAAACTAAGACTATGATTGCAAATATCAGAGAAAAGGATTGCACTAATGGATTACGGTAGAAGGAGAACTCACCAGTATACCTTCAAGGTTCCAAAACTAGAGGATTTGAGAAGGTTAGCGAGGATGATCACTAACCCTGAGGCTTTCAGAGCCAAGCACGGAGGTTTGCTACCACTGTTAAGAGTCCATGTGATTGAGGGAATCATGGATGCGCTCATTCAGTTTTACGATCCGGTTTATCACTGTTTCACATTCCCGGATTACCAGCTAGCACCAACGCTGAAGGAGTATTCTCATCTGATCGATCTACATATTACTGATCGAGCTCCATTTTCTGGACTGGAAGAAATTCCAAAGAATCAGACCATTACAAGAGCAATTCATTTGGACGAGTCTGAAGATAGGACTCACCTAACTACCAGGGGTGGCATCCAAGGTTTGCCAGCCCAGTTCTTGACAAAGAAAGCCCTGTATTTTTCCAGTATAGGAAACGTGACTGCTTTTGAAAGCATATTTTTCTTGCTCACCTACGGGTTATTTTTGTTTCCCAACATCAATAACATTGTAGATGTCAACTCTATTAAGGTTTTTCTCATTGGAAATCCTGTGCCGACTTTGCTCGCAGATGCGTATCATTCTGTACATTTGGGGAATTTGTACAGTGGAGGGGAGATCATATGCTGTGTACCTCTACTTTACAAATGGTTTATCTCCCACTTGCCCAAGTCTGCTGCTTTTTGGGATTGCAAGAGTGCCTTACGTTGGTCGCAGAAGATCATGTCTCTTACCAACTCTGATATAGATTTGTGTAATAGGATCTATGATGGAATCAGGATCATTGATCATTGTGGAAATTTCCCCAACATACCCCTCATAGGAACTAAAGGAGGAATCAACTATCATCCGATATTGGTTCGTCGTCAATTTGGATACCTGATGAGACACGTCCCACGGGGTGTTCATATGGAAGGTCTTTTCTTCAAGGAGGGAGAAAATGACAGAGCACTAAAGACGGAAATAATGCACGCTTGGAAACATGTTCTTAAGAAAGGACGAGAGTCTCTGGGAAAACCAAACTGTGTCTCGGTGGAGCCTTACCTCCACTGGGTACAAACTAGAGCTCTCAAGCTAAAGATGCCTTATCCTCGTTACGGAATTCTTCCGCCGAGGGAATCTGTCATGTACTTCATGACAGAAACTAAAAAGCTTCAGGTTACTCTCAACAAAGTTCAAAAGGAGAGAAGGTCTTGGAAGAACAAGTACCGCACCCTCGATGTAGAGTGCATCAAAATACAGCAATCACTAAAAGAGAAAGATGCTCTGATTGAAATTTTGGAGCAACATGCTGTAGAGAATCAAGATGACCAAAGGAATTTGCTCGCTCCTTTCACCTGGCAAAGGAATGACAACCCGACAACAGCCCAAGAGCCCCGGTCAAAGAAAAGGAAAGTACCAGAATCAGCACTCGATTTCTCTTCAGAGAGGACTCGGGACCCATTAGCTTAGGTTTTAGTTTCCGTACCTTGTAATCTACTGTATTTTCATTTCTGTAATCCTTTGAATTCAATAAAAAGGGGTTTCCCCACCGTTTGATATTTACAATCTAATTGTCGAAGTTTATTTTGATTAAACCAAAAAACAATTAATATAATCATTGCATTCATTATTCTCACATCACGTATTCTTCTTCCCTATGAATCTCACGTTTTGTCTCGATTCTAGAGTCAAACTGTCTCATTCGTATAATACTCGGGCCAATCGTCAGAAAAAGATGGATGATCTTGAGAAAGAAAACAGAGAGTTGAAAGAAGAGATCGACACTCTGAGAGAGGATATGAGAAAGCTTCGTAACGACATGCAAGTCATGGCAGAAGCTCAGCTACAACGAACTGTGATCTCAGAGATCACCTCAACGCCCATAGTGGAGAAGTATGATCCTAGGTATCAGATACCGAAAGATCGTCCTTGGGGCATGCCTGTTAACTATATCCTGGAAGGATATGTTCCGCCGATCACTGAAGATTAGGGAATCACAACAGAAGCCGCTGGGCCTGGAGGTTACAAACTTCGGGAAAGCAAAGATGCCAGGGGCATACTGAAGACTCCTGAAGGTTACAAACTTCGGGAGACGCCAAGATTCGCTGTCGTAGTCACGGTACCACCCCCTGTGGTGAACACTGTCCCGGAAGGACAGATTCCACAGACACCTTCTGGTAAGAAGGAAACTATGTTTGACATAATGGAGGAATTCCAGGAGCAGTTCTTGGAAATGCAGAAGGAGCTGCAAGCCATTCGCAGTCAGGATCTATTTGGAAAGGACGCCACAGACCTCTGCTTGGTCCTCAATGTGAAAGTCCCGCACAAGTTCCAAGTGCCCGACTTTGAAAAATACAAGGGTAACTCTTGCCCTCAAAGCCATCTGGTGATGTACGCTCGGCGGATGTCAGCTCAGACGGAGTATCAGGACCTACTGATTCACTACTTTCAGGATAGTTTAACCGGTGCCGCATTAAAATGGTACATGGGTTTAAACCGTACTAAGATCAGTACATTCAGGGATCTTGGTACTGCCTTCGTCCCACAATACAAATACAATTTGGACATGGCACCCGACAGAGATCAACTCAGATCGATGTCGCAAAAGGACAAGGAAACCTTTAAGGAGTATGCTTAAAGGTGGCGTGAGATTGCCGCTCAAATTTGTCCACCTCTTGAGGAAAAAAAGATGACAAAGATCTTCTTAAAAACCTTAAGCTCATTTTACTATGACCGAATGGTTGCTAGTGCGCCCAGTGATTTCACCGAGATGGTCGGCATGGGCGTACGTCTTGAGGAAGCAGTCCGAGAAGGAGGTTTGGTAAAAGACACTGGATCGACAAGCGGTACTAAAAAATACGGTAGTGCTCTCCCTAAGAAAAAAGAGCAGGATATTGGGAATATCTCTCTCAGAAAGCAAAGGCGATGTTATCAACCGGTAGCAGCTGTGACTCCTGCTATCAACCCGGCGTCTATTCCTACGTATCAACCTCAGGTTGCGCAGAGCCAACCTGATCAGCAAAGGACACAACAGCCTCTTCAGCAGGCTCGTCCTCCATATAACAACAACCATAAACCACGGCCACCAGGATTTGATCCTATACCCGTAACGTACGCAGAGCTGTTTCCATTACTGCTAGCTAAGGAGCACATCCAGACTAAGTCCCATCTTACAGTACCGAAAAATCCGCCTTTTTGGTTTAAGGTGGATCAAACTTGCCCTTATCATCAAGGAGGACCAGGGCATAACATTGAGACTTGTCTTAATTTCAAGTCCGACGTGCAAAAACTTGTTAGGAGCGGGGTCTTATCCTTCAAGGATACGAATCCTAATGTTCTCACGAACCCGCTGCCTCAACATGAGAAGGCTGCAGTCAATTTGATAGAAGGAGAGACTAACGATGTCTAACAAATTCACGATGTACTCTTGTTGAAAACCAATTTGGTCAAGATGCATTGTAGACAGAGTGGATATGGCCATGTGCCACCTCATAATTATCACCAGTGTGATATCTGCTCTAAAGACAACCAAGGATGTTCTGTGGTGCAAGCAGCTCTACAGGAACAGATGGATCTCGGATGGATCCAAGAGCACCGAGTTTGTGGGGTTAACATGGTCTACGCGAATTCTAACGTCATTCAAAACCACGATATCTATGCAATGAATGTCAATTTGGTGGCAATACATTCAAGGCAAAGCCAGTATCATAATCTACCGCGACACAATTACAGTTCCTGTCTGACTTGCTCAGTAAACAAACAGGGATGCTCTTTCATACAGGAGGCCCTCCAGCGTCAGATGGATCTTGGATGGATCCAGGACTACAATGATAGGAACTCCTATCAGATCAATATGGTTCAGATCTTTGATATTCGCGTGATGAATACCAACCTGGTAGAGTTACATGCTGAGCAGGTCCGACTCGGATTATTAATATCACACGACTATCAAAACTGTAAAGCAGGTTGCGAAAATGATCAAAGTTGTACCCTTGTCCAGGAAGCACTTCAGCACTTGTTAAATCACTGGTGGATGCCAATTTATATGGACGAAGATACTCAGCAAATTTGTATCAGCAACAGGAATCCCACTCGGCGTCAGAGTCGGGATGTCCGATCTGTGGAAGCTAACCTAGTGAGGTTACATTGTATTCAAATTGGGCGTGGCCAGGTGCCACCACACAATTATGACCGTTGTAGCGTCTATTCGGAAAGTAACCAAGGGTGTTACTTTGTGAGAGCAGCTCTTTAGGGTCAGGTGGATCGTGGAGAGATTCGTCCATATCCGGGTTCTGGACCCATTAACTGGAAGCCGAACTACCTTGCCGATCAAGTTGAGGATGTTGTCACAGTCTCTAGTCATCACAAGACCAGGGATGTTTTTGCCATTATCCCTCTACTTGACGAATCTAAGGTTCCCAACCGGGAACAGAGATTACTTATGATGGTCAGAAAAATCAGAAGGCTCCCATAGTCATCTATCTGCCGGGACCAACACCGTATGAATCAGCTAAGGCAATCCCTTACAAATACGGTGCAACAACAATTGAAAATGGAAAGGAAATTCCATTACCCTCCGTCGTGAATATTGCAGACATCAGTCGTGTAACACGGAGTGGTAGAATCTTCAACCGAGGGGTTAGGGAACCTAACAAAGAAAAGAAACTTCAGACAGAAGCTCCCGATCCACCAGTCGGTCAATCCAGTAATCCCGACCTTTCAAAAAATAATGATGAGATGCTAAAGCTCATCCAAAGGAGTGAATACAACATTGTTGATCAACTGTTACAAACTCCTTCAAAGATCTCGGTATTATCACTGTTACTCAGTTCAGAAGCCCACAGGGAGGCTCTATAGAAAGTCTTGGAGCAAGCCTTTGTGGAACAGGATGTAACAATTAGATAGTTCGATAGTATTGTGTCTAACATCACTTCCTGCAATAATTTGGGATTTAGTGATGAGGAATTACCCGAAGAGGGTCGCCGTCATAACATGGCGCTCAACATTACAGTTAACTTCCAGGACGATGCTTTAGCCAGCGTACTGGTAGACACAGGGTCAGCCCTGAATGTTATACCGAAGTCCACTTTGATGCAATTGTCATTCAAAGGCCCTCCGATGAGAATTAGCGAGGTCGTCGTCAAAGCGTTCGACGGATCCAGAAAAACAGTTATCGGCGAAGTTAATCTTCCCATAACTATTGGTCCTCACACTTTCCTAGTCACTTTACAGGTCATGGACATCCGGGCAACGTACAATTGTTTATTAGGAAGACCTTGGATACATCAGGCTGGAGCGGTTACGTCAACCCTCCACCAAAAGCTAAAGTTCGTCAAGAACGATCAACTTGTCACAGTCTGTGGAGAACAGGCCTTGCTCGTAAGCAACTTGTCATCGTCTACTAGTATAGAACCCGAGGAGGTTATTGGAACTCAGTTCCAAGCACTGTCGGTAAGCAAGAATAATCAGTTCAAAGGAGGAACCTCGATTTCCTCATACAATGATGCTATTAAAGCGGTCGAGAGTACCGATACAACAGGATGCGGACAGCTTGTTATTCCTACTATCAATGCAACAAAGAAGGGTCTTGGTTTTTCTGCAACCTATACCCAGACAGCTGTAAACGATGAAAGTCTTCATCCCCTTCAAAACTTCTTCCATAGTGGAGGTTTTCTCCACCCAGTGTCTCAAGCAGTACATGCTATCAATGAGGAAGATCCCTTTGACACAGATGAAGAATGGAAGTCCTATCTGAACGAGGACGGTTATATGTCTCAGGAAGAGGTGCCTATACCATTTTGCTATCCCGCACCGAGTCTGAGATTTATACCACGATCAGATGTCGAAATGATCTATGGAGATTGTGATCCGAAAGGATGCCGGGCTCCGCCAAATTCATTAGAAGAGGACACTCTGATGAAAGACAATTTTGACTACACCTACTATGGCCCAATGGATGGTCTGCCAATGTGGCAACCTTATCCAGGAGACTTGGGGCAAGAGCGTCAGCCGAACAATGAAAATCAGCTGACCGTCATTGAACAGAATACCTGTGTCCCCACCATGTCATGGGACCAACACTCAGGTCATTCAGAAACTACTCAACATGAAGATGAATTTGCAACGTTTGCAGGACTTGAATTCATCAACTATGCTTTTCCCGAGGTCAACGTCATCGAGAGAGATGACTCCTCCAGTTCCAAAGAAGTTTGGGACACCTTGGGACAACCGAGTGGAAAATACGACTTTATGGTCAAGTACACCGCTCCCGAAAGCTCTCGTATCAGGCTCGAAGATATCCAGCCTACTGGATGGGGAGATACAGCTGAGAGCACAAATACTATGCAAAATACAACAGAGGAATTCTCCTACAACAACTCTGCCTGGGAGACAGATTCCAATGATCCTGCTTCACCAGAAATCAACGTCGTTTCTGAAGACAAATCAAGGAAGGTGCCAGGCTTTTTGATTCACCGAGGAGTTCGCCGCCAATGGGTTGCCGTCGAGGTTCCGAGGGTCGTTCATCAGTCAAAGTAATTGTCGTCTTTAACCTTTCACCCTGCCCAGGTGAAACGGATGTTTTGATAGGGCTCGCTTTCTGTAAATTTCCCTCTTCGCTTTGCCCGAAGCGACAGAGTTTTGTTTTATAGGGCTGTAGTTTCAAGGATCGACTTGTTCATTAATAAAATAACGTCGTTCTATAATTTCTGCATTAATTGCTGTTTTCTCTTTTTTGCTTTTTCAGAAAATGGTAATCCTAAAAAACAATTCAATAATAAAAACAAGCAGTAAAATAAAACACTGCACACACTTGCATTTTCTCTATCTCTTCTAAACACGAATCATCACGTCATGCAGATTGCTTGTTTTAAATCCTGTTGAAACATACGATCCGATGCCTTCTCCCAACTTTGAGTTCCCGGTATTCGAGGCTGAAGAAGAAAATGACGACAAAATTCCAGAAGAGATCTCTCGACTACTCAGACAAGAGGAAAGGTCCATTGAACCTCACAAAGAGCTGTTGGAAACGGTAAACTTGGGCTCAGAAAAAGAGAGAAAAGAAATCAGGATTGGGGCACTGCTCAGTCCAACTGCCAAAGAGAGATTGATAAAGCTTCTCAAAGAATTTCCTGATGTATTCGCTTGGTCCTATCAGGATATGCCGGGTTGGATACCAGCATCGTGGAACATCACTTACCATTGAGATCGGAATGTCCTCCAGTAAAGCAAAGGTTGAGACGCACTCACCCGGACATGGCCATCAAAATCAAAGAGGAAGTACAGAAACAGATTGACGCGGGTTTCCTCGCCAATTTTGAATATCCTCAATGGTTAGCCAACATCGTACCCGTTCCCAAAAAGGACGGAAAAGTCAGAATGTGTGTCGACTACAGGGATCTAAACAAGGCTAGTCCAAAGGACGACTTTCCTTTACCACACATTGACATGCTGGTAGACAGCACAACAAAGTTCAAAATTTTCTCCTTCATGGATGGATTCTCGGGCTATATCCAGATCAAAATGGCGCCGAAAGACATGGAGAAAACTTCGTTCATTACCCCATGGGGCACCTTTTGTTACAAGGTAATGCCGTTCGGTTTGAAGAACGCCGGGGCAACCTATCAAAGGGCCATGACTACTCTGTTTCATGACATGATACACAAGGAAATCGAGGTATATGTTGATGATATGATTGCAAAATCAAAAACAGAGAGTGAGCACGTTGAACATCTGTCAAAATTGTTCGAACGTTTAAGAAAATTCAAGCTCCGCTTGAATCCCAACAAGTGCACCTTCGGTGTCCGTTCAGGGAAACTACTAGGGTTCATCGTCAGCCAGAAAGGAATTGAGGTTGATCCTGACAAGGTCAGGGCCATTCAAGAAATGCCTTCTCCAAAAACTGAAAAACAAGTTAGAGGATTCTTGGGACGTTTGAACTACATCTCCAGATTCATATTCCTTATGACCGCCACGTGTGCGCCGATTTTCAAATTACTGAAAAAGAACCAGGATTACGTTTGGACAGAAGATTGTCAAATCGCCTTCGACAGTATTAAGGAATATTTGTTGAATCCTTCGATTCTATCACCTCTAGTGGAAGGAAGACCACTGATAATTTACCTCACAGTTCTAGAGGACTCAATGGGATGTGTACTTGGCCAACAAGACGAAACCAAAAGGAAAGAGTCTGCCATTTACTATTTGAGCAAGAAATTCACCGACTGCGAAACTCGGTACACGATGCTTGAGAAAACTTGTTGTGCTTTGGCTTGGGCAGCCAAACGTCTTCGTCAATACATGATTCGTCATACTATTTGGTTAATCTCCGAAATGGATCCAATCAAGTACGTCTTCGAAAAACCTGCTCTCACGGGAAGAATTGCCCGTTGGTAGATGTTGTTATCAGAATATGACATAAAGTACCACGCTCAGAAAGCCGTTAAGGGAAGTATTTTAGCCGATCATTTGGCTCATCAACCGATTGACGATCAGGAATCAATCGGGTTTGACTTCCCAGACGAAGATGTCATGTATCTAAAAATGAAAGACTGCGATGAACCGCTACCTAGTGAAGGGCCAGAACCAGGTTCCCAATGGGGACTTATCTTTGACGGAGCAGTTAATCATTATGGAAATGGAATTGGGGCAATCATTGTTACCCCTCAGGGTACCCACATTCCTTTCACTGCTCGACTTACGTTCAAATGTACGAACAACGAGGCCGAATACGAAGCTTGTATTATGGGTCTCGAGGAAGCGATTGATTTAAGGATCAAAAACTTGGACGTATACGGCGACTCAGCCTTGGTTATCAATCAGATAAAAGGAGATTGGAACACATACCAATCAGGATTGATTCCTTACAAAGACTATGCAAGAAGGTTGCTACCTTTCTTCAACAGAGTTGAGTTTCATCACATCCCTCGTGATGAGAATCACATGGTTGATGCATTAGCCACTCTCTCTTCTATGATTAGTGTATGTCAATGGAACGACTTACCTAATGCGCCTTGAACGGCCCGCCTAAGTCTTCATGATTGAAGCAGCCATAGACGACAGACCTTGGTATCACGATATCAAATGCTTCCTTCAAAAACAAGAGTACCCATCTGGGGCACTCCGAAAAGACAGGAAAACCCTCAGAAGATTGGCTGGAAACTTCTTCCTGAGCGGTGACACTCTCTATAAGAGGAATTATGACTTGGTCTTGCTCCGATGCGTAGACAGACCAGAAGCAGACATACTTATGAAAGAAATTCATGAAGGATCCTTTAGCACTCATGCCAACAGACATACAATGGCAAGAAAAATTCTAAGAGCAGGGTACTATTGGTTGACAATGGAATCCGACTGCTACAAGTACATAAGGAGGTGTCACAAGTGTCAGATATACTCCGACAAAATTCATGTACCGCCATCACATCTCAAAGTTCTCTCTTCCCCATGGCCTTTTTCCATATGGGGAATCGACATGATTGGCATGATCAAACCCAAGGCTTCAAACGGACATCAGTTCATCCTGGTAGCCATTGACTATTTCACCAAGTGGGTCAAAGTAGCGTCGTATGCTAATGTAACCCGATAAGTGGTGGTCCGATTTATCAAAAACAATATCATCTGCCGTTATAGTGTTCCAAGCGAGATCATTACTGACAATGGATCTAACTTGAACAACAAGATGATGAAGGAGTTGTGCGTTGAGTTCAAAATCGAACACCATAACTCATCTCCCTACCGACCAAAGATGAACGGAGCGGTAGAAGCGGCTAACAAGAACATCAAGAAGATTGTTCAAAAGATGGTCGTAACCTACAAAGACTGGCACGACATGCTACCCTTTGCTCTTCACGGTTATCGCACATTTGTCTGCACTTTAGCAGGGGCAACCCCTTTCTC
This sequence comes from Lathyrus tuberosus, assembly GCA_022829125.1. Lineage (NCBI taxonomy): Eukaryota > Viridiplantae > Streptophyta > Magnoliopsida > Fabales > Fabaceae > Lathyrus > Lathyrus tuberosus. The sequence continues at coordinate 290,549 of JALAZF010000205.1, read as the reverse complement.
TCTAGTGTATGGCATGGAAGCAGTGTTCCCCATAGAAGTAGAGATCCCGTCAATCCGAGTATTGATGGAAGCTAAGCTCACCGAAGCTGAATGGTGTCAAAGCCGACACGACAAATTAAATCTGATCGAAGAAAAGAGAATCACGACACTATGCCATGGTCAATTGTATCAACAGAAAATGAAGAGGGCGTTTGACAAAAAGGTCCGACCTCGTGTCTTCAGGAAAGGAGACCCCGTGCTCAAGAAGATACAATCATTTCTCACTGATTCGCGAGGTAAATGGACTCCAAATTATGATGGCCCCTATGTGGTCACGAAAGCTTTCTCAGGCGGCGCCTTGAGACTCGCAACCATGGACGGAGAGGAATTTGCCTACCCCACGAATGTTGATGTAGTCAAGAAATACTTCGCCTAAACTAAAAAAAAACGTCTCGGTGGATTGAAAACCCGAAAGGGCGGTCCAGGCAAAAGTTAGAGACAAAATAAAAAAAAATCATCCCGATGGATTGGAAATCTCATAGTACAATCCAGGCAAAAATTAGGGACAATGGCAAGTAACAATGTTCAACAGAGACAAGTCCCTCAGTAGCAGCAGTTACACCATCCATCAGAGGAAAACTTCAGTCAAGGTCATCTTCGACAGAAGCTCAGGATGCCCCGAATTCAAAATTGGTAGAAGGATAGTGGTCGTTATGTTTCAACGTAGCCCTTTTCCCTGTAAATTACCATTTTCAAACTTTGTATATACTCTTTGGAATCACGCGTTTGGCTGATCTCCATCTTATCAATAAAATTTGAGCCCTTGTGCTTTTGTTTGTAATTCTTATTTGTTTTAGCTTTACAGAACGACGTTGTTAACATGATTAACAATTCTTGAAATAAAACAAAAAATGAATTTACTTGTTAAAACTTTTTCTGCTTTAAAATAAAGATGGCAATTTCTTTTGATTGTTGAACATCAGAAGAACATCGGTCGCTTCTCCAGAAGTAAGTGAACCTCAAAGTGCAGAATCAAAGTACTCCTTCTAACCCAGTACGCCTGAATGAAGGGATCAATTGTGTCAGAGACCTTGTTTCGTCTGACACGCCTCGACCGAGTTCTCATCTCCTAAGCCCGACCAACGGTAGCTCCCAACAGGGACTATCTTTCCTAAGCAAGGTGGAATTGCTATCTTGAACCAACGGTACTTCTTTGCCCCGCGATGGTCGAGTATCCAGTCATGTTTATCTTTTAGTTTGTGTGTCGCGTTAGTTTTGTCGGCATAGACATACATACATCATGCATTATTTGATGTGTATTCACATTTCATAATGCATCACTATCACTCTAGTCGGTCGTGTCCCTTAGTGATAGAAGTCCTATCAATCGAGTTGTCATCCCTTTCCTCGTCAGGAAGTGTTACGTCTGAACAATCTCTCTCCTCCAGTTTTATTTCTGGATGGAAGTTGGCCCTTGACCACTTTGATAACTTGAACCTCTGAAAAACCAGAGGAACTTTCAGTCAGCATCACTCTTCACCATTGAAGATGATATCCTTGCTTTCCCGGATTAAGGAAAATCCACAGAGAAAGCCTCGTAATCAGAGATTCGGCAGCATGCCAGTTTCGCTCCGAAAAAGATTGCTGATGAAAAGGTCATCGGCACCTCAAAATTGGATCCCATCATATGGCATTTCTCCGGGAAGATCCCGAGAAAAGTATGATGTAAGACCCCCATGCAGAAGCAGCCTCCCAAGAGACTCGCTTTCCCCAGTAGAAACAAATGGCATCTCTAACAGAGAAGTTTGTGCAACTCTACAACTCAGACGACTGGGTTCCCCAGCAAATCTGACATCGAAACTTTTTCCACTCAAATGGCATCTCCCCAGGAAAATTCGGCGAGAAGTTTGAAGGAAAACCGCTACGAATAGCGTCCCGTGTCAGTAAAGTCTATTGACAAAAGGAACTAAGACCAGTTCCTCGGTAGGAAACCAGGATCAAGGGGAAGTTTAAATCAGAAACTAAGACCAGTTCCTTGGTAGGAAACCAGGATCGAGGGGAGGTTTATTTCAAAAGAAAACTGAGACCAGCTCCTTGGCTGAAGACCAGGATCGAGGGGAAGTTTACCTTTTCTAAGCATCATCGCTTAGCTAAAGAAGATGAATGCATAAGCTACCATTCATAACCACCATCAAAATTTCGGGCATTCTGATATTTTATCCTCTTGCACCCCGAATGCCCGAATACCTTCGTCATTCACACCTTCGGGTCCAAGAAGATTAAATAGGGGCATCTGTCATACCCCAAATTTTGACCACTAAGGTTCCCATCATTGTGAAAATCATCATCACAATATGGAGGAACCATCATGCCTCATCAGTCTCCCCAAAGATGGGTGAGCATCCACTACTATAAAAAATTAGGGTTTCAAGCCCTCTCAGAGTTCTTAGATAAAGGATCAATCAAGGAATGACATGATCTTCAACTTGTCTAACCTCTCAAACATCCAAAAAGGATCAAAAGGACTCCCAATTCAAGGATTAAGCACAAGGCTGCTCCCTTCTAGGTAGATTAAGTCTCAAGATCGACAGTGTCACCAAATTAGGGTTTTGGTCGACCAGGGCCTCCAGATGGAAATTTTAAATCTGGGCACAAGCCAATGATCCAAAACCTAACCTAATATACTCCATGGAACCTCATGGACCCAATCATCAAGTCAATTTGACCTCAGGGGATGCATTCATCAAAAATCAGGAATTAGGGTTTCTTGACCTAATTCACCCCTAAGTTGACTTTTGGGGCAAATCATGAGCCAAGACCTCAAGAGAGGGTTTGAGGGTTTCTAATGAACTATGTTGATCCATTTGGAACAATGGATTAATCCAAGAAGCTTGAGCAACAAGTCTCAATTTCATCTGCACCACAATTAGGGTTTTAAGGAAAAAGTCAACTGTAACTTTGACTTTTGACCAGGACATGCTCCCAAAACCTAGGACATACCTCAATATACCCCATGACACCCATGGAACATGTCCATCAAGTTTGATTTAGGTCAAGGACATGATTTCCTAAGGAATTGCACAGTTTGGAATTCATCTGATAAAAAGTCAACTGTGCACAAAAGTCAACTTTGACTTTTTGAGATTTTTCACCAAAATGGTTTTTTAACCCTAAAATGATGTTAATGTATGATTTGAATCATCATTCATCAAGAAAAATCAAGAAAAGTTGGATAACTTGTAAAAGGGGTAACCATAAAAACTTAGAAAATTTTCTAAGTTAAAAATAAAGTGGCTAGGGTACCAACTTTGGAGGGTCATAACTCCTAAACCACAAGGCCATTTTTTCCCATCCAAAGCTTGATTTGTAGATCTCATTGCCCTCTACAAAAACTTCAACTAGACCTAACTCCAATTCATTGTGGATTTTGAGCTATGAGTGAGCCAAGATGGCTGAAAATATGAAAGTACACCATTTTCCAACACATAGAAAAAATTCTGTCCAAGACAGATTTTGTTGAAACACCAAAACTTGTGAGATCTTTTCACATAGATACAAGTTGAATCAAGTCCAAAGTTAAACATCAATGTTGTTGCATATGTTGCCAAGAATTCAAAGAGCTTAACAGCATGAATTGATTCAATTTGAGCCAAGAGAAATCCATGCCCAAAGTCATGCTGCTGCAAGCTGTTTTGGAAAAATCAGTTTGAATGTTTGCTTGCTACACAGGATTTTGAACCAAAAACTGAGGATCAGCATGCCACATGTATTCAAACTAATCACATTGCATCTTATCCAACTGATAAATCTGAGTCAAAAGGTCAAGGAATCTTCCAACTTGAAATTCATCCACTTTGGCACATTTTGCCTTGAATTCAAAGTGCATTAATGTGGAATAGTGCATTGTCAAGGTAGATACCCTACTCAGTCAAGTTCTCTGATTAAACAACAATAAAAACATCTGAGGAATGTGATTTTGGTCAAGGCATAGCCCTGCTCTTGGGAATGGCTAGCTTGCCTTGCTTGAGAAGAAATCCTCCAAGCCAATCCATGCAAATGTGATCTGATCCAGCAGCCATTCACTATTCCTCCAAAACAAAAGTTGATCACCTATAAATAGAGGTCCCAATGGATCATTTAACTCACACCAAATCCAGTTACAGCACTGCTTTCTCTCATTCTTCCTTGAACCTCAAGTTTTTTGGTTTTTGAGTAACCACTATCGGGTTTTGAGTTGCAGCCTTAGGCAATCAATTCCAATTGCTCAAACACATCATATATGATGTATTTGAGGTGTCCAAACACTTAAACACCAATTGTAACACCCCTAGCTCAAAATCACCCTTCAACCAAGCCATTATACCTCAATTATGCAGGTGGAGGTCTCCAGCTTGATCCAAAGAGTTTCAAAGTGTTCCAAAGCTTGTAATACATTCCATAACATCCATTGAAGCTGTAGGGGTCATTAGTTCATGACTGGAACCAAGTTTGTGCAGAGTTTCATTTCAGCTTGCATCAAGGTAAGCCTCAAAACTCAAACTCCATGATCCATGCATATTTCCTCGCATGATATTTTTGCCAATTGCTTGCCATCATATGCTGATTGTTTTCCCTCAAAAAATTTGATCATTGCACTCATAATCATGCCTACTCGATTGCTTTTGCAAAATTAGGGTTCATACGGCCACAATGATATAATTTGTTATACACTGAAAATGAATAAAATTGGGTATTGCCATCTTCTTCCTTGTGAAAAAACGCATGAGTTTGGTGTTTGAATGATGTCCAATGGTTGAGAGATGAGTGAGATATGGTCCTTCACGCACGAGCTCGAGGAAGAAGATGGCCATGGTGCCATTTTCAGAAAATCCAACAAGTTCTCTATATATTTTTCCATTGCCATGTTATATTTGAATTGGCATTGCGCCCCAGCGGTTCATCACCTGGTTTTGTGTGTATTGGCAAGCGAGAGGTCTGGGGTTCAAATCCCCCTCGCCCCAGACTTCTTTTTATCACTTGTTTATTTTGTTATTTTTCATATTATTATTTTTAATGATTTGAAAAATTAATAACTCCTTCAATTTTTATCATTTTTTATTGGTTCTTTTTACAACAATTCACAAAAATGTTGAAATATTTTATTCCACTAAAAAATTAGATTTATATTATTTATTTAATATAATTAGTATTTTTGTGAATAAATTCATTTTTATTGTTTTTAAACATTCTAAAAGTGAATATTTACTTTGAAAATCAAAACCTAATGAGTTTAAATATTCCTTGTGATTATCCCTCATTTTTTCCAAACCTTAAACAAAATCATAAATGGATTATTCAAATTTATTTTGAATTTTTGTTTGATTTTTCTTTAAATATTTACTTTTAAAGATTAAAATTAGGGTTTTTGATTGATTCAACTTTCAAAATTGATTTTCAAAAACACTCATGGGCCTCTAATAGAGTGTAAGACCCAATCCTTTTTTTGACCAAATCATTTTTTGGGCCTCAGTATTGTATAAGTCCCGATACCGTCAAAAAACAAACGGCGCGATCATCGCCTTTTCAAAACGAAAAACCTTGGGCCTACCCTCGAGTAGTAAGACCCATTTCTTTTCTTAACACTCATGGGCCTCTATTAGAGTGTAAGACCCAACACCTTTGTACAGAAAACATTTTGGGCCTCATTCGTTGTATAAGTCCCTCTGTACATTTTCAAATAAATGGCACGATCGTCGCCTTTTCAAAATAACACTGGGCCTATCCTTGAGTTATAAGACCCATTCAAAACTCTTGGGCCTCTAATAGAGTGTAAAACCCAACCCTTTGTAAATACAACCTATTTTGGGCCTCACTTATGGTATAAGTCCCGTTGTATTTCAAAAAGTTCGACGCGATCATCATCCGTTGAAAAACAAACACTGGGCCTCTCCTTGAGCTGTAAGCCCCAAATCTTTCTTTTTCAAAGCACTTTCTCCTTTGATTTTGAAATATACTGTTGTTTTTAATCTTTCTTTGTTGAACAACTAACCAAACAGCATGGAAGCTCTACAACCGAGTAAGTGGTTATTGCTTTCATTTACCGCTTTCATATACATATAACTGTATTGTGGGGCTGTTTCGCTGTAAGTCTTCTTTCATAAACTCATATCAACTGTGTAATAATAGTATAGATATTTAGAGTTTCCCCGGCAACTATGTCTAGCATTAAGCCCGTTGATCGCTCTTAGAAATAGTCCAAACTAGATCCCCATAGGATTACCAGACACAGTCTTCCCTCCTCTTGGGGTTAAACAATATGGAGATATGAAAGGCAACATTCTCTGTGAACCCTTTCATAGACTGTCACTCATAGAAGTTGTCATAGAAACTCTATTCCCCAGAGATGATCTCTTCTCCGTGAATTGCATCTCTTGAGTTTCTTCCAAATTTTCGAACTTTCCTGGCTTGATTTATTCCTCGTGAATAGCCTGTCTTGAACTTCTCGGGGTTTGGGGACCCACAGGCTTCTTAAAAGCACTTGTCAAGAAACTCTACTCCCCAGAGATGATCTTTTCTCCGTGAATGGCATCTCTTGAGTTTCTTCCAAATTCTCAAACTTTCCTGGCTTGATCTATTCCTCGTGAATAGTCTGTCTTGAATTTCTCGGGGTTTGGGGACCCACAGGCTTCCTAAAAGTAATCGGCCTCCTCTTGGGCATCGTACAAGGACCCACAAGCTTCCTAAAAGCAACCCCGACTCCTCTTGGGCTTAGTACAAGGACCCTACGGCTTCTTAGAAGTATTCACAGCCTCCTCTTAGGCTTTGTATAATGATCTCTTCCTCCGGGAATGATAGCCTTCTCTTGGGCTTAGTACAAGGACCGATTGGCTTCTTAAAAGTTTCCAGCCTCCTCTTGGGCTTCGTACAAATTGTCCCTTCGACCTCCTAGAGGTATAGGAACAGAACTTAGTCATCCGCATAGAACAATCCTTTCATAGAGTCTACTACTGTTTCTCAAAGCATAGTACAAAGAATGAAACTCTAGACTGGGACAGTCTAATCTCCTTGAGTCTCAAAGACATTCTCAAGTACCCTTCAAGAATAGGAAGTAAACCCGTAGACTCGGACAGTCTCAATACCCTTCGGATTTCCCGCTTCCTTAAAGAACAGGCATAACCCGGATCCTTGAATCAAATCCTTGAGTACAGTGTTGCTCATATAAGAACTGATTTTCTCTTTCAAAATCAGTATACTGGACCTGTCACTCAACTGAAATAGTTACAATAGCCTCCTCTTGGGCTTTGTACAATGATTCTCCCCAGCGGAGTCAAACAACGTTTAGCATCTCTCTCGGGCTTTGTACGAGACACATAAGAGACTCCCTCGTTGAGTCAATAACCCCTTTCGCCTCCATCTCGGGCTTTATACGAGATACAAAAAGGTTCTTATTGAGCCAAACAAATGATAGCCTCCATCTCGGGCTTTATACGAGATACCAAAAGATTCCCTCGTTGAGTCAAAACCTTTTAGCCTCTCTCTCGGGCTTTATACGAGACACATACTCGCCTCCTCTTAGGCTTTGTATAAGAAAAACACTGGTTAATCCAATTAACCTTTTAGCATCAAAGTTGTGCCTCGTTCACAGTATACAAACATCAACAACTCTTTCCCCTCCATCTAACTGTTGTAAGCGGCAAGCCTCTGGATCATCTACATCCATGCCACTGTCCCTCTTTTAGCATGAGAAATTCCTAAGGAAATATGGAATTACTCTACACTGAGTTAAAGTCTTCTCCTTCAGGTTAAAATCCCCTTTAAAGGACATTATGGCATTGCCCGATTCACATATCACGGTTAAAGTAATTCTCCTTTATAAAACAGTTGTGACATACAACCCCCTCTTTAGAGATGACAAATTCTCTCTAAGGTCAACACTTTCAGCTTCACATCTTGGGCTTTGAACAAGATACAAACCACCTTTCGCTTCACGTCTTGGGCTTTGAACAAGACACCAAAAACCATTTCCTCCCATAGAATAGGAGGAACTACGAACGCTCTGATTTCCCTGTTTCGGTAAACGGGAATACGTAGGCATAAGATCGAAAGAAAAGATCTTAGCGAGCACAATCAACAAAAAACCTAAATCCCATACTCTCACATAAAAAAGCATCAGTCCTAACATCCTAATCCTTGTTCCCCGCCAGAAACATTCTGTCAAAATCCAAGAAAGAAAGAAAACCGTATTGGCAAAAATACAAATAACCAGTACAAAGGCCCCCCCACATTGATAGCATTCATAACCTAACAGACCGCTGTTTAAACTCAGTATGCAAAGCAGGATTAATTGGAGACATCTATTTCCCTTCCTTCATCAGCTTCAATAGGATAAAAAATGAATCGACCTGTAGTAAACTCAACCGCAGAGAGCGACCAGTGCTTATGAACCACGTCCAAAATCGCTCGCTACAACCGCGAGAGCGTGAGGCGGAGTTTTTAAGTCGGTATATTCTACGGAACTAAATTATAGTTGTAATTAGTACCCGAATTCTACAAAGTCCTTTAGGAACGCGGAATCCATATTCCGGCCTCTCTTTATTATCATATTTTCTAAGTTTATTTTTGGTTTAGTTCTAGTTTCCTCTTAATTAAATATTCATCTGCCTTAGCTTTACAAAGTAACGATAGATTAAAGTAGGTTGACATTGGTCTTTGTGGGTTCGACAATCTTTTATATTACTTCGATAAATCCATGTGCTTGCGGATGCATCAAGTTTTTGGCGTCGTTGCCGGGGACCAACAGTCAATATTGTTATTCTGTTGTTGCACCGTATAGACTAAGGTACTCATTACTATGTATCACCCAAATTTTTTTTACAATCACCACTCCCAGTATTTCGAGGAATCGCAAGAATCCCGTAATTCCAACCTTGAAATACAAATGGAGAATTTCAATGCATCACTAACTCATTCTCACCCAAATTTCCTCTGCAAATACCAATCCCAACATTTTAAGGAGCCAAAAGAATCTCATAATTCCAACCTAGAAATATTAATGCTGGATTTCAATGTGACACTGACCCACTCCCAAAATTTTGAGGAGCCGCGCCCAAATTTTTTCTATAATTACCAGCCGCAAGACTCCCAATATTTCGAGGAAGCGCAACCAAATTTTCCCTATGATTACCACTCCCATTATTTTGAGGAACCGCAAGAATCCGTCAATTCCAACCTTGAAACATTAATGGAGGATTTCATTGAAACAACAACTAATTCTAGGTTAGAATCTATGATGGAGCACTTTGTGGAGACCCAAACTCTCCATAATGAAGAGCTTAGAAGACAACATCTCGATTCTTATGAAACCCTTAGGCAAATAAACACTATGGTCGAGTCCCTCGCGACTCACACTGAGGCATTGGAGACTCAAATCTCCCTGCTTGCACAGACACCTATAGGACCCTACCCTGGGGAGCATGTGGATGTTGTAACAACCATTAATGAAAAACAAATCGAGAATCCCGAGGAGAGTGGTAATGAGGTTGAGGAGAGTGATAATGAGGTTGAGGAGAGTTCTGGTGAGAAGAGAATAGAGATTGAGAAAAATCCATCGACACCATCCGAAAGGGAGGTTGTCGAAGAAGTAGAAAATGAAGCACTTAATGTCGTTCTTCCTCCATATACCCCAATAATTCCTTTCTCGCAAAGGTTTGTGGAAGCTAAGGTAGAATCCCAATCCAAAACATATGTGGAGATATTGGAAAATATCCACACTAATGCACCTTTGTCTGAGGTCCTGCATAGAAAGAGAAAATCAGAGGACCATAAAACTAGGGAAATCATTAGTGCTAAGAGGGTAAGGTTAGACTTTGAGGTGATGGATGAAATAACTAAGCTCAAACTTGAAAAGCTAATACTTAGGATAGATCCAGAACCACCACCACAAGTTCAAAAGAATGAACCGCCCCACAGAAGGAAGAAAAGAAAAGGTGAGGGATATGTGAGATGGCTTGGTAAGTGGCCATGGAAACCGAAAATTACTAATCGTCGAGCTATCGACGTTAAACAAAGCCCTGCGTGGGAGGAAACCCACAAGCTTTTAATTTAATGTTTTCTTTTTATTGTTTGTGTTTATAGAAAATAAAGAATTGTATCGCTTGTCACGTCTCAGCTACATTTAGGCGAAAGATCTCTAGATGACAATCCCTTAAAATGACCTGGTGCCCACGGGCATTCCTACGAATGTCGCTGCTGGTGGTGACACCAATGTTGAGTATGATAGGAGAGGGCATATCTCTCCCATTCGTAACTCACCTTCTCCTTGTCTTTTCGCATGGTCAGGTTCCACCTGCACACACCGCACCGTATTTTCCTAACATTTTTTGCAGGTACTTCCTTCGAAAACAGGTAGTATGATGAGCGGCTTCAGTAAAGTGAAGTTTTAGCAAATTCAGATAATCCGTAGTACAAGACGCCGGAGTAGAAGTGGCCAGCGAAGACAGGGACAAAAAGGGATGAATCAGCGGGAATTTGGTCGTGGTAGCACGCAATGGCATTCATACAGGTTCTATCTTTCCTTTTTCACCTTTTATCAAAACATTGAGGACAATGTTTGGTTTAAGTGTGGGGGAGGAACATTTACTGCTTTCATTTTACCGCTTTCTAGTTAAATTTACTGTTTTCAAGCATGATTTAAAAAAAAATTATGTTTTAATGTTTCGTGCGTCTGTGCATGTGCTGTCGAGTCTTTATGTTGATTTTATGTTTTCTATCGATTTCCCCATTCTCTTGAGACATACCAAATATTTTGAAATTTTTTTAGTCAAACAGTGTTTCTTTTGAAAATCTTAGGTTACGGACGAAATTGAGGTTACATTGTGAGACTTGGGAAAATTTTGCAAGATCGGTATCGTCTTAACACCGTGAGCCTCTAAATTATGAAAATCGATTTGATTACTTGTTATGCCATAACCTTAAGTCCTCACCCCTTTAGTAGTCCCTAAGTAGTTTATTTAGCAGTCAGCATCATCCTAAGTACGCACTAAGTAGGAAGCCGATGCAAATAAGTGTATGATCGCAGGCTTAAAAGGTAAATTAAGAAAAGAAAAAATGAATGCTCCTTCTAAGTTAGGTGATCCTCACCCGATCATTTAACCCAACGGTGCTAACTTCTTTATTTTATTGATGTTTAAGCCAATGTGCAAAAAGAAAAAAAAATGATGATAATGAGATCATAGTCACTAACAGGCCATCCTGCCATGAGTGTGAAAGGATAACGGGCTTAATGTGATTGTGCCAGAATGAAAAGGGACGAAAGAAGGATGAGTGAGTTAGGCTTAGGTATAATGACATGATTTGGATTGGTTTGTATAAGATGGAGGTTGATGACCGCAAAAGCGGAATTGTGTTGTTACGATATCCTTAATGTGTGAGCAAGTACCTATCGATACAAACTTAACCGAAGTAGAGTTGGTAGCCTAGGATGAGTATCCGTATACACTATTTTCTCGCGAGTCAAGGTTTGCTTGAGGACAAGCAAAGGTTTAAGTGTGGGGGAGTTTGATAACTCAAAAATGTATTGTATTTTTTGCCCTGAATTACATTGATTTATTTCGTTATTTTCGTTTGTTAGCATTGTATTTGCGAGTATTAAGTTCATTTTCAGGAGTTATCTTTAAGTCAACCAGCAAGAAAAAAGAAGAAGAAAACATAAGAAAATAGAAGAAAAACATGTGTTTTAACAGCAGAAATAAGGATTCTGCATTAAGGAAGCATTACGACCGTAACATAGGCATGGCGACCGTCACAAGCTAAAAGCTATGACGCTCGTCACAGGTCCGTGGTGACCGGCACAAGGGAAATTCTCATAATCCAATTTTAAACTACGTGGACTTCTCAACGGGTATCAACTAGACCAAAACCACGTTCAGCCAGTCCAGGAAGTGCTTCAGATATTTTCGGCCACAACTTCTCCAACGCCCCATTATCTCCACTACTTTTCACATGAGTTCTGAAGTAACTTCCAACCTGTTATCACTATATATAGGACCTATCATTTAGTTTCAAGGGCGTCAAAGTTTTGTGCGCGAAAGCGCTGTTCATAGTTTTAGGCAGAAATTACATTGTAAAAGTGGTAGTTTTCTCACATTGAGGAACTACTACACAATTAGTATTAGGCCTATAATTTGTGTAACGCTTGGACCAAATCTTGCCATCATTTTATTGAAGTTATTTCCAGATTCGTTTAATCCAAGTCTCCATTTATTTTATCGTATTTACAGGTTCTTTATTTTATCGCATTGCTTATTATTAATGTTTATCGATTTCCTAAATTAATTATTATGATGTTTACAAATGCAATTATAATCTTTAATTTGTTTACGTTTAATTCCATGTTTGGCTAAATAGTTTAGAGTCCGGCGTATGAGGACCGTCGTTACCGACGGGACTCGGTAGGAAATAATAGGTGCGAACTTATGATTAAAATTCTGTTTTGGTTTTAATTTCCAATTCTAATTTAAATGGCTTTGTCACAAGAGTGAGAGGGTATTTAACACGATTTTTTCACGAGAGTGAGAAATTAATTAAGGTTAGAGCCGGCACTGCGAGAGCGTGGGGGTCGAACCGGATTGTGGAAATTAGGCAACATATCTAGATACAGCGAGAGCACTTTGGATACGTTTAGGATATTATTGGCTTTCAAAATATATTTCCTAGTTACCGGGCGAGCGAGAGCAAAATCTTGGGATTAGGGAACATGACTTTCGTTAATACCGCGAGAGCGTAAGGTGGAGTTTTTAAGTCGGTATATTCTACGAAACTAAATTATAGTTGTAAGTAGTACCCGAATTCTACAAAGTCCTTTAGGAACGCGGAATCCATATTCTGGCCTCTCTTTATTATCATATTTTCTAAGTTCATTTTTAGTTTAGTTCTAGTTTCCTCTTAATTAAATATCCATCAGCCTTAGCTTTAAAAAGTAACGATAGATTACAGTAGGTTGACATTGGTCTCTGTGGGTTCTACAATCTTTTATATTACTTCGATAAATCCGTGCGCTTGCGGACGCATCACATTCACTAAAAATCAAGAATTAGGGTTTCTTGACCTAATTCACCCCTAAGTTGACTTTTGGGACAAAACATGAGCCAATACCTCAAGACATGATTTGAGGGTCTCTAATTCACTACATTGATCCATTTGCAACAATGGATTGATCCAAGAAGCTTGATTCACAAGTTTCATTTTCATCTGGACCACAATTAGGGTTTCGCAGAAAAAGTCAACTGTGCCTTTGACTTTTGACCAGGACATGCTCCCAAACCCTGGGACATGATTCAATACACCCTATAACACCTATGAAATCAATCCATCAAGTTTGATTTAGGTCAAAGACTTGATTTCATAGAGGATCGCACAGTTTAGAGTTCATCTGATAAAAAGTCAACTGTGCCCAAAAGTCAAAGTTTGACTTTTTGATTTTTTTGATCAATTATGGTTCCCTAACCCTAAAACGATGTTAATGTGTGATTTGAATCAACATTCATCAAGAAAAACCAAAGAAAGTGGGATAACTTGTAAAAGGGGTAACCATAAAAACTTCGAAATTTTCTAAGTTATGGAACAAAGTGGCTAGGGTACCAACTTCCAAGGATCATAACTTGAGATCCAAGAAACCATTTGGGTTGATCCAAAGATGGATTTGTAGCCCTCATGGCATTATTTAAAAGTGTCAACTACACCTCATTCCAATTCTTCATGGATTTCAAGTTATGGAATGATCAAAATGCCTGAAAACATGAAATGTCACTTTTTCCAACACTTAGTGAAATTTTCACTTAGTCATAATCTGTCTTGCTTTTTTCCCAAAAGTAGGGGGATTTTTCACTTGGATCCAAAAAGTATCAAGACAAACTATGATCACACATGTGTTGTATCATATAAGAGTTTTCCAAAATGCCCAAGAACTTCATGAAACTCCACTTACACCATGAGATATGACAATGGCAATGTGCCTTGCTGCAAACTGTCATGGCAAGGCAGATTTGTGCATTTTTCTTGATTTGAGTTATTCTTGCAAATGACAAACAAGTTTATCCATCTGAACACCTCAGGGAGGGACCAATGAGGGACAAACACTGATCCATAAGCCTTCCAAGTCATTGGAACTAAAAACAGCATGCCAAACCTAGAAATCCCTAAAGAGGGGACAAGACTCCAATTTTGTTTTGGAGCATTCAATGGATGCACCAAGGTGGCATGAACTGAACCATTTCCAACTGAATGAGTCAAGGATGATCTCTGAACTAGGGAACCAGTAGCCTGTGCTCTAACCTCTAGTCAATGGCTAGAGGAGACTTGAGATTTCAAAATGCAATCATTGTTGCAGTTGCCATTCACTATTGCTTGCAAAACAAACTTGCTCTACTATAAATAGAGCTCATTTGTGCTCAGTTTAAGTACCACCAAAGCCATCAAACAAATGCTTTCCTCAAAATCTCCTTCTCACTTCCAATTTTGCCTTCTAAGGCAAGTCACTATCGGGTTTTGAGTTTGAGAGCTATTCCAACCAAACCAATCACACACACACCTCATAAACATCATATAGAAGTGATCTAAACACTTAAACAACATCTGGAACACCAGGATCACAAAATCACCAGCCAATTGCTCAAGTGTTTAACCAAGTTGCAGTGAGATGCCATGAAGTGATCCACACATTTCCAATCAAGTCCAAGGATTCAAACACACTCCATATGGTGTAGGGAAGCTGTACAGATCATCACAACACATCTGTAACACCTCCAACTCAAAAATCACATTGCTCTTGCTGTCACGACCTTCAAGTAAGCCTAAACTTGGTCATCTCTTAATCTATGCATATTTCCTCGCACAATACTTTTGCCAAATGTTCATAATCATGCATAGAATGTTTCCCCTCAATTACTTGCTTTGTTTGAATCGTGTATCAAAATTCTCAGCCTTCATGCAAATTTTAGGGTTCTTGAGGTTTTGTCTTGATTTCTTATTCCATGCTTAAAATAAATTAAATTAAAGACCATAGACATGATCGTGAGGTGAAACCGAGCAGATTGATATGTGGATTGTGTGATTTCATCAAGTATTCAGTGAGATTGGATAGAAAATGCAAATCTGAGAAAAACTCCCTTCGCGCGTGTTCTTGGCCCTTGTTCTTGGCGCCTTTTCACAAATTTGAATTTTTGAATTTTTTGATTTTATTTAATTGATTCAAAAATTAATTTCTCTCTGAGTTTTAATGATTTTGAGTTGATTCTTTTTTGAATAATTCACAAAAATGTTAAAATATTTTATTTTACCAAAAAATCCCAAAAATATTATTTATTTCATATATTTGATATTTTTGCAAGGAATTAATGTTTTATTTGTTTTTAACATTTGAAATATTTTTCCCCCTTGATTTTCCAAATTTAATTGGTTTCCAATCATTTTGTGGATATAAACATGATTTTTCAAACATTAATCCAAGATCACAACTTGTTTTTCACACATGTTTGATAATTATGATCATTTTAATTAAATTTTTATTTAATTAAAATACATTTTGAAATTAATTTAGGGTTTTGATCTTAATCACCCTAAACAAATCATTTTCAAACACTCATGGGCCTCTAATAGAGTGTAAGACCCAACCCCTTTGTAAATACACCACTTTTTGAGCCTCATATATTGTATAAGTCCCACTGTATTTTCAAAAACAACGGCACGTTCGTCGTCTTTTTTTAAATCATCTAGGTCTACCCTCGTGTTATAAGCCCCATTTCTTTTCTTTAAATTTCTTTGGGCCTCTAATATAGTGTAAGACCTAATCCTTGTTGTACATAAACCCTTTTGGGCCTCAGATATTGTATAAGACCCACTGTGTTTTCAAAAAACTCGGCGCGATCGCCGTTAACCTTGGGCCTCTCCTTGAGTTGTAAGCCCCATCTCTTGTACAAAAATAACTCTTTGGGCCTCTAATAGAGTGTAAGACCCAACCCCCTTTGTACAAAAATAATTTGGGCCTCAGTCATCGTATAAGCCCCAATACCATTCCCAAAACGACGGTGTGATCACTGTCTTTTCTTTGGGCCTCTCCTTGAGCTGTAAGCCCCAACAATCTTTTCAAAGCACTTTCTCCTTTGATTTTGAATACAATATTGTTATCAAAGCTTTCTTTGTTGAACAAATAACAAAACAACATGGAAGCTCTACAACGGGTAAGTGTTTATCCGCTTTTATTTATCGCTTTCATATGTATATAACTGTATTGTGGGGCTGTTTCACTGTAAGTCTCATTTCACATCCTTTTATATACTTGTCAAATATCAACTGTGTAATACTAGTATAGTTATTTAGAGTTTTCCCCGACAACTACGTCTAGCACTAGGTAAAGCCTTGTTGGTCACTCTTAAATACAAACAAAACTAGATCCCCCGTAGGATTCCAGATACAGTCTTCCCTTCTCTTGGGGTTAAACAATATGGAACAAAGAGAAAGGCAGTATTTTCGGTGAACCTTTTCCCAGACTGTCACTCTTAGAAATTATCAAAGAAACTCTACTCCCCAGAGTTGATCTATTCTCCGTGAATAGCATCTCTTAAGTTTCTTCTAAATTCTCGAACTTTCCTGGAATGATCTCTTCTCTGTGAATTGCATTTCTTGAACTTCTCTTGGTTTGGGGACCCACAGGCTTCCTAAAAGCATCCCCGCCTCCTCTTGGGCATTGTACAAGGACCCTTCGGCTTCTTAGAAGTTCCCATGCCTTCTCTTGGGCTTAATACAAGGACCCTAACGACCTCTTAAAAGTATAAGACAGAACTTAGTCATCCTTTGCTAGAGCAGTCTTTCCAGTGTCAAACTGCTGGCCACTTTAGGGTTGATACTCATCCCTTAATGCCCGTGCCTTCTCTTGGGCATTGTACAAAAGATAAAACTCTAGACTTGGACAGTCTAAACCCCCTTAAGTCTCAAAGACATTCTCAAGTTCCTTTAAAATATAGGAAGAAACACGGATCACTCAGAAACCCGGCCTCTCTCATGAGGGCTCTCCCATATGGACCTGTCTCGGAATCTCAATAATCCCCCAGCAGAAGTTAGCCTTCTCTTAGGCTTTGTATAATAATCCTTTCCTCAGGAAAGACAGCCTCCTCTTGGGGTTTGTACAAATGACTCTCCCTAGCGGAGCTAACCTTTTCAGACTCTCTTGTTGAGTCAAACTCTTTTAGCCTCCATCTTAGGCTTTGTACAAGAAGTATAAAAAAACCACTCTCTTGTTGAGTATAAAAGACTCTCTTGTTGAGTCAATCTCTTTTCAGCCTCTATCTCAAGCTTCGTACGAGACAGCAAATCACTTTCTTGTTGAGTATAAAAGACTCTCTTATTGAGTCGATCTCTTTTAGCCTCTATCTCGGGCTTCGTACGAGACAGCAAAACACTCTCTTGTTGAGTCTAAAAGACTCTCTTGTTGAGTCAAACAACCTTCAGACTCTCTTGTTGAGTCAATCACCCATTCGACTCTCTTGTTGAGTCAACCTTTTTAGCCTCCGTCTTGGGCTTCATACAGGACAGATAAAAGTACTCTCTTATTGAGTCAAAACCTTTCAGCCTCCAACTTGGGCTTTATACAAGATACATTCTCCCCAACGGAGTCAAAATCCCGGTTGAGTCAATCAACCTTTTAGCATCAAAGTTGTGCCTTGCTCACAGCATACAAACATCAACAACTCCTCTTTCGAGATGACAGATTCTCTCTAATCCTAAACCCTTTAGCTTCATATCTTGGGCTTTTAAACGGTACACATAAAGTAAATACTTACCACTAAACTATGACAACAACATAGTCACGAAACAAATGCAAAATACAAAAATCATGCCAAACATCCTAAAACAACACAAGTTCCAAAGTGAATCACACCTAGCAAAACAATCATCGGTGGATGAAAAACACAAAATGGGGTACTTATCACTCACACAACAATCATGCAAACAATAGACTAAATTATGCAACCATCCAAAAATTCACATTGAACATACAAAGGCAAGAATCACAAGGACTTTCAAGGTTGTAGCGTGGTCAGGTGGTAATTGAAACAAAATCTTGCCTAAACCTAAGGGAGTGATCAACTCACAAAGACTCAAACACAAAATTCCAATCAACTTCTTCCAAAATCCCAAGTATTACACAAAACACAATACATATTTAGCACAATTATTTGAACTCTTTTTGTTTCCTTTCTCAAGGATTTTCTTTTTCTTTCTTTTTTTCTTTTCTTTTCTTTTTCATATTTTTCTCTTTTTTCTTTTCTTTTTCATCCTCATGGAAACCAACCAATGAGTAAACAACCATTCTCTCCCTAACTTGAATTCAACCACATCATCATGTGAATACTCCCTACTTTCTAAGGCAAGGCAAAAATTCATACAACAACACAAAGTTGAGGGTTCAAGAAAAAACAAAATACATTCAACAATAAGTGAACTAAATACTCATAGACAAGCATTAAGTTCAAACAAAACATGGATCAAAAAGCTCAAAGGGGTTACAAGTGATCACACACTCACAAGGTGAATGACTATTTGGCTAGGTAGTTGTGCTCAAAGTGAAACAAAATGCCTTGATCCTTTACGAAAAATCTGAGTACAACTTGTTTAATGAAAGTTCACCACACTACCTAAACTAAACCACAACAAAAGAAAATAATACAACATGCTTATTTTATGTCGTCGGCTCAATGCCTTTACAGTGCTTAGCTAGCAACTTCCTTCCTTCATGCCATGGTGATGCCTCACCGCGCAAAGCAAAAGCAAGTGCCCTAACCAAACACTTAAATAAACGTTAATCTACAAGTATCAGTATAACAAGTGAAAATATACAATATATACGATATCTACAAAACTCAAAAACAAAGAAACTATAGCAATGCAATTCAATATCAAAACCGATCCCCGGAAACGGCGCCATTTTGTTAGTTGTGGAATAGCGGCAAGCAACAAAAATATTTATTTTCGGAAGAATTCCCTCTGGGATATATGTCATGTCCACAAAGATCGGTACGAGGGAAAGAATAACGTTCGACAATCTCTCGCGTTTATGAGTTTGGATTAAAATGGGTTTAAAGTAAATGCAGAAAAGTAAACATTAACATAAAAAGAATTCATTAATCAGAGAGACGGACTTATCCGACATGTACATAATCGACTCCTCACAAACTTAAACTTACCGACCAGTTATACTCTACCTACAATACTCCTCAATATCACCCAACATCGTTCACAACAAAAGTTATGTCTAACGCAAAGTTGAGAGAACAATCGTGCTACCATCGTCGATATTCTCGCACCCGACTCAAGACACGGAGGCAATAAGCTTCGATGCCTATTGAAGATTGTTAGCTCTAAATCTATCTCTAGAGTCCAGAAACTAACAAATAATCATCCCTAATCAAAGTTTGTGAGGGTTATCTCTAACGCAACTCAAACCCTGGGCATAAAGCAAAAATCAGAGACAACCACCAATAGAGATTTGTAAAGCAAATATCATACAACACCATGGACGACAAATATACATGAGTTCAGAGTAAATACATATACAACAACCCAACAAAGAAGAAAAACACAGAGAAGAAGAGAAATAAACCAAACATCTCGCGGATTATCAGAGCCGATCGATGAGAAATCTACCCCGGATCATCCGTGTGCAAGCTCCAATGTTGTTTTCTAAGCTAATCTACTGAAAAATAAAGTTTGATGGAGTTGGGAGTAAAAATCCCCAAAACCATTACCTAAAAAATGGTAAAAAGGAACTTATAAACATTACAAATTCTGTCACATTCGCAGAACGATTTACTCACAAAGCGAGCCTCAAAAAGTGGCACTTAAGTGCCTATGGAACAGTTAAACCGACTTTGCATGAACATTCGCTGGGAAGTTTGCTTTGCTAACTTTGGTCCCTTTTTTCTCTGTCTCGTTCGCTGGGAAGTTTGCTTTGCTAACTTTGGTCCCTTTTTGCTCCCATCCCTTGTTTTGACCATAACTTTTGAACCGTAACTCGGGTTGACGCACTGTTGGAAGTGTTAGAAAGCTTATTCAATGCTCTATACAACAATGGCAAGATATCCTTGATTGAATACCTAAAAAAATGAGAGAAAATCAATTAAACTCAATGATATTTACATGATACGCAATATATACACTAAAATGTAAAGTAAACGTATTTATAAACAAGTTGGGGTTTATTCGAACGATATTAACCAAAAAGTATTGATAAGTGCAACAAAACTTATATACAAAAATATTTACATTTTGCACTTATCAGTGCCCCGATCCTCCTTGATGGTAAGGGCAAGTTTGATCCGCTTTGAACCAAAAAGGCAGATTTTCCGGTAGTGTAAGAGGAGTCCAGGTTTAGATGTGCCCCTTGGCCAGTAGAAGTGGAAATAGTTATGCGTACAACATTGGAATAGGGTCGAACCCTGATGGTCGTGTAGTACGAATGTTGTTGTTGTACTGTGGACGAGCTTGTTGAAAAGGTTGTTGTGGCCTTTGCTGATACTGTCGTTGATTTGGTTGGTTCTGAGCAACCTGAAGTTGATACGTCGGAGCCGACGCTGGGTTGATAGCGGGAGTTATTGCTGCTATTGGTTGATACCTTCGCCTTTGCTTTCCCAGAGAGATATTACTAATATCTTGCTCTTTCTTCTTTTGGAAAGCAGTACCGTACCTCTTAGTACTGCTGGATGGCTCTGTATCTTTGACCAATCATCCTTCTCGGACTGCTTCTTCAAGGCGTACTCCCATGTTCACCATTTTGGTGAAGCCACCGGGCGCATTGGCGACCATCTGGTTGTAATAGAACGAGCTTAAGGTTTTCAAAAAGATCTTGGTCATCTCCTTTTCCTCAAGAGGGGGAAAGATCTGAGCGGTAATTTAAAGCCATCTCTGAGCATATTCTTTGAAGGTTTCCTTATCCTTTTGTGACATTGCTCTGAGCTGATCCCTATCCGGTGCCATGTCCAAATTGTATTTATACTGCTGAACGAAGGCTGCCTCGAGATCCCTGAAAGTACTGATCTTGGTGCGGTTTAAACCCATGTACCATTTGAGTGTGACACCGGTTAAACTATCTTGGAAGTAATGGATCAGTAGTTGTTGATTGTCTGTCTGAGTTGACATTTTTCGAGCGTACATCACCAAATGATTTTGAGGGCAAGAGTTGCCTTTGTATTTTTCAAATTCAAGAACCTTGAATTTGTGCGGTATCTTTACATTAGGGACCAAACAGAGATCAGCGGCGTCCTTTTCAAATAAGTCTTGATCGCGAATGGAATGCAGTTCCTTCTACATTTCTAAGAATTGTTCCTGGAACTCATTCATCCTTTCCTACATGTCTTCATTTCCACTAGAAATTTCCTGTGGAATCTGTCCTTCCGGGACAGTGTGTACCACTGGTTGTGGTATAGACATTACAGCGGTGACTCTTGGTGCTTCAGTGCCCTGAAGTTTGTAACCTTTAGGAGTTACTGTCGTAACCATTGCATCTTCACTTTCCCGAACTTTGTAACCTTTAGGTCCAGCGATTCCTGCTACTGTTTTCGGGTCTTCAGTGACCGGTGGGATGTATCCCTCTGGTATAAATTTGAAACGCATGCCCCAGGGGCGCCCTTTAGGCATGTTGTACCAAGGATGATTCTCATGTGTCTCCAATATGGGCGTAGATGTAATCTCTGAGATCACAGTCCTTTGATGTCGCTGCTCCTGAGCTGTTGCCAAGGATTGCATGTCACTGTGAAGTTTTTCCAAACTTTCCTTTAGAGCGTCGATTTCTTCTCTCAGCTCTCTGTTCTCTTCCTCGAGATCGTCCATTTTTCTTTTGTCGATTGGCCTGAGTATTATATGAGTGAGAAAGTTTGACTCTAGAATTGTGATACATACGTGAAACTCAAGGGTAAAAAAAATGTGGTATATAAGAATGATGAATGATATGCAAAGACATATTTTTTTTAGTTTTTGTTTTATTCACACACTAGGGGGTAGAGACCCCTTTTTATTGAATTCGAAAGATTGTAATTCTTTACAAGGAAAAGTACAATATTTTACAAAGTGCTGTAAAGAAATGTCTAAGCTCATGGATCCTGAGTCCTCTCTGAAGAGAGATCAGATGTTGGTTCCTATATTTTCCTTTTCTTTGGTCGGGCCTCTTCAGCCGTTGTTGGGTCGTCAGTCATTTGCCAAGTGAAAGGAGTGAGCAAATTTCTTCGATTTTCCTGACTTTCCGTAGCATGTTGTTCTAATATCTCAATCAGAGCATCCTTCTCCTTTAATAGTTCTGAATCTTGGTACATTCCAAACTAAGGATCTGGTATTTGTTCTTCCAAGAGCTCTTTTCACGTTGAACTTTGTTGAGAGCGACCTGGAGTTTTTTCGCATCAGACATGAAATAAAGGACAGACTCCTTTAAAGGAAAAACTTTTTGACGAGGGTAAGGCATCCTCAGCTTGAGGGCTCTAGTTTGCACCCAATGGAGATAAGGTTCCATGAAGGTATAATTTGGTCTTCCCAAAGACTCTCTGCCTTTCCTGTGAAGATGTTGCCAGGAATGCACTATTTCCTTCTTTAGTGCCCTGCTATTTTCCCCTTCCTTGAAGAAAAGACCTTTCAGATTAACGTTCTGTGGGATATTCTTCATCGGGTATCCGAGTTAACGGCGAGCTAAAATTAGATGGTAGTTGATTCCTCCTTTAGTTCCAATGAGGGGTACGTTAGGGAAATTTCCACATTTGTCTATGATCTCTATCCCTTCATAAATCTGATTATGCCAATCTATGTCAGAGTTGGTAAGAGACATAATCCTTTGTGCCCAACGTAGAGTACTCTTGTGATCCCAAAAAGCAGCATACATGGGCAAATGGGAAATAAACCATTTGTAGAGTAAGGGTACGCAGCATGTGATCATTCATCCGTTGTACAAATTCCTTAAGTGTACAGAATGATAAGCATCTTCGAGCAAGGTTGGCACGGGGTTTCCTATCAAGAATATCTTAACAGCATTGGTATCGACGAAGTTGTCGATGTTTGGAAAGAGGAATAACCCATATATGAGCAGAACAAAGACATATTCGAAGGCGGTTATGTTTCCTATACTAGCAAAGTATAGAGCTTTCTCCATCAGGAATTTAGCCGGTAAACCCTGGATTCCTCCTTTAGTGGTTATGTGAGTCCCAACTTCTGACTCATCCAAAGAGATTGCTCTTGCAATGGCCTGATCCTTTGGAATTTCTTCCAGTCCAGAAAATGGAGCTTGATTAGTGATAAGTAAATCAATCAGGTGGGAGTACTCTTCCAGTGTTGGTGCAAGTTGGTAATCTGGGAAAGTGAAGCAGTGGTAAACCGAATCGTAGAACTGTGCCAGTATAGGCAGGATCCCTTCAACCACGTTGACCCTTAACAGGGACAACAGTCCTCTGTGCTTAGCTCTAAAAGCCTCGGGATTGGTAATCATCCTTGCCAATTTCCTTAAGTCTTCTAGTTTCGGAGCTTGAAGGTGTACTTGTGCGTCTTTCTTCTACTGAAATCCATAACGCAACCTCTGATATTTGCAATTATTGTTTTAGTTCTTTTGAAAAAGATTTTTTTTTGTTTGAAAATAGTTTTTTAAATGAATGCATCAATGCAACACACAAAAACATTTGAAAACATGGGTTCAAGGGTTCAACGTCAGGAGCATGGAGTTATAGCTCGACCCATCCCCAAAGGTTGTACTATTTTGGTCAACTTTTGTACCTATATAACGGGTTCTAAGGTTCCCAATGTCATTGACCCCTCCTAGGGATATTAACAGCAAGCTGATTCACTCGAGCGAGTTGTAATATCCTAGGATGAATCTTATTTGAGTGTAGTATCGCGTATCAACTATTCTCGATAATCACCGCACTACCAAATGGTCATATGGTTAATGTCTACTAAATCCTCAAGGTCAAGGGTACCGCACTTGGGAAAGACAATGTTTTCACGACAATCGGTCATTCAACATCGATACTTCTGCACGGGTACCTCGACTGATTCGGTGGACTGCCAAGTTAGCTTAGTCGGGATTCACACCCTATAAGCATTTCTTGGATATGCCACCACTTATCTTAATGTTCTCTTAAACTTTCCACATGCGTATTAATCGCATTCCCAGTTGACAGAATATTAAACACGGGTATCAAGTAGTATAACAATAAATGATATATATATATATATATATATATATATATTAGAAAATAGAAAATTCCAAATAAAACCTATACCTTTTAGGAACTCTAATCCTAAAGACTCCCCAGCAGATTCGCCATTTTTCTGTAGCGTGCGATTTTTGTCGGTGACGCGACCACCTTACCGCATTGGTTGGAATTGGGTACTACTGTCTGATTTCCTATTTATCCTATGAAGCTGGAAAGGAAAGGGAAGCTATCTAAAACTAACCTTGCACGCAAATGTTTTCTTTAACAAATGCTAAGAGATTGGGGGGTCGAGGTCAGGTTATACAAAGGGAAGTTGTCAAGTACCCAATGTATATATGGTTATCCATAGATCTTCTTTGGCATGTTTTCATACTTTCTAGTGTTTATCTGTTATGGGTTGGGAAAGTTTCTCCTTTGGTTGTGTTGAGAGAGTGCTTTTATTGTTTTTGGGTTTTTTCGATGTTTTTGTGAAGGTACTGGACCTAAAGTTTTTTATTTGTGTGCTCGCTAAGATTTCGCAATCTTATGCATACGTATTCCTATTAAAGAAAACAGGGAAATCAGAGCAATCGTAGTTCCTCCTATTCTATGGGAGGAAAGATGTTTGGTGTCTTGTTAAAAGCCCAAGATTAAAGCTAAAAGTTATTTGTGTCTTGTTCAAAGCCCAAGATTGAAGCTAAAGGTTGACTGGGAGAGAGAATTTGTCATCTCTAAAGGGAGAACATCTCACCTATTCATCACAAAAGTTGAGAAACTTATCATAAAGGAAGTTACTTTAACTGGGATGTATGAATCCAGCAATGCCATAATTTCCTTTATAAGGGTGATGTCCTGAAGGAATAAACTTTAACTCAGTATTAAGAAATGCCATTTTTCCTTATGAGTCTTTTATGCTAAGAGAAGTACATTGGCTTGGATGTAAATAATCCAGAGGCTTGCCAATTACAACTGTTAGATGAAAAAGGAAGTTTATCAGGATAAAAGAGGGAACACAACTTGGATTTTTGAATCAACAAGTGTGCCACTTACAACAGTTATCTGGGATTGGGTTTTTTTATTGTCTGTTTTGATGTGTGATGTACAGAGAAATGCCTTCCTACAGAGAGAACTTTTGATTTCCTCTTAGGGGATGTTGATTTTTATGTGCCTTGATCAAAGCCCAAGGTTGAAGCTAAAAGATTGACTTTGCTTAGGGGAGTTTTATATATGTCTTGTATAAAGCCCAAGATTGAGGCTAAAGAGATTGACTCTACTGGGGAGGTTTTATTTGTCTTGTACAAAACCCAAGATTGAGGCTAAAAATAAATTGACTCCATTGGGGAGGTTTTATCTGTCTTGTATAAAGCCCAAGATTGAGGCTAAAAGTTATTGACTCCACTGGGGAGGTATTATCTGTCTTGTACAAAGCCCAAGATTGAGGCTAAAAGTTATTGACTCCACTGGGGAGGTTTTATCTGTCTTATACAAAGCCCAAGATTGAGACTAAAAATTATAGACTCAGCTGGAGAGGTTTTATCTGTCTTGTACAAAGCCCAAGATTGAGGCTAACTCTGCTGAGGAAAAATCGTTATACAAAGCCTAAGAGGAGGATCGCTTGGGGAAATTCTTATATGAAGCCTAAGAGGAGGCTAGCTTTTGCTGAGGATTATTGAGATCCAGAGGCAGATCCAAATTGGGGAATTAACTCTTGCTGAGGAGTGAAGAAGAGTTAAAATATCAGATGCCTTGAGGTTCTGATTTTTCTGAGGGTTTATTAGGGGTAATTTGACCCTAGCTGGCGAATTTAGAATGAAAGTTTAAAGATTAAGTTTTAAAACCTATGGAGATTGATGAAATGATTAGGGTTTTTCTGTTCTTTTAGGAAACTTGAGGGTTTCTTTGAGATCCAAGAGGATATGAGACTTTCCAAGTCTACTGGTATGAAGAGGTTTACTCTTAACTGGAGGATGATCTTTGTATGATGCCCAAGAGGAGACTAAGATTGTCCAAGTCTACTTGTATGAAGCCCAAGAGGAGGCTGAGGGTTTAAAGGATGAAGATCAACCCTACAATGGTCTGATGCTTTGGAATTCTGACTCTCTAGAGGATTGAACCAGCAAAAGATGACTAGGTTCTGTCCTATACATGTAGAAGGTCTTCGGATCCTTGTACTAAGCCCAAGAGGAGGCTGAGAACTTCTAAGAAGCCTGAGGATCCTTGTACAAAGCCCAAGAGGAGGCTGGGGATGCTTTTAGGAAGCCTGTGGGTCCAAGCCTAAGAAAAGTTCAAGAAAGGTTTCACCGGGAATAAATCTTTTCCTTGCAGAACAGTTCTAAGGTTTGAAGAAATTCAGAAGAGGTTTCACCGGGAATTAATCCTTTTTGGGGGAGTGAATTTCTTGTACACATATTTCTAAGTAGTGATAGTCTTGAGAAAAGTTTCACCGGGAATAATACATTTCTCTATTCCATATTGTATAAGCCCAAGAGGTGACAAGACTGTATCTGGAATTTTCTATGGGGAACCAGTTTTGACAGTGTTGAAAGAGTAACCACTGGTTTAATCTAAACCTAGACCTAGTTGCTGGGGAAAACTCTAAGCAAGAATATACAAGTATATATATATATATATATATATATATATATCACTACTACGAAAAACCCATTTAACAACGGTTGGGAATGACATATAATGACGCGGGCGAAGGCGTTGTTATGTAGGTTGTCGTTGTAAGTTCTCTGTTTCTACAACGGTCTGGAAACCGTTGTTGAAAGGCATGACACGCACCATATATCACAACGATTATGATAATAAACCGTTGTGATACATACACTTAGGTATTGGGTTCGAAACCCATCAGCAGCGTATTATGTAAAACATAAATTACCTATGATCTCGGTTACAATAGATAACCGCTGTTGTAAGTACCCTGAGTTTATTATATTATATGTAGATTGCTTGTTTTCCAAACACCTCACTAAAGAAATATACATGGAATCAATTTGATGAAGAAGTCTATAATCTGCAAATTAAATTGTTCTTGAAAACCAACTTAAACAAACCAATGTTTTCTGATTGCATTCGTCTCATCGTGCATTTCACGCTGTTTTACATATATATTGTGGTTTATTGATCTAACTCTTTCGATATATCGATATCTTTGATTATAGTTAAATTTCCATAAGAACAAGACATTGGATAATCTGCCTCATCATCATCACTTATCATCATAATTTTTATAATCGGAAGTTTTACGATTATAAGTGTTGATGGAGAGGAAGATTAACTAATAATTTGTTGTTAATGAAATTTAACTATAATGGAAGATGGCGATACATCTAAGGAGCCAGATCATTGTACCATAATATATACATTAAACATCGTGAGATGAACGATGAGAGGGATGCAATTCGAAAACATGGATTCATATAAGTTGGTTTTCAAATACAACTTAATTTGCAGATTATAAGTATCTATGTCAAATTAAATGAATGTATTTTAAGTGAGAGTTAGTAAAACAAACAATCTACATAGAATATAATAAACTCAAACAACATTCTATACCAGATCCAGTTATTATAAACTCATATAATACGCTTGCTACCACCAGCATCATCACCTTGTATCATCCCCTTAACCTGTAAGGAAACACAGCAAACTTCAAAAATGAGCATCCTTAGTTGAAAACAAACCCTAAAACCATAATCCAGTGAAGAGTAAAGAAAGGAACAGGAATAACGCACCTTTTAATGAAACTAATCACGGAACAGGAATCAATTATGATGTTCAACTAGTTTGGGAATCAATGAAGAAGAAATATAAGGAGGAGGAAGCTTACACAAAAGCTTCATACTTCTTATATTTCTTTTCATTGTTTCTAAAACTAGATGTAGTTTGCTTACACTGTTGTTTCTTCATTTACTAACATCTTGTTCGTGAAGCTATGAAAAAAAGTATAAGGTGGATGAAGTTTCCATCATAGCTTCATGCTTCTTATACATTTTTCCATAGCTACACAAACATTATGAAGTTTCCAAAGTATGATCTTTGTTAAGGTAGTGAAAACGAATCTGAAAAAATGAGAACAATCAACAAAAACAACATGCAACAAACGAGATAATGGGAAATATCTAAAAATAGATGGAAGAAGAAGAATACCTTAATGTATGAAGCACAAGATTCACGGCTAATGGTGAAAACGAAGAGAAAAAATGGGTTCTAGGGTTTCACTTTGAAGGCAACGGCGCTACTGTCAATAAGTGAAAGTTATTTCGCTTATATATGGGTAAACTATTTCATAACGGTTAAGAATACCAACCGTATAGATAGGTATTTATTTATTATAAATATATCACTACGGTTAACCAGAATAACCGTAGTGATAACCCTTTTACTTGTGAATTTTAAAATAAATAAAAAAGAAAAGGTGCGCCTTAGCGTTAACAATGTAATTCAAACATCAACAATGTAATTCACAATGCATCTGCAGTTTAAACATAACCAATGTAATTCAAACCCTAATTCAACTATTACATTTCATAACAAAGTAAACATTAAACATAAAGGAGACAAGAAAACATTACATCTTGAGATTTCTAGAAAATATCTCTGATTTCAGTTTGTTCATCAAATTCTTGTTCTTTTTCTTTAAATCCTCATACATAACCTTCAAATAGCCCACAACTTCCAACTTTGACTTCATAATGCTCTCATCTTCATTTCCTTCTCTTTCTCTCACGTCTTCATCCCATATGAACAAATTACATGCTTCATCGTTCCTCCAAAATGGACATCTCCAAAATAGCCTTCCTTTATTTTTTCCCTTCTTGCATTGGTACGAAACCATACGACCATCATAACCACAAAAATTTCCAGATCGAGATTTTACAGAGGAAGAAGACATAGAAACACCTTTGAATGATTTTGTCTTCAAATGCGACATTGCAACACCTTAAACTATAACACTTTCTTGTTGTTGTTGTCTTCTTCCCAACAATGATGACGGCGTTGGTGTTAGGGTTGTTTCGTCTTATTTCTTTTTTCAGTGGATAAATTGATATATACTTGGTGTTTAAAATACATAAAAAGAAGCTTCAGTTTGTAACAACGGTTTTAAGAAATAACCGTAGTGATATCCTTATTATTTTTTAGCTAAATATAAATAAAACTAAAAAGGGTACATTTACGTCAAAGGAATAAACTATTTAAGGGCGATGAGGTTCGAACCCATGAAAGCTTGATTGTATCACCACAGTGTTAACAACAACCGTTATTATACCCTTGAAATTTCTAATTAAAATAATGCGCGTGCATCCAGTACGCACTATAACAATGGTGTATAGGATGCCGTTGTAAACCTGCCGTTGTTGTTTGGGCGTTTATATATATATATATATATATATATATATATATATATATATATATATATATATATATATATATAAACAAGTATTGTTGAGAAGAGATAGAGGAACTTACAGTTGTGCAAGCCCAAGCATAGCAATTACAGCTATATGGTTAGTTATTCAAGAAATTGAAGAAAGTTTTGATAAAACTTAGGATTTGAATCTAAATCAAAAAGAAAGCTTGTTGTAAAAGGAAGTTTGGGGCTTATACTTAAAGAGAGGCCCAGATGATCTCTTTTGTAAAGGCGACGATCGCGTCGTAGTTTTGAAAATTACAAAGGGACTTATACAATGTTTGAAGCCCAAATTACTATATGCACAAAGAGAATGGGTCTTACACTCTATTAGAGGCTCAAAAATTGGTTTTTATACAAGAGATGGGGCTTACAACTCAAGGAGATGCCCAAATGAAAAACAGCGATTGCGCAGTTATTTTTGAAAATTGTACTGGAACTTATACAAATGAATGAGGCCCAAATGGTTTATTTACAAAGGGATGGGACTTACACTCTATTAAGAGGCCCAAAAGTGTTTGAAAAATAAGAAAAATGGGACTTACAACTCAAGGAGAGGCCCAGATGAAAATTGTTTTGAAAATGGCTATCGCGCAGAGATTTTTAAAATCTTATCGGGTCTTAAACAATGATTGAGGCCCAAAAGTTTGTGTGTAATAAGGGATGGGTCTTACACTCTATTAGAATCCCAAAATTTTTTGAAATGAAGTTTGAAAATTTTAAAATTAAGAGAAACCCTAATTTTAATTAAAATATACAATTTTCAAAAGAAATTAAATATAAAATATAAAATATATTTAAAATCAAATGGCAAGCTTTGAAAATTATTTTTAAAAATCATGTTTAATCACATGAAGACTTGAAATCCAATTAGTTTTGAAAATCAAGGTGAGAATTTCATTTAAAAATGTTTGAAAACAAATAAAATGAAATTAATTACAAAAATTCAAACTATATTAAATAAATAATATAAATTCAATTTTTTTGTGGAATAAAATATTTCAAATTTTTTGTGAATTTTCAAAAAAAGAACCAATAAAAAATAATTAAAATGAGAGAGAAATTAATTTTGAAATTAATTAAGAAAAACCATAAAAAATGAGAAAATAACAAAAATGAGAGAAATAGCAAAAATGGTCTGGGTGGGTCTTGAACCCACGACCTCCAACTAAACACATGCACGCTTCTACCACTGGGGTGGTGATACATCCGTGTATCAAAACCACCTCATGAATACATAAGGGTGACCTGAATTCTAGATCTGACCAAGGCAAAAAACCAAGTTTTGGTGGATTTGCATGAAGGCCATAACTTCCTCAATTCTCGATGAAATTGAATGAAATTTAGATGGATCCTGCCTAGAATTTCATGAGGAATCCAATGGTGCTTTTAGAATTTTCAAAAGATTCCCACATTTTAAAATTCGATAGTGGTTTCAAAAATAGGCCAAGATTTACATGTTCTATGCTATCACACCATATTAGCAATAATAGCATGGTGAATTGGTTCAAACACAACACATATGATATGTATGAGATGTCTATGATCAATGGACATCAACGCAATGCATAATTTAAAGAGTTCAAGTTGTCATGCACTTACCTCTTGAAGCTCCTTGTGCTATCTTTCAAGATGCTTGTGCCAGAAGTGATCAAATGCCTTAAACACCTTTGATTGATCCCTTAGAAGCTTTTAGAATGATCAAAACCAGCTGGAATCCTCAAGAACAAGAATTGGCTCTTTCTTGCAAAAGTGGCAAAAATGACCAAAATGGTATCTCACTCAAATGATGTTACAGTTGAGGGAAACTTGTTGGAACAGTTTAAGGATGATATTTGATGAGTGTTTGAGGTGTTATTTGGTTTTGAAAGTGATTGGATCAAGGCATGGCTTGAAAAATGCAAAAAAGTCAAAATTTGAGGTTTTGGAGGTTGACTTTCTGATTTTGGTGTTTCAGATCAAGGATGAGTGTTTGAACAGCTTATATATGATACATTGGATGTGTTTGAATCATGAGCTATGGTGGAATTGCTCTCTAACTCAAAATTTAGTGGTGACTTGCAAAAGAAGGCATTTCTGCATAATGAGAGAGAATTTGAGGAAAACAAGTGTTGTTGTGCTTTGGTGTACTCAAACTGACCACAAATGATGTCTATTTATAGTGGAGCAAGTTTGTTTTGGCTGCAATAGTGAATGGTGGCTGGTACAGGCCTTTATCCAATGGTGATCAAATGGAATCTCAAGTCTCCTCTAGCCATTAACTTGAGATTAGGGAGCAGGCATATGGTCTTCTGTTGCTTGAGTTTATCTTGACTCAATTGGTTGATCATGGACTGATACATGCCAGCTCTATGCATCCTTTAAATGCTTCATGACAAATTTGAAAGTTTTGGATTTTGAACTTTGAATGCTACTTGCCAAATGATGAGGTTTTTGACTTGCAAGGCTCTATGGTGTTGTAGCTCTGCAGAGATCATGTTCATTGCACTTTAGAAACTTGTCTTGTATGGTGACAAGGCTTTCCAAGTCATTAAAATGCCAAAATTGTGTGGCATGTACAAAGCTGTCTTGTGAAAAATAGTTTTGGAGGTACCATGTTTCCATGCTTGTAACTCCCTACTCAAGTTGAATTAGGATGAGTTCTTGTACATTTTGGAAAGCTCTCATGACATACTTTAACTTTTATATCCAACATTGGTCTTGGTTTTGTTTGAATCAAAAATAAAAATGGCCTCAAAGTTGGTGAAAAACCTAGACAGATTCTGTCTAAAATTTTCTAAGTGTTGGAAAAATGGTCAAATCCATGTTTTTATGATTTTGATTAATCCATAACTCAAAATCCATGAGGATTTAGAATCTTTTGTAGTTTAAACTTTTGAAGTATGTCATGTGAACTTTCATTTGAGCTTTGGATGGAAGAAAAAGGCCTTAGGGTTTGGGAGTTATGACCTTGCAAAGTTGGTACCAAATCCATATTGTTCCATAACTTAGAAAATTTTAAGTTTTCTATGGTTGCCCATTTTGCAAGAAACCTCACTTTTCTTGATTTTTCTTGATGGATGATGATCAAAACCATACATTAACATTGTTTTTGACTTAGGGGAGCGATATTTGTGAAAAATTCCAAAAAGTCAAACTTGATTTTGGGCACAGTTGACTTTTTGTCAGATGAATTCCAAACTGTATGATCCTCTATGCAATCAAGCTTCTTATATCAATCCATTGCTGTAAATAGATCAATGTGGTGTATTTGAGGCACTCAAATCATGTCTTGAGGTCTTGGTTCATGTCTTGCCTCAAAAGTCAACTTAACCCTAATTCCTGATTTTTGATGAATGCTCATCCTAAGGTTGTTTTGACTTGATGATTGGATCCATGAGGTCCCTTTGAGCTTCTTGAATCATGTTTTGAAGTATTGGCTCATGCCCAGATGAAAATTTTCATCTGGAGGCCTTGGTTGATCAAAACCTTAATTTGGTGACACTGGCGATCTTGAGGCTTGATCCACTTGGAATGTTGCAACCTTGTGCTTGATTCTTGATATGGTACACCTCTTGATCCTTCATGGATGTTTGAGAGTTTATACAAGTTGAAGATCATGTCAATTCTTGATTGATCTTTTGTCTGAGTGCTCTGAGAGGGCTCAAAACTCTAATTCTTGATTGTAGTGAATGCTCAATAATCCTTGAGAAGATTGATGAGGTATGATGGTACATCCGTATTGTGGTAATGACCTTCACAATGATGGGAAATATTGTGGTCAAAATTTGGGGTATAATAGGGCCAAAACTAGGGTTTTGTATAAAAGCAGTCTATCTCTAATTTTTTTGGGCAAGACATGATTCTATGGTACTCTATATGTTCTCAAGCATCTAGGAATGGATTGTGGACCATCAATTTCATTCACAAGGGTTTCAATTGGACAAATGATTGAGAATCAGTCAAAATTGGGGATGAAGTCAACTGATCAAGGAAAAAGTCAACTCTTGACTTTTTAAGGTCAAATTTGAGTTCATCATGTCAAATGTGATCAAGGGATGAGATTTGATCAAGAAATACCAAAGGAATCATCAAAATCAAGCTTGTGTTAAAAGTTACCAATTTGGGAAAAGTAGGGTTTTAGAAACTTTCCATTTTGGGAAAGTTCTTCATGCCATGCAGCCACTTTCAAGGCCATTTTTCAGCATGATGCAAGCTTCATTTCAACTTTTGTCAAACATGAAAGTTGTAGTAAGCATTCCATGCTTTTCAACCACATAAAGTATGTGCCATTTGGATTATTGGATCAAAACTTGTGATCAATCAAAGTTGAGGCATTCAAGTTGTGAAATTGGAAAAACTTAGAATTTTTCTAAGTACCTAAACTCAATTTTGTGACCATGTTTTCAATGTTATTTTCCATGATGATTTAGGTCTATATTCAAGTTGCCTTCAACATCAAACATATAGTAACGAGTTCCTTCTTTAATTTGGTACCAAAATCACACCATTTGGTTTACTAGCCATAGAGTTATGCTCATCCAAAACCTTGACCTCAAAGTTGTGAAAAACATGAAGACACTTAGCATTTTCCAAGCTCAAAATGCAGCTTTTTTGCCCACTAATTCAAAGTCATTTCTCATGGTGTTTTAGACCTCAAATTCAATCCTTTTAATATCCAACTTGTTGTATCAAATGAGAGCTTCAGTTTGGTACCAAGATTGAGTGATTTGATTCCATATTCACCAAGATGTAATCCTCCAAAATTACTATCATGAGTGTGTTTGTCAAGGGTTCCAAGCCATGCCACTTCACTCAAATTCAATACCAAACCAATCTCATTGCTGCTACAATCATACCATGCGCATCACAAACCAACATTACCATTTCAAGCCATACAAAACCTTACATAACACCATGCATACATTATTCTTACTTCATGTGGCCATGAGAAAAACAAAGAGAAACTTAGTGAACAAGCATAACATTCCACACACACACTCACTAAACCAACACTAACTCGCGTGCTCACATTTTTACTCTCATTTTGTAATTTCCACTAACCATCATCCTAACTGTTTTAACCATGATTAACCCTTAAACTAGCACTTAACCTCACCTATATAAACTCTAACAACCCTCTAACAGAATGGTTACACTTCATTTTTTACAAAATCAGATAAAAAAACTCCATTGATACCAAAATTTCATAGCTTCGGATATTGCTCATTTCTGAAGCTTTCTCCATTCTTTTTTCATCATCTTCATCATCACACACTACTCTCCCTTCTGTGTGCATTGTTTTTGAACTAGAATCACAACAACATCATATACCAGTTTAACAACTTCATCATCATTTTGGAATCGCATCAAGATTTAAGGGTTTTCAGGCATTTATTTTGCCTCCATGTGTAGATTATAAGACTTGCACGAAGTTTCTAGGGTTTCTGTGAGCTTGGAAGTCATCTCAGGCCAGGTAACTTTCTTGAACTTGAAGCATCATTCTAGGAGGATTCATGAGGCTAGGATCATGTAGATACTTGCATCTGAAGTCCTCTTGATGGAGGCAATGTTTTTGGATAGAAATTAGGGCAAGATGTGAGGTTTTGGAATTCTCAAATCTAAGTTATTTTCTTCGTACCTCTTAATATAGCCATTATATGGAGTTATTGAGGTTAGACATGGAAGGTGGTGGTTTTTTTTATTTTTAGAATTTTTTACCGCAGCCACGATGGCTTCCCACCGGAGAAGATGACCGGAGGTCATCTCTGACGACTGGGTTTTCAAACCCTAATTCCATGTCAGCATGATCAGCGCGTGTTGTCACGTTTTTATTGGGCCAGATATTTTCTTCTGATCCAGCATGGAAATCACTTTGCTCGTGTGTGAATCATTTGAAATCAACCAATAGCGTTGCAACAACGCATTAATGAGAAGGCCACGTAATCCCCACGTGATTAATTCTTTCCTCTTTCTCTTTTTTTTTTGTTTTTCTTCTGCAAATAAATAATAATAATAATAATAATAATAATGTAAAATCAGAAAAGAGAGATTTTTTTTGTAGCTAGGGCCCAATGCATCCTTGCTATGCGCACCTCCCCTTTGTTGGCCCATTGGAATCTGAACTAGGATTTTACTCTAGACACACCCCTTGGTCTTTAGTCCTAGTTTTTCCATTTTATTTTTTTTATACACATTTCAATTTGATATTTTAAAAATAGTTTCGTTTGGGTAAAAATTCCTTATTAATTCATGAGCAATCTTGAACATCTTAATTAATTTTTGACATTTTTAGTTCCAGTTTTCAATATTTTCAATATTTGTTTTGGAATTTTGATGTGGATATGTTCAAATTGACCTAGTTCTCACATAATGGCTTGAAACTAATTTTTCCCAATTGATCTTGATCTAAATTTTTTTTTTCCATTAATCACGTGATTGTATGACATATTGATGATCACATTGGATTTTTTCCATGATTTTTGGATCATCTTTGAAAGTCTTTTTGATGTTTGTTTTGATTGATCTTTTATGGATACCTTGCCTAATGTTTGATATGGTTTTAACTGCTTTTGTGTATAATTTTGGGTTATTTTTGGACATGTTTATCTTCTTACTTAACCATATCTTGGTTAAAATTCCATAATTTTTCAAAGCTTTTAACCATTTTTCATGAATATTTCATTTCATGCCTAATGTGTGGATGCATGTTAGAGATAGGTTGAGTTTGATGTTTGTATGTGGTCTTTTTAGGCCAACTTTTCTTGAAATGTTTAAGAATACTCATGATAATATTTTGTAAACCATTATGATGTTTTGACATTGGTTTTTGATCATGATTTGTATGCTTACTTTGAACCCTAAATGCACACCCGATTCTTATGTAATGCTTACCTAATTGATTAAAGTTTGATGATGCATTTATGCAATCCATGTGGGACCTTTTGATCATTGATTTGCACTTGTTATAACATGAGGTAAAGTCTCTTAATACCATTTTATATGTCCTTTGGGTGACCTCTAATTGATGCTACTTTTGTGTGAACTTGTACATGCTAGCTTTCCACTTTGACAACTTTTTACTTGAGCTTTTGTGTGCCATTTTTTGTCAATGTTTTTGTGAACTAATTGTGACATATTATAGGTCATTAGGTACTGCCTTGTATGGTTTGACATTTACTTTACATGACCTTTTCACACTTGTACATGATTGACAATTCACTTGCTTTTAGATGTTGTTTAGGATGGATTTTATTCTATACTTGCACTAACTTTTGAGAATGTGTTTGACATGAACTTTTGTGATAACTTGAGATACTTGTGGATATTCACTATATGCTTTAGCTTCTGACTTAGGTCATTCAAATGCCAATCTCATGCTTGCATGTCCATTGTATGTTCATAAGTGATTGATGTCCCATAAGTATGACATCTTTATGTATAAATTTCAAATCTTTTGAACATGACTTAATATGGACTTAATGATCATTTCTTGACTTATTAAGCTTCACTTTGCATTGAATATGATGTGTAATGCTACTTTCCAATGTGGTTTCTTCCTTCAAGTTTACATGTTTGAGCTTGTTGAAGTGTATCTTACTTGAATGTTGTGATGAAAAATGTTTGTGTGCTAGTGTAGGATATAACTTGAATTCTTTTGACACTTCTTAGGACATTAACATAGATATGATATAGTAGGTTTAGCTACTGCCCCTCTTAGGTTCATACACCTATAGGACTCATTTCACTTTGCTTATTATTTGACATTACTCCTAGATTAGAATTAGGACATTTGCATGAGTATAAGTGCTTAGTTTTGCATTCTTCTTTCAACTATTTACTAGTTGAGCTTGGCTTGGAGTTGGTAAGTACTTGTGTTACTTTAACTTGATGTTTACACTTACATGACTTCTATTTCCTTCTCTCTTTTGTGATTGAATAATCTATTGTTTACTTGTGTATGATCACATGTTCCCTTAGGATTCCTAGCTTGAATCTAATTTTGGATTAGGTTCAAAGTAGGAGAGACATTAGGTTATCAATCCAAGCATGTTAACATAGGTAGAAATTCCCTTTCCTAACTTCAACTATAGGATCAATCCTTGTATGATAACTTTTAGATGAAGATCCCCTTAGATTTTCTTTCAACCATTTGGGTCTCTTCTCTCTCTAAAAGAAAAGCAAAAACACTTAATAAATATTGTATATGGAGTGCGCCACGAGCCTTAAGTACATGGTAAGTGATAAACGAGAGTCCCTCCTTACCTTATCTAGGGTGTTTTGCATACGTCGCGTCTTGGGTCGATTTTGCAACGCATTCGATCCTATGTCATAGTCTTTAGCACGATACATATCGCAAACAAAACAAATCAAAACACTTTTTCTAAAAGACGTAAACAAATCAATCATCTTCTTTCGGGATTCTTTTCTCATCTCATCCATTGTAATTGTAAAGGCATGTTATTTCTGTTTTACCGCAAACAGGTAAACGCGTAAGTCTCCACACAACGAGCGATAACACCTAAACTGCTAGAACGCGAACGTTAGCGTCTTCCACTTAAAAAACACAAAACAAAAAAAGACCCTGTAGGTCAAACTACGACTGCTCGGACTTCATCTCTCCTGTCCGACTGAGGATACGTAGGCATAAGACGGAGATATCTTGGCGAGCAACCTTCCCCATCCACTCGTAGTCCTCCGAACTACGTTGACTCTAACTTTCCCACTCCCGAGGGAATACGTAGGCCTAGGACGGTGATGTCCTATCGAGTCACCTTTTGTTTTCTTTCCTTGTATCTCTGTTTCTCGTTTTATTCCTTTCTAATTAGCAGCAGAACTTCAGATATCTACACCCTTTGATTAGAACAACAAGCGTGGATCCCATCGAGTACGATGGACGCGAGGGGTTGCTAAGACCTTCCTCTCGCGTAACCGACTCCCGAACCCATACTATGGATGTGATGACCATGTCTTTCCCTTTTTTAAGTTTTCTTCGATCGTTTTCTTTCCGTGCATTGGGATAAATAACGTTCGATGGCGACTCTTTTGTCTTTTCCGTCGGTTGATTTTTGCAGTTGCGACACGCTTAGTCAGGTCCGCAGCGGCCAAAAACCTCAAGAAGGCAGTGTAGAAAACCGACACTGCTAAGCAGCAAGCGATGCTGGAAAAATTTATCGGCGGTACCACCTCCTTTCTGGGAAGCACATTGAATCCTCCTACCCCAGACACAACAAATAAGAGGAAGCAGGATGATATCGTCTCCTCCGCAGCTGGTGGTTCGAGCAACTTCGTCGGGGGAGAATTTGTACTGCCACCATGTTACCTTCAAGGGAAACTATTTGACGAGGAAGGCTCTGTTGTTGTCCCCGACCTTGAGGCATTGGCCATTTTGTCTGTTGATCCTAAGGTGAGGAGAAAGCTCTTATGCTAGGATGCAGCCGCTATTATGAGAGTGCTGGAGGCGGCGCTAGCCTCGGGGATGCAGAGACAGTTCCGCTCGCGGATCTCAAGAGGGCGCAGGCCAGGATCACTGAGCTTGAGTTGGAGAATATTGAGATACACAACAGGATGACAACTCTCGAAGGTAATCTGAAGGCCAAGATCGAACTCTTGAAAGATATGAACTAGATGAGGGAGGATCTGACCAGGATGAAGGAGGAGAATGCCACTCTGAAGGCGAAGGTTGCCGGGCTGGATGGTTCGTCGGTGGTCGGTCAGGATGAGACCGAGGAGGAGAAGGCCCTGAAGATCCAGAGGGACTTAATTGAGAGAATCCGCATCCTCGAGCAGGACAACTTCAGAGCGGCTGAGTTCGGATTTAGCGCTACAATGGAGCAGATGAAGGCTCTCAATTCTAACGTCCAACTGTTGACTGAAGGGATGGGCGTTCTGAAACAAGTTGTCGACGCCAAGTGGTTCCTCCCGAGCTCCCCACCGATGGAGTTTAGTTTTTGTTTGTACTTGTGTATTTTGTTGGCCTGTGTGCCATTTGATTGTAATCGACTGTTGGGCATGGCCCATTTTTGTAAAATTGACAATTCTGGCATTATGGACATATCATATATATCTTTGTGTTCGATATTATATGCCTTACATCTTATTTGTGTATGCTTTAACATTTTTGTGAGTAGTGTTCGCTAAGTATGGAAGTTTGCTCGACTCGTTATCATTACGCTCGGCAGTTTAGGGGACTCGTCGAGGAGGCGAAGTGTTTTCGCCGGTGGTGGGACTAGGATATCGGTCGAGGTCCTGATCCCATAGGGCTTGGACTATTCCCATCGCGAGCTGGATGTCCTACTATGCTGGTGCGGCAACGGCGGAGCTCGATCGAGGTATCCCTGTTAGGCACAGAGTCTGCTCGTCCCATGAGCAAAACTGGTCGGCATTGTAAAGTTAAGGAATGTGCTTGCACCAGGGCACGCTTTTATGGCCGAGCAGTCTCCCCGTTGTGGGTGATCTCGTCGGCAATTAGTCCAAACTGGTGGCTGGTTCTAACTGTAATATTGTTTGAGCTTTTCAGCATTCCATGGTCGGGCAAATGGTTCCTCGTTTAAAGTTTCAAGGTTGTAGGCTCCAGTGCCTGTTTTTTATTTGACCCTGTATGGTCCTTCCCAGTTTGCGGCGAGCTTGCCCTCGCGTGAATCTTTTTTATTTCTGGGTAGGACCAAGCTGCCAACTTGGAAGTCGCGCTTTATGACTTTGGCGTCGTGGCGCAGAGTTATTTTTTGTTTCAGCGAAGCTTCATGGAGAGCTGCCCCAAATCGGATCACTTCGACCAGGTCGAGCTCTTCTCTTAGAGCCTCGTCGTTCAGCTCTTCGTCGAGAAGAGCTTCAGTTCGTCTAGAAGGTTCCCTGATCTCCACCGGTATCACTGCCTCGGTTCCGTAGGCTAGTCGGAAGGGAGTCTCCCCAGTGGTCGAGTGTGGGGTTGTTCTGTAGGCCCAGAGCACGCTATGTAGCTCCTCGGCCCATCTATTTTTGGCTTCGCCCAGCCTTTGTTTTAGACCTTGCAGAATCACTCTGTTCGCGGCCTCAGCTTGCCCATTAGTCTGGGGATGCTCGACGGAAGTAAAGTGTTGCTTTGTCCCTAATTTGGTGAAGAAGTCTTGAAACTTCATGTTCGTGAATTGGGTTTCATTGTCAGTCACAAGGGCCTGGGGCACCCCGAATCGTGCGAAGACGTTTCTTTTGTAAAAACGAAGTATGTTGAAGGCCGTGATCTTGGCGAGAGCTTCTGCTACGATCCATTTTGTAAAGTAATCGACGACCACAATCAAAAATTTGTTTTGATTGGACCCCATTGTGAAGGGGCCAAGGATATCCATCCCCCACCAGGCGAAGGGCCAGGGCTAGGACAAAGTCTTCAACTCGTTAAGGGGTGCCAAGTACATGTCCCCGTGGCGCTGACGTCTGTCATATTTCTTGACATGCTCCCTAGCGTCGTGCTGCATGGTCGGCCAATAGTATCCTGCTTGTAGGGCCTTTCATGCCAAGGACCTCCCTCCCAAGTGTTGTGTGTTGATACCATCCTGAATTTCCTGGAGAAATTCAGGGACCTTGTTCTCCTCAACACATTTTAGGAGGGGGACGGAGAATCCCCGTCGGTAGAGCTTGTTGTCGACCAGGACATATGAGCAGGCCATTCGCTTGGTTACGCTGGCCTCCTTTCTGTCCTCGGGCAACTCCCCTGTGGTAACATAATTATATACCAGGGTCATCCAGCATCTGTTGTCGCCAATGGCGTTGACGTCGAGTAGCCCTGGTGACTTTTTGATACTTTGGGTGGGGGAGTATTTCTTGTATGACAGATTTATTGCCACCTTTCTTTCTGGTGCTAGCCAGTTTTGACAAGACATCTGCTCGAGTGTTTCGTTCGCGAGGAATGTGTTGGATTTCCCACACGTCGAACTTAGTTATCATTTCTTTTACTAGCATCAGGTATTCGGCGAGGTGATCATTTTTGGCATGGTACTCTCCTCGTACTTGGGACGCTACGAGCTGGGAATCGATAAAGATCTTTACTTCCTTGGCGCCCAAGTCTTCCGCCAACCGTAAGCCTGTGAGGAATGCCTCATACTCGGCTTGATTATTTGATGTGAGGAAGGATATGACTAAATACTTCAATTAGGATTCCTTCTTCGTTCTTGAGGATGATACCTGCTCCACTGCCCGTGGAGCTGGATGCTCCGTCGACGAAGATGGTCCACTTGTGTGCTCCATTAGACGGGGACGCTGGAGGCATCATTTCTGCCATGAAATCGGCCAGGACTTGTGCCTTGAGGACCTTTCTTCCCTCGTAGTGGATGTCAAATTCTGACAAGTCTAAAGACCATTTGAGCATTCAGTCGGCCATGTCTGGCCCGCTAAGCAGCTGTCTTATGGGCTGGTCTATTCGTACTACTATCGTGTAGACCATGAAGTAGTGCCTTAATCTCCTCACTGCATTGATGAGGGCGAGGTAAACCTTCTCGATCTACTAGTATCTGAGTTATGGCCTTTGCAAAGCCTTGCTCGTGAAGCATATGGGTTTTTGCTCGTCGGGTGTTTCACGAATAAGGGTGGCGCTAATGGCTTCACTAGTGACGAAAAGGTACAGGTACATTGTCTCCCCGCTCTCCGGTCGCGATAGAACGGGGGGTTTAGATAAGGCTCGCTTGAGGTGGAGCAGAGCCTGCTCGCATTCCTCTGTCCATTCGAATGTGGCTTCTTTTCGCAGAAGCTTAAAGAAGGGCAGATCGTGTTGGCCAGACTTGGCCATGAAGCGAGATAGTGAAGCAAGCATCCCGTTGAGGGACTGTATAGATTTTTTCGACCTTTGTGTGGGAAATTCAGCAAATGCTCGACATTTGTCGGGATTGGCCTCGATCCCCCTCTCGGTGAAGTAGAAGCCGAGGAACTTCCCTGCCCGCATGCCGAAGGTGCATTTTTCTGGGTTAAAACGCATTTTGCATTTTCTCGCTTGGTCGAAGACCTTTTGCAAGTGGACCGTGTGATCGGATTCCTCTTGGGACTTCACGATCATGTCGTCCATGTATACTTCGAGCATGTCTCCGATTTCTTATCGGAAGACTTTGTTCATCATGCACTGGTATGTGGCCCCATCGTTTTTCAGACCGAAGGGCATTACGTTGTAGTAATAGTTCCCCGATGAGGTCATGAACGCAGTATATCTCTTGTCCTTTTCGGCGTTGTATCCCGAGTAGGCGTCCATGAAGGACAAGAGTTTGAAACCTGCGGAATTATCTACAACCTTATCTATGTTAGGGAGAGGATAAACGTCCTTC
The DNA here is from genome assembly GCA_022829125.1 of Lathyrus tuberosus. Lineage (NCBI taxonomy): Eukaryota > Viridiplantae > Streptophyta > Magnoliopsida > Fabales > Fabaceae > Lathyrus > Lathyrus tuberosus. Next base: position 247,692 of record JALAZF010000205.1, on the reverse strand, counting down.
GGGCAAGCCCGGTTGAGATCAGTGTAATCAATGCACATGCGCCACTTTCCATTATGTTTTTTGACCAGTACAATATTGGACAACCAGGTTGTATACCTGGCCTCTGAGATAAATTTCGCCTCTAAGAGGTCTTTTACACGTTTTTCGGCAGCTTGTGCCTTTTCGTCAGATTGCTTGCGCCTGCTCTGTGCTACCGCTCGAGAAGATGGGTCGATGTTGAGTTGATGGCAGGCAGTCTCAGGGTCAATGTCGGGCATGTCTGCGGTGCTATAAGTAAATAAGTTTGCATTGTCTCTCAGGCATGTCTTAAAATGCTGCTTTACCTCTTCGGGCAGCCCTGTTCCTATTTTGACTCCTCTATTTGGGTTGTTTCTGTTGAGTCCCTGCTTTTGAGGTTGGCATTAATTTTGGTAAAACTAACTTAGCAGGCAGATGTTGGACAAGATGTCCTAACATGTTGAACTAACTGCAGGTTAAGATGTTAGACAAGATGTCCTATCAGGAGGATTTGACATCTTTGTCTGTTACAGTTTTGAACTAACTATTTTTGGTAACATGTGTGATTGGAATATGACTAGGATTCCAGGTGGCATCTGAGATTGTGGAATCAGAGATTCTGATTCTAAATGAATTTGCGGTTTCCTTGTGAAGGAGACATTTTTGGTAACTTAGGATTGAAGAAAGAATTAGGTCGCTAATTCTGAGGAAGATATCTGCTGCGTTTTTGAAGCCCGAGTCCAGCTGTGGTTTGCAATATAAATAGGTTAGAATTAACCTAGTTTGAGGTTGATTATTGCAGCTGTTTTAGAAGTACTAGGATTTGTACTTTTTGTGAGCCTCTCGTGTATTGTGTGAATACTGAGAAATACTGATTATTGAGTTGTAATATTTTCAGTCACTGCTGTGGTTGGAAGGGAATTGAGAAGGGTCTCATACCTAGGAGAGTCTTAGGTAGAAATCTAGGAAGGGTAGTTTCTAGGTGCTAAGCTGTAAACGTTGGAGTTTAGCTTACATCCAATTCTACTTAGTGATTTTATTCCTGGCTTGGTAGCCCCCAGACGTAGGTGTTGTTGTTCACCAAACTGGGTTAACAATTTCTGGTGTTGTTTACTTTCTGCTGTTTACGTTTGTTCTTCCTTAGATCCTTATGAGAAGCAGAGATCAAGTGTCACGACATCCTGTCTGACGTCTCCGTGATCTGCTTAACCAGAATTTCAATTGGTATCAGAGCAGGCATCCTGCTCTATATCTGGGTGAGATTCAGGGACGATACTTCTAGTTCAATGGATAAAGAAGGAGGAATTCTAAATAGATCACCAATACTTGATGGTTCCAATTATGATTATCGGAAAGTTCGCATGGTGGTGTTTATCAAGTCTATGGATGGAAAGACTTGGAAGTCTGTGTGGTCAAGGGGTGGGATCCAACGAAGATCAAAGACAAAGATGGGAAGCTCACTGAAGAGCTAAAATCTGAAGAAGATTGGGACAATGAAGATGATAAGCTTGCTCAAGGAAACTCTAAAGCCTTGAATGCCTTGTTCAATGGGGTGGACAAAAACATCTTCAGGCTCATCAAGAATTGCACTGTTGCAAAGAATGCGTGGGAAATCTTGAAGACTGTGCATGAAGGCACCTCTCGTGTCAAATCCTCAAGGCTTCAGCTTCTCACTACTAAGTTTGAGAACCTGAGGATGAGAGAAGATGAAAAAATATATGACTTTCATATGAATATTGTTGATATTGCCAACACATCTAGTGATCTTGGAGAGAAAATTCCTGAAGCCAAGTTGGTTAGGAAAATTCTAAGGTCTCTCCCCAAGAGGTTTGATATGAAAGTGACGGCTATTGAAGAAGCTCAGGACATTAATACCATGAAGGTAGATGAGCTTATGGGATCACTCCAAACCTTTGAGATGGCAATTAGTGAAAAGGAGGAAAATAAGAAAAGTCTTGCTCTGGTGACCAACCAAGAAGAGGGAGACACCAAAGAGGATTTATCCAAAGCTGTAGGGTTCTTGGAAAAACAGTATCATCAACTGGAAAAGCAATTGGATGAGAAGTGTAAGACAAATGTTAAGGCTCAGACTCCTGACATCTACAGATCAAGAAACTTTGGGAGAAGACCTAGCAATGACAAGAAACTCAACCGAGGGAAGGGAGTTCAGTGCTTTGAGTGTGGAGGTTTTGGACACACAAGAGGTGAGTATCCCACATACCACAAGAAGGAGAAAAATGGTATGTCCACCTCATCGTCAGAGGATGACTCCTCAAGCGATGGAGAGACTACTAAGAAGGTGTCTGCAATGACTGGAGTATATGATTCTGACAAGGATTCAGATAACATATCAATCAACTCTAATGGCTTTGTTAAACTGTTTCAACTAGGACAAGATCAGCAGAATCTTATCTCACAGCTATGTGATGAAAGACGGAACCATCTGGAAACGATCTCAGAATTGGAGGATAAAATGGAGTGGTTAAACTCCAAACTCAACAACATGACCAAGTATATAAGGATGATGAACAATAGCTCAGACATGCTAGATGAAATCCTTATGTCAAGAAGAAATGTTAGAAGTGGAAAGGGTCTGGGCTACAATGATCAAGTTGAGATCAATGGACATAGGACTTGAGGGAACTCAGCCCAAGTGATGTCAAAGAGGATGTCTCAACATCATCAAAGGCCTCAGAACAACTCTCCAGGAAAACCAAAATAGGACAAACATTGTTACTACTGCAGGAAGTTTAGTCATATACAGGCTCACTGCTACAAGTTGAATGGATATCCTAAATCTTCAAAACAATCCAGAAGAAGAAGGAATACTCCCAAAGGGAAGAAGAAATGGATACCTAAGGGTCAAACTGTAGCTTTCATTGCACATACCTCACTGAGAGCCTCAGCCAAAGAAGACTTATACTTTGATAGTGGTTGCTCCAGACACATGACTGGTGTGAAGAAGTTCTTGGCTGACATCAAACCTCATCCCACTGGTTATGTCACCTTTGGAGATGGCTCAAAAGGAGTAATCAAAGGTGTTGGCAAGCTGAAGTATGAAGGTCAGCCTTGTCTTGATAGAGTTTCATATGTTAAGGGATTGACTGCAAATCTAATAAGCATCAGCCAACTGTGTGACCAAGGTCTTAAGGTAAACTTCTCTGAATCTGAGTGCCTGGTTACAAATGATAAAGAAGACCTCATTATGAAAGGTGCCATATCCAAGGATAACTGCTATTTGTGGGCTCCTCACGAAACTCAGAGTCCCTCCACCTGCTTGGTGTCTAGGGAGGATGAAGTAAAGTTGTGGCATCAGAAACTGGGGCATTTGCACTTAAAAGGAATGAAAGAAGTCATATCTAAGGAAGTTGTCAGAGGAATTCCAAATATTAATATAGATGAAGGAAAGATATGTGGGGAATGCCAGATTGGGAAACAAACTAGAATGTCACACAAAAGGCTTCAACAACAAACCACCTTAAGGAACTCAGAGCTTCTTCATATGGATTTAATGGGACCTATGCAAGTTGAAAGTCTTGGAGGAAAAAGGTATGCCTATGTAGTTATTAATGATTTTTCTAGATACACTTGGGTGCACTTTATCAAGAAGAAATCAGAGGTGTTTGAAGTTTTTAAGGGATTGCGCCAGAGACTTCAAAGAGAAAAGGACTGTGGTATAATCAGAATTAGAAGTGATCATGGGAGGAAATTTGAAAACAGTAGGTTTGATGAGTTCTGCTCCTCAGAAGGAATTAGTCAAGAGTTCTCTTCACCTATCACTCCTCAACATAATGGTGTGGTTGAAAGGAAAAAAATAGAACTATTCAAGAGTGTGCAAGGGTCATGCTCCATGCAAAGAAACTTCCGTATCATTTTTGGGCTGAAGCAATGAACACAGCTTGCTACATCTTAAACAGGGTAACCATTAGGTCGGGAACTTCTGCTACCTTGTATGAATTATGGAAGGGTAGAAAACCAACGGTGAAATACTTCCATGTCTTCAGAAGCAAATGCTACATTCTGGTAAACCCGTGAGCAGAGGAGAAAGATGGATCCCAAGAGTGAGGAAGGAATCTTCCTAGGTTACTCCACAAACAGCAGAGCATACTGTGTCTACAATCCAAGAACTCAAGTTGTATTGGAATCCATAAATGTTGTGGTTGATGACTCTCCTATGGAGGTTGAAGCTACAAATGATATTGGAGAATTCTTCCCAATGGAAGAGGAAGATGTCACAGAAGATGTTGAAACACCTCAAGACAACTCTGAAGATATTGCAGTACCCAACGATGACAATCATAAGTCTACTATGTCCGAGAGAGTTGACAAAGGACCTTCCATCAGAATACAGAAGGATCATCCTAAGGAACTCATAATAGGGGATCCAAATGGAGGTAGGATGACTAGATCACGGGATGTGGTGGCAAGTGTGTGCTTTGTGTCAAAGATGGAACCAAAAAATGTTAAGGAGGCCTTGGCAAATGAATTTTGGACTTCAAGAGACATGATGTTTGGGATCTGGTACCCAGGCCAGAAGGATCAAATGTGATCGGCACTAAGTGGGTTTTTAAGAACAAGTCTTATGAACATGGATTTGTCACAAGAAACAAGGCTAGACTCGTCGCACAGGGATATACCCAGATAGAGGGAGTGGACTTTGATGAGACTTTTGCACCTGTAGCTAGACTGGAATCTGTACGACTGCTCCTTGGAATAGCTTGTCTTCTAAAGTTCAAACTCTTTCAAATGGATGTTAAAAGTGCCTTTTTGAACGGATATCTCAGCGAAGAGGTCTATGTGGAACAACCCAAAGGCTTTGTTGATCCAACATTTCCATATCATGTCTACAAGCTGAAAAAAGCCTTATACGGGTTAAAACAAGCACCAAGGGCCTGGTATGAAAGGTTGACTGAGTTCCTTGTTACAAATGGCTACAGAAATGGAGGAATAGATAAAAATCTCTTCATCAGAGAAAAGGAAGGTAACCTTATGATAGCTCAATTCTACATTGATGACATTGTTTTTGGTGGAATGTCGGAAGAAATGGTCCAACATTTTGTTAAACAAATGCAGTCAGAGTTTGAAATGAGTTTAGTCGGAGAATTAACCTACTTCCTTGGTCTCCAAGCAAACAAATGGAAGACTCCATTTTTCTCTGTCAAGGGAAATATGCCAAGAATATTGTCAAGAAGTTTGGCTTGGAAAATGCAAAACACAAGAGGACTCCTGCCCCTACACACTTGAAATTGACAAGGGATGGGAATGGTGTAAGCATTGATCGGAGTCTCTATAAAAGCATGATTGGAAGTCTCCTATACCTTACAGCCAGTAGACCTGATATAACGTTCTCAGTAGGAGTCTATGTAAGGTATCAGGCTGAACCTAAAGCAAGTCATATTAATCAAGTTAAGAGGATTCTGAAGTATGTGAATGGAACATACAACTATGGACTACTCTACACACACTGCTCTAACTCTGTATTAATAGGATACTGTGATGCTGATTGGGCTGGAAATGCAGATGATAGAAAAAGTACCTCAGGGGGGTGCTTTTTCTTAGGAAACAATTTAATTTCCTGGTTCAGCAAAAAGCAAAAATGTGTCTCTTTGTTCACTGCTGAAGCTGAGTACATTGCAGCGGGGAGTAGCTGCTCTCAAATGATGTGGATGAAACAAATACTGACTGAATACAATGTCCCACAAGATGTTATGACACTCTTCTGTGACAACTTAAGTGCAATAAATATTTCTAAGAATCCCATCCAGCACAGCCGAACTAAACACATTGACATCACGCATCACTTCATTCGAGATCTGGTGGAAGATAAAGTCATCACTCTGGAACATGTGGCCACAGAAAATCAATTAGCTGACATCTTCACTAAAGCTCTGGATGCAAATAAATTCGAGACATTGAGAGGCAAGCTTGGAGTTTACCTTTCTGATGAGGCATAACTTTCTAATGGTTGGGGGGAATAATATTCTGGTCTCTGAATATGTATTCCCACCATAGTGAGAGGATTCTTCAGTATTCTCTCTTATTTTTGTTGCTTTGTTTTTCTTCTTTCTTTTGGTTGTGTAAGGGCTGAATGCCCAGGATATTTTTCTTTTCTATTGGGTCTGTAAACTTTTACTCTGAACTGGTTTATTGGTTTTTGGGTTAGTCTTTCTACCTTTGTCATATTGTGGCTAAAAAGGGGGAGAATTACAAACATCACTAACCACTGCTGATTGTCTACTAACCACTGATGGGGAGTAAATATGAACTGATTGAGGGGGAGACATGTTATGATTCCGCTGCTGCTCTGTTAGTGGTCTCTCTGATATGTTTCTGCAGGTTAATGGAAGTTAGTTTTAGCCAAAATCTACCAAAGGGGGAGATTGTTGAGTCCCTGCGTTTGAGGTTAGCATTAATTTTGGTAAAACTAACTTAGCAGGTAGATGTTGGACAAGATGTCCTAACATGTTGAACTAACTCCAGATTAAGATGTTAGACAAGATGTCCTATCAGGAGGATTCGACATCTTTGTCTGTTACATTTTTGAACTAACTGTTTTTGGTAACATGTGTGATTGGAATATGACTAGGATTCCAGGTGGCATCTGAGATTGTGGAATCAGAGATTCTGATTCTAAATGAATTTGTGGTTTCCTTGTGAAGGAGACATTTTTGGTAACTTGGGATTGAAGAAAAAATTAGGTCGCTAATTCTGAGAAAGATATCTACTGCGTTTTTGAAGCCCAAGTCCAGCTGTGGTTTGCAATATAAATAGGTTAGAATTAACCTAGTTTGAGGTTGATTATTGCAGTTGTTTTAGAAGTACTAGGGTTTGTACTTTTTGTGAGCCTCTCGTGTATTGTGTGAATACTGAGAAGGAATGATTATTGAGTTGTAATATTTTCAGACACTGCTGTGATTGGAAGGGAATTGAGAAGGGTCTCATACCTAGGAGAGTCTTAGGTAGAAATCTAGGAAGGGTAGTTTCTAGGTGCTTAGCTGTAAACGTTGGAGTTTAGCTTACATCCAATTCTACTTAGTGATTTCATTCCTGGCTTGGTAGCCCCCAGACGTAGGTGTTGTTGTTCACCAAACTGGGTTAACAATTTCTAGTGTTGTTTACTTTCTGCTGTTTACGTTTGTTCTTCCTTAGATCCTTGTGAGAAGCAGAGATCAAGTGTCACGACATCCTGTCTGACATCTTCGTGATTTGCTTAACCAGAATTTCAGTTTCCGAAGGTGATCACATCAAATTCCACATCTGGTACCGGATGCATGATGGCTGATGCAGGGGAGCTGCCCGTCACTACTGGAGTGTCTTCATTGTTGTCTTCCTCGCCCTCTTCAGATATCCAGTTGTCGAGGTCAATTGTGTGCACTAGGAGAGCTGGTTTTTTGTCGGGCTGGCTTTCCTCGCTGGGAAGATCTTCGTTCCGTGCCCGTTTGGCGGCCTTAGGTGTTGCGCCAATCGAGCATTGTCCTCTGGTCGCTGCTTCGAAGCATCTCCTCGCAGCCTCTATATTTCTATGTAAAGTCGCGATGTGACCCTTCTCCATGTAATATTTCATCTTGAGATGAACTGTTGAAGGGACGGTGATTAGTTCCACGAGGGTTGGTCTCCCTAGGATGTACTGGTACAATGATGGACAATCGATGACCAGGAATTGCGTTTTGATTGACTTGGAGGCCTCCTCCTCCCCGAATGTTATTGGGAGCTCCATGTATCCCAAAGGTCGGGCAGTAGCCCCATTGAATCCTTACAGGTCTGATCCCACGTACGGTGAGAAATTCTTTTGGTCGAGCTTCAAGGCACGGAACAAACTGGTGTACACGATGTCCACCGAACTGCCCTGGTCGACCAAGATCTGTCGGACATCAGTGCTAGCCAGTCTTGCCCTGATGAGCAGAGGAATGTGTGAGTTTGGGGAGCTCTAGGCAGCTCTTCATGGTAGAATGTGATAGGCTGAGAACGCCCCTAAAATTTCTCAAGCGTGGATAGTCAGTCAAGGTTGCAGTCAATCAGCTGGTCGATTTTCCTTTTGACAGACCCTACAGTGAGCTCATTGTATCTGCCACATGAGATAACCATTGTCGTGAGGAAGGTCTCCCAGGTGTTGTGTGTGGTGATCCGGGGAGGGTCTTTGAGGTAGTCAGGGACGAAGAAGTCCTCTGGTCGCGTGATAGACATAGTAACCTGAGGGGGAGGACTGGATGGCGAAGCTTCTGTTTCCTTCTTAGACTCCGAGATCTCTCGCCGGGAAGCTTTTCCCTTTTTCGTATATTGTTTCAAGTGACCCTCCTTGATGAGGATCTCTATTACATCCTTCAAATGAATGCAATATTCGGTCACGTGGCCGTGACTACGATGGAAGCGGAAGTATTTGCTCTTGTCCGTGTTGCCCTTTGACGTTGTTGGCTTGGGGAAGCGGACACCGCCTTACTTAAATTATGTGTTGATGCATTCGGAGAGAATGCGCTCGCGGGGAGCTATCAGCAAGGTGTATTATGTGAAGCGGCCAACAGGCCCCTTGTGCTCACGAGGATAGTTGCCTCGTCGTCTCTCCTTGTCATGCCGAGGAGCCTCTGAGTCATCCATTTTCGTTGCTGGGAATTATCCTGATCCCTTGAATCTCAGGCCTTAAATCTCGGGCCTTGAATCTCGGGTCTTGTATGCGACTTCTTTCTCCTCGTACTATATATAAGCTTGGGTCTTACGGAGAAGTTCGGCCAGGGTGTGGGATGTCTCGATGCCCATTACTTTACGAAACTTGCTATTCTGCCTCAGCCCCTTCTCGAGGAGGTATTTCTTCACCTGGTCTGTAGTGTGGACCTCTACAGCTTCCTTGTTGAATCTCTCAATGTAGGCACGCAGGGGCTCGTCCCTGCCCTGAATAATGGCTTTGAGAGTGGCTTCCGACTTGGGATGGCGTTTGGAAGCAGTGAAGTGTCGAGCGAACTGGTTCTTTAGATCTTTCCACGAGGTGACCGAACCTCGGGGCAGCCTCTTATACCAGGTCATGGCCCCCTTTCTGAGGGTGATGGGGAATAACTTGCACTTGATGGCTCTGCTCATATTGTGGTAGTGGAGCATGGCTTCAATATTCTTTATATGCTCGCCAGGGTCGCTGGTGCCATCATATAGAGCCAGAGGAGGAGACTTCTCCAGCCCGCGAGGAATACGGGTGTCCATGATCTCCTGAGACAGGGGTCCATGGACGTCGTCATTTCTGCTTGTGCTTGATGACCTGCATGGTGAGTGGCAGCGCTCGCGACTTCTGCTGTGTCGAGGAGAATGTCTGCGCGACCGACGATGTTCACGATGCTTTTCTGAGGGCTTGTTCCTCTTTGGGGCAGGAGAACGTCTGAATCTCTGCGGAGGAGTACGGTGTCGTCTCCTAGTGACTTCTTGCTCAGGTTCTTCCGACCTCGATCGTCCCCTGTCAGGAGAAATTCTCCTGGATCTGTCTCGCCGACGTTTCTGAGGGGGAGACTGAGGGCGTGGAAATGAACTGCGAGGATTTTGCGAAAGAAGTCGCTCTTGAAGAGCGTGCTAGAGCATGTTGATCTTCTCGCCCTGTTGGAAGATCAGGTAGTTGGACTTGTTGAGAGAGGCAATGAGGGCAGCAGTGTTAGGGTCAGTGTTTTGAGGGACATGTATGGGCTCAAAGACGTGACCGGCAGTCTGTGCGCGTGGCTTCACATTGTCGGAAAGAGGAGACGCAGTCCTTCCTTCCCTGTGGTCGGTCTCATGGACCGCATCTCTGGTGTTATGGTGGTCGACTTTATCCATGGTAACGGCAACAACAAGACCTTGATGGGCATCATCGTTTCTTTTGGAGACCATGATGATCAAGGGAATTTTTAGAGAGTAAGCTTTGGTCATTTGGGTGAAAAGCTGAGGGATCTTGGTTCAAAAAGATGGGGAAACGATGTTTCCCACAGACGGTGCCACTGATCTGGTGTGATCAGACTGGATCATCGCGGCCTTCCGTGTAGGGCAGAGATAATGGTTGTAGGAGAGAAGGGGGTGTACCTGTAAGGTACTCCGATGCCAAAGTAAGTTTGGGCTAGAGAGAAAGCAAGTAAAAAGCATTTAGGTATGATTTAGAATATTGAATAGTGATCAAACCTGATCCTCTCAAGTGAGAGGGTATTTATAGAAATATCCCCCAGCACGGGGGCAAGGTCTCCCATGTAACCAAAATATCTGGTCGGCCAATAGGAGACTGTCAGGTGGAAGGTCAAACGCGTGACCTTTTGACCTGGTCCAACTATCCCCGTGAGATCTGGCGAGGCAGTTGGCCGCATGAACTGTCAAGCGCGTGAGGTGGACGTCCCCAACGGTCATATTGTGCCAAACGACTAGATTGTGCCCAACGGCTAGATTGGTTGAATCCAGTTATTGGGTCTTGCCAAGAGCTGGACTGGATTGGGCCTTGCCCTATGTTAAGTGCAGATTTTACCTTAAAATGAAGTATCTTTCTTGGCACTTTTTCTACTCAATTCTCATGTTTTCATTTATTTTACTCATGATTGTTCTTGTTCTTCTAACATTGAGAATATACCTTTGGTGCTTGTAATATATGTGCTATTATGCAGGAAAAGGCACTAAATGATCAAAGATGTAAGACACAAGAAATGGTACAAGTTGCCAAAGAACAAAGGAAAACTTCAAGAAGTTCGCTTTGCGAACTAGCTAGCGAAGTTTCGCTTTACGAAGGCTGGCGAAGTCCCAGCGAATGGTCCCAGAATTATGGCAGAGGAAAAAGGCACTAAAGTTCGCTTTGCGAACTTGAAAGAGAGTGTTCGCTTTGCGAACTATCCTTCGCATTGCGAACTCATGAAGAAATTTTGTGGCGGTTTAACTATCAGAGGCACCTCAGGTGCCTAATTTTGACATTCATTGTGCGAGTGAAACGTTCGCTTTGCGAACATGGAATTTCCTGAATGTATTATAAATAGCATTTTCACACTTTTTAGATTATATGAAGATATAGAAACTTGAGAGAAATATCAGAACTTGTAATTTAAAGATCAGAACTTTGTATCTCTTCATTTCAAGGGAGAAAAGGTAGGATCTTCAATCTCTTGTTGGGAAAGGATGTAATCTTTTGATACCTTATGTATTTCATCTAATGTATGTTTGTGAATTAGTTTTGATTCTCTATTGTTGATGGTCTTTGATTGCTTATTTGTGGGTCTTGACAAAACCTATTTCAAATCCTTGATCTTAGATTTTTCATCTATCAATGAACAAACTTTTGACATGGTTTTGTGAGTTGATATTCATTGTATCTTTTGTTGTATTGTGTTGATTAAGTAGCATGAGTGGGATCGATACGGTATTGCGATGATGCGTGATAATAGTGATGAAGAATGATATTCACATTCATTTGGCCAATTAGTTGAATGCATGTAAAAAAGGATTAATCATATGTATGTATTCTAATCATGGCTTTGTATATGAATTACTCATTAGTTTGATATTGATGTTATAGTAATGTCTGTTGAGTCTTGATGTCAGAAATGAATGTAGGCTTAACATTCATGTAGGCTTTAAATGCTTTGTATTGATTGGTAATGTGCGAGAGCAATTATTGATCAGTACAAAATCACTCACAACATGCGGGGACCGAGAGGATATGTATGTCGTGAGTGATACATGATGATATTAGATAAACAAGTGATTTATGTATAAAATGATCTGAAGAATTCATGTGTTATCAATTGATGAGATCCAATTCCAACAAGGCTTCGTTTATAATTCAGTCTTTACTTTATATTTTCCGTCTTTACATTTTCTGCATTTAATTTTGGTTCCTCTTTTAAACCAAAACTTTTGAACCATAAGCTTAGAAACATAGAGACCGTCGAACGACATTCTTTCCCTCGCATTGATCCCTGTGGATACGACAAAACTGGGTTACTTAAATTAGTTTTTGCTTGCTGCTGTATTACAGTTTCAACAAAATGGCGCCGTTGTCGGGGATTGGTGTTTAGATATTGAATCGCATTGCGATAGTTTCTATATTTTTGAGCTTTGTACATTTGTTTATATTGTATGTATTTGATTTCTTTTATGTTTTCTTTTGTGTGATCAGGAATGATGAGAACTTCTTCAAGATTGGTTGCTATTTATATAAAAGTATTCAATGAAGCTTCGACCGAGTCTGGATGGTGAGATTTGCATGTATGCGAGGTAAATTATACTGCTTCATTGAATGTTAGAATGATTTAAGAATTTTGTGCTTTGTGCAAATGTGCATTTTTGTTTCATGTTGCAACTCATTTGAATGCTTGTTTCACTTAGGTCTAAAAGCCACAAATTGTGAGAAACCTCCATTGTTTACTTTATGCTAGGATGCCTGATAACTTTGTTTAATTCTTTTGATTCATGCTTTATCTTTTGATTATTGTGATTTTGTGGAAGCATTAGAAATGATCAAGGCATTTGTTTATATTGAGCACAACCGTATCCAAAACTACCTTACCTGTGAGTAGTAAGTATTTGTTAACCCCTTTGAGCTTAAACAGTTTAGATCTCATTTTAGTGATGAACTTGGGTTATGTACATAATTTGAAAGTTTAGTTCATCATTGAATTTTGTGAGGTTCTAAAACTTTCTTCTTGAACCTTTGAACATTGTTTTAATTTGATTTCCTTGCCTTAAAAAGCAAGAAACTTTCACTTGAGGTTTGTTTGAATTCAAGTTGGGGAGAATGAAAAAGAAGAATGGTAGGTTGCTATAAACTTTTGAAAAAGTTCAAACAAGCATGAAAAGAAAAAGTGTGAATATGAATGTAAAAAACAAAAGAAAAAGAATGAATATAAAGAATGTAATAATTGTGCATAAGGAAGTTTGAGAAGGTTTGTGATAAAGGAATGAAAATGATGAATGAAGTTGTGATGTGTAAATACCATGTATAGTGAATGTTTCTTTTTGCATCGGCAATTTCGATTCAATGGCCTTTAGAAATGTCCCTTTGTTGTGAACCCGATCAAGCTACAACCTTTGAAGCCCTTAGTGATCTTTTTGCTTTCATATTTTCATTTTTAATTGTTAGATGTTGTATGAATTGAGTTGCTATTAGCATTGTTTGTCAGGTGAGTGAAATTTCCCCGCAATTGTAAACGCGTTAATTTCTTCATTCTTATTCTGAAGAGGATTGTTAGAGTGATTCAAGTATGAAAATTTAGTTGTTATTTAAACCATTCCATGATATTTGTTTAAGAACTTAATTCTTTGTCATTGTTCGATCCTATTGAGTGGTGAACGTTGCTTGTGAGCATTTTCATGCTTGACTTTGGTTGAATCTTAGGCTTTAGCAAATCCTCTTGTTTTCATGAGGGGCATACTTTGCTTGAGGGCAAGCAAAAATCTAGTTGGGGAGAGTTGTTAAGTGCAGATTTTACCTTAAAATGAACTATCTTTCTTGGCACTTTTTCTACTCAATTCTCATGTTTTCATTTATTTTACTCATGATTGTTATTGTTCTTCTAACATTGAGAATATACCTTTGTTGCTTGTAATATGTGTGATATTGTGCAGGAAAAGGCACTAAATGATCAAAGATGAAAGACACAAGAAATGGTACAAGTTGCCAAAGAACAGAGGAAAACTTCAAGAAGTTCTCTTTGCGAACTAGCTAGTGAAGTTTCGCTTTACGAAGGCTAGCGAAGTCCCAGTGAATGGTCCCAGAATTATGGCAAAGGAAAAAGGCACTAAAGTTCACTTTGCAAACTTGAAAGCAAGTGTTCGCTTTGTGAATTATCCTTCGTATTGCGAACTCATGAAGAAATTTTGTGGCGGTTTAACTATCAGAGGCACCTCAGGTGCCTAATTTTGACATTCGTTGTGCGAGTGAAACGTTCGCTTTGCGAACATGGAATTTCCTGAATGTATCATAAATAGAATTTTCACACTTTTTAGATTATATGAAGATATAGAAACTTGAGAGAAATATCAGAACTTGTAATTTAAAGATCAAAACTTTGTATCTCTTCATTTCAAGGGAGAAAATGTAGGATCTTCAATCTCTTGTTGGGAAATGATGTAATCTTTTGATACCTTATGTATTTCATCTAATGTATGTTTGTGAATTAGTTTTGATTCTCTATTGTTGATGGTCTTTGATTGCTTATTTGTGGGTCTTGACAAAACCTATTTCAAATCCTTGATCTTAGATTTATCATCTATCAATGAACAAACTTTTGACATGGTTTTGTGAGTTGATATTCATTGTATCTTTTGTTGTATTGTGTTGATTAAGTAGCATGAGTAACATGAGTAGGATCGATACGGTATTGCGATGATGCATGATAATAGTGATGAAGAATGATATTCACATTCATTTGGCCTATTAGTTGAATGCATGTAAAAAAGGATTAATCATATGTACGTATTCTAATCATGGCTTTGTATATGAATTACTCATTAGTTTGATATTGATGTTATAGTAATGTCTGTTGAGTTTTGATATCAGAAATGGATGTAGGCTTAACATTTGTGTATGTTTTAAATGCTTTGTATTGATTGGTAATGTGCGAGAGCAATTATTGATCGGTACAAAATCACTCACAACATGCGGGGACCGAGAGGATATGTATGTCGTGAGTGATACATGATGATATTAGATGAACAAGTGATTTATATATAAAATGATCTGAAGAATTCATGTGTTATCAATTGATGAGATCCAATTCCAACAAGGCTCCGTTTATAATTCAGTCTTTACTTTATATTTTCTGTCTTTACATTTTCTGCATTTAATTTTGGTTACTCTTTTAAACCAAAACTTTTGAACCATAAGCTTAGAAACATAGAGACCGTCGAACGACATTCTTTCCCTCGCATTGATCCCTGTGGATACGACAAAACTGGGTTACTTAAATTAGTTTTTGCTTGCTGTTGTATTACAGTTTCAACACCCTACTGTGAGCCAAGCGTCTGCCCAATCCATATATATACTCAATATTTTTTATTGAGTCATCAATGTGCAGTGACCCGTCTTATATACGCACATAGTCGGTTCTGAATCCACATTAACACCTATCAAGATACTCTTAGCAAAATTGATCACAAGAAGTTCAGAAGTCCTAAAATTAGTCTTTATAAAGATTATGGGTCCGCTAGAATAATTTGTATATTTGAATTATCCAATGACAATAAATTTTGGATTAAAAAAAATACAAATTTAAAAGGTATAATACAAGTTCTTTGATATGTATTTGAATTTTTGTCAATAGTTAATATATTAAGACAAAATATAAAATTGAAGCAAATTATTTAGGTGACGATTTGGCATGGCAACGGAGCAGATCGGGGACAATTTTTATCTAATAAATTCAAATGTGAATCTCTAAATAATTCATGTTCCTTGTCTTTATTTCCATCGGAAATGAATAGTTAAAACTCAAATATATTTCAAATGGATTTGGTTTGAGTTCGAGTAACCTCGCTCGACCATCAATATTTTTTTAATAAAATAAAATTATCTTAAAATTTGCATACATAAATTTTAAATATTTTAAATAATAAATATAAATACATTTAATCATATATTTAATATTCTAAATTTTTAAAATTAAATAATAAAATAAATGGGACGAATTTGGAAATGGGTTCGGGTGGATATTAATATCTTAATTATCCAACTGGTTCTCATATTTTGTAACAGAAGAAAACCAAAATTCAAACTCAAATCCAATCATAATGGATTTTCTCCGTTAACTTTAAGGCAATTTTCAATAGATACCCACGAATACGGGATTATGTCATATCTATTGAGAATATACTAATCGCTAACATTATCATCGTAACACAATTCATTTAGACTTGTGTGCGTGTATGCAGCCTAATGTTAAAAGCTTGAATTTTGAGAGTTTGCGGCTCACATGATGTTCAATTCTCGCTGGATGCCAATCAACTAACTACATATAATTGGAAACTACCACCATTCTCCCTAATATACCCTTTCATTTAATCACAATTTCCACTAATAATAACCTTTAAATTGTAATTTACTAACTATTAATTCACCATCCAATCAAATTCACCCTTATTGCCAAGTGGCAAAACCTTTTTGAAATTTTCTTACCCTTTCCCTCTTTCAATCCCCCATTTCCCTCTCTTTCTCCCTCTTTCTTGTCTGCCATTTTCTCTCTCTTTTCCCTTCTTTCTCGTCTCCGATCTCTCTCTTTCCCTCTGTTTCTCGGCGTCCCTCCCCCTTCTCCCTCGTCTCTCCACCGTAGCTTCATTTCACCCTTTTCTTTTTTCTCTTTATTTTCTCCGCAAACCCTCGCACAGCCGCGGCTTTCACCGCCTTCTTCAAGTTCCGTCAACGATTTCACGAATCGGTTGTGCTGCTCAAGAATCGGTTGTGATGCAAAGTGGAGCAACTGATGAGAAGGTAAGTTATATGGTGTTAACGGTTAACCATCCTCTCTGCATTTACTCATGCTTCCATATTTTGGCATTTTCTTTTTCGATACATGATGTTACACAGTTCCGGATTTGATTTTTTTTGAAGTTCTAACTTGAATGAGGTTTATTTCTGGAATCAATTTATTCTGATATGGTTTGGTGAGATCTGGAAATCAGAATCAGTTGTTGGATATATGGTTTAAGTTGACATAGTTTTTTTATCATGTAACAATGATATTTAATTCAAAACTTGAACTTTTTCTATACAATATATTCATGGTTTGGCTGCAACAGGGGTTCATTATTTACATATGTCTGACCCTACTTTACAGGATAGTTTTGGAACCGACGGGTGTGGTGTCGAGATGAAACATATTCAGCCGTTGAAAGAGGTTACTGGTGTGCCTTTGGTTGATAAAACATTGTTAAAAATGAATTCAAATTTCCTCAGATTAAAGCCCACCCATGACACAAGGTTAGTAGCTGTTTACTCCCTAATTTCCTCTGATTCTCATGATTTGTAATCGATAAATATTAATACTTATGTAATATCCAGATCTTTCATTGATAACCGATTTACTGTTTCATCATGCTTTGATTCAAACCGCTTCAGAATAGTGTAACTGTTAGAATACTGAGAGGTTTAAATCTTTTGTTTTGCTATCATGGTAAATATAATTTTGTATACCATGTACACATGCAGTGACCTATCCTACAACATTTTCAATGGATCAATTACCAAAAGCCTGGACAATTGTTGTCATTAAATACATTGTAAGACTCTTTTATTTAACTTGAATGTACGACAAATTAGAAAATTATGGGAGAAACATGTTTTAGTCTGGACCGAGTTTGCTGGTATAGTTTCATCACCCTCTCGCACACATGAACTTATGTTAATGATTTATCTATGTTTGTTCTATTTTGGACAAGATGGCATGATTCTGTGGCAGAACCTGCAGTTTTGGTATATTACTGTTGGCTTGCATTGCTTTTGGTTTGCATTGCTTTTGGTCCGGATCAATGGGTATTACTACTGGCTTGCTTTGCTTTAGGTTTTGATATAATTCTATATAATGTGAATGCCAGGTTGTATTTGGTATTATTATTGTTATTGGGTAAAGGAAGGTTTTTGTTCCCTAATCCACATTGTAAATGGTCAAAGTTAGTTATTTGTTAGTAATTGCATATGGCAGTGGAATCAAACTTGTTTTTAAGGTTAAGGCTCCTGACTTTACATAAATCAATTAGTTCTTTGCAATGTGGTGATTTTTGCCATGTTTGATTCATCTTATTTGTTGCGTCTACAGGAGATTTTTACGATGACCAATTATTATTTGTTTATAGTTTTTCAATTTTAATTGGTCTTGACATGAAATGTAGATTGATCCACGCCATCGCTATGGACACAACTTGCATTATTATTATTAAGAATGGTGCAAAACTGATTCTGGTCAGCCTTTCTTTTATTGGTAAGATCAATTTTTTTCTTGAGGTTTAATTTTGAATATGATTTGTATACTGTTGTCATATTTTTTATTGCTTATTTTCTGTTCATCTTAGACGATTTCAAAGTGAAAATAAGACTGAGTCAAAATGAAATGTACAAATTCAGAGGATACAGTTTTCTGTTTTCTAACTTAATTTTTCTCAAAATCTAATCTACAGGTTGGATTTGGGAAATGGGAAAACGCTTGATCTTGAGCGGTGTCCCCGATCAAAGCTTCGAAAACAATGCATAAAGTATCTTGGACCTGTATGTGCATGCATCTTCTGATTGAATTTAGTACCTTTTTGTTTAGGTTGTTGTAGTTTCTTTATACTGCATAATTTCAAAAGTTCTGGCTTGTTGCTGCTGTTCTTACTGGTTTATTATTCTTCGTATTTTCGTAAACTAGAAAGAGAGAGAGAACTATGAATATATTGTCTGCGAAGGAAAAATTATCAACAACCAATCTGGAGATTTTCTTCATACTAAAAGGGATTCTGAAGATGCTAAGTGGATATTTGTAATGAGCACCGAGAAGAAACTTTATGCTGGAAAGGTAACAATTAGTTCAAGCTATGTATTGTTTCTTGTTTTCGATTTTCTTGCTCAATTCAGTCCTCTTGATACATTGTTATAACCTCGCAGAAAAAGAATGAACAGTTCCATCGTTCTTCCTTTTTGGCTGGTGGAGCTACCTTAGCTGCGGGACGACTCGAAGCCAAGAAAGGGATTCTAAAGGTATAATTAACTTCATAATTTTGCAAGATCGAATATTTTTTTACGGAGTGACTATGCACGCCGTGTTATACTATTTCAATTTATATGTGATGACAAAATGTTTGATTCTTTGTTGTTTGAGTTTTCAGTCCATCTCTGCATATAGCGGAGACTATCGCCCAACAGACGAAACCCTCGAAGCCTTCTTATCATATCTCAGGGGAAATGGTGTCAATCTTGACGAAGTTGAGGTAATTGGATTACCTTGAAAACATGTTTATGACTTTGATTAGTGTTATCATAATTTTTTGTAGAGACTGATCTTGTGTTGAGACTGCAAATTGAAGAGAAAAAGCTCCGCCTTTTAGATCTTCAGGCTCGTTTGAGGGATGAGATTGATCAACAGCAACAAGAGATAATGGCTATGCCAGATAGGCCATATCGTAAGTTTGTTAGGTTGTGTGAACGCCAGCGTGTGGAACTTGTTAGGCAAGTGCAGGCGTCTCAAAAAGCTGCTAGGGAGAAGCAACTGAAATCTATATTTCTATGGCGGAAGAAACTTCTTGAGGCACACTGGGCAATTCGTGATGCCCGTACTGCCCGCAACAGGGGGGTGGCCAAATATCATGAGAGGATGTTGCGGGAATTCTCAAAACATAAAGATGACGACAGAAATAGAAGGATGGAAGCCCTAAAAAACAATGATGTTGACAGATATAGGGAGATGTTGCTGGAGCAGCAGACTAACATTTCGGGCGATGCTGCAGAGAGATATGAAGTTCTTTCATCTTTCTTATCACAGACTGAGGAGTATTTACATAAATTAAGAAGTAAGATAACAGCTGCCAAAAATCAACAAGAAGTGGAAGAGGCAGCAAAAGCAGCTGCTGGTGCTGCACGTTTGCAGGCATGTTTCATTAACCCCTGCCCTCACTGATCCAATATTTTGAAAAAAAGTGTTTGTTAAATCCCATTTTTTCTATGCATATTAGTTTATGAGGATTCTGATTTTTTCCCATATAAACTTTCTATAAGATCATTTGCATGTCTCTGATTTATTATTTGTTTTTGACCATAGGGTCTTTCCGAAGAAGAAGTCAGAGCTGCTGCTGCTTGTGCAGGAGAGGAAGTGATGATTAGGAATCGTTTTCTGGAGATGAATGCTCCTAGAGACAGTTCATCTGTCAACAAGTGAGTTTTTGTTGATTTAGTTTTTAATATTTATTTTTGTTTTGCGTTTTTACTAAAAAATGCTCTAGGGAAGGTGTGATTGTGATGGAATTTTTATGCAAAATGTATTTATGTATTTTTTCAGTGCATTTTGATTTATATACCCTAATCATGTTTATATAACTGTTTTTAAAACTGAATTTAATTTTCTACATTCCAGGTATTACAACCTCGCACATGCGGTGAATGAAATGGTCATAAGACAACCATCCTTGTTACGAGCTGGAACATTGAGAGACTATCAGCTTGTAGGTTGCTACATTATTGAAATAGTTATTCTTTAAGTGATTGCCTTATTTTGTATTCTTGAGCAAGTTTTCAAGGCTCTGACACTTTTTTAATAAGGTTGGATTGCAATGGATGCTTTCTTTGTACAACAACAAATTAAATGGAATTTTAGCTGATGAGATGGGTCTTGGTAAAACTGTACAGGTTAGCCTTATTTTTTGTTGCTCTTCTCTTTCCTTAGATTGGAAAATATATATATCAATCTTTTTAGGCAGCTTAGTGATTTCATATTTTATAGTTAAGTTCAGCGTGTCTTACATGGGAGATGTAAAATGTTCATCTGTTTTTTAAAGGTATTGTATAATAATTTACTGTAGCAATATTTAAGCTTACGTATTTTTTTCCTTCCCTAGGTTATGGCATTGATTGCATACTTGATGGAATTCAAAGGAAACTATGGTCCACATCTTATAATAGTCCCAAATGTTGTTATGGTTAACTGGAAGGTGAGTTTTTAAACTTATTCATTTGATTAATATTACTAATTTGTAATTTTTTAACTAGAAAAACTATCTTTATTGTGCAGAGTGAGTTATATAAGTGGTTACCATCTGTGTCATGCATTTTTTATGCTGGAGGGAAAGATTATCGATCGAAATTATTTCATCAAGTAAGTGTGCCTCAAGTTATTCACGGATACCGTTAATATAGAAAGTAACGGGAAAGTTACTTTAATGTTTATCAACAGTCTGAGACTGTTTATAGAGCAGAAGTTACTATAAATTGATGTTGTCCCAATCATTAGGACTATTAATGGTCTGAAATAAATCAATACAAATAGTACTAAATTCAAATAGGAACTAATAAGATAAAATAAAATTAAGTAGAATAAAATCATCTCTCCTAATTCTGAGTATAATTTTGTTAATTACTGCTTAATTTTGTTTTCTACATTTACAATAGGTTTCTGCTCTGAAGTTTAATGTCTTGGTGACTACTTATGAGTTCATCATGTATGACCGGGCAAAACTTTCAAAAATTTATTGGAAGTATATTGTGATTGATGAAGCACAAAGAATGAAGGATAGAGATTCAGTTTTAGCACGCGACCTTGATAGGTATCGTTGTCAAAGACGTCTGCTTTTGACAGGCACACCGTTGCAGGTCTGCTTTCTTTTCACACAACATACTGCATTATTGTAAACTAATAGTGTCTGTTATTGCATATACTTTTATTTCTTTTATGCACTACTTGGATCAAACAATACCATTTCTGCCCATCAACTGTACAGTTTTTAATCTTCTTGGTCTTCCTTATTTGTTGGAATTATGCAAAATTATATTGTAGGGTCAAAATTAAAAACGATAAGCATGAAGGTGTTATAAGACCCTATACAGAACTTTTTCAATCTTGTCTCTATACTTCAAAGTAACTCCATGCAAATATTAGTGTCATAACAGACATGGCTTTACCTATTACTTTTCTTGGTTGCTTTCTACCCCAAATTATTAGATATTCTTAATGGAGTTGGTTTCAAGTCCTAATGGTGTCGAGTACGCATACTTTTTTGCTTACATTTAATTCCAAAGGGAATAAGTGTTAATTGATAAGTTGTATAGAATCTATAGATACTTGACACAATGTAAATTTTGTTGATGGGATTGGTTGTGGTGTGATTTTATTTGCAGAATGATTTGAAGGAACTCTGGTCACTTTTAAATTTACTTCTCCTTGAGGTTTTTGATAATAAGAAAGCCTTTCATGATTGGTTCTCAAAACCATTTCAAAAAGAAGGTCCTACTCAAAATGCAGAGGACGATTGGCTCGAGACAGAGAAGAAAGTCATCACAATCCATCGACTTCATCAGATTCTTGAGCCTTTCATGCTCAGGCGCCGCGTTGAAGATGTTGAAGGCTCACTACCACCAAAGGTGTGATTATAACCCTCTAACTATACTTGACCATTTGTTCTATTTCTTGTGGCTAATACCTAGGGATGGATTATAACCACAAGTAACTGCTCAAAAGACATAACAATTGGTGTTTCTTACATATCCAGCTCAGACAGTGAGTGATATTCTTGCCAATATTTTTTTTTTCCTTAATTTTTTTATATGATTATTGTGTGCCTCACTTGATTATTTCAAACATTAATTGTCAAGACATTCATAAAATAGTTAAATATATTATTTTTCTCCTATACAAAGAGTTATTGAAGCCACCTATATTTTTAATCTAATTACAGTTATATGATTTTGTGGAGCATACGTATATGTATCAAATGTTCAAGTGCCTTTAGTTATATTCTCTCTCCCTATTTGTATATGTTTTCCATTGGGTACAATGTTACACAATTGTTCAGTAAATTATGTTTCTATTTCAATTAAAGGTGTCATTTTATAAACTCTGATAAAAGGTGTCATTTTATAAACTCTGATAATTTTATGCAATTTGACCTTATCCAAATTGCAGATCCATATTTAAGGCCTTTAGACCCTAAAAAGGATCAAAATTCAAATCTCTTTAATTATTTCTAATAATAATTCATGATTATAAATATCAATTTTGAGTGATTTTTTTGTTTCTTTAAATTATACTTAACAAAAGAGTAATATTATTCATGTATTTGGTCTTAATTTAAAGCTGATACCATTTTTGCCTTACTTTGAATTGAAATTTAGTTAATTGTTTGATTAAGAATACATTAAATATGCTGTAATTATATTTATAAGTTACATACGTATCATTTAAACTTTTTAATTTAAATTAAATAAGGTGTTTTCTTATGGAAACACAATTATAACAAAGATATTTTATATTAGAAATGATATTTTGTTATAAATATAGCAATTTTTTTAAAAATAGTATTAATTGTCTATTCAATTTATAATATATTAATTACATAATCATTTTGTTTGCAAAATAAATATATGTCAATTAAATTTTTTAATTAAAAATTAAATGCACTTGCACTCACGTAAAATATAGTTCAATGCTTTACACTTATTTTGTATTTTAAATTTAAATTATTTTTCAATTTTGTGCAAGATTTTTATTGATTTAAAATATATTAAAATATTTTTTTATTAATTTTAATTGTATTTAATCTTATTTATTCAAAATTTGTTGTAATTATAATAAAAAGAAAAGCATTTAAATATTTTATTTGTAAAAAAGAAAACAATTGAGTAATGTAAAGACTAACAAAAATTTGTGATTTCGAATTTTTTTTATATACTTACTATTATTATGGATTTTGTTTCTTCAATGATATATTATAATAGAAGTGATACAAACAGTATTATTATTATTATTATTATTTTTTGTCTAAAACTCCTTATGTTACAAATGAAGCAAGTTTTAAATTAACAGTTGTGTATTCAATTTATAACATCATAAATACATGATTATTTTGTCTGCAAATTAAATATATATTAATTAAATTTTTTAATTAAAAATTATATGTGCTTGCATTTTGTTATTACATGAAATATGATTTAATGCTTTGCACTTATTTGTATTTTAAATATAAATATTTTTTTGTGTAAAAATAATTAAATATTTTTTAATCTTGTGCAAGATTTTTATTAATTTAAAATATATTAAAGTATTATTTTTGGATTAATTTTAATTCTACTTAATTCTATTTATTCAAAATTTGGTGTATTTATAATAAAATGAAAAACAATTGAATATTTTGGAACATTAAATATGAGACTAAAACTGGAGAATTCTACATAGAGCTATTACATTCAGAAAGGATTGAAGTAAAAGTGACATCAAATATCCTATATCTTATCTTATGGATTAAAATAGCTGGTTTGAGTCAAATCTCTATTAATTGATTATACTATTGATTTATAATAATATTTTTTTTAAAATAACTATTGATTTAACCATTTTAATTTGTTATAATACGGTAACATAACATCGTAATATTGTGGTATTACTTTTTTTTAATCAACTAAATAATTATAAATATTTATAGTTATTAGACATATTGGATTTATAATGATGGTGATTTGTTACGTACAGTATTTATTTTATAATATCAAGTATATATCAAAACAACAATTAAAACTTATCGAATAATCTAAGATATGAATGAACTTACCCGTGCGTCTTCTACTAATTCCTTATTAAAAAAATCATTTGGACGTTAATCAATTAATAATATTTCACTCTTTTTTTATTATTATAAAAAGTAAAAAATACACTATAATAAAAGTCGGTTCATCGTGATCCTTATTTATTGGTAGCTCCTTTTTTGTTTCAACAAATGGTCAACGGAGTGATTTGATTGACAGTTGAAATGACAGAGTTTATTTGCCCTGTACTGAAGTCGTTACAGATAGAAGCCATTTGAAAGGGAAATACCATATAGTAATTGGTAGGTTTCTTTGATTCGTAGGTTTGAATGGTAGCTAACCATATAGTAATTGGTAACCTCTGAATCTCTGTCAAAACGAATAGTTGAATATTACAGCCTCTATATATCTGAGAGCCAATTTTGTAACCATATAGTAATTTTGTAACCTCTGAATCTCAACACACCCTTTGGTTGGTTTGGCCTCTTGATTCATTCTGCTGAAAGCTTATTATCTCCCCTTCCCTTACCGATTAACCATGGGACCTGGCGGACCCGGAGGGCCTGGTGGTGGACCCGGTGGGCCCGGTGGTGGACCTGGTTGGGGGCCTGGCCCGGGAGGACCTGGTTGGGGTCCACCTGGACCCGGGGGCTTTTTTGGCGGATGTGCTAACGGTTTATGCAGCCTCATATCTTCATGGTGAGTTATAGTTATAATTATAATAATATAAACATAAGCAATTTTGATTATGAGTTACAATTGATTTAACTTTGTTCTAACTAAATTTGAATTCATTGATGCAGCTTCTACTGCTTGTGCTGTTGCTGGTTGGTGCGAGATTGCTTCGGTGGTCCACCACCACGTGGCCCTTTCTAGTACCAAGACTGATTATTATTATTATTATTATAGTTATAGTATAGTATTTTTCAAGTTTATTGTCTGCACTGAATTTCTACTGCTACTAACATGGATTAGTAAAGTTGAAGAAGGTTCACTACATGCTGCCTAATTATCTATGTCCCCAAAAATAAATTTTAATAATGGGTTGTTGTGCTATTTGCCTTCATTCTAACTTATCATTTCTATTTAATTGCATTTTTGGTAACAATATTAACGTCTTACGCCCAATACATTCATGTCCTTGTAACTTCACTTAGTGATAAGAAGCAAATTTGAATTGAATTATTAGTTGCTTGCATAAAGGTTTAATTATATTGAAGAATTATATCATGGTTGGATTTGCTAGTTAGTTCAAATTATGGTGCTTATGAGGTTACTGAGGCACCTATTAGGTTGCTGTTTTTAAAATGTTTTTTATTTATATTTTCCAAAATTTTGCAAACACACTATTAATTACAAATTTTTTAAGATAAAACAATTCAGTTACAGTGAATGATATTCTACTGCACTATAAGCACTCTTCTAAAATACACCATCAAATATGGTATTAGGAATTTAGGATCAAATGTAATAATTTCTCAGACTAATAGAATTTTTTTAAAACAAACCCGACTAATTTCATTAGCAATTTCTTTGAATGTAACTCTTTTCTTGAAATAAATATTTTCAAAGGAAACAATATATATTTTGGAAAGCTCATCAAGTAAAAAGGGAAGAAATGACTTCAATGAGCATAAAAGAGAGTGAAGTTTTAGAATGATTTGGGAAGTGGCTAAAGTTTTTTTTTTTTCTAATATTGACAAAATTGATCTTTAACCTACTACTATAAATAATATATTTTATAACAAAACTTTCATTTCATTTAACAAAAAATTAATGTATAATACTAAGGCGCATCATGTTTTATTTATTTATAATTAAATATCACATATTCCATCGATTTCTAAATATAATCAAAAGAAAGAATAATTCCTGATATACATCGAATACCAACAATAACAATTTATGTTTTTATTTATTTAAAAGAGATTAATTTCTTTTTTATTTTAAAACTAATGATATATTCTTTCGATTATCTTTAATAATCAAGAGATTAAATAATCATAATTTTACTATAAAAACACTCGATACTTAGATTTTATTATAAACCTAACTTATATGTAGTCGCTCCAAACTTCTAAGCATCATACTTTGAAATTGATTGCAAAACTGAAAAAATCTTCAAAGTTATTCTATCTTGAACGAAACATTTTTTTCTGCTCTTGCAATTCATCACAACATAATGGTGTTGTTGTTGTTGTTGTATTTTTGGAATAATCTTCCTATGTTGTCAATCAAAGAAAACACTTTGTAATTTATTGTTTTCCTCAGTTGACAACATTGAGAAATTTATTCTTAAACATGTTGTAAATTGTCATGAAAACATTCGCTCAAGATAATGAAATCATTGAACAGATCTCTGGGATAGATTGCAAGTGCAGAAAAAAATTTCAATGCTTAGAATAGATAACTTATCAGAAATTGGATGTATGCAATCCATCGAACTTGAAAATATTTGTTGTTATCCAAGAATCCATTGTCAAAATATGAATTTGTTTAAACAGTGTATTTTAATATTCTGCATAAACAATATAATTTAAAAAAGAACTTATATCCCTCGGGTTTTTAAGGAAACTTACAGGTATATGAGACTTGGGATAAAATATATTTTATTGTATTTTTTATTTAAAAAAGACACATTATATCTCGGTTTTGATAAATAACTAAGGGAAAATATAAACGTGTTTATTAAGTTTTTTTTACCGTCCTTAAACAAATATTTGTCGTCCATTTAAAGAGTATCAACGCTCAAGACATTGTCATTAGTGATCCGCGTGAAAGCTAAAATACATTATAAAAACATTTTGAATATTAAAAATTGATAATGAAACATTTGACATGAAAACTTTGAAACTTAATGAAGCATTTATTTTATTTGGGAAAAGTTCTCTAGGATGGATTGCAAAAGAAGAAAATTATTTGGGTTCAAGATTTGTGTTCTTAAACAATGTAATATTATATGTAAACAATGTAGTTTGTAAACAAATTAATTTATTAATATTCTGTGTAAATAATATAATGAGTACTTAAAAAAAATTATCTTTCCCCTCAGTTTTAGGCATAAACCGAGAGGTATGTGGAGCTAGTTTTGAAAATATACAAATGTTGTTGTGAAAACGATGCTTAGAAAATAGAGTATGATCGGTTTTTTTATTAACAAGAAAACCACAAAGTAAAGGAAAAGATAGAAGAGAAGAGAAAGAAGACAATTCAAAGTGGTTTAAAACTGGATTCTTGATTCAATTACACATTAGGAAACAATATTTACAATTGAATCTCAATTACACCATTTTCTCCCTTTGATTAGGATTATCATGGATTGGTGGAGAATTGAGAACTAGTATAATATTTATAAGAAAACTAAACCCTAAATTTCAACTAATATACAAAACAATTGGCCCAACAGATTGGCTTAATTCAACATGCTAACTTAAACAACAAGCTAACATAATTCGACAAGCTAACTAAGACATCTGTTTGAAAGAACAAACTTCTACTACAATATACACATCTTCAACTTCGACAGAGTCTGCTATAACAGTAGCTTATAACCCATAAGCCACAAATCTCCATCTTAGAATAAATTATGAACCACGAAACCAACTAGTTATCATCATGTTGTCTCATCAGCTGCATACAGTGGAAACACTTGTAACTTGGAAATGTCTTGGTGATCATATCAGCAACATTGTCATTAGTCAAAACCTTCAGCACTTGGACTTGTCCACGCTCTATTATTCTCTGATGAAATGCAGCCTCACATCGATATGCTTGGTTCACTCATGATAGGCTAAATTATTCGACAAATGTATTGCACTTTGATTATCACATTTAACATTGATGGTTCGACCTTGGAGTTTCAGTTCTTTAGCAAAACCTTCAAGCCACAATGCTTCTTTCACAGCTTCAGTCAGGACAATATACTCTGCTTCAGTGGTTGATAAGGCAACAACCTTCTGAAGAGTTACTTTCCAACTGATTGTCGTGCCAAACATAATGAACACATATCTTGAAATAGATTTTTTGGAATCCATACAACCTACATAATTAGAACCGAATGTAGCGAGCGATTTTTGTCGGTGACGCGGCCACCTTATCGCTGGCTTTTCCTCACCGCAATGGTAGGAGGGGGTGCTACTTTCTGATTTCTTATTTATCCCATGAAGCTGGAAGGGAAAGGGAAGCTATCTAAAACTAACCTTGCACGCAAATGTTTAATAAACGCTTAAAGAGATTGGCGGGTCCGGGGTTAGGTTATACAATGAGGAGTTGTCAGTTACCCATCCTATATGTGGTTATCCACAGAATATTAGCTTTAGGTTTCGCTTTATACTTGATGGTGTTTATCCGATAATGGGTTGGGAAAGTTTCTTGGGAAGTATGAGTGAGTGAGTGATTTTTTATTTGATTTCGGGCTTGCCCGAGGTTTTTGGTAAGGTACTAGACCTAGATTTTTTTGATTAGTATGAAGGTACTGGACCTAGAGTTTCGGATTAGTATGCTCGCTAAGGTTTCACAATCTTATGCCTACGTATTCCCGTTTAAACGAAACAGGGAAATCAGAGCAATTGTAGTTCCTCCTATGCTAAGGGAGGAAAAAGATGATGTTTTGGTGTCTTGTTCGAAGCCCAAGATTGAAGCTAAAAGGTTTATTTGTGTCTTGTTTAAAGCCCAAGATTGAAGCTAAAAGGTTTGACTGAGAGAGAACTTGTCATCTCTAAAGAGGTATTGTTGATTTTTGTGTGCCTTGATCAAAGCCCAAGGTTGAAGCTAAGAGGTTGATGGACTCCACTGGGGAAATCCTTACCCAAAGCCTAAGAGGAGGTTGGGTAAGACCGACTCAACAAGAGAGTGTGTATATTGGTATCTTGTACAAGGCCCAAGATTGAGGCAAAAGTGAGATTGACTATTTTGGGGATATCATTATACAAAGCCTAAGAGGGGGATGAAAGTTTGTCTTTTCTGGGGAAAATGTTCTATCTGTCTTGTACAAAGCCCAAGATTGAGGCTAAAAAGGATTTTAACTCCGCCGGGGAGGTTTGTATGTGTCTTGTACAAAGCCCAAGATTGAGGCTGAAATGCGAAATTTAACTGACTCGGGTGAGAATATTTTAGGTGTCTTGTACAAAGCCCAAGACGGAAGCTAAAAGGATTTGACTCTGCTGGAGAGTATTATCTGTCTTATACAAAGCCCAAGATGGAGGCAGAAAAGAGTTTGACTCTACTTAGGAATTTATTTCGCAAAGCCTAAAAGGCTCGCAGGAACTGACCCTGCTAGGGAAAATGTTTATCCCCAAGTTTAAGAGATGAAAATTTATGTCTTGTACAAAGCCCAAGATTGAGGCTAAAAGGGTTTGACTCAACAAGAGAGTGCTTTTATCTGACCTGTACAAAGCCCAGGATTGTGGCTGAACAAGCTGGAGGATTCATTATACCAAGCCTAAGAGGAGGCTAACTTCCACTAGGGAGCATCTTTATACCAATCCTAAGATGAGTCTGGAAAAAGATTGACTCGATAAGAAAGTATTTTTATCTATCTTGTACAAAGCCCAAGATTGAGGCTAAAAGGATCAACTCAACATGAGAGTGTTTTTATCTGTCTTATACAAAGCCCAAGATTGAGGCTAAAAGGGTTAACTCAACAAGAGAGTCTGGAATGTGATTAACTCAACAAGAGAGTCGGGAAGTTGATTGACTCAACAAGAGAGTCTGAAAAGGTTAGCTCCACTGGGGAGAATCATTGTACGAAGCCCAAGAGGAGGCTGACTATGCTGAGGAAATGTCATTATACAAAGCCTAAGAGGAGGATAGCTTTATGCTGGGGATTATTGAGATCCCGAGGCATGTCCAAGTGGGGAATCGAATCTTGCTGAGGGCTCTAGAAGAGTTGAGATATCAGATGCCTTGAGGTTCTGATTTGGGATAGTGTTATATTGATGATAAACTGACCCTGGCTTGGGGATTTTTGGGAGAGAGTGTGGGTTTTAGGACCCATGGGTTTAACTCTACTGGAGATCGATCCAGAATGATCGGGGTTTCTTCCTATGTTTATGGGGAACTTGAGAATGTCTTTGAGACTCAAGAGGTAATTAGACTATCCAAGTCTACTGGTGTGGAAGAGTTTTATCCTTTGTATGATGCCCAAGAGAATGCAGGTGTTTTAAGGGATGAGAATCAACCCTGAATTGGTCTGAGATTTGACACTAGAAAGACTGCTCTAGCAAAGGATGACTAAGTTATGTCTTATACCTTTAAGAGGTCTTCAGGGTCCTTGTATTAAGCCCAAGAAAAGGCATGAGAACTTCTAAGAAGCCGGAGGGTCCTTGTACAAAGCCCAAGAGGAGGCGGGGATGCTTTTAGAAAGCCTGTGGGTCTCAAACCAATAAAAGTTCAAGAAATGCTATTCACTGAGAATAGATCATTTAGTGAAAGTTTTGAGGTTTGAAGAAACTCAAGAGATGCTATTCATCGAGAATATATCAACTCTGGGGAGTAGAATTTCTTTGACAATTTCTAGGGGTGACAGTCTGAGAAAAGGTTCACGAAGAATACTGTCTTTCTCTTTGTTCCATATTGTATAAGCCCAGGAGAAGGCAAGACTGTATCTAGAAATCCTATGGGGATCTTGTTTTGACTGTATTAAAGAGTGATCAAACTGGCTTTACCTAGTTCTAGACCTAGTTGTCGGGGAAACTCTAAATAACTATACTAGCATATATACAGTTGATATATGACAAGTATGTAAAAGGGTATGAAAGAAGACTTACAGTGCACAGCTTCCCACAATACAGATATATATATATATATATATATATATATATATATATATATATATATATATATATATATATTATATATATATATATATGAAAGCGAGTAAATGAAAGTTGTTTAAAACTTACAAGCGAGCAAGCTTTCATACTGTATTGTTAGTTATTCAAAGAAATTAAAGAAAGTTTTGATAACAACATATATATTGAATCTAAATCAAAAGGGAAGTTGTTTTGAAAAGATTTTTGGGGTTTATACTCAAGGAGAGGCCCAAGGTTTAACAGTGATCGCACCGTTGTTTTGAAAATCGCAGAGGGACTTATGCAATGACTCAGGCCCACAGAGGTTTATTTACAAAAGGGTTGGGTCTTACAACTAAAGGAGAAGCCCAAGGATTGTTTTGAAAAATAAAGATGGGACTTACAACACGAGGGAAGGCCCAGATGATTTGTTTTGAAATAACGATCGCTCCGAGATTCTTTTAACGCAGAGGGACTTATACAATACCTGAGGCCCAAAAATGGTTTTGGTTAAAAGGGGATTGGGTCTTACACTCTATTAGAGGCCCAACCCAAGGAGTTAGAAAATGAGTAAAGGTGGGTCTTATAGCTCAAGGAGAAGCCTAGGTGATTTTGTTACAAAGGCGACGACCGCGCCGAACTTTTGAAAATATATAGAGGGACTTATACAATGTGTGAGGCCCAAAATATTTTATTTACAAAGGGGTGGGCTTACACTCTATCAAGAGGCCCATGAGTGTTTTGAAAAAGATTGATGAGGGTGAAATCAACCAAAACCCTGATTTTGTTAAAAATAGAACTAATTTTGATTAAAAATTAATAAAATTATTGAAAACATGTGAGAAATGAGTTGTGATTTTGGGTCAATGTCTCAAAAATCATGTTTTTATCCACAAAATGATTGAAAACCATTCAAGTTTGGAAAATCAAGAGAAAGAAAATTTTTAAAATGTTAAAAAACAAATAAAAATTAATTCTTTGCAAAAATATCAAATATATGGAATAAATAATATTTTTGGGAAATTTTTGTAAAATAAAATATTTTAACATTTTTGTGAATTTTGAAAAAAAGAATCAACTCAAAATCATTAAAATTCAGAAAGACATTAATTTTTGAATCAATTAAATAAAATAATAAAAATTCAAAAATTCAAAAGTTTGAAAATGGGCGCCAAGAACACCTTGTTCTTGCCCGCGTGCCCTGTTTTTGTCTGATTTGCATTTTCTCATCAATCTCACTGAATACTTGATGAAATCACACATTGCACATATCAATCTGCTCGTTTTCAACTCACGATCATGTCTATGGTCTTTAATTTCATTTATTTTAAGTATGGAATGATAAATCAAAGAGAAACCTCAAGAACCCTAATTTCTGCATGAAGGCTGAGAAATTTCATACACGAGTCATACAAAGCAATCAAATGAGGGAAAACACTCCATACATGATTATGAACATATGGAAAAATTATTGTGCGAGGAAATATGCATGAATCATGAGATGACCAAGTTTAGGCTTACTTGAATGTCGTGGCAGTAAGAGCAATTTGATTTTTGAGTTGGATGTGTTACAGATGAGTTGTGATTATCTGAACAGCTTCCCTACACCATATGGAGTGTGTTTGGACCCTTGGACCTGCTTGGAGATGACTGGATCACTTCATGGTGTGTTGACTGGTTATAGGCCTCAAGTGGATTTTGAGGTCTATGATTTTGGACTTCCAGCAATTTTTTGAGTGTTTGATCAGCTCAAATATGTTATGTGGGAAGTGTTTGAGTGATTGGTTTAGTTGGAATTGCTCTCAAATTCAAAACCCGATGGTGACTTGAGTTAGAAGGCAAATTTGGAGTGAAAGAGGTGATTTTGAGGAAAGCATCAGTTTGGGTGCTTGGTGTACTCAAACTGAGCACAAATGAGCTTTATTTATAGTGTGTCAAGTTTGTTTTGCAAGCAATAGTGAATGGCAACTGGTACAGGTCTGTGGCCAATTGTGATCAAATGGAATCTCAAGTCTCCTCTAGCCATTGACTTGAGATTAAAGCACAGGCTTTGTAACTTTGGTTCAGAGATAAACTTGGACTGAATTCAGTTGGAATAGGATCAGTTCATGCCACCTTGGTGTATGCATTGAATGCTTGGAAACAAAATTGGATATTTGGCATCTTTGTAGCCTTTTAGGTTTGGCATGCTACTTATAGATTCTTGGACTTTCGAGGCTTGGAGATCAGATCATCCCCCTTGGATTTGATCCTCAGATGTGTCCAAAATGATGACAAGGCTTGGATTTATCAGATTTGGACAAATCGAGAAAATGTGCATAATTCTGCCTTGAAAAACCAGTTCAGGATGCCATGTTCCAAGGGTTGTATCTCCTTGCTCAAATGGAATTTGGAGATGATCTGGTACTTGTTGGAAAGCCCTTATGGCATACTTCAACTTTGATGTCCATTCCTAGACCTGGTTTGACTTGGATCAAGGTGAAAAATGTCCCTAAATTATGGAAAAAGTAAGGCAGATTTTGACTTAGTGAAAATTTCACTAAGTGTTGGAAAAATGTCATTTTCATGTTTTCAGCCATTTTGATCACTCCATAACTTAAAATCCATGAAGAATTGGAATGAGATGTAGTTGACACTTTTAAAGTGTGTAATGAGAGCTATAAATCCATCTTTGGACCATCCAAAATGTTTGCTTGGATCTCAAGTTATGATCCTTGGAAGTTGGTACCCTAGCCACTTTGTTCCATAACTTAGAAAATTTCTAAGTTTTTTATGGTTACCCCTTTTACAAGTTAACTCACTTTCTTTGATTTTTCTTGATGAATGATGATTCAAATAACATATTAACATTTTTTTAGGGTTAAGGAACCTTGGTTGACCAAAAAATAAAAAAATCAAACCTTGACTTTTTGTACAGTTCACTTTTTTATCAGATGAAATTCAAACTGTGCGATCCTTTATGAAATCAAGTCCTTGACCTAAATAAAACCTAATGGATGGACTCCATAGGTGATATAGGGTATATTGAATCATGTCCCATGGTTTGAGAGCATGTCTTGGTCAAAAGTCAAAGGCACAGTTGACTTTTTCTTCTAAACCCTAATTATGGTCCAGGAGAAATTGAAACTTGTGGGCCAAGCTTCTTGGATCAATCCATTGTTGTAAATGGATCAATATGGGGTATTTTAGACCCTCAAATAATGTCTTGAGGTCTTGGCTCATGTTTTGTCCCAAAAGTCAACTTAGGGGTGAATTAGGTCAAGAAACCCTAATTCCTGATTTTTGGTAAATGCATCCCCTGAGGTTAAATTAACTTGATGATTGGGTTCATGAGGTCCCTTGGAGTATTTTGGGTTATGCTTTGAAGCATTGGCTCATGCCCAGATGGAAACTTTCATCTGGAGGCCTCAGTCGACCAAAACCCTAATTTGGTGACACTGGCGATCTTGAGGCTTGATCCAATTGGAATGCTGCAACCTTGTGCTTAATCCTTGATGTGGGAGTCCTCTTGATTCTTTATGGAGGTTTGAGAGGTTAGACAAGTTAAAGTTCATGTCATTTCTTGATTGATCCTTTGTCTAAGTGCTCAGAGAGGGCTTGAAACCCTAATTCTTGTTTGTGGTGGATGCTCAAACATCTCTGTGGATATTGATGAGGCATGATGATTCACCCATATTGTAATGATGATTTGCCCAATGATGGGAAATCTTGGTGGTCAAAATTTGGGGTATGACACCGAAAAATCCTTCGATTTCGACTTTGTTACCATCACCACAGACTCAACCATAAATCAGGACTCTGCTCAGAGACCCATTTATGTACCTTAGAATTCACTTCAATGTTTGCTAGTGTGTCTTTCCAAGATTGGCCATGTACCTGCTCACAAGGCACACTGCATATGTTATGTCTGGCCTCATATAGACCATAACATACATCAAAGAACCTATTATACTAGCATGTTAAATGCTATTCATATAGGCTCTTTCAACTTCAGTACTAGGACTTTGAGTCGTACTCAGCTTAAGGATTATTCGATTTTAAAACAGGCTTTGAATTCGACATACCAATCTTGTTGAGACTCTTCAATACGTATGTCTCTTGGGATAAGCATAATCTCGACTGCTTTCTATCTCTCTGGATGTTAATCCCAAGCATCCTAGAGGCAGCTCTCAGATCCTTCATGTCAAACAACTTATTGAGTTCAACCTTCACCTTTATAACATCTTCGACATTGTTGCTTGCTATGAGGATGTCATCCACATAAAGCAACAAAATAACAAGTGAATTTACATGTCAAAATCTGAAGTAAACAGAGTGGTCAAACTGGCTCCTAGTGAAACCTATGTGTACCATGAACTTGTCGAATCTCATATTCCATTATCGAGGAGACTGTTTCAGGCGATACAAATACCTATTCAATTTGCACACATAATCATCCTTGCTCTTTTCTGTATACCCTTCAAGTTTCCTCATCGGGATTATTTCATCTAAACCCCTATACAATAAGGTTGTTTTCACATCCATCTGTTCAAGTTCTAGGTCGAACTTTGCCACCATGGATAACAATATTCAAATGGATATGCGCATTACAATAGGTGAGAACACATCATTAAAGTCGATGCCTTCTTTTTGAGTGAACCCCTTAGAAACCAACCTTGCCTTAAATTGCTTCGACATCACTCATTTGATTCCTTCCTTAACCTTAAAAATCCACTTACAACTGACTAACCTGGCTCCAACAGGTTTCTTGATCATCTCCCAAGTGTTATTATCATGAAGAGATTACATCTTATCATCCATGAATTTCACTCATTTAGTCTTATTTCGAATCCTCAGAGCTTCCTTGTAGTCTCTAGGTTCTTCGTCAAGAACCTCACTTGCAGATATTAAGTTGAATGCTATGAGATCTGCAAAACCAAGACTTTGAGGTGACTTGATGACTTTTCTTGACCTGTCTCTTACCAGCAGGTAGTTATTATCAGTCTTCTTATCTTCATTAATAACTTGTATTTACTCTTTGACTTCATATGGGTTATGCAATTCAGTATCACATGCTCCACCTCAACAGGAATTTCTTCCTATTCCAAATCTTCTGCAGAGATCTTTGATTTTTGACGAACATCGACAGTTTTCTTGAAAGTCATTTTAGATTTATTGAAAAATACATCTTGACTTATAATACTCCTCCCATGACCTGGCTCTATGCACCACAACCTGTAAGCTTTGACTCCTTTAGGGTATATAAGAGACATACATCTCAGAGCTCTAGGTTCGACCTCATCTTCCCTAATATAAGCATAGGCTACACAACCTAATACTCTATGTCTGTCGAGATTAGGTGGATTCCCCGACCAGACTTCTTCAGGTATATTCATCCTTAAGGCAATTGAGGGACACCTATTTATCAGGTAATCTGCCTCAGCCCATAACACCTTTTTCAATCCTGTCCTAACAAACGTGCATCAAACTCTTTTTAGAATGGTTCGATTAAACCTTTCAGCCAAACCATTCTGTTAGGGAGTACCTACAGTAGTTATGTTCCTTGCAATACCAGACGCATCACAATAGCTATCGAAAGCCTCATTGTAAAATTCAAGATCATTATCATTCATAAATCTCTTGACCTTCTTGTCAGTTTGGTTTTCGACCATAGTCTTCCAATTTTGAAAATTTTCATCCTTATCTTTCTGAATGAATACCCAAAATTTTCGTGAGTAATCATCAACTATGGATAGAAAATATCTTGCACCTGAGCGTGAAGAATTTCTTGCAGACCCCCAAAGATCCACATGGATATAATCAATAGATTCATGTGTTCTTTGTTTACCTTTGTTAAACTTCACCCTACTGGATTTACCAAATACACTAGGTTCACTAAACTCTAGTTTTTCGACCTTATCACCACATAGCAGATTTTGTTTCAACAATTCGACTAGGCCTTTTACACTAACATGGAAAAGTCTCTTATGCCATAGCTCAGTCTTTGACACAGGTTTTGTGGATCCCACATCTGCTGAACCACTTACAACCTCACCCTCAAGGGTATACAGGACTTGCCTCTTGATGCCTCTCAAAACTTCCTTCGACCCTTTCATT
Organism: Lathyrus tuberosus; assembly: GCA_022829125.1. NCBI lineage: Eukaryota > Viridiplantae > Streptophyta > Magnoliopsida > Fabales > Fabaceae > Lathyrus > Lathyrus tuberosus. Next base: position 210,636 of record JALAZF010000205.1, on the reverse strand, counting down.
AACCTTAGGATACTTTGCTCTCGATTGAAAACATAACATTTCTTGTTGAATTCACCAAGAGAAATCAAATCCAAGTTCATGTACATACCTGACATCAGTCAATAGCCTTATTGACTCATATGAAACTTGAATCTCACAAATCCAATTTCTATAATCTTGCAGGCTGTGTTGTTTCTCATCAACACTGATCTACCATCTTGATCACATAACTCCTTAAATACATATTTGTTTAGAGTCATGTGCCAAGTACACCCTGAATCCCTAATCCACGCCTTTCTCGAGTCACCGCTTGAAACCACCAGGACATGAGATGATTCATAATCATCTTGCACAATAGCTACATTACCATTATCCTTTCCACCATGATTATTCATTCGATCAGGGCACACCTTTCTTGTATGTCCATCCTTCTTACAATGATAACACCTAATTAAAGGAGCATTGCCACCATAAGAATTATGTAGAACTTTACCATTTCTTCTTCTCAAACCTACCATCTTTCTTCAAGATTTTTCCCTTAACGGACAAAACTTCACCTACAAAAGATGGCTTATTTTCCTTTCGTTTATTTAAATCCTTAGTGTACAAGGTTGTTTGAACTTCTTCAAAGGTCAATGAATCTCTTCCATACAAGAGAGTTTCTTTGAAGTGAGCATGAGATCTTGATAAAGCACACAACAACAACAACGCTTAATTTCATCATCAATCTCGACCTCGATATTTTCAAGATCAAGAGTCAACTTGTTGAACATATCCAGCTGCTCAGCCAAGACTTTATCTTCACTCAACTTAAATGAATACAAAGCTTGCTTCAAGTCAAGGCGATTGACCAATGATTTGGTCATATATAACCCCCCGAGTTTGCTCCACGCACCTGCTGCAGTCTTCTCCTTTGAAATTTGCCTCAGAATCTTATCACCAAGGCTCAAGATGATTGCACTGTGGGCTTTCTCGATCATCGTCGTCTTCTCCTTCTTCGTTAGGGAAACATCCATTTTTTTCGATCCTTTTAACACTTTTGACAAACCCTATTGAACCATTAGGGCTATCTTCAAGCGCCACAAACCAAAATCATTCACACCTGTGAATTTCTCAATATTATACTTTGTTAACTACATCTTCTCCTCAACGCTCACTGAACTAATTTGTTATGAAAATGATGCTCATAAAATAGAGTATGATCGGTTCTTGTTTAACAAGAAAACCACAAAGTAAAGGGAAAGATAGAAGAGAAGAGAAAGACAATTCAAAGTGGTTTAAAACTGAATTCTTTATTCAATTACACATTAGGGAACAATGTTTACAATTGAATCTCAACCTCACCATTTTCCCCTATGATTAGGATTATCAGGGATTGATGGAGAAGTGAGAACTAGTATGTTATTTATAAGAAAACTAAATCCTAGCTTTCAACTAACACACTAAACAATTGGCCCAACAGTTTGCCTAATTCAACATGCAACTTAAACAACAAGCTAACATTATTCGACAAGTTAACTAAGACATCTGCATCCAAGAACAGACTTCGACTAGGACATGCCCATCTTCAACTTCGACACAGTTTTCTACAACACTAGCTTATACCCCATAAACTATAAATTCTATTGTAAGGGGTCGAACCAATGACCATTTCAAATATCCCCTTAGTTATTCTAAAATCGAAGGGTATAGTGGAGAGTTTTCATGATGTCATTCGTTACCTCGCCTCTGTAACCGAGGTTATATCAACTTCGCGTCCGAGGTTAAAAGTGTTTTTTGTATTAGTGACCCATGCACGAACAAACCATATCATTCAACTGATATGGAAACGACTAGTCAGATCAAAATATGTGGGAGTGAATTCGGGAGTGGGGGCTCAATCAAATTTGATTGTTCAACCATCACAATTTTTTCAATTTAAGTTGAATTTAATGGTGCTCGATCAAAGTTGATTGTTCTGATGGACGTACAAAATTTCAAAATTAATTTTTTCTTTAAAAAAATTAAAGTTTCTAATGTAAAAAAAATAATATTAGTACTAATTCAAGCAAAGTCACAAGTAAAATCCCGGGCCCTACCCGACACGACCTAATGAACAAATCACATGTGGTATTGAATTGAAATCGCTCCATCGATTTGGAAAAATTGTATACCTCTTGAGGCATAACCTAAGGAGACCATTTCCACTTTATACCAATTTGAAAAATGTGAATGTTGTCTAATGAGAGACTTAATGAGTTTTGTCAATTCACTACTCACACTTTTAGTTTAACACATCGTTTGAAAAAAATTTGGGTTGATAGCCATTTGCCCCCTGCCATATAGGCGCTTTTCGAAAAACCCCCGTATTAAAAAAACTTGCAAAAAATACCCTAACATTTGAAAATTCTCTCAATTTTGACCTTCATCACGCCTGGTCAGCAAAAATGCTGACGTGTCAGGTTTTTTTTTAGTGATGTGGAAGGCCAAGTGGCTTTTTAATTTTATTTTTGAATTATTTTAATGCCACCTTGGCATTTCGTTTTTTATTTATTTTTGGTTTATTTTAAAAAAATATGTCACATGTTCAAGATTTGTTACAGGTGAGAATTGAACCCATCTGCTTTCTTTTATTGGTAACCCTCCTTACCACTAAGTCAATCAACTTCTTTTGTTATTCCATGCTTTTAAAATGTATATATTATATATTTAATATTTTTTTCTATTTATTTTAACATTAGAATTTAGTATTTAGTTTAATAGTTTCTAATAATACTAATAGTTTAATATTGCTATTCAATTTAGTTTTTATTTAGTTTTTATTTACGAATATGTTAGAATTTATTTATTCAATTTAGTTTAATACTAATAGTTTCTATTAATAGTTTAATAGTTTAATAGTTTTTAATAATACTAATAAACTAATTTAATTTTTGCTACAGTAATTTAATTGAATATTATTTTGGTTTTATTTGAATATTTTGGGTTTTACTCAAAACATTATTAAACCAATATTATTACTAGTATATTAATTTGGTATGTTAATTTAGTATATTAATTTAGTTATAAAATGTTAATTTAGTAATAAAATGTTAATTTAGTATGTTAATTTAGTATATTAATTTAGTACAGTAATTAACATTTAAATATAAATATTAATATTAATTTAGTTAAAATATTTAAATATAAGCGTTAATATATTTTTAGTTAAACTAATTTAATAAACTAATTTTTGACTAATTTTCAGTATAGTAATTTTACAGTAATATTTTTAGTAATGTTCCCAAACTAATGTTACAGTATAGTATAAACTAATTTTCTTAACGTTTTATCTAATTTAATATATATTTTAAACATTTTAACTAAATTAATATTAATATTAAAACATAATATATTTTAGTCATAAGATTAATATATTTTAGTAATAATAACGATAATAACGTTAATAACGTTAAATAATATTAAATAACGAATAATATACTAAATAATATTTTAGTTATAATATATAACATATACTAAATAATATAATAGAAATATACTAAATATCAAAAAAATCATTAAACACTGAATATTAAAGGAAATATGTAATATATACATTTGAATAGCATATCATATTAGAAAAAACAAACTAACCTCGTGGTAGTACCTATCTTATGTAATATTGAGGTCATGGGTTCTATACCCACCTCTAGCATTTTTTGAATGTTTATATATTTTCAAAAATAAATCAAACAATAAATATAAAATGAAATGCCTACGTGGAAATAAAAATAAACAAAAAAGGCCAACTCGTCATCCACATAAGAAAAAAAAATTTAAAAAAATAATAAATACCTTCCACGTCAGCATTTTTGATGACTGGATGTGATGAAAGTCAAAATTAAGAGAATCTTCAAATGTTAGGGGAATTCTTGCAAGTTTTTTTTACAGGGGATTTTTTGGAAAGCGCCTATATGGCAGGGGGCAAAATGACTATTAACCCAAAAATTTTCAAAAAAATAAATTTCATAAGTTATAAGTAGCAACAAACACTTTTATAAGATAGTATATTATCAAAGGTGTCGACAAACTAGAGCCTTAATATAGCAAGTAAGATTTAGATTTAACAAGAGAGTCAGTATTCTCGAACTATATCTATATGACATTATACCCACATACAAATTTTTCTTAGGGTGTATTCACAAAAAGCTTATGCAAAAATGGAATTGCGTGTCTATCTCAATTTAGCAAACACTCTTAGAATGTAGGTGTAAATACACTTTCTGTCCTTCTAGTTTGATGATTTTTAACTTTTAGTCCCCACATTTTAAAAACTAACTTTTTGATTCCGTAAATTTACTTCGATTAGAATTTTGTTGGCCCCCCTCCAATTTTACAGACATGGTAGTGCTGATTATGAACAAATAAAATTTATCAATTGACAATGATGATTAGAATAATTTATTATTTAATATTTTTTTACACAATAAATTGATTTATTTAATCAAGTTTAAAAGAATTTTAAAAAACTTATTTTGGGCTTTAGACCCAAATCTTCCTAACATCTCTTCAACCCACAATTGCTCAATAAATAGTATTTTTTAATTAAAAATTTAAATTTTATTAATATTTTAAAAAATTAAAAATAAATATTTATTTATTACTTTATACAAAATCGTTTATTAACAAAACTTTATCACTTTTTTTAAAACATTTTTCAAAAACCCTTGTTTTCCTTCTTCTCTACCTTCCAAATAAAGTTTAAAAAAACTATTTCTTACCTTACCATATACACTACTAGTAACACGAAAAAAAACGATATACATATAATATTACTTTACTAAACTTTTAAATAAAATTGTACAATAATTGACTAAATAAAGTGGAAACAAAATTGAAAAACAAATCAATATAATGACAAAAACAGAAACTGTATCGTGAGTGTATGACACTGCGATTCCGACCGTTGGTATACTTTTTAACTTCATGCACGCTCCTAAATAAATCCGTAACCCAAACACTCACCCATATCCACATGGTAACCGGGGTAAGGTGGTATGGGTCGGGTCATGATGTTATATACACGTGGCACAATATAATTGGTTGGGATTCTATGACAAGCCAAAGAAAGTGAAAAAGAGAAGTAGAAAGAACTCAAAGAAGAATATTTATGGTGCTACTCTCCTCGTGAGTCCCTTGAGTGGACGCTACTCCACCACTGTTTCAGAGCACACACAACAAACCAATTCAATCAAGTACTTTCTATCTTCTTCTTCCTTTTTACATTCAATTTTACGCAATGTGCATATTTTAAACTCCGAACCTTCGTTCTTTCTTCTCTGGTTTTGATTTTAGTTTCGTTTCTACCGAATTTGAGTTTCACTTCGGTTACTAATATAGTAGAATGAGTTTCGTCGTTATGTTTTTGTGTGTTACTCTGAAAACCGGTGCATTTGTTACTTAAAGCTTATCTTCATAATCTTAGGGTTTTTTGTTTTTCCTCAAAAAATTCAAAGCATGTATAGTTAGACTTTTGCAATTTTATTTTAATATTTGAATTTCATGTCTCTGTTTTATTTTATTGTTTGTTTCTATTGTAATTTTTGTTTGTTTGATATATAGGATCTTAGGGTTAAGTAAGAAAAGAATGAAGGAGAAAATGGCTGGAATGAACAAGAATCAACAATCAAATTGGTGGTGGCTTGATACTCATTCTAACACTAAACGTTCCCCTTGGCTTCAATCCACTCTATCTGGTATGCTTTTTTTGTTTGTTTTACTTCTGATTTTCTCATTATCAATTTGCTATAAGAATCTCTTTTTTTAATGGCTTATGTATGTATTCAATTATTGTTGCTTTGATTGCATGAAGAATGTTGTTGGTGGAGTTATCCCTATACTGATTCTTAAAAATTGAAATGTGTATTGTTTGGATTGTCTGATCTTTGGTCGAACAAACGGCGGTTAATGTCGCTAAATGTGTGAATGCGGGTTCTTCTGATTTCGGACATAGTTGTTGTTTTATCAAAATCAGACGGTCTTAATTCAAGTTCGGTAACTTCAATTGTAAAATTTAGATTTTTTTTGGATAGTCAAATCTTGATCGAACGGCTATCAATGGGTTATCAAGAGCGGGGAATCTGAATCAGATTTGGATTCTATCTTTGTTTTTTACACTTTAATGATTTGCCCCTGATAGATCCGTTGTCTATCTTCATAAATTGTTTAAGCTTTGTACCTGCAGACAAAATTTATTGTGTTGAAAGAAAAAGGAGAATAATGGTCCTACCATCTTAGAAAAGGTTATGATTTGTTTGAATGTTGCTTTAAATGTTCTTTTTCTTTTCTGACCTTTTGTCCTATGAATTATAGCCGTTGGACGCCTTTATCTGGTTTAGTTGTGACTTTGAGTGTATTTGGTTCTAGGATGCTTCAATTGATTTTATAAAATAGATTTTGGTTTGAAAATAGTGAGTAAAATATTAAATTATTTATTTGTTCCACATTTAAAAAATATTATTAAGGGAAAAACGAGATAAAATTGGTGGATGATTTCTGCTTCATGTTTATTGCAGAGCTAAATGAGAAAACAAATGCAATGTTAAAGTTAATTGAAGAAGATGCGGATTCCTTTGCTAAGCGTGCAGAGATGTATTACAAGAAACGACCAGAGCTTGTAAGTATGGTTGAGGATTTCTATCGGACACACCGCTCGTTAGCTGAGCGATATGATCAAGTCAAACCCGACACAGGAATCAGCCATCTCGTGTCAGGAGTATCACCTTTTGCTTCCGCCAAGTATCAGATAGAGAAACTGATGAGTTTTGCAGACACCGGTTATGATACCTATTCGGAGAATTTCGATGTAGACGAGTCTGTGGAATCTGAAGTTGATGATCCAGAGCACGAAGAAAAAGAGGAGATCAAATATCATAGTTACACAAAAGAAGAGCGTGTTTTTTCGTCTGTGGCTGTCAACGACGAAGTAATGAATCTAAAAAATGAGATTAAGAGAATAAAGGAAGAGAATGAGATTCATAAGGAGCAGTTGAAACAGAAAGATACTATTTGTGATGAAGTGATGAAGTTGAGGGAAGAAATAGAAAAATTAAGGGAAGAGAATGAGGCACAAAAGGAACAATTGAAGAAAAAAGATGAAGAGAAAATAGAGGTGATTAAACAACTGAGTTTAGCAGTAGATTTGTTGAAGCAAGATAATGTGAGCATGAGAAGCTTCATTACTAAAGAGTCCACTAAGAAATGGAAATTTCCATTTGAGTTCAGCAAATTTGGTGGAGCATTTTCTGTGAAATTGTTTAATGGGACTCCAAGGAATCAGCCTAGTGTTGAGCTCTCAACAAGACGCGGTTAACATAGTCACCAAGTAGCTTAGTTATGTATTACATTCTTATAGATACTATACAATAAGTTCCTAGTCTAGGTTGTGCTTTAAGTTAAAATGTTGTACTATTTTTTTTACATGTGCTCTTTACTTTGTTAGTTATATGTATCCCAATTGTTTCAATTTTTTAATTCTTTGTGCATGTGATTGATTGTATTGTAGCCCCCACCTTAAATGTTTTCACCTTGTTTTATGCATATCATTGTGATGGGGCAATTACCCTAACGTTTATTTATTGACATTTTAGAAACTTTTGAACAGAATGCCACATTAGGACAAGACATCCTTTATTTATATTGAAATTGAAAGGAGGACGGCGTCTTTTAGGATATTTAAGATCTGTTGTAATATAAGGTTTCAAATTTTTGAGTTATATTGAGATTAAATAAGATCTCATGATAGATTTGTCATGATTCAAACATGGACACTAGATGTTTTGTCATAACAAATAATCGTTCATTAATATAAGGTCTTTAAAAACTTAAGATGCCTTTGAGTTAGAGGAGTCATTTAATCGATGAAATGTGTTTAGGCTATAACATTAATTGATGATATGTGTTTAGGTAATTAATAAAATACCAAAATACCCACACTTTGAAAACATCACAATTATTATTGTAGCACTCTAAATTTTGACCAGTGATTTATTTTTGGATTCGTGTGCTATCAGGGGGTGTCATTTAGATGTCAGTGGGCTCCTGAGATTGCTAGCACTTTTAGGCCCATTTTGGTTTTGTATAAGGGGTTCTTATCATTAGTTAGAAATTAAAAGTTTTTAGTTTAATTTTTTAATTAGATAATAATTAGGATTTTATTTTAGAGTTAATTATTTTAGAGTTAATTAGGAAGTTTAGACCTCTTAGCATAATATTCAGGATTTTATTTTAGAGTTAATATTTTGGTAATGAATATTGTTATTGATTTATTTTTGAAAGATTAAATATATCAAAATATTTATTTTGCTGTTTTTAATTAATTTAAAAGTCTTTAGAATTATTTGAATCATTTTCAATAGATTTAAGTTTTAGAGATTCAGTGTATTATTAATTATTAATTAGGAATAATTTTTATTATGTTATTAATTTAAATTTAGTTCTTAAGTGATATTTAGGAGGGGCCGGTTGTGGTTATTATATTATTATTTTTATTATTTATTTTATTTTTATTTTTTGTCAAATTTGTTGACCCAAAGGAGGCCGTCTTCCCCTATTTGAAACCCTAAATCTGCGCAGAGAATGGAAAACAAAATCAAAGCAGATTTGGATTTTTAGAATTTTCATTAATCTTTCCATCTAAATGTATAACAAATACAAAATCAAATCAATTACAACTTTACATCCAGAACCCTAACTCTAAACAAATACATGAATCAAATCAAATAAAAAATTCCTAAAACAAATCTAAATCTAATTAATCCTAAAACCTAATTCTAATGCCTATATAAACTAAAGGACAATTCAAAAAAAAGAAGAAAAAAAACCCTAAGCGAAGAGACGTCCTTGCTGCAATTTTCCACATCCATCACTCAAAGCTCTCTCAAATAGAGAATTAGGGTTCATTCTTAGAACCCTAACCCTCTGAGCTAAGCCCCTTTGATCACCTGCAAACAACAGAAAAAAGGATTAGTGAATTTGACACAGAGAAAGAAAGGGAGGGAAGCAGCTTAATCGGACACGGCAGGGGAGGTAAATTTAAGAATTACTTAGCTTGGATCGTTTGATTGTTGTTTGTTGCGCGTTTAATTTTTTTTTGGATTTCTGGAATTTTTTGGGGTTAGGGTCAGGGTTCGTCCGTAAGGGTTAGGGTTCATGTTGTGAACCCTAGGGTTCATCTGGATAGGGTTAGGGTTCATCCCCATTGGTTTAGGGTTCTTAGGGTTCCTTGCGAACCCTGAAGAACTGGGGGTGGTTCTGGGTTTTAGGGATGAAGGTTGGGGTTAGGGTCCTAGGGTTCTTCACGAACCCTAAGGAACTATGTTCGTTTCTATGTTTGAAGGGATATTAGGGTTCTTGAGGATGATTTTTCCGGTTGAAATTCAACCGGATTCTGGGTTTGGTGGTGGTTGGGTGGGTTTCGCACGGTGGCAGGAGAAGCACACCGGAGATGGAAAGAAGAGAGGGGCGAGAGAGAATTGAGAGGTAGAGAGAAGGAGAAGTGAAGAGAGAGAAAGAAGGTGGGAAATGAGATAGGGACTGAAGAGAAGTGGGGTCTTATACCCCCTCTGCATGCCCTGGGATTCACGCCAAGTGGCGTCCCTGGATTTCTTTAGATTGGTTGACTTTCCAGTCAACCAAAGGATCCAACGTGTGCGTGCTTACCGTGAGTCTGCATTGACTCTCAATCCTGTCCATACATTCATCGTACCTTGGGATCAATGGATAAGGCTAGCGACAAAGAGATCTGTGTGATCTCCATCTAACGTCCAGGAGAGAGTCAAAGTCAGACTCTCCCCACCATGGACTATTTTCTCGCAGACCTGGGATTGGGCCTTGCGCCCTGATTACTATTTACACCCCCAGTTATTGGCCCAATTACTTTTGTACATTAAAATACACCCCCTGGGTGTTATTTAATTAATTAAATTAATTACTTAATTTAATTATTTAATTAAGATTTAAATGTTTAATTAGGATTTATTAAAACAAGATTTTAGGATTACTATTATATGGGAAAATATAATTAGGATTTTTTTTAGGGTTAATTTTGGGTTTAGTTTTGTTTTAAATAAAAGTTTTATATATTTAAGATATTTTGTTTATTTATTTAAAATAAGGATGTTTTTTTATAAGTGGGATTTTTGTTCCTGGTTTTGGGGTGAGGTAGTTTGGAAACTCTGAATTTTATTCAAATTTGGTTTAGGATTTATTTCAAGAAAATTAGTATTGTTAAATTTTTATTTAAATTAAATAAATTTGGGTTTGGGATGAAAATAAATTAAAGTAAATTTAATTTAATTTTTGGGATTAAATTCTTTTATTTTTGGGGTATTTTGAATTTAACAATTATCTTTTTTGAATTGGAATAATTTAGGGATTAATTTTGCTATTTTTTAGCATAATGGCTTTTTTGGAATTTATTATTTTCTTTACTAAATTCTATGGAATTTTAGGGATTTATTTTTTAAAATATAAGGGATATAAACGGAATTTTTTAAGGATTTAAAATTTGGGATAAAACTCTTAGGTTTCAAGAGTATAAATATAGGCCAAGGGATAAGGGATTTTTGGATAAAACTCTTAGGTTCCAAGAGTATAAATATAGGCCAAGGGATAAGGGATTTTGGGATAAAACTCTTAGGTTCCAAGAGTATAAATATAGGCCAAGGGATTTGGATTTAAGAGATAAAACTCTTCCTCCGAGAGTATAAATAAATGGATAGGATTTAAGGGATAGAATTCTTCTTCCGAGAGTATAAATAATGGATAGGATTTAAGGGATAAAACTCTTCTTCCGAGAGTATAAATAATGGATAGGATTAAGGGATAGAACTCTTCTTCCGAGAGTATAAATAATGGATAGGATTTAAGGGATAAAACTCTTCTTCCTAGAGTATAAATAATGGATAGGATTTAAGGGATATAACTCTTCTTCCAAGAGTATAAATAAAAGATTAGGATTAGGAATGGGAATAGGATAGGAATAGGGGTAGGGGATAGGGGAGGTGAACTACGGTTACTCTGATCCTTCAAACTTGAAGGTACGTAGGCATAGGGTTGTAAACCCTAGCGAGTATAATAATAATAAAACTTAGGGTCCCCTCTTGGATTAATCTTTCTTCTTTGTATAATAATAGTTTTTTTTATAAATAAAAATAAAAAGCTAAACATTAAAATAACAAACAAACATACCCTAGAACTTAAGGAGGATCCCATTGAGTACAATGGAAGTGAGGGGTGCCTAACACCTTCCCCTCACTTAACCGACTCCTGAACCTTAGGAATCTCTACCCTTAGGATTAGGATTTTAGATTTATCATTTATTTTCCTTAAAAAAATATGATGGCGACTCGAATAATAACTAAATCACGCAAATAATTAGATAAAATTCTTAAATAATAAATTGGGGCATTACATCCCTCCTAAGGTACAATAGAATTTGGTAAGTGCTCTTTTTAGTAAAGTGTTCAGAATATGGACATTTAGTTTTATATGATAGCGAGACAATAAAATTTGGTTGTTTCCAAGCAAAACATGTTCAAGATTTTTCCCTTGTTATTCTTATTGATGGATTAGGCCAACACATGTCACTAATAGAGAATCATACTATCATTACCGCCTTATGATTCCCTTATTTTCTATTGATGAGGTTTGCCATTTTTTTTTTGCAAGACGTGCTTGGATACATTTCAGGAATACATGATTCATTGTAAGGAACTTCCAGACATCAAATACTGACATGAACTTGTTATGGATGTCATATTTGTATATTTTGGTGGATTAAAGTATCTATAAAGAAATATGTGAATTTCTTGACTGAACCACAAGAAGAGAGATCAACACTTAACTCAACAGATTTTCTGATGTACAGTTGGGTAGGAGGAAAACATGCATGTGTGGACTTTGTAACACCCTTCTACCCCAAAGAACATTCACGACAATTATAACAAATATATTAGAGTACATCACCACAAGGGTGCCACATTTTGTCATAAAACGTCAAAATAACAAATTACTCTGTAACATGGGGTATGTCATCATAATTTCAATCAAATGCTACGTAGCGGAAAAATCAAAACTTAACATAATTTATAATTCAAAATATCTTAAAAACCAGAAACTCATAACATCATGGTTGTCAAAAAGAAAAAGAACACAATCGTTCGACTCAAATGTCCCGATCTGATGTTACATATCAGAGCAAGACCCTCTAATCAACGGAATAACCAAAGTACTGTAAAGCTAAGTCTTCATGCACCAAGAGAGCTAATCCTGATCACATGCATGTTACCCACGTGGAGGCAACATTCAAACAGGCAGGGTGAGTAATCATAAATCATTATATATGATATAGTAGCCACCACAAAGATATAGTAGCCACACATATCATCATTAGTTCATTCACAAAGTCATCATACTATCAATTCACAACCACCACAAATCATCAGTCATTTTACAACATCATCAACACTTCAATTACTCAATAATTATGCAATGTCACATAATATGGAATGCAACAACATAAACTCCTGCACGTGGTACCGACTCATTTGATGGACACTGGGCCATCACCCTCCAAAGATCCCCACTATAGGATCGATTCCTCCTTTGGAACCGGAGCTCGTCATAAAACACTCCAATCCACACAATGGGATTGAAGCCACCACTGGGTCGAAGTCCTAACATCGTCACGGGCCGAAGTCCTAGATATGCCATGAATGCATGATGCAAACGTCATAATAATCGGCATCATAGAATTGTCAAAATTGCATCATCATTCATGAGTATTCATCAAACATCAAAATAAAGCATTCAATCACATTCGTCACAATTCATCACAATATTTCACAATTCATCATATTATAATCACAACCCAAAATCTCCTAAATTATCCCCTTTAGTATTGTTACTAGTTTTCCCTATGTTCAATTACACCATCTTAGTCTTACGGTTCGAGAGAAACTGCATTACACGCGAAATCAAGACAGAAATCGTAAAAACAGAGAATTTTGGCTACAGCTCTGCCCATACGCGTATGGCCCTCTTCCCTCGCCCCTGGCCTGCGTACTTTAAGCGTAGGGCCATCTGCCCAGGTCATCCATACGCGTATTGCCTTGAGCCTTACGCGTATTGTCGCAACTGCGAGAAACAACCAGCGAAAAACAGAAGAGTCACCACCGAATGTTATTTATCCCGACGGGGGAAAGGAAACGATCGAAGAAACCTCAAAAGGAAGAAGACATGGTCATCACAACCATAGTCTGGGTTCGGGAGTCGGTTACGCGAGAGGAAGGTATTAGCACCCCTCGCGTCCGTTGTACTCAACGGGATCCACGCTTGTTATCTAATCAAAGGGTGTGTTATCTAAATCCTACTGCTAAACGGAAACGGAAAACAAAAGAAGACTCGATAGGACATCGCCTTCCTAGACCTACGTATTCCCTCGTGCAATGGGAAAGTCAGAGTCAACGTAGTTCGGAGGACTACGGGTGAAAGAGGGGGGAGGTTGCTCGCCAAGACATCGTCGTCTTGTGCCTACGTATCCTCAATTGGACAAGAAAGAGGAAATCAGATCAGTCGTAGTTCGACCTAAGAAACCACAGATTGGTTAAGTGTTTTTTACGAATGACGTTAAGTTCACGTTCCAGCAGTTAGGGTCGATGCATGTTTGCGATAGAACGAAAATAACTTGCTCTTTTTTGAAAATGATTTGAGACTCATCCCGAAGGATAAAAGATTTGCATCTGGTTTTTGTTTTTTAGACAGAAGTGAGTTAAGTTAGTTTGGAACTCATATTGCACTAAAGTCTATAACATAGGGTCGAATGCGTTGCAAGATCGACCCAAGACGGGACGTATACAAAACACTCTAGACAAGGTAAGGAGGGACTCCCACTTATCACTTCCCATGTACTTAAGGCTCATGGCACACAATACTTGTTGTATTTATTAAGTGTTTTGATTTTATTTTTGAGATGAGAAGAGAAAGGACTCAAAGGTTGAAAAGAAAACAACTAAGGGAAACTAGATCCTAATGTTGTCATGCACAATGGTCCTAAAGTTGAGATAGAAGGGAATTCTACCTAATGTTAGCATGCAAAAGAGATATATCTAGGGTTAAGGTTTAAAAGGGAATATCCTAATTGTTATCATGCATGGATTAGCTCCTAACGTCTATCCTACTCTAAGCTTAATCAAAAATTAAGTTGAATTAGGGAATCCTAAGGGAACATGCAAAAACAAACAAAAACCAAGAAAATAAACCAAAGACAGCAGCTACAACAGCGCTCCAGTACCAATACAGCAGTAAAATCCAGGATACACGCAAGATAACTTTCAACAGCACATGTTTTCAGGCAGAAACAGGTGTAAAAGGCAGCAAACAGAATGTACGCACAATTAACAGCATGTTAAAATCCAAAACAGCAGGTGTGAAAAGTCAGGCAGCATGTGTACATGAACACTTAAGTAATACAACAAGCAAGCAACAATTGTAAATGAATATTCATAGCAAGGAAAATCAAACATCGAGATTGCAAGCATCAAGGATGAGCAACAATGATCATGTCAACAACTCAAGAACAAGTAGGCTCAACAAAGTTGCACAACTAAGCAACACACAAACACATTATGCAAATCAACCTTGGTTAACGAATTCAAATGAATATGCCATTACAGAATAGGAAACAAAGCGTAAGGATGTGATACATATCCAGCAAGATAAACACCAATAATCAATAACCAACATAGTGCAAACAACTATGCAACATGATCAACACACCAAGAATGCAACACAATGATTATAGATATTCATCAACGAAAACCAAAAGTCGCATGTCGGAAAATATCAAGCATGTCATCAAGAATGATGAAATATGTCAAAAACAAACCACATAAATGAATCATACTAATCCCTGAAGTTTAGGTATGTAAAGGAACTCAAACAAGCTTGAAAATGCAAGAAAAAGTCACTCTGTCCCAGTGGTAATCGATTACCTCATTCTGGTAATCGATTACTCTGATGAAAAATGTCCAGTAACGTGAAAAATACATAGGGTAATCAATTACCTTGATATGATAATCGATTACCACTAAGACAGTGGCAAAAAAAACCAGTTCAAAAGCACTTTTCAGCAGCAAATGACTTATGCAATTATCCAAATGATCATATAATCAATTATGCACGAAATTCACATCAAATATCAATAATCAAACACAAATTACATCAATCAAACAACAAGATCATAAATCAAACCAAACAAGTGGATTAAATCACATTGAAAACCATGGATCTACATTGCATAAGTTGAAATTCAGCTAGATCAAGCATAGATCTAAGAAAAACCAACCTACAAAGCTGAGAATTGCTTTGGTAAGTGTTGCAAACGAAAATTGATGAATCAAATCAAGAAATCCAAAGATCTATGGAGCTTTATCAAGAACACTTGAAGATCCAAACAATAATCCACAAATAAGCAAAATCTCTCCAAGAAGTGATTCCAAAACCTTGAATCTGAATTCAAACAAGTTGCTACTGCGGAATTGAACCAAGAATGAGAAGGTGATGGAGGTTTAGCTCAAGAATTCACAAATTCCCATGAAGAATTTATGAATCTATGAATATGTAGCTTTGGTGAGAGGTTGAAGATGAAGATGGAGAATGAAAAAGTGAGAGAGAATTGAGAGAAAATTCTGAAAATGAGGGTGATAATGAGAGTGAATGAGAATGAATGAGTGAGGTTTTGAGCAATTTGATTTAAATAACCCCTAGGTTAGGAATTCAAATGTGGTTTGGAGTGTGGGTTAGTAAGAGGAATGGAAATTAGGAGTGGAATTAGGAATGAGAGTGTTTGAATTTTTGGAGGGAAATGCAATTAAGTTGTGAAAATGAAACAATTCTAGATCTTTCTAACTGATGCACAAGGAAATCACATGATAGAAATTTTGATTCAAATTCTGCAGTGTTGAAAAATGAACAATCTGGGCAAATTTCGCACAAGGTAATCGATTACCCATATGTGGTAATCGATTACCACCTTCAAGAATTCAAATTCTTGGTGCCAAATAGAGGGAAACTTCAGAAATCGTCTGTTTCCACCTGTTCTGAGCCACGTTAGGCCTCTGAAACTTGTCCTTTGATATTGACACTGAATCATGCCTAAAATATGGTGTGAATTTCGTCTGCCCTCGAAATTTCCTGCTAAAAAAATACTGTCTGGCACGAATCGCTTAGCGAAAGAAAATGTCGGAACTTTTGATAATCCAATCATCTACTGAGCAAAATAAATGCTCGAAAAGACTTAACGACTATCCGTTTAGCCCTGTACACTGCTGAAATGACCCTGAACTAGAGAAAATGCTGAGATGCGAGAGAATACCTTGATCCCATGTTTAGAACCGATGCAATGCACAAATGCAGATGCAAATGAAAAGAAACATAATCCAGTTAGAGTTAGAAACAAGAGGGCAAATTTTGGGGTGTTATAGCTGCCCCTATTCAATCTACTTGAACCTGAAGGAATAGTAGCAACGGCTTTCATACATTCAAGGTACACAGAGATTGAATACCAAAAGAACCTGGAAATTTGCAAACTGTGGGGAAAAATGTGATAAAGGTTGCCAGCCGAAGGTGGACTTAAAATGAAGACACCAGTCAAAATCGGATTTAAAGAAGGAATGTCGACCGAAGGCGGACTCACAACCGAAGGATAAAAGAAAGAATGTCGGCCGGGGGCGGACTCACATCAAAAGAATAAGAATTGAAGGTGAATTTAAGAAGAATGCCGGTCAGAGGCGGACTCACATCTAACAAGAAAAGGAATGCCGGCTAAAAGGCGGACTCACGACCCAAACAAAAGTTTACCGGCCGAAGGCGGGTTCACAACCAAAGGGTAACAGATGAATGCCGACCACAGGCGGACTCACATCATTGCAAGAAAAGGAATGACGGCTAAAAGACGGACTCACATCCAAATAACGGATAGCAGATGAATGCCGACCAGAGGCGGTCTCACATCATCGCAAGAAAATGAATGACGGCTAAAAGGCGGGCTCACATCCAAATAAAGGATAGCAGATAAATGCCGGCTAGAGGCGGTCTCACATCATCACAAGAAAAGGAATGCTGGCTAAAAGGCAGAATCACATCCAAACATAAAGGATAACAGATTAATGTCGGCCAGAGGCGGTCTCACATCATCGCAAGAAAAGGAATGTCGGCAGACAGACAGATTCACATCCAAACACAAAGGTAGGCCAACAAACAGGCGGACTCACAACCAAAGGTTACCATCACAAGATGGATTTTCAAAAGGAAGGCCGACAGACAGGCGGACTCACATCCAAACACAAAGGTAGGCCGACAAACAGGCGGACTCACGTCCAAACACAAAAATAGGCCAGCAAACAGGCGGACTCACAACCAGAGGTTACCATCACAAGATGGATTTTCAAAAGGAAGGCCGACAGACAAGCAGACTCACATCCAAACACAAAGGTAGGACGGCAAACAGGCGGACTCACAACCAAAGGTTACCATCACAAGATGAATTTTCAAAAGGAATGTCGGCAGACAGGCGGACTCACATCCAAACACAAAGGTAGGCTGACAAACAGGCGGACTCACAACCAGAGGTTACCATCACAAGATGGATTTTCAAAAGTAAGGCCGACAAACAGGAGGACTCACATCCAAACACAAAGGTAGGTTGACAAACATGCGGGCTCACAACCAAAGGTAGTAGAATCAACATATCTACGAAGATGACTCCGCTAGGGAAAAGAGAAGTCTAAACAGACAACTCTGCAGGGGACTACAAGCGCGTTGAACGAATTCATCATCGACTTCACCGGGGATAAAGTAAGATTGAATCTCCTGAAATATGTCATTTTCTACTGAGAAACGTCTGGCAAATATGATATCAAACCTGGCTTATGCTTCGAATGCATATGTTTGAATTTTTATGGCGTAATGCTCCATACAAAATGAAAATGCTATGCATTTGGAGGATGCAATGCAAATATGCTTATGACATGTAAAAGACACTCCAACGAGAGAAGTGTTGAGAAACCCAGAAACAAACTCTGCTGAAGAAGATAAACTGAACGACCTTCAAAATCAAAACCTCTGCTGAAGATAAAACCCAAAGAGAACTTCCCCTCTACTGGGAATCACGAATAACACTTGCTTAAGAGTCCCCGGTCGACCATCAAACTCAGTGGAGACTCCCTTTGCAGATACATTGCCTATACGACTTCGGTTGTTAAAAGTAGTGTGGTCGACTGGGTTATCTGAGAAGCTGAGGTTTTTAGTAGACTGAAACCATTTTGTAGTGCGGACGCTATCGGAAATAGTTGTTACGCGATACTACCCTCATTTGAGATCAGTCTAAGATACATCAGCTCGCTGGCAATCCGGTTGCTGTTGTTATCCCAAGAGGGGTCAATGATTTTGCGGACAGGTACAAAAAATCACTAGTATAAACCTTTGGGGATGGGTAGAGCCTTGACTTCATGACACCGGCCCTTTGACCCCATGTTTTTTCTATGTTTTTGTGTGTTGAATTCATACATTCATACAAAAAAAAACATTCAAAAAAGAAAATCTTCTCTTCTAGTCTCTCTTTTTCAAATTAAACTAAGACAATGATTGCAAATGTCAGATAAAGAGATTGCTAATGGATTTCGGTAGAAGAAAGACTCACAAGTATACCTTTAAGGTTCCAAAGTTAGAGGATTTAAGAGGTTTGGCGAGGATGATCACCAACCATGAGGCTTTCAGAGCCAAGTATGGAGGACTACTGTCTCTATTAAGGGTCCATGTATTTGAAGGGATCCTGTCCACACTAATCCAGTTCTACGATCCGGTTTATCACTGTTTCACATTCCCGGATTATCAGCTAGCACCAACACTAGAGGAGTATTCTCACCTGACTAATTTACATATCACTGATCATGCTCCCTTTTCTGGACTGGAAGAAATTCCAAAAGATCAAACCATTACAAGAGCAATTTATTTGGACGAGTCAGAAGTCATGACTCACATGACCACTAAGGGTGGAATCCAAGGTTTGCCAGCCCAGTTTCTGATAAAGAAAGCTCTGTACTTTGCTAGTATAGGGAATGTGGCTGCTTTCGAGGGTATCTTTGTTTTGCTCACGTACGGGTTATTTTTGTTTCCCAACATCGATAACTTTATAGATATCAATGCCATTAAGATATGTCTGATTGGAAATCCCGTACCAACCTTACTCGCAGATGCGTATCATTCGGTACACTTAAGGAATTTATACAACGGAGGAATGATCACATGCTGTGTACCCTTGCTATACAAATGATTTGTTTCCCATTTGCCCAAGTCTGCTGCATTTTGGGATCAAAAGAGTACTTTACGTTGGTCGCAGAGAATCATGTCTCTTACAAATTTTGACATCGATTGGTACAATTGAATCTATGACGGGATCAGAATCATTGACCGTTGTGGAAATTTCCCAAATATACCCCTTATAGGAACTAAGGGAGGAATTAACTATCATCCAATTTTAGTTTATCGTCAATTTGGATACCCGATGAGGCATGTCCCGCGGAGTGCTCATTTGGAAAGTCTTTTCTTCAAGGAAGGGGAAAATGACAGGGCACTAAAGATAGAAATAATGCATGCTTGGAAACACGTTCATAGGAAAGGAAGAGAGTCTCTAGGAAAACCAGATTGTGTCTCGGTGGAGCCTTATCTCCACTGGGTACAAACTAGAGCTCTCAAGCTGAGGATACCTTACCCTCGTCAGGAAGTTCGTCCATTAAGGGACTTTGTCCTTTATTTTATGTCTGATATGGAAAAACTTCAAGTTACTCTCAACAAAGTTTAACAGGAGAGGAGGTCTTGGAGGAACAAGTACCGTATTCTCAATGTGGAGTGTAAGAAAATACAGCAGCTATTGAAAGATAAAGATGCTCTGATCGAGATTTTAGAGCAACATGCTGTAGAAAATCAGGATAACCAGAGGAATTTGCTCGCTCCTTTCACTTGGCAAAGGAATGACAAGCCGAAAACGGCTGAAGAGCCCCGGTCAAAGAAAAGGAAAGTACCAGAACCAGCACCTGAGCTCTCCTCAGAGAGGACTCAGGATCCATTAGTTTAGACATTTCCTTTTATAGCACTTTGTAATCTACTGTATTTCCATTTCCGCAATCTTTGAATTCAATAAAACAGGGTCCCCCCCCACTGTATGATATTTGCAATCCAAATTGTTGATGCTTCTTTTGATTAAACAAAAATAATAATTAATAAAATCATTGCATATCATTCATCATTCTCGCATAAATGCATTCTTATTCCCTGCGAATCTCACGTTTGCGTCTCGGTTCTAGAGTCAAATTGTCTCATTCGTACAATACTCGGGCCAATCGACAGGAAAAGATGGATGATCTCGAGGAAGAGAACAGAGAGTTGAGAGAAGAAATTGACACTCTGAAAAAAGATCTGAGAAAGCTTCATAACAGCATGCAAGCTCTAGCAGAAGCTCAGATGCAACAACAACAGTCTGTGATCTCAGAGACCACATCAACGCCCATAGTGGAGAAGTCTGATCCTAGGTACAAAATGCCGAAAGATCGTCCTTGGGGCATGCCACTCAACTATATTCCGGAAGGATATATTCCGCTGATCATGTAAGATCCAGAAAATGCAGCAGGAACCGTTGGGCCTGAAGGTTACAAACTTCGGGAAAGCGAAGATTCCAGGGGCATGACAATAACTTCTGAAGGTTACAAACTTCGGGAGACACCTAGAGTCACTGCCATGATGACTATATCACCGCCTGTGGTGCACACTGTCCTGGAAGGACAGATTCCACAGATACCTTCTGGTGGAAACGAAAGTATGTTCGACGTAATGAATGAGTTCCAGGAACAATTCCTGGAGATGCAGAAAGAGCTGCAACCCATTCGCGGTCAGGACCTATTTGGAAAAGATGCCGCAGACCTTTGTTTGGTCCCCAATGTGAAATTTCCCCACAAGTTCAAAGTGCCCGAATTTGAAAAATACAAGGGGAACTCTTGCCCTCAAAGCCATTTGGTGATGTACGCTCGACGAATATCAACTCAAATAAAGAACCAGGAGCTACTGATTCACTACTTTCAGGATAGTTTAACCGGTGCCGCACTCAAATGGTACATGGGTCTAAATCGCACTAAGATCACTACTTTTAGAGATCTTGGCACTGCTTTCGTTCAGCAGTATAAGTATAACCTGGACATGGCACCAGACAGAGATCAACTCAGATCGATGTCACAAAAGGACAAGGAAACCTTTAAGGAGTACGCTCAGAGATGGCGTGAAATTGCCGCCCAGATTTGTCCACCTCTTGAGGAAAAAGAGATGACAAAGATCTTCTTGAAAACCTTAAGCTCATTTTACTACGACAGAATGGTTGCTAGCGCGCCCAGTGACTTCACCGAGATGGTGGGCATGAGAGTTCTTCTTGAGGAAGTCGTCCGAGAAGGACGTCTGGTTAAAGACGCTGGACCATCAAGTAGTACAAAACGATATGGTAGTGCTCTCCCTAAGAAAAAAGAGCAGGATATTGGGAATATCTCTCTCGAAAAGCAAAGGCGACGATACCAACCAGTAGCAGCTGTAACTCCTGCTATCAACCATGCACCTGTTCCAACGTATCAACCTCAGGTTGCGCAAAGCCAACCGAATCAACAACAATATCAGCAAAGGACACAACAACCTCTTTAGCAGGCTCGTCCTCAGTACAACAACAACCGTACAACATGACCACCAGGGTTTGACCCTATACCAATGTTGTACGCAGAACTGTTTCCGTTACTACTGGTCAAGGGGCATGTCCAAACCAGGTCTCCTCTTACAGTACCGGAAAATCCGCCTTTTTGTTTCAAAGCGGATCAAACTTGTCCTTACCATCAAGGAGGATCGGGGCATAACATAGAAAACTGTCTCAGTTTCAAATCCGACGTACAAAAGCTTGTTAGGAGCGGGGTCTTATCTTTCAAAGATACGAATCCAAATGTTCTCATGAACCCGTTGCCTCAACACGAGAAAGTTGCGGTCAATTTGATAGAGGGAGAGTCTAACGACAACTATCGAATTCATGATGTACTCTTATTGAGGAACAATCTGGTCAAGATGCATTGCAGACAGAGCGGGTATGGCCATATACCACGTCATAGCTATCACCAGTGTGATATCTGTTCGAAAAACAATCAAGGATGTTTTGTGGTGCAATCAGCTCTACAGGAACAACCAGATCTCGGATGGATCCAAGAGTACCGAATTCCAACATCATTCAGAACCACGACATCTGTGCGATGAATGTCAACCTGGTGGCAATGCACTCAAGGCAAAGCCAGTATCATAATCTGCCAAGGCACGATTACAATTCCTGTCTGATTTGCTCGGTAAACAATCAGGGATGCTCTTTTGAACAAGAGGCCCTCCAGCGTCAGATGGATCTTGGGTGGATCCAGGACTACCATGATAAAAATCTTTGTCAAATCAACATGATTCAAATCTTTGATATTCGCTTGATGAATACCAGTTTGGTAGAATTACACGCTAAGAAAGTCTAGCTCGGTTTTTTAACTTCGCATAATTATCAGAACTGTAAAGGATGTTGTGAGAGTGACCAGGGATGTGCTCTCGTTCAAAGAACTTTGCAACACTTGTTAAACCACTGGTGGATTCCGATCTATATGGACGAAGACACACAACAAGTCAGTATGGTTAATGGGAACCCTACTAGGCATCAAAGTCAGGATGCTCGATCAATGGAAACAGATCTAGTAAGGTTACACTATATTCAAAGCAGACGTGGCTAGGTGCCACCACATAATTATGAACGCTGTAGAGTCTGCTCGAAAAATAATCAAGGATGTTACCTCGTTCGAGCAGCCCTTCAGAGTCAGTTGGACCGCGAAAAGATTCAACCATATTCAGTTTCGGGGTCCATTAACTGGACACCAGACTACTTCGCTGATCAAATCAAAGATGTGGTCGTAATCTCTGATCCTGAGAGGACCAAGGATGTTTGTACCATCATCCCTCTACTGGACGAATCAAAGGTTCTTAGCCAGGAACTGATTGAAGTTACCTACGACAGTCAGAAAACTCAGAAGGCTCCTGTAGTTATCTATCTACCGGGACCATTACCGTATGAATCTGATAAGGTGATCCCTTACAAATACGGTGCAACAATAATTGATAATGGAAAGGAAATTCCATTACCCTCCGTCGTGAATATTGCAGACATCAGTCCAGTAACACAGAGTTGTCGAATCTTCAACCGAGGAGTTGGAGAACCCAGCAAAGAAAAGGAACTTCAGACAGAAGCTCCTAATCCACCGGTCGGTCAGTCCAGTGATCCCGACCTTTCAAAAAACAATGATGAGATATTGAATCTCATCTAAAGGAGTGAATACAACATTGTTGATCAACTATTACAAACTCCTTCAAAGATCTCTGTGCTATCACTTTTACTCAGTTCCGAAGCCCACAGAGAGGCTCTACAGAAAATCTTAGAGCAGACCTTTGTGGAACAGGATGTGTCAATACGGCAGTTCGATAGCATCGTCTCTAACATCACTTCCTGCAACAACTTAGGGTTCAGTGATGAGGAATTGCCAGAGGAGGGCAAAAGTCACAACATGGCGCTCAATATCACAGTTAACTGCCAGGACGATGCTTTAGCCAGCGTACTGGTAGATACCGGATCGACTCTGAATGTTATACCGAAGTCCAATTTAATGCGACTATCATTAAAAGGATCTTTGATGAGAGGCAGTGAGGTTATCGTCAAAGCATTTGACATATATCCTAAAGCAGTTATCGGCGAAGTCGACCTTCCCATAACTATCGGTCCTCACACTTTCCTAATCACTTTCCAGGTCATGGACATCCGAACAACATACAGCTGTTTATTAGGAAGACCTTGGATACACCAGGCTGGGATAGTCACTTCGACACTGCACCCGAAACTGAAGTTCGTCAAGAACGACCAACTAGTCACGGTCTGTGGAGAACAAGCCTTGATCGTGAGTAACCTTTCATTATCCACTTGTGTAGAACCTGAGGAGGTTGTTGGAACTCATTTCCATGCACTTTCGGTGACCAATGAAAATCAGTCAGAGAAAGGAACCTCAATATCCTCGTACAAAGATGCTCTCGAGGTGATCAAAAGTAACAGTGCAAAGGGATGTGGATAGCTTGTCATTCCTACTGACAATAAAATAAAGAAGGGTCTTGGTTTTTCTGCAACCTGTACCCAGACTGCTACTAACGATGAAAATCTTCATCCCATTCAGGACTTCTTCCATAGTGGAGGTTTCCTTCACCCAATATCTCAAGAAGTCCATACCATCAACGAGGGAGACTCCTCTGATACAGATGAAGAATGGAAGTCCTATCTTAATGAGGATGGTTATATCTCTCAGGAAGAGGTGCCTACGCCCTTTTACTATCCTACACAGAGTCCGAGATTTATACCCAGGTCAGATGTCAGAACGATTTACGGAGATTGTGATCCGGAAGGATGTCGTGCTCCACCAAACTCATTAGAGGAGGACACTCTAATGAAAGATAACTTTGACCACGACTATTATGGCCCGATGGATGGCCTGCCTATCTGGCAACCGTACCCAGGAGACTTGAGGCAAGAAAATCAGCCGAACAATGAAAATCAGCTGAGCATCATTGAACAGAATACCTGCGTCCCCACCATGTCATGGGAACAACACTCAGGTCAGAAAATATCCAGCACGATGATGAATTCAAAAAGTTTGGATGACTAGAATTCATTAACTATGCTTTTCCAGAGGTCAACGTCATCGAGAGAGATGCCTCCTCCAGTTCCACAGAAGTATGGGACACCCTAGGACAACCAAGTGGAAAATACGACTATATGGTCAAGTACACTCCTCCTGAGAGCTCTCGTATCAGGCTCGAAGACATCCAACTAACTGGATGGGGAGATTTACCTGGGAGCACAAATACCATGCAAGATATAACAGAAGAGTTCGTCTACGACATCTCTGCCTGGGAAACAGATTCCAACGATCCTGCTCCACCAGAAATCAGCGTTATTTCTGAAGACAAATCAAGGAAGGTGCCAGACTTTGTGATTCACCGAGGAGTTCGCCGCCAATGGATTGCTGTTGATGTTTTGAAGATTGTTCATAAGTCAAAGTAATTGCCGTCTTTAACCTTTCACCCTACCCAGGTGAAACGAATGTTTTGATAGGGCTCACTTTCTGTAAATATCCCTCTTCGCTTTGCCCAAAGCGACAGATTTTTGTTTTATAGGGATGTAGTTTTAAGAATCGACTTGTTTATAAATAAAATAACGTCGTTCTGTAATTTCCGCATTTATTGCTGTTTTCTCTTTTCGTTTTTTTTAGAAAATGGCAATCCTAAAAAATAATTCAATAATAAAAACAAGTAGTTTTCAGAAAAACACTGCACACACTCTTGCATTCTCTCTATCTCTTCTAAAAAACAATCATCACGTCATACTGATTGCCTGTTTTAAACCCCATTGAAACATACGATCCGATGCCTTCCCCCAACTTTGAATTTCCGATATTTGGGGCTGAAGAAGAAGTTGACGACGAAATTCCAGAATAGATCTCCCAATTACTCAGACAAGAGGAAAGGTCCATTGAACCTCACAAAGAGCTGTTGGAAACTGTCAAATTGGGCTCAGAGGAAGAAAGAAAAGAAGTCAGGATTGGGGCACTGCTCAGTCCAACTGCCAAAGAGAGTTCGACAAAGCTTCTCAAAGAGTTTCCCGATGTATTCGCTCGGTCCTATCAGGACATGCCAGGGTTGGATACCAGCATCATGGAACATCATTTACCGTTATGGTCAGAATGTCCGCCAGTGAAACAGAGGTTGAGACGGACTCACCCAGACATGGCCATCAAAATCAAAGAGGAGGTACAGAAACAGATTGACGCGGGTTTCCTCGCCACGTCAGAATATCCTCAATGGTTAGCCAACATCGTAACTGTTCCAAAAAAGGATGGAAAGGTCAGAATGTGTGTCGATTACAGATATTTAAACAAGGCTAGTCCGAAGGACGACTTTTCTTTACCACACATTGACATGCTGGTAGACAGTACATCAAAGTTCAAAGTTTTCTCCTTCATGGATGGATTCTTGGGCTATAATAAGATAAAAATGGCGCCGAAAGACATGGAGAAAACTTCATTTAGTACCCCATGGGGTACCTTTTGTTACAAGGTAATGCCGTTCGGTTTGAAGAACGCCGGGGAAACCTATCAAAGGGCCATGACTACTCTGTTTCATGACATGATACACAAGGAAATCGAGGTATATGTCAATGATATGATTGCAAAATCTAAGACAGAAGAGGAGCATGTGACCCACCTGTCAAAGCTATTCGACCGGTTGAGAAAGTACAAACTCCGCTTGAATCCCAATAAGTGCACATTTGGTGTCCGTTCAGGGAAACTTTTAGGGTTCATCGTCAGCCAGAAAGGAATTGAGGTTGATCCCGACAAAGTCAAGGCCATTCAAGAAATGCCTTCTCCAAAAATTGAAAAACAAGTCAGAAGATTCCTGGGACGTCTGAATTACATCTCCAGATTCATATTCCTCATGACCGCGACATGCGCGCCGATTTTCAAATTACTTAAAAAGAACCAGGACTGCGTTTGGATAGAGGACTGCCAAACCGCCTTCAACAGTATTAAGGAATACCTGTTGAACCCACCGATTCTGTCACCTCCAGTGGAAGGAAGACCACTGATCATCTATTTAACAATCTTGGAAGACTCCATGGGATGTGTACTTGGCCAACAAGACGAAACCAAAAGAAAAGAGTCTGCCATCTACTATTTGAGCAAGAAATTCACCGATTGCGAGACTCGGTACACTATGCTTGAGAAAACTTGCTGTGCTCTGGCTTGGGCAGCCAAACGTCTTCGCCAGTACATGATTTGTCACACTACTTGGTTAATATCAGAAATGGATCCAATCAAGTATGTCTTTGAAAAGCCTGCTCTCACGGGAAGGATTGCCCGTTGGCAGATGTTGTTATTAGAATACAACATCGAATACCACGCTCAGAAAACCGTTAAAGGGAGTATTTTAGCCGATCATTTGGCTCATCAACCGATTAACGATCAGGAATCAATCGGGTTTGACTTCCCAGACGAAGATGTCATGTATTTGAAAATGAAAAATTGCGATGAACCGCTACCCAGTGAAGGGCCAGAACCAGGTTCCCAATGGGGACTAATTTTTAACGGAGCTGTCAATCATTATGGAAACGGAATTGGGGAAATCATCATAACCCCTCAGGGTACCCACATTCCTTTCACCGCCCGACTAACATTCAAGTGTACAAACAACGAGGACGAATACAAAGCTTGTATCATGGGTCTCGAAGAAGCGATTAACTTGAGAATTAAGAACTTGGATATATATGGCGACTCAGCCCTGGTTATCAATCAGATCAAAGGAAATTGGAACACATACCAATCAGGACTGATCCCTTACAAAGATTATGCAAGAAGGTTGATACCCTTCTTCAACAGAATCGAGTTTCATCATA
The DNA here is from genome assembly GCA_022829125.1 of Lathyrus tuberosus. Lineage (NCBI taxonomy): Eukaryota > Viridiplantae > Streptophyta > Magnoliopsida > Fabales > Fabaceae > Lathyrus > Lathyrus tuberosus. Next base: position 183,047 of record JALAZF010000205.1, on the reverse strand, counting down.
TCCCGCGTGACGAGAATCACATGGCTGATGCCTTAGCCACTCTCTCTTCCATGATTAGTGTAGGTCAATGGAACGGCCTACCTAAGATCGACATAATGCGCCTTGAACGGTCTGCTTACATCTTCACGATTGAAGCAGTCATCGACGACAAACCTTGGTGTCATGATATCAAATGCTTCCTTCAGAAACAAGAGTATCCACCGGGGGCATTAAGAAAGGACAAAAAAACCCTCATAAAACTTGCTGGAAACTTCTTCCTGAGCGGTGATACACTTTATAAGAGAAATTTTGACATGGTCTTGCTCCGATGCGTAGACATACCAGAAGTAAACATGCTGATAAAAGAAATTCATGAAGGATCCTTTAGCACTCATGCCAACGAACACGCAATGGCGAGAAAAATTATGAGAGCATGGTACTGCTGGTTGACCATGGAATCCGACAGCTACAAGTACATGAGGAAGTGTCACAAGTGTCAGATATACTCCGACAAAATCCATGTACCGCCAACGCATCTCAAAGTTCTTTCTTCCCCGTGGCCCTTTTCTATATGGGGAAACGACATGATTGGGATGATCGAACCCAAGGCTTCAAACGGACATCGGTTCATCCTGGTAGCCATTGATTACTTCACCAAGTGGGGCGAAGCAGCATCGTACGCCAATGTAACCCGACAAGTGGCGGTCTGATTTATCAAAAATAATATCATCTGCCGTTATGGTGTTCCCAGCCAGATCATTACTGATAATGGATCTAACTTGAACAATAAGATGATGAAAGAGTTGTGCGCTGAGTTCAAGATAGAACACCATAACTCATCTCCCTACCGGCCTAAGATGAACGGACTGGTAGAAGCGGCTAACAAGAACATCAAGAAGATTGTTCAGAAGATGGTTGTAACCTACAAAGATTGGCACGAGGTGCTACCCTTTGCTCTTCACGGTTATCGAACATCTGTCTGCACCTCAACAGGGGCAACCCCTTTCTCTCTAGTATATGGCATGGAAGCAGTGCTCCCCATCGAAGTAGAGATCCCATCAATCCGGGTATTGATGGAAGCTAAGCTTACATAAGCTGAATGGTGTCTAAGTCGACACGACAAACTAAATATGATTGAAGAAAAGAGAATAACGGCTCTATGCCATGGTTAGATGTATCAGCAAAGAATGAAAAAGGCGTTTGACAAAAAGATCTGACCTTGCATCTTCAGGAAAGGAGACCTTGTGCTCAAGAAGATACAATCATTTCTCACTGATTCTCGGGGCAAGTGGACTCCGAATTATGACGGCCCCTATGTGGTCAAGAAAGCTTTCTCAGGCGGCACCTTGAGACTTGTAATCATGGACAGAGAGGAGTTTGCCTACCCCATAAATGTTGATGTAGTCAAGAAATACTTCGTCTAAATAAAAAAAAAAAAAAAAGCATCTCGGTGGATTGAAAACCCGAAAGGGCGGTCCAGGAAAAAATTAGAGACATAAGCAAAAATCATCCCGATGGATTGGAAATCTCAAAGTACAATCCAGGCAAAAATTAGGGATTAATGGCAAGTAACTACGTCCAGCAAAGGGGCAAATTCCCCAGCAGCAGTGATGCCATCCTTCAGAAAACTCCAGTCAAGGTCATATTTGACAGAAGCTCAAGATGTCCAGAATTCAAAGTTGGTAGAAGGATAGTGGTCGTTATGTTTCAATGTAGCCCTTTTCCATTAAATTACCATTTTCTAACTTTGTAAATACTCTATGGAATCACGCGTTTGGCTGATTTCCATCCTATCAAAAAAATTTGAGCCCTTGTGCTTTTGTTTGCAATTCTTATTTGTTTTAGCTTTACAGAACGAAATTTTAACATGATCAAGGATTCTTGAAATAAAACAAAAATGGATTTACTTGTCAAACTTTTCTGCTTTTAAAATAAAGATGGCAATTTCTTTTGATTGTTGAACATCGAAAGAACATCGGTCGCTTTTCTAAAGGTGTTCGAGCTTCAAAGTGCAGAATCAAAGTACTCCTTCTAAACCAGTACACCTGATTGAAGTATCAGCTGTGTCAGAGACCGTGTTTCATCTGACACCCCTCGGCAGAGTTCTTACCTCCTAAGCCCGACCAACGGTTGTTCCCCGCAGGGACTATCTCTCTTAAGCAAGGAAGAATTGCTATCATGAACCAGTAATACTTTTCGTCCCCCCACTGTGGCCGAGTATCCAGTCGTGTTCATCTACTAGTCTGTATGTCGCGTCAGTTTTGTTAGCATAAATATACATACATCATGCATTGTTGATTTACATTCACATTCATATTGCATCGCCATCACTCTAGTCGTTCTTATCCCCTCGTGATAAAAGTCCTCTCAATCGAGTTGTCAGTTCTTTCCTCTTAAGGAAGCGAACCATCTAAACAATCTCTTCTCCAGTTTATTTTCGGATACAAGTTGATCCTTTGACCACTTTGATAACTTGAACCTCTGTAAAACAAGAAGACCATCGACAAATGTCACTTTTCTCCATTGAATATGACATCTTTGCTTTCCCGGATTAAGGAAAATCCCCAGAGAGAGCCTCGCAACTACAGACTCTCAGCAACACAGTGGTTCTTCTCTCTAGAAAATCCATGTCACTGAAGTCATCAGCACCTCAAAATTGGGGTACATTGTATGGCATTTCTCTGAGAAGATCTCGAAGAAAAGTATGATGTAGTATCCCCAAGCTGGAAGCAGTCTCTCAAGAGACTCGTTTTCCCTAATAGAGTTAACAAATGGTGTCTCCAACAGAGAAGTTTGAACACCTCTACAACTCAGACGACTGGGTTCCCCGGCAACTCTGACATCAAAATTTTTTCTATCAAATGGCATCTCCCCAGGAAAATTCGACGAGAAGTTTGAGGAAAACCGCTACAAATAACGTCCCTTGTCAAGAAAGTTTATTGACAAAAGAAACTAAGACCAGTTCCTTGGTAGAAAACCAGGATCGAGGGGAAGTTTATATCAGAAACTGAGACCAGTTCCTTGGTAGGAAACCAGGATCGAGGGGAAGTTTACATCAGAAACTGAGACCAGTTCCTTGGTAGGAAACCAGGATCGAGGGGAAGTTTACATCAGAAACTTAGACCAGTTCCTTGGTAGAAAACCAGGATCGAGGGGAAGTTTATTTCAGAAACTTAAACCAGTTTCTTGGTAGAAGACCAGGATCGAGGGGAAGTTTACCTTTTCTAAGCATCATTGCTTAACAAAAGAAGAAGGATGCGCAAACTTTCATTCATAACCATTGCCAAAATTTTGCGTATTCCGATATTTAATCATCTTGCACCTGAATGCCTAAATACCTTCGCCATTCACACCTTCGGGTCCAAGAAGATTAAATAGGGGCATCTGTCATACCCTAAATTTTGACCACCAAGATTTCCCATCATTGTGCAAATTATCATCACAATATGGGTAAACCCTCATACCTCATCAATCTCCCCAAAGATGGGTGAGCATTCACTACTATCAAAGATTAGGGTTTCAAACCCTCTCTGAGCCTTAGACAAAGGATCAATCAAGAAATGATATGATCTTTAACTTGTATAACCTCTCAAACATCCACAAAGGATCAAGAGGACTCCCACATCAAGAATCAAGCACAATGTTGCAGCATTCCAGGTGGATCAAGCCTCAAAATCGCCAGTGTCACCAAATTAGGGTTTTGGTCGACCAGGGCCTCCAGATGGAAATTTTCCTCTGGGCATGAGCCAATGCTTCAAAGCATAACCTAAAATACTCCATGGAACCTCATGGACCCAATCATCAAGTCAATTTAACCTCAGGGGATGCATTCATCAAAAATTAGGAATTAGGGTTTCTTAACCTAATTCACCCCTAAGTTAACTTTTGGAACAAAACATGAGCCAAGACCTCAAGACATGATATGAGGGTCTCTAATACACCACATTGATCCATTTTCAACAATGGATTGATCCAAGAAGCTTGATTCCCAAGTTTCAAGTTCATCAGAACCACAATTAGGGTTTCCCGGAAAAAGTCAACTGTGCCTTTGACTTTTGACCAAGACATGCTCCCAAACCTTGGGACATGATTCAATACACCCTATAACACCTATGAAATCAATCCATCAAGTTTGATTTAGGTCAAGGACTTGATTTCATAGAGGATCGCACAGTTTGGAATTCATCTAATAAAAAGTCAACTGTGCCCAAAAGTCAAAGTTTGACTTTTTGATTTTTTGATCAATTATGGTTCCCTAACCCTAAAATGATGTTAATGTGTGATTGAAATAATCATTTATCAAGAAAAACCAAAGAAAGTGGGATAACTTGAGTTAGAGAGCAATTTCATCACAGCTCATGATCCAAACACATCCAATATGTCATATCTAAGTTGTCCAAACTCTCACAAGTGACATGTAACACCAAAATCACAAAGTCCCATCTCAAAACATCAAAATTGGACTTTTTTGCATTTTTCAAGCCATGTCTTAATTCATTCACTTTTAAAACCAGATAAAACCTCAAACACACTCCAAATATCATCCTTGAACTGTCCCAAATAGTTCCACACATCTGGAACACCATTTGAGAGAGTTGCTATTTTGGCCACTTTTGCCCCTTTTGCAAGAAAGGGCCAATTTCCATTCCTGAGGTTTCCATCTGATTCCAGTCATCCTAAAAGCTTCTAAGGGATCCTTTGAGATTGTTCAAAGCATCAAAGCATTTCTGGAACAAGGCCCTTGACAGATTGCCCAAAAAGCTCCTAAAGAGGTAAGCATCTCAACTTGAACTCTTTAAAATATGACTTGCTTTGAGGTCCACTGATCATGCACATCTCATACATGTTATATGTGTTATGTTTGAACCAATTCATCATGTAATTCATGGTTGTACCAAGAGGTAACACAGAAAATGCACATTATGGCCTATTTCAAAACCACTATCGGGTTTTGAGGAGGATTGATTTTCTGGTAAAACCACCACCACCATGGATTCCTTGTGAAATTCTAGGCCAGATGCATATAAATTTTGTCTCCATCCATGGAGAAATGAGGAAGTTATGACCTTCACGTTTCTGACTAAAAACCTTGCCTTGCCTTGCCTTGGTCAGGCCAAGAACAAGGCAAGCCTTGTATATTTGTGGCTGGGGTTTGATACACGGATGTATCACCACCCCAGTGGTAGGGCGCGCATTGCACACAAGAGGTCTGGGGTTCGAATCCCCCTCGCCCCAGACCCCTTTTTATTGGTTTTTCACTATTTTATTATTTTTCTTATTATTTTTAATGATTTGAAAAATTAATAACTTCCTCAATTTTAATTATTTTTTATTGGTTCTTTTTGCAAAAAATCACAAAAAAGTTGAAATATTTTATTCCACAAAAAAAAAACAAAATTTATATTATTTATTTAATATAATTGGTATTTTTGTGAATAAATTCATTTTTTAATTATTTTTAAACATTTAAAAGTGAATATTTATTTTGAAAATCAAAACCAAATGAGTTTTAAATCATCTTGTGATTAAACCCTCATTTTTCAAACCTTAAACAAAAATCCCAAATGGTTTATTCAAACTTATTTGGTATTTTTATCATTTTTATTAATTTTCTTTTTAAATATTTACTTTTAAAGGAAAACAAAATTAGGGTTTCTTTGATTTTCACCCTCACAAAGCATTTTCAAACACTCATGGGCCTCTAATAGAGTGTAAGACCCAACCCCTTAGTAAATAAAACCTTTTTGGACCTCAGTATATTGTATAAGTCCTAATACCGTTAAAAAGTTCGGCCCGATCGTCGCCTTTTTAACAAAAATCCATGGGCTTCTCCTTGAGTTATAAGACCCATCTTTGGGCCTCTAATAGAGTGTAAGACTCAATCCCCTTTTAACCAAAACAATTTTGGGCCTCAGATGTTGTATAAGTCCCTCTGTGTTAAAAGAAAAAAACCTCGGCACGATCGCCAGTTCAAAATGAAACCCTGGGCCTCTCATTGAGCTGTAAGCCCCATCACTTGTACAAAAACTCTTTGGGCCTCTAATAGAGTGTAAGACCCAATCCCCTTTTAACCAAAACAATTTTGGGCCTCAGATATTGTATAAGTCCCTCTGTACAGTTTTCAAAACAACGGTGCAATCATCGTTAAAACTTGGGCCTCTCCTTGAGCTGTAAGCCCCAACAAACTTTTCAAAGCACTTTCTCCTTTAATTTTGAATATAATATTGTTATCAAAGTTTTCTTTGTTGAACAACTAACAAAATAGCATGGAAGCTCTACAACGGGTAAGTGTTTATCCGCTTTCATTTATCGCTTTCATATGTATATAACTGTATTGTGGGGCTGCTTCACTGTAAGTCTTCTTTCACATCCTTTTATATACTTGTCACATATCCACTGTGTAATACTAGTATAGTTATTTAGAGTTTTCCCCGGAAACTACATCTAGCACTAGGTAAAGCCTTGTTGGTCACTCTTAAATACAAACAAAACTAGATCCCCCATAGGATTCCAGACACAGTCTTCCCTTCTCTTGGGGTTAAACAATATGGAACAAAGAGAAAGGCAGTATTCTCGTTGAACCTTTTCTCTGATTGTCACCCTTAGAAATTGTCAAAGAAACTCTACTCCCCAGAGTTGATATATTCTCCGTGAATAGCATCTCTTGAGTTTCTTCCAAATTCTCGAACTTTCCTAGAATGATCTCTTCTCTGTGAATTGCATTTCTTGAACTTCTCTTGGTTTGGGGACCCACAGGCTTCCTAAAAGCATCCCCGCCTCCTCTTGGATGTCGTACAAGGACCCTTCAGCTTCTTAGAAGTTCTCATGCCTTCTCTTGGGCGTAATACAAGGACCCTAACGACCTCTTAAAGGTATAAGACAAAACTTAGACATCCTTTGTTAGAGCAGTCTTTCCAGTGTCAAACCTCCGACCATATTTAGGGTTGATACTCGTCCCTTAATGCCCGTGCCTCCTCTTGGGCATTGTACAATAGATAAAACTCTAGACTTGGACATTCTAAACTCCCTTGAGTCTCAAAGACATTCTTAAGTTTCCTTTCAAACATAGGAAAAAACACTGATCACTCAGAAACCCGACCTCTCTCATAAGGGCTCTCCCACTTGTCCTGCCTATGGATCTAATCCTTAGCAGTAAGATAGCCTCCTCTTGGGCTTTGTACAATGACTCTCCTCAGCGGAGTTAACCTTTTCAGACTCTCTTGTTTAGTCAGTCTCCCCTTTAGCCTCCATCTCGGGCTTCGTACGAGACACTAAAACACTCTCTTATTGAGTATAAAAGATTCTCTTGTTGAGTCAATCTCCTTTTAGCCTCCATCTCGGGCTTCGTACGAGACACTAAAACACTCTCTTGTTGAGTATAAAAGACTCTCTTTTTGAGTCGATCTCCTTTTAGCCTCTATCTCGGGCTTCCTACGAGACAATAAAACACTCTCTTGTTGAGTATAAAAGACTTTCTTGTTGAGTCAATCACCCGTCACATAGACTCTCTTGTTGAGTCCACCCTTTTAGCCTCCATCTTGGGCTTTATACAGGACAAATAAAAGTACTCTCTTGTTGAGTCAAACCTTTTAGCCTCCGTCTTGGGCTTCGTACAAGACACATAAAAGCACTCTCTTGTTGAGTCAGTCACTTGTTAGTACTCTCTTGTTGAGTCAACCCTTTTAGCCTCTATCTCGGGCTTCGTACGAGACAACAAATAAAAGGCACCCTCTTGTTGGGGCAATCGCCTCCTCTTAGGGTTTGTATAAGGAAACCTCGGTTGAGTCAATTAACCTTTTAGCATCAAATCTGTGCCTTGCTCACAGCATACAAACATCAACAACTCCTCTTTAGAGATGACAAATTCTCTCTCATCCAAAACCCTTTAGCTTCACATCTTGGGCTTTGAACAAGATACACATCACCTTTAGCTTCATGTCCCGGGCTTTGAACAAGACACCAAAACAACCTTTTTCCTCCCATAGAATAGGAGGAACTACGATCGCTCTGATTTCCCTGTTTCGTTAAACGGGAATACGTAGGCATAAGATTGCAAAAATCTTAGCGAGCATACTAATCAAAAACCCAAAATCCAGTACCTTCGCATCTCTGTCCAACGCATTCGACCTAATCCCTTACCAGAAACCTAGCCCATAATCCAGACACAGTGTTTTTAAACAAATAACCTTAAAAGATGAACCTCCCTTTGATAGCATCGGTAAACCAACAGTTTTGACTGTTTAAACTCAGTTTGCGAGCAGGGTTAATTGGAGACATCTATTTCCCTTCCTTAATCAGCTCAATAGGATAAAAAATGAATCGAACTGTAGTACCCAAGCGATAGTGATTTGAAACCACAAAAATTCGCGCTACATGACCTGGTGAGGAATGTAGATACCAAGACTCTGTGGGGAATATAAAATATCTGCTAGGGAAAGACATCCAACAAGTCTCCTGCTGGAGATACCACAATATTTTGTCTGGGACAGTCATCTTCTAAATACTTGCTGGAGAGTAATAAAACAATCTGACTGGGGAAAGCAATCTTTTGCACTCTTGCTGGGGAGAAAGAAAATCCCAATGCTCTACTGAGGATACTATATCTTCACTGCTAGAGAGAGACTCTACTGGGGAGAAGAAATCTTGCCACCCTGCAAACACATATCAAACAACAGAATGTTCTATATACGAAATGGCCACCTCGGTTACCATCTATAGTATCCATCGCTCAAGCAATTTTCATTGTTTTCAATATGCTATGTAAAGCTCAATGTTTTCCCATGCAATGTTTATCAAAAATATCAGACGTTTTTGCAAACAAAACAGTAAAAAAGTAAAAACAGAAATGAATAGCTTTTTGAGTGAAATGAAAATTTTATTGATTGAACTGGCATGTACATAAGCATTTACAAGTTGGAAGCAATTCCTGAAAAGAGGTAATTGCACAAAAGTGAAAAGAAAATACACATGTCGACAATGTGGGAACAAATATCCACCATGCTTCGATTCATCCATGACCCATATGTCTTCAATGTCCATATATACTTTGACTTCTGAAAAGATTGACTGAACTGATTCATTTCCTTCGAAATTCCCACATATCAAAAGTGTTCATAGATCGAACGCAGACCGCAACCTCTCGCTTTAAAATCCCTAACTTTTGCCTGGATCGCCTTTTTGGGTTTTTAATCCACCGGGATACCCATTTGCCAAAGTTGCCTTTTTAGGTTTTCAACTTTGCGGGTTTATTCTTTTCTTTTTTCCTTTTATCCCTAATTTTTGCCCGAACCTTTTCTTTTATGGTTCGTCGGGATGCCCTTTTTTGCCTGGAATTTTCTTTTTGTCGTCCAGCGGGTCTCTTTTTATGCGAAGTATTTTTTGACTGCGTCTACGTTCACAGGGGATGTAAAATATTTGCCATCCATAGTTAAGAGTAGCAAGGCTCCACCAGAGAAAACCTTTCTCACAACATATGGCCCATCGTAATTTGGAGTCCATTTTCCCCTGTGATTTGTTTGAGGAGGAAAGATCCTTTTCAAAACTAAATCGCCTGTCTGAAAACACCAAGGACGCACTTTCTGATCAAAGGCCTTCTTCATCATGCTTTGATACAACCGGCCATGTGCAATGGCTGCCAATCTCTTCTCTTCAATAAGATTTAGTTGATCCAACCTGGATCGTACCCACTCGGCTTCATCAAGTTTCACATCCTCCAAAATTCTTAAAGAAGGAGTCTCAACTTCTAATGGTAGGACCGCCTCCATACCATACACCAGTGAGAAAGGAGGTTCCCCCGTTAATGTACGCACCGTAGTACAATAACCATGTAAAGCAAAGGGCTACATCTCATGTCAATCCTTATATGTTACCACCATCTTCTGCACAATCTTCTTGACATTCGTGTTTATTGCCTCAACAGCGCCATTCATCTTCGGACGATATGGAGAAGAGTTGTGATGTTCGATTTTAAAGCTCTGGCATAGCTCCTTTATCAACTTGTTATTCAAATTTGAACCATTATCAGTAATGATTCTCTCCGGTATACCATAACGGTAGATGATGTCCTTCTTTATAAACCGGGCGACCACTTGTCTGGTGACGTTGGCAAACGAGGCTGCTTTTACCCACTTTGTGAAATAATAAATAGCAACCAGAATAAAGTGATGCCCATTAGAAGCAGTCGACTCAATCTTTCCAATCATGTCAATGCCCCACATAGCAAAGGGCCAAGGAGATGTCAATACGTTCAGAGGAGTAGGCAGTACATGCACCTTATCAGCATAAATCTGGCATTTATGGCATTTTCTGGCGTATTTAAAACAGTCACACTCCATAGTCGTCCAATAATACCCCGCCCTCAATAGTTTTCTGGCCATAGCAATGCCCATTGGCATGAGTACCGAAAGATCCCTTGTGAACCTCTTCCATCAACAGGCCTGCCCCGCGTTCATCAACACAACGCCACAAGACCATGTCAAAGTTCCTCTTATATAGCATGTCATTTTCATTCAAAAAGAAATTTCATACTAATCTCCTCAGAGTTTTCTTATCCTTGTTAGATGCCCCAGCTGGGTACTCTTGACTCTTGAGAAAGCACTTGATGTCATGATACCACTGCTTGCCATCTGATACTTTTTCGACTGCAAACACAAAAGCTGGTCTGCCAAGACGCATATTTCTGATTGATGGAACTTCATTCCACAATTTCACCTTGTACATTGAAGCCAACATTGCCAACGCATCCGCCATCAGATTTTCAGCCCGGGGTACATGATGAAAGTCATCCCTATTGTAACACCCCAAAATTTGCCCTCTTTTTTCTAACTCTAACTGGCTTGTGTTTCTCTTTCATTTGCATCATCATTAGGTCATAGTTCATATTTATTCATTTGCATTGGTCTTCTAAGACACGGGATCAGGAGTTTCTCTGAATCAAGGCTTCCTATTTGCCTTGAGATACTTTCATTCAAGTTTGGCAGAGGGTTGAATTCTTATTGTTGTAATTTCACAACAGATTTCATCAAGTATCAAGTTTATTTTCTTCCATCACTTTTTTGGATCAAGTTTACTGGCAAGCTTATTTTCAAATGGCTCAAGTTAGGGTTTGCTTCTCATTATGGACAGAGATCAGGGTTGTCGGGATGATGTTACAGCTTCAAGTCAGAAGTGTTTATTCAATTATGACCAGATGGAAGTTTGACTTCATCTTGGTCAAACTATCAAGAGCTTACTTCAATCTCAGGTTACCCGCATCAATGGCTATTTCTCAGGCAGTGTGTATTCAAGGTCAAATTGTTATGTGTGGAACTCATCAAGTTATCAAGCAGTGGTTCATGTGAAGTTTGGTCATGAAGATCGGGTTTGTCAGTTCAGTTTGTGGAGATTCTTTCAGACGAACTCAGAGTAATTTAGGGTTTATTTGGTCAGAAGTTCGTACAATGATTAATTCAGATGGTTGTCGTTTCAATTGCAAGTCGTTCAATGGTTCAGGAGATTCATTTTAATTAGAGGATGTTGGAAGAAGTTTGAGTGTGGTTTCTGGATTAAAGTCATTCAAGGTGTTCGTCAGAGGAAATATCGATGGAGAGTTTATACAAGTTCATCATTCAAAGTCATTTTTCACATCCATTTCATTTCAAATTTATAATCCATATTTCTATCCATTTTTATTATTTTCCATGATACCCATTTTTCAAATCAATATCCATAAACCAATTTAAAACCATTTCTTTGATAACCATTTTTAATCATATCCATATCAAATCCATTTTTTAAATTTATAACCAAATCCACATTTCCAAACCATGCACATTCCTAATCCAATTTTCAACTTCTAAATTCACCAATTCCATTATCCATATTCAATAACTTATTTTTATTATCCTTACAAAAATTTCATTCAAAGTCCATTTAAAAAATATAGTACACAAAGATAAAGTTACAACAAAAGCCAAAAAGCCCATTTCATTTTACAAACAAATTACAAAAATAAAAAGAGATCACAATTTTCAGCCAAGTCCTTCCGCACCACTAGCCAAATTGCTGCTACTTGCACACAGCCACAATTCTCCACACCAAACAAAAAGCCATGAGCATGTACCTACAACATTGCATAACAAACCATCACAAGCCATGAAAAAATGTCAATAATTCTTTCACCACAATCGCAAACGAAGAAAAAGAAAAAGCAAGGAAAAGTTTCATTTACAGCAAGTCATAATTCAATGTGATGCATACCACCTGATACAAAACAAAGTCACATATCCACAACAATAAAATTCTGCAAAAAAAAATAAATTCCATTCAGGCATGTCCCACCTGATACAAAACAAAGTCACAAATCGGAGACGAAAACGAGACGTGGAAGGTTGAGACGAACTTCTGTAACCTACGTCTTCTCGTCGTTTTGTCTCGCTCTGCTTCTTGATATTTCTGATCTGCACTACTTCATGTTCATTCATTGAAAAGGGTGGAACGATGCAACACCGTTTCTTTCTCGCTATTTACACTGAGGTTGTGTTTCGTCTGGTTTTTGGGAGAGGGGTTTTGATATTGGTGGTTTTGGGAACATAGAGATAACATTCTCGTGGTTTGTTTCATTTTCTTTTTTAAAAAAGGTGAAATGAATTGCTGAACGAGTTGTTGTTGTTGCTTCATGTTAAGAATTCATGACCTAGTTTTTTTTTTAATTTTAATTCATTCTTTATTGTTTGCTGTTGGGCTTGTTAGCCCATGTTTTTTTCCTTAGCCACACCACCTTTGTTCTTTTTCTGACCATGCTATGGACTTTAGGTCCATATGGTGTTCCACCACCCTCTTTGTATATGTCATGTTGTTTGTTTTGGTGGATGATGGGCCAAAAGCCCAAATGATTCCTCATATTGGTTCACACCCTCTCAAATCTAATGCACCCCTTTTACTGTTTTGCTAGTTTACTAACATTTTGATTTCTTGTTTTTCTTGGTTAGATTTTATTGAAGTTCTTGTTTAGATTTTTTTAATTAATTCTTTAAGGCTTATTTTGGATCAAATTGTTAATGTTAATTCTTTATTTAACTTTTAATATAATTTTGATTTTAATAACTTTGATTATAATTCTTACTAATTTTTAATTAAATCTTTATGATAACCTTGAGTAGAGTTTTGTTAATCTTCATTAGTTTTGATTGAAATGTTAATAGGATCTTTTAATCGAGTTCCTAATTGAATTTTCAACCTTGTAGTTAATTCTTGATTCACTTCTCTTGGTTTTTCTTTAGTGGAACAAGTCGATGAAACTTTGTTTAGATTTTTTTATTAATTCTTATCTTGTAACCTATTTTCATAACCTTGTTTGGACTGATAAAATCTCTTGATGCATAGTGTGTTTAGTCCCTTATATCGTTTGGACCATTTCTTGGTGCTAATTTTGTTTCTCCTTGTTGATTGCCTTTGATGCCGGTTGCTCACATTTGATTCTTGTTAGATTCTGACATGTTCTGAACTTGACGTTTGATACTTGACTGTCGGATCCTTTAAAGTACTTGATGGCTTGATTCTCTTCCACCTTGGAACTTTCTTCCTTTGAATCTTGCCCATTTGAGCTTGTTGATCTTGTATTGATCGTGTGAAGCTTCTACAAGTGTTCTTGAGTTTTTTGTGTGCATTGAAGAGGCAACGGGTCTTCTCCGTTAGGTACCACTTGCGCACTTGTATGAAGCATGCTTAGGGTTTAGCATATTTGCTTACAACTTGTTATTGATTGAGGAGTCTTCACTCTTAGTTGTATGTTTGGCTTTTGTGCCAATTCATTGATACTGTGAGCTTGTTTGCTCCTCTGTTTGTCTTACTTTGTGATGGACGAAGAGTCACTCAACTTCCTTATAGTTGAGATCACGACATCGTTTACATCTTGTGGTTGACGAAGAGTTACTCTGTGAGAGCAAGAATTGTCTCTACAAGTCAATATATGTTTTGATGATAACAATGAGTATTTGTGAAAGAACCATTTTATGGTCTAACGTGTGTTGTGTGCAAATCATAAGAACTAAAGACATCAGAACCAACATACACCAGCTAGATGTACTATGATTGAATATATATATATATATATATATATATATATATATATGCGAAGTTACTATGTGTGACTAAAGTCGTGAGAAGCAAGAACGCTTGTTTATCTAGTCATGATCAGCCAGATCCAAGGATGCCAAGATTGTTGTTGCAATGCTCTTGTGGATGCTCTCTGAAAGTGATTAAGATTATGAAGATATCGAAGCTTCTGAAGAAGTACACTCTGAAAGAACCGAAGTTCTGAAGACTCCTATGACTTGAAGTTCTGATGGCTGAAAGCGCTGAAGACCAAGTGCAGAAAGAATCTGAAGACCGACGAGTTCTGAAGATCAAGGTTTCAAACAAGAAGTTCTGAAGACTCTGAAGACAGACTCTGAAGATTTGGAAGACTTAAAGCAGAAAAAGGATAACGCTCTTAAAGACCAAGTGCTGAAGTTCTGAAGACTGATTCCTAATGGACTTCTTCAATCAACAGAAGACTTGAAGCGTCATATATTCTGCTATAAAGACTCCACTCATGCTTCATCAAATTAACATCAGAAGCCACTGAAGTTTCGAAGTCTAAATATTACCGTTGTGAGTTAAATGTACACACTGCCCAAGAAAAGATGTCTGGTCACTTCCTCCTCTGCAAAAAGAATATGTGTCAGTACAACTCATTATATCACAACGTCTCCTTTCCAAACAGCCAACAATAATTCAAACGGATATATTTTTACTGGGCAATTTAAAGGAAAGAGTACTCGCTTCTAAAAAACAACGAAGTCCACCAATCAATTTACTCCCACAAAAGATGAATTGATTAAAGTCATTGTGTGAAGATAGCAACAACGATGAGTTCTCGTTGTAACACTTAGAATATCCAAAGCTATCACCATTTACACATGGCCATTATTGTTGAAGCTTAAAGATCATCATTCAACACAACAACAATGAATTGGTATAGAAGCTGTTGATGAAGAAGACAACATTGCAAATCAGTCAAGTCATCAACCACCTTCTCGTCAGCGCTACATTGAAGATCTGAAGCAAGGAGTTGTTGCTCAAAGCTTGCTCACCCACGAAGAGGAAGAAGAAGAAGATCTACAAGATGTCAACAATTGTCAAATCATTATACATCTCTGTAGTTTCTTAGAATAGGCAAGGAGCTGCTGCTCACATCTTGCTCGGACACTTGTGTGTTCTTTGTAATTAAACTTAGGAGTAATCTGCTTGTTAAGAAGCGTCTTTGTAATCTCCTGTAAAACTAATTCTTGGTGAATTAGGATTCCTTGAGTGGTCAGTGTGACCGGAGACTCGAGAAGACAATGGCGAGATGTCATAGTGGGAAAAGCCTGAAATAGGGCCAGTAGCATTATATCCATTGCGATGAATCCCTGAACGTCTAGCTGTGAAAGCCTAGCAGTAGATCTTGCGAGAAGGGAACCTGCGGGTCAATGTTCATTATATTCATTATGTTGAATCCCTGAACGGTTCATTGCATGTTAGTCACAGTTTGGCTGTGCAAGTGGTTAGTTACCGGTTGTTGTCGTGCAAGTGTAATCATGATTTGATTATAGTGGATTAAGACCTTGTGTTCAAGGCGAAATCACCTGAGGAGGGTGGACTGGATTAGCCTTTGTGGTGAACCAGGATATATCATGTGTTCTTTACTCTTACGCTTAATATCTTTGTTTATGTTTCTATATTAAGGATCAGAACATTACATAAGCAAGTCAGAACCTTGCAACTCTGAAAAGCTTCCGCTCTGCAAGTTCTGAATGATGTACATAACGTTAAGACTCTTATTGGTTCTCATGCTCTATGCATTGTCAAGTCTGAATATAACTCCGCAAGTCAGAGTCTCTCAACGAACTCTGATGTAACATAAAGTGTCTTATTGACAAGAAGTGAAAAGTTGTTAAAAGAGTAAATACACAATTCAAACCCCCCTTTCTTGTGTCTTTCTTGCACCTTCAATTGGTATCAGAGCTCTGGTTCTGTTATTGATGGATATCAAACACTTAACAGTGTCAAAAAAATATCCAGATGCGGTGCGTAGAAATACTCTGGGTGAGATTGAAATCCACTTATAATTTCTGTAACAGTTCAGAAGATGACTGTGTACAAAATTGTAGTCAATCTGAGTACTTGAGCAAATCACTGATTCTAGAAGTTTTTGCAGTTGTCAAACAACTAAATCTTCCTCACTTAAGTTTTAATGATGATTGGAGAATCAGCTGATAAGATAGATTCATCAGATAAGCAGTAGTATCTGTTGAATGCTTAACTTGGAATATACGTATGGATGAACCACGTATTTGCTCAAAGTTGAATCATCAGAAAACAAGAAGTCTTGTTTGCTAAAGATTAATTCTTTATGAGTTTTTGAGATGTTTTCAAGAAACGGATTAGGTCCACCCTTGACTTTCTCGTATAAAAACTCATTCAGAACTTCTTCATGTAAAGAAGAAAGATTGTTGTTCTATGATCTTGAACTTCAGAGTGAAGTATTTTGAAGTCAAAAATCTGAAGAAGTCAAGCTCTTAGAAATGATTCAACTTCTGAATCTTGACTGATCAAGAAGTTAGAAGATTCAATAAAGAACTGAATATTGTTTTCTTGAAAGCTTTGCAAGAAGCTGAAAGAATATTCAGGAAGAAGATTTTCACAGATTCATTAAGTACTTGATCAGAATAAATCCTAAATCTTGGTTGAATAAACTCAGAGGATTAAAGTTCTGTTAAACTTGAGAGTCTATCTAAATAGAAACAAATGTTATTGATTCTAGCTGATAAGTTTCTCAGAACTTCTTTAATCCAAAATTAGAAGATGATCAAGTTGATGCATTAACTTAAGTCATCTCTTGGAGTCAAAAGGATTTATGTTGCTGATGTTTTAGAATGAAGAAATCAGTTGACATTCCTTAGAAGAAGATATGTTGTTGATCCTTGATGGAATAAGTCTTTAGTCAAGTTAAATCAGCATTGTGAGATCAAGAAGTGTCATGCAAATTATATGTTGTGCTACACATATGTTTGATGATACTAGTTTCTGAACATGATCTGTATTTGTTGAAGAAACATATTCAGAAGACGTCAATCAATTCTCCTTAGCTCATAACCTCGCAAGTAGTCTATGATTAAGCTAAAATAAGAAAAAATTGTCGAAAGATAGTTTTTCTTAAGAACCTCTGATTGGCTGTTCTAAAAAATCTGATGAATATGTCTGAACTGGAGAAATGAAAAGATCATCTGAAGAGGAGATTGAATCTAGCTCTCAGACTAGTGATCAGAATTAAGAATATACTCATCAACATTAGAATAAGAATCTTTGGAGAAAATGAGAAACTTAAGGAAACTCAGTCAGAGTCTCTGATAGATCACTCTGAAGAAAGCAGATGCAGAACAATGTTGATCAAAAGCTTTATGAAGGACAATCTTATCAGATACATGAGAAATCAGAATAAAGAGAATCTGAGGAAAATCAGAAGCCTAAACGCAAGACAGCTTAAGTCAAAAGGAAAGCACTCATATACAGAATCACTGGGAAAAGATTTCAGAACCTCTAAGGTATGATCCTCCTTATCTATGACTAATTACAAACAGTGAAATATCTAATGAGTAAAAATATTCATGATGTGAAATATCCTCTATTTCCTAGAGAAAATCTTTCGATCAAATCTCTGGACTATGTGTTCACTCTATGTGACCTCAGTCATGATTGCGAATCTTGTGTAATCATAATATAAGGTTTCTTGAAAATAAGAAAATCTGTTTAATTTCTTCATATAAATACTTGAAATCTAAATAGTATTTTTTTAAAGGACTGTTCACATCATCAAAATTCTTGTCACTTAATGTGCACTTAATCTATATCTTCCCTAGGTTAGGCACAACTCATTGCACTTATTTAGATGTATATAAGTTAATTCTCCCTATCCAAAGATATCACACTCAAGACCCTCTGACTGAGTCAACATTCTGTCTTCCATTTACCATCATAGCTCCACTAACCCATCTAGGAAACTAGGATCCTCCTGGAATCATATCTGAAAAACAATTTGTAATCAATGTTCCTTCTCTTTCGAGTAACATTGCTTGCAGTCTATCTGATGTGTTTTATTCTCAACAATGGATTAGATATTCCACTTTGTTAGAAAAACCCACGAACATAACTCTAGTGAAAGATTTTTTGGAAAGATGTCTTCTTTGATCATGAAACTAGACTTATCTAAGATTAACCTGTGTCTGCTACGTGCATGTTATGTAGTAGTTTAAATCGTTGTACTCTTGCCAGCTTTTTTTGGGTCTGAGGAATAGTTAAAATTGTGTCTGTGAATCTTATTATAGTATCTCCTTTTTCAGTTAAGTCAGTGGTTATTCCTAACATTTAATATATCACTTTGCACTGCCTAAAGTTGAATTTGAATAATTCAAGAATCTGATATATCTTAAGAGGAATCTAGACTTACTTAAACAAGTCTCGAATGCAATTACACATGAATCTATTAAAAGCATATGAAAAATTTCGAGTTCCTCGAGAAACCACCATCATTAAAACGTGTCTATTACCCTTGCACTCTTAGGAGAGCAGTTATCATCCACGTCGGTTGATACTTAGTCATTAACTGCTCCTTTTCATTTTCCATGTGTCTATGTCTCGTAGTATACCCTAGGCAATTATAACGTACCTAGGAAATAGTAAATACAAATCTTTTGTATTGATTCAGACGTTACCTTCTTCCACTCTCATCCCCTTATAAATAGTAGGAATTCCCCTTTTCTCATTCCATCCTCAACCTAAAGCTGTCATCCTTCTAAAACCCTACTTGAACTTCAACAATTTCTGCTCCAACCTTTACTGGTAACATAGAAAACCTAGAAGTTATATCAGAAAAATGACCAAACCTTGATCGACTCAAAAACCACGGCATGGACATAGTTAGAAGCATGCAAATTCAATCTTGGTCTGGGTATTACGCCTTGCTAAACGGACCTATCTATCCTGTCCTTTTAAAGGAATTTTGGAAATATGCCAGAATCGACGATGATGGTAACACTGTCTGGTCAGAAGTTTATCAACTTTCAATCTCTATCACCTTGTCCTCAATCGCGAAGATCAATAACTGTGTCTCATCTGGAGTCACTATTGAAGACTTTCAATATGATCTTGGTATGGTAGAGAAGTGCATGATCCTTTTTGATGGTTCAGCTCCTTTTGAACCAAACAATCCTGAGTACCTTCTTCCTTCTGCCAAGACTTGGTTTATATTCTCTCTAACTAATCTTCGCCCTAGAGCAACAGCAAGATCCACTCTGTCTAATGATGACAGAATCTTTGTTTTTCTTTTGGCGCATCATGTCAAAATTAATCTTCCCAAAATCATCTTCAATCACTTGAAGCACTCCATTGAGGTTTCAAGAAAATAGACCCAATCCTTTATTCCATACGGAAGGATTATATCTGAAATTATGCTTAGAGAAGGATTCTA
This sequence comes from Lathyrus tuberosus, assembly GCA_022829125.1. Classification (NCBI taxonomy): domain Eukaryota; kingdom Viridiplantae; phylum Streptophyta; class Magnoliopsida; order Fabales; family Fabaceae; genus Lathyrus; species Lathyrus tuberosus. The sequence goes on along the minus strand of JALAZF010000205.1, from coordinate 163,540 downwards.
GGAATTTTTAAGCAGGATTGGACCAGAGCATGCGGTAACAGAAACAAGATGCTCTAGAGTGGACGACATTGAAGACTTTGATGATTAAAGTTTCTTTACGAGTGTATAACAAGTTCTTGTTATAATTAGGTCTAAGTTCTTGTGATTAACAATTTTATTTTGTTGATGCCTTGTACTCGTGTCTAAAATTAATATGTGTTGCTTTCTGGTCTATTCTTGATATATTTTCTTCATACTCATAGTTGCACTGATCTGTCATTTATGTTGAATGAAATTAACTCCGGATATTCTCATTATCTATTTAGTCATGATTAAAACATTTAAAACATTATCATAACCCAACGATGATCGATAAATTAACATCCTTCAAGGATGACGCTATCACAAGAATTCAGAATTTAGTAGATGCTTCCAGTTCTAGCATAGAACCCTTGGAAATAAGAACTATCTGGACTGAGTTCCATGAATGGATCTCAAAGGAAATTATGAAGAGCAAGAGGCTGGCAATTACTCAAGCAGAAGAAAAACTGCATATCCCAAGAACTGACGGTTCTGAAAGCTTGTTCTCATCTTCATCATCATTAGGCTCCTACTAGTCTAATCCTTTTTTTTAATAAGCAATTTGTACCCAGCAGGATTCGAACCTGAGACCTTAAGAGGAGCACACTCTCAAGACCCAAGCGTTTCACCACTAGGCCACACACACGCACACCTATTAGTCTAATCCTTAGAAACGCATCCTCATTAGGTCTATGTTTTGATTATCCTGAACTTTTCAAGATTAAGCTCAACCTATGCTCTGCATCTTAAAACTATTTTATGTTGTTGCTTCTATCTGATTGTTCATAAATGAAATGTTATCATTAATCTCTACAGATGATCTAAAACCTTCAATTGGTAATCAGATAATTCCATCTAACTGTCCTTAAAATGAATATGCTATGGTTGTAGATGGTTATCACTAAATGACTCGGATTGTTCTTAACTGCTCAAATGCTGGCTCTATGGTTCTATGTTGTTTAACATATCTAGAATATATATAATGATGTTGATATGCTTAAATGATTAAATGCTTGACTGATGAAGGAATTACATGCTTAAATGCTCATATGCTCTATCACTTTTTGATGATGTCAAAAAGGGGGAGAAATATAATGATTTTGATTGAAGAATGCAGAATTCAAACAAAGTACTCATATATTTCATAAAATGCGTTACTTCTAACGTTTGTTGTTTGATGTTATCCGAGGAACTCTAAACAAGTTCACTAGGTATTCTAAGAACAGGAACAGGTCAAGAAAGAAGAACTCTGTTATGAATTATCGGTCATATGATAGAAGTTGTCTAGGAATTAGAAGAAGAAGGAAAACTCTGAAAGCAGTCAAGACAAAGTATACATTTCAAGATGCTTACTCAGAAGAACTGTGCAAATCAGAAGACAAAGAGTTGTCTGAAGATCCGGATTGAAGATCCAAGAAGAAGTAGTTCTGATGTTTACCAGGAACCAATTAAAATGAAAACAATTTGGTATCAGACTAAATCAACAATTGGTAATCAGACTCAGTACATAAATATTAGTATCAGACTCATCAATCTGAGCCAAGCTGTGAATTATTTTCAAAATACCTTCATTGGTATTAATTTCAGCACATTAAGGAAATACTCTTCAAGTGGTATGAGAAGAAGTCCTTCACTTGGTATCAAACTCAACATACTCTGGTATAAGACTCATCACATCACATGGTATCAGACCAGAATCAAATCATGAGTACCAGATTCAGAATCAAGCGTTGATTGATCACTATAATTAAACCTTCAATTGGAATCTGATAAAAAATTAAGCCTTGATAAACCACTGAGTTGTGACAGTAACAAGGTTCTGAGATGAAGACCTGAGTTCAAAAGTCAAACTCTGAAAAAGTCATGATCTACATTAGTGATTAAAATCTTACCATCCTGAATTATGATTCTCAAGATCCCAATATCTGACTTATGGAAATTAGGGGGAGACTACCCAGAAGATTCAAATGATAAATCTTATAATCTTCACAAAGTCTGAAACTCAGGGGGAGTTTCTTAAAAGACGGTGTCTGTCTCTGATGAATAGCGAGGCTATGTTATCAGATAAGAACTGATCTGCTTGTGCTTAAATGAATCTGCTGAAAGGTAGAAATGCTTCAGAAGTTTATGAAGATTACAAGCTCTGATACGACTATAAAGGAACTGAGCTCTGAAGATCTGAAGATGGAAGTTCTGATGAACTAGTCCAGATGCTGAAGGCGTTTGTCTCCTTAAAGACAAGGTAGAGAAGTAGTCCTTTTCTATTCTTTGATCTGGCAACTCGAGTTGTTATTTTGTATATCTTTGGATCATATAAGATTCTATATGATCACAGATAAAACCTTAAGGATAACACATTCAGGGGGAGCTGTTGTTCCAAACTCTGAATATGTCTGTTTTGGTGATTACCTTGTATAAAATGTTCAATCAAAATACTTGGTTTTGTCATCATCAAAAAGGGGGAGATTGTGAGAGCAATAATTATCTCTACAAGTCAATCTATGTTTTGATGATAACAATGAGTATTTGTGAAAGAACTATTTTATGGTCTAACGTGTGTTGTGTACAAATCATAAGAACTAAAGACATCAGAACCAACATACACCAGCTAGATGTACTATGATTGAATATATATATATGCGAAGTTACTATGTGTGACTAAAGTCGCGAGAAGCAAGAACGCTTGTTTATCTACTCATGATCAGCCAGATCCAAGGATGCCAAGATTGGTGTTGCAATGCTCTTGTGGATGCTCTCTGAAAGTGATTAAGATTCTGAAGATAGCGAAGCTTCTGAAGAAGTACACTCAGAAAGAACCGAAGTTCTGAAGACTCCTATGACTTGAAGTTCTGATGGCTGAAGGCGCTGAAGGCCAAGTGCAGAAAGAATCTGAAGACCGACGAGTTCTGAAGACTCTGAAGACAGGTTCTGAAGATTCGAAAGACTTAAAGCAGAAAAAGGATAACGCTCTTAAAGACCAAGTGCTGAAGTTCTGAAGACTGATTCCTAATGGACTTCTTCAATCAACGGAAGACTTGAAGCATCAGATATTCTGCTATAAAGACTCCACTCATGCTTTATCAAATTAACATCAGAAGCCACTGAAGTTTCGAAGTCTAAATATTACCATTGTGAGTTAAATGTACACACTGCCCAAGAAAATATGTCTGGTCACTTCCTCCTCTGCAAAAAGAAGATGTGTCAGTACAACTCATTATATCACAACGTCTCATTTCCAAACAGCCAACAATATTTCAAACGACTATATTTCTACTGGGCTATTTAAAGGAAAGAGTACTAGCTTCTAAAAGACGACGAAATACACCAATCAATTTACTCCCACAAAAGATGAATTAATTAAAGTCATTGTGTGAAGATAGCAACAACGATGAGTTCTCGTTGTAACACTTAGAATATCCAAAGCTATCACCATTTACACATGGCCATTATTGTTGAAGCTCAAAGATCATCATTCAACACAACAACAATGAATTGGTATAGAAGTTGTTGATGAAGAAGACAACATTGCAAATCAGTCAAGTCATCAACCACCTTCTCGTCAGTGCTACATTGAATATCTGAAGCAATGAGTTGTTGCTGAAAGCTTGCTCACCCACGAAGACGAAGAAGAAGAAGATCTACAAGATGTCAATAACTGTCAAATCATTATACATCTCTGTAGTTTCTTAGAATAGGCAAGGAGCTGCTGCTCACATCTTGCTCGAACACTTGTGTGTTCTTTGTACTTAAACTTAGGAGTAATCTGCTTGATAAGAAGCATCTTTGTAATCTCCTGTAAAACTAATTCTTGGTGAATTAGGATTCCTTGAGTGGTTAGTGAGACCGGAGACTCGAGAAGACAGAGGCGAGATGTCATTGTGGGAAAAGCCTGAAATAGGGTCAGTAGCGTTATATTCATTACAATGAATCCTTGAACATCTAGCTGTGAAATCCTAGTAGTAGCTCTTGCGAGATTGGAACCTGCAGGTCAATGTTCGTTATATTCATTATGTTGAATCCTTGAACGGTTCATTGCATTTTAGTCACAATGTGGCTGTGCAAGTGGTTAGTCACCGGCTGTTGCCGTGCAAGTGTAATCATGATTTGATTATAGTTGATTAAGACCTTGTGTTCAAGGCAAAATCACCTGAGGAGGGTGGATTGGATTAGCCTTTGTGGTGAACCAGGATATATCATGTGTTCTTTACTCTTACGCTTAATGTCTTTGTTTATGTTTCTATGTTAAGGATCAGAACCTTACATAAGCAAGTCAGAACCTTTCAACTCTGATAAGCTTCCGCTCTGCAAGTTTTGAATGATGTACATAGCGTTCAGACTCTTATTAGTTCTCATGCTCTAAGTATTGTCAAGTCTAAATATAACTCCGCAAGTCAGAGTCTCTCAACGAACTCTGATGTAACGTAAAGTGTCTTATTGACAAGAAGTGAAAAGTTGTTAAAAGAGTAAATACACAATTCAAACCCCCCCCCCTTTCTTGTGTCTTTCTCGCACCTTCACACTCCACTTCCTCATAGTTGAGATCACGACATCGTCCATTTCTATGGCATTTCCTTTTGGTTGAGGACGAGGAGTCACTCAATTTTGTTTCTCAGCTGAGATCACGACATTCGTTTATTTTGTGATTGAGTTGTCCTGTGTTTTCTTGTGTTTGTTCACATGATCCCTTAGGATTCCTAGCTCTACTTAATTTCTAATTAAGTTGGAGGTAGGAGAGACATTAGGCTTTCAATCCATGCATGACAACATTATGTAGGCGTCCCTCCTGATCCTGACCTTAGGGTCATTGATGCATGATAACTTGTAGGACCGAGTTTCCCTTAGACCTCCCGTTAGTATCGAGTTCTTTCTCTTGCACCCGTGCGATCGAGATTGTTTCAGTCCCCCATTTCGTAGGCCGAACTACGATTGCTCTGATTTCCTCTTTCTCGTCCGATTGAGGATACGTAGGCACAAGACGGCGATGTTTTGGCGAGCAACCTTTCCCCTTCACCCGTAGTCCCGTGAACTACGGATGCTCTAATTCCTCTCTCCCGTCTGATTGAGGATACGTAGGCATGAGATGCGATATCTTGGCAAGCACACTAATAACTAACTTCCCCTATTCTCTCGCACCCGTGTGATCAAGACCAATCAATTAATCAAGCCTTTTCTCTCGCCCTAGTGCGATCGAGACGCTAACATTTTCTGTGGTCGTACCCACGAACTACGATCGCTTTGATTTCCTCATTCTCGTTCGAATGAAGATACCTAGGCTCAAGATGGTGAAGTCTTGGCGACCAACCTCCCCATTTAGTGTGTAGTCCTTCGAACTACGTCGACTCTGATTCTTCATTCTTCTATGAAGATACGTAGGCATAGAATTACGATAATCCTTGCGAGTCCGTTTTTGTTTTTCCCTTTCCCGTTTCCGTTTAGAAGTAGGCTTTAGATAGCTCACCCTTTGATTAGACAACAAGCGTGGATCCCATCGAGTACAATGGATGCGAGGGGGTGCTAATACCTTCCCCTCGCGTAACCGACTCCCGAACCCAGAATATGGTTGCGATGACCATGTCTTTCCCTTTTGAGGTTTTCTTCGATCGTTTCTTTTCCTTGCGTAGGGATAAATAACATTCGGTGGTGACTCTTCTGTTTTGTTTCTGCCAGTTATTTTTTACAGTTGCGACAGCTGGCGACTCTGGTTCCCTATGCGAGTCAATCCTAGTGCTTGTTTGTTTTATTTCATTGGGTGTTTACTTATGTGCATTATCTATTGTATATTACTGTATTTTACTACATTTATTGCATTTGATTATTGTTATCATATTGCTCTGCTGTTGTTGTGTTGTTGGGTGGGTTGGTTCCATGAGAGATAAGCCCTATACCCAGGCTTGAGTATACACTTAGGATTAGAGTGGAAAATAGCGTGGCTTGCGTGGTGTTTGATCATGTTTAGTTTACACGAAAACTCCACATTCAGACGAGGTTTTATTTGGAGATATTCTATCATGCGCGTTGGGGCAGATGATAGAATATTGACTTAGAGAGCTTATGACTCTGGAGACCGTTCATGGGAAGTCAGTTGAGGCCTCATCGATTGGTGATGATGCCAAACCAGAAACGGTGAACGTATCATCATTTCTCGACCTGAGAGTCCGTGATACCGAGGACCTGCTAGGATTGCCATGACCAAGACTAGAACCCACATGTGATAGGGGATGGGTTTTGCAGGAAACCTTGACTTTCAACCTACCCAGATTTCTGGTTTTCTTATCAGCGTGGACTTCTGAACTTGGTATTCTTATTATTTCGGTGTTCTGGTATTCTGGTTTTCTCTTCAGAGTGAACTTTTGAACTTATTCAGTCAGCAACACAACAGTTACTCAGAATTTATGGAAGCATTGATCCCATGTCTTCTGCATTGCATTTACATACACATTTGCATCATTTTGCTTATCATTCTTCAACCTGCCAGAATACTTATCCTGCCTTTGTCCTTAACCAGCCTGTTGATTCCCCAGTACTCGTTCTGAACAAGTGGTGACTGCTGGAAGACAACAAAGTATTTGAAACAAGATCAAGCAGTGTCAAGAAGTAAGGTCAAGTTGGAAGCTGTTGGTAGTTATGTCAAGGAATAACCTTCAGAATGTTGATCTCCCACCAGGTTTTACTGTGACGACTAATCCACTATATGGTTTTCTACCTGATAAGGATCTTCCACAAGTGAATAGTCTTACTCAAGCTCAGTCTGTGCAGTTCTCTGTCGAGAATCAGAATTTACATGAGCAGTCTGTTATCCGAGGTGGACATTCCTCTTCTCTTGATACTACAGACTATCAGCGTCTCCCATTCTCTATGTCAAATTCCCAAAGGAAGGTCCCTATGATGAAAACTAAGGACCCGAGAGCTATTGAGTTTGCTGAAAGATATCGTGTATTGGATGACAAACTCAAAGCCTTGGAAGTTCAAGATACTTTTGGTCTCGACGCTTCAGACATGTGTCTGGTACCCGGCCTAGTGTTACCTCCAGGTTTCAACGCACCAAGGTTTGAGAAGTACAAGGGGTATAGTTGCCCAAGACAACATTTGGTGATGTTGTGCAGAAGAATGACCTCATTTCACAACGATAAGCTAATGATCCGTTATTTTCAGGACAGTCTGAGTGGGGCATCATTGAATTGGTATATGCAGTTTGAGAGTGGTCACATCCGATCATGGTTGGACTTAGCTAAGGCTTTTTTGAAACAGTATGAATATAATCTTCACATGGCTCTCAGTCGCATGCAGTTGTAAGGCTTGTCTCAAGAGAACAATGAATCCTTTAGAGGGTATGCTCAGAGATGGAGAGAATTGGCTTCCAGAGTGCAACCACCACTTTTAGACAGATAATTAATCGACCTATTCATGGATACTTTGCAAGGACCGTACCTGGATAAAATGATTGGTAGTGGGACATCAAACTTCTCTGATCTGGTGATAATTGGGGAACGTATTGAGAGTGGCTTAAAGAGTGGAAAAATTCAGGATGCCTCAAGTAGTCAGGCTAATGAAACTGAATCCCTCAACAATTCCCGAGAGGAAGAGGAGGATGAAATCAATGCAGTCATGGCAGATGTTGAGTATTCTTGGGGTGCACCAGTAAAATCTTTTGGTTCTCTATCTTCTCAACAATCATTTCCTAGAGCACCATGTTAGAAACCTTGAGTCGCTCCTCATGCAAATCAACGAGCCCATGGCCGAGGTTATCAGAATCAGCGCCAGAATCAGAATAGGCCTCGCAACAACTTGGAAAGAATGAACGCTCCTTTTCATCTGGTTCCTATGTCGTGCAATCAACTTTTACCACATCTGGTTTAAAACTCATTGGTAGAGCCCAAGTCTTTGAAGCCTGTTCCGAAACCATACCCTCCTGGGTACAATCCCCATGTACAATGTGGTTATCATGGAGGATCCATGGGGAATTCAACTGAAGATTGCAAAGCCTTTCAAGCCAAGGTATAACAGTTGATTGACAAGGGGTACATATCCTTTCCAGAGGGAAATTTGGTGGTGCATGTCAATCTCTCATCTGTTTGAGTTTGAAGACTTTTAGGGTCATCTCTTAAAGCCAGTGGTTCAGACAGGAAGCCATCCTCAACATTGGCAATCCTGGGGCACTTTTATCATTTGCATTTGTAGTTTATTTCCTGTTAATTGCTACTTGTGTTTAAACATTGTTGTTTTGAATGGTAATATTAATGAAGTGATTATGCATTTTCTAAATCAATCATGTCGCATTCGCTCATTTGTCTCATTTATTGCAAAGCACGGACACATACACTTCTTGTTCACTCCACTGTATCACTGTTACTTTAGGAAAGATTGGAGGGAGGATGACGAAAACTGAATACCCATAATTTCTGATCGTATGCTTTCGGATAAAATCCTGTCGATGATGTACAAGAATTGTTCCGAATCCCCTAAACATCAGAGAGATAAGGAGTTAGTCCCTAGTTAGCCACTTCGAGCCTAGAAGTAAAAGTTTCCTTCAGACTTTCAAACCCTCACATCTTAACCTGGGGCAGGGTAGTTGTCAATTAATTTGACCAAGCGTTCAAATTTCAAGAGGAGTGTCCCCAGTCGAGGACCAATCATATCCTATCCCTCTCAAGAGGTCGTACCTCACCAACCACAATGGTTATCCCTCACCACGAGGAATGAGACAGTTACAACCTTTTGGAGAAATCAAGGCAGCCAGTGTCAGACGACTTGTTTCAAAAGAAAAAAAAAAGAAAAAGAAAAGAAAAAATAAAGAAAGCCCGCTAAGTCAAAAACTTGAAAAGTGACTTAGGCAAAAGTTAGGGCATCCTGCTGGACTTCAAAATCGAAAAAAAATAAGTCCAGGCAAAAGTTAGGGAAAATAAAAGAATAAAAAAGCGAAAAGCACGACAAAAGGAAAATTCCTCGAGCAGAGCAAGTCGTGTGACTACAAACACCAAAGACGAGAGGGATGACTGTCATTTCGAAGACCTTGTGGGTTCCTAAACCATCACTCCCACCATTCTATAAGCTTTTTGAAAGGTGAGTGCTTGTGCCAAGTTAGCTGGACGTAGGACTGGAGATCATCACGAAGAAGGGGTGGGTAATAATCAAACTTTGAGCCTTTCATCCTTTGTTTCAATAACCGTGAACCATACCACGATTCAACCCTCAAAAGACCTAATTGAAGCAGGGTTTGTTCTGAAGGCATACAACGACAAGGTTGCGTAAACTGACTCCTACAAGATTTGCTAATCTTCTTGTCATATCTTCCACTAGCTAAATCAGTACTACGTCTGGAATAATGGTCCATTCGTCACACACTATCGCATCATTCTAATAATGATTGATTCAGAGTCTGCATGAGCATCACATTAAAATTACCATTTGTGAATAAACAATTTTAATTGCAAGTCAGAAATTGACATTGAGGAAATTCCAACAGGGAGAAATCAAACAGAACTGGATCATTCAGCAAATTCAATCAAAGTCAGGTGTACATTGTAGCCCTATGGATTAGGAGCATTGACATCCAATGGGTATGGAATCAGTCAGTCTGAGGCAAGTCCCCAAGCATCAGCTGATTATGGGGCAAATCATTCGAGAATCGGTTGATCATAGGTGAATCATCTTGAGACTCTACCAACCAGGGGCAGGACACCCAAAGGTTCTTTGATTAAGGGTGAGTCCCTCCATTGTTCAATCAGCACAAGTTACGTCGCTTCAACCCTCATTCAGAGGCAAGCTACTTCAAGAGTACATCGAAGCCAATCATCTCCAAGAGTCAGTTAATCAAGGTGAATCCTTTCATGACTCCTATTCTGGGGCAAGCCATCTCGAGGTCATCTCATGGCAAGCTGCTTTCAACCTCCTTTCAAGGTGAACCTTTCCGAGGACCAGACTGGGGCAAGTCAAACTACACTGGGGCAAAACCTCTCCTAACTGTTGAGCTCAAGACGAGTGTCGGGGAATCATGCCATTACCTCATCAACACCTTTACCTTCTGAAGAAGCCTTGCTGCAAAGGACTTTCTTCCATTGCTGGGAATCTTCATATCCTTGCATTCTATCATTGGGTTTCATCCTACAGCCTGTCATCTGTCAAGAACTTCAAAGCCAGTTCCCGTCTGGCTAACCCTTCACCAAATACCAGTTCCCATCTGGCCACCCATTCTTTTAACCAATTCCTGTTTGGTAAACACCGTTTCAAAGTTAGGTTCTAGTCTGGCAAACCATAAAATCAGTTCTCATCTGATACCAAAAACAAGAAGTCAGTTCTCGTCTGATAACTTAACCTTTTGTCACAAGGTTCTCGTATGGTGGTCTACCCTTTTAAAAACTAGTTCTCGTCGGTCGTTCACCTTCAAAGTCCAATTTCATTGGCAACCAAGAATAAAGTCCCTAGAAATCCAATCACTATAAATTTGGCCTCACACCTAACCACATCCCAACTGTATTTGGCACAATCATTCCCAGTGGCTCACGTATCTTCACATTCCCCAGCATGAGGCTCGTTTGACTTCTTTTCTCCCCATTAGAATTGCTCTCCTCGGCAGAAATCATTGATGTTTTATCACCCTCAGCAGAATGGTGAAATCTCTTATTACTTTCCGCAGCAAGAATGCAGAAGATTGTTTCCTCAACCGGAGTCGTATTTTGATTATTACTCCCCAACAAGTATTCAGAGGTTGGCTACCCCAGACATGACAATATTACATCTCCAGCAGGAAACTTGTTGGACGTCTCTCCTTAGCAGAGATCTTTTATCCCCCACAAAGTCTTGATATCTGCTTTCCTCATCAGGTCAGGAAGCGTAGTCTCGCCAACAACGGTATGCTATTATCCTTAGCAGGGTAAAGTCATTTCTCCAGCAGCAAGTTAAGTTCAATGATATTCCCCGGCAGGTTTGGTATTATTGATTTCAACCCCCCAAGCAGAATTTGGTATTAATTCTCTTGACAGGTAGATCAACAGTAGTTGACATCCCCGACAGATTCCTAGTCCAATGCTTATTGGCACCTCTTCCGTATCAGATCTTTGGGTTCCATCTTCAGCAGAGGGGAAGTTTCTCTTTGGGCTTTATTTTCAGCAGGCGATATTTGTAATCCCCAGCAGAGTGGAAGTTCTCTTCGGGTTTCATCTTCAGCAAAGGTTTTGATTAGGAAGGCCGTTCAGGGTGACTTCCTCAGCACGGTTTATGACCCTAGGGACAATTTAGTTTGTCATCCTCGGTGGAGTTGCCTTCGTTTTCAGCGTTTATTTAGCTGAGGTGTCTCTTTTGCATAGCATAAGCATCATTTGCATTGCATCATCCAGATGCGTAGCGTTTCCATTTCGTATGGAGCATTACGCCATAGAAAAATTCAAACATATGCATTCGAACCATAAGCCAGGTTTGAGTTCACCTTTGCCAGGCGTTTCCCCAGCAGGAGGCACAGTAACTCAGGAGATATCGTTCAATTTCATTCCCTAAGCAATGGGCTTGGTCATCCAGAGAGACTATCTGGTATCCCCCTACAGAGTTATCTGCCAAGATCGGTAGTCTGTGGTTTCTTTTATTCTCACCCCTTCATCCAGGTAGTCTTTCAAATCATCCCCTCAGAGTAGTTTGGTGTTCAGGCGTTAGAGGCATTGATCCCGTTTTGGTTTGTCACAGTCAACACTCATCTGTGTTTGCTATTATTTCCTCGATACTTGTCCGTATTGATTTCAACACTCGTCCGTGTTTGCTTTTAGTTTTTCAATACTCGTCCGTATTGAGATTTCAACACTCGTCAGTGTTTGTTTTATTGCTTTTCAATACTCGTCTGTATTGATTTAAACACTCGTCTGTGTTTGCTTATTACTTTTCAATACTTGTTTGTATTGATTTTTAGTCACTCGTCGTAATCCTAAACACCTGTCCGTGTTTGTTTTGACCTTACCGATATTCCATTATATTGGTTTCTGCAATACTCGTCTGTATTGATTTTAAACACTCGTCTGTGTTGGTGCTAGCCCTTTCAATACCCGTCCGTATTGATTATAGACACTCGTCTGTGTTCTTTCGACACCCGTCCGTGTTCGATTTCTCTTCTTTAATACTCGTCCGTATTGATTTTAGACACTCGTCTGTGTTCTTTCAACCCTCGTCTGTGTTCGAATCCCTTTCTTCAATACTTCCTCCGTATTGACTTTAGACACTCGTCCGTGTTCGTTTTGGCTACTTTTCGGTACTCGTCCGTATTAATGTTTCAACACTCGTCTGTGTTTATCCCCAGCGTAGTCGACACTCGTCCGTGTTCGCCTTGTGGTTTTGGATACTCGTCTGTATTAGTCCCAGTTACCCTTCTGTGTTTTATTCATTTCTTCAATACCCATCCGTATTGATCTGTGGCATTCGTCCGTGTTCTTTCGACACCCATCCGTGTTCATGGTTTTATACCTCTTGTTACTAGATCCCCGGCGGAGTCGTCCCTCCTTTTGCAAGTTTCAAATTTGTGTGGTTCTTTTGGTATTCAATCCCATTCTACCTTGAATGTTTGAGGAGGGTCACTCTTCATACCTTCAGATTTAAGTCGATTGAATAGGGGCAGCTGTAACACCCCAAAATTTGCCCTCTTTTTTCTAACTCTAACTGGCTTGTGTTTCTCTTTCATTTGCATCATCATTAGGTCATAGTTCATATTTATTTATTTGCATTGGTCTTCTAAGACATGGGATCAGGAGTTTCTCTGAATCAGGGCTTCCTATTTGCCTTGAGATACTTTCATTCAAGTTTGGCAGAGGGTTGAATTCTTATTGTTGTAATTTCACAACAAAGTTCATCAAGTATCAAGTTTATTTTCTTCCATCACTTTTTTGGTTCAAGTTTGCTGGCAAGCTTATTTTCAAATGGCTCAAGTTATGGTTTGCTTCTCATTATGGACAGAGATCAGGGTTGTCGGGATGATGTTACAGCTTCAAGTCAGGAGTGTTTATTCAGTTATGACCAGATGGAAGTTTGACTTCATCTTGGTCAAACTATCAAGAGCTTACTTCAATCTAAGGTTACCCGCATCAATGGCTATTTCTCAGGCAGTGTGTATTCAAGGTCAAATTGTTATGTGTGGAACTCATCAAGTTATCAAGCAGTGGTTCATGTGAAGTTTGGTCATGAAGATCAGGTTTGTCAGTTCAGTTTGTGGAGATTCTTTCAGATGAACTCAAAGTAATTTAGGGTTTATTTGGTCAGAAGTTCGTACGATGATTAATTCAGATGGTTGTCGTTTTAATTGCAAGTCGTTCAATGGTTCAGGAGATTCATTTTAATTAGAGGATGTTGGAAGAAGTTTGAGTGTGGTTACTGGATTAAAGCCATTCAAGGTGTTCGTCAGAGGAAATATCGATGGAGAGTTTATACAAGTTCATCATTCAAAGTCATTTTTCACATCCATTTCATTTCAAATTTATAATCCACATTTCTATCCATTTTTATTATTTTCCATGATACCCATTTTTCAAATCAATATCCATAAACCAATTTAAAACCGTTTCTTTGATAACCATTTTTAATCATATCCATATCAAATCCAGTTTTTCAATTTATAACCAAATCCACATTTCCAAACCATGCACATTCCTAATCCAATTTTCAACTTCTAAATTCACCAATTCCATTATCCATATTCAATAACTTTTTTTTATTATCCTTACAAAAATTTCATTCAAAGTCCATTTAAAAAATATAGTACACAAAGATAAAGTTACAACAAAAGCCAAAAAGCCCATTTCATTTTACAAACAAATTACAAAAATAAAAAGAGATCACAATTTTCAGTCAAGTCCTTCCACACCACTAGCCAAATTGCTGCTACTTGCACATAGCCACAATTCTCCACACCAAACAAAAAGCCATGAGCATGTACCTACAACATTGCATAACAAACCATCACAAGCCATGAAAAAATGTCAATAATTCTTTCACCACAATCGCAAACGAAACAAAAGAAAAAGCAAGGAAAAGTTTCATTTACAGCAAGTCATAATTCAATGTGATGCATACCACCTGATACAAAACAAAGTCACATATCCACAACAATAAAATTCTGCAAAAAAAAAAAAATTCCATTCAGGCAGGTCCCACCTGATACAAAACAAAGTCACAAATCGGAGACGAAAACGAGACGTGGAAGGTTGAGACGAACTGCTGTAACCTACGTCTTCTCGTCGTTTTGTCTCGCTCTGCTTCTTGATTTTTCTGATCTGCGCTACTTCATGTTCGTTCATTGAAAAGGATGGAACGATGCAGCACCGTTTCTTTCTCGCTATTTACACTGAGGTTGTGTTTCGTCTGGTTTTTGGGAGAGGGGTTTTGATATTGGTGGTTTTGGGAACATAGAGATAACATTCTCGTGGTTTGTTTCATTTTCTTTTTTAAAAAAGGTGAAATGAACTGCTGAACGAGTTGTTGTTGTTGCTTCATGTTAAGAATTCATGACCTAGTTTTTTTTAATTTTAATTCATTCTTTATTGTTTGCTGTTGGGCTTGTTAGCCCATGTTTTTTTCCTTAGCCACACCACCTTTGTTCTTTTTCTGACCATGCTATGGACTTTAGGTCCATATGGTGTTCCACCACCCTCTTTGTATATGTCGTGTTGTTTGTTTTGGTGGATGATGGGCCAAAAGCCCAAATGATTCCTCATATTGGTTCACGCCCTCTCAAATCTAATGCACCCCTTTTACTGTTTTGCTAGTTTACTAACATTTTGATTTCTTGTTTTTCTTGGTTAGATTTTATTGAAGTTCTTGTTTAGATTTTTGATATTAATTCTTTATTGCTTATTTTGGATCAAATTTTTAACGTTAATTATTTATTTAACTTTTAATGTAATTTTGATTTTAATAACTTTGATTATAATTCTTACTAATTTTTAATTAAATCTTTATGATAACCTTGAGTAGAGTTTTGTTAATCTTCATTAGTTTTGATTGAAATGTTAATAGGATCTTTTAATCGAGTTCCTAATTGAATTTTCAACCTTGTAGTTAATTCTTGATTCACTTCTCTTGGTTTTTCTTTAGTGGAACAAGTCGATGAAACTTTGTTTAGATTTTTTGATTAATTCTTATCTTGTAACCTATTTTCATAACCTTGTTTGGACTGATAAGATCTCTTGATGTAGAGTGTGTTTAGTCCCTGATATCGTTTGGACCACTTCTTGGTGCTAATTTTGTTTCTCCTTGTTGATTGCCTTTGATGTCGGTTGCTCACATTTGATTCTTGTTAGATTCTGACATGTTCTGAACTTGACGTTTGATACTTGACTGTCGGATCCTGTAAAGTACTTGATGGCTTGATTCTCTTCCATCTTGGAACTTTCTTCCTTTGAATCTTGCCCATTTGAGCTTGTTGATCTTGTATTGAAAGTGTGAAGCTTCTACAAGTGTTCTTGAGCTTTTTGCGTGCATTGAAGAGGCAACAGACCTTCTCCGTTAGGTACAACTTTCGCACTTGTATGAAGCATGCTTAGGGTTTAGCATCTTTGCTTACAACTTGTTGTTGATTGAGGAGTCTTCACTCTTAGTTGTATGTTTGGCTTGTGTGCCAATTCATTGATGCTGTGAGCTTGTTTGCTCCTCTGTTTGTATTACTTTGGGATGGACGAAGAGTCACTCAAATTCCTTATAGTTGAGATCACAACATCGTTTTCATCTTGTGGTTGACGAAGAGTCACTCGACTTCCCTATAGTGTAGATCACGACATCGTCTGTTTCTGTGGCATTTTCTTTTGGTTGAGGACGAGGAGTCACTCAGTTTTGTTTTTCAGTTGAGATCACGACATTCATTTATTTTGTGATTGAGTTGTCCTGTGTTTACTTGTGTTTGTTCACATGATCCCTTAGTATTCATAGATCCACTTAATTTCTGATTAAGTTGGAGGTAGGAGAGACATTAGGCTTTCAATCCATGCATGACAACATTAGGTAGGCGTCCCTCCTGATCCTGACCTTAGGGCCATTGATGCATTATAACTTATAGGACCGAGTTTCCTTTAGACCTCCCGTGAGTCCCGAGTTCTTTCTCTCGCACCCATGCGATCGAGACCATTTCAGTCTGCCGTTTCGTAGGCCGAACTACGATTGCTATGATTTCCTCTTTCTCGTCCGATTGAGGATACATAGGCACAAGACGACGATGTCTTGGCGAGCAACCTTTCCCCTTCACCCGTAGTCCCGTGAACTACGGATGCTCTGATTCCTCTCTCCCGTCCGATTGAGGATACGTAGGCACGAGATGCGATATCTTAGCGAGCACACTAACAACTAACTTCCCCTTTTCTCTCACACCCGTGCGATCGAGACCAATCAATTAATCAAGCCTTTTCTCTCACCCTAGTGCGATCGAGACGCTAACCTTTTTTGTAGTCGTACCCACGAGCTACTATCACTTTGATTTCCTCATTCGTCCGAATGAGGATACGTAGGCACAAGACGGAGAAGTCTTGGCGAGAAACCTCCCTCTTTAGTGCGTAGTCCGTCAAACTACGTCGACTTTGATTCTTCATTCATCTATGAAGATACGTAGGCACAGGATTGCGATAATCCTTGCGAGTCTGTTTTTGTTTTTCCCTTTCCCGTTTCCGTTTAGCAGTACGCTTTAGGTAGCTCACCCTTTGATTAGACAACAAGCGTGGATCCCATAGAGTACGATGGACGTGAGGGGGTGCTAATACCTTCCCCTCGCGTAACCGACTCCCGAACCCAGACTATGGTTACGATGACCATGTCTTTCCCTTTTGAGGTTTTCTTCTATCGTTTCCTTTCCCTACGCCGAAATAAATAACATTCGGTGGAGACTCTTCTTTTTTGTTTCCGCCGGTTGTTTTTCGCAGTTGTGACACCTATCAAAGAACGACAACAACCTTCTAGCGTAGTTCTTGTAAGGCACAAAGTTTGCCTGACGAGTCACCCATTCTCCTTTAATCTGATTAATTACCAACGCAGAATCACCATACACATCAAGGTTCTTGATTCTCAAATCAATATCCTCTTCCAACCCCATGATGCATGCTTCATACTCTGCTTCGTTGTTGGTGCATATGAACGCTAATCGGGCAGTGAAGGGTATATGAGAACCCCTTTGAGTGGTAATGATTGCCCCAATTCCGTTGCCATATGAATTAACAACTCCATTAAAGATTAAACTCCACTGAGATCCAATTTCAGGTCTTTCGTTAGGCAAAGGTTCATCATAGTCTTTCATCTTCAAAAACATGATATGCTCATCTGGATATTCAAACTTCATCAGTTGATAATCCTCGATCGGCTGTTGAGCGAGATATTATGACAGAAAACTTCCCTTAATGGCTTTCTGGGACACATACTGAATATCGTATTCTGTCAAAACCATCTGCCAACGAGCTATCCTCCAGAAAGTGCTTGCTTCTCGAACACGTACTTAATCAGATCCATCTTCGAAATCAACAGGGTTGTGTGATTTAACATATACTGCCCAAATGCTTCACTGCCCAAGCGAGTGCACAACATGTCTTTTCCAGCATCGAGTACCTTGACTAGCAATCAGTAAACTTTTTACTCAGGTAGTAAATGACATGCTCTTTCCTACCTGTCTCGTCGTGTTGACCGAGCACACACCCCATCAAATTCTCAAGAACCGTAAGATACATAATCAAAGGTCTTCCTGGCACTGGCGACATGAGGATCGGAGGTTCCTACAAATATTCTTTTATTTTCTCAAATGCCTTTTGACAGTTTTCATTCCACCTAACCTCTTGATCTTTTCTCAGCAATTTGAATATTGGTTCGCACATGGCTGTAAGATGAGAGATGAACCAAGCTATGTAATTCAATCTCCCCAAAAACCCACGAACCTCTTTTTCTGTTCTCGGTTCAGGCATTTCTTGTATGGATTTTACTTTAGCAGGATCTACCTCAATACCTCTTTCGCTGACAATGAAGCCCGACAGTTTACCAAATCTCACCCGAAGGTGCACTTATTCGGATTCAACCTCAATCTGAATTTCCTCAACCTTTCAAACAACTTCTGAAGATTCACCAAATGATTTTCCTCCGTTTGGGACTTCACAATCATGTCTTCAACATAGACCTCGATCTCTTTGTGAATCATATCATGAAAGAGAGTCGCCATCTCCCACTGATAGGTTGCCCCAGCATTTTTCAATCCAACGAGCATTACCTTATAACTGAAAGTTCCCACAGTGTTATGAACGTCGTCTTCTCCATGTCCTCTGGGTCCATTTTGATCTAGTTATACCCAGAGAATCCATACATAAAGGAAAATACGGAATACTGAGCAGTGTTGTTAACTAACACGTCAATATGGGGAAGCGAGAAATCGTCTTTTGGGCTTGCTCTATTCAAGTCTCGATAATCAGCGCACATCCTGGCCTTTCCATCCTTCTTAGGTACAAGAACGATATTAGCAACCCAGAGAGGATAATTTGTTACAGCAAGAAAACCAGCATCTAACTGTTTCTGAACCTCTTCTTTGATTTTGACAGCCTTGTCCGGTCTCGTTCTTCTCAACTTTTACTTGGCCAGAGGACAACCCTCTTTAAGCGGCAACCGATGCACAACAATATCCGTGTCAAGCCCAGCTATGTCTTGGTAAGACCAGGCGAAGATGTCCACATACTCTCAAAGTATTTCAACCAATCTTCCCTTAACACTGTCTTCCAAGGCGGCCCCAATTCTAACTTCCTTTTTACTGTCCTCGGTGTCCAGATTAATAACTTCAATGTCCTCCTGATGAGGTAAAATGATTCGTTCCTCTTGTTTTAGCAGTCTGGCTAATTCCTCAGGCAAGTCACAGTCTTCGTCAGTGTCTTATTCGACCTGATAAATGGGATTATCGAAGTCATACCGAGCTATAGCTGAATCATTATCAACAGAATCTAAACTGATAAACCTGCATGAGTGATGTTTTATGTTTATCATGAATGCAACAAAAAAAAACACATTGCCATTTTTCTTTTATTAAATGCAAAAGCAAAAAAGGAAAAATAGGGAGCAAAACATTTGAATGCAAAAACGTCCTTTATTCGAGATGACATTAAAAGCAAAACATTATAGCCCTACAAAATGATTCACCACGTCTTAGGCAGAACGTAGGACTTAACATATGCAATAAACAATAACAATTACTCTTCGCTGGTGAATTGGATGACTTCCTTGGAAGACCAGTTGTGCAACTCCTAACCAGAAACACATGGGCGGATCCACTCATCGCAATCACTGTCACCTTCATCATCCCCTACAGCATTGATTCTGTTGAAAAATACCCCAGCACTGGTAAACCGAACTGGACCACTATATCTTGGAGGCTCTTGAGACGACCTTGATGGCTTGTACCCTAAACCGTGCTTATCCTGCTTCATCGGGAATTCCAGAACCTGGCCCCACCTCTGAGAATCTCCAGACTCAACTACTGCACGTGCATCTTTGAATGAAGACATTGAAACTTCAGGATCTTTAACCTCCACAGGAGGCTCCTTCTGAATTTGTACAGCTTCAAAGGCCTGACATAAGGTTTCGTGAATTTATCCATCAACTTCCACATATTTGAATGTCGACAAATGTCTAACCATTATGTCCTCCTCACCATACACTGTGACAACTTTACCTTCAACCATGTACTTCAATTTCTGATGCAACGTTGATGTCACTTCCCCAGCATGGTGAATCCAGGGGTGGCGCAACAAACAACTATACGCCGGTTGAATATCAATAATATAGAAAGTTGTGTTGAAAATCTTCGGCCCCACCTTGATGGGCATAACAACTTCTCCGAACACGAATCTCTTGGAACCATCAAAAACACACACCACCAAATCACTAGGCGTGCAAATCATCCCCTGTGTGTCGAGCTTCATGAGTGCCTTTTTCGGAAGAACGTTTAACAATGAACCAGTATCCACTAACACATGCGATAACAATGAACCTCTGCACTCTATGGAGATGTGCAGAGCGTTATTGTGATTCATCCCCGCGGGAGTCAAATCTAGATCAGTAAAACCCAAGCCATTCTCAG
The DNA here is from genome assembly GCA_022829125.1 of Lathyrus tuberosus. Lineage (NCBI taxonomy): Eukaryota > Viridiplantae > Streptophyta > Magnoliopsida > Fabales > Fabaceae > Lathyrus > Lathyrus tuberosus. The sequence goes on along the minus strand of JALAZF010000205.1, from coordinate 143,430 downwards.
CATTCACGTGTGCCACCACACCTTCGAGCTGATTCACAAAAATCTCTTATGGCACGTAGGTGGCATTTAACACCTTTAGCAACGCATTTCTACGAGCTTCTAAACCTAACAACAATGACAGAATGGAGATCTTAGAAGGTGTTTGATTCAACTGATCCACAATTTTGTAATCGCTCTTCCGTATTAACCTCATGAATTATTCCACATCCTTCGAGAAAGAGTCATCATCCTGTTTTTGTGCAGAGTCATCAACAACTTGCTTACCTTTCCCTTTGTCAGACTTATCAGCATTAACCTCTGGAAAAGAAAATATTCTGCCACTTCTTGTAATACCTTTGGCCCCCACAACATTCTCTACAGTAGATCCTATGCCTGTCAAACCCACTAGCTCTTGTCTTTGTCCATTACAAAATACTTCAGCTCTGTAGTTCCATGGAATAGCTTTAGTACTTTCATACGGCACTGGGCCTGGAACAGTAATAATAACCGGTGCTTGCCTCACCGGTGCTGAAATATGCACTGTCTGGTAAGGGATAAATATCGTAGCAACAACATCACCACTATCAACAACCTTCTTTACACTGTTAGCTCTGTCAAACTGCAACTGCCATCGTTAATCATTCTTTGTATACCTAACTTCAACGAATCACAACCCTCTGGCTGCTACAAACACTCTTGACAATCATTTGTACACCCCGGAAATACTCCACATTTCAACAAACATTCTTTGACAACCGACAAAGGAGTTTTCACTTCATTAACATCCAGTATCAAATCCAACTTCTCTCCATCCTCGATAGCTTTAGACCTTGCCACACCATGATTAAGCATAGGGTTCTGAATCACATTCGGAGTATTGTTGGTGAAGTCAATTGCTTTTGAATCAAGCAAGTCCTGAAACTTGTGTTTACATGCTTTACAGTTATCAATATTATGGCCTGAAGCCCCGAAATGAAACTCACAATGGGCATTGGCATCGTACCCAAGTGGCAAAATGCCTGTGGGTGGAGCCAAAGTCCTCTTTTGAACTAACTGTAATTGTAGAAGATGCTGCAGTAACTGGATATATGGCATTGGCGATGCCTCAAAATGCCTGTTCACTTTGGGTATGTCCTGATATCGGCGTGGAGAAGTATTCTGTTGCTGTGGTGCAGTCGGAATAGCTACGGTAGCAACTTGCTGAGTGAAATTTTGACGGGTCATGCCTTTCCGCCGATCCGAAGAAACAGAGTTTGTATCACCTTCCCTTTTCTTGAAAATTCCCCCATATGGCTTTTTATTTCCTCTAGATGAGGATCCACAGCTGCTTGGTATCTTACCGATCTTAATACCACTCTCAACCCTCTCTCCAGCCAACACCAGGTCTGAAAATCCAGCAGACAAATCCCACTAACCTTTCATAATATGGCCCCGGTAGCGTAGCCATGAACATGTCAATAAACTCTCTATCCATCATCGGAGGTTGAACTCTAGCCGCTAGTTCATGCCACCTTTGGGCTTACTCTTTGAAACTTTCATTGCCTTTCTGCGAGAGGTTTTGCAGCTGCATTCTGTTCGGTGCCATGTCTGTATTGTACTGGTAATGTTTAACAAATGCCTTAGCAAGTTCCCGCCAACTACGAATATGAGTCCTATCTAGTTGCATATACCACTCTAAGGATGCCCCAGCTAGGCTATCCTGAAAGAAATGCATCAGTAGCTTCTCATCATCCGAATACACAAACATTTTTCTGTAATACGCCCTAATGTGAGTCTTAGGATAGGTGGTTCCATTGTACTTGTCAAAAGCAGGAACTTTGAACTTGTGAGGCATCTACACACCTGGGACCAAACCTAAATCAGCCATATCAAGACCCAAAGAATTCTGATTTTCAAAAGCTTTCATCCTCTCCTCAATCATTTTAAAGTTCTTGTCAGCCTCAGTTAGGAGGCAGCGTCCACACCTTGCATAGAGAAAACGCCATCCTGATGATCTTTCTCCCAGTGATGGCCCCTAGCACCATGCACTGCACACACACTACCAGCCCCCCCACCACTCCAGGAACTCCACCACCTAAGCCTCCGCCCAGAGGAATGACAACAGTAGGAATACCTCTGCCCGGAGGATTGGAACCACCAAGATTACCTCCTACTGGAGGAATAACTCCTGCACCTCTATGAACAACACCATCTTCATCGACACGAGCGACTAAAGGATGGACCAGAGTCCTCAACTGCTCTTGTCCATGAGCTATATTTTGCATCAACTCCATAAATTGAGCCATACGGTTACGGAAGTCCCGAAGTTCTGCCTGCACCTGATCCATTGCTCTTTGTTGGTTGTTGCGAGTTGCGTACCGATGAATGCGAGATTCCACTATCGTGCTATAGAACACCAGGCAGAGATAAGAAAACCAATCAGAAACACCTGCTATGCACATGAATATGAAAATGCAAATCCAAATGCCATGTTTGAGTATTTTCAGGGTGATCTACCCCTTGATTCTAGTTTAATAATAATAAACAACAAGAATGGACGGAACACCAATAATATCTGCTCATATATAAGAAAATCGGAGAGTAATCATCAGTCATTACATACAACCCGAATAGAGAAAGATATCTGAATACAATAGTCAGCGATCCCAACCAATAAGCCTGAAGGTGATGAAATACAAAAGAAAGACTAAGATACATCATCAAAATCTACCATAGCCAGCCCTCCCCAACCTTCACACTCTTCACACCAAGCTTGAATCTCCTCGAAGAGCTTCTTCGTGTCTGGATGCTTCGGCCTTTGGACCAGTTCTTGAATAAGAATATCACACTTGTGCATGACCTCCTCTAAATATTGACACCTCGTTTCCCAAGCGTCTTCACCGAAAACATCTTCCAGCTTTGGATCTTCAACTTTGGGCTTCTTTACTCCCGCTCGGATTTTGAGCTCTTCCAAGGCTGATAAGGTCTCATTAAGCCATTCTTCAATTATGTGCCTTTGATATGCCTCTTTTCTAACTTCTCCCTCTTTCTTTGTGAGTTGCGTTTTCAACTTCTTGATCTGATCTTGGAGGTCGTCTTCTTTTTTCTTATGTGAAGTCAATGTGGTGTTCCACTGACTGTCGAACTTATGAATCCTAACAAAAGCTCTGTCCAATTCTTCTCTCTTCGACCGGAGTAAGCTATGGGTTCCTTTTAGATCTTGGCCTACCCGTTGTCTGCTTGTGATCTCTTCAGCCAATTCTTTTTCTTTCTTGACCAGCAGCTCTGACTTCACCTTAGCCACATAGATAGCTTCCTTCTGATCATGTCCCAACTGACTGATCTCTCTCTTCAGTTCTTCGTTTTCTTTGCGCAACTCTTTTTTTTCAGCCCATAGCTTGTTATACTTCTCAATCTCCACGGTAGTGGGTTGTTCGATCATCAGTGGGTATAAAGGTGGCTCTATTGAGAAAGGCAGGAGCACCTCTTCCACTCTCTTCTGAATCCACTCAACATAAGGAGGATAAGCTTTGCAGTTACTTTTTCCCAAAGCGGTCTTCCATTTCTTATGAATATTTCCCCAAGCACCTGAATCTTTCCTAAGCATCTCCTGGTATTTAGTACCATTAAAGAACAGAGACTCTTCGACATCTTGGTCTTCAGGAGGATCTCTTAAAGCATACCTGAACTGTCTGACAGCAAGAGAGGGATTATAATTAATTCCACCTTTTCTACCCACCAAAGGCACATTTGGGACGTCTCCATAATTAGAAATAATCTCTATACCCAATAATTTATGATCGAACCAGACAATGTTATCAACACTCAACCCCATTATCCTTTTAGACCATTTCAAAGAATCCTTTGTATCAACAAACGCACCAGACTGAGGAAGATGATTCATAAACCATTTGCATAATAGCGGCGTACAACAATTCACAAACCCTCATGTCATTTTCTCATTCTTGAAGTGTACGGAGTGATACAGATCACCAAGCAGAATTGGTATCGGATTTTTCATGACGAAGATCCTGAAGGCGTGCATATCCACAAAATCATGCACATTTGGAAACAAAATGATCCCGTAAATGTACAAAGCCAAGATAGCGTTGAAGACAATCCAACTGTTCGAGTCAGCATACTTGCGAGCTTGGCCAACCATAAAATCCAGATGAAAACCTTAAAAACCTTCTTTACCGGCAACATTATCACTTAGCACAGATTGACCCAAATGAAGAGCAGTTGCAACTTCTTCCAAATTCGGACACTCCTCAGAAAAGAAAGGTACTCTCTCCTTGATAGGGACCCCCAAGATGAAAGAGAATTCTTCCAACGTTGGAACTAAAATATAGTCTGGAAAGGTGAAACAACGCAACGGAGGATCATAGAACTGCAAGAGTGTATGGATAACATCATGTTCATACTTTGTGATGTTACGAAGAATGTTCAATATCCTCTCATATTCTCTTCTGAAATCAACCAAAACACCAGGGTCAGCCAAAGCAACCAATTCATGAAGTGAGTCTAGAGTCGGCTTTGGAAACTTGTATGCCACATTCTTCTATCTCTCGGTGTCCATTTCAAGAAAAATTCAGCAACTGGAATCAAGGACAAGATACAAACCCTGGAAATAAACAAACATGTTAGAATGAAATAATGATGCAGATGCAAACATGGGATCAATGTATCAAAAAGCTCTGAATATCTGCTGTGTTATTGACTGAATAGGACCAGAAATCCAATCTGACCAGAAACCCAGAATACCTGATATAGGAATACCGAGATTAGAATACCAAGTTCAAAGGTCCACACTGATAAGAAATCCAGAAAACCAGGTAGGTTGAAGGTCAAAATTTCCTGCAAAAACCCATCCCCTCTCACGTGTGGGTTCTACTATTGGACGGAGGCATCCTAGCAGGTCCTCAGTATCACGAACTCTCAGGTCGAGAAATGATGATACGTTCACCATTTCTGGTTTGGAATCATCACCAATCAAGGAGGTCTCAACTGATTCCTAATGAATGGTCTCCAGAGTCATAAGTCTTCTAGGTTGACACCCTAACATACACAAGACGTGCAAGTCAGAATATCTCCCAAGAAAATGTCGTCTGAATGTGGATTTCGTGTAAACCAAACATACCAAGACGCTACGCATGCCACACTACTTTCCACTCTAATTCTAAGTGTATACTCAAGCCTGGGTATTGGGCTTATCTCTCATGGAACCAACCCACCCAACAACACAACAGCAGCAGAGCAGTATGATAACAATAATCAAATGCAATAAATACGGTAAAATACAGTAATATACAACAAATAATGCACATAAGTAAACACCCAATGAGAAAGAAACAGACAAGCGCTAGGATTGACTCGCATAAGGAACCAGAGTCCCCAGCAGAGTCTCTAGCTGTCGCAACTACGAGAAACAACTGGAGGAAAAACAGAAGAGCCGCAATTGAATGTTATTTATTCCGATGGGGGAAAGGAAACGATCGAAGAAACCTCAAAAGGGAGAAGACATGGTCATCGCAACCATAGTCCGAGTTCAGGAGTCGGTTACGCGAGAGGAAGGTATTAGTACCCCCTCGCGTCCGTTATACTCAACGGGATCCATGCTTGTTGTCTAATCAATGGGTGTGTTATCTAAAGCCTACTGCTAAACGGAAATGGAAAACAAAAGGAGACTCGATAGGACATCTCCGTCCTAGGCCTACGTATTCCCTCATGCAATGGGAAAGTCAGAGTCAATGTAGTTCGGAGGACTACGGGTGAAAAAGGGGGGGAGGTTGCTCGCCAAGACATCATCGTCTTGTGCCTACGTATCCTCAATCAGACAAGAAAGAGGAAATCAGAGCAGTCGTAGTTCGACCTACGAAACCATATATTGGTTAAGTGTTTTTTATGACCGACGTTAAGTTCGCGTTCCAGCAGTTAGGGTCGATGCCTGTTTGCGATAGAACGGAAATAACATGCTCTTTTCAGAAAATGATTTGAGACCCATCCCGAAGGATAAAAGATTTACATCTGGTTTGTGTTTTTTAGACAGAAGTGAGTTAAGTTAGTTTGGAACTCACATTGCACTAAAGTCTATAACATAGGATCAAATGCGTTGCAATATCAACCCAAGACGGGACGCATGCAAAACACCCTAGACAAGGTAAGGATGGAATCTCGCTTATCACTTCTCATGTACTTAAGGCTCGTGGCGCACAATACTCGTTGTATTTATTAAGTGTTTTGATTTTGTTTTTGAGATGAGAAGAGAAAGGACTCAAAGGTTGAAAAGAAAACAACTAGGGGAAGCTAGATCCTAATGTTGTCATGGACAATGGTCCTAACGTTGAGATAGAAGGGAATTCTACCTAATGTTAGCATGCAAAAGAGATAGACCTAAGGTTAAGGTTTAAAACGGACTATCCTAATTGTTATTATGCATGGATTAACTCCTAATGTCTATCCTACTCCAAGCTTAATAAAAAATTAAGTTGGACTAGGGAATACTAAGGGAACATGCAAAAACAAACAAAAACCAAGAAAATAAACCAAAGACAACAGCTACAACAGTGCTCCAACACCAATACAACAGTAAAATCCAGCATACACGTAAGATAACTTTCAACAGCACATGTTTTCAGGCAGAAACAGGTGTAAAAGGCAGCAAACAGAATGAATGCACAATTAACAGCATGTTAAAATCCAGAACAGTAGGTGTGAAAAGTCAGGCAGCATGTGTACATGAACACTTAAGTAATACAACAAGCAAACAACAATTGCAAATGAACATGCATAGCAAGGTAAATCAAACATCGAGATTGCAAGCATCAAGGATGAGCAACAATGATCATGTCAACAACTCAAGAACAAGTAGGCTCAACAAAGTTGCATAACTAAGCAACGCACAAGCACATCATGCAAATCAACCTTGGTTAACAAATTCAAACGAATATGCCATTATGGAATAGGAAACAAAACGTAAGCATGTGATACATATCCAGCAAGATAAACACCAATAATCAACAACCAACATAGTGCAAACAACTATGCAACATGATCAACACACCAAGAATGCAACACAATGATTATAGATATTCATCAACGAAAACCAAAAGTTGCGTGACGGAAAATCTCAAGCATGCCATCAAGAATGATGAAATAGGTCAAAAACAAACCACATAAATGCATCATACCAATCCCTGAAGTTTGGGTATGCAAAGGAACTCAAACAAGCTTGAAAATGCAAGAAAAAGTCACTTTGTCCCAGTGGTAATCGATTACCTCATCCTGGTAATCGATTACTCTGATGAAAAATGTCCAGTAACATGAAAAATACACAGGGTAATCAATTACCTTGATATGGTAATCGATTACCACAAAGACAATGGTAGAAAAAACCATTTCAAAAGCACTTTTTAGCAATAAATGACTTATGAAATCATCCAAATGATCATATAATCAATTATGCACGAAATTCACATCAAATATCAGCAATCAAACACAATTTACATCAATAAAACAACAAGATCATAAATCAAACTAAGAAAATGGATCAAATCACATTGAGAACCATGGATCTACATTCCATAAGTTGAAATTAAGCTAGATCAAGCATAGATCTAAGAAAAACCAACCTACAAAGCTGAGAATTGCTTTGGTAAGTGTTGCAAATGAAAATTGATGAATCAAAGCAAGAAATCCAGAGATCTATGGAGCTTTATCAAGAACACTTAAAGATCCAAACAATAATCCACAAATAAGAAAAAGCTCTCCAAGAAGTGATTCCAAAACCTTGAATCTGAATTCAAACAAGTTGCTACTGCAGAATTGAACCAAGAATGAAAAGGTGATGGAGGTTTAGCTCAAGAATTCACAAATTCCAATGAAGAATTTATGAATCTATGAATATGGAGCTTTGGTGAGAGGTTGAAGATGTAGATGGAGAATGAAAAAGTGAGGGAGAATTGAGAGCAAATTCTGAAAATGAGGGTGAAAATGAGAGTGAATGAGAATGAATGAGTGAGGTTTGGAGCAATTTGATTTAAATAACCCCTAGGTTAGAAATTCAAATGTGGTTTGGAGTGTGGGTTAGTAAGAGGAATGGAAATTAGGAGTGGAATTAGGAATGAGAGTGTTTGAATTTTTGGAGGGAAATGCAATTAAGTTGTGAAAATGAAACAATTCTAGATCCTTCTAACTGATACACAAGAAAATCACATGATAGAAATTTTGATTCAAATTCTGCAGTGCTAAAAAATGAACAATCTGGGAAAATTTCGCACAGGGTAATCGATTACCCATATGTGGTAATCAATTACCACCTTCAAAAATTCAAATTCTTAGGTCCAAATGGAGGGAAACTTGGGGAATCGTCTGTTTCCACTTGTTTTGAGCCACGTTAGGCCTCTGAAACTTGTCCTTTGATATTGCCACTGAATCATGCCTGAAATATGCTGTGAATTTCGTTCGCCCTAGAAATGTCCTGCTAAAAAAATACTGTCTGGCATCGAATCGCTGAGCGAAAGAAAATGCCGAAACTTCTGATAATCCAATCATCTACTAAGCAAAATAAATACTCGAAAAGACTTTGACGACTATCCGTTTAGCCCTGTACACTGCTGAAATGACCCTGAACTAGAGAAAATGCTGAGATGCAAGAGAATACCATGATCCCATGTCTTAGAACCGATGCAATGCACAAATACAGATGCAAATGAAAAGAAACATAAGCCAGTTAGAGTTAGAAACAAGAGGGCAAATTTTGGGGTGTTACACGTATGACCAGAGAGGGTTCCCCTCTCAAAACTCCTCCCAAACTCCCGATACGCATAATGGCTAGCCCATACGCGTATGGCCCCTTCCACAAGCTCCCTATACGCGTACCGGCCCTGCCATACGCGTATGGCCACTCCACCATACGCGTACCCTACGCGTACTGGCAGGGGCCGTGCTGGTCCTGGGGACGGGTGCGTACCATACGCGTATCACCCTGGGAATGTCCCCTTCATACGCGTATGGCCTCCCTCCATACGCGTATGACCAGGCGTACACCAAAAACCCAAATTTCGCATCTGTGCGAAATTTCCCCCATTGCATCACATTCAAATTTCTGAATCAGATCCAAAACTACCTTCGATTCATCATAGATTCAAGTTCTAATCCTATTTCATTGTTTTCATCAAATCTTTCTATTATCAGACCCTAATTTGTTAACCCTAAACCCATAGTTTCAGATCTGTTCAAGGTTCATCACAACAACAACAACATATACTCATACGAATTTCACAGCAATAACAACATTCAACACGAAATTCATAGCTGATGTCATGTACACACAATTTCACAAAGATCAGCATACAATTTCGTCCTATTTTCATCAATTAACACCGAGCCCATGAAACCTACGCCTACCTTAAATCCATATCAGATATAACCCGGATCACCCCCATACCTTGAATTTCTTAGAAATTGACTTCTTCTTAGCGTTCTACGGATAATTTCCTCGTTTCTCTGTGCCCTAGCTCTCTTTCTTGAGTTCTCTCCACTTTCACGATCGTACAGAACGAACTTCCCTAATTGCCACTTTTCTTTTTGTCATTCTTACCCCTTAGACCCCTATTATGATTTTCCTATCTTACCCTCACTTATTCCACCTAACTTTACCATCTTACCCTCAGTATTCCTCTCCTTTTATTTTAATTAATACTAATAATCTAAATAATATCATTCACATTATTCTATTATTATTACTACTAAAATAATTCTAATTAATCACTTATTTTCTAAAATGTTCTCATTATTCCCTTAACTCAATAATATCCCACAACACAATACTAATACGTCATGCGTCACAATACTTCATCAAAACTCACTGAAAATCAAGGATAATTATAATAAATTGAATAAATAAATATTATAATTATTTTGGAGTGTTACAGACTTGACTGGGATTTCCACACTAATGGAACTTAGAACTTGAGATTTTACTGTGGGACATACATCCCTCAAAACTACTTCAAGTAAAGTGGTCAAACATGAGAAAATATATTCCAATATTCAACATGTTTTCATTATCATTTTTCTTTGACATTTTTAGTTTCTTACTACCAGATGTAGAGGCAGTTAATCTTTTATAGAGAGTTGAATGACTCATGCATATTAATGTTGAATAACCTAAATCAATAAATATAATTTTTAAGAGAATTTATTTTGTCATCCAATAAAGATACCTGTATAACTTTGTTGTGTATTTATCTTCTATTTCTACATGGAGTTATTTGAAATTCGTGTAAAAAGTGTGTTTATACATTTAGTGGGTATAGCACCGTACTTCAATAACTTTTAAAAATATATATTTATAACTACTAAATTGATATAAAGAAAAGAAAAAAAACTAATTAATAAATAAAATCATATCAAAACTGTATACATCTTCCATGTTGTTGGACACTTAAAATAGTGTTAACATAACTAATTATTAAAAACATTTTTTAATTGTAAGTAAATAAATAATATTTTATAATATGAAACATGTATTGTTTATTTTTATCACTAAAATAAACTTTAGTTTGGTTACCTAAAAATGACTTAAATATTACATAAAAATTTAAATTCATAAAACTAAATTAGGCAATTATAAAATTACTCTTCATTAATAGGTTGACTTAAATTTAGTTTTGTTCCTCTTTCTTTCATTTTTTAAACTTTTAATCTTCTTTAAAAATAACAGGTTTTCAGTCCCTTATTATGAATATTCTTAAATTTTTTTTCCCTGTTTAAATTTGATTATGTGGCATGCTCAATTATGAGGTGGCAAATAAAATGCTGACCCAAGTTAAAAAAGAAATGTCACGTCATTTAAAAATATTTTAAACTTGATTTATATTAAATAATTTAGAAAATAATTAAAATTAAACAATAATTATTATTCAATAGTGTTTAGTGTGAACTCAAGTTTTCCAAAGTGTTTTGATAAAGACAAATTCTACAAGCAAGAAAGATTGACAAAAAGAAATGGCTCAAGACTATCAAGCACAAGTCAAGTTTCACATGATAAGGAAATCAAGTCTTGAAGAATCTCTTTGGTTTGATCATAATTGTTAAGGTAATAATACTCAACATCTCTCCGTGTATACAAGTGTTCAAGATCGTCACTCATTCATGCCATGTTACATTAAAATAGTTTTATGCATTAATTTATGATCTTTCAATTCAATTCCAAGTCAATTTTCTCATTATGGCCTGATGGTAATCGATTACCATGTTTTCAGTAATCGGTTACCACCCTTTAGCATTACATTCTGTGGCATTTTCATAAGGATGTAGCCGGTTGTTGGAATTCAACCACAACCTATGGTAATTCCTCTACAATGTTGATCTCAATATTGATAACGAACCACAAACACGTAATGGCAATGATGAAGATGAAGAACAAACAACAAGAAAGAAACGAGAGAGAGGAGAAATATTTAGAGAAAAATGTTACCCACTAACTGTGGGATTTCTGAGTTTTATTCACTTGCTAATCTGCAACTGTGAATGCTCTACAGCAAAATACAAGGGATTCTCCCTATTTATAGATTTAGATTTACAAAGGCCCAAAACTCTAAAAGCCCAAAATATCTATTTGAACTAAATCAAATCAAATCTAAATCATATCAAATCTTATCAAAACAAATCTGTGTGAAACAAACTGTTTCGACACACTGACAGTTTCGACTTCGACACTTGATATCTACTTCGACTTCGACACACTTAGACACTAGGAATTACAACTTAACACACCATCTAATTCATTGTGTCTAAGCTGTCTACATTCATCATGGCTCTTAGTCTTCTGAAAGCTTCGACCTGCACTCCCTTCGTCATGATATCTGCAATCTGATTCTCAGTTCTGCAGTGTTCCAGATTCATCTTCCCTTCTGCTACCTGCTCTCGAAGATAATGGAACCTCATTTCGATGTGCTTGCTTCGACCGTGAGCTATTGGATTCTTCGTCAAGTTGATAGCTGCCATGCTGTCGATCTTCATGGTAATTGCTCCATGACTCTTTCCTGTAATCTCTTCGACCAAGTTCACCATCCAAGTTGCTTGACATGCACAAAGAGAAGCAACTATATATTCTGCTTCACATGATGATAATGCCACTACTGGTTCCTTTCTCGAACTCCAAGCAACTGGTGCACCACCTAACATAAACATGTATCCAGCTGTGGATTTTCTATCCTCAACATCACTACACCAACTAGAGTCGGTGTATCCCACTAACTTGCATTCTTTCCCTTCATCAGCTGCAGGAAACAAAATGCCGTAGTCGAGAGTCCTTTTCAGATACCTCAGTATCCTCTTCGTCGCTGTTAGGTGTGATACCTTTGGCTTTTGCATGAATCTACTTACCATACCCACACTGTATGCTAAGTCAGGCCTTGTGTGGCAAAGGTATCTAAGTGACCCAATAAGTCTTTTGTATTGGGTTAGGTCGACATCATCTTCCTCTGAATCCTTCGACAGTTGCAGTCTGGTCTCAACTGGAGTCGAAGTTGGGTTGCAATCTTGCATCTCAAATCTCTTGAGTATTTCGCCTGCATATCTTCTTTGGTGCATCATCAAACCTCTACTAGTCTTGTAGAATTCGATGCCAAGGAAATATGAGAGATTTCCCAAGTCTGACATTTCAAACTCCTCACTCAGGTCATGTTTGAAATCTTCCATCTCCTTCTTGCAACTCCCTGTTATCAACAAATCATCGACATAAAGGCATAGTATAAGCAATTCATTATTGCTTCTCCTTACATACACTCCATGCTCTGTCGTACACCTGACAAATTCCTTCTCCCTTAAGAAGCTGTCGATTTTCTTATTTCAAGCTCTTGGAGCTTGCTTAAGTCCATACAGGGCTTTGTGCAGCCTGTACACCTTTCCTTCTTCGCCTCATTTCACATACCCAGCTGGTTGTGCGACATAAACCTCTTCATCTAGGGGACCATTAAGGAACGCACACTTCACATCCATCTGACATGTGTGCCAATTGTTCATATTTGCTAGACCAACAACCAACCTGATTGTTTCGATTCTAGCAACAGGTGCGAACACTTCATCGAAGTCGATTCCTTCCTTCTGTAGAAATCCTTTCGCCACAAGTCTCGCCTTGTGTCGAGTTACTTCTCCTCTAGGATTCACCTTTACCTTGTAAACCCACTTCACATCAATTGCCTTCTTTCCTTGAGGCAATTCGACAAGTGATCAGGTGTTGTTGACTTCGATGGACTCTAACTCTTCATTCATTGCTTTCACCCACTTTGAATCTTTCAATGCCTCAGCTGCATTGACTGGTTCGACATCTGCGTAGAAACCATAATGTACCAGCTCTCCCTCTTCATCGACCACATCATCTGATGTAATTACACATTCTTGCAACCTTGCAGGCATGTGTCTTGTTCGTCGAGGTCTGCTTGAACCTGCTTCATCTGCAACTGGTTCCTGTCGAACTTCTCTTTCGACTTCAGTGGCTGGTTCTTCACAAGAGATTCTCACTAAATCCTTCTTGGCCTTCTCTGTCTAATCTCATTCTTTAAGCTCATCTATGATCACGTCCCTGCTGATCACTACCTGCTTATTCACTGGGTCGAACAACTTGTAACCTCCAGTCGAATGATATCCTATCAAGATCATCTTATTTGACTTGTCATCAAGCTTCCTTCTCAATTGATCTGGCACATGTCTATGTGCTATAGATCCAAACACCTTCAGGTGGCTGAGGCTAGGCTTGACACCAGACCAACATTCCTCTGGTGTGATTCCTTCAAGCTTCTTCGTCGGACATCTGTTCAAAATATATGTTGCTGTCGAAACCGCTTCTCCCCATAATTTTTTGGGTAGATGCTTCCCATTCAACATATTTCTCACCATGTTCATGATGGTTCTGTTCTTTCGTTCTGCAACTCCATTTTGCTGTGGTGTATAGGGTAGCACCACCTCATGCACAATCCCTTCCTTTTCACATATGCATCGAACTCTTTCGACACATACTCTCCACCACCATCTATCCTCAGAGTTTTCAACTTTCGACCACTCTGTCTTTCGACCATGGATTTGAATCTAGAAAATACCTCGATCACGTCACTTTTCTTGTTGATGAGGTAAGTCCACAACTTTCGATTGAAATCATCTATAAACGTGACAAAATATCTGTTGCCACCAATCGAATCCACCTGGATTAGACCACATACATCAGAGTATATGACTTCAAGAATTGCCTTTGACTTCCTTCCTGTATCCTTTCCGAAGCTATTCTTGTGTTGTTTCGACTGAACACACTCCTCACAGACTTCACTTGGAATATCGATTTTTGGTAATCCTGAAACCATATTTCTTCTATTTCAGCTCTCTGATGTCATTGAAGTTGAGATGGCCTAGTCAAAAATTCCATAACCACTCATCTCTGCTGGCTGTCGTTGCTAGACACTTGTGCTCCATCACCTTGAGTTCAATCTTAAAGGTCCTATTCTAAGACATTGAAGCCTTCAAGATCAACCTACCACCTGCGTCGAGAACTTTCATCATCTTGTCTTCGACAACTACCTTGTAGTTCTTTTCGATAAGCTGCCCTATACTGAGCAAATTACTCTTCATGCCTGGTATGTACAACACATTGGAAGTTGTTGACCTTTTGACATCTTTCCTCATAATCAGAACATCACCAACACCTTCAGCTGCTAGAGTGTTGTCATTTGCAAACTTCACCGTGTTCTTCGACGAGGGCTTCATGTTTATAAACCAATCTTTCCTTCCAGTCATGTGTGATGAGCATCCTGAGTCCAAGTACCACTAATCTTGGAATCTTTCTTCATCTTTCGTTGTGACCATCAGCAACGTCTCTTCTTCTTCATGTTTCGCCAGATTTGCATCATCTTGATTTCTCTTCTTTTCTGGACAATCACTAACATAGTGACCATACTTCTGACAATTGAAACATTGAATGTGACTTTTGTCTAGCTTTCGACCACCACCTCTTCCTCTACCTACAACACCACCTCTTTGGTTGCCTTGGTTCCAGGGTTTCTTCTGAATCGAATTGTAGCCTCCTCCACCTTTGTTTCCATTCACATTTCCTTTGCCTTTCCTTTCCTTTTCTGACTGCGCCTGCAAAGCCATATCACTTTTCGAATTTCCTGCAGCTCTTTCAGCCATTCTTTGTTCATGATACTCAAGCGTCCCTTGAAGATCTTCCTTCGTCAATACTGACAAATCTTTCGACTCTTCTATAGCTACTACCACGTGGTCGAATTTTGGAGCCAATGACCTCAAGATCTTTGCAATAACTGATCTTGATGTCAACACCTCTCCACATACCTTAATTTGATTCACCAACTTTGTAACTCTGGTGAAGAAATCTGTAATACTTTCGTTGTCTTCCATCTGAAGCAACTCATAGGTTCTCTTGTGAGTTTGTAACCTCACCTCTTTCACTTTTTCTGCGCCTCCAAATGACTTTTCAAGAATCTCCCATGCTTCCTTTGCTGATTCTGCATCGCTAACTTTTTCAAAGTTATCTGGATCAACACATTGATGGATTATAAACAGCGCTTTATAATCTTTCTTCTTCAATTCTGTGTGTGCAGCCTTTTCTTGATCCGTTGCGTTCTCCCCAAGCGGTGTTACTCCTTCCTTCACAAGATCCTAAAGATCTTGATAACAAAAAACCACCTTGATCTGCTTGCACCAATTCTCATAATTATCTTGAGAATTGGTAGGGTCGCCAAAAAGTGCCCATTTGAATGATTCATAGCCATCACGATTTTCCTCCTTGAATCGCAACCGGAGCTCTAGATACCAGATGTTCGAATTCAACCACAACCTATGGTAATTCCTCTATAATATTGATCTCAAGATTGATAACGAACCACAGACACGTAATGGCAATGATGAAGATGAAGAACAAACAACAAGAAAGAAACGAGAGAGAGGAGAAATATTTGGAGAAAAATGTTACCCACTAACTGTGGGATTTCTGAGTTTTATTCACTTGCTAATCTGCAACTGTGAATGCTTTACAACAAAATACAAGGGATTCTCCCTATTTATAGATTTAGATTTACAAAGGCCCAAAACTCTAAAGGCCCAAAATATCTATTTGAACTAAATCAAATCTAATCTAAATCATATCAAATCTTATCAAAACAAATCTCTGTGAAACAAACTGTTTCGACACACTGACAGTTTCGACTTCAACACTTGATATCTACTTCGACTTCGACACACTTAGACACTAGGAATTACAACTTAACACCGGCTAACCAATTCTATGTAACTGGTTACATGGTGTATATTTTCAAATTTTTTGAGTACGTTGACACATGTGTAACCGGTTACAGCATTTTGGGTTACCAATTATTCAAATGGATTTCAAATTATGTTCTTGAAGCATGACTGCCTTTTACTCATTGCACTCAATTATAGAGGTGTATAGAGGCTATTTAAACACCAAATCTTCAGATTTTCAAACTATCTCTTTCATCTACAACTCACCTAATTTTTATTCTCTTCATCTTTCAAAACTCATAAGTGTTCCATACCAAAAATTTTATTGAAACTTTCTGCACTTAATTTTCATTGTAAAATTATCATAAGTTTCATTCCATACATTGTCAACACTTGTATACCATTGAGGGAATTGTATGCTTGAAGAAGAAGATCAATCAAGAGATTGATACATTGTAATTTTCATTTCAAACTCTTGTAAAAATTCAAAATACTTGTTGTAATCCTTGATGTCCAGGATTGTTGGAAGCAAAGCTTCATTAAGGGAGAATTGTTCTCTTAGTGGACTTAGTAAAAAATCCAAGAGGATTGTTCTTGGTGTTTTTGTTAGTGTCTGTATAGAAAGACTATGATAGCCTTGTATAAGTTCTAACAATAGTACAATCTATTTCATGTTGAAAGGAGACTGGAGTACTTTCGGCTTGTGATGGAAACCAGGATATTTCTCGGTGTTCTTTATCTTTCCGCACTTTATTGCTTTCATCACTTATAATCTAAATTGGAAAAATAAGAAGACATAAGTTAAAAACCGGAAAAATTTTAAAGTATCGAATTCACCCCCCTCTTAGGTGCAAACTCTACTTAAAATTGGCATTAGAGCAGGTTATAAGTAACCTGTTCCTACAAGATCCAGTATGGCTTTTGCAAGTACTAATCCGGTTTTCAAGGATGGTGGTTGTAGCAAAAAACCTCCACTATTTTCTGGCGAGTATTTTGATTTCTGGAAAATACGCATAAAGGCTCATTTAGAAGCACAATGAGAAGGAATTTGGGAAACTGTTGAAAATGGCCCACATGAACCAGTTAGTGTCGTAAATGGTGTCGGAACTCCAAAGACTAAAAGCTCTTATGATGATGATGATAAAAAGAAAATTCTAAATGAAAAGAAAGCCATTAACACACTACAAAGCACGCTAAGTATGGATGAATTGTTCTGCATCTCTCAATGTAAATCCGCAAAAGAAATTTGGGACACTTTGGTGGAAACTCATGAAGGAATCGCTGAAGTTAAAAGGTCAAGATTGAATACCTTGAGTCAAGAATACGAAATGTTCCGAATGCAGCCCGGAGAATCCATCGTCGCTTTGCATAAAAGATTCGTGCATTTAATAAACCATCTGATTGCTCTTGGTAAGACATTTTCTAATGATGAATTGAATCTTAAAGTTCTTAGATCATTAACTAGGGAATGGCAACCTAAAGTGACGACAATATCTAAGAAGAAAAACCTTTAAACTGTGACGTCTGCATCATTGTTCGGGAAACTCCAAGAACATGAACTAGAACTTGGACGACTAGAAAAACATGAACATCAAGAAAAGAAATCCAAAAGCATCACTTTAAAAGTCGAATCAAAAGAAGAACAAGACGATGCTCCTGAAGAGGATGAGAACTTTATGCTTCTTGTGAAAAGACTTTGTAAGTTCTTTAATAAAAATAATAAATCTTTCAATTATGCAAAAAGAAAGAAACATTTCAGGAAAAATGAGGCTTCAACTTCAACGCCCGATGTCACTTGTTATGAATGTGATAAACAAGACCATATTAAGACAGACTGTCAAAAACTCTCCCAGAAAGGTGGCTTTAAGAATAAAAAGGAAAATAAGAACAAGAAAGCCTACATAGCATGAGAAGATAATGAAATAAGTTCTTCATCAGATTCGGATAGCAACGAATGTGCAAATCTAGCATTGATGGCTTCACACCATTCTGATGATGAAGAAGAGGTTAGTACTGAATTTTCCATTTATGATAACGATGCTCAAGGGGCTATAGATGAATTTCTTAATGAGTGCAAAATTCTGTACAAAACAATATCATCTCAAAAGAAAGAAATTTCGTCTCTAGAAAATAAAATTGAGACAATGGAAAAAGATTACAAAGATGAAAAACAAAAGATAATTAGTGAACAAAAACAAAATTTTGTATGCAAAGAATGTGAATATCTTTCTTTTCAAATTGTCAAACTAAAAAGAGTTATTGAAAGGTATGAAAAAAGGAGAAATTGGTTTGGAGGGTGTTCTTAGTCAACAAAGATATTTTATCGATAAAAGCGATCTTGGTTATTCAAAATTTAGTAAACCAAGTTCAAGTAAAACTATCTTTGTTAAAGCTAGTGATCAAACTCCAAAAGATAAAGTTAACAAGGCCAAAATTGTTCATCCTTATCCTAAAAGGAAAAGATTTGTTAAAAAGAAATCATATGTTCCTAGGTATAAAAGTAATTTTGTTCCTACATGTTTCTATTGTGGTATAGTTGGCCATACACCTAATGTTTGCTATGTTAGAAACTTTAGTGTTGCAAGTGGGCATTATGTGTGGATAAAGAAATGTACTAATTATGAAGGACCCAAGGCAATTTGGGTACCTAACAAAACTTAATTTTTTTGTAGGTATGCTTGAAGACTACTTCTAATTTATGGTATCTTGATAGTGGTTGTTCGAAGCATATGACAGGAGATATAAACAAATTTTAAGATCTAGTGCTTAAGGCCAATATTACATATGGAGACAATAACAAAGGAAAAGTTCTTGGCATAGGAAAAGTTGGAGCACCACCTTTCATATCTATTGAAGATGTTCTTTATGTTGAAGGACTATATCACAATCTTCTAAGCATTAGCCAACTTTGTGACAAAGGCTTCAAGATCAAGTTCACCAAGGATGAATGCTTGATTGAAGATGAAATCACACACGAGGTAAAACTAAGAGAGTTTTTCATATTCATATGGAACATTTAAATAAACTAGTCAATCATGATATTGTCATTGGATTGCCTAAGATAAAGTTTGTCAAAGATAAATTATGTGATGCTTGCGAAAAGGGAAAATAAACCAAATTAACTTTCAAACATATGAATGTGGTGTCCACTTCAAGGCCACTACAATTGTTGCATATGGACTTATTTGGTCCATCAAGAACAAGAAGCTTCAGAGGTAATGTATATGCATTAGTTATTATTGACGACTTTTCTAAATTTTGTTAGACATTCTTTTTAGTGGAGAAAAGTGACGCTTTCAAGGCATTCAAGAAGTATGCAAAGCAAATTTAAAATGAGAAATCCCTAAAGATTGCCTCTATAAGAAGCGACCATGGTGGAGAATTCCAAAATGCCCACTTTGAAGAGTTTTATGAAGAACAAGGAATCACTCATAACTTTTTAGCACCAAGGACTCCTCAACAAAATGGAGTGGTAGAGAGAAATAATAGGTCTCTAGTAGAACTTGCAAGAACGATCCTTAGCGACTCAAATCTTCCAAAGTACTTTTGGGCGAATGCGATGAGTACGACATGCTATGTAAGTAATAGAGTTATTGTTAGAACTATTTTGAAAAAGACCCCCTATGAACTCTTCAAAGGAAGGAAACCAAACATTGCCTAATTTCACATATTTGGATGCAAGTGCTTTGTCTTAAACAATGACAAAGACAATCTCGGTAAGTTTGTGTTGCACCCCAAAATTTGCCCTCCTTACTTTAGTACTAACTGGCTTATGTTTCATTTCATTTTTGCATTATCATGTGTGCATATCATTGGTTCTTAGCATGGGGTCAAGGTGCTTGAGGCATGTTCAAGAGGAGAAGATGTTCTTCAAAGGGTCAAGCAAGAGAGTTCAAGTGGATCACTTTCTCCTAACCAGTGCAGAGATTAGGGTTTTGAGATTCTTGGGTTTGTTGCTCCAATGGGCAAGCTCCTTGGGTTTTTATCATCACTAAATGACATATCTTATCTTTGTTGGAGAGGATACACATCATATTCAGAGGAATTTGGATTTGGAGACTGTGCTATTTCCTCCTAGACTGAGGGTACCAAAACTAGGGTTTGCTATAAAGTCAGTTTATTTATGATTTTTTGGGCAAGACTTGATTCTATGGTATTCCTTGGGTCCCTAAGTATCTAGGGATGGGAGGTTGTCCATCAGTTGGGTTCAGGAGAGATTTAATTGGCCAATGGATTGTAAATCAGGTGAATTGGGTAAAAGTCAACAGTGAGAGGGGAAGTCAACTGTAGAATTTTGAGGTTCTCTCCAAGGTTTTCAAGGTCCCACATTCTCATATGGTCATCAAGAGTCAAGTTTTATGCCATATATCAAGAATCAGGAGTTGGTGCAAAAGTTACTAAATATGGAAATGACCTATAATTTGAAAGTTTCCTTTTTGGGCAAGTTCTTACACTACATTCAACTTGACTTTTCATCATCAAAGAAGCTTAAAATGAATTTTTCTCCAACATGAAAGTTGAAGATCTTTTTCTCCTATTTCCAACAAGTACTTGTGGGTCTCCATATCATTTGGGAAACTCAACTTATGATCAAAAGAAGGCAAAGTGGTTTTTAGGGTTTCATTTTCACAACTTTTGGATTTTGGGACATATGGACCTATAATTGATTCCATTGCTTTAAGGTACTTTTTAACATCAAATGACACTCCTCAAGGATCATTTTAGGCCTTTAAATCAAGTGAATCCATGGTGTATTTATGACTTATTCTCCATTATTCAAAATTGCCAAGTCATTAAAAACTCATGAATCAAAATGTTTCAAGGCCTAAAATCAAACTCAGGTGTAATTAGCAATTCAAATATGGGTGATCCATCATGAAATGTTTGAATATCTATGCATTGAAGGGGGTGTACTTAACATAATATGATTTTCCAAAATTGCCCAAAAATCACTAAACAAGGAATTGCCAAGGCCCAAATCATTATCAGTAAAAAAACCCTAATATATTTAAACCATTTCATGCACTGGTTAGGTCAGATTTCACGTGATATTTGGAGGAGGAGAAAGCTTGAACCCTAAAGCTTTTTCTCATTGAATCTCTCAATCCATTAGGTCTTCTCAAGAAATTCTTTCACCATCAGAACCCTTGGGATCTCTAGAGCACGAATCAATCACCATTCGCAGCCAACAACAAGGATACACGTTACACTATCTCAGGTTGGGGCATTTTTTCATGATCCTAAAACGCTTCCTTTTGACGTGTATATTGATGTGTGAGTGTCACTGATGAATCTGATGTAGTTTTTGTTGTGTTTGGACGTGTAGATTGATCATACTTTGAGTTTAAAGTTTTTGAACCCAAGCTTATTTCCTTCGAATCTCACTATTCTTGCATTATTTGTGATTTTTGATGAGATATTTGAGTTCCTTGCGAAAATATGGTCAAGGTAGTGTATTGGTTTGCGTTTTCTGGGTTTTGTTGAATTGCATGTGATAGAGAGGTCGACCGGAACCCTAGTTCCGGCGACTGGTGGAAGTTCCGGCCGGTGAAGGGTTTTGAGGAAGAAGACGCAATCCCCACCATCCATTCTTTTCATCGTACGTTCCTCACGCTGCCATGTGTTTTAAATTTTATTTTTTTTCTGAATTTTAATTAATGATTAGGTGTGTGCCATAACATGGTAATTATAGTGAACTACAAAACCAAACCCCTTATCATGTTGACTTGTGAAGCATTGACTCAATCATGTGGTCATCATTCTGCCAGCGAATTAATGAGTCACATGCCGTGCACATGGGGCTCTATGGTATGCTGGGTAATCACGTGTGTGTGTGCGTATCATTATTGTGATGTGTCGTGTGATCTGGACCATTAATAAAAAATACTTGTTAATTTTGTTGACTTATTGATGAGCGCAGGATCAATCCAATGGAAGGTAGTGAGTCAACCCATTGACTGAAAGCCCACATGCACTCCTTTTTATTTTTTTTATTTCGCTGATTAATTATTTGGACTAGACTCCTATTCGCACCCCCAAGTTTTAGCCCATTAACATTCCCAACACATTTTATTTACTTTTTTCACCCCCATGCGCATTTCATCTTTTTTATTTTATTTAATTTGTCTTATTTCATTTTTAATTATTAAAATTAGTTAAATTGCATTTAAAAAATTCCAAGAAAATTCATGCATACTTTTTATCATTTTATAAAATTTTCACAAATTTTATTTTTTTATTTTATTTTATTTTTTATCATCTAAATTAATTATTTAGTTTATTTTCTTTTTGCATTACTCATATCATGCATACTTAAAATTGTTTATTTTATTTCTCTGCATCCATAAAACATTTTCAATCCATTCTTTTTGTATTCATTCACCAACACACTGAAATGCATTAAAATATTTTTCTATCATTTTTAAAACTATTTCATATTGCATTTTAATCCTCCTTTTTTTGCATATTAAGTCATATTTCTCATCTGAGTTTGCATGTTTGTTTGAGTGACTAAAATCTTGAATTTTTGCAGGAGTTTTTGATATGTTGTTTGTCTCTGGTTGAGCAACTTTTATATTTAATTTGGTGATTTTAGGAGTTGTTTCTCTAATTATTTGATTCCCCTCACTTGAGATCTTCTTGTATGCATATTTCTGATCATTTGTTTGAAAAGGCACTTGTGCCATTGCTTGGGGGTTTTGTTTCTTTGATTTTTTAATTCATGTTTGGTTATTATTGGTCGATTGATTGCCATAGTATGTCTTTGCTTGGGTTTCATCTATCTCATTTCTTTTACTTATGTCTGTTTCGTACTAACCTTTTATGCAGGGACTAAGGTAAGTTATTTGAGAGTATGGATAAGTATCCATGTTCACCCTTACTCTTTCCTTCTCTCATCTTTTCTTTTCTTTAGGCTTAGGTTGTTGTCAAACCTCACTAACCGTAGGTCACCCATGCATGATAACTTTAGGACTCTTAGTCCCCCTTAGAGTTTCCTTTGTGTCTTCTCTCTTCTCGTCTCAAACTTCTTGAAAACACTTAATAAGTATAAAGTCTATTGCGCACGAGCCTTAAGCGTGGGGACTGAGAAATGAGGGGCTTCCTCTGATCTTTCTAGAGTGCTTAGCGAGCGTCCTGTCTTGGGATGATGCGTTAAGTATTCGCCCCTGTGCCCTAGACTTTGGTGCAATGCAACTTATGAACTAACTTAAGTCACTTTTGTCCTAAAAAATACAAACAAACCTCAAACCTTTTTGTCCTTCGGGATTGTCAAACTAAAGGCTGTTTTCAAAAAGGGCACATTACTTTCCGTCTGAGTCGCAAACAGGCATCGACCCTAACTGCCGGACGCGAACTTAACGTCGCTCATAAAAAACACAAAAAGAACTTGGTCCGAACTACGTTGACTCTGAATTCCCCATTGCACAAGGGGGTATATAGGCCTAGGACGTTGACGTCCTACCGAGTCTGTCTTTGTTTTCCCCTTCCTTGTGTCAGTACAGCCATACATGATAGGATAACTCACCCTTAGAATAGACAACAAGCGTGGATCCCATCGAGTACGATGGACGCGTGGGGTGCTAGCACCTTCCCCTCGCGTAACCGACTCCCGAAACCAGGCAATGGTTGCGATGACCATTCCTTTCCCTCTTCTTCAGGTTTATGCGGTGTTCCCTTTCCCTTTCTTGGGATAAATTTACACGGCTGGCGACTCTGTTTTCCGCGCCACTCTCGCGTTTGTACCTGGATGAAAATCCTGGGAGCGACAGATGACGACTCTGCTGGGGACATGGTTGACCTATGTTGGTCCATCCCTAAGCGAGTCAATCCTAGCGCTTGCTTGTCTTTGTTCTCTTTGGGTGTTTTTGTTTTTGTTTTGCTTTATTTGTTGTATTTTTACCACATTTTCTGCATTGCATTTCATTTTTATTACTGTCATACTGCTGTGTTGTGCTGGCTGTTTTTGTTTTGCAGGTTGGGTTGTTCTGAGAGATAAGCCCAATACCCAGGCTTGAGTATACCCTAGGACTAGAGTGGAAAGTAGTGGGACCTACGTGCCCGCTTGGTACGTTTGTGTGTTCACGAAATTCACAACCAGACGAGGCTATCTTGGGACGCATTCTAACGTGTGTGTCTTACGCATGTTGGGATGTTGATCTAGAGAGCTGTCGACTCTGGTGACCGATCATCGAGGACATTAGTGGAAACATCCCCCTTTAGTGGTGACAGTGGCAGACCACATCCTGTGGCAAACCCATTCGCACCCGAGGGCCCACTTTGGAACTCGCATAGGATGGCCCCTATCTTTTGAAGAGAATCAGTGGAGGCACTCCTCGATTGACGATAGTACTATACCCCGAGGGATGAATGTACTATTATTTCTCGACCTCAGTGCCAAAGCTGAGGACCTTCCGTTTTGGAGAATCAGTTGAGGCCTCCTCGATTGATGATGATGCCAAACCAGAAATGGTGAACGTATCATCATTTCTCGACCTGAGAGCCCGGGATACTGAACATCCTAGTACCCACACGTGAGAGGGGATGGGCGTTTGCAGGTTTGCAGGTAACCGAAACCTTCAACCTACCCTGTTTTTCTGGATCTCTCATCAATGTCCGATTATTTGGGTTCCTGGTTATCTCAGTGGTTCTGAATTCTGGTTTTCTGGGTTATGGTTCTCGTTCAGTTAACAACACAGCACATCCAACAGTGTTGCCTTGACCCCATGTTTGTATGAGCATATCATTTATCTTGCATTCTGACATGTTTAACATTTTTCAAGGCTTGCATCTTACTCTTGATTCCGGTTTTCTGAGGTTACCTTAGCATGGATGTCCAGAGAAAGAAGACTGTTGCCTATTCGTTCCCAGATCCGACCTTGACATTGATTCACAAGCTGATTAGTATGGCTGGTCCCGGAGTTCGTACAGAGTTCAGTGGAGTGTATGGGAGACTTCTGAAGTTTGTCTACAATATCTCTCAGTATGAGAAGGATGCTATTCATACACTTCTTCAGTTTTACGATCTGTCCTTGTGTTGCTTCACTTTCCCAGACTACATCTTGGCCCCAACATTGGAGGAGTTCTCATTTATTTTGGGAATCCCCGTCAGGCATGACATAGTATTCTTTTCTGAAGAACACCCCGGGATAAAAGAAATGGTTGTTGCTCTTCATATTCGTGAATCCGTTCTGAGAAGTAATATTGAGGAAAAACAAGGAGCTAAGGGTTTCTTATTGAAGTTCTTGTTTGATCAAGCTTGCATGCATGTTAAAGAGAAGAATTTGACTGCTTTTCAAGCTATTCTGGCTATGTGCATCTATGGGATTGTCCTGTTTCCCAATGTTCCTGATCTGGTGGATATGCATGCTGTCAGAATGTTTATTTCAAAGAATCCTATACCTACTGTGCTAGGTGATGTGTATCATTCAGTTCACTACAAGAATGAAAATATGCGGGGAAAAACTGTGAGTTGTTGTGCACCGCTCTTATATACTTGGTTTCTGAGCCATCTCCCTGAAACTGGCGCCTTTATTGATACGAAAGATTCTCTGAAGTGGTCAAAGAGGTTAATGGGCTTGACTGCTGACAACATTGTCTGGTTCAACCATGATTTGCTAGGAATGGAGATTATTTGTAAGTGTGGAGAATTCCCTAATGTACCCTTGATAGGAAGAAGAGGTGGAATTAACTATAATCTTTCCCTTGTTATCAGGCAGTTTGGTTATCCTTTGAAAGGTCCACCTGAAGAGCGAGATGTCCGAGAGTCCTTATTCTTCAATGGTACTGAGGATCAAGAAATGATAAGGAAGATTGTGAATGCTTGGAAACAGGTGACCAAGAAGGGTAAAACTTCATTCGGGAAATGTAACAACCGGGCCTTCCCTTCCTATAAAGAGTGGATTAAGAAGAGAGCAGAAGAGGAGCTTCTTCCCTTCCCAGTGGAGCCACCTTTGTATCCCTTGACGATCGAGCCTCCTACCACAGTTGAGATAGAGAAGTTTAACAAATTGTGGGCTGAAAAGGAAAGACTGCGGGAAGAAAATAGTGAGCTAAAAAGAGAGATTTATCAGTTGAAGCATGAGCGGGGTGAAGCTGTTCATACCGCCAAATTGAAGACAGAGCTTCTTGCTAAGGCAGAAAAAGAGCTAGCTGACATGGTCATATCCAGCAAAAGGATGAAGGAAGCTTTGGATGGTATCAGTAAGGTTCTCGAGTCTAAGAAGGAGGAATTAGACAAGGCTTTGTTGAAGATCCACAGGTTTGATGATCACCGAGAAACTGCAATGGCTGAGAATAAGAGAAAGGAAGACGGTTATCTAGCTCAGATTGATCAGTTGAAGTTGACACTAAAAAAAAAAGACGCTGAGATCCTGTCAGGGGTATTCAAGAGACAAGCAATCGAGGGTCGACTCAATGAAGCCATAGCCTCCATAGAGGAACTGAAGGTCCGAGCTGAAGTGAAAAAACCTAGACATGAGGGTCCTAGCATGGATGGTGTTTCTGGAGAAGACGTTTGGGAGTTACATTGCCAATACTTGGAAGGGATCATGCATAGGAGAGACATCCTCATTCAAGAGCTAATTCAGAGGCCGAAGCATCCCGACACCAGAAAGCTGTTCAAGGAGATTCAAGACTGGAGCAAGAAGCATAATGGATGGGGGGGATTGACAATTGTGGACTTTGATGATATGCCATAGTTTTCCATTTTCTTTAATTATTTGGACCACCGCCAGACTTATTGGTTGGGATCTGTGATTATTGTATTCAGACTTGTTACCTTGGATTTGCGATCGTTGACATTTGGTTTTCCTCTGGTTTTCTTAATATATGAGCAGAAGTTCCATTCTATATTGTTGTTAAACTGGAATCAAGGGGTGGATCGCCCTGCGGATATTCAAACATGTTCATTTGCATTTGCATATTCATAATCATTTTGCATAATCATTTGCATAACAGGTGTTTAAAGCTGGTTATTCTCATCCTGATCTGGTCTTCTTCAGAATTTCAGACTTAACTCTTCAAAGAAGCTGGAAGCGGATTATGGATCAAATTCAAGCTGAGTTGAGGGATGTACGAAGCCAAATGGGCCAGTTTATGGGGAAGATGCAAACCTTGGTTCAAGAGCAGAAAGTGCTGAAGGAAAAGGTCAACCAACTGAAGACTCAGATGAGTCTGGTTATGGAGGTCGTGAGAGGTGTGCTAAGCAAAGATAATACTCTCATGCCTGAAGCTGCGGCTGGAATTGTCTCTCCCCCGTTGTTCAAGAGATCCCTCCCTAAGGGTGAGCATATTTCCACTGTGACTGTCCCGACTGTACCTCAACAGCAACAGAATCGTGCTCCACGCCAGCCACAATTTACGACTAAGCAGAATAGGCATTTTGAGACTCCACCAGTGCCATATTCTCAGTTATTCCAGCATCTCTTTCAGTTGCAATTGGTACGGAAAAGGACTTTGGCTCCTCCCTCTGGTACTCTCCCACCAGGTTATGATGCAAGAGCCCACTGTGATTTTCACTCTGGCGCGCCGGGGCATAATATGGAAGATTGTAGGGCATTTCAGCATGCTGTCTAGGATCTGATAGATTCAAAGGTAATTGAATTCATGCCGAGCGGCGTAAGTATACATGGTGGTCCTACTCTAGCCGTTGAAAAAGAGGTGGATATCCCTGTTGCCTCTCCCAAAGCTACATCAAGTCAGGGGCGTTTCTTGCAATCTTTGGCCTTAGAATCCCCACATCCGCAAATACTGCCTACGCCTCGACCAAGTCTGAAGAGAAAAGTGCCTGAAAAGATTATGCGCTCGAATCAGCATCAACAACAGAAGTATCAGCGTCAGAATCAGCATAGGCCGCGCAACAACTTGGAAAGAAGGAATGCTCCTCTTCATCCAGTTCCCATGTCGTACAGTCAACTATTGCCACACCTGGTTCGAAACTCATTGGTGGAGCCTAAGACTCTGAAGCCTGTTCCAGAACCATACCCTCTGGGGTACAATCCCCATGTGCAATGTGGATATCATGGAGGATCTATGGGGCACTCAACCGAAGATTGCAAAGCCTTCCAAGTCAAAGTACAACAATTGATTGACAAAGGGTACATATCATTTCCAGAAGGAGACTTGGTTGTGCATGTCGACCTCTCATCTGTTTGAAGACTTCAAGGGTCATCTCCTAAAGCCAGTAGTCCAAGCGGAGTCAAGTCTTCTCGACAACGGCAATCTTCAGCTTCTTTACTGCATTTTCATTTGTAGTTTTTCATTTCTTGTTAAAGCATCGTATGCATGTAAGACTTGTTTGTTTTTTTATGATGATATTATTGCAATGAGTATGTTTTCCTCGAATTAATTTATTAGTGTTCACTCTTAAATGTTTATATGCACTGCAATACCAATTTTCTTGTTTAGAACTCTTGAGGGAGGATGATGAGATGAGAACGCAAAAGCTCTGGTCGTATGTTCAAGGATAGAACCCTGTTGAGGATGTACAGGCATTGTTTCAAACCCCTAAACACTGGAGATATAAGGGAGATAGACCCTCGTTAACCCCTTTGAGCCTTGAAGTGGGAGTTTCCTTCGTACGAAAAGTCCTCATACTTAACCCAGGGGCAGGGTAGGCGTCAGTTAGTTTGACCGAGCGTTCAAATTTCAAGGGGAGTGTGCATCCGAGGATCCATTACCTTCCATTCCACTAGCAAGAGGTTAAACCACAATGGTTATCCGTCAACGATCAAGGAGTGAGGCAGTCACAACCCTTTCAAGCAAGTAAGACAACCAGTGTCACACGCTTTGTTCAAAAGGGGAATAAATAAAAAAAAAGAGAGGAAAAAAAAGCCCGCTAAGTCGAAACTTATAAACAAGTGACTTAGGCAAAAGTCAGGGCATCCCGCTGGACTTCAAAATCGAAAAAAACTCAAAAGAGTTCGTCCACGCAAAAATTAGGGATAAAAAAAAACAAAAGAAAGCGAAAGGCGAAAAGGATTACAAAGGAAAATCCTCGATAAGAACAAATTCGTGTGATTATAGACACAAAAGATAAAAAGGGGTGACTATCATTCCAAAACCCCTTAGGTGCCAAACCATTAGTGGCATAGGTTCCTTAAAGATCATAAACCTTTTGAGAGGTGAGCGTTTGTGTCAGATTAACTGAGCATAGGACTGGAGAACATCACGAAGAGTGGGTGGGCACCGATAAAGTTTGAGCCATAAATCCTTTTTCTGAAACTGTGAACCAGACCACGTTACAACCCTTAAAAGTCCTAATTGAAACAGGGTTCATTCCGAAAGCGTACTTCAACAGGGTAGCGTTCCTGACTCCTACGAGTTGTGCTAATAAGATTTATTGGTATTGCGTGTGCGCATTGTTTTGCCATTCAAAAATCAAGGTCGCATCCCAGCAAGCGATTCGTTCACAAGGCTTGGTGACGCATTTTCAATAAAAACTTCAAGGTTAACATGAGTGTTGCATTAGAATTGTCATTCTCATAACAAACATTTTCTGTTTGCATATATGTGCCTAAGCATCAATGCAGCTTACACAGTGAAAGTCAGTCAAGAAGCTCGATTACGCCAGGTTGAGATGGTGAAAATTCTGAAGGATAATCATATCAAGGGGCATGCTGCCAAGAGACTTAGTGTAGAGTGGGCTCTCCCTAGTAAGTCGTGTTAAGGTGTAGCCAATCTGGGGCAGTCACGTCGAGAAATCTCTCTGAAATTCAGTTATTCTGGGGCATTCATTCTAAGATCAGGGGCAAAGTCACTTCAAAGCTCATATTGGGACAGGCCACCTCTAGAGCGCGGGAGATTGTCCACTCCTGAAAATGGTTAATTGAAAACACCTCCTCAAGGTTCAAGGTACTAAAAGACATTACGATCCCTTTCGAGGTAATGTACTTCATGGATTATGAAGACTGGGGCAGCTATGTCGAGATATGATAAATCTCTCCAAGAGTTTGAAGACCCTGGGGCAGTGCGAACGCCCGATCTTCTGTAAAATCCTCTTGAGATGATTTCTTCCATTAGACCGGTTGGTCTGGGACAAGTGAAAAGTTCAAAGAGCCATTCATGACCATAAAGACAAGTCAGGCTGCAGGGCAACAGGATTGTACTTCCCCAGCAGTTTGCTTTCCCCAGCATTGAGATTGTACTTTCCTCAGCAGAGCAGGCCTTCCCCAGCAGGAGACCTGGAAAGTATTTTCTCCGGATCAAGACATTATTTCCCCACAGAATCAGGATGTTCACCTTCCCCATCTAGTCAGGAAGCGTGCTTTCGTCGACGATGCTATATTCTAATCCCCAGTAAGAAGGGGGTAAAGTCATTCTCCCCATCAGCAGACTAAGTTCAGCAGTATCCCCAAGCAGGATTGTATTATGGATTGTTTTCCCCAAGTATGATGGTATTAGGGGTTGGTATCCCCCAGCAGGTCTTAAGCCCATCTGTTGTTGGCAATCCTCAGTAACAGACTCCCGGTTCCGTCATCGGCATTCATTCTCAACTCCCCCGGTAGAGGAGGAATCTCAGGTTCGATGTCACCTTCAGTGAAAGACAGGTGTGGCCCCCGGTAGTTCTTTCGGGATTTCATCCCCAGCAGAAGTTATTGAGCCAAGGAGTCGGTCAGTGTGATCCTTCTCAGCAGAGTTCCTGGATTCAGAGGACAATTTATTTTTGTCATCCCCAGCTGAATTGGTCTTTTCTCTCCAGCATTTATTTTGCTGGAGAAACCCCTTTTGCATATCATAAGCATTTGCATTGCATACTCAAACGCGTAGCATTTCCATTTTGCATGGAGCATTACGCCAAAATTCAAACATTTGCATTCGAAGCATAAGCCAGGTTTGATGCTTTCCTTGCCAGTTCTCTTTCCCAGCAGAAATGGCATAACTCAGGAGATTTTGGAGGGATGCGTTCCTCATATTTGTGCTCCCCGGCAGAGTCTTTTATTTAGACTCCTCATTTCCCCAGCGAAGTCATCTTATCTGTGGATCATGGGTCCGTTAGAAGTTTGTTTGGCCTTTCTCTTTTGTGAAATCTCGTTCTCGCTTGACATATTTTGTGTGCCAGAGGTGGTTTAAACCAGAAGTTTTGTTTCACGTTATCCCCAGTGAAGTCGCCGTTTGTTTGGCTAGTTTCTCTTTATCAGCAGAGATGGCAATCTTTTGAAGATTTTCCTCGTCAGTTCCCTTTATCAGCAGGGATGGCATTTATTTTGCTAGTTTCTCTTTATCAGCAGAGATAACAATCATTTGAAGATTTTCTTTCGTCAGTTTCCCTTTATCAGCAGGGATGGCATTTATTTTGCTAGTTTCTCTTTATCAGTAGAGATAGCAATCATTTGAAGATTTTCTTTCGTCAGTTTCCCTTTATCAGCAGGGATGGCATTTATTTTGCTAGTTTCTCTTTATCAGCAGAGATAGCAATCTTTTGAAGATTTTCTTTCGTCAGTTTCCCTTTATCAGCAGGGATGGCATTTATTTTGCTAGTTTCTCTTTATCAGCAGAGATAGCAATCTTTTGAAGATTTTCTTTCGTCAGTTTCCCTTTATCAGCAGGGATGGCATTTATTTTGCTAGTTTCTCTTTATCAGCAGAGATAGCAATCATTTGAAGATTTTCTTTCGTCAGTTTCCCTTTATCAGCAGGGATGACATTTATTTTGCTAGTTTCTCTTTATCAGCAGAGATAGCAATCATTTGAATATTTTCTTTCGTCAGTTTCCCTTTATCAGCAGGGATGGCATTTATTTTACTAGTTTCTCTTTATCAGCAGAGATAGCAATCTTTTGAAGATTTTCTTTCGTCAGTTTCCCTTTATCAGCAGGGATGGCATTTGTTTTGCTAGTTTCTCTTTATCAGCAGAGATGGCAATCTTTTGAAGATTTTCTTCGTCAGTTCCCTTTATCAGCAGAGATGGCAGTTGTCGCTAGTTCTCTTTATCAGCAGAGATAACAATATTTTGGATATTTACTTCGTCAGTTCCCTTTATCAGCAGGGATGACATTTATTTTGCTAGTTCTCTTTATCAGCAGAGATAGCAATCTTCGGATATTTTCCTCGTCAGTTCCCTTTATCAGCAGGGATGACTTTGGTTTTGCTAGTTCTCTTTATCAGCAGAGATAGCAATCTTTCAGATATTTTCTTCGTCAGTTCCCTTTATCAGCAGGGATGGCATTTATTTTGCTAGTTCTCTTTATCAGCAGAGATAGCAATCTTTTGGATATTTTCTTCGTCAGTTCCCTTTATCAGCAGGGATGACATTTATTTTGCTAGTTCTCTTTATTAGCAGAGATAGCAATCTTTCGGATATTTTCTTCGTCAGGTCCCTTTATCAGCAGGGATGACATCCATTTCGCTAGTTCTCTTTATCAGCAGAGATAGCAATCTTTCGGATATTTTCTTCGTCAGTTCCCTTTATCAGCAGGGATGACATTTATTTTGCTAGTTCTTTTTATCAGCAGAGATAACAATCTTTTGGATATTTTCTTCGTCAGTTCCTTTTATCAGCAGGGATGGCATTTATTTTGCTAGTTCTCTTTATCAGCAGAGATAACAATCTTTCGGATATTTTCTTCGTCAGGTCCCTTTATCAGCAGGGATGGCATCCATTTTGCTAGTTCTCTTTATCAACAGAGATAGCAGTCTTTTGAAGACTTTCTTTCGTCAGTTCCCTTTATCAGCAGGGATGGCTTTTGTTTTGCTAGTTCTCTTTATCAGCAGGGATGACTTTTGTGTTGCTAGTTCTCTTTATCAGCAGAAATAGCAACCTTTTTGGATATTTCCTTTGTCAGTGCTCTTTATCAGCAGGGATGGCATTTATTCTGCTAGGTCTCTTTATTAGCAGAGATAGCAATCGTTTGAAGTTGTTCTTTCGTCAGTTCCCTTTATCAGCAGGGATGGCGTACTTTGAAACTTCTTTGTCAGTTCTCTTTATCAGCAGAGATGACATAACCTGGGAGAGTTTGTTTCATTACAGCATTTATGGCTAATTCTCCGGTGGAGGATTGAAAATTTCCGGGTTCTTTGGTATTCAATCTCCGTGCATCCTGATTGTCTGAAAGCCGTCGCTATCATACCCTCAGGACCAAGTTGATTGAATAGGGGCAGCTGTTGCACCCCAAAATTTGCCCTCCTTACTTTAGTACTAACTGGCTTATGTTTCATTTCATTTTTGCATTATCATGTGTGCATATCATTGGTTCTTAGCATGGGGTCAAGGTGCTTGAGGCATGTTCAAGAGGAGAAGATGTTCTTCAAAGGGTCAAGCAAGAGAGTTCAAGTGGATCACTTTCTCCTAACCAGTGCAGAGATTAGGGTTTTGAGATTCTTGGGTTTGTTGCTCCAATGGGCAAGCTCCTTGGGTTTTTATCATCACTAAATGGCATATCTTATCTTTGTTGGAGAGGATACACATCATATTCAGAGGAATTTGGATTTGGAGACTGTGTTATTTCCTCCTAGACTGAGGGTACCAAAACTAGGGTTTGCTATAAAGTCAGTTTATTTCTGATTTTTTGGGCAAGACTTGATTCTATGGTATTCCTTGGGTCCCTAAGTATCTAGGGATGGGAGGTTGTCCATCAGTTGGGTTCAGGAGATATTTAATTGGCCAATGGATTGTAAATCAGGTGAATTGGGTAAAAGTCAACAGTGAGAGCAGAAGTCAACTGTAGAATTTTGAGGTTCTCTCCAAGGTTTTCAAGGTCCCACATCCTCATATGGTCATCAAGAGTCAAGTTTCATGCCATATATCAAGAATCAGGAGTTGGTGCAAAAGTTACTAAATATGGAAATGACCTATAATTTGAAAGTTTCCTTTTTGGGCAAGTTCTTACACTACATTCAACTTGACTTTTCATCATCAAAGAAGCTTCAAATGAATTTTTCTCCAACATGAAAGTTGAATATCGTTTTCTCCTCTTTCCAACAAGTACTAGTGGGTCTCCATATCATTTGGGAAACTCAACTTATGATCAAAAGAAGGCAAAGTGGTTTTTAGGGTTTCATTTTCACAACTTTTGGATTTTGGGACATATGGACCTATAATTGATTCCATTGCTTTAAGGTACTTTTTAACATCAAAGGACACTCCTCAAGGATCATTTTAGGCCTTTAAATCAAGTGAATCCATGGTGTATTTATCACTTATTCTCCATTATTCAAAATTGCCAAGTCATTAAAAACTCATGAATCAAAATGTTTCAAGGACCAAAATCAAACTCAGGTGTAATTAGCAATTCAAATATGGGTGATCCATCATGAAATGTTTGAATATCTATGCATGGAAGGGGGTGTACTTAACATAATGTGATTTTCCAAAATTGCCCAAAACTCACTAAACAAGGAATTGCCAAGGCCCAAATCATTATCAGTAAAAAACCCTAATATATTTAAACCAATTCATGCACTGGTTAGGTCAGATTTCACGTGATATTTGGAGGAGGAGAAAGCTTGAACCCTAAAGCTTTTTCTCATTGAATCTCTCAATCCATTAGGTCTTCTCAAGAAATTCTTTCACCATCAGAACCCTTGGGATCTCTAGAGCACGAATCAATCACCATTCGCAGCCAACAGCAAGGATACACGTTACACCATCTCAGGTTAGGGCATTTTTTCATGATCCTAAAACGCTTCCTTTTGACGTGTATATTGATGTGTGAGTGTCACTGATGAATATGATGTAGTTTTTGTTGTGTTTGGACGTGTAGATTGATCATACTTTGAGTTTAAAGTTTTTGAACCCAAGCTTATTTCCTTCGAATCTCACTATTCTTGCATTATTTGTGATTTTTGATGAGATATTTGAGTTCCTTGCGAAAATCTGGTCAAGGTAGTGTATTGGTTTTCATTTTCTGGGTTTTGTTGAATTGCAGGTGACAGAGAGGTCGACCGGAACCCTAGTTCCGGCGACTGGTGGAAGTTCCGGCCGGTGAAGGGTTTTGAGGAAGAAGACGCAATCCCCACCATCCATTCTTTTCATCGTACGTTCCTCACGCTGCCATGTGTTTTAAATTTTATTTTTTTCTGAATTTTAATTAATGATTAGGTGTGTGCCATTACATGGTAATTATCGTGAACTACAAAACCAAACCCCTTATCATGTTGACTTGTGAAGCATTGACTCAATCATGTGGTCATCATCCTGCCAACGAATTAATGAGTCACATGCCGTGCACATGGGGCTCTATGGTATGCTGGGTAATCACGTGTGTGTGTGCGTATCATTATTGTGATGTGTCGTGTGATCTGGACCATTAATAAAAAATACTTGTTAATTTTGTTGACTTATTGATGAGCGCAGGATCAATCCAATGGAAGGTAGTGAGTCAACCCATTGACTGAAAGCCCACATGCACTCGTTTTTATTTTTTTTATTTCGCTGATTAATTATTTGGACTGGACTCCTATTCGCACCCCCAAGTTTTAGCCCATTAACATTCCCAACACATTTTATTTACTTTTCACACCCCCATGCGCATTTCATCTTTTTTATTTTATTTAATTTGTCTTATTTCATTTTTAATTATTAAAATTAGTTAAATTGCATTTAAAAAATTCCAAGAAAATTCATGCATACTTTTTATCATTTTATAAAATTTTCACAAATTTTATTTTTTATCATCTAAATTAATTATTTAGTTTATTTTCTTTTTGCATTACTCATATCATGCATACTTAAAATTGTTTATTTTATTTCTCTGCATTCATAAAACATTTTCAATCCATTCTTTTTGTATTCATTCACCAACACACTGAAATGCATTAAAATATTTTTCTATCATTTTTAAAACTATTTCATATTGCATTTTAATCCTCCTTTTTTTGCATATTAAGTCATATTTCTCATCTGAGTTTGCATGTTTGTTTGAGTGACTAAAATCTTGAATTTTTGCAGGAGTTTTTGATATGTTGTTTGTCTCTGGTTGAGCAACTTTTATATTTAATTTGGTGATTTTAGGAGTTGTTTCTCTAATTATTTGATTGCTCTCACTTGAGATCTTCTTGTATGCATATTTCTGATCATTTGTTTGAAAAGGCACTTGTGCCATTGCTTGGGGGTTTTGTTTCTTTGATTTTTTAATTCATGTTTGGTTATTATTGGTCGATTGATTGCCATAGTATGTCTTTGCTTGGGTTTCATCTATCTCATTTCTTTTACTTATGTCTGTTTCGTGCTAACCTTTTATGCAGGGACTAAGGTAAGTTATTTGAGAGTATGGATAAGTATCCATGTTCACCCTTACTCTTTCCTTCTCTCATCTTTTCTTTTCTTTAGGCTTAGGTTGTTGTCAAACCTCACTAACCGTAGGTCACCCATGCATGATAACTTTAGGACTCTTAGTCCCCCTTAGAGTTTCCTTTGTGTCTTCTCTCTTCTCGTCTCAAACTTCTTGAAAACACTTAATAAGTATAAAGTGTATTGCGCACGAGCCTTAAGCGTGGGGAATGAGAAATGAGGGGCTTCCTCTCATCTTTCTAGAGTGCTTAGCGAGCGTCCTGTCTTGGGACGATGCGTTAAGTATTCGCCCCTGTGCCCTAGACTTTAGTGCAATGCAACTTATGAACTAACTTAAGTCACTTCTGTCCTAAAAAATACAAACAAACCTCAAACCTTTTTGTCCTTCGGGTTTGTCAAACTAAAGGCTATTTTCAAAAAGGGCACGTTACTTTCCGTCTGAGTCACAAACAGGCATCGACCCTAACTGCCGGACGCGAACTTAACGTCGCTCATAAAAAACACAAAAAGAGCTTGGTCCGAACTACGTTGACTCTGAATTCCCCATTGCACAAGGGGGGTACGTAGGCCTAGGACGTTGACGTCCTACCGAGTCTGTCTTTGTTTTCCCCTTCCTTGTGTCAGTACAGCCATAGATGATAGGATAACTCACCCTTAGAATAGACAACAAGCGTGGATCCCATCGAGTACGATGGACGCGTGGGGTGCTAGCACCTTCCCCTCACGTAACCGACTCCCGAACCCAGGCAATGGTTGCGATGACCATTCCTTTCCCTCTTCCTCAGGTTTATGCAGTGTTCCCTTTCCCTCTCTTGGGATAAATTTACACGGCTGACGACTCTGTTTTCCGCGCCACTCTCGCATTTGTACCTGGATGAAAATCCTGGGGGCGACAGTTTGATGAAAAATCTGATGAAGGTATTTTTCTTGGCTATTCTCTTTCTAGTAAATCATATAGAATTTATAACAAGAGAACTTTAACAATTGAAGAATCTATGTATGTTTCATTTGATGAATCTAACCCCTCCAAGGAGGACATTGTTTTGTGTGATGATGATGAAATTGTAGAAGTTCCTAAAGAAGATACTTCCAAAGTTAACAATGATGATCAAACGAAACATCAAGAAGAACTAATTCAATAAGAGTCAAATGATAATAATCTACCTAAGGAATGGAGAACTCATAAAGATCATCCACTTGATAAAGCCATTGGTGATATTAGTCAAGGTGTTACAACAAGACTAAATCTCAAAGATGCTTGCTTGAATATGGTGTTTGTCTCACAAATTGAACCTTCCAAATTTGATGAAGCCTTAAGTGAAGACCAATGGATACTTGCTATGCAAGAAGAGTTAAACCAATTCGAAAGGAATCAAGTTTGGGAACTTGTTCCTAGGCCAAGTGGTAAATACATCATTGGTACCAAATGGGTGTTTAAAAACAAGCTTGATGAGAATGGCATAATTATTCGAAACAAAGAAAGGTTGGTGGCACAATGATACAATCAAGAGGAAGGCATTGATTTTGAAGAAACTTTCGCTCTGGTTGCAAGGTTAGTAGTTATCCGTTTATTACTTGCTTATGCGTGTTCATTGAATTTTTAGTTATACCAAATGGATGTCAAGAGCGTATTCTTGAATAGATACATCAATGAAGAAGTCTATGTCAAACAACCCCTGGGATTGAAGACTTCAAGAATCCTTCACATGTCTTCAAGTTGAAGAAAGCTCTTTATGGCTTAAAGAAAACACCAAGGGCGTGGTATAATCGACTTAGCAACTTTCTTTGTGAAAGAGGATTTGAAAAAGGTAAAGTTGATAAGACCTTGTTAATTAAGAAAATAAAAGGTAACATTTTATTGGTTCAATTCTATGTTGACGACATCATATTCGATTCAACAAACAAAGACCTTTGTGAAGAATTCTCATTGATGATGCAAGGAGAATTCAAGATGTCCATGATGGATAAGATGAATTATTTTCTTGGATTACAAATCAAGCAACTAAAGGATGGCATCTTCATCAATCAATCCAAGTATTGTAAAGAGTTGTTGAAGAGATTTGACATGGATAGTTGCAAAGCAATTTCTACACCTATGGGATCCGGATCTTATGTTGATCAAGATGAATCGGGTGTTTTAATTGATATCACAAAATATCGAGGTATGATTGGTTCATTATTATATTTGACGGTAAGTCGTCTTGACATAATGTTTAGTGTTTGTCCTTGTGTGTGGTTTCAAGCCAATCCAAAGGAATCACATATTGCCTCCGTGAAAAGAATCATGAAGTATCTCAAGGAAACAACAGATGTCGGCTTATGGTATCCAAAAGGTAGTATATGTGACTTGATTGGCTATTTTGACTCAAATTATGCAGGTTCTAAAACAGATCGAAAAGGCATAAGTGGTACATGTCATATCATAGGAAACACTCTTGTATCGTGCTCCTGTAAAAAGCAAGCATGCATGGCTCTTAGTACAGCTGAAGCAGAGTACATTGCTGCAGGAAATTGTTGCGCTCAAATCCTTTGGTTGAAACAATAACTTAACGACTTCGGCGTGAACCTTGGATGCATTCCGCTAAAGTGTGACAATGCAAGTGCGATAAACATAACCAAAAATCCAGTCATGCACTCAAGGAAAAAACATATCGATATTCGACATCATTTTCTCCGTGATCATGTGCTTAAAGGCGATGTTGAAGTTTCATTCGTGGATACTCATAATCAATTAGCAGACATATTCACAAAACCTCTCGTAAAGGAATTATTTTACAAAATTCGGCGATAACTTGGTATTCTAGATGAATGTAACATTTTATTCTTCAAATATTATGCATTATAATCGGTTAAAACATAAAGGTACACTCTAACTTTCATTTTTAAAATTTATTTAAAATTTCATGTATGTGAATCTTACATGAGTTTTACAAAAATACAATTTTTATGCCTTTAATAATATTTATATGACATGTATGCCTTATACAAATTTGCCTAAGTATATTTAATAACATGTCCAATTGGTAGAATTTCAAAATGCATTGCATGTTGTTAATGGTGAAACTACTATTTTTTTCATGTGGTAATCGGTTACCCATATTTGGTTAACCGGGTACATGCTTTCATTTTTGCCTTCTTTCAGCGTTTTACGTTGTTGTAATCGGTTACACTTTTTTGGTTAACCGATTACCTCTCTTGCGAATTGTGAAAAATGTTTATTTTTTATGACATAAAATTGTGGTGTTAATATGTTTTAACTTATGTGAATAAGTGCTTATTTCTTTTTTACTTTCCAAGATCTCTCTTGGGACTCATCTCTCTTCACACTCTTCAACTCTATTCTTCTAACTTCTTATTTCCTCATTAATTTTCTTCAACCAAAATTAAAACCCATTATTCCCCCACTCATAATTCTTCTTTATATTCAATTCTCTCTTCATCCAAACATCTTCAAACCACTTTCGAGGAAAATCCGAAAAATCACTTTCCAAAAACCTAACTCTCAAAGCTTCTTCCATGGCTCCTACAAGACAAGAAAAGGGAAAGCTCAAGGTTGGGGAAACTAGCTCTGAACATCATGATGAAACTGGACAACATGCACCTTCTACAAAAACCAGGAGAATTTCTTTTAATATATGGAATTTGTCGTTAATGTCGATAAAGTATGCTAAACTTTCCTTTCCTAAACACAGTTTCAAATTTCCAGAACTGCTGAAATTCCAAGGTGTTGATAAGCTAGTCTCTAATGTTGGACATTATTATCCCAATTTGGTCAAAGAGTTTTTCACAAATCTTTTTGTTATGGTTGATGATAAAGATATGCATGTTTAAACTTCTAAGGTTAAGAATACAGATATTTCTATGGATTTAGAATCCTTTGGAAACTGTTTAGGAATTCCCTTTGATGGACAACCTATTCGTCAAGGTTTTACTCCAGATTCTCCGGAATGGGCTAAGTACAATAAAATGGATTATTACTTTAATATATGTCATGCTGGACAAGATGTGGTGTTGAGAAGAAGAAATCCAGCTTCTTCTAGGGTAACCTTGTTTGCTAAAAATTTGTCGGTGAGCGATCAAACGCTACATAAATTTGTCGGTGAGCGATCGAATTCTACATTATATTATTACTTATGTCTTGCTACCTAAGTATTCGAAACATTCTCAAATTGGCGACACTGAGATGCAACTCATCTTTTCCATCAAGAATAAAATTTAGATCAATTGGGCATATACCATGATGTATCACATGCTTCATCAACAAGGTCTTAGTGAAGGATTACCTTATGCTCAGATAATTTCAAA
The DNA here is from genome assembly GCA_022829125.1 of Lathyrus tuberosus. Taxonomy (NCBI): domain Eukaryota; kingdom Viridiplantae; phylum Streptophyta; class Magnoliopsida; order Fabales; family Fabaceae; genus Lathyrus; species Lathyrus tuberosus. The sequence goes on along the minus strand of JALAZF010000205.1, from coordinate 102,685 downwards.
AATTCTGGAATCATGTAGTATGGCTTTGAAAAGGGAACCTAAGAAGATGATGTTGTCTAAAGAATGTGAAATCAATGAGGGAACTTCGTTGAGGAATACCAGAATCATCAAGGACCAAGATGGAATTTTTAAATACAAAGATGATCCTTCCACCAACACTCCTCCACCAGCTCCGAAAGGCGGGTATACGAATGAAGTTTTGTATAACAAGATTTGCTCGGTTGAATCGATCATGAATTGTAATTATCAAGAGCAAAGGTTTGAAATGGCTTCAATCAAGCGACTTTTGGAAAACCTTACCAAATCCCAAAACCAAGACGAGAATGAGGAGGAGAGTGGTGAAGAATAAGAAGATGAAGATCATATGGAAATGTCGGAAAGTGATTGAATGTGTTATCTTTAAGTTTCTTTATGTTTATGTTTAAGTATTTTTAGCTATGCAAGTTTAACTTTATGTTTGGACAAAATTATGGTTTGTAATGTTTAAGTTTGTGTGTTTCCATTTTGATTAAGACATCTATTGCTCTAACCATGTTGCTATATTATTGTGTGATTATTCTATTGCATACAACATAAGAACTTTCATTTTTTAGTCTTTCCCCATTATTTTTGCTAATGACAAAGGGGGAGGAGTTATTATATGTGTTGTATATGTGTTTCTCTAACAAAAATGCAGCAAGAATACTTTCAAAAGTCTCACTCATGGATCAAGAGGGACCATTGATCAAAGGGGAGTTACATGGTTAGAAAAAAACAAAGGAGTATCAAATTTCAAAGGGTTGTCATCATAAAAAAGGGGGAGAATGTGAAGTCAAGCTTCCCAAAGTGTTTTGATGAAGACAAATTCTACAAGCAATGAAGATTGACAAAAAGAAATGGATCAAGACTATCAAGCACAAATCAAGTTTCACATGATAAAGAAATCAAGTCTTGAAGAATCTCTTTGGTTTGATCATAATTGTTAAGGTAATAGCACTCAACCTCTCTTTGTGTATACAAGTGTTCAAGATCATCACTCATCCATTCCATGATACAATAAAATGGTTTTATGCGTTAATTTTTTGCCTTTCCATTCAATTCCAAGTCAATTTTCTCATTCTGGCTTGATGGTAATCGGTTATCATGTTTTCAGTAACTGGTTACCACCCTTCAACGTTACATTCTGTGGCATTTTCTTAAGGATGTAACTGGTTAACCAATTCTATGTAACCGGTTACATGATGTGCAATTTCAAATTTTTTGAGTACGTTGACACAAGTGTAACCGGTTAAAGCATTTTGGGTAACCGATTACCACAATACCAGTGCCTGAAAATATTTTATTTTTTCATTCAAATGGATTTCAAATTATGTTCTTAAAGCATGACATCCTTTCACTCATTGCACTTATTGGTATAGGTGTATAGATGCTATTTAAACACCAAATCTTTAGATTTTCAAACTATCTATTTCATCTACAACTCACATTATTTTTATTCTCTTCATATTTCAAAACTCATAAGTGTTCCATACCAGAATTTTTATTGAAACTTTATGCACTTAATTTTCATTGTAAAATTATCATAAGTTCCATTCTATACATCGTGAACACTTGTATATCGTTGAGGGAATTGTATGCTTGAAGGAGAAGATCAATCAAGAGATTGATACATTGTAATTTTCATTTCAAACTTTTGTAAAAATTCAGAATACTTGTTGTAATCCTTGCTGTCCAGGAATGTTGGAAGCAAGAGGTTCATTAAGGGAGGATTGTTCTCTTAATGGACATAGTGAAAAATCCAAGAGGATTGTCCTTGGTGTTTTTGTTAGTGTCTGTATAGAAAGACTAGGATAGTCTTGTATAAGTCCTAACAATAGTAAAATCTCTTTCATGTTGAAAGGGGACTAGAGTACTCTCGGACTGTGAAGGGAACCATGATATTTCTCGGTGTTATTTATCTTTCCGCCCTTTATCGCTTTCATCACTTAGAATCTAAATCGGAAAAATAAGAAGACATAAGTCAAAAACCAGAAAAAATTTAAAGTACCTAATTCACCCCCCGTCTTAGGTGCAAACTCTACATACATTTAGTTATAAAATCATCCTCTCACTAATGAAGAACCCTAGAAACATGTTTCCCCCAATTTCTGAAGAACCATTGCCCAGAAACATAACGCTTGTCCACTATTTATGAAGAACCCTAATTCAAATTTACCCAACCCAGGAAACAACAACCCTAAACATTCTTTTTCACCACGCTTCATTAAGATTCAGGAAGAGCTATGGACAACATTCCTTTGGCAACAGGGAAAAGTAATCAAGAGGTGAAGTTCTGTCTTTGGTATGTATATTTATGTCCCCCACGATAGAAACATTATTGTCTGCATTTCTTTATGTACATGGCGGTCCCATTGTGTTTTAGGGTTTGTGTTCCTTTGTCGTTTAGGGCTTGTGGTCCCATTGTGTTTTAGGGTTTGTAAATTATTTCTTATTGTCTCTCTCTTATTCTGACTCGTATTAATTATATATTTCAGGCCATCTAAGTCTCAAAATATTAGGTTTAGAATTCATCATGGATGAACAAAAAAATCAACATGTTCTGCCAAGGAAGCTTGCAACTGTTACATGTCAGAAATGTGGATCCATGGGACATAACAAGAGGATATGTAAAGGAAATAGGGCAGCATATTGGGTCATGCCAAAGGGTGGAAATAAGACCAAGAAGCCAAAAACTACAAAGCAAAATGGAAAGAAAAAGAAGTCAAAGAGTGCAACACAACCTACCCTAGAAGTTGGATCTTGCTTACAAGGACCTTAAGCTACTCAAGAATAAGATTAATGTTGTGTTTTAGTATTTTGGTATGTCAAAAAGTTTTAATGTTTATGTATTTTGGTTTTTCTTGAACAAAGTTATAGTGTTTAGGTATCTTGGTCTGTCATGAACAAATATTTCAGTATTTTGGTGTTTTGGTTTGTCATGAACAAATTTGTAACTGTCATGAACAAGTTTATGTCAGGAACAAGTTTATGAAATGTCAATGATATTTTGTATCCAAAAATTTCATTGTTACATTACAGGTCTATCATACAAATTACAAACTGTATTACATTGTATGTTGTTCAAGGTTTAAACTTGTTAAATGCATTGCTCAATATTACAGGTCTGTCATAAATGTAATGCTGAACATTGCACATTACACTCAACATAACATTACAAGTCTGTCATGATCAAAGTACAAACTTTCATGAAACATCATTGTTAACATTGCACATTATGTTCATCTTAACATTGCACTTTACAGGGTTGTCTCATCAACAATCTTAACATTGCATGTAATGTTAAGCTCAATATTGCACTTTACAAGTTTGTCATAATAATAATCTTAACATTGCACATTATGTTTAACTTAACATTGCACTTTACAGGTCTGTCACAACAACAATGTTGACATTGCACATTATGTTTAACTTAAAATTACACATTATATTCAACAACATCAATTATGTTCAACTTATCATTGCACATTACTGTCAACAACAACAATCTTAACTGAACTTTTCATTCAACTTTACATAACCAATTGCATTGCATTGCAGTTCATACAACATTAACAGAACATTACATTGCACAAAACAACAACCATACATAAACAACCTAACATAATCAACCTTACATAAACATCCTAACATAATCAATATAATCAACTTAACCTAATCAACTAATTTATTACATTTGATACAACCAATCAAATTAACAACACTAATGTCACTCCCATGGTAAACTTGTTCATTATTTTCAAGAGCTTGATCTTCAACTTCAGTTGATCCTCTTTGATAACGACTTCATTCAACTTAACCTTTTCTTGGTTTAATTTTTGGTGCAATGAAGATATTACTTCCTTGACTCATTGAGACATCTCTTCATCATACCAGACGAAGTGATTACACCTCTTATATCCTTGATTCTAGAAATAGAGAAAAAAATGAGGAATTTTCTAGAAATCATAAAATAACATTGTTCATGGAAATTACAAATCAAACTAATACCATGTACATCCCACAACAACAAAAAAATGACGACATGAGTTCAAATCCCTCCATGTCGTCATCAATGGAGAAGGAAGACCACACCTGCATTCGACATGATTGGAGCGAGAAACGCTGCGACTGCTTGATGATGAATATTGGGACATGATTGGAGCACTGGATCGTGAAGATAACAACGATTTCTTGGAGTTTTTTAGGGAAGGAGAAGAAAAGATACGAAATCATGGGTTTTTTGGGTGCAAATGGGGATGAACATCCAAATCTAGGGTTTTCTACTATTTTATAATTGCATAAATTAATTACATACGATTTTTTCTTTAAAATGTTTAATAGAAATTGATTTTTAAATAACGTGACATTTCTTTTCCATCTTGAGTCAACATTTCATTTGCCACCTCAGTTGAACACGCCACATAGCCACATCTGAACAGGGAAAAAAAACCAATAATATTCATATTAAGGGATTGAAAACCTGATTTTTTTAGAGAGGATTAAAAATTTAGAAAAATAAAAGAAGCTCGACTAAAACTGCATTTAAACAAAAAAAATAATATTTTAAGACATTAGTTAATACAAAAAAATTTGAACCGACAAATATATTAATAAACTTTTTTTAATTTCAAAATTTTTAATTTTAATTTTATTTATTTACTTAACTAATGTATTTTAAAACATGAATTTAATTGCCACAGTTGATATGATAATCTTTTGAAAAATGTTATTCTTATATCATTTTTCTACACTTATACCATATTTCACTCTTTATCAATACGGTGAACAGTAAAATATAATATATATATATATAATTAATTTTTATATATTTTTAATATTTTTATATTTTTTTAGATGATATTGATATAAAATTGTGTAATTAACCAATTTCTTAACTTCATTAACCAATCTTTTACATTTTATTAACCAACTTTGTTTATTGCTAAAAATTATTTTTAATATCAGCATGTTTATTAACCAACTTCATATCGGCATTAACCAACTTTTTACTTTTCATTAACCAACTTTAGTCATTACTAAAAATAATTTTTAATATGTGGCCGTTTATTAACCAATTTCATCACTTTATTAACAAACTTTTTACATTTCATTAATCAACTTTGTTTTAGTAATTTAAAGTATTTATGCATATTATTTATATAGTATTCATAAAAAATATTTTTTTATTTAAAAAATCATTGTTCATCGTATAAATACGATAAATAATATATATAATATATGTATATGATATAAAAAAAGGGTGTAAGAATAACACTACTTTAATTTTTTGATAGTTAATCTTTAAAATAAATATTTCTATAAAGATCTTTATCGAACCTTAAGATCTATTTTGATTTTGATGAAAACTTCGGAGTTCAACTCATTTAATTTTTTAAAACAAAAACAAGAAAATAACATGACTATGACCAGAATTTGTTTTAATTTCCGATGGATAAATATTTGTGTTCTTTTTTTGTGGTTCAGAAAGGATGCCATTTATTTCAGGAATCTGTTGTGTACACTTTTAAAACTCCACGTGTTATACTTTGACACCCTTTTACATTTTCAACCAATTTGATCAAACCAAAACTCAGAAACAGCAAAAATGCAGGTAGCACCGGTGATAATCATCGGAGCTGGAACTTCTGGCATAGCCACGGCAGCTTGTTTAGCAAAACAATCCATACCATTCATCATTCTCGAAAGAGAAAACTGTTTTGCTTCTCTATGGCAAAACTACACCTACGATCGTCTCCATCTTCATCTAAGAAAGCAAGTTTGTGAGTTACCGCACTTTCCATTTCCATCTTCTTATCCTAACTATGTGCCAAGAAAACAGTTCATACAGTATCTAGGAAGCTATGTCAAAAACTTTGACATCAATCCTTTATACCACAGAAAGGTTGTGTTTGCGGAGTATTTTGAGGATGATGAGAAATGGAAGGTTGAGGCTGAGAACAGAACTTCCGGTGAAGTTGAAGAATATTCTGGAAGGTTCTTGGTGGTGGCTAGTGGCGAAACGGCTGAACCTCGTGTACCGGAAGTTTTGGGGTTGGAGAGTTTCAATGGGAAAGTGATGCATTCGACTCGGTATAAAAATGGGAGTGAGTTTAAAGATGAACATGTTCTTGTTGTTGGTTCTGGGAATTCTGGTATGGAGATTTCTTTAGATTTGGCCAATTTTGGTGCCAAACCTTCAATTATTGTTAGAAGCCCGGTATTATTCTATCTAGTGTACTTTAAAGAATTCAGCTCTTATCTCTTTGATTCGTACGGGAAAATTATGATATCTTTGGTTAATAATGATTAATTGATTGTTTAATTATATACATGTAGGTTCATTTTCTTTCTAGGGATATGATGTATTATGCTGGGGTTTTGTTGAATTATCTGTCACTAAGCACAGTGGAGAAACTAGTGGTGATAGTTAGCAGAATTGTGTATGGAGATCTGAGTAAATATGGTATACCTTTTCCTACTGAGGGTCCTTTCACTATGAAGATTAAGTATGGAAAATTTCCTATAATTGATTTGGGAACGGTTAAGAAAATCAAATCTGGAGAGATACAGGTATATGTGTATGTTTTGCTTTTGTGAATTGAATTAAACATCTGTTCAAGTAAATTATTCACATTTTTGCAAGTGATTAATCTGGTGTCGGAGATAAGAGTGTCATTGAGAACGTGCAAGATGTGCTACTGGACAAGATCTAAAATTTGGCACGCTTAAACCATAACTAAAAAGGGTTTAATAAAATATTGTCATTGTTAAATTGTGGTTAAATAATATCTATTTATTTTGCCATGGTTGAACTATTCCTAATCTATAAATGGCCTCTAAAAACTTGAGAGAGCTCAGCTTGCACATAACCTCCATAAACTTGAGACGAATTTGGGCGTAGAGATATAAAAAGAAAGAAGGCGTAGATGTATAGTTCATTTAATCTTTTATAGAGACAGTGATAAGTGGCATAATATTGTTGTAGGTGTTGGGAGCTGAAATAGAGAGTATAAGAGGTAACCAAGTGTTGTTCCGTGATGGAAAATCCTACCCATTTGACTCCATTATATTCTGTACAGGCTTCAACAGATCAACTCAAAAATGGCTTAAGGTACTGTATCTTTTTCTATTTTTTTTGTCAAGTAGTGAAATGATCGGAATTTCACCCTTAAAGGTGAATAAATAGGATCCGTGTCCTTTCCTTACAAACAAATGTATCTGCACAGTTACTAATGCACAGCTATCAACAGAGTTGGTTAGACGAGACTCGAGTTCTTCTATTCTAATAATCTTTTATTGGATACAATGTCATGTGCAATCTAAGTTAATGAAACGGTTTGATTAATTTGAACAGGGAGGTGATGATCTTTTGAATGAGGATGGTTTTCCAAAGCCTGGTTTACCATTCCATTGGAAGGGTAAGAATGGTTTGTACTGCGTTGGATTGTCAAGGAGGGGGTTTTATGGAGCTAACCTTGATGCTCAAAATGTAGCAAATGATATTGCCTTGTTAGTTCCCCAAGATGAAAGAAAATGAGTTGTGACTGTCATGTCATGTGATGTGTTTTGTTTGTTTGAAACAAGGAATGTGTTTTGGTGTGATTTAAGATGGACCATACAAGTGATACAAGTGATGTTTAAGAACTAAATGATCATAATTTATAATTTGGTTACCATGATTATTGATACTTTAGTTCTTGTTTTTGCCAACTGAAACTCAACCAAAGAAATTATAAAATGAATGTTTGCTTTTTAATTCCTCCCTCATTTCTTATTTCTATAATTTGTATGATGTTTCATTTTTTAGTTAAGGGTTTTCTTTGGAGTTTGGATGCGAGTAGAAAATAGTTGCATTAAGAACAACATCAACCAGTTTAAGGATCTCTACGGGTTGGTTCAACTATTCTCTATGAGAGGAATTATTGTATTGTAAGTAGGGCTGACAATAAATTAAACCAACTCGAAAATAGTTCGAAATTCTATTCGAAAATTAAATCGTTGAACTAGGTTCATGAACCAAATGAGCTGAATATGAGCTAAAAATTAAGTTCGTTAACTAAATGATCTGAACTTGAACTATACATAGTTCGACTCGTTAGGTTCATGAGTCAATTAGATTATATATGAGATAGATTATGTTGTCTTTAAGAATAGGTTTAACGATTTGTTCTAAATCTTAGTCTCATATTTTTTTTTTGAATCAAAAGGAACTATATATGTTAGCTCTTGGATTGGCTAGAATTTTGGTAAAACAAATTGTGTAATGTTGATGTCACATGGGTGATGTCTTAACAATGTGTCTTAACATTGAATAATGTTATTTGTTTAAGTTGTTTAAGTTGTTGAAGTTTTGAAGTCTGATGGCACATGCGATGTCATGACATCAGATATGCAGATCAGTAAAACATCAGGTTTGAGATGTTTTTAGGGTTAAGCGTTTTAGCTGGAATTTGGGAGAGCTGGTAGAGTAATTGGATGCGAATATCTTGGAGGTGATATTTTCTGTTACAAACAGATTTGATGCAGATTTGTAGGAGTGTTTAAAGGCTAAAGATTTAAGAAGACTTTGAGAGAGAAAACTTGTTGCAGATTCAGTTTTAAATAACAAATCAGGTCAGATATTGTAGGAGGTCAAAGACCAGATCAAATAGCTATATAAAGCGCATCAATCCTTTGAAGAATAGACAGAAAAGAGAGAGCATAGACTGAGTGTCAATCATTGTCTTTGTACGAGTATTTTGTAAACCAATCTAGGTTGAATTGGTGAATTGTAAGCTGTACTCTCTTAGAGCTGTGAAGCAAGAGAGTGTTGGAACTTGATCAAAGCTTGTAAGCAGGATCAAGGTGTTTCTCAAAGTGTGATCTTTGAGGTGTTTTAGGAAGTGAGTAGTGGTCTCATACCTAAGTGGTCTCTTAGGTAGAAAGTTCATTAGGTAGAGATTAAGTTTAGGAGATGTCAACTGGGTTGTTGAGTCTGTAAATTAATTCTACTGATAGTGAAATTCCTTCCTGACTTGGTAGCCTCCAGAGTAAGTTGTTTAACTGAACTGGGTGAACAATACTTTGTGTTCTATTCTGTTGTTTTATCTTGTCCATTGCAGAGTGTGTTGTTGTGACATCACACGTAACATCACATATCTGGTACCAGAATTTCAATTGGTATCAGAGCCTGGTTTCCTGCTCTGAATCTGGGTGAGATCTAGGGCTGATACTTTCTGGTAAAGATGGACAAGGAAGTTGGTGGATTTGTGAATAGACCCCCTATTTTGGATGGATCTAATTATGATTATTGGAAGCCAAGGATGATTACCTTTTTTAAATCCTTGGATAGCAGGGCTTGGAAGGCTATCATAAAAGAATGGAAAGCACCTGTTGTTGTTGAGAAAGATGATGCTGGGAAAGAAAAAGAAGGCAGCTCAAAACTGAAACCTGAAGAAGATTGGACCAAGGAAGAAGATGAGCTTGCCCTTGGTAATTCCAAAGCTTTAAATGCTATTTTCAATGGAGTAGATAAGAACATATTCAGGTTGATCAATACCTGTGAAGTTGCCAAGGAAGCTTGGGACATCTTGAAGACTACTCGTAAAGGAACTTCAAAGGTTAAGATGTCAAGACTTCAACTTCTAACATCAAAGTTTGAAAGTCTAAAGATGAAAGAAGATGAAACTATTCATGACTTTCATATGAGTATTCTTGAGTTGTCCAATGCCTCTAGTGCTCTTGGAGAAAAGATGACTGAAGAAAAGATGGTGAGGAAAATCCTTAGGTCCCTTCCCAAGAGATATAAGATGAAGGTGACTGCAATTGAGGAAGCTCAAGACATCAGCAAAATGAGAGTTGATGAGCTAATTGGATCTCTTCAAACCTTTGAGTTAGGGTTGAATGAAGAAGAACCTGAAAAGAAGACCAAGAGCATAGCCTTGGTATCTAATACTCAAGAAGAAAAGAAAGGGAATGGTGCTGAATCTCAGGAGGAGCTATCTCAGGCTATTGCTATGCTGGGAAGAAAGTTCAACAAAGTGTTCAAGAGAATGAATAGAAACTACAAACCCAGTGTTAAGAATATCTCCTCTGACATCAGCAAATCAAAAGAGAAGGATGAAGAGAAGACTGCTCAAGACAAAGGGATTCAATGCTTTGAGTGTGAAGGTTATGGACATATCAAGAAAGAATGTCCTACATTCCTTAAGAAGCAGAAGAAGGGCATGACAATTTCCTGGTCTGATACTGACAGTGAAAGTGAAGAAGAGTCAGCCAAGCATGTCAGAGCTTTGACAGGGACATGTGTGTCTGATGGAGAATCAAGTGATGAGGAATTGACTTTTGAGGAGTTAGAAGCCTCCTATCATGAGTTATGTTTGAAGATTGCAGAGGTTTGTCAAGAAAGTGAGAAACAAAAGAAACAAATTGTTCAGCTTGAGACTGTCAAAGCTGATCTTGAAAATGAAGTCTTGTTGGTTAAATCTCAACTTGATCAAATGACAAAATCTGTTAGAATGTTAAACAGTGGATCTGATACTCTTGATAAGATCCTTCAGGCAGAAAAGGTAGCAGGAGACAAATCTGACTTAAGATTTGTTGAGGAGAAGGTTTCTGCTGAAGCTAGTTCTCCAGGAACCAAAAAGGACATGTCTCAACCTATGTCTCAACATAACAAAAAGAGACATAATCCTAAACCCAAGCAGGTTACTCACCAACTGCCCCAAAATGTTGGGAAAAGGTATGCTCATGGTCCTCATCAAGGGAAGGTACATACTTATGGAGCTAGGCAGTATATGCCCCCTCAATACCATAGGAGTATGCAGGCTCCTAGGTTCAACATGTTCCATCAGATGTCTCAACATCAGGGGAACATGTATGGCTTTGAATATAATAATGATGTGCCTCATTATTATGGAAGAAGGAAGCCACATCACCATAGAAGACAGCCTAAGAGACAAAATCCTCACTACAGGAGACAGGAAAACTATGGAAGAAAACAACACCAGTACTATGGATGGCAGCCACAGCAGTTTCATCATCAAGGTGGCAGGAAGTTTAACAACTTCAGAGAAGAAAGAGTAAGGTGCTTCTATTGTGGAAGATTTGGCCATATGTAATTTTCTTGCTTCAAGCTTCATGGTTATCCCAAGTCTATCCCTCAACCTATCCAGAAGGATAACAGGCCCAAGGTTGTTAAGCAGTGGGTTCCTAAAGATGAGGTTAAATGTCTATTGGCTCACTTTTCAGATAGACACTCTGCTAAGGATGGATGATACTTTGACAGTGGTTGTTCAAAGCACATGACTGGATTCAAAAACCAATTGGTGGAAGTCAATTCTTGCTCCTCAATTGATGTTACCTTTGGAAATGGAGAGAAAGGGGTGGTGAAAGGTGTTGGAAAAGTGAAGTGTCATGATGGACCTGATCTTGACAATGTGCTACTTGTCAAAGGTTTGAGTGCTAACCTGATTAACATAAGTCAGCTCTGTGATGATGGATATAAGGCCAGCTACACTAAAGATGAGTGTTTGATAACTAATGAAGAAAATGAGATAGTTATGAAACGAGTAAGATCCAGAGATAATTGCTATCAATGGGTACCTCAAGAGGTCAGCTCATCTGGTGATGTTCAGGTTGATGTTGTGACATCAGACTGTAACATTAAGTGTGAAAGTCTGAGCATGCTGAAAGTTCAATTAGGGTCAATAACTTGTGGTGTGAATCCTTTTAAATTTTTAAAAGGAAAGTTATTTTGGAGGGAGAAGATCATTAATTGGCGTTTAATTGACCCACAAAATCAGGCTCCATACTTTAGGCAATCATTTCCTATTATAGCCATCTCACGCTTCATCAAACTTCATATCCCTAATCGGTTCATCTCCTTCTCCTTCAACAGAAATCGCCATCTAAAGTGCTTCACAGGAACTATGTCAAAACATATATCATCTCCATCTAAGAAATCTGCCTCACAAAGTTCCTCGCGAGATAAAGCTAGGGTTTCTACAGAAGAGGGGTCTGCAGAAAAAGCTTTGAATGTAGAACCCATCTCCATGATGGTTCATGAATCTGGTAAGTCAAGACCTTCCAAAATTTAACCCAAAAGGGCTGGAACTAAATTTAATGATAATGAAACTAAGAGGCTAGTCACTAGTGTACTTTTTAGCGATAAATCTGCATCTAGGTCTTCCACCTCTCAAGCTGTTGAGGAGAGGTTTGATGTTGATCGCAGTCTTAATCAGATTGCCACCAAGATTTTGGATAAGGGTTTATCTGTAAAAGGAATTTCTATTCCCCTTAGACAAATGCCTGCTGAAAAGGAGGACATGCAAAGTGCTGCTACAAATCTTCACAGACTGGCTATGTCTGTCATAGAAGATGCTGAAGCAAGTGGTGAAGAAGAAGGTGTTCATGAGGAAGCTGATGTTGGAACAAATGTCAGAACATCGCCTGATAGGGATGATGAAACTAGCCCTAGTGAAAAGAAGAATACTGATAAGGTGGATGTAATTGATCTGTCTGATAATGAAGTGATTGGAAGAGCTGTCCCTGGGATTGCCAATAGATTGAAAACAAGGAAAGGAAAGAATGTGGAAGCTTCTCCTAAGAAGTCAGCTGAAGGGAAGAAGAAAAAGGCTTCTGTGGTTGGTCCAACCATGTCATGGAGCAAAGTGGCTGTGAAATCCAAAAAGAGAAAGGTGAGGGAGGATTCAGAGTCTGAATTTGATGTTGAGGATGATGTTCAAGACATCACACCTGTGAGAAGGTCTATATTAAAGAGAATTGCTGATAAGATCCCTGATATCCCTGTTGATAATATTTCATTCCACTATGCTAGCAGTGCATCCATGTGGAAATTTGTCTGTCAGAGGAGACTAGCACTGGAGAGAGAACTTGGTGGAGATGCCTTGGATCTTAAGGAAGTCATTGAATTCATTAGATTTGCTGGGTTAATGAAGACTGTGTATGGACTGTCCAAGTGCTATGATGGATTAGTCAAGGAATTTATTGTCAACATTCCTATGGCTATTAATGATAGTAGAAATATGGATTTTAGAAAGGTTTATGTGAGAGGTCAATGTGTAAACTTTTCCCCAGAGGTAATTAACACTTACCTAGGAAGGGATGAGCAGGAGTATAGAGAGTTAGAAGAAACAGACAATGATGTGTGCAAGGAAATCACAGTAGGGCAAGTGAAAGTCTGGCCTCTGAAAGGAAAATTGTCTGCCAGTTTGTTAAGTATCAAATATGCTATTCTGCACAGAATAGGAGCAGCTAATTGGGTCCCTACCAATCACAAGACAACTATCTCTGTTGGATTGGGAAAATTTATTTATGCTGTTGGGACAAAGAGGTTATTTGATTATGGGGCTTATATATATGATCAGACTATCAAGCATGCTGCTACAAATGCAGTGAAGATGCCTATTGCCTTTCCCTCTCTCATTTGTGGGATTATCCTGTCACAACATCCTGAGATTCTTCATCAATCTGATGTGGTGTGTAAGAGAGAATCTGCCTTGTCAATCCACTATAAGCTGTTTGAAGGGAAGCATGTCCCTGACATTGTCAAGACATCAGCTTCAACATCACAACATCCACCTGCCAAAACTGGGTTGATTTCAGAATTGGAGGAAGCTTGCAAGGAGTTGGATGAAGTCATCAGAGTGAGTACTGAAAGAAAGCTAAAATTTGAAAAACTTCTCATGACTCTGAGATTGGCAGAAAAAGAAGTTGAAGCAGTCAATGCTAGCCAAAATGATAATGATGTTGAAGGATCAGGTTCTGAAGAAGGTGGCCCTAGCACTGATGATGAAGATGAACCAAGATCTGGTGAAGATTAAATTTCTTTTGTTGTTTCTGCTAGACAGTAGTTTTTTTTGCTTTTGTTGTTCTGTTCTGCACTTGAAGTGCTTAATTATGTAATTTGAATATTGTGGCTTTTTAAGCACTTTTTATGTTCTATGATTTGTCTTGTCTTGTATACTGACTTTAGACTGACAATGAGAGCTAGCTTAGGACTAACTGGTAGTTAGTAGGTGTTTGTCCAATTATGGCTAAAAAGGGGGAGAGTTAGCCAAGTCAAGGCGTGGTTGTGAAAGCCAAGGCGTGGGTCTGATGTGGTGTAGAAGTTGAGGGGGAGAGTGCTTGTGCAGCTGTATGTTGGTTCTGGTTTTAAGGGGGAGCTTGACCCTTTGCTGAGCTGATGGAGTTTGTGCAGCATTTTGAAGGAATGCTGCTAGGAGTTTTTAACCGTTTTAACATGTTAATCCGCTGTTGAAGTCTCTGATGTTGCAGAGATTGTTTTAACCAAAATTAGCCAAAGGGGGAGAGTGTTAGCTCTTGGATTTGCTAGAATTTTGGTAAAACAAAGTTGTGTAATGTTGATGTCACATGGGTGATGTCTTAACAATGTGTCTTAACATTGAATAATGTTATTTGTTTAAGTTGTTGAAGTTTTGAAGTCTGATGTCACATGCGATGTCATGACATCAGATATGCAGATCAGTAAAACATTAGGTTTGAGATGTTTTTAGGGTTAAGCGTTTTAGCTGGAATTCGGGAGAGCTGGTAGAGTAATTGGATGCGAATATCTTGGAGGAGATATTTTCTGTTACAAACAGATTTGATGCAGATTTGTAGGAGTGTTTAAAGGCTGAAGATTTAAGAAGATTTTGAGAGAGAAAATCTGTTGCAGATTCAGTTTTAAATAACAAATCAGGTCAGATATTGTAGGAGGTCCAAGACCAGATCAAATAGCTATATAAAGCGCATCAATCCTTTGAAGAATAGACAGAAGAGAGAGAGCATAAACTGAGTGTCAATCATTGTCTTTGTACGAGTATTTTGTAAACCAATCTAGGTTGAATTGGTGAATTGTAAGCTGTACTCTCTTAGAGCTGTGAAGCAAGAGAGTGTTGGAACTTGATCAAAGCTTGTAAGCAGGATCAAGGTGTTTCTCAAAGTGTGATCTTTGAGGTGTTTTAGGAAGTGAGTAGTGGTCTCATACCTAAGTGGTCTCTTAGGTAGAAAGTTCATTAGGTAGAGATTAAGTTTAGGAGATGTCAACTGGGTTGTTGAGTCTGTAAATTAATTCTACTGATAGTGAAATTCCTTCCTGGCTTGGTAGCCCCCAGAGTAAGTTGTTTAACTGAACTGGGTGAACAATACTTTGTGTTCTCTTCTGTTGTTTTATCTTGTCCATTGCAGAGTGTGTTGTTGTGACATCACACGTGACATCACATATATGGTACCAGAATTTCAATATATATTAATTCAAAAATCAATGACAATACAAAGCGATCCTGACGGATCCAACTTTCCAAAAGTAGTCAAACCACTCTAGGAACCAAAAAAACCTATATCATCAGTGAATCTATGTGAGGTCTGAGTCTCTCACAAAACCACCCTCTATAAACAATCATATCTATAATGTTTTTCACAACACTATTATTATCCACATTGTTTCCGAAGCATTTGTCGTTCCTGTATCTCCAAATGCCATAAATAGTTTCGGTTGCCGCCAATTTTAGGATATTAGCTCTCCACTCTTTACCCGAACCACGAGAAATAATCCACTTTAACTCCTCATTCCACTCCAGAGGGACATGATCCATGTTTATCCATTGAAGAACGCTGTTCCAAATGTTTTTAGTTTCATCACAACTAAAAAACAAATGATAAATAGTTTCAGCTTGTGGGCAAAAAGTACAATTTTCATTATCCAGTAAACCCATTTTGCACAATCTAGCCTTTGTAGGGAGTCTACCATGACAGGCTTGCCAAAGAGTACTCACCGCCTTGGGCCTCGCTGCATTTCCGTATATCAATCTATGCCAATTCACTGCTTCTTCACCCATGGATCGAAGCTGCATATAAACTTTTTTAGAAGCAAACGTATCACTACAAATCATTAGTTGCCAAATATTAAGGATATCAGGCAGAAGCATCCGACACCGGAGGACCGTTTTCATGATCCAAGAAAAGGTAGCAGTAACAGTAACTTCCATGGCATTCCGCCCTCGAAAGTAATATGTATGAACCCATTTCACCCACAAGTTATCAACTTTACGACATAGGTTCCATAGCAGTTTAAGCATAGTCGTATTATTCCACGTAGCTAGTTCAATAATGTTTAACCCGCCGTATTTCTTTGGCCTGCAAACATCTTTCCAAGCTACGGGACTTTTCCTATTGATCTCCGATTTTCCATTCCACATGAATGATCTCAAGATGGCATCTATATTATGAATCACAAATCGGGGGAGCGGAAAGCATTGCATCCAATAGTTAGCGACAACGAAAGATACTGATTTAATAAGCTATGCTCTTCCAGCATAACTGAGGAGATTACTGCTCCAATGTCTAATTCTACCCACCACTTTATCAATCAGTGTCATGTAGTGCTGAATTTTAAGCTCCTTGCTAGACAATGGTACCCCCAAATATCTAAAAGGAAGGGAGCCTACCTCAAATGTAGTCATAGTTAGAATTTGATTCCTAATCGCATCTTCGACGCCACCAAAATACACCTTGCATTTCCTAGGATTTACAACCAGGCCAGTTGACAAAGAGAATCGATTTAAAGCTTCCAGCATTAGCTCTACAGATTTAATATCCCCTATTGAGAAGAGAAGTACATCATCTGCAAAAGCCAAATTGGTAATCCTGCGCTTCTCACACTTTGAATGATGATTAAAATCTGGATTTAGCTGCATTTTGTACAAAAGTCTGTTGAGATATTCCATCAAGATAACAAAAAGGAGGGGGGACAACGGATCCCCCCTGTCTAATACCCCGTCGAGCCTGTAAAATAGTTGAGAAAGAACCATTAATGTTAAACCTGTACGAGACTGTAGTGACTGTGATCATGATCCAATAGATAAATTGAGCATGCAGCCCAACTTCCTTCAAGATGCATTCAAGTGCATTCCAATCAACCATGTCATACACCTTTTGTAGATCAAGTTGAATCATACATCTTGGAGTTCCCGTGTTGCGTGAGTAGCCTCTGATCAGTTCTTGTGCTAGCAGAATGTGATTGTGTATTTGTTGGCTAGGAATAAAAGCAGCCTGGCATTGACCAACAATGCTATTAATCACTTTACCAAGTCTGGTAGTCAATATTTTTGAGATGATTTTGTACACAGTTGTACAACCTACTATGGGACGAAAATCCTTAATAGAAGTGGCTCCATCACCCTTTGGAATAAGTGTTACAGCAGTACAGTTAACGGCTTTGTAGAGTTTACCATGTATAAAAAAATCATGGACTGCTGTTATAACATCATTCTTAACCACATGCCAACTTGCCTTGAAAAATTTTGCTCCATAGCCATCCAAACCTGGAGATTTCAGATCACCGATTCCATGTAAAGCTGCCACTATTTCTTTTTTAGTGACTGGAGAGATTAGGTTGGACCTTTAAGCAACATTAAGTTGTGTACCTAATCTCATAGCAGATATGTCCACATGAGAGAGATTTTCTTTACAGTGCCCCATCAAATTGCCATAATACTCTAGCACAATGTCTTCTATTTCCTTTTGGGTAGTTACAAGTGTTCCATCAGGAGCAGTCAAAGAATAAATGCAGTTTGCATTCTTCCTCATCTTCAGGGAAGCATGGAAGTAGGAGTTATTTCCATCTCCCAACTTCAACCAGTCAATCTTTGATCTTTGTCGTAGAACTTTTTCCTCTAATTCTTGCAGTCTGATCAGTTCATCAGTAAGCTCCTTTACCTGTAGAATATTCTATCTATTATTTCTATCAACCTCTAAATTTAGCAGTGTCTTATGAAGGGCGTCTCTTGTTTTCACAATATCCTGTTGGATGTGTAAAAAAGGTCTGCTCAGAAGCTTCAGTTCAGGCTGGAGCCTTTTCAGTTTACCCCATAAAATATACATAGGTTGGCCCTCAATTGGCTTATTCCAGCTGTTTGTTACTATCATATCATAACCCTCAGCCTCCACCACAAAGTTGAGGAATTTAAAATCGCTTTTCTGCTTAATAACAGTCTGGTTTTTTATCAACAGTCTCATATTTTCTTTTAATCTAACGGTTTTAATTGATAATTTATGTTAGTTCTTTAATTTTAAGGGTTGGCATTAATTTTGTAAAACAAATAATAGCAGCAATATGTTAGATAGGCTAGTTTATCTTGCTAAAGAAGAACAGGTTGAGCAAGAAGTCCTAGTGTGCAATGGAACATGTTAAGCTGAAGTAGTTTCAACATCTAGAACAACATGTTGTATCAAGATGTCCCATGCAGGTTCATTCGACATCACGCCAGAACTGAAGAGAATTTAGAATTCTGTTATGTCCTAACAGATGCAGAAGATTCAGGGAATTATATGCAAATTCTATGTGGCGCTGAATTAAAAGGTCTGAAGATTCAAGTCTGAAATTGAGAAGAATATTGGAAAATATACACTTTCTAAATATGGAGATATTTTAGGAAGTTAAAGATTGAAGACCTATTATGTAGCAGAAGTCCCTGCTGATTTGTAGCAGCTCATTTGCTGTGTTTTTAAAGGCCCAAAATCCAGTTGGGAATAGGTTATATATAGATACATTGTAACCTAGTTTGTAACGCAACCAAAGATGTAAAAGTTCTAGTATTAGGGTTGGTTCCTGTACCACTCGACCTGTGAGTTGGACAGTTTGTTAGTGTGATCCTCGAAGCTGTTAAGTAAGAGGAGTATTGTTCTTAGAGGAAGCTTTTAAGTAACTTTCAGTTGTGCCTTGGAAGGGTGTCTTCCTTGATGAATTGTTGTATAGGTAAAGAGCCATTGATGCAGTGGCGGATTGTCGACTGCTAGACATCATTGCGATGATCGGGAGTGAGAAATGTTTCTCATATCTAGAGAGGATCTAGGTAGAGGGGTCATTGGGTAGTGATTGAGTGATAAGCTGTAAATGGAGAGTTTAGCTTTGAATTGATACTACTGATAATGGACTTCATCCCTGGCTTGGTAGCTCCCAGAGTAGGTGTGTTAAACCGAACTGGGTTAACAATTCTGTGTGTCTTGCTTTATCTTTTCAGTACCATGATTATTGCTTTATACCTTGCCCTTTGTGATCATGTCAGACCAGATGTCGAACGACATGTTCTAGGACATCTGAATTATGCACATGTACCAGAATTTCAATTGGTATCAGAGCAGGTCATTCTGTTTTGTAACTGGAGGAGATCTGAGGGAAGATACTTTCTGGTTCATGGTCAAGGTAGAAGCCTTCTGCTGAAAAGTTGGTTGAACTTGGAGAAGTTCATATAGGTGTGAGAATGGTCCCTAGAAGTGGAGGATGGACTGTTCGTGACAGGCAGTGGCATGTGCTGAAGACTTGGAGGTTTGGTTGAAAAGCTGTTGTGTTGTGGTTATGTTAGGTTTGATTTATTTTCAAACCTGTGGTATTGTGGTGTCACCTGGATTATGATGCTAGGGCTGATATGTGACACCTGAATGTTTTGAGGAGTTTATGTTTTGATCCGCTGCGTATCTATCTGAAAACTCCTGAGGTTGCAATTGAGAAGGTTGTTCTTCTCTAAATGTATATACTATGGTGATGGGATATTTACAAAATTGCTTCAACTTACTTTGTCAATGATACTTGAAGATTATTGTTCAAGTCCACTCCTAAAGGCATTGATAAGTGAAGTTGTAAGGAAGAGAAGTAATTTACTTTTGCCTCTATTCCTAAAAGGGCTAATCTCCAGTCTTTGATCTCTTGATGTGTTCCCTGGAATGATGTCCTATCCTGTGTTAGGACATCACGTCAGAATTGTGCTGAATTCTGTTGTCTGAAGGAATGGCATAGCAGATGCTCTGGGTGCTAAACTAATGTGATTTGATCACATGAGTTTGGAACCTACTCCTGATCTTGAAGATGAGGCATCTGGGTGGTATGTCTAAGAAGTTTCTGGCCCTGGAACTTATCTTAGATGTGTGAGTTGGTCATGGTGTGATCAACATGTTTTTTACTCCTGAGGTCAGTTTATTTCTGGTTCTTGCTGCAGGAGTGGAGAACCTGAGATTTCTAGAAGTATTCTCGCTAGCAGACTTCTTGGACATAAAGGTCAAAGATCAAAGAGGCATGATTTTCTCTGGAAGTGCCATCTGAATAATCGTGTGAAGGTAGACTAGTACTGACTGTGTGTGATTCAATCATAGGTTGTGTTGCTGTTAAAGGTGATTGATTACAGATTAGAGAGTTGGATGAAAGAATACTACTCTCATGTTTTTGTGATGTGATGGGTTGTGATGGTCAGAATGTCATGGTGTTTGTCTCCTGAGATCACAAGCCTCTACCTGATGTAAGGGTCAAGCAGTAGGTGAATGTGTTCAGTAGGTGTGTTGAACAGAGAGTGCGCTCTTGAAGACATGAAGATGAGTCTCATGTTCTCCATTCATTTAAAGTGTTCTTCTTGCAAAGGAGTACTGGTGGTCTTAGATAGAGAAAAGTTGATCAGATTGGGATCATGTGAATATTGGTACAAGTGATGATTGTGTTCAACTTGTGAGTTGAACAAAGAGTAAGCTCTTGAAGACATGAAGATGCGTCTCATGTTTTCCTTTCTTCAAGGTACGAAGAAGCACATGTTATTCTTGA
This sequence comes from Lathyrus tuberosus, assembly GCA_022829125.1. Lineage (NCBI taxonomy): Eukaryota > Viridiplantae > Streptophyta > Magnoliopsida > Fabales > Fabaceae > Lathyrus > Lathyrus tuberosus. The sequence goes on along the minus strand of JALAZF010000205.1, from coordinate 82,080 downwards.
TAGGGGGATAGTGTTATAGTTTTATGCAGCTGGACATGTGATGTAAAGGGGGAGATAGATAATTTTGCAGTTTTTGGGGTTGACACTTATTTTGAAGCAAATTGGGAATTTGCATACATGAGGATTAAGTGTGTTGTGATGTGTCTTGTAGAGTTGTGATCCTTATTGCATTTGTTTTGTATAAATGGAACAGAATTAAAACATAATTTTATTGCACTGGTGATAGCATACAAGATTAGAAAAAGCAACAAACAAAGAGTCTAAAGATTGTCCCAACCCCCCGAATCAAGAAAAGTTTTCCAATCTTCATCCCATTCATCATCAGAAGCTTGAAGTTGCACTTGGTTCTTCTTGATTGTCTTCATCCTTGTCTCTGGTGTCTTTCTTGTTCTCTTTTCTCCTGAAGTTGTACCAGTTGTGGACAATGTTTGGTCCTTCAACCTCTGTGGATCTGGTTTCCTGACTTCTTGCATGTGACTCCTTTTTGCATCCTTACTAGACTGACTCATGGCTCTATCTGTGAAACGATGTTAGAAGCTAGGAAGCTTGGTTTTTATACTGCATAAAGAGACCTTGTTTGTATCGCCCGACCAGTCAAAGTAGTCTTTGGTGTGGGAATCTGTCTTTCTTGGGAACATGTTTTTCTTGGCACATTGGATACCAGAACTTCGTGTTTGGTGCCTTGGTAGAGGTTGTCCTAGTAGGATGAGCCTAGGTCTTGTCTGGTTGTCTGATGTGATTCCCTTTAGTTTGCTTTCGGTATAGCTGCTGGTGCTGGTTGTGATCAAGTGGTGTGTTCCTTTGTCTTATGCTGATGTCCTACATACTGTTACAACATCGTTGGTTGTTGTGTACCATGCTTGTGGAGTTGGAAGAAGCAGCATTATCGTCCGAAGTGGCAGTTCTGACATAATGTGGATTAGAATGGGCAGATTCTGATCTAGATGGTAAGTAGTTCTGGTAATACATGACTACTCTCATGTTGAAGACTCAATTAGGGTGTTATGAATGTAAGGACAGAAGGTTTTTGCCGGTGGTGCAATCTGATCAGAATGGCTGAAGGTAAGGAGGTTCCTTCTAATACAAGTAAAACGTGGTGGCAGTCCTTATCTTGTGTTGCAAGTAATCTAAAGACATTTGTTATGGAATATGTGAGAAATTTCAAATCAAGTGGGCTTTTCTGGAATTGGTAGACCATGTATCCAAAATCAACATGGTGAGGTCATGCTCAACATATACCAGCTTGTGGCAATATCGTTGTGAGAGCATAAGGAGCATTGATTGTTAAGGCTGTTGTCTATAAGTCTATTACTGCAAGTAGCCTGTGGGCTGTTCTAGTTTGTGCAGTGTGATGTCAAACATCTTGATGGGACATATCATAGCTGTGTGAAGTTATTGCTTATGTAGGAGAGGTCTGAAAAGCAGAATTGTTGTATATGGGTGACTTTATTTTTCTCTGCTGTTTCTGAAGGAATCTAGAAGGGATTGTGAGAAGTCGTCTCAGTATCCATTAGATAAGAAGATGTGTTTGTATAAGTGTCTGTGGAGTCTTGGGTTGATAATTTAATGAGCAAGCAGACAAACTGTTTTGGTAAGATGTCAGAACATGGTACAGGACATGTTTCTCTTGAGCTAAACAAGGAATTTTTCTGGTCGGTAGTGCAAGGATAAGGTGAAACACGTGTCTCTGCCTATGCATGGAGCGTTATTGGCCTAATTTATGGTAAGATTCAGTTGAGAAACATTTAAGGCAGTCAAGGCAGTTTTGGAAGGTAGGCATTGAATTTGAATGCAGTTTTTGATACCTAAAATAGCGTTTCTTTGACCAAGAACCTTGACATATTCAGGACTCGTTAATTCCAAAGTTTCTTGTCAGCTATTTATAGGGGTTGTTCTTTTCTCCTTCAGCCAAGTGAATGTTCTTGTTTCACAAGTCTTATGGCGTTTGTTCGTATTTGGGTAAGCATCACTTAGATCTGGTTCTGTGAGGGCCTTCTTTGCCAATTTTTGGCTAAAAAGGGGGAGAAAGGGTGTGTGAAATGGGTTGTGCAGATGCCTTGTCTGGAGTCTGGAGTTCCAATGTGCAGAGATATCGAAAAGGGTGTCCTTTCCTTGAGTTGGTGTTGAGTTCTTTGTGACTTGTGTCCTGAGTTATGAACACAGTTGTGACTTGTGTTCTGAGTTACCTGGGTTGATAGATTAATACTTCTTAAGTTTCATCTTATGCCACAGGTTGACTGGGGGCGTCTGATCAAGTAAGGTGTGTAGAAATCTCTTATGCCACCATTGGTCCTTTGTGTCAAGACAGACGTTTCTTTTCTGGAGGAGTCTTCTACAATTATCCAGGTCTGAGCTGGAAGGAAAAAGAAATGTGTGGTATTAAGGGGGAGTCAGATATCTTCTTCCTCATGTACACCAGATATCTTCCTCCTCATGTGCACCAAATGACTTCAGGACTTTCTACTTCTTAGGTCCTAATGTGCAGCCTGAAGTAATTGTGCTGTGGTGCTCGAAGGTGATGTTATGGAGCTCATAGAAATGTGCTGCCAAAAGAGTTGTCAAACATGATGTCCTAACATCATTCAAGTTTTCCCAAGAAGATGATTCTCCATGATTGCTGTTCACAGTAGCTACTGATGGTTACTGTTAGATTCAGTAGTTGCTGATGACTACTGACAGTAGTATAGAGTTGTGATTGCTGCTGAAATCTAAGTTGTAATGTTTATGTATTTGTTTTAGCCAAAATTTGCCAAAGGGGGGAGAATGTTAGTTCTTTAATTTTAAGGGTTGGCATTAATTTTGTAAAACAAATAATAACAGCAATATGTTAGATAGGATAGTTTATCTTGCTAAAGAAGAACAGGTTAAGCAAGAAGTCCTAGTGTGCAATGGAACATGTTAAGCTGAAGTAGTTTCAACATCTAGAACAACATGTCGTATCAAGATGTCCCATGCAGGTTCATTCGACATCGCGCCAGAACTGAAGAGAATTTAGAATTCTATTATGTCCTAACAGATGCAGAAGATTCAGGGAATTATATGCAAATTCTATGTGGCGCTGAATTAAAAGGTCTGAAGATTCAAGTCTGAAATTGAGAAGAATATTGGAAAATATACACTTTCTAAATATGGAGATATTTTAGGAAGTTAAAGATTGAAGACCTATTATGTAGCAGAAGTCCCTGCTGATTTGTAGCAGCTCATTTGCTGTGTTTTTAAAGGCCCAAAATCCAGTTGGGAATAGGTTATATATAGATACATTGTAACCTAGTTTGTAACGCAACCAAAGATGTAAAAGTTCTAGTATTAGGGTTGGTTCCTGTACCACTCGACCTGTGAGTTGGACAGTTTGTTAGTGTGATCCTCGAAGCTGTTAAGTAAGAGGAGTATTGTTCTTGGAGAAAGCTTTTAAGTAACTCTAAGTTGTGCCTTGGAAGGGTGTCTTCCTTGCTGAATTGTTGTATAGGTAAAGAGTCGTTGATGCAGTGGCGGATTGTCGACTGCTAGACATCATTGCGATGATTGGGAGTGAGAAGTGTTTCTCATATCTAGAGAGGATCTAGGTAGAGGGGTCATTAGGTAGTGATTGAGTGATAAGCTGTAAACGGAGAGTTTAGCTTTGAATTGATACTACTGATAGTGGACTTCATCCCTGGCTTGGTAGCCCCTAGAGTAGGTGTGTTAAACCAAACTGGGTTAACAATTCTGTGTGTCTTGCTTTATCTTTTCAGTACCATGATTATTGCTTTATACCTTGCCCTTTGTGATCATGTCAGACCAGATGTCGAACGACATGTTCTAGGACATCTGAATTCTGCACATGTACCAGAATTTCAATTTATATTCTCAAGTGAGTAAAATATTTCTACGAATAATTATACAAATAAAATCAACATCGTATAAATTCCAATCTTATAACTTTTATTTTATTTCTATATTTTTTATTTAAAAAATATTAATTTAAAATGTCAAATATATATATAAAAAATAGACTTTAAAAAATTACTTTTAAGTCTGTGAAATAAGCGAGTTGAACCTAACAAGATAAACCTAACGAGTTGAACGAGATATTCGTGAACTTCTAACAAGTCGAGTTTGACCTGAAAAAAAAGTTCGTGATGAACTCGAACTCGAACTCGAACTCGACCAATTCTTAACGAGTCGAGTTTGAGCTGAAAAAAAAGTTCGTGATGAACTCGAACTCGAACTCAGCTAATTCTTAACGAGTCGAACTGAGTTAAGACGAGTTCGACTCGACTCGACTCATTTTCAGCCATAATTGCAAGAGAAGAAAGCAAAACCATATATTGACAATCTTATACAGTCGCAGAACATTAGCTAGGGATGGCAAAATAAATAAAACGGATCGCTGTCGTAAAACATTAGCTAGGGATGACAAAATACATGAAACAGATCAATATGAATTGAATTGTTGATATATGCACCACAACAATCAATTAATCTATTGATAATTCACTATTTTTTTTGGGTTAATACACATTTTAACCTCTGTCATTTTAGACGAATTCGAAAAAAAACCTTGTAAAAATAAAAACATAGATTTCATCTCTGTCATTGAAAGATTCTTTCATTTTAGCCTCTCAATGTACACAATCAACAAAATCTATGACGTGCCGCTGCCATTTGGCTTTTTTTTTTAATGTGATGTGACACTGCTTGTTGGAATTTTTTTCTTTATATTTTATTACACGCGTGGCCGTTTATTATTATTTTAATATTTGGTTGTTGAAATGTTAAAGGATCAAAAATTAAAATTTTTGCACGCACCAAAAATTGAACCCATGTCTTCACAGTAGCAAGATGAACCTCTTCCACTAAGCTAATTAATTTTGGTTGTTTATTTGTTTACTTTAAATGTATATACTACAACATTTCAAATGTATCTATTTAAATGTAATATAACATTTAATTAACTTCTAATTTCTAAATAAATAAATACATAAGAATGTATTAATATTAATATTATCTAACTTTTAATTTTAAACTGGAATTAATATTAATATATTAATATATTTAATATTAAAATATTAATATAAAGATATACATTAACTTTTAAAAATATATATTAAAATAATTAATATAAAGATATACATTAAATTTTAAAAATATATATTAAAATAATTAATATTATCTTAACGTTAAATAATAAAAAATTAATATTATCTTAACGTAAATAATAAAAAAAGTAAAATTTATATTAAAAAATTAACTAATTTAAAAAATAATGTTTGTAAAATATAATAAATATATTAAATACATATTAACGTTAAATTAAATATTTATATTAAAATAAAAAAATGTTAAATATTTATAGTAATGTTAAATATATTTATAAATAAAGTAAATATTTATATTAATGTTAAATATATAAAATAATATATAATAAACATATATTAAATATATATTAAAATTTAGTAAATATTTAAATTAACGTTAAATATTTATATATTAAAATTTAGTAAATATTTATATTAATGGACTTGTTAATTAAAATATTTATTTTAACATACTTCTATTTTAATTATTTAATTTTGAATTTCAGTTTAATATTAATTTTAATTAAAATAGCAGTTTTTAATATTAATATATTGAAAATAATAAACTGAAAATAAAAATAAAAATATAACAGTTTTTAATAGTAATTAATAATAAACTGAAAATAAAAATAAAAATATAGCAGTTTTTAATAGTAATTAATAATAAACTGAAAATAAAAATATTTTTAATTAAAATAGCAGTTTTTAGTTTTAATTTTAGTAATAAAAATTAAATTTACATTTTTATTATATAATTATCTTAACGTTAAATAATTATAAATATATACATAAATATATAAAAATATGAAATTGAATGAATTACATTTTTATAAAAAAATTAATATTATCTTAACATTAAATAATTAAAAAATTAACGTTTTAAAACTAATTATTAAATATAAATATAATAAATATATATTAACGTTTGTATAAAAAATAAATTAAATATTTATATTAACATTTCATATTTAAAAAATAAACTAATTTATTAATTATAAATATAATAAATATTAAACTGAAATAAAATAAATAAATAAATAAAATATTAACATGTAATATTTAAGCCATTTATGCATTTAAGTATTATATATAATTGAAGCAAATGAATGTACAACAAAAACATGATAGCTTAGTGGAAGAAGTTATTCTTTGCAAGCAAAAGGTTTTGTGTGGTCCTTTTTAGCTAAAATGTGTATTAATCCTTTTTTTTTAAAATATTCAATTCAATTCATCCATTAACATATGAATGCATCTTTTCAAAAATTTAATTTAAATATATTTGTTAATTTTTTATTTAAATGTGTTATTTATAAAAAAAATTATAGAATATATTTTTTTACGTTTTCAAATTTTTTTTAAAATTTTATGAAATAATTAAATTTTAGAAAATAATTTTAAAATGATTATTTTATTTTTGAAAAAAACAATTTTTTTTGTATTTTTCAAAAAAATATCGATTATTTGTATTTAAAAAAATCTTTTATTTTTGGGAAAATTGAGTTTTTTACATTTTTGAAAAAAATTACTTTTTTATTTTTGGACAAATTGATTTTTTTTTTGTATTTTTGACAAATATCAATTTTTTAGTTTTCAGAAAAATCAATTTTTTTTTGTATTTTTAAAAAATTTTGATTTTTTTTAATATTCGGAAAAATCCATTTTTTGCATTTTCAAAAATAATGGTTTTTGATCATCGAAAAAATTGATTTTTTGTATTTAAAAAAAATCAATTTTTTAATTTTTGAAAAAATCAATTTTTTATATTTTTGAAAAAATCTAATTTTTATTTTCTTTAGCTGAAGGTTTAAAACATAATTTGCTAGATATTAGTTAATTGTGAGATAAAAATAACAAAATAATATTTGATTCGTGCATTCAAGATCATACAAATTGAAAACAATCAAACTCTATTTACTAGTTTAAGAAGTGTAAATAGTTACACAAATAATTTTAATAAACAACCTCAAATAATGTTTGTCTTTAAATAAAAAGAACGAAGCGTGGTTATAATATAGGAGAATAGTCCATATTCAAATAAATCATTTGAATAAATTGATCTACAAACAAGTAAGTCTTTACGGTATTAATGAAGTATAAGAGTCTCAATAACCACTAATCCTTTTAACATAATAAAAATATTCTCATGATTTCCTCTCTTACTTTTTATAATTGTAAAATTTTCTTTGGCAGATTTTGTTGCATTTTCATGACAGTAACTTTTTTTCTACTTTTTTGGGGGTCTACTTGGTTCTGTTGGTGTACAAGGTGAATTAATGGATGAAAGAGAAGAATATATTATAAAGAGAATGACGGCTACAAAAGGATACAAAATCACTAACTACCACTAGTCTATTTATAAGCTAAAACTAGAGCTACAAAAAGCAACAAACAAAATACTAAAATACCCTCTAACAAACTTAATGACTAAGTTTGGAAATATAAATTATTATTTCTAATATCATCCCTTAATTTATATTTCCTCAAAACTAACAATACCAATTTCATCCCTTAAGCGAAGAAATTGATCAGTCTTGATAGCCTTCATCAGAACATCTGCCAACTATTTCTGAGTGCTACAGTGCTCAACTTCTAACACTCCATTCTGAACCTGATTTCTCAGAAAATGATACTTGGTCTCAATATGCTTGCTTCTCCCATGCAACATTGGGTTTCTGGCAAGATTGATTGCAGACTTGTTATCAATCATCATCTATAGATGCTTGTTTACCTTGATCTTCAGATCCTGCAGCAAGTTCAGAATCCACACAGCTTGGCATGCAGTAACAGCACCTGCAATATATTCAGCTTCACAGGTTGACAACGCAACAACAGGTTGCTTCTTGGAACACCAAGAAATAGGGCCTCACAGGAACTTGAACAAGTACCCAGAAGTACTTCTTCTATCAACTCTGTCTCCACACCAATCAGAATCTGAATAACTCAGAAGTTCTGATTCAATCTTTCTTCCAGAAGGAAATAACACTCCATACTTCAGAGTTCCCTTGATATACCTCAAATCCAGACAGCAGCTTGGTAATGGGACCACTTGGGTTTACTCATGAACCTACTAACCATTCCAACTGCATAGCAGATATCAGGTATGGTATTACACAAATACCTCAGAGAACCAACCATCTGTTTGAAGGTTGTAGCATCCACATCCTCACCATCAGAATCTGGATCATCATCAGAATCTGGATCATCAGAGTCACCTTCATCTTCTGAGTCTCCTTTAGAATCAGAATCACCATCAGTTTCAGAAACTCTTAGTTCTGACCTTTCTTCAGAAGTTCTCACATCAGAGTCAGATTGAGACTTATTCCAATTCCAAACTTTTGATTCCTTCACAATAACGTCTCTGCTGAATTCAACTTTATTAGTTTCTGGACAATAAAGCTTGTACGCACCTGTACTGTGGTACCCCACCAGTAACATTACTTTGCTTCTATCATCCAGCTTCTGTCTTCTGGCTTCTGGAACATGTTTGTAACACACAGAACCAAAAACCTTCAGATGACTAACACTTTGCTTATCTCCAATCCACTTCTGAATAGGAACTATTTCCTTCAACTTCTTCGTTGGACATCTGTTGAGCACATATGCTGCGGTGGCAACAGTTTCTCCCCACAAGTTGTGAGGAAGCTTCTTCTCCTTCAGCATGCTTCTCGTCATATCAAGCAAAGTACGATTTCTTCTTTCAGCAAGACCATTGTGTTGAGGAGTATAAGGAGCAGTAACCTCATGCTTAATTCCATTCTCCTCACAGAACTTTTGAAAATCTTTGGAGTTATACTCACCCCCACCATCGGTTCTGAGAATCTTCAGAGTCTGACCACTCTGATTCTGAACCTTCATTCTGAACTTCTTGAATTCAGCAAACACCTCGTGTTTGAACTTAATAAGGGATACCCATGTCATTCTCGTGAATTCATCAACAAATGACACGAAGTATTTATTCCCTCCGATCGATGCTACTGGAAATGGACCACACACATCAGAATGCACTACTCCCAAGGCATGTTTTGCTCTTGGAGCTACTTCTGACGCAAATGGCAATCTTGGTTGCTTTCCTTCCATGCACACTTTGCATGACTTCTCAGGCTTCTTAATTGCAGGAATTCCATGTACCAGCTTCTTCGAATTTAGATGCCCTAAGCTTCTGAAATTTAGATGACCAAATCTTCTGTGCCACAGCTCATTTTCCTCCATAACACTTGTTGCACTGAGGCATTCAGAGTCAGAAGTTCTGACATTCACCTTGAATGTTCTATTCCTTCCCTGTTCTGACTCCATAATCAGCTTCTGATTACAGTCATATAGCTTCAGAAGATTGTCCTTCATGGTAACTGAAAAACCTTTCTCAATTAATTGTCCCACGCTCATCAGATTGCTTTTTATGCCAGGTACATACCACACTTTCTGAATCAATGCTGTTTTTCCATTGTTCAGAATGACTCTGACATTTCCCATACCTTCAGCGTTAAGATATTTGTCATCAGCACATCTGATCTTTGTCCTCTTTTCAGAATCAAAATCAACCAGCCATTTCTTATTTCCAATAAGATGATTTGAGCAGCCAGTGTCCATATACCACCAGTCTGTCAAATTTGTATCATCAGATTCAGAAGCCATCAGTAGCACAGATTCATCATCAGAACTTCTGGCTATATTTGCTTCTTCTGACTTCCTTTCTTTGTTTGACCAACAATCTCTAGCAAAGTGACCAAACTTCTTGCAACAGTAACATTGGATCTTCTTCTTGTCATACTTCTTTTTTCCCTTCTGAGCATTCTTTTGCCTATCAGAAGTTGAGGTTTCTGACTTCTGACCACCATCAGATCTTCTCCTGGCTTCTGACCAAGACTGCTTCTGATGCTTCTTATCAGAAACTGCTTTCAGAGCCTGCTGCTCTACTTCCCTTTCAGAAGTTCTCTCAGTCAGACGCAACTCTTGCGCCTCTAGACTACTTTGCAACTCTTCAATTCTCATGGTGCTCAGATCCTTAGAATGTTCTATTGCTACCACAATGTAATCAAACTGAGGGGTAAGGGATCTCAATACCTTCTCAATGATTACTTGTTTAGAAAGAGTTTCTCCACACGCCTTCATCTCATTAGTGATCAGAATCACTCTGGAGATGTACTCAGAAACTTTCTCATTGTTCTTCATGTTGAGATTCTCATACTGCTTACGTAGAGACTGAAGCTTCACCTTCTTCACTGATGTGTCACCTCCGTAACATCTGACCAGTGTGTCCCACGCAACTTTTGCCGTCGTTGAATCAGCGATTTTCTCAAACACATTTGCATCCACACACTGATGGATGTAAAACAATGCTTTCTGATCTTTCTTCCTTGTATCCTTTTGCGCGTTCTTTTGTTCCTCCGTTGCATCTGCTGCTACTGGAACGTAACCTTCAGTGACAAGATCCAGAACATCTTGAGCACCGAATAATACACGCATCTGAATCATCCAACGAGTCCAGTTTTTTCCATCAAATACTGGAAGCTTGGTGTTCATACCGCCGTTTCCGTTCATCTTCTACCTTGTACAGTCACTCAGATCTCACCAAACACAGTGTTTTCCAATCCCACAGAATCAGAAAATGTGATTCTAATCATATTTTTGTTCAAGATTCAACACGAATTCAAGAACCAAAAATCAATCACACAACGCCTCACGTTTCACTCGTGTTTCCCGTGTTTCCCCGTGGATCCGAACCGGAGCTCTAGATACCAATTGTTGGCGTACAAGGTGAATTAATGGATGAAAGAGAAGAATATATTATAAAGAGAATGACGGCTACAAAAGGATACAAAATCACTAACTACCACTAGTCTATTTATAAGCTAAAACTAGGGCTACAAAAAGCAACAAACAAAATACTAAAATACCGCCTAACAAACTTAATGACTAAGTTTGGGAATATAAATTATTATTTCTAATAGGTTCTAGCATTATGTAAAATATTCTAGATATTTTTTAACAGTTTAAGACCTTTCAAGATACTTCAAGGTATTTATTCCAATACATCACTTTTAATCAAGACCACCATGTAACTTCATTTCCAAGCATGAGGACCATTTGATTTGGAATTGCATTTGGATTGCTCCACTGGGTTAACAAATAACTAACTGAGTCAACTTCCGACTCAGCGAGTTAAGTGTAACTAACTCTAAAGCTAGTTCCAAAGCAAGCTCCAAAGCACATTCCAAACCTATCCTACTCCAAAGCTAGACTCTATATAAAGAAACCTTCACATTTGTGGAGGGGATCCAAAAACCTTCATTCATTTTCACAATTCTTCACTCTTCACTCTCTCATTTCTCCCAATTCTCTATGCATTTTCCTGCAACCTCTTCACATTCATCTTCATCTTCTTCCCAAAATAACACTAGAGCTCAATTCTCACCATTGAAGAGTAGCAAATTTCACATTGAAACTACTTTCTCTTGAGCCTAAACCTCCATCACATTGCATTTTTTCTTGGATCTCTGCAATTACAGCAACTTCTACTCAAATTCAAGTGATCGATTCAATCATTTTGGTGCAAATTCGATTTCGGAGCTTTTATCGCGTTTTGATCAGTTTCGCTATGATTTAATCTCAAGCTTGGAATTATCTGGTTTTCTTGGTTTCTTCTCACCACATTTTACTCACAATAATCACCAAGGCAATTCTCCACCTTGTAGGGTGGTAATTCTTGCTCAATTTCCTGTTTCGATCACTTTCGCGCATTTACGATGTAGTTTCGATAGCTTTTCGATATTGATTAATCATGTGATTGTTTGATCTTTGATCTCAATGTTTAATGCTTCCAATTGATGATTAATTGCTTCCACTTGTTGTAATTTTCGTGTACAAATACATGCTGTAACATGTGGATGTTTGGATAAGTGATTAATTGCGGAAGTGCTTTTGAAAATTTATTTTTCTGTCACTGTCTCAGGGTTAATCGATTAACACCTCTGTTTTCAATAAATTTCTGCTGTTTTTCAAGGGTTAATCGATTAACCATTTTGCACTAGCAAATGGTTAACCGATTAACACTGAACCAGAATGCCATTTTTGGACAATTTCATGCTTGTTTGGTTTTCTTTCCTCATTTAACTTCTATGGCTTGACGTTATACCCCAAATTTTACCCTTTAGATGTCATAACATCTTGCACCTACATTTAGGGTTCAATCATCTATGCATTGTTAACTAACCACTTTATCTTGCTAGTTATTTCTTTTATGTGAAAGCTAGGGATTGCACAAGAAAGAGGAAAAGGTTGATAATCCAAGCTCTCACATGTTTCAAGGTCTCCTAAGACACTCTCTGGCACTATACAACCATCATAAGTGCAATGAGCCACAACTTCATCTGGTCCCAGATTAGGGTTTTTGTCAAGGAAAAGTCAACTCTTGCCTGTGATCTTGATCAAGGCATGATCCCATGCCTTGGGACATGATTCCATAAGTTAATAAACATCTTTAGAGGTCATCCATGGGCATTGGAAGAGATTGAGGAAGCAAGACCATCCAAAAATTATCCAGTTGGATTCATGAAGAAAATTAGGGTTTTAACTGAAAAGTCAAACTTTTGACTTTGGATACTTTGATCCAAGATGAAGCATTCAAGCCATATTTCATCAAGACATGCTTAATTGTTGAGTTAGAGCATGAGAAGTTGACATTTGAGAGGTTTCTTGCAAAAAGGGCAAGGTTTGGTCTTTAAAATTTTCTTAGTATGAAAAAGTTCACTCCTTATGTAAATTGGGGAAGGTCATAACTTTCAAACCGCACATCCAATTTTTGTGACTCAAAGCTCAAATTGAAGCTCTCATCATGAACTTCAAAGTGTATTAGAGGGTCCTCCTTCAAAAGAGGCTTGGTTTTTAAGTTAGGAGACTTGGAAGTTCAAGGAAACTTATGACTTAGTGAAATTTCACTACATTTGCCTTAATTTTGCAGCCAACTTCAACCTCATTTTTCACTATTATGAAAGCCTTATTTCACTTTTCTTTGGTCATGAGAGTTGTAGAGTGTTCTTCCAGATTTATTTTGAGTACTAGAACAATTCCATTGGACATGACAACTCAAGTTATGAAATCACCAAGTTGAGGTTTTTCACTTGACAAGTTTTGGCAATTTCTTGATCCAAACTTCCAAGGTTCTTTTCATCATGATACAAGTGTTATTTCAATTTTTCTTGGACATGAAAGTTGTAGGTCTCTTTCCAAGCTTTCCATCCATTACTAGAACTCTCCATTTGGATAAATATTCACCAAGTTACAAGGCTTCAAAGTTTGTATCATGAATAGGTCAAGTTCCATAACTTTGAATTTTTTTAAAGTTTTTTTCTTTGACATATTCATGGATAGGTTTTTTATCTCATTTTTCTCATGGATGTGTACTTTGTTTCAAGCTGACTCAAACATGAAATTTGTTCCCTCTTCTTCGTAGTTTACATTGGATCCAAAACCTCATCATTTGAACCAAAAGCCATGGAGTTATGACGCTAAAAAAGGGTGTCCACGAATTGGTTTCACAACAAACATTATGCACATAATCCATGCCATTTGTTATGTCTCATGTTACACTTGAAATTCTGATCAATTCATACATGTAATATGCCATTTGTGAGTCCCCAAACATTACTAAAACAAGCTCATTAGTGTGAGATGCTTTATGCACCATATGATGCACTTTCACTAAAATGCCAACAAGTCAAAACTTGTCCACCAAGGCTTCTGCTCTCTTCCTTTTTTCATGTTGAGACAATGACCATACCAGGAGAACCTTACACAACTGATAAAGCTCTCCACCAACCTTGTCTTGTACAAATCAGACCATCTCTCTTTTCCCTCTGATTTTTCAAATCTCACAAGTTTTTACCATAGTTTTTCACCTCAATAACTGATTGGGATCACTTGAAAACTCATCATATTTAAGCATAAGTGAGAAACCCTAGAGACTCATTTTTTAAGAGCCATACACATCAGAACTCCCATCCACTACACACCATTCAAAGAAGGAACTCGTGAGCTATTAAGAGCAAACCAGAAACTGTACACTTCACTCAGGTTCTAACACCGCATCATCAGCAAAAGGAAGGAGTAAGTTTATTGGATTCCATAGCCTCCAAGTGAAGAAGCAGTGGACGGAATCCCCTTGGTAAGCTTCTATCATGTCTATGCTTTCATGTTAAATGGATAACCATTTCTGATTGAAACCATGCTTCCATACTATGCATCTGAGTAGCTTTAAATGATAGAATGAATGGTTATCTTGAGCTTGTACTATGTATCATGATTCTATTAGCTCATGTCAGTTTGAATACATGAACTTCGTGCCCATTTTTCTTCAAGTTTTTGTTGTTGTATTGTGTTGCTTAGGGTTTAGTGTTATCCTACCATGTGAGCCCTACAGATTGGTGTTGGTTTCATGGGTTTTGGTTGAGGAACGAATTTGGGAATGGCTATAAAAGACGTGGGGTTTACCATGGTTGCTGGTTTTGTTTCACGATAGCTTTAGGGTTTTTGTTTCATAGTGCATGAAGATGGTGATGTTCTGGTAGCGTGGTAGTGGCTGGGTTTTGATTTTGTCTTGTAGTCACTTAAGTATAATGTGACCGGTTGATATTTAGTCTTTAGCTTTTACTCGTTACATTTTCATGTCATTTTTGAACTGACCCTTTTCATTTAGCCCTTAGAATATATGTTTATAGGGTGGGCATATACACTGGATGTATAGCCACCCCAGTGGCATGAACAATGCGCGTGTATGCAAGGGGTTTGGGGTTCGAATCCCCCTCGCCCCAGACTCCCTTTTGTTGTCTTTTTTTCTCTCATTTTTCCAATCCTCATGGACCAGGGATTTATAGTTCCACTATTCGCCTCTCCCCTGCCAAAGGCCCATGCGCCTAACAACACACTTAGTTTATGTCAACATTGCTAGTGAACCCCCCTGTCTTGTTCACTTCAAACTCTAATTATTTTATTTTTCATTTCAAATTTCATTTTATTTAAGATAGTTTCTTTTACACAAAATTCCCAAAAAAAAATTCATCCTTACATTTTAATGCTTAATTTAATTTTCCAAATTTTTATTTTTTTTATTTTCACATTATTTTAATTTTGTGAACTTAAGAACATTTTTGTACCTAGTTTTTGAACTTCTTTGCAAATGTATCATTTCTCTTTATCTTCTTGAGGTGGTTTTCTATAGTGTTTTAAGACACATTGAGAGGTTTGTATTGGGTTTGATTTTGACCTTTAATAAGGTCTTATGATTAGGGTTTGATTGTTTTGTTTAACCCTCGATTCTAAAGCTCGATGCCTTTGATCCTTCACCTTGAAGTTTTGACTTTGAGAGGGCTATTTTGCTCAACTTTTCATGATACTCTACGTATTCATTCTTGTTTGTTTTATCTTGAATTTAGCCCTTGGTTTTGGACTTGTGTGTCCATATTCCTAATTTTTGAATATTCCACCAATGTTACAACCTTTGTTTCTAACTTGTTTTGACCTCTTTCTTTATGGAACTTCTTAAAGTGTTTTGCAAGTTGAATTTGTGTTGAAAAGTTTGTGTTACTCATGACTTCATGGTCCAAGAGTACTTTTGTCTTACTTATTTGGTCACTTATTCATGTAGTTGTGACCATTTCATTATACTTTGCCATGCTCATACATGGATGTTTATCTCAATATTTCTCGATATTGTTCATACTTGATTAATACATTTGTTTTTCATATGAATGTTTATACCCTTTGAGTTCTTGAGCTCTTATTGCTTATCTATCAACTTAATCCCCCTTCAACTCTTGTTTACAAGAAGTTGTCTTCCCCTCCTTCCAAAGGAGAGTCTCTCTATTTGACCTCAAAGTCATAGATAACTCATTACCACCTTGACCTCATAGTCATAGGTAATCTCTTCCCCCTTTGGCCTCATAGCCATCTTTCATCCTTGACCTCATAGTTATAGGAAATCATCTTGGCCTCATAGCCATCTTACCTTGACCTCATAGTCAATCATCTTGGCCTCATAGCCATCTTACCCTTGACCTCATAGTCATAGGTTATCATCTTGGCCTCATAGCCATCTTCCCTTGACCTCATAGTCATAGGTTATCATCTTGGCCTCATAGCCATCTTCCCATGACCTCATAGTCATAGGTTATCATCGTGGCCTTATACTCATCTTCCCTTGACCTCATAGTCATCTTCCCTTGACCTCATAGTCATAGGTTACCATCTTGGCCTCATAGCCATCTTCCCTTGGCCTCATAGCCATCTTACCATCTTGGCCTCATAGCCATCTAACCATCTTGGCCTCATAGCCATTTTCTCTTGACCTCATAGTCATAGGCCTCATATCCATCTTCTCTTGACCTCATAGTCATAGGCCTCATAGCCATCCTCTCTTGACCTCATAGTCATAGGCCTCATAGCCATTCACCTATCATAACTTAGACTTAGAGAGTTCTTTAAATCTATATGAGTATTATACTCATCCTCCTTGGAACTTTGGCCATAGTAAATGGTTCCTCAACCGTAGTTAGGTGAACTACAAATGCTCTGATTCTATAGTCAGGATACGTAGACACAAGATGCGACGTCTTGGCAAGCATACTTAGTGTATATACCATAGGTCTTTACCTTAGCCTTAACATAGATCCCTTAGCAAGCAAACATAACATAACACAATCCAAACAAGAGGTTCCCGTAGAGTACTACAGATACTTAGGGTGCTAATACCTTCCCTTTGTATAACTAACCCCCGATCCCTAATCTCTTAGCTGTGTCTTTACATAGCGCAATTAGGGTTTTCTTCGATCTTTACCATTTCCTTTGGATAAATCAAAGCTCAGTGGTGAATTTCAAAGATGTGTGATTCAAGTTAATTAATAGCTTGATATCCGATTCTCACTGCAACAGAAATGGCAACTTCACTGGGGAAAACTAGAGGGTTAAGCCCACCTTGTTGTGTTTGTGTTATTCATGTTTTGCTTACTTGCTTGTATATATGTATATATATCTATATACCTGTTTGGGTTCTTCTATTTGGAAAGGTTGCTACTTTTGAGTGGTGAGATAAGTCCTAACCGGGACTTCAGAGCACACATATGATAGGATTGTGGTGTAATCAATAGTCGACTGTTGGGATTAGTCCTAACAAGTTTGGCATATGATGACCACACTCAGTGGAGCCCCCTTTGGGATTATTGATGTCTGATGTGAGTAGTCGTATTGATGTCACTCTTTCCGACCTGGGATTCCATGAGACTGAGGACCGTAGTTACCTTTACCCCCACTTGGCCTTTTTAGGACCTAGTGCGATGGCTATGAGGGAGTAGTCCCAAATGGTTGATACACGATACTACACTCAGACGAGTTTATCTTGAGAATATTATTAACCCGCGTGAGTAGTCACGTAGGCCAATAATATCCGAAAGATTTATTCGTGACTCTGAGAACTTTTAGAACCCTGTTCTATATTCGATGAACCCATAGTACACACCTTTTGGGATGGGTAGACCATGGCTCCATGCTCGTGATCTTCAAACCTAGGCCCTTGTTTGCTTCTCAGCATATTTGTGTATACCTGTATATGTGTGTTTGTGCATACATTCATCCATGATTTCCCTTTGGTTTCAAGGAACTCAGATGTTTTTTCCTTTGCAAAATCAAGAGTGATCAATGAATTTTAAAACAAAACTTTTCAGTTTTTCAAAAATGTTTGCAACTTGCCTTCGAGTTCCTTGAAACCATTTGGCTTGCATTTGCATCCCATGCGCATGTCATCGCATTCGCATCTCATTCGCATCTCTCAACCTTGAGTCTCTTCTTCTTCTATCTCTAGAGGATACCTAGCCCGCTTTCTGGACCAATGGCAACGATGAATGAGATTTTAAAGAATCAGGAAGCCTTGAAAGAGGATATCAGAATCCTCAAAAGTCAGATGAACTGGGTCTTAGAGACCTTGCAAAACTTAATGAAGAAGGAAGAGCATGTTCACCCTGTTGTGCCTAGCGAAGTCATCACTTGACCACCTCCTATGGTTCTTCCACGCCAAGGACATGCCTTTGAGGGAACTTCGCATCAACCAACATTTGGTCATGCACCCAGATGTCACTCTCATCAAGTATTTACCAAAAAAACGTTTCAGCCTCCAAAGGTTATTTCTCCTTAAGGTTCTCGAGGCCAGAACAAGAAGAGGCATTTTGTCAAAAAGGACAAGGCTCACTACAAGCCAATTCCTGTGCCACTGAGCAAACTTTTCCCACTGTTGATGCAGAACACGTTGGTGACTCTGCGACCTCACAATCATGTGCTAGGACCTTGGCACAATGCAAATTTGACTTGTGAATTCCATAAAGGAGCTGAAAGGCATGACTTGGATGGCTGCCTAGCCTTAGAAGCTATGGTGCAAAAATTGATCCATGACAAGGACCTGATCCTCGAAGAGGATCACCCAGAGGTTGAGTGTAAATTCCATACCGGGACAATGGGGCATCCCATTGAAGATTGCAAGGATTTCAAAGCAAAACTGCTAAGTTTGCTAGAGCTGCTGAAACCTCAAGAAGGTAAATCAGATGCCAATGTACCAACTCTCAAAGCAAAAGACAAAGGAATTGTGAGACCTCTCAAGGTTCTGTATCACAAGGAGCGAATGATCAAGGATGAAGGTGTTCCCCTATCTGGGCCCGGAAACTGAAAGCTTACTGAAGTTAATTCGCCAAAGCTGGCTGTATTTTGTTGTATTTTCTTTGCATGATGAATATGTATTGGCTTATAAGCTGTGGTTTTTTCAAATTGACAAGATTAATGAAATGTTTATGCATATTTTGATTAAGTCCATTCGTTTTCATTCATTTACTGTTATTTTCATATTTATCTTGTTTAATTCACTTATCCACATCAAACTATTATTTAAGCAAAGATTGGGGAGGATAATGAAAACGTCATATCCATAACTGGTGTGGTATGCTGCCAATTAAACCTTGGCGATGATGTAAGGCATCGTTTCAATTTCCAAACACTAGAGAAATAAGGAAGATAATCCCTTGCTAACCACTTCGAGCCTAGAAGTAGGAGTTTTTCTTTCCTTACAAGAAACCCTTAAAACTCAAGCCTGGGGTAGGGTAGTTCTCAGTTTAACTTGGGTATGCATTCTAATGCAAGCGCTTCATGCAAGACACCAGTCAGCTCTCTTAAATCAAATGAATAAATGTTGTACAAGTTGTCCCCGAAGCGACAAATAAGGAAGGATCGTTATGAAATCCTTACCCGAAGAATGAGTCGAGTCCCTTTCAAGGCAAAAGCTAAGAAAGATGGGAATCTCATAATCATTGCCTTATACAGAAGGACTTGTATGACAACAAAAAAGAAGAGGTCTCAAAACCTCAGCAAAGACAAGAAGAGGTCTCCAAACCTCATCAAAGACAAGAAGAGGTCTCAAAACCTCAGCAAAGACAAGAAGAGGTCTCAAAACCTCAACAAAGACAATAAGAGATCTCAAAACCTCAGCAAAGATAAGAAGAGGTCTCAAAACCTCAGCAAAGACAAGAAGAGGTCTCAAAACTTTAGCAAGGACAAGAAGAGGTCTCAAAACCTCTGCAAAGACCAGAAAAGGTCTCAAAACCTCAACAAATACAAGAAGATATCTCAAAACCTCAGCAAATAAATCCTAAACAATAAAGGATAACCAAATGTTGTAAGGGAGTAATGACTGCCCTAGGTGTCTGAATCTTCGTCAACTATCATCAGTTCAATTCCTAGCATATAGGAACATGAATGTATAGCCTAAGCTAACTGAGCGTAGGATTGGAGTTCATCACGAAGATTGGGTTGGAACAAACAAACTTTGAGCCTTTATCCTTTGTTTAATGAACCATGAACCAAGCCACGTTACAACCCTCAAAAGACCTAATTGAGGTAAGGTTGTTTTGAAAGCATACTACAACAAGGTTGATTAACCTGACTCCTAATGATCTTTGCTAATTATGTGTGTTGATCACTTCATTTGTCATCTCGTAAATGACTGGACTCGCGTTGTGTTTGATTATTTCATCATTTCCACTGTGTGTGTTTTCATCAATAAACTTTGATTTCAAAAGCTTGCATGAATGTTACATTGAAATTGCCAATTTTTAATGAACAATATTGCTCAATATCAAATGAATCCCAACAAATGCAGCCAGCTAGGGAATTTGACTGGGTAAAGGAAGTTCAGTCTGGGGCAACCGAGTCGAAGAATTTGTTAATCAACCATCCCAATAGCTATTGAGTCAGGGGCAAAACTTTTCAAAGTTCAGAATATTGGGGCAAGCCTTCTTGAGGCCATCTTATGACAAGTATTTCAAGGCATGGACTCCAATGACCTACCAACAGGGGCAAGTTTGTTTCCCGGTGTTACTACCGTAGTCTAAAGGACTTTGTATTATGAATACAGTTAATCTGGGGCAATCAGGTTGAGATTCGATAAATCTCTAAAAAGGTCAACCAGTTCGAGGACTTTTGTATTACAAATATAGTTGAATTAGGGCAGTTATGTCGAGATTCATGAATATGTTCAAGAGTTTGAAAATATTGAAGCATCTGGTTTGCCAATTCTTATGTAAAATCCTTTTGATGACTTATCCTCACATACCAGTTAAACAGAAGCAATCAGGTCAAGATTCGACAAATCTCTTGAAGGTAAGTTAGTCTACGACATTTCCTTCACAGATCAACCAGTCT
Source organism: Lathyrus tuberosus (assembly GCA_022829125.1). Lineage (NCBI taxonomy): Eukaryota > Viridiplantae > Streptophyta > Magnoliopsida > Fabales > Fabaceae > Lathyrus > Lathyrus tuberosus. The sequence goes on along the minus strand of JALAZF010000205.1, from coordinate 61,297 downwards.
GAAGAACAAGTTCAAGGACTTTGTTGTGCAAACGTGGTTAATTTGGGGCAGCTACGTCGAGATTCATGAATCTCTCAGAGAGTTCGAAGATATAGAAGAATCATGTATGTCAATTCTTCTGTAAAATCCTCTTGATATTTTCTTCTGACATACCATGTAATCTAGGGCAGATGAGTTATGCAGAACTACTCAGCTTTTTTGACATCCCTTGCCAGCACCTCAGTAAGTTGTTATTCTCCTCATGGATATTTCTCCTCCAAAGAAATCAGGCTCATGATGGCAATCCTAGTGAAGTCATGATGCTATACCAAGTGGAATACTTTTCCCCTCAGAGAAGGCTGTAACCTTGAAGTAAAGTTGCTGATCCTACTTATTCATCCCCAGTGATGGTCCAATCTATTGAGATTGGTTGGGTATCCTTGTCGAGATGTTTATTTCATCTCCAGTCTCGCTTCCCTTTGTCTGTTTTGTCAGTATAAGCATGAGCATAAACATGGAATACATGCATTCATACATATGCATGGCATATTATCATTTATGCTTCCTTTCTGGTGTTTACCTGTGTTATTCACTTTGGGTTGTGCTTACTCCCCAAGTGACTGGGTTTGTCTATTCTCTCAAATAGAGTCGTCAGCCCTAGGCATAAAGTGCCCATCCTTTCTGAATTCCCCACAGAGTTCGATTCTCGTGGATGATGGTTGCTTTAGTTATCTTTTCCACGTTTGGATAAGATAAATCTCATTTGAGTTTTTTCCTCAATGGTTGGAGTCTTGCTTGACCGTTTCTTTCTAGTTTGTTCCTAGATTGAATTTTGGTCCCTAACAAGTGTGCTTTTGAGCCTGATTAGGTTGTTGAACTCAGTTCGAACGTGCAATTATTTTGCACGGTGTCTTGTAAGAAGAATCTGTTACAAATCCTCATTGAATGACATAATTCATTCCCCAGCAGTGTTGTACTAACAACATCTCCTTGGAATTTACACTCAGCAACAAGTGGTAATCTCTTGGAGAAGCTTGTTTTCTATGGCGATAAGTGGTTGTCTCTTCTAAGAAGCTTATCTACCTCTGGTGTTATTCGACTGTCTGCAATTACGATTGGTTTTCCCCTAAAGGTTTGTCAGAAGGATTTTGTTGAAGACCTTACAAACTGTTTCTCTTTATTTGAGTTACCCTATTTACAAGGATTTTACTACAAGCGTCGATTTATCATCAGGTCAGATATGAACCTAAACCCTGGTCAGATGTGAACCTAAACCCAGGTCAGATGTGAACCAAAACTCAGGTCAGATATAAACCCAAGGTCCAGTGTTTGCTGGCAAACCAACACAAATTGGTGTGCAAGTCTAGTGTTTGCTGGCAAACCAAATCAAATTGGTATGTTTATCCAAACCAACTCAAATTGGTGTGTTTATCCAAACCAACTCATGTTGGTATCTAAGCCACCTCATATTGGTATCTACAACCAACTCAAATTGGTGTGTACTTACAACCAACTCATATTGGTATCTAAGCCAACTCATATTGGTATCTAAGCCAACTCAAATTGGTATCTAAACCAACTCATATTGGTATTTAAACTAACTCAAATTGGTATCTAAACCAACTTATATTGGTATCCAGGCCAACTCAAATTGGTATCCAAGTCCAGTGTTTGCTGGCAAACCAACTCAAATTGGTATGTTTATCCAAACCAACTCAAATTGGTGTGTTTATCCAAACCAACTCATATTGGTATCTACAACCAACTCATATTGGTATCTAAACCAACTCATACTGGTCTCTAAGCTAACTCATATTGGTATCTACAACCAACTCATATTGGTATCTCAGCCAACTCATATTGGTATTTAAGTTAACTCATATTGGTATCTACAGGCCAACTCATATTGGTATCTAAGCCAACTCAAATTGGTATCCAAGCCAACTTAAATTGGTATCCAAGTCCAGTGTTTATTGACAGACCAACTCAAATTGGTATCCAAGTCCAGTGTTTATTGACATACCAACTCAAATTGGTATCTAGGCCAACCCAAATTGGTGTTTACTGGCGTCATTTCAAATATTGATACCGTGAGTCCAGTGTTTACTAGCGTATAATTTCTGAGTCCAATCATTTTTGGCACTTTAATCTTATTTCTAGCAGAGGTTCAGTCTTTATCGACATCCCTTTTGAAAGTCCTTGTGATGATCATCGTATGGTGCACGCAGAGTTTGTGTTTGTCTCTGTCTTTTCTGGCTTCTCTTGAAGATCCCGTTTGAACTCTTCCGTGTCAGAAATCCCCAAAAAATATTTTGTTGGATGTTTATACTTTTATTCAAATTTGTCCCCAGTGGAGATCATGTCTTCTTTCTGGTTTCATGCCCAACAAAGAGTGTGTTTTTATTATCCCCAGTGTCGTCCGGTCACATATGAACCTGTTGCCCATCTCCTTGGATATTTCCCCAGTAGAGAGCATCTCTCTTCCACCTTTAGTGGAAATTTGTGGGTTTCCCCGCCTTTTATGTTCTTCTCATATCCCCAGTTTTTAGTTACTCCCCAGCGAGTCTCTTTTGTTGGTTGCTAACCTGCATCCCCAGTGAGTCTTACTTGTGGATACTAAACCTTTTGTCCTTCCCCAGTGAGGCTCACTTGTGGTTATTTGCTCTTCATCTTTTGGTGTCTTATTTTGTCTGTATTTTTGCACTATCATGGCATCATATCATCATACTAGAAGTTCAGGGCACGTCAGCATTTGCATGTCTGTTGCTTGTCCTTAGCATATGCATTCCATCTAAGGGAAAAAAATTTCGGTTTGCTATATTTAAATACCTTTCACTCTGATGTCCCGAGGATTTCCATTCCTCGTGCCATCCGGCAAAGCCATTTAAATAGGGGCAACTGTTATACCCTAAATTTTACCCCTTTGATGTCATAACATCTTGTACCTACATTTAGGGTTCAATCATCTATGCATTGTTAACTAACCACTTTATCTTGCTAGTTATTTCTTTTATGTGAAAGCTAGGGTTTGCACAAGAAAGAGGACAAGGTTGGTAAGCCAAGCTCTCACATGTTTCAAGGTCTCCTAAGACATTCTCTGGCTCCATACAAGCATCACAAGTGCAATGAGCCTCAAGTTCATCTGGTCCCAGATTAGGGTTTTTGTCAAGGAAAAGTCAACTCTTGCCTGTGATCTTGATCAAGGCATGATCCCAAGCCTTGGGACATGATTCCATAAATTAATAAACATCCTTAGAGGTCATCCATGGGCATTGGAAGAGATTGAGGAAGCAAGACCATCCAAAAATTATCCAGTTGGATTCATGAAGAAAACTAGGGTTTTGACTTAAAAGTCAAACTTTTGACTTTGGATACTTTGATCCAAGATGAAGCATTCAAGCCATATTTCATTAAGACATGCTTAATTGTTGAGTTATAGCATTAGAAGTTGACATTTGAGAGGTTTCTTGCAAAAAGGGCAAGGTTTGGTCTTTAAAATTTTCTAAGTATGAAAAAGTTCACTCCTTGTGCAAACTTGGGAAAGTCATAACTTTCAAACCGCACATCCAATTTTTGTGACTCAAAGTTCAATGAAGCTCTCATCATGAACTTCAAAGTGTATTAGAGGGTCCTCTTTAAAAAGAGGCTTGGTTTTTAAGTTAGTAGACTTGGAAGTTCAAGGAAACTTATGACTTAGTGAAATTTCACTACATTTGCCTTAATTTTGCAGCCAACTTCAACCTCATTTTTCAATATGATCAAAACCTTAATTCACTTTTATTTGGTCATGAGAGTTGTTGAGTGTTCTTCCATCTTTATTTTGAGTACTAGGACATTTCCATTGGAAATATACAACTCAAGTTATGAAGTCACCAAGTTGAGGTTTTTCACTTGACAAGTTTTGTCAATTTCATGATCCAAACTTCCAAGGTTCTTTTCATCACGATAAACGTATTATTTCAATTTTTCTTGGACATGAAAGTTGTAGGTCTCTTTACAAGCTTTCCATCCATTACTAGAACTCTCCAATTGGATAAATATTCACCAAGTCACAAGGCTTCAAAGTTTGTATCATGAATATGTCAAATTCCATAACTTAGAATTTTTTTAAGTTTTCTTCTTTGACATATTCATGGACAAGTTTTGTATCTCATTTTTCTCATGGATGTGTACTTTGTTTCAAGCTGAATCAAACATGAAATTTTTTCCCTCTTCTTCCTAGTTTACATTGGATCCAAAACCTCATCATTTGAACCAAAAGCCATGGAGTTATGATGCTCCAAAAGTGTGTCCACGAATTGGTTTCACAACAAACATTATGCACATAATCCATGCCTTTTGTTATGTCTCATGTTACACTTGAAAATTTGATCAATTCATACGTGTAATATGCCATTTGTGAGTCCCCAAACATTACCAAAACAAGCTCATTAGTGTGAGATGCTTTTTGCACCATATGACACACTTTCACCAAAATGCCAACAAGTCAAAACTTGTCTACCAAGGCTTCTGCTCTCTTCCTCTTTTCATGCTAAGACAAAGCTCTCCACCAACCTTGTCTTATACGAAGCAGACCATCTCTCTTTTCCTTCTGATTTTTCAAATCTCACAAGTTTTAACCATAGTTTTTCACCTCAATGACTGATTGGGATCACTTGAAAACTCATCATATTTAAGCATAAGTGAGAAACCCTAGAGACTCATTTTTCAAGAGCCATATACATCAGAACTCCCATCCACTACACACCATTCAAAGAAGGAACTCGTGAGCTATTAAGAGCAAACTAGAAACTGTACACTTCACTCAGGTTCTAACACCACATCATCAGCAAAGGGAAGGAGTGAGTTTATTGGATTCCATAGCCTCCAAGTAAAGAAGCAGTGATCTGAATCCACTTTGTAAGCTTTTATCATGTTTATGCTTTCATGTTAAATGCATAACCATTTCTGATTGAAACCATGCTTCCATACTGTGCATTTGAGTAGCTTTAAATGATAGCATGAATGGTTATCTTGAGCTTGTACTATGTATCATGATTCTATTAGCTCATGTATGTTTGAATACATGAACTTCATGTCCATTTTTCTTCAAGTTTTTGTTGTTGTATTGTGTTGTTTAGGGTTTAGTGTTATCCTACCATATGAGCCCTACAGATTGGTGTTGGTTTCATGGTTTTTGGTTGAGGAACGAATCTGGGAATGGATGGGAAAGACGTAGGGTTTACCATGGTTGCTGCTTTTGTTTCACGATAGCTTTAGGGTTTTTGTTTCATAGTGCATGAAGATGGTGATGTGCTGGCAGCGTGGTAGTGGTTGGGTTTTTATTTTGTCTTGTAGTCACTTAAGTATAATGTGACCGGTTGATACATAATCTTTAGCTTTTACTCGTTACATTTTCATGTCATTTTTGAACTTACCATTTTCATTTTACCCTTAGAATATATGTTTATGGGGTGGGCATATACACTGGATATATAGTCACCCCAGTGGGATGAACAATGCACGTGTATGCAAGGGGTGGGGTTCGAATCTCCCTCGTTCCAGACTCCCTTTTGTTGTCTTTTTTTCTCTCATTTTTCTAATCCTCATGGACCTGGGCTTTACAGTTCCACTATTCGCCCCTCCCCTGCCAAAGGCCCATGCGCCTAACAACACACTTAGTTCATGTCAACATTGCTAGTGAACCCCCTGTCTTGTTCACTTCAAACTCTAATTATTTTATTTTTCATTTCAAATTTCATTTTATTTAAGATAGTTTCATTTACACAAACTCCCACAAAAAAATTCACACTTACATTTTAATGCTAAATTTAATTTTCCAAATTTTTTATTTTATTTTCACATTATTTTAATATTTATTTTAATTTTGTGAACATAAGAACATTTTTGTACCTAGTTTTTGAACTTCTTTGCAAATGTATCATTTCACTTTATCTTTTTGAGGTGGTTTTCTATAGTGTTTTAAGACACATTGAGAGGTTTGTCTTGGGTTTGATTTTGACCTTGAATAAGGTCTTATGATTAAGGTTTGATTGTTTTGTTTAACCCCCGATTCTAAAACTCGATACCTTTGATCCTTCACCTCGAAGTTTTGACTTTGAGAGGGCTATTTTGCCCAAATTTTCATGATACTTCACGTATTCATTCTTGTTTGTTTTATCTTGAATTTAGCCCTTGGTTTTGGACTTGTGTGTCCATATTCCTAATTTTTGAATATTCCACCAATGTAACAACCTTTGTTTCTAACTTGTTTTGACCTCTTTCTTTATGGCACTTCTTAAAGTGTTTTGGAAGTTGAATTTGTGTTGAAAAGTTTGTGTTACTCATGACTTCATGGTCCAAGAGTACTTTTGTCTTACTTATTTGGTCACTTATTCATGTAGTTGTGACCATTTCATTATACTTTGCCATGCTCATACATGGATGTTTATCTCAATATTTCTTGATATTGTTCATACTTGATTAATACTTTTGCTTTTCATATGAATGTCTATCCCCTTTCAGTTCTTGAGCTCTTATTGCTTATCTATCAACATAATCCCCCTTCAACTCTTGTTTACAAGAAGTTGTCTTCCCCTCCTTCCAAAGGAAAGTCTCTCTATTTGACCTCAAAGTCATAGATAGCTCATTACCACCTTAACCTCATAGTCATAGGTAATCTCTTCCCCCTTTGGCCTCGTAGCCATCTTTCATCCTTGACCTCATAGTCATAGGAAATCATCTTGGCCTCATAGCCATCTTACCTTGACCTCGTAGTCAATCATCTTGGCTTCTTAGCCATCTTACCCTTGACCTCATAGTCATAGGTTATCATCTTGGCCTCATAGCCATCTTCCCTTGACCTCATAGTCATAGGTTATCATCTTGGCCTCATAGCCATCTTCCCTTGACCTCATAGTCATAGGTTATCATCTAGGCCTCATAGCCATTTTCCCTTGACCTCATAGTCATAGGTTACTATCTTGGCCTCATAACCATCTTCCCTTGGCCTCATAGCCATCTTACCATCTTGGCCTCATAGTCATCTAACCATCTTGGCCTCATAGCTATCTTATCTTGACCTCATAGTCATAGGACTCATAACCATCTTCTCTTGACCTCATAGTCATAGGCCTCATTGCCATCCTCTCTTAACCTCATAGTCATAGGCCTCATAGCCATTCACCTATCACAACTTAGACTTAGAGAGCTCTTTAACTCTATATGAGTATTATACTCACCCCCCTTTGAACTTTGGCCATAGTCAATGATTCCTCAACTGTAGTTAGGTGAACTACAAATGCTCTGATTCTTTAGTCAGGATACGTAGACACAAGATGCGACGTCTTGGCGAGCATACTTAGTGTATATACCATAGGTCTTTACCTTAGCAAGCAAACATAACATAACACAATCCAAACAAGAGGTTCCTGTAGAGTACTACAGATACTTAGGGTGCTAATACCTTCCCTTTGTATAACTAACCCCCGATCCCCGATCTCTTAGCTGTGTCTTCACATAGCGCAATTAGGGTTTTCTTCGTTCTTTACCCTTTCCTTTGGATAAATCAAAGCTCGGTGGTGAATTTCAAACATGTGTGATTCAAGTTAATTAATAGCTTGATATCCAATTCTCACCGCAACAAAAATGGCGACTTCACTGGGGACAACTAGAGGGTTAAGCCCACCTTGTTGTGTTTGTGTTATTCATGTTTTTCTTGCTTGCTTGTATATATGTATACCTGTTTGGGTTCTTCTGTTTGGCAGGGTTGCTACTTTTGATTGGTGAGATAAGTCCTAACCCGGACTTGAGAGCACACATATGATAGGATTGTGGTGTAATCAATAGTCAGCTGTTGGGAGTAGTCCTAACAAGTTTGGCATATGATGACCACGTTCAGTGGAGGCCCATTTGGGATTATTGATGTCTGATGTAAGTAGTCGCATTGATGTCACTCTTTCTGACCTAGGAGTCCGTGAGACTGAGGACCGTAGTTACCTTTACCCCCACTTGGCCTTTTTAGGACGTAGTGCAATGGCTATGAGGGAGTAGTCCCAAATGGTTGATACGAGATACTACACTCAGACGAGTTTATCTTGAGAATATTATTAACCCACGTGAGTAGTCACGTAGGCCGATAATGTCCGAAAGATTTATCCGTGATTCTGAGACCTTTTAGAACCCTGTTTTACAGTCGATGAACCCATAGTACACACCTTTTTGAATGGGTAGACCATGGCTCCATGCTCGTGATATTCAAACCTAGGCCCTTGTTTGCTTCTCAACATATTTGCGTATACCTGTATATGTGTGTTTGTGCATACATTCATCCACGACAACCCTTTGATTTCAAGGAACTGAGATGTTCTTTACTTTGCAAAATCAAGAGTGATCAATGGATTTTAAAACAAAACTTTTCAGTTTTGAAAAAATGTTTGCAACTTGCCTTCGAGTTCCTTGAAACCATTTGGCTTGCATTTGCATCCCATGCACATGTCATCGCATTCGCATCTCATTCGCATTTCTCAACCTTGAGTTTCTTCTTCTTCTATCTCTAGAGGATACCTAGCCCACTTTCTGGACTAATGGCAATGATGAATGAGATTTTGAAGAATCAGGAAGCCTTGAAAGAGGATATCAGAATCCTCAAAAGTTAGATGAATTGGGTCTTAGAGACCTTCCAAAACTTGATGAAGAAGGAAGGCCATGTTCACCCTTTTGTGCCCAGAGAAGTCATCACTTCACCACCTCCTATGGTTCTTCCACGCCAAGGATATGCTTTTGAGGGAACTTTTCATCAACCAACAGTTGGTCATGCACCCAGATGTCACTCTCATCAAGTATTTACAAAAAGAACATTTCATCCTCCAAAGGTTATTTCTCCTCAAGGTTCTCGAGGCCAGAACAAGAAGAGGCATTTTGTCAAAAGGGACAAGACTCACTACAAGCCAATTCATGTGCCACTGAGCAAATGTTTCCCACTGTTGATGCAGAACGCATTGGTGACTCCGCGACCTCACAATCCTATGCTAGGACCTTGGCACAATGCAAATTTAACTTGTGAATTCCACAAAGGAGCTGAAGGGCATGACTTGGATGGTTACCTGGCCTTAGAAGCTATGGTGCAAAAAATGATCCATGACAAGGACCTGATCCTCGAAGTGGATCACCCGGAGGTTAAGTGCAAATTCCATACTGGGAGAATGGGGCATCCCATTGAAGAATGCAAGGATTTCGAAGCAAAACTGCTAAGTTTCTTAGAGCTGCTAAAACCTCAAGAAGGTAAGTCAGATGCCAATGTCTCAACTCTCAAAGCAAAAGACAAAGGACTTATGAGGCCTCTCAAGGTTCTGTATCACAAGGAGCGAGTGATCAAGGATGAATGTATTCCCCTGTCTGGGCCCGGAAACTGAAAGATTACCGAAGTTAATTCGCCAAAGTTGGCTGAACTTTATTGTATTTTCTTTGCATGATGAATTTGTATTGGCTTATAAGCTGTTATTTTTTCAAATTGACAAGATTAATGAAATGCTTATGCATCTTTTGATTAAGTCCATTCATTTTCACTCATTTACTGTTATTTTCATATTTATCTTGTTTCATTCCACTTATCCACATCAAACTGTTGTTTAAGCAAAGATTGGGGAGGATGATGAAAACATCATATCCATAACTGCTGTGGTATGCTGCCAATTAAACCTTGTCGATGATGTAAGGCATTGTTTCAATTCCCAAACACTAGAGAAATTAGGAAGATAATCCCTTTCTAATCCTTTCGAGCCTAGAAGTATGAGTTTTTCTTTTCTTACAAGAAACCCTTAAAACTCAAACCTGGGGCAGGGTAGTTCTCAGTTTAACTTGGGTATGCATTCTAATGCAAGCGCTTCATGCAAGACACCAGTCAGCTCTCTCAAATCAAATAAATAAATGTTGTACAAGTTGTCCCCAAAGCGACAAATAAGGAAGGATCGTTATGAAATCATTACACGAAGAATGAGCCGAGTCCCTTTCAAGGCAAAAGCTAAGAAAGATGAGAAGCTCATAATCATTGCCTTATACATAAGGACTTGTATGACAACAAAAAAGAAGAGGTCTCAAAACCTCAGCAAAGACAAGAAAAGGTCTCAAAACCTCAACAAAGACAAGAAGAGGTCTCAAAACCTCAGCAAAGACAATAAGAGGTCTCAAAACCTCAGCAAAGACAGGAAGAGGTCTCAAAACCTCAACAAAGACAAGAAGAGGTCTCAAAACCTCAGCAAAGACAAGAAGAGGTCTCAAAACCTCAGCAAGGATAAGAAGAGGTCTCAAAACCTCAGCAAAGACAAGAAGAGGTCTCAAAACCTCAGCAAAGACAAGAAGATATCTCAAAACCTCAACAAACAAATCCTCAACAATAAAGGATAACCAAATGTTGTAAGGGAGTAATGACTACCCTAGGTGCTAAATCTTCGTCAACTATCATCAGTTTAATTCCTAGCATATAGGAACCTGAATGTATAGCCTATGCTAACTGAGCGTAGGATTGAAGTTCATCACGAAGATTGGGTTGGGACAAACAAACTTTGAGCCTTTATCCTTTGTTTCATGAACCATGAACCAAGCCACGTTACAACCCTCAAAAGACCTAATTGAGGTAAGGTTGTTTTGAAAGCATACTACAGCAAGGTTGATTAACCTGATTCCTAATGATCTTTGCTAATTATGTGTGTTGATCACTTCATCTATCATCCCGTAAATGACTGGACTCGCGTTGTGTTTGATTATTTTATCATTCCACAGTGTGTGTTTTCATCAATAAACTTTGATTTCAAAAGCTTGCATGAATGTTACATTGAAATTGCCAATTTTTAACGAACAATATTGCTTAATATCAAAGGAATCCCAACAAATGTAGCCAGCTAGGGAATTTGACTGGGTAAAGGAAGCTCAGTCTGGGGCAACCGAGACGAAGAATTTGTTAATCAACCATCCCTAGAGCTATTGAGTCAGGGGCAGAACTCTTCAAAGTTCAGAATATTGGGGCAAGCCTTCTTGAGGTCATCTTATGACAAGTATATCAAGGCAAGGACTTCAATGACCCACCAATAGGGGCAAGTTTGTTTCCCAGTGTTACTACCGTAGTCTAAAGGACTTTGTATTGCGAATACAGTTAATCAGGGGCAATTAGGTCGAGATTCGGTAAATCTCTAAAAAGGCCAACCAATCTGAAGAGCAGTCTGAGGACTTTTGTATTACAAATACAGTTAAACTGGGGCAGTTATGTCGAGATTCATGAATCTCTTCAAGAGTTTGAAGATATTGAAGCATCTGGTATGTCAATTCTTCTGTAAAATCCTTTTGATGACTTATCCTCATAGACCAGTTAATCAGAAGCAATCAGGTCAAGATTCGACAAATCTCTCGAAGGTCAGTTAGTCTGCGGCATTTCCTTCACAGATCAACCAGTCTGAAGAACAAGTTCAAGGACTTTGTTGTGCAAACGCAGTTAATCTGGGGCAGCTACGTCGAGATTCATGAATCTCTCTGAGAGTTCGAAGATATTGAAGCATCTTTTATGTCAATTCTTCTGTAAAATTCTATTGATATTTTCTTCTGACAGACCATGTAATCTGGGGCAGATGAGTTATGCAGAACTACTCAGCTTTTGTGACATCTCTTGCCAGTACCTCAGTAAGTTATTATTCTCCTCATGGATCTTTCTCCTCTAAAGAAATCAGGCTCATGATGGTAATCCGAGTGAAGTCATGATGATATACCAAGTGGAATACTTTTCTCCTTAAAGGAGACTGTAACCTTGAAGTAAAGTTGCTGATCCTACTTATTCATCCCTAGTGATGGTCCAATCTATTGAGATTGGTTGGGTATCCTTGTCGAGATGTTTATTTCATCTCCAGTCTCGCATCCCTTTCTCTGTTTTGTCAGCATAAGCATGAGCATAAACATGGCATACATACATTCATACATATGCATGGCATCTTAGCATTTCTGCTTCCTTTCTGGTGTTTACCCGTGTTATTCACTTTGGGTTGTGCTTACTTCCCAAGTGACTGGTTTTGTCTATTCTCTCAAATATAGTCGTTAACCCTAGGCATAAAGTGCCCATCCTTTCTGAATTCCGCACAGAGTTCGATTCTCGTGGATGATGGTTGCTTCAGTTATCTTTTCCACGTTTAGATATGATAAATTCCATTTGAGTTCATTCCTCAATGGTTGGAGTCTTGCTTGACCGTTTCTTTCTAGTTTGTTCCTAGATTTAATTTTGGTCCTTGACAAGTGTGCTTTTGAGCCTGATTAGGTTGTTGAACTCAGTTTGAACGTGCATTTATTTTGCACGGTGTCTTGCAAGAAGAATCTGTTATAGATCCTCATTGAATGACAAACTTCACTCCCCAGCAGTGTTGTGCTAACAACATCTCCTTGGAATTTACACTCAGCAACAAGTGACAATCTCTTGGAGAAGCTTGTTTGCTATGGCGATAAGTGGCAGTCTCTTCTAAGAAGCTTATCTACCTCTGGTGTTATTCAACTTTCTGCAATTACAATTGGTTTTCCCCTAAAGGTTTGTCAGAAGGATTTTTTTGAAGACCTTACAAACAGTTTCTCTTTATTTGAGTTACCCTCTTTACAAGGATTTTACTACAAGCGACGATTTGTCAACATGTCAGATATGAACCTAAACCCAGGTCAGATATGAACCTAAACCTAGGTCAGATGTGAACCAAAACTCAGGTCAGATATGAACCCAAGGTCTAGTGTTTGCTGGCAAACCGACTCAAATTGATGTGTACTTACAACCAACTCATATTGGTATCTAAGCCAACTCATATTGGTATCTATGCCAACTAAAATTGCTATCTAAACCAACTCATATTGTATTTAAACCAACTCAAATTGGTATCTAAACCAACTCATGTTGGTATCCAGGCCAACTCAAATTGGTATCCAAGTCCAGTGTTTGCTGGCAAACCAACTCAAATCGGTATGGTTATCCAAACCAACTCAAATTGGTGTGTTTATCCAAACCAACTCATATTAGTATCTAAGCCAACTCATATTGGTATCTACCACCAACTCAAATTGGCGTGTACTTACAACCAACTCATATTGGTATCTCAACCAACTCATATTGGTATTTAAGCCAACTCATATTGGTATCTACAGGCCAACTCATATTGGTATCTAAGAAAACTCAAATTGGTATCCAGGCCAACTCAAATTGGTAGCCAAGTCCAGTGTTTATTGGCAGACCAACTCAAATTGGTATCCAAGTCCAGTGTTTAATGGCATACCAACTCAAATTGGTATCCAGGCCAACTCAAATTGGTGTTTACTGGCGTCATTTAAAATATTGATATTGTGAGTCCAGTGTTTACTGGCGTGTAATTTCTGAGTCCAATCATTGTTGGCACTTTAATCTTATTCCCACCAGAGGTTCAATCATTATCGACATCCCTTTTAAAAGTCCTTGTGATGATCATTATATGGCGCACGCAGAGTTTGTGTTTGTCTCTGTCTTTTCTGGCTTCTCTTGAAGATCCCGTTTGAACTCTTCAGTGTCAGAAATCCCCAGAAAATCTTTTGTTGGATGTTTATACTTTTATTCAAATTGGTCCCCAGTGGAGATCATGTCTTCTTTCTGGTTTCATGCCCAGTAAAGAGTGTGTTTTTATTGTCCCCAGTGTCGTCTGGTCACATATGAACCTGTCGCCCATCTCCTTGGATTTTTCCCCAGTGGAGAGCATCTCTCTTCCACCTTTACTGAAAATCTGTGGGTTTCCCCGCCTTTTATGTTCTTCTCTTATCCAAAGTTTTTAGTCACTCCCTAGTGAGTCTCTTTTGTTGGTTGCTAACCTGCATCCCCAGTGAGTCTTACTTGTGGATACTAAGCCTTTTGTCCTTCCCTAGTGAGTCTCACTTGTGGTTGTTTTCTCTTCGTCTTTTGGTGTCTTGTTTTGTCTGCATTTTTGCACTATCATGGCATCATATCATCATATTAGAAGTTCATGGCACATCAGCATTTGCATGTATGTTGCTTGTCCTTAGCATATGCATTCCATCTAAGGGCAAAAATTTTCGGTTTGCTATATTTAAATACCTTTCACCCTGATGTCCCGAGGATTTCCATTCCTCGTGCCATCCGGCAAAGCCATTTAAATAGGGACAACTGTTATACCCCAAATTTTTACCACTAAGATTCTCCATCATTGTGCAAATCATCATCATAATATGGATGAACCATCATACCTCATTAGTCTCCCCAAAGATGGGTGAGCATTCACTACAATCAAAACTTAGGGTTTCAAGCCCTTTCAGAGCTCTTAGACAAATGATCAATCAAGGAATGACATGATCTTTAACTTGTCTAAACCTCTCAAACATCCACAAAGGATCAAGAGGACTCCCACATCAAGAATCAGGCACAAGTTGCAACATTCCCAGTGGATCAAGCCTTAAGATCGTCAGTGTCACCAAATTAGGGTTTTGGTCGACCAAGGCCTCCAGATGGAAATTTTCCTCTGGGCATGAGCCAATGCTTCAAAGCATAACCCAAGATAATCCAAGGGACATCATAAACCCAATCGTCAAGTCAATTTTGCCTCAGGGGATGCATACAATAAAAATCAGGAATTAGGGTTTCTTGACCTAATTCACCCCTAAGTTGACTTTTGGGACAATACATGAGCCAAATATCAAGACATGATTTGAGGGTCCCTAACACACTACATTGATCCATTTGCAATAATGGATTGATTCAAGAAGCTTGATTCACAAGTTTCAAGTTCGTCAGAACCACAGTTAGGGTTTTGCGAGAAAAGTCAGCTGTACCTTTGACTTTTGACCAGGACATGCTCCCAAACCTTGGGACATGGTTCAATACACCCTATAACACCTATGAAATCAATCCATCAAGTTTGATTTAGGTCAAGGACTTGATTTCATAGAGGATCATACGGTTTAAAATTCATTTGATAAAAAGTCAACTGTGCACAAAAGTCAAACTTTGACTTTTTGAGATTTTCCATAATTATGGTTCCTTGACCCTAATATGATGTTAATATGTGATTGGAATCATCATTCATCAAGAAAAATCAAAGAAAGTGAGATAACTTGCAAAAGGGGTAACCATAAAAACTTAGAATTTTTCTAAGTTATGGAACAAAGTGGCTAGGGTACCAACTTCCAAGGATCATAACTTGAGATCCAAGCAACCATTTGGGCTGATCCAAAGATGGATTTGTAGCTATCATGGCATAATTTAAAAGTGTAAACTACACCTCATTCCAATTCATCATGGATTTTGAGTATGGTTGGATCAAAATGGATGAAAACATGAAATGTCACTTTTTCCAACACTTAGTGAAATTTTCACTAAGTCAGAATCTGTTTCACTTTTTTCAAAATGTAGGGGCATTTTTCACTTGGATCCAAAAAGTGTCAAGACAAACTATGATCACACATATGTTGTATCATATGAGAGCTTTCCAAAATGTCAAAGAACCCCATCAAATCCCATCTGAGCTAAGAGTTATGACAGTGGCAATATGCCTTGCTGCAACTGTCATAACTAGGCAGATTTGTGCATTTTGCTCGATTTGAGCAATTTGTGTAAATGACAAACAAGTTTATCCATCTGAACACCTTAGGGGGAGACCAAGGAGGAACCAACTCTGATCCATAAGCCTCCCAAGTCTTTGGAACTAAAGAGGGGACAAGACTCCAATTTTGTTTTGGAGCATTCAATGGATGCACCAAGGTGGCATGAACTGAGCCATTTCCAATTGAATGAGTCAAGGCTGATCTCTGAACTAGGGAATCAAAGGCCTGTGCTCTAACCTCTAGTCAATGGCTAGAGGAGACTTGGATTCCTATTGATCAACATTTGCCAAACCTCTGCAGCAGTTGCCATTCACTATTGCTTGCAAAACAAACTTGCTATACTATAAATAGAGCTCATTTGTGCTTAGTTTAAGTACACCAAAGCCATTAAACTGATGCTTTCCTCAAAATATCTTCTTTCACTCCAAAATTACCTTCCAAAGCAAGTCACTATCGGGTTTTGAGTTTGAGAGCCATTCCAACCAAACCAGTCACACACACACACCTCATAAGCATCATATAGAAGTGATCCAAACACTTAAACAACATCTGGAACACTGATTTCTCAGAATCACCAGCCAATTTCTCAAGGTTTTAACCAAGTTGCAGTTGAGATGCCATGAAGTGATCTAGCCATTTCCAATCAACTCCAACCATTCAAACACACTCCCTATGGTGTAGGGAAGCTGTCCAGATCATCACAACTCATTTGTAACACCTCCAACTCAAAAATCACTTTGCCCTTGCTGTCACGACCTTCAAATAAGCCAAAACTTGGTCATCTCTTAATCTATGCATATTTCCTTGCACAATACTTTTGCCAAATGTTCATAATCATGCATAGAATGTTTCCCCTCAATTAATTTCTTTGTTTGAATCATGTATCAAAATTCTCAGTCTTCATGCAAATTTTAGGGTTCTTGAGATTTTGTCTTGATTTCTTATTCCATGCTTAAAATAAATGAAATTAAAGAGCATAGACATGATCGTGAGGTGAAAACAAGTAGATTGATATGTGGATTGTGTGATCTCATCAAGTATTCAGTGAGATTGGAGAGAAAATGCAAATCTGCAGAAACAGAGGGGTGGCGCGTGTTCTTGGTGCGTTCTTGGCGCCATTTTTTGAATATTTGAATATTTGAATTTTGTGATTTTATTTAATTGATTCAAAAATTAATTTCTCTCTGGTTTTTAATGATTTTGAGTTGGTTCTTTTTTTAATAATTCACAAAAATGTTAAAATATTTTATTTTGCCAAAAATTCCCAAAAATATTATTTATTTCATATACTTGATATTTTTGCAAAGAATTAATCTTTTATTTTTTTTAACATTTAAAATATTTTTTCCTCCTTGATTTTCCAAATTTAATTTGTTTCCAATCATTTTATGGATATAAACATAATTTTTCAACCATTAATCCAAGATCACAACTTGTTTTTCACACATGTTTGATAATTTTGATCATTTTAATTAAATTTTTATTTAATTAAAATACATTTTGAAATTAATTTAGGGTTTTGATCTTAATCACCTTAAACAAATTATTTCAAAACTCTTTGGGTCTCTTGATAGAGTGTAAGTCCCGTCTCTCTGTAAATAAAACCAATTTTGGGCCTCAGTGTATTGTATAAGTCCCGATACCGTCAAAAAGTTCGGTGCGACCGTCGCCCTTTATAACAAAAATCCACGGGCCTCTCCTTGAGCTGTAAGCCCCACCACTTGTACAAAAATAAATCTTTGGGCCTCTAATAGAGTGTAAGACCCAATCCCCTTTTAACCAAGACCATTTTGGGCCTCAGATATTGTATAAGTCCCTACGCGTTAAAAGAAAACCTCGGCACGATTGCCGCTTTTCAACAAATCATTTGGGCCTCTAATAGCGTGTAAGACCCAACCCCCTTGTACATAAAAACTTTTTGGGCCTCACATATTGTATAAGTCCCTCTGTACAGTTTTCAAAACAACGGTGCGGTCATCGTTAAAACTTGGGCCTCTCCTTGAGATGTAAGCCCCAGCAGTCTTTTCAAAGCACTTTCTCCTTTGATTTTGAATTCAAATATATGTTGTTATCAAAATTTTCTTTAATTTATTTATTGAACAACTAACAAAACAGCATGGAAGCTCTACAACGGGTATGTGTTTATCAGCTTTCATTTACCGCTTTCATATGTATATAACTGTATTGTGGGGTTGTTTCACTGTAAGTCTTCTTTCACATCCTTTTATATACTTGTCACGTATCCAATGTGTAATACTAGTATAGTTATTTAGAGTTTTTCCCCGGCAACTACGTCTAGCACTAGGTAAAGCCTTGTTGGTCACTCTTAAATACAAACAAAACTAGATCCCCCGTAGGATTCCAGATACAATCTTCCCTCCTCTTGGGGTTAAACAATATGGAACAAAGAGAAAGGCAGTATTCTCGGTGAACCTTTTCTCAGACTGTCACCCTTAGAACTTGTCAAAGAAACTCTAACTCCCCAGGGATGATCTTTTCTCCGTGAATGGTATCTCTTGAGTTTCTTCCAAATCCTCGAACTTTCCTGGAATGATCTCTTCTATTTCTTGAACTTCTCTTGGTTTGGGGACCCACAGGCTTCCTAAAAGCATCCCCGCCTCCTCTTGGGCGTTGTACAAGGACCCGTCGGCTTCTTAGAAGTTCTCATGCCTTCTCTTGGGCTTAATACAAGGACCCTGATGACCTCTTAAAGGTATAAGACAGAACTTAGTCATCCTTTGCTAGAGCAGTCTTTCTAGTGTCGAAACTCCGGCCATTTTAGGGCTGATACTCATCCCTTAATGCCCGTGCCTCTTCTTGGGCATAATACAATAGATAAAACTCTAGACTTGGACAGTCTAAACCCCTTGAGTCTCAAAGACATTCTCAAGTTCCTTTTAAACATAAGCAGAAGCCCGGTCTCTCTCATGAGAGTTCCCCACACTTGGACCCGCTTCAGGATCTCCAGAATCCACAGCGGTAAGATAACTTCCTCTTGGGCTTTGTACAAATAACTCTCCCTAGCGGAGCTAACCTTTTCAGACTCTCTTGTTGAGTCAACCACTTTTAGCCTCCGTCTTGGGCTTTGTACAAAACATATAAATAAAAACCTACTCTCTTGTTGAGTATAAAATATTCTCTTGTTGAGTCAACTTTTAGCCTCCGTCTTGGGCTTCATACAAGACACATATAAAACACTCTCTCGTTGAGTATAAAAGACTCTCTAGTTGAGTCAATCTCCTTTTAGCCTCCATCTCGGGCTTCGTACGAGACAGAAAACCACTCTCTTGTTGAGTATAAAAGACTCTCTTGTTGAGTCAAGCAACTTTCAGACTCTCTCATTAAGTCAATCACCTTTTCAGACTCTCTTGTTGAGTCAAACTCTTTTAGCCTCCGTCTTGGGCTTTGTACAAGACACACAAAAGCACTCTCTTGTTGAGTCAAACTCATTTCAGCCTCCATCTTGGGCTTTATACAAGATACATTCTCCCCAACGGAGTCAAAAATCCCTTTTAGCCTCAATCTTGGGCTTTGTACAAGATAGAAAGAACATTTTCCTCGGAAAAGGCAACTTCCAGCCTCCTCTCAGGCTTTGTATAAAGAAATCCCCAGTTGAGTCAGTCAACCTCTTAGCATCAAACTTGTGCTTTGATCAAGGCACAAAAAAAAATCAACAATCCCTCTTTAGAGATGACAAATTCTCTCTCAGTCAAAACCCTTAGCTTCATATCTTGGGCTTTGAACAAGATACAAATGACCCTTCAGCTTCACATCTTGGGCTTTGAACAAGATACAAATCACCTTTAGCTTCAATCTTGGGCTTTGAACAAGACACCAAAACACCTTTTTCTTCCCGTAGAATAGGAGGAACTACGATCGCTCTGATTTCCCTGTTTCATTAAACGGGAATACTTAGGCATAAGATTGTGAAATCTTAGCGAGCATACTAATCAAAAACCCAAAGTCTAGTACCTTCATACATCAAACAAAGAAAATCAAGTCTAGTAACCTAATCAAAAGCCTCACCAATAATCCAAACAGTCGTGTTCTTAAGAAAATAATCCTAAAGGCAAACCCCCTATTTTGATAGCATCTGTAAACCAACAGTTTTGACTGTTTAACCTCAGTTTGCAAGCAGGGTTAATTGGAGACATCTATTTCCCTTCCTTAATAAGCTTAACAGGATAAAAAATGAATCAAACTGTAGTACCAAAATGATAGTGATTCGAAACCACAAAAACCGCGCTACAGAAAAATGGCGACCACAGTGGGAGGCATTCTTTGTTGCATTCCCCAAGGGATGAAACCTTAAATTCAAAGTTCGCAGAAATTGCGACTCTGCTGGGGAGTCATTGTCTATTAGGATCATAGGATCATAGATGTCTAAGATGTTAGGACAAATATATATACTGCTTTTCCTAATTGATATATGTGTTTACTTTTCTGCTAATGGGAATGCGTGTGATGCCGCAGCTAGAAAGATTGAGTACACACCTAAGATAAGTGATGGCATTATACGGGTAATCTTATAGGGAGTGAATCCCAGATAAGATGTCCCGGTCGACCATCAAATTAGTGGAGATGCCCTTTGCGGATTCAATGCCTATACGACTTTGGTTGTTGAAAGCAGATTGTTCCATTGGGTTATCTAAGAAGCTGAGGATTTTAGTAGACTAAAACCATTTTGTAGTGCGGAAGCTATCAGAAATAGTTGTCATGCGATACTACCCTCATTTGAGACTACTCTAAGATACTACAGCTCGCTGGCGATCCGCTTGCTGTTGTTATCCCAAGAGGGGTCAGTGATTTTGAGGACAGGTACAAAAAATCACCAGTATAAACCTTTGGGGATGGGTAGAGCCTTGACTTCATGACACCAACCCTTTGACCCCATGTTTTTTCTATGTTTTTGTGTGCTGCAGTCATGCATTCATTTCATTAAAAAAACATTAAAAAACAAAGAAAAATCTTCTCTTCTAGTCTCTCTTTTTCAAATTAAACTAAGACAATGATTGCAAATGTCAGATAAAGAGATTGCGCTAATGGATTTCGGTAGAAGGAAAACTCACAAGTACACCTTCAAGGTTCCAAAACTAGAGGATTTAAGAGGATTGGCAAGGATGATAACCAACCTTAAGGCTTTCAGAGCTAAGTATGGAGGACTGCTGTCTCTGTTAAGGGTCCATGTAATCGAAGGAATCCTGTCCACACTAATTCAGTTTTACGATCCGGTTTATCACTGTTTCACATTCCCGGATTATCAACTAGCACCAACGCTGGAGGAGTACTCTCACCTGACTGATTTGCACATTACTGACCAGGCTCCCTTTTCTGGACTGGAAGAAATTCCAAAAGATCAAACCATCGCAAGAGCAATCTTTTTGGACGAGTCAGAAGTCAGGGCTCACATGACCACTAAGGGTGGAATCTAGGGTTTGCCAGCCCAGTTCTTAATAAAGAAAGCTCTGTACTTTGCTAGTATAGGGAATGTGGCTGTATCGAAAGTATCTTTGTTTTGCTCACCTACGGGTTATTTCTGTTCCCCAACATTGATAACTTCGTAGATATCAACTCCATTAAGATTTTTCTGATTGGAAACCCTGTACTGACCTTGCTCGCAGATGCGTATCATTCTATACACTTAAGGAATTTGTACAGCGGAGGAATAATCACATGCTATGTACCCTTGCTATACAAATGGTTCGTTTCCCATTTGCCAAAGTCTGCTGCATTTTGGGATCAAAAGAATACTTTACGTTGGTCGTAGAGAATCATGTCTCTTACCAACTCTGACATCGATTGGTACAATCAGATCTATGACGGGATCAGGATCATTGACTGTTGTGGAAATTTCCCAAATGTACCCCTCATAGGAACTAAAGGAGGAATTAATTATCATCCAGTTTTAGTTCGTCGTCAACTCGGATACCTGATGAGGCATGTTCCGCGAAATGCTCATCTGGAAGGTCTTTTCTTCAAGGAAGGAGAAAATGACAGAGCACTAAAGACAGAAATAGTGCATGCCTGGAAACACGTTCATAGGAAAAGAAGAGAGTCTTTAGGAAAACCGAAATGTGTCTCGGTGGAAACTTACCTCCACTGGGTACAAACTAGAGCTCTCAAGCTGAGGATGCCTTACCCGTCAGGAAGTTCTTCCATTAAGGGACCCTGTCCTTTACTTTATGTCTGATACAGAAAAACTTCAGGTTAGGAGGTCTTGGAGGAACAAGTACCGTATTCTCAATGTGGAATGTAAGAAAATACAACAACTGTTAAAAGAAAAAGATGCTCTGATTGAGATTTTGGAGCAACATGCTGTAGAAAATCAGGATGACCAAAGGAATTTGCTCGATCCTTTCACTTGGCAGAGGAATGACAACCCGACAACGGCTCAAGAGCCCCGGTCGAAGAAAAGGAAAGTACCAGAACCAGCACCTGAGCTCCCCTCAGAGAGGACTCAGGACCCATATGTTTAGATTTCCTTTTACAGCACTTTGTAAATTACTGTATTTCCATTTCCGCAATCTTTTAATTCAATAAAACGGGGTTTCCCCACTGTTTGATATTTGCAATCCAATTGTCGAAGTTTACTTTGAATAAATAAAAATGTACAATTAATATAATCATTGCATATCATTCATCATTCTCACGTAACACATTCTTCTTACCTACAAATCTCACGTTTGTGTCTCCGTTCTAGAGTCAAACTGTCTCATTCGTACAATACTCGGGCCAATCGTCAGAAAAAGATGGATGATCTCGAGGAAGAGAATAGAGAGTTAAGGGAAGAGATTGACACTCTGAAAGAAGATCTGAGAAAGCCCCACAACGACATGCAAGCTCTAGTAGAAGCTCAGATGCAACAACAAAGGACTTTGTTCTCAGAGATCATATCAACGCCCATAGTGGAGAAGTATGATCCTAGGTATAAAATGCCGAAAGATCGTCCCTGGGGCATGCCACTCAACTATATCCCGGAAGGATATATTCCGCCAATCACTGAAGATCCGGAAACTTCAGCAGGAGCCGCTGGGCCTGAAGGTTACAAACTTTGGGAAAGCGAAGATACCAGGGGCATGACAGCAACTCCTGAAGGTTACAAACTTCGAGAGGCACCTAGAGTCACTGCCATGATGACTATACCACCACCTGTGGTACACACTGTCCCGGAAGGACATATTCCACAGATGCCTTCTGGTGGAAATGAAAGTATGTTCGACAGAATGAATGACTTCCAGGAACAATTCCTAGAGATGTAGAAAGAACTGCAAGCCCTTCACGGTCAGGATCTATTTAGAAAAGACACCGCATACCTTTGTCTGGTCCCCAATGTGAAAGTTCTGTATAAGTTCAAGGTTCCCGAATTTGAAAAGTACAAGGGTAACTCTTGCCCTCAAAGCCATTCAGTGATGTACGCTCGGCGAATGTCAACTCAGACAGAGAACAACCAGCTACTGATCCATTATTTCTAGGACAGTTTAACTGGTGCCGCACTCAAATGGTAGATGGGTTTAAACCACACTAAGATCGGCACTTTCAGAGATCTTGGTGCTGCCTTCGTTCAACAGTATAAGTATAACCTGGACATGACACCAGACAGAGATCCACTCAGAGCCATGTCGCAGAAGGATAAGGAAACCTTTAAGGAGTACGCTCAGAGATGACGTGAAATTGCCGCCCAGATTAATCCACCTCTTGAGGAAAAAGAGATGACAAAGATCTTCTTAAAAACCTTGAGCTCTGTTAGATGTCAATCATGATATATATTTGTATGAATTACTTGGCATTTTTCATTTCTTTCCATGTGGAATTTGTTGATTTTAGTGTGGAATGATGTTGTTGTGCATTCATTGAAATATACTTGTGGTGCTTGTAATTTGTGTGCTAATGTGCAGGAATAGGCATAAAAAGATCAAGATTGTGAGACACAAAGAATGGATGCAAGTTGCCATAGAAGGAAGAAATCAACAGCAGCATTCGCTAGGCGAGTCTTGGCGAAGCAACCAGCGAAGGTTCGCCTAGCGAACGTTAGCGAGTGTGCCAGCGAAGGGGTGGCAGAAAGTTGCAAAAAGTTACAGTAGGAAAACTGGGTAAATTCGCTGGGCGAGGAAGCCAGCGAAGGCTCGCTGATGTGCTCGCTAGGCGAAGGTGCCAGCGAAGGGTGGCAGAAAGTTCCACTTTTGAAAACACCCAAACTTCGCTGGGGCGAATGTGGTAGCGAAGGCTCGCTTCGCGAGTGATTTGGTTCGCCTAGCGAACCCACGATAATTCTTGTGGGTAGTTTAAGTCTGAGGCACTTAAAGTGCCATGTTTTAGTTCATTCGCTAGGCGAATGATTCCTTCGCTAGGCAAAGGGTGCTGAGATTTTATTTGTATAAATAGATTTTCATTTTATGTAAGAAGGATCTCTTGTCCATTTTGAGTAAAAATCATAGTTTTCAGTATTTTGATCATTGAAGATTATAATTTCACTTTGAGAAGCTGAACTCGCATCCATTCTCGATTATTCGACGTGGATGTTCATTCATCTCCTCTCTTTACTTGTTATCCAAACTACCATGAGAATGGGTAGCTAAACACTCAATGTTGAGGTTAGATGTAGTTAATCCTGATTTTATGTATTGCATTTGATCTATTGTATATGAACAAAGTCTTTGATCAATATAGATGAAGTTGATTTCTCTTAATGCTCCATGTGTGATTTGTATTGCTCTAGACATAGATTCTACAAATCATTACCTAACAATTTCATCTCTTAAAAACCAAACTCTAGACATAGATTTGGGATTTGCTATCCGCATTGTGTTGATCTTAACAATTGTTGTTTAGATTGTTAGCGTGAGACATCATCTGACGGTCTAAACAACAATACTCACGACTTCGCTTTAGACATAAACTTAGTCGTGAGGATACGCGGTTGTATTGGTCGGAAACCGAGTTCACATGCTTGATTATTCGTTTATACGTGAAAAGGATTAGCGAAACCTAACCTTGACATGCTTTTATCAAAACTTTTACAAACTCTTTGTCACCAATTACTCTTTGCTACCAATTAATGTTAACAACAATTGAGAACCTTTTGAAACCATTGAACTTAAAATATCGCAACTATTGAACGACACGCATCAAATATTGAACAATCCCCATGGAGACGATTAAAAACACCCCCATTATTACTCTACTAAGAAAATGACACCGTTGTCGGGGATTGTTTAGTGATATTGCAAGCATTGCGATAGTTGAGCTATTTTAAGTTTGTTACCATTTTTTCTTGAACTTGTTAATTTGTTTTGTTTAGTGTGCAGACTTAGTTTATGCGAGGGAAACTACCGGCGGACCAACTTCTTTTCGATCCTGAGATTGAGAGAACCGCTCGTAGAATCAACAACAGAACTAGACGAAGGAGGCAGCTAGCAAGACAGAAGCGAGAACAAGAGGAAAGTACTTCTACACCACCACCACTTCCACAAATACTTCCAGTTATAGAGGCAGATCCACCACCACCACCACCACCTGCTTCTAGGCCTTGCACAAATAGCCCGAGACACAATGCTCAGTTCACTCGCCATGCACATAACGGTCGTCATTCCGAAATGAAGACCGGTATTCTCCAACTGTTATATCAAAGTCCATTTACGGGTATGGATCATGAAGATCCTTTTACTCATCTGACGAAATTCTATGAAATAGCGGGAGCGACTGGTGCACCTGAGGCAGAAGAGAAGTCTCTGTTCAAGAGACTATTCCCGCATTCCCTCATCGGGAAGGCTAAGGAATGGTACCTTGACCAGTCAACGGCCATAATGACAGACTGGAATGCACTGGAAGAGAAATTTTTGGAGAGATTTTTCCCACACACTCGGTTTATGGAGGCAAAGACCGCCATCGCGGTGTTCACACAAGGAGCCAATGAATCTCTCAATGAAGCTTGGGAGAGGTTCAAATCAATGTTAAGGAAGTGCAAGGGCCATGGTTTTGATGAATTGTCACAAATTCATATATTTCGAAATGGACTTCAACTTGTACACAAAACCTTGTTGGATGCCACCGCTGGTGGATCCTTGTTAAGAAAAACCGCAGCAGAAGCCACAGCTATTATTGATAAGATGGCCTTGAACGACCATCAAGGTAGTCACAACCGTGGACCTTCTCAGCGGACTCCTGGAGTTCTAGAATTGGGAACAAATGATGCTATCCTTGCGCAGAACAAGTTATTATCACAACAGGTTGAGTTGTTGACTAAGCAAATGTCTAAACTGCCGCAATAATTCAAAGAAATTCATGACTCTTCAAGTAAAAATGTGCAAGTCTTAGTTTGTGAACTGTGTAGAGGTAACCATCCGACCGGTTATTGTCCTCCCGTTGTGGAGGAGGAAAACTATACTGGAAATCAAGGATACCAACCCCGACCTCCGTATCAACAAGGCAACCAAGGTTACCAACAATGGGCTAACCAAGGTTATCAACAACCATGGAGACCGCAAGAAGCCGGACCATCAAACCATCAACAATACCAAAATTACACTCAACCTCCGCAAGCTCCCGTTGGAAATACGAAGATGGAGGACACTCTCACGCAATTTATGGAAATGTCAATTTCTAATCAAAAGAATACCGATGCAGCCATAAGGAATCTTGAAACACAAGTCGGACAATTATCAAAACAATTGGCCGACCAACAAAAAGGGCACTTTACGGCAAATACGCTTCCGAATCCTAAAGATTGTAAAGCAATTCTAACAAGAAGTGGAAGAGAGATTGACATGGGTGTAGGTAGAAGAGTAGTGGAGGAGGAGGTTGTAGTTGAAAAAGAAAAAGATAGTGATGAGATTGAAGTAGAAAAAAATGTTGAGGGTGTTTTAGTTGAAAATGAGAAGGAAAAAAGTGAGGATGAGAAAAAAATAGAGAGTGAAGAAAAAGTGAAGAGAACTAGGAAGGGAAAAGAACTGATGAATAATATTCCGATCCAACATTTACCATATCCTCATGCTCCTACAAAGAAAGATAGTGCGAGACACTATTCTCGGTTTATGGATATTTTCAAACAGTTACAAATAAATATTCCATTTTCCGAGGCTTTGGAGCAAATACCTAAATATGCGAAATTTATGAAGGATATCCTCACAAAAAAGAAGAGGTATACAGATCAAGAGACTATTATGGTAGATGGGAGCTGTAGCGCCATCATTCAACGTACTCTCCCGAGGAAAGAATGTGATCCGGGACGAGTCACCTTGCCGGTTACTATTGGAAACATCTACGTGGGCAAAGGATTGATTGATTTGGGCTCTAGTATCAACTTGATACCTTTGTCGATTGTGAAATGGTTGGGACACATGGAATTGAGGTCCACTCAAATGACGTTGCAACTCGCAGATAAATCCACTACTCGTCCTCACGGTGTAGCGGAAGATGTGTTGGTCAAAGTGGACAAATTTTTGTTTCCGATAGACTTTGTTGTCATTGAAATGGAGGAGGATGAGTGTCGCTCCCGGGATTTTCATCCAAGTACAAATACGAAAGTGGCGCGGAAACAGAGTCGCCAGCAATGTGTATTTATCCCAAGAGAGGGAAAGGAAACACTACGTAAACCTGAGAGAAAGGAAAGAGCATGGTCTTGCGACCAAGAGAACTGGGTTCGGGAGTCGGTTACGCGCGACGAAGGTATTAGCACCCCCACGCGTCCATCGTACCCGATGGGATCCACGCTTGCTTGTCTCGATCAAAGGGTGTAGGAAACTGGGAATGAAATGCTACTGGAAAGAAGAAGGAATGGGTACGGGAAAGAACGGAGAAACAAATGTAGGGAAAATAAAAGAAGTGCTCGAATGGGCCCTACCCCACTGCCTACGTATCTCATCGGGAACATGAGAATCAGAGCGACGTAGTTCCCCTAACCTAGGGAAAGTTGTTTGTGTTTTTTAGTGGAATACATCAACGTTCGCGTTCCAGCAGTTAGGTGTTGCAGCTCGCTGTAGGGAGACTTAGGCGTTGCCTGTTTGCGGTAGAACGGACATGACGCATCCTTAAGGAATAGAATGAAGGAGATGAGGAAAGAATTTGTTTGTTTGTTTTTGTCTTTTAAGAAAGAAGTGTTTTGTTTATTTGGTGTTTTGCAACACATATTGTATTTAAGTCCCTCATGTAGGATCGAATGCCTCGCATATCGACCCAAGACGGGTCGTACGCTAAACATTCCCAAAGAAATGAGAGAAGACCCCTCACCTCCTTATTCCCCACATGAAAGGCCTAAATACAATACTTGTTATGCCTTTATTAAGTGTTTTTTACTTTTATGATGAGATGAGAAGAAGTGACTCAAATGAGGAAAAAAAGGTGAACTAAGGGGAGAATAAGACACACCCTAATGTTAGCATGCTTGGAGATACTATGGTTAATGTGGTTTAAAGAGCACTATCCTAAAAGAAAGGAGAAGAAGAGCAAAAGAAACAACTTACTTCCAAGATGGAAGTTAAGTTGATCTTAAAGAGGGATGAAGAAGAGGTTATTCAAGGAAAGCATGTAAATGCTTATCAAACACAAATTTGAATGATTAAATGAAATAAGAGAAGATGAGGGAGAGAAATGTATGTGGAACTAAGTCCACACACTTACTTACCTTTTGCACCTACATGAAAATGTTAGTTCAAAAACCAATTACAAGTAATGAAATAAGGAAAAGATGACAAGTAACGATCAAACAAAGCAAGAATCAATGAATAAGGATTCTAAGAGATTAAAATCAATCAAAGTCAGAACCTATGTCTAAAGGATGTTCTCTAAGGTTAAGATGCCTAATGAGATCAAACTATATCAAATGGTGTACCAAAACTTTACACAAATGTACATTGTTCACAAACTTGAAGAAAATAGATGCTTAGGCATCATGTAAGTGAATTAAAGCATGATTATATCTCAAGGTCAGGAGTGGATGAAGTGTATTAAGAGGTGAAAATGTCATTAGAAGCATATGGAAGTCATATATCCAAGCAATCTCAACGTTTGAACAAGTTATGCACAAGTATCATCACCTAAAGTGCAACATACAAGTCATGCAACTTTAAAAAGAATAAGATGAGATTAGAAGTCAAGTGAGTATGATTAGTAATGCTACAAGTCAGTACCTACACCATTCATTATTGAACTTTCAATTTACAAAAAGAAATGGCAAAAGAAAGTGTTCAAAAGGTCTTAAAAGAATGCACAAAATCAAACCTAAGTCTAGGTATTTTCAATCAAATAGATCACCAAACAAAATTCCATGAGAAATAGTTACATGCTTTGGAAAATTATGGTATTTTAATCAAAGAACAATGGAGTCAGTAGTAATGCATAACCAAAAGATAGAACCAAAATTTGTCTTTTAACAAGCTCAAATTAAATCCATCAATTCACTCGTAGTCGATTAACAAACATATACAAAATGGTGTCAAACATGCCATCAAATGTAGTCTAAAAATTCGTAAAAAATGTATAAGGCTCTCAAATGTGTGCTTAATACATGTTCTAAATGGCCTATAGAAGTTCAGTTCCTAACTAGTTACAAAAAATCAAATATGCAACAAGTATCCCAAAGTATGAACACATGAATACACCTTAAAGAAAAATTCAATAAGAAAATCAACATGAACCAAAATGGAAAAAAAAATTATCGAAAATTACATGACATGTTTATGATCAAGCATGAATTTATTCAGAATTTTTGAGCAATGTTTTCTATTTTTAGAATTTGTGTTTTGAACCATACAGAAAAAGGAATTAAAAAGAAAGAAAGAAGCCAGGGGGTTGCGCAGTTAGTAAAAGGTTAGTTCAAAGTCCTTGCTGGGCTCAAACATGGGGTGCAATTAGCAAAGGGAGATAAATCCAAAGAACACTTGTGGTCTGGGGGTGCACGGTAGGTCTTCACGTCCTAACAGCTAATCTTGGCCGTACGATCAAACCTATGGAATTAAGCAAATGGTCTTGAAGCGCGGGTGCATGGTAGTTATCATGGGGACGTACACACGTGATTAAATTAGAACCTACCGGACGGTGACAAGTGTCACCGCTGGAGTGGACCGCATCACCACCATCCTATCCTCTCCATCTCTTAAGAATCACAAGCATGAAAAATTCTCAAACGTTTCTCTCTCTTTCAATCGTCCGTCTCTCTCTCTTTCTATGGTATTTCTCCTTCCCTAAAAACCTAAACTGCCGGAGACGAAGGTGGCCGGCGGCGGCGGCGGCGGCGCCGTCTTCTCCGGCACCCAACCACCCCAAAACACCAAATGTCCAACACAAACCCTAACTAATCTCGCATCCTCTCTCCGAATCCAACCACGGATTTCTCAAAAACTTATTCAATTAACGGGATCGACCTTATCAGAAATGGAGGTTAAAAAATCACCACAGTGCTCAAACATCAATTCAACATCAAAACCACAACGAACTCCTAATGAAATCGAGGCCGCAGCTACGAGAGGTTCAAGATTTACGTACCTACCGGAGATAAGTCCGGTGCCTCTTCGAATCCGCGACGATAAAAGAAGACCAGAGGTGAGATAATAAAGATTCTACTTCTCCTTTGCTTTGTTGTGTTCAATTCTTCGTAATCGTCGTGTCTCGAATCTTTGAAATCATTCTTCGTCTCGCGTTCTTTTTCTTGTGTCATTGAAATCGCGAATCAGATTGTGTGAAATTGATGCCCGAGTTCTTGAATTTTACTGTCGATGCAGGTGTGAGAATTGCACGATTGAGATGTTGATTGGCAGCGATTTTTTATGATTTGTTGATGCCAAGAATCTTCCTAATTCTCGGTTGTTGCAGGTTGATAATCGGAAAATGATGATGATGAAGGTTTGAGTTTTTTTCTTCAAGCGATTTCCGATTGATGACGATGGCGCAGTGAGCAGAACCAAGAAGATGATGGTGAGTGCTAGGGAATTTCTGTTGAGAGAGGTTGTTATGGAATTTAGCAATCTGTTATGGTTGGTTATGGAGTCCGAAGTTCGGTTATGGTTGTTAGAGATTAGAGAGGATTGGATGAGAGGGGGAGGAAGAAGAATATTGAAGAGGTTGGGGAGAGTTTTTTGTTAGAAGTTAGAAAAATTCCTTATGGTGGTTATGCTAGTCAATTGTGTTAAGGTTTATATTTGGAATAGAGGGAAAAACTGTTATGGATCTCCTGGATTTTTCGGTTAGTGAATTTTTTCTGTAGTAATTTGAATGTTCTGGTGTTGTTTGTGAATTGAGTCAAGACTTTCTGTACATAACTCTGTAACTGTTTTTTGCTGTTAGAAATTTATGGAGAAAGATAATTGGATTTCTGTTAGTGAATGGTTAATGAAAAACATTATGCAGTTTTCCTCACAATGCTATGTATTTCTACCCATTTTGTATGCTGCTATCAACTCTACTGCTGTGAATAAGCGGCTGCATTTATTTCCTTTTTAATTTTCTGTTAACAATCTCTAATGTTATGGATGACTTCTATTAAGAGGGGTTATGTATGAATTGGTGAATTCTTTTCGTGCAGCGTTTTTGTCCTGACTCTCCACTAAAACTTAGTTCAGGGACTTTGTACACATGCTCTACGAATCTCCTCCGACTCAGCTGACTTTGTAGATGAGATACGCGAAACTGCTCCCACCGTGCTTTGATCGCTTTCTCGAATTGTGAGCCCAATGGATTCAGTGCAGAAACAACCGTCATGGTCAAGTGCTATAAAGACACCATAAGCAGCAGGTCATGTCATTGAAGAGTTTGAATTATGCTAAAGTTAAAATAAGTGAATTGCTTTTACCAATGGATACGGAATAGTGGAATTTGGTTTAATGGATGTGATAACACTAAAATACACTGTATATTTGGCTCCGATTTTACATGATTTTAGTTATTTATTTGTTATTTTCCTTTGCTATTATGGTATTTTGTTTTACTTTCAGATACATTGCCTGATTCGAGCTTACAGTAAGAAAACAAGGCAAAACAGAGCTAAAATGAAGATTTCTTGTGTAAACTGTACACTAGCCATTTCACTCAGCGGATGCCAAGGAGGACGCCGTTTGCGTAATGACTTCACTCACACGCCAACGGTCACAAAAGACGTTTCACCTTCCAAACCACACTCGGCGGACGCGGAGCAGGGGTCGGCGGGCGCCAACAGTTATAAAGGGGAAACGGTCTGAAACGCTTAAGGCAGTTACACCTGAAGAATTTAGTTTCTAAAATGATTTTTTCATTATGATTAGAGGCAGTTACAACTTCGAGTTTCCTATATAAGGACTTGTATTTTCACTTTCTAGATATCCAATCTTAGTTTTTCAACATAGGCATAGAGTTCACTTTGTAAAGCAATAATCCTTCACATCGAGGGGTCTTTGCACTATAGTTATTAGTTGGATTGGAGCAATCATAGTTAGGAGCTATTTACTTTCCTGCAAATTTATTTTCCAGCAGCATCTGTACCAGATTCAGTCTCCGCTTTGGAGCAGGTTTCTTTTATAAAATACAATTTATTTTATCAGCATCACTTTTATATTATTTATTTTCCTGCACTGCTTTATATTCGTTTATTTTTCCGTCTCTGCCATTACCTTATTATTTTATTTATCTGTGTGATCTGTGTCTCTTGGAACTGAACTTAAGCGTGACACTTGTGTTCACTCTCTCGAAATACACTCTCACACTTCGCACGTTTTTATTTTAAATATGTCTTACTTTGCAAATCGATTTATTTTTATGTTCTCTATTACTATGTCTAGCTAAATCCCTTGTGCTGGGATGTGAGGATCGTCGTTCGGACGGTGCTCCACACGACATCTCTTTAGAAATACTTTATGGGCTGTTTTTGATTTTAATTAAACTCTTCTGAACTTCAATTGATCGGTCATTACGTAAATGAGACCGTGTTTTTGTTTGCGTAATGACTGTGACTAGATCGGGTAAGATCGAAAGCCGTCCGACACTTTAGAAAAGATTTTGTTAGTTGTTAGTTGATAAATACAGCGGAAGCACTTTATTGATTAACTAGGAAAGTTTTATATTATTAGAAAGAGGTTTTAAAACTATTTTCGGACGCGTTTATAGATTTAGGATCCGGTTGGCCGAGCATATGCCGGAAACCCTTTGGTATAAAATATTTTCAATCGAAAGCACTTTTTAACTAAGTCTTAGAGGTAATTACATAAAAAAGGACTTTATCACTTTAACACAAGGAGCGACCAGTGCAGCGTGAGCGGCTGGTATAGATTAAAGGTTAGGTCTGGTTCCGATCACGCTAACGCGGCGGATCCTTTTTAATTAACTCTTTTTCAAAGAAGAAAACATTGCCCCATAAGTATTATTAATTAGATGATAGGAGTATTGTTTGATTGATGTGAATTACATTCCAGTATAGTATTTATCTGATTTATTTCTATTTTCGTTCAGTAGAAAACTTTTACTCTGATATTCATTAGGCTTAGATAAACACCGTAACAATAGTAATCGATAGATTGACATTGGTCTCTGTGGGAACAATAAATCTTTTATACTACTCTGACGTAATCCGTATACTTGCGGATAGTACGCATCAAGTTTTTGGCGCCGCTGCCGGGGACCAATTACGTCAAAATTTCGTACCCTATTGCTACCCCGTCTAGACTAAGTCATCCCTTAGCCGGTAAATGCGAAGAACTCGCAGTACCGGAAACTTAGTTGATCCATTAGAAGAACCTGAACGTTACACCCGAGCTCGTCTTTTACTTCGAAAACTTAAAAGAGCAATGGCAGAAGAAGAAAATGCTAAACCTCTTAAGGATTTTGCCTTACCCTCTAACGAAGAACCGCATTCTAGTATAGTTAATCCAACTATACCGGCCAATAATTTCAAATTAAAACCATCTCTGTTACAATTAGTACAGCAGAACCAGTTCGCAGGTCTTCCTACAGAAAACCCGAACCAACACCTTAAAGTCTTTATTCAACTAGCCGATACCTTAAAAGCGAACGGAGCTCCTCCTGAGGCAATACGATGAGAGTGGAGAATTCCTACACTCATTCTGATTATTTTGGATAGGGACGAATGACCCTGTGCCTGGAATAATCGTCTCTATCTCCAGAATGTAGCGCATCTCAATCCCCAGTCGAGTCGATCCTTGATCACTCTTGCCCCTTTCAATCTCTCTTTTGATCAATCACCATTTCCTTGGTTAAAGATCTTTGTCACTTTGGGTTAATGAACTCCTTTTAGTTCAACACCTGTTATTTTGGTCAATCATTGCTTATTCACTCCCCATGGGAGTTGTAATCATTCTTTCTTTGGTTAATCACAGTCAAACTGTTAAAACCAAATCTTTTTTCCCCAGTAGTCGCAATCTTTTTCTTCGGTTAATCACAGTTTACCTGTTAAACACCGAATCCCTGGTGGAGTTCGTAACCTTTCTTTGGTTCTCTTCCTTTTCTTTGGTCAAACACTGCCTGCCAGTTAAAACACCAATTTGCATTTTTTTTCTCAGTTAACCACAGTTTGTCTGTTAACATACTGAGCTTCTGTTGAGTTAATCACCCTCTCTTGGTTAATTACTCATTTCTTTTCAGTTCGTAACATTCATTCTGTTAACACTGAATCCCTAGTGGGTTACAACCTTTGCTTGGTTCCACACTCGTCCTTTGGGTCACAACCTTCGCTTGGTTCTATACCCATTCTTTCGGTTAACCATTGTTTATCAGTTAATATACCGAAGTCCCCTCAGAGTCAAACACCTTCTCTTGGCTCAATACCCTCTCCTTTTGGTTCATCGTAGCCTATCTGTTGACACCAACCCCCTTTTTCCCCACAGAGTCATACTCACTTTTTCTTCGGTTAACCACTGCCTGTCAGTTAATATACCGAATCCTCAGTGAATCTTACTTTGTCTTTATTCAATATCACTTGCTCCTATTCTCTTGGTTACGACACCATCCCATTTGTTTAGTCCCCAGTAAGGTCACTAACCCTTTGGTCCCCAACATAGTCGCTGTTTTCTCTTTTCTCCCTTATCCTCTTGGTTTCGACACCATTTCTTTGTCTTATCCTCAGCAGAGTTACTACTTTTTCTTTACTTTTCCTTCTTGGTTTTGACACCAAATTCATTTTCTTTCCACAGTGGAATCTTTCTCCTTCTCTTGCTCTTGGTTTTGACACCATTTTCCGTTCCTTAACTGTCTTTGTTATCCGAACTACGTAGGCTCTAAATTCCTCATTGCACTATGAGGATACGTAGGCACGAGATTGCGAAATCTTGGCGAGCCACCTTCTTCCTTCCCTTCCTCTTTCCCTTGGTTCCATGAACTATGTCGCTCTGATTTCCTCATTGCACTATGAGGGTACGTAGGCACGAGGACCCTAATCCTCCGCGAGCACTTTCTTTTTTTCCTTTTCCTTCCCATTTTCTTTAGCTAGAAGCCTTTAGATAGATAACCCATCCAAGCCTAGAAGCAACCAAATTGGTTCCCGTCGAGTACGAAAGATGCGTAAGGTGCTAGCTAGTACCTTCCTTTCGCATAACCGGCCCCCTTACCCGTTTCTCTTCCCCTTGGGGTTTATCGATATTTTCCCTGTCCTTTGGGACTAAATAAAGTTCGGTGGCGACTCTGTTGTATCTTTGAATGTGCGATTCACTAAGGTATAATCCCGCTAGCTTCAGCTGGGGAGTCCTTTCTCTTGCAAGTTGGGGTCTCGCCAAGTTTTGTTTGCTTTCTCGCTTGTTTGGGTGTTTATCTTTTGCACTTTTCTCGCTTTATCTTTATGCTTTATGTTTTACCCCAAATTTTACCCCTTAGATGTCATAACATTTTGCACCTACATTTAGGATTCATTCATCTATGCATTGTTAACTAACCACAATATCTTGCCAGTTTGTTTCTTTTGTGAAATCCAGGTTTACACAGGAAGGAGAACAAAACTCAATAAGCCAGACTCTCCCATGTTTCAAGGTCTGTGACTCCAAAAGCAACCATTTGAGCTCACCTAAATTCAAGAGGTCTTATTCAACAGGAAATCAAGTGTGCGGTTCTTATTACAAGTGCCGTGAGCCACAGGATTCACCATGCCTCAAACTAGGGTTTTTTCTTAGCGACACTCAACCATGGCCTTTGATTTTGATCAGGACATATTCCCAAGCTTTGAAACTGGATTCTACATGGCACTGGACATCCCTAGAGGTCATCTATGGACCTTGGAAGAGATTGAAAAATGAGAGATCCTCAAAGACCATCCAGTTGGAATTCCTGAGGAAATTAGAGTTTTGGCCAAAAAGTCGAGCTTCCGACTTTAATGTTATTGGACCAAAATGAAGTTGGAACATGAGAAACCACCAAGGAACTTATTGGTTTTTATTTGAAAAAAAAAGAAAGAAAAAAATAGAAAAAGAAAATAAAAGAAGAAAATAAAAGAAAAAAAGGGAAAAGAAAAAAGAAAAAAAAAGGAAAACCAAGTGTGGGGCCTGCCACACTTAGTTTGTGGCACTTGCCACCAAAAGGTGGTGCCTGCCACCATGAAGAGATTTAAGCATGGCGCCTGCCATGTGAAAAGGTGGAATTTGCCACACAAAAATAAAATAATGATTTGTTTTAATTAAAATAAGGCAAGTGGTTGCATTTCATCATGAATAAGGAGAAGCTTTTCAGTAAAGCATGGCTTCACGTCTCCTCAACACACAAAAGCAAAACCTACTCTGATCCTATTCTGATTAATCGAAGACTTTTTCAACCACGCCACTTGCGAAAATTTGAAAAAAAGGGTAATCTTGGCAATTCAAGCTCCTCACTTTCTCCTATAAATAGGACCCTTCATCTTCAGTTTCAAACACACCAGTTTTCACCAAAAAATAGTGAATACTCTCCTCACTTTCTCCCTCAAATTATTCTTGTAAATTTACCGGCAGTTGAAGGAGAAAAGGCTCGTCTTTATTTTTCCAGAACTCGTATCATTGAAGAAGCAGTGGACTTTCTCCACTAGGTAACATTCACTTCTTTTATTTGTTCGTTTTCAAAGTGACATGATCATTGTTCCATGCTGTTATCAGGTTCATTAGCATGTTAATATTTTTTATTCTAAAAAATGTATTGCAAATAATAATGTCATGTTTAGACTGGTTGTATCATGAATAATATAAAATAAAAATGAAAAAAAAAGATCCATGGCCAGTGCCATGCTTGAGGTGACGCCTCCCACCATTCTCTAACAAAGATGTGGCGCCTGCCACATAGGAAGGTGGCGCCTGCCACTCTATTTTTATGCCTTAAATGGTGGCACCCTAGGTTGCCATGAAAAAGATCATGACACCTGCCACTTTCTTTTTTAAAATGTCTTAATGAAAATGGTGGCACTCTAGGTTGCCATGAAAAATCATAGCACACGCTTCATTGTTTTATTTATTCATTTGTTTCATAATTTCATTTCTCATGGCCATTTTAGTTTTTAACTTAGTTTTATTTAATTTCACTTCTTTTGTTAATTGCATTTTCTTTCTAAAAAAATGTCAAAAAACAAAATATGTATGGTTCTGTTTTTACTTCATTTCAATTCTCATAAATAATTTCATTTTCTCTCTAAAAAACTCTAAAATAAAAATAACAAAAAATATATATATGCTTTGCTTTATATTCGGTTCACAGTTTCCATTTTATGAAAAATCAACAACGGTTTCCGTAAGTTTTTTTAGAACTTTTCAGTTGGCATGTAAATATTTGTCTGTTGTTCTTCGACTTGAAAAACATCACTTCTGTGTTTATATGTGTTGGCTTTTTGTTGCTAATTTTCATAACTTGACATGTATCCGATTTCAAAACCTTGAAAATGTTATCTTAGTCGTACTCGTATTGCTCATTTAATTTCAAACCCCTTTAACTCCTGTTTATAAGTTTATCTCCCTATTCCAAAGGAAAGTCTCTCTATTGACTGCAAGGTCATAGATAGCTCATTACCCTTTTAACCTAGCCTTAGGCTTGGAGTCGTCGCACTCCGTGTAGGCGTCTTGCTGTCAGACCCTACTCTTTCCCATGAACACTTCTTTCCCTATTTTAACTTAACCTTAGGAGTCGCCGCACTCCACGTAGGTGTCTTGCTTTCAGACCCTACTTTCCCTTGGAACCTTGACCACAATCAAGAGTTCCTCACCCCGTTGAGGGGAACTACGAATGCTCTGATTCCATTCCCGTCAGGATACGTAGACACAAGATGCTACGTCTTGGCGAGCATACTTAGTGTATATACCCCTAGGTTTTTACCTTAGCACATTTTCCTTAGCAAGCAACTTTAACAAATAACACAAATACTAACAAGAGGTTCCTGTAGAGTACTACAAATACTTAGGGTGCTAATACCTTCCCTTAGTATAACCAACCCCCGAACCTAGATTCTCTTATTAGGGTTTTCGTTCTATACCCTTTCCTTTGGATAAATCAAAGCTCGGTGGTGAATTTCATGATATCCGATTCTCACTGCAACACTTTACTTGCTTTATCTTTATGTTATTTACTGCTTTGAATATTCATATGCTGTATATTCTGGATATCTGCTATATTTTCTGTTGTTGTTGGGATGGGTAGATATTATTGGAGAGATAAGCTCTATCACCGGGCTTGAGCATGCACATAGGATAGAACGTGGATAGTCATGACGCCTGCGTTTTGCACGTTGGGTTGTCACGAGAGCCACATCCTAGACTGTGATTCGCTTGAGAATACCTTCGTCCTACGAGAATTTGCTACGGCGGGGGGTTTTCACTTGAGTCCTATTGTTTGGGTTTTTGCAGGAAACCAAGACTCTTCATACCTTTGTTCTCTCACGCACATCAGATTATTTTGCACCGACACATAATTAAATATGCAGATATCTAGATTATTCAGAATTGATTATTCAGACTGTGCTTGGCTTCTTGATTCTTGTGTTGCATATCATTTCATCATGTCAATTAATTTTTGCATGTGCATTTCCAGATTATTCGAAGACTTATTCTTTGTTGACATAATCATATAGATGAGTACTAGTTGCAGGGAATTCACCTCAGTAGTACCTTTATGGGTGATTTGGAGGATTTCCCATATTTATTTTGCAGTTTCGTAGTGAGAAACTCTAAAAAAATGCATCAAAACCGAGAGCGATAGTAATGACAACTTTCGCTTTCAAACTGCGCTGGACATTTTCGTTATCATCTTTGGTCCAGTTCTTTTTCAGGTTTGTTTTCAACAACACTGTTAACTATGTGTGTAGGACCAAATAAAAATTCGTTCACAGCTTTCTAAATATCACAATCCATCCATTCTATTAAAAACTTTTTTTTTCTTTCCACAAATTATACCTTCCCCATTAAAGAATAGGGGTATGCTTAATGAATAGATTGAACCAATTTTTTCTCTTGGGACGATTAGTCCTTAACATGATTTAGGTTGTGATGCCACTTGTTGGACAAATGACTTCAAGCACAAGAAAGAGGTCAATTGTGGTGTTTAATATTCATGATTAATTTTATAATTCTCTCGATTAAGATCGTGTTGGTAGTTCTTTGAGAGTAAATGACAACGGAAATAAAAGGAAATGATAAATAGATGAAAATAAATAGAGTAAGGGTTAGAGAGATTGCACTAGAGAATTATCCATGTTTGGCCAAACATTGGCATAGTCCTGTCCCCAAGAGATCTTTATGAGATTTTGAATAAAACTTTGAGCTTTTACAGGTTATGTCCATGAACCATTTGATACAAGTTGATCTTTTCAATGGCTTCTCCCCCATTAAAATAAGAATACTTTACCCAAGCTAAAATAACAATCAAAATAGAGATTTTCTAGGCTAATCTCAAGAATAAACAGTGTTTTAAGACTGGTTAATCTCAAGAACCAAACTTTATCCTTCAAGAGTATCACACTCTTGAAAGTAATAGCAAGGGAACTTCACTCAAACAATTTCTTCCTCGCAAGTAGTGTTCATTCAAACAATTTCTTCCTCATAAGTATTTTTCAATCAAAAAGCAACAAGACAACTTTAAGTGAAGAACATTTTTTTCTAGAGAAAGAGGAAGAAAAATAGAGATAAATTCCAAAGAAAATGTAAAACTTTGGGAATTGGTGTGAAATGAAGAGGATGTGAACCTCCTTTATATATGAGAAGGAAAAATCGAAAAAAGAAATGATCCAAGAGCCAAATTAATTATCTAAACGATTAGCATAAAGCTCTAATTGATTAGACAATTCACTTTTAATCTATTAGCAAACCCAACAAGGAAAGTTTGGATATGAAGCCGTTACTGGTCATTAAGACACCGTCATAATCGATTAGTTAATCGTTTGGGCCTCTTCTAATCGATAATATTAAGGTATAATCAATTAGTTAGTTCAAAAATTCTTCCAATCAATTGTCTTAAGGTCCTGATCTATTGGCTAGTTCAAAAATATCTTCCAAACTATTGTTTTAAGGTCCCAATCGATTGGTTAGTTCAAAAATGCTTTGGAAAGAATGCCGACAGTGTCTTAATCACTTGGATCATGTTTGAAAACATTTTTAATATATTTGATAGATTAAAAAAGAGGTTTCAAGTTTGTGTGTGAGTTGCCTTAGTATCTTAGGAGTTACTTCCCTACTTTTACAAAACTCTGGTCACTCAGACGGACCTGATCAGGCGAGCTTTCACATTTCCTCTCTTTCACAACTCTGAGACCTTCAAGAGAGTTGGAAAACCATTGATCATATGATTATGAAGAATTGATTCTCCTAATAGATTAGGCTTGATATGTCCTTAAGTTTGTTCATCATAATTAGAGAGTTGGAAAACCATTACCACCGACTTTACCTACTTCAACAGTCATTAGTGTTGTCATCATCAAAATTTTAGGAAGGATATCTGTAGGATCGTCAAATTCATAACTGCAAGCACATTAATCCACAAATTTAAGATGATCAATTATTAGCCTAATTAGATTGCCTCCTTTGTACACAATATTATCAATATTTAGGTATGGCAACAGAGTGTGGTAGGGCGGTTTTGAACATTATCAACGTCGTTTCACCTCCCTACACCACCTTTGCCCTGAAATCATTTCGGGGATGGTTATTAAATACCCACCCTCATCCTCCAATGGAGAAAAGTTTTCTCTACCTCAGTTCCTGCCTCGAAAAACCATAACTTTTCATCAAAATAAAACGTGTTTATAAGTTTTCAAATCTTTTTATTTCGTTTCTTCATGGCATCAAAAAATAATAATTAAACTAAATACATCATTCAACATAAAATAATCATACAACTTATATTTTTTAAAATCAAAATTCGAAATATTAAATCGCCAAAACAATATAGTATCTTATAAAATAAATATGTAATATGATTGATAAATATAAAGGTAACTAGTAATTTTGAGTAGAAGTGGGTGTGGGAGGTGGGGGCAAGGTGAGTATCAACACTTCCGTCCCCACTCCATTATTAAAATTCAGATTTTTCTCTGCACCGACCTTAAGTTAAAATGGTTTTTCTCTGTTAAAGTTGAGACATGTTCGACCGAGTTTGACCTATTTCAAATTTTGTTATCATTTCTATCCAAATTGGTAGCGAATATAAATCTTGTTTTAGTTGAGGAATTTTTATTGACCAATCACCATATGACAAAAAGAAATTGAAGAAATAGATACATATAGCTTATATAGCTTATGTTGATCGCGAAAATATTAGGTGCCATAGACACTACAAAAAAACTCTATGTTGCCACGTGATATTCACGTCACAACGTGAAAAATCACTTCACACCAGATTTTTAGCGACGTGGTCTTTCACGCGGTAGGAGCACGTGTGGCAACTCTGTTGCATCATGAAAATCACGTCGCAACTTTGCTACGTGAAAATCACGTCGCAACAGTCTGCACAGATTTTCCAACTTTACCTGCTATAATTCAGTAGTAGCAGGTAGTATCAGTGATGGCAGAAAAGGTGTAAGTAGGTTGCGACGTGATTTTCAATTTGACTTGGCAAGTTTACTAAAAATTCCAAACACTGATTAGGAACATTCTAATTTGACTTGGCGGCCAATAATCTCACACACATTGATAATTTTGAGTCCAACGACCCCTCAAACAACGGTGTATTCATCTCATTCAACAACTGATAAAATCTTTGGGCTTCCACATTCGGAAACTCTTCCCCATCAAAATCTTTAGGTTCATCATAGGTCACATTCACACCAAAAGCATCGCCCACCATCTCACCGATCAGATAAAAGTTTTCCCCGTTTTCCATCAATCATCGACTACTTGAAGCATGGGTATTACTGGTCTCTAGTAAGCTACTCGGTAGTTCTTCTCCATTATATGTCCAAACCCAATAATTTTCAATGAAACCCTTTCTCTTCAAATGATGTTCGACTTCCCCTAGGTTACTAATTATAGGTATGCATTCATAGTTAAGACAAGAACATCTTACTCCTCCTTCGCTTCGATAGCATTCCTGAGAAAATGCCTACGTGATAAATCCTTTAACTCCTTCCTCAATATCTAATTTAAGTCCGCGTCTTCCTAGATACAATCTATCGTACATCCAACAACGATAATACCTATAATATTTCATACTGCACATTTATACAATCATTATCATTTTTATTAAAAATGTAATTTTAATATCTATTTACTATAAATACTACATTTTATAACTATGCTTAATACATATACTTACTTAAATAAAAATATTACTAAATATATCTTTACTTACTTATAATATATTTTCTTACTAAATAATATTTAATTAAAAATAAATATATACATACTTAATATATATATATATATATATATATATATATATATATATATATATATATATATATATATATATATACACACACACACACTTAATTTTATAAAAATATTATTTAATAAATAGATTCTTAAAATGATTTACTTACTTATATAAAAATAATACTTAATAAATAAATATAAAATTATTTTTCTTTATAACTTAATATATTATGTTTAATGTATTTATATTTTTTAATATATTAAACAAGTCTAATAATATATTTAATACTACATTAAATTTGAAAAAATAATATATACTGTTTAATATATTCCATTTTTTTCTATAATTATTTAATATATATTATATTTATTCTTTTTAAAATAATATATTGATCTTTTTCTAAAAACACATTAATAATCTAAATCTGCTTATTTGTTCTGTTTATAAAAAATAAAAAATACATTAACATATTCTATTTATTCTTTCTAAAAAAATATTAATAACCTAAATCTAACTGTCAATGAAACAAACATACAAGAAAACATTACAAATATATATATATATATATATATATATATATATATATATATATATATATATATATATATATATATATATATATATATATATATATATATATATATATATATATATATATATATATGTAAAAATTCCTCAATGAAGCAACAAAATATATTTTGTGGAATACCTTCTTCTTTTAATAACCTAAATTAAAAATGAAAAAATAAAAATAATATTAATAACAAAATAAAATTCAATTGAAAGAAAATTAAATAAATAGAAAAATATAAATAATTGTTTGTCTTATTAAATTTAAACAGATAACAGATGAATAAATTGAGGTTGGATGAGGAAAGAAGAAAATATGAGTATGAGTGGAAGAGGAAAGAAGAAATTTGAGGGGTGTTATTCTGCGTGTGAGAGTGGAAAAGGTGAAAAAAATGAGACTGAGTGTGGAGTGATGTGGGTGAAAACGGATAAGTGAAATAAATATGGAATCTCGCGTCATGAATTTCACGTCACAACTTGCGATGTGTTATTCACGTGGCAAAAAAATACAATCGTTACCTTGTGACGCGATTTCCACGCCGCTAAGGTTGACCTGACACAACGGTCATTTGAATCTGACCAAGCCATCAACTCAGTCAGACAATATTCTCACATTTTGTTTGCGTTTTCTAAAAATTTAGTTGCGGCATGATTTTCACGTCACAACGTTATTTTTTAAAAATTCAAATTTCCCCCCATGTGCAATGTCTGACTAATTTTATTTATTTATTTGAAGTAAAAAAGTTTCGACATGTTTAACACGATGCAAT
Source organism: Lathyrus tuberosus (assembly GCA_022829125.1). NCBI lineage: Eukaryota > Viridiplantae > Streptophyta > Magnoliopsida > Fabales > Fabaceae > Lathyrus > Lathyrus tuberosus. The sequence goes on along the minus strand of JALAZF010000205.1, from coordinate 17,687 downwards.
TTAAAAAAAAATCTAAAAATGTTTTTCAATCTGAAAACATATTTAATTATTAAAACCTGTTGTGACGTGTAATTCATGTCGCAACTTTCTTTTTTTGCCACATGATTATCACATCACTATATCACACGGTTGGACATATATTTTTTTTAGTGAGATAATAGATGAATGATTAAAAGAATATTAAGTTGAGAGATAAGGAAGGATTATGAGAGATATTAAGGGTGTTCGTGGGTCGATTTGATTCGATTTCGAGAAAATTTGATGCCCACATCTATAAAACATATATGAATTATTTTGAATTAGATTTTCATATTTTTTCAATAAAGCCCAATTTGAACCAAACAAATAAATAACTAACTGGTTTGGATTGGATTGATCGACTACATTAGAAACAAATGTGCAAAATATTTTTTTTTAATATTTAATTTACATAAACTAATTTTTCATAATAATACTCCCTCTTATCATTAATATATGAAAAAGTTTATATTTTAGATTAATTGAAAAATTAATGTATTTAAATTACATATAATCTAGATACATTGATTTTTCAATGAGACTAAAAAATTTTAAAATATATATATATATATATATATATATATATATATATATATATATATATATATATATATATAGTTAGTATAGTTAATATCTTTGTAGATTTATTTCATTGTTTTTCCTTACTATTATGTACAATAAGTATAGATTACCATCTCAGCTAGTGAGAGACACTAGTTACTATCTAATTGGATCCTATGTTTATCCATATATATACTACTTGTAAGTCACTGAATGGTTAATGAGAATTATACTTTACCCTAACTGTTTGCAGTTATCTTTCTCTTTCTGTTATTACTGCTATTCTTTTTCTTCTTTCATGGCTGCGTGTGTCACCATTAACATGGTATCAGAGCTTCAAAAGATCTGGTAGCCATCGTTTCTTCAAGTTTCTCACCTCTATTGATTGTGTTTCAATCGATTCTGCGCCATCTTGTTTTTTCATTTCGCTCCCTTTTCTTTTCTGCAAGTCGATTCTTCTTCTTTTACCTTATGCAAGCATTCTTGTTTTTTCTATCAATTTTCCATTGATGGCCTTCCAGAGCTTCACATATTTCTCTACAAACTCCTCTAATCCCTATTACTTACATCCGAATGAAAATCCGTCGCTTGTGCTTGTTACCTCTCTTCTTGATGACAAGAACTATCACACTTGGTCTAGGTCAATGCACATTGCATTGATCTCAAAGAATAAGGAACGATTCATTGATGGTACACTACCAAAACCTCCGGTCTCGGATATTCTTTATGCGCCTTGGGTTCGTTGCAACACCATGGTGTTAGCTTGGCTTTATTGATCCATCTCAGAATCTATTGCCAAGTCTGTTTTGTGGATTGATAGTGCTGTTGGTGTATGGAGAAATCTGCAAATCCATTTTTCACAAGGTGACATTTTTCGCATATCTGATATTCAAGAAGATCTTTATAAATTCCGTCAAGGTAATCTCGATGTTTCCAATTACTTTACACAAATAAAGGTTATGTGGGATGAAATCGAAGCATATCGTCCTCTTACTACTTGTTCATGTGCCATACTATGTTCATGTGGAGCCCTAGCTTCTGTTAAGAAGTATCGAGAGCAAGATTATGTCATCCGTTTCTTGAAGGGGCTGAATGGGAAGTTCACCCAATCCAAGACTCAGATTATGATGATGAATCCACTACCAGACATTGATAAGACCTTTGCCCTTGTTATTCAACAAGAAAGAGAACTCAACAATTCTCAATCTGTGATTTCTACAAGTACTAGTTCTAAAGATTCCACAGCCTTGCATTTGAATACATCTTCTGGTAATAATTCCAACAGGTCTGGCAATAATTCCTTCAAAGGCAAGAGTAATGGTTATGGGGGAGCAAGAGGTCACAATAGAGTGTGTACTCACTGCAATAGAACCAATCACACAGTTGAAACATGTTTTCTGAAGCATGGATATCCTCTTGGATTCAAAGGAAAAGGTAAATCTCCCTCTTCTAATTCACAAACTCAATCTGTTGCTGCTGTTGAAACAGGATAGGTATCTCCCAGACAGCAGTCCACTTCATCCACGATTGGCTTCACTCAAGAGCAATATCAAAGCATCCTGGAATTACTCCAACAGTCTAAGACTAACTCCATTTCCACCTCCCCATTTGTCTTGAGTTCTCAATCTAATAACGAAAATGGTAAGAATTCTCTTTTTTGGATTCTTGACACAGGAGCTATTGACCATATAACCTTTGATATAGCTAACTTCATCACACACAAAACCATTGTTCCCATTCATGTTAGCCTACCTAATGGTTCACATGTTACTGCTTCAATTTCTGGCAGTATTGTTATTTCTTCAGCCTTAGTTCTTCAAAATGTGCTATACATTTCAAGTTTTAATGTCAACTTACTTTCTATAGCCAAGCTTGTACAAAATAATGATTGTGCTGTTCATTTCACTGATAACTCGTGCCAAACTCTGCAGAATCATTCCAAGGAAATGATTGGTACAACTAAGCTACACAGAGGATTATATGTGCTAGATGCATCACACCATAATCATACTTGTAATTCCTCTATACACAATGATTCTTTTCTTTGGCATTTAAGGTTAGGACATATATCTACTATAGGGTTACAACATGTATCAAAAGCATTTCCCTTTATCTCTTCAAAATGTAATAATTTTCCATGTGATCCTTGTCATTTTAGTAAACAAAAGAGATTGGCCTTTCCTCATAGTGTTACAACATCTATAGCTCCTTTTGAATTGTTACATGCTGATATATGGGGCCCTTTTTCTACCATATCCATGCTAGGACATAGATATTTCTTAACCCTTGTTGATGATTTTAGTAGATACACATGGATAATTTTCTTGAAAACCAAAGATCAAACCAAACAGAGTGTTTTTCAATTTGTAGCCCATGTTTAAAGTCAATTTAACAAATCATTAAAGTGTTTTAGATCAGATAATGGCACTGAGTTCCTTACACTGTCTGATTTTTTCTTGTCCAAAGGTGTGATTCATAAAAAATCATGTGCATATACACCCCAACAAAATGGGGTGGTAGAAAGAAAACATCAACACATCCTAAATGTTGCTAGATCTCTCTATTTTCATTCTAAGATTCCCCTTAACATGTGGAATTTTTGCATTCATGATCGCGACTTTATGAGTCTATCGGGATTACTAACTGCAAGCGCACAGTCTATCGCGTAGTTTTAAAAGATATCAAACCCACAAGGACCGATAATCAAACTAGTGCTATCAGGTTGTTACTATGTTTAGCTAAGGCTGATGATGCTTTGGTTTTAAGTTCAAACGGGAAACAAAAGGGAATCTAAAATTTGGAATAAACTAGTTGATATTAGGATATCGGTACGTAACTTAGTATACCATCGTGGATTCAATAAAACTTAAGCGTATAAAAATAAGTCACATTATATTTCTGTAGAAAATATCAGTTTAAAAGCCCTCACCTCACACTCTCGTGGTTATTGCTTCAGACTATACTCCTAAATCATAATGTCTGCTCTCGCTAGCCCATTTGAGTTTAAAAATACTTTTTGAAAACCAATACAATCTAATTAACTTTAAAGCGCTCTCGCTGTTTTTAAAACCAATGCCCGATTTCAGCTATTCGGTTAAAATCTCACACTCTCGTGGTCTTAATCCTAACCTTTGCTACCTTTTTACTCTCGTAATAAAAGTCCAATTTTTAATTAAGAAATCGCAGCCAGAAATTAAGTTGTTTATAGTTTTAGCTTATTTTTATCGAATCCATTCCGGTTCACTTAATTACATACCGATAATATGGATTTAGCTAGACATATTAATTAGAACAAACAAGAATAAACATAAAATGCAAAACAATAAATGAGACATGAAAATGGGAAATAATAATGCAGTTATTAAATTAATGATAAAAACCTGGTAAATAAGCAATAATTTGTTTCTAGCAATTCCTCCACAAGTCAGTAGACTTTTGCTCGATCGTACCGGAATAACAAATGATGAAGGCAAGATTAAAAATCCTAACTACTGTGCGATAGCTCCTCGATATGAGAAACTATCACTATTTAAGGTAATGGTGAACAAAGAATGGAAAAGGGAACAAACAAGAATGCAGGGAAAATAATAATTCTCAAAAAATGAATTCTGCAGCAATTCGGGGTAAAAATCTCTCCTCTTCGTGACTGTTCTATCAATGCTGTATTTATAGCCCAACCTTTTCTTTACGTTGGAGAAAATATAGGAGCATTCACTTTCCGTTGAGAAGTCCAAGGGAGACTGGCTCATGTGCAGTTGAAGCTGAAGTTGAGAGAATTCAGGAGAAAATGTTGAACGTGCGTGACTGCATTGGTCTTCCGTGTCCACGTCTGTGTTTTGGACGTAATAAGTTGTTATGTGTGCGTGACGGTCGTGGTGGTTGTGTGACGGGCGTGGTACGTTAGGAAGTCCATGAAGGTCGTGGTGGTTATGTGACGGTCGTCACACACACCACTTTCTATTTTTCTGCTTTTTCTCTGTCATTTCTTCCGGTTTTCTTCTCATTTCTTCATGTTTTTCTACTTTGCTCATTTTTAGCCTGGACAATGAAATACCTGCGAAAATACTAGAATACTCACGGAATAATCGGAACTTAAGATGAAATAACGTAATTATTAGTCGTAAATCAAGGCAAATATATGATACATTTTCGTGTTATCAAACTCCCCTACACTTGAATCTTTGCTTGTCCTCAAGCAAATAGTCGGTAAAAACGTCGTACAAGTTTTATCAAATGCACACACATGACATACCTTTTGTTTTGAAAATGTTTTGTAAGGCATTTTGTTAAGATGACGGATACTCAAGTAAAACACTAAAGATACATTAGTGACATAAGCAACAAGCATAATCATAGACCTCCCCTCTATACAAGCCAGTTCTAATCATTCTATTATAGCTCAACCTAAAGTTTCTCGTATCTATTTCACCCGGTTTCATTCTAGCGCAATCACATTAAGCCCTTTGCCTTTACACGTACGTAGTGGAGTAGCCGGTTAGTGACTTTGATCCATTCTAGCATGGGGTCTGGTACACATGTGTGGTAACCCATATATATATATATATATATATATATATATATATATATATATATATATATATATATATATATATATATCCTAATCGTAATTTGTGGGGGATCGAACCGTAGTTCGCCCTACCGAGTTCAGAACCAGGTCCCTCTGAACGAACCAACAATGGATTCTTTCTTTTCTTTTGTAATACTTTTGCAACCATAGGTTTGGTGCATTTTTCTATTTTTTTCACAACAGCAAAGAATACGAAAGATATTTAATGATTCGGCATCAAACACTTATCTTCATCGGCTCTCCACGTGGTTTGTGTTTAAGATGGTGCCGACTGCTAATATAAACTACTAGGGGTTACTTTAGAACTAAAACTGAAGGTATCGATATAATGGATGTTGAAACTGAGCTCGCATATGCAGGAGGTCTAAGGTGTCAAGACGGTATCAATCTTGTTAAATTTTTCTCAACTTCCTACATAGCCTATGTTTTGGTGTGTCAAGTTATGCATTGATCACGAAATTTTTTTGTTATAGCTAAATAAAGTGGGGAAATTTTGACATATACGAAAATTTCATATAAAAGCTTGTTTATTTGAAAGGAAATGCGGAAAGGGAATTCATAAGGGAAAATAAAGTACCTCTCCCACACTATATCGGACATTGTCCTCAATGTTTCGATATAAATGCAGATAGAAACTACAAAAAGAGACAAAAACTAAAACACAAACAAACTAAAACTAAATCTAATGAGGTCCACATTATCTGCCTCGGGTGCGAGCGTGTCCATTCTGTGCCACGTGATCTGGAATGCCTACGTGATGGATATAGTCATGTAGGTCTTGCACTTGTAGCTTTAAGACACTCATCTCTTCTATCACATCGTCTATCCGCTGGCCTTGGTTGACTTGCCCTTGTTGGATTTGACACATAAGGTTCATCATTTCATTATACTACGTCTGTTGTTGTTCCTCTCTTTGGGCAGCCAATTGGTTTTGGTGCCATATGCCCCTTAAGATTTCTTCATTAGTGATGGGATCGGGCTCTGGATCGGCGCGACAACGATGTCTGGTGGATGATGTAGGATCCTGGGCAGGAGGTGGTGGGTTCTCAGGAGGTTGTTGATCCATCTCTTGCTCTATTTCATCGACTGCTTCTTTATTTTGATTTTCTTGAGCAGCCACATTAGGCTCAGGAGCACGGAGATCAAAAAGCCAATTTGCTCGGGTCTGTGGGTGGATGCGGTCTCGGCAGGGCATGATGATGCTTCTGATGATTCTGGTACGAACCAATGGATGGTATCGTCCATCTGCCCTTGCTTTGATGAGGTGGGAGGAGCGATAATACTCGGTATCCAGGGACTCAGGTGGTATGGAAGGTAAATTAGCAAGCCTGTCTCCCAGATCAAGACCTAGTGCGATAGAAGTTACAATACCTCCGAAGTAGAAAGGTTTAGAACCTCAAGCACAGTTGGCTTGGATGTGGGCTAGTAGAAATGGTGTTGCATTAATCGGTTCAGGAAGGAGTACACAACGAAGGAAAAAGAGCTCCTTGGAGCTGACTTCGTTGTTGCTGTCCCTCGTGAAGATCGTGTGTCCTAAAACTCTGTGAAAATATCTTATCGCTGGGTTATGAATGTAAGTTGCATTGAGGCTATCCCATCTTGTAGCAGCTACGCCTGTAATTTGATTCCAAAGGTTGAAAGCTTCCTGAGACAATGTCTCTTGAGGTACACGGCAATGGAAATTCGCACCATGATGGAATCCAAGCATTTGGGCAAGTTGGTTTTGGCCCACCGAATACTCAGAACCAAACATTCGGAATGTGGCTGTACCAGTAAGTTGGTTTGTATCTCTCGGAGGTGTAACATAAACGAATGAACTAAAAAACTCAAGAGTCAGAGTTTCGTAAGTAGGCTGCCCTTGTGTACAGAGCTTCCATATACCGGCATTTTGAAGCATCCAACGTACACCCTCAAGCATACCCAACTCTTCAAGGCTAGCAGTGTTGACGTACCTCGTCGGTTGGAATGAGCGTTGGTAGAAGCTGAGGTAATTAGCCCTTTGGCGGTCACCGGACTCTCCCTCTCTGAAGTTAATAGCTGATAAGTCTGGAGTTTGTCTGGTGCATCTAGCCATGGTGCATGCAATGTGAAATAAGTGAAATGGAGGAAGTGGGTAATAGTGAGAATGGGTTTTGTGAGAATGAGGATGAGTTTGTGTTGCTTAATTAATGGGTACGGGAATATGAAATGGTGGAGATAAATTGGGGTTAATGTGAGAAATTTATGTAGAATAATGGGTAGTGGGACAGTTGAAGAGAGAATGAAAAGAAAAGAAGATGAAGAGGAAGGGTCTCTGTTATAAAACAGAGAGCGTGTTATAAATAAGTGGGACGTTCGTCACGGACCTATCACGGTCGTAAGATGTGTGACGATCGTGACAAGGGCGTTACGCCCGTCATGCTCACAAAGTTGGCATTTCCACAGAAAGCTTAATATAAACTGGCACATAACATATATTGGAGCATGGCAATTATTAATAGCAGTAAAATACTAGATAAATGTCAGAATAAATATAAAATGACAGAAATAAATTAAAATGAGCAGGAACATTATATCATCAACACAATCACTAGCAATGAATACGAATTGAATACTTTATTAAAGAAATTGGAAAATGATAGCAGTGTATTCAAAGTAAAAATGCAGTAGAGTATTAAAGTTGAAATTGAACTGAAATAAACTTGTTCCTTGACATTAAAAAGAAAAAGACAGTAAAGTAAATGGTTCTAAAAACATTAAAAGCAAAGCAATAAAATGGAAAAATGCAATGCGACAATATTAGCCACGTTGCTTCTTCAAGGATTCCACAGCCTGGTTCAGATGATCAAATTCTTCGACGGTGGTATCCATTAGACCGACAACGTCAAGACGGATAAGTTGAAGTTCATCTCTCATATCTTGAAGTGCAGTGCAGAAAGCTTCAAGTGTAGCATGGATGTTAGCAGGGGGGACATTATTGGTATTATTCATGGGATGCTCAGGGAAATCATGATAGTGAGGAGGAGTTTCAGGGTCAATCTCAATGTCAGACACATGACTACCAAGATCTTTTTCAGCCCGTGGCTCATCTAAATCATATAGCCAGTTGTGGCGGTTATACACACTAGTTCGCTCGTGATCAGGCAGTGTAAAATGTGAAACAACTTCATTATTGATCAGGAGTTGAAACGGGGGTGGTCCAAGATTTCTAATGAGTCCTTGGTTAAAACAAAAAGTGATGTTCATTGGCCTATATCCGCCTAGAGGGTTCACTCGGGAAAGCCGTGTTCTAAATCCCATGGCATCAGCAATTTTTGTTACAAGGCAACCTATCAAAATGGGACCGTGATCAGCTTGAGCAATCCTGCGGAGATTGTCAAGCATAAAAGTAGCTCTATTAACGGGTCAGGATTGAAACACACAAAACATGATAAATAGCTCATTTCTAGAGATTAGGGTGTCATTCTCGGCTTTTCCAAAAAGGGTGTAGGCTAAAATCATATGAAAGTATCTTATGGACGGGTTGTGAATTTCAGTGGACACCATAGGGTGCAGGTCATGATGAGGTCGTCCTGAAATACTACTCCAGAAAAGGTTCAGTTCATCTTCCATTACTAAATCCTCCTGTGCCATGGTAAAAACGTCGGGTCCATTGGGGAAATCCAACAGGTCCGCAATCTCTCTAATATTGAAGCGGCACGTGTACCCAAATAGCCTAAAGGTTATCTTACCCGTATTAAATCCCATGCCATGGTTAGGGTCGTAGGACAATGAGCTTAGAAATTCTAGGGTCAGACTGTGGTAGGTTGGATACTTCTTTCTAGCAAAACCTTCCCATCCTATCTGGCTAAACATAAAGTCTATGCTATCTCCTATACCTAAGGCAGTCATGGTAGGTCCATAGGGGAATTTGGTTAAGGCCATAGGTCTGCGAGAGAGAACCTCATAGCGGTGCCATTGGACAACGTCCCTGAATAGCACAACCATGGTGTCTTCATTATCCATCTTAACAGTTAGTTGGAAAAGTAAAGCAAATGGAGAAGGAAGAAGGTAGAAAAAAGATGAGAATCCTAGAGGCATATAATGAAATAATCAGTACTGATTTTTTTAAAATAATTGAAGAATATACCGCATCGGTAAGTAAAGTAAATTTTTGACCAAAAAATAGTAAGACAAAAGTAACAAAAAAAAAAAAATAACGAAGTGAAAACAAAATAAAAGATAATGATAAAGATGAAAAGAAACAAAGTAATAAAATAGAAACAAATTGCGTGGGTTGCCTCCCATTCAGCGCTTCATTTAACGTCGGGAGCTCGACAGTTTATATGAATCATTAGTTTACGGGGGATGTAGGCATTTCTGCCAGTTTAAGAGCAGTTGAATAATCCCTATTGTCTACGCAGTGATAGTGTTTTAAACATTGTCCGTTTACGATGAACGGTTCACTAGATCTACCTTTTATCTCAACTGCGCCACTTAATAAGACCTTGATAACCTCAAAGGGACCGGCCCATCTAGAACGAAGTTTTCCTGGAAAAAGCTTAAGTCTCGAATTAAATAGGAGCACGACGTCGCCTACACTAATATCTTTTCTATATAAGCGCTTATCATGCCATCTCTTAGTTCTTTCTTTATATATACGGGTGTTCTCATAAGCATCTAGTCTTAGTTCTTCTAATTCGTGCAAATCTAAGACTAGTTTTTCTCCTGCGGCAGCGTAATTTAAATTGAGGGTTTTAATAGCCCAATAGGCTTTGTGCTCTATTTCTACTGGCAGATGATATGATTTTCCATAAACTAACTTAAATGGCGTGGTTCCTATGGGTGTTTTGTAGGCTGTCCTATAACCCCATAAAGCTTCATTTAGTTTAGAAGACCAATCTTTCCTAGAGGTGGCAACGGCCTTTTGTTTAATTTCTCAGTTTGATACCTCTACTTGCCCACTCGTTTGGGGGTGGTAAGGTGTTGCTACACGGTGTTTGACTCCATATTTTGATAGAAGTTTTTCAAAGATTTTCGAAATAAAGTGGGAACCTCCATCGCTGATTACTAGTCTTGGAACACCGAACCTAGGAAAAATTATGTTCTTAAAGAGCTTATTAACTACTCGCGCGTTGTTGGTAGGAGCTGCTATAGCTTCGATCCATTTTGAGACGTAATCGACATCGACGAGTATGTACTTGTTACCAAAAGAGGACGGAAATGGTCCCATGAAATCTATTCCCCACACGTCAAAGACTTCTACTTCTAGAATACCCTTTTGAGGCATTTCATCGTGTCTAGAGACGTTACCGGTGCATTGACACCGGTCGCAATTTATAACCGCGATATGGACATCTTTCCATAGAGTAGGCCAAAAGAGGCCAGCTTGCAAAATCTTAGCACAGGTCTTTGAAGTGCTCGCGTGCCCACCATAGGACGCTGAATGACAATGAGAAATTATGTCTTCCACCTCGCCTTCGGGTACACAACGACGGAAAATACCATCGGCGCCCTTCTTGAAGAGAAGTGGTTCGTCCCAATAATAGTGTTTAAGGTCGTGGAAGAATTTATTCTTTTGTTGATAGGTTAGATCAGGTGGCAGTACTCCAGCTGCTAGATAGTTGACAAAGTCAGCATACCATGGCAGCGTGGTCTTAGTGTAAACAGATTCTACCACTTCATTAGTTTCTGTATCAGTATAAGTCAGAGATTGTTCAATTGTATTACTTTTTAACTGGGCTAAGAGTCTTTCATAAGGGAAAACGTCATTAATTGGTACTTGTTCTGGTTGGATGTTTTCCATTCTCGACAGGTGGTCAGCTACTACATTTTCAGTGCCTTTCTTGTCCTTGATTTCCAAGTCGAATTCTTGTAGGAGTAGAATCCACCTCAGAAGCCTTGGTTTGGCGTCCTTTTTGCTTAATAGGTACCTGATTGCGGCGTGATCGGTGTAGATGATTATTTTTGCTCCTACTAGGTAGGAACGAAATTTATCCAATGCGAACACGACAACCAAGAGTTCCTTTTCTGTGGCAGCGTAGTTCATTTGTGCATAATCCAAGGTTCTACTGGCATAGTAGATAACGTGAAGCTTTTTGTCTTTTCTTTGTCCTAGGACTGCACCTACAGCATAATCACTCGCGTCGCGTATGATTTCAAATGGTTCATTCCAATCTGGGGGTTGCATAATGGGTGCTGATATTAACGCTTGCTTAAGTGTTTGAAATGCTTCCAAGCATTTGTCATCAAAGACGAATTCAGCATCTTTCATTAATAGCTCAGTCAGGGGGTTTGGTTATCTTAGAGAAATCTTTAATGAAACGTCGATAAAAACCGGCGTGTCCTAAGAAACTTCTTATCTCTCTAACGGTTTTCGGTGGTAGGAGATTTTCTATAACTTTGATTTTTGCCTTGTCGACTTCGATTCCTCTGTCGGATACTATATGTCCTAGCATGATTCCTTGTCGGACCATGAAATGGCATTTTTCCCAATTGAGCACTAAGTTGACACTTACACACCGTTCAAGCACCATTTCGAGGTATGATAGACATCCTTCAAAACTTTCCCCACAGACAGAGAAATCGTCCATAAAGACTTCCATTATACCGTCTAAGAAGTCAGAGAAGATGGACATCATGCATCTCTGAAATGTTGCGGGTGCATTACATAATCCGAAAGGCATTCGTCGGTAGGCAAAGGTTCCATAGGGACACATGAAAGTAGTCTTTTCTTGGTCGTCAGGATGGATAGGAATTTGGAAAAATCCTGAATATCCGTCTAAATAGCAAAAATGGGAGTGTTTAGCCAGACGTTCAAGCATTTGATCTATGAAGGGTAAAGGGAAGTGATCTTTACAAGTGGCTTTGTTTAGTTTCCTATAATCGATATAAATTCTCCATCCAGTTTGAGTACGTTGTGCTACAGATTCGCCTTTTTCATTATTGATGACTGTAACACCTTTTGCACTATCTGATATTGGGTATATGATTCCTACTTCTAACAGCTTTTGCACTTCTCTCTTAACGACATCACTCAGAATGGGATTGATTCTCCTTTGATGTTCTCTAGAGGTTTTACAGTCTTCCTCAAGCATGATGCGATGCATACAGATAGAGGGACTTATTCCTTTCAAATCTGAGATGTTATAGCCTAAGGCAGTCGGGTACTTTCTCAGGACATGCAATAATTTCTCGATTTCTATTTGTCCTAAATCTGCGTTGGCTATAACTGGTCGTTCGAGTTCTGTATCTAGGAATTCATACCTTAGATCTTTGGGTAATGTCTTCAGTTCTACAACTCGTTTCTTTGGGCAAGGCATAGGGTCAGGAGTGAGTGCGAGACATTCACTTAGATTATTATCTTGGTATTCACCACGCCAATTATCATCTTCAAAAATTGGTGGCATCGGAATTCTCAGCACTTCAGAATACGTGTTTTGGTGTTTTTCCATTTCTTTAACGCATTCATCAATTACATCTAGGAAGCAGCACAAATCTTCTATAGCAGGTGCTTTGAAGAATTGTGAGAGGATGAATTCTACTTTTTCTTCACCAACCTCGAAGTCAGTTTTCCTTTTTTCACATCTATGATGGCTCCGGCAGTAGCTAGGAATGGTCTTCCTAAAATGATAGGGATGTTTGAGTCTTCCTTGATGTCCATGATTATGAAATCTGTAGGAATATAGAATTGTCCTATACGTACTGGAACGTTTTCTAGCATTCCTAGAGGAAATTTCACCGATCTATCAACTAGTTGTACAGACATTCTTGTTGGTCTCAGTTCTCCCATGTTGAGCCTTTTACAAATAGATAAGGGCATTAAGCTGATGTTGGCTCCTAAATCGCACAGGGCTTTGTCTATGACAAACTTTCCAATCACATAGGGTATAGAGAAACTACCAGGATCTTTTAGCTTAGGAGGCATGTTGTTTTGGATTATAGCGCTACACTCTGCAGTAAGCATAACGGTTTCAGTATCCTCGAGCTTTTTCTTATTAGTTAATATTTCTTTTAAGAACTTAGCGTATGAGGGCATTTGTGTGATTGCTTCTGTAAAAGGTATTGTGACATTCAATTGTTTCAGAAGTTCAACAAATTTCTTAAATTTCCCTATGTTTTTAGATTTAGCGAATCTTTGGGGATACGGGATAGGTGGTTTATAAGGCGGCGGAGGCACATATGGTTCTTCTTTCTCTTCGGCCTCTTTGCCATTATCTTCCTTCTTGTTTTCCTTTGATTCACCTTCCTTTTCAGACTCCTTACTAGGCTTTTGGTACATGGCTGGATTTTCGATTCTTGGGTCAGTGGGTCCTTCTAGTTCTGTTCCACTCTGAAGTGTTATAGCGTTTGCATGTCCCTTCAGATTAATTTGAGTTTGACCTGGAAGGTTCCCAGCTGGGGCAGCGGTAACTGCTTGTTGTTGAGCCACTTGAGAGATTTGTGTTTCTAACATTTTGTTGTGAGTGGCTAGAGCGTCAACCTTGTTGGCTAATTGTTTGATTTGCTCACCGGTGTGAACATTCTAGTTAAGGAACTCCTTGTTTTGCTGAGCTTGTGCAGCAATGAAGTTCTCCATCATAATTTCAAGGTTTGACTTCCTAGGAACGTTGGGAACGTTAGCAGCAGGTTTTTGATATCCTGGTGGCACAGCAGGCGCTTGGCCAGGTGCATGCAGAGCGTTATTATTCTTGTACGAAAAGTTTGGATGATTCTGCCAACCAGGATTGTAGGTATTTGCATATGGGTTTCCTTGAGCATAATTCACTTGATCAACGGAGACTCCTGCTAAAATTTTGCATTCGGGGGCAGCATGTCCAGGTACTCCGCATAATTCGCAGTTTGGAGCTACGACAACCACGGTGGCTGCGGGTGTTATGGTCAAGTTGTCTATCTTTTGAGCAAGGGCATCTACCTTAGCATGGACATGATCAAGACTACTAACTTCGTACATTCCACCTTTCGTTTGGGCTTTTTCCACTGGCGTTCTCTCACCTCCCCATTGGTAATGGTTTTGAGCCATGCTTTCGATGAGTTGATAGGCTTCGGTATAGGGTTTGTCCATAAGTGTACCACCAGCGGCGGCATCTATTGTCATTCTTGTATTGTACAAGAGACCATTATAAAACGTATGGATGACTAACCAATCTTCAAGACTGTGATGCGGACACATCCTCATCATATCTTTGTATCTATCCCATGCATCGTAAAGAGACTCAGTATCTTTTTGTCGAAATCCATTAATTTGGGCTCTCAGCATAGCTGTTTTGCTTGGTGGGAAATATCGTGCTAAGAACACCTTTTTCAACTCATCCCATGTAGTGACGGAATTTGATGGCAAGGATTGCAACCAAGCCCAAGCTCTGTCTCTTAATGAGAAAGGAAAAAGACGTAGTCTTATCGCGTCTGCAGTTATACCATTTTCCTTCACTGTGTCTGCGTACTGCACAAATTTGGTCAAATGTTCATTAGGATCGTCCGTAGAATTTCCAAAAAATTGATATTGTTGTACGGCTGACAGCAATGAGGGTTTCAACTCGAAATCGTTCCGGTTGATAGCGGGGGCAGCAATGCTGTTATGTGGTTCTTGCTCAGATGGGGTTGCATAATACTTAAGAGGACGGTTCTGTGGTCCATCAGCCATGTCTTCTTCTGATTCTGACTCAGAGTCAAGTTCTGTTTCAGATTCGGATTCGGATTGAGATTCAGGTTCTGATAAAGGAAAAGGTATTTCGTGGTTTAGGCAGTATTCTTGGATTCGTCTTTTTACGCTAAGAAGACGTTCAGGTTCGTCTGTCGGTCGTGTGAGGTCTTCGCCTTTTGGGCGAGTACTTGGCATACAACCGACAAATAAGGGAATTTGTTGCCTTAGTCTATACGACGCAACAAATGAATTGCACTATTGACTAAATCAGTCCCTGGCAACGGAGCCAAAAATTTGATCGCGATTTTATGAGTCTATCGGGATTACTAACTGCAAGCGCACAGTCTATCGCGTAGTTTTAAAAGATATCGAACCCACAGGGACCGATAATCAAACTAGTGCTATCAGGTTGTTACTATGTTTAGCTAAGGCTGATGATGCTTTGGTTTTAAGTTCAAACGGGAAACAAAAGGGAATCTAAAATTTGGAATAAACTAGTTGATATTAGGATATCGGTACGCAACTTAGTATACCATCGTGGATTCAATAAAACTTACGCGTATAAAAATAAGTCACATTATATTTCTGTAGAAAATATCAGTTTAAAAGCCCTCACCTCACACTCTCGTGGTTATTGCTTCGGACTATACTCCTAAATCATAATGTCTGCTCTCGCTAGCCCATTTGAGTTTAAAAATACTTTTTGAAAACCAATACAATCTAATTAACTTTAAAGCGCTCTCGCTGTTTTTAAAACCAATGCCCGATTTCAGCTATCCGGTTAAAATCTCACACTCTCGTGGTCTTAATCCTAACCTTTGCTACCTTTTTACTCTCGTAATAAAAGTCCAATTTTTAATTAAGAAATCGCAGCCAGAAATTAAGTTGTTTATGGTTTTAGCTTATTTTTATCGAATCCATTCCTGTTCACTTAATTACATACCGATAATATGGATTTAGCTAGACATATTAATTAGAACAAACAAGAATAAACATAAACTGCGAAACAATAAATGAGACATGACAATGGGAAATAATAATGCAGTTATTAAATTAATGATAAAAACCTGGTAAATAAGCAATAATTTGTTTCTAGCAATTCCTCCACAAGTCGGTAGGCTTTAGCTCGATCGTACCGGAATAACAAATGATGAAGGCAAGATTAAAAATCCTAACTACTGTGTGATAGCTCGTCGATGTGAGAAACTATCACTATTTAACGTAATGGTGAACAAAGAATGGAAAAGGGAACAAATAAGAATGCATGGAAAATAATAATTCTCAAAAAATGAATTCTTCAGCAATTCGGGGTAAAAATCTCTCCTCTTCGTGACTGTTCTATCAATACTGTATTTATAGCCCAACCTTTGCTTTACGTTGGAGAAAATATAGGAGCATTCACTTTCCGTTGAGAAGTCCAAGGGAGACTGGCTCATGTGCAGTTGAAGCTGAAGTTGAGAGAATTCAGGAGAAAATGTTGAACGTGCGTGACTGCATTGGTCTTCCGTGTCCACGTCTGTGTTCTGGACGTAATAAGTTATTATGTGCGCGTGACGATCGTGGTGGTTGTGTGACGGGCGTGGTGCGTGAGGAAGTCCATGACGGTCGTAGGTGGTTATGTGACGGTCGTCACACACACCACTTTCTATTTTTCTGCTTTTTCTCTGTCATTTCTTCCTGTTTTCTACTCATTTCTTCATGTTTTTTCTACTTTGCTCATTTTTAGCCTGGACAATGAAATATCTGCGAAAATACTAGAATACTCGCGGAATAATCGACTTAAGCTGAAATAACGTAATTATTAGTCGTAAATCAAGGCAAATATATGATACATTTTCGTGTTATCAATTCAATATGCCATCCACATCATTAACCGGTTACCTTCTCAATTACTCAAACTAAAATGTCCATATGAACTCCTGTACAATCAACCTCCCTCTCTTATTCATCTTAAAGTCTTTGGTTGTTTGGGTTATGCCATTTCTAATCAAATTCATAAAACTAAATTTGATCAAAGGGCTAGAAAAACTGTGTTCTTAGGCTTTAAATATGGCACAAAAGGCTATATTTTGTATGATCTGCAGAATAACAACATTTTTGTCTCAAGACATGTATCTTTTTATGAAAATGTCACTACTACGAAAAACCCATTTAACGACGTCAGGTTTACCACAGATTCGTATCCCAACGTTGTAATACGTTAAAAAATTTATAACGCCATATTTAACGACGGTTGTACTAAAGAACAGTTGTAATACAAGCTGTGTAACAAGCTTCGATTCCCAACTACTACATTTTTTTTTCCATATTTTAACATTTTAAACACGGTTGTATTAAAACACCGTTGTAATACATGTAACTAGCTTCGATTCCCAGCAACTATATTTTTTGTCATGTTTTTGTATTTTAAACATATATTTTATTTCTTTTGTTAGTGTTACAGGGATTTAACCTCAAAACTCAAAATTCATCATTGTTTTTCTTTTAACATTGTTTTTCTTTTAAACATATATTTTATTTCTTTTGTTAGTGTTTTTAAGTAGCAAGAGAATAATATATATAACTTTAAAAATAAAACTGTAAGAGATGAGCATATATAAAAATAACATTTTATTAAGATTCCATTAAGGAAGAGTACATTGATAATCATATTACATATATTACTCTTCTTCTTCTTCTTCTTCTTCTTCTTCTTCTTCTCTTCTTCTTCTTCTTCTTCTTCTTCTTCTTCTTCTTCTTCTTCTTCTTCTTCTTCTTCTTCTTCTTCTTCTTCTTCTTCTTCTTCTTCTTCTTCTTCTTCTTCTTCTTCTTCTTCTTCTTCTTCTTCTTCTTCTTTTCTTCTTCTTCTTCTTCTTCTTCTTCTTCTTCTTCTTCTTCTTCTTCTTCTTCTTCTTTCTTCTTCTTCTTCTTCTTCTTCTT